>JADMLD010001389.1:8178818-11080727 GCA_017589585.1 Phylloscopus whistleri | reverse complement strand
TTTCAAAACACTCTTCCTCCCTTCACAAACTGTTCACTTTCCCACACAAACATAAAGAGACAAAATCGTGATTTTCAGTCAGTTTCACCATTTGAAAATAATCTTTCATCAATTCTTTAAGAGAGGAGTCTCTCTTAGAGTCATGGATCCCACTCATAACCTAGAACAATTCTCTTGTGGGTTTTAACTGTCACAAAAACAACCACCCGGGGAAACAGGCTTCTGTGACCCCTCCCATTAGCAGTTTCCCAAGATGCTTATGGGCCATGGGTCATAGACTCTTGCATACTGGGGTGTCACCTTCTAAAGATGAATAACTCCAAAGGCAAAGGATTCTTCATCTCAAGGAACAGAGATGTCTTCTCACGTCTTCACTGGTGCAGAGGGCTTCTCATCTCTATCTCTGTTCAAGCATCTCATGGGATCAGTATCAGTCCATCACAAACATCTTTGCTCAGATCGACACACAAATCTAAACAATCACCTCCTCAAATGCATGCCTTTCCCATGATTTAAAGGGACAATCTACATATAGAGTTCATTTCCATGGCTCAATAAGAAGTCCAGCCTAAAATGGAATGGGAAACTCCTCAATCCCTTGTCCCAATAGTCCTTTCACTCTCGCTGCACTGACCTCATTCTGCGCTTCTCTACGTTCACTCTGTCCCTTTCTTCTCCCTCTCAGGGAAGGGTTAAGCCTTGGAAGCTTCATGTAGCCGGGAATGGGTTAAATCTGCCCAGGCCTTCAGTGGTCATGTCATCTCTGCAGGGCAGTAGCCTCTCCTGCAGAGGGATCTCAGAGCGGGCAGGGCTTCCCCCCCGCCCCCCACTCCTTTCCTCTCTTCCCGGGAGTCACCAGATGAGAAGGGGCGGGGTGTGTGGAGGGGAGCGCTGTCCACACCTCGGTGACAACGGGCCCATAATTCTTATCGGGGGCCCTCGGACATCCCTCCTGGCTCGGCCGGTTCCAGAGCAGGCTTTAAAAACCAGCTGATGTTCAGCTGCAGCCTCCCCTCCCCTGCCGGGAGCCAATGGCACCCGGCAGCTTTGGGCTGTCTCCCCCAACCCCAACGCCGGGGGGCACGGCAGGGCCTGGCTGGCCTGGGCTGCTCCAACAGAGCGGCCCCGACTCGCTGTCACCTGCTGTCAAGCCAGAAGGAAAAAAAGCGAGTTCCTGTTATAAATGCAAGTTTTAGAGTTGGCTTTTTGCATATAGTAAGATGATTTCTTTAGGTATAAATATGAGAGGGTTGTATTGTATGTTCTTTTATTAATAAAGTTTGAAAACTGTGATAAATAAGACAGTAACTAAGTAGAGGATTGGGAGGGGCGTTGTATTTTTTTTCTACCTTTCAAAAGTAGATAGAAGACAGAATGGATGCCTGGCATTCCTGAGATTAGAAAGACAATCGATTCTTTAAAAGCCTGATGGATTTATAACACCCTCCCAGACTGTGTGGAACCCTACAGATAAATTGTATATTTAGGGGGGGCTTGAAACCTGACATACCTATTTGAATTATGTGAGCTTATTTTAATATGTAACACCGGTACCCTTAAAACAAAGGATCTGAAGGGGGAAGGTGTCCTGATCTCGCTGCTGGTGACACATCAGCACCTTGGGCGAAAAAGCTTTGTTTTTCTGTCTCCTAATTTTTCTGTCTCCTTTTCTGTCTCCTAATTACATACATAAAAAGTGTGTAATTTGGCCCATATTTGGTACATTCGAGAAATGGGTCTGTAGAGCCTTGAGTATTTATGTAGGTAATAAGCAAACATGGGAGAAGGAGGAGTATGGAGTACACCAGAATGTGGGAAAGGGCAGATATTAGACTCTTCCTGGTGAAAATTAAAAGCCCCACCACAACCCAGGGTTGTGGGAACGTGGGAACGTGGGAACCCTTAGAAAACCTCCCACCACCATATCTGAATCCCTTTCCCCAGACCGTGCAAGTCCAGGCTCCCCCACTGGTACCCCTGGGCCCCCGCCTAACCCTTGCAGATGGTCCAAGACCTCCATTGGAGCTCTCCATATCATGGAGGACTTCAGCACTCTGCCAGAGCAGCAGCCCCCACAGGCGGGATTACGCCTCCCCTAGAACCAGCCCCCAGATCGCAACCCCCTCAGATAGCTCCACTGCGTCCCCCACCCCCAGTCACCCCATCCCCAGAACACATACAGCCGGAGCTGGATTCGGTGTCCTCTCCCAACCTCTGCCCCAATGCACATAAAAGCTTACAGAAAGTGATCTCTACCCCACCAGCTAGGAGAACACGGTGATAATTAAAAAGGATAACGGAGGAGGATAGCAAAAACGAGGAAGATAGGCACAACCTCCTCCCATTAAGGGAAGTGCCGACTGCCCCAGGGGTTATCGGATACGTAAATGTACCGATTAATACCGGATATATAAGGGCTTTCAAAAAGGAGATGGGGAAGTTAATGGATGACCCTCTGGGGGTCTCAGACACACTAGATGAATTCCTAGGCATGAGTATTTATTTGCACGATGATATCACTGCAATATTAAGATCACTATTTAGTAACAAAGAAAGAGAAATGATTAGGCAAGCTGGTATGTGGGAATGGGAGTGACAGAACCCGCAGGGTGCGCCAGGGGAACAAAAGTGGCCAAGACAGAGACCCGGCTGGAGTGCTCAGACAGGGGAAGGTGGACAAAACATGATAGATTTAAGACATATAGTGATCCAAGGTATAAGGGAAACAGTACTGAGGGGACAAAATATTAGTAAGGTATTTGGGAATGCCAGAAAAAGGACAAAAACACCCTCTGAATGGCTAGATAGGTTAAAAAAAAGTCTACTGGTATATTTGGGAACAGACCCTAATTCTCCTGTAGGGGAGGTATTGTTGAAAACCCTCCCCTATAGGAGAATTAGGGTAGGAACTTTGTAGCAAAAGCATGGGTAGACATCAGGAGAAAACTAGAGAATATGGATAATTGGCAGGAGAAAGGGTTACAGGAACTGCTCTGGGAAGCTCAAAAAGTTTATATGAGAAGAGAAGAAGAACAGCAAAAGCAGCAGTCAGGGAAGCACAAAAACAGGAATGCTCCCACGATTCTGAGAAGCTAGGAAAGAACAGCGCCAAGAGAGAACAGTCACCCTCTTCAAGAAAGAAATTGAGCAGTCAGAGAGAACTCCCTGAGTGTTTTTACTGCAAAAAGATTTGGCACAGAAAACGAGAATGTAAGAAGGGAATAAGAGATGAAAAGATGTTTCAGGAGGATTAGGGGTGTCGGGGGCTTTTCATTTGGGGTCCAGAAGATCTAAAGAGCCCTTGATAAAGTTCAAAATAGGACCCCAAGGAGAAGTCCTAGAATTTCTTGTGGATTCTGGGGCTGAAAGGAGTACTTTCAAGCAGTTACCCCTAGGTAACCTAGGGTGCACAAAAAGCGAAGAAACAATGACGGTGATGGGAGCGAAGGGCGAGCCCTTTCAGGTCCCAGTAATTAAAGATGTAGAAATAGAATCAGATACCAAGACTTGTTTAAGAGATATGTTGTTGGTAGAAGAGACTGATTATAATTTATTAGGAAGAGACCTTATGGTAGCCCTTGGAATAAATTTGATCATAAAAGATTCACGGTTAGTGGTGAGTTTGTATAAATTGACCATCAAGGATGAGAATAGAATAGACTCAAAGGTCTGGCATACTCCAAGGCAAGCGGGGAGGTTGGAAATGGAACCCATTCTTACTGAAATAGAAAGACGGAGGACCCAATTAGAATAAAGCAATATCCCGTTTCCATGGAAGGAAGAAAAGGATTAAAACCTGTAATAGATGGGGAAAAAAAAAAATATTTTTTATAAAAAGGGGAACCTTAGAACCCTGCATGTCTAGGCACAAGACCCCTATACTAGCAGTCCGAAAATCAGACGGGAGTTATAGGCTGGTCCAGGATCTCAGGGCTATAAAATGAATGGACCAAAACGCTTTTTCCTGTAGTAGCTAATCCATATACACTCCTTAACCAGGTCTCCCCTGAGGATACTTGGTATAGTGTAATAGATCTAAAAGATGCCTTTTGGACCTGTCCTTTAGCTGAAAGGAGCCAAGATTATTTTGCCTTTCAATGGGAGGACCCAGAAACCCATAGAAAACAACAGCTCAGGTGGACATCCCTACCCCAAGGACTTGTCGACAGTCCTAATCTATTTTGTCAGTCTTTAGAACAATTATTAAGCCAATTCACCCCACGGGAGGGAACTAAAATTTTACAGTATGTTGATGACCTACTAATAGCCGGTCAAAAGGAAGAAGATGTAAGAACATGCACTACAGCACTGATGAATTTTTGGGGGACAAAGGACTGAAAGTTTCTAAATCCAAACTTCAGTTCACAGAACCCGAGGTCAAATACCTGGGGCACTGGATCACAAAAGGGAAAAAGAAATTAGATCCAGAGAGGGTAGCAGGCATCACTGAATTACCTCCCCCACAAACTAAGAGAGACGGCTCGCAGTTATTGGGGCTTTGGGGATACTGTAGACAATGGATTGAAGGATACAGTGAAAAGGTGAAATTTCTATACGAAAAAACTCACCACAGATAGACTAAAATGGACAGAACAGGACAAGAAGGGATTTGAGGAGTTAAAAGAGACACTAATAATAGCTCCAGTACTAAGCCTCCCTGATCTAAGAAGGCAATTTCAATTATTTATAAATGTTAGTAATCATACTGCTCATGGGGTACTAACAGAGGATTGGGCAAGAACTAAAAAACCTGTGGCATATGTATCAAAGCTTTTGGACCCAGTAAGTAGAGGGTGGTCAACCTGTCTACAAGCTACCATGGCAGTGTGTGCTGGTTTGAAAGCAAAACCAGTGAGACTCCCAGTCAGAGATAAAATTTAATAGGAGAAGAGAGAGAAAAACAGGTAAAATAAATGGAATAATACAACCTAACACCCTGTTGGTCAGGGTGTTGGAAGCAGTCCAAAAGTAAGTCCTCCTGGAGTGGCAGATGTGGTTCTGTTGGAGCAGAGATGATCCTGGGTGAGAAGGGTCCAGTGATGGTGAGAAGGGTCCAGTCTTCCTCCAGGAATCCAGTGGAACCAGATACCTTGTGTTCCTAGGTCTCAGTTTTTATCTAGGTAGGAATGGTTGGCTCCCCTCACTGGGTGGAGCATCTCACAATGGAATATGTCATGCCCTTAGTGAGCCTTAATGGCCCATTAGCAGAAAATATTCCCCTGGAGGGAGGACGGGTGGTGAAAGAGATAAGAAACACTGCCCCACCTGGTTTGAACAGCTGGCCCATTATCAGAAGGCGTCCTACCCCCTCCCCCCAGAGTTACAAGAGATAAAGAAAAACATCTCCCCAACTGCTTTTAACAGATGAAATAGAATACACATTTTTGGTTCCATAACCCAAGACACAGTGGCACTATTAGCAAAGGAGGCAAAGAAAATCACTTTTGGAGCACCATTAATAGTGTATACCCCCGCAATGTAAGAAGCATACTGCAGCAAAAGGCAGACAAGTGGCTTACAGATGCCAGGCTTCTGAAGTATGACGCTATATTAATTCATTCACCTGGGTTAGAATTACAAACAACAGCTCAAAATCCAGCCCAGTTTTCATTCAGGGAAGTCTTGGAAGAACCAGTTCGCAATTGTGCAGAGATAATAGAACTCCAGACAAAAATAAGACCGGACTTGGAAGAGGAGGAATTGGACAAAGGAGAAAAATGGTTTGTAGATGGGTCAGCAAGGGTCACAGAAGGGAAAAGAAAACCAGGATATGCCATTGTAGATGGTAGATCCGGTGAAGTAGTGGAGTCTGGTCCGCTAAATGCTAGTTGGTCAGCACAGGCTTGTGAGTCATATGCGGTATTGTGAGCACTAAAAAGATTGAAAGGAAAGAAAGGAACAGTATTTACAGACTCCAAATATGCTTTCAGAGTAGTTCATACCTTTAGGAAGATTTGGGAGGAAAGAGGATTGGTTAGTACTAGGGACAAGGGTTGTTCCATGAAGAATTAATAGGGCAAATCTTGGAGGCAGTAAGAGAACCCGAGGCAAATTCCATTGTACGTGTAAGGGGGCATCAAGTAGGAATAAAATTCTGAACCCAGGGAAATAATCTGGCAGATGAGGAAGCTAAGAAAGCAGCATCCTACGGTAAATGTTCCAGAGGTTAAGAGGGACAAAATACAGGAATACCCCACAAGTCCTTCCCAGGAAGAAATTGAAGGGTATAATACGTAAGGAGGAAAATGTGAGAAGGGAAAATGGAGATTACCGGATGGTTGAGAATTGGTATCTAGGGAATATATCAGGAAAATTCTGAAGAGTCGTCACCAGCAGACTCATTGGGGGGCACAGGTGTTAGCAGAACAGTTTCTAAAATTCTTTGGGTGCAAGGGAATTTATGAATTGGCAAAACAAGAAGTACTAGGGTGCATGATATGTGAAAAATAAACAGGACCAGGGCATGACAAACACTCTTAGGGGGCCATCCCTTCGCTTATCGCCCGTTAGGAAGGATCCAGGTAGATTTTACTGAATTGTCTAAAGTAGGGAGATATAAATATGTACTGGTAATGGTAGCTCAATTAACCCATTGGGTGGAGGCCTTTCCTAGTGTGTGAGCTACAGCCCAGGTAGTGTCGAAGATAATACTGGAGGAAATTGTACCTCAATATGGAATAATAGATTATATTCATTCGGACCAGGGAACATATTTTACATCTAGAATTATTAAGCAACTAGCAGATGCTTTAGGGATTCGGTGGGAATATCATACCCCTTGGCACCCTCAGAGCTCAGGGCAGATGGAAAGGATGAATCAAACATTAAAAGCTCAATTATCAAAATTAATGCTAGAGACAAAAATGCCTTGCGTCAAGTGTCTTCCCTTAGCCCTCCTAAATATTAGAACACAGCCACACTCTGGGATAGGATTATTACCTTTCGAGATGCTCTACGGAATGCCCTATGAGCATGGGATGCCAGTGGGGCACCCAAGAAAGGAGGATGGACAAATACAGCCCCACCTGATAGCAATAAACAAGAACCTACAGGAACTACGAAAGCGCGGACTCATAATGCAAAGGACCCCACTGGGATTTGCTATACACAGGATACAACCAGGAGACAAAGTGCTAATAAAAACCTGCAAAGAGGTCCCTCTAACCCCTCACTGGGAAGGTCCTTTTCTTGTTCTTTTAACCACAGACACAGCAATTCGAATAGCTGAAAGGGGCTGGACACACTCTTCTCAGGTAAAGAAGATCAAATGACGAGAAAGCAAGCCTGAGTGGAAAGTAACCTCCTCCCCAGGAGATCTGAGGATGAAGCTTCAGTGGCGCTAAATGACCAAAGGAAATACAATAAGTTGTTTAAAACCAGGATGTCCATGTTATCCATGTATTCACTTTGAATGTAATTACTGTTGTGAAATTTGGGTTGTACATTGTAGAAGAGGGTATAGACCCAGGGGTTTGTGTACCAAGCGTCTAGAGGAAGAACAAACCCTGACTAGCTTTATCTTAGTACTTGCTACAAACCTGGGCTTATTGGAACTAGATTCTCCAGAGTGGTTCCTCTTAAATCAAAAAGGGATAAGGGGAAAATTAGACTCACGAGCACAAGCCCTAGCAATCGAGTGTCGAAGGTCAAGTAACGTACCCTGTAACATGGACACTGTAAAGTTACCAAGGTGAGCCACCTTTAAGAGGAGGTATGCTGCCAAGAAGACGGATTACCTCGCTGCTGGCTGCAACCTGGTGGGCACAGGCAAGGGCAGAGAAGTACACCTGTGGGGAATCCTGATAATCCTGAGCCTAGTCATGTGCCAGATGGTTGGCCAGATTTCAGAGAAGCAGCTCGGTGCTGAAAAGCAGAGCCCAGTGGACGGGTGTGAGCTGTGCCTTAAAACTGTCCTGAAGGGAAACAATGTAACTAAGATTATGGCATACCAAGCCCAACATAATTGCCTGGGTAGCAGGGAAAACGGGTACTGTACCTATAATGGCACTTGATTTAGAATGTGTCAATTGGAAGGGGAAATGATCTGCTGTAATCCCAGAGCGAGACCTAAGAATGAGCAGTCAGAGTTTTCACTAAGAAAAGGAAAAACCTTAATCCATGCAGTACAAAAACGGGACGCTGAATGGATACCTAAGGTCCCTTTTTGTGACCAGTGTAATTGTACAGTATGGATTGGAGGTAGAAAAGAATCCGCATTTGTAGCTTATTTCCAAGTTAACAAGTTGTGTTATGACAAGTCAGTTAGAGATGTGTATAATGAATGGAAAGACCTATTGGGTAGGGAAGAATTTGAAGCATGGTAAGTTATCTCTTAATAATAAACCTATCATACTAAATCTCCTAAGAGATGATGATGAAAGGGCATGTTTAAAATTGAGAAAACTTTTTGCTTTTCAAAGAATAATGAAGGAATGGATCCAGAGAGTAAAATAAAACAGGTAGCTCAAGAATTAAAGAGAAAGGAGTCAGAAGCCAGGAAGAAAAGATTAGAACAAGAGACGCTAAAGACCTTGAGTGACCAATATGAGCAGTTAGAAAGGTAGTATAGTGATTGGGGTTTACCTGCTTCAAACAAAAACCTGTTTATAGATCTAATGCAGGAAATTGCAACAGTATTGGGGTTGTCTAGTTGTTGGATCTGTGGAGGGTTGTAATCTGCTGAGAATTGGCCATGGAAAGGCGAGAGTTTAACTCCAGAGCAGCTCCTTAAATGGAATGACACTCAAATATCCAAAATAATGGCACACCTAGAGGGATGGATTTTGGACCAAAGAGTAATTGGAACACTTTGCACTAGTAGAGAGGGAAGAGACTATACCCAAGTAGTGGGATATACTCCCTGTATATCCACTCTAGCTGTAAATTCAAATAATAAAACCAAGGTCTGGCAACCAGAACCTCCTATGGGGTATTGGAGTCGAGTAAGAGAAACAAATTGTGAGTGGATTGACCCAGTCGGACAATGCTGACATAAAAGCTCTGGAGCTAACCCTTACCAATCTTTGGAAAATTTGAGAGATTATTGGAAAGAGTCAGAAACCATCAGTATTAAATGGAAATCCCCTGGTGGAATATACTGGATATGTTGTAAGAAGGCTTACAGTGAATTACCCAATAGGTGGAAGGGTTCCTGCAGTCTGGGAATGATTAGGCCCTCCTTCTTCACACTACCTAGGTCTGAGAGCAGTCCATTGGGAGCACCGCTATATGAAATCCTGAACAGGGAAAAAAGAAAATTAAAGAAAGAACTCCCAAGCACAGGTGGGAATCAACAGTGGGGAAATGAAGATTGGCCTGCGGAGAGGATAATGGAATTCTATGGCCCTGCAACCTGGGCCCAGGATGGAAGCTGGGGATACAGAACCCAAATCTGTCTATTGAATGGGCTCATAAGACTACGGGCTGTGGTGGAAATAGTATCATACCACACCTTGGATGCTCTCAAGATACTGGCCAAACAACATTCCCAGATGAGGGCTTTTGTATACCAGAATAGGATAGCATTAGATTACCTATTAGCAGAGGAAGGGGGAGTCTGTGGAAAATTTAATGAGTCTGAGTGCTGTGTTGTAATTGATGACTATGGGGAAACTATCAGAGATTTGGCAGCTGAAATAAAGAAGGTGGTACATGTTCCAGCACAGAAATGGAATTCTATACTATAGGCTTCATGGTGGGACCAACTGTTCGGGGAAGGAGCTTGGTGGAAAAAGGTGGGCTTCTTTATATTATGCTCTGTGGCTGGGATAATATTTTTACCATGCCTAATACCATGCTTCATTCGTTTAATACTTTCAGTGGTACAAGGTATGCAGAAAGCAGCCCTACCAACTGATCCAGACATGGCCACAGGAAAATTGGGTAAAACTCCTAATATACCGAAAATAATGAAGCTAGAAGAAGGGAAAGAAGGAAGTAGAGCAGCAGAGGTTTTAGCCAAATTTGAAGCACAAGTAAAAAAGGAAAGGGACAACTATAAAAGTTATTGTACAACAGTATGGAAAAGATGGGATGATTCTGAAGAAAGAATTGAGCAAGAATGAAAGCTTATTCTAATAATCCTGTAGGCAAATTGGTAATTGTTCAATAATGATAAGGTGATGACACCAAAACATAGTAAAATATGGTCGGGGGAAAAGGGTAGCTTTAGTAGAAATTTAGGAACAGTGAACAGTAAGAATCTAGAATAGCTATTCACCCATACATCACTACAATGATCAAAACTAAGATCGAAAGCTGGTAATGAACCAACAAACAATAAAAGCACAAATTAATATGTTAATATATAAAGGGGAGGGATTGTGATATATGGTATAAAATAATTTGGGTTTTATTGTAAATATATGGTATAAAGTCATTCAGGCTTCAGAAAATAAAAGACATCCAGGAATTGTGTAACCTCTGCCTGTAACCCAGGAGAACATTATTTGCAAAGGAAAGAAGGGTGGCACTGAGACGAGATGGGCCTTTGCTGAAGATAGGTCTGACAACGACTCAGTGATTAACACCCAATATGAATCTAATCTACATCATCAAGGCCGTGCATCCCAGTACAGAGTTCCCATAAATCCAATCAAGGGCATCTTCCTTCTCTGAAAACTACTCAGTGGACAAACAGCAAGGAAAAGAGGATACATGAATATGTAAAAAATACAAAAAGAAACAAAAGACTGAGGCACCCTACTGCCCAGCTGAAAAACTGTATAAAAACTGACTGCACAAGGCAGAGTTCATGAACTGAGGGAGACTCCGTGCGATAAAGGCCAAATCTAAGGTTCACCCACTGCCGACCCCGGGCTCGGCACTGACTTTTGCTTCTGGCTTTCTCAGATTTTATATCACAATTTTTCAATAAATCCTTCATTGATAAAATTGGCTGGTTTCATTTATAACGTTCACCATACCTGAAAAAGCCTTAGCAGATGCCCCATCAGTGGAAGTGTTCCAGGACAGATTGGATGAGGTTTTAAGCAGCCTTGTCCTGTGGAAATTGTCCCTGCCCATGGCAGGGGCCTTGGAACTGGATGATCTTTAAGGACCCTTCCAGCCCAAACCTTTTCGATGATTCTGCGATTCTCTGTCAGCATGGCAGAAAAAACAGATGCAATGTGAAATTGCTGCAAGGACACATCCTGACAAAGACAGGGACATGGGCTGCCTCCAAGAGCCACTGGTTTAACAAGAGAGGCAAAGGACCAGAGGCAGCTCTCTGGAACAGATTACGACCACACAGGTGAAAGCATAGAGCCAAGAAACCCTGCTACTTCTCTTTCTGAGCCTAATTTTAGCAGTGTTTTATTTTCCTGTAATAAAATACAATTTCAGCAACAAGCTTCTTGGGAAAAGGGAGAGGAGCTCTGCATGGAAAAGGAGTAACCCTCCTCCAAGAAAACATGTTTGCAGTAAATATGCACAGAGTGGTGGGTGAGGGAAGAGAGACCACGCTAATTGTGAAGTGGGGGAGCAGCTGTGCTGGCAGCCAAGGGGGGTGCAGGAGTGGCCAGGGTGAGCCCAGCTGGTGGCAGCTTTGGCAGCTGGGGGCAGCCAAAGGGGGCTCCTGGGTGTGAGGACATGTGGGGCCAGGGACTTCCAGAGCCCCTGTTCACTCAGAGCTCTCTTCTCCCAGGGCAGCTCTTTCTTGCCCTCTAAATTAACCCTTGTTTATAAGTTGCCTAGAACATCATAACTTGTTAGTAATTGCCATAATGGCTCCAAAGCATTATATGGAAAGTATTCAGAAAAACAGCTTTCTATTAAAGGACCCAGAATTCCAACTTAATGGTTGTTTTTCCATTGATTTGCCTTAAATTTCATGTCTTCCAAGGGGGATGGGGACAATGGGAGAATTTAAAAGACAGACACTTTTAGAACAAAATGTGGGTTTTTTTTAATTTGAAACATCTTTCTGCTTTGAAATATTCATTATTAAAATGAAGAGGTCATCTGAAAACAAGTGGACTTGTTTTTTATTTTCTCCTTGAAATCTTAATTTCTATCCTTTCATTTTCAGAGGAATGATTCTCAAACATGTTCTTGATAGAAAAAGCTGTAATCTGAACTAATTCTGTGGTTCAATAAAATGCATCACACTGTTCATAAATGTAGTGTGTGTAAGTGTGTGTAAGCACACTGAAGGACTTTACCAGTACATATTGTGCAGATCTTGTTTTAGGTTTATTAATAATTCCTTACAGTAGGTTATTTTAATTTTTTTTAACTTTTTCTATTTGTTCAGAATAGCCAAAGACTGGTTTTGTTTTCCTACAAGTCATGCTCCTTGCAGCTGTTCCATCCAAGGCCCATCCTGTCCTAAGTTCCTTCCACTAGTCTTACAAAGCTCAACTCCCTCTTCATATTAATACTGTAGTATCTTGCACATTCATGGTTGCAATGGAGAAGAGCACCTCTGCACTGGTTGTCTGTTTATAAGACCTGGACTTGCTTCTTCATCTGAGAGATGTAAGCTGCATTTCTCCATTTCAGAAAGACACAGGGATAGTAAGGCTTTTTCTTCCAGGAAAATTCTTGTAATGCCTTGTAGTGCTTTCACGTTCACCTGTCTCCATTTGCCAAATTTAGTGTAGTGGTTTGAATGTTTACTCTCTTTTTCTCTCTGTGAGATAGCATCAGGAGAAGCAAAGCAGACCCAAACTTAGAGATAAATAAATCGATTTATTAACACACACACACAAAAAAAATAAGAATCAAAAAAAAAATAAAACTTCTAAAACACTCTTCCTCCTACCACAAAGTATTAACTTCCCCACAAACAATGTAATGAGGCAAAACTCAGAAATCTAGGTCAGTCCCACCTATAAAATAGTCTTTCATTCAATCTTTTGATAGAGACAAGTCTGTCCTGGTTGGTTCTGGTAACTTTCCACAAGAGAAACAGTCTGCTTGTGGCTTCTAACTCTCACAAAAGCAGCCCGCCTGGGAACTTCTGCAGTTCTGCATCTCCCGTATCACATAGCTTTCCCCGTGATTACAGATTGGCTGTGGACACACATGACCTGGGGTGTCACCTTTTAAAGATGCACAACTCCTAAGGCAAAGGATTCTTCATCTCAGGGAACAGAGATGTCTTTTCACTTCTTCTCTGGCGCAGAGGGCTTCTTTTCATCTCTCTCTGTTCAAACAACTCATGGGATCACCAGATCACAGTTTCTAATTCAACATCCATTCAGTAAATCAGATACCTTTGCTCAAACTCCACAAATCCAAAACATCATCTCCCCAATTCATACTGTCCACGATTTAAAAGAACACTCTAGCATATTCATATTACAGTCTGTTACTACAACTTCTAAGATATTTTCAGCCTAAGACCAAGGCAACTTGCCATCTCTTCCTCACTTAAGATACAACTTCTCTTTCACTGACCCTGATATCTTCATACTGTCTCTTTAAATATTTCCCATTCTGACCTTTCTTCTCCCTCAAGAAGGTTATGGCTTTGGAAGTGGTCTTCTGTGCTAGGAAAGAGTTAAATCTGCCCAGGTCCTTTCTCTCTGGCTGCTGCTCATAGTGTCAGATGTCAAGACCAAGACGATGCAGGGCAGGGGAGAACTGGGGCTGAGAGATGGGAGCAGCTCGGGCAGTCAGGGATCTCAGCCGCCAGGGTCGCAGCGGGGCCTCCTTCCCGCCCTTGGTCTGATGGGGTGGGCCCAGCCTGGGCTCTGGGCTGCTCCCAGGGTGGGTGTGTGTGTGTGGGAACCTCTCCCCCGGCCGGATGGATCAGGGGAAGGCTTTAAAAGTTCACTAGATGTTAAGCTGCAGCCTCCCCCTTCCCCATGGGAAGCCGATGGGGGGCCCGGAGGCCCAGCCAGACCAGGGCCGGCTTTGCCCGCACAGGGGGAGCTGCCAGGCCAGGCCAGCCTGGTGTTACCTGCTCCTCCAGCCAGGGCAGCTCCCTGGGAGCCTTCCGTATTTAACCCCTGGATGTCCACATAGACATATTCCGTTCTAATTGGTTTGTCAACCATAACTTTCTGAAAAATCACTTCCTGGCCAAACCACCTCATACCTTTTGTCTCATTCCAGGTGAAATTAATGCTTCACATGTTGGAGGTCCTGTCCACAAGCAGATCTGCACCTACCATCCAGCTGGACTGACCTCCCCCAGAGGCCCATTGCCTCACTTTGTGAAACTGAGGAGGTTATTCTGACTTTATGGTGGAATCAGCCTTCTTACAAGTTTAGGAAGCGTCACACAGCTGAGTGGCACCACCTAAATCATTAGTAGTACTAATACTTAGTAGAACAGCAGCTGGAGAAGTAGCACAGTGCCTGGGCCTGCACAGCTGACAAGCATTTGCGCATATTATACTGCTATTTTAAGGCATTACATTTATTGCTATGGTAAGGCAGTACATTGCTTAATTGTTTCAGGTTTTGCAAGCTGAAAATGAATTCAGGTACTGAAAGAATAAATAATGGGAAGCATCTTCCCATGCCTGGAAAGTTGACAGGGAACTGACTTCTGGTTCCTTAGTTTCAAAAAAGCACTTCAGGTTTCTCTTGCTCATCTTGGTGGCATGGAGCTGGAAAATCTGCTCCAGGTCCTCCTTCTCTGTCCCCTTGTACACTCTCCAGAACATCTGCTGGAGGTGGCTGACTTGGCTGGCAGCTGGCACAGCAAGTGGTTAGCAGGGAGAGGAGAACTGTGGTAACTATCACACACCAGCCTAAAATCTGGGAAGGCAAAAGAAATCAGTTTCAAGTTAAAAAGACCCAAGTGAAAATGCTACTTGAATCAGGAATGTCTGACAAAGTGGCCACACTTTGCATTCGGTGCTGGCATCGATATTAATGGGGACTGAAGAGAAGAGAAGTCCATCAGCATAGAGGCTTCTCAGTAGTGTTCCTTTTGGTGTCTCTTGGCACAAAGGGTAAAGTGTTTCCTAACTCCTGAAGGCATTACATAAAATGGCCCAATAAGAATGACTAATTTTGAGTCATGAAGGACTACAGAACCAAAAAGGGCAAGTAACTTTTGTCTCAGCTCAACCACTCTTTTAAACTGTGACCACTGTTAGATGTTTTGTTTTCTGATTTCTTTTCATTTATTATTAATTATAATTATTATTTATTATGTTTTTCCTCAGCAAGGGGAGAGAGTGGAACAGTGTGCTTGAAATTGTTATTTTGGGATATTGTCCTTTAAGGAGAATAATGGTGTGAGCACAAATTTTTCCTGTCTTGTGCCGCTGGCCTACCAAACAGTTTTCACCCTAGGGCCCTCCTCTACCCCACTGCTTTATCAGAAAAAAAAAGAAAAAAAAGAAGAAAAAAGAGGAACAAAAATAGAAAAACATAGTGTACACAACCAGAAAATAATACTGTTTCAAAGAGTGGGAAACATTCCAGTGTGAGACAAATGCCACTAATCTTATTTTCCAGTATTTTCCTGCTGCTAGTGAGCTAAAAATTCCCTACAGTTATCACAATGATTCAAAATAGAAGATTGTGGCATGAATTTTTAATAGGACAGACCCTTTCAATGGGGTGACATCTCTTAATTCAGCTTCCTAAATAATCCAGTTGGGTGGGGGGGTTGTTCCTCTTTAAATCAATCTCCACTCAGGAAGAAAGCTTTAGGTTTTCTGGTCTTATTGACCCTTAAGAAATAAGGAACAGCTCAAACTGAACCTAAAGATGGATTGATTGTATTTTGCAAGGCTGACAAAACATTGAAGTTCACAGGGAGCCAGCGGCATTAACATAACCTCTGACATCAGCATCTTCCACAGATAAATCCCAGCAGCAGTACCACCTGGATAATGCTCTTTGTTTATCATTTTTCTTACCTGCGACTGTGCTTGAAGTGTTCTTTTCAGTTCATCACTCTCTGAAAAGGGCAGGGAGCTTTTGTCACAGGCCACCTGGTGTAGCTCTTCAAAGCACTTCTCCAATTTGCTGTGGCAAACTGCGTGTAAGTAGGCAGGATTTTTTAAGCCACTCATGGCACATTTGTAAAAAGTCCTGTTGAGCAAAGCCACGGAAAGCCACATCACTGGGGCTATCAGAGCATTTAAAGTGATTTGTCCGAAGACGTAAAAGAAATGGCAGACATTCCCTCTGGGGAATATTGTCCGGGGATTCATCCAGCAGCCTGTAAAGAGTTTCTAGGTCTTGCTGTTCAAGAAGTATCCAATAACCAGTAAAACAAGAGCTGGCAAGAAGAGAAATACCAAACCATACCTGAAGTTTTCATTGCTGCAAGGGCATCTGAAAGCAACAAGAGAAAACACGCGTTCCCCTCCCATTGTCAACAGCTCCACAAAACTGTAATCTATAGCAGTTTGCCCATTAATAGAGAACTTCAGGACTGTTTGGAAAGCATCCATGTCTGATAGTCAATGAGTAGGTGAAAATCAAGACAGTTTCTCCTCATTGGCAGCGGTGTGCAGCAGGGCAGAGCTCTCCTGAGGAGGAGCAGCCTGCTGCTCTCCTGTCTGCCCGTGCCATTCCAGGATAACCCCGTGATCTCACTGCCTGGAGAGTGGTGCTACCAGGAAACTGCTCTGAGCAGAGCTGATGCCAAATACATATGCTAGCATTCACTGGTAACAAAGGAGCCCAAAGTAAGCCCTGTATGTTAAGTAGTTTGCATATTTTTCTTCCATCAAGTGTTGTTCTTGTCAAGCTGCTTGGTTTTTTTTAAGTGACTCCAGATAGAGTTAAGAGATGACACCTGTTATCTGCCCCACATGCAGTTCTGCTGGCAGTTTGTGGGAGATTTTGAGCTGTGAGTATAAAGGTCAATGATGAGGTAATGAAGGACTTTGATGCCTTGGTAGGCTGGCTTTGTGCAGAGACTAGATAGAGCTAAGAGAATAAAGTAGATGTTTATTCAAAGGCCATAAAGGATACATCTTGGGCAGTGCAAGAGCCTGGCCAGGGCTACACCCAAGGTGGACCCAAAATGGTCACAAAATGGGCAACTGGCCAAGAGGCCTCACACTTTTATCAGATTTGGTCCATTTGCATATTAGGTTTAATTGTCCAATTACAGCTTCAGATTATGAAGTCCCATCCTTCTTGTTTTCTCTCTTCAGTCCAGCGTTGTTTGTGCTTTTGGGCCTGAAAACTTGTAACACTTGTCCTTGGTCTCCATCTGGAAAAGGGTTTGTTTTGTCTATCTACTCTGTGAAGAGAGCTTACTAACACTTAATATGAGGCTCAGAACTGCACACCTAGGCAGCACAGAATCTGAAAAACATGAAAGCAAGAAGTTAAGGCATCAACCTAATATAGATGCTAGTGGTCTGTCTTAAGTTGCAATGCAAGATGTGACCAACAGTATGTCTTCTATTACCATCCGCTAAAATCAGGCAGGGCAGTGTTTTTATCTCTTCTGTGACCCATCCTCCCTCCTGTTATCTGTATAACAGATATCATGTATAATGTATATATGTATAATCTGTATATCCTGTATAACAGGATATCTCCTGTTAATGCATCATTGGGTGTCATTCCATGCCTGATAAAATTACATCATCCCCATGGGAAATGCTCCACCCATCTGCTCCACCAGGGGGAGGAGTCCAGCATTTCCACTTGGAAATAATCTGGGATTTGGAACACCCCAATCAGCTTTTTTCTACTGGATTCCCAGAGGAACACCAGACCCTTCTACATCACCACTGGACCTTCCGAGGAAAACTACACCCTTCTACAGGATCACCTCTTCCACACCATAACATCTGTCACTCCAGGAGGACTGCAGCCACCATTTAAACAAATTGCTACCATCACCCTGACTGACAGGGTGTCAGATTGTATTCTGACTCTGTCAGTGTTTTTTCTACTACTGCATTTTATTTTAGTTTTCCTATTAAATTGTAGTTCTGACTTGGGATCTCCCTCTGGTTTGCTTTCAAACCAGTGCATGGTCCCAAAGGGAGTATGATATGACTGAAAGCAGCCTGAAAGCAGACAAGTGATAAGAGTAAAGCCACTTTGTGTGGGGTTGTAAATGTAACATTTACATCAAAGGAGAAGGGCTCTCTGCTTGCTGTGTTTTCCTGGAGCAGCACATAGCTCTAGATTTGCATTGCTGGCTCAAGCTGATCATAGAAGAGACAAATGTCCCTTGATTTCTAGCCTGTCTGGCTCTCCCTGCTTTTTTCCTGGGCTAAAATTGGTCTACAGGATGCTGCTTTCTAAAGTTTCACCTCTGGTTTGCACGCAGCCCATTTAAGCAGCAGAGTTTCATTCTTCTGCAGGTTGCTTTCAAGATGTACCTTGGGGTGACCCCTAGTGTGAGCTGCAGTAGTGCCACAGGGAATGAATTCTCCTTAATCCTGGACAAAAACCCACTAGTGGACTTTGTGGAGGAGCTGCCAGCGGAACGAGCATCACTTTGCTATTGTAACCTCCTCTGTGGGGTGATTCGAGGTGCCTTGGAAATGGTAAGGAAGTGCACATCTGTTTTCTCTGGTCTGAGTTAATTGACAAAAGCCCAGGAAAACAAAATCCCTTGTTCAGATAGGAGTAGGAAATACAGTATTGTTTAAGCTCTCAGGTTAAATGTCTAGATCTTGATAAAAGAGGACAAGATCCTCAACCTGCATCCTGAGGTAGAGAAGCACATGGATTAGCTCACCTGCACACTGTCCCTGCCTGGCTGTTCAGTCTGTTCAGTGGCTGACTTGGCTGCAAAAGCCAGGTGGGATCAGGAAGCCAGGGAACCCCTAAAGTGGAAAGACAGAGGGGCATGTTGAAGTCCTCCAGTGCTCCTGGAGCCTATCCCACTTCCCTGCACAGCTGTAGTCAGTAAGAATCATCCCTGATTCTTTGCAAATATGTCAAGATAAATAATCTTCTCAGGTTACCGTGGTACCTGCTGAAAGAGAGAACAAAGTGTGGATGAGTATAATGTTCAAACCAAAGTGTATCAGATGGCAACCCAAATTTTTTTCTTACATTTAAGATTTGTTCAAAGAAATAAATCAAGGACATAACTTGATAATTTCTAACCTGTAGTGCTTTTTCAGGGAGATTACATTTAGGCTGCTTTATGTATGCCGATCAGTCTCAGAATTATGGTATCTGATACAAGACTAATTAACAAAAGTATGATGTCATAAGTCCTAGTACACGACTAGGAAATTCTGTGATCACAAAATCATCAAGTATGCAATTTAGGGTCTCAGAAGACAGCAAAGCACTGGGAAGAAGGGCAGCGTGCTATCCAAATTGCAGTGCCTATAAACTTCCTTTGTACTAGCTTAGCTGAGAAAGCTATTTTCAAACAATCTAGAGATCTGTTTCCTATGAAAGCTGAGAAAGGGTGTCCTCTTGTGGTAAGAGAGAGAAAAAGCTCATTGTACCGGAGGAGGGTAGAAAACAAGGCATTTCTCTGCTGAACTGATCAGACCTGATTCTTTCTAGGTTCACTTAGCAGCAGAAGCTTCCTTCCTCCAGGACAGGCTGAAGGGTGGTGCTGTGACAGAAACAGGAATTACATTTTTACGGAAGCCTGAAGACAGAAAGCACAGAAGGAAAAATGAAAGAAATATTGGGAGAAATCCTTGCTGAGGGATACTTGGTGTCTTTTGTTTCAGAGGAAGACAGGGTAAGAATGGCTTTGCTGAGTCAGCTGCACTATTTGCCTTGTTGAAAGGTGAAGAGAGCAGGGCAGAAAAGAGGAGAGGCAGGGCAGAGGAGAACAATGTGAATTGTTGTGACACAGATATGAGTAAAAAAGATCCAAATGATCTGCCCTTCCTTCTCACATACCCAGGCTCCTCAGCTTAATGGAAGTTTAATCTCTGCATTTACTGTGTGCTACATATTCATCTGCATACCAACTATTTCCAGGCAAAGCTGATGACCTTTTCCCGTTTTCTTTGTCAATAAAGTTCCAAAGCATGGCCACTAGAGGCACTTTATTTCCCTGGCCATGTGGGGTTATCCAAAAAGGATTCATCTGCTGGGGTTGCTGTAGGCAGTGCCTCACTCACAGGTTTGATGTGTAATGCTTTGCCATTCATTGTCCTCCGCACTGGACATCCTGCTGCCTTTGAAAGCAGAGAGGGATGGGTGTTCACTGGTGGCAGGGAGCTGGGTGTGTTCTTTCCAGCTCTGCAGGCCCCACATGCAGTTCTGCTGGCACTCCTGTTCAGTCCTGTGCACACCCCAGGCTGCAGCACTCTGCCAGCTGCAGCAATGCTTGTGTCTCTCCAAGCTATGGGCCTTTGCATGTCAGCCTTCTCTCCAAGAGCTTTGATCTTGTGTCCAAACTGAACAAAGCATGATGTATTTAATGTGTAGCCACTGTGGATCTGGAGCTGCCTAAGGAAACTTGAATTAAAATTCTGAGATTGCCCCACAGCTGGTTTGGTGTTTTCTGCTCTTACCTGGCCTTCACCACCAGCTGTTGAACACCTTCCTCTTGGCCCTGGACTTGTTCACCACAGTGTGACTGGGAAGTAGAGAAGGAGCAGCCTCAGAGAAACCCAAGTTACAGGGAAGGATTCAAGTTGTTTGGTGTAAAAGCAAGGTGTCTGGATAAGGGTTGGACAAAACCCCAGGTCCTAGCACAGCACCCTAGCCACAAAGCCAGCTTAGCCTCTTCTCACCAAATGCTTGTTTTAAACTGAAATACCAACAACTAAGTTCAGTGTAGCTCTGAGTTAACTCTGATTTTATCACTGTGGTTTGTACCTTCGTCTCCTACTTTCCCCTCTGTCTGTTTACATCTTCACCATGCTAAGTGGGGGCATCTCTTACCTTGGCTTCATTCTCACCAGCCCTGTACATTCCTCAAGATAATCTTCTGTCCTTTTGTTTGTCTTAATAATGTGGTACAGTAGTGGCATAACATGATGGAGATTTAAGTGAGCAGTTCTGTAGGGAAAAAAATCCTAAACTCTTTGTTACCCAGCCTTGGTCTCAGCCCAGCTGCAGTTACCAGCCACCAGTAAGAAGTGGCAACATGTATGTGTAGCACGATGTTGTTTCCCTGCCTTTTTTTTTTTTCCTGGTAAATATTATTACTTTTTAAAATTTGAGCTGAATTGTGTTATGGAACTTCTCTGTTTTCAATATACTATCTTTTTAAAAATTATTCTTATTATCTTGCAAGTGAGTAACCTACACTGTCCTTATTTTCTTTCGGAACTCCTGGGGTTGGAAGGGACTTCTGAAGGTCATCTAGCCCAACCCCCTGACAAGGCAGGGTGACCTAGAGCAGGTGACAGAGGAACGCATCCAGGTGGGTCTGGATTGTCTCCATAGATGGAGATGCCACCACCTCCCTGGGCTGCCTGTGCCAGAACTCTGCCACCCTCAATGTAAAGAAATTCTTCTCATGCTGGGGTGAAACTTCTTGTGCTTTCGAGTGTGGCCATTGGTCCTCGTCCTGTGGCTGGGCACCACTGAAAAGACTCTGGCACCCTCCTCTTGCCACCCAACTGTGAGAGGTATTAAGGAGATCCTCTCTCAGTGCTCTCTTCTCTGGGCTAGACAGGCCCAGCTCCTGCAGTGTCTCCTCATAAGAGGGATGCTCCTGAGCCAAACCACCTTTGTGGCCCTTCTGCTGGGCCCTCTGCAGTAGCTCCTTGTCTTTCTTGTTCTGAGGAGCCCAGAACTGGACACAGCACTTGAGATGTGACCTCGGCAGGGCTGAGGAGAGGGGGAGCATCACCTCCCTTCACCTGCTGGCCACACTCTTCCCAGTGCTCCACAGCACACCACTGGCCCTCCTGGCCACAGGGGCACTGCTGGCTCACAGTCAGCATGACATCCACCGAGACACCCAGGTTCTTCTCCACAGAGATGCTCTCTGAGAGGTCAGCCCCCAGCCTGCACTGCTACTCTATAATCATCAAGTTTCTCGGAAGGAAAAGAGCCCTGAGCAAGTCAGTGACTGTGATGAATATTTTCTGAAAATTCTTTTCTACATGCAGAATTCAATCTTGTTTTGCCTCGATGTGTTATATTTTTAGTTTATAGTGAGAAAGAAGCTTCCAAGCTTGCTATATTCAACTAGTTAAGACAGGGTCTTCCCTTCTTCCTTCCTTGCAAAAAAAATTCATTTCTTGGGATTTCTGCCTGTCTGTCTGAATAATTTCTGAGTTTATTGTGTAGAAAGAGAGAATTTCTGGGAGAAGTAAACAAACAGCCCACACCAAACATACAGCCCAAACCGACTTACATATCACAAATGCTCTCTTAAACAACAGCTTTTCAGAAGTAAAGTGAACTTTATTATTCTTCACACAAAACTTGTATCTTTATTTCTTATAAGAAGATGTTCTTTGATAAGAATACTACTACTTGCTAATATGGATTGCAGAATTTTAATGTCTTTAAATGTGTGAATGTGCTTTTAATGTCTGTTAATATAGAAGCTTCACCTATGCCGTCATGTTATGCATGAGCCTAACCCCTCAAGACAAGCTAAATTTTTTAATCTACAGCTTGCTCTGTCACTGAAAGCTTCAATGTAAAGAGAGAGCTAATAAACTAAACTGAATTTCTGATCAAATCTTCCATTCCTATTTTTGTCTCTTCAATAAGGTTTGTTATTATCATTTCACCTGTCAAGTGCTTTTAAGGTTTTGGTTATAATTTGACATAATACGTGTTGAGATCTTTGTGGATGCTGATAATTTTACATATGTCTCTTCTTAAGGGACAACAACAGAAGAAAACTCCCATTTAAATGTACTTAAGCAAAAGGATTAAAATGTATTTAAAAGCAGATCTACTGAGGGTTACAACTAACAGCTTTCACCTTGCATAGATTTCAGTAAGAGCAGAGAATAAGATTCTTCTTATATCAGTAGTCTTAAAAGACTGACGGTGTTCCACAGGATTTGTTTCATTACAACCCTTAAACTTTTGTCTCAGCTTCATTCCCATTTGCAGAGTCAGTGCTTGTCCCGGCTTCATTCCCGTTTGCAGAGACAGTGCTTGTCCTGGCTTCATTCCCATTTGCAGAGTCAGTGCTTGTCCCGGCTTCATTCCCATTTGCAGAGTCAGTGCTTGTCCCAGCTTCATTCCCATTTGCAGAGTCAGTGCTTGTCCCGGCTTCATTCCCGTTTGCAGAGTCAGTGCTTGTCCCAGCTTCATTCCCATTTGCAGAGACAGTGCTTGTCCCAGCTTCATTCCCATTTGCAGAGTCAGTGCTTGTCCCGGCTTCATTCCCATTTGCAGAGTCAGTGCTTGTCCCGGCTTCATTCCCGTTTGCAGAGACAGTGCGATCCTGACCTCCTTCCTTGAGTCTGCTGTTCGCATACTTGTGTAGAGTGCTGTATTCCTTTCCTTGTGAATCAAAGGTATACACAGTTGAAATCTCCTGCCAGTCTTCTTTGGTAGGAACATGAAATCGTGCTGGAGTAGTGGCTTCAAAAAAGCAATTTGTATTTCTTTCTGCCAGCTTGTTTGCATGCTTTTTGGCTTTTTTGAAGAAGACTTCACATTCTTCTTTTGTGTAAATTTTCCAGACCTTGAGCTGAAGATAGTTGAGCTGGGGGAGATAGTGCCTGACACATTTTGAAATCAGTGCCACAATCACGCTGACGGCTATCAGGAGCCATCCTAGCAGCTTGGAAAGAGGATACATAGGTTAATGGTGTTTTTGCATGGTCATATGTGGCAGTATAGAACAAAACAAAACGTTGAAGAAATATGAAAACTGTAAGCAAAGACACCCTGGAGTGCATGTAACTGTCTGCTTGCTGCCAAAAGAGGGGATCCCATGCATGCAATTCAGCCAGACATAGAGAGCTTCTGCAACCCTCAGCTGACCTTGTCAGATTGAGGATGAATACCAAAAAAGAGAAGATGGACAGAAGTTATTGACTCAGTTATATCCAGCCTTCTTCACTTTTAAGGCAAGCTACTGACCATCAGTTTCTGCAGTTGTGGTCACATTTATGGTCCCTGATATCTGAGCCTGCAAAAGCAGCTAATTTTTGCAAAACACAGAGGAAAGGTTGTGTCTTGGATGTTTTGTAGGCAGGGCACAGATTTGGCTGTTGAATATGGGAATTCATTCTTGTTTTCTACCTGATTTTAACATCTTTAGACAAGTCTCAGAGGTGGCATCAAAACCTTAAGTGTCCTAGTAGATGCTGGTCCCTCCTCTACCCAGGGGTACTTAGCTGGAAGCTCCAGACACAGATCCTGCAACACCAGGATGAATTTCTTCAAACGAAAAAGTATTGAGAGCTCAACGAGAAGGAGTTTGTGTTCTTTTTGGTTATTAATTTTGTTGAAAGTAGATAGGATATTAAAAATAGTGGTCAATTGCAGCCCTGATTCGTGCTGTGATGTTTGGGTTTCTCTGAAACTCTTTCCCAGACACTGTTCTGTCAACAAGAGACATGTTTTCCTAACTGTAACCTATGTTTACATTCCTTTCCCTAGGAGGGACTTCTTGATGTCCCTCTAACTTGACCAATGTAGTTGAAGAAGTTTGTCTTTCTTCCACCCCTTGTGTTGTTCTTTGTAAAATAGTATAAAGGGAAGAAATTCCCCGGTAATAAAGATCTGGAGTCATTGTCAGCCTTCCGAAAACTCGGAGTCTGTGTCCTTGTAATCTTGAACAGCGTCAGTCAGTAATAAAAATGCCCTCACACTTTTCCCGTTTTTTTTGACTGGATGTCTCTATTAAATTCCCCTGCAATGTCAGTAACAGTCAGTCTTCCTTGGTTTTGCTCTTTTCTTACCCTATCTAAAATCGATGGTATAGAGTTTTTCCCCTTTCCAATCTTTTTCTTGGAGAAGCAGCATCCTAAGTATTTACCACATTAAAACATATTTTTGTTTTAATAGGCATTTGTACTGACCAGGAGCATCCAAAATAATCTGAGTCATTATAAACTCTTATGAACTTAACTCCCTTAACCTTTAACAAGACCAATATATATTTTAACTATTCTTCTAGAATTCAAGTGTGAGCTTACTAAGAGCTTCAAGCATTGAGATTTAGAGTCAAACAAGCTGTTCTTATTTGTCTCTCTTTCCAGATGTCTCCTTGCAGCCACTGTGTTGCAACGAGACATCAGCTTCACCTCTGTTAGTGATCTCAGCTTCCCCTCAACTAATGCCTATTTGCAGAAGTTTGAGGTATTCAGAGACACAAAAGTGGAGAAGGAGAAGAACTCGCACCACGTCTAAGTTAATTGAGAAGAGAACTTGCTGTGGAACATCCCATTCTCTAGGCTGGTTCCCTGCCCATGAGGTTTTGTAAATGACAGTGCCAAACCGTTACCATGAAAACATGCAAAACCAGAGAGTATCATAAAAATACACCTATTGCTTTTCTGTTACTGCTTTTTTGCCAATGAACTTTTGCTAGCTGTGTGCTTTTGGTACATGATATGACAGAAGAGAGAAGGAGTGTTTACAGTCCCCAGCAGGCACTCCTACACATTGAGCAGCCAGGGCTGAAGCTCATAGTGTGAGGAGAAGAGCAGCGAGGCTTTCTTTACCTGGGACTCTGCACGAAGGCTGAGCCATTCACTTGATAAATCTGCTGCTACACCCTCATCACAGGGCATTTGGAGCAGCTGTTTTCGGCAGTCAGTTTCATTGTCTTTACAGAAGTATCTCGCTGTCAGGCTGCTCCCGCTGGCTGCACACTCGTAGAAGTTGGCACTGAGCAGGGCCACTGCTATCCAGGTGAGCGGGGCCACCAAGGCTTTGGCTGTCATCGGCACCAACACCTGGCAGAAGTGAGCACAGGTTCCACAGGGACTGCAGCCGTCATCATTCTTTGGAGGGCACTTGCCTGTCAACAGGTGCCATGTCCTGGGATTCACCATGAAGCCGAGCAGAAAGAGGACAAAGGCAGGTGCTAAGAGGAAGGAACAACCATACAGCATGTTCCCAGAATTGCAGGGACACTCGAACACCACAGATGAGAAGATCTGCTCGCTGGCAACTGTCAGCAGGGACACGATGCTGTGACTCAGAATAGTCTGGTAACGGACGCAGAAATCCATTACCTTATGTAACTTTTTAATTTTTCTGCCTCTCCTTACTTTGAGAAGAGCAAAATCTCTGTCAGAAAAGGAGAGAAGAGAGACAAGTGTCCTGCAGCTCCCACAGCTTAGACAGGTTTGCAGAGCTTTCAGTTTCTGTTGCTAGTGATGATGCAGTGAGGCACAGAAACAGCCCTTCATAGAGGAAAGAATAGTCACTGCACAGTCAAGCAGAGACCACACCAGAAAACCACTTTAGTTATCAACAGCAAACAGTTAAGAAATCTGTTTCCATATAAGTAATTTGTGTTTGTCCACACGTGCATTGTAACTAGCAATGGCTTACACCTCATCATCTTTTCAGTGAGGCAGCAGATTCAAAGTGTGAATAAAATGTCAGAAAACCACCCAGAACCATATATAGATTTTTATCCTGCCTTGTTTTTAACTATACCATATGGCTTGTTCCTTTATGGAAGAAAATTCAACTACAATTATGTCAAATATTCAAGAGAATCAATGTAATTTTATTATGTAGTTATGTTGGAAATTATTTAACTCTTCGGTTTTTTTGCTTTAAAGTACATAAAGTCCTGGATTTATTTGTCTTTGCCAAGGAGAAGAGCACCTGAACCTTGTTGTTTATTTAATCTTTAAACCACTGAGGCTTTGGGTCTTGCTGAACAAGGCCTGATAAGCTGCAATAGAAAACGAAAAAAGTGTCTTTTGGAGGTCAGGGATTTGAAAATTCCCAGTTCCCATTTTAGCTCTTTGAGCAGCTGAGAGGATGGCACAGAGGCTCCAGAGCAGGCAGTGCTGGTTCAGGTGGCTGCTGGGCTCACAGCAGATGTGCCGTGCCCAGTGCCGAGCTGCTGCTGCTGTTGCAGAGGAAAACGTGCTGCTGAATGAAACACTTGCCTTGACCTGGAGGAGCCCTTGATATTGTGCAACAGTATAACACAATGACATAGCAACCACAAAAGGATGCAAACCCAGGAAGAATTAGTCAGACTGAAAGTTAGTCTGGCCACATCTCAGCTACAGCCAACAGCTGAGTGGGGTTAGAACAGGGACAGGGAAAGACAGCAAAGGACAGGGAAATCACTCTGTGTGATTTCAGGGATTTCGTTTGTATTTAATACCTTTTGTTTTAACCCATGCAGCCTTACTGTATATATAAATATATATGTAAATATTGTATAGCAAGTGTGCTTAACCTCTATTTGAAGCTGACACTATCCCATTTGATGTCCCCATGATCTGGAAGGGAAAGAAAAAAATGAGTGGATTCTTGGTGTCTCCATCAACTCTTGGTCTTGTACACCTTCACCATAGCCCTCTCTTTCCCAGGCTGGGGATACCCTAATATTCATCTGATGAATACTTTTGAATAAAGAAATACCAAGGATAAAGAAATTCCTTTCTTTATGCATGTTGCCACCTGAACTGTTCTCTAGGATTCAGATTTCATTTTTCACATGAGAGGAAATAGGAAGTACACCAGATTTCCAGTGCATTGAAGATGAAACTGAATCACAGTTTGCTACAAAAGAATTCTTTTTGTTTTATATTTGTTATTATATTTGTTTGATATGTATATATTTGACATTTGTTTTATATTTCCTTGAAATAACTTCTGGAATTTTTGTTATCATCCATGAATCGATATTTTAACAAGATATGCATTGTAATAAAAAGCCCTTCAGTCCTTGGGTGATAACTTCAGCAAGCTCAGAGTCTCTCAGTGTATATGTGAAGGTAGGATTCGGTTTCACTTTGAACACCATTTCTTCCATACTGAATTAGACATGCCATTTTGCTTTCTGGTCAGGCAACCTAAGAAAGTATCTCTCCAGTTCTTTAAATCAGCGGATCATTTTTCAATATTGAGAATAACTTTGCATTATTGGCGAGTATTGTTACCTTGATTTTTACTTTGAGGCAGCTAGAGAGAGAGGTTAGCAAGCCAGGAAACCAGAATTCACCGTACCTGAAAAAGTCTTAGCAGATGCCCCATCAGTGGAAGTGTTCCAGGACAGATTGGATGAGGTTTTAAGCAGCCTTGTCCTGTGGAAATTGTCCCTGCCCATGGCAGGGGGCTTGGAACTGGATGATCTTTAAGGACCCTTCCAGCCCAAACCTTTTCGATGATTCTGCGATTCTCTGTCAACACAGCAGAAAAAACAGATGCAATGTGAAATTGCTGCAAGGACACATCCTGACAAAGACAGGGACATGGGCTGCCTCCAAGAGCCACTGGTTTAACAAGAGAGGCAAAGGACCAGAGGCAGCTCTCTGGAACAGATTACGACCACACATGATTTATTAAAAATATGAATATTGACCTAATACCGATATCCAACTGAGACGGACAAAAACTCTCTAACAGTTTAAAGTTAGAAAGTGTACGTTTATTACAGCGCCGGGCAGCACGAGGGGTAGTCCCCAAAAGCGTACCGCGCGTTACAGAAAATCACAAAGTCATTTTATTTACAAAACTGTTGAATATCCAAAATACAAATGTATATTCATAACCTTGGTACATCCCATTCCCCGCTTCGTATGGTAATTAGCAAAAAAGCAATTAAGCATGCGTAGTTTGTTATTTGAAATGGGTCGGTGGTCCCATTGAAGAGGAGTGGGTTTCAAATGAGGAAGTAAAATGACTCTTCATTGCTCTGAACTTTCTACCTTTTCAATGCAAATGTGACAAATGAGTGTGGGTAGAACTCCCATTTCCTTAGGTATGTGACTTTCAATGAGTTTCAGCATTTGGGAGTCTCTGTAATTGTCCCGTATCCTTAAACCTATTTATTAGATTCTCTATTTATTGTTGCAAGCACAGCTAAGCAAACATAAAGTTGACAAGCAATCAGTTATTTGAAAAAAGTTAACTCAAGCCCAGTCTTTCTTAACTAACCACAAAGCTTTTAATTAACTCCAAAAACACAAGGCCTACTTCTACCTAAAATCTTAATTTTTTTTTTAAATCCTATATTCTTTAAAGTCTATGTCTCACACAGGGGAAAGCGTAGAGCCAAGAAACCCTGCTACTTCTCTTTCTGAGCCTAATTTTCGCAGTGTTTTATTTTCCTGTAATAAAATACAATTTCAGGAACAAGCTTCTTGGGAAAAGGAAGAGGAGCTCTGCATGGAAAAGGAGTAACCCTCCTCCAAGAAAACATGTTTGCAGTAAATATGCACAGAGTGGTGGGTGAGGGAAGAGAGACCCCGCTAATTGTGAAGTGGGGGAGCAGCTGTGCTGGCAGCCAAGGGAGGTGCAGGAGTGGCCAGGGTGAGCCCAGCTGGTGGCAGCTTTGGCAGCTGGGGGCAGCCAAAGGGGGCTCCTGGGTGTGAGGACATGTGGGGCCAGGGACTTCCAGAGCCCCTGTTCACTCAGAGCCCTCTTCTCCCAGGGCAGCTCTTTCTTGCCCTCTAAATTAACCCTTGTTTATAAGTTGCCACATCTAGAACATCATAACTTGTTAGTAACTGCCACAATGGCTCCAAAGCATTCTATGGAAAGTATTCAGAAAAACAGCTTTCTATTAAAGGTTCCAGAATTCCAACTTAATGGTTGTTTTTCCATTGATTTGTCTTAAATTTCATGTCTTCCAAGGGGGATGGGGACAATGGGAGAATTTAAACATGGACACTTTTAGAACACGTGGTTATTTTTTTAATTTGAAACATCTTTCTGCTTTGAAATATTCTTTATTAAAATGAAGAGATCATCTGAAAACAAGTGGACTTGTTTATTTTTTCCTTGACACCTTAACTCCTGTCCTTTAATTTGCAGAAGAATGATTCTCAACCATTTCCTCAATAGAAAAAGCTGTAATCTGAACTAATTCTGTGGTTCAATAAAATGCATCATACTGTTCATAAATGTAGTGTGTGTAAGTGTGTGTAAGCACACTGAAGGGCTTTACCAGTATATATTGTGCAGATCTTGTTTTAGTTTTGTTAGTTATTCCTTACAGTAGGTTATTTTAAATCATTTTTCTTTTTTTTAACTTTTTCTATTTGTTCGGAATAGCCAAAGACTGGTTTTGTTTTCCTACAAGTCATGCTCCTTGCAGCTGTTCCATCCAAGGCCCATCCTATCCTAATTTCCTTCCAGTAGTCTTACAAAGCTCAACTCCCTCTTCACATTAATAGTGTAGTATCTTGCACATTCATGCTTGCAATGGAGAAGAGCACCTCTGCACTGGTTGTCTGTTTATAAGACCTGGACTTGCTTCTTCATCTGAGAGATGTAAGCTGCATTTCTCCAGTTCAGAGAGACACACGGATAGTAAGGCTTTTTCTTCCAGGAAAATTCTTGTAATGCCTTGTAGTGCTCTCATGTTCACCTGTCTCCATTTGCCAAATTTAGTGTAATGGTTTGAATGTTTACTCTTTTTTTCCCTCTGTGAGATAGCATCAGGAGAAGCAAAGCAGACCCAAACTTAGAGATAAACAAATCGATTTATTAACACACACACACACACAAAAAAATAAGAATCAAAAAAATAAAACTTCTAAAACACTCTTCCTCCTACCACAAAGTGTTAACTTTCCCACAAACAATGTGAAGAGGCAAAACTCAGAAATCTAGGTCAGTCCCACCTATGAAATAGTCTTTCATTCAATCTTTTGATAGAAGTCTGTCCTGGATGGTTCTGGTAACTTTCCACAAGAGAAACAGTCTACTTGTGGCTTCTAACTCTCACAAAAGCAGCCCGCCTGGGAACTTCTGCAGTTCTACATCTCCCATATCACGTAGCCTTTCCCATGACTACATATGGGCTGTGGACTCACACATACTGGGGTGTCACCTTTTAAAGATGCACAACTCCTAAGGCAAAGGATTCTTCATCTCAGGGAACAGAGATGTCTTCTCACTGCTGCACTGGTGCAAAGGGCTTCTTTTCATCTCTCTCTGTTCAAACATGTCACGGGATCACCAGATCACAGTTTCTAATTCAACATCCACTCAGTAAATCACAGATACCTTTGCTCAAAATCCACAAATCCAAAACATTATCTCCCCAATTCATACTGTCCAAGGTTTAAAAGAATACTGTAACATATTCATATTATTGTCTGTTACTACAACTTCTAAGACATTTTCAGCCTAAGACCAAGGCAACTTGCCATCTCTTCCTCACTTAAGATACAACTTCTCTTTCACTGACCCTGGTATCTCCATACTGTCTGTTATAAATGCATATTTTGGAGTTGGCTTTTCGCAAATATTGAGATGAATGTAATACATATAATGTAAGAAGGTTGTACTGTATTTCATTTTATTTGTGGAATTTAAAATGTAATGAAGGTATATTTTCTAATTGTAACAAAGAAATGGGGGTTGTAACTAGATAGAAGCCAGAAGGGTCGCCTGGCATTCCTGTGAGAGATAAAGAACAATCAAACCTGTTGAGGGTTTGAATCTTTGAAAGACAGATTTACAACATCTACCCAGACTACATGGAATTTTACAGATAAATTGTATATTTAGGGAGGTCTTGAAGCCCAAATGAATATTTGATTCATGCTTTAGCTTATTTAAATATGTAACACAGAGGTCCTTAAAACAAAGGATCTGAAGACAGACCGTGTGTTGCTTTGCACCCTCAGCTGAGTAGCTTTCTTCTTCTATCTCCTAATTGTCTATTTTTATTCTATTTTATTTTATTTTTATTAAACTTATAAATTAATATAAAAAGGTGAAACGTCGTTTTTCGCACTGTCTCTTTAAATATTTCCCATTCTGACCTTTCTTCTCCCTCAATAAGGTTAAGGCTTTGAGATCAAAGCAGCTCGGGCAGTCAGGGATCTCAGCCGCCAGGGTCGCAGCGGGGCCTCCTTCCTGCCCTTGGTCTGATGGGGTGGGCCCAGCCTGGGCTCTGGGCTGCTCCCAGGGTGGGTGTGTGTGTGTGAGAACATCTCCCCCAGCTGGCTGGCTCAGGGAAAGGATTTAAAAGTTTGCTAGATGTTAAGATGCAGCCTCCCTCTCCCAATGGGAAGCCGATGGGGGGCCCGGAGGCCCGGCCAGACCAGGGCCGGCTTTGCCCGCACAGGGGGAGCAGCAGGGCCAGGCCAGCCTGGTGTTACCTGCTCCTCCGGCCAGGGCAGCTCCCTGGGAGCCTTCCGTATTTAACCCCTGGATATCCACATAGACATATTCCTTTCTAATTGATTTGTCAAGCACAACTTTCTGAAAAATCACTTCCTGGCCAAACCACCTCATACCTTTTGTCTCATTCCAGGTGAAATTAATGCTTCACATGTTGGAGGTCCTGTCCACAAGCAGATCTGCACCTACCATCCAGCTGGACTGACCTCCCCCAGAGGCCCATTGCCCCACTTTGTGAAACTAAGGAGGTTATTCTGAATTTATCGTGGAATCAGCCTTCTTACAAATCTAGGAAGCGTCACACAGCTCAGTGGCACCACCTAAATTGTTAGTAGTACTAATACTTAGTAGAACAGCAGCTGGAGAAGTAGCACAGTGCCTGGGCCTGCACAGCTGACAAGCATTTGCGTACATTATACTGCTATTTTAAGGCATTACATTTATTGCTATGGTAAGGCAGTACATTGCTTAATTATTTCAGTTTTTGCAAGCTGAAAATGAATTCAGCTACTGAAAGAGTAAATAATGGGAAGCATCTTCCCATGCCTGGAAAACTGACAGGGAAATGGGTTGTGGTTCCTTATTTTTGAAATGGCGCTCCAGGATCCTCTCACTCAGCTTGGTGGCATGGAGCTGGAAAATCTGCTCCAGATGCTCCTTCTCTGTCCCCTTGTACACTCTCCAGAACATCAGCTGGAGGTAGAACAAGGCTGACTTGGCTGGCAGCTGGCACAGCAAGTGGTTATCAGGGAGAGGAGAGCTGTGGTAACTATCACACACCAGCCTAAAATCTGGGAAGGCAAAAGAAATCAGTTTCAAGTTAAAGAGACCCAAGTGAAAATGCTACTTGAATCAGGAATGTCTGACAAAGTGGCCACACTTTGCATTCGGTGCTGGCATCGATATTAATGGGGACTGAAGAGAAGAGTAAGTCCATCAGCATAGAGGCTTCTCAGTAGTGCTCCTTTTGGTGTCTCTTGGCACAAAGGGTAAAGTGTTTTCTAACTCCTGAAGGCATTACATAACAGTACCCAACAAAATGACTAATTTTGAGTCATGAAGGGCTATAGAACCAAAAACGGTAAGTAACTTTTGTCTCAGCTCAACCAACCTTTTCAACTGTGATCACTGTTAGATGTTTTTCCTCAGCAAGGGGAGAGAGTGGAAAAGTGTGCTTGAAATTGTTATTGTGGGATGTTGTCTTTTAAGGAGAATAGTGGTGTGAGCACAATTTTTTCCTGTCTTGTGACACTGGCATAGCAAATAGTTTTCATCCTAGGGCCCTCCTCTACCCCACTGCTTTATGATAAGAAAAATAAAATTAAAAAAAAAATAGAGAAACATAGTGTATGCAACCAGAAAATAAACCTGTTTCAGAGTGGAAAATATTCCAGTGTGAGACAAATGCCACCAATCTTATTTTCCAGTATTTTCCTGCTGCTAGTGACCTAAAATTTCCTTACAGTTATCACAATGATTCAAAATAGGAGATTGTGGCATGAATTTTTTAATAGGACAGACCCCTTCATTGGAGTGACATCTGTTAATTCAGCCTCCGAAACAACCCAGTTGGTGTTGGTTTTTCCTCTTCTTTAGAGCAATCTCCACTCAGGAAGAATGCTTTAGGTTTTCTGGTCTTATTGACCCCACCACCAGTGCGGACCCCTAAGAAATAAGGAACAGCTCAAACTGAACCTTAAGATGGATGGATTGTATTTTGCAAGGCTGACAAAACATTGAAGTTCACACGGAGCCAACGTTATTAACATAACCTCTGACATCAGCATCTTCCACAGATAAATCCCAGCAGCAGTACAACCTGGATAATGCTCTTTGTTTATCATTTTTCTTACCTGCGACTGTGCTTGAAGTGTTCTTTTCAGTTCATCACTCTCTGACAAGGGCAGGGAGCTTTTGTCACAGGCCACCTGGTGTAGCTCTTCAAAGCACTTCTCCGATTTGCTGTGGCAAACTGCGTGTAAGTAGGCAGGATTTTTTAAGCCACTCATGGCACATTTGTAAAAAGTCCTGTTGAGCAAAGCCACGGAAAGCCACATCACTGGGGCTATCAGAGCATTTAAAGTGATTTGTCCAAAGATGTAAAAGAAATGGCAGACATTCCCTCTGGGGAATATTGTCCTGGGATTCACCCAGCAGCCTGTATAGAGTTTCCAGGTCTTGCTGTTCAAGAAGCATCCAATGGCCAGTAAAACAGGAGCCAGCAGGAAGAGAAATACTGAACCATACCTGAAGTTTTCATTGTACAAGGGCATCTGAAAGCAACAAGAGAAAACATGCGTTCCCCTCCCATTGTCAGCAGCACCACAAAACTGTAACCTATAGCAGTTTGCCCATTAATAGAGAACTTCAGGACTGTTTGGAAAGCATCCATGTCTGATAGTCAATGAGTAGGTGAAAATCAAGACAGTTTCTCCTCATTGGCAGCGGTGTGCAGCAGGGCAGAGCTCTCCTGAGGAGGAGCAGCCTGCTGCTCTCCTGTCTGCCCGTGCCATTCCAGGATAACCCCGTGATCTCACTGCCTGGAGAGTGGCGCTACCAGGAAAGGGCTCTGAGCAGAGCTGATGCCAAATACATATGCTAGCATTCACTGGTAACAAAGGAGCCCAAAGTAAGCTCTGTACGTTAAGTAGATTGTATATTTTTCTTCCATCAAGTGTTGTTCTTGGCAAGCTGCTTGGTTTTTTCTAAGTGACTCTAGATGGAGATAAGAGATAACACTTGTCCAGTTGTGGGAGATTTTGAGCTGTGATTATAAAGGTCAGCGATGAGGTAATGAATGACTTTGATGCCTTGGTAGGCTGGCCTTGAGCAGAGACTAGATAAAGCTACGAGAACAAAGTAGATGCTTATTGAAAGGCCAGAAAGGATACATCTTGGGCATGCAAGAGCCTGGCCAGGGCTACACCCAAGGTGGACCCAAAATGGACACAAAATGGACAACAGGCCAAGAGGCCTCACACTTTTATCAGATTTGGTCCATTTGCATATTGGGTTTAATTGTCCAATTACAGCTTCAGATTATGAAGTCCCATCCTTCTTGTTTTCTCTCTTCAGTCCACTGTTGTTTGTGCTTTTGGGCCTGAAAACTTGTAACAGTTGTCCTTGGTCCCCATCTGGAAGAGGGTTTGTTTTGTCTATCTACCCTGTGAAGAGAGCTTACTAACACTTAATATGAGGCTCGGAATGGCACACCTAGGCAGCACAGAATCTGAAAAACATGAAAGCAAGAAGTTAAGGCATCAACCTAATATAGATGCTGGTGGTCTGTCTTAGGTTGCAATGCAAGATGTGACCAACAGTATGTCTTCTATTACCATCTGTTAAAATCAGGCAGGGCAGTGTTTTTATCTCTTCTGTGACCCATCCTCCCTCCTGTTATCTGTATAACAGATATCATGTATAAAGTATATATGTATTATCTGTATATCCTGTATAACAGGATATCTCCTGTTAATGCATCATTGGGTGTCACTCCATGCCTGATAAAATTACATCATCCCCATGGGAGATGCTCCACCCATCTGCTCCACCAGGGGGAGGAGCCCAGAATTCCCACCTGGAAATAATCTGGGATTTGGAACACCCCAATCAGCTTTTTTCTACTGGATTCCCAGAGGAACACCAGACCCTTCTACATCACCACTGGACCTTCTGAGGAAAACAAAATCCTTCTACAGGATCACCTCTTCAACACCACCACATCTGTCACTCCAGGAGGACTGCAGCCACCATTTAAACAAACTGCTACCATCACCCTGACTGACAGGGTGTCAGATTGTATTCTGACTCTGTCAGTGTTTTTTTCTACTACTGCATTTTATTTTAGTTTTCCTATTAAATTGTAGTTCTGACTTGGGATCTCCCTCTGGTTTGCTTTTAAACCAGTGCATGATCCCAAAGGGAGTATGATATGACTGAAAGCAGCCGGAAAGCAGACAAGTGATAAGAGTAAAGCCACATTGTGTGGGGTTGTAAATGTAGGAACATCAAAGAAGAAGGGCTCTCTGCTTGCTGTGTTTTCCTGCAGCAGCACATAGCTCTAGATTTGCATTGCTGGCTCAAGCTGATCACAGAAGAGACAAATGTCCCTTGCTTTGTAGCCTGTCTGGCTCTCCCTGCTTTTTTCCTGGGCTAAAATTGGTCTACAGGATGCTGCTTTCTAAAGTTTCACCTCTGGTTTGCACGCAGCCCATTTAAGCAGCAGAGTTTCATTCTTCTGCAGGTTGCTTTCAAGATGTACCTTGGGGTGACCCCTAGTGTGAGCTGCAGTAGTGCCACAGGGAATGAATTCTCCTTAATCCTGGACAAAAACCCACTAGTGGACTTTGTGGAGGAGCTGCCAGCAGAACGAGCATCGCTTTGCTATTGTAACCTCTTCTGTGGGGTGATTTGAGGTGCCTTGGAAATGGTAAGGAAGTGCACATCTGTTTTCTCCGGTCTGAGTTAATTGACAAAAGCCCAGGAAAACAAAATCCCTTGTTCAGATAGGAGTAGGAAATACAGTATTGTTTAAGCTCTCAGGTTAAATGTCTAGATCTTGATAAAAGAGGACAAGATCCTCAACCTGCATCCTGAGGTAGAGAAGCACATGGATTAGCTCACCTGCACACTGTCCCTGCCTGGCTGTTCAGTCTGTTCAGTGGCCGACTTGGCTGCAAAAGCCAGGTGGGATCAGGAGGCCAGGGAACCCCTAAAGTGGAGGGACAGAAGGGCATGTTGAGGTCCTCCAGTTCTCCTGGAGCCTATCCCACTTCCCTGCACAGCTGTAGCCAATAATAATCATCCCTGATTCTTTGCAAATATGTCAAGGTAAATCTTCTCAGGTTACCGTGGTACCTGCTGAAAGAGAGAACAAAGTGTGGATGAATATAATGTTAAAACCAAACCATCCAAAGTGTATCAGATGGCAACCCAAATTTTGTTCTTACATTTAAGATTTTTGCAAAGAAATAAATCAAGGGCATAATTTGGTAATTTCTGACCTGTAGAGCTTCTTCAGAGAGATTACATTTAGGCTGCTTTATGTTTCTATCAATATCCAATTTGGCATATATACTTCAAGAGACAAAACCCTCAACCCTGCAGTGTTATGTATATCGATCAGTCTCAGAATTATGTCATCTAATACAAGACTAATTAACAAAAGTATGATGTCATAAGTCCTAGTACATGACTAGGAAATTCTGTGATCACAAAATCATCAAGTATGCAATTTAGGGTCTCAGAAGACAGCAAAGCACTGGGAAGAAGGGCAGCGTGCTATCCAAATTGCAGTGCCTATAAACTCCTTTGTACTAGCCTAGTTGAGAAAGCTATTTTCAAACAATCTAGAGATCTGTTTCCTATGAAAGCGGAGAAAGGGGGTCCTCTTGTGGTAAGAGAGAGAAAAAGCTCATTGTACCAGAGGAGGGTGGCAAACGGGGCGTTTCTCTGCTGAACTGATCAGACCTGATTCTTTCTAGGTTCACTTAGCCGCAGAAGTTTCCTTCCTCCAGGACAGGCTGAAGGGTGATGCTGTGACAGAAATAGGAATTACATTTTTACGGAAGCCTGAAGACAGAAAGCACAGGAGGAACAAATGAAAGAAATGTTGGGAGAAACCCTTGCTGATGGATATTTGGTGCCTTTTGTTTACGGGGAAGAGAGGGTCAACTGCAGCAATGCTTGTGTCTCTCCAAGCTATGAGCCTTTGCATGTCAGCCTTCTCTCCAAGAGCCCTGATCTTGTGTCCAAACTGAACAAAGCATGATGTATTTAATGTGTAGCCATTGTGGATCTGTAGCTGCCTAAGGAAACTTGAATTAAGATTCTGAGATTGCCCCACAGCTGGTTTGGTGGTCGTGTTTTCTGCTCTTACCTGGCCTTCAGCACCAGCTGTTGAACACCTTCCTCTTGGCCCTGGACTTGTTACCACAATTTGACTGGGAAGTAGAGAAGGAGCAGCCTCAGAGAAACCGAAGTTATAGGGAAGGATTCAAGTTGTTTGGTGCAAAAGCAAGGTGTCTGGATAAGGGTTGGACAAAACCCCAGGTCCTAGCACAGCACCCTAGCCACAAAGCCAGCTTAGCCTCTTCTCACCAAATGCTTGTTTTAAACTGAAATACCAACAACTAAGTTCAGTGTAGCTCTGAGTTAACTCTGATTTATCACTGTGGTTTCTACCTTCGTCTCCTACTTTCCCCTCTGTCTGTTTACATCTTCACCATGCTAAGTGGGGGCATCTCTTACCTTGGCTTCATTCTCACCAGTCCTGTAGATTCCTCAAGATAATCTTCTGTCCTTTTGTTTGTCTTAATAATGTGGTACAGTAGTGGCATAACATGATGGAGATTTAAGTGAGCAGTTCTGTAGGGAACAAAATCCTAAAGTCTTTGTTGCCCAGCCTTGGTCTCAGCCCAGCTGCAGTTACCAGCCACCAGTAAGAAGTGGCAACATATATGTGTAACAAGATGTTGTTTGCCTGCCGGTTTTTGTTTTGTTTTGTTTTGTTTTTGTTTTTTTTCTTCTTTTTTTGGTAATTATTATTACTTTTTAAAATTTGAGCTGAATTGTGTTATGGAACGTCTCTGATTTCAATATACTATCTTTTTAAAATTATTATTATTATTATTATTATTATTATTATTATTATTATTATTATTATTATTATTATTATAGGTGTGAGAAAAACGCTTGCTGAATTTTAGTCAAGGATGTATCATGTTAGGTATGAAGAAAAAGAGAAAAATGCTTGCTAAGCCTAGTGATGAATAAGCTCCTATGCCTAACAAGAATATGTCTTTGTTTTAATTGATAAGTTAGGATAGCACTACTCTGAAGAAAACCGTTGTTTGAGAAGCTACTTTGTTAAGATAGATAGAGTCGTCAAGACAACGAAGCGTATGCTAGGAGATGTCCAAGGCCTCAGGGTCTGGCCCAGCAGATCTCAGAAGACTACTCCTAAGTTACTTGTGATTTGTTAGTTTGTTTAGGTGAATTTTAATGTATTAGTTAGAGATATTTTATTGGTTTAAAACTAATGTACCCTCCCTCTGTACAATCCCGAGTATAAAACCCCCTGCTGCCCCTCCTCGGGGTCCCTCTTTCTGGGGACACTGGGGCAGAGGGCAGAAACCTTCCCTGCTCCTGAATAAACCTTCTGAACCCAAGTGTCGAGAGAGGGTCCCTTCTTTCTGTACCACAGCTACTACGGCGTTTGCTCTAGCCTGCCTCTGAACCAAGGCCCACAGAACAGGTGTGTGGGAGCGTGCCAGAGCAGTCGGGTCGGTGAGAGAGACTGGCTTGAGCTCCAACAGAATGGCGCCCAACGTGGGGCCAGAGGCAGAGTGAGACGCTGTGGCGTGGGAACTCAACGCAGAAGTCCTGATAGAGACTCTGTGAATGGTCAAGTAGAACCTTGAAAAGCCCACGTACCACTGAGCTTTACTTGTGAAGGTAACTCGGTGGAGGAGGAAGACTACTCTCTCCCCAAAGAGCCCTTCCTCAGCTGTTGGTCATCCTGGCAACACCTCCTGCTGTTTTCCCGAGGGTGCGGTGAGTATAATTTCTCCGGGGGAGAACATACACACCACTCAGGCTTTAAAAAGCCAAAAGCAGTCGCGCGACGATCTAGAGAGAAAGGTGGGGGGACAGTGAGTCCTTTCCCAGAAAGCAGTAAGCCCTTTCTCTCCAGAGAAGGATTTGCCCACGGGAGCTGTGGGAGGGTGTCAGGAGGGAGGTGGTGGGAGATACCATCTGTTAAAAATGGGGAACAAACAAACCACCACACAGAAAGAAGTTCTTAATAAAGTAATAGAAGTTTTGAGTGCCTTAGAAGTAAACTATTCAAAAACAAAGTTAAAAACGTTTATTAAATATATGTTGTTGCATTTTCCAGAAGCTAATTTAAATCAAATAGGTCATGTTTCGTTTTGGGAAGAAGTGCAAAATAAGTTGCAAAATTTAGCACAATCTGGTGACATCATTGCTATGGGGCATCTAGTTTGGCCGACACAAATAGTTTTTGCTTTAAAAGACAGACAGAAAATGCAGAGAAAAAGTTCCGCCTCTTCCCAAAACAGCTTCAAAGGTTCTTCTCAATCTCTTAGTTCTGTTGCCGTCTTTTCCAACCCCCCTGTCTCTTCTCCTTCCCTTTTCTCGCGGTTTACCCTTCCCAAACTTCCCAAGTCCCCAAAGTCCCCTCAAGTAATTTTCAGAGCCTCTGACGCCTCCTCGGAGGCAAAAAGTCCAGCTGCTCTGAAAATTCGCAGAAGCGCGAGCTCTGAGAGCCACGGCCGTGCTCTAGGAGCCCCCGCAGACCCCTCAGCTGGTCTGGGCGGTCAAAACCTTCCCAAAAAATCTCCCAAAACTCCTCCAGTTTCCCCGTCTGTAAACCGTAAAGTCCGCTTTTCGCTCGCTAAAGAAGAAACTCCTCCGGAACTCTCCCAGAGTCCTAGCAGCGAAAAAGGATCCCAAAACGACAACTCCGACCTCATAACTCCACCATCTTGCCCTTCTTTTCCCCATAATACCCCGTCTTCTCCCCCCACTAGTCTCCCAGCCGCCCCTCCCTTTTCTCCTCCCTCTTCCATCTATCCTGACTTGCCTCCGCCTTTCTCCCCACCTATGCAAGATCTGAATTGGACCAGCCCCTTCCCTGGCAAAGAAAGCACCGTCTCACCCCCGCCTCAGTTTGCTCAGAGTGCTTTCCCTCCCCCGCCTTTGCCGTTTCAAAAAAATGAACCCCTCCAGAATGCTCCTCCTGAAGCAGTCAGTTTAAGTTCCGTAATAGACTTCGTAGTCGCAGCCGCAGTCGAGCGGGCGTCTGCAGCAGTTAGCAAAACGGCAGCTTCTGAAGAAGCTCCAACTGGTCAGCGCCAGCCCTCCCCTCCCAAAACTCCCACAGTTTCAGTTCCGCCGCCTGCTACCCCCCGCTTGTGTGATTCTCCCTCGCTGCCCGAAACTCCCTCCCCTCTTCCTGTGCCGTGCAGTAGTGCCCCTGCGTCTTCCCCTCCGCTCAGACCCACGCAGTCCTGCGGCTCAGAGGGGGGGGCCAGCCCCGCGCCACCCACTGCTTCCCAATCCCCACCGACCGAAACTCCGTCCCTGTCAGCCCCCCGCGCGACTGAACTCCAGCCTCCGCCGTCCTCCCGTGCTGTAGAAACCCCCGAACCCCTCCCCACTCCTAATAACTATGCTTATGCTGATGATTTTGCGCAGTCAAAAGGGCAGCGCCCATCTAACTCAGAAGTGGGCAGCATGCCTCAGTTGTCAGAGCTTTCGAAACCAGCTGCGCCGTTTCAGCCGCAAGTTTCAGAATCTCAGCCAACCTCCCTGCTCCCCCGTAGCCCCTCAGCTCCGTGTCTTACCCCCAAACCCCCGCAGCAAAATGCCAAATTTTCTAACACATGCACAGCCGCGGTCCAAGTTGATGAACAGTTTCTCCCTGCACCCCCGCGCTCTGTTCCTGCTTCCCTTCCCCCCACACAGGAAAAAAAGGCTGCAGCTGTACCAGACGCGCAGAGAAACCAGGCAGTCACAGATCCTATCCTGGTGCCAGCGCGCAGTGCAGCAGCGCCACCTGCGCCACCTTGTGGATGTTCTCAAAATAACAGCAATGTTCAAATCTCAGAGGAACCAGACTACAACAATACAATAACATTAACACCAGTTTCATATGGCAAGTCAAAGGGAGCAGGGCATCCACATGTTAGGTGGAAACCTTTCCCGCAATCCACATTGAAAGAGTTAATGAAAGCTCTGAGAGACCATGGCCTAAGTAGCTCATATTTTGAGACGCTCCTGTCAACAGCCTTTGATGAAACTACAGCAGTTCCTGCAGACATAAAACAAGTTTTCAAATGTCTGACAGGAAAAACACAGTATGATTTATGGCGTGGTATATGGGTCAATCTATTAAAAGAAGCTCTCCCAGGTTTATTAAATGATGCAAGTACAGCCACTGATAATGCAGGAGATCCTATAACCCTAAACCATTTAATAGGTGAAGGAGAATGGAAAGAAGCTATAGACCAAGCTAACATTATGCCCCAAATGGTTCTAAAAATTGTAACTAATCTTGCCTGTAAAGCCTTTGTAAAAATGCAAACTGCAGGTCCTTTACCATGTTATTTAGAGATTTTTCAGGCTCCTCAGGAATCATTTGTAAAATTTGTCGACCGGCTACGCTCAGCTGTAGAGCAACAAGTAGTTGGAGAACAAGTACAAGAGCAAGTCATCCAGCAGCTGGCATTTTCTCATGCTAATAAAGAAAGCTCAGCCGCCATCGCTCTGATCCCGAGGCAGCCAGGCACCGTTCCTCTCCTGACTGAGATGCTTCAAGCTGTCAGTGTCTCTGTGCTTCAATACAAAAAGCCAACTCCCAAAGACAAGAAGCCTCACCAAAAATTCACAGCAGCTTCCGTAGAAACCCCAAAAGCCCAGACGTCCTGGAAAACAACAGAGGCACAAAAGAAAACCAGCTCTGCTAAATCAGACCGCCTTTGTTTCCTTTGTGAACAAAATACACACTGGGCTTCTCAGTGTCCACTAAAAGAACAATTTAACAAATTCGTAAAAGAAAGGAGTGAGGGTGGTGAGGGTGAAAACAAAAATAACCCTAAAAAGCCAAAAAACTAGATGTAGAGCGCCTGGCCGAGCGTGAAGATCCCAATCGGCCAGCTCAAAACACTAAAAAAGAAAATAAGTTATCTAAATCAGATTTGTCTCTTTCTCAACAGAATCTGACAGAACCGGTTAAATGGAAAGACGTGACTTTACCTGAACCGACTGGATCGTTGACAACGACAGACAGGTATGAGCCCTTTCGGCTCAAGCTGGCTAAGCCCCTTCACCTGCGGGACAGTGATTGGCAAACAGCCATGGTCTCAAATGAACCCGGCACGTGGCACAAAATAAGTACAAAATTTGTAGTTGTTGGTAATTGCAAGTTTACCCCCCTAGATTTAAAAATTATCCCTGGGGTGTTAACCACTGATCCAGATCGATTTGTGCTGTGGTTACGCAGTGAAAACCCACCCACATTTTTACCAAAAGGACAAATCATTGCCCAAGCCATTCCTTTTATACACACACTAGAAGTAGAAGCAAATCCAGAAAAAAGTGACAAAAACACCACTGTCACAATAGTAAGAAAGATAAGCTCTGACAGGCCAAAAGATTACTGTAAGCTGTCCATAGGTGAAGAATCTAAACTCCTTAAGGGCTCCTGGGATACAGCCGCAGATGTCACCATCATACCTGAAAAGATGTGGCCACCACACTGGGAATTACAAAATATTGCTAAGCATGTAAATGGCATTGGAGGTATGCAAGTAGCCAAACAGTCAAAGAAAGCACTCATGATTGAGGGACCTAATGGGCAAGTGGCAACTCTGCGCCCATTTGTTTTAGATTTTAATGAACCCCTGTGGGGGAGAGATCTAATGTCCCAATGGGGAGTCACAATTAACATTCCTGACTCTCCGCAAGTTTTTCAAGTTGCGGTCACTGAAGAGCGCTCTATCCAGAAAATAAATTGGCTGACAGATGAACCAGTCTGGGTAGATCAGTGGCCGCTGTCAAAACAGAAATTGAAAGCGCTCAATGAATTAGTAGAAGAGCAATTGAAAAAGGGACACATTAAAGAGACCACGTCACCGTAGAACTCTCCGGTGTTTGTCATTCAAAAAGCAGATAAGACTAGGTGGAGGCTCCTACATGACCTTCGAAAAATTAACGAAGTGATTGAAGATATGGGATCCCTTCAACCTGGGATGCCCACCCCAACCATGCTCCCTGAGGATTAGAATTTGACTGTCATTGATATAAAAGATTGTTTCTTTCACATTCCTCTCCACCCGGATGATGCCCCTCGCTTTGCGTTCTCGGTGCCCACTCTAAACCAAGAAGCGCCGAGAAAAAGATATCAATGGAGAGTTTTACCACAAGGCCTAAAGGTCAGTCCCATTCTTTGCCAACGATATGTCTCCTCCCTGCTCGCACCTGTGCGTGCAGCAATGCCCCAAGTTATAATTTATCATTATGTAGATGATGTTTTAATTTGTGCACCAACAGATGACCTGTTAGAGCATGCACTCGACCTCACAGTGTCTTCACTAGTTAATGCAGGATTCGAGTTGCAAGAGTCAAAAATTCAAAAGATGCCACCCTGGAAATACCTAGGACTAGAAATCGGAAAGAGGACTGTTGTTCCTCAAAAATTAGAGATCAAAACCGAGATCCGAACCCTTGCAGATGTCCATCAGCTGTGTGGATCTTTGAACTAGTTGAGACCTTGGCTGGGTCTTACTACTGAAGATCTAGCCCCCCTTTTTGATTTATTGAAAGGGGGAGAGGGGCTCAGTTCCCCCAGGACTCTCACCCCAGAAGCAGAGATCGCACTCAAAAACATTCAGCACGCAATGTCCACTAGACAGGCCAATAGATGTAAGCCTGACTTGCCTTTTCGTTTTATCATCTTAGGAAAGCTGCCACATCTCCATGGAATGATTTTCCAATGGGAAAGTAAAACCCCCCAAAAATCAAAAAAGGGCCAAGACAAAGAAGATCCTCTCTCTATTATAGAGTGGGTCTTTCTGAGTCATCATAGGCTCAAAAGAATGACAAAACCACAAGAGTTGATGGCTGATTTGATTCGAAAAGCCAGATTTCGCCTTCGAGAACTGGCTGGCTGTGATTTTGAGTTTATTCACATGCCGATCAAATTGGAATCAGGCCAAATTACAAAAGCCATGCTGGAGCATTTGCTTCGAGAGAACGAGGCATTGCAGTTTGCCCTAGATAACTATACTGGCCAAATTTTAGTTCATAAACCTTCCCACAAGATGTTTAATGCTGATGTCCAATTCCAATTGAAACTAAAAAGTAACCAGAGCAAAGACCCTCTCGACGCTCTAACTGTTTTTACAGATGCCTCCGGAAAGTCCCACAAGTCAGTCATGACATGGCAAGACCCCATTTCTAAGGAGTGGGAATCAGATGTTGTTGAAGTAGAAGGATCGCCCCAGGTTGCTGAGTTAGCTGCAGTTGTTAGAGCGTTTGAGAAATTTTCTGGACCTTTTAATTTGGTAACAGACTCTAGTTATGTAGCAGGAATAGTTTCTAGAGCAGAACATTCTGTGTTGCAGGAAGCTTCCAACATTGCTTTGTTTCAGTTGCTTTCTAAGCTTGTGAAACTGATCTCTCAAAGAGAACACCCTTTCTTTGTAATGCACACCAGATCACACACAGATTTACCCGGATTAATAGCTGAAGGAAACAGAAGAGCCGATGCTCTTGCTGCTCCTGTTGAGGTAACCCCATTGCCAAATCGTTTTGAGCAAGCAAGAATCAGTCACCAACTCCATCACCAGAATGCACCAGGTTTGGTCCGGCAGTTTAACTTAACCCGAGACCAAGCAAAGGCAATTGTAAAAAGCTGTTCACAGTGTTGCAAAAGTACCTTTCCAATCATGCCTACAGGCGTGAATCCCCGAGGTTTGTCCAGTTGTGAGATTTGGCAATCAGACATCACACACATCCCCTCCTTTGGAAAGCAAAAGTACGTGCATGTCTCTGTAGACACATTCTCAGGGGCAGTCTTTGCTTCTGCACACACAGGAGAGAAGGCTGGAGATGCCATTAAGCATTTTATCCAAGCTTTCTCTGTCCTGGGCATTCCAAAATCCCTGAAAACTGACAATGGTACTGCATACACGTCCAAAGAATTTAACAGCTTTTTACAGCAATGGGGAGTGGAACATAAAACTGGCATTCCCCACTCTCCAACAGGGCAAGCAATCGTAGAGAGAGCTCATCAGAATCTCAAAAGAGTCCTCAACCAGCAGCAACCAATTCTAAAAATTGAACCACCATCTGTAAGACTGGCCCGTGCTTTGTTCACTTTAAATTTTCTTAACTGTTCCTTTGAGACTCTGAACCCGCCGGCGATTAGGCATTATCGGGCGAGCTCACAATTAGAGCCCCGTGAAAAGCCAAAAGTCCTTGTCAAAGATCCAGAAACCTTGAGGATACAGGGTCCTCATGAATTAGTTGCCTGGGGACGTGGGTACGCCTGCGTCTCCACTCCCACTGGCTTGCGGTGGCTTCCATCCCGAAATGTGAGACCCTATATCCCCAAGACTTCAAAAACACCAGAGCCCCAGGTCACTGTAGCCTCCTGGAGAAGAAAAAAAAGAGAACAAGAAGGGGAGAATTCAGAGGCAAGGCCTCCTTGCCCAGTTACTCTCCCCTCCTGGTTGTTCTGGCAAGAAGATGAAACAGAAGAGCTGTTTCCTCTGGCCGAATGTTTTCAGTGTTTGTTTAACTGAACTTCTTTTTCTGAGTTACAGAACTGCATGCCTGATAGTCAGCATGGAAACTCGCAGCTCAGCAGTGGTCGTCTTTGTTGTGATGCTCGGGTTGTCATCAATAACCGTCTCCTGGATCGTCCCACAGCCCAAAGCCAATGTGTGGAAAACCCTTGCGCAGAGTCTAGGTCAAGATCACATTTGCCTAGCCTCAGCAGCATCCCAAAATCCCATGTCCTCCAGCCTGGTAGGAATCCCTGTAAAAGAGAGTGAGTTTCCACACTCACTCCTCCAGATACAACAACAATACAATCGAAAACCTGTTCAAGTAGATCACTTTACTGAAATTGGTGAGCCCCCTTCTGCTTTTGTAAGGAATCCCCTTGCCTTTTGGAAAGAATGGTTGCAAATCCTTCCTCGTGCCCAACAAGAGCCCCAAGAATTAGAACTGCTTGGGTCTGCTGAAGCCCCCTTTTGCATCCATTTTTATTATACCCCCTCTGAAAAACAAGCCAAGTCATTTTACAATTTGCAACAAACCGATAACTCTTACAAAGCAGCAAACTGGTGTGAAAAAATTGTACATGTTACCTTTCCATCTACTGACACTAGTGACACGCGCAATGTTTTTCCCCAATCATTGCCAAAAAGTTTTTTCCTGATTTGTGGTGATAGAGCATTTACAGGCATTCCTGTTCAGCTGATTGGAGGTCCTTGCACATTGGGAAAGTTAAGCTTATTTACACCAAACATGACTCAAATTCTTAATTGGCACAACAAAAATTTCACTACCCGTGTTCAAAAAAGAGACATAGCAAATCTTGACCCCAATTGTGACACAGAAATTATTCATTGGTCAAGGGCAAAAGCCACTGCCATAACAGTCTTTCTGCCCTGGGTATCAATTGCAAAAGCTATGGGCGAATTAGGCCGATTGGAGTGCTGGGTAGTAAAACAAGCAAACTTGACGTCATAAGCAATAAGTGACCTCCTATCAGACGAACAAATAACCAGGCAAGCCACCCTTCAGAACCGAGCTGCCATTGATTATTTGCTTTTGTTGCATCAACATACATGTGAAGAATTTGAGGGACTGTGCTGTTTCAATTTATCGTCCAAAGCAGAAAATGTTAAAAAATCTGTCCAAGAACTGCGTGGAATGATCGAGTCAATCAAAAAAGATACAGGAGACTGGTTTGACAACCTTTTTCAAGGTGCTGGACTTTCGAGCATTGCCAGCTCTTGGATCAAAACAGGGCTGTTAGTTCTGTTCATTGTTTTAATGATAGTCATTGCTTGTTGCTTAATGAAAAGTGTAATTGTGCATGCAATTTTCTCCAGCTCTCCCCCTTCTGTTCACTCCGTGATGTTCGACATCAAACTTCCACCAGACGAAGATGCTAACAGCGAAAAAAGCTCAGAGAGTGAAACCACAGAACCATAACAAAATAAAAAAAAAAAAAAAAAAGGGGGAAGTATAGGTGTGAGAAAAACGCTTGCTGAATTTTAGTCAAGGATGTATCATGTTAGGTATGAAGAAAAAGAGAAAAATGCTTGCTAAGCCTAGTGATGAATAAGCTCCTATGCCTAACAAGAATATGTCTTTGTTTTAATTGATAAGTTAGGATAGCACTACTCTGAAGAAAACCGTTGTTTGAGAAGCTACTTTGTTAAGATAGATAGAGTCGTCAAGACAACGAAGCGTATGCTAGGAGATGTCCAAGGCCTCAGGGTCTGGCCCAGCAGATCTCAGAAGACCACTCCCAAGTTACTTGTGATTTGTTAGTTTGTTTAGGTGAATTTTAATGTATTAGTTAGAGATATTTTATTGGTTTAAAACTAATGTACCCTCCCTCTGTACAATCCCGAGTATAAAACCCCCTGCTGCCCCTCCTCGGGGTCCCTCTTTCTGGGGACACTGGGGCAGAGGGCAGAAACCTTCCCTGCTCCTGAATAAACCTTCTGAACCCAAGTGTCGAGAGAGGGTCCCTTCTTTCTGTACCACAGCTACTACGGCGTTTGCTCTAGCCTGCCTCTGAACCAAGGCCCACAGAACAGGTGTGTGGGAGCGTGCCAGAGCAGTCGGGTCGGTGAGAGAGACTGGCTTGAGCTCCAACAATTATCATCTTGAAAGTGAGTAACTTACACTGTCCTTGGTTTCCTACAGAACTGCTGGGGTTGGAAGGGACCCCTGAAAATCATCTAGTCCAACCCCCCTGACAAGGCAGGGTGACCTAGAGCAGGTGACTGTTCTAGGGTGACATTATGATGCTTGTATCCCCAATTGTCTGTTCTGTTTGTGTTATATATTTAATTTTTGTATATTTAATTTTAATGGTAAGTTCTGTACCATTAAAATGGTTCTGGGGGTGAAGGGGGAGCAAGAAGCAGCAGCAGTTTGTTTTGAGAAAACTGCCTGACTCCCACATGGCCTTGCTGTGACATTCATCTGAGGCACGGACAGCGGTGGGACAGAGATCTCCTGTGCTTTTAGTTAGTTTTAGCTAACTGAGGCAGAGAAGTTCCCTGGCCTGTTTTTTCCTTTTTTTCTTGGGACTGTTTAAATCTGCTGTGGACTGAAAAACCCAGAGGAGCAGTGAGGGCTCACACCTGCAGCCCTCCAGGCCTGGACAACTGGAGGGAGTGGGGCTGGTGGGAGACTGAGTGAGCTGAGCTACACCCACGGCAAGGACTGTCTCAGTTTGCCATCTCTCTTCGGAGCAGCGAGAGGTTTTATTGTTTCATATTATTCATTATTTGTGCTTGTGGGCATTTTTTTTGTTAAATAAATAGTTATTTTCATTTTTCTCCGAGGAGCTTCTTTTTCGGACTGGCTTGGGGGAGGGGCCATTTGGGTTTGCTTCCTAGAGGAAACTCCTTTGGAGGTTTCCTCCCAAATTTGCACTAAACCAGGACAGTGACACAGGAACACATCCAGGTGGGTCTGGATTGTCTGCAGAGACAGAGACTCCACCACCTCCCTGGGCAGCCTGTGCCAGAACTCTGCCACCCTCAATGTAAAGAAATTCTTCTCATGCTGGGGTGAAACTTCTTGTGCTTTCGAGTGTGGCCGTTGCTCCTCGTCCTGTGGCTGGGCACCACTGAAAAGACTCTGGCACCCTCCTCTTGCCACCCACCTGTGAGAGGTATTAAGGAGATCCTCTCTCAGTGCTCTCTTCTCTGGACTAGACAGGCCCAGCTCCTGCAGTGTCTCCTCATAAGAGGGATGCTCCCGACCCAAACCACCTTTGTGGCCCTTCTGCTGGGCCCTCTGCAGTAGCTCCTTGTCTTTCTTGTTCTGAGGAGCCCAGAACTGGACACAGCACTTGAGATGTGACCTCGGCAGGGCTGAGGAGAGGGGGAGCATCACCTCCCTTCACCTGCTGGCCACACTCTTCCCAGTGCTCCACAGCACACCACTGGCCCTCCTGGCCACAGGGGCACTGCTGGCTCACAGTCAGCATGACATCCACCGAGACACCCAGGTTCTTCTCCACAGAGATGCTCTCTGAGAGGTCAGCCCCCAGCCTGCACTGCTACTCCATAATCATCAAGTTTCTCGGAAGGAAAAGAGCACTGAGCAAGTCAGTGACTGTGATGAATATTTTCTGAAAATTCTTTTCTACATGCGGAATTAAATCTTGTTTTGCCTCAATGTGTTATATTTTTAGTTTATGGTGAGAAAGAAGCTTCCAAGCTTGCTATATTCAGCTAGTTAAGACAGGCTCTTCCCTTCTTCCTTCCTTGCAAAACAGATGTAAAAAATTGCTTCTTGGGATTCCTGTCTGTCTGTCTGAATAATTTCTGAGTTTATTGTGCAGAAAGAGAGAATTTCTGGGAGAAGAAAATGAACAGCCCACACCAAACATATAGCCCAAACAGACTTACATATCTCAAATGCTCTCTTAAAGGACAGCTTTTCAGAAGAAAAGTGAACTTTATTATTCTTCACTCAAAACTTGTATCTTTATTTCTTATAAGAAGATGTTCTTTGATAAGAATACTACTACTTGCTAATATGGATTGCAGAATTTTAATGTCTTTAAATATGTGAATGTGCTTTTAATGTTTGTTAATATAGAAGCTTCACCTACGCCGTCATGTTATCCATGAGCCTAACTTCTCAAGACAAGCTAAATTTTTTAATCAACAGCTTGTTCTGTCACTGAAAGCTTCAATGTAAAGAGAGAGCTAATAAACTAAACTGAATTTCTGATCAAATCTTCCATTCCTATTTTTGTCTCTTCAATAAGGTTTGGTATTATCACTTCACCTGTCAAGTGCTTTTAAGGTTTTGGTAGTAACTTGACATAATATGTGCTGAGATCTTTGTGGATGCTGATAATTTTACATATGTCTCTTCTTAAGGGACAACAACAGAAGAAAACTCCCATTTAAATGTACTTAAGCAAAAGGATTAAAATGTATTTAAAAGCAGATCTACTGAGGGTTACAACTAACAGCTTTCATCTTGCATAGATTTCAGTAAGAGCAGAGAATAAGATTCTTCTTATATCAGTAGGCTTAAAAGACTGACGGTGTTCCACAGGATTTGTTTCATTTAACCCTTAAACGCTTGTCTCGGCTTCATTCCCATTTGCAGAGTCAGTGCTTGTCCCGGCTTCATTCCCATTTGCAGAGTCAGTGCTTGTCCCGGCTTCATTCCCATTTGCAGAGTCAGTGCTTGTCCTGGCTTCATTCCCATTTGCAGAGACAGTGCTTGTCCTGGCTTCATTCCCATTTGCAGAGTCAGTGCTTGTCCCAGCTTCATTCCCATTTGCAGAGACAGTGCTTGTCCCGGCTTCATTCCCATTTGCAGAGTCAGTGCTTGTCCTGGCTTCATTCCCGTTTGCAGAGACAGTGCGATCCTGACCTCCTTCCTTGAGTCTGCTGTTCGCATACTTGTGTAGAGTGCTGTATTCCTTTCCTTGTGAATCAAAGGTATACACAGTTGAAATCTCCTGCCAGTCTTCTTTGGTAGGAACATGAAATCGTGCTGGAGTAGTGGCTTCAAAAAAGCAATTTGTATTTCTTTCTGCCAGCTTGTTTGCATGCTCTTTGGCTTTTTTGAAGAAGACTTCACATTCTTCTTTTGTGTAAATTTTCCAGACCTTGAGCTGAAGATAGTTGAGCTGGGGGAGATAGTGCCTGACACATTTTGAAATGAGTGCCACAGTCACAATGCTGGCAATCAGGAACCATCCTATCACCTTGGAAAGAGGATACATAGGTTAATGGTGTTTTTGCATGGTGATATGTGGCAGTATAGAACAAAACATTGAAGAAATATGAAAACTGTAAGCAAAGACACACTGGAGTACATGTAACTGTCTGCTTGCTGCCAAAAGAGGGGATCCCATGCATGCAATTCAGCCAGACATAGAGAGCTTCTGCAGCCCTCAGCTGAACTTGTCAGATTGAGGATGAATACCAAAAAAGAGAAGATGGACAGAAGTTATTGACTCAGTTATATCCAGCCTTCTTCACTTTTAAGGCAAGCTACTGACCATCAGTTTCTGCAGTTGTGGTCACATTTATGGTACAGAGGGTGCAGAATCACTCTGTGTGCTTCATGCTGCAAATCAGAGCTCCTGCTGGCTATGCTCTCATGGGGTGTAGCTGCAAAAGCAGCTAGTTTTTGTGGAACACAGAGGAAAGGTTGTGTCTTGGATGATTTGTAGGCAGGGCACAGATTTGGCTGGTGAATATGGGACTGCATTCTTGTTTTCTACCTGATTTTAACATCTTTAGACAAGTCTCAGACACGGCATCAAAACCTTAAGTGTCCTAGTAGATGCTGGTCCCTCCTCTACCCAGGGGTACTTAGCTGGAAGCTCCAGGCACAGATCTGCAAGATGCTCTTTTACCTCTGGATGTCTTTTTCTTCAAATGAGAAACATTGATTGCCCAATGAGAAGGAGTCTGTGTTCCTTTTGGTTCTTAATTTTGTTGAAAGGATATAGGATCTTAAAAATAGTGGTCAGTAATAAAAATGCCCTCACACTTTTCCAATTTTTGTTTGACTGGATGTCTCTTTTAAATTCCCCTGCAATGTCAGTAACAGTCAGTCTCCCTTGGTTTTGCTCCTTTCTTACCCAATCTAAAATCAATGGTATAGAGTTTTTCTCCTGTCCAATCTTTTTCTTGGAGAAGCAGCATGCTAAGTATTTACCAAATAAAAACACATTTTTATTTTAATAGGCATTTGTACTGACCAGGAACTTCCAAAAACATCTGAGTCATTATAAACTCTTATGAACTTAACTCCCTTAACCAGCTCTTAATATTTTCCTGAGAAAAAGCTGCAAAGCCTGATTTTCCTACTGGAATTAAGACAAAATCACCACAAATGTACAAAAAAACCTGGGGTGCTGCCAAAGAACCAAACAAAAAACAATCCAGAAGTGTTACTGTTTTGATCATGTTGTTTGCCTTAAGAATAAGAAACTTTAACTTTAAAGACCGATATATATTTTAACTATTCTTCTAGAATTCAAGTGTGACCTTGCTAAGAGGTTCAAGCATTGAGATTTAGAGTCAAACAAACTGTTCTTATTTGTTTCTCTTTCCAGATGTCTCCTTGCAGCCATTGTGTTGCAAGGAGACATCAGCTTCATCTCTGTTAGTGACCTCAGCTTCCCCTCAACTAATGCCTATTTGCAGAAATTTGAGGTATTCAGAGACACAAAAGTGGAGAAGGAGAAGAACTCGCACCATGTCTAAGTTAACTGAGAAAAAACTTGCTGTGGAACATCCCATTCTCTAGGCTGGTTCCCTGCCCATGAGGTTTTGGAAATGACAGTGCCAAACCATTACCATGCAAACATGCAAAACCAGAGAGTATCATAACAATACACCTATTGCTTTTCTGTTACTGCTTTTTTGCCAATGAATTTTTGCTAGCTGTGTGCTTTTGGTACATGATATTATATGACAGAAGAGAGAAGGTGTGTTTACATTCCCCAGCAGGCACTCCTACACATTGAGCAGCCAGGGCTGAAGCTCATAGTGTGAGGAGAAGAGCAGCGAGGCTTTACCTGGGACTGTGCATGAAGGCTGAGCCGTTCACTTGATATATTTGCTGATAGTGTCTCATTACAGGGCGTTTCTGGCAGCTGTTTTCGGCAGTCAGTTTCATTGTCTTTACAGAAGTATCTCGCTGTCAGGCTGCTCCCGCTGGCTGCACACTCGTAGAAGTTGGCACTGAGCAGGGCCACTGCTATCCAGGTGAGCGGGGCCACCAAGGCTTTGGCTGTCATCGGCACCAACACCTGGCAGAAGTGAGCACAGGTTCCACAGGGACTGCAGCAGTGATCATTCTGTGGACCGCACTTGCCTGTCAACAGGTGCCATGTCCTGGGATTCACCATGAAGCCGAGCAGAAAGAGGACGAAGGCAGGTGCTAAGAGGAAGGAACAACCATACAGCATGTTCTCAGAATTGCAGGGACACTCGAACACCACAGATGAGAAGATCAGCTCGATGCCAGCTGTCAGCAGGGACACGATGCTGCAACCCAGAACGGTCTGTTGGCGGATGCAGAAATCCGTTACCTTATGTAACCGTTTCATTTTTCTGCCTCTCCTTACTTTGAGAAGAGCAAAATCTCTGTCAGAAAAGGAGAGAAGAGAGACAAGTGTCCTGCAGCTCCCACAGCTTAGACAGGTTTGCAGAGCTTTCAGTTTCTGTTGATAGTGATGATGCAGTGAGGCACAGAAACAGCCCTTCACAGAGGAAAGAACAGTCACTGCACAATCAAGCAGAGACCACACCAGAAAACCAGTCCAGTTATCAACAGCAAAACGATAAGGAAATCTGTTTCCATAAAAGTAATTGTGTTTGTCCACACGTGCATTGTAACTAGCAATGGCTTAAACCTCATCATCTTTTCAGTGAGGCAGCAGATTCAAAGTGTGAATAAAATGTCAGAAAATCACCCAGAACCATATATAGATTTTTATCCTGCCTTGTTTTTAACTATACCATATGGCTTGTTCTCGTATGGAAGAAAATTCAACTGCAATTATGTCAAATTTTCAAGACAAGCAATGTAATTTTATTATGTAGTTATGTTGGAAATTATTTAACTCTTCAGTTTTTCTCTGCTATAAGGTGCCTGAAGTCTTGGATTTATTTGTCTTTGCCAAGGGGAAGAGCACCTGAGACTTGTTGTTTATTTAATCTTTAAACCGCTTAGGCTTTGGGTCTTGCTGAACAAGGCCTGATAAGTTCAAATAGGAAACAAAAACTGGTGGTTTGGAGGTGAGGGATTTGAAAATTCCCAGTTCCCATTTCAGCTCTTTGGGCAGCTGAGAGGATGGCACAGAGGCTCCAGAGCAGGCAGTGCTGGTTCAGGTGGCTGCTGGGCTCACAGCAGATGTGCCGTGCCCAGTGCCGAGCTGCTGCTGCTGTTGCAGAGGAAAACGTGCTGCTAAATGAAACGCTTGCCTTGACCTGGCGGAGCCCTTGATATTGTGCAACAGTATAATACAATGACATAGCAACCACAAAAGGATGCAAACCCAGGAAGAATTAGTCAGACTGAAAGTTAGTCTGGCCACATCTCAGCTACAGCCAATAGCTGAGTGGGGAGAACAGGGACAGGGAAAGGATGTTTAGCAATGCCCTCACACTCTGTGTGATTTCAGGGATTTTGTTTTAATACCTTTTCTTTTAACCAATGCAGCCTTACTGACATCCAAAATATTGTATAGGAAGTGTGCTTAACCTTTATTTGAGGCTGACACTATCCTATTTGTTGTCTCCAAGATCTGGAAGGGAAAGAGAAAAATGACTGTATTCATGGTGTCTCCATCAACTCTTGGTCTTGTACACCTTCACCATAGTCTTCTCTTTTCCAGGCTGAGGAAACCTTATTATAGTCATTCCTCATCTGATGTATACCTTTGCATACTTTCTTTATCCATTGTGGGAAAACAGCTAAGAAGCAGGACTCAAAGTACTGCTGAACTCATTACAGAAATAGATGTGCTGGGGGGTTACAAGCCCTGGAAAGTCGAGGCAGGACACTGAAGGAGGAAGAGATAAGGGTGTATGTATGCATGTGTGCAAGACAATACAGCCTGTCCAAGTCTGTGCTAGCCCATGGTTAGCAATGTTACTAAGAAACATAGATATTGTTGTTATGGCAGTTGTTGTTTAAGCAAGTTGTTATTTTTAGCTCATGCTTGAAAGACATATAAACCAGCAGGGTGTTCAATAAAATCGGCTTCATGATGCAAACTGTGGACATCCCGTCTCTTCAACTGCCCAACAATCCATGTTGCCACCTGAACTGTTCTCTAGGATTCAGGTAACATTTTTCACATGAGAGGAAATAGGAAGTATATCAGATTTCCAGTGCATTGAAGATGCAACTGAATCACAGTTTGCTACAAAAGAATACTGACATTAGTTTTATATTTCCTTGAAATAATTTCTCTATTTTTTTCATCATCCACAAGTCAATATTTTAACAAGATATGCATTCTAATAAAAAGCCCTTCAGTCCTTGACAAATAACCTCATCAAGGTCAGAGTCTATCAGTATATATAAGAAGGTAGTATTCAGTTTCACTTTGAACACCATGTCTTCCATACTGAATTAGACATGCCATTTTGCTTTCTGGTCAGGCAGCCTAAGAAAGTATCTCTCCAGTTCTTTAAAGCAGCAGTTGATTTTTAAATATTGTAGTGGTTTCCTGTTTACCTATTTTTACCTTTCCTGGTCAATGCACCATTTCGTGAGATGGTTTGAGTGTTTACTCTGCTGTGAAATAGGATTAGGAGAAAAAGGCAAAACAGGCCCAAACTTAAAGGTAGGTATAAAGATAAATTTATTAACACACACCAAAAGAAAAAAAAAAAAAGAAATCAAAATGAAACTTTCAAAACACTCTTCCTCCCTTCACAAACTGTTCACTTTCCCACAAACAACATAAAGAGACAAAACCTGTGATTTTCAGTCAGTTTCACCATTTGAAAATAATCTTTCATCAGTTCTTTAAGAGAGGAGTCTCTCTTAGAGTCATGAATCCCACTGATAACCTAGAACAATTCTCTTGTGGGTTTTAATTGTCACAAAAACAGCCGCCCGGGGAAAACAGCTTCTGTGACCCCTCCCATTAGCAGTTTCCCAAGCTACTTATGGGCCATGGGTCATAGACTCTTGCATACTGGGGTGTCACCTTCTAAAGATGAATAACTCCAAAGGCAAAGGATTCTTCATCTCAAGGAACAGAGACATCTTCTCACGTCTTCACTGGTGCAGAGGGCTTCTCATCTCTATCTCTGTTCAAGCATCTCATGGGATCAGTATCACTTAGTCCATCACAAACATCTTTGCTCAGATCCACACACAAATCTAAACAATCACCTCCCCAAATGCACACCTTTCCCATGATTTAAAGGGATAACCTACATATAGAGTTCATTTCCATGTCTCAATAAGAAGTCCAGCCTAAAATGGAATGGCAAACTCCTCAATCCCTTGTCCCAGCAGTCCTTTCACTCTCGCTGCACTGACCTCATTCTGCGCTTCTCTACGTTCACTCTGTCCCTTTCTTCTCCCTCTCAGGGAAGGGTTAAGCCTTGGAAGCTTCATGTAGCCAGGAATGGGTTAAATCTGCCCAAGCCTGTGATGCTTATGTGATCTCTGCCAGGCAGTAGCCTCTCCTGCAGAGGGATCTCAGAGCGGGCAGGGCTTCCCCCCCCACTCCTTTCCTCTCTGCCTGGGGGTCACCAGATGAGAAGGGGTGGGGGGGGGGGGAGGGGAGCCCTGTCCATGCCTTGGTGACAATCAGGGCATGCCCGGCCCAACCAGGCCCATAGTTCTTATCAGGGGGCCCGTCGGACATCCCTCCCAGCTCGGCCGGTTCCAGAGCAGGCTTTAAAACTAGCTGATGTTAAGCTGCAGCCTCCCCTCCCCTACCGGGAGCCAATGGAGCCTGGCCAGGCTTTGGGCTGTCTCCCCCCAACCCCAACGCCGGGGGGGCACGGCAGGGCCTGGCTGGCCTGGGCTGCTCCAACAGAGCGGCCCCGACTCGCTGTCACCTGCTGTCAAGCCAGAAGGAAAATGCGAGTTTCCCTGCCTTCCCTGGCTGATTTTAGGCCTGTGTGACCCAGAGGCGTATACCTGTATTTAATTGGCCAATCCGGCCATCAGTCTTAAAAGTCAGTCACTGATTGGGTTTTACCATCCGTGCTAAACCAACTCAAATACCAAGAATAACTTTGCATTATTGGCAAGTATTGTTACCTTGATTTTTACTTTGAGGCAGCTAGAGAGAGAGGTTAGTAAAAGGTGAAACCAGAATTCACTGTGATATATGGTATAAAATAATTCGTGTTTTATTGTAAATATATGGTATAAAGTCATTCAGGCTTCAGAAAATAAACGACATCCAGGAATTGTGTAACCCCTGCCCATAATCCGGGAGAATACTATTTGCAAAAGAAAGAAGGGTGGCACTGAGAGGAGATGGGCCTTTGCCGAAGATAAGTCTGACAACGACCCAGTGCTTAACACCCGATATGAATCTAATCTACATCTTCAAGGCCGTGCATCCCAATACAGAGTTCCCATAAATTCAATCAAGGGCGTCTTCCTTCTCTGAAAACTACTCAATGGACCAGCAGCAAGGAAAAGAGGATACATGAATATGTAAAAAATACAAACAGAAACAAAAGACTGAGGCAACCTACTGTCCAGCTGAAAAACTGTATAAAAACTGACTGCACAAGGCAGAGTTCATGAACTGAGGGAGACTCAGTGCGATAGAGGCCAAATCTAAGGTTCAGCCAGTGCCGACCCCGGGCTCGGCACTGACTTTTGATTCTGGCTTTCCATGACTTTTATATCACAATTTTTCAATAAATCCTTTATTGAAAAAATTGGCTGATTTCATTTATAACATTCACCATATCTGAAAAAGTCTTAGCAGTTGCCCCATCAGTGGAAGTGTTCCAGGACAGGTTGGATGAGTTTTTAAGCAGCCTTGTCCTGTGGAAATTGTCCCTGCCCATGCCAGGGGGCTTGGAACTGGATGCCTGTGATAAATGTAGTATATAATTTGGTTTTTATTGTAAATATGTTCTTTTAATGTTGTAATAAAAATCATGTCGTGTAGCTTTTAAACCAAAACTCCTGGACTGTCTGGGAAGCCACAAACTTCACAGCAAGCCTGAGGCTACTGTCCAAAGAATGCACCCTTCATCAAAGACCCTTACCACACAAGATTAGCAACATGAAAGTTCCTGCACCTGGAGGAGGTGGACACTTCAGTCTCAGTGATCTCATCAACCCAGGACTCAATAAACAGATATGGATCTGATCCATGTTCACCATAGGAATACAGTCTCAATAAACACAAAAGCCAAGTTCCAGTAAACCTCATCCTGGATCGGGGAATTCTCGGAAATCTCATCAAGATGACTGATACCGGACATCAAGACCGCATGAATGTGTATCTTACATCTTCAGCACCGAGTTCCTGGACACTCAACTCTGAATTAAAGATCGTCTGGAAACTCTTTCATGCTACCAGCAGAAGAGGATCAGGACTTTATGAATATGTAATTTTAGGAAAAACAGCAGCCGTAGCGAAACACTCTTTAAAAGTAAGATGTTCAAAGCACATGGTGTGAACGGTGGGAGGCATGGTGCAACAGAGGCCGTGTCTGTGGTTCACCCAGTGGCGACACCCCGGGCTTGCTCACTGCTTTTTGATTGTGGCTTGTCTCGATTGTTCCAATCCAAACTTTTCAATAAAATTATTTTATTGATAATTTGGCTGATCACATTTATAACACAGCCCAAACCTTTTCGATGATTCTGTGATTCTCTGTCAGCACGGCAGAAAAAACAGATGCAATGTGAAATTGCTGCAAGGATGCATCCTGACAAAGACAGGGACACGGGCTGCCTCCAAGAGCTGCTGGTTTAACAAGAGAGGCAAAGGGCCAGAGGCAGCTCTCTGGAACAGATTACGACCACACGGGGGAAAATGTAGAGGCAAGAAACCCTGCTACTTCTCTTTCTGAGCCTAATTTTAGCAGTGTTTTATTTTTCTGTAATAAAATACAATTTCAGGATCGAGCTTCTTGGGAAAAGGGAGAGGAGCTCTGCATGGAAAAGGAGTAGCCCTCCTCCAAGAAAACATGTTTGCAGTAAATATGCACAGAGTGGTGGGTGAGGGAAGAGAGACCATGCTAATTGTGAAGTGGGGGAGCAGCTGTGCTGGCAGCCAAGGGGGGTGCAGGAGTGGCCAGGGTGAGCCCAGCTGGTGGCAGCTTTGGCAGCTGGGGGCAGCCAAAGGGGGCTCGTGGGTGTGAGGCCATGTGGGGCCAGGGACTTCCAGAGCCCCTGTTCACTCAGAGCTCTCTTCTCCCAGGGCAGCTCTTTCTTGCCCTCTAAATTAACCCTTGTTTATAAGTTGCCACATCTAGAACATCATAACTTGTTAGTAATTGCCACAATGGCTCCAAAGCATTCTATGGAAAGTATTCAGAAAAACAGCTTTCTATTAAAGGACCCAGAATTCCAACTTAATGGTTGTTTTTCCATTGATTTGTATTAAATGTCATGTCTTCCAAGGGGGGTGGCGACAATGGGAGAATTTAAAAGACGGACACTTTTAGAACAAAATGTGGGGGTTTTTTAATTTGAAACATCTTTCTGCTTTGAAATATTCTTTATTAAAATGAAGAGGTCATCTGAAAACAAGTGGACTTGTTTTTTATTTTCTCCTTGACATGTTAATTTCTATCCTTTCATTTTCAGAGGAATGATTCTCAAACATTTCCTTGATAGAAAAAGCTGTAATTTGAACTAATTCTGTGGTTCAATAAAATGCATCATACTGTTCATAAATGTAGTGTGTGTAAGTGTGTGTAAGCATACTGAAGGGCTTTACCAGTATATATTGTACAGATCTTGTTTTAGTTTTGTTAGTAATTCCTTACAGTAGGTTTATTTTAAATCTTTTGGTTTTTTTAACTTTTTCTATTTGTTCAGAATAACCAAAGACTGGTTTTGTTTTCCTACAAGTCATGCTCCTTCCAGCTGTTCCATCCAAGGCCCATCCTGTCCTAAATTCCTTCCACTAGTCTTATAAAGCTCAACTCCCTCTTCATATTAATACTGTAGTATCTTGCACATTCATGGTTGCAATGGAAAAGAGCACCTCTGCACTGGTTGTCTGTTTATAAGACCTGGACTTACTTCTTCATCTGAGAGATGTAAGCTGCATTTCCCCAGTTCAGAGAGACACACGGATAGTAAGGCTTTTTCTTCCAGGAAAATTCTTGTAATGCCTTGTAGTGCTTTCATGTTCACCTGTCTCCATTTGCCAAATTTAGTGTAATGGTTTGAATGTTTACTCTCTTTTTCCCTCTGTGAGATAGCATCAGGAGAAGCAAAGCAGACCCAAACTTAGAGATAAACAAATCGATTTATTAACACACACACACACAAAAAAAATAAGAATCCAAAAAATAAAACTTCTAAAACACTCTTCCTCCTACCACAAAGTATTAACTTCCCCAGAAACAATGTAAAGAGGCAAAACTCAGAAATCTAGGTCAGTCCCACCTATAAAATAGTCTTTCATTCAATCTTTTGATAGAGACAAGTCTGTCCTGGTTGGTTCTGGTAACTTTCCACAAGAGAAACAGTCTACTTGTGGCTTCTAACTGTCACAAAAGCAGCCCGCCTGGGAACTTCTGCAGTTCTGCATCTCCCATATCACGGAGCATTCCCCGTGATTACAGATTGGCTGTGGACACACATGACCTGGGGTGTCACCTTTTAAAGATGCACAACTCCTAAGGCAAAGGATTCTTCATCTCAGGGAACAGAGATGTCTTCTCACTTCTTCTCTGGTGCAGAGGGCTTCTTTTCATCTCTCTCTGTTCAAACATCTCACAGGATCACCAGATCACAGTTTCTAATTCAACATCCACTCAGTAAATCACAGATACCTTTGCTCAAACTCCACAAATCCAAAACATCATCTCTCCAATTCATACTGTCCACGATTTAAAAGAACACTCTAGCATATTCATATGACAGTCTGTTACTACAACTTCTAAGACATTTTCAGCCTAAGACCAAGGCAACTTGTCATCTCTTCCTCACTTAGGATACAACTTCTCTTTCACTGACCCTGGTATCTTCATACTGTCTCTTTAAATATTTCCCATTCTGACCTTTCTTCTCCCTCAAGAAGGTTAAGGCTTTGAGATCAAAGCAGCTTGGGCAGTCAGGGATCTCAGCCACCAGGGTCGCAGCGGGGCCTCCTTCCTGCCCTTGGTCTGATGGGGCGGGCCCAGCCTGGGCTCTGGGCTGCTCCCAGGGTGGCTGAGTGTGTGTGGGAACATCTCCCCCGGCTGGATCAGGGGAAGGCTTTAAAAGTTCACTAGATGTTAAGCTCAGGGGAAGGCTTTAAAAGTTCGCTAGATGTTAAGCTGCAGCCTCCCCCTCCCCCTGGGAAGCCAATGAGGGGCCCGGAGGCCGAGCCAGGCCAGGGCCGGCTTTGCCCGCACAGGGGGAGCGGCTGGGCCAGGCCAGCCTGGTGTTACCTGCTCCTCCGGCCAGGGCAGCTCCCTGGGAGCCTTCCATATTTAACCCCTGGATGTCCACATAGACATATTCCTTTCTAATTGGTTTGTCAAGCATAACTTTCTGAAAAATCACATCCTGGCCAAACCACCGCATGCCTTTTATCTCATTCCAGGTGAAATTAATGCTTCACATGTTGGAGGTCCTGTCCACAAGCAGATCTGCACCTACCATTCAGCTGGACTGACCTCCCCCAGAGGACCATTGCCTCACTTTGTGAAACTGAGGAAGTTATTCTGAATTTATCATGGAATCAGCCTTCTTACAAGTTTAGGAAGTGTCACACAGCTCAGTAGCACCACCTAAATCGTTAGTAGTACTAATACTTAGTAGAACAGCAGCTGGAGAAGTAGCACTGTGCCTGGGCCTGCACAGCTGTCAAGCATTTGCGTACATTATACTGCTATTTTAAGACATTACATTTATTGCTATGGTAAGGCAGTACATTTCTTAATTATTTCAGTTTTTGCAAGCTGAAAATGAATTCAGCTACGGAAAGAATAAATAATGGGAAGCATCTTCCCATGCCTGGAAAGCTGGCAGGGAAATGGGTTCTGGTTCCTTATTCTCAAAAAAGCAGTTCAGGATTCTCTTGCTCAGCTTGGTGGCATGGAGCTGGAAAATCTACTCCAGGTGCTCCTTCTCTGTCCCCTTGTACACTCTCCAGAACATCAGCCGGAGGTAGAACAAGGCTGATTTGGCTGGCAGCTGGCACAGCAAGTGGTTATCAGGGAGAGGAGAGCTGTGGTAACTATCACACACCAGCCTAAAATCTGGGAAGGCAAAAGAAATCAGTTTCAGGTTAAAGAGACCCAAATGAAAACGCTACTTGAATCAGGCATGTCTGACAAAGTGGCCACACTTTGCATTCGGTGCTGGCATCAATATTAATGGGGACTGAAGAGAAGAGTAAGTCCATCAGCATACAGGCTTCTCAGTAGTGCTCCTTTTGGTGTCTCTTGGCACAAAGGGTAAAGTGCTTTCTAACTCCTGAAGGCATTACACAAAAGTACCCAACAAGAAAAACTAATTTTGAGTCATGAAGGACTACAGAACCAAAAGGGCAAGTAACTTTTGTCCCAGCTCAACCAAGCTTTTAAACTGTGACAACTGTTAGATGTTTTGTTTTCTGATTTCTCTTTATTTATTCTTATTTATTATTATTATTTATTATGTTTTTCCTCAGCAAGGTGAGAGAGTGGAAAAGTGTGCTTGAAATTGTTATTGTGGGATGTTGTCCTTTAAGGAGAATAGTGGTGTGAGCACAAATTTTTCCTGTCTTGTGCCACTGGTGTAGCAAATAGTTTTCACCCTAGGGCCCTCCTCTACCCCACTGCTTCATGAGAAAAAAAGAAAAAAAAAAGCAAAAAGAGGAACAAAAATAGGAAAACATAGTGTGAGCAACCAGAAAATAATACTGTTTCAAAGAGTGGGAAACATTCCAATGTGAGGCAAATGCCACCAATCTTATGTTCCAGTATTTTCCTGCTGCTAGTGAGGTAAAAATTCCCTACAGTTATCACAAAGAATTAAAAGAGGAGATTGTGGCATGAATTTTTTAATAGGACAGACCCCTTCAATGGGGTGACATCTGTTAATTCAGCTTCCTAAATAACCCAGTTGGGTGAGGGGGGGTTTCCTTTTTAGAGCAATCTTCACTCAGGAAGAATGCTTTAGGTTTTCTGGTCTTATTGACCCCACCACCACTGGGGATCCCTAAGAAATAAGGAACAGCTCAAACTGAACCTAAAGATGGATGGATTGTATTTTGCAAGGCTGACAAAACATTGAAGTTCACAGGGAGCCAGCAGCATTAACATAACCTCTGACATCAGCATCTTCCACAGATAAATCCCAGCAGCAGTACAACCTGGATAATGCTCTTTGTTTATCATTTTTCTTACCTGCGACTGTGCTTGAAGTGTTCTTTTCAGTTCATCACTCTCTGAAAAGGGCAGGGAGCTTTTGTCACAGGCCACCTGGTGTAGCTCTTCAAAGCACTTCTCCGATTTGCTGTGGCAAACTGCGTGTAAGTAGGCAGGATTTTTCAAGCCACTCATGGCACATTCGTAAAAAGTCCCGTTGAGCAAAGCCACGGAAAGCCACATCACTGGGGCTATCAGAGCATTTAAAGTGATTTGTCCAAAGACGTAAAAGAAATGGCAGACATTCCCTCTGGGGAATATTGTCCTGGGATTCATCCAGTAACCTATAAAGAGTTTCCAGGTCTTGCTGTTCAAGAAGTATCCAATAACCAGTAAAACAAGTGCTGGTGAGAAGAGAAATACCAAACCGTACCTGAAGTTTTCATTGCTCCAAGGGCATCTGAAAGCAACAAGAGATAACACGCGTTCCCCTCCCATTGTCAGCAGCGCCACAAAACTGTAATCTTTAGAGGTTTGCCCTTTAATAGAGAACTTCAGGATTGTTTGGAAAGCATCCATGTCTGATAGTCAATGAGTAGGTGAAAATCAAGACCGTTTTTCCTCATTGGCAGTGGTGTGCAGCAGGGCAGAGCTCTCCCGAGGAGGAGCAGCCTGCTGCTCTCCTGTCTGCCCATGCCATGCCAGGGTAACGCCGTGATCTCACTGCCTGGAGACTGGTACTCTGAGAAAACGGCTCTGAGCAGGGCTGATGCCAAATACGTATGCTAGCATTCACTGGTAACAAAGGAGCCCAAAGTAAGCTCTCTACGTTAAGTAGTTTGCGTATTTTTCTTCCATCAAGTGTTGTTCTTGTCAAGCTGCTTGGTTTTTTTTAAGTGACTCCAGATGGAGATAAGAGATGACACCTGTTATCTGCTCCACATGCAGTTCTGCTGGCAGTTGCAGGACATTTTGAGCTGTGAGTATAAGGGTCAATGATGAGGTAATGAAGGACTTTGATGCCTTGGTAGGCTGGCCTTGAGCAAAGGCTAGGTAAGAGCTAAGAGAATAAAGTAGATGTTTATTAAAAGGCCATAAAGGATACATCTTGGGCAGTGCAAGAGCCTGGCCAGGGCTATACCCAAGGTGGACCCAAAATGGTCACAAAATGGGCAACTGGCCAAGAGGCCTCACACTTTTATCAGTTTTGGTCCATTTGCATATTGGGTTTAATTGTCCAATTACAGCTTCAGATTATGAAGTCCCATCTTTCTTGTTTTCTCTCTTCAGTCCAACGTTTGTGCTTTTGGGCCTGAAAACTTGTAACAGTTGTCCTTGGTCTCCACCTGGAAAAGGGTTTGTTTTTTTCCACCTCCTCTGTGAAGAGAGCTAACTAACACTTAATATGAGGCTCAGAACTGCACAGCTAGGCAGCACAGAATCTGAAAAACATGAAAGCAAGAACTTAAGGCATCAACCTAATATAGATGCTGGTGGTCTGTCTTAGGTTGCAATGCAAGATGTGACCAACAGTATGTCTTCTATTACCATCTGTTAAAATCAGGCAGGGCAGTGTTTTTATCTCTTCTGTGACCCATCCTCCCTCCTGTTATCTGTATAACAGATATCATATCTAAAGTATATATGTATAATCTGTACATCCTGTATAACAGGATATCTCCTGTTAATGCATCATTGGGTGTCACTCCATGCCTGATAAAATTACATCATCCCCATGGGAAATGCTCCACTCATCTGCTCCACCAGCGGGAGGAGCCCAGAATTCCCACCTGGAAATAATCTGGGATTTGGAACACCCCAATCAGCTTTTTTCTACTGGATTCCCAGAGGAAGGCCAGACCCTTCTACATCACCACTGGACCTTCCGAGGAAAACTCCACCCTTCTACAGGATCACCTCTTCCACACCACCACATCTGTCACTCCAGGAGGACTGCAGCCACCATTTCAACAAACTGCTACCATCACCCTGACTGACAGGGTGTCAGATTGTATTCTGACTCTGTCAGTGTTTTTTCCACTACTGTGTTTTATTTTAATTTTCCTATTAAATTGCAATTCTGACTTGGGATCTCCCTCTGGTTTGCTTTCAAACCAGTACATGGTCCCAAAGGGAGTATGACATGACTGAAAGCAGCCTGAAAGCAGACAAGTGATAAGAGTAAAGCCACATTGTGTGGGCTTGTAAATGTAACATTTACATCAAAGAAGAAGGGCTCACTGCTTGCTGTGTTTTCCTGGAGCAGCACATAGCTCTAGATTTGCATTGCTGGCTCAAGCTGATCACAGAACACACAAATGTACCTTGATTTCTAGCCTGTCTGGCTCTCCCTGCTTTTTTCCTGGGCTAAAATTGGTCTACAGGATGCTGCTTCCTAAAGTTTCACCTCTGGTTTGCACGCAGCCCATTTAAGCAGCAGAGTTTCATTCTTCTGCAGGTTGCTTTCGAGATGTACCTTGGGGTGACCCCTAGTGTGAGCTGCAGTAGTGCCACAGGGAATGAATTCTCCTTAATCCTGGACAAAAACCCACTAGTGGACTTTGTGGAGGAGCTGCCAGCGGAACGAGCATCACTTTGCTATTGTAACCTCCTCTGTGGGGTGATTCGAGGTGCCTTGGAAATGGTAAGGAAGTGCACATCTGTTTTCTCCGGTCTGTGTTAATTGACAAAAGCCCAGGAAAACAAAATCCCTTGTTCAGATGAGAGTAGGAAATACAGTATTGTTTAAGCTCTTGGGTTAAATGTCTAGATCTTGATAAAAGAGGACAAGGTCCCGATCCTGCATCCTGAGGTAGAGAAGCACATGGATTAGCTCACCTGCACACTGTCCCTGCCTGGCTGTTCAGTCTGTTCAGTGGCTGACTTGGCTGAAAAAGCCAGGTGGGATCAGGAAGCCAGGGAACCCCTAAATTGGAGGGACAGAGGGGCATGTTGAGGTCCTCCAGTGCTCCTGGAGCCTATCCCACTTCTCTGCACAGCTGTAGTCAGTAAGAATCATCCCTGATTCTTTGCAAATATGTCAAGATAAATAATCTTCTCAGGTTACCGTGGTACCTCCTGAAAGAGAGAACAAAGTGTGAATAAGTATAATGTTCAAACCAAAGTGTATCAGATGGGAACCCAAATTTTGTTCTTACATTTAAGATTTGTGCAAAGAAATAAATCAAGGACATAATTTGATAATTTCTGACCTGTAGAGCTTCTTCAGGGAGATTACATTTAGGCTGCTTTATGTATGTCAATCAGTCTCAGAATTATGGTATCTGATACAAGACTAATTTACAAAAGTATGATGTCATAAGTCCTAGTACATGACTAGGAAATTCTGTGATCGCAAAATCATCAAGTATGCAATTTAGGGTCTCAGAAGACAGCAAAGCACTGGGAAGAAGGGCAGTCTGCTATCCAAATTGCAGTGCCTATAAACTTCCTTTGTACTAGCTTAGCTGAGAAAGCTATTTTCAAACAATCTAGAGATCTGTTTCCTATGAAAGCTGAGAAAGGGGGTCCTCTTGTGGTAGGAGAGAGAAAAAGCTCATTGTACTGGAGGAGGGTGGCAAACGGGGCATTTCTCTGCTGAACTGATCAGACCTGATTCTTTCTAGGTTCACTTAGCTGCAGAAGTTTCCTTCCTCCAGGACAGGCTGAAGGGCGATGCTGTGACAGAAATAGGAATTACATTTTTACGGAAGCCTGAAGACAGAAAGCACAGGAGGAACAAATGAAAGAAATACTGGGAGAAACCCTTGCTGATGGATATTTGGTGCCTTTTGTTTCAGAGGAAGACAGGGTAAGAATGGCTTTGCTGAGTCAGCTGCACTAGTTGCCTGTTTGAAAGGTGAAGAGAGCAGGGCAGCAAAGAGGAGAGGCAGGGCAGAGGAGAACAACATGAATTGTTGTGACACAGATATGAGTGAAAAAGAACCAAATGATCTGCCCTTCCTTCTCACATACCCAGGCTCCTCAGCTTAATGGAAGTTTAATCTCTGCATTTACTGTGTGCTACATATTCATCTGCATACCAACTATTTCCAGGCAAAGCTGATGACCTTTTCCCATTTTCTTTGTCAATAAAGTTCCAAAGCATGGCCACTAGAGGCACTTTATTTCCCTGGCCGTGTGTGGTTATCCAAAAAGGATTCATCTGGTGGGGTTGCTGTAGGCAGTGCCTCACTCACAGGTTTGATGTGTAATGCTTTGCCATTCATTGTCCTCCACACTGGACAACCTGCTGCCTTTGAAAGCAGAGAGGGATGGGTGTTCACTGGTGGCAGGAGCTGGGTGTGTTCTTTCCAGCTCTGCAGGCCCCACATGCAGTTCTGCTGGCACTCCTGTTCAGTCCTGTGCACACCCCAGGCTGCAGCACTCTGCCAGCTGCAGCAATGCTTGTGTCTCTCCAAGCTATGGGCCTTTGCATGTCAGCCTTCTCTCCAAGAGCCCTGATCTTGTGTCCAAACTGAACAAAGCATGATGTATTTAATGTGTAGCCACTGTGGATCTGGAGCTGCCTTAGGAAACCTGAATTAAAATTCTGAGATTGCCCCACAGCTGGTTTGGTGGTCGTGTTTTCTGCTCTTATCTGGCCTTCACCACCAGCTGTTGAACACCTTCCTCTTGGCCCTGGACTTGTTCACCACAGTGTGACTGGGAAGTAGAGAAGGAGCAGCCTCAGAGAAACCCAAGTTATAGGGAAGGTTTCACGTTTTTGGGTGTAAAGCAAGGTGTCTGGATAAGGGTTGGACAAAACCCCAGGTCCTAGCACAGCACCCTAGCCACAAAGACAGCTTAGCCTCTTCTCACCAAATGCTTGTTTTAAACTGAAATACCGACAACTAAATTCAGTGTAGCTCTGAGTTAACTCTGATTTTATCACTGTGGTTTGTACATTCTTCTACTTTCCCCTCTGTCTGTATACAGCTTCACCGTGCTAAGTGGGGGCATCTCTTACCTTGGCTTCATTCTCACCAGCCCTGTAGAGTCCTCATGATAATCTCTGTCATAAATGTTGTATATAATTCGGTTTTTATTGTACATATGTTCTTTTTAATGTTGTAATAAAAAATCATGTCGTGTAGCTTTTAACCCAAAACTCCTGGACTGTCTGGGAAGCCACAAACTTCACCCTAGCCTGAGGCTACAGCCCAAGGAATGCATCCCCCAACAAAGACCCTTACCACACAAGATTAGCAACATGAAAGTTCCTGCACCTGGAGGAGGTGGACACTTCAGTCTCGGTGATCTCATCAACCCAGGACTCAGGAAACAGGTATGGATCTGATCCATGTTCACCACATGAATACAGTCTCAATGAACACAAAAGCCAAGTTCCCTTAAACCTCATCCTAGATCGGGAATTCTCAGAAATCTCATCAAGACGACTGATACCGGACATCAAGACCACATGAATGTGTATCTTACATCTTCAGCACCCGAGTTCCTGGATACTCGACTCCGAACTATAGACTGGCTGGAAACTGTTTCAGGCTACCGGCAGAAGAGGTCAGGACTTCATGAATATATAACTTCAGGGAAAAACAGAAGTCCGTAGCGAAACACCGTTTAAAAGTAAGATGTTCAAAGCACATGGTGTGAACGGTGGGAGTAACGGTGCGACAGAGGCCGTGTCTGTGGTTCACCCAGTGCCAACCCCAGGCTTGGTACTGACCTTGGTTGTGGCTTGCCTCGATTGTTCCGATCCAAATTTTCAATAAAATTATTTTTATTGATAATTTGGCTGATCACATTTCTAACAAACTTGGCGACCTTGCCGCAATTTGATTTGGATCTTGAGGGTTCCTGTTCCTGCTTCGGGGGGCGCCCCACTGTCTCAGCGGCCTGGCGGAATAGGATAGCCCTGTGAGACTGATCAAACAAACAAACAAAAAAACGAGAAAAAGCCACAATCAAGAGAGGAGAGGAGCTAGCTCAGAAGCTCTGAGAATTCAGGGAGAGACCTAGGTAAGACGTCTCTCAGAGCCACAGCATAGGTTTTAGCACTCGTAAAAATCATCATGCAAGAAGAATCCACGCAGGAAAAGGATCCGTACGTTCTGTGTGGTTGAGTGGAGTGACTGTGTGTGAATGAGACATGATTTTATCACGAAGCAAGCGTGGACCTGGCAACCACAGTTCCGTCCTCCCGCGAGGGAAACGGTCGGTTAAAGGGGAAGCGCGGGGCGGGGGGGGGGGAACCAAACTAACGAAGGGAGTTCCAGATTAGGAGCTGGTTAGCCTTCCCAGGTTTGAAACCTAGACCTAGACCTAGACCTAAACCTAAACCTAGACCATCAGGTAATTATCTTAAAGGTTGATGTAAAGATCCCCCCACTGCTCACACACATCTGAACCACGGAAAGGTTTGGACTTAGTCACAGGAGTTAGAAAGGAAAGGAGACGTTCTTCGTGAGTTCGAGAACTGGTAAGCCTTTCTAACTACAGACCTAGAAAGGTCCGAACAAAAGAGAAAAGAGAGCAAAGAGAGCCCAATCACCGGAAAGAAAAGCCTCGACGGTCAGTCCACGGAGGGGATGAGTATTTCTGGTAAATTTCAAGAAAACATACCAATTGGAATCTGAGAGAAAGGAGTCCTTTTGACTGGAGCCAGGTAGGTAAGGTTAACAGGCAGGTACTGTTAGAAAGATAAAAGTTTTCCTTAAAATGGGACAGAAAAATAGCAAAAGCCAGGAAAAATCCCTAAGAAAATCAGGGAAAAAGACAAAGATTCCTGTAATCCCATGGGATAGCCCACTAGGAAGAATGTTAGAAAATTGGGAAAATGTCCTTCAAGAAAAAAGAAATCCAAAGAGAAGATGATTCTATATTGCACAAAGATTTGGGGAGGAAAGGAGTTAAAGGAAAATGTGATATGGCCGGTGTTTGGGTCCTTCGATGTCGGGGTCTGTGAAATGTTGGTAGAATTTGTGTTTGTAAAACCAGAAGCAGATGGGGAGGAATATGAGTACGCCTTAGTATGGGGAAGACTAGATATTAGACTGTATCCTATAAATTCCAAAACAAAAAGGGAAGAGGAATGGGACCCACTGGACAATTTTTCCCCTTCATATACATCTTTAAATGACCAGGCCCCTGTAGCTGGGAGCGCGGGAGGACTCCTCGCTCCAAGACGGCAGTTTCCCGTGGGGGGATTGCGGTTCCCAGGGACATCGCAGCCCCGAGACTCGCCTTCCCCTTTCGCAAGGGCATCTGCGCCCCTGCCTCCCCCTGAATTACAGCCCTTGGGAGGAGGTCCGCAGTTCCCGGTGGCTTCCCGGCCTCAAGAGCCCCACATTGTCCCTGGACCCACCGCAGAGAGGAGCTCCCAATCTCTGTCGCCCCTGGATTTTCCTTCCTCCGGGCATCCCCTTCCAGCACCGGGGATGGTGTCCATTCCTGACGGGCCCCTCCCGAGACAGAGAACTACCCTTGCCTCTCAGACCTGTCATGAGCGACGAGCTGCGGGGGGGGGGGGGGGGGGGGTCGCTGGGGAGAACAGTGCTGTGAGAGAGGAAATACCTGGACTGTACTACTTGGGGGAAAGGCCCATGGCTCCTGGTGTTGTAGGGCTTGTGATGGTGCCTATTGACACAGGAGGGTCGATGGATGACCCTCTTAGGGGTCGCGGACAGACTGAACGAATTCTTAGGGACCTAGCATTCACACCTACGATGACGTAGCCGCGATTCTGAGATCACTGTTTAACAGTGGGGGAAGGGACATGATCAGGCAGGCAGCCCTAAAGGACGGGGACAGGCATTTTCCACACAGCCCAGCAGGTGACACCAAATGGCCAGATAGGAATCCAGGATGGAGCACACAAACTGGGGAAGGAAAGAAAAATAGGGCAGATCAAAGGGCAAAAGAGAAAAGGAAAAAGAGAAAGGTTCCCACAAAAAGAGAATAAGGCAAACAAGGGGCCGGGGGGGGGGGTGGGGTTTATTGTACGTATGTTCTTTTTAATGTTCTAATAAAAAACCATGTTGTGTAGCTTTTAAACCAAAACTCCTGGACTGTCTGGGAAGCCACAAACTTCACCCTAGCCTGAGGCTACAGCCCAAGGAATGCATCCCCCAACAAAGACCCTTACCACACAAGATTAGCAACATGAAAGTTCCTGCACCTGGAGGAGGTGGACGCTTCAGTCTCAGTGATCTCATCAACCCAGGACTCAGGAAACAGATATGGATCTGATCCATGTTCACCACATGAATACAGTCTCAATGAACACAAAAGCCAAGTTCCCTTAAACCTCATCCTGGATTGGGGACTTCTCAGAAATCTATTCAAGACAACCGATACCATACATCAAGACCACATGAATATGTATCTTACATCTTCAGCACCAAGTTCCTGGATACCAGCTGCCGGGAAAATTGAACAGTGCAACGGACTACTTACGACCACTCTGAAGGCACTTGGCAGAGGGACTTTCAAGAATTGGGAAGTGAATTTAGCAAAGGTCACCTGGATGATCAACACCCGAAGCTCCATCAATCGAGCTGGGCCTGCCCAGTCTGAACCCTTGCACACAGTGGATGGAGATAAAATCCCTGTGGTACACATGAGAGGTATTTTAGGAAAGACTGTTTGGATGAACCCCACCTCAGGCAAAGGCGAACCCACCCGTGGGATTGTTTTTGCTCAAGGACCTGGTTACACTTGGTGGTAATGCAGAAAGATGGAAGAACCAGTTGCGTACCACAGGAAAACCTAATCCTAAGTGAGAAATGAGTGTAAGGGTTCATTTTGTATAGTAGAGTTTATTGACTTAGGTATGATGCAGATGATAATAGAATAAGGGGTGGATAATGTCTTGGGTTATAGAACCTAAAATGGGTATTCTATTTCATCTGTTAAAAGAAGTTGGGGAAATGTTCTTCTTTATCTCGTGTAACTCTGGGAGGAGGGGGGTGGGTGCCTTTTGATAATGGGCCAACTGTTAAAACCAGGTAGGGCATTGTTTCTTATCTCTTTCACTGCCCGTCCTCCCTCCAGGGGAATATTTTCTGCTAACGGACCATTAAGACACCCCTAAAAGCACACATCCCAAAACTTACCCTCCCCAAAATAGTACCTCCACATTCCATCATCCCATTGTGAGATGCTCCACCCAGTGGGAGGAGCCAACCATTCCTACCTGGATAAAACTAAGACGTAGGAACAGAAGATGTCTGGCTTCACCCGATTCCTGGAGGAAGACTAGACCCCTTCTCACCATCACTGGACCCCTTCTCACCACCTCTGGACCCTATCTACAGGATCATCTCTACTTCAACAGAACCACATCTGTCACTCCAGGAGGACTTACTTTTGGACTGCTTCCAACACCCTGACCAACAGGGTGTCAGGTTGTAGCTCTGACTCTGTCAGGGTTTTTCAGGATTGCTTGTTTGTTTGTTTGCTTGTTTGGTTGGGTGGTCTTGTTTTCTACTACATTTGTATTGTTAATATTCCTAGTAAAGAACTGTTATTCCTATTCCCAAATCTTTGCCTGAAAGCCCTTAATTGCAAAATTATAATTTGGTGGGGGTGAGGGGTTTACATTCCCTATTCTAAGGGAAACTGCAACTTTCCCTAGCAGATACCTGTCTTTCCAAACCAAGACAGATTTTGGTGCCCAATGTGGCTGGAAACTCTTTCAGGCTACCAGCAGAAGAGGATCAGGACTTTATGAATATATAAGTTTAGGGAAAAACAGAAGCCCGTAGCGAAACACTGTATAAAAGTAAGATGCCCAAAGCACATGGTGTGATAGGTGGGAGGCACGGTGCGACAGAGGCCGTGTCTGTGGTTCACCCAGTGCCGACCCCAGGCTCGGTACTGACCTTGGTTGTGGCTTGACTTAATTGTTCTGATCCAAATTTTCAATAAAATTATTTTTATTGATAATTTTGCTGATCACATTTCTAACAATCTCTCTCCCTTTATTTGTCTTAATAGTATGGTACAGTGGTGGCATGGCATGATGGAGCTTTAAGTGAGCAGCTCTGTAGGGAACAAAATCCTACACTCTTTGTTAGCCAGCCTTGGTCTCAGCCCAACTGCTGTTACCAGCCACCAGTAAGAAGTGGCAACATTTATGTGTAGCAAGATGTTGTTTCCTTTTTTTTTTTTTTCCCCCAGTAATTATTGTTACTTTTTTAAATTGGAGCTGAATTGTGTTATGGAATTTCTCTGATTTCAATATACTATCTTTCTTAAAAAATGATTATTATTGTTATCTTGAAAGTGAGTAACTTACACTGTCCTTGGTTTCCTACAGAACTGCTGGGGTTGGAAGGGACTTCTGAAGGTCATCTAGTCCAACCCCCCTGACAAGGCAGGGTGACCTAGAGCAGGTGACTGTTCTAGGGTGACATTATGATGCTTGTATCCCCAGTCGTCTGTTCAGTTTCTGTTGTATATTAAGTTCTGTACCTTTAAAATGGTTCTGGGAGTGAAGGGGGAGAAAGAAGCAGGGCGCAGTTTGTTTTGAGAAAACTGCCTGACTCCCCCACGTTGCTCTCTCCAGTGTTCGTCTGAGGCACGGACAGCGGTGGGACAGAGATCTCCTGTGCTTTTAGTTAGTTTTAGCTAGCTAGGGCAAAGAAGTTCCCTGGATTGTTTTTTTCCTTTTTTTCTTGGGACTGTTTAAATCTGTTCTGGACTGAAAAACCCAGAGGAGCAGTGAGGGCTGGCACCTGCGGCCTGCCGGGCCTGGACCTCCGGAGGGAGTGGGGCTGGTGAGAGACTGAGGGAGCTGAGCTGCACCCACGGCAAGGACTGGCTCACTTTGCCATCTCTCTTCGGTTTTGTTGTTTCATATTATTCATTCTTTGTGCTTGTGGGCATTTATTTTCTTAAATAAATAGTTTTTTCCACTTTTCTCTGAGGAGCTTCTTTTTCTGGACTGGCTGGGGGGAGTGGCCATTTGGGTTTGCTTCCTAGAGGAACCTCCTTTGGAGTTTTCCTCCCAAATCTGCACTAAACGAGGACAGTGACACAGTAACACATCCAGGTGGGTCTGGATTGTCTCCATAGATGGAGACTCCACCACCTCCCTGGGCAGCCTGTGCCAGAACTCTGCCACCCTCAATGTAAAGAAGTTCTTCTCATGCTGGGGTGAAACTTCTTGTGCTTTCGAGTGTGGCCGTTGCTCCTCGTCCTGTGGCTGGGCACCACTGAAAAGACTCTGGCACCCTCCTCTTGCCACGCACCTGTGAGAGGTATTAAGGAGATCCTCTCTCAGTGCTCTCTTCTCTGGGCTAGACAGGCCCAGCTCCTGCCGTGTCTCCTCATAAGAGGGATGCTCCCGACCCAAACCACCTTTGTGGCCCTTCTGCTGGGCCCTCTGCAGTAGCTCCTTGTCTTTCTTGTTCTGAGGAGCCCAGAACTGGACACAGCACTTGAGATGTGACCTCGGCAGGGCTGAGGAGAGGGGGAGAATCACCTCCCTTCACCTGCTGGCCACACTCTTCCCAGTGCTCCACAGCACACCACTGGCTCTCCTGGCCACAGGGGCACTGCTGGCTCACAGTCAGCATGCCATCCACCGAGACATCCAGGTCCTTCTCCACAGAGATGCTCTCTGAGAGGTCAGCCCCCAGCCTGCACTGCTACTCTATAATCATCAAGTTTCTCGGAAGGAAAAGAGCACTGAGCAAGTCAGTGACTGTGATGAATATTTTCTGAAAATTCTTTTCTACATGCGGAATTAAATGTTGTTTTGCCTCAATGTGTTATATTTTTAGTTTATGGTGACAAAGAAGCTTCCAAGCTTGCTATATTCAACTAGTTAAGACAGGCTCTTCCCTTCTTCCTTCCTTGCAAAACAAATGTAAAAAATCACTTCTTGGAATTCCTGTCTGTCTGTCTGAATAATTTCTGAGTTTATTGTGTAGAAAGAGAGAATTTCTGGGAGAAGGAAATGAACAGGCCACACCAAACAATCTGACTTACATATCGCAAATGCTTTTTTAAACAACAGCTCTTCAGAAAAAAAGTGAACTTTATTATTCTTCACTCAAAACTTGTATCTTTATTTCTTATAATAAGATGTTCTTTGATAAGAATACTACTACCTGCTAATACGGATTACAGAGTTTTATTGTCCTTAAATACGTGAATGTGCTTTTAATCTTTGTTAATATAGAAGCTTCACCTACACTGCCATGTCATGCATGAGCCTAACCCCTCAAGACAAGCTAAATTTTTTAGTCTGCAGCTTGCTCTAAGCATCACTGAAAGCTTCAATGTAAAGAGAGAGCTAATAAACTAAGCTGAATTTCTGATCAAATCTTCCATTCCTATTTTTGTCTCTTTGATAAGGTTTGGTATTTTCACTTCACCTGTCAAGTGCTTTTAAGGTTTTAGTAGTAATTTGACATAATATGTGCTGAGATCTTTGTGGATGCTGATTATTTTACATATGTCTCTTCTTAAGGGACAACAACAGAAGAAAACTCCCATTTAAATGTTCTTAAGCAAAAGGATTAAAATGTATTTAAAAGCAGATCTACTGAGGGTTACAACAGCTTTCGCCTTGCATAGATTTCTGTAAGTGAAGAGAATAAGGTTCTTCTTATATCAGTAGGCTTAAAAGACTGACGGCGTTCCACAGGATTTATTTCATTATAACCGTGAAACTCTCGTCTGGGCTTTGTTCCCATTTGCAGAGTCAGTGCAATCATGACCTCCTCCCCTGAGTTTGCTGTTCACATACATGTGTAGCATGCTGTAATACTGCTCTTGTGAATTCTTGTGAGTCGCAACTGAAATCTTCTCCCAGTCTTCATTGCTGGGAGTATGAAATGGTGCTGGGTCAGTGGCTTCAAAAAAGCAATTTATATTTCTTTCTGCCAGCTTGGTTGCATGCTCTTTGGCTTTTTTCTCAAAGAGCTCATGTTCTTCTTTTGCATAAATTTCACAGAACCTGAGCTGACGATAGCTGATCGGGGAGCGGAAGTGCCTGACACATGTTGAGATCAGTGCCGCAGTCATGATGCTGGCTATCAGGAACCATCCTATCACCTTGGAAAAAAAGATACATAGGTTAATGGTGTTTTTGCATGGTCATATGTGGCAGTATAGAACAAAACATTGAAGAAATATGAAAACTGTAAGCAAAGACACCCTGGAGTGCATGTAACTGTCTGCTTGCTGCCAAAAGAGGGGATCCCATGCATGCAATTCAGCCAGACATAGAGAGCTTCTGCAGCCTTCAGTGGACCTTGTCAGATTGAGGATGAATACCAAAAAAGAGAAGATGGACAGAAGTTATTGACTCAGTTATATCCAGCCTTCTTCACTTTTAAGGCAAGCTACTGACCATCAGTTTCTGCAGTTGTGGTCACATTTATGGTACAGAGGGTGCAGAATCACTCTGTGTGCTTTGTGCTGCAAATCAGAGCTCCTGCTGGCTATGTTCTCATGGGGTGTAGCTACTCTCCCTGATGTCTGAGCCTGCAAAGGCAGCTAGTTTTTGCACAACACAGAGGAAAGGTTGTGTCTTGGATGATTTGTAGGCAGGGCACAGATTTGGCTGTTGAATATGGGAATTCATCCTTGTTTTCTACCTGATTTTAACATCTTTAGACAAGTCTCAGACATGGCATCAAAACCTTAAGTGTCCTAGTAGACGCTGGTCCCTCCTCTACCCAGAGGTACTTAGCTGGAAGTTCCAGGCACAGATCCTGCAACACCAGGATGAATTTCTTCAAATGAAAAAGTATTGAGAGCTCAACGAGAAGGAGTTTGTGTTCTTTTTGGTTCTTAATATTGTTGAAAGTAGATAGGACCTTAAAAATAGTGGTCAGTAATAAAAATGCCCTCACACTTTTCCCATTTTTGTTTGACTGGATGTCTCTATTAAATTCCCCTGCAATGTCAGTAACAGTCAGTCTCCCTTGGTTTTGCTCTTTTCTTACCCTGTCTAAAATCAATGGTATAGAGTTTTCCCCTTTCCAGCCTTTTTCTTGGAGAAGCAGCATGCTAAGTATTTACCAAATAAAAACATATTTTTGTTTTAATAGGTATTTGTACTAACCAGGAACTTACAAAATAATCTGAGTCATTATAAACTCTTATGAACTTAACTCCCTTAACCAACTCTTAATTCTTTCCTGAGAAAACACAGCAAAGCCTGATTTTCCTACTGGAATTAAGACAAAATCCCCACAAATGTACAAACAAAACTGGAGTGCTGCCAAAGAACCAAACACAAAACAATCCCGAAGTGTTACTCTTTTGATCCTGCAGTTTGCCTTAAGAACGAGGAACTTTAATATTAAAGACTGATATATATTTTAACTGTTCTTCTAGAATTCAAGTGTGACCTTACTAAGAGGTTCAAGCATTGAGATTTAGAGTCAAACAAGCTGTTCTTATTTGTTTCTCTTTCCAGATGTCTCCTTGCAGCCACTGTGTTGCAAGGAGACATCAGCTTCACCTCTGTTAGTGACCTCAGCTTCCACTCAACTAATGCCTATTTGCAGAAATTTGAGGTATTCAGAGACACAAAAGCGGAGAAGGAGAAGAACTCACACTATGTCTAAGTTAACTGAGAAAAAACTTGCTGTGGAACATCCGGTTCTCTAGGCTGGTTCCCTGCCCATAAGGTTTTGTAAATGACAGTGCCAAACCATTACCATGCAAACATGCAAAACCAGAGAGTATCATAAAAATACACCTATTGCTTTTCTGTTTGCCAATGAATTTTTGCTAGCTGTGTGCTTTTGGTACGTGATATTATATGACAGAAGAGAGAAGGACTGTTTACAGTCCCCAGCAGGCAGCACTACACATTGAGCAGCCAGGGCTGAAGCTCATAGTGTGAGGAGAAGAGCAGCGAGGCTTTACCTGGGACTGTGCATGAAGGCTGAGCCGTTCACTTGAAAAAACTGCTGCTACCTTCTTATCACAGGGCATTCTGAGCAGCTGTTTTCGGCAGTCAGTTCCATTGTCTTTACATAAGTAGCTTGCTACCAGGCTGCTCCCGCTGGCTGCACACTCGTAGAACTTGGCTCCGAGCAGGGCCACCGCTATCCAGGTGAGCGGGGCCACCAAGGCTTTGGCTGTCATCGGCACCAACACCAGCCAGAAGCGAGCACAGGCTCCCCAGGGACTGCAGTCGAGATACTTCTCTGAACAGCACTTGCCTGTCAACAGGCGCCATGTCCTGAGATTCACCATGAAGCCGAGCAGAAAGAGCACGAAGGCAGGTGCTAAGAGGAAGGAACACCCATACACCACGTTCCTAGAATTGCAGGGACACTCGAACGCCACATATGAGAAGATCTGCTCACTGGCAACCGTCAGCAGGGACACGATGCTGCAACCCAGAATGGTCTGGTAGCGGCCACAGAAATCCATTACGTCCTGTAACGTATCCATTTTTCTGCCTCTCCTTACTTTGAGAAGAGCAAAATCTCTGTCAGAAAAGGAGAGAAGAGAGACAAGTGTCCTGCAGCTCCCACAGCTTAGACAGGTTTGCAGAGCTTTCAGTTTCTGTTGATAGTGGTGATGCAGTGAGGCACAGAAACAGCCCTTCATAGAAGAAACAACAATCACTGCCGCCAAGCAGAGACACCAGAAAACCACTCCAGTTATCAACAGCAAAACAATAAAGAAATTTTCTTCCATAAAAGTAATTTATGTTTGTCCACACGTGCATTGTAACTAGCAATGGCTTTAACCTCATCATCTTTTCAGTGAGGCACCATATTCAAAGTGTGAATAAAATGTCAGAAAACCACCCAGAACCATATACAGATTTTTATCCTGCATTGTTTTTAGCTATACAATATACCTTGTTCTCTTATTAAAGAAAATTCAACTGCAATTATGTCAAATTTTCAAGACAATCAATCTAATTTTTTCAAGTAGTTATGTTTGAAATTATTTAACTATTCCTTTTTTTTTTTTTTTTGCTTTAAAGTACCTGAACTCCTGGATTTATTTGTCTTTGCCAAGGGGAAGAGCACCTGAACCTTGTTGTTTATTTAATCTTTAAACCACTGAGGCTTTGGGTCTTGCTGAACAAGGCCTGATAAGCTGCAATAGAAAATGAAAAAAGGGTGTTTGTAGATCAGGGATTTGAAAATTCCCAGTTCCCATTTCAGCTCTTTGGGCAGCTGAGAGGATGGCACAGAGGCTCCAGAGCAGGCAGTGCTGGTTCAGGTGGCTGCTGGGCTCACAGCAGATGTGCCGTGCCCAGTGCCAAGCTGCTGCTGCTGTTGTAGAGGAAAACGTGGTGCTAAATGAAACGCTTGCCTTGACCTGGAGGAGCCCTTGTTATTGTGCAACAGTATAATACAATGACATAGCAAGCAAAAAGGGATGTTAACCCAGGAAGAATTAGTGAGACTAAGGATTAGAGTCTTAGTCTTTAGACTAAGAGTCTAAAGTTAGTCTGGCCACATCTCAGCTACAGCCAGTAGCTGAGTGAGGAGAACAGGGACGGGGAAAGGAAGTTTGGCGATGCCCGCACACTCTGTGTGATTTCAGGGATTTCATTTGTGTTTAATATCTTTTGTTTTAACCCATGCAGCCTTACTGACATCCAAAATATTGTATAGGAAGTGTGCTTAACCTTTATTTGAGGCTGACACTATCCCATTTGTTGTCCCCAAGATCTGGAAGGGAAAGAGAAAAGAGTGTATCCGTGGTGTCTCCATCATCTCGTGGTCTTGTACATCTTCACCATAGCCTTCTCTTTCGCAGGCTGGGGAAACCCTATTACAGTCATTCCTCATCTGATGTATATCTTTGCATACTTTCTTTAGCCATTGTGGGAAAACAGCTAAGAAGCAGGACTCAAAGTAGTGCTGAACTCATTACAGAAGTAGATGTGCTGGGGGGCTACAAGCCCTGGCAAGTCGAGGCAGGACACTGAAGGAGGAAGAGGTAAGGGTGTATGTATGTATGTGTGCAAGACAATACAGGCCTGTACATGTCTGTGCTAGCCCATGGTTAGCAATGTTACTAAGAAACAGAGATATTGTTGTTATGGCTGTTGTTGTTTAAGCAAGTTGTTATTTTTAGTTCATGCTTGAAAGACATATAAACCAGCAGGGTGTTCAGTAAAATTGACTTCATGATGCAAACTGTGGACATCCCGTCTCATCAAGTGCCCAACAACTGGTGCTCTCTGTGAGGACAGCGATGTCGGCGTAGCTGAGCTGCTGTCAGCAAGCCCTGCAGGACTAGAGTGCTCCTGAGAGGACAGGGGAGGCTGGCCAGCAACGATGAAATCCCTCTGGAAAGGAGGTGAGCTGCAGGGGCCAATGGGGCAGGGGATGTCTGCTCAGGAAGGAGATGTTTTTGAACTTATGACAAAGCTTTTTTACAACAGCATGGCAAATCCTTACCTTCACATGATTTAAAAATTCTATTGAGATGGACAGCAGTTAAGCTACTGGGAGTTACCGAGTCCACAATCTTTATGACAGATTTGTGGGACAAGGTAGGAGTGAAACTATGGGATTGTGCAACGAAAGGGAAAAAAACAGAGGCAGAAATGGTCCCCTCCCGGTGGGTGATTTTTGAGGTCCTGAAAGCCCAAGAAAACTCCCATGTGAAAGCAAAAGGGGATGCCTCTTGCCTTCCCTTTGCGAGGGAGCCTCAGAGTTCTTTATGATCTGGAGAGACTGCACCCCTCTCTACACAGCCCACAGCCCCCCTCTTACAAGTGAAAGAGAGAGGAGCCTCCACGATCCCTAGGGGCATTCGCTACTGGCTACTGCCTGAACGACAGTGACGGTGACAGAGAGTATCCCTTTAACCCTGGACCTGCCAACCTTGAAAAGGGATCAGATCTTTGCCCCCCGCACAGTGAAGCCCTCCCGCATGGGGCCTGCCAGGAGCCGCGACTGTGACTGCTGATGCTGCTGCAGGGGGTGCAGCCCCCACCTGGTGCTGTAGCCTGCACAGCGTGCTGAAGCTATAGCACATCAAAATACCAACAGACACTACATACTAACCAAAACTCTGTTAAACTTTAACCTATGATTTGTGATATTTAACCTATGATTTGTGATATTTAACAAGATTGCTACTGGAAAGAGTCAAAGGTGTTTGTGTGGATGTGGTGTTTTTCTACATATTGGTAACAGCAAGACTGCACGATTCACCAGGAGTAATTGGCTAAGTCATAAATTTAACGGTTCTTTGCTTACATTTAAGACAACCTTTGAATCTTATCTGCAGCAGTAATTTGAGACTTACCTGTAATTACTATATGAAACTATATGAGACTTACCTGTAATTACTATATGAAACTCCACTATCAGCTTTACCGGTTGTTTGCTTTTTACTTCATAGTCTTAACAAGGTAATTTTATTGTGAATTTTTTGGTATAGCTATTTAGTGACTCAAGTATAGTTATTTTTCCTTGCCATATTTAAGTTAAAATTGGACTTATTATCAAAAGAGTTTATGTATATTGATGGACCACAAATACAGTAAAGAGTAGCTTACATTTTAGAATAATTTAAACCCTTGACTTTGTAACTGTTTGTATGCAAATGTCAGTTTTACATTCCCACTAACCTAACCAAGTTATTTAACTTAATTATTATTGTTATAGGTTTTGATATTTATAGCCCATTACTTTTATTAAGCCAAACGCACATTTATCATACAGAAAATTTTAAAAAGCTGCAGTAGTTTATAAATTTATCCCTTTGATAAATTTATGTTGCTGCTATTTCTGTATACTTGTTTACTTGCATGCTGTTTACCTTGATGTTTAACTGTTATATGACAAATTTTTAGTACCTTTTTTGTAACAGTAGTTTAAATACATTAATTCCTGTTAAGATTAATTTCTATTTAGTTTCAATAATGTTAACTTTAAGTTTTCCTGAAATATATATGTTTAAATTATAAGATATAATTCTTTTGCTATACAAATGAATGACATAAAGCCTAAATGAATTTTTGTCATCATGTATTCATTTAGTTTATGAGATATAACTATTTTGTTACAGAAATAAGAATAATTATTACTGTTTTAGTTTTCATAAGTAGTATTGCAAATAAGTAAAAAATTTATATTATGATGGTTAATAGTTACAGGTTGTTTAATGCCTTTTTTCCCTTTATTATTACTAAATTAAAGATAAATAACAAAGCCAGTTGCTTTACAAACCTTTACACACTGTTGAATAGCTATCTACAAGACATGCATTATTTTAAGAAATTTTCCTAACTACCATTACTGAGAAGTTTTAAAAATCTATTAGGGAGATTCTTCCAGTTAAGAACTGGACCCTGGTAAAGTCCTAGCCTTAGCTAGACAAGAAGTATGCCAAAAAACCCAGGTGTTTTCTGCACCAAAACTGTAATCAAGTCATTTTGACTTGCCCAATTTGGACCTATAACAGCTAGAACCTCTTTTAAAATGAACTTGGAAATCTTACTCAGGAATGGTTCTCCAAGCCCTCACTTTGAAATGAGGCTTATTAGCTATTGCAGATTCTGGGCAATGGTACAGTATTTAAGGAATTGATAATGCAGTGTCTTAAATCAACATTTTATCCCTTATGTACTATGAATTGCATATATTAGTTGATTTATTTTTACTTAGTGTAAGTTTATTGTTTTGTCCCATATCGTTTTGCTTTTTGTGTTACCTTCATGTTCATGACAAGAGACATAGATGTTATTAAAAAGCAAAAGAGAGGAGAGTATGGCACTTCAAGAACGTTTACATTAATATTTACACTAAAAATTTGGAAATCAAATCAAGTTTGATCCCTAGCAGCGTGATACTGCTTTAAAGATTTGCACGTGCAGAAGCAATTCTTAAAAGTTTTGATGAAAAGATTTTTAACTGAGTGTACAATGATAAGGCCTAGCTAATTTACTAACCTAGGGAGAAGATATGCATGTGTTTTATCACCAGCAGGTTTTGAAGTAGTTACCTGCTCATCTGGACAAACATCAATTGCCTCCAAGAAAATGAGGCCCAGAGAAAAGAAAAATTACTTAATTGCCATCCAGCCCTCGTGACCAAGAAAAGAAGTAGGGCTACCAGGACACGGATGTGAAGATTTTGAAGGCTTGTGTTGCATGAACCTATCTGACCACTCCTAATCTACCCATGCTAGTATACAAGCCCTTTGAGACTGTGTCACCAAACCAAGAGCTGCAGATAATAGCCACTGGCTTGGACACATACTTAGGAGATGTGGGCTTGCTTAAGCATTTAGTTAAAATAGAATTTACATTTTATTCATACTATTGCTTATGATGATTTATTTGCCATGTGTTTTACAAAGTGTTTAGAGACTGATTGATAAGTCCACAAAAAGATTTTACTGGTGGGAAAAAGAAGGGGGAAATGTGGGAAAACAGCTAAGAAGAAGGACTCAAAGTGTACTGCTGAACTCATTACAGAAGTAGATGTGCTGGGGGGCTACAAGCCCTGGCAAGTCGAGGCAGGACACTGAAGGAGGAAGAGATAAGGGTGTATGTATGCATGTGTGCAAGACAATACAGGCCTGTCCAAGTCTGTGCTAGCCCATGGTTAAGCAATGTTACTAAGAAACATAGATATTGTTGTTATGGCTTTTGTTGTTTAAGCTAGTTTTTTTTTTTAGCTCATGCTTGAAAGATATATAAACCAGCAGGGTGTTCAATAAAATTGGCTTCATGATGCAAACTGTGGACACCCCATCTCTTCAGTCGCCCAACAATCCATGTTGCCACCTGAACTGTTCTCTAGGATTCAGGTAACATTTTTCACAAGAGGAAATAGGAAGTACACCAGATTTCTAGTGCATTGAAGATGCAACTGAATCACAGTTTGCTACAAAAGAATACTGACATTTGTTTTATATTTCCTTGAAATAGTTTCTCGATTTTTTTTCATCATCCATGAATTGGTATTTTAACAAGATATGCATTCTAATAAAAAGCCCTTCAGTCCCTGAGCAATAACCTCAGCAAGGTCAGAGTCTCTCAGTGTATATAAGAAGGTAGGATTTGAACACTATTTCTTCTATACTGAATTAGACATGCCATTTTGCTTTCTGGCCAGGCAGCCTAAGAAAGCATCTCTCCAGGTCTTTCAAGCAGCAGCTGATTTTTAAATATTGTACTGGTTTACCTAATTTTACCTTTCCTGGTCAATGCACCATTTTGTGTGATGGTTTGAGTGTTTGCTGTGAAATATGATTAGGAGAAAAAGGAAAAGCAGGCCCAAACTTAAAGGTAGGTATAAAGATAAATTTATTAACACACTGTCTTGGGTTATGGAACCTAAACTGTGTATTCTATTTTCATCTGCTGAAAGCAGTTGAGGAATTGTTCTACTTTATCTCTTGTTTACTCTGAAAGGAGGGGGGCGGGTCCCTTTTGATAATGGCCTGTTGAAATCATGGTGTTGTGGAGTCCGAGGAGAGAGGTATCCGGAGACCCCAGTACTCTTAGAACACGTGGTTTTATTAGTCGTGGGAGAGCAGCCTAACCAGGGGAAGGGAACAGCAGCAGGAAAAGTCTAAAGTGACCGGGATCCAGGGGAGCGAGAGAGGGAATTACCTGTTACATCCCATTTTAACCCTTTCTATCATGAATATTCTGATTAGCACCAACCAATCACCTCAGGATACAAAACCTACAGAATATACATATAGCCTACGGGGACTACTATATTACCATACTAATCTACATACTAAGAACCTGAAAAACCTCCTTTTCCATGATACCTGAGAAAGCCCAACCCCCTTTTGTTCGGGGAGTGGGATTGCTTAATCACTGGAGCTTTGGCTATTGACTCAGCTTGATTAAATCACCGTCTTCCTGCTTGACATTCTATAGTTCAAATCTTGCTTTCAATTCTATATCTCTTGCAGGTTTTATACTCTTAGAATCTTTTGCTAATAAATCATCTCTGCAGGGGCTTTCTGCTTAATCCTCCCTGACAATGGTCCAACTGTTAACACCAGGTGGGGCATAGTTTCTTATCTCTTTTCATAATGGGCCATTAAGACTCCCCAGGCTGTTTTGTTCCTCAAGCTGTGCCACTTCCCAAAATATACCCACATTCCATCATCCTATTGTGAGATGCTCCACCCAGTGGGGGAGCCAACCGTTCCTACCTGGATAAAACTGGGACTACGGAAGAGGAACTCTCTCTTGCTTCACCCGACTACCGGAGGAAGACAGGACCCTTCTCACCATCACCGGACTCCTTCTCACCACCTCTGGACCCTTTTGGCTACAGGATCATCTCCACTCCAACCGAACCACATCTGCCACTCCAGAAGGACTTACTTTTGGACTGCTTCCAACGCCCTGACCAACAGGGCACCAGGTTGTAGCTGACTCTGTCAGGGCTTTCCAAAATCGTTGTTTGTCTGTTTGCTGGTTTGGTGGGGTGGTTTTGTTTTTCTACCACATTTGTATTATTGATATTCCTAGTAAAGAACTGCTATTCCTATTCCCAAATCTTTGCCTGAGAGCCTTGATTGCAAAATTATAATTTGGCGGGGGGTGACGGGTTTACATTTCTCCATTCTAAGGGAAACCCCAGTTTCCCTAGCAGATACCTGTCTTTCCAAACCAAGACACGCACACCAAAAGAGAAAAAATAAGAAATCAAAATGAAACTTTCAAAACACTCTTCCTCCCTTCACAAACTGTTCACTTTCCCACATATAACATAAAGAGACAAAATCTGTGATTTTCAATCAGTTTCACCACTTGAAAATAATCTTTCATCCATTCTTTAAGAGAGGAGTCTCTCTTGGAGTCATGGATCCCACTGATAACCTAGAACAATTCTCCTAAGGGTTTTAACTGTCACAAAAACAGCTGCCTGGGGAAACCTGCTTCTGTGACCCCTCCCATTAGCAGTTTCCCAAGCTGCTTATGGGCCATGGGTCATAGACTCTTGCATACTGGGGTGTCACCTTTTAAAGATGAATAACTCCAAAGGCAAAGGATTCTTCATCTCAAGGAACAGAGATGTCTTCTCACTTCCTCACTGGTGCAGAGGGCTTCTCATCTCTATCTCTGTTCAAGAATCTCATGTTCCTGTCAGTTGTTAATCCCCTTGGTTGTTTATCCCTTACCTTGCACCTGTACCCCGTTCACCATTTTGTATCCATTTCCCGTTGGGTGTCACTTCCACTGCTCCCAAGAGACCGTGCACACAGAACAGTATGCAAATTGTGAAGTACCGAGTCAAAAAGACCCCTAGAACTGTGAGCCCACCTAACACCAGAGACTAAGAGGTGTATACCCCCAAGCCAGTGAAGCGGGGAGGAATGCCGGATCACCAACCAGAGTCTCTCGCCTCACCACCATGACCTGAACAGCGCTCGACCAGCGTGACCCCCTAGACCACGAGCCAACAAGTGCCTTCCTGCAACTCTCGTGAGGATGGAAGCCCCAGCCCTGCTGGTCACCTGGCAAAGCTGTTTCACCTCCTCCTCCTCCTCCTCCTCCTCCTCCTCCTCCTCCTCCTCCTCCTCCTCCTCCTCGTTTCAGGGAGCAGTGGCCGTGTGCACGACCCCTCGGGTCCCGCACCCAAAACTGCCCTAATAAAGGCCTTTTAAAAGGCAGCATCTGTCTCCTGGCCCTATTTATAACAAATATAACTTAGTCCATCATAAACATCTTTGCTCAGATCCACACACAAATCTAAACAATCATCCCCCCAAATGCATATCTTTTTCATGATTTAAGGGGATAATCTACATATAGAGTTAGTTTCCATGGCTCAATAAGAAGTCCAGCCTAAAATGGAATGGGAAACTCCTCAATCCTTTGTCCCAATAGTCCTTTCACTCTCACTGCACTGACCTCATGCTGCGTCTTCTCTACGTTCACCCTGTCCCTTTCTTCTCCCTCTCAGGGAAGGGTTAAGCCTTGGAAGCTTCATGTAGCTGGGAATGGGTTAAATCTGCCCAGGCCTGCAGTGGTCATGTCATCTCTGCAGGGCAGTAGCCTCTCCTGCAGAGGGATCTCAGAGCGGGCAGGGCTTCCCCCCCACCCCACTCCTTTCCTCTCTGCCTGGGGGTCATCAGACGAGAAGGGGTGGGAGGTGGAGGGGAGCCCTGTCCATGCCTTGGTGACAATCGGGGCGGGCCCGGCCCAACCAGGCCCACAGTTTTTATCAGGGGCCCGTCGGACATCCCTCCTGGCTCGGCCGGCTCCAGAGCAGGCTTTAAAACTAGCTGATGTTAAGCTGCAGCGTCCCCTCCCCTACCGGGAGCCGATGGAGCCTGGCCAGGCTTTGGGCTGTCTCCCCCAACCCCAACGCCGGGGGGGCACGGCAGGGCCTGGCTGGCCCGGGCTGTTCCAACAGAGCGGCCCCGACTCGCTGTCACCTGCTGTCAAGCCAGAAGGAAAAAGCGAGTTTCCCGGCCTTCCCTGGCTGATTTTAGGCCTGTGTGACCCAGAGGTTATATCTGTATTTAATTGGCAAATCCGGCCATCAATCTTAAAAGTCAGTCACTGATTGGGTTTTACCATCCGTGCTAAACCAACACAAATACCAAGAATAACTTTGCATTATTGGCAAGTATTGTTACCTTGATTTTTACTTTGAGGCAGCTAGAGAGAGAGGTTAGCAAGCCAGGAAACCAGAATTCACCATACCTGAAAAAGCCTTAGCAGATGCCCCATCAGTGGAAGTGTTCCAGGACAGATTGGATGAGGTTTTAAGCAGCCTTGTCCTGTGGAAATTGCCCCTGCCCATGGCAGGGGGCATGGAACTGGATGATCTTTAAGGACCCTTCCAGCCCAAACCTTTTTGATGATTCTGCGATTCTCTGCCAGCACAGCAGAAAAAACAGATGCAATGTGAAATTGCTGCAAGGACACCTCCTGACAAAGACAGGGACATGGGTTACCTCCAAGAGCCACTGGTTTAACAAGAGAGGCAAAGGACCAGAGGCAGCTCTCTGGAACAGATTACGACCACACAGGGGAAAGCATAGAGCCAAGAAGCCCTGCTACTTCTCTTTCTGAGCCTAATTTCAGCAGTGTTTTATTTTTCTGTAATAAAATACAATTTCAGGAACAAGCTTCTTGGGAAAAGGGAGAGGAGCTCTGCATGGAAAAGGAGTAACCCTCCTCCAAGAAAACATGTTTGCAGTAAATATGCACAGAGTGGTGGGTGAGGGAAGAGAGACCACGCTAATTGTGAAGTGACAGAGCAGCTGTGCTGGCAGCCAAGGGGGGTGCAGGAGTGGCCAGGGTGAGCCCAGCTGGTGGCAGCTTTGGCAGCTGGGGGCAGCCAAAGGGGGCTCCTGGATGTGAGGACATGTGGGGCCAGGGAGTTACAGAGCCCCTGTTCACTCAGAGCTCTCTTCTCCCAGGGCAGCTCTTTCTTGCCCTCTAAATTAACCCTTGTTTATAAGTTGCCACATCTAGAACATCATAACTTGTTAGTAATTGCCATAATGGCTCCAAAGCATTCTATGGAAAGTATTCAGAAAAACAGCTTTCTATGAAAGGTTCCAGAATTCCAACTTAATGGTTATTTTTCCATTGATTTGCCTTAAATTTCATGTCCTCCAAGGGGGATGGGGACAATGGGAGAATTTAAAAGACGGACACTTTTAGAACAAAATGTGGGGTTTTTTTACTTTGAAACATCTTTCTGCTTTGAAATATTCTTTATTAAAATGAGGAGGTCAGCTGAAAACAAGTGGACTTGTTTTTTATTTTCTCCTCGTCATCTTAATTTCTATCCTTTCATTTTCAAAGGAACGATTCTCAAACATTTTCTAGATAGAAAAAGCTGTAATCTGAACTAATTCTGTGATTCAATAAAATGCATCATACTGTTCATAAATGTAGTGTGTGTAAGTGTGTGTACGCACACTGAAGGGCTTTACCAGTACATATTGTGCAGATCTTGTTTTAGTAGTTTTGTTAGTAATTCCTTACAGTAGGTTATTTTCAATCTTTTTTTTTTTTTTTAACTTTTTCTATTTGTTCAGAATAGCCAAAGATTGTTTCTGTTTGCCTACAAGTCATGCTCCTTGCAGCTGTTCCATCCAAGGCCCATCCTGTCCTAAATTCCTTCCACTAGTCTTATAAAGCTCAACTCCCTCTTCATATTAATACTGCAGTATCTTGCACATTCATGCTTGCAATGGAAAAGAGCACCTCTGCACTGGTTGTCTGTTTATAAGACCTGGACTTGCTTCTTCATCTGAGAGATGTAAGCTGCATTTCTCCATTTCAGAAAGACACATGGATAGTAAGGCTTTTTCTTCCAGGAAAATTCTTGTAATGCCTTGTAGTGCTTTCATGTTCACCTGTCTCCATTTGCCAAATTTAGTGTAGTGCTTTGAATGTTTACTCTCTTTTTCCCTCTGTGAGATAGGATCAGGAGAAGCAAAGCAGACCCAAACTTAGAGATAAACAAATTGATTTATTAACACACACACAAAAAAATAATAATCAAAAAAAAAAAAATAAAACTTTTAAAACACTCTTCCTCCTACCACAAAGTATTAACTTCCCCAGAAACAATGTAAAGAGGCAAAACTCAGAAATCTAGGTCAGTCCCACCTATAAAATAGTCTTTCATTCAATCTTTTGATAGAGACAAGTCTGTCCTGGTTGGTTCTGGTAACTTTCCACAAGAGAAACAGTCTACTTGTGGCTTCTAACTCTCACAAAAGCAACCCGCCTGGGAACTTCTGCAGTTCTGCATCTCCCATATCACGTAGCATTCCCCGTGATTACAGATTGGCTGTGGACACACATGACCTGGGGTGTCACCTTTTAAAGATGCACAACTCCTAAGGCAAAGGATTCTTCATCTCAGGGAACAGAGATGTCTTCTCACTTCTTCTCTGGTGCAGAGGGCTTCTTTTCATCTCTGTCTGTTCAAACATCTCACGGGATCACCAGATCACAGTTTCTAATTCAACATCCACTCAGTAAATCACAGATACCTTTGCTCAAACTCCACAAATCCAAAACATCATCTCCCCAATTCATACTGTCCACGATTTAAAAGAACACTCTAGCATATTCATATGACAGTCTGTTACTACAACTTCTAAGACATTTTCAGCCTAAGACAAAGGCAACTTGCCATCTCTTCCTCACTTAAGATAAAACTTCTCTTTCACTGACCCTGGTATCTTCATACTGTCTCTTTAAATATTTCCCATTCTGACCTTTCTTCTCCCTCAAGAAGGTTAAGGCTTTGGAAGTGGTCATCTGTGCTAGGAAAGAGTTAAATCTGCCCAGGTCATTTCTCTCTGGCTGCTGCTCATGGTGTCAGATGTCAAAGCCAAGACAATGCAGGGCAGGGGGGACCTGGGGCTGAGTGGTGGGAGCAGCTCAGACAGTCACGGATCTCAGCCGCCAGGGTCGCAGCGGGGCCTCCTTCCCCCTTGGTCTGATGGGGCGGGCCCAGCCTGGGCTCTGGGCTGCTCCCAGGGTGGCTGTGTGTGTGTGGGAACATCTCCCCCGGCCGGCTGGAACAGGGGAAGGCTTTAAAAGTTCACTAGATGTTAAACTCAGGGGAAGGCTTTAAAAGTTCGCTAGATATTAAGCTGCAGCCTTCGCCTCCCAATGGGAAGCCGATGGGGAGCCCGGAGGCCCAGCCAGACCAGGGCCGGCTTCCCCGCACAGGGGGAGCGGCTGGGCCAGGCCAGCCTGGTGTTACCCGCTCCTCCGGCCAGGGCCGCTCCCTGGGAGCCTTCCATATTTAACCCCTGGATGTCCACATAGACATATTCCTTTCTAATTGGTTTGTCAAGCATAACTTTCTGAAAAATCACTTCCTGGCCAAACCACCTCATGCCTTTTGTTTCATTCCAGGTGAAATTAATGCTTCACATGTTGGAGGTCCTGTCCACAAGCAGATCTGCACCTACCATCCAGCTGGACTGACCTCCCCCAGAGGCCCATTGCCTCACTTTGTGAAACTGAGGAGGTTATTCTGACTTTATGGTGGAATCAGTCTTCTTACAAGTTTAGGAAGCGTCACACAGCTCAGTGGCACCACCTAAATCATTAGTAGTACTAATACTTAGCGGAACAGCAGCTGGAGAAGTAGCACTGTGCCTGGGCCTGCACAGCTGACAAGCATTTGCGTACATTATACTGCTATTTTAAGGCATTACATTTATTGCTATGGTAAGGCAGTACATTGCTTAATTGTTTCAGGTTTTGCAAGCTGAAAATGAATTCAGCTACTGAAAGAATAAATAGTGGGAAGCATCTTCCCATGCCTGGAAAGCTGACAGGGAACTGGCTTCTGGTTCCTTATTTTCAAAAAAGCACTTCAGGTTTCTCTTGCTCAGCTTGCTGGTATGGATCTGGAAAATCTGCTCCAGGTCCTCCTTCTCTGTCCCCTTGTACACTCTCCAGAACATCTGCTGGAGGTGGCTGACTTGGCTGGCAGCTGGCACAGCAAGTGGTTAGCAGGGAGAGGAGAACTGTGGCAACTATCACACACCAGCCTAAAATCTGGGAAGGCAAAAGAAATCAGTTTCAAGTTAAAAAGACCCAAGTGAAAATGCTACTTGAATCAGGAATGTCTGACAAAGTGGCCACACTTTGCATTCGGTGCTGGCATCGATATTAATGGGGACTGAAGAGAAGAGTACAGTCCATCAGCATAGAGGCTTCTCAGTAGTGCTCCTTTTGGTGTCTCTTGGCACAAAGGGTAAAGTGATTTCTAACTCCTGAAGGCATTACATAAAAGTACCCAATAAGAAGGACTAATTTTGAGTCATGAAGGGCTACAGAACCAAAAAGGGCAAGTAACTTTTGTCTCAGCTCAATCAAGCTTTTAAACTGTGATCACTGTTAGATGTTTTCCCTCAGCAAGGGGAGAGAGCAGAAAAGTGTGCTTGAAATTGTTATTGTGGGATGTTGTCTTTTAAGGAGAATAGTGGTGTGAGCACAAATTTTTCCTGTCTTGTGCCACTGGTGTAGCAAATAGTTTTCACCCTAGGGCCCTCCTCTACCCCACTGCTTTATGAGAAGAAAAAAAAAAAAAACAAGAAGAAAAAGAAAGGAAAAAAAAAATAATAATAATAAAAAAATAGAGAAACATAGTGTATGCAACCAGAAAATAGTACTGTTTCAAAGACTGGAAAATATTCCAGTGTGAGACAAATGCCACCAATCTTATTTTCCAGTGTTTTCCTGCTGCTAGTGACCTAAAATTTCCCTACAGTTATCACAATGATTCAAAATAGGAGATTGTGGCATGAATTATTTAATAGGACAGACCCCTTCAATGGGGTGACATCTGTTAATTCAGCTTCCTAAACAACCCAGTTGGTGTTGGCTTTTCTTCTTCTTTAGAGCAATCTCCACTCAGGAAGAATGCTTTAGGTTTTCTGGTCTTATTGACCCCACCACCAGTGGGGATCCCTAAGAAATCAGGAACAGCTCAGACTGAACCAAAAGATGGATTGATTGTATTTTGCAAGGCTGACAAAACATTGAAGTTCACAGGGAGCCAACGGTATTAACATAACCTCTGACATCAGCATCTTCCACAGATAAATCCCAGCAGCAGTACCACCTGGATAATGCTCTTTGTTTATCATTTTTCTTACCTGCGACTGTGCTTGAAATGTTCTTTTCAGTTCATCACTCTCTGAAAAGGGCAGGGAGCTTTTGTCACAGGCCACCTGGTGTAGCTCTTCAAAGCACTTCTCCAATTTGCTGTGGCAAACTGCGTGTAAGTAGGCAGGATTTTTTAAGCCACTCATGGCACATTCGTAAAAAGTCCCATTGAGCAAAGCCACGGAAAGCCACATCACTGGGGCTACCAGAGCATTTAAAGTGATTTGTCCGAAGACGTAAAAGAAATGGCAGACATTCCTCTGGAGAATATTGTCCTGGGATTCACCCAGCAGCCAGAGTTCCCAGGTCTTCAAGAGGTATCCACAAGCACGCCACCAATAAGGAGCAAAACAAGTGCTGGTGAGAAGAGAAATACCAAACCATACCTGAAGTTTTCATTGCTGCAAGGGCATCTGAAAGCAACAAGAGAAAACATGCGTTCCCCTCCCATTGTCAGCAGCACCACAAAACTGTAATCTATAGCAGTTTGCCCATTAATAGAGAACTTCAGGACTGTTTGGAAAGCATCCATGTCTGATACGCAACGTGTAGGTGAAAATCAAGACAGTTTCTCCTCATTGGTAGTGGTGTGCAGCAGGGCAGAGCTCTCCCGAGGAGGAGCAGCCTGCTGCTCTCCTGTCTGCCCATGCCATGCCAGGATAACGCCAGTATCTCACTGCCTGGAGGGTGGTACTCCCAGGAAACGGCTCTGAGCAGGGCTGATGCCAAACACATATGCTAGCATTCACTGGTAACAAAGGAGCCCAAAGTAAGCTCTGTACATTAAGTAGTTTGCATATTTTTCTTCCATCAAGTATTGTTCTTGGCAAGCTTCTTGGGTTTTTTTTTTTAAGTGACTCCAGATGGAGATAAATGATAACACTTGTCCAGTTGTGGGAGATTTTGAGCTGTGCCCATAAAGGTCAGTGATGAGGTAATGAATGACTTTGATGGCTTGGTAGGCTGGCCTTGAGCAGAGACTAGATAGAGCTACGAGAACAAAGCAGATGTTTATTAAAAGGGCATAAAAATACACCTTGGGCAGTGCAAGAGCCTGGCCAGGGCTACACCCAAGGTGGACCCAAAATGGTCACAAAATGGACAAACGGCCACGAGGCCTCACACTTTTATCAGATTTGGTCCATTTGCATATTGGGTTTAATTGTCCAATTACAGCTTCAGATTATGAAGTCCCATCCTTCTTGTTTTCTCTCTTCAGTCCAACGTTGTTTGTGCTTTTGGGCCTGAAAACTTGTAACACTTGTCCTTGGTCTCCATCTGGAAAAGGGTTTGTTTTGGCTACCAACTCTATGAAGAGAGCTTACTAACACTTAATATGAGGCTCAGAACTGCACAGCTAGGCAGCACAGAATCTGAAAAACAAGAAAGCAAGAACTTAAGGCATCAACCTAATATAGATGCTAGTGGTCTGTCTTAGGTTGCAATGCAAGATGTGACCAACAGTATGTCTTCTATTACCATCCGTTAAAATCAGGTAGGGCATTGTTTTTATCTCTTCTGTGACCCATCCTCCCTCCTGTTATCTGTATAACAGATATCATATAATGTATATATGTACAATCTGTGTATCCTGTATAACAGGATATCTCCTGTTAATGCATCATTGGGTGTCACTCCATGCCTGATAAAATTACATCATCCCAATGGGAGATGCTCCACCCATCTGCTCCACCAGCGGGAGGAGTCCAGCATTCCCACCTGGAAATAATCTGAGATTTGGAACACCCCAGTCAGCTTTTTTCTACTGGATTCCCAGAGGAACACCTGACCCTTCTACATCACCACTGGACCTTCCGAGAAAAACTCCACCCTTCTACAGGATCACCTCTTCCACACCACCACATCTGTCACTCCAGGAGGACTGCAGCCACCATTTAAACAAACTGCTACCATCACCCTGACTGACAGGGTGTATTCTACCATCACCCTGACTGACCGGGTGATTGCATTTTGACTCTGTCACTGTTTTTCTACTACTGTGTTTTATTTTAATTTTCCTATTAAATTGCAGTTCTGACTTGGGATCTCCCCCTGGTTTGCTTTCAAACCAGTACATGGTCCCAAAGGGTGTATGACATGACTGAAAGCAGCCTGAAAGCAGACAAGTGATAAGAGTAAAGCCACTTTGTGTGGGGTTCTAAATGTAACATTTACATCAAAGAAGAAGGGCTCTCTGCTTGCTGTGTTTTCCTGGAGCAGCACATAGCTCTAGATTTGCATTGCTGGCTCAAGCTGATCACAGAAGAGACAAATGTACCTTGCTTTCTAGCCTGTCTGGCTCTCCCTGCTTTTTTCCTGGGCTAAAATTGGTCTACAGGATGCTGCTTTCTAAAGTTTCACCTCTGGTTTGCACGCAGCACATTTAAGCAGCAGAGTTTCATTCTTCTGCAGGTTGCTTTCATGATGTACCTTGGGGTGACCCCTAGTGTGAGCTGCAGTAGTACCACAGGGAATGAATTCTCCTTAATCCTGGACAAAAACCCACTAGTGGACTTTGTGGAGGAGCTGCCAGCAGAACGAGCATTGCTTTGCTATTGTAACCTCCTCTGTGGGGTGATTCGAGGTGCCTTGGAAATGGTAAGGAAATGCACATCTGTTTTCTCCGGTCTGTGTTAATTGACAAAAGCCCAGGAAAACAAAATGCCTTGTTCAGATAGGAGTAGGAAATACAGTATTGTTTAAGCTCTTGGGTTAAATGTCTAGATCTTGATAAAAGAGGACAAGATCCTGAACCTGCATCCTGAGGTAGAGAAGCACATGGATTAACTCACCTCCACACTGTCCCTGCCTGGCTGCTCAGTCCCTTCAGTGGCTGACTTGGCTGAAAAAGCCAGGTGGGATCAGGAAGCCAGGGAACCCCTAAACTCGAGACACAGAAGGGCATGCTGAGGTCCTCCAGTGCTCCTGGAGCCTATCCCACTTCCCTGCACAGCTGTAAGCAGTAAGAATCATCCCTGATTCTTTGCAAATATGTCAAGCTAAATAATCTTCTCAGGTTACCGTGGTACCTGCTGAAAGAGAGAACAAAGTGTGCGTGAGTATAATGTTAAAGGTGCATCAGGTGGCAACCCAAATTTTGTTCTTACATTTAAGATTTTTGCAAAGAAATAAATCAAGGGCATAATTTGAAAATTTCTAACCTGTAGTGCTTTTTCAGGGAGATTACATTTAGGCTGCTTTAAGTTTGTGTCAACATCCAATTTGGCATATATATACTTCAAGAGACAAAAGCCTCAACCCTGCAGTGTTATATAGATCCATCAGTCTCAGAATTATGGCATCTGATACAAGACTAATTAACAAAAGTATGATGTCATAAGTCCTAGTACATGACTAGGAAATTCTGTGATCACAAACTCATCAAGTATGCAATTTAGGGTCTCAGAAGACAGCAAAGCACTGGGAAGAAGGGCAGTCTGCTATCCAAATTGCAGTACCTATAAACTTCCTTTGTACTAGCTTAGTTGAGAAAGCTATTTTCAAACAAGCTAGAGATCTGTTTCCTATGAAACCTGAGAAAGGGGGTCCTCTTGTGGTAAGAGAGAGAAAAAGCTCATTATACCGGAGGAGGGTGGCAAACGGGGCACTTCTCTGCTGAACTGATCAGACCTGATTCTTTCTAGGTTCACTTAGCCGCAGAAGTCTCCTTCCTCCAGGACAGGCTGAAGGGTGATGCTATGACAGAAATAGGAATTACATTTTTACAGAAGCCTGAAGACAGAAAGCACAGAAGGAACAAATGAAATGCAGGAAGAGAATCCATTTCTATTTCTGGGGTGACAGGAGGGTCCCAGCAGCTGACTGTATTGGAGGCCGAAGTGAGTTTAACCTGGGAATGGGTGGCAGAAACACCCCATCGTGACTGGCCCAGGGGCCCCATGCATCCTCAGCATAGACTATCTCAAAAATGGACATTTCAAAGACCCAAAAGGATGTCGTTGGGCTTTTGGAGTAGCTGCTGTAGAGACGGAAGACATCAGGCAACTGAATACCTTACCTGGTCTCTCAGACAACCCCTCTGCTGTGGGACTGCTGAGAGTTAAAGAACAACAGGTGCCAATCACCACAGCAACAGTGCACCATCGACAGTACCGCACTGACAGAGACTCTGTGACTCCGATCCATGAGATGATTTGTAAACTGGGGAGCCAAGGGGTGGTCAGCAAGGCTCATTCACCTTTCAACAGCCCTATATGGCCAGTGCGTAAGCCCAGTGGAGAATGGAGACTGACTGTGGATTACTGTGGCCTGAATGAAGTCACGCCACCACTGAGCGCTGCCGTGCCGGACATGCTGGAGCTCCAGTACGGGCTGGAGTCCAAGGCAGCAAAGTAGTACGCGACCATCGACATTGCCAATGCCTTTTTCTCCATTCCTTTGGCAGCAGAGTGCAGGCCCCAGTTTGCTTTCACCTGGAGGGGCGTGCAGTATGCCTGGAACCGACTGCCCCAGGGGTGGAAGCACAGACCCACCATCTGCCATGGACTGATCCACACTGCACTGGAAAAGGGTGAGGCTCTGGATCATCTACAATACATTGATGACATCATGGTGTGGGGAAACACAGCAATGGAAGTCTTCAAGAAAGGAGAGAGGATTATCCAGATTCTGCTGAAAGCTGGTTTTGCCATTAAGCGAAGTAAGGTTAAGGGGCCCGCTCAAGAAATCCAGTTTCTGGGAGTCAAGTGGCAAGATGGATGTTGCCAGATCCCCATTGAGGTCATCAATAAGATCACTGCCATGTCCCCACCTACTAACAAGAAGGAAACACAAGCTTTCCTAGGTGCCATAGGCTTTTGGAAAATGCACATTCCTGAATACAGTCAGATTGTGAGCCCTCTCTACCTGGTTACTCGCAAGAATGATTTCCACTGGGGCCCAGAGCAGCAACATGCCTTTGCCCAGATCAAGCAGGAAATCGCTCATGCGGTGGCCCTTGGCCCAGTCAGGACGGGACCAGAGGTGAAGAACGTGCTCTACTCCGCAGCTGGGAGCCATGGTCCGTCCTGGAGCCTTTGGCAGAAGGTGTCTGGTGAGACTCGAGGCCGGCCACTGGGATTCTGGAGCCGAAGCTACAGAGGGTCTGAAGCCAATTACACTCCCACGGAGAAAGGTTCCTTCCACGCATCATACCACCTACACCACATGGAGCAAATGGATTGCTCTCATGGCACAGCACACCCTAATCACCCTGGGATTCTGTAAATTATAACAAACTGGTCTGAAGGTGAGACTTCTGGATTATTTTCTGAAGAAGAAGAGGAACAAATGACACGTGCCGAGGAAACCCCACCATATAACGAGCTACCGGAGATTGAAGGACAATATGCCCTCTTCACTGATGGTTCCTGCCAAATCGTAGGCGCTAACCAGAAATGGAAAGTTGCAGTATGGAGCCCCACATGACGAGTTGCACAAGCTACCAAGGGACAAGGTGGATCGAGTCGGGTTGCAGAGATTAAAGGCATCCAGCTGGTTTTAGATATTGCCGAGCGAGAGAAGTAGCCGAGGCTCTATCTCTACACCGACTCATGGATGGTAGCTAATGCTCTGTGAAGATGGCTGAATCACTGGAAAAAGGCCAACTGTCAGTGCAGAGGGAAACCCCTCTGGGCTGCTGAGATTTGGCAGGACATTGCCACCCGAGTAGAGAGGCTGACTGTGAAGGTTTGACACATGGATGCGCACGTACCCAAGAGTCGGGCAAATGAAGAGCATTGCAACAACAAGCAGGTGGACAAAGCGGCCAAGGTGAAAGTATCACAGGTGGATCTAGACAGGCAGCACAAGAGAGAATTATTCCTAGTTCGTTGGGCCCATGATGCCTCTGGTCATCAGGGAAGAGATGCAACATACTGATGGGCCCGTGACTGAGGGGTGGACCTTACTATGGACAACATCTCACAGGTCATCCACAACTGTGAAACATGCGCTGCAATCAAACAGGCCAAGCGGGTGAAGCCTCTGTGGTACAGTGGATGATGGTTGAAGTACAGGTATGGGGAGGCCTGGCAAATAGACTATATCACCCTGCCCCAAACCTGTCAAGGCAAGTGCTACGTGCTGACCATAGTGGAAGCCACCACTGGGTGGCTGGAGATCTGTCCTGTGCCTCATGCCACTGCCCAGAACACCGTCCTGGGCCTGGAAAAACAAGTCCTGTGGAGACATGACACCCCTGAAGGAATTGAGTTGGACAACGGGACCCATTTCAAGAACAGCCTTATAAACACCTGGGCTAAAGAACGTGGCATTGAATGGATATAACACATCCCTTAACATGCACCAGCTGCTGGGAAAGTTGAACGGTGCAACAGACTACTTAAGACCACCCTGAGGGCACCTGGCGGAGGCACCTTCAAAAATTGGGAAGTGAACTTAACAAAGGTCACCTGGATGGTCAACACCAGGGGCTCCATCAATTGAGCTGGTCCTGCCCAGTCTGAACCCTTGCACACAGTGGATGGAGATAAATTCCCTGTGGTACACATGAAAGGTATTTTAGGAAAGACTGTTTGGATTAATTCCACCTCAGGGAAAAGCAGATGCATCCGTGGGATTGTTTTTGCTCAAGGACCTGGTTACACTTGGTGAGTAATGCAGAAAGATGGGGAAACTCGTTGTGTACCACACAGAGACCTAATTTTGAGTGAGAACTGTGTGTAAGGTTTCATTCTGGATATATATCTATGTGTAAGAGTGTATTGATTCGAATATGATGTAGATAGTAATAGAATAAGGGGTGGATTATGTTCTAGGTTTCAATGTAAGATGTGCCCAAAGTATGTATACTATCACCATCTTCATGACCTGTCGAACCAGGTGAGACAGTGTTTCCCTTGCCCTCTTCCTCTGGGCTATCTTCTGTTAATGCGCCATCAATGCCTTGCTGCATGACTCACAGGTAATTCCCCCCCCCCCCGGGAGCTATTTCTGTTTAATGGGCAATCAAGGACCCATTACATGACTCATAGGATGATATCAGCCCATTGTGAGATGCTCTGCCCAGGAGGAGGAGCCAAGCATCCCCAGCTGGATATAATCTGGGATTTGAGACAGCACAGGAGCCTTTACCCACTGGATTCCCAGAGGACAAGAGCTACCAGACCTTTCTACGGGTTCACTGCTACAACAAGACCACTTCATCTGGACTGCTACCACCACCCTAACCAACAAGATATCAGGTTGTATTATTGCATTTATTTTATTTTATTTTATGTTAGTTTACTTTTTTTTCCCTGTCCTGGGTTATGGAATCAAAAATGTGTATTCTATTTTCATCTGCTGAAAGCAGTTGGGGAATTGTTCTTTATTTCTTGTAACTTTGGAAGGAGGGGGACAGGGGGAGGGGCGGGTGCCTTTTGGGTAATGGGCCATCAACAGACTATACCCCCGGACTATACCCGCTCCCCCCAGAGCCCCATTTGCATGCATGGTCCTATTGTGGGATGCCCCGCCCAGTGGGGGGAGTCTACAATTGCTGCCAGGAAAACTGAGCCGGGGCGGGGACAGACTTCACTTGCTTCACCCCGATTCCTGGGAGGAAGACGGCACCCCATCTCATCTTCGCCAGACCCCATCTCATCATCGCCGGACCCCATCTCACCATCACCTCACCCCTGGACCCCTCCTCATCACTCCTGGACCCTTTTTTTGGCTACAGGATCGTCCCTGCTCCAACAGAGCCACGTCTGTCACCCCAGGAGGACTCACTTCTGGACTGCTTCCAACACCCTGACTAACAGGGTGCCAGGTGGCAGCTCTGATTCTGTCAGGGCTTTCCAAAATTGTTGTTGTTTGTTTGCTGGTTGGTGGGGTAGTTTTGTTTCCTACCACATTTGTATTATTGATATTCCTAGTAAAGAACTGTTATTCCTATTCCCAAATCTTTGCCTGAGAGCCCTTAATTGAGAATTTATAATTTGGCAGGGGTGGGGAGTTTGCATTCTCTATTCTAAGGGAAACCCCAGTTTCCCTGACAGATACCTGTCTTGTCAAACCAAGACATTCCCCCTCTCATTTCTCCTATTAAATTATATTTCTGACTTGGAGTCTCACTGGTTTTGCTTTCAAACCAGCACAGATACTCTCTAAGAGGTCAGCCCACAGCCTGCACTGCTACTCTATAATCATCAAGTTGCTCGGAAGGAAAAGAGCACTGAGCAAGTCAGTGACTGTGATGAATATTTTCTGAAAATTCTACATGCAGGATTAAATCTTGTTTGGCCTCAATGTGTTATATTTTTAGTTTATGGTGACAAAGAAGCTTTCAAGCTTGCTATATTCAACTAGTTAAGACAGGCTCTTCCCTTCTTCCTTCCTTGCAAAACAAATGTAAAAAATCATTTCTTGGGATTCCTGTCTGTCTGAATAATTTCTGAGTTTATTGTGTAGAAAGAGAGAATTTCTGGGAGAAGGAAATGAACAGCCCACACCAAACAATCTGACTTACATATCTCAAATGCTCTCTTAAAGAACAGCTTTTCAGAAGAAAAGTGAACTTTATTATTCTTCACTCAAAACTTGTATCTTTATTTCTTATAAGAAGATGTTCTTTGATAAGAATATTACTACTTGCTAATATGGATTGCAGAGTTTTGATGTCCTTAAATGTGTGAATGTGCTTTTAATGTTTGTTAATATAGAAGCTTCACCTATGCCATCATGTTATGCATGAGCCTAACCCCTCAAGACAAGCTAAATTTTTTAATCTGCAGCTTGCTCTAAGTATCACTGAAAGCTTCTTTGTAAAGAGAGAGCTAATAAACTAAGCTGAATTTCTGATCAAATCTTCTTTTTTTTTTTTTTTTTTTTTTTTTTTTTGTCTCTTTGATAAGGTTTGGTATTTTCACTGCACCTGCCACGTGCTTTTAAGGTTTTGGTAAAAATTTGACATGATACGTGTTGAGATCTTTGTGGTAGGGTGACTTTATGCTGCTTGTATTCTCAATCGTCTGTTCTGTTTGTGCTGTATATTGTGTTCTGTATTTTTAAAACTTGTTCTGGGAGCGAAGGGAAGAAAGCAGTAGCGCGCAGTTTGTTTTGAGAAAACTGCCTGACTCCCACATGTCGCTCTCTCTGGCGTTCGTCTGAGGCACGGACAGCGGTAGGACAAAGATCTCCTGTGCTTTTAGTTAGTTTTAGCTAACTAGGGCAGAGAAGACTCCCTGGACTGGTTTTTTTTTCCTTTTTCTTGAGACTGTTTAAATCTGCTCAAGACTGAAAAACCCAGAGGAGCAGCGAGGGCTGGCACCTGCGGCCGCCGGGGCCTGGACCTCCAGAGAGAGTGGAGCTGGTGAGAAACTGAGCGAGCTAAGCTACACCCACGGCAAGAACTGTCTCTGTTTGCTATCTCTCTTTGGAGCAGCGAGAGATTTTATTGTTTCATATTATTAATTCTTTGCATTTATTAGCATTTTGTTTGTTAAATAAATAGTTTTTTCCACTTTTCTCCAAAAAAGTTCTTTTCCCGGACCGGAGCTGGGGAGAGGGGCCGTTTGAGTTTGCTTTTCCAAAAAAACCCCTTCAGAGGTTTCCTCCCAATTTTGCCCTAAATTAAGACAACCTGCCACGAGCTTTTAAGGTTTTGGTAATAATTTGACATAATACGTGTTGAGATCTTTGTGGATGCTGATTATTTTACATATGTCTCTTTTTAAGGGACAACAACAGAAGAAAACTCCCATTTAAATGTACTTAAGCAAAAGGATTAAAATGTATTTAAAAGCAGATCTACTGAGGGTTACAACTAACAGCTTTCACTTTCAGTTTGCATAGATTTTGGTAAGAGCAGAAAATAAGGCTGTTTTTATATCAGCAGGGTGAAAAGACTGCCAGCATTGCACAGGATTTATTTCATTACAACCCTGAAACACATGCCTGGGCTTCATCCACAAATGCTAAAACAGAGACATCCTGACCTTCTTCCTTGAATTTGGGGCTCTTCCCTCTGTTGGTATTCACATACTTGTGTAGCATGCTGTAATACTGCTCTTGTGAATTAAAGGTATACAAGATTGAAATCTTCTGCCAGTCTTCATTACTGGGAGTACAAAATGGTGCTGGGTCAGTGGCTTCAAAAAAGCAATTTGTATTTCTTTCTGCCAGCTTGGTTGCATGCTCTTTGGCTTTTTTCTCAAAGAGTTCATGTTCTTCTTTCAAGTAAATTTTCCAGAACCTGAGATGAAGATAGCTGACCGGGGAGCAACAGCGGCTGACACATTTTGAAATCAGTGCCAAAGTCATGATGCTGGCTATCAGGAACCATCCTATCACCTTGGAAAGAGGATACATAGGTTAATGGTGTTTTTGCATGGTCGTATGTGGCAGTATAGAACAAAACATTGAAGAAATACGAAAACTGTAAGCAAAGACACCCTGGAGTGCATGCAACTGTCTGCTTGCTGCCAAAAGAGGGGATCCCATGCATGCAATTCAGCCAGACATAGGGAGCTTCTGCAGCCCTCAGCTGACCTTGTCAGATTGAGGATGAATACCAAAAAAGAGAAGATGGACAGAAGTTATTGACTCAGTTATATCCAGCCTTCTTCACTTTTAAGGCAAGCTACTGACCATCAGTTTCTGCAGTTGTGGTCACATTTATGGTACAGAGGGTGCAGAATCACTCTGTGTGCTTTGTGCTGCAAATCGGAGCTCCTGCTGGTTATGTTCTCATGGGGTGTAGCTACTCTCCCTGATGTCTGAGCCTGCAAAGGCAGCTAGGTTTTGCACAACACAGAGGAAAGGTTGTGTCTTGGATGATTTGTAGGCAGGGCACAGATTTGGCTGTTGAATATGAGAATTCATTCTTGTTTTCTACCTGATTTTAACATCTTTAGACAAGATGTTAAAAGAGTTGGCATCAAAACCTTAAGTGTCCTAGTAGATGCTGGTCCCTCCTCTACCCAGGGGTACTTAGCTGGAAGCTCCAGACACAGATCCTGCAACACCAGGATGAATTTCTTCAAATGAAAAAGTATTGAGAGCTCAACGAGAAGGAGTTTGTGTTCTTTTTGGTTCTCAATTTTGTTGCAAGTAGATTAGATTTTAAAAATAGTGGTCAGTAATAAAATTACCCTCACACTTTTCCCATTTTTGCTTGACTGGATGACTCTTTTACATACCACTGCAATGTCAGTAACAGTCTCCCTTGTTTTTGCTCCTTTCTTACCCTATCTAAAATCAATGGTATAGAGTTTTTCCCCTTTCCAATCTTTTTCTTGGAGAAGCAGCATGCTAAGTATTTACCATACAAAAACACATTTTTGTTTTAAGACTGTTAAAACAGTAATGGCATTTGTACTGACCAGGAACTTCAAAAATAATCTGAGTCATTATAAACTCTTATGAACTTAACTCCCTTAACCAGCTCTGAATATTTTCCTGAGAAAAAGCTGCAAAGCCTGATTTTCCTACTGGAATTAAGACAAAATCCACACAAATGTACAAAAAAACCTGGGGTGCTGCCAAAGAAACAAACAAAGAACAATCCCGAAGTGTTACTGTTTTGATCATGCAGTTTGCCTTAAGAACAAGAAACTTTAATATTAAAGACTGATATGTATTTTAACTGTTCTTCTAGAATTCAATTTTGATCTTACTAAGGGGTTCAAGCATTGAGATTTAGAGTCAAACAAGCTGTTCTTATTTGTTTCTCTTTCTAGATGTCTCCTTGCAGCCACTGTGTTGCAAGGAGACATCAGCTTCACCTCTGTTAGTGATCTCAGCTTCCCCTCAACTAATGCCTATTTGCAGAAGTTTGAGGTACTCAGAGACATAAAAGGGGAAGAAGGAAAAGAACTCGCACAACGTCTAAGTTAATTGAGAAGAAACCTGCTGTGGAAAGTCCCGTTCTCTAGGCCGGTTCCCTGCCCATGAGGTTTTGTAAATGACAGTGCCAAACCATTACCATGTAAACATGCAAAACCAGAGAGTATCATAAAAATACACCTATTGCTTTTCTGTTTGCCAATGAATTTTTGCTAGCTGTGTGCTTTTGGTACATGATATTATATGACAGAAGAGAGAAGGACTGTTTACAGTCCCCAGCAGGCACCCCTACACATTGAGCAGCCAGGGCTGAAGCTCATAGTGTGAGGAGAAGAGCAGCGAGGCTTTACCTGGGACTGTGCATGAAGGCTGAGCTGTTCACTTGAAAAATATGCTGCTACACCCTCATCACAGGGCATTTTGAGCAGCAGTTTTCGGCAGTCAGTTCCATTGTCTTTACAGAAGTATCTCGCTGTCAGGCTGCTCCCGCTGGCTGCACACTCGTAGAAGTTGGCACTGAGCAGGGCCACTGCTATCCAGGTGAGCGGGGCCACCAAGGCTTTGGCTGTCATCGGCACCAACACCAGCCAGAAGTGAGCACTGGTTCCCCAGGGACTGCAGTCGAGATTCTTCTCCGGAGAGCACTTGCCTGTCAACAGGCGCCATGTCCTGGGATTCACCATGAAGCCGAGCAGAAAGAGGACGATGGCAGGTGCTAAGAGGAAGGAACAACCATACAGCATGTTCCCAGAATTGCAGGGACACTTGAACACCACAGATGAGAAGATCTGCTCGCTGGCAACCGTCAGCAGGGACACGATACCAAAACCCAGAATGGTCTGGTAGCGGATGCAGAAATCCATTACCTTATGTAACCGTTTCATTTTTCTGCCTCTCCTTACTTTGAGAAGAGCAAAATCTCTGTTAGAAATGAAAAAGAAGAGAGACAAGTGTCCTGCAGCTCCCACAGCTTAGACAGGTTTGCAGAACTTTCAGTTTCTGTTGCTAGTGATGATGCAGTGAGGCACAGAAACAGCCGTTTATAGAGGAACGAACAGTCACTGCACAATCAAGCAGAGACCACACCAGAAAACCACTCCAGTTATCAACAGCAAAACGATAAGGAAATCTGTTTCCATAAAAGTAATTTGTGTTTGCCCACACGTGCATTGTAACTAGCAATTGCTTAAACCTCATCATCTTTTCAGTGAGGCAGCAGATTCAATGTGTGAATAAAATGTCAGAAAACCACCCAGAACCATATACAGATTTTTATCCTGCCTTGTTTTTAGCTATACAATATGGCTGTTCTCTTGTGGAAGAAAACTCAACTACAATTATGTCAAATTTTCAAGACAAGCAATGTAATTTTATTAAGTAGTTATGTTGGAAATTATTTAACTCTTCAGGTTTTTTTGCTTTAAAGTACCTGAAGTCCTGGATTTATTTGTCTTACCCAAGGGGAAGAGCACCTGAACCTTGTTGTAAACCATTGAGGTCTTGCTGAACAAGGCCTGATAAGCTCCGATAGAAAACGAAGAAAGTGTGTTTTGGAGGTCAGGGATTTGAAAATTCCCAGTTCCCATTTTAGCTCTTTGGGCAGCTGAGAGGATGGCACAGAGGCTCCAGAGCAGGCAGTGCTGGTTCAGGTGGCTGCTGGGCTCACAGCAGATGTGCCGTGCCCAGTGCCGAGCTGCTGCTGCTGTTGCAGAGGAAAACGTGGTGCTAAATGAACCGCTTGCCTTGACCTGGAGGAGCCCTTGCTATCATGCAACAGTATAACACAATGACATAGCAAGCAAAAAACACTGTAAACCCAGGAAGAATTAGTCAGACTGAAGGTTAGTCTGGCCACATCTCAGCTACAGCCAATAGCTGAGTGGGGAGAACAGGGACAGGGAAAGACAGCAAAGGACAGGGAAATCACTCCGTTTGATTTCAGGGATTTCATTTGTATTTAATACCTTTTGTTTTAACCGATGCAGCCTTACTGACATCCAAAATATTGTATAGGAAGTGTTCTTAACCTTTATTTGAAGCTGGCACTATCCCATTTGATGTTCCCAAGATCTGGAAGGAAAGAAAAAAATGAGTGGATTCTTGATGTCTCCAACTCTTGGTCTTGTACACCTTCACCATAGCCCTCTCTTTCCCAGGCTGGGGATACCCTAATATTCATCTGATGAATACTTTTGAATAAAGAAATACCAAGGATAAAGAAATTCCTTTCTTTATGCATGTTGCCACCTGAACTGTTCTCTAGGATTTAGATTTCATTTTTCACATGAGAGGAAATAGGAAGTATACAAGATTTCCAGTGCATTGAAGATGAAACTGAATCACAGTTTGCTACAAAAGAATTCTTTTTGTTTTATATTTGTTTTATGTTTGTTTGACATGTATATATTTGACATTCGTTTTATATTTCCTTGAAATAGTTTCTGGAATATTGTTATCATCCATGAATCGATATTTTAACAAGATATGCACTCTAATAAAAAGCCCTTCAGTCCTTGGGTGATAACCTCAGCAAGCTCAGAGTCTCTCAGTGTATATGTGAAGGTAGGATTCGGTTTCACTTTGAACACCATTTCTTCCATACTGAATTAGACATGCCATTTTGTTTTCTGGTCAGGCAACCTAAGAAAGTATCTCTCCAGTTCTTTAAAGCAGCAGATCATTTTTCAATATTGAGAATAACTTTGCATTATTGGTGTTATAGATTTTTGGAGCCAATTTTAAATGAAAAAGCAATTTATTGCCAAAGAGAAATTTAGAACACGAAATTGACAAGAAATTGACAAAGCCAACAAATCAAGGAATCCATGCGCATTGGGTGAGCCTCGACGCACGTCCTCTGAGGTCTCGCACTGAGTGCCCCAAAGTCCGTCTGTCTTATACCCTTCTTGATTCGGACTCTGTGTACATGTCCAGGCTTGTCTCCCGGTCCAGGTGCAGGGAGGGCCCTGAAGCCCTTCTGCTATTCAATTTCAGAATTTCAGTATGTCTTTTTGTCCCTTGTGCAGTTCTTGATAGGATTTAGGGAGACAGAAACTCCATCTGAATAGACTTCTGAGTGTAAGGATGTCCTCAAGCACTCCTAATGTTTCAGACCCCCATACTGTCTCGAGTCATCAGTTCTTATCGGAGGCTCATCACCGCCGCGCCAGTTTCTTCCTCCGAGGCTCATCACCACCGTGCCAGTTTCTTCCTCACCCCTCATTGGTATTATAATCTCTGCTTCCCTGGTTTGGAGAAGAAGGAGTCCTCTTGCAAAATTCCTCTGGTCCCGGCTCTCGTTTTGTGGCTGCCTTTCTCGGTTGCTTTCAAAATACCCTTTAACCCTTATGTTTATTTGCTACAACAGTGTTATTACAAAAATATAATTCACCCGCCACCATAACAGTGTTATTATAAAAACAAGAATTAACTATCTACTATGTTACCTTGATTTTTACTTTGAGGCAGCTAGAGAGAGAGGTTAGCAAGCCAGGAAACCAGAATTCACCATACCTGAAAAAGCCTTAGCAGATGCCCCATCAGTGGAAGTGTTCCAGGACAGATTGGATGAGGTTTTAAGCAGCCTTGTCCTGTGGAAATTGTCCCTGCCCATGGCAGGGGCCTTGGAACTGGATGATCTTTAAGGACCCTTCCAGCCCAAACCTTTTTGATGATTCTGCGATTCTCTGCCAGCACAGCAGAAAAAACAGATGCAATGTGAAATTGCTGCAAGGACACATCCTGACAAAGACAGGGACATGGGCTGCCTCCAAGAGCCACTGGTTTAACAAGAGAGGCAAAGGACCAGAGGCAGCTCTCTGGAACAGATTACGACCACACAGGGGAAAGCGTAGAGCTGAGAAACCCTGCTACTTCTCTTTCTGAGCCTAATTTTAGCAGTGTTTTATTTTTCTGTAATAAAATACAATTTCAGGAACGAGCTTCTTGGGAAAAGGGAGAGGAGCTCTGCATGGAAAAGGAGTAACCCTCCTCCAAGAAAACATGTTTGCAGTAAATATGCACAGAGTGGTGGGTGAGGGAAGAGAGACCACGCTAATTGTGAAGTGGGGGAGCAGCTGTGCTGGCAGCCAAGAGGGGTGCAGGAGTGGCCAGGGTGAGCCCAGCTGGTGGCAGCTTTGGGAGCTGGGGGCAGCCAAAGGGGGCTCCTGGATGTGAGGCCATGTGGGGCCAGGGAGTTACAGAGCCTCTGTTCACTCAGAGCTCTCTTCTCCCAGGGCAGCTCTTTCTTGCCCTCTAAATTAACCCTTGTTTATAAGTTGCCACATCTAGAACATCATAACATAACTTGTTAGTAATTGCCACAACTTGTTATAACATAACATAACTTGTTAGTAATTGCCACAATGGCTCCAAAGCATTCTATGGAAAGTATTCAGAAAAACAGCTTTTTATTAAAGGACCCAGAATTCCAACTTAATGGTTGTTTTTCCATTGATTTCTCTTAAATTTCATGTCTTCCAAGGGGGGTGGGGATAATGGGAGAATTTAAAAGACGGACATTTTTAGAACAAAATGTGGGGTTTTTTTAATTTGAAACATCTTTCTGCTTTGAAATATTCATTATTAAAATGAAGAGGTCATCTGAAAACAAGTGGACTTGTTTTTTATTTTCTCCTTGACATCTTAACTCTTGTCCTTTCATTTGCAGAAGAATGATTCTCAGACATTTTCTAGATAGAAAAAGCTATAATCTGAACTAATTCTGTGGTTCAGTAAAATGCATCATGCTGTTCATAAATGTAGTGTGTGTAAGTGTGTGTAAGCACACTGAAGGGCTTTACCAGTACTTGTTGTGCAGATCTTGTTTTTAGTTTTGTTACTAATTCCTTATAGTAGGTTATTTTAAATCTTTTTTTAAAAACTTTTTCTACTTGTTCAGAATAGCCAAAGACTGGTTTCATTTTCCTATGAATCATGGTCCTTCCAGCTGTTCCATCCAAGGCCCATCCTGTCCTAAATTCCTTCCACTAGTCTTATAAAGCTCAACTCCATATTAATACTGTAGTATCTTGCACATTCATGGTTGCAATGGAAAAGAGCACCTCTGCACTGGTTGTCTGTTTATAAGACCTGAACTTGCTTCTTCATCTGAGAGATGTAAGCTGCATTTCTCCATTTCAGAAAGACACAGGGACAATAAGGCTTTTTATTCCAGGAAAATTCTTGTAATGCCTTTTGTCTCATTCCAGGTGAAATTAACGCATCTCATGTTGGAGGTCCTGTCCACAAGCAGATCTGCACCTACCATCCAGCTGGACTGACCTTCCCCAGAGGCCCATTGCCCCACTTTTTGAAACTGAGGAAGTTATTCTGACTTTATGGTGGAATCAGCCTTCTTACAAGTTTAGGAAGCGTCACACAGCTGAGTGGCACCACCTAAATCGTTAGTAGTACTAATACTTAGTAGGACAGCAGCTGGAGAAGTAACACTGTGCCTGGGCCTGCACAGCTGACAAGCATTTGCATACATTATACTGCTATTTTAAGACATTACATTTTTACATTTATTAGCAGTTTTTGTATGAAAATAAATTTTAACGAGCAGGAAGGAAACAGGTCTGGAAAACCAAGTGTGGCTCTGAAGGAGGCCCTGACGGGTGAGCTCTGATATAGAGTCACATAAGCTGTGTCACTAATTGTCCCTTGCCATTATTTACTGATGCTCTTTTAAGACTATGGGTCCACTACAGGTCTCATTTCTGTATGGGGAAGGTCCTGTGACCCAGTCCAAATGTCCCATGAGGGTTTTACAGTCTATATCAGCCATAAACAAATTGGCGTGATTTTTTAAATTCTGTCTGCAGATTAAGTGACAAATATTTGCTGAACTTATAAGAAAATATACGACAGAGGCATAGGATTAGAAATGTAGAATTTGTCATGTTTTATGATGAAATTAAGTAGCCTTGGTGAGGCAGATTATAGTCAAGACTAATCGGGCAAATTGCCCTGGGTAACTAGCCAGTTTTAAGAAAGAAAAGTTCAGTGTTTTACATTTACTATGGAAAATGACATACTATAAAATTACTTTGCAAATTTAAGCGCATTAATCCCTAAATATTTCTATACTTTTATTATAGATGTTTTGTATTCCATGGCCTTGCTTTCTTCAGGTTGTACCATCACACCTTACTGCCTTGGAATTGCTGAATAGCTGAGGGTTCATAGAGTCATAGAATCATAGAATGGTCTCAGTTGGAAGAGACCTGAAAGATCACCTAGTTCCAACCCTTCTGCCATATGCTGGGAACCAGGGCACTGAGAGCTCCATCCAGTCTGGTCTTGAACACTTCCAGGGATGGGACAGAACCTCTCTGGGTGACCTGTTCCAGACCCTCACTACCTCCACAGTAAAGAATTTTTTCCTTATATCTAATCTAAATCTGTCTCCTCTCATCTTAAGGGCATTCCCCCTTGTCCTAAGATTTGATCTGTTCCACTCCGAGTGGGTATATATCCTGATGGTGGCTGATAATGTGCTACAAAACATGCTCTGTATTCTTCCATTAATTTATCCTTCTTTCTCTTTTCAAACTTGAACAAATTAACTAGTTCTTTAGTTCATGGTAGTACACTGCTTTCTCCAGTTTCCCTTCTCAGGTTCCTTTGCTGCCAAAATTTTGTTGCTTATAGAATTTTTTTTTTCCTAACAGTAGTGCAACCCAAGAATTGAGACCCTATCCTTTTCAAAGTTGTCAAAGAATTGAAAAGTTTCTGCCTTCTGATCCTCAACCCCCCGTGCTCATATATTTTTCTAATCAATCTAATCCTTAGCTACAGAATACCCAAGCTGTTTCAGCTCACCACGACTGTAAAAAGCTGTGTCACGCTCTATGGTAACCATGTCTGGCTTGTATTAAAGGCTGAACTCTTACATTCAACAGCACCTGTGTGTGCACTTTCCATTTTTTTTTTTAATGGGAAGACATGATTCAAAAGGAAAGAATGATATATGGGACATAAGGAGAAAATATTCTCAGTTGCCTATATTTTATGTTAGTAGTAACTTTCCAAGTCTCTCGATTTGCTCTCATTTATTCTGTAATGTTCAAATACTCCATCATCGTCATTTTATTTGCCTGGTATCTGCAGCTGTATTTTATAGCTTTATTGAACATCTTCTATTCCTCTAGCTTCCATAAAGACAGAGTTCTTCAAGTGCCCTCCCAGGGACTCTGCCCATTTTCCCATTGCTACCAATCTGCATTTGGGTCCACCAGAGGAAACTCCACGACAAACTTAATAAGTGAAAGAATACAATTACTTTACTTCATCAAAATAAGGGTTATGCCATATAAAAAAGGACAAGCAGTGAATACAGTTCTACACCACAATTATTAGTAAAGGTCTACTATAAATGCTGTGGTATCTTTAGTAGGTCATGGAGAAACCTGGCCTAGAACACTTTGCATGTCCCAAAGAATTCAACTCCTCATCCCAAGGATAATCCTGTTCCTTAGGGATAAAAAGAAATGCATACACTGATCATCTATTCCCTCTTGTCACAGGGTGAATTCATCTAGCTTACTCTCACAGCACTGTGGCAGTGTAGGTAGGAAGTTTCCATGCCCCAATGCTCCTCAGGCTTTCTTCACTAGCATTTCCTGTGGGCATATCCAATGGGACCAGCTTTCCTGGCAGTCCTTGTTTCCTATGTCACAGTTTTAATGAAGACAAAGTGGGAAACCAGGGGTTTTTATACTCGTGATTTTAGAAGCATTCCATCTCCTTGATGAATGCCTTCCAACTGGAGGTAGGCACAAAGCTAAACTGAGTATGGAATGTTTGGTGAAAAAATGTATGTCAATATTTTGGGTACAGTCATCAACTCATATATACTTGTTATGGACCACTGTTCATGGTAACAGAGCCCTGGAGGTTGGAGTGGGAGTTTTCCTCTTGATTTGTCCCAGGGTCAGTTAGGAAACCAGTAAAATCATTGATGGTTTTGGACACAAGTCAAAGGGGAAAAAGGTCACAACATCATGCTAAATGTCTTATACAATAATGCATTTCAGCTAACAATTTTTCTCTGCATCCTAAATTTCTGGAAAATCATCACAAATGTTATGAACTCTTTATCAGCCTGAAGAAGCTGGTAGGAAAGGTAGCATCTGGGGAAAATGTTACACATGCATTTTGCTGAAGGAATACACTCATGTATTGTGTAGTTGGGTCTAGTCTCCTGCCTGCCTGAAGCAGAGAATAGTTTTGTTCCTTACTTGAGAGGGTCCAGGGCTCTTATTTGAAGTGCTTTGGCATTATTTGTTTCAAGGTTGAACTCGTTTGGAAAACAGTCTCTGTACTGATGACAGTACAGACATACTCAGCACTGGATTGCATAGGCCTTCTGCTGCAGAGAGCTCCTGGAGTCAGCTGCTGAGAAAGGACAGAAAATGACATCTTGGCTTCATTAGCTCAGTCTGACTTACCAGCCTGAAGTTACCCTACTGATTTTAACAGACTAGCCAGAGTAAAGGGATTAAAGTTAGACAGAATTATTTATGATCCCAACTGAGCCTTTTGCAGACCAAATGAATGTGAATGTAATGTCCCGGTGCAGAAATACAGCTATTTTCCAAACTCTATATACCTTCAAACACTAAGAAAATGCTTTTCATCAGTGGAAAATACATCGACTAACAGAAAAATGCTATTTATTTCAGACACATAATTCTTCAGAATAAGCCTTCATCTTACAAGTTTTAAGAAATGAAGTAATGTGCTCCTTTCCCTTTGCTTCCTTGAGTCACAATGATGTATATAATATAGACAGACATTTTTTGGCTGGACTCAAAAAAATCATTTAAAGAATCTAAGAACCGGATTCCACTTCCACTCTCAAACATATACACCACTACCTGTGGGCTGAATTGCCATTCGCTTTATTCAGAATACAGTGAATTAACTTCAGACTAAATTAGACTGCAGTCCTGAAATGAAGCATGCATGACTGAACAGGAGCTATTGAAGAGAAATTGAGTGAAGTCAGCAGGGTCTCAGATGAACACAGGAACCCATCCCCATATACCCAGTTCTTGGATAGCCACTTTTTCCTGTGGCCAGAGATACAGAAAATGAAGATTTTCAGAAATGAAAAAGAAGCAGTATAAGAATGGGAGCAGAGGCATGCACCAGAAACACCTCAGGTTTTTTTTTCCATTTAAAACGGGGAACAAAAAATAACTTTGCTGCTGGGTGCCATACAGTGACATTTCGTAAGTTGTTCAGTCTAGATGAACCCAGTGCTAAATTCTTCTACCATGGACATAGAGCGACCGAGGTCACTTCTCTCCTGCAGTTCAGACAAAGGATGTGAAGGTGAGGAGAGCACCCTCTCCTGCATAAGCAAGTGTGGAGGAACACCATCTTTCTCCAGCCACTCCACAAGCCAGTAGGGCTGTTGGGCTGATCACATTTACCTGTTTTTCTCCACTGCACTTCCTAGTGAAGCAAGGACTGCTTGGTTTTTTCAGGGTCCTGCCACCTGAGGTCTTGAACTGTTTATTTTCTGTTACACAGACACTTCTAGACAACATCTGATTGCCCATGCCACATTACTGATGGCACAGAACAATGTGTTCTTCCATTTGTTTCAAAATCAAAATAAGCTACAGTCCTTGGTAAGGAATGAGAGAGACAAGAATGGAAAAAAATGAGTGGAAACAGAACCACTGGAGAGGGCCTTTTTAAAGGCTCTGGCCTGGAAAAGAGTAGCTAAGGATTCTTTTCATATCTAAAAGACATTTGGCACAATTAAGGCTTAATTTGCTTCTTTGGTTGCCCAATCTGAATCAAAGTCACATCTGTGCAAGTGGAGTTCAGAGCAGCAAGTAATGACAGTCATACACACATAAATCCTTAACAGATGCAAACCAAGCACAGGCTGCAAAACCCCTGGATGCACATTTTATGCTGAAATGGGTCTGGTCTCTCATTGAGGAGGGTCAGGCTGCTGCATTTCATTTCCCTTTACAGTATCATTGCACACACACCATTCATTTGAATGCTGGTCTGCTTTAAAAGCTGCTTTAAGACCTGGCTGTGAGCATGGGCAGCTCTTGCAAACACCTCTTTCCCTTGGTATTACTGGAACAGTGCAGGGAAGTGGAGTGTACATGAGAGCTAATGTGCAAAACCATACCTTAATTGCTAATCTCTGCAGTTTCATTTGACAGCTATGCAAATCCCATGCTAGAACTTAAGATGCTTAGATGCCACACTACAAAGCAGACAAAGAATTGCAGGCACTTCTCAAGTATTCTAGACTACAGGGTGGTTTTCTGGTCGTTCAAGGCAATAGCAAATTGACACAGGGGAAATGTAAATAGACATGAAATAAACTCCTGATTTTTTGGTGTTTCATGGCAAATAATAGTATCACCTAATATTAAAAAACCTACAGTGTCTTTAAAATTGAACATAAGCCAACGGCTATTTTTGCATGTGTTTATGTCATCACAGTGCAAAGGCAGAAATAAAGAGATTTCCAGCTATCCACAGCCTGTCACAGTCTAGTCGCTTTCAGCAGGCACCACTACCAACATGAAGCCTGGTGATACTCCCCAGGCTCAGCTCCCTTTGCTTTAAGAAACAAAGTGAGTGAGTTGAAACAGACAATTAACCACCTCACATGACTTTTGCATTTAGGGAAAAGGGGAAGGTATGTCTTGAAGGTGTTCCAAGGTCTTAAATGAGTTGAGTTACTGTCTGAAGGCTCTCATAATCCAGGGACTATGCATGCATCAGAAATAAACTGGGTAACTAAATCTTTGCTCAGATAAAATGTAGCCAATTTCATTGAGTAAATCCAGGCATTAGGATTATTAATGTGAATACAGTGCTCTGAACTGACTCAGTAGATGGAACCTAGCAAAAATATTCTGAACTACTCACTGAAGATGTTTAGACAAGGAAAGCTCATCACATTTCAATACACAGACTTGCAGAAGGCTTAACAGGAGTAATTTAGATAACATACATCTAAATGGTGCAAAGAAGAGGAAGCAAAGGTTTGTGGTTTGAACCAAATGTTGATGAACATAATCACTGTAATTATTAGGAAAAATATTTAAATAAAAGAAAAACAACTTTTCCATGGAGATAATTATAATGCTTTTATTTAGCAAATGTACTGAAGAAATGTTTTTCTGTAAAGACACAGAGGTATGTCCCAATTCCACAGAGCTTCCATGCTTTCAAATAGCTATGAATTTTTGAAATTATTTTAATGAACAGGGGGGAATATATGTGGAGATGTCAAACTTATTTTTGTCATAAACCACATGATTTCATTTACCACTAATCCCCAAATAATTGACCTGGGGCCACCAAGAGCTTGCAGAACCCTTGCTGGTACTTTATACAGAACAGGCTGTTCACAAAATTTTAACTGTCTTCTTTCTAGCCATGTGAAAAGAAAAAAAGACATTAAATACTTCCTTAATACATACTTTTCTGTACTGGCACTTGCTGAAGTTACGACAAGATTGCTTTGTTTTTTTTGTATTTTTAAAATTACATATGGAAGGGCAGTGATCTAGGACATTATTTCCCTACTAAGATGTGCTTCAAACTATAGAAAACTTTCTTGAAACCCTGCCTTGTAAAATGGAGAGCAGACCCTAAAGAATTCAGCATTGTACAGCCTACACTAAAATAAAAATGCTTTTGTTTTTTCCTGAGAATTGCATTCTGTTCTACTTTGAGTTAACCCCATATTTGCATTCTATTACTACCTACTAGTGACATGCCTCTCACTTGGCAAGCACTGACATGATTGTCATTTCCCCACTGTGTCAGATTGTAAAGCAGGGAGGAGATGACAATATAAGGGTCTGTAATGATGATACAGAGATGTCCCATATTGAGCCATTCTTTGGTTTGGCCAAGAGAAATGGAGTCTATTGCTAAGATCTGCCTCATATACATATGTTTGAATATCCTTGTCTTAGGAGAATGTCCAGAGACATCCCTAGCAGCCTGAAATGAAAACTCACTAAATGCAGAAGAAAATCTGTATTTAAAAAAGACTTTAGAAATAAACCTATCAGGAGAGCTCTTCCCACCAAAAAATTAATTACAACTGTACGTTACTGAACTCTGATGAACAAAATATAACATTCCCTTAGATGTAAGGCCCAACTCAAAACACAAAGGGGGAGTACTTATTAAGTACTGATTTTTCTGAGATATTATAGCTTGCCCTATTCTTTAGTTCCTTCTGGTCTGAAAACAACCTTTACCCAGATGCTTTTGGAATGTTTCAGAAAAAAAAAAAAAAAAGGAAAAAAAAGAAGAGAAGATATAAACTTTGGCCCTATTAGGGTTAATGCTTTTGCATAGAGATATATGACCATAAACTGGTCAACTAGTAGAGGTCTTCTGCTAACATTGTGACTGAGAACAGGAAGAATACAGCCACAATAATATACAGCTGTCTACTAAAAGTATTGCATACAGACATCTTTGGCTATGCAGTCTCTTGGCCTTCTGGAAATACGTGAGCTGCATTGCCAACATGACAAAAAAAATAGCAATGTTGAGAATTAGGAAGAGGCGAATATAAGAAGCTGATATTGATGGGGCACTTCGAGCAGTTGCCACCATCTGTGTTAGCCCTGATCGGCCTTTGATTGACACCCCAGTTTTGTGCTTCACATAAGTGATATCTGCAAAATCCAGAAGATCTTTCATTTCCTCGTCTTCGTCCACAGGCAACTCTTTTTGTGCTTGAGTCTGTGCCTTTTGTCGCACTTTTTTTTCATTTACCTCAATTTGTGCAAAAATGTCAGGAACGGCATCAACAAATTTGTAGCCTTTGGATACCTTTCTGTTTTTCTTTGTTCTGCCACGCTGCTGCTGCTGCTGCCTCTGTGAGATTGCAAATATCCTGTCAATGGCCTCCTCTGTCTGTCTTTTATCTGAAAACCTCAGCAGCCGCTCAGCAGTCTTCCTAAAGCTGGCCGTATTGCGTACACGAGACAGGATCTCCTTCTCAAGCTGCTGGAAAACAGGCTTAAAACGTTGCAGGTTCCTCTCCAAGATCCCTATGTAGTCCTTCACTTCTGGCACCGTGGAGCTCCTCACGGCAGAGGCTTGGTCAAAGACAATTTTCTGGCGGTCTGCAATAACCTGTGCAAAGGCAGAGCGGGAGCCATCCTCGACGGGCCACAGGTACACGGCGTAGGCGTGCTCATCAGTGGTGACAAAAACATCCAGCTGCGGGGAATCTCCACGCACGGTGAAGCTCTGCACGTCCACGGAGGGCCCAATGAAAAGGTAAATGGCCCTGGTGACGGGGTGCCGCAGCAGGGTTGTTACATTCACATAGTTTGTTCCATTGTAGGGGTAGCCCCGGGGGTACATCCTTGAGGCAATGATGGCTTTCTCACTGTGGCCAGTGTCATCCATCCAGTACATCTTATATATCCCATCACGGTGCCTAATAAAGGCCCCGTGGACGTCATCAACAACTGTTTCTTCAAAAGGCACATCCACATTGTGGAAGAAACTGGTCGCTGCTTCCAGAGGGCTGTCATCTTCTAGGTGGATTTGGTCCACTAGCAAGAGAAGCTGGGGATGGAGAAGTATAAGGTTTCGCTGCAATGTTCTCAGCTTCAGTTTAGGATTGTATGCACCCACTCCTTCTCCCCTGATAAAAACCACCCCACTTCTCTCTGTGGCGGCAACCACTCGTCCCTGACAGTCGCCAGCCAAGTCATGTTTATATTTAAGCCACTTTGAGGAACATTCTTCTGTAATCTGCCCTTCCCATGGGGAGAAGCAACTCTTAGACACAGCAGGGGAAAACATCAATACATTATTAAAAAAAGTGTATTTTGGCCCATACAGAGCTTCCGTTATGAAAGGTACACCATTGGGAGCGAAAGTGAAGGAGTTCTGGTCTGGGTGTTCATGGCCAGCATTAAAGTTTTTCCACCCGTTGATCCACTCTTTGTATTTGTTCTTATGAACAATATCATATATTGCACGTCCTCCCAGCTTTCCTGACTTGAAGGAAAGGAAAGGCCTGTTGATTTCAGCTGGTAAAGCACTTCCATAAGTTACCACTCCCCAGTCCTCAAAATAATGCAGCTTAGGAACCCCATAGTCTGGTGGAGGTACAGCACGCAAACTTGCATCATACCTGCAAAAAAAGATGAGAAAAACAGGGTTCAAAATCAACTTGACTGATTCCACTATCAGCACTTGTACAAAACTCAAAAAAACATTCACTATTTACATTAAGGAGCAGGCAAACAATATACAGCCCACAGTTATGCTTCCTAATCATACAACTGTAATTATTATTCATCATACTAATCCCTGTACAAATTTGTTGTGCGCTTTTTACAGAACAATAGCTGAAAGCATCTGCTCTGCATTTAAAGCAAGCAGTCTTTCTGCAGTTCAAAAAGAGTACCACTAATTTCAAACTAGCCATGTTTTGTCCTACATAATCATAAAACTACTGACTATAGCATAGATTTTTTAAAAAGGCAGATTAGACCAGGCTGCAGATACTGCCCAAACATCAGCACTTGTGCCTATTTACTGACTACTTAACAAAGAGAAGCAGAGTATCTGTTTCCCCAAAATGATGATTACAGAAGTCTGTAGTCTTCAAACAGAATAGGCAATAAATTAAAAATTAATGAAAAGGCATTCTAAAGGATAAATGTTTATTATTTTTTATCAGTTAATGCATTATATGTATATAAAAATATATTTAAAACGGTTTACTATATATACATACATATATTTATGTGTATGTGTATGTGTATGTGTATGCATATATACAGCTGCCAGTTTCTTTCTCCAAACTAGGCTGAAGAAAAATTTTCTTGGTTTTTCTGGTATAAATTGTAAGATAGAAGACATTTTGTTTAAAAAGAAGCCTTAATTCTAGAAAAGGTTAAAATGACTTCAATTTTATCTGTGGGAGTTAAAACAACAAAAATCCAAAACAAAACTTAACCTTCTGGCATTGTTTTTATGCAATCAAAATAAACGAAACCATATTAAGCCCACTAACATTTCTGTTAGACAGTTCCAGATCAGATTTATTCTTACAACTAACCAGGAGCTTCTAGCAGGCCCTAGACAGTCCCAGAATTTCCATGAAGACACAGGAGAAAAGAGTGGGATGAGATTGTAGAGGAGAGATTCCATATTTTGCAAGTAAGAAGATGAAGGCTGCTTGAAGCCTAACAAACGTGCACTCTAATGTGCAAACCAACAGATATTCAATAAGATTTTTCTTGCAAGAGAGAGAGAACTACACTGACTCCTCGGAAATACTTATCTCCACAAACTAAGGGAATTCATATTTGGATCTAAATCTTCTTGCGTCTTTTAATTTCTTACTTTTAGGAGATTAACACAGAAGTTAGCATAGCTGTAAACTGCAAGGAAAAATATCCATTTAGCATGGCATTTTTTCCAAGCATAACTTGCAAATTAGCATGCAAATCCAGTTAACAGTAGTCTTACTGCTTGGATTATTTAGCTTTTAAAAGAAAGTTTATACTATTTTACAGAACTTTTGAAAGAAAACTATGTTTTAAATACACCTAATTCATTATAAAAGAACACAACAGGATTAAATCCCATTAGGATAGATCAAATTAAACAAACACTACACACAGGAAAATTTTCAGTTCCTTTGGAATGGCCTGTATTCTATGAAAGCAATAGACAGTGGAAAGAAAGCAGATTAAAGAAAGCAAGCAGATCTGCATTAAAGCAGATGTAGGACAAATTCCCTGTGGCAACCTGTGCATCTGGTGCTAAGTGAAGAAATTCTTCTGTGCCTCATGACCCTGGGTGGCACTCGGACAGTCTGAGCACGGCCTTTATGGTGCACATCTAAATATAATGAATTATCACAAACAGCAAACAGCTGCCAGGTTCCTTTTGAGCCCACTCATTCCCTTTCATACCAGAGAAATTCAGTGTGGAGAGTGCACCACCTCTGCCCTTTGGACGGTGTGCCCGGGCCCTCCACCACTCGGTTCCTTCTGATCTGCTCTGCCAGCCAGTTCCCACTGCCATTGCGCAGGACAAACTTGTCGAGAAACACCAGCTGACTCTCGGGCCCGTAGAACCAGTTATAGTTGGAATCTGCAATGGCCACGGTTCTCTGGAACCCTTGGGGAAAAGTGAAAAGGAATGTAAGAAAGAACAAATAAGCACACAAAGATGCTTTTGAGGAGCGTGATGGTGAAGCCAGGCGGTGCAAACAGAAGCAGCCTTTTCAGATGTTTATTGACCTGCTTGTAAATGAGCCATAAATAGGTTACACAGGAGTGGTTTCCTTCTTTTGCAGCTCACTTGAATATTCACCTTTCTCTTTTGGCTTTGGGCTACAGACAGCCAAAGTACCACATAAAATATAAGATGCAATCCACTTCCTCTCCTCACTTAAGTCAAGGCAAAGGTAACTTTCCCTTTTTATGTTTTTATGTGAATCGATACTCTCCAAAGGAATAAACCAGAGGTGCCCCCAAAGAAAAAAATAATCAGCTTCACCTTGAAACCATCAATGTGGGTTCATTTTGCTGTTAGGAACCTCTCCCCAAAGGATGCCTGAGGTCTCACATGGAGTCAGCACAATTCCTTACGTGCCTGTGCTGGCATATCAAAACTGCCAGCAATTCAGCTCCACTCACATACATGGATAGATCTGGGGTTCCAAGAGAGCTATCTAAGTTTTTTTTTTTAACCTGGAATTTGAGCAATGTAAGTTCCTAATGCAGTGTCCTGCAAATAAGCAACACAAGGGGTAACAGCTTTAAACTGAAAGAGGGTAGACCTAGTTTAGATATAAAGAAGAGGTTCTTTCCTGTGGGAATAGTGAGACACTTGAACAGTTTGTGGAATTGTGGATGTTCCACTCCTGGCAGTGTTCAAGGCTAGGCTGGATGGGGCTTTGAGCAACTTGGGCTAGTGGAAGGTGTCCCTCACTAATTAGCAGTGATAAACAAGGATGTTACTGTTTTGATGACTGTTGAAGGTAAAATCCAAGGAAATGGTTATTTTGGAAAAAATCCAAGTAGAGTGCTGTTTTTAAATGGCCTATTTCAAGTATGACATTCATTGCTGCTTCAAAAATAGAGATTAATCTTCATTCACCTAAAGGACCTACCTGGCAGGACAGTCCTGTACATAAATGCAAAGTGCTGCTTGAGCCAGGGGTGGCTGAAGTGATTGATGTCAAAATGCCTTTGGACAAGAAACATGTACTGAAACAACGACCTGGTTGTGTAGCTGCCATAAGCCACCCCTTCATAGAGGGAGCCATCAGTGATCTCCTGCAGCAGGACTACTGACTTCTCCATAATTGCCAACACTTGCTTGGTCCACAAGTAAGCTTCCTGAAGGTAGCCTGAAAGAAAAAGACAATGACAAAACTAATTACAACACAACAATTCATAGATGATGCCCTCTCTACTCCCACAGTGGGATCCTTCACAGCAAGGAATCTGCAGTCAGGGGTTTACAATACAACCTACTGCTGCAGCATCCCTGTACTTCTAGTGTGAAAAATAAAACTAGTCTATTTAAACACAGCAAAGCAAGGTCACATGAGCATGGGAAAATCTACCAAACACCTTTTGCTAATAATATGGGGCTATGATTTACAACTTAAAAAGAAAATTTCCTTAAGGCATTCAGGACATGCAAAAAAGGGAAAAGCCAAACCAAGACTACTTATTGCATTTCAAATTAAAGCTGTATAAAAACAAACCAATGGCCCCCACTAGAGGGCTCCAATAACGCAACAATTCTGATCGGTCATTTTTCACTGGCAGGATCACCAGCATGGTAAGCAGACCCACAGAGACTAAAAAAGTTTATAAGTTCACATTTCAGCTGCAGTTAACTGATATTCTGCTAACTCATGCTCGATTTTATGACCTGCTATTTTCTACTTATATTTTCAGTTTGTTGTACAACCTAAAAGGTTATCCAAATAAAAGCTATTTTGGAAGAGCTTTGCATGGGTAGATTCCTCAATTCCAGAATAAAATTAATCTTCCAAGTAGATAAATTCTCAGCCTTCACATATATAATCCTTAAGCAGTTTTAGTTTTTCTAAAGAAAAGCATTTCAGAGATTTTACTATTTTGGTCTGCTCTACACAAATCAAGACCTGGGAAGAGGTCACGAGAAACCTTCTCAGGGCCAGTCTGCTTTCACTAAGCACAAGCATGAGGGACTCAGCACCACATTTATGTACTGCAGAAGTCAGCACATGGAACCCACAGAGGAAAGGCTACGTGCCTTCTCTTATTTTCTTTTTGATTGAGTAGCAAGAGAGAGAGATCAGCTAAACAGAGATCAACTGCCTTGTGCTTCTACATGGCAACTTAGTGTTCTCCCAGCTCAAAGTGTCTGGACAGAGATTTAAGCAGACTAAATTCCACCCTACAGCCAAGCCCAGCTGGCACATGTTACACTCCAGTACGTGGTGAAGCAGTGCCTGCTGAATGAAGCACATGTGCCAGGCTAAGAGAGTAGGAGCTACATTCAATCCTGTTACTCAGTGTTTCATCTCATTGCCACCAACACTCTATTTATGCTCAGCATAGTGATGAGTAATTCAGGCATCCTACTAGTCAAGGCTGCCAAATCCTTCTCAGTTAACAGAGACAAAAAAACTAGCAGTGCCTAGGCAAAACAGACAACCTGAATCTAACCCAGGACTTTGAACGCCTGGCTGAAGAGGAAACTGTGATGAGGCAGGCCTGAGAAACAGTGGCAGTGGTACTATTTACTTCCACTCCACTCACAGCTATTAAGACATTCTTTCATTGTTCTTCATGCAGTTGGCAGCACAGTGATCTGTCAGAATAAAATCCTGAATGTTTCCACTCCTGTTTTCCCTTGTGACATAAAAGGAAAGCTAGTTTTTGACTGCTGCAAGAATGTTATTTGCCATGGTTCAGCAGGGTGCCTTTACCATTGTAGTGCATTAATGTTCTGTTTACTTAGGGTATATCTATGCTATAACATGACACTTGTAGTACACTAGAAGAATAATAATACCTTGAAATTGAAAAAGTAGAAGACTCAACACCCTGTCAGGCTACATGACAAACTAGAACAAATCCCACCTAAATTTAGCAGTATATACACCAGGTATCCATATTAATATCAAGGCCTTACTCAAGTTTCTGTTTTGAACATCTGAGTGTCCAAGTGCAAAGACTTTGCCAAATGCACGTGCCTAGAATTAACTTCAATAAGTTTCATTTTTCATTCCTATGGCAACATTTACATTCTTTTAAATTGGCTATTTAGTCTCTACAAGCTTCAATAGCTGAATTGTGTTTAAACTTTCAAGTTGGAATTTAAACCTTCTGTGAGAAAAATCTACAGTGGGATACATTGTTTGCAATTGCTATGTATCTGATACATGTTCATTCCTTTTCTCCCTCCCTTTTTTTCTCCTTCAAATTATTTTCTTTCTTATTGGAATTACAGGGTTGTTTTTGTTTTTTTTTTTTAGACTAACAGAAAAAAATTTCATTTAAGTTGCTATTTGAAAAAATAAAGTTGGTCGATATCAAAACAACCGAATTTTAATTTAGAAATATACAATCTGTTTTGATATACTTTCATTTGAAACATTACTACTATTTTCAAAGTGCTCAAGAATTCATTAGTTTCATTAGTTTCCTGCTTTTTTCCTTCCTCCTCTCCCCAAACACCACCACTTTAGTGAAAAAAGTATCGCCCAGCTCTGTGACGTTTTTATTGTTTTTCACAAGGCATACTTATGGTCTATACAATAATGAAAAGCAGACTCATCTTGCAAACTGCCAGCTTTCTGCACCAACAAAGGCTTAGGGAAGGATGGAATTATATGAAATTTAGCAAACCCACTGAACAAACATGGCTTGAGTCTTCAATTTGTGGAAGGCAAGACAGGAGGATAGGGAATAACTTCCACACGTGCTCTTGATTTCAACATATACACATCGGCCAGTGTATTTGTTTTGACAGGCACTTAACAAAAAATGACCCTCCAAATACAGAAGGTGCCACAGTTTTTTGTCACACTTCTTTGGACCCTTGAAAGCCCCAGTGATGTGAAGATGTGCCTGTGCTTGGCAGGGCTGAGCAGCTAGATAACACCATCAGCACCCAGAAACTAGATTTTCCTTTACTTCAGTGCATAAGTAATTCCACTGGAAATCGTATTTTCAAAATACTTCTAGCACATATAAAATAATCACCTGATGAAATACTGATTCATTCTTATAAAAGCAGGAGCTGGCTCCATGACTTCCATCTCTCAGCTGAAGTACCTCTGGGATTTAAAGTCAGGATTGCTACCTGCTTTCTCTCTCTCACTCTGTGATTTGCATTCTCCAGGAGGTCAGGGACAGCCCCTTGACAGAGCAGGCAAAAACTACTGGCCAGGGTATTCACCTTGGAAATGGGAAGGATGGTTTTATGTCCCCAAGGCAAAGAAGAAGAGGAAACCTGGCACAAATGTTGGTTGTGGGATGCAATGGCAGAGTTCAGAGGGAAAAAAAGTACAGCCTTGTGTATCTCCATAGAAAAGGCTTTTGGGAAGCCAGCCCCTAGGCTGTGGCACTTGGGTGGATAAAGTTACGCTTCTGCAGCTCCTCCAGGCAACACGACAGAAGACTTGGATGAAATTCCAGGTTATCCTGTTGTCTGGCTCCCAGGTCAGAGCACTGGGTGCTTCTGACTGCTGACCTTCACAATGCTTTGTGTAAGGAGACCAAGTGCATCATTCTGCATTGATAATCTACTTTGAAAGACACTGTCCATGAATCAGGACTGGACAAGCTGTACACAAGGGGATTTTTAACTCTTACGAATCGTGAGGTAAGAATTTCAGAATCACTTAGAAAACTGAACTTACATACACACTCATCATGCCTTGTACATCTGCCCACAGATCTCTGGTCTATTCAGTAAATTAAATTTTACTAAGCAGCAAAAGAGCAAGCCCAATACTGCTGTACACTAAGAAGCATTTTTATCAAATCCTGAACTTTGCCGATTTGAGTTGATACGCTTCAGAAAGAAAACCATTCCTATGGCTTAGCACATACCTTGATTCATGAGAACCAGGCTTCCAGTCAGCAGGGCCACACAGTTGGTAGGCTGGTGGTTGTGAAGGTACTGGAAACCCCATCCACGTCTGTATGATGTTTCGTACATATACCCTGAGGCATTGGCAATTACTTCAAGAAATCTCTCCTGTTGAATCTTGCTAAGGTAGCTGTACAAGAAGTCATAAGCAGTGGCAAAACCAACCAAGGAGTGAGCAAGAGGGACTTCATCCCATGGGGCATCCTTCACTAGCCTGTCAATAAATACAGATGGTAGTTAATTGAGTTTCACCTACTTAGTTTTCCTCCTTACTGTACTGTGATACATATATGACTTAAAGTCTCCAAAGTTAGATGATTCATGCTGAATTTTAACACAGTACTAAGCTACTTACCAAGTCTCTAAACTCTTCTTTCCTATCCTAAGTATGAACAACTTTAATCTTCAAAGCTCATGAACTTTGTTAGAAAGATTAAGTTGCTAAATATTAGAAAAATGTTTGAAATATTATGGGTTTTGCTAGGAGAAAGATAGGCAGAATACTGATTGTACAGAAATGGAATCTCTTCATCTGAAGAAAGATTCATATAATTTTTGTGATAAAGTAATATGCCATGGATTATGCTCCTCCAACCTCCTGTAAGAAATCTTTTTTCTTTTCCAAGAGATTCAGTTGATGATAAATCGTGCCTATGAGACTAAAGCTGTCTTTAAAGCAAGTATAATAAAACAACTCACTATATTGTTTTTTCATACCCTAAATGCATTCAAGGACAGAAGTACAGAAGAAGAAACTTAGTTTTACTACAGCTCAAATTAACATTCTTAATACACACTGGGGTTTTTTAAGGCTAAGATAGAAAAGAGGTAAAATGCTATCAAATACTCAAAAGTTATTTTCTAGGAACTACTGCCTTGTGTCCAATGATTACACTGAACTAAGCAAAATAGTAAATTTTTACCAAAAAAAAATCATAACATAGGTAACATGAAACAAATATTCCTTTTAAATCAAGCATATATTGTGTATCAAAGACTTCAGTTTTGCAGTACTTACAGTACTTCCAGGCCACAGCTCTACAGAAAAGAAAATGTGAAGGAATACATAGTGAAAATAAACTTTTATAAACTGAAAAATCAGTTGCTTTCATGCTTGTTCTCCTCTTTCACCTTTTTTTTTTTTTTGGCAATCTATTTTTTGTTATGGAAATGAATTTAAATTGTTGAGGTGAGTATCCTACTCAGTAGAAATGGTGCTGTTCTCCTGAAGGCTCACACATTCCAGTTTCAACTACTTTATGACTCTACAAATATGATTTCATCTTCATTTGTGTGAGCAGAAGTGTGAACAGATGAGAAAAAAAATCCCCAAAGAGTAAGATAAAACAAACAAACAAAAAATCTGCTACGGAAGCATTTATTTGCATTCCAAATACATTAATAAACCATGTAGAAATTATGACCATCAGCCTAAGGCACTGCAATGATGGCAAAAGGCATCATGTGCAAGTGAAAAAAATGGCCTTTAATTTTTATTTCAGCATGTTTAAATAATTGGAAGAACTCAAGTTTGGCACATTCATACTCCCATGTAAGGAAACTGCATGCTTTTTGATCAGCTAAATTTCCAGCAGTTTTAACTGTTCAACTTCTCTCAGCTTTGATCCCATCTTCTGCTTGCAGTGAAGTTAAACATTCTTTTTTCCTTTTTTTAAATGAAATATTTTTCTCACAGATTTAAATTAAAAACATCAATCTGAGTTATCTGGTTATTTGTCAATCTCAATTAATTGTCTATTTCTGCTTCTTTATCTTTCCTTTTAATTGAAAAAAGCTCTTAAAATGTTGTTGATCGCAAACATAAAACTCAAGTTCCATTCTACGAAAATTATATACAACACTCTGGCACCATGATTCCTGTCAGGAATCCTTTGATGCAGAAAAATTCCTTTGATCAACTATATAATGAATTCCAATTTCCAAAGTATTTTTAGTTTCACTAAACCTTTGCATATTCAGAAATCAGAGTTCAAATAGGTACAGGAAATTTCACTTTAAAGGCATCTGTTTGGAACAATTACAAAGAGTTTGAGGCTAAGCTATACATTAGGGTGGAAGAAAAGTACAATGCAAGAATTTGAGATAATTTATAATATTTAATTTGAAGTTCAGTATCCTTTTAACAACACACAAGCTCCTAATTAGATTCTGCTTAAACCTATTCTGCTTTAACCTGATCTTTACCCGACTTAATTTAAAATGGGATTTGCCAGTGGAACTGATTTATTGCAACTTTCACTGTTAAGGTGTATGCTAACTTTATGTTTAGTTTCTAACAGAATACCACATCAAATTCTACAGTGTAAGGGCATATAATAATCTCCATGGTATTGCTTCCTACAAAATAGAAAGCAGTCTTCTACATGGGATGTGATAAATTGAGAAATTATAACTGCATTTAGGCTCCTGATCTCTTCAGGAAAGAAAAAAAAAATCAAAACCCCACAGCCTTTCAGTGCAAAACCCCTTATGCTAGGCACCCTTATCATACATATTGACATAGTTAACCACCTTGGGTTAGACAAGCAATTTGTCAAAACTCCCCTCAAATTGCACTTCTGTACAGTTAAGTCTTGTATAAAATTTCACAGAGGAGATTCACACAAGTAATAGAGAAAATTAAAGATGACGATTTAAAGATCTTAATTTCTAAACACGCAAACCCACAGTCAGCAACTCTTCTTGAGATGAAGCTCTTTTGAAGAAACAACTCTTTAGTTGCTATAAATCAGTGCACCCCCCCTTAGCTCAGTTTCAAGGGAACCAAGCAAAGTACACCAAACGTGGTAAATGATTCATAAGAAGAATGGTCAAGTAGCAAGCATGACATGGTTTTTGTATATAAATTTTGTTCTCATTTTTCAAATGCATCTCCCACTGTCAGACCTGGTAAACAGCCTGGCTGATAAACTGGGGGAAAGCACAGAGCCACAGGCATGCACGGAACGAACGTATGTGAAAAAAGTGTTTTCAGGGTTAACACTAACTACTAAGAAAAGTGGCATGAATTTATACAAAGATAGGTAAAAACAAACCGACACTTTGCCCTACACAACAGGCTGTTTTCTAAGCTACTGAAGACTAAAACTTAACATCAGAGTATGAACTTCAGCTTCACAATTAACTGTGTCTGACAACAGCAACTGAACTCTCCTCAAGGCTGCCTTAGCCTTGTCAGCCTTTAAAGGCATCAGATGCCTCAAAAACAAACAAACAAGCAAATCCAAAGTAAATAAAAATATCTATAACGGGTTCTTTAATATAGAACCACTACTTAGTTGCAGACATATGCACTTTGAGCAAAGGCAGCCAACTGTTCCAAAAATCCTAAAATGTATTTTAAATCCTAAAACATAAAGGCACCCACACAGTTCATTTTTACACTTATATACCTGTATCTGTATGTAGAGGTATATTTGGAAGAGGTGCCTATCTGGAAACATGAGGAGGTTATGAAAGAGCAAAAAGTGCTGAACAGGTTTGCTACCTCATGATCAAACTCCATAAACATCCAAAGCCATACACATTGTTCTGCACAAAAAACTGCTGTTTGGACAAATCCCGTGAACGGCACAGGATAAATATATGCCTGGGGTGTTCTTTAAAGTTTTGTTCATCTGTGTCCTATAAAATTTTTACTTTATTTTAAACATATAGAGTTTGATATAAATCCCCCATGAAGAAACTGTGGAAATAAAGAGATCACAGATAAGGCTGGAATTATGGATAAGTAGCATGGTTTTCCTACATGTGTTGAAAGTTTTAGCATGCTGCAATGGTTTATCTGTTTTAGATTTGCCACCTTCTACAACGAACAATGAATATGAAGAGGGGAATTAAGACCCTGTTTTCCAGTGATCACTTGACGGCACCAAGAACCATCATGCCTGCACTGCATTTGTCATATGTATATACAGCACCTTCATTAAATGCATTTCCAAGCTCTAAGTAAGTATACTATTTGCATAAAGTTTTAGATGCAAAGTAAAAATCACTATAACCAACAAAGCCAAGATCACTACACAGGTTACCCAGAGAAGCTGTGGATGTCCCAAACCTGGAAGTGTTCATGGCTGGTCAGGATGGGGTTTTCAGCAACCTTGTCTAGTCCAAGATCTCCCTGCCCAGTGCAGGAGTTTTGGAACTGGAGGATCTTTAATGTCTCTTCCAACCCAAACAATTCTGTTTCTACAATTCTATTAGCATTTCTCTCAAATACAAGCCAAGAGGGAAAAACCACTATCTGGCTAGTTCAAGGATTTACATCAAACTCTCTTGCTCAAGTGAGTTCCTTGATCACGACCTGTGGGGTGTTTAGAGTCATCTTTCCTTCTCTGTGTACCCAGTTCTTAAAAACAAATTGAAGTAAATAGGAAAATAATCCTCTTTAATCTGAGATATAGAACACCTTTCCAAGCAGTGCGAGATCTAATTTTTGGCCTCTAGGTCAACAACTAACATCATATCAGTGCATGCAAAATGAAGAATTAAGCACATCCTGACACATGCATTACACAAGTAATCCACATTTTGTATTTTAATGCTCCAAACTTTCCCATGGCAAATTACTGCAGAAAAATTTCTGGAGGAGCAGATTAAAGGAAGGATGCCAGTACTCCCTTCTCAGTATTGAAATTCTCAATCTCACTAGTTGCATGCAAGAGTGAGAACTCTTTTCTAATGGCTTAGAGGTGAAAATTAGTTCTAAGATAGCCCTGTAGTGCATTTTGATGCCATCTACTTCAGATATAGTAGCCAGCTGTGAGCATGGTCAAGTTTAATGCCCACTAAATGTCAAGTGTGGATGCAAATGACACACATAATGGGGCCAATTGACCTCTTGGTTACTTGTGCAATTGTACAGTCTTCCCAATGCCAAGGGCAATGCCTTGGCACTCTTGTTGTTGTCCTGACCCACTTCTGAGGGAAGAAGATAGAGCTTTACACCTCCCACCAGGCGAGAAAAAGAACTATTCTTCCATGGCTAGACAAATCATACATATCAAAAGGGAGAACATCTTCCAAGGGGAAGAGACCACCAACATTTATTTTATAAACCAGACCAAATTTTAAATATTTTTCTTACGAAGTCTCCACAACAAAGTCTTTTTTTTTTTTTTTTTTGTGCTCAAGTGGAATATTTACTTAATAAATGGAGCAATATTCTACAATTGTCATTTTGGGAAGGAAAAAGAAGAGTCTTTGAAAAAAACCCGCCCTCTCAGCTTTTATCCTTCCCACATTTTTCTGGTTGGCTACCAAAGCAAAAACCCCATTATCTGCCCAATCTTAGTGCTCGGTCCTTTGCAACAACAAAAAAGTTAAAAATAAAAAACTTACTTGAAAAACTGATGGTTTATGTTTCTAGTGTCTAAGGTAAAACTGGTTTGCCCCTCTCTCTTTACCTGTCATGTTTCAGCAGCAGCCAATCTCACATGCCTGTGTTCATTGCAGCTCAGTTGAGAGGAAGAAAGGCAAAGGAGTGGTTCAATGTAAAAGGCTACATTCATGTCAGTATGGGGAAAAAAAGGCAACATATAGACAGACGTTTTAAGAGCTTACTATAAAAACAGAGTTGTACTGCTTAGGTGCTATGGTGAGGATAGTAAAACTTTAGTTCCTTAAAAATCTTAATCTACTTAATCTCTCTTTCCCTCTGTTTCCTCACTGGTCTATGATCATCATTCTGATGCTTCTAAAGCTTCTCTCGAATCTTCTCTCATTTTTGGCTTTGATCACGAGAGTTCTTCTCACACAGGGCTTGCTTTTATGATGCTTCTGTGTTGACACATTAATAATCCAGAACTGACTCAGTTTTAGTTGTTCTCAGTGTCATATTAAGCAGACACGGAAATTTAATTATGTTATTATTTTAGGAGATTGCCGCTAGCTCTTGTTTTAGCAAAATTTTATACCAGTCATGCCACAAAGTGAGCTCCCTGTAGCTACCACAGAATGTCAGCACCAATTTATCTTCTATGTCAATTTGGGTATTAAAGAAGCTCTCCAAAATCCAGCTAGCAATTTCACAGACATGCACAATTTCTATTTTTAAACACTACATATGTAAAAGATAAAAACAGCATAAGGGTTTGATATTTCACTTACTAACATAACATATATTCCAGAGATCAAATTCATCCTCCTACCCTTCCTTTTCTTTTTCTTCCTCTCTGTAGGAGACAGCATATCAGCATCCTCCAAGCTTCTTTTATACTAACACTCATTCCACAGTTTTATAAGGCCCCCCTAAGTTTTCTTTGAATGTGATTGCTGGTTGATTATTGGGAGTCAAAGAGATGTTATAAATTTCTTGTGTCACCACAGACACTTGCTCTATTTCATCTTGGCATATATGAATTTATTTTAGTTAAATGATCATCCACACATTTAATTATTTACACATATCTATTTTTACCTTATAATCTCTGTTGTTCAACATCCAGCACTATCTGGATACTAACAGCAAGGCTGCTCCAATACTTTGTAATAAACAGTGACTAACAGAAGGCTACATGATTGCTAGTTTATAAGAAAGCAGCAGAAAGGTCACAGATTTGTTATGCTGAAGCCTCCTTTTAGCTTCTCCTTAGCTGCTGCTACTTCCCTGGAATGTCTGCCTGTGCTTGACAGTAATTATCTGCCCTGTGACACCCACAGAGCCGCTGTTAAATCCCACACTTTGCTGCACATTGGTAACATACTTGCCTTTAAAAACGGGGCATCAACTATGTGCAAAAAAATCCAAAACCAAACCCACAGAAATCTCTTTCTGGCCACTGCAAATCAGAACATCTCTCATGCTACAAGAAGGGTGCAGAATTTGTGAACTCCCAAGGCATTTGCTTGTAAGATGGGCTTAGTGAAGAAGAGAGTTTTTCACTGCTTTGTCCAAAGCAGAGAATCTGACTGATCTGTTTTTTCTGCACAATGTGTGACTGTGATTACATCATTCTGCTCGGTGCGGGAACGGACGAGCCAGCAGCATATGGAAAGAATCACGAGCACAGATCTTCTTGGCCAAAACGCCCTTCTGGTGGGGAGTGCTCTAGGGGTCAGTCAGAGATAAAATGGGGCCAGAAAACACATCAATATCCTCTCTTCCCTCTAGAAAAAGGTAACACGGCTCAAATATAAGGACATAATATTTTAGACAGTATCTAGATATCCAATCTATGGAAAACCACGGTATTTATTTAATACCAGCTTTTAATTTTTACACGCAAAACCATTAATGCTCATCTATTTCAACTAAAATATTAATGCCTGTTCGTTTGCTGTTGCTAGTCTCCACAACAATGTCATTCCCATATTATTTTGGGTGATTGTTATAGTTAGCTGTTACCCAGTGCCCCTCTGTTTATTTTAAAATGTAAACCTACTCCAGGATGTAGCCATTAGGGATGCTCTGCTAATGAGCAGCATGCCTATCAACATGGGTTGTTATGACAAACGGCTCAACCTCTGTTAGTTGACACAAATGGGAGCTCAGTTACGGGTCTACTTTATTATGTGACATAAAATGACTATTTTAACAGATGAGAAAGGACCAGAGTTCTTAATTACATGCCCCTTCCATGTATATATCAATTACCAGTAGATTTTCTCATAATTGTATCCTGGGATATTGAATGGTACTTGGACTATTGAGGATTCCACTAATGTAAAGAAGGCATTTAAAATGTCAGTCTCCTTAATCTCCTAGCATTCTGAAACAAATAACCAGTGACATTTTAAACCATATTTCTTTTATTCAACTATTGCACATGCTAAAAACATACACTTTTGTTTTCTGGTGAGGCTTAAATTTTACTTAACTTTGCCACAAAAACTAGAGGAAACTCATTAAGATGATTTTTTTTTTTTAATTCTAAAGCTATTTTAGAATCAATGCCATGACGACAGAAGTCAAAAGAAATCCTGATTATACTGCTGAAAGAATTAAGCTGCCAATGCCAGATTCAACTTTGCAACATGTTGATGAAACTGTCAGTGATTAAAAAGATATTTTTTCCGTAAAATTTACATGTCAGTCTTGGCATCTACATTACTGAGGAGGTCTAAGGAGAGGCCTTTTTTACTAACTTTACTGATACCTCTTTGGAAAAGCCCTCTTTCCTGATGAAATAGAGTTCTGGCAGACGACTCTCCTAACACATGCAAGGCTCCAAAGTCAGGCAACATCAAGACTGCTCCTTCTTTCCACCCTCCTGATCAGAACACACATGCCTTCAAATTATTTAATAAGGACAATAATCATAATATATCATCCAGAATGGTATTTCCCCAAAGTGTGAGGAAAACCAAACATGCCTAGATAGACTGGACAAAAAATTCCACCACTGTGACACTGCCAGAACAGCTCATATAACAGCCAAAACTCTTATTTATCATGTTTATTCTCCTAGTCTTATCCTAAGTGGAGAAGTGCGTGCAGTAACATTTTCTGGTACTTTTGAGTTTCTTAGGAAAAACAGATTTACATAATCTGTCTGCCCAGTCCTTCAGCCTCTGAACCCAGCCTATTTGAGCAAAGCCAGACAGTGCAGTACATGCCTCAGAGATGTCACATTCCTACTTTTCTGAAAACCACTGCTGGACAAGGGAGAGAGATCTGTATTACTGCCACCACTGATGGGGCTATAGTGTAAACTCCACGCTGACAGCATTCAGACATAAGTTCTCAGGGGGGAAACAAAAATGGAAACCAGATCCATGTTTCTGCCACAGCATTTGAAGAGCTGGCCAGCTGGAGGTTACACAAAGGGCAGCTTAACCCAGCTCTACTGCCTATGTTTACAATTTCCTCCTGCATTTCCACTACTACTGAGCACATTGCAGCCACTTCTTTTGCAAAGCAGAGAATCTTGATTAAACTTTGATTGATTTCTGAATGGGATGTCTACATCAGAAGGGAAAGACGGGGAGAGCATGGTTTCTCTTTCACCAAGGTAATGCAAGATACTTGCTTGAGGTAAAACAGTAGTTGGAGGAAGGTAAATAACATCAAAGTCAAGTGGAAATGGGATATCTGCATGGTTCTGATTGGTATCTGGTCAGCTGGGACAAAGGAGAGCATTATAACAAGGGACAGAACAACCACAATTAATCCAGGGCAGGAATCACAGGATACAAGAAACTTAAACAAGGTTGAGGCAGAGAGTGAGATGTATGAAACCGAAAAAAACAGACACAAACAAGTTCTCCTACTCAAAATAATACTTCTCTCTTTTTCTTATTTCATTAAAACATATGGTCATGTAACTATACCCTACCTAAAACAAGTTAAGAAAGAGTGTGAACAGCGAAACAAAGGAGGAAGGTGTTGACTTTGGAGCAGTCTGTCTCCTATTGGAGATGGTCACACATCCTTGGATTCACTTCTGTAAGCTATATCCCTCTGTCAGTGTGCCAGGAGAAACACACACTGTCTCCAGAGCTAAGACTGAAGCTTTGTATTACTATGCTTCAGTGGAAGATTTTGGGAATTACCACCACTGTTGAGACAATACTTTTCTTCCTAAATCCCCTATGTCCTCTCTTCTGTGACATGCAGGCAATACATGGCCAGTGTGTCCCTTCTGTCTCCCATCACTACTTTTGCTCTGGCTCATGTATTTCTGTGGCATTCACCATTTTAACACTTAGTGCAGGGGAACCCGAACACTATCATGCCCTTTCTACATGCTAGCTCAGATCCAGCATAAATACAGGGATGGCCCATGGAAGGATAACATGTAGAGCATACTACTAGTTGGTTACTAGAAGGTAAGGAATAGTAGTTTGAGTAATGAATACTGCTTGAACATCTAATGCCTCTCTTCCTGTGCTGACTTGAATCTTGACTCACACGTCTGCTGAGCTGCTGTCACCACAGAGCTGTAGAAGAGCAGCTATGAGAGAAGGGAGCAGTGCTCCATCCAGCTCTATCTCACTGCCCTGGGCAGATGCCACTGTCCTGGCAAAGCCCACATTCCTGTCCTCTGACCTATTCACAGTGACAGCAATCCTGGGTCTTGGTCTGCAAGGTGCACCAAGTGGCAGGTCATGCAGGGAGGTAGGGGAAATGCATCTACCTGAGCAAAAAGAGGAGATAAATTGCAGGTGGGTGTGAAAAGGAGGAATCACTCCTACATTGAGAACATTAAATTCTGTCCCCACAGAAAGAGTGTGGCACAGAGAAGACAGAATAACTTGTAGGGATGACAACTCACACCCAGGGGAAGTTAATCCAGGAGGTGGCCATCAAAACACCAGTTACTCAGGCAGTTCCAGTAATCAGATAAAGAACTATCGTGTCCTAGTATGTCTTAAGGAGAGGCCCAAGAACCACACAGCCAAGGGAAGCTGCCAGTCTGACCTAAAGCTCAGACAGATGTTAGGGCTGACTGCAGAAGCTCAAGAGTGTCATTTTTACCTACACCTAATTATACCTTTTTCATAGGTCCCCCTTTCCTAAATTCTTCCTAAGGAAGAACTAATTACCCAAAAGATATGTATGAATCTGGTGAAAAAAAAAAAATAAATTAAAGCAACACTTTTAGCACTTCTTGCCACAAACCAGATGTGAAACTCTTTTTCTTCTGATTGAGAGTGGGTTTGATTACTTTTTTTTTTTTTTTTTTTTTTTACAGCAGACAGGATGGTGCACAAAAGATCATGCTCCTTTCAGCATCAACTTTCAAGCAGGTAAGTCCAGTGAAGGTGAAAACTGTGTGTCACTGCTGGTCCAAATGAGGATAAATGCATTTAGCAAGTTAGTCACTGTTAAAATGAATATTAGTACAACTGACATAATTTATGCAATTCATTCATCCACTCACTCCTCCAACTGTAAGCAGTTTATACAGTAAAAGAACAACTTAAAAAAAAAAAAAGACAAAAATCTACCAACTAGGCTGAGCCGCCATCCTCTCCATGTAATCCTTGGCCATATTGATGGCCTCCAAGTTTTCAGGGAAGAGCACACAGAACATTGCCAGGGCCCCAAGGTTGTTGCCATAAATTTCATTCCAGCGAGCGCTGAACTCCTTTGGGTCCCAGGGAGGCAGGTAGTCCAGGGGATTTGACAGCATGGTTTGCACTGCTTCCACCAGAAGAGCCGCAATGTGCTGGTGCGTGGTGCTGGCCTGCAGCCGCAGAGTCTCCACGTCCCCCTTGGAGAAGTAGAGCATGGGGTAGCTGTCATAGTTGGCATTGACAAAAGGAACCATCTTGTCTTGGTCCTCCCTGACGCCGCAGGCGAAGGCAAAGCAAACCGCGTGTATGAAAAACACACTTGGGGCTCCCCGTGTGTGAGTCCTCATTGTGGCATCAGATCTCCAGCTCTCAGTGGCAGCCAAACCATCTTTGAAATGTCCTGTGGTAGATGGACATGAAAGAATGAGTTAGAAAGTGAATCTGTGAGACACTGTAATTCAGGAGCCTCTCTAGGAAATATGACTCCATCCAAAGAATCCATGTATTCTCCAGGTGACTTTCAAATCATTTCTATTTGAATACTTCAGACAAAACATCTGCTGAGCAATTCACCCGAGAGAAAAAGCTGTACACTTTGAAGAAAGCCCCTTCCTTCCCACACCTTGCCCTCTAGTAGCTGATACCAGCTGAAGGGACACAACAACAGCTCTCGTACTCGAGATTTCAAATAATTGCAACGGTGCCTAATAGGAAGCAGCGCTGACTGCACTGGCAAGCGGAGAAGGGCGGGAAGGGAGGAGGAAGGGGAAGAGCCAGGGAGCTGGCGGCAGCCAAGCCTGCGTGCTGCCTTGGCTGATGTTAGCAGCTGGAGAGAGGGAAAGATGAGGAATGCTGGAGGTTTGCGTCGGGGTCACTTAATACAGGGCTTAAAGCCTCTGGTTCTGACACGTCCTCATCTAAAAAAAAAAAAAAAAAAAAAAAAAAAAAAAAAGAGCGTGTCAGGAGTCAAAAAGGGAAACAGTAAGTGGCAGAGTCTTAGAAAAACAGCTGAAATACTTTGCCTTCCGGGCATTTAGGGGTTTGTATTATTAGTATTTTTTTCCAAGGTGCTTTCCATTTTACATGAGATTTACTGCCAGTTACCAAGAAGGCTGAACGTTGAATTAAAATGCATATTCTTCTATGTACATTACTTCTTGAATGTGCTCAAATGGGAAATCTCTGCAGAGGCAAATGCAATTTAAACATAGTAAGTTACTTTGAAGAAATTACCAACTATCTGGCCTAAAGTCACAGATAAAACACGGCCAAGATCCCCCTGAGGAAAGCCAGCAAATTCCTAGAATTCTTACGAGGGAAAAGGTTATGGAAAGCAGGCTCAAGTGAGAGACAGCTTTATGTAAATAATGAACAGTAGTTTTCAATTATTAAAACGAGAAATAGAAGGAAAGAAAACCTAAAAACAGATACATTTTTTTTCTCCCATGGAAAACCTGTTTCATAGGATTCAGTCATAAAACTTGTAGGAAGTTGAAGTACAAAGCAACCTTTTACTTCTCCCCACAGGTCCCTATTCCATAGCCAAAATTTTCTAATAGAAACTGAGGCTGCTAAAACCTTATTTAGAGCTCCACATCCTGTTTCGACAAAGTCATTAATATGAGGAAACTCTGACAGACAAGGACCCTTCATGAGTGCTGGGTGCCCAGGGCCTCTAGATTTTTGTGCTCACATCCTAAAATTAATTTGTGAGCAAGCATCTTTGGCAAGAAATACATCATTTCTTGCACATTCCTACCTAGGACACAAATAATTTTGTACCCTGTAACTGCTTAAATTTATCTATTACAGTGAGCAGCGTAATTGCTTAAACAGAGTGTAATGGAAGATGACATTTTCATAATATTTTAATGCATTTTGCAAGTACATTTTGCCCTGTTTTGGATGTAAACCAATTGTTACAGGAGACATTATCACAAGCTGGTTTATTTGGTAACACTTTTACTATATCTACATAGTCTCTCACCACATACACACATACAAAAAAACACATGCACCATAGTTTATCCAGACATACTCAAATCTACTTGTATTCTTCTCTATGCTGAAGGAAATACAACAGTATATTTTGACAGGAAGGAGGTAAAAAACAGCCAAAGCAATATATTCTGGTTGAAACATGATGTAATATTTTTAATTGATGAAAAAACTGCTTTGTCATAATAATAAAAAACCCACTACAGTTTTGTTCTTTTTTTTTTAAGCCTCTGTGATCCTTTAGAACTGTGGGCAGAAGAAAGAACCTAAAAAGTACGTCCAAAAAAGCTAAAAATGCTTGTGGCTTTTTCTGTGTTAACCATTTATTGAAAAAAAATTCCTGGCTCACACAAGCAGAAAAAAATTCCAGCTAGCAGCAGCCTTTCCTTTGGTTTGATTTCTGTAAGTACTTCTGCACATCAGTGAGAACTAAGAACATGTATAAATTCAGGGATGGTTTTAACAGTTCCCTAAATTAAGTTATTTCTGACCAATGATTAGGGAATATACAGTAAGGTTTCCCAGAACTCCTTTGCAAATCTGAACACACATTTCCCAGCATTACACCATCATCAAACACATCCAGTGTTGCCAAAAAGTCATAATACTCTTAAGTATTCAATAGCTTCCCACATTTTCACCCTTCATTCATGTGGACCTTTCACTGAGAAAGTAAACCCTTTTTTTAACCTTTACATGAGAAGGAACCACTGCACCATATTGTTTAGGCTAGCAACAGAATAACTGGAAAACCAACCTACTGTTTATTTATTCAGAGTCAAGATCTGGAAGAAAGTCAATAGGCAGTGACAAAAGCAGGAGTACAAAATCACTTATTCTTGGTTAAATTGTACTGACACCCTTCCTCTAATATGAAGACAGTAACTCCCAGCAGCCACAACTCTCTAAGGACAGTGAGCCCTGTTCCACAGCTTTGCAGGGCTCAGCCTGGTGTGGATGGGAGGAGGCAGATGGAAAGGAGTACACCCTCCTTTCCATGCAAACCTCTGAACCTTGACTGTCAGCATAGCTTAGGTGAAGCTGGATCTGTGCAAATAACTGTCCACATAAGCTCCAGCTTACCAGCTGTGTGTGAACCTGTTACAAGTTTGCCTGACACACTCAGGCTTGAAAGAATTGGAGTCTGGGCCTTCTGATCTCTTAATGTGCACTCACAATGCCATTTTTAAAGCTAAAGGAATTTCTTACTCTCGTATTACACTGCATCATTACCAGCCACATCTTCCAGAAAAACTTTACCAAGCAACTCAACCTTTTCTGAAAACGAGGGGGTTTTATTCAGTTAGGAAACCATGATCTGATTAAGTATTAAAAATTAAAAGGAGAATGAAGAATGCTTGCCCATGGAAGAAAATGCTATTATACAGTATGCTTTGAAAATGTTGTCATTTAGTTCTAGACTGAAAGAGCATTTTGCATGATTTCCACTCCACTGCCAGCAGAAACAAGCAGTAAAAAACATCAATTATTCCAGAAAAAAACATCCAAAACAATTTTAGCTCTCCCCATCTGCATCAACTGTTAGATGTTCAGCTGTAGAAAAAAAAAGTATTGTAAAACTGAAACTACTAACTAAACATTGGTTTATACAGATAACTTTACCAAATAAACTATTTAAAAGAAAAGAGAGGCCCATTTACTCATGCCACGTGCACAGAAACGTTGCTTCATCAGTGAGAGCAGAGCAGTGAGAAAGGGGCAGAGGAGGGAGAGGGAAAGAGGGCACTGTTAGGATCACCAGCTTGAAGCAATCTGACCTTTTTGTGGGTGATAAAAATTTAAAAACAGGTAAAGAACTGTGATTTTCTGTGGTATCAGTTCTGAAGAGCCACTCTGCTTTGTAGCTGCTTTTTCCTGGGACCAAAGTTCCATCACTTCTTAAAAAGCAGAAGTTGCAGATGTCTCTGCTGGCATCTCCCACGCTACCAGATTACTCAGGTTTCTGAATAAAAGATCTTCCCAGAGCCCAGGGCTGGGACATGAACACGTCAGACTCTTTGTCTTCTTTTGGGAAGCTTTTCCACAAAGGCTACAGTTCTCGTTATCGTTACCTGAGATACCTGAGAAACAAGTGCTCAAACATTTAAAGGAAAATCTGTTTCACCATACTGAGGAAAATCATATCTTCAGGTTCACTGTGCAAACTTTTACCTTAGAAAATGACCTCTGAATCAGCATGGACTTAAATTTTATAATTTCTTTGCACTTCATAAATGATTGACAGTGAAAATGAACTTTTTTTTTCTCGATTTTTTTCAATGCTTGTAAAGTATAACATGCAGTTTCATTTTGTACAACAGAGTCACTACAGTTTTGTCACAAATTCTATTACAAGAACTGGTATTAAAACTAAAATAAGCAATTTTAGAACCCAGTGCTAAAACAGGTAAGAAAGTCATAGACATTTCAACAAGAAATGGTCAATCACCAGAAACAGCTGCTGTCCTACCAATACTGTGAAATTAATAGGCAACATTGCAATGAGATGTGTGTGGAATATTGTTCCATTAAATGGAGAGGGATGTGCTACTCTGTCCCAATGCTGACAACTGCCAAAATATAACACCAGAAGTGGTAGGTTAAATCACAGCAGAGAAAAGCAAACATCTGTAGGACCTCCTTTTCTTTGCACTTTGTCCAAGTATCTGAAATATCTTCTCACACACATTGCATTGACTTTGCTGCTGCTGAGAGGAGCAGAATCTATAACATGCAATACATCAGTTGGAAATTTTGGTAACATTACATAATGGCAGCATTCTAAAATCATGGTAGTTACATCAATGAAGAGCTGTTTTGTTCAACAAAGTCAGTTTTACCACCAATCTAAATATTTTGCAAACATATTTAAAAGTAGGAGAGCAATTTAGTCTTCTAACTGAATCCAATGACATTCTGGTATTAAAAAAATCAGGATAAGTCCATAAAAACAGAGAGGTGAAAGGGTCAATATAGACTAATTCCCATATATATATATATATATAGTCATTTGGTTCCAGAGAACCATATCCAATACAGCATAATTAGGTGCATGATGAGCAGAACCAATAAAACTATAAGCTTATCTTTGTGCTGTAATAATCACAATAAATCTGTTGACTGAAGTCCCAAGCTTCTACATCAACAAGCACTACTGCTGAGACCCTTTCAAAGTTGTGGGGCAGGACACCAGGGTGGCAAATTCCCACGTCCCAAGAGTCAGAGCAGTCAGGAGTCCTTCACCCACCTTTTGGTTGGTGAGCTAAAACCAGTGACTATCTGGCTCTCCAATAAAAATACTGAGAAGGTTTAAAAATCACTGCTTAAAACCTGAAAAACACCTATTACAACCTTAACCACCAGGGGACATTACTTCATTTCTTCCTCTGATTTTTTCACAATTAAAAACATGCTATAATTATATAATTTCAAAGGTATTTCAAAACTTAAATACTGAAATGCCGAATATAATTCAGAATTACATCTGCCATAAATAAAGTACAGCTCAGGTACCCAGGTGTTAGTATTGCATTTATTCTGAAAGGATCTGAAATACCTTGAAAGAAGCTTTGTATCAACTTTTATGTCTGACTAACAGCTGTGCTATGAAAATACCAATGGCAACCAGAAACAGCCAGTTCCTATAGGGATTATCAGTATATGCCATCATGTCAGCAGTCAAGATTTAAGCTTGTGTCTGTCCTTTGATCTAACACAAAATTAAATGGATCTGTGTGGAGCAGTACACAGCCATGTCAGACCATAATTCCAGGAGAATGGAGGGTTGCATTCATCTCCACCATGTTACAGGTAAGCCAGCAACTGCAAAATATTTTTGTAAGTTCACACGTAGGATGTGTAAGACATCTGTGATGGAAGTTTCATCGGTTAATTCCTTTCAGTTAAAAGCTTATTTGTCTATTTTATCACTGTATATATAAATTAACAGGGCATACACACATACACTGAATGCATGACCTTCTCTCTGGCTCAAGAGAAAACATGATTTAAATCATCTGCATGTCCAAACCATAATCTGTGAATATAGAATTTCCTTCTATTTTGCAATTTATCCTCCTGTAAAAATGCTTTCTTGGTAATTTTTCAGTTGCCTAAAACTAGTATTCCTAACCCTTACCAGGATCTCTTATCCATACCTCACTCCGTGGAACGAGTAAGGAAGTAATTTTGGTATCTAGAATCCTGCAGATGATCATTCCCAACCAGTACAGACATGCCTGTTAAGGCATCCACATTCAGTGAATGAAAGCCCAATCACTTTTACCATTGAAGGCTTTCAGCTATAAGCTACCAGAGAAAGACTGCTTCTGGAACACCACACTGTATCCTGTGCTGACATAATTTCAAAAGGTCATTTCAATAATTAAAATTAGGGTTCTGTTTTTTACTTTAGGCGTGCTTTCACAGATGTTAACACTATAGGAAGGCAGTTGGACAATTTTCACCTAGACCAAGAGGATATATCCCCTACCTTTGTCTGCTCCACTAATGTCCCAGAAGTCAAGCAAACCCCTCATCCACGTGTTACACTACTACAGCATGTAGGGCACCTCTGGGTTTTAGGACTGTGATAGTAACAGGCACTTCAGAAACACAGAACAAAGCTCCTGCCCAATTTAGGTGGTGAAACAATATTCCTGTGGCAACTACTGAGAAGTAACTCATCTTCCTGGCCCTCACAAAGAGACCCACTCGGGGTCAGTAAGGCTGTGAACCCTTTGGTACCGGATATCAGGAACCATGTTTAGGGTTTCCTCTTAGAGCAGCCCACAGCCCTAAGGCACAGCCACCCACCACAAGAAGGGAGCAAGGGAACAGAATGCCTGGGGCAGACCGGAGCCTCTGTGTGGATCCAGTGGTACAGTCATGGAGTGCAGGAGGAACTGGAAAAACTTCACATGGTGATGGCAATGCCCAGGAGGCACAAATAAAAGACAGGAAAAAAATAATCATACACGCAAAAGGGGAAAACCAATTTACTGCTGCCAGAATTCCTCCTTGTGCCTAACCCACCCCAGGGAATTGCATACCATCCATCCTCCCTCACTTCTGAGGATGGTGATTACAACACCAGAAACTTCTGATACCAAAACAAGTGTTTTCATTTCAGACTTTAACTTTTTATCCTCTTTCTAACTAACTCGACTTTGCTGGCCTTGACCTTTACTCTTCCTAATACTTGTAAATGTTTTAAGTCTCCTCATTTGTTGTTCTTGACAATGTATAATTAACAGTTTTAATATTCCCTGCTTATTGTTTTAATTGTCCTTCATTCAATTGTCTTCAAGATGCTGTAAACAAATAATGTGATTCTGCTGGAGTTTTACAAAACCAGTTTTTATTCTCTGTATCTATAGCTACAAACTTGAGTAGCTGAAGCTATCAAATATTTTTATTTGTAAAGCATTTCCACAGGACTTTATATTAATAGACAGGAATTCTAAAATGCATCATATCCTTCAGTTGCTATGGGATCAAAACTCATTTTAACTACATCTCCATATCCTGTTTATGACTCAGTGTTGCACACAAGACTACATTAATATTTTATTGTTATTTTCACTGTGATGGTTTTGGCCAGGGTAGAGTTAATTTTCTTCATAGTAGCTGGTACAGGGCTATGTTTCAGATTTGTGCTGGGAACAGTGCTGATATTTTAGGGATGTTTCAGTTACTGCTGAGCAACTCTTACACATTCAAGAACTTTTCTGCCTCTAGCCCCACCCCACCAGCAAGGGGGCTGAGGATGCACAAGGAGTTGGGAGGGGACAGCCGGGACAGGTGATCCCAACTGACCACAGGGATATTCCATAACATATGATGTCATGCTCAGCACACAATATTGGGAAAGAAGAACAAAGAGAGATGCGCTCAGAGTTGCAGCATTTGTCTTCCCAAGTACCCACTGCATGTGATGGAGCTGTGCTTTCCTGGGGATGTCTGACCACCTGTCTGCCCATGGAAATGGTGAATGAATTCTCTGCCTTGTCTGGCTTTTATCTCTTAAACTGACTGTATCTGAACCCACGAGTGTTCTCACTTCTGTTCTTCCAATTCTCTTCCTCATCCCACTGAAGGGAGTGAACAAGGGCTGTGCGGGGCTGACTTGCCAGCTGGGATAAAACCATGGTAATCATATATGTTAAATTATTGTTACAGCACACAGGAGCACCAGCAAAGTCCAGAGGTGATGCTAATCGATTTATGAACCTAAGGAGTGTGTAACCTAAGCAATTTAAACTAACACTTGCTTTTATATTATTTAAAAATAATCTTAGAGTGAATATGCAGACCCCAAACGTGTACTCAGACAGAAGAACCACTGGTACATTTGTTACAGGACAAACATCACTGTGTTCGTAGACCTAAATTGTACCACCCTACCTGGTAGCTGCACCTCTCTCCAGATGAGTGTGTTGTTCACTATTATTGGTACAATTGTGCTGTTATCTCATTACCTAGGGTTTCTCCACGGAGAGACAGAGCATATAGCTCCTCTCTCACTCTCCACAGATGTAAGATACACGTCCCCAGATGCAACTGCTTTTTTCAGGGTACAAACTTGGACAGACAATAAAATGTATTGTCCTGTAGTTCCTTCAGGGCTGTTATTGTCCTCAGCACTCCCCAGGATACCCTTAACAAAAGCCTTGAAAAAAGAGGTCATTACATTTTCAAGGACAGAAGCCTCAACTGCAGATGGAGTTAAGCAGCTACATTATTCCTGTGAAACATAGCTACTCACAGGGTGCATGAGCAATCTGTGAGCAGGTGTCAGCACAACCATTAAATGATGGGTTAATTTTGAAATCTAGAATCTTATGATCTCATTTCTGACTGTAAGTTGTGCAGGCATGGCTCTCATAGCAGAACTGAAACTGGACAGATCATTTTGGTAAAAAGTGTGATGAACCATGATTGCAAGGATATGATTAAAAGCAAAATTATATCCACAGAAGTGCTTGTGAACAACTTTTCAAAATACTTTAACAACTCTAGGTAGCCACTTGATTAGAAGGCTGAAGAAGGTTTATATAAAATGTTCAGCATTTTTAAAGTTTCTGATAAAACCCCCACAAAATAAAAGCATAAACCAGGCCAACTATGGAAAAAGAAACTTGTATGTTAAAATTACATTTCTCTTGTACTGAGATACAACACCTACCAAAGTCAAACCACCAGGGTCTCTACAGTCCTTTGCCCACTCTAAACAATGCTACTGCTGATTTCTCCTGTATACTCTGAGTCTAAGCAAGGGGAAAAACAGAAAGAAAGACCAAACAAAGGTAATTTCAGACTGTGTACCTAATAGTCATACTGTGCCTGTGCTTGCACACCTGACCAGGTCCCTAGAGTAGGTAAAAGTGTCATGCCAGCACCTGATGTGAGAAAACATTTCCAGTGCTCTGTCCTTCATGTGATTCCCAAAATGACCAGACCCCTTTGGTCAGCTCTCAGCTACCAATACTTCACTTCTGCTAAACTTGTACTGCCAAAGCATTCATGAGAGAGATCTCTGGTGGCATTTGCTAAATTTCCTTTTTCCTAAGGAGGCTTCTCTACCCAGTTCTCATCCTTGCACACAGCTGAATCTGCTCCAAGTGCAGTGCACAAGGGTTTGAGAGACATCAGTACAAATTTTACCAATATAAACAGAAAACTGGCTCAAAGGGAGCCAAATGCAGAATCTATTAAATGATTTATATTAAGTGCATGCCCTATAGTCTTGTACACTAACTGGCACCATGGTTTAACAGCTTTTGGAGAATACAGTGCTCTAACTATGCTCTTTGATCCACCTCAGCTGAATGGAGACAGCAAGGAAGGTGAGAACAGCCAGGACAAACTTGCTGCTGAGATGTCATATTTACCAATTAAATACAACTTGCTAAGAAAAAGTCATAACCTCATTCACTCACCACACACTTGGATTACTAAGTCAAAGCAAGAAAACAACAGTTACAGAAAGTTTTTTTTTTTCTTTATTTTTTAATTCCTTCAGCATCCCCCTTCCCCCTCAAAGGGCTTTATTTCTTGCAAAATATCCAGGAACAATAGAAATAGTAACTAGAATTATTCCTGCTCATTGCTATAGTAAGCTGTGGGTGCCAGATGTGCAAGTTTCCATACACAAGCCTAAGAATGTGACTGAATTTTAGTTAAACGCAATCACTTCTGAGAGAAGGGACACTTCAGTTTTATGGACATTTACCTGCTCATTTAACCCTAGTTTTCACTGCTCAGACTGCTGGGTACTGATGGATGTGATCATTTCTCTACTAAGATATAAACTTCCTGTGTTCATTGACAGCCCAACAGCTACCTGGTTATATTTTTACCTTTTTACCACCACTGATCTAGGTTTTACTTGAATTCAGTTTCAAAAAGCTTATGTACTTTGTGTCATTGTCCTTGAGGAAAATAAATGGTACACACAGACCTCATGAGCCTTTAAAAAGTACCAAATCCAAGACGTCACTCTAAAACCTGCTTTCAGCTACCCATTTTTACTTATAACTGTATGCAACCTATAAATATTGCATCTAACATTTGGCCAGGTAATAAAATGCATTTCCCTCTCCACTGTAGTGCAGATATTTACTCAATATCTAGTTACAAAAACTAATACACACTGCAATAAAAACTGAGTTTGCCTAGGCAACCAAAATCTAACAACTTTTACCATAGGCAATCAATGGTTCAGTTTATGTGTTTCTTTCTTGCAACATTCTCTACAACCAAAGAACAGGTTGTAAAGGAGACTGTATATCAATGTGTAGTGGAAAATCAGCACCAAGTGTCTTCTGAGGTCAGTGTTCACAGCAGAGAATACACGTGTTTATAAACCATTCTCATTTCTTTCTCTTTTATTTTCTTAAGAGCACTCAGGTGTTCCTCATGGCAATTCAAAATCATGCAGAACATCACAATACTTCAAACAAAGCAACAAAGGCAAGCTCTTACTTTGAATAACAAGAAAATTACATTTTTTAAAGGCCCAGTAGCTGTGGGCTAACACTGTGGTTAGTATATTTTGGTTTCACCTCTCAGTGAAGTTTAGGGAGAGGCAAGACAATCCCAATCCAAAACTGCTACTTTGTTGATTTCCTCTGAAAACATAACTAATTCAGGTCACTTAAAAAAACACATATAAGTGATGAGACACAGTAAGGAAACTCTTAGTTGAAATAATACTTAGCACTTCTGTAGAGCGATGTACCCAAGGATCTACAAGTAGTTATGAAAGTATTTAATTAATTAAACTTCTCAACACCCCTGTGAAGCAACCAAGCACATTTATCTGTTTTATGAGGAAGAAAACAGAGCCATGGAGAGGTGGAGTGACTTGCCCACGGGTACCCAGCTAGAGTCTTTCAGAGTAATAAACAGCATCTGAATTATTGACTCCCACTGCTGCCCTTCAGCTCAATTGTTCCTTTTTTGAAATACTGCAGTGAGTTATAATAATAGTTGGCATGATAAACATAATGTGGCAATATTTAGGCTGAGATTTTCTTTGTCTTTGTTTAGACTATATTAAAATTTTAGTGTTATTTAAATTGCAGTTGATCTTCTTAGTGTGACCAAAAAATCTCCAGGGTTGAGCAATATTTCTGCATTTTATTCACAGTTGTGACTACTTTTTATGTTGCCATTGCTTATGGCTAAAACTCAAGACACTCCAACTTGAAAACACAGGAAAATGTCACAGTTTTATATTGCTTCAAAAGGGAGCAACAGAAGAACAGAGAGGATGGTTACTTTCATTCATACCAAACTGAATTTTAAGAGTTGGCATGAGACACACCAAGTGATGATGCACTGCTTTCATGCTATACTAGCTATAGGAATTGCAACTCGCTGCTTGGGACTGAGAAGACCGAGCTTCCCAAGTTGACAGCTCTGGTCCCAGGTCACTTAAAACTTTCCCAATTGAAAAAAAAACCTAACAAAAAAACCCTCAAAAACAAAACAACCAAACCCAAACAAACAAACAACAAAAACAACAACATCAAACCAAAGAAATAACAGTAACAATAAAAAACAAACAACAACAAAAAAACCCCAAAACCCCAAAATCCACCCCAACCAATCAAAACAAAACAGCAAAAAAAAAAAAAAAGAGGCAGGAAGTTGCATGGGGCAAGAGGCTCTGTTCCTGTCTCGCAGCTTTCCTAGGTGCAGGACAAGGATGCTACTGCTTACCTTTCACACGCGCATGTTTGGGAGGCTGAGCTCGGTGGCAGAAGGCTGGGAGGCTCCCGCGGTGGCGGTGCTGCGGAGGAGCAGAGCTGTTACCCACGGCGCCCGCAGGTGAAGCTTCGCACAGAGAGCGCCACGTCCCCCCGCACGCACCCACCTCCCCGGGGCTCGGCAGCTCCGCTCCGCTCCGCCGGGGCCGGCCGGGAACAGCCCGTGCCCGCCTGCGGGCTGCTCCCCGCGGGACGCCCCGGCCCCGCTCCCGCTGCCCGGCCCCGCCGGCACCTGGAGCCGCTCCCGCCGCTCCCCCGGGCGCCGCACGGCCTGGGGACCTCTGCTGGGAGGCAGCGCTGGGATTGATCGTCCCTTCCCAAACCCGCCGGCGCCCCCGCCCCGCCGCCAGGCGCCCCGGGAGCGGCGGAGCAGCGCCGGGGCGGGATGGAGGCGCGGGAGCGCTGCCCGCTCCGCACGGGCACTCACCGCCCGCGGCCCCTGCCCGGCGCCGACCGCCTCTCGCCGGCCAGAAAGTTTCTCCTCCGCAGCCCCGGGGGACGGAGCTGGGAGAGGGGATCGGGATGCGTTTTTCAACGCAGGAAGAAAGTGACTCCCTCCCTCCCGCTCCACCTCCCGCTTCCCCGCCCTCCTTCCGTACCTCTCCCCGTCCTCCTCCTCCGCCTGCCCCCGCGGCTCCGCCGGCCCCTCACGCCATGGCGGCACGGCGCGCTGGAACCCGCCCCGCAGCTGCCCCGGGCCGGCCCGGGCGCTCCTCTCGCTCCTGGGTGCCCTTGTGTTTGTTTATCCCCGGCGCGCACACGGCTTTTCCTCTCCCGCCCGTTCCTCCCCGGCTCGAACTTCACGGAAATTCCTAATTCTCCCTTTTAGCGGGAGGACTCGTTTCTCCGTGGGGAATGTTTTGGTCCCAACACCGCAGGTTGGGACAGGGTTCCCCTGGGGCTAGAGAGTGCGGCAGCGGTACCACGGACCGGGCAGGGTGGCTGTGGAGGTGACAGCAACCCGGGTGTCCCATTCATATTCATTGTCCTTCCCTGATGCTGTCACCATACTGCGTGACAGGAATAGGACCTCCCATCCAAAAGTCCCCTCAAGCCAGCGAAGAAACAAAAAGCCGATTTGTCAATCTGCTCTTTTAAGTATGGTGTGGCTACTTACATAAACATTTCCCATGTGAAAGAAGAAAAAAATAAAAGTGTAAAGCCGTGACTGTTCAAGTTAGCCATCCCGACATTTTTTGCAGCCACACAGATGAAGATAATTTCAGAAAATAATATAAAAGAGGATAAAATAAATGATCCTTTGGAACATTCTTTTTTCCTTCTCAGTCTCTATAACCAAGACAAAGTTTAAAGTGAAGAATTCCAAATGGTTGTTGAGTTTTGAAAGCTGAGCATATTTTATCGACTACGTAATGAAAATAAAAATATTTACATGTGATAGATCAGGACGGTCTCCAATAACCTGAAGCTTACACCTCACAAAGCATATTCCTTATTTTAGTAATGTTTTTACTGATGTTACTGAATCAGTCAGCAGGCTCGTAAGTGCTCAGTTCCCTGTTCTAAAATGCAAAATCTGTATTTTCAGAGGATGGTTTTAAGCAGATTCATTGTGGTTTAAAGTGTGATTTCATGCTGTTCTATCAGGACTAATAAACTTGTGGAAGCTAGAGAAAACAAGAAACTAAATTTCCCTTCACCCTTCCATTCTTGTTGTATTTCTCAGCAGTATCTATTGACAATTTCAGCCCTAAAGAGTAGGGATCCACACGTTGTTGCTGCAAACTCCAAGAGCAATGCCAGAACCTGGAATGAAGCCTTGCTTTTTTACCAGTAATGACATGCCTAAAAGCACAAAGTGCTTCAGTTTCAGTCATGCAAACACTAGATGAATCATTAGAAGATATATTTCTGAACACCTATTTGAATGGTATTAGGATCTCCTGAATTGATAGTAGAATTGTAAAATATTGATGTTGTGGTAAAAATGAACATGTGAAGAGCAGCAGACCTCACAATCAGAACGGATGTGGCAGATTGGCTGATTCTGCCGGAATTTCTAAAATTACCAGGGTGCCTAAAGTCATCAGGAGGAAGGTGTTTTAAGTGCTTGTCTGCATCATTAGGTATGTAAATATATTAAGTACCTGACTCTAAGTTAAATGGAATTAGCCCTTACAATTCTAAAAATCATAATGTCTGAATGGCTTTTGAAATCCTGCCCTTGGTCTGTGCACAGATCTCTCTGTATTGTAGAAAAACTGCCCTGTGCTACCTTGTCATCACAAATACCCAGGCAAAGCACACCATGGCTCCCTTGTAGCATGGGCTCTTGGCTTCCTGCCTCATAAGGGATGAGATTGCATGTGCTGCTTGGGTCTTGCTCTGGTGTGCAGGTAGAATAGAACGTGGTGGAGAGCAACAAATCCTCTCTCCTCTTGAGTAAAACAGGGCTTGTTTTACTTCCCAAAAACATGGAGTGCTTGTCGGGCTGAATAAATAAATTAACATTTATAGGATGATTCACTGATATCTAAGAGAGGCAAGATCTGTACACACTAGATTAATTTCATTATTGCCACTGGTAATTTTGAAATGAAAATGGTCCCAGCTTTAGCAAGCATCACATATAGTGAAAGACTGAAAATATTAGCCTCAGGATGGAAGTTGGAGGAAGATTGCCTTCAGCTGTGTAAAAGATGCTAAAAAGAAGATAACAGTCTCTTAACCTCATCCTCAGAAAACAGCATGTAAATTGCAGTAAGAGAAATTTAGGCTAGCTAGGATTTAAAAAAAGTATTTGTAAGAGTAAATAAAGGAGAAGTGAACAGCACCTCTCTCCCTGGAGGCTTTTTAAGTGCAGGTTGGACATATATTTGACAAGAACGGTTCAGATCTAGAAAGTCTGATGAATATTGCCTCAGAGCAAGGGGTGGACCAGATGACCTGTCAAGGTCCTGTTTTGTGTGATTATGTTCAAATGCTACTTGCACAGGCAAGATTTCGGGTTGTCTTTGATCTTCTTCTGCCCTTCACTTCTTTAGCCATAGGAATAACTCTCACTGAGGTTGAGTTTCTCTCAGTGGTTTGCTGGCCTTGCTGCATGCCAGTGAATTCAGTGCTGACAGCAAGAAGAAAACAATTAAACAATGAAACAATGTCAATTTGGAGCAGCAGTTTTGGGTGGGATCCATCTAACCTCTAAACGTGTCATGCACTTTTGTTCTATACTTGACTGATAACTACCTCTGATCTGGTCACATTAGACTCTGTTTATAACACTGCAGAGAAAAATAAATTCTTTTACAGGAGAATTCATCTGACCTGTTTTAGATGTCTTCATTAGGATGTGATGAATCATGTCCCTAGGCTATCTCTTCTTGCCACCAACCATAAAGTAGGTTTAAATGACTGACTGACTCAGTAACATACCATCATATATTTTCCATTCCTCTGGTGCTTCTGTCCTTGAAAACTCTCACTCCCTCTCTCCTTCCTATTAACTATTTAAACTATTTCTATTAAACTATTAAACCCCTAGTTTATTTGTTCCTTTTTCCACCACTATTTTTAAATTTAGTTTTAATTTATTAGAGAAGTCCCACTGAGGTTAATAGTTTTCGTAGCTCTCATTTCCCTAAATTGCATCATATGACACTGAAACATACAGCAACCTGACCTTTTGAGCAGCATTGCTCCAGAATGGATTTAGGAAAGAAGCTAAATTTATCTATTGGATCTAAGACCATTGACTTGGCCAGTTGTGCAGAGTATGTTTCATGGAAATTGTTAGAAAACTGTTCAGGTCAGACACTGTTCTACTTCTACATCACATGCTCATTATTTTTCCTTGGTCTTTATGGCAAGCCACATTACATGCAATGTCTGGTGCCTGTGTGACTGAGCCAAACATACGTGGGAAATGCTGCTCTTTTCCAACAACTGCAAATTTTTTAGGTCATGCTCAGAGAAATCACTGTACACCTAAGTACAGTGCATGTCTTGAAAATGTATGGCAGCAGAGATACTGTGAGCAGCCACCTCCTGGTAGCATCTATCCTTTCTTCTTTGAGAAGGAAAAGCTTCCAAGAAAGCCCAGCAGTTATCTGGCTTGCAGGGAAGGGAAGCACACCTTATTTTCTTGCTGCATTGGTAAGCTGGATCACAAGGATGTGAATAGGGAACAAACCCGGTTGCCTCAGCAGGACAGTGAAAAAGGAAAGCAGCAGGGCCACGTGGAGCAGGTAATGTAGGGCTCATTCTGGGGCAGACACCAAGTGTTTGCTGACGCTTCATACATTTAAAAGTCGTTGGTTCTCACTTTTCGGAGTTTGGATGTTTGGAGTTTGTTTCTCTTCCTTGCTGACTGAAGATGTTAGACTACGGAAGGAAGTTGTATATCATTCTTTGTTCCACAAACACAGCCTTAGCCATCCTTTTTTTTTTTTCCTGCCCAGTCTATGCAACAGCATTTTTTTCTAATTTGAATTTTCTTCTGTGTGCTTGTTTTTTTTTTTTTTTTTTTTTTTTTTTGTTTTTGTTTTTTATTTTTTTATTTGTCTTCTTTTTGCTTGATTGATTTTGTTTGTTTTGGTTTGCGGTTTTTTTATTGTTTTAACTACCCACCTCTCACTAAAGACCCCTGTGTTCTCTGTGTGATCTGTTTGGTCTCTAATTTCCATGTAAGAAACGCTTCTACAGTTGTCATTAAGTGACAAAACTCTTCAAATGAAAAGAGAGAGAAGCAAAAAATTCTCCAGATTCTTTCAGTAATTCTTGAAAACAATTGATTTGGTTATGACCATAACCCTTGTGTTTTCTTTGCCTCTTGTGTCCAGCTGTGATGATTTCTGATCTTAGTGCTGTGAGCTGAAACCTGTAGGATGAGAGCACTATGCCAGTCTCTTCTTGTAGCTGACCTGCAGAACTGCAAATCTGGATACTTGCATATTGCTCACCCCACCCTCCTTGATCTGAGATGCTCTGTCCAACTCTTCTTCTTGGACTTTATTAGAGCCACATGAAGGCAGCTTTAATTTTCCAATCTTATCCCAGTTCCAGACACATATGGGAAAATATTGGCTATCTCGTATTTTCCAACCACAGTGTGGACCAGTGTCCTAACTTGGTTGTTCCTGCTACATCCTTCAAGTTTATGAGGCTGTTGCATGATTGTTTCCATTTACTACTTGGACATTTGGGGTTCTGGCTCACTGCAGACAATAGACAGAAATAGTCATAGCTCCAAAACTAGGATGAAAAGAAGTTGCCTGAAATCAGCCCTAAGAATCAGAAAAAAATCTGATTAGATTTCCAAATTTCCATCAAATTTTGGAAATCTAATCTAAGCTCATCAGGATACCTGTCTGGTTGGGGTACATTGAGTGTGGCACAAAGCAGTTTCTCTCACAGGAAAATCCTTTGCATGCATCTACAGACTAGAAAAACTTCTCTCTTTCCCACAGATGCAGCCTTTTACTCTTCTACTTCGTGGCATCCAAACTATCAATAGGGTAGCTGGAAGCAGAAAACACTAGATGTTTCCTAAACAGCTCTTCTTTGTATGTAAATGGGACATCTTTCTCTGCTTTACATTTCCTTTCTTTCCCTTTTTCTTGCTCTCACCATGTGTTCAGCCTGGTTTAGCCTGAGGCCAGCAGACAGAAAGTCAGATGAAAAAAAAATCCTGCAGATTTCTTAAGGAATAGGAAGCTGCAGCATCAGTAATCAGAGGTAAAACGTTGGTGAGTGAAGACAGGTTCTTGGTCCTGAGATGTGTCAGGAAGACACTAACCATAAAGCAGGTACATAGGCACTTAAATGGGAAATGCCAAGAAATACCTTGATCCAATAAAAAATTACTTCCATCATCTGTTCTGTGCCTTTTAACAGCAGAATCCATGTTACTGCTTTTACATTGCTGTAGATGTCAACAGGGTTTAGGTTTATCTTCTTCTAGCAGCTGTCTGTCTGCTTAACTGGCCTGCTAGTTCTTTAGCACATATCTCTTCTTTTCTCTGCTGATGATCAAAACAGGTTGCAGAGGGGCAACTCTCCAGCAGCATGTGGCTTCTTATTTATCTGAATTGGTGGTTACTTTATGTTTTCAAATGTGTGACCTTTCTCAACATGTATGATGAGTGTCGACTTCTTTCTCTCCAATTTTTTTCCATGTTATAAGCAAAGCATCATCCCCTGGGAGCACAAACTGTTAATGCTCATACCAAGAGGAACCTTCCAAAGCCAGACTTCATCAGTGCTGTCTTAGAGCAACCTCCCTCTCTGGATGCCAAATATGTCACAATAATGTTTTCCACTTGCAGAATGATGTTTTCAGTGAAAGGCATTTTAAGGCTAGAATCCACCAATTTTCTGGAGTCACTTGGTATGTGGAAAGCCAAGCAGACAACTAAACAACTGCTGGAATTCATGACAATTTTTACAAGTTGCTTACTTATCCCCACCCCAGTTCTAGAGTTTCATAGCCCCGTTTCTCTCTCCTCTTCCTTACATGTGCATGAAAAAGGTTTGTCCCAGAGACTGTATTCAAACTTGTCAGATTCTCCATTTCTCTTTGTCATCTTCTCCCTCTGATTTACTGCGTTCTATTTACTGCAGCCAAGACTCAAGGGTGAGTTATTAGATCAAACACAAAGAAAGGCATTAAAAATTAATTTCCACTTAAATTTAATACTTACCTGTGCATCACTAGAGTGTACTGTAGCGATCCATTCTTCACACTTGATTCTAAAGCAACAGTGCTCAACAACTGGTGGCTCTTGTTGCAGTCATACATACTCCCTAAAGGCAGCTCCACCACTCTCAATTTTAGAATACTCATGGGTTGTTGCACTAGTCTGCATCATCATCAATTGGTTGTTGTGTCTGTAGTTCTGGGGCTCTTGGGGCACTGCTGCTGAGTATTTCAGGGGCCCCTGTACTCACCTCATGGTGGGTCACTCATAGACACAATCTGTATTTGCTGAGTTCCTGGCAGTGTGCTCTGCACAGCAGGGTTTTTTAAATGTGCTCACAAATATGTATAATATACATACAAACAAATACTTTTACAGATACATTTAAGAATATCTATCTAACAGTGGTCATATTAATGGTTATTAAGTCTATTTTCTTAAATTCATGTAATCATATTCAGGTTACTTTGTTCCCCCCCACTTTGTGTATGGGTTCATATCAGTAATGCACCAGGTATCTCCGAGTCCTGCACAATACCAGGGGAAAGATGAGAGGAAAGAGGAAAATCCCACACAATAGATGTATTTTGGTAATTATTATTTTCTGAGAGAGATGTGGACTCCTATGTCCTTATGTGGACATACTCTCTAGATATGTATTGCCTGTTGAACTATTATCGTCAGCTCATGCTGCCCCTCAGCCTTTTTGTCCTTGGCCTTCATCTGTACTCCATTTTCCATCATCTGTCTACTGCTGATCTAGAGATTTCACTAAGAGTGCTTAGTTTATTTAATTGACCTAAAACTCCTCACCTCCTGTGAAATACAGTTAATTCCCTCATTCCCTTAGTCTCTGAGTTCCCATGTCATGGCATCCTGCCCTTTAATTGCTGACTGTTCATGTTATACATTTTCTGGGCAACTTTGAAGGAGAAAACAGGGATAGAAGTTCACTGCTGCTCTCTCCAACACTGCTGTCTCCAACATTGCTGCAGCTGCTTCAATAGCAGCCCTCAAGTAGGTATTTTTGAGGTCTCTGTCAGAATAAGATAAAGAATTTTTTATCTCTTAATTTAAGAGATACAAAGAAAGAAACATATTGTTTCTTTTCACAAAATTTACAGTAGCATCTTCTTTCTCTGGATTGATATAATTTACAGGCTGCTTAGCACCCAGGAGTGCACATTTAATTTTTCATTGTGGGCTGAGGTTACAGGGGATGATATAGAAAGAAAACTGAAACTCTCAGGAATTATTTTGAGATAAGGCAAGAAAAGAATTGCTATATTCACCTGTACTTTTATTCCTCAGAGACTGTGGAGGCTTTAGAAATTAATCGTTTAATGTAAATTTATTAGGTACATGGAGTCCCAATTTTTAGAGTTCATTTAGTGTTGTGACAGAACAAGGTCTACTGAAAGTTAATGGACTTACTTCCTAAAATACACCCTGAAAATACCACTCTCATAAACGTTGAACAAGAACACCTATTTTTTCCTGTTTTTTCCTGTATATAGTGTAAGGTGGTTTATAATTTTCTTCATTCTTAAAAGGAATATAAGTTCCTAGCCTTGTAAGGGGGAATCAAACGGAGTGTTTAAATGTTTTTACTCAAAATCCAGTAGCCAGTGGAAATCAGAAATACCTTTCTGGCTGGAGAATCTGCTCTGTCTGGGCTGTTGGAGCTGCTGTGCAGACTGCTGCTCCATGTGTGCTGCTGCCATTTTGTGTCTTGCAACCTCTAATTTGCAGAAGGGGCTGGAAGCCATGGCATCATTTTGAAGTGGCTGTGATGGTTTCTCACCCCTGTGCAAGTACTTAAAAGCTGTTAGGGGCATGTGTGAGAGAGCCACGTGCGCGCTGCGGCAGCGGCAGTGGGAGGCAGGAGGGATTTTTAGCACAGTTCTGATTAAATCAGTTCAGCTGCAGCGGGGCCCAAGTTAAATGCGCTGCTTCAGATGTTTGCCCTTCTGTGAACTGTGACATCTGGCCAGCTGTAAAACCTCTGTGGTCTTGCCATGGCCGCCAGAGAACGGCCGTGGGTACCCACTTCATACTGGAAAGATTTACCTTACACCTCTGTCCCAGATTCAGGGAAAGGATTGGCCGTGCTGGCCACAGCACTAGTCCTGTAGACAGGAATCCCCACTTTGTCCTGTAAAGACGCTACCAAGCTTTTAGGGCTGGAAATCACTGAGTCTGTTTAACTTCCTGGATTCCATCTTATTTTGGCCCTAATCCAGGCTCTGTTTTCCAGTTAAACATTTCTATTTATAATGCTTACTGAAAAACAGGATTTGTTTCTTGCACCAAAAACATTCGGAAGAAAAACCTCTTTTAATTCTTCTCCTCTCCTGTGACTCACCAAGGGGGTTTGATGTGCCACTTAGAATTGCAGAAAACAAAATTACAGGCAACTGGATTTATAATGGGATTTAGCCTTTCCCCTGGGGGTTCTGGATCAGCTATGTGCTTGCTGGAAGGGCTGGTTTCTGGCCAATTGTTAACAACAGATGTCTGTGGCTACACCATTTTAGCCATTACACCATTACAGCCAGCACTCTCCACAGAGGTAAGGTTCCTGTAGCTTAGCCATGTGCTTTCCCCCCTAAATCTGATGCCATGAGTCAGCTGAAATGCTATTTGCCTCCAGGCACATGTACAGAAAGAGGCATATTTTGATTTAAAAGTCAGTCGCTTAAATGTACTGTAAAACTTGTCTTGCTCCTTCCATAATGCTGGGGAGCAGCAGGCTGCCCCATGCCATGCTCCCTTCCAAAGATAGTTTTGCAGGCACTTCAGCAATCTTTCTGACAATGGCCTCTCACAAGAGAATACCAGAATTTTCAGAGATTTCCAGAGGTTAAAAAAACCCAAACAAACCAGAGACAGAAATAAGGAAAAAGCAAAGATGGTGTCTTTACAGTGTCATATTAAATATGGCCATCTATCCACCAATTTTCTGCCATGTGCATTTCTTCTCCCTGGTTCTTCATGCCATTTCCAACAGGTGTCCTCTTGCCACAGTACCAACTGCCTCCTCATTCCTCCACTGCCAACCTCCACTTTGTACTAAGACCTGTTTAACTTTCACAGATTCTCGAATAGAAGAGTCCTTAAATAAGAGGAACTCTACTTTTCGGGCAACCAGTTCAGTTATTTTTCCCAAGTTTTCCTGCAGCCACAGACTCCAGTGGCACATGGAGTTGTGCTTACAGCAGCTTTCTGTTATCCTCTTCTTTCTCTGCTACTGTGAGGTCCTTCTGGCAGCAAGTACAAATGGCTGGTGACAGCGTTTGTCAAAGATGGGCATATGGATTTCTTCTGGTGAGCTTTGTGTTCAGGCTGTCCTTAGAATCTGCCACCTTTCTTTCCATTAAAAAAAAATACTGCTTCTCCACTGAGACACCAGGACCCAAGAAACTTAGAACATTTTCAGTCTGATTTTCTGTAACAATTCAATTAGTTTTCTTTAAAAAATCAAGAAAAAATCCACAACTTAAAAAAAAATCAGTTCCAAATTTAGAAGAACAGAAGTGTGAGGGTACACAATATGGGTTTGCACCATAAATTAGTTAGAAATTATTTGCAGAAGATTACTTGATACAGGCTAGAATTTCTAAGATGCTGTAATCAGGAATCTGAGATTTTAATCTGGGTATCTCTCTCCTTAATATAAACCATAGCACTCTCATGAGCCAGATTTGCTGCTGGAGACATTGATGCTAATTAAAAAATTTCCAAATAAACTCAACTGTTACTAACTGTTACCATCTTAAGTCAAAAATTTTCAGCCTATATTTTATGAGGAGAATGGCACTTTCATTTTCATTCTTCATTCACCTTGTCTTCAAGGAAGTTTTTCTCAATCTTATTTTATGTTTCCCTTTCAATAAACCAATGTTTAATGCTAATTTGGAAATGTTGTTACTTGCAAGTATACTGGTCCACAAGAATGTAAAAATAACATTCTGTGTAAAGGCAGGAAAAAATATGCAGACAGACGCCTGAAATGAGGTGAAATGGTGTTTGTGTCTGATTCTGACACAAAATATTTTAGCTGGTGACGCCATGCAGATACAGAGTGAGCTGTGGTGACACAATTTAAGTGTCAATACAAGCTAAATCCATGCTGGTAATCGTCTAGGCCTAACCAAGTGAGTTCTTTTCCTTGGAAATAAGAAAATTATGTTTGTTTATTGTTCTTTAGACTCTGAGGGAAGTTTATCCAAAAATCTGCCATCCTAGTGTGACTAAATTGCTGACTAAACAAGTATTTGACATGTTTTTGCATCTGCTAGGTTGTGTTAGTTACTGAGCTCTCCCTGTCCTAAGTGCTGGAGAACAGGTCTTTGAACCTAAATCCACAGAGAACAGGATTCCTGTTTGCTTAAATAAGCAGGTAAAAATCATATATTTTCAGTTCATGCCTTGAGTCTGGCTCCCCTTCTGGCCGAGGCAAAGATGGCTGCCTGCTATACCTTTCCTACTCTGGGAGGTGGAGAATGCAGGTTTGAATCCACTCCATCAGAGAAGGGAACTGTATGCAGGTTTCCCTCCTTCTGCAGAAGAGCTCTGATGCTTGAAGTATTGCAGACTAAAGGAGGAAAAGGCATGTAGGGAACCTTTTGGCTGAAGAGTGGTCAGGCAATTTCAGGAATACAAAGCATGACAAAGGCTTTTCAAATGATCAACATTATCTGCATATGGTTGCTTAAATCCCATTCAAATAGCTCTTTGAGTATGATGATCTTTCTCTTTGGGACTCAGCCTTTCTCTGTCTCTAAGAACAGTTACAGTGGGAGAATAAATTCTTCAGAACCTGCAAAACATTGGTGTATGGTGATAACTTGGGCTGCCCAAGGTAACTGTTAATTGAAATATGACTGAGTGTCTGGCTTGTGCCTTTCCTGGGGCTTATGTTAGCAACAGCATCACCTTACATTAAGGGAGTACCTAAAATATCCTCAAAAATGTAGAATCTAACTTGGGATGAGCTATTACTATTACATTTCTCCTGAAGGCTGTGGGCAGTGCATGGAAAAAGCCTACAGCACCTTGTGAAAGGTAGTGGTGGTCAGAAGACTTAGAGAGAAGAATGCATCACTCACCTGTTCCATCTGGATTAGAGAAATAAGTGAAACACAAGTCTACACAGGAGTCTGATTTAATCCATCACTCTATTTTATGAAGCATCACACAGCATTTTCACCAATTAGCATTTGATAGCAGTTTAAGTAAGGGCCATGGGGTTATTTAAGGAAAAAAGCCAACAACCTATTTCATCATCACTGAGTCCTCATTTGGCAGCAGTGCTCTTGGAGGGCTTGGGTAGTACCCAGCAGTTGCTGAATTATTTGAGGAAAATCGTGTAAATCTATAATCCAGTGGTAAATCTGCAAGACAGAAACATACCACATCTGATTAGCAATACAGCCTGTATCACATAAAAAATAAGCTTGTGGTGAATAGCAGTACTTCTTAAAACCTTGAGCTGTTTGCTCACCAGCATCAGAATTCAATCAGATCGCATGATTACACATTTATTTGACATCTTCAGCTGTTCAAGGGATTGACTTTCAGAGTTTACTGAACTGCAGTAAAGAATATTCGGTTCCTTGATTGCTGAAATAACGCTATTCAGAGAAAATTATTTAACTAATGCTTAAATACTAATCAAAAATCTTCATTGAACCTAGATGCAGTTTTTCTCCCAATACACCTTCAAGTTCATTCTTTAATTTGTCACCCCTCTCTTTTATCTCAGCAATCTACTCATAAGATTCTTTGTTTAAAACAAAGAATCAGTTCCTTTTTTTGTTTTTCATGGCTATTGAAGCAAGATTCCTGAAAGACACCCACTCTTAGACCTTCTTGCAGTCCAGTGTTAACAACATAATTTTTTATCAAGCATTCTTAGAAATCTGCACTTGTAACTCGGTGTACTCATCACTTCCAGTCTGTAAAGAACACTGAATGCATTAAAATAGCTCTGAACAGTCAAAGCTTTATTTTCTGTAACTTTTTAAAAAGTCTCTGCCAACAGTGACCCACCCACCTTCACAGCCAGGAAACTGATACTTCCCGTGCTCACCTCATACTCAAAGTTCAAGAAACCAAATTAAAAACACATATAAATAAAACTTAGTTCAAGAAACAATTCTGTTTCAAGTAAATAAAAAGAAAACCCAACCTCTCGCCAGACAGGGTTAGCTCCTTTCCAGGTTGTCTGTTTAGAACTAAAGTAAAGCATAAAAGCTATTGCTCAGCTCATCTGTACAATAACTTATAAATTTCAATTTTGTTTTTAACTGGGAGTAAATCTGGGGAAGTGGCATCCTGTCACTCCGTAACACAATTTTTTCCCCGCACCCAACAGCTTCTATGAAACAGAAACCCACAATATTAGTAGTTTCTGCAAAAACAACAGGAAATCCAGCTCTGTTTACAAGTGATTTGCAGGCAGGCACCAGGACAGCATCCAGGCCTGCAGCTTTAAACTCAGATTGAACGTAATACAGCAAGCAAATGAGTATTTAGATCAAGCTGAAATAACAAGAGGCTGGAATAAAGTAGGAATAGGAGGAAAGTTAATTGGAGGAGAATTATTTAAGTGGGTGATTTTAGCTTGTCAAAGAAGTTAATTTTCTCATTTTGTCTGAGTCAGGGAAATCTCTGGAGCTCACTCTGAGCATGGCAGAACAGGCAGATGTTTTCCTAGTATGCAGAAGGCACAGTGGATTTACTGGCTGCTGAGTCTATTTATGATGCTCAGTTTAACACAAAGGTTTCAAAAATTACAAAATAAATTGAAAAAGAAAGCAAATATTTCCAAATATCTTTATGAGCTATAAAAATCAAATGTCATACAGTTACTTTTATAAAAAAGCTTTTATTAGCTTAATAGTCTAGCAGTCTGGAGGTTCCCAAGAGCCATTTAATTGAAGAGCAGCACAAACTGGGCAGACTTGCTACAGAGTTGCTTATTGCTGAGGCAAAGAATCAGCTGGATCAAAATGGTAATTTTATTGGTATTTCTTGGTAAACTAGCTTTACAGAATCAGCTGAAACGTCCAAACCATTCTATATACAGTGCAAAAGGCTCCAAAAGAGAATCATCCCATTTTTATATATTCACACCCCAGTCTATAATTTTAAATGTTGATTTTGTCTCAACAAGCTGACTTTGGAAGATGAATAGAAAATATCCTTATCCATTTTGCAAAAGCATGAAAAAAACCCCATACAGTATTTGATAATAAAGCCAATTGTGGGAAAAAACAAACAACCAACCCCCCCAAAAACCAAACCAACAAACAAAAAATCCCAAACAAAACAACCAACCAAAAAAAACACCCAACCAAAACCAAAGTTGCTTATTTTCAAGTTGTAGTTTTCCTAGTGGTGTTTTTTTTTTTTTTTTTTTTTTTTTTTCCCAGTGAATTCTTCAGGGTTTGCTGTTGTGCATGCTCACAGCTGCTGCTGTGGTGGTAGACCTTTGCATCTTGGCACCCACTTCTCACCTAACCCTGATGGAGAGTCATAAATGAGGCAGGGGGTAGATACGTAGTCATCTCTGAGACAGAGTTTGACAGCAAGGCTCTAATGAGTCCTAACCTGCACTGATAATGAATTCAGCACAAAACTCATCCAATATTGCCACTATCCTAAAAAACCCTAAATAGACTTGAACAAATGAAACAGCCTGAGACTGGAAGAAGGAACTAGCTGACTACTGATTTACTTGAGAATCACAGTGCCAGAATTTTTCTACTGTTCTTAGGTAATTCCATCCAGAGTATTTTTTTTTAACCCAAGACAAATAGGATGTTCCCTTTAAGAGCCAAAGACTCCTAGAAATCAGACATGAAGGGTCCCAAGAGGGTCCCAGAGGAGTATAGAAGGTCCTAGATCTACAGAAATGCCTGCTATTAAATGCATCACCCTGAGTTCCTGTCCCACTCCTTTCTTTGCTCCCACACCAGCCTGAGTGCGAGTGAATGATGAATACTGCTTTCCTTATGGTGACCATTCAGTGTTACTGGCATTTCCCAATGGCTTGGGCAACCTTCACAGGGTCTATGGCTTAACCTGAGCTCAGAAAAGCTCCTGCCCTGCCCTGCCTCCCTTACAGGCGTCCAGCAGCCCTGGTGTGAACAAAATAACAACATTTGAACAGCAGCTACTGTCAGTTACTGTGTTCCAGTTATCCAGATCCAGGTATTAAGTGACATTAAGTATAACATTCTGTTCTGATGCTCAAGTATACCCATATCCATGCATGTACTTAGGAGTTATGGAGGGATTTATATCATAGTTAAAAAGCTGACAAGTTCTCACTGTCTTCTCACTGTGTGCTGTGCACTTAGTAGTGCAGGCCAGCTAAATGAATGCCACAAGCTTTTATCAGAGGAAGACTTGGAGTTCCACCCACAAGCAAGGAAGAGAAACCACAAGAAGAAGGGAAAATGTAATATTCTCAATGAGTGATCAGGAAAGTATTTGAGCAACTGAATGGAAGACAATTTTAATTTAATCCAGACACAGGCCTGCTTGATAAACTTACTACTCTAATTTTTTTTAAATTTCCTTGAACAAACCAATACATTAAACAAATAAAATCTTAACTAAGCATTTTAGATGGATGTCATTGTTTTTCAATTAAAACACAGTCCAAGACTGAAACAGATTTTTCCCAAAATACACAGCAAAAATGTCAGGAATCATTTTTCAGTATTGACCAACAAAAGCAAAGCCAACATTTTTTCATCATGACACCACAGCAGCATCCCTAGGACGAGTGAGAAGCTCTACAGAAAGCAGAACTCCCGCTCCCACTCTGAGGTCTGCTCCTTGCCAGTGAGCAGGGCTGGCTCCAGATGCTGCAGAAGCCTCCTAATAAACAGCAGCGTTGTGTTCTTAAGTGAATCCAAATATATCCTCCTGATTATCATCAAGAAAAAGGCACAGGGAAGAGAACTAAAACCTTGTCAGTGATACCCAAGTTTGAAAAAAATCTTTAAACTGCTTAATTGTGGCAAATTTCAGAAAACATTGTCAGAGCTCTCTTACATCTCATCATCCAGGTGAAGTAATTATAGGGGCAGAGGGAAAACCATCAGCTAGTATAAATTATTTTGCTTTTACAGGATTTTTCATAATTAACATTGGCTTAGAAGCTTTATCACAAATCTTTCATTGTATTTCAAAGTCACTGCTGAAAGAAATTATTAATTTCTTAATGATAACAACTTCTAAAAATTATTTCTTAGCAGTGAAATAAGCACAATTGCTGCAGGGGAACTAACCAGTTTGGTTGTGCCTTTGAGTGACCTGACTTGCCAGTCTGTGGGTAACCTGTAACAGGTGTTGCTTTTTCTTGAATACTAAATGTTTCTATCTCCTGACCCATCTCTATTTTGGAACAGGCAAAGCAGCATCTGCACTAAAAGCTCAGGATGTGAGGCAGCATACTAGAGGCAAAAAGAAAAAACCAAGGCCACAAGTAGATTTATCTGATAGCAGTTATTTTTAGAAAAAACTTCTAAGTCTGATTTTCCTAAACCGGAGGTCAGATGTTTGCTGTACTAAAGCAAAGCTCCCAAAAGAGTGAAGTCAGCATGAGAAAAGCATTCCTTCTGTCAATTACATGGAAGTCAGTGCTGCTGTCTGCACAGTCCATAACCCAAAAGTTGGAGAGGAGGAGAGTATCTGTGAGGTGTCGTATGGGAAAGGGGGCACTCCTCAATATAGGTTTGCTCCACAGGAGAAAGCTTGAGTTTGGATATAGTTGGTGAGAGGAGCCAGTGCAGTTTACCCCTGGGCATGCACGAATAAAGACTAAAACTCCTCTCAGTCAAAGGTTTGCTGCTATACTTGCACTCACATAAGAGCTTTTGCCAACACAGGTGTATTGGGTGGAGATCATGCCTGTGGCACTGCCAGCAGACATTTGTGGCCTGAGCTTGGCCTGAGCAAGAGCTTCAGTGCCACTGAGGTTTGTCACTGGTTACTTTCCTGTGGTATCTAACACAGAAGACAGTGCTGTTGTAGAAAACCCCAGTGGCAAACTGCAGGGATATGTGCAGCAGCAGCTTCACCACGAGTTTTGCAGATGGACAAGTGCCTGGGGAAATGGAATGACTGTCCCATCGTGGCTGCTGTGATTGCCTGTGGTGTGCAATTTTACTGTAATTATCTTGGGAATAACAAGTCACATTACTTTGGGTCTACCCTATGGCCAAGGGACCACTGACCCCTTCCTGAACAAAACAGCTGTGCACAAGGCGTGCACTAACTCGCAGCTGAGCCTGATAAGAGTCTGCAGTGAAGGAAAGCCTTAGAAATTCCTTTGCTGTTTTGGGTTTTCATGAGAAAACTCATTATTTCTACGTGAGGGAAATGTCTCTCATTTTTGTTTTAGTTTAAACAGTGTTTTTTGAAAGTCTTGTAAGAAAATAGCCCTGTGTGGTTGATCTGAAACTGATTAGAAGAAAATATTGGACTGTAATATTTTTAAATATCTAGGTGAAGACTTAATCTAAAAAAAAATCTTAAGAGAATGCCTCAAGATCCTACCAGGATGTGTTAGTCTTTCAGGGATCTGTAATTAATTTCTGTGTGAACGACCATTCTGGATCTTAGAGCAGGAGGAAGGGCTTCTGAGGTAGGTTCAAGAAGTTAGCCTGGAAACAAGCTGACAGGCATTTCTGACTAAAACTAAATTCTGATTAAAAAAAAAAAAAAGTTGCATTTTGAAGTTCCTGTGAAGGAGCTATATTAAGACAAAGGCAGAGATGATACATCCCTTTAGTTTCATTTTGAGGTAAACGCACCAAGATCAACCTTCCTCTCCAAAGTCACGAGATGGGTTAATCTCATCGTGTTCCCCTCTCTCGTAAAACAAATGTTTTCTTTCCCTTTCCCTGATTTTTTCTCTGGAGGGGTGACAAACATTGTTTACCTTAAAATAAAAATCCACACACAGACACACATGAAGACAAGGCCTACATAGTTTTTTTGTGCATGTGTGACCATCTTAATCCAGAGGGAATATGTTAGGCATCCATCCAGAGTACTTAAATGCTTCCAGCAATGTTGTTTGTACACGTGAGGTTGCAGGTTATGTATAATTTCAGTCTGGTCAGATAAGTATTTTAAATACTTGGTGATTTACCTATTTTCACTAGTTTTCACACTCAAAACTATCATCACTTTAATATTACAACGAGGGTTTATAAAGTGTCAATCTGAACCCACCTCATAAGGCTGTGATCCAGTCAAAACCCAATTATAGCTTTAATTACAGCCTGCAAATGAAATTATGCTGCCTGAGTTGAAGGATAACTTTAAAGCAGAAATGACTGAGTGGTTCCCCCTTTCTTAATGAGTTGCTCATGAGTTCTCCCTTTAATCTTTTCGAGGTGCCTGTACTTTGACATCTCATAGAGCAGAATAACGATGGCAGGAACATTTTTGTCAGCTATTGGCTAGGAAGTAATCTTTTGGGTTCTGCATGATTTGACATGGTCTTCAGGGGCACAAGTCACTACACCTTTCAGGAGGAGGAAGGAAAACCTGAGCAAACTGTAATACACTGAATACTGTCCTTTTTACACTGAAAATTACTATTAAGTAGTCAAATCCTGTGGTAAAGATGAGGTCTCAGACCATCTGGGAAGTAACTAGGTCCTAAAGACTTTTTATAAACTAGTCCTGATTTATTGAACAATAATTTTTTTATGGTTAAAATGCTGTTTATTGTTGGTTTCAGCTGTAGTTTTCAGCTGAAAAAATAGATGCCTTATATTTATTGGTTGTGCTGAGCATGTTTTTTCTTTTTCTTTTTTTTTTTTTCCTAAAAGGAAAACATTGAAACCAGTTTCCTGGAACAGATGAATCACATTTACATTATCTGATGCTTTTCAACTGACACATAGATCAAGATGCTCTTTATACATCCAGAACACGTATCGTCCCTCTATTTGGTTATCTTTGTTGTCTGTTTTTTTTTCCTTGTATGAAACCTCAGGGCCAGAAAACCTCAGAAATGCTATGGTTGTGTATTTACACCAATTTTCCACCACGTGTAAGAATACTTTTTTTGCATAGAAGGTTTAATTATAAAAATGACCTCTTTGGCCTTGTAGCAGCAACTATTATCTGTAACAGCAAATTCCCAAAGCAGTTTAAATTCTCAAAGCATTTTGATGAATTTAGTCTTTAGATGCTATTGTATAGATACAGTCTTACACTGAAGTTGGCAAGTAAAAGCACAGTTGAAAGATAAGGCATTAAATATGAAAAGTTTCTGCTAACTACCAATGCATAATATAGATAGTTCTATGTGTTTAAGGGAATTATATAATATTGTATCATTTGAATAAGAGCACGATTATCAGTCTGGTTACAGCAGGGACTAATGTAATTTTAAAAGGAGTTGGATTTTGCTTTAAGTGATGTAATATCAATGACAAAACATAGAACTAAGGTGCAAAAACATGAGGGGTTTTTTGTTTGTTTCACTTCAGCAATAATTACAAATGATGTTGTTTAGGATACAGAAATCAGTATATGGCTGATTAGTGTAGTATATGGCTGATTAGTGATTAGTCTATCACATGACTAGTGAAATTCATGTTTTCCATGATAACATTGATTCCTCCAGGGCAGTCACCTTTAAAATACATGTGGAAGATGGTGTGTGAAGTTTGCAATTTGTGGTTGATCTCTGCTGGGCAGACCCGTGTATCTGCGACCTGCACATTGCCAGTTCTGGAGCCCCAGCCACGGCTGCCTTGAGCTTTCCATTGTGCAGATAATTTGCAGCTCTAAGCAGAAACATGAACTTCTTTGTCATGGTTCACTGGCAATTTTATCATTATATTTATACAGCAAGCAGACTGACGACTCAAACTCCTGCAGAAAGTGGCAGGGTACAGATCTGTAGGCATCTTTAAAGGGACAGCTTTGGTTAATTATAATGGAGATTTTTTTCTCTAGTTCTAGCTAATTGAGATAACAATAAGGCATGAAAAAAAACTTATGCAGCCATATGGGCAAACCCTGATACAATTTCATACCGCACACAAGATTTAAAAGAATGCATTATCCTCATGCATGACAAATGGTTATCAAATCTCCAGAGTGTGAAATGAACTGTCTCCATAAAACATTTATGCTTGCACTGATTCTTTGAAATGAAATTCTCTTGAGCTGAAATATCACTCAATCTCCTATTCTTGCTGCACTGGTTTTTAATCCTACTACAAGCTTCACCATTCAGAGGTTATGACACAAATTTAGAACATTAGGTTAAGAATTATGAAATCAGAAAAAAAAGTTTTTTATGTTCTCCTTATTACAATTTAGAGCCTACTTCCTTAACCTTTTCTTTGCAATGAAGAAAAAAAACCCCACACCCTTACCAAAATCTGCCCCCATAGCTCTAAAACTCCTCATGGAATTTTTTGAAGTGTGACTTTATAAAAATACCAAACATAGTGAGATTGAAAGGCAAAGCATTAGCTTGAAATATGTGTATCATAATTTTGGATCAAAGAACTATTAATCAAAAACCTGTCTGAAATGGTATCATTTGAAACTGTTGAAATTACTGTTGGAACACCTATATGATGCAGGAAGTGCCATTATTAACATGGGGATCTGGAAATGTGATCACATGGTCACAGAGTAGTGGTCACTGTCCTTGAAGGTAAAGTTCAGATTATTCAGGTAGGAAAGATAAGAGCAATCTTCCTCTACTTGGCTCATACCTAAGCTTCTGAAGTGGAGAAGGATATCCTGGAAACTGTGGTTTATGCAGAATATAATTTCTCAGAGAGACCCCTACACCTTTTAATTTCCATGTGGGAGCTCTAAAGTAACATTCCCACAGTAATGGATCCCAGTTTGGAAAATCTGTCTTATGATATCATTGTGCTTTAAAATGCTCAAAATCTGTAAGGGAGCTGTAAATGAGGAGAGACTCAAAAGCAGAAAAGTGGAGAAACAGATGGATTTGTGAGTGAGGCATGTAGGATAGGAGTAGTGACATTGGCTTCTACTATTTTATTAACCATGCACTGTCAGTATCTGATTTCCACTCCAAACTGATGGAAGTACACAGAAGGTATTGTAGAAGGTCTCCTTTGAGCAATTTTAACAACAAATGAAATGTACTTTTTCATGCACAAAGAAAATGTCAGTTTCTCTTCAGGGACTCTCAGGGGAGTTCAGACGAGGAACTGTGGTGCAATAGTCTGCAGCTCCAGTAACACCTTCCTTGCCAGAAGCGAGATTAAAGTTCAGAACTTCTAATGCATCTTTGAACTGGTATTGAGTAAGTGAGTTACCAGTACTGAGTAATGTTGAATAGTTTTTGGAATAATCTTTTTCAATGTGTCTTGAGAAGTAAACCAAGCTGTTCTTTATGCACAGATACTCATTGCAGCCAAACAACAAGAATCAATCTTAGTCGGCAGCACAGCCATCCACCACATTTCACCAAATATTTTTGCAGCTCACAAGCTGTTGGCATCCTGACTTGTACGTGGCACTTATGTAGGTGTGCAAAAGCCAGGTGAGACATTGTTGATAGAAAAGCTCTTGTCAAGCCCCGGTTCACAGGAGGCTGAAGGGAGGTGGCAGCTTGTTTAGCTGGGTCAGGCTGAGCGAGGTGCTGCTAAGGCTGAGCCAGCCAGAGTTGAGCTCACACAGTCAGCACATCGCTGGCTGGGAGCTGACTTCATGTGGTCAGCATGGTGGCAGCCTGACTGCAAGCTTGGGCTCAGGGGATCTTGAGGAAAGGCCTGAGTTCTTGCAGCTTGGCCGTGGAAAGTCCTCTGCTGGTAATTAAAGCAGATGAATGGGAAAGAAAAAGCTGGAGAGCATCAAATTCGCATAACCTATTTCAGTCTCCTCTAACTAGTTATTCCCAAATAGCTGCAGCTAAGATACGACTTACAGCTGCAGCCAAAAACTTCAGGGCTTGGCAAAGCAGAGGTTCTCACAGCTTTCTGTGACAGGAGTCAGACAAGGTATTCAAGAGGAGTCAGGAATTCCTTAACATCCATAATAATGAACATCTGCTCTTCCACACAAACAAACAAGAAATACCCCTCTCTATAAGAAAGCAAAGATGTTCTTGTACCTTCAAATTTGAGTCTGCTGTCCAGTGCACAGCTGCAAGTCTAAAACAATATTTCTCCCCCGTCCTTTAGCATTGGGGTTTAATTTTTACAGACATGACCCCCTGCCCCAGCACTGGTTCAATGCAGCGAGGGACAGCACATGGTGTCCCTCTTAATGGAGAAACAAGAGCTCCACTGCTGATGACAGGCAGCTATCCTACTCACTAACTGCCCAGATATGCCTTATGGGTTCACAGTGTTTCATCTGTAGCTGGAAAGCTTGTCATACATTTGTGGTTCAGAGCCCTTGCTTGTCTTTCAAACTGAGCTGTGGTTGCGGGGGAGCTGGCTGGGAGGCAGAATTGCAGACTGTGGCTGACCATTTTCTCTTGGCCAGTACTTCCAAAGCAAGCCACAGCATGACCCTGGAAAAGGTATTAGATGGGAGCTTTATGGAAGTTATCTTTCTGTTGGCATTTTCCCTTGGCATGTTTGGGCTTTGTGCCTCTAGGCTGAAATAGACTGCAAAATGGCAAATATCAGAAGCATAAATAAATTGTGGCAGTCTACGACTGTTCTGTTTTGAGATATCCATACAATGTAAGTACAAAAGTAAGTGTAAAATATGATTGCAAAGAAAAGGTCTATGGTCTCCTGCTGCAGAAGCCACTGCTGGGCAAGCCTGAAATGCTCTCTTGCAACACACCTTTTATTCCTTGGTCTTATGCACAAAGAAGGCAAAAGATGCTGAATGCAGGGGTTTGTAAAGTAAATGCTTGCTGTATTCTTCATTCATTAAATAATTTTTTTATTCCTTTAGGTATGGGTACCGACAAAGTTCAGTGACGCAAAATGATAGATGGAGCACATTTTCATCACCACTTTGTAATCCACTGGCATGTACTGCAGCTGCAAAGTTACAGCGAGCTGATAGGGGAAGTGTAACAAGCCAGATCAGTGAGAAACATTTTTGTAAGTATAACACTGCCAAGTAACTTTGCATGCTGTTTGTTTCAAATGTAGCTCACCACTGAAAGCAGAAACAGCAAATCACAGTGGGGAAGTATGGACCAAGTTCAGGAACTACAGTCTGGTAAATGTTGCACCCTATCTCTAATAGAAAAAAATTAAACATCTAGTATTTGCAGACACAAAAAAACCCCCCTGGTGTATCAGGCAACAATTAAAAGCAAAACCATCAAAGTAATCAATGGCCACTAGTGCTAAGTGTTGCATCCCATGAACAGAGTATTTTGAATGTATTTTAGATCCATGTAATGTCAAAACCAGCTCTACAGCACTACAAACTTACTATGAATACTGCATGTTCATTAGAAAAAAACCCCAAACATCTTCCTTACCTGCTATTGCTTCCAGACTAGGGATTGCAATAGTGCTGTAAGTGCTAATACATTTACAGGACCACGTGTGAACTAAGGTCTCCTCTGCATTTTCCAGGCCTGGCAATCTGTCCATGAAGAAAGAGCCCCACTGTTTAGATACAAAGTAAGGAACTTTGAGCTGATCTCCCTGAAAGAAAAATAAATAAATATGTAAGTTTAACAAAAAGAGGAATCTTTATTTATTTATATACAAGCTTTAGTTTAAGGTGTGTTTTGAGTTTTAGTTTAAAATTCTAAAGCTTTTCTGATTCTCTGGGAAGCCTATATTGTATCTCAGGAGCAATGTGGCTTTAAAATATAAAGACAACAACAATCTTCCCATAAATCCCCAAGTTCCTGTAAGTAAGTTCCTGTTTATAGAATTTATGGTTTTTCTAGGACATAAAAAGTGAACTTTCAACATTTCTTTAACCATTTCAGAAAACCCCTTCTATTTTCCCTGTTTTTCTGTTTTTGATAGTGTGAATTGTTTTCTGCTCTTCCCCACTGGACAGGCTGTGATACAGCTGGGATCTCCTAGAGGAAAAGAAACTTCCTGACGCTGGGTGGAGTAACTGCAAAGAATGCATCATGCCACCTGTGTTATCTGTTTCTGAGCTGAGGAATGAGTGAAAACAGAGCCTCAGAATCCATGAGAGACATTCAGTTACCTAAAAAATTGTGGAATATTAGTTTTTTAATGTATATTTTCAGTCACAACATCTTTTCAGGCACAACATTTTAAAGAAAGCATTAAACCAGCATTGGGAAAATGGACTTTTTACCAGTACATCTTGAAACTTGTTACATACTGCCATGAGCAATCAGAAGAGAATGCCAGGACACATCTACAGAAAGATGAAAAAATGGGAAACAAAACTACACTACAGAAAATCTGTTAAAGTAATTTGTGTACAATTTAACTTCTCAGAGCTGCAGAGCACAGAACAGATACTGTAGTTGTGCCTCCAGGTTTGTGAACTTTTGTACTTTATTCTCCATTTAACCCCTCTCTTAAAAGTTTTGAGAATCTGCTGGAATCATTTGTGTTTATGACAGAGGCCTGTATCTTTTGATCACGAGGAAGCTGTTGAGGCAGCTGAACAGACCACACCAGTAAACACAGAGCCACTCTCTCCATGAGTCTGTGTTGCAGTTTTTCCTCTGAGTATAGATGGAGGGGAAGTACTGATTTCAACAAATGTAGATATTAATTTCTGTCTTCTGATGGAAATAAATTGGAAAAAACCTCCTATCTTTTGTTTCAAAATAAGCATTTAACTGAAGTCCTGAGCTTTTTTTTTTTTTTTTTTGTGTGCCTTACACAAAGGGATTGCACATTACTTTCTTTTTTCCCCACTAAATCTTATCTTTCTATGCAAATCCCAAGACTTTACATCAGTTATATTTAAGTATAGATGCTCTGATGAATTAAAATCTGTTTGCCAGCTGGATGACACATGCAGAAAGCTCTTAAGGTTGTTACAGCTGTTCAGGTGATTAATCAAAACAACCCCAGTACTGGCCCACATAAGCATTTGTACAGAAGACAGGGCCCTGTTTATTGGCAAGAGGAGAGATGTGAGGGTTCTGCTTTCTGAAGTGGATGGTTAGTTCAGCAGACAATTAAATATGTAACGAGGAAATGAACTGATTTTTATGGAAGTTTGATTTGAGAGTGGGATTTTCTTCCTTATTAAGGAGGCGGGAGTTAAATTTTGGATTTACAACCCAAGCCCTTGGTGAAATTGAACCCAGTTAGATATGAGACTTGTCATCAAGTCACCTAGTACAGAACTCCCATCATTTTGCTGGCTTATCTCCAGGGCAGGTCTGGCAGGTTAAATCTCGATTTAAAATCTTGGAAGAGCAGTCGAAACTTTGAGTACATCCCTAGGAAACATCAGACATTGCTCCCCCTTCCATCCCTAACTGATGCCCTGAAGATGTCCTTATCTCACCTGCAGCACACATCATAGCCTGCAATGAAGGACAGACCACACACCATGAACCTGTACATCCATGAAATGAGGCAAAAGTCTCCTCTTACTGTGGCTACTCACATGCCTGGGGGCACCTGCCCAGCAGCAGGGCTGAGGAGCTCTGGAAGATGCATCAGCCACTCCTGCAGTCCCCAGACACAGAATTTGCTCTCTCACAGCAGGACAGTAGAGCCTGGAAAATGCTGGGCAATCCCTCTTTCTCATGCAAATCCCCCAGGCATATGGGTTTGCTCTCAGGCGTATTGGTCAGACAGCAGCAGGTCAGATGTTGATTGTGTCAGTCGAGGGTACAAAGCCTCAAAGAAAACATCTACACTTCAGGGAAATAGAGATGGTACCAGAAATTCCCAAGTTCCAGGGCCTTCCACAAAGTCAAAACACTTGGAGTACTTACTACCACCTTTGCTTTGTTAAGTCTAGGCAAATAGGGCCTGTTAACAGAACAGACAGAGTCTGTTTATAGGACCCTTGGGTAACACTGATTTGTCAGCTTACAAATTACCTTTCTAAAATACAAATGAGCAGGGAGCTAAGCCCAGAAGTTTTTCTACATTTGGTAAAGAGATGAAAGAAAGAAAGATGTAAAGGAGACAGGAGTGAAAGATCAAGCTGTTAGCATTTTTAAGGGCCTTATTTAGATGTAGATCTGCCATCTATGCCATCATCTTTCTAGCAAGCACAGAGCATGAGGAATACTTTACTGCATCTGATATAGGTGATGGCACTGATGATGGTATGCTTTGTCCTGAGGTAGTAACACACCACTGACTCTTGATGCCAGAAAAAAATCAGTGCTCAAAATACAGTTGTTCTGGTGTAACAGTATTTGAGATGTTTCTGTCAGCTGTGCTGACCACAACAACAGGATGTCCCTGAATCACACACCCATGCTGGGTGTGCAAATGGACAAGCCAGCCACTGGTCTGAGGTTTATTTTGCACAGAACCTGCCCTTCTACACATCATGCAAATATAAAACATTGCACCCATGATTATTGCATCTAAACTACAACAGGGATAACTATAAGAAAATTTAAAATAAAATGTGCTGCACTTCAGGGTATTGCCCTAAGAAAATTGCTTTAACTCACCAGGCTTCACAACAGCAGATCAGGTTGTTCCTGAAAGTACTGTTAGATTTGTGCCAAAGATAAACAGGAATAAAGAGACAAACAGAGCCAAAAGGCATAAAGTAAATAGCCCTGTCTATGGTCACACCAAGGGAGTCAATGGAAATTCAGGGGGATAACAGCCCTGACTTCTACAACAAACCAGTCACTAAGCAATATTGTAAAAATTAAGATTTCCCTTCTTACTACAAAATTATCATCTATATCCACCAACTAATTCTTTGATTTCTGCTCCATTCATTCATATAGCCCAAGGTTTTACACACTGACAGCTCCTCTGTAATAATTTTCCTCGAAATCCTGGGACAAATTCCAGCTTTGAGTTTTCATTAATGGAACTGATCACACATTTAAAGAACAGAATGCAAAACCAAAGCCTCCAGCCAAGCAAACAAACCCCCAATTTTGGGAGGGAGGGAAATCTTGTTTCAACACAAAGCCTTGTATTTTTATTCACCCTGCATGCTGCAATTTACTTAGGATCCAAGTAACTGCATAAATAGTTTTTAGTTTGCTATTCTCTTGCTTATTTGGTTATGACTCACATACTTAAAAGAACTGCAGTGGTTAACATAATTTCCCAGTTATGTGTATCTGGCTTATATCATGCATTTAATTGAAGGGAAAAGACAAAAACTGCAAATGAAAATGGAAATCACAAGTCTCCCACTTGGTGTGTGAGAAGGTTGTTTTCTTCCCCTCTGTTAGTGATGAAACATCAGTCAAACAATTAAAACCAGAATTCTGTAATTTCTTTCTGAAAGATGCAATTGCCAATTAAAGTAATACTTTATTACTTTAATAGTATTTTGTGAAGAGTGATAGCATTGAGAGTTGCATCATGTATTAAGTTTTCAGTCCCTCTGCACACACAGCATGGTATGGAAAATCTACAGCAGTACTGTATTTTATTGTCAATGAGGGCTGATTACCCAGATGAAATCTAATCTGTTTGTGACTAATTTTCCATAAACACCTGACTTTGTACAATCCTTTGAATTGGCTTCTCTCCCTTCTAAACCAAAGGGTTAATGGGAGAAGTTCCTCCCATAATGGGGGAATGAAAATAAAACTCTCATAGGCTTGTAAAGGGAGTCCCTTTGAACTAGTCCTGTTAAGTTAGTGGTGTCCAGTCAACTGCAGAGATATGGATGTGACCTGTTGTTCAGACTCCAGTGAGCAGCATGGTAATGAAATAACACCACTGACCTGCCACGGCTCCCCTGGTTCAGGTTCCTTTAATCAACGCAATTCATTTCTCCCTTGCTTGCTCGCTGTCACTGGTAGCGGATGTAAACGGAACAGGGGTTGTGTGTGGTAGGTGCAATCTCTTATCAAGAATGCTACAGTGTCAGTGAAATGTCAAGCACCTGTCTAAAAGTCTCAATTTGCTGCTTGACAACTGCTGCGATTGAGAAGATGGATCTCGTGAGTAGCTGAGCAGAGGTGTTGCAACAAGGGAAAAGCAAATCGTCATTGTGGGCTCGGAAACACATCAATCCTTTACTCTTTCTTTATACTTTGAGGGAAAGAACCACTTTCTGTCTTTCTGTTTAAAAAATGTGTGCTCCAAAAGCATATATTGGACATGCTTCAGAAACCATGTTGAACAAATCCCTCAAACCTTAAGTTTTATGTAGCAATGCAGCAGAGTCTCCAGTCAGAGAATGAACAAATTTATGGAGGATATTGAGTTATTTTTAAAGCATTAACTATTTAAATCAAATTGTATTAACCTAAAAGTGTTACTAGCTCTTTCTCCCTTACCTCTGCTTCCTACTAAGAAACACATTCTCTTGATAGGATATTGATTTTCTTTTTTACTTCATTTTTGTTCTTTTACAACCCCTAAACTAAAAGCCTAAACTTTAATGATTGCATTTCCTTATTTCAGTGACTTAAATGTCCTTGTCTGACTTTAGCTTAGAAATCAGGATAGTGGGGGAAAATATGAGATATGTCTATTGAAAAAAATACGATATAGATATCACATCTATATTGTTTAGTCCCATTGATGATACCGTTTTCTCCATTAAAACCAGGAGCCTTTTTAACACTTAGATTAAAAACATACCAAGTATAAATGCACGTCCCAAATATTTTCTATTGGTAAGTTAACTTCTAATCACAAAGAGTAATTATTTACGAAGAAAAATAAAGTTTAGTGCTTTACAAAGAAAAAGTGTGAAAAGCATATGTATTGCTCAGCAATTAGAAGAAAATGACCTATTTATTCAGTAGCATATGAAATGAAGAGACACTCCAAATGGAGAGTGGGGCTTTGCTGTAGTTCCTACCTAGATGGGACATGCTGGAGGTACAATGCTGCCTCATCATCCATCTCAGTGCTGTTTCCTATCCACTTTGCTCTTTTGCAGCAGAGGAAAGGTGAAACCATAGTAACTTCCCACATTCTGTGGGAGAATTAAAGGGTGACAGCAATGCTAAGGCCCTGCTTCCCTACTGTGATTAACCTGAAAATCATATTATTTATCTGAGCACAGCTGTCACCAAAAATAACAACCTGTACGGGAAGCAGCAAATTAAAAGTTCTTTGTATATAAGGAAAGCACAAGCAAACCATATTTCAGAGAGAAAGAAGCCTTCCAAACAACGTAATAAAAATTCCTTCGTGTTTACAGTTGGCCACAACACACAGAGAAATGTCATGAACTCAGCAGAGTTCAGGCATTGGACTTGTGATAAGTGGGCATGAAATTTCTCCTTGTGGGATGGAGGGATCTTGTTACTAAAAAGGTTCTTGCTAAGGGAGAGCATGTACAGCTCCTTTTCTAAGATCCACGACTTAGCTCCAGGTAGCGGTGCTGTGTCACCCCACGCATTGCTGAGCTGGGACAGGACAGTATCCTCCTGCTAAGACAAGGAGGACACATCTGTGGGGGATGCTGATGCTGCCAGCACCCTGATAAGACAAGCAGGTTCATTCTTGGTGCAGGTGACATTAGGGTTTTTTGTAATTTACTTTATTCTGTTCCAGGAAACATCTGCAGGAACCCTTACCTCGTATTTTCCTTTCTTCTCCAAGGGCTCAGATTCAGCCTTTGTAGGCACTGGACCTTTGTCCCCTAGAAGCTCCTCTAAGATGAAGACAGTTTCCCAGTTGCTATAGTGACGAGCTGGGAAAATATCTGAGTGCATACTGTCACCAAAATAAACAACCTGTGAGGGAAGAAGAAAATTAGAAAGTTCATTGTATGTGAGGAAAACACAAACAAACTGTGTTTCACAGAGAGAGAAAAAGAGCCTTAAAATGACCTAATAAAAATTCCTCCATGTTTACACTTGGTCAAGACATGCAGAGATCCTATTAATGTCAAGTTTGGGGTTTTATCTTCAACCAGCTCCATAAAGGAAAGGCTGGCCCCACACACCCTCCTTGCTCTTGCCCTCCATGGGCATTGGAAAGGGATGCCTAACTGGGACCAGCAAAAGGAAGTGTGAGTTTTTCGGCTAACAGAAATAGCCTGATAGGAAGCAGTAGAAAGACTACCAAAAAAAAAAAAAATACACCAAACTGGAACAAGTTTTAGACTACACTGTAAACAAGACAGAACATTCTTCTTGGTGACTCAAAACTCTTCTGTGTCCAGGGAGAAATTTATTCACTGTGAAAAATATTGTTACACCATCTTTAGTGGCATTTTCACCTATCCAGATCTGTACTTAACATATTCCTAGTTTTCACTGATGCCATCTTACATCAATAACTTTAATCAAAGTTTGTCTCGTGAATACTTGACTGAAACAGGGTATTAGCAACATACCTTGGGATCCAACTTGCCAGTCATCTTCTTCAGTAGATCATAAAGCTGGGTAGCATTACCTTGGGAATACCAACCAGGCTTGTCCAGTGACAGCAGAGCCTCCTGCTCCTCATCATTTTCTGAAATCACCAAGCCAAATTGCATGCTGTTAGTGAGACCAGCCCATCCTCCTGTACTTGTGAGATGTGTGAGAAGCTGCCTGTGCACAGCTGGTCTATTTTGACATTAAACCAGCTCCAGTGTCTGGCTCAAGTTCTGGTACAGACTGTGGATTCAGTCAAGGTAGCTGGGGATAGGCAGATATTTGTAAGAAGAGCAGCTGAGCCTTGTGTGCACCAGCTACAGAAGAAGACCTAAGGAACTAAATTAATGGACTTTGCCACCCAAACACTGCAGCAGGAGGCCACACAGACCAGACTGATGGAGCTGCTACAGATGAAGATGAAACCATGAGATAAAACAGACAGCATGTACCTTGCCATGCATAAAAATGACCCACAGTTTTTAAACACTGGCATAAACCCAACAAAACAGAACTGAAGTAGCTCTTAAGGATGTTCATCAGCCTTAGATCAACACAATGAGTAGTTCCAGTTATCATCCAGTTTGGAAGAAATGATGAGTGGACAAATGATGAGTGGACAACAACCCCAGTGCTGCTGGTGGTGGTATAATCCACATTGACATGTACCCACTCTGGCAGTGTCAGCAAATTAGAAAAATCAGTAGAAACTAAACTCCCTGGTCATCACCCAACTCTGCCATAGGCTTTGTCTTTGGCTGGTTCCAAAGCACGGATCTGTCCCAGTGTCCACGTAGCCTTGCTGCTTTTTGAAATCCATGTGCTATTGCCAGATGAACTTCTCTTAGCTCCTTGCTGGAGCCAAAATAGTAGTCTCAATGAACTGATAAACTACAATTTCATCAGAAATATTAATATTAATGTCTTTTGTCTATTGAACTGGTGAAACAAAAGGCTGATTTTGTTATTTAGTCTCAAACATGTCTTACTTTTATGCTAGAGAAAGAAGAGTTAGAAATCAATACAGTACTTAGATCTGACAAGTTTTTCTCTTGCTCTATAGAATTTTTCAAAGTACTTAAAATGTTAGTAATAAGAGGAAAAGAGCAACTTCTACTTGGTTAGAGACTGCTCAAGTTGAAATGCAAATTTTGAAGAAACGCTAAGACAGCTTTATGTTTAAGAGCACTGAAGATGCACATGGTGCAATACATTGGCCTTTGAAACAATTTAAAAAAGAAGCACAAAGAGGGAAATGGGTATGTGGAGAGAGGAACAAAACCATTCTTTAATATTATGAATCTACAGATTTGAAGAAATGAAGACAAAACAATTCTATATTAAGGGTGTTTTATAAAATAGGAAAAAACAAGGAAATTCAAAGTTGACATTAACAATTCATGTAGAACTTGTGTGGAAATGCCTTTTTCTTTGTTCTTCAGGAATGTAAAAATAATTACAATAATAATAAATATGATAGCATCCATTAAAAAAATCCTCATTTCCTGACTATTAAAACCTTTGATCAAACAACTTCTGAGTAAACAGAAATTGTCAAAACAATACATTTATTTAATTTCCCTTTTATTTTTAGACATATTTGGAAGGTTGACTGAACAAGTAGACACAATCTTCAAATGACATAGACATAAAAACTTTCCAGATGCTATAAAGCTTTTTGAAATCTGAAAATATTTGTGTATCTTCATTGTCTCTCCAGTCAATCAGGAAAATAGTGGAGAAAAATGGAGATTTTATGAGAGATATTTTCAGAATAATGACATTGCATTTGCACACAGGAGCCCTACATATTACAGCATTTTCAGGAGGCTGCAGCAAAGTGCAAAACCCTACTCGCAACCTCTATGGAATGGCATGAGGGGAAGTCCTGACTGCAACAATTCACTCTAATTACAAGGTAGTGGACCTCTCACTCTGTGAGAGCTATTACTGTCACCCCTAGCAAGGGGATTAATCTCACTTAACTCAAGGCATCCGGAATTTAGGCTTCAGTTACAATCTGAACTAGTTGGCCAGGAACCTGTGGTAGGAAAATGACAGTACCACAAGCATTTTCTAGGGGTGCCAGCTCTGGACAAGGAAAGGATTTAATTAAGTTAGAAACTTTGCTTTTAGGCAATGAAATAAAGGGAAAGTAATTTCCCCTTCAGAAGGAAGCAGCAAACAGCACTGAGATGTCTAGTTCATTATGGGAAAACTTCAAATTTGGAAGGAGCTTCATAAATCTGAGGAATTAGGAAAGGTCCTTTAAAATATTTGAGCTGTAGGATCATAGGGAAAACAACTGTGAATGGACAAACCTTGCCTTGAACCATTCCATAAGGCTGCTTGTGCTCACACACTGAGGGGTGACTGTGTCAGTTTTATCACTGTAATCTGGAGTGGAAGGAAATGGATGGTGTTCCAGTAGCGATAAGTCATTAATGAGAACAGTTTCTAATTCGTTTACATTTGTCCAGTGGTAAAATACAGCTAAGAATATTATTCTTCAGCACTGCCTTTTAAGGCTTTTTGTAGTTCTGCCATGTAAAGATTGATACACAACAACTTAAAACCCCATCAATGACACCATTGGCTCTGGCCTTGTATGGTAGCTACATGACAGCACTGAAGAAATCTGCAAATTTCCTGCAAAAATGCTGCATAAATGTGACCATGGTAGTTCCTAATATATATTAGATATTCTAAGATGAACACTGGCTACACTCAGTCAAGAGCAAAACTGCTGCTGACCTTCTTTCCACTTTGCTGTTATTGATTCTTAAAAGTTCATTCAAAGGTCAGAAATGCTATAAATATTTGTCCAGCAGGAAGCAACATACATAGGCGGGGATGCTTTAGGTCTTATAAGCTAGGAAAAGGAGATGTCCTGACAATTTCAACCAGACTGGATAACCAAAAAGAATTTCTCTGATGATTTAGAGTGACCTGCCTCCTTCTGAAGCCTCATATAACACTGCAACCCAGATTCCTGGCTGTAGACTGAAAATGTTCCACGTCAGGAAATGTAAAGGTACCAAGCAAGTAAAATTAAAATAATTAAACCCAGAAAATCATTCTGTTAAAACACTTGCTCAAACCTAACTGTGATTCAGAGCAGTCTTCCTGAGGGGAAGTTACTGTTCCTTTTTAAAAACAACAACGAAAGCTTGACTCACGCTGGGGCAATATTAACATTGCCGGGATGGCAATTTCCATATAGCTTTGTCTAACAGCTGGGAAATAGTTTCTGATTCAGAAATATACTTTCATTGCCAATAAAAGATAAGTTTCTTCAGATAAACCAATTCACTAACAAGACTCAATATCCTTTTTCTTTTGAGAATTTTCTTGCCTACCTTTAAATGTGCATTGCAGCTTTAAAATGTGGCCTTGAGGAACATCTGGTTTCATTCTGAATGATTATGCAAAAAGTAATCAGTGAAGCTTATTCTCATTTAAATGACAACTGATGGTAATTTACTTTGGCAAAGAGTCATTTTTTGGGAAAGACTTTGCACAGCTTGCTTAGTGCCATCTGCTCTGTGTCCTCTTACCGGGTTATACCTGCTGAGACGGAAAGGGTCTGAACCTGGGGGTCTATTCCCCAGCCTAGCTGGTATTTACACTGTTAGACCCCAGGCCATGGGATAGGGCTCTTGGTTAGGAAGCACGAGGTTAAGAGAGAAGCTGAAGTCAGGGCAAATTTATGCTTCAACAGTTATTCACCTACACTGAGCCACACCTACACGCAGGTTAATTTCCATCAGTTCACCACCCCTGAGGCACCACCCTGTGTAGCTCCTGTGGCTGGATGCCCTGCAGTGAGTGCTGGCTACACACTGGGGCCAGGACCCACTAGTGACTCACCAGAGAGCCTGAGAACAGCTCACATCAACTTGACTGGGCAGATACCAGGGGAAGAAAGCAACTCCAAGTGCCCAGAGGCCCTACCAGCTGAAAGAGTGCTGGGTTTAACTACAATGTGCATACAGCTCACTCACAGCCCATCCTTCTGCCTTTCCCAGGACAGCCTTTAACTCCTTTCCACAGAGACCTAGTTACACTGGCTGTTAGGGTTACGGGTGCTTTTTTCCCCCTCTTTGAGCTGTGCAGAAGAATGAAAAACATGCGTCAGCTCTGTCACTGCTCGTGCCTGCACCTGCTCCTGCCTCTTCTTGCCCACGGGCAGCTCTGGTGGGCTCCCTCTGCCTGCAGGCACCTCATGCAGATGGGCTCGTGTTCAGCAACTGCAGCTCTGGTTACCAGCATGGGGGTTAATGTAAAACAAGTCCGTTCCATGGTCCACAACTATCACACTGATATGCCTCTCTGCCATTAAAATAATGCCATTTCATACCCCCAGGGCATTAATATAAAAGCACTGTTATGTTTCAGTCTCACCACAAACACAGTCTGGTTCTGGATGGCATTTTGAGCTCACTTAAGAAAGACAGTCTACTTTCCAAAAGGGAAATCAGGGTAGGAAAATGCATTGTTTTACAAGGACAAAGGGACCTGCACAGGTGGGTTCTTCCAGTTGTAAAGGTATAACAAGATGGGATGACATAAGCTGTAGAGTTTCCCTGTAGGCATGTTCTCCATGAAGAAAGCAAGCACTTACAAGATTCTTGGAGGTAAAACTTCATACCCTATGGGCACCCTTCTTAGGAGGGTATGACCCAAAACTCCTGTGTACAGACCAATCAACTTTGCTGTGTGGTTTCCATGATTCATTCAGGTATTAGTGTGTGTTTTGCCATCCCTGAATTACTTCTGTGCCCTGGAAGCAGCTGTGAAATCCACCTGCCTGTGCATCAGCACTTGCCAGTCCCCTGTCTCACTGCAGGGAAAAGAACAAATTATTCCCTTAACATGATGTGCTGAAATGAAAGGTTAAGGCTTCCCAAAGTGTCTGGTGATTTTGGTCATCCTCATTCTTGGCTGTCCAATCTGTTGTGGTTTTTTTGTTGTTGTTTTTTGTTGTTGTTCTTTATTTTTTTCCCAGTGTGTTTTTTTTTCCCGCCCCCTCCCCAGGAAAAGCCTGAAGATCACCTCCCCTTCTTGCCTTTGCATCATCTTGCCTTTTTTGGGGTGGCTTATGGTTGGTGAGATGGAGGCTGAACTAATCAAAGAAAAAATTTAGTTTTGAAAGCTGGAACATGATTTTAAAATTTACATAGGGAGTGATACATCTTTCTTATGCTTAGCAATCCCAACATATGTGTGTTTGATCATACAGAGGACTAAATTACTACAGGCTGGCAATTCTCTGAAAGAACACCACAGATAAAGCTGAGGAAGAAATACAGATACCACCCTGTGGAAAAAAAATAAACTATTTCATTGTAATTCATAAGTACTGTTTATCACATTACTAATAATTACTTCTCTCAGGAAGGCCTTCTGTCCTTCCACTATTTTGTAAGGCCTGGTAAGACCAAAGTACAAAATAGCATATTTTCAAATTGCTCTGGGCATATATAAAACCCACAGAATCCTTTGAGCAGGTTTTTTTAAAAAGATTTTTAATTTTTAGTTTTACCAAAACCTTTTACACATTTATTAAAATCTGCCTTACTGCTTAAATTGTGCCAAGCAACAGGCTATGCAGAGATAAGATTGAAGCTTTACTTGTTTACAAGAAATTCAGTAGTTTCTTTAGAGACGTCAGCAAGTAAGTTTCTCTGAAGCTTAACTTGTTTATAAGAAAATCAGTAGTTTTTTTAGAGCAGCCAGCAAATAAGTCTCTCTAGAAGGTTTTGATTGTTGTGTTACAGGAACTGAAAATAACAGCTCCCTACAGATTAAGTAATTTTTTTTCAAAACTGTCAAAGCATTAACTTTCTGCCTTCCCAGGAACAGTCTGGCTGACAAAGCCTTTCTGTTTGGAACACTGATATGATAAAATACAAGCAAGGTTCTTTTTTCTCAGAAAAGAAAAATCACTTTTTGGAAACTGATTCTCCTACATATTTAATTGTAGTTCATGTGCAAATTTGGTGAGGGTTTTCCCATAATTTTATTTAAATGCATTTATAAGTAAGAAAACTTCTACTCTGCAAGCGTAAGGGGAACATAAATACATAATTTCACTTCTTCATTGCACGTATTTTGTAAGGGTTTTTTTGGTTCTGTTTTGTTTTTTTAAACTGAGATCTTGGAAAGGTACAAAATAGCATGAAAACAAATGAATTCCCTCTCTAGAGCAGTTTTATTCCAGATTTCATTAGTTTTGCAAAAAGATCCAGAGCCTTATAAGTGAGGAACTTCTAATATTAAGAAAAATAACCATGTTAAAGTAAGTATCATAGTCTTCCTAGAGATCCAAATATAAGCATGGAGAGAGAGAGAGTTTTTCCAGAAAGGATTTCCAATTAAAATAAATTAGGAAAGGTAGGTAATTGAGAAAAAAAAAACCCAGATATAAACATTTCAGGAATACACAGTTCAGTCAGCACCTGTCCATAGCTGTTCTTACCAGGGTGTATGTGAGGTGGAAGAAGAACACGGAGGGAAACAGAGAAGATGTGATGAGGGCCATCAGACAGTTCGGACCTAAACTGTCACTTCAGAAAAATGTCTCAGTTTCTCAATTAAAATCAAAGTGAGACACACAAAGCACCTTCTTTGTACTGTGTAGTCTGTAGTCCTCTAGTTTATCTGAACCTTTTAAGTCTCTCTAGTAATACCTCCTGAAATAAGGCATATTGAAATTTGCTCTTGGACTGTACTTTACCCCACTGAAAATTGACACTGAAGTGTAATAGGGAAGAACTCCCTGCCATCATTTACCTTGGACTTTGACTAAAACAAACAAACAAACAAACAAAAGGACCAAAAAAAGAACAAAAGTTCTTTAATCCTCAGTTACAGAAAAAACTAAGAACTTTTTTCCCTATATCTTAATACTGCAGGTATAAAATATATATGAAAACCGGAATAGACAATTTGATTCTGAAGAAATGTATCGCTACAAAGCAATGTAGGGACCCTGCTGCAAAGGTCCTTAGGTTTTCAATTCCCTAAAATATGTTATTTCAAAGGTAATAATGATTGTGTAGGAGACGTGAGCATGCATAGTTATCGCACGTACTGATTTATCTGGAATACACAATAGACATTTTCATTAACTTTTATATGAAAACTATTTACACAACTATGTTGATTTATGATTTATAAGTAGTTTCATTCTTTTTTTCCTATTTTATTACACTATCTCAAATCCCTGCTTTAATTTTATTGATTTAGTCTGTCCGAATTTCCAGTTCCAGATATTGTCTGTCTCTGAAGGAGGGCAGTTTTATATCAACCTTTAAGGACTAACTTAAGATTTAAGATTCTAAATGCAGAAAAATAAATTTGGAAATTAAAAATAAATAAGCAGATAAACCCACGCAGCTCTCTGCCTTTTAGTAACTGTACAAGAATAGCTGCAGATAGTGGATATTAAAGCCTTGCTTAGCTTTAGTAACCAAAAAGAAGAACCCCAGCCAAACCCAATATTTCTAAGGAAAACTGGATGCCTTTGAATAATCTTTCTTTTTCTCTGGAAAGACAAGCTAACAGCTGAGACTACTGAGAGAGGGGTTCTGACTTCTGTTGACCCAAGAATTCTTTTTATCTCATGGAAGCAGAGAAGCATTTCATTACACATGTAAAAAATAATACTGATATTAAATCTATTTGAATACAGCTGTAAGTGAAGACACTACCTCAGCATTGCTTCCTGCATGTATTAAATAGTGAGTGTTATTATAGGTTATTTATAATACTTAACATTTTACAATACTTAACAATCAAAGAAAAAAAAATTAGAATATAATGGCATTAAGTAGTTAAGGACCATTTTCTCTTAGAAAATACAGTAACTGTCACTAGAAGTTTAAAATCAGAGATATGAAAGAACATGAAATATACCTACAATCATACTGCGTGGCTTTGTTCGGTAGCAAATGCACTTTTTTCCTGATATATTTTCTGTCTTATATTTTGTTTCCCTTTGCTTAAGCTAATGTTCAAGAGGCACCGAAAAAGTTTGGGAAAAGTCTAAAACTGACTTTAGACTCTCCCCTTGGAGTCACATCTCTGTTCATGTATCATCAGTGAATCCCAATGGTGATTTTGAATTTTTTTTTGCAATGAGGATAATTTTATCAGAGTCTCTATTGCATTTTATATTATTACTATTCCTGCTAGATAAAAACATTGCAAAAGAAGGGAAGGAGAAGGTGTGAGCATATGATAGAAGACAGATGTAACAAGTCCACACTTGAGGTCTGGGGACAATTTCATAGCCCTGTGTATCACAGTCATGGATGAATTCAAAGGAGGGACAAAGAGTATGACAGGGTTGGAACAACCGGCAGAGGCTTAAGAAGTTGTTTAAGATCTGCTAAGGAGCCAGGCGTGTCAGGTAACACCATAATGAAAATCAACACAAAACCTTGTTCCTGTAGGATCTGAAAAAAACAGATACAATACAACTTCATACTTAATAAACAAAATGAAAAATATTAGGAAATGAATGTTCTATCAAACAGGAAGAGTTCTTACGTGTGGAACAGTCACTGTAAATCTCAGAACAATGCGACTGGGCTGGAGATGGCAAGTAAAAATGGAAACTATTCCGTTCTGGCAAAGCATATTTAGTTATCCTTTGAAGGGAAGACTAAAATGAAAGATTTGTAGTAATAAGTCTTATGAAGAAGTAAAAGAGAAATGATTCTTCTGACACTTCCTAAGGCACATGGAGGACACAGAGGTGATTCCAGATAGCCAGCATTGCTTCACCAAGGGAAAATCCTGTCTGACCAACCTAGTGGCTCTCTGTAATGGAGTAACTACAACAGATAAGGGAAAAGTTACAAATGTCATTTATCTGAACTCCTGTAAGGCCTTTGACATGGTCCCCCCCAACATCCTTACTCCTGAGATCTCACCTGGAGTACAGCATCCAGCTCTGGGGTCTTCAGCACAGAAGGACACACACCTATTGAGTGAGTCCAGAGGAAGGCCACAAAGTTGACTGGGGGGATGGAGCACCTCTTCTATGAGGAAAGGCTGAGAGAACTGTGATTGTTCAGCCCGAGAGAAGGCTTTGGGGTGACCTAAATGCAGCCTTGAAGGGAACTTAAAGGAAAGATGGGGCAAGAATATTTACAAGACATGTAGCGACAGGGCAGTGGGAAACGGGCTGTAAATTGAGAGTTGCTTTAGATTAGATAGTAGAAAAAAAGTCTTTACTGTGAGGGTGGTGATGCACTGGAACAGGTTGCCCAGGGAAGTTGTGAATGCCTCTTCTCTGGAGGTATTCAAGGCCATATTGGATGGGGCTTGAAGCAACCTGGTCTTCCTGAAGTTGTCCATGTCCACAGCAGCGGGGACTGGAACTAGATGATCCTCAAAGTCTCCTTCTAACCCAAACCAATCTATGATTACCTTTCCAGTTCCTTATCTGTGCATTTTGAGTGGTTTGCAAAACCACTTGGGTGTTTACATGAAAATGTGCTTTACCTTGTTTCTCAGAACCAAGAGCATTGTGCCAGATCTCTCTATGCAGGAAGTTCACAGATAAAATCTCTTGCTACTATTATTCCAGAAAAAATAACAGTCTTGGAGCATTCAGCCTTAGTCTGGCAGTATCAAAGACGCAGCTGGAATCTGTGGACAGTAATAGTGTATGAAATGGTTTTACAGCAGATAACAATCAAGTTATAATGAACATGTTTGCTAAAGAAGAGAAAAAGTCCTGGGGTCGCTAACTCTACCTAGAAAAACACGCAGCATACGTATTGAAGTTTAAGACATCTGGAGGTCAATGTGAATAATAAAGACAGATTGAAGAACAAAGACAGTGAGGAAGAAGATGGTACATCACTTTTGTTTTTCAGCTTTCAGGTTGCAAGAACTTACTCCTTTTGGAACATTAGCTGCGGAGGACTTAGGCTCACCTAAACAATGCAGTGTCCCACAATTGCTTACCAGCTAAGAAATGCCCATTTTTGTATTCTCTGACCTATTATTTCCCTGTACTTGGTGGGGAGAGGCAGAGCTGCTCCTGAACAAGGTGACTCTCTACACACTTGTGTGATACCCCATGTGTGATAAATCCACATCTGCTGTTTGTTGCACATCTCCCCTGCCACTTACCACTTTGCAGTTCTCCTGGGTGCTTCATAAACATTGGGTAAGCTGCAGTATTTAGAAACTGGGAAACTGAGGTAGAGATAAGCTATCATATCAAACTGAAGCAGATCTCAGCCCAGGATTTGGTTACGACTCCTCCACATGTTCTCAGCTCATTTCTAGGGCTCCTTTCACTAGTTGCTTCCAATAGCAGATCTGCAGTGCAAAAAGCAAAATGTGCTTTCTGCAAAAAACAATTCCAAAGACTAACCTTAATAAAGGCTTGACATTTTGGAGAACAAACAAGAGAACTCTAAAGCTCCTTAATCAAAACCAGCACATACATGGAAACTATGCTGAAGGGAAGCTTTCTGCATCACTTGCCAGCTCTCACTCTGTTAGGAATGTACCATACACAATTTTATTTTTGCTTTACTACAAACTGCCTCAATTTCAATTTCCAAATTGGTTACGAATCAAATCACAAGGTAACTCTTTATGAGGTCTTCAAATCATCTACTTCTTTTGAATTCTACAGATGAAAACAATTACATGGAGAATAAAGATGAACAAACCCTCATGGAGAATAAGGATGAATAAAACTCCTTACTTCTATCATATATTGTTTATGCATGTAATATATGCCAAAGTATGTTTTTTGCCCTGTAAAGTCATACTGGTAAGTGCCCTATTTCACAGGTAATTTTTCTTCCAGGAATTCTGTTTGGATTTTGACATTGTTTGAAGAATCATAACATGAAGTTATTTCTCACAGGTTTGCACTAAATGTTAGTGGACCAGTAAAGTTTACAAACTCGTATGATCCATCCCTCAGGCATCCCATAGGGTCTGTGCCACTTCTGCAAGACCTTTGGGCTCCTTGGGGCTCTTGATCAGCACTGCAGGTCTGTAATTAGCAATGAGCACACTTCAGCTGGGATTCAGACCCAGGTGCAGAAACACAGTGTGAAGGCTCTGCAGCAGGAAGTGCAGCACTGGGTCAATGGGCACTGCTGTTTGGGCATTGCAGAGCCCTCCACGGACCAGGTCTGCTGGCTCTTCATTGCCTGCAGGGCGAGGTGGCTGAGGATAAGTGACTGACAGCCAGAGAAGTTTCTACACACTTTGGTTTCTGTATCTATTCCTGGTACTTCATTGTTTCAAAATAGACCTCTGATTTTTGGCAGCACCCTTACAACGTAATTCTGAGTCAATTTTTGTTTCAGTGGTTTTCGCTGGGGAGGGTTAATTTTCTCCTGAGTAGGGGGCTCTGTTTTGTGTTTTGGATTTGTGCTGAGAACAGTGATGAAAATAGAAATGTTTTTGTTATTGCTGAGCTTTCACAGAGTCAAGTCCTTTTCTGATTTTAAGTACTTCTGTGCTGGCAAAGAAAGTTGGAGGTGCCATAGGAGTTTGGAAGGAGACACAGCTGGGACAGGTGACCCCAACTGACCAAGGGGATATTCCAGACCATATGACATCATGTCGAGTATATAAAATGAGGGGAGGAAGAAGGAAGGGAGACACAGAGTGATGGCATTTGCCTTCTGAACTCACTGTTACAGTGTGATGGGGCCCTGCTGTCCTGGGCATGGCTGAACACCTAACTGCCCATGGGAAGCTGTGAATTGTTTTGTTTTGTTTTCACTATTAAACTGTCTTTATCTCAACCCATGAGTTTTCTGCCTTTTACCCAATCTGCTGGTGGAGCAGTGAGTGAGTGGCTTGGCTGCTGGCTGGGGTGAAAAAAATGACTGAGAGGCTTGCAACTCCATTGAAGAAAACAGCTTCTTAGAATGATCCATTTCTATGATGCAGATTTGGCAAGGAAAAAAGCCTGGTTTTGAATAAGCTACCAAGGGTGCAGCATCCTACTTAGAAACAGCAGCAGAGTCTGGTAATAATCTACATAAATTTATAAGCTTTCCAGTGGAACATTTATTATTCCATGGACAAAATAAAATGTATCTGTTTAACCATCTACTAATAAAATTGCACAAAACAAATCAAATGGAAGTATGTACTCTCTTAATGCCAGAACAGCAGTTGAGTTCTGCATGGTTTGTCTCCCTAGTGGTCATTTCAATCTCTTGAAATTTTCAATTTAGTTCCTTCACCCCAGTCATGGACACTCTTGTATGTGCTGGGAAACATAATGAAGGTGAAAAGACATTCATAACCATAATTCCATCCTTCTAGTCTAGAATTATGGGTATTGAATCAAATAATCTGTATAAAAAATTACTAGACATTATTTAGCATTTCTATGGAAACAGAAACAGGAGAACTTAAGGTATTATTTCAGAACGGGTGCTACTACTGCTGCAATAAACCTGTTGGTGTTATAAGCATCATGCTCTAACCAGCTGAGCTAATCTCAGGGCTAATAAGAGTAGGCTTGGCAAGCCTTGCTCATGTATGAAAATGTGCATTTTCTTTTGTCTTCCATACAGAACTGGGTCTCCACATTCGGTGTAAAATCTGCCATAAATCCCAAGCATTTTTATGCATCACATATTATTATCACACTGTAGTTGAGTGCTCACTGCTTTGCTTCTAAATCTTGTCTGTTTTTCTTCGAGAATATGAAAGAAAAAAACCCATCTCCTCTTAATAACATTTTCATGTCTTGGAGAAGAATTCCCTTAAGCCAGATAATCTGTTTCCTGAGCACTGTTTTGTCTGGAATACAAAGTGGTCATCTAGGCATTTTGGCTTTGGTTTTGAAAACATAGGCGATGGCAATTTATGTTCTGTGGGCACCCACTGGTAGGAGAGGATTGGGCTGACAGGCCCTTAGCTCACTCTGCTGTAAAGAGAAGTTGCATTTTTTTGATTAATTTGGTTTCCTAAGTGTGGCAGTTTCCCTGCCTTATCTCTCTGGTACAATTCAGATCAGATTGTACCACAGTTCTACTCTCTGCTAGCATCCTGAAATAAAAGACAATAAAGAAACAACACCAGAAGGTGATCACAAAACTATGACTGAGGATTTTCTGTAGCTGTTGACTTTTAATGATCACCCAGTCACATGATGCGTGTGTTTAAAGGCATTTGACATGCTTCTCTATGAAAGAAGTTTCTTTCATTAAAATGAAACATAAACAAAGCCTGAACCACTAGTATGCAGTTGTCTTCCAAAATAAACAACTAATTGAGCTTATTGCTTTTAATATTTTGAAATAATTATTGGCATTACTATTGAATAATTTGATTAGTTTCAGTACAGAACACATAAAGTTCATGGGCTCAATTCCTTCAATTTATAAAGGATAGATATTAATGAACCATAAAATTAAATCTAGCGCAATTAATTGAAATAATGTCAATTTTTCTATTATGCTGAATCTTTACAAAGGGCTAAAAGGATTTTCACAGTCAAGACTGAAGAGCCCTTATTCAAACTCAGTTTACAGTTCTTCACTGCTTCTGGATTAGGACATTGGATGTCTTAGGCAAATATACATATCTGTCAGAGATACGATTCAGAGAAGGTCATTCAGTATCTTGGTTCCTTAGCTCAAACAGAAAAGCCAGTGCTTCTGTTTTTCTACCATTTCTTTATCTGGTCTGCCTGTGGGCTCCTTGAAGACGAAAATTGACTCTTATCACATCCTTGCACAATACCTTAAAGAAAAAGTGTTTGAGCTTTATCCTTCAAGACCTTGAATATAACATGATATAATCAATAGCTAGGATTTTGTAGCACTGTTACTGTAGGAGTTACTGATACTCCTTTTAAAAATGAAAATATACTCTGTATACACAAAGAATTCTGTTTTGGAGTACTTGGCAATTATGCTAAACATGTTTTCCAGTTTTAACAAAAGGAATATTGTAGATGCCATGCTTTTGAAAGCAGCAGTTTTAACCTTCTTTGAACTAGCTTTTTGTAATATTCTTATCAGCTCTGTGCCAAACACGCTATTTAATATCAAAGGTAATCAGCTGAAGCAACCCCTGCTGTCTTTATGCAGAAGCAAGTTGCAGTTTTTCACTGTTCTGATTTTTGGATGAATAACTTTTTATTCCTTTTATCCTCTGAAGTACTTTGAACACTATGCAACCTTGCCCTGACACATTTACTATAAGTTTTTTTTCGTTTAAAGGATGGGCATTGGAGAATGCATCCACAGCTCAGCATTAATCTCAGTACTCAGCAACAGAGATGCCTTACTTCAAACACTGTTTAATTCTTTTCTTAAAAAAAAAAAATTAAATAGTCAAGGAGATGTTTATGAACAACAATGGAAATAAGGGGGACAATTTTCCTATGAAGTTGCGTCGTGCTGTTGCATTCACTGAATGTCTGTTAGGGTGCAGAGTCTCATGGGTGATTTTCCAGTAGCTGGGTCATTTGTAGCTAGGCTCAAATGGACAGATACTCAGATACCTAATCAAGGGGAAGTTTATTCTGCAGCCTTTCTCTGTCTTGGCAGTGATAGGCCCATCTTTTCTTCTCCAGCCTGCTGAGGCTGTAATATATCTGAAAATGCTAGGCCAGACTCAAATGTGGTTGAAACTGCAGTATTATAGAGGTCTGCAGTAGGGGATATGTGGAAATTCTACCCACACATACCACGAGATTGCATAATCCTCAATGCTTAAGCAAACAGATTAAATGTTAAAGAATTAGCCTGTGTTCTGGTAGCTCTTCTGGCTAATATGGTTAAGGCAAAGGAGTTCAAGAAGGAGCATCAAACCCTATTTCCATTGGCTGGATCAGCTGATAACCAGGTACCTCCCATGGCCAGTTTCAGGCATCAGCTGAAATCCCAGCCCTTGGTCCGTGCTCTAGGTTCAAAATGAATTGCTGTAGTCAGGCCAACACGGTGCCCTCCTGGTAGAAACAGAAACAGAGCTTTGCTGCTCAACCTCCAGCTCCTGGTGTGCTGTAAAATGCCTGAGTGAACCCATCATTTGTATAAATAAATTTGTATAAACTTCCGAAGCAAGTACCAGAAAAGCCCATTCAAAAAACAACCCCAAACAAACAGAACAAAACACACTTACTCCACTCCTCTAAGAAATGGAATGGCTTCCCAGCTCAAATTGCCAAGAGGAATGTGCTGCAAGGGAAAGTCATTCTTTGGCTTCCACATGGTTTAACTACTACAGAGTCACAACTTGAAGAATTAACACCAGTTTAGTGAATACACACATTGTCAGTGCAAACCGCAGTGTCCCTTGCATTTCACAAAAGGTTTATAAATGATACACTGCCAATTAGTAATCAATTGTGTGTCCTCAATTTCTAATTCATTATCTCTATAATGGAACAAAATTGTACAAAGCATTTGTTTTTATGAGGCAAAGACCATCAAATACAGTAGCCAAGGACTTTGGAAATTATCAGAAAGAATGAAGCCTGTGACTTTAACAACCTGTTCTGCAAAAGGATGTGAGCATGTGCTGGCCCAGCTTTATTCTGCTTTTCACACCTGTTTTAAATGCTTTCATGCAGAACTTTGTACTGAACACATAAAACCCACAATCCAAACTGTTACCATCTACTAAGACTATGTTTATCAAAAATGAAATAAAATTTAACTATTAGAAAAGAGTTTGTTAACGCATCAGGACTGTTAAAAGACTCCCATCTTACATATCCCATGGCTTAATTACAAACATTGATGACACGATAGGAAATGATCGCCTCTATTCTCAAACGATTCCCAAAGTATTGGTTTCACTACACACAGGTACTATCTAGCCAGTCTTAAAAAGATTAATTGGTAAATCCTTTTGATTACAAGGTAACATTTGTTGATATTTTAAATGTTTGTCTACAGGACATAAATAAAATAAGGAAACCAGAAGTGTCTGAGACAGCTGTTTACACTGTCAGAAAAAAAGTCTGTGGAGTGGCTGATATCTTTGCAAAGGCAGTACACAAAGTGGAATAGTTTTAGACTAAGATCATTTAAACAAATGATAGGAGGTGAAACAGTCATCCAAGAAGCCTGACATTGTGAATTTTTTGAAACAATCGCCGAGTTTCTCCAGTGGATTATGAATATCTGTGTGAAAACAAACCCTGGTATATGACATGAAATTTCTTTCTATGTGTCTCCCACTGTCAGCCCTATCAGCCTATCCTAGCCTGCTTTTCAGAAAGTGGAGTCAGACATTGATCATGCTGCCAATGACGGTGTCACCTGAAGGAAGCATCTTTATAAGGTGCTTCCACAATCCTTACAGTTTTTCATAATAAAAATAAAAAACTATCATTGAATATGAAGATCTGTCAGTATAACCATCCATACTAACCAGCTGCCTAAAAAGAAACTCCTTTTTCTCCAGAAATCATGGATAAAATGAAAATCCCTGGCTGAGATGAAAGTAGGGAATCATTTCTCAGTGGTGACTTCGGTATAGAACAAGTTACTTTGTCCCTTTCAACAGTAGACCTCCTACTGCCAGCTTATTACAGAACCTGTTTGTGATATTAGAGCAGTAAGAGACTCTTGATCTTAGCACCATGATCCTGTGAGGTACAAAAAGATCTAGTTTTGAAAACTACAGTACAAAATATCATTACTTGTTAGTTACAATCTTTTTTCTTTCCTAAATAGCTGGAAAGCACATGAAAAACTGCCAATACACTGCCAAGAATTGCTAAGCAGCATTTCCCTTAAAAAGAGTAGCATGGCTTTTAAGGGCCATATGGCACTGTGGGATGTTATAACATATAAAGGCATCTTCTTATAGAAGAGATAAGGGAAATGGTTGTAGACTTGATAACTCTTGAATAATGCAGTGTGCAGCCAGTGCAACCTTTACATACTGCTCTATCACAAGCTCTCAGCAAAAATGCATTATTATGTGGCCTCATGTTATAGAATATATCCACACAGACTGATATGAAGAAGCACCATCTCCAGAAGAATGGCAACAAGAACAGCTGTATTACATAAAGAAACACCCTGAGCCACTGGAGGAAAAGATTACACAGGTGCCTTCTGCTGATGCTGTTGTTATTCTGCTTGTGCCTCCTGAGAGATGTGATGAGGCCCTTTGTGGGCTTCCCTGCAAAAGGCTTCCTGAGCTCTGAGACACCTGGGAGGACAGTGCTACATCACCTGCTGTGTCTGGAGGGCCAGCTGGGAGTCCCAGTCAGCCCAGTACATGGGCACATCGTTTTAAGGTATGTTTGACACATTAACCTTATTGCAAAAGTCCTCCTTGAGGCAGGCAACAAGGAGGTCAAAAAAGCAAAGACCTGAAATTCAGAAAACCCCATCAGTGTGAAATCCCTTTCCTGTGTATATTTCCATGTACTGCTCTCCTCCCATGCTCCCCCTTCCCACCACCAGGCTCCCCAGCCCATCTCTGGCGTAGTCAAACCCAGCTGTTCACAAAAGATGACAAAAGAAAACTCAAGTTGCAGAAGTAGGATCACCAGCTTCTGACATCTTGCAGTCCCTATTAACCAAAGATGGTCTTCAGTCCAGAGGTATAATGTTTTATATCCTGTCTCCTTCTTTTCTTTTCTCATTGATCCTTTCAGCTTACAGAATTTTCTTGTATATTTAGAAGGGCGGTGAAGAAAGAATGAAGGAGGAAAAAAGCTTCTGCACAGAGCTGTTAAAATGGCAGTTATCAGAAAATCATAAAAAATCAGAGGACTGAAAGTTTCTTAAATAAGAAGCTACATTCTGCAGCAGAGGCACCTTAAGACAGACAGAAATTCAAGTTCAGGAACAAGACAGACAGCCTGGAAGTAACTGAAAGCAGGCTTTGAAATGTGGCATTCACTGGCACTCCATTTATAGATACATACACTCTATCTGTACAGATACATGCATATACACATGAGGTTATAAATAAGTTTTTAAGTGTGTGGTTTAAATTCAGACACAGAACAGTCAGCAATACATTTTCAATTTATGAAAAAAAAAACAAAAAACAAACCAAAACCAAACCAGATCAGAAAAGACAGCTGTGCTCAAGCTGAAGATAAAAGATATATAAGCCTTCTTTAAGACCAAGCAGACTTCCCTGTGAATACAGGCTTAGAGAAGGCTTCCAGGGAATTAATGGTTATCTTTAGCATTTCAATTATAATTTTGGATTGTAAAATATCTATTTGGCAATGATCAGGTCTGGCAGTCAGGCTAGTAATTTGATATGCATTAAAAATTAATGTGATAAAGGGAAAGCTCTGTTGTCAAATGTTACAGAAACCTTCATGTATTGCAGATTATCATATAATTCACAACTGTATTTTCTATTTATATTCCTTCAAGCCCTTCATGGAATGAGAAATTATTTTAAGCTGGATGTATCTGTTGAAAGCAAAGAAAATCCTTCCTTGTCAACAAAGGATTTACGCAAACATTTTCAGCCTGATCCTTAGGTCCTGGAGCTCAAGACATTATTAGTACTTTCAAGAATCATAAGAAGAATTTCCCTATATAAAAGAAAATACAACCTTGTGAATAACAAGTAATTTATGGAGTTTTCATATTATGGTAGCAAAGTCAGGGGGTATTTTTATGTACAGCACTGTTCTCACAAAATATATCCTTTGCTACATAAGTTACCCCTAATTATAAAAACCATTTTGCCAGGTCAAAATAAGAGTAGCTGCCCTAAAATCTGTAAAGATACATATAAACTGTTCCTCCACTTAACAGAATGGTACAGTGAAAGACAATTATGCAAAAGTAAATAAATAATTGCTGTACTTTTCAGTGCCCCAGTCACACAAATCTTTTAGGCTTTCAAACAGTTTTAGTTGCTTTAAACGATGCACATCTTGAAAACAAAAATGAAATAGTGATGCAATTTTTATTGAGCAATTAAAATAATATTTCATGGTTTCTAAATGGATTAGCTCTAAAATTACTTGTCTACTGAAAAAAACCACTTTTTCAGAGCTGTTACCCAATATCACATTTCCAGACAATGCCTCCTTTGTCATCTCGTCCTGATTCGCGTTCTCCTTCAAATGCCTACTGAATAAATTGCCTTTTGAACTCACTCACTGAAAAGGATTTATCCTTCTCTTTAGTAAACTTCAAAAACTAAACTTCAAAATCTTTCCTTTAGTAAAACTGCAGCAGAAGTCCTGTTATAGATAAATAACATTTAGCTCCAGTACACAGTGAAATACTTGGGGTATTTGAAATACGAACACATTCCATACTTTGTGCCTTATCCTTAAGTCCATTTATAACACAATAAAATACAGTATCATTAGGAATTTATTGTAGCTCAGACCTACTGATGCTTGGAAAACCATGGCTGTGACTCAGACCTGGAGAAATGGGTAACAATGATAAGCAGTTTCTTCAGTTCATTTTCTACAACACATTTTTTCTAGAACAAGTTCGGGGGTTTTTTTCCCTAAATTACCTTAGCAAAAGTTTAGTCTCTGTGCTTTAAGAAGATATTCACTATGATGTCCACCTACAGATTTTTAATTTTTCAAAGGAAAAATATGGAAATTTTGTCTCCCTGGTCTGCAGCACAGCGGCCAAACTCTTCTGTAGTCTGTAGTGCCAACAGCAAGAAAGAAACTAGAAACTGAAATTTTGAATTTTCAGTGGTTCTGATATGAAAGAAAGCCTTAAAAAATTCTGAAAACTGGAAAACAGCTCCCCTTCAATGTATTAGAAGCTTCACCATATATTGTTTCAACTGCTGTGAGGAACACAGAGGTAGGGCAGCAAAATAAACATTATAGAAATGTATTATTATTTCAGGCATATTCTCATATAAATGCTCCTACTTTCATGGTTTAAACTTAATGTACTCTTAAACAAGATCTATGGTACTTTGAAACATGTCTCTGCAAACCTGCCCTATGTGCATAAGTCCTTGCTTTGAATGTTGTGGTTGGTCTTTCAGAATAAACCAGTTACTGTCATTCGAATGCAAACATATTAAGAAAAAAAATACACTCACAGGTTAGTAGTGTCAACAAATTATTTATCTGATGATTGCTTTAGTTATGTTTGTGTCCCTTATCTATTTAGAGAGTGAAGTGTCCAGAATAGAAACTACATTTTATTTTGCATTAATAAGGTATTAACACAATGAGTGATTGACATTTGAGCCCCTTTCCATTGTTCAGCTATAAACAGAATGAAAACCACTAAGTCAGTAAGAGGTCTCCAGATAATGCTGTTCCTCTTTGAAAGCAGAGAAAGAAACAGCTTCATGAAAATTGGTCCTTACAGTGTAATGTGGTGATTATGCCAATGCTACATATTATCAATGGAGAGAGCAGAACTTGGTCTTCTCCCTCTATTCTGCCCTTTTGTGCACAAAAACCCCCACCTCATCACAGTATCTTGGAGCTTTTTGGCTGTCTATTAAATTTACTGAAACTGTCCAACAGGTCCAAAAGTTGCTGGCTGGATTACTGACAGAGGGACACAGCAGGATTTCCTCAGGAAGTCAGGCTAATCAGATTGTTTAAAAGAAATCCAAAGTGAATTACATTTTATTTTCAATTTGCCGTATATGAAACTAAATCAAATGGTTGCAGAACAAAACCTTTTTCACCTTTTATAATTTTACTGTCCTCTCTCCTTTCATAAAAATAGTTTCAATTTCCCTTCTGAGATTACTTTTTTCTCAAATTGTCAACTTGGCAACTATGTGAATTATTCCTTTAAAAATCACACCTAAGATACTTCTTATTTTCCCATATTAATATGTGAAACATTAAAATGTAGTTTCAATATGTATTCTTGCTGCTTGTTTCAGTTCCAGATGCAAAATTTCTTTTGGGCTGGAAGGCTGACTTTCCTGTCATAAAATGATAAACTATGGTTCAGTGTATGCTGACTTAAGTTATTTTGGCTATAAGATTAATTTTCAGGCAGCTTAATCATAAAGGTATTTACCAAAATATGGAAAAATTAACTGTCTTTAGCAATTTTACATTGTTATTTGTAGTTCAATGAACACTACTCTTATAAACGTCCTGTGTTACAACCTTAATTACCTAATGGACAACATTGCCAAGTGTTTCAGATTGTTTTAATTAAATTAAGTGAATACAGGGGCACTTCCTTTTCACCTACTGTCATTATTTAGCCAAAGTAAACACACTTAATGCTGTCAGACTTCCATCATAAATTCTTTCCATCAGCTTTACAATTTTATTTGTACAGGTCTCTGAATTTCCTTTAAATATTTCTGCTTTGTTTTTTTCCCAGAACTAAATTTTGTTTTCTGAGTGTGGCCCTGTGAGCACAATAAAGACAAAGATTCTTTTTCATTAATGATGCGATATTTGAGCCCCAATGTCATTTAAATTACTATCACAGCTGTGCTTTTTAATTGTCTTCAACACCGTAATTTTTAATTTCTCAGTGCTCCTCAGTCTTAACAGAATTTTAGTCCACTTCCCACCCCACTGCCAGTGTTCAGTAACCTTTTTTCTTTCTTTCTTTTTTCTTTTCTTTCCGTAGAGGTAAGCAGATGAGAAGGGACTTACAGCTGCAACTTACCAAGAGTTCGGAAAGGTCTTTGGTTTGGTGTATGGGAAAAGAAACCAGGTTTCAAAGCATTTGTGATCAAAACATCAAAATACTCTTCGAAATCATTCCTAGAAAGTAAAGTAAACATGATTAGTTAAACTAACAAATTAGTTAAAATGTCTTGAAATACTCTTTAAGACTTAAGAAAATATCAGAGTATTTCTTTAAGGTACTTGATTCCGTCACTTTTTTTTTTTCAATGCCACTATTATTATTCTTTTCCTGAGGTTGTCAAAAGAGTCAAACTCACAGTGAGTGATCTGTGGGAACACTCATTATTTGTAAAAAATATGTTCCCTGATCTCAGGAGGACATGTAACAGATGACATACTTTTAATCTGAGACAGCAATATATGCATAGACATGGACAGAAAGTTGTAAATAAGGGATTTTCTTTTCAAAGAATAATATCTGAGGTGATGGGGTAGGAAGTAACTGAAGACACTTAAACACAGGTGCTCATATTGTTGGTATTCATACTGAAGGTATGCACAGGCCTAAGATGCCCTTGGCAGACAACAGAGATCTAACTTACAGCCAAGGAAAATTAGAGTGTAATTTCACATATTCCAAAACTGAAGCACCATTTTGATAGCTGAACTCCCTCTTCAGGCTCCACTGGCTGCTCTCACTACATCCCTGCTAGTTACAGGACATGTGACTACAAATAAACAGCCACCAGCTTCAAGTCTTCATCTGCCACAAGCTGTATCCCACAATTAATTTCAGATATTTTGAAGATCATTAGGTTCATATATACAGATTGTTATCTGAACTGTGGAAATCCCATCAGTTTAAATGGGTTTGAATGTCTCAGCATGGCATATAAGAAAACATTCCTCATCTATGATGTACTATATTTTATTAGAAATATTTCATTGCTAAGGTGACTTCACTGCCTTCAACATCCAAAAAATGATGGATACTCTTGCATGGAACAAAGAAATCACAGGTGGCAAGTCCAGGATGGACACAGGCACTGAAATGCTATCAACAGTAGAGGGAGTTTGCTGGAAGTAAACCAGTTAACTATTTTACTTTCAAATAATTAATGATCTTCCATGGGACTGAGATACCTTATCAAAAACTGAATGCTCTCCTTATAAGAGACAGTTTTTGGGTTGTACTCAAAATTACATCACAGCCTTAAAATAAAAGTTCTTTACATTTTTTTCTCTAATGAAATTTTAGCTTTGTCTAACTTTTCTCCACTTGTGACCATATGTACACCTTTGCCTTTTTAAAAGAAACAGTATCAAATATTACAATGGTGTGTTTTTAAAACTTGCTTCCATGTGGAAGATTCCAGATGCTGAGCAAAGAGGCTGTTTTCCCGTGTCCTCAGGTGAAAAGTTTCAACAGAGATAAACTTTTCAAATTAGCATCTGGTGCAAATAATCCATCAACGGGTAAATTAAGCTTGAATTTGCAAAACAAAGCAAACATTTCAGGAGCACAACAAAGAACAATTAATAAGTGAGAGGATGAGAGGAAATAGCCACTACTTGCACCAGAAAAGCCTTAGATTTGATTTTACAAAAAAATTCTTCACAGAAAGGGTGCTCAGGCATTGGAAGAGCCTGCCCAGGGTAGTGGTGGAGTCACCATACCTGGAAGTGTTCAAATAAGGTGTGGATGTGGCACTTGGTGATATGGCTTGGTGGTGAACACAGAGGTGCTTGGTTAATGCTAGGACTCGATGATCTTAAACGTCTTTTCCAATCTAAATGATTCTGATTCTCTGATTTGTGGAAAAAGTGGCAAGTGCTTTGTTTAAAAAAAATTAGAACAAACAGACTTTTCAGAAGATTTGGTAACTTTTTATTGATCTGTTGAAAAACTGCTTTGCCTTATCTGTGGCCTTTTTTTGAAACCATATATTCAATCTCATACAAAGCTACTGTTTTTATGAGAGACTTTGTGTTACATTATTTTGTAACACTATATATAAAGCAGATCTGTTCCACTTACTGCCTGTGATTGGTAGAGTGGCCTGTGGTTACAGTAAGTAGCTAGCACAAAGGGCATGATGGATCTTACACGTGTATCATAACTTTAACCTCCTCAAAATTGCACCCTGGATTCAGAGAGTGGTTGACACCACAGACAGAGCCAATGGAGAAACATCTACATTCTTGAAAGGTAATTCATCCCACTTATTTCAGACATAATTCTACAATGCAGAATGAATTGCAAAGGATAATGCCCAGTGGTTTCTCTCCACTAACCACAGAGGGAAACAGAATTACCAGCTTTAAAAAGTTCCTCACTTTTAGGTGGCTAACATTCCTGCAAAGGTGAAATACTCTTGGCTCCAGTGACTATGTGATGATTGACTCATCTTTAGGTGTGCTCCTGCCAACACTTAAACATCAAACGGACAGCATCCTTGTGGTAGGTCAGACTGAAAAGTCACACCTTGATGCTGATGTGTGAATGAACTGGCACTTGCTTTTTAAGGTTTACATGTCTTATATACTGATCCCAGCAGTATGTCTGTGCTCTGGCTGGGAAACAGTTCTCATTTTATTTCAAAATGAAGTTTTTTCTTCCACTCCCTTTCCTTACCAAAAGGTGTTCTAGTTAAGGACAATTTGGTCAGATGAACACAACTGGGATATTTTGCTCATGAAATGGTAAATGATATTCATCATATTCATACTTAAGTATGAATTTACCAGCACAGGTTTTATGAAAACAATAATTCCTTAGCCAAAAAGGAGCTTCTTTAATAAAGTGCAAAAAAGTAGACAGTTACAAGGTAAGGACATTAGGAGTAAGAGGTTAAAATTTCACATGCTCTGTTTTCCATATTTATCATTGTGGGGGTTTTTTTATTTCATACTATACAATTTTGGGCTTCTCAGTATCATATTGATTAACTGAAAGGAGTAGGAATAGAAATGAATAAAGGACTATGTAGGTGCAATTCATAAGTGTTGATATCAAGAATAAAATGCAGTGTTGATGTCAAGAATAAAAACCAGTTGGCCTGGTCAAATAAAGCTAAGGGCAGAGATAATAGGTATGAACCTAAACTATATTCCATTACAGCAAAAAGCAGCACAGGTACATAGAGTCTTTTTGTCTGATATGAGAGGCATGGAACAAACAAAACCAATAAAGAGTTTGGACTATCAGGAAAATAACCCCATTTCACTAAAGTCTAGTGGACAGCGGAGTACTCAGTTCTCCAAAAACTACTTGGAAGCTTCACTGGATTCACTGCATGAATGAATGACTGGAAACTATGATTGCAATAAATACTGTAGAACATCCTATACTATTGTGGGAAGAGAGAGAGTGATGCAGTATTCTTCTAGCAGGATATCTTTTTTGGTGTTTTGAAAGGCAACTGATATCTTGCTTACTGTCTTCCAGCAGGATTTCTACAGCTACCTTAAACAACTGAACACTATTCACCAAGGAACAGAAAGCCAAAACCATTATATGTGGCCAAGAATTTACTTTTACACCAAATTTTCATTTAGGAAGTAACTAGATAGATTTACACTGAAGAGTTAATTCACAGGCATCTTGCTCATAAAGAAGAATTGCTTTTTTTCAGGAGGTAGATTTGCCCCTCAAATGAGCAAGTATAATGTTCATGCAAAGCAGTGAGAGCTGGCACAGTTGATGCCTCATTTTAGCATTTAGCCTAGAGAGTACAAAAGAGAAGTGATACTGGCAGGACTGGTTTTGGAGAGTAGCTCTGTCTTTTACCTTACCCGTGGTTTTATTAGCGTTGCTGTATTCATTCTGCTGTTCCCTGGCATATCCTGATAGCCAAGGTAGGGTCATATTGAATGACTTTATTTCTTTGATTAATAATAAATTAATAGTCTCACTCTGTCACCCACACTCTGTCACTCATTATTTGCCTCACTGATTGATTTTTTTTTTTTCTAGGTAAGTGATAGTTCTGCTGAATTTTACTGAATTTGACTTGACCAGTAATGTTCTTAACATTATGCCAAATACAGGTGTTGTGATCAACAACTACAATCTCAACAGTTGCCAAGCGCAATGAACTCCCTGTTCTATCTTTTCTGCTGTGATGAAGCACATTTCTCATGCACAGCCATCTTTTGGAAACCACTAATGGGAAAAACTATTGGTAAGATTTTCCTGCAGTTTTACTGCAAGGAAATGCAACAGTTCTACTATAGTTGCATTGACTGCTGGAGAAGCAAGAAAGGAAGTGGCTCAAGTAAGACAGTCTAGCAAAAAGTTACAATAAAATTAGGAATCAGATGGTTTATAGGATATTGGCCTGAAAGATAATTCCCTGGCATCTTGGATCCCATCACAATGCCTCCAAAAGGATGCAGGTCATAAGTGTGGGTCAGCTACAGCTCACAGATGGACTAGTTTGTCTCAAGTACCCTGTAACACTCTACCAGAGAGGGGCCCAGCAGAAAACTCAGAACCAAATGACTTACCCTACAGAAACAAAACTCTCAATTAGCTTCCCAATAACTCAGGCTTATCTCCAGTTGCTGTTTGGCAGATATAATTTGAAATAGACTTTGCACTTACCCAAGAACATGTTCACAGAGAAGCCTGCAGTAGTCACTGTGAGAACTGGTAATTAACAGCAGAATCTTCCCAGCATTCTTCAGTTGTTTCAGCCACTTTTTTACAGACTCAGGACATCTTCGTAAATATTTGTCTGGATGATTTTTCACTTCTGGGAAATACATCCCACTGTCTTCTAAAAAAATTAAAACAAAATTACATTATCCAATCCTGCTCACAAACCACTTAATCCACACAACTAATATCCTTTTATCTGCAAACAACACAATTAAAATAAGGCAAAGCAAAGTTTAAAATTTTCTCTGGGCTGTAACATAACATAATCCCAAACCCCCAATCAAACCAAGAGGATTCACTGTAGCATAAAGAAGTTTGCATGACTTTTCTCTTTTATTGTGGATTTTTCATAATTATTTTGTTTGATGTTCTTTTGCTCATAACAGTTAATAGCAAAGAAATTTCAGATTATAGTTTCATGTGGGAAATAATTATTTCTTTTTGCCTTTGCTCAATTTTTGGATACTCAGTTTGTAATTGTAAAATGAGATGAATGTTTAGAAGGTAGTAAGGGCATAAAATTCTGAAGAACACCTGTTCAGTAACACCCATTTCATTACTTTTGTATTTTTTCTCAAATAGCACTTTATCTATGAAAGGCTGATAAAGTAGTAAAGACTCATAAGTATTTGGAATCCTAGGAACAGATGCAAAAAACCTGCCCTGTTCCAACGTAAGCTTCAATAATGTTCTTTTTGCCAAATAAAACAGCAATAGAATTTTGGAAATACACTTGAAATGTAAGATTTTTAAAAGTGTGCAACAACACTAACTTGGCAGTAAAAGTTACCTATTCATTAAAGTCACCAATAAATATTCACCTTCTTGTAGCCCATAGCTGCTTTACCAAGATGTCAAATTAACATTAAATTTCCCTACATATTCCCTTTGTGCTCAAACCCTCTATAACCAAAACTGTCAAGCTAGTTAAAGGTTTAAAAAGAAACATAATAACTGTAGAGACAGAAGTGATACCAAGTATTTGGCTCTCAGTCTGTGTGTGTTATAGTATAATGAACATCATCGCAGATTATTTTTCTTCCAGCACTTGTTCTATATGCAACTGTCTGTGGTCAACTTTGCTGAATGATTTAATAAATCCCAGACATTACTTAGCCTTCTGGTATGTGAGTAATGCTGTTCTCTAGTTTGAAAAAATATGATTTAAACCACTTGAACTTTAGCTATTTAATGGAAGAGAACATGCATGTTTGAAACAGTAGTATCAAAGAAAGACTGAAAGATGCTGGGTGCTAAACATAACACCACTCCGTACACTGCACATTCAAACATCTACAGATGGCAGGGAACAAAAGTCTTCCAAAAGAAGTTTCAAATTGGCTGTTATCCCTGGAACTAGACAGGAAGCAAAAATGTATCATTCTGTACTACATCTTGACAGATTTCTTCCAAAAAAGTGGACTGGTATATCTGAGGAGAGTCTCAAACGAAGTCTCCTAACTCACAACCAGGCCGCTCTTCCAGTTCTTTGCTGTATTAAGGTCAGGCTGTGTAAGTGTCTACCAGGGGAATATGAGCCTGTTCCTGAAGCTGGTATTGTGGGATGCCATGACATTTGCCTTGAGAGCTAGCCAAGAACAATGATATTTTTGATTAAACAAAGCAGATTTATGAAAGAAGGTTTCCCGTTGTGTTTTCCCTCCTTCTTTCCTGAGGCATGAATATTGTTTGGGACGAGCAATAGAATTTCTAGGAGCAGAAAATACATTTTTTTCCTCCATATTATAACTAGCAATAATATTTCATATGTTGAAATATGACCATTTTTCTTTTGTGGTGTTTGGGAAAGTGCACAACATTAGATGAGAAGGAGGGGGGACACACAAACAAAGCTGGCTTGGCATTAGGTCTATAGGTTCAAACAATTAAAATAAAGATGGTAAAGTTCATTTATATAACCAGTGACCTTTCACTCTTATCACTCTCAGACAAAAAGATCTGTTTTACTCCTGGATATTCTTTGTTTTTCTACCCTTTGAAATGCTTGAAATGTCTGTGACCATTATTTGATGTACAATTTAAAGCCTTTGAGTTAATTTAATCAAAACTGTCTTATTTCTCCATAATCTGTGCAGTATCTCCTACACGACAAATCTGTTACATTTGGCCTTTCAGCTACATCTACACTGGAAAAGGTCAACAACTCTGGGTTCAATACATGAGGTGAAAGAGAGTTTTATTCTAGCTCTCTATCTAGACCCTGAAACCCAGCTGTTAATTGCAGACAAGCAATGAATCAGTTCTTGACATTGGGATCTGAAATTTGCCTCTGGGCTGCTTGCCATATCAGGCAGAGAGAGTTCAGAAGAATCCTCATTAAAGCACACTCTACTGTAATTAGGCCAGCATGGCCCAGGAAAGCAGAGTTTGACTTAATTCCTAACATACTATTGCATCTGGTGAAGACAGTTTGGTGGAATACAAACTCATACCTGTAAATGAGTTTAACCACCAAAGCTTGCAAGATTTGATTGAAAGCCAAATAAAATAAAAGCCTAAAGACTTGCTCATTAACCCAGAGCAGGAGCCAATTTTGAAGAATACAGCAGAGCCACAGGCACACTGTTGGCAGAAAGAATTGTGGAAGCTTTAACATGTGATGTCAAGCCGTCAAAATCAAATAGCATGATTTTCTAATGAAAAATGAAGCCTTTTTCCCCACTATGGCATATGTTTCAAGTTTTTCTAAAGCAAACAAACAATAAAAATGAGAAGAAAACTATGAAGCAAAGCACAAGTGAGAAATCAGAAAAGAAACAATTTTATCAGAGCCAACAGAGAAAAGCAAAAATGAGTTAACAGAAATAAGTGATTATGCCATAATAACTGTCATACAGCTCCATTCTTGAAAAACAAAGAAGTAATTAATCAGAATAACTCTGTTCTGGAGAAATAAGAAATTTCTCTAGCCTGTAAAACCTCCCTGATAATGCTTATGGGCAAATCAAATTGGAAAATACTCTTAAAAAATGGAAATATAAGCAAACTTTAGGAAAGTTTTGTTGGTCCACAAATTCAGTGTATCAAAGTGGGGGACTTGTGGTCACTGCCAGATCCAACTGATGGTTTGTTATCTGTACACTGCCTAAAATAAAATCTCTACTTTTTTTTCCTCTCTGTTTTATGAATATCACTTAACATACAGCTATATGGACATTGACATATATTGATACATACCCATGAATCAGTGAAAGCAAAACATTAACAGAACAACTGTCCCAACTTTCACCTCAAATTCTGTTGTTTTCAGATACCTTCAAGCATGCCAAAGCCCTCATTAGTAACCTCTGGCTCTTTGCAGTGTGAACACTTACACAAAATACAAAGAAGTATTTAATAAAAGAAAATTGAAACAAAGAGACTCTTACAATCAACATAACAATCAACATATTTACCCCCTGTGACTTCACGAGAAAATTTAATTCAATGATGTGGAGCAGGAAAGTGAATATATAAGAATTTTATAATCAATGTTGGAATGTATTATGTATATTTTACCATGGAACAAATGCAATTTTTTCAATGTTCATTCTTGTTACTAATCAACTTGAAGTTTATCTCGTCTCTGAATGACTGGAATAGCAAATTAGCAATTAGCCTCTGTAGGGATTTATAATAATCTTCCAAATACACTTTCAAAAACAATTATTGCGTTTGCAGGCCACCAAGTATCCTTTCAGAAAAAATATACACTTTTTAAGCTGAAGATACAAATAGAAGCAATTAAAATGAATTGTCTAGAACCACCACATATTAAGGTCATGCCAGAGCCTCTTATCAGATCAACGTCCTAGTGTATTTTCAAAGCAATATCATTTCCTCTATCTATATTATCAGAGGTTCCTTTAGTGTCCAGTTTGGAGTTTGTTTTTTCTTTATCTGACCTTTTAATCTGAAATTTAATCTGATTTTTAATCTGACATTTATCTGACATTTCCTTGACTTGAAATTTACCTGGGTGTAACAGAGTTGTGATAGCAAGTGTGATGGGAATTATGTAGCTGCAAATGCTGCAAATGCAGAAGCCCCAGACCACACTGACAGAGGGGCTGTACAATGCTTGTCATGTCTTCCAGCACAGATAATAACCCAGTCCTTAAGCCAACACACCTCCTCTACTACAGTCACAAAATTATTAGTAGAAGTATGCAGTTTGATGTTCTAATATAATACCTGTATTTGTGGAAAAAATAATTATGGATTTCTCTTGTGCTCTGCATTACACTGATTCTCCCTGGCAGGGTCAGCTCACACCTACTGGCTCTGGACTCCTTTGGAGCCATGTCTGTAAATCTGTACTGCCAGGACACCGCAGTTTTCATCCCTTAACTGCTATTTGGGTTATAAAGTGGGCAAATGTTCAAGAGACACCTTTCTGGCAAGGTTTTAGTCCAGAACTAAAATACGGGAACAGTGTATTTCTTAGTATTGTCATTGCTTCTAAGGGGCACCTACTTGATTAAATTAAAAATAATTTATCCACTATTTATACAATTTAGCTAAGCAGAGAAGTATGAGGCTAAAAAAAAATCCCTAGAATTCAGCCAAGAAAAATAAACTTTATACTGCCAATTTGTAGCTTGTATTTAGTGGCTTTAACAACAATCTCTTACAATGAAAGTAGTATTTGGGAATGTGACTTTTCTCTCTTGTAAATTCAAAGGTAATATGATAGCTTAGCTATTTATACCCATAGCCAAATTCTCTGCAGCTCTGCCATGAGAAAGAACTTACAGTTCTTCCCTAATTTTTGTCTTAATCCTGGCTTGCAGGTAACAGTTATGAATTTGATTAACAGAGTGGAGCTGCAATAAATGTTACAATCAGAAATGATACAGACAACTATATTCATTGTATATTCCAGGCCACTGTAGCTTTATAGCACTTCAGATTTTTACAGTGAACAGAGACATTTCTTTGACCATTGTTGCTGTCTTCTTCTTCTGTCTAAATAAACTAATCTATCATCACTAGCATTCAACAGAAACACAAGAAAAATAACAACCACAGAGGATTCTGCAAAAGAACTTCATCTAGTGAGAGCAAGTAGAGGAGAAAGGGGGTGATGGTTAAAATTACATCAGGCAAGTTGTCTTACTGCCTTTCATTTAAGCTGAAGTGTGTATTCTGGTAGGATCAGCAGAAGCAAAATGAGAGACAGAGGGAAGGAAATGTTAACACAAAGCAAGATAAGAAAAGATAATGAAGGGCGAAGCAGGAATTACTGGACAAAATATGGTTACTTTCTGGAGGCCTGGGATGAGGCAGATATCAGGAACAGGGAACAGCAGGAAGAGATAAATCATGCTCTCCTTCCCCCAGGAGATAAAAACTTTTAAAAACAGAATAAAAGGATGACAGTCCTGGAAGATAGGAGGTTAGGAAGAGGCAAATGTCATAGGAGCAAAAATGAAGAGTGACAGATATCAAATATTCTGAGCTTTTTTCTGCAACTGTCTCAATTCTTTAGAAAGACTGAGAAATTCTTTAGAAAAACCACCATTTCTTAAATTTGTAAATTTCGCAAATCTCCCCTCATCACACTCTTCTGTAATGTCTTATTTTCTGATACAATTTTAAGTGCCTCAATCTACACAGAGTTCCTCTCCCTCCCCCATTCTTGTGGTACTTGTTGCTTGCAGTTTGCCACTGCCCATCAGATTGTACTTGAAGAGTGCATGTGGCATCTGTATAGGAATGTTATGTAGGAATTAAAATGAGTCTGCTTACAGCTCTTGGTCCATCTATACCATTTGGAAAGTTTGCAGCTGTAGACTCAGAGGTTGGAATTAACACCATTTGTTCTTGTCCGTGCACAGTGTCTTGGGACACAGAAAAGGATTATTACTTGTTTTAAGGAAAAAATATTGTTTTTCTTTAATATAAATATATATGTATCTGTTTGTGTGATAGTGTGTACATGTGCAAATATAAGAGGTAGATGATGCTGCTGCTGCCAGGAAAAAATTTCTGAGAACGTAAACTCCTTTCTTACTGCAAGAAGTGCCTCAAAGTAGCTGATCCATTCAAAGCTTCGAGAAGAGTTTCATCCCTTCCCCAGAGCTATTTTAATTTGAGATCTCAGAAGCAGGGATTACCTGTAATGTCTTCTTGGTGCAGCAGGACAGCTGAGTAGGATTTTAGTTTATCAGCAGCTGTACTCTGTGTCATTGTAAGATATCTATTGTATTTTATTTCTTCATATTGTACATATTTCTTCACTATGCACTTAATTTCCATACCAAGCATAAAAGCACATTTTACACAAGCCAATGGACTCGAGTAACCATCATCAGATTCATAAACAAAATGGTACTTGAATATTTTACTTCCTGCAAAATTAGACTGCACCAGCATCCTGAACAGATCCCATTTCCCACCTACTTAGCTACATTCAGTTGAACAAAACACTTTCTTCCTTCCATTCCTAAATTGTTTTGCAGTTTTTTTAGGATGTCTTTACCAGGGGATGTATTTTAAAGGTGTGTGAATTGACAACAGTTTAACAGGCACCTAAGTATGCAAAATGTGTTGGGGACATAGGCGTTGCATGCAAATAGTTGTAATGTACATAGAAGAAAAATCTCAAATATACTTCCATGGCAAGTTTGTGTGACAAATATGTGTATAAGGATCATTCACTTCAGCAGTCTAAGTATAGGTGAAGATGGAGATTTCCAGAATTTTTATGGTAATTTCCCACTGATAGGTTGTCTTCCTGTAAATATTAATACCATGGCAATACATATATAACAAATGATCCGTGAAAATCTTTAACAGGAGGAAATAATGTGGGTTGTGTTGCCTTGAGCAATCACTATGCCACCTTTCAGTCTTTTACTTCCAAACATATGTAACTTTGTTGCATGAATCTTATCAGAAGACATTCTTGACAATGGAACAAAGCAGATTTTTCCACCTGCAGATTATTCACTTTAATTGTTCACACAGTGCAGTAGGGAGGATCTGGAGAATCAGACTGACTTAACTGAATGTTTGTCCAGCAAAGGATAGTTACCTCTGCATGAGTTTAGTGTTCAGCCCACAGGTTGTGAGTCATCAGAAACTGATTGGTTTCATACAGTTTGATAAATCTGGTCTGTTACGCTGCAACTTGCATGGTAATGTAAAGCAAGGAAGTGAATTCTTTTGATAAATAAATAATTTCCTCTAAAATATAGCGACAGATCCTGTCCTACCTCCAAAGTACATCCTTCCTGCTTTGTAGTACACTGGGAAAACATTGCTATAAATAAATATAAATACATATTGATATGTATTATATATATGATATGTAATACATATAGGTATATGATATGTATTATCATATGTATATGGTATATATTATACTGATATGTATATACATATGGGTATAAGTATTAACATAAAACCAGAAGAAAAAAAAAAAACAAAACAAAAAAAAAAACAAACAAACAAAAAAAACAAACAAAAAAACCCACAAAAAAACCAAAAAACAACAAAAAAACCCCAAAACAAAACAAAACAAAAAAAACAAAAACAAAAAAAAAAAAAAGGAAAGAAATAAATTCTGTCTCCAAGACTTGTATATATATAAGGTCATTCAAACTACCTACATTGAGACAACTTCCTTACAAGTGTCGTGTGTCAGCAGTCACGGTAAAGTCAGGCTGCAGACTTTGCCACACACATGTGCTTCTCATAACTTTTTTTATTCATGTTGTTACCCTTTTCTAAAGGAAGGGATTTGCAAGCTTGGGATGAGATGGGACAGGGACTGCAGAGTGGGGCTATCTCTGGCTGTAGGAGCAGTTAAATTGGCCATTTGGGAACACCAGTAAGAAGAGAGAACATATGAAAATAGCCTGCATTTCTCTTTCAGTGTCCATGAACCTCAGTAAGAAGTAGGAATAACACTACACACAAAAGCCATGCCAGTGTCTGGCTGTGGCATTGCACTCCTAGGAGTCTTGACTGCTCTGCATCCAGGACACTGCTGATGTGGTAGGAGATGATGCACAGCTAGCAAGCAGGAGGGTGAAGATTAGGAGCAGACTGAATGGGTTTCTTCCAGATAGGAAATGGTAGGGGATGTCAGGAACTGGTACTTTTTAAGCTTGCTTGAAAAATTTTTGGAGAAAAGTCGTTAACAAGCTACATTTTCAAGAAATGATACAGCCTCACCTTGAAGCTTTGGTTAGGGCCAGCCCTTAAACCTTGCACAGCCTTGAAGTTCTGTTCTGTCCATCAGAAGTCTTTGGTTCTACCCCCTGCCACACAGGGGGAAGAAGGGGGTGATGTTCAGCTAAGAGATGTCAGAGCAGTAATAGCTTCTAATTTAGACATTAGGACTTCCCTTTAAATACAGCTAAAGGTTCTGTGCTGTTCCTGACAGCCTTTGTCATGGAAACCTCACCTCAGAAAAGAGGGAGAGTGGTGGTTCCTGCCTTATAGTATTAAGTCAGAAGAAACAACATCTGCTCTTAGCTTCCTTAGGAAAATTTCTAGTCAATCAGACCCTTTTTCGTTGGAGACCTATCTTTAGCTACCAAAAGCATTTTAAATTTTGCAGTAAATTTCTCACAGACCACAGGAGTAGAAAATAAGTAGAAGAGGAAATGACCCATGAAATATTTGCAGATGTGATGTTTTGTGTGTGTTCTGCTAAAACATTTCCTTCAGTGTATTAAGTGTTTATATAGCACTGCAGCCACTATTAATCCAAGTAGTCATGTTTTTCCTAGCCCACCACGGACCCTTACCTTATGGTCACCCCCTTGAAATAAATCAAGGTGAGCACAGAGTTGTCATCATTGGAAAACAGTTTATTATTTTAAAAAATGTGATCTATTTCTGCCTGACCAGAGCTGGATGTTGCTAAAAATACTGAGAATGTTAATATTACACGGGTGGTAAACTTGTTCTCTAACAGATACACAAGCAAAAGAAGCACATGAAGGACCAGTTGATCCTGTAGTTCAACTGGTAATATGTGATTAATTCCAAACTCAAGGGCCACATGCAAAGGGCTTACATAGTGACCATAAAAATCCCTACTTTTCTGAGAGCACAGGAGGAAATGTTTCTTTTTTAATTTGATTGGACATCCTAAACTATGTTCCCTATTTATAAGTGTGCATTATTGTGATGGTTTAAGTGCACAATTATTAATAGAATGCAACCTATCCTTAATACTGGTTTGGTTTTTATTTCTCCGCTTACTTCCTACCTCCTCTCTTCTGTCTGATTTTTTTCCCCCCCCTTTTCTATCCCATTTCTGTTTCATTTGTATATACAGGAGCAGCTTGAAAGATACTGTTCTATAAGCAGCTATTCATATATCTGGCACATAAGCTAACCCTTAACTACAACAAGCTATTCACCTCTCATATTTATGACTACCCTGTGTATACACAAAGTTACCAGTTGTGTGTTTTCTGTGATCTCCCCATTTTTATAACTTACAAGTAGTGTTCAACAATAACTACTCCTTCTGTAGGTGATGTACCACCTGCTGTTAACGCTTACCATCACTTTTTAATACATGAAATGAAAGCTTTACTCTTCTTTCCTAGGATTTCACTCTAGCTATCCTGTTAATACAGCTCTCAAATCACACATACCAAGTACTTTTCATGGTTCTTGCCCATAGAGCTGCATAAACCTGGCTGCAGAAGTATATTTTCAGTCCCTGTGTACTAAAGAAATATTTACAGGAAGATGTACCAAGAAGGGCCCAGGATAAGGATCAAAGAGCTTAAACGACAAGGAGTCAGGGTGCATTCAGACTGTGCAGTGAAATGCAGTATCAAGGCACTCACTGATTTCTAAGAAGCCAGCAGAGCTGGAGGAAGCAAGGCCTCCACGTGTGCGTATTTGTTCTCCATCTCAATAGATCAGCCACACGGCACTGGAAAGAGAGACAGCAACTTCCCTGAGCAGGAGCTCACCCTTCCCGGCGCGCCTTCCCTCCTGGTCCATCGGTCCGGTGGTGCCATCTAGCGAGGGGACCCCGGGAGCGGGAGCCCCGCGGGACCGGCACCGGCACCGCGCAGGCGGCTGCACCTCAAAGCACCGACATCAAGGCTGTCAAGAACCGTCACACCACGGCTGTCGGCAGCACAGATCCCTGCTATTTTTTTTTTTTTTTTTTTTTTTGGGGGGGGGGGGGTTGGTTTTGTGTGGTTTGGTGTGGGTTTTTTTTTTTTTTTTTTTTCGTTTACTCTAGTTATTGAAACCTTCTTAAATTTCTAGACAAAGCTTTTAAAAGACGGAACAGAACTGAAACATGCAGTTCCACAGCCACAAATGGCAGTGGTCCTCAAACAGCAAGTGTCAGAGGTCAGGGCTTGGGTGTGGGGGGAATGCTTCATGGAAAACACTGGGTGATTTGACAGCTTAAACATAAATCTAAGATGGAAATAATAACAGTCTTCAAACATGTAGAAAGCTCATGCATGGGGCAAAAAAAAATGAAAAAAAGGAATAATCTGTCCTCTGAGACCAAGGTCAATGAGTCAAGAAGCAATAATCATATGCTTCTGTAAACATAAATTAGAAATGATAAGAAGGTTTATGATTTGAGTGGTACTGATGCATTGGAAAAGCTGCCAAGGAGGTTGTATGATCTTTGTCAGTGCAGGTCTTTAAAAAGTGGCTAGAAAGCCATCTGTTAGGAACACCTAACCCACCTTTTTGGTAGTGGTGTGCTAAATGCAAGTTATTTTCTACAGTCCCTAAAGTACGGTGATTACATATTACCAATGAATATACACTCCCACCTCCATCCATTGCTTTAGTGAGTGATGCTAGCATTCACGTTTATCAGTGTGATATGGATACTGACACTTGTGGTCACATCAGAAAAATTTACTAGTAGGCAGTGAGATGAATGAATTCAGCAAAGAGCAGCAGCACAGCCCTGTTACTACAGTTTCTCCTAACCTGGACAAGAAGTCTAAGTCTTATTCAACCAAAAGAAATAGAGACTGCTGATTTCATGCTACTTTCATTGCAGACCAACCCTTTCCCATTTGTACCAGGTAATCTGCCACAGGAAGGTTGAGAGGGGAGCACTCCCTAAGCCATTTTCGTGAGCACAAAGACTCCATTATTTTATGGCCAAGCGATCAACTTGAGAACAAAGAAAAAAAGCTGCTTTCCAGAAATTTAACAAGATGCACGGCCTCCATTAAGAATGTTTAAAAAATGGCACAACTAAATGAAATTATTTTCTGCAAAACCTGTGTATTGAGTTCATCACTCTCTTATGGAGAATGGAAAAGAAGAAAATAGTTAAAATTATACCTAAAACGCTGAAAAGGTCAATGCTGATCAAGCTGTCAGCAGGCATTTTAGTGTTTAGAGTCCAGACAAATCTATTTAAAAGTTATGAAGAAAACTTTTCTGGGTGCTCTGTTTGTGATTCTGTATTCTTCTCTCTCCTGGTTTGATTCTTCACGTGTTTTAACATTATCCAAATAACACATCAAACAGATGAGAACTCTTGGCTTTCTGAGGCCATTTTTGTATGGATCCCTGCAGCTACTAGCAGGAAATTCTGGAAATTAAAGGCAATTTATATATTTGATATAAAATAATAGAATCATAGAATGGTTTAGGTGGGAAGGGACCTTAAAGGTCATGTAGTTCCAAATCTCCCTCAAAATATTTAAGTGACTACAGAGTATCTCTTACATTTATAGTGTCTTTACAGAGTATATCCTAAAATGCTGCCACTGTTTGTTAATGTAAGCTTTAAAGGACTCAGTTTTTCAGGTTTCTTGCAGTGGCTGGCAGACCTGGCAGTGGGTGGCTGGGAACATGCCCTGCTCATTACAGCAGTGGGCACTCCTGGGCATGCTGCTCTCCTGGGTGGGTAAACTGCAGAGGAGGAGGGTTTCCATGCACCTCCACCACCAATAGCTCTGCTCCAATTTTCTTGCTCTCTCACCAGCCATGCTTCAATTTTCTTGTTCTCCCACTACAGCCCCAATTAAACATTTTGATGGGAAAAAGCAGAAAGCAAGTGCCTGGTTACCATTCGAACCCTTGCTAGGCTGCAAGGAAGTCCTGCCATTCAAATTCCACTTACATGGGGCTTAGCAAAACAGGATGGAGAATTTATGAAAGCAAAGTCTGCATGAACAATTTATATTTGTATATTTAAAATGTTTGTAGAGGCAGTTTCCACAGAGCAACTAAAGTCTTCCCTGAATATTTATGAAGAAACCAGATGACACACAAACAGCTCTTTTGTTTTCCAGATTGTGGCACTGGTTATTAAGTTCCAAGAAAACAGACATATAAGGAGACCCACTTCTCCTTTAGTCTTTAAATTACCATTCCTGCCAAAGCCAATGACACATGCACACCATGTTTGCATTCAGCACCTTACATTCTGCAAAAATGAGACAACATCCTCATTAATTTATTTTTTTTGACTGATACCTGAACATTAATGTCAGATTCTTGTATTAATATAATTTGTTGTAGGAGCTTTCTTTTTTACTACCTTTCTGCTGAAAGAAATGAAATGAATATGGAAATGTCTCTAGAATGAATGGTGGTTTTAGATGGTTTATAGTGATACAGGACACAAAGTATGTTTTTTCATTAAGACAGTCCTATCAGGACCAATGTTAAATTATATCAGCAATAGTGACTACATCATGGCTGCTTTTTAAAAGGAACTTCTCTGCTGTATAAAGACTCAAGATAAGCAAAAAGAAGGACAAATAAAAGTAATATTTTCTTTTTCCTTTTTAAGTGCAAATTTTCAGGCATTAGAAACCATTTGAGTATAAAAGACATAACTCTGTCTGACAATAGCACAGGAGATATATGCCTGAGAGATATATTCTCTCAAGAATTTGCTCATATCTGTGTTCATTGCTAAAAATTGCTATAAAGCAAAAACCAATTTGCACATATTACACACATGCATGTAAGATGTATTTGTAGAGAAAGATAAATACACTCATATGGAAAATACCATTATTACCATTACAGTTCTAAGTTTATGGGATAGTGGATAGAATAAAACAGTAACTATACTTAAAGAAACTTTAAATTATACATAAAGACTTGAAGAATCTTTAGACAAAGAACTATAAAATCTTATGTGCTCATTTTTAATTGTTAGGCATTTGAATTACTTATGGCTTTTTCCACATGTACAATCATTCTTCTACAGAAATGCATTATTACAAAGTATGAGTACAGCATCACATGCTGTTATGAAAAGAAAAATCTAGAGAGTTTATAACAAGAGTTTTCTTGGAATTTTTATTACACCACTTTCATGATTACCTCACCAGAAACATTGTGGTAATAAAATTCCTTCTTGGTTGGTATTTGACCATAGGTAACTGTGTACCACAGTAAGATATTTTATAGCTTGATAGAAGTATGCCTCCTAAGGATTTGTTCATAGTCCAATGACAAAATTCACACTGACTTCAGTGGCATAAGGGTTTACAAGGATCTTACTCTCCTCAGTAGAAGAGACTGAGCATCAGCTAATAGTAACTTATTCACTCAAAAGACACAAGCAGATTTTGCTCCTACTCCTCCTCCCATTTTAATTTCTGTTGCAGACGATTACAAGAGATCAAATAAGCAAATCTAAGCATCTGGTAGACGAGAACCTGTACCTGCTTTCTTTACTCCCTCATTTAGGCAAGTGTTTTATTTCACTTTGGGGACAGTTTAATGTACACATATACCATCAGTCACTCCATCTCACCTGACAGGCAGTAACTTTTTATGCCGTTTGCAAGCTCAGCAACATGCCCCGCGTAACATGCCAATCTAAAAACACCTTTCACAATGCTCACCTGGGAAGTTTAAACTCTTCCTTTCCAGCTTGTTTAAAATGTTCTTTGCTTGAGCCAAACAAAATGGATATAAAGAAGACTGCAGGAGTCCTAGACTGCGAAAAGTATTCTGGCTTATTAAGTGCAGAGAGCTAAACCAAACAGGTGGCAGCATTTCCCCACAGTGCAGTAAGAAGCTCTTCTGAGTGACTTACAATCTTAGGCATGCAAGAAACACTTCAATTGCTATGTACAAATTTTGCCTACATGATCTGTGTCTCATATTTTGTCCAGTCAATCTTATTTGAGTTGTAAGAACATGTCCAAATTCTAATACAGCAGAATTGGGAGTGATTTAAATCATTAAATCATGATTGGCATGCTTACATGGCATTTTTTTGTTCTAGCTTGATAGCTACAAATAGCTTTACATTATATATATTAAAAAAAAAAAAAAAAAGCAACAAGTGCTTTCTACATAAATCTTCCAAAATTAGACAAATTATTTTTCTTTAAATCCATAAAACTTGGGAATGCAATGAAATCCAATAGTAAAATGAAAGGATTATATATAGGGAAGATGGCATTCAGACCAAGATGGGAAGGTATGTGTGAGGCTCTTTGCATTCACTGCAATCACACCTGAGTGTTTCTATGAAAACACTGACTGAACAAAATATATTTTTAAGTAATATACAGTAAGATTTTATAATAATTTCACAGATTACAGACGCCCTTATTACTATAACGTAATTACATTATACCTGTGGATTTAAAAGTCACCAAGCACTGGCTCTGCTGAAACACCAGAGGGAGCAAGTTTCACAGAGGCCTGAATGCTTTTATTGAAAACTCCTGGCTACTGTGTTTCATCCTTTAGTAGGATACAAAAGAATTCAGTCAGATAACCTGGAACGGCTGGGAATGTGCCCTTCAAAGCAAAGCCCTTCAATTTGTGATAAAACGTGTAACAAGGAGCCCCAAACAGCAGAAGAAGTGAGGATGTGCATCATTCGAGCAGTTGCAGGTTTTTATTCACAAAGCTGAAAAATCTTCTGTTACTCACTATGGGAGGAAAACCTAACAGCCTTGATGTATTTGCCTAATGAAGATTATTTTGGTACTGATTGCTTTTTTTAGAAATTGACTCACACTCCTCCTCACAGTACAAATCACAGACTCAGTTGTGACAGACCTCTCTAAAAGACTAAAAAAGGAGAACAATATATATGATCAATCAAATCCACCATGCAATGAACTGAGTTACCTGGAAAAACCATATTCTCTTGTCCCTCGTTAGGGACTAATCTAAGCAGGGCTCAAAGAAAAAACAAACAAACACCAACAAAACAAAAAACCCAAACCAAAACAAAAAACCAAACGAACAAACAAACAAACAACAAACCTCAATCCAAATCAGTTGTCTTTCTGATGATTCATATCTTAAAAAACTAGACCTGACTCAGAAGTGACCTTGTTCCTGAGTCTTAAATGGGAACTGAAACTTTTCAACTGCTCTGAAGGGCTGATCAAGTGGCAATGTTAACACAGTGATAAAAATCCTTTTATGTCATTACACTGTGCCCACTTTGCTCAGAAGACATTGCTACCCACTACATGGTAAGATCCCAAGGGTTTTTTTTTTCACAGGTGATGCCCTGTTGTTGGTGGTGCCCTGCTCCTGAGGCACCTCTAAGGTCCAGAGTAGTCTTTACATTATGATTAGTGCAATTTCTCCTCATAAAGAATTTTTCAGCATGCACATCTTACTCCTTCCTGCTCTCTCCAGTGAATGGTGCTTGATCTGAACTGCTAGCAAATCATTCTGTATACACAGAATGCACAGGAAGGGCTGTTTCAAACCAAGGAAAACAGTTTGTGGTGGTTTTGGTGTCTGCTTTCAATCTAGGAACAATGAGCGTCAGAAAAGAGGGAGAAGGAGGAGGAGGAGGAGGGGGGAAAGTCATAGGACTAAGCTAGGGAGGTGGAGGGACAAGGGGAAAAAGAGTGAGTAGGGTTTCTGGCCATGGAGCAGCAACAGCAGCCAAAAGCAGAATTCACATCAGGTATTTTTGGAGCTGGTCTGATTGGTACTATTGTAGTAAACCAATACATATTTATTTCACTCCAAACACATTATGATCCCATGGGAGAAAGGCATCCCAACTATTTGATCACCACAATTACTACAAGAAACAAAGATCTGGGTGCAAGGAACAAGCAAAAAGATTGCCTGAACGACAGTATTTCACAACCCTCCAGCTGTATTTCAGTAAGTTAAAAGTCTGTCAAGCAAAAAAAGTATCAGAGAATCTCTTATTGCCCCTGGCCACCTTTGGGCAGCATTAGGAGGATTTCTAATGCCTAGACAAAAAGTATTTTCCTGCTTCTGAAGTACAGGAGGAAAAAAGGAAAACTATCCCAGTGAACTTTTAAAAATTAGAGAGTATATTTGAAAGAAGAAAATATAACTCTGATTTCGCAAGGAGCGTTTTCCCCTCCTTCTGGTAAGAACTGCAATTAGGGAGTTTGTACTTCACTTGACCTTAATGGATAAACTTACTAGCTGTTGGATCACTTCACTCGTCCTCTTTAAGCTCCAAGGAAGAGGCTGTCTGGCACCTCAGCAGGCTACTGAGATCCAGCAGCGCTGTCACTGCCTCCCAACTTGAAACAACCCCTTCCAGCCCTGTCACATACCACACAGGTCTCACAGTTCAACTCTCAAGCTCACGGAGACCACAAAATATTTGGCAGTGCAAGAGATCTATGATCTTTCCTGTTTGGTTTTGCTCAGAGCTCTATAAGGCAAACACTCGGTGCAAAGGCACAGGAGACTTCAAGGATTTCAGCAGTGTTCTCCCCTTCTGTCTCTGTCCATGCAGGCAGCTGGCTGGTGTCCTTCAGCCATTTGGAAGTTAGTTTGCCTCTGAAATACACATTAGTGCCACATACTGTCTTGCATGCTGAGGGTGGATGCATGCCATATGGCCAGTGACTGGATACATTTCACACTGTTTTCAAATCTATCAGCAAGACAGTTCATATCACTTTCTAAGATTGATGTAAGTTACCAGAGTGATAATTCTGTGTTCAAGTAGTTATCTGGCATCCATACAAATTTATTTCTTATAATTCTCCAAAAATAGTACATGATCATGTACAATTCTTTGAAAAGTTTTGTCAGAAAATTAGTTACCACCATTAAAAACTGCACACAAAACTTATGTTCCTTTTCATCTTCAATCCTTTCTTAAGTACTTCGATTTTTTTCAATGTCTTTTTAAAAAGAAGCTGATCTCTTTTTCCTAAACTTTGATAGCAATTACAAAGTAGCTGGCACTGCACAGAGTTATATAAAGTGTTCCATCAGTATTCCTTCTTTTACATCCTCATTGAAAAGTAGTACAATAATAACACTATACATCTAATTTCAAATAATTACATATATTTTACCGTAAGAATTCAGTTTTAAATTTAGCAAGAAAACTTACATTTAGCAGGGAAGTTTTTACTTAGAAATCTCAGCTTTCGACTTATAAAGGAGTTCTAGTAACTACAAGCCAGGTAAATGCAAAAATAAATGTACCTTAAAATATCAATTTGATAGAAAAGATGTATGCAAATAACGCATTATTTTATTTTTTCTTTAGAAGGGGAGTTTGTATATCAATTAACTTTTCTCTACCAGTTTTCCTACTTTATTAATGCAGAGATCCTGGCTGGTGATTTAGAACAAGAATTTAATGCAGGTGCTAACTCTGTAGCAGGAACATCACAGAACACTTATTACTAATTCATTGGCAGCTAATTGCTTCTGCTTGAGCTAAATAGTTAGCAAATTGAAGTGTACTAAATAAATAAAAGTTTTAAAATCCAAGCAAGTCACCTTTTAAGTTATTCCTTTCCATGCATCCCAAGAAACCCCAAAACAATCCACTGACAAAACTTATCCAAGGACAACAGAAAATATTTTCCAGTTCATGAGGTCAGGAGTAAGGTTGGTGATCAAACAAATGTTTCATTATTAGTTTGTGGAATCTAGTAAGTGTATTTTTTCTTCAGTGGTTTTCTTTTCCAGAACTGGGAAGTACTGGTTTCCCTCTCTCCCTTGCTAATGACTAAGATGCAGTGCTATGCTAGGTTGGCCTGGGGCAGGGAGACAAGAAGAATGTGTGTTTTCTCTCATACAGATTCTTTTCTCTAGACAATTTTAATGTGGCTTGAAAGCAAGTCCTGTCCAGGTCAGCTTTAATAGGAAAGAGAATTCTCGCCAGGGATTGTGGTTACCCTCAAGACTTCATTTAAATCATTTGGGAGCACAAATATAAATTCCATTAACAGCTTGCTGTATTTTAGCTTTCAAAACCAAAGCCTTAGTGTGCTTTGTAACACAGATGAATAGCTAGGATATTGACAATACTACCAGATTTTTAAATTAATGAAATCTACACCAGCAAGAAATTGGAATATTGTTTGAATCACAAAGGAGTACTGAAGACTCAGTATGTCTACCTTTTCTTGATTCTTTCTCTACTAGGAAATATAGAACTAAAAATGAATAAATCAAGCACTAACACTCTTGTTTTATTAAAATGATTTTTTTCTTTTTCTTTTTAATTACAATGAGAATGTCCCCTTTTTGTTCTTCCTGCCAGGCACCAGAAAACTTTACCTATCTTTCCTTAGAGGAAGAGAGTACTACTGCAGCTGCAATACAAGCACCTTTGTCATCCTAACAGCTTCACTATGTGGTTTATTATCACTATTTCTTTATTCTCCTTGGAATAAGCAGATAAGTTCATATAAGTGTAGTGGCATAAAATCTAAGCTCCACAGACAATTATATCAGATCTGTCCTCTGGCAGATCACCCAATATAATAAAATTTTGCAGTAGGTCAGGTGTGGACATAATCACTTTTTCCCCCCCCCCAGAGCTCACTACAATAAGCTCTTTATGCTGACATTTTGACTTCCTGCTGGTTTTAGGCTAAATGCAGATCAAATACCTGATGCTTTATAAGGCTGAAGCGATGGGATCTTCAAGGAAGGTCTGCTGGGACAAAGCTGGATGATATTTTTGGAGAGCAATCTTATCAGCACCCTACACAAGTGCTTCAATGTGATGTTCTACCTGAGGCACTAGGAGACTTAAGCCAGCATCAGTTCACCACTGGATGTGAGCACATGCATTGAGGTTCAGCTTAGATCAAAGTGTTTGAGGATGTTCATACTTGGACACTAGAGATGTTTCTAAATGCTCTCTCCCTTCTACAGTTGTCCACCATTACAGCAGTTTTGGAATATCTACAATGTTCTATTAACTGCAAACACTGTTTCGGTGAAAGTTTTTCTTTGTTTGAGTTTCCATACAGATTACGCCAATTTCTTTCCCTTTGCTATGGGAACATTTGCAGGTGCAAGTGGAATGCGGGCAAAGTCCTGAAACTGTAGGAGATCATGGAGAAGAGCAGTGCTGGGAATTCCTGTCTGTGCCCCAGGTTTTGCAGGGCAGATTTTCATATTGCCTTTACCCCAATGCCATGAAAAAGAGCCAGAACCTCCCAAAGCAGTTAATGCCAGCACTGAGGGGTCCCTCCAGGATTGGTCCTAAACAGGAGCTCTCCCCGAGTTACACACACAGTCCCAGCTACATAATCTACAGCAATAATATAATTGCTGGGTAAGCAAAGAGGGAGAATGAGAAGTTTTTCTCTGGGACATGGAAATTTCCCACCTCTGCAAGACGAGGACAGGACTTCACCATGAATCACTGCTTTGGTAAAAACCTAGCCTAGTAAAAGGACAGTCCTCAAGGATGAGAATCACCCCACCTAAGGTTGGCAACCCCTAAATCTGTGCAACATGGCAAGGCTTCTTTTAGAGTTGATGGAGACAAATGGGTGTCTCTAGCATGTTGCTCTTCCCACTTGAGTGTACACAGGTGTCTAAAATACACCATGTGAGTCACACGCTATAAATGCCCATTTCTTTCCATTGCTTCAAAAGAGGAATCTAGACAACAAATGCCTAACTGTCAATGTCCACTGTTCAGCTGCATGAGAGCCAGTCTGGCTGGAAGGATGTAATTTGTTCATTAAACATGAACATCTCTAAAACAGGAAAAGCAGCAATGATTAGAATTAATAGGATTGATGAACACCAAAGGACAAGAGGCAAAAGACTGTCCGAAAATAAATTATATACTTTTCTCTCCTCTTCCTCCTATATTTCAGGAAAGATAACTATGCAGATAGAAAGGACATGCCCCAAATCTTCACTGTTTTCTGCAAACATCTATAATCTGGGGAAAATGAGATGTCTTAGCTTGAATACAGCCAGTGTCAGAGGGTATGGAATAAAAGAAACCCCTGAACTAACATTTATGCTAAACAAAATTATGTGGGCTTACTCCTTTTACTTGCATTCACTCTTCTCATTAAACTTTGCACTATGCCTTTTACTGCAAATTCTGCAAGTAATTATCTTTTAGATAAAATTCAAATCTCTTTAAGATCAGGTTAAACTGAATTAAAAAAAAAAAACCACAAACCTCAGAGTAACCGGCTGGTCCCAGTCCTAAACTTCAGTACACCTCAGCAGATAACAATAGCTGTTTCTGCTTCATTCCATAATCTCTATTAAGAAACTGGTGATGTCTGATTTGCATTCAAAATCTTTTGCAGACAGCAAAGGGTGCAGCATATTCCCAATGGGGCACATAACAGCCTCCTTTCACATTTGTAGAAAAGAATATTGGCTTCTCTACTTCATTAGTAACTTTCCAAAACCTCATTGACTAAACATTTGAACAAACTAGGTAAATAATTATCTTTCTCTCCAGTTGATACAGAAGTAAAAATATACAGCCAATGGTCATTGATGGTGAGGTATTTTAATTTCATAAGAAAATATTCAGTTGTGATGGTCTTTGTAACTGTACTGTACTCCCTTATTTATTGAATTAGGTTGCTTGGATCATGGTCCAGCCAGTTATGAAAAACAAATGAAAGAGCTTCAGTCCAAAATGGCATTAATCAATTGCATTTCCCCTTTCCTGTAAAGCAATTGGCTCAACACGATGGCATTTCAAAACACTTCTAAACGTAGACAGCCAAAGGCCCTATGTAATGGGAGAAGAACATCCACTACTGTGGAGCATGTTTTTACAAGCATTTGCTCTTTTTTCCTTTCCACATCCATCTGGAGAACCTAGAGCATAATAATTCTGTGATTGTTACTGAGCAATGTGATGCCACTGCAATATTATCTTACATTTCCTTTGCAAAATGTCTTTTACTCTATTACCTTCTAATGACTTAAAACAGTAATTTCACGTATTAGTCAAAGTTTTTTGTAAAAGTTGTCTGGTCACTAAGATGAAGGCCTTTTTATTCCCACTTAAGAAATTATACAGTCACTGGAAACAAGCTTTGACTAACCAGAAGCTCTCTCAAAAGTGTGAAAGTAATACGAGTTTATTTTTACTATTAAAAGTGCATAGCTATTTATTTTACCAGGAAAATAAGCTACTTGGCAGAGAGGATATACTTTAAACCAACTTTTTGAGAGCTCCCTTGAGATTATGAGTCCTCCCAGAAAAAAAAAAAAAAAAAAGAAAAAAGGTAAAAAAAAACCCCACTGATGAAGGACACCTGAATTTCTTTATATCAAATATTCAAGTATTTAGTGGAACTTGCATCCCAATGAAAAAGAAATCCCTTTATGTCATGTCTCCAGATCCAAATGGACAGATAACAATATTTGAAAAAGCAGAAAGCCTAGAATGACTGGACACAAAGAAATAATTTAAAATGGCAAAATTAACTGCTCCTTGAAGAAAAAAAAATGTTCAAGAAAATGCCAACAACTTTTTCACTTACCAGGGAATAAAAGTAGCTCTAGCAAGCTAGTTGAAATACCACAGAAGAAATCAATGTGATTCCCAAATTAAATGGAAGTCTTCAGTGAAGTCAACGTGTGAGGCAAGTATATGTCCATAATCACAGCCAAGGAACGAGAAAAGTTTAAACAGCTTAATGCATTTGAGTCTACTCACAAGGTCCCTTTTATCTCTGAATTCTGAAAAATAGCCATGTAATTAATACCAGACTCAACAGAAAGATTTTTAATGAAGATGTTACTTAGGCAGAGCTACAAAAGATGTTCAAGTCATAATCATTTGTGCCAGCACTGGAGAATAAAAAATGAATCAAATTTTTTTATCCTTTTACACCTCAGGCTCCATGTTAATTATATGATGAAATTTGAAGGGAAGAATAATTAAAGGCTTGATGGTAAATGGACAATAGAATAAAACGTAACAAGGCTTTAGAAAAGGTAGGTCATGTCAGACCAGCCTGATTTTTTCCTTTGATAGGATACCTGATTTTCCAGACAAAAGAACTGCACAGAGAGATTAGATTTTATCTGAACTTTAGCAGAACATTTGGTAAGGTGTCACAATGGAGATTACTTGATAAACTAGAAAAAAAAGAAGGTTAGAAAAAGACTGTGAAGGTGCTGATTAAAGTGACTGTTGCAGAGGAAATGCCAATGAACTGTACTGGAAGGGAAGCCTCTGGGCTAAAAGAGATTACTCCAGTAGAGCTTCTCCTGAAGCAGTCTTGATATTAGTTTTATTTATAATTTTACTTTTGTGATTTCACCCCTAAAATAGGAATGAATACAAGAAGTTTAAAAAAAAAAAAAAAAAAGAAGAGAAGCACTGACAGGGAGTAGAACACCATGCAAAGGAAAAAAATGGAGTAGAATATTAAACATGGGATGGAAGTCTAGTACAGTGCCCCCCAGTTGAGATGGGATTCAACTCATCCAAGCCATCTAAAAACTCTGTAACTTCTCACTTTTTTGCATAATCAATAGAAAGATGTGAACAAATTCACTTATATTTTATATTATCTACTTTAGACCCATGCCTAAATGGGATGAATGGAGATTCTCTGGAGATTCTTCTGTCTTTCTATAGTCTTTCTATATAAGGTACATTTGGAAGTCTTCTTTAGATGCCTAACTTTAAAACAAAACAAATCTCCCCAAGGACTATTGAAAATTTAATTTTCAGAAGCTCATCAGCCAGAAATCAAGTAAGAAAAAAACAAGCAATTTTCTTTTCTGACCCAGGACTCAATAAAACACAAATAACCTCTTCAGACATACTACACAAGATAAATTCAACTGAAGCAGCAAAGTGTTAAAAGCTACAAGTTTAAAAATACTAGTGGATACAGATATCTGAGTCGATATCTGGCTGTCCATATTCTGCAAGTCTTTCAGAACACAGCTTGTCTTGCTAAAAAACATTGCATGAGCAAGAACTATATGAATAGTCAAATGCCTCATTAGACCCCCCACCCTCACAAGGGAGAAGGACAGTTTAATCTTAAAAGCCACAACAGCAGCAGGTTAGAAACTTGCCATAAACAGATTTAAGCTGGAAACTTTCTCAAACGTGACAACAGTGAGGCTGTGGGAATGCCTTCTAGAAGAGCTACTGAGGGCCATAAACCTGAAGATTTTGAAGTGACCTGGATTGGACTGTTTTATGAAATAATTGCAGGGCCTGAGAAGAAGAGGTGTGCCAGAAGAATCTTGCTAGCTTTATTTTGGCTTGAAAAAAGACCCCAAAAGCTAAATTCCTAAATATAATTTGGAAATGGGCTGAAATTCCCTGAGAATCTTTATTTTGTACTTTAACAGCACCAAAAAGACATCTTCCAAGATCTTAAAATATTTTCCAGTGTATCCTAGTGTATTTATACAGGTTTTCAATGGGAAATGATAGATTTGTCAACTCTGATGACATAACAGAACCAAACGTCTGAATTCAAAGCTAACATTCCTTTTTATGGGGGTATGTTAATTCATTAATATAAAATACTTGGTTGTTGGTTTTATTTATGGATATATCTTTTTTTTTTTAAGAAAGAAACAAAGAAAGAATGATTTGAACAATACAAATGAGATATATTTTTCATTTGGTCGGATCAAGCAGATGGACTTTTTATTAAAGAGCTTTTTTTCACTTTCTTTTTCCTTGAGCTTTTCTGGTACATACAGATTCCTAGAGAAAGTAAATAATTAGTGAAATAATATATCATAATTAAGCATTACAACTTGATTTTGTTTCAGTAACTTTTTGCAATTTCATATAAAATAGGAGGTTTAAAGTTCATTATGAGACACAGCTACGTCACTATTGATGTCCTTATGCAAGTTTGAAAGAGAGTTTGAAGAGTTTCATAGAAAAATATTGATTTACACAGACACCTGATGGTTTTGTAGCATGTGCAGTTTAAATCATCATAGTGTAAGTAAAGAATCAATGACTGTGAATAATCAGATTTTATTTCTTTCCCAAGGAACTGAAATCTCACTTTGTCATTTTGCCATATGCCTGTCACAATTTTAGTAGCATCAAATATCTGAGGACTGAATCTATTCTTCTCTTATAAATGTATCTTCTTGTGTAGAACTGGGGAAGCACATGCTGAAACAAGTACTTAATGACAAAAATATTGGAACTGTAAAATAAATGTATATATAAAAAGACAATTGTTAGTCTTTAATTCCCAACCTTAGATTACCTCACCAAAGAAAAAGCAGACAATTAATAAAAAGTTACCACTAATACATTACACTTGATATATCACCTGTTCTTTCATGCATCTTTGAAAAGTCCTTTGAAACAAATATACATTTTCTTGCATTTATAAAGGAAATGGAAAAATGAAAAGTTTAAGTGGATTATCCAAAATCATGCTTATCCAAATAAGCTTTCCACAAAAGCAAAAATACAGGTAGAAATCATGATGTCTCTTGATTTCTCTGTGCTGTCATAACAAAGAAAAAAAGTCCAATAAACCCAGGATTATCAATTAAACTATTCACAGGATATGTACATCCTAAACTTAATTCTTTTAGCTGTATTGTTCACAAACTAGTTAGCCTGGTCATAAAGAAAATAATCTGTTGATTTCTATCTTTATCGCAGATCTTGCTTGTCCCGTGCTGAGATGCAGTAATAGAGCAGAGCTACATGGATGCTGCTCTAACTGCAGCCTGAAGCTTTGCTCTCATGCAATAATGCTCTCTCCATTCCCACAACAAAAATTTTAAGGAACTTAATTACATTGGCAATTGTAAAACTCCTTTGAAATTTCCCAAAGGTCTTCAATTTACCCTGTGAAATGCACACAAGCTACCCTTTTGTGCTCACATAGACTCCATATGTGTTTTCTTAGAAAGTCAGGCTAAACATCTAAAGATAAGAGAACAGACCTCAAAGAATATCGTCCAGGATTCCTTTGCCAATCTCAAAAGGTACCAAGGATCAGTATAATAGTGAAATTGTGATCTAAAGCCAGAATTGTATAGAAATGTGATGACAAAGAAGAGGAAAGGTTTCAAAGTAGGGCAGAATAGCAGGCAAAAGCTCCCTGAAAAATCAATGTGCAAGAAGCATGCTCTCAGAGATCAATAAACATCAATTTACTATTTTGCAACTGGAGTGTTTTTCCACACTGCATATTAAATAAAAATAACAAAGATGTATCATATGAACATGGTACTGATTGAAGAGGTACCAACTGATTCTAGAATGAACTTGCTGTGTTCCTTTATGTGAAGCTAGAGTAATTTTCTATTTTGAAGACATACAGATACTATGTTAGGGGCAATCTTATCCAAAACAGACAAACAACTACTCAGACACTCAGTCTTCACTGCTGTGTCTCTATTCTTCATTAGCTATATTAAGTGTATCTTTGATAGACAAACTCTCTTAAAATAGAGCTGATGTGAACCTGTATCAGAATATCCTGAGCTGGAAGGGACCCACGAGGATCACCAACGCCAAACCATAAGTGAATGGCCCATGCAGGGATCAAATGCACAACCTTGGTGTTTTAGCACCAAGCAAACTGAGCTACTCTCAGGTTAAATGATGCATGTCAAACCCTAGTTGTAACATGCCCAGCGAATATGGTTTTATGACTAATTTTTGAAGAAAAGCTGTACATTTTCTAGGAGAGCAGAAAATCATTGCAAGTGTCAGTGTGTTCACATTTCATAAAAATATTCAGGAAAAAATATAGTTTGCATATTTTTAATAAAAATATATAGGAAAATATGGACTGAACTATATATGCTATTAATATCTCATTCCTGTCTGTCTGCTTGCCTATATTTTCTAGTTAGTTTCACAATGCCTCAATGTCATGTGGTAGATTACTCAAATGCTTTAAGCCTTAGCTTTAAATCTCTTTACCATTGACAAAATCAGTTTCAAGCTTTGTGTGCCTTTCTTTCCTCCTGCTTATCTACCTGTATGGAGAGTCTCACTGAAATTTCTAGGTTTCTTATGAATGCCAATATATTTCTTTTCCAAACTTGTCAAGGGCTTTATGGGAGTCTGGCTGGTAACAGGCATTGGGACCCTTGGGCTAGAAATATTTATTGCCATGGTTGTGAAATGCTTAGCAGCCTGATCAAGAAATGCACAGATTCTTCTCCTGAGATAACAACCTTGCTCTTCCAGCTTTTGTACATTTGTCTGAACCTCTGTTAAATGCTTATCAAACTTACAAGCTCCAGTCTGATATTTCCATATCCAAGTGCTTTCATTAAGCAAAGCAGATGGTCAGAAACATTTTACAATATCATTCCCTCTTTGCAAACTTTGCCATGTGTAGCTTTTATCATTATGTAACTGGAAATTATGAAAAGCAATGCTTGCACTAACCCAAGAGTGTATTTCTTTTATTTTGCTCTTTTCAGGTATGTGTTGTATATTCCTTCCTTCCTAACCACAAGACTGTCCCCCACACCTAGATCTATTTATTTTTTTCAGAATTTATTTGCATTTTTTTATGGCACAAAGAATTAAAAACCTGCATAGCCAAGCTAAAGTCTGGGATCAAGCTAACCATTTTAAGTTCTAGGATCATCTAAGGACCTAAAATATTTTCTCAAGCTATAATTTATTATGCATTTATAGCTTGGTGCTTGTTTGAAGAGAGATGGCTGTATGCAAAGGAAATAAGAATGTACATAAGGGAGGACCATATCTGATGGATAAATGCAATTGCAGTCTTCAAGCATACGGATGAAAGAAGTGTCAGTTAAGTACAGGAAAATGAAGTTGAGGACAAAATTGCAACCAGAGCTTTACAGAGACCACAAGTTTTTCCACTTTTGAAGAAACACCCACTTCTCCTTCCCACAGAACAGAACATTAAATAATCTTTATTAAGATGTCATTTCAACTTCTGTGCAAAAATAAAGACTCTCTCTCCACTGAAACAATGAAGATACAAAACCAAGAATATTTGTATCATGATTCGGAAGTTTAGAAAATCAATATAATTTTGGCCTCATAGCTTTTTGAGATGTTAGAAATAAATGTTAACTTTGGGATAATATTACAGCAAAACATAAAGAACTGAATCTTGCTGTTAACAGTAAGAAGTTGTAAATACTATTTTCTCAGACTAACTATAAACATAATCTGACATGACTTACTGAATAAAACACAGGGCAAAGATGTAATTATTTGATAGTCTTAGACATACATATTTTTCTCTCATTATTTTATAGAAGGAGATCCAGAAGACACATGGGTAATTTCTAAGAAAGATCAAATCTCTATTGAAGTTAGTCTACTGAAAAATATTTAAGCATTTGAATGAAACACCATCTACTTGAAATAATTACTATAGCTAAAATAAATACATATGATGGCAAGGGTGAAAGACAAAATGATGTACCTCCAGGGCATTCATTTCTGAAAAATATTGTAGAGGTAGTCGGGCTAATCTATCATATGGTGGTATAGATAGGCATGATGCAAAATATAATTAATGAAGAACACTTGAAACAAAGTAATTTCCTAAGCAAGAGCAACAACAACCACTGGCACCTAAAAATCATATTAATAAGAATTCTTTTTATAATATAAATTCATAAAATTTATGTAAACAGCACAAACTGCCTCCTGGTGTTAAAGTACTCTGGTTTCACACTTCAGCAACAATCTAAAATACATGCTTCTGAAATTTGCATTATGGATTTAGGTAATGAAATTCTTCAAATATTCCATTCTTCCTATGCATTTTCTATTCTCACATAGTGCTGTTGTGCCAGCAGGATTACATAATTCACTATTCCTGCCTATAAACTCAATGCAAGTCTCCTTGAAGCATGAAGAGGACTTCATCTGCAAGTTCGTTCCCCAGTGGAGAAGCAGCCACAGCTGAAAGCAACGAGTTCTCAGTTCTCAGATCCCTTGGCATACTGGAGAGGAAAGTCTCCCAAGATTACAAATCTCACATTGAAGTAGGGTGACAATTTCTAAGAAACAGACATAAGACAGTGGGACTAGGAAAACATGAAAGAGAGGGGGGAAAAGCAATGATTTGCTGCAAAGGAATGATGGTTTATCCTGCTCTTATACAAGCCATATTAACTACCCAGCATTGCTGGGTGAAAAGCCAAGTAAAAGTACATTCAACTGAAAACAATTCAGAACAGACATAAACTAAATTCAGAACCATATACACAGACATTATTTTATGGAAATCCATAGTTTAACCACTCCTAATTTCTGTCTTTCCCAATATTCCTGCAACATCACTCTGGACTGTAGATACTGCAGTCCTAAACTGTGAGTTTAAAGGGATGCATTAAGGAAGTTCAGATACATGCCAAATAAATACAAGGCAGGAAATGAAACTTTCATTATAAGATTTACCAAATAAATAAATGCATGCATCCTTGAAATAAAGTAAACATCTGAGGCTGAAGTTCCAAAAAAATTCTTATATTCCCTCCTCTTAATATGTCAGGTTCACCTTATTTCCATATTTTTTACATGCTCATATACACTTTGCACACCGATCTATTAATATTGGCTTTCTTATGACTGTCAGCACTACCACCCATTAAGGCATCCCATAGTTTTACAAACATTTATGAACATCCATCAGATTCCTAAGAGATACTGGCATTTTGCTATTCCCATCCTACAAAAATCCCCAGTTCATTGAGGGGATGCTGTGGCACATATATCCACTTATTCTGGCTGCCCCTTTCCTTGACATTTTTACTGTTCTCCAAACTCATTAATAAAGGGAAATCCCATTCATGGGTACTACGACCTTTTGTTCTGCCCTACCACATGTCAAGCCCTCAGTCCCTGAACTATGATAAAAGGTACAGCAAAAAATGAAGGATCACCTGAATCACTGGAAAGAGAGTGCCTTGTGAAAACCTTGTGCCTCTAAGTGTGGAGAAGTTCTGCAGTTTAGGAAAAACTTATCTCTCCTGAACTCAGTGTCAGAAATTCCATAAAAATGAATGGGATCACTGCCCCTAGACCAGCAGTGCCCTAACACGGGCATTCCCACTTAATCTTCTCTATGGCACTAAACTAAAATTTTCAGTCAAATGTGAGTTTTAGGTTTAGAGTCATACATGACCTGTAATTTGAATGAAATTAATGTTATCTCAGAAACTGGCTCATCCTTAGAGTGCACAGGCTCAAACTAAACCAGGCAGATTAGTAGCTTTCAAAGAATTCATTCCGTGGAGCAGAGGGATCAAGAAGTGCAGACAAAACTATGAAGTAGCAATGAATTTGGTTGCTTGCCAAAAAGAATCAGTAGAAAAAGCATTTCCCGTATCATTATAGATAAAATCCAAGGCCATGGAACTGACTGAAATTTTGATACCTAAAATACAAAGTATTTTGCACTAAGATTTGAAAAATGGTTTGAAATATCTCTGAAGCTAAGGTGCAGGGAACACATCTATATACTTAATAGAAGTATGTAACTTTTCTGACACTGCATTTTGAAACAATGAAACAATGCCACACATGTCATGTCATAGTTACCTGTCTCACATCAGAGAAATATTGAAATGAAACAGTGACCGTAAGAAAAGATGAATCTGCCTCAACCAAGGGATATGATGACAATTAACATCCTACACTGTCATCCCCAAGGTTTATACTTTTCCCCTGTTTTTCTTTTTCTCCCAAAGGCTATGGCAGTAACTGAGTTTACTCCCAAGGCAAGGTTTCATCCTTTGATAACAAAGAACTGTTTAGGCTAAATGAAGTAAAGTATCAGCATAAGAGATCTTATATGAACTTAAAAAAGCAGAGCATAGTCATCTCTGAAAGTCAGGTACAGGACTATCATAGCCATGACACCCGTGTTCAGAAGATGGAATTTTCAAATCATCCAAATTTAATACCAAAACTAATAAATTCAGAAGTGGTAATGAAAAGGAGGAAAATATCTTGATTTCAGATTACTCTCTTGGATTCCAGGAAACACTAATACTTTAAACCTAACCTCATTCCTTAATATGGAAAAAAAAACATCACAGGTATTGCTACTTGACCTTTACATTAGCAGAAGCAAAGAAATGGATTACAGACATGAAGGCATTTGTGTAAGATCTTCCAGGAAGCTTGTTTCCCCTTTCTGAAATCTAAGTTTTGCTACAAGAATATGAATAGACTGAAAAACTCAGGAAAATGCTGTAATTTTTTCTCATAAGTAGGAATTTTTATTAGTTACAGAACATAAAGGAATTTGTTCTCTACTCTCAGAAAAAGCCTGCCCCATTAGAAAGACATGTCAAATGAATTTCACACTCCTCTTTAACACAGATAAATGAGAACATGCAGGTTAAACAAGTGAGAATCCCCAATCCCCTTCCACCTCTCATATGCAGTCATTTTCTGCTGGGAAACAAAAAAATTATTCTCTCCTGGAAGTGAATCAGAAGGCAGACCCATCAGTCAGTAGCCAGTATATGATTCAGCTCAGCTTTTCAGTAAGTTAGAAAGTCCAAAAGTCACCAAAAAAGGGGTTTTTGAATGAGAGGACTACTTCCTTCTAACTCTTATGAATTGCCTGCTGAGCACTCCTGTGAATCACGCCTGCTGCAAGAGGAGCACATCTGAGTTAAGAAAGCAGGGATTTTCGGTGACAGCTGGCAAGCAGACACTCCCTCTATCGAGGGACAGCTTTCATTCAACTAAAAGGTAGGACAAACACCAATTCCTGTAGCTGGACACCAAAAAGAAATTAGATCAATGATTAAAATACATAGCAATTACAACTCTCCCTTCAAATACAGTGTTTTCTATAAAAAGAAAAATGTTGATTGTAGATGCTTCATAAAATATGCTGATTTTTGCTTATATTTTATAATTATACTAGCAAACATTGAATAATTGAGAAATAAACACAGTAACAAGTTGGAAAAAGACATTCCATTCAAGTCTTGGAAAATGATACAAAAGGTTAAAATAGCACTAAGTATTCCACTTATGTTAAATTCAGTGCTTGAATTGCAGAATGATTTAGCTGAGCCTTCAAATGCTTTAAATATTCTTCCATGCAAGGTACACAATCAGAAAACTGTTTCTGCTGCAATTCACTCACATTTCCAAGGCGGTGTATTTTGAATAGGGATTTTGTCCTACTTGTTAAACCAATTGAAAAAAATACTACTTGGCTCCCAGATTAATCATATACTAGATTTTTACTAGTCTGATCATTTAACAAATTACTAACAATGAACATTTCCTGTGTGTTCAAAAGACTTCTGTTTAAAATATTCCAAAGTAGCCTTTTAACACTTAAGAGTAGCAGTAGGCAAAAACACTTGAGCTTTACAAAAAAGTGTGAATTGCACAAAAGCAGTGAAATTTAGATTGAAAACAAATACTTAATTTTCTGTCATCTGCTTTGATGCCTGCTCTTCTTGCTTAAATACACTGGAAATGTATCTGCATGAAAAAGTGTAAGAATAGGGTTAACAAAAATGATCATCTTTATTTGGGAGAAGCACCTTACCACAGCTTTAAAGCTGAGGTTACATTAAAAACTGTCTCTAACTTTTTTTTCCTTTAAACAAGATTTGAACAGACATCTTACGTAAAAGTTGGGGGGGTTTTTCTATTTTTAGGGGGAGAGAATGCTTCAGGTATTTTTCACAGTCTGCACAGTAATTTTTAATGAATATTTTACTCCATAATACTTTGAACTTAGGCTCTCAGCAGCCAGTTGTGGTGTTTGCCTTATTTTACTTAAATTTTAAGATTTGAAAACTGTCCTTTGAAGTGACAAAAATTAACCTTCAATGAATATTCCAGATGACCCTTGCCTTGCCAACTATTATCGCTGCAATCTATGGAGACAGCTAGGCTAAACTGTAATATTTTCAAAGTACTCACATCAATAAAGTAAAAAATCCTCTCATGGAAGAGTTACTGTGTAATACATTAATAGAGAAGGGCTCAGATTTGGCATAGGAAGCCACCAATACAACTTCTTTTGTGCCTTATCTTACAGCTCATATTTTAAATTGCAAGTAGGGGCTTATCTTTGCCAAACACCTTCTTCATACCTGAAATTAAATAATGCATGGTGATAACTCAGAAGAATTAGCTTGCTCAGTATTAACAAGTGTACTTCACACCTAAGCTCCTTGCAGATGATTTTTACTGTGTTGCATCTGTAGTGTATTTACTTAAAAGCATTTGACCCAGTTGTAGTACAGCTTTCGTTATCAGAGGTTCTCAGATGTATCTTATTCTCATGCAGGAACTTACACACCAGGACACACCAAAATCAACATGCCCCAAAACACATCTGTAAAAGCATAAAAGCTGTCACAGTTACAGCTCGCAATTACGGTTCATAGACTTTATAGGAGGAGAGAGGACAGGATACTAATACTAGGTTTGTTTGTTAACTTTGCAATCTAAGGAAACTCAGAATCATAAAACTGTTTGATTTTTGTTTCAATAAAAAAAGTCCCTGAAATTTAAAATATAGGGCTTTATGAAGGCAAAAAGTCAGGGCAAAGACATTTCAAATCCATGCATATGTCTGGGAGAGGAAAACTGCCTCTGGTACCAGAAGCTGATGTTGGCTTGGTCCATTTTGCTGCAGAGCCTCCCATCTCTCCAGTCCTCCTGCCCCAAACTTCTCTCCCCTAAACCCTCTGGCTTTAAATCTTTTGTTCTAGTATCTCACAAATCTAATCTTCCCAATCCCAGAGTGCCAATGCTTTGCCTCTGGAAGTTCCACTCTCCTAGTGCTCTCCCAAACCCTCTTGCTTTTCCCATTCTATATCCAGTTCCTTTCCAATCCTTTTGGAACAGATCAGAATCTACCAGACTAGACTAAACTAGTTCAGCTGGAAGGGATTTACAATGATCATCTAGTCCACTGCTTTATCACTTCAGTTCTGAACAAAAGTAAAAGCATGTTATTAAGGGCATTGTCCACATGCTTCTTAAAAACTGACATGTTTGGGACACTGACCATCTTTCCAGGAAGCTCATTCCAGTACTTGACCTAGTACAATATGTCCTAACTTAAGTCTGCATCTCTCCTGAGCTGTTACCATCAAATCCTCTCCCACAGAAGCTTGTGGCACTTTCCACCCAAAATTATTCTTTTCCTGATCCATTCCTTCCAACTCGACACTGCACCTGAAATCTGCACACACCAAACCTCGTCTTTCACCAGACTGGTCTTGTAGCCCATGACACTGGAATTACTCAATATTGCTCAATATTCTCACTACTTTTTGAGTTTTCATATCTGTATAACAAAATAAAATCACTGAGGACACTTTTAGAAAGTGATCAACACTTCTGAAGTTAGGCGTGTCTGTAACCTCAGCTGGACTGATTCAGGGCTCAAGACTGAATATTAGGATTTGTGCTTCAGAAAAGCTAAGTAATAGTCTTTTTTTCCCCCCCAGACATTTGCAGTCATATTGATACTAGTTCTGTAACTGCACGTAACTTCTTTGAGGAGGTCTGTTCAATCAGGTCATCCCACATCCCAGCATATGCTTAGAAACTCCTCAATTATGAGGTGGAGGATCCAAGAGGTCTGCTGCAGGTAATCATCACCTGCAAAGATCTGCACACTGATTATGAGCCCTACCCCCACACTTATCCTCACAGACCATATTAACAGGAGCAGTACTAAAATCAAAGCAAGCTGGACAGTATCCCAAAGAAAATATCTTTCCTTTATGCTTATTTGGTTTTATCTTCAAGTAGCATTAAGAATTTAAAAACACTTACTTTTAAACACATTTTTCCATATAAAGCAGGCAAACATATTTTTAAATGTGACATAAAAGATTTTATTTGTGCAGAAGACCTAAGCAGTTGTTATAAAGAAAAGTCTTCCTTCATTTTAAAACAGATGTACCAGGAATCCCTAAAATCCAAGGTTCAAGCCTTTGTGTTGGTAAAAGAGATCTCATGGCTTACCATGAGAATTGATAATTCTGCCATTTAAAAGCAGCTTGAAAGAAGAAATTATGCATTTTGATAGCTGTGCCCTAAATTGCTTTGTGACAAAAACATCACAGGAGAATATCCTTAATAATATAAGATAGAGTGAGAGAGGAATGTACTAGACAATATTTTTTCTCCTAAACATGGTGCTGATTGAGAGCAATTAGTGAATATGATTTTTAAAGATTCAGCATATCTTCCATTGGTAACATAAAGGATCTCCAAAGTGTATGAGGTCATAAATGAGTCAGAACTTCAGATTTTCATTTATATTTCTATTCTGCCAGGACCTGATTCATTTACAGTGCACTACAACTTCAAACTATGCTCTCAATTTACTTCAAGTTATTATATATATGAGGATATAATGAATAAAGTGTTCTAATATATTTATGGAATGGATTGACATAGTAAAACTAACCTTATATGGAGCTATGTTTAGGAATCACCAAATTAACATCACTCTATCAAATATTGTTTGGCTTTGGACATCTTTTTTACATGACAACATTTTTCATTAAAGTGCTTGCTATCTTGTGTCCCTGTATTTTTTTTTTTTTTATACTCTCTCTTCAAACTTGCTGACTTTCTGCGAGCATATGAGAAATTGCAGATCTCCAGACTCTTCCCTGTTACGCTAAGGAAGAAACAAATCACAATGACAATGCTGGGGAAAACAGAAAACATCTAGACCCCAATCTAAGAATGTCTGCCTTCTGCAAATACAAGCTTTAAACCTGTAGTAAGTGATACATTAGGACATAATCTTTTAAGACTCAGGCTATAATCAGGTAGCAATTCTGGGGAGGTAGTAACTCATAAGTACCACTGCTGCTGTTTCCTGCCCCAGCATCAAAGGATATATGGATTCTTTGAATAATAGAGGTTGCCAACCCCATAATGTAGCAAAAGAGGTGCAAGAAAAAAGACTCTACACAGTGGATTCTTTTAACAATAGAATAGGCCAGGGAGAGCAAAACTCCAAGCCATGATCAACCCTTAAGCAGTCAGAATCAAAATGAGCATAAAGTAATTAATCTGTATTTTTGATGATAGCCTGGTGTTTATTAGGAAGTGCAGTAGGCAGTGCTTGCAGTCAATGTGCTTGAGGCATTACCTTGAGTAGCACTGTCTGGTTATTTTTAGGATGGCCATCCAGATGGGTGGCATTAAGGACGTCGTAATCCTCTGTTAGGTCACTTTGCAGATGGCAGTGTTTGTGCAAATATAATACACAGCAATTGGCAGGCGCTCTTAATTTGGGGTCTGGATGAATAGAGATTGTTAGCTTATTCTATTCTCAAAATGGGCAGCGAATAACATGGAACAGAAGAAAACAGTAAGTCATTAGGTCAAGCTTTTCTAAATATAATCTATTTAACTGAAATGAGACTATTACCTCCTTGTTAGTGTATTAGCAGTTCAGTATCTGATACTTCAGTATCTGATACTTCACCCAAGTATCACATTCCTTTCAAAAAGCCGTAAAGGAAAAGACACAATACTGAAGTTAATTAAGCTGGTTTACTCTTCTGGTAGAAAAAATGTCCCAATGGTTCAAAACCAAAGACAGGAAAAATGCTTGACTTCTTCCTACAACACACATATCTCTCCATTCTTGTTTTCAAGTAAGAAACAGATTGAAATTAAGTAGCCTTTATAAATCTGAACCAGACCAGTTTGATTTCCTGCACAACATCACATTTTAACTCAAGCTGTCTGTAACTACTAAGTAATCCAAAGTTTTCAAGTATCTAGAGTGCACTGATATAATCAACCTTTTAAAGTCATAGAAGATAAATTACAACACAGCTCATTTTCAGGATTTCAGTTTACTTTTAACCACATGAGGCAACAAATGTCTCTGTTTCAAACACAAGGTGCAAATTTGTGTTCACAGCTAGAGTAAAAGACCTGAATTAAAAATATGGACTGTAGAGCATTCTAAGTGATTTATGGACCTGTTCCTCCTCTGCTCACTCTTTCAACCTAATGCTGATGGAACATCCTTATAATGCTCTTTCAATTTTCTAGAATGGAAGAAAACTAAACCAGTGAAAAGGTTTGATTAGTTTTAGATATCTCAGCTAAAGCAGATCCCAGAAGAAGCTGATGACCACCACACATGCCAGAAGGAAATGAGGAGAACACAGGAGGGGGACTAAAGGACAGAGTTAGGGCAGAGAAGCTGAACTCTTGGTGGCAAGCAAGCAGGTAGATGAGCTCAGCTGTGAAACTCTGGCTTTGCCCATAAAGATAATTAATTGCTCTCATAAATCCACACTTACCATAGACTACTAAGCACATATACACACCTTGCTGTTTTGGTGCAAGATAATTCATTACATGGTGTGTTACAGACTTAAAGCACAGAAATAGGGGGATGACAAAGACTGCTGTGATTTGGACTTTGTCCACATGTGGCTTTTTTTTATCCTTCTGCCCCAAAATTACTTTGAATTAACAGACTACAGCAGCACATATTACACAAAAAATGTTAACCTCCAAGTACCTACTCTTGGAAACACACATAAACCATTCCAATGATTCCAACAACTTGTGAGGGGGAGAAAATTTAGGGTTACTTAGAAAGAAAGAAGTACATATCTTGCAGAAATGTAGGGGATACAATTTAGGAGGTATAAAAACATGGATTTGATAAAAATACTGTATAATATCTGGGAAATTATTTAAAGCCATTGCTTAAAAATAAGAGACAGATGTCAAAATTGGAAGAAAGTTCTCTTCTTGGCATTTTAGATGTTAGGGTTAACTTTTGCAAAAATGTCTTTTAGTGTTACAGATTTCTTAGATTTATTCCAGTCATTTCTTAGGCCAAATATTATCTTGAAAATTATTAAATTAGGAAGCAGCATTACATTAAAAAGAAAAAGGGATGGAACACTTTTAAAATATGGAAAGTAACTAGAAAATGCTGCATATGCTGAAGATATTATCTCCTTTGGCTTCTGTTCTTTTCTTATTAATTTTTTTTTTTTTTTTGTGAAACAAATGACACTACTGCAATTTAAACTGTGGGCCCCTTTTTCCTAGGAGCTAGGCTAGTACTACTCACAAGAATAATCACTGGGAAAAAAAGGGCAAGAATCTGGTACTCCAGTAAGCAAGGGGCAAATCTTCTATATGCAGCCTCCCTTGTCCCATGTAGATGACCTTTTCTGTGCTGGACTGAACATTTACATATGAAATTGAAGGCTGAGTTATTAAAAGTAACTGTAATGTTGTTTCTGTGGGAATTGCTCAGAGACACCTTTGGTTTTAAATAAAAATATTAGAATAGTTTTAGCACACAGGTATGTATTATTTTTACTCTTTACAAACACTTTTAAGAGATGAGTCTGGAGGCAGGAAGATAAACCCTGCTGTGTTTGTCACCTGTGCTGACCTAGTATGAACACATCTCTGCTCATTTCTCTTACTATAATGAGAAAGAATAATGCAAAGGAATGTAAAGAATATCTTTTATGATGAATATGAATATATGAATGCTACTGGACAGTGCTAAAGCTGCCTTGACATGATGGCTGGGGTGTGCTGCCATAAGCAAAACTTCTTTTCAACCATGGAGATCATGGTTCACTACACACCTTTGTCCAACTGAAATAAGGACAGTAACTTGGACATAAGGCGTTCAAAAGGTCACACAGAGAAACTGTTGTGTTAGGCTGAGCCAACTTAAAGCAAAATTTCATATCAGTTATTATGTCTCACAAACACATTGCTCTTCTGATTCTAGAAAAGAGTTAATGCTTCTGTTTTTATCAAAATATAATGTCTGTTGTTCATTGCACATAAACCTTTGACAATTAAAACCAATGGAAAGTAGGGGCAAACTTCTCATATTTGTAAGAACAACATAAAAGTGCCCAACACACAATTACAACAATTTTCATTCTATGTAGACAAATGGATTACAAAAGATACGTCTTGTTTCCATTTTTCAATTAAGCAGGCACAAAAAGACAATGCAATAATTACATATGCAATTACGTGATACCATCGAGAAATATCCTTACTTATGGAAAATGAGAAAAAAAAGAGTAGATTTTATAAAAAGGCTGTAAGGAACTACATTGCTGATAAAAATTATAATCTGGACAAAATTAGGAAAACTAAAAGGAAAAGAGATTAACAAGAGATGAAAGGTACATAACGGTGACAAAGATGGATAAAAGGATAAATAGTGCAACGGTTTTACTTGGTTTTCAACACAATGCCTTGTTTCTTTTTATGAGGTGCCTTGTGAAAATCATACTTTTCTACATTTCATCACATTAGTTTTAAACTTTTAGGTTAAAACTCAAAATACAATGATAAAGATACCAACTTATGCATCAAGATTATAAATTTAAAGCTACTTGCAGATCAGAGCTGCAATTATTTACAGACTCAACTCTCAGACAAAAGAAAAACAACTTTTTTCAGCTGGAGAAAAACCAGGCTAAATTTGAACGACTGTTAATAATGTCAACATTTTCTCCATCCTCAGCATTAATATGAATTTTGCATTTTTTTCAAACTGCAAAATCAACAAAACACATGTCTAAATAGGGTAAGAAGATAATGATTTCTTTTAAGTCTACAAATAATTGACATCTGCCAGTGTTATACTGCATTCTCAGGCAGGAAAAAGTATGCTTTCTCTACTACCACAGAAAGCAGTTCCATATTCAAATACTTGAAGTTCAAATAAATAAGTAGTATTGTTCCTCCTTGGCCACATTCAAATGTTTTAACAGACATTTCAACTAACTTGGCACTGTCTGCCTCTCATACCACGTCTGCCTAAAGGTCCTGTAGCCAAAGCAAACACCTTGTGTTTAACTAGCAAAGGCCAGTTTGGAAAGAGAAATTTACTAGTTGACCATAAGCTGGAATGCCTAAATCAGTGATGGGAAAATATTTCTTAGTCTTCTGTCACCTTTTCCAGATTGAAGGTTGCCCTCCTGTCTCTTTCTCACTATAAATACACATACACACATACATATGTGCAAAATTTAATTTGTTTGTAGAAAATTATGAACATATGAAATTTAGCCACAACATTTACAGTCTTTCAAAGTAACATTTAGGAAATAAAACGTTTTCAGGAAAAAAAAAATTAAAGTTTTTCCAATAAAAGTATTTTGGCATAAAAAGCGATTTTTAAAAAGAACCCTATATTTTAAAACATTATTGAGATTACTTTCTATTTGTGAGGGACAGAGGGAATTTAGTTACAGAGGAATATAATGACATTTCTCAACAGTTCACCTCATCAACCTTATCAATTTTATCTCCACCCACATAAAAGCAACCAAACCTAGCATATAACTGCTCCTATTGCTCTTTCAAGGTACGACAGCTCATTTCTCATATTGCATTAGCAGCACTGTAAATCACTAATATACATTTCCCTTAGGCTAATTTGGAAGATTTAACTAATCCATGACAGCGTAAAAACAATGCATAGATGAATTGGAAATCAATAGATTGAACTAGGATTTAGTTGCAGCAGCACTAAACAATTTGAATTTTTTTTTTTTCTTTTTTGATCAATAACTACTTTGGGCAAATCCACTGAATTAAGTCAGGCTGGTATAAAGCATGAAGTTGTAGTCAATGTCACAAGTATCAAAGCTGTGCCTGTTCCTCAAACAGGGCACTCTTACAGTGTTTTCTGATCCTTCACACTTTTTTAAGTTATAACTACTCCAATTTATCTAACTGCAATAGCCAGAAAAAGTTAAAGTCTTCAGGAACCAGTAGCTTGGATTTATTTTTTTGCAGTAATTCTCATCAAATTCACTTTTAAGTCCCACAACTTGTCGTTTAAAATATCTCTGGTAGATGCCACAACTTCTCTTAACCGTGTTTGGAGATTCCTCCTGCCATAAATCAGCCCCCAAATAATGCTTCTAACAGTAGATCACCAAACATTTTTCAAAGATAAGCTAAACGGTCTTCTGTGACTCCTGATCTTCTTTATGGAGGGAAAAAAAGCACCATCGCACTAACCAAAAAGATAATAATTTTTTGAATCATGTGAACAGTCTGTGCAATTCTATGAGGCTGTTTGTGTGCTGTAAGCAGAACTTGCTCAGCTGAATCAGTAACTAAAAGCATGAGTCAGCTTTTGAGCTAAAGAAGGTGGCTCTTACACTATTATCTGCACTAGCCTTTTTAGGAGACAAAGACTAATACTACCTAATGTCACTTACACAAATATTTAGCTTTTCACATTGTCTACTGTTTAAAGCAGGTCTTTTGATACACCTACATTTCCAGAATACTAATACAAACTACATCTGTTTAAACTGAGGAAAGACAACAGCTCTGGAGTTCTTTGTGGGAATGAAGCTGTGTAATCTTCTGCTGCTGTTATGTTTTTGCTCTCTTTCTTCTTTTCTGTAATTTTATGCAAATCAGAGATTATGGATATGGTAATTTCATGTTACCTTGAGATATAAGGTTAAGGTAAAATCTCTCTTGATACAACGGAAGTGTTTATGCTCTGTGTACAAGGGAACCTTTAATAAAAACCACTCGTCCTCTCTTCAGTCTACTATTTGTAAAAACAGCAGTTTCTCTGATTTCCCAGAAAAAAAAGTATTTCATATATAAGTTTAACTACAACAGATGTTCTCTGCTAAAAGGAAAATATCTGCTTTTCCAATGGGTGTGGAAGGATTTATCTTTCACTTTCTTTAAAATCACTCAATCACCGAGTGAAGTTCTAGGAACGCACTGTAACAGACACCAAAGCTGTTCTCTCTGGATCCACTGCTTCATAGAATACTCCCATAATTGGTTATGCATATTTGTTACAAACCTGGCCATTTGCCACATACCAACTGCCACATTTTGCAGTTCAGAAGGAAGAAGTTCTGTTCAAAAGCACACACAATAGGATTTCCAGCCTCCTCACTCATCTAGGTCCAAAGCCACTTTCCCCATTGCATCCAACGGAGAACTGCTGCGTGGAAGAGGCTCCTGCCAAATCCTAGTTTTGTGTGCTCTGGCATTTGATGGAAATAGTTTGGTGTAAAAAAAAAAAAAGAAAATTATTTTCCTTTTCCAACCATGTTCTTTTTCCACTCTCCTTGTATTTTGCAATAGTACAACTATTTCTTTTTGCTGTAATTTGATAATTTATTTTTAGGTGACCAGAACTGGCAGTTCCACATAATCTGTTGGACACAGCAATGGTATCTATGCAGGCAGGTGCAACCAGACTCTGCTTATACCCTGGTCTGGTTGCACACAAAGCTGCATTAGCATGGACATCCCCTCGCTAACACATGTATTGTGCTGCACCACTCTAGACGGTCACACAGCTTCCAGTAAAGGTCTGCTTCACATCCAGTTGGCTTCTGCAGGATTGCAAAAGTCTGGTGCCAGCTGTATAAATGTGTCCAATGTGCTCAGAGGATCAAATATAAAAAAAGCAGAATTTGCTTAGTGTAGCTAGCCAGAGGCATGAAATATGCTGAAGAGCACCATTCTGTAAAGCAGCAGCTTCTAGAGAAAAGATAAGCTCTCAAGAACCCAAATGCAAGTACAGAAAGTCTTCATGGGGTCAACTAGACATTAGCAATGGAAGATGTAATGCAGGACTTGTGAAGAGTTAATAACTGACAGTTAGAGGAAAAGTACAACCAGCTACCACAGACACAAATAGAAATTGGCATCTCAAATTTACTTGTGTACATTTGGCAAGTCACAGAAAGGGTTTTATACCCACTCTTCTGGTCAACGAAAAAGGAGCTGCTTTGGTGTCTCTCCGCAGGACTTGCCAGATTCAAGTTCAGTCATGCATCTGTCAACAGAAACATTCTGAAGAGCTTCACGTAGGTCATGTAGGCTTTGGGCCTGCCAGATTTCCTTTGTTGATTCATATTTGCAGTCCCAGACTTATTTCTACTTTAGCCTTTCCTGTTTAAAGTCATTTTCTGGCTTGAAAGATACACTTCAGACTAATTTAGCAGACTACCCCAACAGAAAACCTTCAATAAGGGCAGGACTTTTGTCAATATGGATGAGTTAGGATCCAACAGACTCTACTTACAGATGCAGGGGACCAGTCCAGACATTTGCTCTGGTGAACAGCAGTCTGTCATTCTGCTCCCCATCATTTCCAAAGGAGATGAATGCTGTTCTGATGCATAACATAGAAGTTAATTGAGCTCTATACATAAAAGCATCAATTAATATTTCTCAAGATATAATTACAGTGTATAAAACTACTGTGGAAAATAGGAAAATAAAGACACTTGAAAATGTAAAGATTTTCATGCACCTAAGGGTAAATTCTTGAGAACAGTTCAAGGAATGTTCCTCCTCTGATAAGGAAATAATGCTTCTCTTTCTTTTGAATTTGCAGATAAACATACTAAAAAGAATTTTTACAAAGCTTTTCTATAGCTTACCTAATTCTGATAGATATCTCTTGGATGCCAATTAGCAGAAAAGTTGAATTTTTAAGTCAGGAACTAGTTCAAATCAGAGATTAGAAAAAAAATGGGTTGCACATCTTCTATGCAATTTCATAATTTTTATTTTCAAAAACTAATTAGCATTTTGTAATGACGATGTATGATTTTTATGTATGGCCTAAAAATTGTGTTGGAATTAAATTCTGAAAATTAGGTGATACTAGATAATTTTTAATCTCCATATATACAAAAGATGTCTCATTGAAAAAGCGCATTTTTAAACTTTATTTAAGTCTGTTATCCAATTAGTGGGCATATAATACAGTTTATGCATATATATGCATGAATATTTTCATAGGAACATATGTGCTGTATCCAAAAGGCAGAATATATAATATATCCAAACAAGGAGGAAGATGACAGGATAAGAAATTGATCAAGAGAAAAAGAAAGATGGAAATAAAATCATTGAACTGAGAGAAAGATGTTTTCAAATTATGAAACTAAAACGAATCAAGTTATTTCGGAGGTGTAGGAAAAATTGTGTCCGTAGTAGCCATGTATGACAGATCCTGATGGTTAGATTCTCCCAAATCAAAACAAGTCAACATAGCTTCTTATATACTAAAATGGCATTGCACAACACTCCAATGCAGAGAAAACAAACAAACAAACCAAAAAACCAAAACAGACAAGAACAAGGAGAAAAACAAAGAAAAGAACAAGAGAGATGAAAAAGAAACTCCTGACAAACAACTGAAAGATGTGATAACAAAAGGAGTTCTCTGGAGTGTGAAGCAGGATCAGGAGCAGTTTGCAAAGTAACCAGACTAACCCACAGCTACATAAAAACTAGGATACAATGTAATGTCCTTGAAGATATGCTTTGGGCAGAAACAGAAGCTACTGGGCAAGCTTCCTTGGTTTGTATTATGACAGTAGGAATGAATTATTGTAATGATCCAGTTTCACTTTAGACACTGAAAATATTTAAAATTACACTTTGCTCAAGAGAGAATAAGCTGTAGACACATGTCAAGACTCCAGAGAGTTATCGGGAAACCTGGTAGTGATTCCTCGGATAGCTAGAAGACTTTTCAGTCCCAAAGAGTTTAAATAAATTTGAAGAAAACAAGTACTGAGCAACTACAAGAAGGAACTTGGAACAAGTGGCATATCATAAAAATATCCGTATTTGTTTCCTGCTGGAAAAAGCTCCTTTCAAGTTCACAGACACAAACAAAGGAGAAGTGCCCTGAATTCCAAACCTGACCTGATGGAGTGGACAGTATTCCTGGGCTGTCACCACAGCAGGATTTCATCACCAGCCTGGGTTTCTCTGCAGCTTCTTGGAGCTAAGAGCCAAAAAGCAGGTTGTTCATTTTGCATCTATACATATAAAATGAATGGGAAATTTAAAGCTTATTTTTTATTCAGCATGTCCAGGCTAGGACTCAAACTCAGATGATCTTCAGTTCTATTGAATAAAAAAAACGGTATTTGAGATGAGACAGATTGAAAATTCTGCTCTCGGACAGCATGACAGAAATTATAATAACAAAATTAGAAAATCCAAAGCCTTCATCAAGAGTAGACAATGATTCTTTCTGTAGTTTCAAAATTGCTGACATTTGTCTCAGGCTGCATTTTTAGAGGAATGTATTTTCAAGTAAGTCAATGGATAGACTATAATTTTTGGTGGTCTAATACTAAACACAGAGTTTTGTATATAGTGCTTTTGAAGAGAAGTAAAATATGACCTTAATTACGTTCTAGGTATTTTTTTCTATTTAAAAGCATTTTTTCTGTGTCAACACGATTGGACAAGTTGCAGCAAGAACACTTTGTACAATGCAGCAGTTTGTTGCTACCTAAAGACTGTTCTAGCCAGCTTCAAAAATGTATTTCCTTTTCTATTTTGGCCTTACTTTTCAAAAAACAATTCACCTTACTTATGCTGCTTGGCTCCATGGAACACCTGCTTGATAATGCATGGGCAGCAACAAACACCCCCACCCATGCATGGTGAAGAGTAGGTAGAACACAATAGTAGTTCAGTTCTATACATATTGCTTGCATGTTGTATAGGAAATGTGCAGTGTTCAAACTAATAGTTACAAGCTAAATGTCTTCTCCCTTTACACTCACTTCCACCAGCCCGGAGAGTTTTCAGGAGAAGAAATCCTGCAGCTCCAAAGTGAGCAAAAACACATCCTGATGTGGTATTGGAAAGAGGAAAGCTTGGAAGCAACACAGATTTCCTTTGTTGTTTCCTTATGGTTTGTCATTTTGCCTTTTGCAAACTTTGTAAAGCAACTTTCAAGAGGTGACAGGCTAAGAAAAAAAAATAGTAGTAATAGCAGTAAAGGGAAAGCAACTTTTAAAAGGTGACAGGCTAAGAAAAAAAATAGCAGTAATAGCAGTAAAGGGAAAGGGGGCTATTCTTAAAATGTATTACTTTAATATTGATTATATTCTATTACCCCCTACCCCAAACTACAAACCTACTACTCAACATCATGCTGAAGTCCAAAGAAATAAAACTAATCACCCTACCTTCCACTGACTAACTGCTCTAAAGAAGAACTGTAATAGAAATATAGTCTATTTGTACGCTCTTACAATCGTACCATCCGATACGATCTTAGCATCCTCCATCAATGAAGGGACTGACAACTGCATTTTAGGAAGGTTTGACTAAACTGTGGACAGTACCTGGCCTGATCTAGTCCTTTTGGCTGGTTCTGCCTACAAGTAGTGGACACCACTCATCATCATCAGACACTAAGAGCCAGATACAGAGAGATGCAGGAATAAGAGCATTCGGTACAAATACAAATACATATAATAAGTACATAAATAATGGACACAATCAGATACTTAAGAATGGATTTCTAACAGACAGTATATTGAGTGCCAGAATACATCAGTCAGTCACTGGAAAAAATCATGAATTCTTAACTCCAGCCTCATCTGAGGACAGCAGTTAGTTGCCACTATGAAAGTGGCATTCAGATGATGCCTCACCCAGGATGAGGTTATTTGAGGCATGGGCTTTGATGTCCCACTGCCTAAACAGAGGTAATTTCGTGAGTACTTCTAACACATTCAAAACTTAAGCAAAAATGTGGTGGGTAGCAAGGCAGCAGTTTCTACAGGAATCAGTTTTATTGATGTGAGACAGCACTCTTAGCAATAGCCACAACTACTCAAATCCCTTTCAGTGTTATATTTTCCACTATATATATATGCCTTTGGCATGCAAAGTTCCTGTCATGAGGACACTAAGAAAAGCTGGAGGTCTGTGTAATCATAACAATCCTGCCTAACCACAATATCCAGAAGGAAACAAAGTACAGGGAAAAACAAAAACAAAACGAAACAAAACAAACAAACAAAAACCCAAAACAAAACAAAAACCAAAAAACTAAAAGAGCCCTAAAAATAATCAAATACACACACATTTTAAAAATCTAATCCTTTCTCTGTACTTCCATGTTGTAATGACCAACCAGTTTCAGAAAGCATTGCCATGGGATGCACCCCAAAAGATATATTGATATTCTTAAACATATTTATAGTCCTCTACAGGGTATTCTGACATACACTGGAGGGTAGCAATAACAGTCCAATCAGGTCCAAACCACAGAGAATGCAGAAAATTTTTCTAAATTTTTTGTCATTTAAAATGACAATAACTGAAATTCAGAGCAAACATTCTGTTCTAGACTAAGAAAAACAAATGACAGACCTTGGGAAAACAGAATTACAAAAAAACAGTTCTTATGGACTTTGCCATTGTTTTTCATACTTAAAAAAAAAAATAAAAATCCACCATTCTTAAAAAAGAGCCAGGAACATTGCAGTACTCATCTTTAAAAGGCTCTCCAAACGAAGACTTGATAAATAACTGGGATGAAAAAGGAAAGAAATGCCTTTGGGAAGAGATGACAAGCCTGAAGCTAGTTTAGTTGTGAGTTTCAACTTTTCCAAAGCACTAGTTTCTTACTCTAGCATCTGTTTGGCAAGAGGATCTCAGAGGGATACAGTTACCAATAAAGAGAGAGACAACACAGAGATAACAAGTAATCATGCTTTAAATTACAGTACTATAAAGGACATATGAAACACTTGCATTTCTGGCTTTTTTTTTTTTTTCTTGGGAACATTTCATTTTAATTTATGGCAATTGAGTGTTAGTATAAAATTGTCAATACAAGTTTTTGTAGCTCAAACAGCTTTTAATAACAATATGAAAATTTTAAAAATAAAAAGCAAAGGCTGTGAAAATAATTTTCCTTAAAAAAATCCCTGATGCCTTGAGTTCTAAAAGCATAAGAGAAAAGAGTTTAAGCATTAAAATAATGTTTAATGGTATAACAGAAAACATATAATTCATCTTTAGTGTGAATTATGAAGTTTCATCAGGATTGGGTTTTTAAATAAAACGCTGACAAATTTTCACCAGTCCAGTTAAAGACCTCCTTCAAGCAGTAACTGCAACTTCTTATACCTCATGCTTCTGCTTTTTCAAAAGTATTTGTTTAAAACTGTACTTCCTTTAATAAAAACATCAGGGAAAAAGGTTTCTACCCTAGTCCTGTACATACCTCTTGCCAAGCTGCTACAAGGTATTCTTTCCATAGGTTTGGAATTTGGGACATAGTGGTACTATGTGCAAAATATCCAATGTGCCACTACCATGAAATTTTATGCAATTATTACAAGTTTCTGATTGCATTTGTACAGTAAAGGCTTGTTAGAGTTTGGCAGCTAAACGTCCCCAAGAGCTTATCTACCTACACCTTCAGGGTCAAGATCTCACACCTACTTAGTTGCTTAATGGATCACTCTCCAAAAGAAACAGACTGTGTTTCTTTTGGAAGAGGCAGTGACAGAATATAATCACATTTACTTTGTCCTCCTAGCACAAGAACAGAAACTTGAGATGCTTCCTATGTGCCTTCCAGGCATGTGGCATAAATGCAGAAGTCAAGGAAAAATGCTGTGCTGTAGGGGTACAGGGAGCTGATTAAGATTTGATGGGCCACAAGCTTGACTGCGGAAACTCAGAACCTGTTGTTGGACTCTGCTTATAAATTCATTTTCTATTAAATACAAGGGCATACATGTCCTTGAAGAAACATCAGAGGCCTGATCCACATTTGCATAAACCAGTGTCAGAAATGGAATACTTTATTTCACAGGCCACTGTGCAGTCACCTGAAATGTAATTAGATGCCATCAGGCCTTGATTATAAGCTGATGGTTGAGATTTGGACAGTCTACAGTCCTTCCCTGACCGTAAGTGTAACTTCAAAAAAAAAAAGTTTATTTCAAGTAGACATTTTAGATGTAGGCCATAAAATAACTCCATACACAAAACATAGTCTTGCTGATCATTACTTTTTTGCAGTTGTATGCAAGAATGCAAACCAACTTCTCCCAACTACTAGACACATAAAAGCACCTGCATCTGAGGTGTCATACTTGTCTTTCAGGTAACTTAGGAATGAAGGATTCTAAGGAGCATTTTAACAGCTTGGGAGAGAGGCTTCTGCAAGAAGTTTGAGCAAACACCATGAGGCAGTTTTCCATCAGAACTGCTGAATGGTAGTGCATCCTGCACTATCATTCCACAGAAAAATGGTTTAAAAATATTGGAATTTTAACTTGCTTTCTATTCTGGAATCTGCGAAGTCTCAACAGAAACAGGTCCTTTACATCTATGACTATTTTCGACTTTTTTTTTGTCAAAAGACCAAGACCCTGTGTTCCCAAGAGACCATTTAACCCTAACTGTGATGCTACATAGGTAGCATCACTGTGACAGCTTCTAATCAAATTCTCTAGAAATTTCAGATTGTTATCTCAGAGAATACAAATTTTTACAGTGAGGTCTTTGCTTCTAGCAGATGATCCAGTAGAAGTTTAAACATTCCGAACCAGCTTTAGAAATAACATCACAAAACTGTGTCCACTATTCCAATTGTTTGTAAAATAGATCTTGCTTTGTTAATGCAAAAGTCCATCTTATCTTTATGTAGCATTTTTCATCTCTAGAAACTGGTAAGGGTAGTAAAATTATCCTATATAGGTATTAATAGTTTGTAAGGTTGACCAGAGATTATTTCACATATCAAATAAATTCTCCTCATGCTCCTGCCAGCTCAGTTTTCCAACAGTGTTGGCACTCCCTATGTGAGTAGCCTAAATATATCTTCCCTTAAAGTACCTGCAAGCTATTGGTGCACAAACAAAAGCCCCTGTTCTAAACTACTTGAGTGTCTCAGGAATATAGCACTGCAGGAAAGGCTCAGAGGGAAAAGGCTGCCATAGTTCATGTAAACATCCTGTGGTCATCAGCACAGCCAAAGGTGAATCCAACTCTGAAACCCAGTAAAATTTATGTACACAGGACATACCAGAAAAGATCTGGATTTAGACAGATATAAAAAGGAAACAGGAGAAAAATATTCTACTATTTTAATTTTACTTTTACTTATTAATATGTAGGTAAGCAAATACATCCCACCACAGGTCTATAGACACAGGAGGTCTATTTTCTGAAACAATAAGCTCTCTCTGAATGACCTAACATGCATTCTTGGTGAACTAATATTTCAACAGACACTGTTATCTTTATGTTCTGTAATAAGGAGAATGTTTTAAGATTCTCAGCTTTATTTAAAAATATTTCAAGGTGGTAAATGAAAGGGTTTCAATCAAAAAATCAAATTCTACATCTTATTCTTGTAACTTCTACTGAATTTGCTGATGGATCTTCTGTGTACAAGGCTTCTTTTTGAATCTACTACATCTAAATCTAATACTGAAGTCTGTTGTTGGAAAAATGTGAAGTACCTTTAAAAAAAAGGGGAAAAGCTAGCATGCAGAATGAGATTGCAAATACGCAAATATAAAGATAGAACCTCACCTTGTTTCTAGCGCAGAAAGGGATAACCAGACACTAATTGGATAAGTCATGGAATGGGAATAGAAATATTTAAATGAATGATTTAATGCTAAATGATGTGATTACACTAGCATAGATACCATATCAAGTAACAGCATTCATTTTAGCCACAGCTTCCCAGATTCCATACTTATTTTTGGTTGAAAAGTAATTTAGAGCAACCCTTATTTTCTGCTGTTAAAAAGTCCTCCCCCTAATCATCATATGATATTTTTCCCCACTGCACACAAATACTTCCAGTAGCTCTCCAACTGGAATCTACGGCTTTTTGGAGGACAAACCCAAATGTTCTACAAGAATTTTTTAAGACAGATGTTGCATGAGATAATCATATAATTCAGAGTCCACATCACAATCTGGACTATGTGACAAAGATAAATTAGTCTTTCCCTCCTTAGCCCATTTCCTATCCCTACTTTTACTTTGTATGCAGCAGAATTTCATTGGTGTAATATCTGTGATTTGTGGAGATCACCAACAATGGGTGCAGAAGTAACTTCATATCACCTCCAGCAGGAGTCCAATTTTCAATTTTGTTTTTTCACCATTTAGTACAGTAGCAGCAGGGGAAGAAAGTATCACCATTAGAAATAGGATGAAGTTTGGTCAGGTTGTCTATCATGAGTTTAGAAGGCCCCATCTTTCCTGGTATCTCCATATGTTTTTGTATGAGCAGTTTGGAAAGTATTTATCTGCTTCACATACAAGTCTCTTTACAGAACTCTCTTTTGGTCCTCAAACCTTTGAAAGTAAAAGCCTACTTGTAAAGTTCATAAAAAAAAATCATCCCTCATATTCATGTGATTTTCCTCCTATAGAGGAAGATGTCCTACAGGAGACATTGAAACTTGTGATTTGAGTCAGGTAATACAGAAAATGTCACCTATAAAACTTTGCAGCCCTTCATAGCCTTTTCTGTAATAATAAAAGCTGACACTGCATTAGCACCTTATTAAAAGCAAGTAATTATAACTCTCCTTTGTGACAATATAATGCTTGTAAAAAAATCAATTTCAGCTAATTGAAATGAAAACTAGTCTATTAATAACCATCAGAAACACTTAGGCTTCATGGACACAATCTTATTTTGCATAAGTGAGAGAGTATAAAAAATACAGACTCATAGAATATTAGATTTCAAAAGACTTTAGGGTCATCAAGTCCAACCACGTCCCAAAGCACCACACCTAGAAGTCTTTTAGATACGTCCAGGAATGGTGACTCCACCCCTTCCCTGGGCAGCCTGTTCCAATGGTTGACAATCCCTTTGGTAAAGAAATTTGTCCTAACATTCAATTTAACCCTCTCCTGGTGCAACATGAGGCTGTTTTCTCTTGTTCTATCACCTCTACTTAGGAAAAGACACTGGAACCCACTCTAATCTCTTTCAGGTAGTTGTAAGGAGAAATAAGGTCCCCCCTGAGACTCTTTTCTCCAGGCTAAACAACCTCAGCTTCCTCAGTGACTCCTCACAGGACTTGCACCCACCACAGCACATGCACCCACCAAAAGAACTTTTCAAAGTTTCAACTTAAATAAATTAAAACAAAACAGCAATATTTAAAATGTCAGACTCAATAAAACAAACAAGACCCTTATTTTTAAAATGAACTCAGACAACTTCTTATTTGTTCTGGTTGTAAAAGTCTGGATTTCCCCCTTTGGCACCTGTTTTTAAACATGGAGGTTTAAAAACAACTCTGTGCCAATTGTCAAAACCACAGCAGGTAGTATAGTCAATGAATGAGACTATTCAGCAGGCCGACTACATGCTCCAGTGGGTACACTTGAAAAAGCAGCTCAGTTACACCTATTTTTGACCAACTATTTGGAAGATTCCCCTAATTATGGGATACCAAAGGAAGCTGCATGAACTTTTTCACCTTTGGGAAAGTAGAAGTGGTTCCCACTCTTTTTTTCCATGGTTTCAACTTTATTCACTGTGGTTCAGGGCACTCTGACAGAAACCTTGAGTCCAGCAAGCACAGAAGTAGAGAAAGATATTAAATAATCTAATAAAAATCAGTGAAAAAATAGAGCATGAATTAAAAAAATGAATAAAAATAGTCCTCATTGGGAAAATATGACTGGTTAGCATATTTACGTTTCTATGTGAATGTTCTTTTAAACAAGAACATCAGGTACTTACTAAAATAGAAAGAAGACTCGCAGTAATTTTTAAAGACTACTGATCTATTTAACGTGTTTAAAATAATTTAAAACATACTGTGAAATGACATGGACCTACAGAAAGTAAGTCTCCATCCTCCATCACTCCCAGGAAAGTCTGACTAATTTCAATTCAAATTAAATTCTTAAAGAAAAGCTTCATAAACCATTGTATTGACACAACTGGGAGTGCAATCAACATCAGTAAGAAGGCTGAAAATTAGCATCTTCAACTAGAATGAAACCTCTTTATCTGGTTATGTTTAAGTAGCTCCAGAAAGAGTTTTGTGGAACTCCCTTGTCAAAATCCAGAGCAAAATCTTTGCATTTACCCAGGCTATTCAGTGACCAGACACCTGGAAATTTTATTTTCCTGAACTGTGCAACAAGTTAACACTTCTGCTCTTCCTCTCCACGCAAGTCCTGCCATCAGCTGCATGTTTGGACTTCCAAACAGAACTAGTGAAAATACAAAACTTTATATAATTAAACATTTACACCTAATTAGAAAAACATTTTTAAAGAAAGGATGAATATTTAATATATAAACCTAGCTTTGTGCTTTCAGTATCTTGAAACTGATCCATTTTCAATTAAACCCATGTATCTGATAGGAGTTTCAAATTAATACATTCATTTAAACAATATTTGTTGTTTTTACTTTCAGGAGCAAGGGAGGGAGAAATAAAAATGAGAGAGGAATAAGGTCAGGCCAACAGAATACCCAAAGAAAGCATCTTTTCTAACAACACTTCTGTTTGGTATCTTTTACTCAGTTACCAGAAATCCTCTGAGATGGGTGAAGATTGTTTTATCTTTACATAAGCCTAGAGAACATGGTGATAAACAATATAGTGCTGTTAGAAAGCAATAATCAATAATACTATCTGTCTCAGAGGACTGTTTCATCAAAAATTCATGTCAGTCTCAAAGCTTACTCTATAAGCTGTGTGGAACACATTTTCTCTTGAGGTTTCAACATGGTTATTTAGTGTCCCTGCAAGTTAACTCAGCCAGAATACAACTATAAATATTTAACTGGGTGTCATCTATTTAAACATACTGCTATACTAAATAGAGCTCTTGTGATCAAGTTACTTGAGCTAAACAGAACAAACTGGTCAGCACTCAGTTCTGCAGTGCCAGAAAAAATACAGACCATCTTTCCATTACTACTTGAAAGGAGCGCATTTACTCAACCACAATTACAAGTGTTAAAAGAGTATAAGGACTTAAAGTCCATAAAAAGAGTACAACAGGACTGTAGGAGTAACAGAGTTTGTTTTGGTTTGTTTAAAGAGAATCCTTTATTGTATCTCAAAACATGGATATAGATAGGGCTGCACAGCCCTGCACATTACATCAACAAACCTCTTAATTAAAAAAGAAATGCATTCTGAAACTCAAAATAAATCTTACTTATTTTTCAATTAGCAAGGTAAATATTTCCTTCACCAAGATGTTTTCTAGTCCTGTGCAGTCCAAGCAGCTAGTGTTGGAGTAGAAAATACCTTCCATGTAAATAGAATGTTACAATAAATAAAAAACCCAAAACAAATAGCATCAAAACAAACAAACAACCACCTAGATTTCCCACAGCTATCAAGTTAACAAATTTTCCTATTTCCTATTCTTTTGTGTCCATTTGACTGCAGGCAATAAAAAACTGAAACTCCTTTTTTATTAGTTTGGCCCATCAAGTTCAGTAGAACACTTTGCTGCTCTGCACTCCCATTAAGGGCTTACCTGGTTGCTATTGTGGGAGGATGAGAACACACTTCACCACTGTGTGACAGTAAGGGATAGAGGACAGCTTTAAACCATGGAGTTGACATGATTTAGGAGTTTCCAAAGTGCCATAAAGCATACCACAAACTAGAAAATCCAATTATTCCTTTAATTTCATGGCAGGCTTTCAAACTTCTCATGGAAACTCTTAAACACCTTTCTTTGAAAACTTAAAATTGGAGACTGGAGAATGCATTCACCAGAGATGGTGCTAGAAGCTGTTAGAGTCCTTTGCTGTTAAGAGTCCTTTCCAAAACTACCACGTGTTTTGGGTACAAGCATTTCAATAGAAGAAAACTTGTCACAGACTAGGATATTCTTCAAGGTTACTTCAAGCAGGTAAGAAAGTTGGACCTGAGCCAGAAGCAGCAAAAGCAGCCTCCTGTTGTTGACAGTGTTTTGATTTTGATATTGTCAACAACAAATTACTCCCCATTTTTCAGTCTACTTTTTAAATTAAAGGAAAAATCTCCCACCAGCACACTCTTGACTCTTTCTTCACAACTGAGATTATTTATCCAAATAAAGGGAGTAAACAGCCCTCCACAGACCAAGTTCCTTGAGTACCATTTTTTACCATAAACAGTAATTACAATCCATAACAGCAATCTTAAGAAAAAAAAAAAAAGTCAGGATTACGACTAAAGGCCAATTATTAAAATTAAGCCAAATTTCAAGTTAAAACTGTGAGTTATTACCTTCAGAGAACTCTGTTATTTGAAATTAAGCTTACGGTTTGTGCTTAGATGGTGCAAAAATTAAGATCACATACTCCAAGTCAAAACAATAAGTATATTCACACTGAGTATCCTCAGCATCGAGAACATAACTGGCCAGTTTCCAGCTACTGCAAGGACCTAGCACAACCCCTCCTGGAGTTTTGCTTCTCAAAAAAAAGCTTGCCTTTTTTTTTTTTTTTTTTGAAGGGTGCATGACAGGGAGTGATTTATTGTTTTATTACAATTTATGTTTAATTAAGATGTCCATTCCATGCTTCTTCCTTGTAAGTGGTTGCTTGTTGTGGGACTCACTCAAGTCACTTTGTGAGTAACCTGCAGGGTTGTGGCAAAAGTCAGTTCCCATTTCCCAAATCATGGTGTCACTCCCATGTTACACGTGTTTCTTCCACTGACTCTGTGGGAGTAAGAGACTGAAGCAAAAAGGGGTTTTGGAAAGTATGTGTAAGTGCATGCCTTCCAGCAACATTCAACAATAATCTGAACACCCAGTCAGCAAATCTGATTAAATGCTGCAGACTGCTGCAAATGGCACTGGAGGCTTTGACTTCAGTACCATTCATGTGGTCCATAGAGACTATTTGAAGTCTTTTTATTGCAGTTAAGCTTAGGACTTAAGCTTCTGCATCGCCATAATGTGACTACCTTTAAATGGGAAGACGTGGCCAGTACACTACTAAAAAAATTTCTGAAGTAGAAGAATGGATCAAATTTTATTCCTGACTATTACATTTGTGGGGAGGAGAGAGTAAAGACACCTTCGTTTGTAAGCAACAACAACCTTCTAAACATTTAACTACAAAACAAAAGATTCCGAAGGTTTGTATTTTGAAAACAGCTTTGTGAATAACCTTTCTAGTTTACGATGTGCTGTTACTGTAAATACTGTTGCATGTATTTTTGCAAGGGCAAATACACACCACAGCGCACCTTTCATATGCACACTTAGCACTAAATGCATGTTAGTGCTCTGCCAATACGAAAGAGCCACAGCAACAGGGAAAACATACAAAAGCAGCGAACTCCAATTCTACCTCAACTTCCCACACCCACAAAAAACAAAACCTCAAGCCAAATAAATAGCATAAGATAGCACAATAGGGTGGAGCTCAGGCTAATCACAAGGACAACGGGTTTGCCTTTATATACCTTTTGACCCGACAATCATCCCTATTTATGCAGAGACACATAGAGATTATTCACCTTCCTGCCCAGAGGGAGCCGAGGCAGGAAGTGAGGCTGCTGGGTAAATATCAGTGTAAATTATTGGTGCTTTTGTAACATAAGTGTGCCTGCTTGGGGGTATTTATGAATTAGGCAAGAAATTAGCACAAAACTGTGTGTGCATGAAACTGTTGCCTGCTGTTCTTAACCAAATATTGTCAAATTAGCAACAACCACACTTCCCACTGAGGGCTGTATATTTAAATGCTTTAAAAAAATCAAAAGCTATTTTTGGATTTATACAAACCAAAAAAGGGTCTGGAGCTGTGTTTTTTCAAGGAGGAAATAAACTTTATGCCCATATATTTGCTATCTCTGTCAAAAGTGGATGACTGGATTCTCATTTGAGTAGAGACTAATTTCTTAAATAAAGCACCTTGAGAAGTTACACAAAAAAAACCTGAGGACAGAGTTTCTTTCTCTGAAAGACTAAAAGAAACTGAATACATATGTGAGGAGTAGAAATGCCATCTCAGATATGCAAACTCTTTGAAAATCACTGACCATGTCAGGCATACAAGCTTAATGGAGAAAGCAGGCTTTAGTCTCAAGACCCCTGCAGCAAAAAAGGGTTATTTACAAAAATACTACAAGAATTGTGTTGTTTAGAGGATGGCTAGGAAGAAGAATAGAAGAACTGTTCAACAATACATTGAATAAATTACTGCACCAGTTTAAGTTAAAACATTAATCCAGTCCTCTAGTAAGCAAAGATATTAGCACAATTGGAAGCAGAACAGACTTGATGGTCCACTGGTCCCTTTCAGTACAGTAACTTGTGTTCTAGGTTATTTGCCATAATACATAAAAGCCAAAAAGCTGAGGAGTGTGGAATTAAACAAAGACGTGGAGCAGGTAAAATTCAGCCCACGTTAACCTGTCATTCCACAGGACAGCCACAGGGTTCAGGGCCACCAGCTCAGTTTTTTGGTTGGAACAGTAATAGGTGTTCCTTCTGTACCTACCATGCATGAGAACTGACAGTAGTACACATTATTTATTAGTACTCCTATAACTCCTACAAAATTGAATACCATATATGAATATCAAAGAAATCTGCAGCTGGCAAAAGAGTTTTAATACACAGATAATTTATATGCAGGTATTTTTGCTTAAAGCAAAGGGCATTATATATTTAATTCTACAGTTTCATCCTTAGTCAGAAAAGTTGTTTCTTGTCTCTTACTTCTTGACCTTCAGTTTTAAAAGATTATTCAGGGCCACAAACAATTCAAGGACTAAGAGTTACTGCCTATGTAGTACTGAACTTCAATAAAGTGGTGTTGAATCACTGTAATATTTGTTAAATTAAAAAAAGAAGTTGCAATCTGTGGGTACAGTCCATTAAGCAAGACTAGTTTAACAAAGTCTCTTAAGAGCTAAAACCATAACCAGGTTTGATCCACCAGCACTAAAACCAGCATTAGTTTAAAGTTACTAAACTGAAACCCCCAAATATCACTCTGGGTTAACACATGCAAAATCAAGCAGTGTGAATTTCAGTACATTTGATACAACCAGATACAAAGAAGTTCTCATTTTGTAAGATGAACTCACATTTCAAGATTTCATAATAAACATTACTTGCATTATATGTGTAGTATACCTTCAACATTAACATGAAGATAGTCTCCTAAAATAAATGCTTAAAAGTAATTAGGTTCTCTGACAACTCCCTTATTAACATCTTCATTGATTTGAAGGTCTTCACTTGTATGCCAGTGAATAATTACTCACATAAGTAGTCTCTAGTTATTCACATAAACGGTCTCTACAAATTTTAGTGGGGTTACTCCTGGAAGTAACAGCTCACCAAAGTTCAAAATGTATAGCTCCTTCCTTAAAACATTTACAGAGAAATTTAAATGAACACTTGAAATTACTAACCTTACTTACTAGTTCATGTTTTTCCCCTATATTACCTGTATCAATTCTAAAAACAGAGGGGTTTGAAAATAAAATAAAATTTCAGAAAAAAATATAAAATTTTAGAAAAACAAGCTATGAGCAATACAGTCTCATAAACAATAAGAAATCCAAGAAAATAATGAGGAAAAAAAAAGTAACAAAAAAATCCCTTAAGAGAATCTAGGATGACTGCCCAAAATAGCTCTCCCCCACCCCTAAAAACACACTTATACACACACAGGTAATTACGGCTTACTGATTTTGGGGGAGGAGCTTATGTCCAGCAGTCACCCAACTAAGGAGAAAAGCAGATAAATACTCAAGGGTGGCACATGAAATCATCAGCTTCTGCTCACTCACCAGTGGCAGAAGAACTCTCAGAAGAGGAGGATTCACTCCTCTACCACTCTGCATTGGAGCTCCACAACATTTAGGTATGTCACAATTTCATTCTATTATCTTTGGTTTTGAAGGTAGCTTCTTCAAGATGCCTGTTTTCTGTCTGAGGAGTGAAGAGGGTTGATATTTAAGGGCCAGTGACAGCATCCTCACTGCCACTGGGGCTCTTTGTATGGCTACAGGTAAAAACCAGGTTTCAACCTTGGTGAGATTTTTGACACTCATGTTGAAGGAACCAGGACTTCATCCTTCATTTGCTATAGCATTAGACAGAGGCAGTAAGTTCATGGAAGTGTTTATGTATTTTCACTGAAAACTTTTCTTCTTTTCAGAGTTTTGGTATATGGAACTCCTGAACTTTACTTTGGAGGTCTAGTTAAAGTAATCTCTGTTTCTGAATACTGTTGTCTTGAATAGGCTGCCATCCAATCAAAATTACTCTTTTCCTAGGAGTGAGACTATTGCCTATAATCTATCTATACAACAGCTCATCATTCAAAGTGATAGCAATGCTGGTTCCCTTTTTTCTTAGAGCATTTTTCAAAACCAGTGAAAGCAGATGGAAGTAAGCACAAAATAATATTACTTTTGATACCAATAAATTAAGAAAATTCATCTATTCATGCTCCAAAACCAGAGCTAAACAGTTTTTCTTTACAACAAACTTTCTCTACCTTTTCTAACACAGAACAGATTTGGAAAGATGCATTTACAAATATCTTTACTGCTGCTGTTTTGTCTGAACATTGTCCATGGTGGTGATGGATATTTTTCTGAGCGATATCAGAAACAATCCAGCATCAAGGGGCCACATTTTCTACCATACAATGTAAAGAGTCAAGGTAAGTTTACTATTTTTTCATAATAAACTAACACAGTTATTCCTAGGAAATGTAGTTGAATGTTCAATATATGAACAAAAGCTCTTTGCTTATACTACTGGTATTCAAATTTCACTAACAGTTTAGGTTTATTGAAATAATTTTATCACTTGAGAAAGAGTTTAGTGGCTCTGGAGTTGCCTCCTGCTGACAAAGATGCACACCTGTCAGACAAATGTTTTACACAATAAACATCAAAGGCATATAGAGCAGAAGCAAGCTAACAGATCTCTGCTTCAATAGTGGGAGTAACACAACATGATTGTGTACATAATGATGTACAACATGCTAATTAACTTCAAATGTCTTGATTCAGCACTGGGGTTTCTAGCAACAGGCCTGTCACCTACAACCTACCTTCATTCAGAAAGAACTTTTACATATTTTGTCATGTTATCTGTACTCAAAACAGACCTTAGGTGTGAATTTAAATATGTATATGATACACATGGGCAAATGAAACTTAAAGCCTAGAAAGACAAAATAAAATTATATGTAGTTGTAAAAATGTGCTATAAACTTATATATAAATGAGTGATTTAAGCTCATGCTTTAGTTATCAGGATAAGCACATAGTAATACAACAATTCTACCTTTAGTATCTTTTAAAAGCCCTCTTCATTGCATAAATCAGTCTTATGGCAGCTTGGGTAGGCAATGCATAACTGCAATGCTACATTTTTTCATCTTATTTCTGGTTATCCTCTCTGTCCCTTTAAGCTGAACAGGTGGCTATCCCTAGTGTTTGAAACTATTTGAGTTCTGTTTTATTTATCCATGCTTAGGCCAACGTCTCTTTTAAAAAACTTGAACTCAAAGTTTCTGACCCATAATGACTATTCAATATCGTCAGCACTAAAATTAAGAGAAGTGTATGTTCCTTGTAAACATCCTACCTTAACCCCTGAGAATAGCATTCTTTTATTTCAGACATCAGCAGCTATTCAAAACAGCTTTCTTTTTTTGCTGTATCCCATCCACTTTTAGTTGTAGTAGTCACACTTGGGTGGAAATGAGGAAACTGAATGAGGGGCTCAGAGAAGAGCACTAGCAAATAAGCTTCTCTTCACCAGGAAAAGGACATGGGCAAATCTGGAGAGCAGAATTGATGCTCAGGGCATTGCATCCACATTACCCTCATTCAGGGGGTTTTGATACAGAACAGCTCTGCAGACAGATCATATGGACTGTCTGATCATGAGCAGCACACATGGAGCTCAAAGAGACTCTGGTCTCATACCAGCTGGTGTCAGCACTGGCCCCATACCAACCCACATGCTCCAAGAGTCTCTGCAGTAAGAAACAAGTGGGAGCAGCATGGCTGGGAACATTACCCCCAAAATATTCTCCTGGGCAGTACCAAAATACTATCATAGTTTCATGCCTTGTCTTCACCACAAGGACCTCCTGGAATCCTAGCACTCCAGATGAAATTTAGGTACATGCACATAAACATCTACTCTGAGGACTTACTAACTAGAATTCTCACTGAGTTAAATGCTGTGTTTCCTCCCTCCTTCCTTATTAGCTTTTCATTGTGTTTTTCCATGACTTTATTCAGAACAATTTACATATTTATACTATTTTTAAGTGAAGTATAATATTTACTTGGCTATGCTCTAATATACTCCACTTCTCCTCATAGTGGTTCTTCTCTCCCCTTCCATAGAAAACTTTTGGGAAGGGGGAAACCAGCAACAAATTAAGCAAGAATCAGGGTGTGAGAGGGGGAAATGAATTGTCCTGAACTAAGTTTTCACTTCATACATGAACATAGAATCTAATGTGAGTGAAAATTCATATTTAAAATGAGAATGATTATATCAAACCCTGAGAAGTATAAAATGTTCTCGATTTAGGAAATGTAACAGAATACTCTATGTAACAGAATGTAACAGAATACTATATACTAGATACTCAATAGCAGTAACAGCTTACAGTTTTACAGACATGTGAGTCCAGTCATTCAAAAGTGCTTGACAAATTTTGATTTGGTAAGCAAGCTTTGAAATGGACGACTGTTATTCCTTAGCCGGGAAAAAAAAGCATCCTACAGAGAGAATTTTAAGAGGGAAGACTGCTGGAGATCGTCACTTGTAATCTGAGATGATCTCGGAAGAATAAAACAGGAGCCTACAGAATCAAATCAATCCAGCTTTTGTCTAGCTGTTGAGTTGTTCCATTTGCATGTAGCTCAAGCACCAATGGCAAGCTTTTCATCATAGCTTAGTTTTCCAATTTGATCACCAAACATTGACTTCTGCAGATATAGCTACCAAAAAAATATCTTTTTGCTTTGTGTAGCTTTGTCAAAAAGCAGCCTGGAACTGAAATTTCAGTCTAAACCCAAACTAGTGACTCAGGACAACATAAAACAGATCACACAACTTCTGTTAGCCTATTAAAGCTTCATTTAGTTTGGTGAAATTGTTTAAAAAATCTTGATCTTGACAGCTCTCCAGAACACGATTTTTTAACCAGTATCTCTTTGGCTTGAAATATTTGAAAACAATAATTGAATGAGGTCTCACTATTCAGCAATGTTTAAATAAGCCATTACTACAGGTTACAAATGTAAACCTTTGCATCAAGGTATGTGCTGAGACTTGTAAAAGAGTAGCCAATCAATACTTCAATGTTCTTGGTATTAATTCTACTTCATTCATGGATTTAGCAGTCCTTTCCTCAGAGAAATAACCACTCCTTTTAGACAGCACAATTAAAATTACAATTTTAATCTAAAAGCAGCAGAACTTTGGAACTATACAGCTCACAGGAAACCACTATAACAACCTGAGTGCTGACAATGCCTTTAATATCTTAGGCAAAATTGGCAGGACCCACCACTCTGGGAACCTAGGACTGATATTTGCATCTAAAATATGGTAAAAGTAATAAGGAAATAGACTCTGAGCTAAAATCTGATGCAATCTGCCACCAAAAAAAAAAAAAATTGTCAATATATCACAAATAAATCACAGACTATGCTTATTTTCTATGTGTAGGATTTAAACAGCTACCTGCCTTTTCACAGCCTTAAGAAGAATGAGATAGGAAGATGTGCAAACTAAGTTGATATGTATTTGTGCTGATTTTATGCATCAGCAGAAAAGAAAAGGCACTCTTTGCACTATCCAGATAAGAACAATTTCCCTGTCAACAGAGGAAGAAAGCAACCTTCCATACCCAATAACAAACCAAAATCAAATGTATTTCATAAGCACACATCTATTATTTTAAAAAAAAACATTATGTAGAAGCATAGTTTCCTCCTTCACCTCACTTTTGGTTCAACAAGACTAGCCACATATTGGAAAATGCAGTTTAATATCTAAGAGACAGCCAAATAGTCATTGTATAAACTTTCATGTGTATATATATATACATATGTATTACTTACACAGGTCTTTTTGTGAGAGACTGAAAGGAAAAATTGTAGCTGATGCAATTATTATTAATTGATCAATAATAATTTCTAAATAAGCATTCAACAGAATGTGTTGTCAATATAAAAAATTGAATCCAGGCTATTTTTGTATCCTTCAGTTTTTTATTTTTAAAATGACTTCTTAAATTAACATCCATACCAGATATGCCATTTTGTTCTATAGTGCTGTCAGTTGTTGCAAACTGCTGAAGTAGTCTCACAGTATTTGTGTTAAACTTGTATGTAACGTCCAACAAATCAGCATGCTAATTCCAGCATAAAGATGCAGGCTCCTCCAAAGCACACATAAAACTAAGCAGTGAGCTTGTTTGTTTATTCCTTTATTTGTGATGTGGTTAAGTGGCTCCACCTGCTGTTTTGGTAACTAAGAAAATGAAGTAGTATTAAAAAAACCCATGAGAGTGCCAGAATTCTGACAGCAGTAAAATGAATTATCAGTTGTGACCTTGCCACTGTGTGAAATTTTTATGACAGAAAAAGTCTTTCAGACAATATCTGAAGATGTAGTATTCATATATTTATAGAAGAGCCAGTGCCATGGGCCACTTTTGAAAGTAGGGAGAAGAACAAAATTCTCACTACTTAAATGTAGCACCAAGTTGTTTTCAAAAAGCTGCTGCACCTGCACAGATAGCTTTCTGTCATTTCATTCATCAAGTCTGATAACCTGCTAAATCTGTTACCTGTATGGTTTTTTTTCCTTGCTTAGTAGTCTGCATCTACTTGCACGGCATTTTTTAAGCTCTCTGCTGACCTTGAATGTATTGAAGCAAAAAAAAAAAAAAATCTAGAGGTCTTATATCTCACATTTCCAACAAATCTGCACTTGTTACTTGTAAGGGCTGTGAAACATTTTTACTCTGAATGTCAGGTTCTCAGTGACCAACACAGCAGCTGAAACTTGACTTCTATGAGGCTGAAGTTAAATTAACCAACCACCATGCTACATTGCCTGCAAATATGTTGTAGATGCCCTGGTTGATCTGGTTTCCTCTCTCTCACAGGTGTGCAAGTAAGGGGAGAACAAGGACCCCCTGGTCCCCCAGGCCCCGCTGGACCAAGAGGACAACCAGGTCCTGCAGGAAAGCCAGGGTTTGGAAGTCCGGGTCCCCAAGGCCCCCCTGGTCCCCCAGGACCACCCGGGTTCTCTGCAGTTGGAAAGCCAGGAGTGCCAGGTCTACCAGGAAAGCCAGGAGCAAGAGGACTAAATGGTGAGAAAGGAGAACCTGGACCTGCTGGACTCCCAGGAGCAAGAGGGCCACAAGGGCCGCCTGGCACCCCCGGCCCTGCAGGACTGACTGTCCCTGGCAAGCCAGGACCACAAGGCCCTCCTGGAGCTCAGGGGCCAAGGGGACCTCCTGGTGAGAAGGGAGAGCCAGGTATCCCAGGTATAAATGGACAAAAGGGAGAAAACGGATTTGGAATTCCAGGCCGCCCAGGTGGCAGGGGTCTTCCAGGCCCACAGGGACCCCGGGGCCCCCCTGGTCCTGCTGGGATAGGGAAGCCTGGTGAAAACGGTCTGCCAGGGCAGCCAGGTCTGAAAGGTGACCGAGGTTTTCCAGGGGCACCTGGAGCAGTTGGTCTCCCAGGTCCCCAGGGTCTCCCAGGCGAACCTGGAGAAGTTGGCATTGGCAAGCCTGGGCCAATGGGACCACCAGGAGCAGCAGGCATCCCTGGAGCCAAGGGACATCCTGGACCTGCAGGGTTGCCTGGATCCCCAGGACTCCCAGGTTTTGGAAAGCCAGGATTACCAGGGATGAAGGGACACAGAGGGCCTGAAGGTCCTCCTGGCCTTCCAGGACCTAAAGGAGACCAAGGTCCCGCTGGTGTGCCAGGAGAACCAGGGCCGGTTGGGCCACCAGGGAGCATGGGCCCTCACGGACTCAAAGGTTTGCCTGGTGAGAATGGTCTACCTGGGCCCAAAGGTGACATGGGTCCTGCAGGCCACCCGGGATTCCCAGGGGCCAAGGGGGAACGAGGCCTACCGGGATTAGAGGGAAAACCGGGATACCCAGGTGAGCAGGGTCTTGCTGGTCCTAAGGGACACCCAGGTCTCCCAGGTCCAAAAGGCGATACGGGCCCTGCTGGGCTACCTGGGCTGCCTGGTCCAATGGGTCCACAAGGAGCCAAGGGAGTGCCAGGGACCAACGGTGAGCCAGGCCCCAGAGGGCCTTCAGGAATACCTGGGATCAGAGGTCCCATTGGCCCGCCTGGCCTGCCAGGAGCTCCTGGTGCGAAGGGTGAGCCGGGAGCACCAGGACTGCCGGGCCCAGCAGGCATTTCCACGAAAGGCTTAAGTGGACCCATGGGACCACCCGGACCTCCCGGGCCTAAAGGCAGCAATGGTGAGCCTGGCTTGCCCGGCCCCCCAGGTCCTCCTGGTCCCCCTGGCCAAGCTGTAATCCCACAGATGCCTGAAGGCTATGTTAAAGCAGGAGAGTCTCGGGAGCTATCAGGGATGTCTTTCATAAAAGGAGGAGTAAACCAAGCTCTGACAGGGATGCCAGTGTCTGCTTTCAGTGTCATCCTCTCAAAAGCCTACCCTGCGGCAACAGTCCCCATCAAATTTGATAAAATCTTGTACAACAGGCAGCAACACTATGACCCCAGAACAGGAATCTTCACTTGCAGGACCCCCGGACTGTACTATTTCTCCTACCATGTACATGCAAAAGGAGCAAATGTTTGGGTTGCACTCTACAAAAATGGTTCCCCACTTATGTACACCTATGATGAGTACAAGAAAGGATACCTTGACCAGGCTTCTGGCAGTGCTGTCATTGACCTCATGGAGAATGATCAAGTATGGCTCCAACTGCCCAATTCAGAATCTAATGGTCTCTACTCCTCTGACTATGTTCACTCTTCTTTCTCAGGTTTCCTGTTTGCTCACATCTAATATCCCACTTACGCTGTCCTGACACTCTCCTTCAGACCATTTTTACCAGGTACTGATCTGATTCATCCTTAGCAGGTCATGCAACTTCAATGTTGCAACAGGAACGGAAGAGAGAGTGACAAAGCAGAAGAGAGTGGTTCAAACCTAGTAGAATAATATTGTATGTTTTTAGAGAATTGTCATAAAAAATTGTTTTGAATGATGATTAATTGTCTGACTGAATGCAACATAAAATTTTATGAATTAATATAATGCACCAGTCTCTGTCTTTTTTTCTTTTTTTTTTTGTTTTAAAAGGAAAAACAGAATTTCTAACTATCACACCTCATAACACAATAAGAGATGCTAGATCATACTTCACTATACTTCAATTAACTGAAGCATTTTATTCCAAGTAAATGGTCTCAAATATCCCACAACCACCTCAACAGCTGGACAATACACTTCAGGAACATTCTACATCCAGCTTCATCTTTAAGCTATCCAACAGGAGACAAGAACAACAACTCTGATAGAGTGTATATAATAATCGCAGTTTTAATTTAGTTCCACTGTTCTTATTAATTAATAATTACCTTGGAGAAAGGTAAATTTACAATTACATGTTACTGAAGATCTAAAGTTTCACAATATGAAAAAGCAACCAGATTTGAAGCCTCAAAATCCACTCGGGTTTGTTTAATGCACATTGCATTAAACCAGTTCAACAAACCAGATGCAACAATCCAGTTCAATATTTTAAAGTCTCATAACATTCTGTAACATTCAGAGTACTATAAAGCAACACTGAGCAAATCCAAACCTTAAAAACATATCCTCACAAGCATGCAGACACTTACAAAACCAGAACAGCTTTACCACCCCTTAACTGGAGATAATCCTTGCCCTGATTTTTCCTGAACAGTTCATTCTTTTAAAACACAATAGTGTGAGGAACATATTTTACTTACTTGGTAAATTTATCAGATGATGCCAGTAATTAGTCAGTAGACATAATCATATTTACCATACAAATGTCTCACAAAAAGTAGTCATTTCATCAATTTGTTACACTACTATGAAAAGTTAGCTTATGAATTATGAAACCTTAACAGTTTGATCACACATTTCTTCCAGTGACAGTTGCCTTTCATGTGCTTTAAAAGTATCATATACCTCGAAACCTTATGAACCCTTAAAACTACTATAGTTAGCTTATTTTTTTTTTAACAGAAGGTTTTAATCACTTCCACTGGAAGTATGTACAACTACATTTAAAATTGTTGTGATATCACCACTTCTCCATGAAAGCAGAACTTGAAGCTTCTTGTGCTGTCTACATTTGAAATCAGCAATATCCTAAATACTTGATAAAATACCAGGATTAATAAAAAAGCTAGTATACCTTTTGCTTGATGGTTGACCCATCATTAGCAAAACTATATAATGTTTTGGAAACTGTAAAGACCTACCATGAAAGTAACTTGAAGAATTTCCTTCCTTCCTCTTTTTAAGTGCTGCTGGATAAGGAAACCTGTGGTTTAGGCTATAATTCAGTAAAATAATAAATGAACATTAGTTCAACAGCACTTCTCAATACTTAAACATAGCATGTCCTGCTGTCCATCCACTCTACCAACTTGGAACTTTTGCTTCAGAAACAAATAGAGGGACTGGATATGGGAGCTGGAAAATATGACTACAAGTAGTAGGCTTCTGATAATTACATATGAAATGTATGCTAAAGCACATGCTTGAAATTGTTGGAGATGCTTGGTGCTCAGCAGCTCAGGACCACATTGCCCTGTGATTCCAATCCACTTAGAAGAAACTGGGCCTAGGCAGTATTCTTAAAAGCAAAGTTCACTAAGTTCACTAACTCTTACCAGCCATCCATCCATCCAGCCACTTTAAAGCAGGTTTTGTCCTTTATGTCTTTGTTCCTTGAACATGTGGGACTTCAAATAAGTCTACAGCTTGGAACCTCATGCTTTTTTTAAGTCTTTTCATAACTGCTCAGATATTAAGTCACTAAGAAAGCAACTCTTAAAACTGAAAAGCTAGAGATGAAACAGCAAATTGTGGCAAAAGCACAACTTATACTTTGATTTTAGCTTTGGATTTTCAGTTTAGAGGGAACCTTGAGAAGGACTGTAAGGTTTTTAAGTTTGCTTTTGAATATTTCCTCCACAAGAAGATCAGCAATCTAGCTAAAGATAAAGTCCTTCTAAAACCACAATTTCTTCTGGATCTTGAGTCTTAAAGGAAAGAAAATCCAACACGAAATTCAAATGAAAGCTTAAGAGCCTGTAACAGTACAAAATCACTTCCAAAGAAGTACTGAAATGTCTGAAGCCTGACGTGATCAAAAACATGAAGCACTTAAACTATCCCTTCTGTATTTAGTTGGAAAGCACAGCAAAGAAATGTAACAAATTTACTTTTCACTTACTTCTTTGGTGCAGTTTTCACAATTAGGACAAATAAAGGTATCTCATCACTGCTACATCAACATTAGGAACTACTAATATTTTGCACAATTTTTGGAAGATTGTTTTTCTTTTGGCCAGAAAAGCATCTTTGCTTTTTGTTTCTTATATCTGAAGTTGCGTATTAAAGATAAAACATACACATCACACACATCGAGGTTCATTATCTTCTGCCAAGACCATAAACTTGTGATCAAAAATGTGTGTCCCAACAAGCCTTGTCATGGGCAATTTATGAAGTCTGCTGCCATATCAACCATGATTTTTTACTTCCAAAATGAAATATAATCTTATAAACTGATGGAAAATATTACAAATATGCAATTTTAACTATATAGCCACAGATGCTATGGTTTTCAGAAGTGTCAGAAAAATTACAGAGAAAGGCAAGTCTTCAGGAAAGAGAAAGTAGCCTTTAAGATAAGAAATTTTACAAAATTCTATTTTAAAAAGTTATATTTGGCAACATTTCCCTAAAAAAAGCTATTGATTTTTCCATCAAAAAATCATCAAATCTGAAATTTTTCACAAGGAAATAATTATACAGTACTTCAAGCTTTTATTAGTCCTCTGAAGAGCACACTTTGTTTCCATAATACGTCCACATAGCTTAATAGTGTGAAATACATTGTCCCATGATGTTCTCTTTAAAATTGCTATTTAGTACTATCTATAAAACATCCACTAAATCCAACATAGTCAAGGTAATGTTAATCAGCTTACAGTCACAAAATATGCCAGTAATAAGAATAATAATGGATTGTCAAGTAATGTAATGCTCAGCTGGGGTATCAATTGCAGAGAGCTCTCTTAGAGGTATTACTAGGTAAGAAATGACCACATTGCAAATAGCTGTGCTCATTGCTATCTGACACCATGCTTTTCTGGTATTATTGTTTCATATTTTTTCTTTTTTTTTTTTTTTTTTTTTTTTTTAGTTATTTTTTCACAACAGAACCTATTAAATAACACTGGACTATTTGGGAGCCCCTTTACTTTCCTTGTGCAAACCTCAGTTCTTCACTTCTTTAGGAGGAGAAGAGTGGGTTAATACCCTTCATCAAGCTGAGTCAAGACAATCATGCCTATCTGAAAGAGCCATCCAAAAAAAATATCATAGGGCAATTATCTAAGGCAATTACCATAGCTAAGACAATGAAAAGCAAAATCCATCAGACACCTGATTATGATCAAAAAAATCCTGTGAAAAAGAGAAGGGACATAGAGACACAAGGGCATACTGACAACAAATCAAAGTGAACTGCAAACACTCAGCGGATTTCAAAAAATAAAGCGGTCAGTCGTTCTGCTCCGCCACTGACAATGGCACCGCTAAGACGGCGTTTTGAGTTGGGAACTTTGCGTCCCCTCAACTGACCACTTAATAAGTTTGCCTTTGAAATTTTACCTTTTCTAACTGTTAATGAGCACTGCTTTTCTCTGAAGGGTTAAACCCTCTACAAGACATGGAGTTAAGTCAAAAGGCTGTAGTTTTTAGGCCAGATTCTGGGCTGTGAAAGACACTGGGGGCTCCTAGAACATATAAGCTGGGATCCAGGTTTGAAAGTTTCCTCAGGAAGTTGATGTGAAATTGAAAAAAAATTAATCAGCACTTTGTCAGCAGTGATAGAAGATTAGTACCCTTATTTTTGTATCACAGAAGGACCTGAAGCAAAAAGAGATGCTCCATGGGAATAGCCCTGGTAAGTGATAAAGGAAAAAATTATCTCTAGTTCTTCTGACTCCCTGTTCAGTGCTTTAGCTAGTGGACCATGTTATTAAATGGAAAATAAAACCACCGTGAAGCTTTTCAAAGTGATGCATGACTGACTATGCCACTCGTATTCAATACATGATTAAATATATCACAAGTGATATACTTAAATAACAGTATTTAAGTAATGCATATAGTCTCTATTGTTTCACTTCTGATATTACAGAGCTTCACCCAATAAAACTTGTTCCTATCAGTTACTACACTTTCCTGTATTTTTAACACTCTTATGCTCTGACAGAAGTCATGTCACAAATTTTGTTTGCAGATTCCAGATTACATATAGAAATAGGTATCTGATTGATAGGTATAAGCATAAATGTCCAAGGGTACACACAAGCAGACACTTACATATAAATAAAACCGAGAAATGGAGCAATTACTTGTATGACTTCAAAGTTTAGACTAACTTTTTTTGGATCTCATTAATTTCCAAAGAACACTTTTAAAAAGTATTCTTTTTGCTGCATGAGCCACACCTTTTAAAAAATAGCTGTCATGGTTTGAGGAAAAGAATTAACAAAAATTCTAAAAAAAATACTACAATTGATTAGGGTTGATTTTGTATCAGTAGAAAAAAAAAAAGGATACATTTACTTTTTGTATTAATGAATTCCTAGGGTAATTCCTAACTACCAATCACACTCTAAGCTCCAATGAAAACACAGTAACAAGAACAAACAATGCAGTTTGGCAATATCTTGCTGGTTTTTATCATTTGCACCCTGGTATCAATTTCCATCTTTGCTTGGAATCTCTCTGAAACAATTTTGTCAATTACATTTGAAAGGAGTACAGTAAGTGGGACAGCTGATGTGAACAAAAAGTGAGTTTTAAGAAGGTGCAGACTACACCTGCGTTTAGTGATTGCTGCCAACCAAGGTAATTCTAATAGTAGTTCAGGATTCAGAACTGAGCTGCATATAAACATTTTACAAAAAATATTGTTAAAAATAATTTCAATTAACTGCATGTACACACAATTGTTAGACTTTATTATTGACTTACTATTTTATATGCCTGATAGTAACTCTGAAGTTATGTCTGCAAAGGAAGGAAAATAATTTCTTGCTGAACAGTAACCAAGATGTTTTCCAATTGTAATTTATATTACAGTATCATAATGTTGGTTTTGGGTGGAGAAACACTGTTATTAAAAAATGATCCTCTGCAAATGTTAGGAAGTTCAAAACCTCTCTATTGTGTCAATACATGAGGAATTCTAACCAAAACTAGAGCGATAAAGAAAATCATCAAATATTAGTTAGTACTCGAATTTCTTTCCCCAATTCATTTCTGATTTTATATATCATTACAAGATCATAAGGAATAGATTCAAAACACAGTAAAAAGATGTCCACATTACCATATCAATCACGGTAAGAAACCATTTTTCCTTCTAAAATGAGTTGAAATAGCAATAAAAATTGAAATATTGAGTGAAACAGCACATCAGAAATGTTATTAAAGATATCAAAGCAGTGAAATTAAACAGAAATAGTTATGGTAAAGACGTTTTATTCCAGGAAAAAATGTGTTTACTATACAACTATTTATAAACTTGAAAAGTAAAAGCTGTGCTGTATAGCCTGCAGTGTACTTGCAAACACATTTGCTCTTGCAAGCACGTGTAGTATTTTCAGCTGTTATTGTGAGTCTTCAGTGAACCCACTTACCTTTAAAAGCTGATATTTTGTAATTATGTTGGATAGCAGCCACCATGTCCTTCCAGAAGTCGTATTTTTTCTGACCATCATGCTGTAAGTATCAAATGGAACCTAGTCATTATACCAAGTATCAGCTATTACAAGCTTTCATGTTGAAACAGTGACAGAAATGCCACGAATTAACAAAACTATATGGAGCAAGAGTCTTAAGACCTTATGATTCAGGACATCAGGATTCAGCAGTAGCCAGATTAACTTCAGGTAACTGCAGACAAGTTATGTCCCTCTTAAAGGGTTACAACGGGAGGAGGAAGGGAAAAGGAGAAAACCTTAATATTTGTGAGAAATTCTAAAACATTACAGCAAAAAGGGGCATCAGATAGAACAGCAACTTACAGAATGAGCATCCCAGCCCACTGACATTTGGGAAAAAGAAGTGCCTAGGGCTGCAGACACTGAACTTAATTAGCATGTTGACATTTTCACAGCCTGGCATTCATATCACCTTCCACCTTAAGAACTGGCAAATCCCTTTGCTATAATTTAGAGGTAATGCCCTTTTGCCAAGAACCCTAACCCAAACATGATATAAAATACTCATCCAGAAGCCCGGCTGGGCAGCACTTCATGGCATTGTGCTCTGAAAACTGCCAAACCCCAGCTCTGGCAGAAGGACAGAGGAAGGTGATCCATGACTGTGAACATTCTCTTGCCATTCCTAGAAAGCTTCCCAGGCATAACAGAGCTTCAGTTGACCTCAGCTTCCCCTTCAGTTGACCTCAGCTTCCCCTTCAGCCTCTCACATGGGAGAGGAAAACCTCAACCAGCTGAGGACCACAGCACTCTCAAACACCACAAATTTTAGTAGTGATGAATGAAACAGATGCAATTACACAGCTAGCCAGTATTACAGAGCAGAGGATTAGCTACAGAGCTTTAAGAGGTGCTCAGTTACACAGTAACTCGGCAGCAGTAAAGCAGGTGGTATAGTCTTTATGTGTCATGGAAAGTATTTCTGTAATGCTGTTACAGGCCTTCCACATCCACATTAAGATAAATTTCAAGGCAACTGTTAGCAGTTTCAGGGCACTGCTGATACCCAAATAATGAGCCATTTTGTAAGTAGTAAAGTGTTTTGTAGAGAGGGAAACATTCAGAAACTGAAAAAAACTCCGAACCCTGATTTTGCCAAACAAAAACCAAAAACATCTAGCTTATATATACTGAAGCAAACTGCTATTTCAGGCCAGCCTTCCATGGAGGCTTCTAGAGAACAGTCTGCCTTTACTTTCACAATCAGCAAGTCACACAAACAAGGTCTTTTGTGCATAAATGACAAGCACAGTTTGCTTATCATCCATCACCTCTACAGGTTAAGAGAAGGAAAGATATGGTGCTATGGCTTTCAGAAGTTTTTTTTAATCCATTCCTAAAGCCACATTCAATTCATTCCTAATGGCCACAGAAATACATAAAGAGCTAATAAAGAGAAAAGGTTTCATGTATCAGCTTTAGCTAGCCAAGGATGTTAACCAAGGGTGATTATTCAAAGCTATGTACAGGAGATACTGGGGACCATCTGTCTAGTGGCAATGCAAGTAGCCTAAGCTAGTGCTCTTCTCAAGACAGACAGATTCAACTGTCTTCTCCTCTCACACTCCATGTAGCTGACTTAGTCCTTAGTTTGGAGCTTTGGGGTTTTTTGCTTGTTTCTCTTAAAAAAAAAATCAATGAACTGAACAAAAAGTTCCTCAGAGTGTTATTTTGAGGACAGATGGATACTAGTTTAAAACTGGGTACACTTCCTTTGAAACATTTGAACTCAGAGGAGACTAAAATAATTTCTAGAGTAAACTAATTTCTTGCAAATCTTCAGCCATTGCATACAAGATATAAAGGAAAACGCATGGCCATCCCATCCACCATGATTTTGGTGTGATTACAAAATGTGATTTTATTAGCTGAACCATCAAGACAAAGCAATATTTTGTTTAGCTTATCAGTGTGAACATCAGAAACACTAGGAAGCTCCCATGGTTTGTCTGAAAACACTAAGAGTTCTGGCTCTGGACACAGCAAAAACATATACATTTTTAACAGTGCAAGATAGTCCAGCATCCAATTCATGTCTAAACTCGTTCTGAATCCAAACTTAGTAATTCTCACATCTCCTTCCAGTAGAAAGCTTTCCTTAACCTAGAATGTTGTCTGGAAACGGTAAGAAAATAGCACTTTGTAAGCAGACTCAGAAACAGGACACAGAAGACTCTACTTTATTTTAGAAATGTGGAAGAAGTAAATGTGATGGTTTCTAATCCTTAGAATGCAGCATTTTGCAGGCATGACTTCTGGGCTGGAGAGGGTGACTACCTCGCATCTGTCTCAAGTGGCTGATGCTAACCTTCCAGGGAATTACTGTAGCCCTCCAGTTGAAACAGGGCTGACGTCCAGTCAAATACTTGAGAGCTGCTAGGAGATAAAGAGGGTGCATGACCCACTTCTCATGGCTCTCCAGAGAAACGGCATGGGTTTAATTCCCTCTGGCTGAAGACTGCACTGATCCTGGGTCAGTGCTCCAGCCTGTGAAATAGTAACTGGATGTGAAAGCTTATTACACACATGCTATGATGTGCTTTCTATATTAATAAGTAAGTGATTTGTGCTGAGTCTAAATTAAATATAAAGTAAACACAATACAGGTGTCACAACTGCAACAGGTTTCTAAGCTGTGAACAGCTTAGGGGAAGGAGATTATTCAGGCAGAAAATTAAGAGTCTTACCGAGCACCTGTCCTCCATGCTTCCCTGATAAGCTAGTTTTAGCTAATTCTTCATGCAGCACTTGGACTCGGGCAGCAATCTACTCACCATGCTATTTTGGAGTGAAGGCTAAACCAGCAAGCACCTAATATCCAAAGAGACCCTGATACTTATCTCACAGCTCAGACTTTCACTCTGCAGACAAGGTTAAGTATTGACAATTTGCAGGCCTGCAGCGCTTTGGTACCTCTGGCCAGAAGACTACCTCAGTACTCTTCTGACACCAACACAGTTACTCTATGAGAAGAACCCTCTCCTACCTCCAGCTGCATGCAAGTTAAACATTCAAGCCTTCCTGACAATTATCACCAACAATTATCACCGAATTATCATCAACAATTATCACCAAATTTCAAAGGTAGAATTTAGGACATTCTAGCTATCTAAAAAGCACTGAAAAATGTTCAAGCAATTGTATTTTTCACCTTAAGAATTTAATTTACTGTTTAGCAGAGGAAAAAAAATTAAAAGATACTATGCCAGAGGTGTATCTGTGCACACAGATCAATACATATAGGACAAAACCAAGCTTAAAAAAGGATGAAATGAAGCTTCATTCACTCTTTAACAATTTGCAAATTAGCAAATCGTGTAATTCAGAAAACTTATACTATATTTATTTCAAGTACAATCAAGCGTAATTAAAGGAGACTTTAAGAACTACATTGTGCACACCACAGAGTAAACTTGAGGAAACAGCACATTTCCATTAGTATCCTAGTTGTTTGTGCCCTCTGGTGGAAGTACTTTTATTTTGAACATGCCATGTAGCTCACAATTATCTTCAGAGACAACTTGATACAGTAAGTCCAACATGGAATAGCCCAAATGAGAAACAGACCTTGATGCTGTTCAATACCCAATTTGTATGCATTTAATAATGCATCCAAGAGATGTGGTGGTGGAAGAAAAAGATAATGCAATACATCATTTTCAAGCAATCCTGTTCTTACCTGATCTAAGCTGTCCACAACCCTTGCACACAAGAGAGCTCCCGGCAGGTCAAAATAATTATCATACAAATAGTATTTAGCTGGAAAAAATAATTAAAAAAAATATACTTTAAACAACCCTGCATTGTATGCTTTATAAATAAATAATTACATTTCACAATATATCATAAATAAAAATTACATTTAAATAATAATGTAAGCTCCTATTTGGATTTTACTGTATAAGCATTATCTGTTTCCCAGCCTTTGTTAAAAAATCCTTACTTCTGATTCTCATAACTGGCAACTAAAAGTTGTTCACCTATATGAAGGCAGTGAGATTTTAATATGACATTTTAAGATTCTAAAAACCCAGGTGAAAGAAAAGGGGGAGAACCATGAGTTTTAATTCAGGACAGTATCTTTCAACTCTTCCGAAATAGCTATTTCCCTAACAGTGAAAACACAAGAAAACTGTTTAAGAAGCTCAGAGACATTTGGAAAGGTCTGACACAGTCATGTCCTTTGTACACACATGCTGTGGACAGCATCTCCGCTCAAGGGGAAGTGTGCTCACATTATTACATCAGTCCTCAAAACAGAACTGTATCTGTTCTGTACAGAACCTCTGTAGGAGGGTGGCAAATGCCCCCCCAGACTATGGTCATGCTCAACAACTCTCTTCAAGGAGTGAAATGACTTAACCAGTGATTTTTTTTTTCATGATCTTGTCTGTGCTGTCTCTTTGTTCAAGAACAAGTCAGCAAAACAGAGATTAACATTCACAACAGAGACCAAGTGCATGTTTCAGTGAAAAAGAAAAGCACATTTCTTATATGACCAAGGAAACCTCTCTCTTCCTCCATTTTGCAAAAGATTACCTGCAGTTCAGAATAAGCATTGCATTTGCAGTCTGCAAAATCTCAAGGAAAGTATCTCCATTACATAACAAAATGCTTCTTAAGTGAGCACTTCCTGTGTGTTACTCTCAACTGTCAAGATCAAAGTAAAACAGAGAGGAGACAGCAAGAGTGCAAACCTAACCACAGGTCCTTCAAAGTGACTCCCATCTTACACACAGGAACTTCAAATGCAAGGGGAGAAGTTTTGTTTCTAGACCTGCTTTGTTCTTTGCACCTCCACCTAGACCTCCAGTAACATGACTGGTGGCATTAAGTCAACAATTAAGAAAAATTTAAGATTTGTCCTAAATGAAAAAAGATATCCGTCAGCAGGTATTGAGCAATTGTATTGTGCATCACTTGTTCCTCTTAGGTGCTGAGATTCTGTCTCCTTATCACTACTAATAATTATTGTTAGTATTATTAGTATATTTATTATTATAATATTGTTATAATATGTATAAATTGTTCTCAACCCATGAGATCTACCATTCTTTCTGATTCTCCTGCCCACTGGGCCTGGGCAGGGCAAGAGTGAATGAGCAGCTGTGTGGTCCTCAGTTGCTGGCTTGGGTTAAATCACGATACTGGTTGTATCAGTCTACTTCATCAAGAGACAGTGTGCCCTCCACTATAACCAAAACAAGCTGATAATGTCAGCTTATTTGTCTTGCCATAAAATAAATACCATGAAATAAATTTAAGATGAATTCTAGTACTAGAAGTTAAAAACACATACAAACCGAGTCCTCCCCAATACATTTACCTGCTTCAGTAATTCCCAGTTCAAGCATTTTTACAAGTATGTGTTAAGAACTAACAGTATGAGGCACTGAAGGGACCAGAGCAATTCCAAAGAAGAGGACATGCTAAAGTATAGCTACCTGTACGTGAAACCATTCCACTGACTGTATTAAAATGCTTCCACTCCTTCCTTCCGTAGATCTCCAGGATCTCTTCAAATGTCATGCTCTTTGTACCATGGCTTGCTCTATTCGAGGCATTAAGTTGTTTATAAAAAAAACAAAACAAAACAGAAAAGACTTAAAAACTACTACTTGTACAAAGTAACACACTGCAGCTGAATTACAGTGCATGCAAGCTGATCAAAACTGACTCTCTTTATAGCTTAGAAGTTTCCCAGGACTTACTGAGCTTTTATCATCTACATTCTAGTTCTCAATAAAGGCACACAAAGGTTTGGTTGGCTGGGGGCACAGCTACTGTGCCTCACCTGCTAACACAACCACTCTGTATTGCTCGAATGTTTTCAATTGTGTGAGGACACTCGCTATACTTGAGCTATCAATATACACTGCACAATAAAGCACAGTGCAGAAAGCCTATACATCATTTGGAAGCCCGGTAACATTCACAGAGTGCAGGGTAGAACTATGGAAAAGTGCTAGTTTGAGCCCTGCAAGCAGCTTTTTAATATGTAAGTACACACAAGCCTCTTTAGGCATTAAAAATTAACTACTTGGACCATCAAATTTGGTCCTATTTTGAAGCAAATGTAGGCAATGCCAGGAGAGGTAACCCTGTACCACCCTTCCCTTTAATGAGATATACCCTGTAATCTTGAACTCTGCATTTAGTACTCCAAAATTCAAGCTATTAAATGAATTTTGGGATACACAGCAATGACTCAGAAGTATTTCTTTCTTCTTTTAATGAGATTCTGACTTTCCTCAGCATCTTCGAGCTCCTTCACCCACATGCTATCAGGGGAAAAAAAAAAAGTAGAGCTTGTCTTGCCTTCTGAATTACACAAATTTTCATTCTGGAAAATAATTAGGGAGAAGTGGGACTAGGATTGATGTATTTTAAATACATTTACTTTTCAGACTTTTTTATTCCAAATAGCAGTCTTCTATATAAAAAAAAAAAAAAAAAAGAGGGAAAGAAGAACTAAGATTTACTGAAAGTGATGACTGAAAGCCAAACAGCATTTAAGCGGAAAGCCCCCAGAATTCCGAAAGTGAATGTATCAGTTTCTGTGGTTAATTTATCTCAGGCTGTTTAAATTGTATGTTGTAAACTTGCAGAATTTTGAATGCCTGTGGCACAAAAATTAATAGTTATTCAGTCAGTATTAGTCATTAGTACTGCCTCCCAAGCCAGGCTACTCTCAATCCAAAGAAAAACCTTACCCTGGACTTTAGCAGAACTGGACAAAGAGTACATTGGTAGCCATAAAAAAATGAATTCACTTTCAAGATCAATGTGTCCTCAGAGTCTCAGATTTTATGAAAAATGAGATATTATTTACTACCAGCTAATATCAAAACATTACCAAAAGATTCCACATGTAACATTAAGAGAAACTGATCACCACATTACCAAAGAGTATTTAAACTTTTACATCTAATAAATGAATGCATCCTGAAATAAGTGTTTTAAATATTTATAAAATTGAAAGATGGCATTTAGGAAGGTGATAAAATGGTAGAGAATTTAACAATACAACTTATATATAACAAAATAGATTTATTATCAATATTACCTTAAGACTGTTCCATCTTCTGCAAGTTTCAGGAAGTTTCCTTCTTCAATGTCCAACACCAAGCCTTTGCAACTAAGAATAAATTAATTTTAAGGAAGAAACACAAAATTAATGCTTTCAGAGGACTGTCTTCTTATCTGTCAGTGATATGCAGCTACAAAAGCTATGGTGCTTCTGTAGCTATGATGCTACAGAAAACCAAACAAGTCACAACCCTCCAAATACTTCCATGTTTGAACAATGCTCTCTATAAGAAAGTGCATATTATTACAATGATGACTGGATTTTCCTTACATAGCAAAATCCTACTAAATAAACCCAATTCCATGTCCAGTAAATTTAGGGACTGTTATATTGGTTGGAGGTTTAAGGTCCAATCATATAAAACTAAGAAATGTGAAACTTAAATCATTACTATTAAAGATATTTTTTTGTGGCAACTCCTCTAGTTACTACTCAACTGATAACATCAGTTATTACAGAAAAGAGGGGTAGAATATCAAACTCAATAAGCTAAGAACCAACAAGGCAGAAGCATCACCACGTTAGCCAGCACTAACAAGGGGAAGAGTTGACAGTGTTGGAGACACTTGGTAAGAGTTTCTAATTCTCCCTAATAAATCTTCATCTTCCAGATAATTGAATCTACATTTCCTTAAGTTCTTTGAAAAATTAATTTGGAGTTCAGTGGTTTGACTACAAATGAATAAATGAGACTGAGGTAGTAATAACACCTTCATCCTCTATGAGGCACCCAAAAAAAAGAATATATGCCATGAAGGCAGCAAGCAGATGCCAACTTTCCATGAATGACTCCTGGGCAATAAGCAATTACACACTTGTTACTAGCACTGTGGACTTGCAGGTCCATGTTAATGAATCTCCTGCTTCAATAAGAGACCAAACCCAAGGTATCTAGAGCTGAACAAAGGATTTACTGCATCATAGGCCTCAAATTATGATAAATAGATACATTCCTTGTATCACGGAAGTTGAAATCAATCTCATTGGAAACTGTCCAGTCCCATATTGAATTGTAAAAACCATTACACAAGAATGCACGCCTTATTAAAAAAAAAAACCCATGTGTTTCTCCTAAAAATATCTAGTGTTTACATGGCATTCAAGTCTCTGCAGCCTTGGCCTAGATAATAACATTATGAAGTTAAAAGATCAAGATTCAAGTTCAAGTTCCTGCTCAGAGGCCACTGATTTCAGAGCAGAAACCTGGGTTTGCATCTTTTTGTGTCTGCGCCTTTTTCATCACAGCATTGTGCCTGATGTGCCACCTAAGGGGTACCTCCTGGCACGTCACCTTTCCGCAGTTTCTCAGAAAGCTGTTGGGATTAATCTGCCTTACACAAACAAAACAACATCTGTTGAGATAAAAATGACTAAAATCTGATGGTTACTGTTGAATAGAATGTAGAAGACAAAGATGATACATGAAATAAGAGAATGAGACTAAAAGGCTTGTGTCCAGACAGCTGGGAGCACACACAAAGCAAGCTTAGATGCTTGGTTCTCTCTTCAAAATACGTTAGAAGTATCTCATGACAAATACTTCTTAGAACAAGTATTTAAAACTGTAATTTTGGATTCATCCATTGGGCTTGACATATCATAGGACATCATGCCTAAATAAATGAAGCTGTTTTCTCAGCTTTGTAAAAGTTCAGCACAAAGGAATGACATTATTTTTAATGTACTCACCAGAAGTCTAAGTTGTCTGGAGCTAGAGTCAGCAAGTCTTCGTCATATCCCTTCTCCGTTACCAGATAGTGGGCAAAACTATCATATATTAGCTACAAATGAAAAAACACATGCATTCATTACATCAAATCAAGGACACTGGTTTCTTGAAAGATGCAAGTGTTAGTACCTCCTAACCAAAACCAAACCACGGAGCTGGGGGCCCTGTCCCACTGCCTCCACTGGGAAATAGTGCCTGAGGTTATGTCTGCCTATGGCTGGAAACACAAGTTCTGGTGCTATGTGTCCAGCACAACCCAGATTACAACATTCTACTTTACAGTCCCTGTGCTTCAAGACTGTTGGGAAATCAAGATGGTCAATACTTAAGAGACCAGTCACTATTTCCCCCTCCACAATCCTTTTGGCTTTATTTTTTTTTTTTAATTTTAAATGTTATGGCTACTGAGGTTCAACAAGCAGCTTCCAAACCAATAAACATTTATCCTTAGGGGCATTTTAAAATTATTTGAATGAATTTATTTTGAAGAAAATAGGCAACTACTGAAGAAACTGTTATAATTTCTAATAATAAAGTTCATATGGCCTAGCATGACACTCAGCAATTTATCAATGTACTGTGCCAGTAAAGTTTTACAAGAAGCTCTTTACAAAACATGGAGATGCTGCCAGGTCCTTAAAGACCATTCAAAAATAGTAATTGCTCCCTTTTTTCACATGGTTCTTTCATTAAAGCTGTTCCCTGGTCTTTTTTTCTTTAATTACAACAGATGCTCTTGGAATTAGTGAGAATAAGGTCCGAGAAAGACAAATATGAAAGTCAGCACTGAAATAGTAAGAACTAACTACATCTTCATCTGGGCCTGTTAGCCTTTTAAAATATTTCATATTTCCAAGAGAAAAGGAGGCATGCAATGGGCATGTGTCAGTCTGCCTCTGTCTCCTGCGAGAAGATGAAGAGTGGACCAAGTTTAGTAAAAGTTTTGGGATTTTTTTTCCATTTTGTTCATTGGTTGGTTAGCAATTTTTAAAAACTCTTATAGTTATCAAGTGCCTAATGTTTGCCTTCATAGACAGAATTTGTATCAGCAAGAAGATGCTTGTGTATGGCAAGAATATGGAAGGTAAGCCTAGTGTTACACAGTTTCCACCGAGAAATTGAAGAGCTCATACATTTTATTGTTACTGTTGAACCCTCTTTTGTAAGCAAGATGCCTCTCTACTTAAGTTCACACATAGCTAAGGGAAGTAAAGCACTTTTTCAGTACAGGATGCACTATTAATAAATGGGACTGCTCATAAACATTTGTTTCTATACCAAATTCTGAAATCATCTTGCAATTAGCGTGGGAGTCCTGTGCAGTGCAAAATGTACTGTAAGTGAAGGGAGGCAAAGGGGGAGAGTGAGACACCATGAGCATCTGTAACACAAGACAGCTCCTGAACAGAGTCTTGACATCAACAGAGGACGAGTCAATGTAAGATTACCGGGGAGTTTAAAAAAGAAAGTGACAAGGGCGGAAACGCACAGCACAGGCAGCAGTTCCTCTTCGAAAGAGACCACAGGGCTAAGTCAGAGGTGCCGCATGCCTCTAAACTCGGCGTTTTATTATAAGCAACAGAAAGTTCGCAAAGGTCTCCTGTCCAAAGCGCTGCGGGCTCCTGGCTCTGCAGCATCTCTGCATTTAGCCGGCGGGCTCTACCTTTTCCTCAGCGCCGCTACGGCCAGGAAAGAACCATTTTCAAGGAAGGAGACATGGCTGTCCCCTCCGCTCGGGCGGAGAGGCCTGCTGAGGAAGCGCCCGGCGAGAGATGCACTTGCGTTTCTCTTATCTCCCGTGGATGTCTGGCGGCCCCGGGCTGGCTGTCCCCGCCGGAGGGGTGCCGGCCCCGCGCCCCGGCGCTTTGCCTTTGGCGGGGCATGCGGCGGGAGCGGGGCGGAGCGGGGCCCCTCCCGCGGCTCCCTTCGCCCGCGCTGCCCGCACTCACCCGTGCGCTCTGCGGGAGGTGGTACCGGCAGAGCGTGTGGTCCAGGTCGAAGCCCACCACGTCGCACTCAGCCAGGGAAAAGTGCTGCTGCATCGCCGAGCCGGCGCCGCCGCCGCAGGCGGGCGGAGGAGGAGAAAGAGGCGGGAGGAGGAAGGAGCGCGGGCGGCGCTTCCTGCGGAGCCGTGCCGGGCAGAGCGGAGCGCGGCCCGCGGGACGCCCTGGGCCCGCCCCGGCGGGACCGCCCTCACCTGCGGCACAGCCCCTCGGCCGGCCCGGGGATGGGGGCCGGGCGCAGGGAGGATGGCCCGGGGCGTGTCCAAGCGCTGGAATTCGAAAAACACGCTTCCCGCCGCGGCTTTGTGTGCTTGGGAGCAGGCGTGGGAACGGAGGGCTCCCGCTCGTCTGGCAAACGGGAGTCTTCGAGGCGTGCTTGCTGGGAGGACTTGGTGAGCAGGGAGCAGGCGGGGAACAGGAGTCAGCCTTGGTTAGTGACAGGGCAGCCGGTGCCACACCGCCACGCCACAATTGTCCGGGGACAATTAGCATATGTAAATAGAAGAGCACTACTTACTACTTCATTATGCACCCTCAGCGCGTTTGCGATGACACCAGGCTGTGTGGTGCAGTTGACGCCTGGAGGGAAGGGATGTCATCCAGAGGGACCTCGGCAGGCTTGAGAGGTGGGACTGTGCAAACCTCATGGAGCTCAGCAAGGCCAAGAACAAGGTCCTGCACCCGGGTCAGGACAATCCCAAGCACAAGTACGGGCTGGGCAGAGACCAGCCCTGAGGAGAAAGACCTGGAGGGTATTGGTGGAGGAGAAGCTCAACATGACCCCGCAATGTGCACTTCCAGCCCAGAAAGCCAGCTGTGTCCTGGGATGCATCAAAAGAAATGTGGGCAGCAGGGTGAGGGAGGGGATTCTTCCCATCTACTCCGCTCCTGTTATGTCCAGCTCTGAGGCCCCCAGCACAGGAAAAATGTGTACCTGCTGGAGTGAGTCCTGAGGAGGGTCACAAAGATAATCAGAGGACTGCAGCACCTCTCTTATGATGACAGGCTGAGAGAGCTGGGGTTGTTCACCCCGGAGAAGAGGAGGCTTCAGAGAAACCTTAGAGCACCTTCCAGTACCTAAAGGAACTTACAGGAAAGCTGGAGAGGGATTTTCTACAAAGGCATGTAGTGATAGGAAAAGGGCTTTAAACTGAGGGTAGGTTTGGATTAGATATAAGGAAGAAATTCTTTCCTGTGAAGGTGTTGAGGCACTGGAACAGGTTGTCCAAAGAAGTTGTGGATGCCCCATCCCATGAATAGTTGAAGATTAGGTTGGATGGGGCCCCAAGCAGCCTGGTCTAGTGGAAGGTGTCCCTGTTCATGGCAGGAGGGTTGGAACCTAATGATCTTAAAGGTCACTTCCAAGACAAACTATTTTATGATTCTATGTATCAAAGTCCCTGCAGGGTATACTGTATACAGTAAGCCACACTGTGCTGTGCATTTGGCTGTGGAAAAACCAAAAATCTGTAGGTAATTCCATAGCTACCCTTTAATTTATTGACAATTTTGATAATCAGAAAAAAAAAAAATAACATTAAGAACAGTACAGTCTGTGTCCAGAATACATAAACAGATGAGCTTTTGATAGGTATCTGCTGGATAAATAATGCTGTAGTGCAATTAGAAAGAAAGTGCTGTCTGAGAGAAAGTACTGTGTTTGGAGAAAAACAAACAGATGAGAGTTGCAGTGACATAGTCTTGTTCTCAGTATTTGAACTTGAATATAGCTAAGGCTGGACTCAGGATGCTAAAACAAGTAGGCTTGGCAGCCCTGTTTGAAGGACCTCCTTATTCTTCAGTTCTTCTCTCAGTAGACCAATGACACCATCAAAACTTTGTTTTGATTCACAAAACACAAAAAATCCTAGTTCAGTATATTGCAAATAAGTATATTTTCTTTTAGAATTCTCGTATGGCTATAAATAGCATAGTATGAAAGGCATTTGAATCGAGAGCAATTGTTAAAAAATATTTAATACAAGTCATCTTTTCCAGTGTTGCCTACCTGTGCACAGATCTAAGTGCTGTGCTTTATAGGTGGGTAAGTTGAAGTTCATAACTATAAAAGTGTACAGCAGGAATTTTGATTATATCAAATTATGGTTTGAGTTTTGCAGGATGACTCAATGATACTTTGGTATTACAGAGAAAAAAGCTTTTGAAAATACATTCAAGTAGTAGATACGATTTTCTTATTTATTAAGAGATGCAATGTACTTATATATTAAGATTCAGTTTGCTATGTTCAGGTAGACACAGATGAAAGAAATTTAATAGCATGACATCTCACATGTGTTTAAAAATTCCACAGAGAAGTTCAGTATCAGATTAGGAAATGAACTAGACAGGAAAATGTATATATTCCTAGAAACTAGGAATAAAATTCAAAAATGCTAGTAGTAGAACAGAATGAACATTTAAGGTGTCAGAGCAAGATAGAAATGGATTGCATAATTTTACCAAAGCCCATTGTACATCAGTTTCTTTCAAAGCTTCTCAGCATCTCCCACAGACATTAATATACTTTCTAATGCTGCTGTGTAGGTATATATATCCATACCATATATTATATACTCACACCATACATTATATAGGTATACACACCAAAAATTATGTGTAAATAATGATACATACATATATCTTAGACGCATGTTAAAGAAATACATATATGCCTAAATACATAAAAATTAACATGTGTGAAACCCAAGCATACAAAAAAGGAACATCCAAGACCTCACACACAACAGTGATAATAACTATCCAGATGAGGCAGCAGCCTGGGAACTCAGAGCACAAGACAATTTACCTTCCTAAAGTTGCTCACTTCAGAAAACATGGAGCAAGTTCCTGTCCCACTGAAGTTGATGGCCACAATTTTGATTGACTTCAGAAGGTCCAAAAGGTCACCACAGTTAGTGTTTTATGCTATGCTCACATAAAGTTTGTCTGCCTTGCAGATTATATCAATACAGCTATCTTATTCCAGTTACTTTTATTTTTTTTCCTGAAAAGGATTCAGGTAACTTCCAAGATAGTATTTAGATTATGGCATTTAAAATGTATAACTTTTCTTGCTATGCCAGTAAAGCATTTTATGCAAAACCTCACCAAAAAAAGCAACTTAACACACTGAAATATTGAAACACCTGAATAGATGTTGAAAATTATGTATTCATTGATAGAATCATAGGATGGTTTGGGTTAAAAGATCATCTAGTCCAACCCTCTGGTCAATATATTCACTGTCAACTGAATGTAATCTTGAACATCCAGATTTTGTGAATGCTGCACAACTATACTGATAGCAATGACAAGCTATCATAGAACTTACAATGCAGAAGCACTAATCATACTTATCTTAAACCACTTTGTGTAGGGAACAATATTCACCTGTGGAGGGATTCAGCAAGTTAAATTTCAGGTACATGAAGCTGAAGATTAAATCAGACATTTTACAACAAGAAATAGAGAAAATACTAATGAAGAGAATTGGTTTTCAGTTTTGGGGAAAGAGAAGATAAATGAGAGAATAACACTTTATCTTCAGTATTCGCAGCACAAGCCTGGTAATAGTCTACTTTCAGCACAAATACACCACATTTTATTTCTTCTTTTTTTTATCTTCAAAGTGTTTTGTTTCTCAGTTTCTTCCTTTCAGATGCATTTTTTCAATATACTGACATCCCATTCTAGGGCCTTTCTCAGAAAGGAGCTGCCATTAAGGAAAATCCTCTGCCAAAACTGACGTACCGTAGTGTGTTTGCAGCATTCTTTCAGCCCTGTCCTTCAGGTTTGATGGCACCATGAGACACTCAGAGATGTCCACATAACTGAAGTTGAACTGTTGGGCTACCAGGTCCTAACTGAATTTCTTTCAGGTTGCCCCGTGGCTAATTTATGCATCACAATAATTTCTCTTATGCTGTAAATACGTGGTAAATGGCAAGTTGGAAAAATCACAAATCCTGTCCTAGAGAGGGAAATTTCTAACTGGTCACTTTGTAGGAGATAGATTTGCTTGTGGTGTGGCACTCCTGAAGACCAGCATCCTTCAGGCTGGGACTACAAAGCTGCCTGGAACATTCCCTCTCCAGCCCTCAACCTCTGATGCACAGACACCCATGGAGCCAGCAGGAGAGGGCAGTGGCTTCTGCACACCCTCAGCACCCTAATGTTTAGCAACCTGCAGGAAACGTGTGAAGTGGATGATTTGATGTGTCAAAGCCTTTTAGAAATATGGAAAAGGAGCATTTTGGTTTCCATTGTGCCTCATCATGCCTGCTTTCCATGCACAACAGGCTCCTAGCACCAGGTAGCTTTAGAGCCCAAGAACGTACTAACATGCCCTGGGGAGCAAAAGGGACATAACTGAGTGTGGTAATGTACATAAAGGCATGAGAACCGTGTCAAAATCCTAGCTGCCACACAGAAGTTGTAGGCCTCTGAGCAAGACAAGTAGTGCAGCTCCTGGCTTTCTTCGTCCTTAAGAGGGCAGCAGTACAATGCATTGGAGCATCCCTCTGAGTTAGCTGAGAACCATCTGCGCCTTTGTCTCTCTCACTTAACTTACACTTCGTGTCTCTTGTCCTTAGACAATGTAAATTAACTTTGTCCCAACTACGCAGTTGTAGCCCTTTGTCTGCTTTGGCAAGGGCTATGAGGCTTTTTAGTTAAAAAAAAACAGAGGGGTCCTCATATTGTTACGGAAGAGTATGCAATGGTGATATGTGAAAATAAGAATTTGAACAAATACGGATCATTTTCATTTTAGAAAAGGAGCACTTTCTTACACAGAAGTAAGGTCAGAACATTCTATATTTTTCCCTGTTGGTTATTAAAAACAAGTGAAAATACTTTGGGAGTAGCATTTGTCAAACGAAAAAGTGTTTGGTTTGGGGATTTTTTTAAAATATATCTTATTTTAGCACCCTGCTGAGAGGTTGATTTTTGATTTTTCAAGTTTGCACTTGATTTAGCTTTTAACCCATGAAGTTGTTCAGTGCAACAGGTATAAGAATGCCTCACAGCCTAGCATCCCCACCCTGAAGCATCCTATGATGCTTCAATGAGATTCTTCATGCATTTGAACAGGATTGTTGGGTTTGGTTCCTTGATTTTAGGTTTAGGACTCTAAGAAGGAAACATTTGTTTAGGAACCATCACTGGAATAAGTTTAGGATATACAGAAGTAGGGCTATGACTTACTACAGAGTGATACTTTGGGAGACATAGGTCTATCAACACTAATTTATTTTAAAGGTAAGCTTTATCTCTGCAAGACAGTGAAATATGTCAAGAATACATTTTCTTTGAAAAACAGTCTCTAGCACTTACTGTTTCTTTAGTAGACTTTAGAAGTTGAACAAAGTACTATATAATCTTTGTGGCACACAGGCTACCTTGTTACTAGGTAGAGAAGTTACTTGGTGAATATACTTCAGTATTGATCAGGATTTAAGATTCGATTAAATTCCAGTGATTTCAGAAGTTTTACTGTTTATTGGGTTGTTTAGGTGCCTTTTTATATGGTGCAAAATATGGACACATCAACTTTCTAGTGGAATTACACACATAAAATTTATAGTGTCCTGCTGGAATTAGAACATCTGATTATATCTGACACCTCAGTACTATATTCCGTACATTCTAACTCACCAGCATAGAAATGAGACTCAGGATGCTAAAGAGACGATTCCCAAAACTAAACCAAATAGTTCATCAAAAGGTTAAACAGACAGTAATCCATTAGGTGCTCAGAGTCTCTCAAAAGCCTTCTTACTGTCCTTATCATCTCTCTCAGATCTTGTAATCTACCTCAGGCTGTTCCCACACAACATGAAAGAAGGAAATGAAAATCAATTTTTTTGTCAGAATGATTAATAACCAAGACTGATTGCTGGGCCCTTAGTGAGTATATATTTTAAAACTCTGCATAGTTGTTTAATGGTACTTTGAAAGATTTTTCTTTTTGACCTGGATGAATGTTATGTTTAGTCAAAAGAAATTGTGCTAGAAATATGGACTTTTTGGGGAAGCTATACTTCCAAAGTAGACCTTTTTTTATTTAATAGTGAGAGAACAGTGCAGTTTCTATGATCTATGGGACACTGTCTAATTTTTCCTGTTTGTTTTTTCTTTGCATGTTCTTTTGAGCCTACTGTTATTTTATACTTACAATGTTAAGCATTAAATCCAGAGGACTACTCCTTTCTCACTCCTCATTTCCCATTCGTTCGTGGTGTATTCAAGAACAGATAATTTAAATTGTTTATGGCTTCAATTTCTTCATAAGTAAAACAGGAATATGTCTAATTCTGACATTCAGAAGGTCTCTGAGTTGTCCAAGTAGGTTACAGGCTTACATTTCACGCCTGATATTTGCTGGTTATTGCATAAAAAAAATAAATCTAGTGTATTCCAATACACGGTCTGCACAAAAGAGCAGGCCTATCGAACAGCCGGTAGGAAATGCCCCAACTATGACACTGCAGACTTGAAGATAACAGAACTAGGAAAGACTTAACAACAACCATCTTCTGCCCTGGGGCAGGATCAATCCGACTACAAATATCTTTGAAAGTCAGTTGTCTACTTCTTTAAAAGTACCCCTTTGAAAAAGCCACTGAAGCAATTTCTTCCAACGTTTAATAGTTCTTATATGCAGAACACAGAGTTTTCTCCTTCCCTTCATTTTAAAACAAAGTCTCTGTTTCTCTAATGCATCTTTTTTTCTTGTGTTGTGTCCTGTTCCTAGTAGATGTGAGAACCACATCATTATACACCAGACTTCCATCTGTTTGAAGGCTGCTACTATGCTTTCCCACAAACTCCTTTTGTTTAATTATTTAAGTTTCTTCCATAAAGGCTGAGGGGTTTTGAGCCTGCATATCTTTGATTCTCAATCTGGATGATATTCATTCATCACTCCATTATCAAATTGGTCATTATCAAATTTTCTGGCATACAGGATTAAAAGCTGGGCATGTTACTCTAGTTTTGGTCTTCCTAGGACTGAGTACAGAAAAATTTAACCCACTGTAATGTAACAGAGAAATCTGTGCTTTCAAACTAACATACAAGTTACTAAATTAATTACAATCCTTACCGTGTTAGGATTTTCAAGACCAAATTTTGTCTTATTGCTAGATGAGTAGACAGATCAATTTTTTCCTTCTTTAACTATAAACCCTCTTTCTTAAGGAGCATTTGATCTTCCATTCAATACATATTTTCTTCTGTATGTGTTCACTGCTGATTATAATGAGAGTGATATTCCTTGGGGCTGCAATAATAAAAAGCTAATATTAATGCTTATAAATCTGAAATATAAGAACTTATTTTGAATATAAATTGCATTTGATATTTACTGTTCTGCTTCTGCCTCTAGAGGGTGTCTAGTAGTGGTCTGATGGAAGGATAAAAAAAAAATATGCTGCATTTTGATAAGAAGGAGGTGATGTAGAGGAATGTATACTAAACATCAAGAAGAGTCCATCATGCTGATATGACTGTTTAAACATCTGTACTCTGTTTCTTTGTATGTCAGTGAAGCAGGTCAGAGCAACCTCTTCTGTTTTTGGGAAAACTGTATGTCTGCATTTAGCTACCTTCATGTTCTTGACAGAGAGAGAGGCAATTCTGACAAGGTTTAAAGCTGTGGAAGCAAAGACAAAGAAATATGAAATTGGGAAAAAATTTCAGAGAAAGAAGGTGAATTATTTTGTCTACAACAACAGAATTCTGTATCAGAAGTCCTTATTGAAAGTGAGTATCACCAAAGGTGCTGGCTTCCTCTCCCCTTTCCCTGTGTTTATAAAGATCAAGTCTTGCACATCGGGTAAAGCTTTGTACAGCATCTCATTGTGCAGCTGTGAAAGACGTGCAGCAGAAAGAAAAGAGGGGGTAGGAAACTACACAGAAATTTTCTACATCCCTAGAGGGAGAGAAGAATACTGAAATAAAAGGAAAGGAAGAACAGAAGATACATATTTGCAAGACAAGTTGTATCTGTCTGTGAAACTTTGGATTTCAAACACACAGAAACAGGTCAGACTGATGCTGAAACAGTAAAAAAATAACTTCATATACCACATTTTTATTTTTACAGTAAAACTGTTCTAAATATAAGTCAAAAACTAATTAAAAAATAATGATACCTGAACTAGGGGTAAAAAGGTAATCCTACTCTCAGTTAAACCAGCGAGTATCTTGTCACTTCTCCATAGTAAGACAAATGTGATTTTAAGACCTTTTACTCTGGCTCAAATATAGAAATTAATCATCTAAGTATTGATATTTGTTGACCCTCAGATTGTACCTATGTATCTGAAGAGGGGTAGGTAAGATAATGTTTTTTAAATCAGTTGTGCCATTGGCCATGGCTACAGTATGGTGTTTAAGATTTTGGTTTCCAGAGTTTAACACGTACCCTGGCTGCTACTTCTTAACATAATTTTGAAGTATACCCCAGGTTTATAGCTTTCTTTCTGCCTATCCTTTCTTTTTCATAGGGAAAATATGTAAGTGCACATCCTGAGGCTGCTGTGGAGCACTTTCAATTCCCTTTCCTCTGGCTTATAAGGAAGACTTATAAAGGTCTTACCTTCTGGGTAATGTTCTTTATATGGCATCTCACTTTGAAAGGCAGATACAGCAGAAAGAAAACAGGAAGTAGAAAACTACTTAGAAAACATACAAGGAGAGAGGGACACCTAGTCAGGAAGGTGGGTGAACCATGCACAGGATTCATATAGTCATAGAAACTGATTACAGAACTAGTCCTTTTCCTATAGAGAGATTTTAGATCTATAAAAATTCTAACGTATGCACAATTCATGGAAATGACTTTTGTTCAAATATGATCTAGCAGGAAGAATAAAAATAAGATGGAGTAGAGAGGGAGGTGCTGATCTCTTGTCCCTGGGATCCAGTAACAGGGTGTGTAGAAATGGTTCAAAGTTGCACCAGGGAAGGTTCCAGCTGGATGTTAGGAAGCATTTCTTTATGGAGAGGGTGGTCAAACACTGGAATGGTCTTCCTAGAGAGGTAGTTGGCACTCCAAACCTGTTAGTGTTTAAGAAGTGTTTGGGCAATATCCTTTAAAACATGTTTTAACTTTTGTCCAGTCCTGAAGTGGTCAGGCAGATGATCCAGAACTGTTCTGTTCTGCTCTGTTCTATTTTATTCTAAAATTAACAGCTAGTTTTTCTACTGGTTTTGCATGTCATATTTCAGTAATCTAAAATAATTAATGTGTTCCTTTATATGGTATATCAATATATTCTAATAGTAGCTTTCTCTGTGAGATGCTGCCTTTTCGAGGTACAGTGAAGGTCAGGAGAGGGTGCTGGTTTTATTTTTGGAAAAAAACCCCAAGCATTTTCACTCACAGGTGAAACAATGAGTACAGTACTTTGATACACTGCTCCTTTACATCCATTTCTCTTTGGACTTCTCTGCTTCTTTTGATGCAATTCCAACTTAGGATAAAAACGGTAAATAATGTTCACAAGTCATCTATGTCATAGCTTGCAGACTTTGATAGAGTTATGTGAGAAATTATCTTGACCCATCATAAAATCTTCATAAATATATACACATTCTAAATTTAAACACTATTCTTGTCAGGGTCAGGTTTGGAATACATTTTCTTAAAAGAATGGCGAAGTCATGTTTGCTGATAATTCTTTGTCATCCACTTGCCGTATTTTTTCCCACAGAGATAGATTTGATTAGAAGTATTTTTCATGCCTTAGAGATCTACAGCTCTTTGGTTTTATTCAGAGGCTGCTTCATAGAAAGCAAATTAAGTTAAAATTTTTAACACTGCGGGCTGTATATAATTTAGAATAATGTACAGTGAAATGAAAAATAATGGTCGAGGCCTGGTCCCATTGCAGATAATGGCAAAACTCACATTAAGTTTAAGCAAAGCGGGATCTGTTTGTTTGAAAAAATAGAGGAAGTCTCTATTCTGTCAAACCTTGACAGAACCTTATTCCTCTCTGTTAATTTGTTGTCAGATGTAGTGTGTTTCAGGCACAAATTTGGCTAATAAATAAGCAACCCTCATCACCAAAGCACTTGAAAGTATACTTTTAATGTTTTCTAGGGTAGAGATGGATTACTGGATCAGCCTTATGGAAATAAATAGCCAGAGTTTTCTCATTACAAATGCAAAAACATTTCAAGTTGGAAAATGCAGAATCAAGTATAACTCTACATCTTTGTGGATTTATGGTTTAAGATAATAGACAAAAGCAGGAAAGTGATTAATCAATAAGAGTAAACAATTTTGTCAAGGGCAAAATTATGTACATAATTTATTTTCACTGAAAAAAATGGCAATTTGCAAATCAGAGGAACAAAATGGAAGTGCTGATTAAAGGGAATATAAAAAAGCAACAAAGTAGTAGTAATGTGTTCCATTTTAATGTGCAAATGGAAAGAAATATAGCTGAAAAGACAGCTGTAATAAAAAAAAATCACTGTGCTTTATTTCAGTTTGTTACCTTAAAAAAACTACACAACTTTAAAATGGTTAGTCATTTAAATTATTCCCCAAGAACAGATTCAAAGCAATATGCTTTTGGTTTTCTGCTAACTTCTTTAAAGATCACATTATTTGAATGTTTTACTTAGCTGAAAGGCTTGACTTGCTTTATCATAATGCATTATGAAGTTTTTCTAAGCAAGGTAATAATGTCAGATATTTAAACTAAATACATTAAATGCAGCACTATAGCTTCTGGCTTGAAAAGGATTATACCATATGGAAAGTGATGCTATAGGCATCATAGATTATTTAATTACAATTCTTGTATTTTATACCTTAATGTCTCATTTCCCTACATGGAGTTTTTTCCTTTTATGGAATTCAATACAATTATGAAGGAAAATGTCTGTTTCTGTTGTCATCTCATTAAGAAATGCCACTCTCCTTTTCAATTTCCAATTTAAACTGACTCATATTTCATAACAAAACTATTGATGGATACTGCCTTGGAATATTCTTTTTACCACAGCAGAGCACCATTCAGACTGCCATTCTTCTCTGCATGACATAGGGGAATAGTTTCAAACACCACGTATCATCAGTACTGAAGACTGAGTATCAGTCAGATGTTCACTCCTTGTCTCTGAAATATGAACCAGCATATTTATGTATTGAGGGAAGATTATTTTTATTTGAAATTCCCAAGTTTTTATGTACTTATGCCAATAGTTCCATTTAGAGCATGTACAAACCAATAATTGTAGGAAATATCTGTAATGCAAACTCATACAAAATAATTTTTGAGGGCGTGGCACACAAATAGGACTTACATTGAAACAAGGCTTTTGAAATATTATGTATTCTAATCTTATCTGTACTTATTTTATACAACTTAGTCTGATACCTTAATTCATGCAGAGCAGGACCTGATTCTAAGATCACTTAAATTAATGTCAGTGTTGCAGATTAGTTTTGTACTAAGTTTACTAAAGGATATAATGTTAACACATTATTCTTCTGTCCTTTCAGTCAGCTAAGAGAAATATGTCTCACCACCATGTTTAAACATGATTGTTTTGTAGAATAAGGCCTAAGGGATATTGACTCTAAGTTAATTAGAATTTGATTTAATGGACTTAGAGGACTTCAAATTAATCCTTTAAGCAGGCATAAGGCTCCTTGCAAGAGTCTTACTTATACTGGACTGTACAGGCAATATATAGAATATAACTTCAGGTAGCTGTCATCCTCAAACCTATTGCATCAGTGTGCACACTTTTCTTTATGGAACAAGGAAATATACATTAAAAGCAATGGGAAATTACCTAGCTTGAAGGGGAGAAGTACAGTTTGATTAAATAGATTTGCTCTTTTCTAAAGTTTAAGTTTACGTAATCCTGTCAGACACAGCTTTTAAATAATCAATCTTTGTTTCAAGGTTTTTCATATTTAAAGAAATTACTTACAATATTAGTGTTTGGCATTTTTTAATAATATAGGGAGCAGAATATTAAATTTCAGTATTCATACTGTAAGTGTGCCATTCTGGTTATAATAAATTTGTCTTTCTCACTAGCTAGCACTGGCTGCATGAATGAGGTGAGGTCCTTGTATCCTTCTTAAAGTACTTTTGCCAATAAAATTAATCAATATCTCTATTTAAGTCTTTTACAGTCACTTTACCTCCAGTAGCTTATTTTTTTGAACAATTTCTGCTCTGATATTCAGACTCCAAAATAAATAAAGATACAGAAGGCCAAAGAGCAATACAGGACTGTTTGACCTCCTTTTGCAAAAAAAGGAAAATATAGTGGTATGCAAGACAAAAGAAATAAGTGAAGCCAAGGAATAGGTAATGCAAAGATTATTCTATTAAATTATTTGTAATATGAATGCAGAGGACTTGGACAACAGTTTATATTGAAAAGCCCCTGATTATACATGATTACCCTAATTTGTTCCAAACTGTGAATATGAAAATCAGGATTATGGGATTTATCAGATTTTATTTTTTTCTGTAAAACCAGCAAGAACATTTTTATTACATGCTAATTTTCTTTTCTTGCCTGTGATAAAACTATGTGGTCTCTAAACCATTAAGAGTACTTCTTTATTTTCAGAAATGCAGTGAATCCTCAATAAAGTCACCAGGATGGGAATAAAGACCCTTGCAGAAGCTGCTGCGGTGTGGCCACCACAGCTCACTTACTGTCCTGTCCCACATGGGATAGGAAATCTGCTCAGTGCTTCTCAACAACTCCAATCTTCTCTCATTTTGAGAAGTCTTTTAAATCTGATTAATGAATTTAGTGGCTATTTGTTAAAGTCTGCTGGGCTAATACATACTACTGGTCTTGAAGATCAGGATGAAAAGAATCTGATTTATAGTTATTGATCACTTCCAGTAAAAGTCTTTCTGTTCTTCTAAAGCCAAGCAGGGACAGAAATTGGGGGAGAAGATGAATTTAATGCCTGGAGCTCTTTGAGATAAGATAGTCATATACACAACTATTTGTAGGCTTAAGCCCTGTTGTAGCTGCTTATCTGGCCTCAGTGAATGCAGTGTGTTTTCTAATGTGTTTGTGTATTGGTTCCTGCATGTAAAGGTGGGACTTGATCCTGAAAATGGTTGTGCATTGTACAGCTTGATTCTGTACGATGCAAATGGCTTTGTTGTCATGATGAAACTACTGTGGGCAGTAAATGAGTTTGCAAAGCTTTGCCAAATTAATGTCCAAATTTCCAGAACCAAAAACCATTACAAGAAAAGTCAAACAAATATACAAACTGAAAAATGCAGACAGATTACTTAGTAGCAGTTTCTAACATTCTCTGCTTTCAGTAAATGTAGACAGTTCTTTAAACAAGACTAATGAAGGTAACTTCTTTATCAATACAGGCTTTTCTTTCCTTTGGACAGTGTTATTCACACCAAGGAAAAGTAAATATCTCTTGGATATCTGCTTTCTTACTGTTATGTGGTAATAATTTCTGGCGGAAAATCATCTCTGGTGGTACTTCAGAAACTAAATAAGATTATCATAATCTGCAAAATCAGCGTATCTTTTTTTATCAGACCTTAAAGATGATGAGGTTTAGTGATGACTTGATGTGTATGATAATTCCTCCTTTATGTAATTTCTTTTGCAGCGTTGCAGAGATGTGTATAAGCAGTTCCCCATTCCTCTTCAGTGGAGATACACCTGATATTAACATTATCACTTTCAACGGAGGTATCTTTTTGTCATCCTACAGTCCCTAGTTCATCAGTAGCCTTTTGCCTCTGCCACTGGTCTCCTCATTCAAATGAATGAGAGACATGATGGAAGCAAATGACTTCGGTTTCTGTCATTAAGTTGTTTTCTTTCTAGTAGAGTAAAACCACAGAAGTCAGCAACTCTAAACAGAACTGAGAGATGTGTAACTGGTTTGGGAAAACAGCACCAAATTTCTGACCAAAAAAAAAAAAAAAAAAAAAAAGAAAAGAAAAGAAAAAGGAAAAAAAAAAAAAAAAAGGGGGGGGGACTCAGGTTTTTTTAATCACCAGGAAGTTATAGATCCATCTGTGAGTTTTGATTGATCTCAATAAATAGACTCTGATCTGTAAGAGTTTGTCTCTTACTGAAATGCCACCACTGTGTGCAGACAGGCTATCACTCTATCTTCTGTGCTTCCTGCTCCTGCTCCAGCCGTTCCGTGTCTGTGGCTCAGGGGATTTCCAGGAGTTACCAAGCTTGGGTTGCACCTCTGTGATATGGCAGCCAACCCTTCAGCCTGCTTTGCCACAGCAGTATCCAGACACCCATGCTTGGTCTGTATGCTGGATTAGAGATGCTTTAGAAACGGGAATATGTTGGTCAATGCAGTCTCATTGGTTACATGGTGACTGGAAAACAGCCATTATTTTTATATAGGGTTGATTTAATTAACCAGCCACCTAGAGAAATGCTTTTTGGCTAATGCCTTGGTTTCCTTAAAATGCAGAATAAGGAATGCCTTAAAATATACTGCTTTATTACTGTAAGCCATAGTTGATTTTCTGTTATAAAAGTGCCCATCCCATCTGAATTTAAAAACAAAACAAAAAACAAACAAACAAACAAAAAAGAACAAAAAGAAGCCAAAGGGTTTGTTTATGGGGTGTGTACTTGGCAGGGAATGTGCCCGGGTGTGAATGAGGGTAGAAGCCACAGGTGCACTCCTGGTGAGGGCATCTGCCAGTCTCAGGCGAGCAAAAGCTTCCCACTGCGAACCGAAACCAGTACAAACCAGGAAACAAAAAGAAATATTCATTCAAGCTGTCCACGTCAGACTGCTGAGGAAGCAGGCAGGTCAGTTTGGTTAATCATTGCCAAGACAGACATTCCCACTGATCATATGACCAGACCACATCTGAGATAAGAAAACACCCATCCCGAGCAGAAGGAATTGAAAAGCCTCTCTTATTTACGTGTTCTGGCTTTATTGTTTTGCTGTAACAGAAGAGGCTCCACACTTTGCTGTTGCTCTCAGAGCTCAGCCTAGCACAGCTGTTGTGTTGCTTTCCTGTTCTGAAGAGGAAGTGAAAAATTCCCTGCACACGTGTGCTGGCACTTGAATGCTTAGGTTTCACTCCCTGGTTAGAAGCTGTCTGTAATGAGCTCTCTGTGGGACCCAGAGAGGAGCTTCCAGCTGTGCCAAGAGTTGTTTCATTTTGTGCCAAAGGAGAAGTGAGAGAGTAAGTCCACAAAAAGCTAAGATGTGGATGGTGCAAAAATTGCTCTAAGGGTCTTGCAACCAGAAAAAGCAAAGGAAAAGCTGAAGCAGAGGAAGCAACAAAGAATCAGGATGGGAAACTTCTTACGGAAGCACTGTCCCTGTTTGGAGCCTTACCTTCCCTGCCTGTTCTTTAGCACAAACGGTGAGCAGGAAGACAAAGGAGGCCAGGTCTTCGCTAACCTTGCTGTGGTAAAATCTGACTTCCAAACAGGACAGAAGGACTTAGAGGGTAAGATAAAAGATAAACCTTTACCTCCACTGCCTGGCCAGGATTTAGCAAACATTTGCAACTTTGTGGCTCTGTTTGACTACGACGCTCGCACTGAGGACGACTTGAGCTTCCGAGCTGGGGAAAAGCTGCAAGTGCTGAATGCCTCCCATGAGGGCTGGTGGTACGCCAAGCTGCTCCTGCCAGAGGGGTCAGTCTGTCCTGGCCGCAAGCTCATGGGCTACATCCCTGCCAACTACATAGCTGCTGACCAGAGCATCGAAGCTGAGCCGTGAGTAACCCACCTTGTGTGAAATGAGACTCTTTTCTGTTATGTTAAAAAGGTTTGGCACAGAGGGTCACAGCCTTTTCTCTTGCTGGGTAGTACCCTGCCACATTCAACCTCCAGTGGTCCTAGAGGTGGTAGCACTAGTCATGTGCAAGGAAAAGACACCGTGGTCACAGAAAAATAAATTACCAAAGGCAGAGTGTGGAGGGGTTTTATTTTGTTTTAAATAATTTCCTTCTGTGATATACACTAATCAGTTTAAAAATCGTCTGGGAAGATCAAGTTGGTTACTGCTGTAATTGTTCATTATTTTTATTTGTGTAAGAGTAAGTATGTATCAGATGATACCCAGAGAGTAGAAATATATGACCCTCGCCCTGAATAGTGTTCAGCTTAACAACCTGCAAAGTTACCAGTTAATCAGTTAAAGCAAGCTACACCTCTTCTTCCAAATGATAGGTGAGTCTCTAACAGATATGTTTCTAATGGTTTCTTCTAGACTATGTGCATCCTCTCTGGAGGCAAATCTCTTCTTTCTGGACAAAATTAACTGCAGCAAGTACTGCAAAGGGCAAAAGTGGATATAATAACAGAGTACAGATGAAGTTGGTAAACTTTCACAGAGTTTAATTATCCATCCCATCTTCTCCTGCCCCTTCAAAGCATGCCAGATCTTATGAAATATTCTGAAATAGATCAGGAATCACACAGAACCAGTTACTTGGCTCCCTAGTGATGATGAGCCTGGACTGCACAGTTACCTCTGTATGTTGAGGTCAGAGCCAACGTTTGCTGAAATAGGTCTGACTGAAGTTCCAGAGGCATGTTTTGGCAAAATTATCACTGTGTAAAGAAATGCCATAAGCGACATTCATTATTAGTCTCAGAATGAATGTTGATTTTAGAGGGATAGTGATGCAGCCTTTTAGTTAAATCTCATCTGGACCTGAAGCATCATCTTCAACCTGATCTGCCCACTATACTGCCACAGACTAGGAAAATTGGCTCAGATATGATTATGCCAGTCTTTTATCAGCTGCAGGATTTTTGCTAGAGGCATTTCAGGGCAAATCTAAGATTACTCTCTAACCTGAAGACCTTAATTTCTAGAGTTTGACCAGCTGTTTCTATTTCTGTATTCAGGCAGGCAACATTTTCAGTGGTCATGTTCAAAAAAAATTCTTCCAGCTGGAGAAATTAATCTGCAGGGAAGGCATTTTCTGCATTACTAGATAAATGGTGGTAGGCTCTAATTTAGCTCAGCTTGGCCTTTGCTCTCTTTCAAGAGCTAGTTTTCTTAGATATCATCAGATTTCTTCATGCTGTTAATACTTTGAAAGTAATTTTTCTCAGTTATACAACATCTCAGCTCCTAATGTCCTTATCTTTCTATATCTAGAGCTTCAAATGCAATGTTAAGTTTGCCAAAGTGTATCGTTGTGTAACCTCTGGTTTTTTACTTGTCACTGAATCAATTTTATCGTGTTTTACTTTTTTATATACCTTTCTTCCTTTATAGTAAAGACTAAGTTAAAAAAACCCCCATTTTTCTCTATGGATTGTTAGAACACTGGAGAGGAAAAAAATGGAAAGTTTTTCCAGCTCTCAGATGAAGTAATTTCTCCAAAATAAGCTTTTTTATTTCACAGCAAAATTAATGTGGCTTAAACATGTTGTCTTTTCTCAGATTTCTAAGTCACTTGGCTTTTGTGATCTTCATATACATACAAGCCTGTCTGCTGTCAGCCCACACACATACAACAATAGACTAATTGAGGTTAGAAAGGACCTCTGCAGGACATTTGAAGAGTCATCCTAACTCAGACATGGCCAAAATAAAGCTAGATCTCTTTGCTTTGTTGGGCATTTCCTGTTGAGCTGTTCATCTTAACAGTGAGGATTTTTATTGCCTTGTATCAAATTGGAAGATCCCTTACTACAGTTTCCTCCAAGAATTCTTTTTCACCCACCCCTGTAGTTTACACCTCTGTTATCCTAGTGAAACAGTAGGAACAAGAGTAATGATGGTGTAAAGAACTACCCTTTGTTTTCCCTAAAGTAAAGATTGTCATTAGAAAAAGGGTCATTCTAGTGTATCTATAATTAAAATTCAAAGATTAAATAATTCTCTCTACCCCAACCTAAGTTTATCTTTTCTCATCTCTCTATTTTGGTTTTAATTCCCTTTGATGCTGGCCAATTTTTCGTGGCCACGATATAGACATTTGTGGAAATACACAAAGTTTCTAAAGCATCCTTGCATACTATATGGCAGTCCTTTATGGTTTTAGCACAAAGAATGGAAGACTCACAAGCTCGTGTTCACCTGCCAAAATGCAGATTTACCATATATTTGCAGTGTGTTTTATATGCTTGCAATATTTGCCAGGCAGAGCTGATCTACAGTCTTTGACTTAATTGAATGCACATTTTGTAGCACCAGCCAGCTTCTGTACATCTGTGGAGACAACAGGAATTTTGTTTCTGGATTGCATCTCCATCTTATTAGGCAAAGAAACACTGGTTATTCTGTTCTGAGAAAAGAGACTTAATTCATGGTGTGACTCTTAGGAAGCTTGTAAAGAAAACCAGACTGATCACATTCTTTAGCAGCTGATTCAGCATGGTTGTGTAGAAACTATTTTAACAATTGCATCCATATGCATGCGTGGCTACTCCATAAAGTCACTGAAACAAAGAAATAGAGGGACATAGAAGGTTCTCTAGTGAGAGATGACAGGGCCTCTCCATAAGTTTAGCCAATAGATGCTTGAGAGCTGCTTGCAGAGTAGTCAAATTTCTTTTGCTTATCATTTCAGTTTTGCCTGTGACCTTCAAGAGTATTAACAAGCAAATGTGTCTGGCCCTCTCTTATCAACATATTGACATGGTCTTTATTATAGAGACAGCTAGAGATCAGGTAGTCTGTATGGATCTGTCTTGTCTGTTCTGTCAGAGAATAATGCTGGGTCATTGCTTGTTCTCAGCAAGTGCTGCAGTAGACCAGTTTGTTCCCTTGCTGAAGTGTCTGTGAATTTTTATCAGGGAGAAAGGCATGCTTTTTTTCACTTTTCCTTGGCAAGAAAGAGAATGAAGTAAAGCAAGAAGGAAAGTTAGAAACTTCTTTAGAAAACAATTTTTCTTCCGGGATGTCTCTCACTGTCCAATATGACTGAGGTAGAGCTGATAAGGTGGATCAATATCTGGGGGAAAGGGCAGGAAGGATTTGCAATATCTCATCTGGGGAAAACAAAAAAATAAACACTATTTATAAGAAAGAGAATTTTCGTGTATCCTTGGCTATCAGAACTGAGAAAGAATGAGATTACTGTGTTGCTCTCCTCATACCAAAGGTTATTGGTAGAAGTTGTATGATACAATTGAGGGGGGCATTTTATATATTATATTTTGCTAGTATATTATATTGTATAATAGAACAAAATTATATCAAAAGTCAAACACTTCTTATTTATGTATGATTTCTTGTTAAGAAAAAAGGTAATTTTGCTTCATTCCTGTGCTTGAGTGATCTCTTTGTAGGTGGATGATTTGGATGAAATTAGCAACAATCTGTGTGAATAGGGAGAAAAAAGGTAAATCCATGGCTTGAGTTCTGTCTGCTGCAACATTTCAGTCCAAACATGTGCTGCACAAAATGAAAAGCATCCAAGAAATGCACACCTGCTACAATGAAGTCTGGTTTGGACAGACAGAGGAAACAAGGCCCTTCATTTTTATATTTACCAGTAAAACATCTTCTGATTGCTGAGCCCTTCTAGCACCTGCAGTACTTCTTATACCAAAAACAACCTGTCAGGTGGAGAGATCGACACAGGAAGTTTAGTGTCTCTGGAGACAGGTGTGTTCTCCTGGCCCTACCTGGGGTAGGTGGGACAGGGCAGTTGGGGAGTGGAAGCATTAATCTGGCAAACTATCGTCACATAATGAACTTTCTCTTCATGAGGAAATAAATCTGGTATCATGAAAACATGATTTTAAATAATATCTGACCAAAAGGAGACACAAACTATGCTAATGATAAATTAGCAACTGTAAGAGCACTTGGTGTTTTCTTCTCTCTGTGTCACAGGTAGCAGTCAAAACCACAAGTCAGACAGATTTTTCATTTCTAAGGCAGTTTGAATGAGGTTGTGTCTGCTGCATCCAATGAATTTGGAATGCTCTTCTTTCTGTGTTTAAACATACAACACTTAGAAAAAGGAAAACAAAAAACATTATTGGAGATAGAATCACATAATTTAATTTGCACATCCAACAAAGGATGATCAGAAAGAACAACTTGACAAATACCAAATTCTGAATTAAAAGATAGATCTTCTTGGCAAAGAGTGTGACCTTCCTGTCTCTGTGCTCTTTTTCTGTGTCTGTTATTCTGCACTACAAACAGGAACCATAGTAACACATTCACCTGCTCGTTGTTTTATTACTGTCAGTTGTTTAAACTAAACAAGAAAATGACATAGTGCAAATTGTTCTGGATGAAAAATACAGCCCAGCTCTACAGTAAATTTTAATGAAGCAAAAATAAAACACCTCACTGCTGGAGTGATGTGAGTTCTGGTTTTGATAGAGGAAACATAGAGTGTACTTAGGGGGGACTCTTGCCTGCCATCCTAATGGACCTCTTGGCTGTTTATTGGAAGACTTACAATCGTAAAATCATAGAATCACTGACGTTGAAAAAGTCCTCTAAGGTAATTGAGTCCAACTATTAACCCAGCACCACTGTGTTCACACTGGTCCCAAGAGCCACATCCACATGCCTTTTGAACACTTCCAGGCATGGTGATTCCACCAGTTCTCCAGGAAGCTTGTTCCAGTGCTTGACAATCATTTTCATGAAGAAATTTTTTTAAAATAACCAATCCCCTTCCCTGGCACAACTTTTCCTCTCTTCCTGTCACTTGTTATCTGGAAGACACTCACCCCCACCTCACAACAACCTCCTTCCAGGTAGTTAAAGAGAGTAATGAGATCATCCCTGAGCCCTTTTCTCTCTAGACTAAACAACCTCAGCTTCCTCCTTGTGCTCCAGACCCTTGCTCAGTTCCATTGCTCTTCTCTGGTCATGCTCCAGTACCTCAGTGTCCTTCTTGTAATGAGAGAAACTGAACATAGGACTCACCAGTGCCAAGTACAGAGGGACAATCACTGCCCTGGTCCTGCTGGCCACACTATTGCTGATACAGGCCAGGGTGCCACTGGCCATCATTCATTCCATGTGTTCATGCCAGCGTTATTGACACAGGACTGCTGTGCTGAGGGAAGCAAATCTGTACAAATTCCTAGTAGATTATGTCAAAGAAGATCATAGCAATTGCTTTTAACTTTTGTCAGTTTCAAAAAAAAAAAAAAACGTATCTTATATCTTATATAGGTATTTCCCAGCTGGTGGAAACTGAGCCCCAGACCTAATCAATGAAATCTCAGCAGTCAATTCCACAGTGAGCTTTTTAAACAACCATCTGGAAGCAGAAGTGTCTTGTCTATTTTTGTCAATCTGCATAATTCCTTCACCTTCTCTTACCTGACTCAGCTTTAACTGTTTCACACATTGACTGAATCTCAGTTACCATGTGTGAAAAATAAAGCTTTCACTGGGATGATTTGTTTTAGACTTCCTGCAAAGTGAGGCTTTTGGGGTTCCATTGGTTCATGTGGGTCATTTTTCACAGTGGTATTTACAGTCAGAATGTCTAGAGGCTTTTTAAAAGTGAAACCTTAGATTCTACTGAATACTTCAGAAAACTGAATGTAATCCATTGTGGTTTCTGTGTGCTCCCTCTCTCTTGTTCTCCTAGTTCCTTATTCTGTCACAGTACAGAACAGGAGTGGTGGTGTCCTCTGGAGTTTGTATTCTGTCACAGTACAGAATACAAACTCCAGAGGACACCACCAGAATCACCACTAACCCTTGTACTGAAATGAACTTGTAAAAATTGTTTGTTGCTAACATGCCTACACAAAGTACTTGTAGGCTGGTTGCGCCTTCTTGGAACCTGCTAAGTACAAAAGTCATTCTTATACATTTTTTGGTAGGAAAGGTCTCTATCACCAAAATATGTATTTAGTATAAAACATTGAAAAACCTATATGTGAAATTCCATATTTTCTTTCAATTGGTGTACTTTATCTATGTGAGGGGGAGTCTTTTTGTGTGTGCATACATGTGTACACACACGCAACATAGAGAAGTTTTATAAGACTGATACTTTTAAGATAACTCAATACAGCCCTGTGAGATGAGGTGTGTATTACAAAGCTAGATCTTGGTTTTGATGTTTTTTGACTTGGGAGTGCCTTTCTTGAATTTAAACAATGGAATACTGCAAGAAGACCACTAAATAATTAATTTAACTTCTTTAATGATGGTTAAGCATTCCAGTGTTTTCTTCATGCACATATCAAACTTTGACTTAATTTCTGCTTATTTTGTAAATATTCAAAGACTATACTGAACACGAAAGGAAATGGTTTACCGAACTGTAAAATGACAAATTTTTTCAGGTGCCAGTACTATTTTTACATCCATGTGCATATCCACATCCAGAAAATCCACACCCAGAAAATGTGTCTCTGCTCAGAAAAGTGGAAGGAGTTATGGCGTTGTAGATGAACAGTTCATGAAAACTTGTCTAATTAAAGTCACCTATTTTCTGGAAATGTGGTTTTCTAAATATATATGAATTTGTCTATTCAAATTCTGAGAAATTAGGAAATTTCATCCTACCTTGTATTTATTTGAAATTAGTGTAGGTATTATATTATAATCATTAGCTACTAGTTTTCATTACCGTATTATGAAGAATATGGCAATGAATCACATGAACACCAAAGAAAATGTCCTTAAAACTCATCCTGCAAACACAGCCAGTTAGCTTTCCCTAAGGCTTGGTGGCCTTTACAGTGTCTTTTAGAGAAAAAAAAAAAAAAAAAATGAGGCCACATACTGGTCATGACAACTCAACAGTCCGGTTTGGTGGGTTTTTTTCCGACTCAGTAAGAATAAGCATTGTGCATGCTAACATAGATTAGTTGTGTTTGAGCAATGTTGTTGGCAAAAACATTCTCCAGGTATTATACAATGTTTCCCCAATAGCTGTCTTTGATGTCTCTCTGCCCAGGACAATACAGAGCTGTGCAGAGCTGAGTGATCTCTGAGCAGGTTCAGAACTGAGAAATAGTAACTAACAGTTCAGCCAGGCTAAGAAGTCCTAAAGCTGGGCTCATTTTATACAAACTAGGTCAGGTATCTCTGTGAAGAATTATTTTGTCACATGTGAAAAGCACTGTTGGTTACAGAAGACTTTCTTTTTTGTAAGATTCTATCTGTACTGAAGAGATTAAGACATAAAAACATAAGAGATACCCTACAAGGTCAAACCAATGGCTCCCTCTAGCCCTATTGCTTTCAGAAAGGATTTTGTAAAAAGTGCACAAGCCCATCTACTTTCTTTGGTCTCTTACCTTTGTACTTCACCATGGGCTGGAACTGTTGTATAAGCAAAATCAAGGCTACATCACTGCCACATCTAATTACGGACCTATTGTCAAGTCTGCTTAGCAAAACCATAGGTGTTGACACTGCACAATTCTTTATTTCTGTCAGTGGGCAAAGACCAAACTATTAAGACAAAGAAACAACCCCACAAAACCCCCTCTAATCTCTGCAGAAAGTTTTATATTTCTAAACAAGTGTTTGGCTTTTTTTTTTTTTTTCCTAGATTGTTGATTGCTTAGTCATGAGTGACACACACCAAAAAAAAAGACATGCTGAAAATAAATAGGCACAAAAGGAAATGGTAGCACTGCACAGGTCCCTGTGACATTCAGGGCCTGGTCCTTTACAGATCTCACCTATCTGCCCCATCTACACTAATGCCTCTAAGTCAACCCAGGCTGCAGGCATCAATGACTTTACCCTCACAGATTTATCCATCAATTAATTTTCCTCCCTACCAAAGATGCAGTGCTAAACCCAGGGTATGTCCTGTTATTATCCTAAAGACATTATGTTCCACCATGAGGCTGTAGCAGACATTGCAAAGATTTTGATACTCAGCAGCTTTCCAGTAGTGTAATTTAGATGACACAAAATTTACCTGCACTTTAATTAAAAAAGAGGTTAGCAGAGAAAATGATTCATCAGATTCAGATGCTTTTCTGTAGTAAAATGTTTTGTTCTTTTTCAGGCTGTGTAGGCAAGGTATGCATAGCAGAGAAAGAATATAATTTATTGGATGATATTTTAAAATAAGGACAAAATATTATTACATATTTACTCTGTGTAAGAGGATAAGTCTATTTTCAGTTATTTTTAAGCAATACTATATAGGATATGTTTGAAGGTCCTTCTGTTAAAACTTTAAAAATAAGAGATTAAACTTTTTTACTTAAGAAGTTTGTCCTTCATCAGAATTTTCTTAAATGTTGACGTTCAGGTTTTCAACTCATATCTGTGTAAAGAAAATCGTGAGGGTTAAAAGAAATTAGAATAGAAATTTACATCTTTGCAGTTTTCAGTTCTCCAGACGGGCCTAGAAATCATCTCTAAATAGCTTTTCAGAAGATCAAACAGAATATTGATCATGAAAAAGTATTATTTTTCTCTATCACTTAAACCACATAGAAGTACATACTTATTTTTTCATGCTGGTACACTAACTTTAATCAATAAAAACTGGAAAAACAAAGCAGTGATTTAAGCGATAGTTCCATAAAGGATTGCACTAATTGACGTTCCACTACTTCTGTTCAGAGTACTCTATAATACTTTACATTGTAAATTTATCTGCAGTAATGTCAGTAAGAATTTTTCCTTAGCTTTCTCTCACTAAATTAGCTATATTTCTAGCTTAATTAATATTTTTTTTCCTGTATTTATAGCATAAAAAAACTTGCAGCACAGCTTTTTAAGCCTTAGTGGGAAAGAAGAGAAGAAAAGAAATCTAAGACTCACATGTGGGAATGTATATATACCATGAATTTCAAAAATGTTGAAAACTCACCAACCCCAGTTTTCCATTTGGAATTACTGATCATTTCAGTTAGTGGAAGTCTCTGTAAGGGAATATGGAAGGCGTCTTTGCTCCTCTAAGGGTGTGTAGTGAAGGGAGCCGTGCACAAGAACATGCAGGCAAACCTGAGGGGCACACGAGGAGGGTGGTGGTGATGAGGAGGAGCTGCTCAGTTGCACTGACAGAGAAGGGTATGTGGAGTGTGGGCACATTTCTTTCTCAGGATTATCTGAGGACCTTGCCAACAAGGAAAGGGAGGGAAACAAATGTAGACACCAAACCTGACAAGTTAATGTTTACAATTAAAACAACCAAAAATAAACTTAGTCACACTAGCTGATGAGCTATCAGGAAATGACAGGCAAACTCAGACTATGCAGATGTTAAGGATGTAAACCTGGGAGTTCAGAATGTTAAGTGAATGTATGAAAATTTTCTTGTCTATTTGAGTTTCTCATGGTGTTAATTCACGTTATTTGTGTTCTCTGTACTGTGTTAACATTAGAGCCACCTAAAGATTTCCACTTTGTTCCTCGGTTATGAACAGCAGAGTTATTGCTACTTTTACAGTATATTATGTCAGTATAGAAGTACAAATGTATACAGGTACTACTAACATTGTTGCAACATTTTACAATGCTATTTGGAAGACTCTATGCATCAGAAATAGGGTGTCAAGAATGTATTTTAAGTTTGGGGGTTTTTTAAAGAGGTGATTCTAGGGCGTGTATTTCACACCCCAAATCCTAAAGCAATGGATGTTAAAGACAGTGGTAGCCTTTCATTGAATCCAAATGCAAGTTGTTGTTTCAGAACAACCTTTAAATGCATTGGAACCCTTATTCAGGTACAAACTTGACAATTGACTTCAATGTCTTAAATAGGACTTGTTTAACTAAAAGACCACAAAAAGCAATATCATCACTTTCACCTACTTGTTTTCTCATATAAAAGAACTTCAGAGCAGCTTAAATAATACAGCCTGCAGATGACTAATATTGTGGATAATGAATACAAATGTTAAAATTAATTACACAATAGCGAAGCCGGGACTCACAAAATGAGATGTATTTATGGATATTTCCACAAATTAATCCTATCAGATTGTGATTTGGTTCCTATTGCGCAGTGAACCCAGTATTGGGTGAGCTGTGCTAAATTACACAGCTCATGCACTTGGCCTTGTAATTCTATTCCTACAGGAGAAACAGTCACTTCCAGTCATTACTGAGTGCAAGAGTAGCCAAAGGTGCAATGGTTTGTCATCCTGCAGCAGACTCAGAGCAAATCAATTTCCATGTTTGCAACATGGTCAGCTGCCATTATCAACTACTGAAAAATGAATGTAGTATTATTTGTAATCCCTTACAACACAATCAGGTGACAGCACGGTCATGGCCCAACAGGTCCTTGTGGGAAAGGTTTACACAAAATGTGTCAGAGATTTTTAGACTAATGCACAAGTAATCTTGGTGTTTATGTTTCCAAGACAGTAAATTCGTTTTAGACTGGAAGAGGAAATGCCTGCCACTGTGGTGGGTTTAACCAACTTACTCACTGTTGAATTTTCCCTTATCCAAACAATCCCACACAGTTTACTGTAAAAGTCTGTGAAGCCCTGACACACTCTATTTAGGGCCCTTTATTTAGGGCCCTTTATTTAGGGCACGGCTCATTATTTATTATGCTAAAAACAATGGCGTAACACAAAACAAAGATATTTCTTGGACCAAAATATACTTTAGGGGCTCTCAGACTCCTTTTTTAACACATCTGTTGCCCTCTTCACATGAGAAAGTGATCTCCTGCAGTTTCTTCATCTCTGTCCCAGTGATTTGTGAGTTGGCACCTGGGGCTCCTTTTGGGTCTCAGATACACATAAGGTCAGTCTGCCAGGGTAGGTGGGAGTTTTACAGCCTGCAGCCATTGAGATTTTGTGGAGTAAGCTACTGTTCAGTGTTTCAGTCAAATTGTCAGTGATTAGTAAATTGAAACCATCTGCTTTTGAAGATACTACACAATGAAACTGTGGTGAATCTGCTCCTTCAGTCCAGAAGTACAAAGACTTTTTTTTTTTTTTCTGGCAATAACCTGAAAATTCCCATCTTGCTACAAAGAAATGGTAGAAAAAGTAATGGCTAATTTTGGTGGTAGGCTCATAGACATTCAGTCCCCAAAATATTACCTCTGTTTTTTAAAGTACTATGTTTTCCATATTATGGTATTTAAGCATCTATGCACATTGTGAATTCCAGCAAGATAGTGGATATAATATATTAGAAACATAGGTTTAAATTGCCTTGTTTTAGCTAAAGGTCCCCCTTTATGTGGATGAACATATCACTTGTATTCTGGTGAGCATATTCATTATCAAATAAGTATGGGATGAGAGAAAGGAAAAATGTCTCCTTTCTTCTGGAGGAAAAAAGCAGAGAGGTTTCTCAAGAGTCTTTCATTTTAGCTTTGTATGAAATCAAGATATGGCTTGAAATAATGTGAACAGTATTGCTTGTTCAGATGATGTAATCACTTCTGAAGAAGATTAAAAGAAAAAAAGAGTTGTATTTTGTTAGAACTTCCATTTGAAAATAGAAACAAAACCTTTAAATTTTAAAATTATTCAAATTGAGTACTTTCCCTAATTTACTCTAAAATTTTGTTTAGAAAATAGATGGAGAAGTATAATTTAATTCTCTTTCCCTTTTTGCTTCTATGCCTCTTCTCATATCTCCTCTTATATTCTGCCATCTCACCAATAAAACTCTCTCAAGTCTAACATAAATTTAGTGTTTCTGGAAAAACACCAACCAGTCAGCTATATCTGCTGACAAGAATACTAGGAAAAACGTTATCCAAAAGCCAAGAGCAAAATGGGATCTGTTATTTTCCAAAACTGTATTTCACACTGTAATGGTTATTCAAAGAAAAATCGCAATGTTGATCTCAAAGTGTGGAAAATACAGCGAAACTTAGAGCATGTTGCTGCAGACAGTCACTTGCAAACATACAGACAGACTTTTAACAACATAAACTAGTGTTGCTCTGTTGCTTTGATAGATCTCTGCTGCTTACATAGTGTAGAAATGAGCCTTTTTTTTATGCAACTATTTTATACACATCTATTCACATGTTCTCTGCTTTTCTCTGCGAAAGAAAAACAAACTTATTCCACCCACTGTGAAAAGACTCAGAAGCTCCAAGTGCCACACACAATGCACACGAGATAGTCTTCATTTTAGTTTGTGATAAATTATTCAACAACAGGGTCCTGAGCAGTATACATGACTCAGTTCTTTCCGTATGAAGCAAATTCATTGTAGTTGCCAAAGGTTAAGTGTGAAGCCTGACATAACCATTCCTGAAAACCTGAATTTCTGTTTTCACGTGGAGGAAATTAGATTCTAATTGTGGTAAATAAGTAGCCAATTGTTAAATTGTGGTAAATAAGTGTGCTGAGTCACTATACATAAACAATTTAAATGTTTTTTTTTTTTTTTTATTTCAAGTCCAAGTCAGCTACTCTCTGGAGTGTGTTAAGATCTCAGATGATTTACTTATGTAGACAGAGAAAGGTGTCATTATATAAGTGGTTTTTAACAACCTCCCTTGACTCAGTTTTTGCTGATGGTCCATTGGTGGATGAGGTTTAAAGCATTTACTTCTAGACAATAAATATATGTGATGAAAACTAATGTTAAAGTATCCTTTTGGCAAGTACAGAAATGAGTGGTGTGATTAACTAAGAAAATGAAAGAGACAAGATCTGTATAGAGAAATCCTCTATACAGTGAGAGTTAGTCTGTGAAATTGTTTCAAGAGATGTTCTGTAAAATTGTTTTCCCAAGTAAGACTGAAATGGCTGTGAAAGGCCAGGCTCCCTGTGGGAGCAGGGTAAGATGAAAACCAGCATTTGCTGAGCAGTGCAGCAGCTCAGCAGCAGGCTATAGCCCTTGGGCACTGAATGCAGTCCTCAGCTTTGTCTTTCTTTTCTTACCATTGCCTACTAACTCTGACTTTCTTCTCTCAATCCATCCACTAGATAATATTCTATGGTCCTCTCAGCTTTGAATTTTTGCTGTCCTGTTTTCTTCCTTCCTCCTTCAATGTCCTATGGCTTCCTTTACCATTAGCTTTAAATTCCTTCCTCTTAAATTTTGTCCTTCCATGTACCCTTCAGTATCTGCTAATAAATGACAGTGAAAGACAGACAGAATTAAAATTTATCCCAGGCATGCCTATAGAAAGAAGTAAGGAGGAAAGGCTCTGCCTGAAACCCAATCTCAAATCTTCTGGTTTTTTTCCCCTGGAAACTGTCATCAGGTTCACTGTAGACTATACAGGGTAAAATTGAAGCAGCCAGTTCTCATCTCCCACTCTCTCCATGCACACACCTCATCATTTGTGAAGCACATTTTTTTCTTAATTATGTTATGTCTGGAAGGCTTTCATCTATGCAGTAATATTTCCTAGTTTTTTTAGAAATCAGCTCTTCATTACTTCATTAGTCTTATAATTAAAACAACCTAATATTTTCTACCAGAAGAGCTTGTTTAGACGCTTTTAATTTTTCCAGACTTTTCCTGATTGGGTGTGAAATTTCCAGGACTGATACCAGGCACAGGTGAGGCACAGGCTGCCTCTTTCTCTGCCTGAAAGCAAATAATGTGGCTCAGAACAATACAAGAACTCTTTTGTTTATGTATGTTGGAGAAAGAGCTTGATATTTAGTAGGGAAAATTGCTTCACTAAAGTGTGTGTGTTTTTTTGCTATCTGAGAAAACTTCAAAGTAACCAAGGCTTTGAAAGTACAATTAGACTTTATATGTAGTAACTGAACATATTCATTAAAATTTGAAAGCTGCATTCTTGATTTTTGATATTTTGGGAAAACCCAAAAATGCTTGGAGTCTTCCTGTCAGCATAGAGAGGACTTGCTGGTGGCTCCCTTGGTAAACTTCTGCCCCTGTTTCTGCACTGTTCTTTACCCACAGCAGACTGCAAACCTGGCATGGATTAAAAGCTGTTTCAGCAGCCCTCTTTGTCCTGCATGGATGACAGCAGTGAAGAGTGGTGCACACAAGGCTGTTCAGGTTTCCATGTGCTGAGTAAGAGCAGTGGTCACAGGGTGGTCATATGATGAAAGTAATTGAATAAGACCCTGGAGGATCTCTCTGTCTCTTTCTCTGGCTCTTTAGCTTTCCATGCATCTCTCCTTTTCTGCTGTGGCACAGAAGGTAACACCTAATGCTGTCCAAACAAACCACTACATACTGCAGAACGTTAAATTCCCTGAAAGGCAGGCCCTGGACTTTTCAAGTTGGGCATCCGAAATTAGTAGAAAATACTAATAGTATTTTCATATTGCCCTAGTCCCTTTCTGGGCTGTTTCTCCACTGCAGAAAGCATATGACAAGGAAAAGAGCCACAAAAAGAATTTAATGAATATTTATAAAGCATTTGCATATTACAGTCGTGCACATTGTAATAGAGGCTGCTAGGAAAGAAGCCATTCCTGTAATTTTGTAACTGGCATTGAGAGCAGACACTAAACAATGTAAATTGTTTAAAACAGTAAATGAACTCTATCTATGCAATGACAAAACAAAATAGAGGGTAACTATTTAGTGAGCAGCATTCATATTAACACTGTAGGGAGCACTGGATATGATATGACCATGTAATTAAAGATGGTATCATAGTGGATCTTCTGAAAATAGCTGAGTGGATGCCATGAAAGCAATATTAATATTGTCATGTCCTAATTTTGAAGTACTTGAGTGTGTAGTTACAGCTTTCTATCACAGTAGATTTTGAGGCATTTGAAATGTAAACTTCATATGCTTTTGGAGCTTTTCTATATTTGTTTTAGCTCTTCCACAACTTTTCTTCATTCCAGAAGAAACTGGGATATATGTGGTTTCAGTATAGACAGTATCTGTTTGTTTTTTTTTTTTTTTTTTTTTGTCTTCACCCAAGAATTTTGCTCTAAATGCAGTAATTCCTTGCTTTTCTCAGTCAAAGAAACCTATTCTCCTCAGCCTAGTACTGCAGACACAGTTAACACACTTGAGTTAATCTTCTGGAGGGCCAGATAACCTTTTTGCCAGCACCATTTGTTCCCTAATGGAGACTTCTGGTTGAGAACTACAGGAATCTCAACAAACCCTCTCAGCTGTTGACATTTAGCAGTCTCATGAGACTTACCCTAACACAAGAAAGTAAATCCCAGTTGTAAGCACTTCTGAAAAGTGAGAAGCAAGATGCCTTTATGCAGCAAAGTGCTGATCCAGGATAGGATTATGCTGTTCATTTTAACATCTTCAGTATTTTTTGAAAATAAATGTTATGTGACTGATTTGCTGTTACTCATTCTGTTATTTCTCCATGCTATTTTTCAACATTTTTGTCCCCTTTCCTCCCTCTTCTTTCCTGTTGTACTGATCACAGCTTCTGTATGTGGTTGTACCTTACTGCTGACTCAGCCCTCAGGATTTTTGCTTTTAACTGAACATTAATAAAATTATGAATATGTCACAGACCTCTGCTTTTAGCCTTATCTTACCTCCAGTGTACTGCAACTTGAATGAAAAACTAAAATAATCCCCCCATATCCCAACTACAACTACTTATTAAAGAAAATTCAGTGCTTCAGATGTGACATTGTGGAGTTAATTCTGACTTTTCTCCTGTACATATTAAATCTAAATAATGGTACAGCATAAAATTGGGAAACTGGTGAGCCTTAAAGGAGATGGGTGAAAAACTTCCACATCATTTTCTCTGCTGGTTTTCAGTGGGAATAACAAAAGAACATTGAGGGATCTGCTGAGATTTCCAAGAAAGTTAAGGATTGCAGATGTTATTTCAGGGCTGTTGTTTAGCTTAAGTCGTGAGCATCTTACCCACATCCCCAAAGGGGGAATGCTCACAGAGTCCTTAAACATAAATTTATAGTTTCTGTTGGAATACAACTGCAAAGGAGCTGCCCTAGGAGTGACATGTCCAAGGAAATATTTTGTCTGGCCCAGGTGTGGGGTGCTTTGGCTAAGGCTCAGCACACACCTTGTGTTAGAGTCAGCATGTTAGGGATTTAAGAGAGATCAAGAAGAGAGGTTGAATGTAGAGAGGTGTGGGATCTGTGAAAGAGGTGTCCAAGGAATGGCAAGCTGCCAAAAAAAAAAAAATTTCCTCTGAGAGCATTTTCATCTGGAGCATGGCTGGGAATCCTTTTTTTGGGAGGGATTAGTTCTGAGTATTGGATAGCGTTAATTTCAGGATAGAAAAGCCCATAGTTCTCAGGTTAGGTGAGGTCTTCTGAAAAATCTTCAGTCTCTATCTCATAAGTGCATTGCACAGATTTGATCAGAGGGGGATATTGCATTAATGAGAGGGAAGAAAATTAATTTTTATACTCTTTGTTATGGGGATATTTGTGGGTTTTGTTTTTTTCCACTGGGACCTTTGTCCTTTTCTAGGCGTATTAGCAGGCACTGGAAATGTTGCCAGTGATATAGAATTGGAGAACTTTACCTCCACATTTTTCTTTGCTTTAGCTCTTGGCCCATGTTATTCTTCCTCTCTTCTACTGTCCAGCTTGAAAGTTACTGCCATATCTTCCTGCTATAAGAAGGAAAGTGCAGAAGTAGGAGTGACTATTTTTATTTTAGTGGATTTTAATGTAATTGGGGGACACTGGGGAACAAAAAGCAGAGCCAGGTAAATGGGGCTTTGACATTTAGATGGAGATCAGCAGCTCGTTGCACCCTGGAGGACAGAAGGCTTCTCAGGGAAGGCAGTGATGGAGTCAGGTGGCACTGCCAACTTCCCTTGAACTCATGACTGCATTTTAACTCAAACTGGGCTGAATAGGTAGGCAGGAATGAGTGTGACGTGATCTCTGTTTCTTAAAAAAATTGCCCTTTAAGCATAACCACCAGAATTCAGCTAGATGAAGATTTCCTTTACTGGAAGAAGGGCTTTAGAGGTCTCAGCAGTGATACTGTCACAGTCAGGGAACAAAACCTGCTATGAGCCGTGATGTGCTATGGTGATGTTAAAATGTGCTAGTGGAACTGATGGCCAAAACAGATGTGATTGCTGCACTCTCAATAACCACAACAAATCTCACTGATATTCCAGTACTGAGAATCCTCTGCAACATGTGAGGACTATGGTGAAAGTCATGTTTTATGGCCCCAAAGTAGTCCTATATGTGGTGGCCAAAATGACCTGGAAGTACCCTGGAATTTTTAATGGACATATTCCTGATAGCTATGAATGACAGTACAAGCAAGGGATTCAGAGGAAGCTGCTAGAATCAATCCCCGAAAAACAGATCTGGCATCCTTCACTTAAAAGGGAGTTGAGGTGTTGGATGTAGTGTTGGCCAAGAAAGCATGTCCTAGGTCTTGCTGACAGAAGAGCACTATTGCTGTGCTAGTCAGATATCGCCTGCTAGAAATGGAAAATTGTGCCCAATTCTGAATGCACTCATTTGTGCCATGCCTGGTAATCTACTGATCCAGCACCGACAGTCATGACCCAAAGTGACCTGGCTGTGAGCTAAAGTTTGATACTGTGTAAGAATTGCTAATTCAAACTTCTCCTGGACTGTCTAATGCCAATACAGTGCACTGAAGTCAGAGAAGTTACTTAACTTGCTCAATAGATAGTGCTTCATATTTAGTTCTTGTTTTCCAAGTCTTCTTTTTTAAAATTTCACCTCTCTTTGAGCTATAAAACCTGAATAGATTTACTAAGGATCGTGTGTTGTTTTGGTCTGACCTTCCTATCCTGCAGAGCAATATCTCGTGGTGAGCAATTACTTTGATTCATTATTACTTTTTAGAGCGCTTTTCCCTCTAAGATACACACTTCTGGATGAAGTAAAATATTAAGCCATTTGAAGCATAAGTTCAATTGCTAGAAATCGAAATAAGCTCTTCACGTTTTTAAAAGGAATTTTAACTTCCATTACACTGAAAATAGTACTTTAAATTCAGATGTGCTTTAGTTAAAAAAAAAAAGTGAATAACAAATTAAATTATTTGCTTTGAAGTTAAGAGATTGGTTTTTTCACATTCAGTATTACTTTTGATACTGTGTAATTATTATTGCAAACCAAATGGCTTTGAACTAAGAATCAAATATTCAAGTGCTGTTAAAGGTAATTTCCCCTGTATTTTTCTGAAACATTTTAATCAGATCTTATAAAGTCAGGCAAATGAGGTAATACACAATATGTGTCCACTTTTCACCCTCCATAATAATTGCTTCAGTTACACTTACCTCCTATAATACTGTTGCTCTAATTATCTTATTTTGCAAGTTAGGATCTTTTTAACTGCTAAGCTTTTTTGGAGTCAGAACCTACGTATTATATATGTAACCTTTAATGGTAATTTCATATTGATTCAATGAAGTTTTTCCAGCCTAATAAAAATAAGCATATAAGTTGAAATATTTTGAAATCAAAGAAGCAGATACTTATGCCTAAATGTGATGCACTTATGTGAATATTATTTTCCCAAATCATGGTTTATATTGTAGACATGGTTTTACATACACAGAGTAATAGTATATTAATTTATATTTCCAGAATAAAGCAATGGTTTCCTCCAGTTGTGTAGATTGTATTACTGCTCTAGTTTTAAGTTGAAATTTGAGTTACTAAGTGTATATTCAAATGTTGAGTTACATAAAGACTATATTTTGACTATCCTGACCATAAAATCCATAAAGTCTTGCTAACAATGCATTGGGAACTCTTTTGGCTTTAGTACAAAATTAAATTCTTTTGAAAAGAATCCTTGTAACCTGAGAACAAAGGAGACAAAAAATAAAACACCTCTTTTTATACACTCTTATGAGGATCAGTCACTTTGGACATTATTGAGTGACATCTAATGCTTCAAGGGGAAATTTTTTAATTTTTTATTTTTGGCTCATATAGATTTCAGATGTTATTCTCAGAACAGGTGTATTTAGAAATTTCAGAAAGATTCTAATTCAGATTTTAAGGCAGACAGATTTTATTTAGGACTTGAATACAGTTGAACTTGTACTCTCATTTCTTTGACAAAAACCTTAGTCAAGGATTTGAACATTTATTGATTACTTAGTTTTCTACAGTCTAATGAATTAATTAATTTAATTAATTAGTTGAATTAATGAACACATTTAACTAATTAAAATTACTACTAACACATTCCAGCTTTCTAGTAAGATTACTTTGCTTGCCAAATATGTATCAAGACCTATTTAATCCAAATCTTCTTCAACTCAGTGGACAGGAATATGGTCTGGAAAATCTGTCTTTTTTATTTTTGTTAATAAAGCGTATTCAGCGTGGGTTAGTGCTGTCTGTATTTGCCTCTTTTTATTTCCTCTTTGTTAGTACAAACCCATTTATCAGTCTCATGCTTGATCAGCTAAAGTATTGCCCAGTGTTCTCATTTATTTCCTCCATTCCTCTTGATGACTACAAGCCTTGCAGATACTAAAATAGTTTGTTGATGATCCCTTCTGTACTTTTCACTAGTAATTGACAAATCAAGTAGGCAACTTACTTGTGGTGCATTTATTTATGTTTTGAAGTTTGCATAATAGTTTTAGCTATGATTAATTTAAAAGGAATTCTCCTATGAGCACATTGCATATTTCTGATACCTATTTATCATCATTTGCTTTAAATAAGAGGTGGAGCTAATCTTGGAAAGAGCTTTCCTTTGTTGGAAGGAAGCTGAACACCACCCCAGTTGAAAATGCTGACTCATCCCTGTCTTACTTTTGTTTAAATTAAACTCAGCACAAAGCAGCAAGAAAGCTAAATTTTGTCTTCAGAGGAGCAAATTCAAATTATTGCTTGAACAAGCCTTTGTGAACCGCAGGGTTTAGTGAGGGAGGAAAATATTTTAAAAGGCATAGATTGGAGTAGATTTTTACAGAACACAGGTGTTGAGATGTTTGTAGTGACTTGAGGGATACACTGGTTTTATTTATCAAAAAGCAGCAAAGTTGAAAAATTGCCAGTAGTTACTCGTTTGAGGTATTGACATGGCAGTGGAATGGGGAGGCAAGGTGATCTAATCTGAGAGCCCTTCTGCAGTTTCAGAGATCTTTTGGCTTTTAAGATGTCGGGTTGTTAGCACATACCTGCACCTCTACATCGTTCAAGTGGCATCAATGGACTTGGCATCAATTTCTGCCCTTGTAGCCTTGGCAAATTTTCTTGGTGATTTTTCTCTGGGTCAAAAACAGTCTGTCACTTCTGAATGCTTGTTACCTTGAAAGCGGTAAGACTTTTATCAGCAGTAAAATCGAGATTTCACTCAAAAGTGTAAGCGATGTTTTCTAGCAATAAATTTGTTCTGTAGTTCTCGTTGGCTTTTCCCCCCGTACTATTGACATTTAATTAACATAGCACAGATTATCTCTTAGTAAATACGCAGTGTGTTTATAAAAGCTTAGCTATCTTTCTGGTATGTTTCACTGAGTGGTAAAATTAATGGTTTTTATTTGTTCAGATGGTTCTTTGGCCCAATCAAACGAGCAGATGCCGAGAGACAACTGTTGTACCCTGGAAACCAGGAAGGAGCCTTCCTAATCCGAGAAAGCGAAAGTCTAAAAGGCGAATACTCACTCTCAGGTAGGTATATTCTAGTTTTTCATCTGAAACAATGTTTTAGAAATTTCTCAGGTGATCTGGGCTTTTTCATCTTTTAGAACAATAAACTGTGGGCATGAAAATAAAATTAAGTGCATAATAATGTTGGGGTTTTTTCCCCCAGGAGATATATAAAGAAAACTTGGCAAAAGTAATTTGAGTTTATATTTTATAGACTTCGTTTATCAATATGCTCAGAACAGAAATTAACTTTTTTATTTTTAGTACTTCCAGTGTTCTAGCTGCCTTAAAATAGATAGTATTTTCATAACCAAAGCATAAAAAATTACATTACATTTCTGATTAGTACCAAAAAAATAAAAAAATAAAAAAAGCATGTTGACAGATATCTGCAATTTAAGAAAAGGAGGTTTCTGTTAGAGCTCAAACTTAGGTTTATTTATTTGTTTTCAGAGATATAGCCATAGGAAGGTCTTCAAAGCTGTACTTTAGAATCAGTGATGTTTCATTGAAAATTTCACTGTAAACGTCAGTAAGAAATTAGATTGAAGATGATGATGCATTTTGAAATTTAAGTCCTTTATTTGAATCTGAATAATTATCAAATTAGGACACTTATTCGAATTTTATTCACTCACATCTAAGTAAATCATGGTTTTTTTCATGCTGTAGATATTTGCCATTTTAGATGGTAAATGTGATTGTTCATTGGTTGTTTACTGTTAACATTTGCAATCAAACTTTTCATACAACTGTGAGTCAGAAGTATAGTGTTGTCCTTGAGACAACAGGGCTATACACCCAAACTTCCTAATGTGTTCTGCCTATATTAATTCCAGAGCCAAGAAAGGCTTTTGATGTTTGTGAAAAAATCACAAGTAGTCATGTGCAGAATTATGTAAGTAAAATGAGAGGCACCTTGTTCATAACCAAATTCTTTTATATTGACTCCTCTTTTGCCTGGATGATTATGTGTCATTCACCTTCTGAACATTACACAGAAACGCAGCTTGATGAAATTTTGACACATTCTTGGTTTCACTTTCCCTATTAATAAGTAGAGTGTATGTACCTGAAATGTCTTGTGGTAATGTGAGGAATGCTTTTTATTGCCAAGACAAAGGAACACAGAGTGAAATACAGGGAAGTTTATTGAAATAAATGTGATATTTACAGTACTGGGACAGTTTACTCCACAGTTTTCAGTTTGCTCTCACGGAAGCTGGTCTTTGCCATGAAGTGCTTAAAGGAAAACTTCCTTTAGCAAAGAATCAGTCCTTGAGCTCTGAGCTGTGACAAAACTGACCCCTTTGTGTGTGCACACTTTCATCCAAGGACTGTATTACAGCCACAGACCTTTCAAAATCCTTTCTCTCTGTCTGCCAAGTTATTGCTGTGTCACATGGTTTCAGCTTCCTTCAAGTGTTCTTCATCAGTGAACTGATTTCATCCAAGAACTGGGCTAGACTAATAACAGGGTGGTGTTATGCAGGGAAGGAAAGACAAACCTGTATTATCTTCTTAATGGTGGCACTTGAATACGTGGCACATTACTAAAAGTAAACGAAAAATCTTATGCTTGTGCATCTGGGGATGGAAATGCAAATTCTTTTATTATTCTCCACCTTTTAGCCTTTTAGGAAAGATTTAAAATATTAATTTTTTATCCTACATCTTAACCACTTCTCTAACAGGAAAGTAGAATTATCTTAGGTAAACTATGAAATACTCCAGGGAAAATCCAGGAGAAGGAAAATAAATATTAGAATTCGTAGTAGTATATGATCACCCTTTGATGCTGCTGTTTGGTTTTTTCATTACAAATTTTGGATAGAAAATTTATTCCATCTGATCTAATATATTTGATTCAATTATGAAAGCCTGTGGTAGACTTTTTTTACATTTTACTATAAGCTTATTTAGGAAGAGGAGACTTGATGATGACTGATAAGATATGAAACTAACAGTGTGGATTTATTTCATGCTGGTTTGTTTGATTAAGGAAGATAAGGGTGGCACTGAAGAGAAGAATATACACAGAGGCAAGGCTCCAGCAGCAGGAGGCAGGTCTCCTTCATGCACAAACGTGGATTGTCCTCTGAAAATGTATGCATGAATATGTGTATCATCTCAGATTTATTAAACATTTGTGCTCTTTTAGGCAAAGAAAGAGGATAAACTCTGAAGCAATCTGTAGACATTATTGGTAGCACCATTTCCCAGTGCTGCTATATTTTTTAGCAGCTTCCCAGAGTGGAACATGATTTATCCTTAACATGCTACTTCATCCCAAAGAGCTAAATATTATTTGTTGCTTTCTGAATCAGCTTAGCTGAATGGCATCTGTATTGTGCAAGCTCTTTTGCTTCCAATCTAATAGTATACATCATGGTCTAGATGTTTTATGTCCATAATCTCATTACTTACTCTCTACTTCTTGGAAAGCTAGTGCATTCTAAAGCAATGTAAAGGTTTGTATTGTGGGAAGCTGTGTTAGTAGGAAAGAAGGTGGTTCAGTTCACCAAGTGCTACAGAGAAGAGAGTTCTCCTGCATCTTTCCTGTTTGTGCCAACAATAGGAATTATGAGACACTAATGCTGAGGCAGAAGGACGGCTTCTATCTCTGTGCTAGCTGATAACAGGAGAAGTCACAACCCGATATTTTGGAATAAGTCCCTAATTTTTGTTTCCAATTTTTTCAGTTCAGAAACATTAGACCTCAAAAGTCCCATCTTCTCTAGGTCTGATTGGTTTTCTTCTAGCTTTTGTTGCTGTATTGGTTTCATTGCAGAATAGATGATAATGGCTTGAAGAGTGAAAACCTGGCTTTCAGAGTTAAGGTCTTTAAGAAAATATTTCAATTCTCTGTCGAGCATGCCATTTAGGTAAAAAAAAAAAAAAAAAAAAAAAAAAAAAGTTGAAAAGGAAGAGAGATTTTTACCCAAGAACCCATAAACTGCTTTTATGACTTTCATGCTTGATTTCATACTCATATGGGTAATGAGATATATAAAAGCTTTAATGTTAATTAAGGGGACAAATGATCTCCTTAGTGAGAAAAAAATTTCAAAAATATTCAATCTTTCATGAAAATTACACTTTTTAATTCTAACTTGCCTTGTTGGAAAAACTCTCAATTTGTAAGATTTGGATAATAAATAATTATTTAAATTAAAAACAAAACTTAATATTCAGAAAGATTTTTAGCATCTGTGAATAGTGAAATGGAAAGCTCGTCAAACCAGATAGGCCACTGACATGTGTTATTATAAATTTAGAGTGTTTGACATTTTAAAAATAGGTTTTCCCATTTGAAAAATGCACATGTTGTTGACAGATTTTTACATTGATGACTCCAGCATCTGGTGTGAAATGCATTAAATTTTAAACATGTTGGTGCCATCTTAGATGTTGCCTCTTTTTAATTAAAAGCCATAATTTAGATGTGCTCAGCTTAATTGAGTGTCATTGCCAATGATAGCAGGAGGCTCTGTACTTAGCCCGTCACTGAATAATGGCATCTGAAAGAGTTATTGCATTAAATAACAATGTAAATGGTTTGTGTTTTCTTCAGCTATTTTTATCATGCTCCTAAAAGAATATTGTGTGCTTTCCTCTTGGGTTCCAACACAGGAAAAAGAGGTAGTTGTTTGAGACAGCAGACTCATAGAACTGGCAAAATCATGGCCATACTGAAAGGATGATTTTGGATTTGTCTCTGCACCCATTCTGTGCTGGTGAGAGTGATCTCATGAGTCACCCTCCTCCCACATCCACTCTGGGCATGGAGGCAGAGCAGAGGTGCTGGTGGCAGTGCTGTATGGCGAGTGCTGGGGGAGGACTGTTCACAGGAGCCGTGTTGGGACGCATCGTTTTTGGCAGTAATGGAACATTAGTGTCTCCATGATTCATTTGGTGAAGGTGTTGACTCTGCTGATGCCACCATAAATTTTTGTGCCCTGGGGAAGAAGTAGTAAATATTTTATTCACATTCTTCAGGTGGCAAAATCTACTTCTGCTTAACCCAGTCATGTGAAGATGGATAGCTGGGAGAGGATAATCCTTCTACTAGGCTGAAACCATGTAGAAATCTAATGGGGAGCCATAATTCTTTTGGAAAGGGCAAGTTGAGGAGAAAACCTCTGCAGTCTTCAAATCCAGCTACTGTCAAGCTGTGAAACTGAAGTTACAATCTGTCCTGGTTAGTAGTCTGTCATGGATGTAGAGATGACTGGAAGGGGTAATGAATAGTTCCTTCCTGAGTGATATGTGCTCTGTATAATTTTGGCAGAGGAGCCACACCGTGCTACAGAACTCCAAGTGTGTGCTGTTGGTCTTGTACAGCCAAACTCAGCCCTGAAATGCAAGTCAACAACCTCCTGTCAAATACTGCACTATCTCAGTTACTTATTACAAGATGAGACATTATCAGTGCAGAAATTTTCTCCAGCTTCTCCACACAAATCACCACCTGACCTGGATACTGTCAATCATAAGGCTTTGTAAAAGGCTCATTTAAAAAATTAAAGTACATCCTTCAAACCAGCTCTTGCATTATTAATGTTAGCTACTTCCTAAGTAATAATTGTACTACTGCTAATAAATAAATCAGGTAGTCAAACTACTATTATTTGTGATATACAACTGAGACTGGATTAATACAGTCATCCTGTTGGCCTTTTGTTCAATGCATCATAAAGACTAATTAATTGGTCTGGATTAATTTTCCTGTGAACTTTGGAAAAGTCATTGCATTTTCAGTCTGTTGTTACTGAACTCCTTCCTTCATTTTGCTTCAACTCCATTTCCAAATGACACATCACAAAAATGTTCATAAATTTTACAGTTAAAAAGTAGTAATTATGGGTGTCAATTCCAAAAGAAATATAACTCGAAAACTGGCATGTAATATGGATTTTGTTTACAAATATTCTCATTCCTGTCCTCATGCAGAACTGTAAGTTCCCAGATTCTTTAAAATACTACCTGAGGTGGAATATTTTGAAAAGCTCCTGTCTGCTCTCTGGTGGTCTTGGATGACAATCGCACAGTACATTCCACTGAAAAGGAATTTACCAGCTACCTGAAACAGAGCATTATTCAGCTGATTTTTACATATTCCAAACATGCACAAAATTAAAAAAAAAACAACAAAAAACCAAAAAACCAAAAAACCCCCCAAAAACCCAAACAAACAAACAAAAACAAACAAACAAACAAACAAAAAAACACCAAAAAAAACCAACCAAAAAAACTTGGAAAATGTGAGTGCTTTTCAGAGAACTGGGGCTATGTGGAGGGTATATCTGTTCCCTCTAAATGCCTGCCAGCCCAGCAGCTGCTATTTGTAATGTTAACACTAAAATAAAGGAGAATAAAGGAAATATTAAAAACTGACTAAATGGTTGCTGTCAATTAGATGCTTTTGGCTGGTTTTGGTGTCTTCAAAGATGGGAAACATGAGCTGCCTTACAGAAGATGTGTTTAAGTACTTCTACATCAGTTCTTATGGTGTAGAATCTCCAAATCTGAATAGCTGAAGACTAATAGAAAAGATGCATTAAGCTATCTGAACAATGGGCTTTGGTTTGAAAGAGGCTTTTTATAGTTGTCATATTTGGAATGAAAATAATTTCTTTTAAGGTCCTTATAAATATATTTAGGAACTTTATGATGGTTTGGGTATAAATGATATTGTACCACTGCAATAATTCCTGGACATTTAATAGATTTAAATCTTTTTAGTTTTTGATGGTACATCTGTGAAGCACTACAGGATCAAAAAGATGGATGGAAGCTTTTTCCTAAGCAAAAGGAAAACTTTTGATACTATGGATAAGTTGGTTGACTATTATAGCAAGAGCAGTGATGGCCTCTGCGTGTTGCTCAGACAGCCATGCCTAAAGGTAAGGAGTGGATGCTACACTGTGCAAAGTATTTTTTGTAAGCTAACTCATCAGATATCTGTCAGAAAGTGTTGACCCCATATCTGCTTCTACCATTTCAGAATGTTAATGATCTGCTTGTTTTCAGGAGGTTCTGGGTAGTGTTACAGTTTTATTCTGGAGGTTGACAAATTAATTATAAAGTACCATTCCATTTTGAAAAAAAATCAAGTGTCTGGGGTGGGGGGAAAATGCCAAATCATAATTTATGAATACCCTTTTATAAATATATATGGCAATGAAATCTCCAACTTCATAACTCTGGCTGTCCATAAGTAATTACTGAGACAAAACCACAAGGTTCTGGCAAACAATACATCACTGTTCAAAAAGCTTGCTAGAGGGATGATTTCTAATTTTTGCTTTTAATGGCAGGATATTTTCTTTAGCATATTTCTTATTTCTAACAAAGAGTACCCAGTATGAGGATTGTATTTTATGTTCTTGGCTCACTTCATTGCATGTGTGTACTCTAAGGAAACATTATTTATATCTGTTCCAGCTTTACATGACAGAGTTAACAATGATTTGTTTATGTTGTTGAAAAAATATTACAAGTCTCAATTATTGTATTATTTACTTTCTTTTAATAGATACAAACTCCTACTACTTTTGATTTGTCTTACAAAACCGTTGATCAGTGGGAGATAGACCGACAATCTCTGAAATTGGTGAAAAAATTAGGATCTGGTCAGTTTGGTGAAGTATGGGAAGGATTGTGGAATAATACCACCCCCGTGGCAATCAAAACATTAAAACCAGGTATGTGAATTATTCTTAAATGTTAATAATATGAAATATTAACGAGAGTGCTCCTTTACTTTTTAAATGCTACAGCAAAGAGAGCCTGTCTGTATATGCACTCATTCTTAAAATCCACACACCTACACACGAAGATTAGTAAAGCTCTAGGTCCAGATAGTCTTTGGCATTTTGAATTAGAATTTTATATAGTTTTCTGTTTCTAGATGAGCTGAATTAATTCAACATCTGTGTCACGTAAAAAGGCAACCACAACAAGGGTTGTACCTATTTTTTATGGTATTGTTCGTATGGAAATGAGTAACTGTAGATTGAATAATCTGTAGGCGAAGTAATTGATTTACTAGCAGTTTGTCATCTGTAGGATTTTTTTAGTGGTTAGGTGCTATATTACAGTGATTTCTTTGGTAATATAGAATATTTACTATGCTAAGTTTGTACTTAAGGAGTGCATTAATACTAGTATTGCCTGAATAAAATTTTTCAGTTTTTGGTACGCAACATTTATACCCACTATTTGCATGTAATATAAGATTGTGACTAAAGCCGTATAGCTTTTAGCATTTTTCTTAATTATGCTTCATTAACTTCAAGTAATTTGTGCATTTTCAATTGACAACATAAAATATCTGCCAGCAGATGGCAAGAACCACATAGATAAGAGAGGTAGCCTGGATGATATACATGTTTTTTTAAAAGAGATAACAGCATGAGCTGTGGTTAATTGAAAAAGCTTGTGTTGGGCACTAATGAACCTGATTCAGGAAGCAGAACAGATTCAGACCTTTGATTCAGAATAACATCAATATGTTTCAGCACTGCTTCAATGGTCTCCTGAACAGAGAGGAATTTAAGCATATGTTTTAAGGCTCACTTGTATCAGGATATCTTTTGTGTTTCGGGATGCAAACTGAAAGAAAATAAGCACTTTTTTTTTTTTTTCTGCTTAGCTGAAAATATAAAAACTGTTCAGATTAAAGACCTTCTATAATTCATATGAAAGACAATACTTTTTTCAGTGAACAGGTGCATCTCCCTAGTGACTCAGCAAACAGAAACCAGCTTGAAATCTCTTTTTCACTGGATAAACATAACACTCACTGCAAACTTGTTATCATGTATAAACTAGCACAGTATCATGGAAGAAACTCCTTCAACTGTGATTCTTTCTGTAGTATTGTAGTTCCCCCGGGGAAAAGGGCTCGATTAATCAATACTTTTTCTATCTCCGTTTTTTCCACTCTAGTCTGACTCTTGCTAGGGTCAGCAGGAGTAGTTTCACTGATTGCATGGTGGAGTGTACTGAGTTAGGGCAGACAGAAGCCCCACCTGGATGCGGTGCTTGTGTAGCAGAGAGTCTGTGACCTAACACTGTGATAAGGAGGCCGTGCATTGCACACAGTGTTGCTCAGAATGAAGACTTTGATTCCCAAAGCCGTCTTGATAAATTATGTAGTTAATGCTGAATCTCTTATCACTGTACTTTGTGAACTATCTCATTCTACAAAAACAGTTCAAACAGTCACAAATGTAAGCATTTAACCTTGTAGTATTACTTCTCCAGGGAATTATCCTCTTCTATACAGTGTTTTTCACTGTATAGTGGAAGGCATTTGTAGGCACATTGGTTTTCCATAGCTTGTTCTCATTGTCACTCATGAGGAATAACACTTGAGGAATAATTAAAGACAAACCACAATACCCTCACCCTAATCTGAGTAATAGATGTTTACCTTGGTACTAATAAAATTTCAGCAAAGGCTAGGGTTGGTAATTTCATTCACCATAACATAAAGTTGATAAATGAATGGAAAACATAATAGTTAATGAGTAATCAAGAAATACATTGTGTTAATGACTGAGGCTTCCAATATTCACATAAGCAATGTTTCAGGCTTCAAGTGTAACACTGTAAAATGAACCTCTCCTGTTGCTTGGCTCAAAGATCTAAATCACTTGTCTTTACACTGGGGCAGGAGGGGGTGTATTTTAAACTACAGACACTAAGCTGTTTTACAGTACAGACTCTCTGGACAAGCAGTGCTCAGAAAAACAGAGAAGTGTGTTAAACTCAAAGTGATCTGGTAAATATAAGGGGCTGAGATGGAAAGGGTTCTGCTAAAAAGGCTTTACCACCAGAGAAATTGTGAAATGGAACAATGCTCTTATTACCAAGCAGGAGCAGGTTGATCAAGGGTAATCACACAGTGAACAATAGAGAAGAGCATAATGCAATCAGAATGTCATAGATTTATAGGCCTGAAGGCCAGAAAGTATTTCTGTTACTTTGGGTTTTTCTGTTAAGCATTATTTTGCATTGTACATCTGTTCTAGACCACATATAGTCGGAATACTTTGCTGTTATATGCCATTACACATCATCCCTCTGCTGAGATTAGCATTTATATTTAATCAAAACACAGCTTGTTCTTGACTACACAATAATGAGAAGTCCTCTAGTCCTAAGATGAAGGCACTGTAAGAATGTGCACCTATTTTCACATTTGAATTTACCTGATGCTTTCTCTTTAACCCTTGCTATGCCTTCTTGTAATAAAATAAAAGCCTATTTGAATGTATTAATTATTCTTTCCATTCTGGAGGTAAACACAGAGTGGGTTAAACCAATTTTCAGTTGTCTTTAGAAAGACTAAATGCAGTTTCTTGTTATATAGTATCTTCCTCATTTCTCAAACAATTTTTTTTCTGGGCTTAAACTAATCTCTAGCTATTGCTCCTAAAAGGCTTAAAACCAATGATGGCAATGGCATCCTGGCCTCTAGCAGCAATAGACCCAGGAGGACCAGGGCAGTGATTGTCCCTCTGTGCTCAGTGCCAATGAGGCCACACCTGTGTCCAGTGTCCAGTTCTGGGCCTCTCAGTAGAAAGAGAACACTGAGATGCTGGAGTGTGTCCAGAGAAGGGCAATGGAGCTGGTGAACAGTTTGAAGGGTAAGTCCTATGAAAAGTGCCTGAGGGAATTGGGGTTGTTTAGTCTGGAAAAGGGGAGGCTCAGGGTCTCTTCAACTGCCAGAAAGGAGGCTGTAGTGAGGTGAGGATTGGTGTCTTCTCCCAGGTAAAAAGCAACAGGAGAAGAGGAAACAGCCTCAAATTGTGCCAGGGGAAGTTTAGGTTGGATACTGTGAAAATATTTTTCATGCAAAGGAAAAATAGGAAGCTGGAACAGGCTGCCTGGGGAACTGATGGAATCGTCATGCCTGGAAGGTCTCAGATGACATATGGATGTGGTTCTTGGGGTCAAGGTTTAGTGGGGAACATGGCAGTACTGGGTGAATGGTTGGACTCTGATCTCATAGATCTTTTCCAACCTTAATGATTCTATGATTCCATGATTCTATGACCTTCCAATATATAGGAAAAAAATATCTCTCAGAATTCTGGTGAGATGGCAGTAATGAGTTTTCCCCAAAGTCAGTTCTCCTTTGATGCAGATGTGTGATTCCTAACCTGTAAGTGATTAGGGTATTTAGAAATCTGTTTCCATTCCAATTTGGCGCAAGTGCCAATTTTTCAAACATTTTATACAAACTCAAAATTTCACAACTATTTGTTTCAGAAACATTGATGTGCAGCATATTGGCAATGTTTCTCCTCTTTTTAGGTATTTGGCATCTCAGATATATCAGGATTTTTTAATAATTAGCAGGAAAACATAAGCACTCACATATCAGATAAAACATATTCTAGATTAAAAATGCACATTACAATGAGAAAATAACATGCTATTAAAGCACATATCTTTATATTAATTATAGAGTCTGGACTCCAGGAATCCAAAAATCTTAAAACAGCTTCCTCCCCACCACCTTCTTCCTGAGCTTAACTTCACTTCTGAACTCTCTACCTCCTCCTCCACTGTGGTGCAGCTTGACAGGGAATGAGGATTGTGGTTAATGCATCACATGGTATCTCTGATGTTCCTTCTGCCTCAGAGGAAGAGCTCCTCACACTCTTCCTCTGCTCCAGCAAGGAGTCCCTCCCACAGGAGAGTCCTGTGCAATCTTCCTCAGTTTGAGTTCTACCTCTGGGATGCAGTTCTTCACAAACTGCTCCAGTAGGGGTCTCTTCCATGGGATGCAGTCCTCCAGGAGCAGACTGCATATAGGCTCCTGGGCATATTCCCCTTCATAAGCTTCACTAACATCAAGAAAAAGAATTCTCCACACCAAAAGCAAAATACCAAAATCACAAAACTTAAGTCGACAATTTGCACATGATCCACCCCTTGTCCCTCCAGCACAATTACAACAACTGAAATTCCCTGAGATCATTCCACTCTTTGCTCTCAAATATCACTGTCAGTGTCTTATTCCTCTCCTTATTCCTTTTACAATCTGTTGATCAGTGTGACTATAAACAAAAAACAGTGATGTGATGCTTTCTTTCAGATGATTCTCTTATTTGTTCACTGGTTCACTTGTCGCTGCTTTGGAGACATCTGTGACATTTTACCAGCCACAACCCTAGCTATGAATGTGTGAATTAAAAAAACAAAACATAGGAACATCTTTGCCTTGAGGAACATCTCTGACTTTGAGCTGTTGACCCACAGTTTTCAAAGAGGTGCAGGAATCAGTAGACAGGAAAACAGTCTAGAAACCAGCAGTTTCTATTTCTGGTTTTGGCTCTTCCCAGCACTGTCTTGATGCAGGTCCCTGAACATGTCATTTCACATTTCTGTTTTTATTTCCTCACTGAGACACTGTGGGGTTTTTTCTATTTAAGTAGAAATCATTGCAGTGGGGATTTGCACTTTGTCCTACGTTGAGTGTGATGGATTTTCTAGAACCTATTGTCTGGGCTAGCTTGCTTCTCCAGCTGTCAGCATGTGAAGCAGACATCTATCATCACCAATTAATTGTATCTGATAAAGTTCTTTATGCCTGTTGGAGTTGACGGATACATTTGTCATTAGCACGTTGTAAAGCATCTCCCGAGCTTCTCTCTGCATGGAGACTGTCCAAGCATGATTTTCTTTTTCAGAAGACTCCCCAAAATAGTGTCTGGGTTGATAGTGTCAGTAGAGTTTTTAATAACTTTTTCAGTTCTTTAATTTGTCATCTCTCTAATACATCTGCAGTCTAAAAAGCTTTGCACTCGGGGAAGATTAAAAAAATAGATTTTTTAAATTTCATTTAATTCAGTATGTGGCCTTACACTTACTTGTAAGTTTACTTCTGTATGGTCACAAAGCTGCTTGAGAACATCCAGAAACATATAATATTTGTCTGTTAATGTGAATAGGCTATTTTAGTCTCTTGTGTTGCCAAATACTTAGTTTTTAAATGTTATTTCTTTATTACTCATAAACTTTTTCAGAAGATCATAGTTATATGCTTAATGCAGTCTACACATAGACTAATTTTTTATAAACTTTACTTAGAGGACAAGGTTCCTCTGAAGTAAAAAGGTACTTTGAAGCAGTTTGGGAAGGTTTATTGAAAAATTTCAAACAAAGGGTCTTGTGATTTGTTTATCAAATACTTAAAGGCCATTAACGTTTAAGCTGCTGGAATCTGGAAAAGAACTGACCCTCCTCTCTAACTCATTTCCATGTTATCAGTGTCTATCTTAGAATGTGAAGCCTCTTCAGATCTAGAACAAAATATTTTCAAAGAGAACTTAATTAGAACTAATATATCTGTTTTAAATAGGCTCAAGTTAGAGGCACTTCCTGGCAAAGCAGCACGACATAGAACATCTCAAAGACAGAGATTCCAACATTTTGTTCTTAAGAAGTTCTGTTCTTAAGACTTTGACATTTAGAAAAATGTTTTTCATTCATAAAACAGATTATCAAGACCATATTTTCTTCAGGTCCTGATAAATCTACTCCCAAACAGGTATCTTACACAAAAGAAGCCTCTACTTGTTTCAGTAAAGGCTTATGTTAACTAATCATTTTATGACCAAGTGGTTTCTACTTGCAGTAACCTGCCCTTTCTCCTGTGTTTACCACTTACAGATGAAAATGTGTATTTCTTTAAAAACACACATATTCAGCTAGAAGTTAAACCTCCCTCAGTTATTTGAAACTCCATGTGGCATGTCTGTCCTTCCTCAAAGAGATGTACTGTAAATTCTTTGCCACTATTGTGACAGGCTTTATCCAACTAATTCGTAACATGCATGTTTGGTTGCTTTTAGAGGCAGGTTTTAATTTGATTATTCAGTTGCTGAAACGTAGTCTTAGGCAGAACACTCATAAAGATACTTTTAATTTGTTTTCAGTTGGCATCCAATCTTCCTATTAAGTACAATATAAGATCCACAGGGCTGTGGGAGGGCTGTGCTATAGCTTGTGCTATTTAAAGCTATAAACTAAGTAAAACTGAAGGTTACATATGCTCTATAAAATATGCAGGAAATACTTATTGATCTTTTTTCTGGTTTGTTATCATTATTGGCACTGTTATTTGCTTTTACAGTGTAGAAAAGGATTTGCAGCTATTCAGCTAATGGAATACTTCCTTCTTGATCAATTTATTGAAACTTGTCATATGTGAAAAACATGTTGCTTGGTTTCAGTTTATTGGAAGAAGTTTATAGCATGATTAAACTGAAAAATTCCTTGTAGGCAAACTTTGATGGTGGGAACAAATCAGACTGTCAAATTCTGTGGTGTGAAGAAATCCTGTATAATGACCCATAGAGGGTCCATGATTTGGTAGACCCTAAGTGAGCAAGTAGTTTATCCTTTTTAGGATCAACTTGTCAAATTTTGGCACTCATGCTAAATCATCAGTCACGCTGGTGCATTTGCTTTTGGAGGCAGAATGCTTCACACCATGCAGCTTCTCTGTAGATTTGAGGTTGATTTTTATGACAATGCACATATCTTGAAACAAGTAAACAAATGTGGCAAAATTTTAAATCAATATAGAAGTGAGTCCAAACCCTATGAAGACAACTCTAGACTTTTTAATTTATTTTTTAAATCTAGAATTGGTAGAAAGTTCAAGTAAACCTGTAAAGATTGTGCTGTTCTAAACAAGAAAAGGATGTAGAGTAAGCATTGCAGATATTTTGGGTTTTCTCTCTGTCGTAATCTCTGCTTTATCCAGACCAGGTGTGATCATTTACTCTTTGTGCAGGCCCTCACTTTCCTCTGACAGTGACTGAAGAAAATGAGTGTAGCTTCTACCTGTTGAGGAGATGTGTTTTTGGCTGCATGCAATTTATTGATGGCATGGAAATCCATAAACTTTGACCATTCCTCCTAATGACATCCTATAAAGTCTTGCCAAATTGGGCAATATGGGATTGCCAAGGGAAGTATAAGGAAACAAAAGTGAGGAGTACCTGCTCCTTGTAATGTAATCTTTGCTCTCCCAAGTAGCAATGTCAAGTGGCTCTTTTTTCATAAAGTCTATGTCAGGAGAATTTCTGAATCATTCCTCTTGTGTTTTTGTGAGGATATGAAATCATGCATCATTACTACGTTTTGGGAAATAGGCTGGGGCATTTTCAGGAGGTGGCATTCAAGGTACATGTTGGGTGAACAGGCTGATTTTCTGGTCTTTTTGTAGAACAGATTTTCTGTTGGAATTTTATTGCTGAGCCATTTACCATCCTCCAAGAATTTAACTTAATTTAAATATCCATGTTTGGAACAGAGTCAAACTCCCAAATGAACCTTATATGTTACCTAATATTAAAAAAACCCATAAAGACTCTTGCAGCCTTGGCTTCTCAAATTGCTTCATCTCCTTACTGAGTAAGATGAGTTTGCTTTAAACATGACATAAAGTAGAAGAACTTGGATAACTAAATATTTTCCTCCCCAGTCTTAACCGTTATATTTTCTCAATGAAAGTATTTTGGTTTGGGAAGAAGGAGACATTTGAGTAGCTGAATAATTTCACATTTCTTTGTACAAGCATTTTGAAGGAGATATTATTCACCAACTTCCCCAAACATCTGACAATATCTGATCACTACTGGATCATTCATCTAGAAAGCTTTGCTTCTTTATTAGTGCATGTTTTCCTAATTAATGCCCTATTCAGGACATATGAGCTTTAATCCTACATTTGCCATGACTTTAGCTTCCTGTGCCATTTCTGATTGCCTTTTTGACATAGTCTCTGCATTGCTTCACTTTGTTTATGAATAGAACTAGAGATGTTATGATCTTATGTAACACTTCAAAAGTTGGCATCATTTGCTGTTAAGACACTTTGGTATTTAAGGGATTGTAAAATTAATGTTACATCTGTGCATACATTGGTATTTCTGATAAGGTTGCTATTGCATGATCATTATAAATAGCTATTTGTTTTTGTATATATAAAATGCACACATCTTCACTGCATATGCTAAACTGATTTCAGTGTTTTCAGGCTTTGATTGGTGAAGCTGAAAATATAGTGCAACAAATTTTTATTGCAGCACTGGTTTTCTCTCAGAAATTTTATGTTCATTACCTAGACACTCTCACCTCGGTTTCTGGTCCTTTCGTTAACCAGTTGTTTGTTTCAAATGTATCCATTAACATAATAGCCTCACTTTTCTTTTTCCTGTTTGGGGGAGGCCTGGGGGTGGTTGATTTTAGCCTTTATATTTCTGGTGGCTGGGACACATATGTTCTCTGTTCCTACGCAACTGGCACGTTTCACTCATTAATTGTTTGTTTCAGCTGCACTGTCTGTTTTCTGTGGGAACTGTGAAGATTTGAGATGCTAATGTACTTTCAAAGACAGAAAACAATATCAGTTACTCCCTTAAGACTGCCAAGCTGGTAGAAAGCCCTTTAATAACCTCAGCTTATGTTTTGTTATATGTTGTTGTTTCAGGTTCAATGGATCCAAAAGACTTTCTGAGGGAAGCACAAATAATGAAGAACTTGAGACATCCAAAGCTTATACAGCTTTATGCTGTCTGCACTTTGGAGGACCCGATTTATATTATTACCGAGCTGATGAGATATGGAAGTCTTCTAGAACACCTTAAAAGTGAGCAAATTAATCTAAACTCAGTTTGAGGGTGCTGCGGTTTAGTAAATACCCTAACATAAAAGAGAGAAGTGCAACACCCTGGTTTAATGTAAAAGCTGCATTATTTGTCACGTGTGGGGGTGAGAAAAGTGGAAAGAAATGTTTATGAATGTTTGACGTACCAAAATATTTGAGGTGTAGGAAAGAATCACATTCACAGTCTGATTCTTGCCTTATAATGGCCCATATTTTTTCATCCAGTTCTATGAGTAGATGGGAACATACACAAAGGAATAAAAACATAAGTATCCAGAAGGATAGGTCATCATATTTGACATGAAATAGAGGCACTTCCACAAAATGTACTTAACAGCTTTGAAAACTATTACTAGTCAGGGATAGCTTTTCACTACAAATTTGTCCCTTGCCTATCTCATCAGGGCTTTTATCTCAGCAGCACTTCAAAGTGCTCTTTTGAAGGCAAATAATAATTAAGAATAAAATTGTACGGCTTGGAACAGACTAGCATAATGATTGCACTTTTAAGTTCACTCCTGTTATTGGGAAATGCTTGATTCTAGTGTTGTTACCCATTTTCAGTTTAGCAGATGTCTGTGAGATGCTAAATGTCTTTAAAGCTGTAATGATTTCTTGAAGACAAAATGTTTGCCACGGTTGTCATGCTGAATTTCTTCCCGGCCCATAAAGCAAAGCCTTGTGTAATACCACAGACAGCATTTACCCTGACACATGCCTTTCCCCATCTTCTCTGTGGAACCATTTTTAAAAGAGGGTCTGTACACGCACAATTACAGCTAAAGAAATCTCTGACACAGAGAGAGCCATACCAGGAACTGCCCAGAGTGGGTCTGCAATGACCTTGGGCCAGATCATCCACAGTTTTGTAGGCATTTGCTGGCCAGAGGTAGCAAGGCACAAATTTTCTTTAAATTCTCATCTTTGGTGCCTTTGTGTGCAGATTGCAGCTTATCTGATTGAAAGAGCTTGGCACATCAGGAAATGATTGCTGTGCATGGAAACATTTATTGCAATGGAGAAATAGCTCTGAGAAAGCCAGGATGAGTCACAGCTATTGCAGAGGTGAAAATTGGCCTTTTAGTGTGCATAGAGTAAACACGTCCAGAGCACATCAGTGCTGCAGCCTGTGTGTGGATCAGTTGCCAGCATATGCACAGCACCCTGCTTCTTGCCTAAGTGCTCACTCCTGTAGCTCTTCATCAGAGGCTGTGGAAAGCCAGCAAGCTTCCAGGCAGCCATCAAGATATCCAAAAAAATGTCCAGTTGAAACCCAGCCTAGTGGTACCCCTCCTTGTCTGATGGCTGATGCACAGAGAGGTGCACAGAACTAAGAGGTGGAGACAGAGATCCAGAGATAGGTATTGTGGTTAGAGAAAAGTCATTGCTGTCAGTGAGACTAATAAGGAAAGAGATTTGAAGCTTGTATAGAGCCCTGTGGCTGGAAGTGATCTATATCAGCTGGAGTTCACAGCTCCTGATAAGTTTTCTTGAGACTCAGCCTCTGCAGGAAACAGGAAAATATTTCCAGAAGGCTTCTGTCTCTGAGTGCACTATGGGTAAAAATAGGGCAAACTAGAGTGGAGGAAAGTTCAGAGATATTCTTTGTTCCTATTCCCCTAGAACTGCGCGGTATGCTTTTCCAGCTTTAAAAGTCCCTAATATTTTATTCACAGTTACTATCACATTTCCTCATAATGACAGCTACTTAATAATGATGGACATGTGAATTCCCTGTGCACACTGTAAATGTACTTTGGGAGAGTTCTTGATGAACACTACTATGCAGAGTTATTGAGCTGCCACCAGTATGAGAAAAATGCACCTGAAAACTTTTCTTTGTTATTGGAAGTGAATGAAATTGTCATAAACGTATGAGTGCTTTTATCAATTCTGATGGACCTGGGGCTTGTTCTGGCAGTCGTGCAGTCTTGAAGTTCGGTGAATTATTGTGGAGGCAATGCCCTCACTGGAGAAAGTGCTGCTTGTTTATTTTTCTCTTTTTTTATTGTCAGATATCTGTCAACGAGAACATTTTCCTGTCTTTTCTATATGAGTGATTGTGATAGAGTGCTTAGAACAGGGTGGAGACCCCAAGACTTCTTTAATATTTTCTCTAATAAATTTTTCAAATGAGGTTGAGGGCTTTGTCAAAAAATACTAGTAAAAAAGGACATGGAGGTGCTACATTTTCTTTATCAGTTAAAGAATAATCCATGGGAAGATTTTATAAATTCAGCAGTAGTGCCTGATTTTGAGTGTGGAAGTTATATAAACATCTGTATCTATACCTGTCTGTCTATCTATCTATCTATCTATCTATCTATCTATCTATCTATCTATCAACTTACAGCAGCCTTCCAGTACCTAAAGGGAGCCTACAAGAGAGCTGGAGAGGAACTTTTTACAAGGCCAGGTAGTGAAAGGACAAGGGGGAATGGCTTTAAAGCGAAAGATGGTAGGTTTATATTAGGTAATTCTTAGAAATTCTTCACTATGAGGGTGGGTGAGGTACTGGGATACCTTGTCCAAGGAAGTTGTGCTTGAACTAGTGTCCTCTTTCTGGCCCAGCCTGGAGTTTTGGAGGTGTAGTCAGAAATCTTCATGATACAGACAGACGTGATTTACGCTTCAGATCCCAAAGAGACCTGTGATTTCATCCTCCATCTTTGTCTACACGTTGTAGTTCCTGGTCAGCTGAGGCTCCTCATTAAAGCTTTCCCTTCTTTAGCTCCAGAACAGCTGCAGTGCAGAACCAGCTTGCAGAGAGAGATCATCCAAGAAATACTGCAGCAGCCAGGGCAAGAGTGGCCTCTTACTCTCCTTCAGCCCTCAGGCTAAAGGCAGCAGGTCAGCCCAGTCTGGCATTCAAAAGAAGCCCTAATGAAAGAAATGGTCTTTCAGCTGCCACTCAAGAGTTAGAGGTGGATCTCATCCTTGTCCTTTAGCATGGTGCACCTGAGTGTCCTGCAGGGAATAAAACAGGGAGGATTTAGCAGTTCTAACTCCTATTCTGTACTGAGGCAGCTCATTAAACACGAGGCTGATAAGTCACCCCTTTTTCCTGTGGCATTGCCTTGTTTTGCCTCTTGGAGCAAGCTTAAGTCAGGCTGTCCTGGAGCATCAGCAGACCAGTGACAATCCCGTGCTCAACTTTGTTAGTATCCTTGTCTGCTCTCACCAGCACGTAGTTCACAGCACCTGCAGATGAACTCATGTGAAAGGGAATATTTGAATCTGACTGTCATAGGCTAACTTCCAAAACCCAAGTACTAATGCAAGGTGCTAGAAAACATTTAATTATTTTCCAATTAAATACAATATGAGCGTCATTTGTGGATTTATATCTTTGCCTAGCAAGATGAATAATAAATGTTGATGCCTGCCAGTTAGCAGAACAGAAAATCTTCAGTGTTGTATTATTCTATGGACTGAGTGGATTTTCACACAGCCCAATTTTTGTCCCTCTCTCTTTTAAAAGTCCAGGCAGTATGAAACACGTGTAGGAGAGGAAAAGACATTCTGAGTCAACAAAGAAGTAAACAATCTTAGTGCTGGTTTATTATGACAGTGAGTTTAGCCTGAAAAAGAATATAGAATAAGACACATAGACAAATTTGATTTTTTTTTTGTCTATTTATGTCAGAACATCCAGATGAGCAGGAAATTCAAGGCCTGGAGATTGCAGGATAGATTAATTAAACAATGTTTAATTAATAAACAATGGCATTTCACACTCTTCATAAGGTGGGATCACAAGTTTACATCAAATAAAATGCAGCACTGGAGAAGGCTACTTAAAACAATGCTAAGACACACTATCACTGCAAATCTATTAAAAATAAATGAGAGAAAACTGCCAGCTACAAAAGTTTTATTTCTCTAATGCAGAGGCTGTATGTAAAAGTCACCAACCTGATGCCAAAGAGCTGCCAATAAGCCTAGCAGCAAGGATTCAGCTTTTTGATATTAAGGTTCTGAAACAGAAAGTTGAAATGGTTTTGAGTGTTAGAGGCTACAGAGGCAGAAAACCATGCTTCAGTGCTACAGCATTTGGGATTGGGTGACAGTGGTCCTTGAATGTAACACTAATTTGGTTTACCATTGATTACCTCCTGGTCTAAATTCTTTGCATTGAGAGGGTTGGTTAGCTGTCCCCAAAATGCCACAAGGGCCCTGAATTTGTACTCTAATGTGTTATACCCAAATGAAATTTTTTTTTTTTTTGGTTACCTGTCTTACAATTGTTGACTGCAGTTTTTTGTGGACTAAGAGTTTCTTTCATTTGTGGAGGCAAGATGCTCAGCTCAAAGTTTTTCTACTGCATTGTTTGAACAATGATCTTTAATTGCCAAATCCCAATTTCTGGAATTTTCTTATGTTAGTGCTGTGGGAATGACATGCACATTGCTTCGAAAAGTTCTACTGGAGAAGCAGGCAGCTTGAAAGCATCTCAATGAGCCCTACCGTTGAGTAGCAACAACAGAGATAACAGCGTGAAACAGTCAAGTGGACTGGAAAGTGAAAATGAGTTATACTTGACAGCAGATGGTATTTTTCCTAGTCAGAATCATCAGAGAACAGGGAACAAGGATAATTCCATCTTTTCCATCTTTAGTCAGCTCTGGCTACAGCCACTATGTACTGACATTAACTCTTACTCACAGTTTGGAACAGTTTTATGAACCTGTCAGAAAGGTGCATACTATGTTACTATCAGTAGATAAAAGGTTTTCTCTTTAGACTGTCAGCAGCTCCTTCCTGGCTTAGATTAACTCCTACATTTAATATCTACTCTTTTAGAAAGGATGGGACAAGCATTGTTATTGGGAAATAAGTTACTGGGAAATAAGTAATGTCATTCACTAACCCCTGGGATGGGGATTGCTTTTGGCTGGATTGTTACTTTATTGTATTGCATGGTTTGGTTTATTTCTTATTGTTATTATTGTGTTGGCTTTTTGAACCAGTCAGATTTTCAGTAATTCATGCCTGAAATCGGCATCTTGTTCTTATGTTGTTCTTGTCATCTCCTTTTTAAACAGAAGATGGAGGCTCTCAAATCTCCCTGACACATCAAGTAGACATGGCTGCTCAGGTGGCTTCTGGGATGGCATACCTCGAATCTCAGAACTATATCCATCGGGATCTGGCAGCCAGGAATGTTCTTGTTGGAGAACACAATGTTTACAAAGTGGCAGACTTCGGACTTGCTAGAGTTTTTAAGGTAGGTTGTGAGAGGGTTAATTGTTAATTTAACTCTGGAGAACAAGGTGGAAGAGGCCAACTAAAGAATGAAATGTAGCCCTGAATTGATGGATTCAGACAAAGGCAAGACCAGGGAGAAAAGGACCTATACCATGTTCACTTGTATCTTCAACCTGCATTATCCCATGCAAGGTTAGAAGTTGTCCTGTGCCTTTGTGTCAGTCTGAACGATCCCGGTGTCTGCTTCCCACCCAGCCATCCAGGAAAGATCCTGTCTAGCAATGCCCTTTGCTAGACAAGCTTTATCCGCAGTGTCTGCAACATGGAGAGGAATGATGGGAAGATTATATACCTGGTCCTGTAAGGGAAGGCATATAAAAATGTATTGACATATATTCTCTCCTTGTTCACTTCCCCACTGCCTCCATGATGCTTGTGATCACAGGTAGTAATCATAAAAGGGCCTTATTCCTCTCCACAGCTAACAGCAAAGTTCATAAAGTGAGCCCTCAGAGCTCTGAATCTGATGCAGTTGCAAATTCTTTGCCACTGCACCATTTTGGTTTTTTTCTCTAGTCCTTGAAGGCAGAGAATCACTGACCAAAGTCTCCTTATGAAAGAGCTGTCGTTTAGAAATGAGATTTCCTACCTCTGAAAATGATTTAATCCATTGGAAAGATTTATTTTGCCATATTTTATGGATTTCAATATGAAATTCATAATTTCTGAGCTTGTGTTTGGGTCTTATTATTTATTTATGTTCTTGCACAGAGAAGGAAAAACAGTGAAAAAAGTCTTCTGCTTCTCATATTGTTTTTCCATTCAAGTAGCAGAAACTGAAATTCATAACAGAATTACATTTATTACATACTGAAGTATAGAATAATGGCTTAACAAAGATGTCAAGGGCCTTTGAAAATTCTTTTAATTTAATTTTGATTCTTCTAAATATGCATAAGTTTATATTACAAGTTCTTTAACATAAAAAAAATATCTTTTTAAATGAACAATGCTCATAATGGATATTTCTCTTCTGTCCTCACTAGAGAGGGTAATAACTTACAGCTGTTGACATTTTTTGTTGAAACTGAACTTTATTAAATACTCAGTCATAGTACTTTGGGCAGACTTTCTCAGGAATATTTTGTCTCCTAACCCAAAATGTTAACATGGTCACATACAAAGGATTAAGTGTGAGAAATGAAATCTGTATTTTTACAAGTGTTTAGTGTAATGAAGTAATTTCTTTCTTGTTTCTAAAGATGAGTGTTATGGTCAAGATGCCAGCTGTATAAATATAGAGATACAAATCAATAACAACCAGTATTTTCAAAACTGGTTTGAGCATTGCAGCTGGGAAACATACATTCTGTATTTAAACACTCAAAAATAAAATCTGGTATATGTATGTCTGGATTTGCATGTGAAAAACTTGACCAAGGCTTAGGTGTGACTTGTGTACACTAAATTACGTGTAGGAATTAAAGAAAGAAGAAATGTTCACAAAATTTAGATATCTGTGTCATAAACCTTTAAGGACATGATTCCACAAATTTTTAACTCAACATTTTTTTTTGCATCTTTCACCTACACTTTACATTAATTAGCTCACTGGAAACTAATACATTAATTTGAATCAGTCAGAGTTTATTCTTTCTTCCCCAAAAACCTGCTTAAGCGACTGTTATCAAAGTCAATGGACCTTCAGCACCACAATAAATCACAGAAGAAAGGTTCTGACATTCATTAGCTCTTGCTCTTGCCTTCTCTCTTTACTGTAGACCAGACGTGGAGACATTTGGTCTCTAGTGTCAGCAGGATGCTTACACTGCCACTCCTGACAGACTTTTGAAATCTTGCGTGCCAGGTCCAGAATTCACAATAGCAAGTCGTAATTAATCAGGAGCCACTCCAATTTTGTGTGCTTGCTTGAAATGATAAATGCTTTAGAAAAGCCTCTGATGAAGCCTCTGCATTTTTCAACTGCAAAGCTGAATCCAATGATTGACTTCAGAAAATGGGTACTTACATGAAAAACAGGAGTTTGGTTAAAAGATGATAAGATTAAGCACATGCAGATATTAGATGCTTAAGTGCTTTGCTGAAGCAGATGTGAAACCAGACTTGCTTCATTTTACCCATGATAGGTAGAAAATGAAAAAGTCTATGAACCTAGGACTGATACAAAACTCCCAGTGAAATGGACAGCCCCGGAGGCAATCCACTACAACAGATTCAGCATTAAATCAGATGTCTGGTCATTTGGGATACTTCTGTTTGAAATAATCACCTATGGGGAGATGCCTTATCAAGGTAAGTACTTCTACCTAAAGAATGACATCTAACTTTTTTCTTGATTCCAGAATGACACAAAAAAAAAAGGTACTGTGGATATGTTAAAGGGTTAAAACTTTAAAGAGAGAAAGAAGGTTGTTCAGATGAGGTCCATTTAGTGGGTCAGACCTTCTGGTTTCCCCAGGCCCCCTGGCAGATTTGCAAAGGCTGTGGTTAGCTTACATCCAAGCTTCCTCTTGCTGGAGACAGCCTGCACTGCATGAGCACCTATGCCAGCTGGCTATTTTCCTCCATCATCAGATCAAATATGCCAATTCTTGGAATGTGAAAAAAGGGAAGAAATAAAGAGTTTTTTATTCCCCAGCCTGTCCTTTTTAATTTTTTTTTTATTTTTTTAGTATATCTTATGGAAGAATAGATTATGTGTGAAGTGCTTCACAAGCACTTCAGGAAGAAGCTGTCTGGAAAATAATTCAGGGTGTTTTTACCCCCCTTCTTCCTATTTGATTGTTGCAGTGAAAAGTCTTCATAAAGGAAAGGATCACAAGAATTAAATAATTAAAAAATAAAATGTCACTAACCTCAAAAGTAGATATAGTAGTCTGAGAGCAGCTATTTCTAGTACTGTGAGAAATGCTCAAGGAACTGTGGCTCCAATAACACAAGATATCAGTGAGATGATTGACTGTGACTCATTTTGTGCTGGTGAGTAGAACACAAGGGAAGGACTAAAGCAAAAAAAAAAAAAAGTTATGTTGTGTCTATACAGGCCTGAGGGGTGGTGTGTTTGCCATAAACTACATTTCACAGGGTCCCAAACTGATATTTTCTATAAAAGGAAAAATTGATTTTGCTTTTTGATTCCCACCCTCACCTCCTGTGAAATTGTTCTGAAGAAATAAAAGCAAAGCAAAATATCCTGAAGTCTTATATAAACTATAGGTGTGTGCATATAGAAACACACACACACACAAATCATTTTAGTATAAAAGATATATAACACTGTGGCTCTGGATATTGTCTGAAAATCCATTCAGTATTACCCCTTTGCAAAGGTACAATTTATCTGTATCTTGAAAGCAGAAAATGTTGTTTTGCCATGGCTATTTCCTTACTTGGTATTACTTTCAGGACTTTGTCCTCAGTAACCAGTTAGAAGAGGTTATGTTGATTTGTGGTGGCAGTGGATAACGTGCAGAGGAAACACTATTCAGAGATCTAGGGTAAAGAAGTTATCACAATTCAAGATTTAATTTAAAGAGTAAAAAATTGGAAGGGAACAGGACAATTGTCTTAGTATATAAAGGTATAGCAAAGATAGGGGAATGGTTTCTTTTCCATGACTGGTGGTGATGGAACAGGGAGCATACCATTGCCCAGCTGCCCTCGAGGAAACCTAGGGCTGACTTTAGGAAAAAAAATTCTAAATGTGAGGTTTTCTTGGGAGATTTTTTTGTCACTGAGACTAGAGGTGTTTAGGAACTATTTAAACTAATTAGAGGTCAGAAAAGTTTTGACAAACCTGAATGGTGGAGGAAAAGCCTCACACCCAGACAAATCTATTTGCGATGCCTTGAAGCTGGCACAGTCAGGGTGAGGTGGTTGGGAAATGTTGGAGGTGGATTTTAATTGCTGGTAAACAGTAAGAGATGAGGCCCTGTCCCTGGAGTTGTTCAAGGCCAGGCTGGAAGGGGCTTTGAGCAACCTGGTCTAGTGGAAGATGTCCCTGCTCATGGCAAGAGTTTTGAACTCAGTGATCTTTAATGTTCTTTCCAACCCAAACCATCCTATGGTGATTCTGTGCTGAAGACAGAGGAACACATGGCATCTGTAAACAGATCCTGAGTAGCTTGATGAACTCATTTTGGCTTGCAGGTATGCTGGGACACCAGGTGATCCAGCTGCTGGACAGTGGGTACAGACTTCCTCAGCCAGAGCAGTGCCCAGCACCACTCTACAAGATGATGCTGCAGTGCTGGAACGCGGAGGCCGATGCGCGGCCCACCTTTGAGGCCCTCAGTGAGCAGCTGGAGGACTACTTCCGAGGGTATTCCTTTGCCTAGGCCCAGGCCATGGGACACGACCCCTCAGGATGCTCCTGAAGGACTTGTCCTGGCCAACAGGGCTAACGGAGGCTGTGCAGTCAGCCAAATCCCAGGTGTGGGGGTTATTCGGGGGTGCTGAAGAATCCTGGTACATTTCATCCCCTCCCTGATCGTCAACGACTCTTAAAATTTTTGTTGCTGGCAAGTGTTTTGTAAGACAAAGCATCAGGAAGCTGGAGGGTGGGTGTTTCTAAAAAATAAAGAGTCTTCTATTTATTTTAAAATGACATGTTGCAAGAACAAACAAATGAAATTAGTCTAGCTAAACTATTGTAGCTTTTTGTCGTTTCTTTATTGAGTAATTATTTACTGTTAGATTTTTCATTCCTATCAGTTCTCATGAAGGAATGTGGTGGCTCTACACAGCAGGATCTGTGCTCCCAGAGTCCTTTCATTGTAAAAAATAATAAAAGTAATCCTGTGACTGTGATGGTTCTGATTTGGCAGAATCCAATTTAATTGCCTTGCTTAGAATTGAAGTACATGTGTTTTCGCTATATCTGAAAATAAACAGATATTCATGGGAGAAAAGGAATTATTTTGTTTTGTGGATGCACAGGCTGATCTTTTTATATTTTGTCTACTGTACTTCTTTTAAAAGAATAAACAAAATTATTTTTAGGTTTCTGAAGCTGTTTGTTCTTAAGATTGTTATCTAAAAGTTATTGTCCATTGAACTGTGAGGATTTATTTTATGGTTCTTAATTTTAGGGATATCAGAGAAAAAGATATTTTATCATGAACTCAAGACTGTCTCAGCGTTTTAGAGTGACAGCCTTTTCAATCCTGCTTCCCCAAATCATGAACCCTCTCCAACTGGGCAGGTCTAGGTATTTCGCAGAGTAACTAGCAGTCCTTCCTTCTACCTTCTTCAGATTCAATATTAATACAGGAGATTTAAGTAATAGATGATCCATTTTATTTTGTTCCATGGAGAAATGGAACTTCTAGCAGTCTATACAGCTATAGATGTTAAATTTTTTTTTGCTCTTTCCCTAACTACAATATCAGTACTGCTAAAATCTGGTATCATTGGGACAGCTTTATATTCTCAGTTGTGAGGCTTACAGAACCAAGTTTTAATTATTTACTTACAATTCATCAGTTAATTATTTAACAACATAATTCAGGAATTAAGAGCTGTATTGTGTTGACATAGTGTGAAGTCAATACAAGTGTGCTACCCTTTTCCTCTAATCTCAGAAAGATCCATTACTGGATCAGGATGGCTTTTATTACATCTTTTCCATATGATTATCTTCACTTTATATTTCAAATCTATTCATCTTGTTTGCTTGCCTTGCTTCTAATTTTTAATTTCCTTTCCCCCTCCTCTGCCTTTGGAAGGCAGCACACTTGTTTCTTTCATACATACCTCTTAAGTACTCATTATTCAAAAGCCCTTTCCTTATTTATCATTTTTCTCCTCTACCTCACTACAGTGGCTTTCCTGCACTGTGTCTATGTTCAACCTAATTTTCTCTTCAGTGTTTCTCTCTACTAGCCCTCTTTTATACTAATTAAATTTGTAAAGCATAATACAGCTATAATTAATTAGCTGTCATAACATCCATGTGATTTTGGAAAGTAATCATCCACTCTGAAAGAGGAAGAGGTTAAATGGCTTTGCCAAACCCGTCTGATAAGAATTGGCATGGAAGGACCTGGGAGATTCCCAGGCAAAGTCTCCTGCTGTTCTCTGTCCGTGCTTGTTTTGAGACTTGTGCTAGCTTCTGCCTCATGGCCTCAACAAGATGTTATTTATGATTACCAGTCTTCCTTCAATCCATGCATCCCTTGTCTAGCTAGGAGCTGTGTTATAGTATGAGGCTAACAAATCCCACAGAGGGGGTTTATATAATAATAATAGGAATGCTCTTATGTGGAAAGATCTCTGTGTCAAACTTGTGATCTTCCTATTCAAGCAGTATTTCTAACATGATTTTTCATACTTATGGCATTAAGAATATTGCAAATAAAAGTTGAGTTTACCCAATTAAAAAGAAAACAAACCACAACAAAAAAACAAACCAAAACTGCTGATAAAAGATCAGTACAGATGTGTGCATTTCACAGGAGAGCTGTCAGGGAAAAAAGAAATTGGCAGCAGGGAAATAGGAAAGTTTCAGAATTCCAAATTACACCCACTGATCCAAGCCGCTCTGTGCTGGCCTCTGCCCTTGGGTGGAAGTCAACAGGATATTGCAAAACTCCACTGAAGTGACACCAGTAATTCTGAAGAAATCTCACCTGTACAATGAATATATTCTTAAACCAACATTCACGGAGTAGTCTATTTGTCCAGCTAAATTGACTTTGTCTCTTTAATTTCTTCTATAGTCAAAGGAGGGAGAGGCTCCTTGAGATGGTGAATCAGTGCCCCAAAACTTTATTTCTCCTCTGAAGCACCCTTGGCAGGGTTCTCTATGTTTGCTGCTGTGAAGGAATCTGGCAGAGATGAGACCCTTTGCTGAGGAGGGTGTGTAATAATCCACATACTGCAAACTGCAACCAGCTGTTTCAAGCTCCCTCTACCAAGTGTGGCCTCAGGAGCCACCTTAGGCTGAAAGGAGCAGAAGTTGCAAGTGAGCTGCACCCTGCTGAGCTGTGTGAGGAGCAAGCACCTGCGTGTGATGCCCTTCAGGTGATGCAGCCTGGCACACAGGCTGCTGCTGGCAGGCACCTTTCCCTGCTGTTGCATCCTGTCTCTCTATCTCGGCTTTCTCTTTGCGTGCTTGCACAGCCACAGCTGCTTAATGGAGTCTGGGTCTGCCAGCTGCCTCTCCTAATGTCTGGCCCAGGGTGGGAGACCTGCAGTGCTGTCGGAAAAGCAGCAGGTAGGTTCACTTTGGTGTGTCTCATTATAGGCACTACAACAAGTAAATTAATTTTGTGTTCATCTTTGAGGCAGCCTGCGCATGTCTGGCCTCCCCAAATTGTACTGTAGGTAAAAAGATGCGGTCTTTGCCTGAGCTCCATTACCACCTCTCTGTTATGTGTCCTGAGACCAGTGCACTTTCTTTTCCTAGCAAATGGAAAAGCAGGAAAGTAGGCTGTTCATTTTTCTCTTGTTCTAATTACATTAAATCTAGTGCCTGGTAGAGTCCCTTTGCCACTAGGAGCAATCCAGTGGAGGCCAAACTTGGAAACCGCAGGTGCTGATCTGAGATCCATTGGTTTGTCTTTCTGGCTTAATCCATGCACTTGCACTCACTCCCTCATTTTGCCTGTCTGGAAACTGCTTCCATACAAGGGAAATGCTGCCACTCTAATATTTCTAATTCTGGGTTTTTGTTTTCCCTTGGGCTAGCCAGAGAATAAAGGAGAAAAAAATCACTAAATGCAACAGAATCAGTAAAGTTCTGGAAATAAAAAGTAATAGGGAAAATTAATCATTTGTTTTCCGCTCTTTCTTTCCATATTTTTGCAGTCAATGGATCCATTATTAAGAAAGACTGGAGAAAGAAGGCAGCAAAGAGTGATAAACCTTCACAGAGTTCAATTTGCTTACAGGCAATGCAAGAAGCAAAACTGTACCTTTTCAAGCCCATTTCTTTTTTATAATAATTTTATTTATGTGACAGATAACAATTACAGTCAGAAGTCTTTTCTATGATTTGTTTTAAATTAAACCTCAAGGTTATAATTTCCAGTTATAGTGCACAGCAAGATAGGTTTCACAGATCTCATTCTATTCTTGAGGCCTTTTATGTTCAAGGCTCTGCTAGAACTGTCTATTGCACTTGTTTTTACCTGATGGATCATGGAGGGAAAATAATGGATTCAGTTATGAGAAATAGTAATAGATTTTTTTTTGAACAGACATAAATTTCTATGTTTAGATAGAATAAAAGGATCAGGAAGAGATAAGTTGAATTTTTCACAATAGACTGGTCCTTGTGAAATTCACTTCATATAAATTGTACTGAGATGTCTTTTATGTAATGTTTTATTTATGTAATTCAGTTATTCTTTGACAACTAAATCATTTTATGTGGTTTTACAAATGATAACTTAAAAATGTCCAGCCATAAAGAAAGAACCTCTATTTTTCTTAAACTCTCCATTCCTCAGAAAGTTATGGAACAATGCAATTGAGAAGTAAGTGTTAGAGAGTCCCTGGTGTTTATTTTTTTACTTCTGTTGGAGAACTTCTCTCACCTAATCTGCACTCAAGAACATATGATAGGGTAACAGGGAACCTCCTGTCTCTCATACTGCTTTCTTTTACTGTCTATTATATCCCATATTTGCTGTCCGAAATACTTGACTATGAGCAGAATTTTCTTTGTGTATTTTTGTAACTTAAAGCAAACAAGGAACTGAACCAGCTGAGTGCATTATTTTGTTCAGACTCAACAAATTATCAGCACACAGAAATGGAGCACATGACTTATTCAAGTGATTGCTCCTTGTGCTCTCTCTCCCACATGCTTCTGTTTCATGACTATAAAAATTGCTCTAGCAACACATCCACTGAGTGCCCCACAGCCATTGTGACTGGTCAGCTATTGAGGTGTATGGATCTTGGAGCAAATAAAAATGCTGCATGTAGGAACTGCTCCTCTGTGCTGGAAGGGGTATAAGTGCATGGTGTCTTTTTGTGGAAAGCTGAGTGGCTTTCATTCTGTTCCAACAAGATCTGGGCCAGTGTGTGCCTCAGCCACTGCTGCAAAAGTTTGCTCAGAAGAACTGTCCATGCTTGAACAAAATACTGAACTGGGGTCTATGAAAAAAGGCTTAATTCCATCCACGCTTACTATTAGCAGGTCCATGTAATTTATTTTTTTAGTCTCAGGCTTCTCAGGAAAGACTAATGTGAAAGAAAAAAAAAATCAATGGCATGTATGCTGGGGAAATCACTGAAAAGTACTTTGGCATTTTAATCTTCACAGCTATATTGGGCTGAAGAATTCAGTCTGGCCTTAGTTTGGTACAGAGAAAATTAAAATGCATATTTGAAGCATTCAGTAGCCCAGAAATGAATTTTAGCCAATTTCTGGATCTCAGCATCATTAGAATTGAAAACCATGATAGAAATTGTACCTTGGATCCCACCACTATTTTCAACAAAATTGATTCTTCAAAATTAAGCAGATATGGAGAGGATACACTGTCTTGATTTCTTTCTCCTTCCCCCTTTTATTTACCAATATCGTTACAAGAAGATTAGAATTGCCACTGAGTAAAAAGACTCTTTAGTTACGCTGAGAGATAAAGAGGTTTTTTTCACTCTTTTTCTAAAGAAAAACAAAGTTGAGCCTTAAAGAGTATTCCTAAAACTACCTTAAAAAAAAAAAAAAAGAGAGAGGTAGGAATGGTTTTTCATACTTTCACATTTGTTCATGTCTTTAGAAAAGACAATGGGGAACATTTCATAGCAAAGAAATTGAGCATTTCAGAAAGCTGCTACTGAATGTGTAACTTATGGTCTAAATAAGCTGATTATGCTATTTACACTCTTTAAGAAAAGCATATTGCATTGCATTATTTTTCTTTAATTACTTTGATATAACTATCTGTGCATACTGATTGGACTTATGTGTTTTAATATGTTAGAGAATTCAAATATGTGTGTGTAGCTCTTTAGTTTCCTCTTTCTCTCTAGCTGGACAGTTATATCTCTCTACTTAAAGGAATATCTAAACATTATAAAGTTTCTGTTGTTGTCATGATGATTTTCATGGTTTTCAACATTATTTTTTTTCTCACACTATATTTTTCCTATTCTTGGTATTTAAGAAACATTTACTTGGATGTTTTTATTCTATGATCTATTTATTTACATTTGCAAAGAGCAAAACCCACTCATATTCCAAAGTGCTCTATTACTCTGCCAAATGTTTAAAACTATCAAAAAAGAACATATTGATGGGTTGTTTTTTCTCTGAGGCAGCTTCCTATAAGAAATACCTGTCTGCTCTGTGTCATCACTAGCATCTTAGTTGCACAGCAGTCTCAGAAGCCAGAAGAATGAAAACTGAACTTGCATGTTCTTCTAGAACTCCTTAGCTCTGGATTAATTTGCACCAAAATAAAAAGTTGGAAAAATGTACCTTTCATCATTCCTTTTACCTCATCTTCCAAACATAGGCACCAGTCCTCCAAAGTCAGCAATGTCACCTGGAGCCACACCCTTACCACAACACTTCGATAATAACTGTCTCCTCTTCCACCATCAGCACTGGCTGTCTCCTCAGCAAGCTGGCTTTCATCCATACTATCATCTCTGCCAGATACCAGATCAGTTATGGAAAGAGAGACATGCAGTAACAAGTTAGAAATCCAGCAGTCATCCCTGATTTAACTGTCCTGCCATGCACAGGGACATTGGATTACAATAATTACACAGATTCCTGTTGCAGCTGACAGACTGTTTTGGAGCTGGTGAGAAATGACTCAAGGCAAATCTTTGGGAACCCTCAACTATGAATGAATGAATAACATAACTACAGTCAGATTAATAATGTACTGAAATTTGGAAGAGATGAGGTATGAGAGCTGCTACTTTACAAACTTCACAACAGCCTTCCCTGAAAGAGAAATGCAGGCCTGTTTCTTCAGGAAAGGGGTGATGGAAATTCATTGATGGTGGGGCACAAGAGAATGTGATGGTTCCCTAAATTCCTGACATCAAGGTCTTAATATTGATCTGACATTTTCCTGTGCAAGTAGAATTAGAAAATGGACTAGTGTAGGTGTAGTGTAGTTTTTCTGGTGTAGGAAAAAGCAGTGGTACAGGGCATGACCCTAATCTAAGGTGTTAGTAAAGCATAAATCTGTAAACATGGCTGGTGGGAGAGAAGGCTGGCAAGATATTTTTCTATCTGTACTGTGATTACAGGGGGGTCTGACCCCTAAAGTGTTTGTCTCAAAAAGCAAAAACAGACACTGGAGACCAAAACTGAGAGGAAATTTCACCACTGTCAATTACTTTTAAGAAAACTTCTGCCTTACAATCCTGTAAGGCAAATGCTGGTGACAAACTTTAAGTATTTGTTTGCACACTGTGGATATGTGTAGAAATATCCCAACTAGCTTCAGCTGTCTGGCTGCAGAAGTTGCAGTCATCTGGCTATGGCATGTGAAAACAGATGTTCCTGATTGAGATCATTCTGACTTTCAATGTGGATGAGACATCTGATTTCTGAAATGACATTGGTTCATGTTGGAGCTCACAGACAACCAAGACTATGTTCTTGTCTCAGAAATTGTGCAGGGAAAGACTTTGTTTTGGAAAGTGTTTATACCCTGCTCAGCTGCTTTTCCATGATCTCTGAGAGATTTTACAAGACCTCAGGTTGCAGTAGCAGAAGATCCAATCCTACTGCCATTGACTTTCTGTATCAGCAGGAGTAGATAATGACCTGGGTAAGTTAGCATAGTTTCTCAAGAGAAAATAAATGAGAGATAAAAAGGAAGCAGAGAGTTCAGAGCAATAAATAAATTGGGTTTTGAATCAGTTATCCATTTAAATCTTCAGGTTTGTATGGATATTTTATTTTACTCTTTAAACTTGGAGGTTTCTAAAGTTTGTTGGGTTTTTTCTCCCCCTCTCAGGAAAAGCAAGTCCTAACCAGAGACATTACTATTGTCTAGAATTTCTAGCTAATTTTAATTTAGTTTGGCAAGTGAAACTTTTAGTGTCAAACTGACCGAATTTGATAAAAGTTGGAAGCACTGCCATGCCAAGATCATTTCCCATCCAGCTTTGTAGCTTTAGCCCTGTATAGCCCAGTAATGCCACAGATGCCTTGGTAGGTCAGTGGTAAGATGAAACAGCTTCAAGGTGATCCAACAGCTCCCCCCATCCTGCCGCTGGAGTGGTACATGGTGGTATCTGCATGTCTGTCTCCTGAAAACACTTATCCTCTCCATTTCAGGACCATGCAATGTAGCTGTGATTTCCTTTAATCAATTGTCATGCTAATAAAGGAAGGGAATTTGCTAATCCCTGCCCCATACAGTGATAAGAGGTTTCATATACTTGTGGCTTCTGGAGGTCTGATAAGTGCATATCACCTCCTCTCATAGGTCCAAAAACTCTGATATAATTTTGTTTTTCTTAATCACCCTTGATATAAGAAATGTGGCTCCAGCCATTAGTTATCATGTAAAATGATTCTTGAGGGCAGAGATAAAATATCCAGAGTATTAGACAAGAACCACATTTTATTTCTTTAATTCTTCATATAACTAAATTATGAGTTATAATGAGATATCATAAAAGATTTATTTAGGGTGGGGTTTGGAAAATCGTTGCAGGAAACAAACTTAGAAGTATAAGTTGTTTATTATATTGGTCTTTCTTTGGCCTGATCTGTGGAATAAATGTATTCTCAACAGTGAATTCTTAATGTACTTTAGAGCAATATAATTTAAATATAGTGCAAGTGTCAAATATTGATCTGGTGTTGACTCATGACTGATATCTAAATCATAATGGTGCTGTTTCTTAAGGCTACAAATATCTGACCCCTTACTTTATTATCTTTTATATTTTATTAACAAAATTAAACCTCTGTCCTTCTAAAATCAAAATTTACAGTTGCATACTCTCTACATGAACACATTTCAGTGGCTCTCAAAGCAGCTTAGAAACCTTCTGGCACTTCAAAGAAGCTTTTTGAAATTAAGAAATAACAGTTTTCTCTATGGTATTTCCATGCTGCAGGCAAAGGTGTAACTTCATTCTCTGTGGATATAATAAAGCTTTACATGACAAGGTAACTTGGCACCATTACCAAATAGTTGTAGAAAATTAGAACCTATTACCAGCCTTACTGAGAAAGCTGGAAAAATGCATCACCAAGTTAATCTCTGCAATTTTGTTATTGTTTGGCCTCCCTGTTAGCCTTCACTAGCTGGTGAAGTTATATCAAGTAGATTAGCATAAATTTCAATAACTGCAATGAAGATATATTTTCTCTGTACTTTTGAGAAACTGATTAGGCTTTATCACCTGGTCATCCATGTTCAGTGTGTTGGTTTCAAAAGTGGAAGGTGAAAGTTTAAGAGTCTCCAGAGTGGCATTTTGAGCTAGCTCTCAAAATGCTATAGTTTTGCACCCATCACAGGTGACTTGGAGCTCAGTACACTGCAGGTAGGTGTTCAGCTGAATGCTGTTTCCACCCTGTGTTGCTGCAGATGCCACTAGTGGATTCAGTTAATGGGTGAGGAATGGCCTGTACAAAACACAGACTTATTTTGATTTACAATGACAGCTACTGAAAATAATTTGTCTGCCTTAACTGGGTGAAGGTAGGATTAAAAGACAAGCAAAGAGTGAGAATGCCTATGGGGATAAAATGTTCCTGTCTAAAGACCAGCACTGCAGTCAAGAAAGTGACAGCTAAATACCTGGGGTCCTCCTTTGGATGCTTCCAAGGTAATGAGGCTAAAAGGCTGGGTCTCCTTGTGACATTATGTGAATCCAGTAGGATTTAGATGTTCTTTGTTTATTTTGGATAGGAAAAATTAATTCAAAGAAAGCCATCAAGTTTTTTCAAAGGTACAAATTCCTTTGGCAGTTTGACTGGCTTTCCTTGTGTTGGCATAGGAGGTAGTAGTGCTGGGATAAAATTTACAAAAGGCTTTTTCAAAGTTGATGTGGTGCGTGGCATCATCAAGCCTTCAGCACAGTCTCTGTAGTGATTGCAGCCATGAGATGTGTAGTTATAGACTATATACACTTATGTCTCCAGGCTCTTTGGCACAGGGCAGAGCTGGGACAGACCCACATATCACAGCATCTAGCAGCTTACATTATCTGCATTTCTACTGTCATGAATAGGAAGCTACAAAATAACTGTATATAGAGTATAGGATAGTTTTCATACTTCTGGGAAATGCCACCAAGAAGCTCATTCCTTCAGAGTCGGGGTTTTCCAGCCTGACCCTCGCCCTGGTACCTCCTCTCCTTTTTCTCTTGCTCTGTGTCTCGGATTAAAAAGGAACACTCCAGCAGTCCCACAGTCTTTGGAGGTTACATTTAATTTTTTTTTTTGAGATGGTGAGTGTGAGTATGTGGTTTTGTATGTGTGTGGTTTGATTTTGCTTTGCTTTGTTTTTAAATTTTCTCCAGCAAAGGCATAAACAATTTAAGTAATAGAACAGTTTGGGAGGCAATGTAAAAGCCTGTGTGGAGACCCTGACATGGTCAAACTGCCTCCTAACCCCAAATTTCACTAAATCATCTTTCAGTTATGATGCCACAGACACTATTGACATGCAGGTATTTGCTCAACTTGACTTTGCCTGCTGTGATCCTTCTAGCTGTGGAAAGCCTTGCTAGCCTTGAACTTGAATTCAACCTTTAACATTTCTGAGAGAAGAATTTCCTTTTCTATCTTTCCTGATGCGGTGGGGGTTGAGGATAGAAGACAAATGCTGGATGTAGAGGCTGACACTTGCTAGCAGTTGCTTACTTGATTCCTTCTCCCCCTCCTTCATAGAAGTTTACTGAAGTGCAGGAAAAAAGTAGAGCAGAAACAGACTGGTATAAATTATTCAAGGATGCTGCTGTTTCTAAGAAGAATCCAGAAGGAGTCTGCCTATAAAACATTAACATGATATTTTTTGAATTGTGATAGGTGGGTTGAGAGAAAAAAAACTTAAGAATGAGCAGAACACTGCTCTATGGAAACAGACACATTGTTTTAAACTACAAACAACCCTGCTTTATCACTGAGTTGCACACAATTTTCCAGTGATTATGAGTTTGGGAAAAAGGGAGATGGGGGTGTAACAGGACATATTAAAATCTTACAGATTCTTTTCAATAGGCTAAAAAAGCTCTGTTCAGTACTACTATGGGAAATCAAAAAAAACGAGTCAGAGTCCATCTGGGCTTCTTTGCTATTTCACTCCTTTGGCTAAAACTGGGGAGTGATCCACTTGCCTGACTTAAAATGTTGAAAACTCCTTTTTCCTCTGATTGACAATTTGGAATCTTAACTTGGTTGTGACCTGTCTGATTTCCCTGGAGACTCCAAAGTATAAGAGGTACAAAGAAGGTGTAATTTTTTATTTAGCTTCAGTAGATAGTAACAATACAATGGTGCCAAATTCCCTTATTTGATAAAACTTTTTTTTTGATTGGGAAGCCCTGTGGCAATGTCAAATGCCCTCTATTCAATGGCATCCCTATATCTTAGAACTAAAATACTATTTTGGACAGACTGAAGGCAATTTTCCAGGTGAATAAAATATCTCCCAGGACTAGAGACAGTGAACAATACCTTATGTTGAATGGAGAAACTATGTAGAATTCATGAATTTGTCACTGTATTTTTGGCTTTGTACCTTTAGCTCAATATTTCAAATCTTTGACTCCTATGATTTAGCCCTATGGCCTTTCTCTTTTTCCCTATAGGTGATTCAAGCTTTCTGTTCCTAAAGCAGGTTTTCTGCAAAAGCAAAGTGTACTGCCTATACAGAAACTAGGCATGAAAGTGATACTCACAAAAGGCCAGCCTACAGAAGTAGATTTCCTTCTCTCTCTCTTCCCATATGTAATTTGTATATAGTACGATTTCATTTCCCAGCTGAATTTCTTTCTTTACTGTTTTTGTCCCTCTTGGGCTGATTTTTTTTTCTCTTCTCAGTCCTGCAGTGTATGATCTTCTTTTTATCTGCTCACCATTCCTTTTTGCCTCAGATACACAATGCCAATACTATTTCAGTCAAATTTTTAACAGATGAATAGATTTAAAATAATGCAAAGTTATCCTGCCCACTTTGTCCAGGCAGAACAGGAAAATAACACCTTTGCATAGTTAGCAAAAGGTGATATTCAGAACTATGTCTTTGATTACATTTTTATGAAATAGGAATGTCCCCTAAAATGGACCCTAATTTTTGTGGTGTAGATCTGTTTTAGCTCCCTCTTGTTACTGAATGCAGGGCCAGAAAATATTAGTGTTTTTTTTTTTTTTTTTTTTTTTTTTTTTTTTTTTTTTTTTTTTTTTTATGCCCCAAAAGTAGACTCCAGAGTTTTAGGCCTGCTTACAGCATGGAGGGGCAAATTTGAGGCACTGAATGTCCCTTATAGAAACCTGGAGGCCTGCAGACCAGGTTCCCACTTAGGCAGGCTCATCATCTTCTGTAAAAGCAAACATCCTAGTTTGGGAATGAGGGGCCATTAACTCACAGAAGTGTAAGCCAGCCCAGGTAACTCTGATCAGAGAAATACTCTCTGGTGGTTGCACCTTGTGCCTGTAAGAGATCAGAAGATATTATTCACACATGTATTTGTTTGCTCGCAGTTTTGTTTCTTTTGTATCCCCCAAGGTATTAGCTTCTGCCTTCCCCACACGCAGGTGATGGCTGAGTGCTGTGCAGCAGGTCACCCTGGCAAGAGGCAGCATTTGTGCCATGCCTTGTGCCAAAACTCTGCTGCTGGAGTGCCCCAACTGTTCACTCTCCATTTCTGTCTTGGCTCAAGGAACAGCCACCTCCTGCCACGTCTGCTACTACAGAGCAAAAACTGGATTCCCACCATTGCCGCAGCCACCAGCCAACTCCTACTACTTCTGCAGAATGGACAAGAGCAGTCACATTTACTCAGTGTGCATGCTTCCCACATGTTAACCCAGACATGCCTTAGGCTTGCCAATCACTTGCTCCTGTGCTGTTAGAATAGTACATGTAATGCCCCTCTGTCTTTTGGATGGAAGCGAGACTGACAAGATGTCACCTGTAAGCCAGGAAGCTTCATCCCCTGAATTAAAAACACCAAACCAAAGTGCTAAGACAAAATCCCTTTTGCTCATTAAGTTTGACATGATGCTTGAAGGTGGTAGGCTGAGTAGGCACATGGGAAATCTGTGAGAGTCTTCAGGCTTTTTCTCCCCCAAGGACTGGATGTGAGAGAAAACACAGCTCTAACATGCTGAGTATTCAGCATGAGGGAGCCAGGCAAAGCAGTCAATGTTTCTTCAGCCCCAGCTGCTGGTTGATTGATGGGAACTGAGCTGGTGATAATTCTGGAGGGAGATGTTTGCCCTGTCTTCCATCTGGAGCTGCTGTGTTATGACTCATGGGGACGGCTATTGAACAGGCTGGGCTGGCAGACCTTCTCCAGCAAATCAGACTGGAAGCTGTGGAAATAAGCAAGCTATCCAGGGATGCTTGTAGTGAATGCAGTTTGATGTATCTAATGCTGATGGCTTTCATAAAAAACACAAAGTGCTGGGAAAGCAGAATGTCTCTCTGTCTTTAAGACAAGGAAACAATTGCAGATGTCATCTTCTGGCTCTCAAAATGATTGTTTTTATGGGGCCACACTCTTGGATCTGCTTGATGCATCACTGTAAAGTACTTTAGCATATAAGGCTAAAGCAGTAAAGGTGGTGCCAGCTCCTAGGACTTAAATTGCAGAGACTCCCATCTCTCCTTGACCCAGCATCCTTCTGTGCCTGAGACTTAACATAAGGTTCTGAACCAGATAGGTCATTGCAAAGCATTCTGTAAGGCAAATGAGGATGTGCTGCTGCCTAAACATGGAATTCTTTAAACAATATTCATTAATGGATATCTAAAGCAGGCACAATATTAATAACTTGCTTCAATTTTGGTGGCCCAGGAAAAACATCAAGCTCAAGAGAATCCAGGAGAAAAGAAAATGTAGACATAAATTGTGCAATATGGTACAATGAGAAGGGATTTCCCATGGAGAATCACAACTGAGGTGTGATGTCTGAGGTGAATATGCATATCGTAGAGTACTGGAAAACACCATTCCATATCTACGGCCGTCTATCTATGCTGGGGAGAAAAAGTATTTCCAAATACAGAAGAAAATCCAAGGAGACTTGCCCAGAGCACGGCGCCTTTAATCTTAAAATGTATTGAAATTGGTCTACGTGCAGAATTTCTGCTGTAGCTCTGGGTAGAAAAGTCTTTCAGCTCTATTCAGAGAAACAAATCCCCATATCCAAAGCACTAGGGATGGGAGGCAGACTATGGTAGCTCTTGTATTAACACCTGGGTTTGGTTATTTTAGCTTAAGGTGGGGTTTGTGGCTTTTTTTTTTTTTTTGGTGTGGTTTAGAGATTTTTAAATTTTGCAATCTACAAGCAAATTGATGAAAGAATAACATTTTTCACATTGTTTTCTATGTGTTAAAGAAATTTCACTTTGCGTAATGATTTGTGTTCAGTGGTTCTGTATATAACTACATAACACTGAAAATGTAATTTTAATTTTTTGATTTTCTATAAATATTTAATTATTTCTCCCTTTAACTCAATATTTAATTCCAAACCCTCACTTTACCTCCTTACATTTTTATTTTCTTACCTATAATTTAGAATATGATTTAAACATGTAGTTATTTATAATCATTCAGACTAAATACATGCCAGTTTACTTCTTTCATGTTTATTTTTCTTTGTAACATTTATTTTTTTGCGAAAACAGACATCCTCCTGGGAAAAAAAAAAAAACCAAAAACAAAAAACAACAAAACACTTGTCCTGTAACTAATTTTCATTTCATAGATTAGAATTTTTCTTAAAAATAGAAATAAATGAAAGGGCAGGTATTGGAGCCAAAGGAAGTGCTTAATTGAAGTCATCTAACTGAAAGGTTTATAACCCTTGGTGTCTATCCAGAAGTTCCACCTCTAAGCCCTTTTGCATTCAAAGTGAAGTGCCTGGCATACAGAGAAGAAACGTGTGGAGGGAAAGGATTGATCATTTCTTGTCTCTTTAAAGTCGTTGGAATTCCTCAACATGCTCTTCAGTATTCTGTCCTTCATGGTGCCCTTGAAAATGACATTTTCTCACTGCTGGTAGGCACAAGTTTGCTGAGCACGTTGTAGTTAAACTTGAAGAGTTTAGTAGATTTCTCAAGCTGAGAACTCCCAAGTGACTTCTTCCTTCCTTCATTTGCAGCTGGTGGTTTTGCAAATCTGTAACACCAATAGGATTTAAAATATTTTAACTACTCTGTGTCACACTTTGAAGACATTTTCTGTATAATCTGAAGAAAATACTTGTGTAATTTTTACCAGTTTTATTAGGGTAAAGAGGAATTCTGATCCTCCTTCTGCTCCAAATGGTTAAGGTAGAAAAGCTATCACCACTGAAAAGGCTGTTTATGCAAAGCACTGTTTGTCTAGTGTAAAAAGATGACCTTAGATACTGTTTGTTCTTGAAAGTTAGTCAACAGAACTACTCAAAACCTCTTCACACACACACAAATCTGAAATACATATATTAACATGTAAAAAGACACCAGTTCTGTTATTTTCACAATTTTTTATCAATCTGATTAGAGGAATTTTAAAATTGTGTATACAAATAAAAATATTTTGTCTTAAAATGTCAATATGATTTTTAAGAATATTGTGAAATACTAAATTCACTTCAGATGTTAAAATGTTTTATTTCACTAGAAATAGAAACATCTTCACTTCTTTTTATGCTAATAGTTTTGAATTCACTCTGAACAAAGAGAGCACTTCTGCTTTTCATTTTAATTATAAGCCAACTGGAAAATCTTAAAATCTCTATAGAAATAAATGCCATTTTCCTTTAAACAACTTGATTCACACAGATAATCTCTAAGAGATTTTCCAACTCCCCTAAAGAAATTAAAACAGTGAAGTGAATGTTTATACACCTAAAATCACATTTTTATGTTATTGGAATCCCAAGTCTATTTAATATTTTGGTCAAATGAATTATCTCCATCATATCTGAACTATCAAATCTTATGTTGTTTAGAATCATGAATAAGCCCTGGGTTTATGTAATTTAAGATGGAATTCCAATTTATTTTTTCCTAATTTGTAAAAGTTATGCTATTAGAACTACTATCAAAGATTTAGAAATTGCACGAACGAACCTGGATAGTTTAACGTGAAAATACAGCAACAATAACAAATTCCACATTAACATGCAGTGGAAACCTGTTGAAATTTTCAATAAAATGAAAAAGAAACTGGGTGTAGTGTTTCACTTTTCCTTAAACAAGATATCTCTCCTTTGTCAACTTTTAAAGCCTGTAACAGAAAAATATTGAAATCAATGACGAATGAAGCACTGTGCGACATGAAAAGGGAAAGATGTGATTTTTTTTTGTCAGAAGGTGTGAAATGTACGGACTTTCTACCATGATTTGTTTTTCATTAAAAAGAATAAATAAACACAAAATCAAATAATTAAATGAAATGGGAATACATTTAGAAAATATCTTGCTGACCATGTATTTATGTTTTGCTCCTTACTTTTTAACCATAAATATTTATGAAGAAACTGAGATATCCTTTGGACTTAATCACATCTTTAAGCAGTCATCTAGATTGGAAGGAGAATTCAATGTTTGTGAGTTGTTTGTAGTCACATTATCAATTCATCATGAAATAAAAATTAACTTGTTGACCCTCTGTGAGTATTTTGGCAACAATGGACTCAAAGTTGTGAATTTGGTACCTCTTTAACTCTTTGGCTTTGAAATACCTTGGGGGCATTTTAATGTAGTTTTACAAGGATATAAAGGTTCATCAACAGTTTATTTTAGGATTTTGCTATTAGATGTAGATTTAAGTGTGTGTGCGCAAAGTGGGATAAAGTCTGTGGATGCAGACATCGCTTTTTTTTATGCCAGATAGACAAAATTAGTGACCTTTTAATGGCTTGCAAAAATGCTTTTGTACTTTACTTTTCTACAGCTGTAGTAATTCTAATTACTCCATGAATAAACATTTATTTGCATATGTCTAAACACTATTGGCATCAAAATCTACTGCAGTTGGACTAGCACTAAACAATCCAAAATCATATGATTTACAATATTACAGCTGTATTTACATTGCATGTCACCGCTGGGCTTAAACCTTGGATTTAAACATTAGGTAACTTCTTCCTTACTTGTTTTAAACCTTTCCTAGGCCCTCTCATCTCTTGGTTCCTTTTGGGTCAGTATAAAGGAGCTGAGGTTTGACCAGCTATTGCTGTTCTGTCAGCTGACCCCAGAGCAGACATGAACTCTGAGGTCAGCTCCAAACCACAGCTGGGCTACTGAGCCAGCCTCCCCCTGCTGGGCTGCCAGCCTACCTGTGGCCACAGTACAGCAGGCCAAAGCATGGGGGTCTGATTCTGCCTGCACACACGGTGAACACGTTTCATCAGTTCAAAGTTTCATGCCAGGCTAGTAAATGAAGGTGGTAAGGATGCCAGAGATGAGGAGGTTTCCCTGCCCTTTCCCCTTTTCAAAGGATCAGCCTGTCCAGGCTGAAGTTGGGGGCAATCTTTCTACTGTGTACAAGTTGAAATCTGTCCAAATTGCCTTAAAAGATGTAGGAAAAATGTCATTGCCACCTTTGGGGACTTCTTATCTCTTAGTGCATCTTTGACCCTGAGGCTCAGAGCTGAATTTTGGAAGATCTGTGAACTCCTGCAGATCTGTCTAGAGCTGCTGCACAACTCTGGTTATCAGCTGAACTATTTGGTCTGGTCTTACTGTTTAGAAGTCATGAAATACATAAAAGGCAGAAAAAAATATTTAGACCATGCTCACCTTTTCATTTCTCTGATACACAAGCTGTGATATTTGTGTTCTGCAGCTGTCTGATAAGCCCCTTATTGCTCTTAGTGCTTTAGTGGCCTTTTATGTATGGATCTTAAGTGTTGTGTGTATCCAGAAACAGCTAATGGAAACCAGCACATGTGAACACAAACATGACAATGGGCTCTCAGAGGAGAGTATCGTGAAAATGGAGTGTCGTTTACTGGTTGCATGACTGGATAAAATGCAGCTCTTTTCCTGCTTCATTCTTCCCTATTTTTCCCTTGGTGGAGGATTTCTAATTTTATTTCTAGTGTAAGCACAGATAAAATCTATTCAGTAATATAATAATAATAATGATAATAATAATAATACACATATTTTCATATCTCTCCATATTATGTAGTCACTTTTCAAAACACATTTTAAAAGGTAATTGTTGAAACAAAAAAGGGACAGACTCACTGTTTACTTTAATAAAGTGAGACTGATACATACCCCAAAAATTTGCTTATTATGACACATAAAGAAGGAAGGATGATTTTCATCTGTTTCACTTATGACCTTTTTTTCACTAGTTGCTCAACATATATTTTTAGTTCTACGCAAAAAAGAAGAATTGTACCTAATTGCCAAAGGCAATAAATTAATTACAGTGAGATCTGTAAACATCTAAACTGCATTAAAAGGTTTATTCTCAATTTAATGCACACAATTTAATTACTTAATGTCCATCCAGATTTTTTGGGTGCAAGGGGAAGAGGTGAACACATCCATATTATAGCTGAAAATGTGTGAGACTGTGGATCCCATAGGACGCGAAAAGATTGCAGTTCTTTAACTCCTCCTTACTTCTGGGGAAAGGTTAGAAATTAGCATAAGAATGAACAATTTATGACAGAAAATAATACTGATGGGATGATCTGATTCTGCAAGGGACACATTCCCCACTGCAATGCAATGCCTCTATGTCCCAGTATCTATCAGGTTTAATATCTTTTAGCTCAAATAAGCAAGTGTGCTGGTAGTCCTGACAGGTGAAAGCGGAGAGGTTTTTGACTTACTCGGGAAAAACGGTGTGCGCTGCAGACTCAGTTAAAACTTAATCCTGCTGTTTTATCATGATAAGATTATTGTTGCCCTGGAAAACCTGACTCAGAAATGCTTTTCCGACAGATTACTGAGATTTTTCTTGTTTTTCATATCTGTCTTCACTTCAGCCCAAAATGTAACCAAAACTCAAGCAATCAGCTCATCTGAGTTGAAGGAGATTCAGTTATCTCCAAAAAGAGTACAGTGGGAGACTTGAGTCTTCCACGTTTAGGAGAAGTACCTTAGTTGCACAGTGACTACCTAATAGACATTAATTTTCTTCCTACTTCTGTTCTATTTTGTACCAGAACTACATCATGCAAAAAATCTGTCCTAACAAGAACTAATTTAAAAGTGGTGCATTTTTATCAGAAGTTTTTATTTCCAATGTAGATATTTTTTAACTAAAATCAAGACAAAATAAGCAAAAAAAACCCCACACATGATTGGAGATTTCTTATCCACTCAGCCTGTAATTTTCTACTTGGTGTAGGTTCCAGCTGGATCAGCTCTCAGCTCAAAGTGATTTCTTTTCTTCCTTGTATACTAATCCATCTCCTCAAGTTACTGCAACTTCCCTTAGATGAAAAGCAGCCAGTATTCTATACAAGTTCAAGAGTGATACCCGTGTTATGCAGTTTATTAGCAACCAAACCTTTATGATGGTTTAAAGAGGACAGTATTGCTTTTTAGTGCAATGCTTGTGTGTCTTCTGAGCCACTCCCGTGGCCAAAACAGACAATATTCTGGAGTCTCACACCTCTCACATACAGACAGTTCTAGATTTTGGGTGGCAGCTTATACCACCTGAAATGAGCAATGCTGCTTACTGTGAGACTACCAGAATCAGGAATACCTTTATACCTTTTACTGGTATAAAGGCTTTTAAGGGAGTTGTATAAAATCTGTATAAAATTCTATTATACTTAAATAAGTATTTTCTTATACTTAAGTTCAACAGTAACAAACATTTGTTAGTGCTCCAATTACTACACATTCTAAACTTCATGCTTTGATTTTCACACTCAGATGACAGGATAGGACAGTAGGCCTGTAGGCCTGGCTGAATGTCATGTAAGAAGTTCTATGTTTCCCTTCTTTCATTCTTGCTGTACTTCATTGTGTTACTCAGTGAATATAAATTTAGGACAGTTTTCTTGGAAGGGAATAAAAATGAATCTACACCTCCATTAATACTTATATATTGGCTTAGGTCCAGCCTTTTATTTGTTATGCCTGTGTTATACTGAAAGGAAGCATGTTATGAAAAAGCAATACTTACATGTTGGCACAAAGAAAGTAATTTTGATGATATTATATGTGTCACCATTTTTAATATTTTCAGAGGTAGTTTATTTAATGCAATTAAACTGGAAATGTTCAGTGAGAAGAGTTAACCTGATAAGAAGTCACTGCAGTGAGTATTTCATCTTTGACACATGGTTGAAACCCAAACAGTCATTTTCAGAAAAGTGAAAATGGCCCTTCCCTCTCATCGTATATTGCTTGAGATGAAACATTTCCCCTCACCTGTTCTGCAAAAGTCTTCTTAATGAATACATCTCATTATCACCTTCATTTAAATGAAGAAATGGAGCAAATTTTTAAAGACCACCTGATACTTTTCTGGTAGAACTGTGAATCAAGTTCCTGTGTATACATACCCCAACTTTTGACGTAGATTTCACTTCATCTGTCTTTAGATAACAACAGTCTCAATGTTTGCAGTTTGACTAATCATTGCAACTCCTTTTGTAGTTATCGAAGAGACATGGGAAGGAAGTTTTAGACTTGACTTTATGTGATATAGTTTGGTTGGATGTACCACTTGCTAAAGATCTTTTCTGTGACTACAAAGAGAGTCTAGGGGGACTAACGCGGATGTATATGTACACATTTGTTGACATGGTGCATTTATTCAGGTGACTCCTGCGTTTAATTAATTGCATTCACACAGTAGTTAATGAATGTGCTGCCTGTAGGATGCTACATTAACCATGTTGCATCAAGCAGAAATGGCAGCTAGTATACATTCTGAACAACATAGTCCTAAGTACCATTACGACCTTCTGTACTTTCAGACAAGTATGTAGCACTTGAACGATGCCTCACAAAACCAGTCAGTGATTCTTCCTCTCTTGCATAAAAACTTGCAAAAGATATTAATTAAATAATGTTTAATAGAGTACATGATATTTTAATAATACTGTCTGTTTATTGGGGCACATTGTGACATTTGGATTTCCTTCAAGGTCTTCTAAACCTCTATCATGACCTGCACAAATATACCTTCAAACTCGATTGTCCTGTAAAAAAGTACCAACAGCAGATTAACCGAAGCAGAAAATTATGTGACTTGCACAAAATCATAGTAATATAATCAAAAAGAACCAGAGTTAGGCTTGATGCTGACTGTAGCAGCCATGTTTCAATCTGGAAACTAAAAGTATAATTATTCTAAAATACTGGCAAGTTTAAACAATTCTAATTCAGCTTTAACAGTAGAACACAAAAGACAGTCTGTTTACTTTGGTGGATTTTCTTATCATGAAGTACAAGTGTGACTATTCATTCCCAGCCAGGCAAGTGTAGTCATCAGAGGCATTGCAGAGTCTTTTCTAACTCAAAGTGTTTGTTTTAAAACTGGAATATTTTCATTTATAAGCTTAGAAACATGAACAGTCCAAGGACTGTTTTCCCTGTTGCAGTGTTCTCTGGAGGACGCTTGATGGAGCCAGTAAGTTCACAAATCTTTCTGCATAGGCTCTGCAGCGAAAACATGATTATGTATGCTGGCTTCTCTGAAATGTGTCCAGGGAAAGAGGTGTCAAGGTGCTTCATCACCAGTGCCATTCATGAATCTCCACTAGCTCACACAGCAAACAAAAACAATTTAAGAGTATCAAGCAGAGTCTAACATTTCAGTGCATTTCTTTGGCAAAAATACCTACACTGGGGAAGGTGGCTGAATTGTTAAGATATTGTCCCAGAAGGTCTTGCCTGCAAGATCCCAGCCCTTCCTCAGTTCTTCCATTTTTCCCACCTTGGGAAGACCTAACTACAAGAAAGGTGGATTCTTGCCTGTATCCTCAAAGTATAGGCTTTGTGTTTGTTCTGAAGCTTTGCAGTACTTTCTTCATTATGAGGGTTTGAACAAGACACTGGGTAAATTCGAGTTGGTTGGAGGAAACAAAAGCTGGGATTGTTTTTGAGTCTGTAGTAGTAGGAACATCTTAGAGATGGTAAGAGCCTTTTCTCCTCTCCTTCTTGGCCCTTGGTGAGATAATAGAAGCAACCTGAATGTCACAGGAAGAATCAAACCACTTGAGGACTGAAAGAGATGTTTAACTCTTGCCTCTACTTCCCTCATGCTTATGGGTAAGCTATGGGCTTACACAGTCAGTACCAGTGGTTAAACACTGCTGTGTTTGTCTGGGTCAGCTCTCTCACTTTTTCAGAAAACTTGGTATAACCTTCTTTTCTCAGTTCACACTTCAGTGAACCCAGAATATGATTCTGTATTTCCCACGAAATAAACAAAAGAAAATTTAAAATATATTTACAAAAATGTCCCTTGATGAGTTGTAGAATAAAACTTTCATTCTCCCTTTTTCTTTCACCTCCAATCCACTAAGTGGTGGAAATTCAATCAACTTGTTTGGAAAGTACTTTGGACACTGCAGCCAGCAGTGCCATGCAGAGAATATTTCTGAGCCAGCAGAAATAATAACAACTTGTCTTAACATACTTTTTTCATCTATTATCTTTGGAATTGCATCATCCCTTCGAGGAGGTTTCAGTTTTTAACTTGAATTTTGATCAGACAAGTTAAATATCATTGCATCTCCGAAGTGTCTGCTGAAATACCTGTTCGTGTTCAAGGTCTTTCTGGGTATATTCAGACGAAATTCTGAATTTCCACAGTTAAAAAAATAATAAATCTCTTTCTTTTCTCCCAGAACGTATTCACAGGTGCAAGATGCTTCAGAGAAAGTGAACTAGTTTATTTTATTTCTGTTGCCCTATTAGCCCAATTTTATCACAGAGACATACTCTAACAGTAAAATAAATTAATTTAAGTCCTTCAGCCTTCATCTCCAGTGAATTATCTGAAATTCAGAATTGGAAGGTTCAAAACCATTTTGAATGATTTAGGAAGATAATGGCTCTCTTATTTGTAGTCTTCAAGTTAAGAACATACATTTGGAACTAAACATTAAAGTTTAAAGTAAAACTGTGGTCAGATACCAAGGGTATCCAACCAGTGGAACCTCATAAGGGGGATGAGACAAGCCTTTTGCTATGGTTCTGTCTGCCTCAAAAGTAAGGAAAAGAAAGAGGGAAAAAAAAAGAAAAAAAAAAAAAAAGAAAAAAAAAAAGGGGGCAAATGCAGAAGCCCAGGATCTTAGGAAAAAATGACATTTTCTCTTTTTTGTGGGGGATGTGTGTGCCTGCAATGGCTATTCTTGGTAAGATGAATATAAAAAGAATGTTTCAAGCAAAGATAGCAAAGAAATGCACTGGCATATAAAAATAGTGCCAAGGTGTTTTCAGTGAGAAACATTCTTAATGAAGAATCATATGGAAAGACAACTACTCAAAAGAACACAGGAATAAATTACGTTTATGAGAGAATTTCTCCTGCCGTCCCAGTACTTCACTGTTTAGTCTGGGAAACCTAGAAGCATGTAATGCATAACTTCTAACCTTTGCACTTTCTTTCCCAGTTGGAACCCTCCCAATTTCCCAGGAGAATTGGGGCATGAATATAGGAAGGATTGTGATGTTGTCTTGTTCCCTCAGAACTGCAAAAAGACAGTTTAGATGCATAGTGGTGCATAAACAGAATCTGGAGCTGAATGGAGGATACTCCTCTGGCTAAAGTGAAAAATACCAGAGAATATCTACATCTCTGAATGATGCTCCACATAGAGTTGGTATTGCACAGGCCCACTCCAAACTGTGAATTGAATAAGCACAGTGCTACATTTGAGTAAATATTCGCTGTTTTCAGGGTCTGAGCTAATATCACCATGTTCTGTTAAAAGATCAACATAGCCAGACTTAACTTAAGGACCAGGAGAAATATGCTGCATTTGAAGTATTCACCCTGACTTTAATTGCTGGAGGTTAGGATGATATATGAAGTTACTTAATACAGGGAGATTAATGGGGGTTATTAAAGGCATCTTAAAATATGTACAATGGTGTGATAACTGAGGTGAAAAGTTAGCGATACAATGAACAATAGCCAGTAGGTAAAACAAAAGCATTAGGCCTGGCAAACTTTGCCAAGAAATGGTGTTTATGCAAAAACTATTTCAGGGGAGTCACTACTTGCAACATTCCTTCGTCTCACCCCCAACAAAATCCAGAGTGGCTGGTTATCAAAGCAGGACTTTACTATCCATGTGTATTGCTGAGATCAGTGATGTGAACAAAGTAGTTATCTTGATCACTTATTTAAATCAGGAAAGATATACTTTATTGGTAGAGCTGCAGCAAAATTTAACACACACACACACACAAAAAAGGAAAAAAACAGAACAAAACAAAACCGTAAAGAAAAGTTGGTTATGTCTAGCAATAAGAGAATTCAGATGATCAATTAATAAATTCCATTTATGAGGGAAAGTAGTGATTGAGGTGATTCTGCAAAGGCAATGGCTTAACACTGCACTATTGAATAAGTATAATTAATAGGTTCTTTTAATTTCCTGGCTACTATGCTATGACAGACTGAGATTATGAGGGATTATACATTCCTATCACATAGCGAGTATCAGAATTCAAATGTCTGTTTTTCCAGGATTAAATTCACCCTGTTAAAATTCATCATCAGAATCAGCAGGCAATGATGTGTTACTTGAAATAATTTTAAGGTCTATAATAGAGAAACTAACCCCTTCACGAAAAGAAGAGTATCAAAGCAGATCAGAATGTATGAGCACAAATCAATTTCTATCCTATTTGGGGCATCCTTTTATGCACATTCCTGTGTATAAGCTCACTCTCATAGAGTTGGCATTATTGGATGAATTTCAATCTTCAAAAACAGAAGGATGAGATTCATAGATACTTGTTATCAGGAGATGCTGAAGTGCAGATTCTCAGATTTATTTATCCATGTATTTCTCTTCAAAATGTGTGAGAACCTTCTGGCAGTTCAAAGGCCTCTGCTTTTATAGAGCACAGACTTAGCTATGCAGTGGTTACTGTGTATTCTGTAACTGTAGTAATTCTTCTCTCTGTGGTTAAGAATTTAGTGAGAGATAAACCATGGCTGATTCAGAAAGACAAGAATATCTCAGATACTTTAGAGAAAAAGAGAGAAAAAGACAGAAGGAGATGTAAAATACGGCTGTGATACGGAAGACAATAATCTCTCCCTTGATGTTTGTAGGACAAGGAGGGTTTCATTGCAGCAGGTAAGACTTAGATCAGACATTGAGAAAAAAATATTCTCACACTTAAGAATAGGAGTAGGCTGCTGAGAAGTTATAAAGTTCACATTCCTGGGTGCTTCTGAAACAGACTGGACAAGCTTTTATGAGGAATGATGTCAGTAGAGATGTTCCCACCTTTGGGCAGGGGGTAAATGAAACAACCTTTGGATGTTGTTTTCTAGTCTTACTGTCTATAATTGCAATGATTTATGAGGCACAGAGCAGACCAGGTCCTACATTTGTGCCAATTTGCATAGCTGAGAAGTTGGCTTATTGTGTGCCTAATTCTTTACCAGCCATTAATTTTAAGTTAATTATCCTACTGTTCTTACATGTTAGATTGATTGGCCATATAGCATGGTCTGCATATCCATTCTGGATGGCATTAGTGGTGTGCTTGCAATCTCCTTCCTACTTATTTTTGTGAACTTCAACATGATGTGGAATTTGTCAGAATAGGCCTAGCTTTAGTCTTTGTGGGTGTGCTTGCTGAAAAGAATATGATTTACAGAAGTTCAGCACTTATTCTGTTCTACTGTTTCTGAAGTGAAGAATACAATTGCTAGATTACATTTCTTTACCTTAATTAACTTGTCCAATGAAAGATTATATTAAATAGGCTGTATTTTTTTCAAGGTCTTAATAGCCAGATTGACTCCTTTTGGTGTCATAACAAAACATTGTTGCAATGGCAGAATTTTTATCATCCAGAGTGTTTTTATTAATATATTCTATCACTTGGTTTCTGTAATGCTTCTGAATGTGTTCTGTGTTCTGTATTCTAAACTGTTGAGGAGCATTTGTCTGCAGATTTACATTAGGATTGGTTCTTGGAAGCTGCTACCACATCACTGTTTTGCAAGGATGTAAGGAATATTACTACATACTTCTTGATATCCTCAAACCATGTGTCTCAGTAGGTACAGCACTGTCAATGAGTAATAAAATCTCAGGAGAGGTTGGTGTAAATGGCAGAACTGGGACAATTCAGATCAGGCCCCAGAAGGAATGAAAGTTAATAGTTCAATTCAAATTGAGATGAGTTTGAAGGATCCCTTGTCCTTTTATTTGACTGTGGGTTTTACTCTAGTTTTGGTACACCAATCCAATGCTCTAGAGTATTCTGTATAATTTCAAAGTAGTACAATTCTCCAGACCTCTGTTTCAGCTAATGAGAATTTTGTCAGAAAATTTTGAACAGGACATTGAGGGCTTTCTTCATCTTAAGGTTTCAGTACCTACAGGTTAGAGTCTATAAATCTAGAGTTATAACTCTAGTCTAGAGTTTGGTGCCAGAGTTTAATAATCCAGAGCAAGGAATTATTTTTCTGAACATTGATTTTTGAGGCAGCCTGGACAACTAACTTAGATTTGGCTTGTAGTGTAAAGTCACCTAAGTTGAATGAGATAAATCCAGGGGTCAGGGTACTAATAGACAACCTTAGCCTGATGTCAGGCCTTCTTCCCACCTCTCATAGCACAGTGATTAAGAGCAAACTTGTATCTGTGCTTCAACTGTGCAAAACTATCTGGTACTGGAGAACACAGAGCTTTTCTTCCACATAATGATTGCTATGGATAGAGTTGGGGGACACAGGGGGTTGTGGTGGTGATCGTGTTTATGTGCTCTGCTTATTATTATTTTTCTGTTTTCTTATCATAGACACACCTTATGTCTCTAGGGCTGCACTGTAAGGTCAGCAAAATCATCTTTGAATATGAGAGGGAGATTGAAAGAAGATGAAAAAGGCTGAAGAACACTCTCAGCTACTTAATGCAGACACTTCCAATTGAGAAGTATGCAAGTGGCAAAGTGAAACCTGAAAGTATCAGTAGGCTTTTCACTCATTGGACTCTCAGTTATAAATCAGTTTGCTAGTCCAGACAGGGTGATCAGAAAAGAGACCACAGACCACCAGCCACTAAGTGCACCTACAGTTAAGCCTCCATCCCCATCCATGTCATAGAGAAGCCAGGCTTCCTTTCCTCATGGTGGCCCCTCAGGGAGGCTGCCAGTTCCTCTCATGAGCAGTAGGCTTCCACTGAGACTTTCTGAAGCAGACTGTGTTGAATTACAGGCATGTCTCCTAAAAGGGTGGAACCTGAGGAATGTTTCCCACCTCTCAACCTGCAAGAAAACACCATGTATCCTTGTTGGAGCCTGTTCATCCCCTCCCAAGAAGCATGGCTATCCCCTTCTGCAGATGGTGGAAGGAAAGGTTGGAAGGGCTCACAATGCATTGCAGCTCTTAAGCACTGCCTAGATGAGGGGAAACAGAAGAAGCAAGAGAAGTTTCTACACACTCTTAGGGCCAAGTCTCATCCCTAAAGCCATCTTAATTTCCTCTCTATCTTTCCTTGGACTTGAATGTAAGTACATATTTGAGGGACAAGTCATAGATGTTATTACTTACCTGAAATGTGAAGATGGTAGAATTGGTTTGCCAACACCCCCAACATAAAAACAAAACAAAAAAAATACAGTAAAATGGCAGACTCTTTACTGAGTTGGTATAACCACAACTCTTTTCTATTTTAAGAGAGTAATCCATGTTTTCATGCTTTTCTGCCTTTTCTGGAGAGGCCACAAGAAAGCCTGAATGTGTATATTTTAGACGGTTGCAGGAGTGGAGGCCCATCCCATGCCTCTAAAAGCATTATGGCTAAATTGAGTTTGCCCTGTTGAAATAAGGTGTCCTATGTGAATATATTCTCCAGATAGAGGCTCCATTTAATCACAGTAGGCATGAAGGAAGTATAGCCTTTTCATTCTTGAAAGAACAAAATATCTCGTAAGAAATAGACTGCAAGCAGGAGTTCAATGCCTATTTCAATGCCTATTTTCTTCCTAAAAGCCTTTTAATGCAAGGACATCATTTCTGTTTTCTTTTGACAACAGGAAAGTGTTTTCTTAGTAATGAAAACAGTAATTTTCTTTTACAGTGGATAATATGTATCTGTTAGCTTAAATCGATACCTGCGAAAGCCTGCAGAAATGAAATTCCCCCTACAGCACCTAGATGGACCTAGCTGCAGTTTTTTGTGAGAGTAGGTGGTAAGGTTCACATACTGGAAGAGAATGGACAAAAGATGCAAGAATGGAAGAAGGATGTTAGATAGGGCAGCTACACTTGATGCATCAGGGGAATAAGGGGAAGTGATATCTGAAAAATCTCTAGGCAGGCGGTCATGGTCCAACAATTTTGTATGCTATGATGTAATAGGATGGCAAACAGATGGCAGAAGTATTAGTAAGACCTTGGAAATGTCTTTCCTCCTTCCCGTTATGAAGAGAATCAGCTTCCCTCAGGGTGAGGCAAGAAGGTGAAGGTGGAATGCGAAGAAAAAATGCCTTTTGTTTAGTACAGTTTTTGGATCCTGAACTCCTTTGTATGCATTAGAGTGCTTTGTGTGTTGTGGTTACAAGTGTTTACTGTGTGAGTACCAGGAGAAAGCAATTATCTTCCCAGGTGAAGCAAGCTTTCCCTCTAGACAACAAAACAAAGCAGGCAGTCTACCTCACCTTATCAGTATCCATGCAGTATATTGCAGGAGTAGCACAGGGAAAGATATATCTGAACTCTGAAATATGCAGATGTTCTGCCTTTGCCCTTGCCCTCTAAAACTAGTCTAACTGTGCATAAAAGACTTGCAATTTGATATTTTTTTTAGAGTCAGAATAGAATCAAAGAATGCTTTCAAACCTCCCTAGCAGGTCCTGGATCAGTCTCTCTTATCAGTCTTCTGGTGCAATTGACTTCCCTGTTTTAGGGATGTGCTGATGTTTAAGATGTCACAGATGAGCAAGAGAAGTAGACCATGCAGTAGATGGTTTTTTACACTCCACAGCAATGGACTTCCTGATACAATTGCTGCTCTGCAAGTTCTGTTCATGTCTGGTATAGCTGTCTTCCAAAGGCTAATACCCAATCAACTCAGGATTGAGTTTAGATGTAGAAATAGGACTGATGCAATCAGTCTCCCTTTGTTTCAGAACACAGACAAATTGGCTTTTTGGTCTTGGACATTTGTAGCTTCCTGCGGGTGTGAGTCTGGAGTTGTCAAGATACAAAAGATACAAAATGTTGAGATGTTGTGATTTTCCACAAGGGTGCCATTGAGCAGGAATACAGTTTAGTGTGCCTGGGACGAGGGGGAAAATTGATTACTTCATCTCACATAAGAGATTAATTAATCAGATAATTACAAGGTTATCTGCACAATACAATGTAGTTGCTTGGGTACTAGCTTCTTGCTGTTTTCTCCTACTTGATCTTTCTTGTACCTTTCTCCTGTGTTGCTAACACTGTTAGGATGAGCCTGCTGGTGCATCATTGTCAGGGATGGACAACGGGGTGCACTGGGCTTGTTATAAAGGAAGTTGCAAAGCACAGCATGACACAGAGGAACCCAGATGTATGTAATTACTATAAGGGCTTAAATGCTACATATCTGGCATGTACCTGGGCTTGGGGATTTGGTATTACCCCTAAAATCCCTCACCTGTGTATGCAAATCCCATAGAGAAGGCATGCATGAAATATCCTAGAGCTACTTTGTGAATGCAGACAGCTGCTCCAGGTCTGGAGAACATCTGACATCACACTGTTGTCTCAGCAGTGCTCTAAAAGATGAACAGGAATATCCATACAGGCTCTGAGCTGTCAGAGTGCATGTGTGTGCCTGTTTTGCCTTCAGGAACACAGGTTCAACTCCCATTGGCTTCAAAGGAATTAGACAGGTGTTTAAACACTTAGTATAATCAGAACCTTGAGCTCTTTTTTACCACATATGAAATGCGAATTCAAAAGTGAATTTACTAAGATTACCCTTAACTCAGTGTTTAATATCCTTTTTCCTTTTCATTGCACCATAGGATTGTTTTTTGAGCACCAGTGAGGATACTTTAATTATGGTTTTCTTGTGCTTATGAAAAATTTGTTTAGACCACCTGTTTAGAGGTGCTTTATTGAAAACCAAAAAAATAAAAGTATTTACGGTAGTTTTGACATGATTTAGGTATGCCATACTTATTTACATTAGAGAGATGATAATGTCTCTTGGAAAAATAAAGATCAGGTAGTAGTGGAAAACTTATATGCTTTTTTCATAATTGTTATTTTTGCACCTATAGCTAATTTAACATCCTCTCTACCAATACTTTCATTTTTTATATTCAATGCATCACGTCTTAGGTTAATAGCAGTACTGGCCAGAAGAAGAATGCATTATTTTTTATCTAAATGTCAAGTTTTATTTGAGAAGAAGAGTGTGTAGTTACTAACTTGAATTATCCATGGAAAACCTATTGTTGTAACAACACAAGCAACTTAAATTGTTAATATTCATATACTAACATAAGATCACCAGATTAATTCTTTGCTAGCATGTAAGAGTGAAAATGACATATGTTGCTATCGATAAAAATAATACAAGTGAACTTGTGCTGTTATTAAAAATGGTCAATTAATTGTTATTATTTTTGTTATTAATAACAATTGTTATTAAAATTCATTAATGATAACAAGAATTTTTATTAATAACAATTTTAATTAATTTTTTGTGATAAAAATTTGATTTTAATTAAATGATTTTATTTTTCCCTCTTGAGAAAATATTGGTTGGATTATAGTGTCCTAACGATAAACAAAAAAAAATACTAGTAGCATAATCCTTACTTTATATTTCTAATTATTTCTTTTTTTTTTTTCTTTGGGATATGCAATATGAACTGTAATTCATGACATAAAAACATTCCAACATCTCTTAAAATGTTGTAAATAACTGCCAATAATGAAAACTTAGTAGATACCATGTACTGAACTTCATTGTAAGAGAAAAGGAAATATATTTGTGGTGTTAGATTTTAACCACCAGGACTGCTAGCCTTGAAAAATATGGTAAGAAAAATAGGCAGATTTCTTGGAAAAGGATTGGAATACTGATTGTACTTGAGCTTTTTAAAGGCACCTATACTCACCTGTCCTTGGACTCCAAAATTATAAAGGTTATTTCACAGAACACATTCTTAGCCTAGCCACTGGTAACTAAACACTGAAACAATGACTGCTGTCATGTCCTCTGACATAGGTGACTCACTGCACCCATGATTTTCATCATTTGTGCATTTAGTCCTCCTCTCTGAAGTGACTGGGCTCCTTTGTTGACATATGGGTAATGCCAGCCTGTGTGTTATTCCATGTTGATAATATCAGATCTAAATAAGAATATTCACCTCCTACAGTTCTTTTTCATATTTTCATTCCTGATAAAGAACCAAATCCAGCATATATTTTACCTAACTGGGTAATATGTTAACCCTCTGAAGGATGTAAGCGTGATTTTACAGAAATCAAGCAGAAGCCCTGCATCCCTCTCGGAACAAAAGTGGTTGTTCTCAGAATTGCAGAATGGTTGAGGTTGGGAGAGACCACAGGAGGCTGTTAGGTCCAACCCTCCTGCTCAAGTACAGCCACTTATTGCTGGTTGCTCAGGACTGTGTCCAGATGTCTTTCAAATATATCCAAAGAGGGCCACAACATCTATAGGAAAACCGGCCCAATGCTCAGTCACCCTCATAATAAAAAAGTGTATCCTGATGATCAGATGGAACCTCCTTTGTTGCAATGTGTGCCTATTGGCTCTGGTTCTGTCCCTGGGCAACACTGAAATGACCCTGGCTCTTTCCAACCTCTCTGCAGGTATTTACAGCCATAGATAAAGTCCTCCCTGAGCCTCCTCTTCTCCAGGTTGAGCAGTCCCAGTTCATTCAGCCTTTCCTCCTATGTGAAGGTCTTTCATCATCTTAATGACCCTTCTCTGGACTCTCTCCAGTAGCTCTGTATCTCTCCTGGGCTGAGGACCCCAGAACTGGACCCAGCACTCCAGGTGTGGACTCACCAGCACAGAACAGAGGGGAAGGATCACCTCCCTTGACCTGTTGGTAATACCTTGTCTAATGCAAACAAGGACACCATTATGTCTTTTTGCAGCAAGGATACTTTGCCTGCTCATAGCCAGCTTGGTGTCAGCCAGGATCCTCAGGTCCTTTTCCCACAAGTTGCTATCCAGCACGGTTATCCACAGCATAAATTGATATCTGGGGCTGTTTGTCCCCAGGTACAGGACTGTATGTCTCCTTGTTAAACTGCCTGAGGTTTCTGTTAACCCATTTACTCAGACTGCTGAGGTCCTTCTGGATGGCAGCATGACCCTCTGGCATATCACTGCTCCTCTCAGCTTTGTATCATCATCAAACTGACCTGTTATCCAGATCATGGATAAATATGCTGAATGGTACCAAACCCAGTGCTGAGACCTGGGGTGCATGCATACTTGTCCTAATTGCCATGGTTAATTAGAGATTACCAAAAGTGGTGTCACAGTGACACAAGACAGCCTCAGCACTCATGGGTGCATGCTGTCAGGGTCCATGGCATGCAGGGTTCTTAAAAAAGCCTATAAATATTTTCTGTCTGTTTGTATATCATCCACTTTTATTTTTAAAATGAAATATAATATTAACCATGCTGTTTTACCTTTCAGTTTGAAACATCTACGTTCTTGTCTCTATCCCAAACCCACAAAAGCTTCCTGGAACTATACTGTACCCTCACACATCCCAAAGCTGACCATGAATTGAGAAACATGATAAGAGCAGTGTAAGCTATAAAGTTCTGCTGCTTTATCAGGATTAAGAGCAATTATCATGTTCAAGTAGAACTTCAAGGAAAGGACACATAAACCAGTATGCTTTGGTTCTCATGCTTTAAAATATCCTCCTTACCCCTCCCCCAGGTACTAAGAATTCAGTATTTCATCTTAACCTCCCCATTGCTTACCATAATTATGGATAACACAGTTGACCTTACAGCCTGTTTTAGTGATTAAATTTAGTTTTAATTATTACTGTACAAAATTCTTTCATGGTAAAGGCCACTTTCCCTCTGGCTCTGAACTCTGCCTCTTTTAGCATTTTTTGTATGTGGACAGAAATTACAGGTACAGAAATATAGCTATTTTCCACTTTAGATTCACTAAACCATTAGAAAAATGTCTGAGTTCAACCATAATTTCTTAAGGTTATCAAATGATTTATAGCTTTTCTATTGCTGTGGCTCAACATGCTGTTCTTATTACCTAAAACAGTAAATGGTGTAGTCTGGAAACCACAAAAGCTGAAAGAACAATGAATTGTAGATGAATGGCTGTACCCAAATCTTTGAGAACAAAGTCATAGGAACATCTCAGAGTTCCCTACAGGCTGGATTTCAGATGTGAAAGCATGAGTAGATCAGATCCATGATAGCATTTTCCTTTGTGGATTCTCAGGCATAGCAGAAATGTTTTTGCTGCCTCTCCTGAAAACGTACATTTACATTCTTCTCGTTTCTGGAAATAACTTTTTTTGACTTCTTTAATAATGAGATTTCAAAATACAGAGAAACTTCTTTAGGAAGAGATAATTCTTTGAAAACTAGTCTTTCTCTTTTAGTTAAAAAATTACTTTTTTAAAATGTTTACCAAACTAATCCATTCATTGAAAAATAATAAATTTTAACCCACCAGGAATGACCTTGACTTTTGTGCATTTGTTCCCAATAACAGGAAGTCCTAAGGGAAGAAACCAGGTCTACTGCATAGAGTTAGTACAATATAAAATATTGTGGCAACAACCAATAAAATATCAGCACTCCAAACCTCTATTTCTGTATTTTTTTAAGGATTTGGCACTCCTCTTGTGAGTGCCAAATCAAGTCCTCTTTTTTCACTCTCCTCCAGGTCAGAAATTGTCTACTATGACCTACATATAAATATTGACCTATATTATGCTACACTGCATAAAGACATACTTTATTCCTGTGCTGTTTCCACATAGGAAATATTTACAGTATTTTGAAGGTCGCCTGGAAATTTTTAATGTGTTTTTTAGTATTTTTCTTAAAACGAAACAAAACAAAATCAAAATCCAAACCAAATCTGCCAATCAAAGAAACCTAATACTTTCCCCCTCCCCAGTGCTCCTCCTCTCCTCCTCTTCCCTCCATGTTTCTCATATCTAAATATAGTTCATGGATTTCTGGCTCTCTGGGGTAATCTCTAACAGCTGGACATCTAGGCAGAGGAAAAAAAAAAAGAAAGAAAGAGAAGAACAAGAAAGGGTAAGAGTAATGTTACTTGTGGATAGCTTTCTTCAATAATTGATTATTTTCTGTAGTTTCCGCAGATGTGCTGCTTATTTGACCAGCATGGTGTGTCTGTTGCCATAATAAACTAATTGAGCATTTGGATGGCAATGGCCCACGGCTGTGTGTAGTATGACAAGTTCCACCACCTGGTCTGTCTGCAGTTTCCACCATGCTCACATGGGAATTTCAAATCTGTTCAATCTCCTTTCATCTGTAACCCTCTTTATAGATTTTCAGCATGTGTGATCCTTGCCCCAAGGGAGACAGTTTGCTTCAGAAAATTGTCCTGTAGGTAAAAGCAATAGGCCATCCATTATCCTCTTCCTTCCACTCTCAGGTTAATGACTATATTAAATATTAAACGGGGTTCCATCTCCAGAGTGTCTGTATAAGTGATTTTACATTATCTCATTCAGCCCTTCTCTGATTTCTTCTAAAGTGTGTTGCTTCTTCTAGAATAACTCTAGCAGTGAAAACCATGATTGATTTGACAACCATTAACAGAATGTTTAGTACTAACCTTCCTCATCAGTGAGTGAAGAAGATGGTGAAAATGGAAAGAGGAAAACAGGGATATATGATGTGAAGCTGATTTCCCTTGTTTAAAATGTTATTTCATATACAGTTTCTACAAGTTATTAACAAGTAAACATGGACTGCAGGTTCGCTTAGAGGGATGAGTGAGAAATAAATGGAACCTTTTCTACCAACTGGGATTAAATTCATAACAAATTTTTTGGTTAGCAAATCATAGAATCATAGAATACTCCTGGTTAGAAAAGACCTTTAAAATCATTGAGTCCAACCATTAATCTGTCAAGTCTACCACTAAAACACGTCCCCAAATGCCACATCCACACATTTTTTAAATTTCTCCAGGGATGACCACTTCCCTGGGCCCAATGCTTCACTATTGTTTTGGTGAAGCCATTTTTCCTAATATCAATTTGCACTCTCCTTGTGCATCTTGAGGCTGTTTCCTCTTGTCCAATCTCTTGTCAAACTGGAGAAAAGACCAAGCAGCTCCTCACTCCAGCATCCACTTAGGCAGTTGTACAGAGTGATTATGCCCCCCCTGAGCCTCTTTTTCTCCAGGCTAACCAATCATAGTTCCCTCATCTACTCCTCATCAGAGCTGTGCTGCAGAACCTTCTCCAGCTCCACTGTCCTTCTCTGGATCTGCTTCAGCACCTCAATGTTCTTCCTGAATTGAGGGGCCCAGAACAGGACATGAGATCCAGGGTGTGGCCTCACCAGTGCCGAGTACAGAGGGACAATCACTGCCCTGGTCCCTCTGCCCACACTATTGCTGATACAGCCAGGGTGCCATTATCACCTTAAGTGTCAGGAGGGTGGGGCATGGATCTTCTCAACGGTGCCCAGCAACAGAAGAAGGGGCAATGGACACAAACTGAAACACAAAAAGCTTCATCTGAATGAAAAGAAAAATTAACTTACTTTGAGGCTGATTGAGTACTGGAATAGGCTTTCCAGAGAGGTTGTGGGGTCTCGTTTGTTGGAGATGTTCAAAACCCATCTGGATGTGATCCTGTGCAACCTGCTCCCAGTGAGCCTGCAGGCTCACAGAGGTTCCTTTCAACCCTGACCATTCTGTGACTCTGTGATCTTATGTGCTGCTAACCTAAGAGCTGACCAAATACCAGGAAAAGCTGCAGCATAATATAGCCCAGCCACTGAGGAAAAGCCTTGGGAATTCCCACCAGAAAAATTGCCATCGATTTTGGTTGTAAACTACTACATAACTTCTGATTCTGTGGAGTATCAGATCCTTGTTAAGGATCTTCATATGTATTAAAATCATTACCAGTTAGCAACTTTTTAAAATTTTATCCAAACAATGAAGAAGAGATCTCAGATTCTACTTTAAAATGTATCCTCTAAATCCTTCTAAAGTGGTCATTGAATATAACAAAAGAAAAAGCAATCCTACTATCCATATCTGTAAAACTGCTATTGAATACCTCCACTTCCACTAGAAACATTTAGCAGGGGTAGTCAATCTGAAAATGAGCACTTCGGTGGTGTAAATCTTGATTTATAATGTCAGAAAAAGGTGAACCAAGAGGGTTGCATTTGAAGTGCACTGAAACTAAGAGTTAATGCTCTGCTTATCAAAAACTAGTTACAACTATATAATCAGCTGTAGAGTTGTTGAATGTTTGAGATTTTTTCATCTTAGTCCCTGACGGAAACCAGACAGTTCTGCTCTTCTTTCTGTGAGCAGAAGTGGTCAATTTATCTTTTTGCTGACTCCACCTTCTCTTCTGGTTTAAGTGCAGTGAGCACAGATCTAATGCAACAGACCTAGTTTGCAGAGTTTCAACCCCAATGGATGACTGGAGGTTGAAAACAGACCCTGACCCAAGAAGCAAAAGAAAAAAAAAAAGGTCAGATAGCTGTGAGGAATCCAGTGTGAAACAAGTTCCTTTGATTTCATTACTCCACTCCGTTGCTGCCCATCAATTCCCAGTGTTGCCCTCAGCAGCAGGCTGTCTCAGGCTGAATCTACAATCTGTGTGTAGCTCCTGGCACTCTCTGCTGTAGGCTGAACCCCACAGATCAGGAATAAGGTGCACTTAAGGGACTGTCGAAAACAAAAACTCTGTGATGGATCTTCACCACTCTAAATCTAATAAAACAATTGCTGCAGAGAAAACATAATTTTCAGCTTCCTTTCTGTTTTTACCATTTAATCATAGCTAAGTAAAAATGTGTCACATAGTTTTTATTTGTAATCTATTCTTGAATCTCTCTGAATTTAATGAAATAACGTTTGGGGTTTGTTTGTTTGTCTTTTTTCCCCTTCTTCCTTCTTATTCCTTTCATTTCACCTCTAGTTTGGTCTACCCAGTATTACATGTATAGTCAATCATCCTTACTAGACCAGCTTGCTAAATTATCCTCCAAATGTCAGAAGAGAGCAGTCTGAAATGATGATTTAAAGGAATGATGCTTACTTGGGTCAAGTAAAACACATAAAACCCAAGGAGGCATTTTCATACTTTCTTTAGCTCCACCTGAATTTCATTTCTCTTTGTCACCTCCTTTGTCATTACTGTCACCCTTCACCAACAAAGCACTGGCAATTAACACTGAGGTAAATTGGTGAGATAACATTTACCTTGGCGTTGTCATTATTCTGTGGTTGATACATAGGAAATCACAAGCAAGTGATCAAATGGGCTAAAAGGTTAGAATTTAATGGTCAAAATATAAATAAGTAAAGGATAAGAAAATGCCAGGTATTTGGTAACACCTTGTAAATGGGGCTATTTGTTCTATAGAAGAACCAAACAGATTTTGCTTGATATTTATCTTCATTTGTTGTTAACTGGAACAGGCTGTGAAAATCACAAAGGACACACACTGTCTATATAAATTTAAAAAGCCATTTTTCCCCTTAAAATCTAAGCACCGGTTAAAAAGAGTAAATCGGAACGGATTTAATTGGTATTTACACACACCAACATTAGCAATTAGCATAGCAACAGCAAGGGGAGAAGAACAATTACTGCACCCAGTCTAAATGGTCTATTTGGATGAATTAAAGAAACCAGTCAAACTCAACCAGCTGTTTGCAGAAAGAATTTTTCTTTATTTTCATAAACATGTTTATTTGAATGAAATTAATCCCCCCATTGACAGTAGGGCAGGATTAGAGTTGTTTTCCTCCTACTAGTTTGTGTATTTTTTTTGGGAAATATCAGATATTGTAAACATTAACAGATTGCTTGTTTGGCTTAATGATCATCCAAGTATGATAAAGGATGACAGATTAATAGTATTTTTACTCCCGTAAAATAGCATTTGTCCACAGATTTTCTTGGTATGGATTTCCATCCAGTTAGAGAGATTAGGGGAAAGCACTGATTTGCCTTCTCCCTCCTTTGCTTTCAAGACATTATAAGCAAAAGACTAAAGAGTATTTGAAGAGGAAGATGCATTTGATCCTTAATTCTGAAAGTCATTACAACAGAGAGCTTATCTTGCAAACATGAAAACCTAACTAATTTTATGGCTCTTCTCCTCAACCACTTTGACCAGGTGGTTGTTGTTGCATTTGTCCTTCACTGTTTATGACTGATGAGACATGCTGGACATATTTTGTGGGAATGTGACAAGCTGATGCCCATTCCTGGGTTGACAATTCTGGGTGCTGAAGTGATGGATAGCTGACTTGCTGTTCTAAGAGTCAGTGCCATGTAATGTGATTTGGGCTTAAATCTGAGAAGTCTTTATGAAAACAGCTGACAGTGGCTATTAGAGACAGAGTTTGGAACAGGAATTTCAACTATGCCTGATATCTTCCATACATATTTTATTTGATTTTAATTAAGACCTTTATTTGAGGGGGCTTGGGGGTGGGGGGTTTGCTATAATTTTTTTGCATGCAATAAGTTTAGAACCTGCACAGAACTAAGGAAATATTTACGCCAAGACTTATTATCTGATTATGTTTTCATCACAGAAAAGCTTGATACATGGGAGTGACCAAACTGTAGACTTCATTGGCAAGAAGGGAGCTAAGATATCCCTGAAACTATTGTTATGGTGTATAGTTTGGAAACAAAAGGATATAGCCAGCATAATTCTTTCAGCAAACTCTGATGGTTAACCTCTAGAATTATTTTAATATTTTTGGATACCTTATGCATTTCTTAATTTCAGCAAATTTTAGAAAAGTGATGCAAAGTGTGGCAATGATATTATCTATTTTAGAAATAAATCAATCACATGCCCAAACCCATCAGGTGCCAGAAATTCAGTAAACCAGGAAAGCACATGGGGCACCTGCTCCAGAAACCTCCCTAAGAAGGGGCAGCAGCCACGAGGGGAGGAGGCATATGAGGAGATATGTGGTGAGTTACACTGGAGAAATGCAAAGAGGCACACAGAGAGAAGGGACACTGCTGTGGAAATATGCAGCCCAGGGTGCACACTGAAGGAGGCACTCCAGTCTGAAGGGGCTTTGGCCTTCAGGTAGACTCAAACTGGGACAAATACACCCCCAAAAGACTGTTGCCTATGAACTGATACTAAAATGCAGAGAGAATGGAGAAAACCCAGTAAGGAGCACAAAACAACAGGGAAAAGCCATTAAGCCATTAAAAGCAGCAGAAAGAAACCAATACATTCCACTCCAAACTTCTGTGCTACTTGTCACCTTATTGAAGCAATTTGGAGGGACAGTCTGTAAAGGGAACCCAAAACAATGGTTTTTATTTATTTTTTTTTTATTAATACTGGAATCAGTGAATACATTTGTGTTTATTGGGAATAAATTAAACTAAATAAAAATTCTCTCAGTTGAGGCTGTTTTGCCTGCTACAGTTTATAGCCCTTGTGAAGGCAAGTACATAATAACTGTCTTCTTGGATAACAGCAGGGAACTTAACCAGTGCTCAAAGAATATGCCAATTATAGTGGCATATATTTTGGTGTCAATTTTACCCGTTTGTAGACATTTCCCTGGAAAGGTTTCCCAGGTTCAAAATGGAACATGCAATAAAAAAGTTTACAGGATTTTTCTGGAAAAAGTGAGAGAATACTGATACAAAGCTCTTTGAAAGAGTACAAAACTACTGAAAATAAACCAAACCCAGAGGAATAGATGTGATGGAGAGAAACAGGGAAAATGAGTACCTTGCTGAACTGTGCAAGGACATGAAATGTAATAAATTACACGATAATCAGAGAGGTGAACTGTGAGTATTTAGCATCTCTGAAAACCAAGTCAAAGACTCCTGCTCAAGGGAGATTTGTTTTGTGTGTTTCTATTCTATAACAAAGACAGTGAAATTGAAGGGAGATGAAATACATGAAAATGGGTTTTACAACATCAACACATACATGATTGATTCGAAATAGAGCGAAGTATGACAATAAAAGAAATGAGGGTCACTGTGTGAGAGAAATATAAATGAGTAGTTAGGAAGAACTATTGCTCCTGGATTAATGAAAACATGCTTTAAGCTTTGTGTAATGCATTTTTTCTTCCAGAAACTTGTTTCTCTCTGTGATCCTATCAGAAAGAACTGAGTTTCTTGTGTAGAATTCTTCTGTTTTGAAAGTAGCTGGAACAACGCTTTATTTTGATTTTTCATTCCTTTTCATAAACCCCAGTCCTTTCAGTGTGGTCATTCTCAATTTATCTCAATTTCTTCCAAAGCACTTCTTTTCCATTTTGTTCATCATCTCAAGCAGTCATGTCACTTGATTGAGATCTGAGGACTGCTGCCAGAAATAATTCATGGAGGCAGGGAAACAAGATTGCTGTCAAGGTGTATTCAAGAACTACACAGGTGATGGACTTTCAGCCATTGATTATTAATACAATCAGTACCTCTAAACTGATGTAGGACTTAATAGTTTATTAACCAAAATGCATGACGATGAGGAGAACACTGCTTAATGGGTCATTCCTAGTGACCTGCTGTTGCAAAAAGCCTCTTCTCCCAGGCAATTAACAGTAACACAAGAGGGAATATTTAGGCTGAACATTAGGAAGAATTTCTTCATAGAAAGGATAATTAGATATTGAAATGGGCTGCCCATGGTGGTGGTGGAGTCACTGTCCCTGGAGGTCCTTAAGGAAAGATTGGGTGTGTCACTGAATGCCATGGTCTGGTTGACATGGTGCTGTTCAGTCACAGGTTGGACTCCATGGCCTCGGAGGTTTTCCCAACCTAATTGATTCTGTGATTCTGTGATTAATGCATTGACACTAACTTTTAGGTAAAATTTCACTAAATATTTCTTCCTATTAAAAAAATTGCTGCTCCGTCATTCTTACACATTAAATTACACATTTTTTTCTCACACATGTTAAAAAGCAAACTAGATTTGAAGTTTTGGATACATGGCTCGGACTTGTGACTGAGATAACAAGAGTGGAATGGAGAAGTGTTAATTCTCTTTGAGGAACAGGTCAGCAAGGAAGATGCAACTAACATTAATAACGGGGTCATATATCTTTCTGCACCACAGTCCTGCAGTGCTGCAAATGTTTACATCGACCTGTACAGGAGACACAAGTCACCTGTTTTCTATTGCATAAGAAAAGTTGAAAACATAAACATAGAATAGCAACTGGTGAGTCCAAATTTATGAGTTTTGTTGGCTGATATTCCCAGAAAGAGGGATTCATCAACATGCCTAACTTACCGAACAAGATAGGCCAAGGATTTCTTCTTGGTGTCTCACTGTGTCTGGGATATTTAGTCTTTCATATTCTAAACTTTATTGTTCAAGGTTAGCTCTCTATTTCTCACTGGACACTGGAGAAACCCTACTGCTGGAACGCAATGGTTGGTTCAAATACTTGAGAAACGAGTGACCTGTTTTGAAGCAGGCCTGAATCTGTGAGGACTCAAATTATTGTGACTGCTCAGCAAATGGTCAATTTGTATATTGACCATTGTATAGCATACGATGGTCACTATATAGCATAAATGTATAGCATAACTTCCCTCAAATGCAGTTTTGATTTTTTCATCTAAATCCTCTAGGTTCTTCTTTTGAAATTACACCGTTTCTCTTTTATCTGGACCAGCTTTAACTTTTGCCATTTTTCTATTATTTTGTGTTTCACACTTTGAAAGCAGTCTGGATCTGAATTTCTGTCCCTTTGTGTTTCCAAAGTGGACATTTATTCAAAAAAACCAGGAGTCCGGAGTTTTCTGAAAAGGTGTTGTTTGATTAATGGTATTCAAGAGACTGTGAAAAAGTTTTAACCTTTTGACTGGTTTGATGAAGAGTGCATGACAGTGTAGAGGAACTTGACCAAAGGTTGCAAATGTTACAGAGTAGGTTATGCAAGAATGTGAAATGGAGAAGATGCAGAGGTTAATTAGCTGAATTTAGTGCGTCATGCAAGCATATTTGTTTTGCTTAATATTCTAGTTTTGTTCTCTGATTTTCTGCTTCTTCTCAGTAATGTTAACTGCAAAATACATAATTTTATTACCGTTAAAACTGGAGTGACATACTCTTGATTAAAAGGATTTTGACAATAGGGATTTTGAAAAATGCAAATATAGGTAGAACTGCAAAACAGTAGGTTTTGATTGAAATTCTGTGTGTTTCTTCTGTCTACAGCTTGGTTTGTGAGTGTTGTTTTCCTAACAGTGACAGTTCTGTCATATCCTTTGTTATGGTAGATGGCCATGTATTCCTCAGCAGTTGCAACTGCTCAGTGGTTGGCAGGTTTGAAAGTAGAAACCATGGAAGGAAACTTTACTTCCTTTTCCAAACAGATCAGTACAGTCTTTATGATAAAGGAGATGAGAGTTTTGCGGCTTGTGCTTGCACTGTCCCTTGCCTCATTTTTAGGAGACTGAGAGTTCTCTTTTTTCACCAGTCTGACTCTGGAAATCCATTCATTCAGGAAGTTATTTCAGAATAGATCCCAGGAAGCCCCACCCAGCAAGTTAAATTAAACACGCCCTGTCTGTACTAATAAAGGGAGAAAGGAAATCTATATTAGTTAAGCCAGATAACTTATTTTGTTCTTGATAAAGAAATCCACTTCTCAACAAGACTGAAGTACCTTCCTATCTGTTCCCACTCATGTTTTCTGGAATAGCAGACATAGGCCAAGACTGGGAGAGAAGCTCAATATTTTTGAATTTCAAAATGGGAACCATGATGGGCTGGTTTGAAACGAAAGGGACAGAGAATGCGGTTTGCTTCATGGCATGAACAAGACATTTAAGGCTGGAAGATGTCCTGATTTTGTCCAAGACAAGGTTTATTTTTGCAGAAGCCAGGAGTGGACATGTCCAGGACCAGAAGGTTATTCTATACTACATCACAGCATTGTGAGAGGTGGGAGAAAGGAACTCTTTGGGGGAGAAGAGGTTCCTTCCAGAGTGAGTGTGGCAGAAGGAGCCAGGGGGGTTCTGTGTGAACTGTTCCTCTCTAGTACCTTCTGTCATTAGTATTGTTACTGTTCATTTTCTTATCTCATTGCTGTTTCCAGCAAATTGTTTTGATGTCAACCCATGATGTTTACCTTTTGTGCCTCCAATTCTCCTCTCTATCATGCCACAGGGGAAGGAGGAGGGGAAAGCAGGGGAATGAGTGAACAGCACATGGAGTCTTGGTAGGGGCATTAAATTGGGGAGTACCATTCCTAGATAGTGACAGGGAAGCCATTAGAATTTTCAAAAAAGAACTTGCTTAAATTTATTTAAGAATTTTATTGCACCTTTCCACAGATTCCAAATTCTGTACCATCTTTGAATTAATATCAAAGCCAAACAATCCATTGAAAGAATTGGTGTATTGAAAGAACAATGTAAGATTTATTCTTCCCTCCAATTATTATATTCGCTGGGAAGAATCTCCACTACCTTGTTTAAATCTTTCCTGAGGTGGGTCACACAGTGAAGCTGATTGATAAGGAGTTGGAGAATTGAACTTTATGGCTGATCAGTGGACCTCTATCAACTATGGGAAGGGAGGTGTGCCACAAATAGAGCTGTCGCTGCAGCAACCTTGCTATTAAATCTTTAAAACTGCCAAATTTATAGCCTGGAAGAAGGGGCATGGGCTGATCCACACATACAGATTGAATATGTAAGGAGAATACTTTGGAACTGCAGTGAGTTGTTGGCAGGAGACTTGAACTCTAGTGAACAAACCTATCTGAGCTCAGTGGGGGAAAGTGTGTAGTTGTGCTGCCTTTCATCAGTTCAGTGACAGGCTGAAAAGCAGGCTAAATCTTCTAATACAGAAGCACTAAATTCAGTCTTTTTTTTTTTTTTTTTTTTTTTTTTTTGAGAGCATGAAACCGTGAGAACAAAAAGAACAGATATAAGCTTCTTCTTCTTTTGTGCCAAAAAAAGAAAAAGAAAGAAAAAGTAGAAAAAAATAAAAGAAAAAACTGCACATAGAATAAAGACGTGCACATACAAAGGAGTAAAGAGGATTACTTTTATTCACATCTCATGGCCTTATATACAGGCAAGTGGAGCAGCAACCTTCTGACATTTCATGATGGAAAACTGGAGCTGGTTGAGGTGTTGTAAAGCTATGACCTATTTTGAAGAAACTGGTTGAATCTCCTGTTCATCAGGATAAGGCAGTTGTCTGACTGAGAGACATAGTGATTGTTGACAGATGTCATCAGTTCAGAATGAGTTTAAAGACATTAGCTTTTTGGGACAAGGATGCAGCATGAACTCTGCTGACAGCGTCATTCAATTTAGCCAGCATAAATATAACTAATAAGTGATATAATATTAATATGCCCATAACTAATCAAGAAAAATATTAGGTGACTATAAATACTGCTAGTAAACAGAGCCTATCAAAACAGAATAAGCAAGCTATCACTTTAATAATAACACTTTGCAAAAGAACCTGTCTTGTGTGTTTCACATTTTCAGCACAGTTTGCTATATTATAAATTTAGGAAAGTTAGCCACATTGTAATAAAAATCATTGTACAACCTCACTGAATCGTGTGCATCATTTCAATTCTTCTGTCTATTTTTATTTCTGCCCAGTGTTATAGTATTGGTTATGCCTGAACTGCTGAAGTCATCCTGTTTCCTGACTCCCAAGACAAGAGAAATGGTGCCTTTTTGGAGAAAAGTATCCATATCCATACCTTATAAATTTTTCCAATGATCTCTGATAGAGTAACCCCTGTGATCAGAACCTTATCCTTTGTTATGCATCTTATCTAAGTTATTAAGTATTGACTGATCTCCCTAAGAATCCAGGTACAGCTTACATTTCCTTTAGTGGAATGTTTTTTATATGTCATTCTTGTTGATCACTTGTTATTATGACCTATACCTAAATCCTACTGCAGGATCAAATCAAAGATCAAAATTATGTGCTTAGCCCTTGCTATGTATAGAAATACTTACAGACTTTTGAGTTGGTGTTTGGTGGATGTCAAAGAAGAGGATGGGTAAAAATGGAGATATAATTTATGGTTAGAACTTTGTGGGAAGTGGTTTAAAAATCCCTTCCTCATGGACTGAAACCTAAACTTTATCAGGTTAAAAAACAGAGAATGAAAGATTATGTGTACTTCATTTCAGACTAGCTGTTAGTTCAAAATGTTTGTGCAGGCTGAGTAAGAGGCACAAGCCTTTGTTCTAGCTGATTCAAAACAAGGACTTAAACTCCATTACCTCACATGCCAAGTAAATATCCTATCAGCATTGACCTTTCTGGTTGCTAATGTCATTCTTGACTCTAATTTTGATCAGCTATTCTATCTTTGTTGAAACTGATATGATCATTCCTGCAAAAGGTCTGAGTTTTAATGAACCAGAACCTTCTAAAGAAAAGAAAAAAGCATAATAATTTCACTCGAAATTCCAGAACAACTCTATTTATTAGCAGGTGTATTCATTCTACTGGTGCAAATCTGTAGTTACATTTACACAGCAAATGAACCAGATTGCTCTCTGGCCCTGAGGCTGCCTGCCATGCCAGAGTTTGAGTTCACATGGCTGAGCCCTCCTGTCCCTTTCTACAGTGAAAAGGTTTGTTAGCCTGATAGTTTCCAACCTGATCACCTCTAGAAATACCCTGGGCATTTCCAAGGATATTAGAAGGTTGGCTCAGGCCAAAACTGCACCGTTCATTTAACAGTATGGAAAACTACAGCATGGAACTCACTTGTGTTTCTAATTCGCTAGCATAGATGTAGCCTGTGTTTACAGCCTGGGTCCTGCTCTGCGCTTAGTGCTGCCAGAGTTAGTTATTGGGTTGTACGTCTACATCAGTGCGTGGGTGAGCAGGTGTGCATCAAATTAAAAATTCATAGGCTCATTGAATCTCTTAGCTAAACTGGACTTTTTGTTGTTGTTGTTGAAAAAATCCATCAAAGTCTCTGTAAATCAGGGCTAGGATTCACTGTCCCTATCTGTGCAATCTGTAGACTGGCGCAGTTTGAAATTTGAGCAAAAATTCCAGTGTTGATGACAAAAATTTTAGGAAAAACAGTGAAGTATCAAGAAGAATAGTAAAAATATCCTTCATGATGTTTTAGAGTCTGACTAATACATCGGATAAACATATCTGAATTTCTACAGCATTTTGCGCATGCCACTGGCACAAACGATAAAACTGTAGATGACATTTCTGCTATACTAGAGGAGGTTTATGTTGTAAAATTAATCTATGTGAATTTGTACACAGATAATTAGGAAACAAGCTGAAGGACTGTTGTCCAGTTGGTTGTACTGAAAAGAAACTCATGTCTGGATAGACTGCATGTGTTCTTCAATGTTATCTTGTACAATATTTCTATTAAAGGCTTTGACACACAAGTAGGTGTGTACTAATGAAATTTGATAATGACACATGGGTAGGTGGCTGGCATTTATTCTTTTAATACTGAAGCTAGAATATATGATTTTCATTTTATCTCTCCAGGCACATGGGGGAGTTTATGTGGGCCCCAGAGAAGGATTTTTTTTTCCTTTTTCTTTCTCTTTTTTTTTTTTTCTTTTCTTTTTCTTTCTTTCTTTCTTTTTTTTTTCACTTTTTGTGCAATTAAACTGGGAGGCAGAACTACTGACCTTGGCTGTTGAGAACTGACATTACTTAAAAATATATTACCATATTGCAACATTTCTTAATTTATAGTGCTAATTCAGCTTCTCTGAGGGCTCATTATTTAAAGTAACAAACTTCAGAATTTTTTTTACGTCATTATTTAAAGCAACAAAAATGCCTTTTCTGCTAGTTTTTTTGTTGTGATGGTGCATTTAACTAATGGTGTTATGAGGGAACTCTTACTGGAGGCTGAAATGAGCATTACTTGAATACAAAATTAATTCATCATTGTCTATGCCAATATGAAAAAACTTAGGAAATTAATTCATAATGGTGCTACTTAATGTGCAACTTTTTCCTCCTTAATTGTCTTTAGAAGGTGAGAGAAGTGTTGCAAATCAAAGTAATATTGGAAATAGTCTGCTCTTAGTGCAGGAGAACAGGCTTTTAAGAATGTCTAACATCTCTGTATATCTTGTATGTGATCTGTATATATTTGAATAGGCACATTACAAACATACACAGACAAACTTGTCTGTCACATCACGAAGATCTACAGAAATATATACAAACATACCTCGACAAGGCCATGCATATGGTTATGGGCCTGGTTCTAGGCTGGTGTAAGCCCCCAACACTATTACCTTCTGCTCTGGGATGAGGATCAATGAGAAAATTCCAGAAATCCATCAGAGCACGCCACTCAAGGTGGACTCTCAAGTTCTGACACACACTAAGCTGAGGCTGTTTCCGTATGAAAAGGGGAATCCTGCCTCACCTACTTCCACTCCCAAGCCTTCTCAGTGCTTGTCATTGTGTGATTCATCACTGGTCTGCAAACAACCACCAAAAATTCCTTTAAAATTAGACTAAATTCCCTGGAAGTGTCCCAAATGTACACTAGGCAGAGGCAGCCAAAAAGGAGGCGTGGAAGCTGTGCCTGAGAATGGGCAAATAAACCAAATTTCTTTGCTCTCCAACTCACAGATCAGCTAAAAGTGTCTGTAAAATCTTAAAGTTCAAACCATGGGTATCACCTTTGTATACATCACAGCACTTAAGTGTGGGACTTCTCTTTGAAGAGTTTGTTATCCCAGTGCCTGCTCACTTTGTCCTTTTTCCCTGTGTGTCATTTAAACCTTAATGAACTAAAACAGTTTCTTTCCTCAAAACTCACCTTCTACATGTTGCTTGCTCACAATTGTAATAAGGAACTGAATTAGGTTGGCTTTTAAATTACATCATTAACTAGAAATGATTCTGATCTCAAGCCAGTGTAAGTACACTCAAGTAACCAGACACGATGTCAGAATCTTTTCCATTATTGCTCAATTTTTAGGTTTAAGTTTGGATGTAGGGGAAAAAAGACATGTGAAAGGTGTTTTCAATTAGTTTTAATTTTTATAATGATTTTTTTTTTCTTTACCAACTCCCAGAAGATGAAGTTGTGATCAAAGCTTTTATTTTTCAAAAATGAACAGGACTTGGTATTTTGGGCTAATTTGACATCTGCCTGCCAAGCACCTCTCACTGGTCCGCCAAGCACCTCTCACTGGTCCCAAAAAAAGGGACATTATCCTTACAGCATACTTTTCAGCCACAAGACTTCCATGCAAATCTCCATTTAACTATGGACTAGAACCATGTCTGCTTTGACTCCATACCCCAAGTGAATCAGGAGCTCAGAAGAGCTTTTGTTTATCTTCTTGCCTTTACTTGTTATCAAACTAACATAAGAAAGTAAGTATGAATAAAATTAAATATTTGTCTCCTTTGATTGTTTCTGTCCAGCTAAGTGTGTGGGAGTCTGAGTACATAGTCTGTCCTCCTAGATAACTATAATTCATGTTGAGACAGGTAAAAGGTTTAAAACAAGCTGGTACTTGTCCTTATTTTCTGGCTTGTGGCCACCACCATACCCATTTTTTTATGGGCTCCCAGAGTCCCAAAGCCTTCTGACATGAGTCAGCTTCAGGACAATTTCAAGTGTTCAACCCAGTAAAAAAAAAAAAATCATAAAAAATAATTCTGGGGTCATTTTTCATGAAGAAATCTCTCTGCATTCAAAGTTCTTTCTGCTTTCTAGTACAGGCTTCTCAGGGGAAAGGATGAAGGACAGATTTTGCCCATTTTCTTTTTTTTTAACTCACAAAAGAGTCAGTTTCTCTGAAGGAGGAGATGAAGTGTGAAGTGAATTTGGAAATGCTGGGAAGCAGCAGAGCAGTGCTTCTCAGACCTAGGAAAGGGCTGTCTGACAAGGACAATTCTTACCCATAAAGAGTTAAAACTGCCTTTAGAAAACTCAGTCCTAAAATAATTGAGAAGATATGAAGTCCTCAGCTTTTCCTCTTATACTGATGCTGTTTTTCATCTGATATCCAGAACTTTCCAGAGGAAATTGTCTGTCTCCTTACTCTGCACTTGGTCATCCCTGACATTTTCCTTAGCTGTAATAGTAGGTCAGTAGCAGTTTGAAGAGTTAGCTTACAAAATTTCTTTTTCAAACAGATGTGCAGCCGGTATTTTTTTTTTTTTTTAATTTTCTATCTCTGGAAGAACAACAGGGCGTTATTTTAACTAGTTCTGTACTCTTGAAGAGTTAGTGCTGAGGAGCTCTATGGTATACCTTTCCTTTAAGCCTTCTTGGAAGATAAGTCCAATGCTTTTGTCAGAATATTTATTTGAGAAAAAGAATATTACTACATGTGAAGTTTATGGATTCTAGAGCACTTTATGGTTTTAAAAATGCTTAAAAAATTCAATTAAGAGAAACTGCGTGTTAGCAAGTTCTGAAATTCAATCTATGGTATATATAAAAGTTGGGCTTTGAGTGAGCTTTAATTAATTGACTAATTAGTGGAATTTATTGTGGAGTATTGTCTGACCTCCATATTATACCTTATTTTTGTTTTGTTCATGAACCTTCACAGCTGGTCATTTCTTCAGGACTCCTGTTATCATCAGTGGGTCTGACCTTGTTGCAGCAGCCCTCTTAATAGAGGGTAGAAATGAGCTAAGACCCAGACTTGTTTCTCACAGCATGAAAAGGGCACTGGCTTATTCCTCTTACAGCTCAGCCATCCTGACTCCAGCTGTTCACTGACTCTGGCTGCAGCAAGCTCCTACTGTAGGTTTCCCTTTCAGCCTCTGACTGCTGGTTATTTCCTGCTAAACTATGACTGCATGCATTAGGTTGCAGACTCTGAATGCAGGGTTTTACCAAGCTAGACTGTGACTGCAGGTTCCAACAGCAGGCTCTAACTGCAGACCCACAATGACAGCACAACAATGATTCTCTCTCCCCAAAGATCCCTCTCCTTCATGATCCTCTTATCCCCTCTCCCTCAAGCTTCCTCCTCCTTCACGATTCCACCTCATCACCTAACCCACTCCCTTTTATCACATTTATCTTTATTGGATGTAGCTGTGACTTATCAGGGGCAAGGCTGTATTGGGAAATTAACACAGCCGTTACTTATCAGGGATGAGGTCACCTGTATTCCCTTCTCCTACATGACCAGTTTATACCAGTTTATAATGAACAGATGTCAGTGCACACAGGTGTAGTGCGTCCAGAGGAGGAAGCTTTTAGCAGTAAGGAAGGGTGTTGCAGAGCTGGAGAGATGGATACTCTGCCTCTGAAGACTGCACGAGCCTTGAAACAAGGGGAACTTTTGTACTAGGATGTTGTTTAGAAATCTTAAACTCTACAGCAACACCAGAGAACACTGACTGGCATTTTTAGTAGCACTTTATTCTTGTTATACCTCTGGATTTTTTAAGCCGCATAATAATACTGCCAAATGATCATTAGTAGGCCTGATCTGAGTAAGTGTAATCACCACTTAAATGGAAACAAGAAGTATGAGAAAACGAGAGATGTGAAGTTCATTATTTCACTTTGCAAATCACCAACTCTGGGGAAATTTCCATTTTAATATGTTGGTTGTTTCAATGTAATGACTAAGAGGTTAAGATCATATGTATCCTGTAGATAATGTAAACAAGCATTTATTTCAACCTCCTTTATTTTTTTAACAGAGGCTCATTGGCTGTAAGGTTAGGTTATTTATTTACTTACTTACATGCTTACTTTGCCAAATACTTTGAAATTTGTCATACTACTCTCCCTCCTTCTACTGTCTATATTCTTAATTCCTGCTGAAAATATTTGCTAATAATGGTGTTGTGTATTAAAAGCAGTTTTAATGCAGAGAAAGGAGTTGCAGAATAAGATTTTAACCTTTACCTCTATATTTTATAGAAACTTGTATTTTCTCTGGACATATGTTATTTGCTACACTGTGAGGTTTACATCAGAAGATTGGTGATCATGCCCAGGTATTAGTAAATAAATAAGGCTGTGAACTTCAAAGGTGCTTTGTATGACATACAAGACTCCATTTTACCCTAAAATCTCACCCTGCTATTTTACCAATGGCTATTGCAGTGATATTAAAATCTTTAAAGAAAGCATACACTGGGTTTTTACAATTCAAACCAGAATCTGTTCTTTCTATTTTTCCACCTTTTTTTTAACTTCTGTTTTATTGCTCCAGGGTAGAATTACATTAACTTAGCAGTGTTGGGAGGAATAAGAATTGTGTTAGTTCCGAAAATATCTTCCGTGCTTATGAATAAATAAATAAATAAAGTAAAAAGATTGTCTGGAGCACTGGCAGATTGATTTAGCAGAGAGACTGGGGTCAAAGATTTTTACTTGTCTTAATGGTCTTCATTAGGGAATCAGAGCATCCTGTTGAGAAAGACTGGCATGCTTTGGCTCCACCAGCATCAGACTGCACAATAAACATGCTAGAACCTGACGTGAATTTCTTGTCACATGGATGAATGTTTGTCACAGTCAGTGGGACACAGATGTCACAGCCTAGGGAAGGCCTGCTTATCATTCATGTGGTCACTTCTATTACCTCTGGTCGTACTGTGCTGACCTGCTATTAGTGACTCTAATTTAATTTCCCCCGCCAGTGTCATGGGTTATTTCTTCCATTACTTTAGAGATTTAATTTACAGGGTAAACTCCATCACTTGAACGAAAGGATTTTTCACAACATGAAGAACAAGTTATTTTTGAAGATTAACATGGTTCTGGCTATTTATCTTGGTCATCTCTAAGGCATGAGTCTTAAAAACCAGTGAATGACATTATATTCACATGTTGATGCTATTTCCAAAACACATGAAGTATTGTATTTTTTCTCATTTGAGCTATATTGCAACATCTAAAACGGATTCTGTGCACAGTGTTATGAAAAAACAGTTACCTTTTTGTTACAGCTATAAATAAGCTTGTCTGGAGGTGAGCCTGGGATCACGTTGAAACGACTGGCACATAGCATAGATAGGACAGTCATTGTAACAGGCAAATATGTTAGCACCTCTATGCTTGTTTTCTCACATATTTGTCATTCCAAATACTGAAAAAGCATGAGGAAACCATCCTAAATATTAATTTCATTAATGATACACATTTCCTAGACTAAAAAACACTTGTAATCATTAATTGATTTTTCATTGTGTTCAAATTCAAGTGCTTGCACCTCCTGGAAAAGTGCAAACCGTGAATGCTTATTTAAAAAAACCCAAACATTTCCTTACATAATCAGAAGTGTAACTACCAGAGCTTAACATAATTGTGTGAAATAATTTTAACTGTTTGCCAGAAGCTTGTTTTCCTGTGTGGCTAAACCAGTTCTTCATTAAAATATTTGCCAGCCTTTGTGTGGTTGCTTTTTCAGAAGTCCTGAATTAATTTCTGGTGCTTCAGAGAACTTCTACGCCTTTATGGCTCCCAGTCTGGGGGCAAAACCCAGGCCCATGAAAATACATCGAGGTCATTGAAAGGAAGAGGACAGGGCTTTCTTCATACAATCCTAAACAATGAAGAAAAGAATGAATGGGAGAAAGTTGCCTGCTAAGATCTTCAAGGGCTACATGACTGAGGTCAACAGCAAAGACGGTGAAGGGAAAAGGCACCCATGACTACCTTGGCTTCCAAGGAAAAGGGGCAGCATGTGTAGGTATATGAGAGGGTTGACTAAAATTTATGCCAGATCGTTTGGACATCTGCCACAGTTTCAGCTGAATCAGCCCAAAGTCTCCTAGAACAGTGGGACTGTCTGTAAGGAGTGAATTAAATGATCTGGTGCTTGAATATCCTCACTCACATTCTGCCAGTCCATTTCAAAACATCAGTTTCCATAAAACAGAGAAGCAGACAGTGAAGAAGGCTAGGTTTTCCCATTACTAAATTATAATTCAGTAAGATATGACTATATATTTAAATGTGCATATATTCAAATACATATGTAGTGTGTATGTGAGAATGTATGTATTGTATTTTTTTGCATTTGAGAAAGGCAATTATTATTTTTTCAAATTCTAACTAGCAGTAAACTTAGACTGTATGGCATCCATAGGAGTTCCATGTGAATATTTGCTATTAGAAACTGTTTTGACTAGCAAAGTAGGTCATGTTACTCTTTCTGTTCACATGAAACTCAGAGGGAATTGAGTTTTAGCTGTGAAGACTTATGATTATTAATTTATAATTTACTTTATGTAACGCCTCTGTATTATTCAGAAATAAGGTTGTCTTACAAAGATTTTATTTGGAAGCTTTAAAAAGAATTTCAGAGTTTAACTGCCTCTTATATTTCTCCTTGTATTAGAGCTACCTCTTGAAGTTTGGTGCTAATTCAGTCAACAGGGGTGCAGAAATGGATTAGAGCAGTAGAATTGCAACATAGAATCTTATTGTCAAATATTTTTTTCTATCAATGATCTTTGCTTATCTGTCAAAAAGATGGTCTTCTCTTTATATTATCACAGACTTGTCACATTTGAAGAAGGAACATGCACATTTCAGCAAGGAACATGCAGTAGGATGGTATTAAATTAGAAAGTAAGTCCCAATTTTTATGCAAATTATTTTTTTTACATAAAAGCACAAGAAAAAAAAAAGAGTAAATGTCAAGAGGCATGCTCTGTTCAGTGTTATAGCTCTATACAGAGAAATGCAATTGAAATTTTCAGAAAACTGTTTTTATTTAGGATCTGGTTTCTTTGCTGCTTGCTTTGAGGCGCATAAACCACTGGAGAACAGGCAGAAATGAAAGGAATAAATCCTCTCTGTTCTGGTACTCCTCCCTTACCTCAACATGTGCAATGCAACTTCTGTCATTTCAGAAATGAAGGATGTGATCCAGAAGGTACTCCTGACTACTGAGTGAAATAAAGGATAAAACTACAACTAGAGAATATGGTTCATGAATATCCTGTATCTTTAACTATTTAAGAAATATATTCCAAACTCTTCAAGCAGTTCTTGCATTTATTTAACTGCCAAAATTGCTGTTAGCTGTACATTCAATTCAAAAGAAATGCATAATCCCTCTACTGAAATACCTAGACAATGCTGCAGTAAACAGCTCTGTTTTGAAGTCGATCTGCAAGTAATTGAGCACAATGAAAGAGGTGCTATTCTTTTTGTTTTCTTGCTTCAACACTTTAGGAAATTATGTATATCCTGGTGATAGTTCTCTAGTGCCTCTGAGGAGAGGCAGCAAAGCAGTATGTAAAAGCCAAACTTGCAAAACTAACACTTTCTGAATGCACAGCATTTGAGCAACTAATGGGTAGTTTGAGGTAGTCCAGTCCCCAGATTCAAAACCTAAGTGAGAGCTTTACTTCCAGTTTCTGCTGACAGAGCTTCCCAGCTTGACTGCAACAAGCTTCTGAGCCTTAGGCATGACTGAAGCTTACTTGACAAGATCACTTGCTAAGCCCAATGTGCCTGATGAGACTCAGTCACAGTGAGATGTGACAACAATGCAGAGTGGTGAAGATATAGGAAAGGTAGCTGAGTCACTATATTTACAAGTCACTAATCCACTCTGGGTATAATTACTTAAAAAGCCTACGGATTTGAAGAAAAATTTTGTTGGCTTTTCTTTTTTTCTTTTGGATTAATCTTCCTGACTTAATAGTGTCTGTTAAACAGAAATGGAGTTTTCTAATCAAAAATATCAGAGGAGGAAAATAATAGGTTTATTTTATGGTGTGGAAAAAATTTACTGAGCTAACCGGGTTAGCTGCTATTGACAAAGATCCCTGAGGAATGTATAGCCACATAGATACAGCCAGTAATATTGCTCATACACGTCTTCTGGTGCTGACACAAAATACCTCAAAGAAACAGCAACTAAACCTAAGGTTTTGTTAAAAAATACAGATAATTTCAAAGAAGTATGTTTTAAAGTACATGATTATATGAGTTTTTAATGCAAGATGAAGTACAATTGCACCTGGAGGCCTTCAGGCTATTTCAAATTTTTATGAGTTTAAAATTATTTTAGATCAGTTTGTGGGGTTTTTTGGACACATAATATTATTCAGCTCCTGGAGTCCTGGCTGTTTGCAGTCCTTGTATGAAGTGCCTACTTGATATTCCTGCCAGAAACATTTGTTTTCTGCAAGAAGGGCGGTGGAACACTTTTGGCTTGGCTTCAGCTGTCACCAATCCTTGGCATCAAGCACCAGGATCCTGGGGAATATAGTAAGTGGGAGGTTAGGAGGGAGTTACTGGGGAGCTGAACCTGAACAAAGTAACAGGAGGAAGAAGGAGGAAATTCAACATACATATATATTATTTAATATAATTTTAAGATAAAATGTATAATTCTCCTCTCATATTTTAATATTGTGAGTCATAAACTTTAGGGTGCTTTTAATGGAAAGGTATGGGTAAGGGGCTTATTAATACACTGGAGATGTAATGAATCTAGGGACATGATGTGAAAAGAGAGTTTTATGGTAGGCCAGGGGTGCCTGCTCTGACTGGGAAAAATGGCAGATCTGAGGCAGGAGAAATGGTAATGTTGAGTATTTCATTCCAGGTTAAGCATGTCAAGAACTGCCAGGTCCCTGCATGTGCCCTCTTTCCTGTTAGAAATACAGCAGCTCAACATGGGCTAAAGATTAGAGACTAGATGAAATTCAGTAATGAAAACAGTTGAATGGAGGAGTCAGAATCGATAGAAGAGTGCCTTGCTGATAACCCAGCAGGCTGTCATAGGAAAAAAAAAAAAACCTAACAAGAAAAAATGTTCCCTTGAGTTCTGAAACAGAAACTAGAAACCATAGCACAAAGATTAATTCAAGAAAAATCCATAAGATAAGACTGATTCAACCTCTGAAGAACATCTTGTTCCTAATTGGGATCAGGCTCGTTGACAGTATGACCTGCTAGACATAAAACAGTCCTTGACAGCTGAAAAATGGCAATCATATATGTTGTGGTTTTAGCTTACTGTTGTATTCCATAACATCATTCCATAATAAATTATCTTCTTAAGGGAGACTTCCATAACTGAAAAACAACCTTACACAAAAAGGGAAACAATCTAGATACAAACATGTAGACAATAATTTTAAAATCAGGATATTTTCTTTTAAATAATTGTAAATAGAAAAATAGTTTTCATGTTTAATACTATCCTTCCTACTTGTATTCAGGAGGGAATTGTTAACAAACAGAAAATGAAATTAAAATGAGATGAGAAACCAAGGTGCAAAATTTGGACGAAGACTGTAACACCTGGAAGTTAACTTGGAAAATGCTATTTTCCAGGTGCAGGGAAGAGTTACACATTTACTTAGCCAGGGCTGGATATACAGAGAAGACCAATATTTGCTTCAGAAAGTTCCCAGTAGATGGGAGGGCACAATGAAGTAATAACAGGAGCCCCTGAAAGGGGGTGTTTGGAAGAAGTAACAAAGCAGTCTCAGCTGAAAGTTGGTAGTAAATGGACTGAATGGAAATTACTGAATGTGCAGGCAAGAGTGGGCTTTAGGAGGAGGAAAATACACAAATAGCCTATGTTGTACCTGGTTTTCTGTGTATTCTACACACTCTTAGGTAATTTGCTACAAAGCATTTTGCTCTGCATTGATTGATTTTGGTCACTTTAAATTAACCAGTGACCACAGTGGAGGAAAGGGGTCAGATTAAGAATTGCAGTAGGATTCACAGACACCAGAGAGCTGCCGCCTGGGGATCTAGTCCTGGTGCATCCATCTGTGATGTTCAACTTTAAAAGAAGTGCTAAAGATGAGGGCTCTCACTCCTCTGGACGGGAAGGGACTGAACTGCCTTTTTCATCCATGACTCTGAGAGAACATGTCTGGCACATTCTAAGCATGGGAACTGTCTATATGCTGTAATTAAAAATATATTTTCTCCACCCTTGGTGGCAGGAGAGAAGTGGGAATAGACTGGAAATAGCGCTGGATGCACTTATCATTGCCTCACTATGCAGAGGTAGGAGTCTTCCTTCTGAACTTCCCCCAGTATCAGATGCAAATACAACACATACTTTGATTTCAAATATCAATAAAGGACTGTGATGGTAATGCAATCTCTTTAATTTTTGGACTCTGTCCTTTTCAGATTTTATATCTACACATGGAACGGAAAACCCATTGTTTCCACTGGCCTTCTATTTGATGTGTTGATAAAATGCATTTATTTATTTATTTTGAATCTGCTGTTATTTGTGGATTCTTCCAGACTCATACAAAATTTTAAATGTATAAATATTTCTTTAACAAGGAGATTTCTGATTGTTATAGAGTGTTCCTTTCTCTTTGTCTTCTTTACACTGAAGTAATTAATTTCTTTGCAATACAGAGAAAATAGAATTAATCTTGTTTTGAAACCAGAGACTGGACAAAACAATCAGAACTGGAACCAGTAAATGAACAATGTGATTTTCAAATGTGACAAAATGCAATAATTGGACCTTATTAGATCATGGGCTTCCTGGAGGTAACAACTATGGCCAAAAGTGCCTGGTACATTTGGTCAGAAGAGGCTGATGATCCCTCTTATATTTGGAGTCCCTCTTACATTCACTGTAATCAGTGAATTTTATTGTTAGGCTATTCACATTTCTTCTCTAGAAGCTGCCTAGTTAGATCGTTTCTAAAGAAACTAAATCTTCACAGCTGCTTTTTTACAGTATTAGCACATCCATAATTTACAGAGTATTTAGGAGTGATGTGTATTGAGTTTGCATGGCCAAGCTCTGGTAGTAGGAGGGCCAAAGGGGTGGCTTCTGTGAGAAGCTGCTGGAAGCTTCCTCCACATTCAGCAGAGCCAATGCCAGCTGGTTCCAAGATGGATGTGCCACTGGCCAGGGCTGGGCCCATCAGAAATGATGCTAAAACCTTGGGATAAAATATTTAAGAAGGAAAAAAAAGTTACTGTGCAGTTGTAATTGTGGCTGGAGAAGAGTAGGGTGAGAACATGGGAGAAAAACAGCCCTGCAGACACCAGGGTCAGTGGAGGAGGAGCTGCTCCAGGCACCAGATCTGAGATTCCCCTGGAGCCTGTGGTGCAGACCGTGGTGAAGGAGGATGTTCCCCTGCAGCCCTTGGAGGACCACAGGGATGCAGGGATTCACCTGCAGCCGATGGAGAAGACCCACGCTGGAGCAGGGGAAAGACTCCTCTCCCTGAGCAGTGGAAAAAAAAATGAGTGATGAGCTGACTATAGCACCCATTCACTGTCTCCCTGCCCTGCTGGTGTAGGAGGTAGAGCTAGGAAAGAGTGAGGTGTGGGGGAAGGTGTTTTTAAGGTCTTCTTTTACTTATTATCCTGCTCTGATTTTGTTAGTAATAATTTCAATCAGTATCACTAACTCTAGCCTGTTTAGCCTCTGAAAGTATTTAATGAGTGATCTCTCCCTAATCTCAGCTCATGAACACTTTGTTACATATATTCTTCCCTGTCCAGCTGTGGAGCAGAGAGATAAAGAGGCTTTGGTGGGTGCCTGGTATCCAGCCAGCATTAAATCACTGCATGGTGTCATGTAACCTATGCGTGCCACCCTTTGGGGAAGTACTTTCCTCTTAAATCAGATGGGGCAACATCTAGCAGATGTTCAATTTGAGACCAATGAGCTGGATTGAGATCTCTGTTCTTATTAGCACTGATTTGTTAATCTGGATAGTGGTGAACTTTATCATGGTATGTCTGAGGGTAAATGAATTGTGAAACTAAATATATTAATTTTAATATCATAAAGTGCTTGTAATACAAATAACCTGCCACATTATGATTGAAATATATAGATTAAAAATTTGGCGGAAGTAATTTTTATTTCTTACAGCTTCCTCTTCCCCTTCCATTTTGATGGTCAGCTATGTATTAACCACCAACCAAATAATAATGAAAAGACATATCTGTGTGCTTACATTTAAATATACATATATATGAATTAGATTCTGTCACAAAGTGTTGGCATATTTTTAAATTTGGAGAGTGAGAACAGTTCTGTTGACTTCCAGAGACCAAAATTGAGCTTATGCATCAATCCTTGCGCTTTCTTTGCATACCTTCTACTGAATAATCTAGTAATAGATTCTCAGATGGAATTTCAGATTAAAGCACTGGACTGTGAGAACAGTCAGCTATTTCAGCTTGGCAACATTTGGGCATAGAAATTTATTCCATGCATCATCTATGCAAGAAGGAAGTTTGACAAGAAAGAAAAAGATTAATTAGAAAAGAAAGCTTTTAAGACTTTCTAGTAGAAAGACTATCTCAAACAAAGTATGCAGAAAGTTTGCACAATGCAAGAATGAAATTATTTTATCTCATATTATAGGGAAGAATAATAATTTAGTACAGTAGCTGGGTAAAAAAGAATGTCATGAAAAGGAGAAATCGCAGGTTGTGAATATAAAGTAATCAGATATTATTACATAAAAAAGCTGTTATCATTAAGTTTGCACAAAAACTCTAAGAAAAAAAAAAAAGAATTGTGAGACAATGTAGTTTGGTTTTGTGTCATGGGCACGAGGCTCAGTGCCATAGAAAGGTGTGGCTTACAAGGTCAGCAGGTCAGTGGTGGCCTGAGTAGGGGGACCGGGACGAGAGAGCAGAGCAAGTTGGCAGATGCTGTCCGGGGCCACCCAGGAGTCTGGATCATGAGACAAGTTCATGGTGCCAAGTCCAAGGTGCTCTCAGCCTGGGGAAGTGGCATCATTGGCTCAGGGTCCTGAGCAATCATCCGAGGGCCAAGTGCCAAGGTGCCTGTGGTGTAGCTCAGGCAAGCAGCAGGAGCAGGGCTGGGGCTGAATCCCAGCTCCTGAGCAATGGGAAAGCCCAGGAGCCTGGCTGGTAGACTTGTCACAGCCCAGCTCTGGTCCTGGCTGGACCTGGCATTAACACAGCAGCAGAGCTGGCTGTGGGTGTGGTAGCCAGGCCCCCAGGGAGGTGGAGCAGCTGCCTCCTAAGAGTGATTTGGGGCCCTGGGTTAAATGGCCTCACACAGCAAAGCAGATATAGTCTTTACTGAAAAATTTCTCTATTGAGTTCATTTTATGTGTACCCTTGATGTCACACAACTTTCTTACGTTTTATTTTATTTTATTGTCTTGTCTTGTCTTGTCTTGTCTTGAACTAGTCCAGTTATTGATTTCTTTTACACAAAATAGTATTTACCATAAAGAAAATTATTTTCGAACAATAACTGAAGGTGATATTTCAATACCTCAAAGCTAGATGGACTAAGTGCCTGTGAAAACTTTCCCAATTTATGTCTATGGAACCCAGAGGCAAAGAAACTTCACACCAGTCCTTATCCAGTCAGGTGCTGTGAGTCTTTCAAAGAAATTGTCTCAGCAGTTGGCTTCTGACTGACCCACCGCTTCAACCAAGTAGATATGAAAATTTTCCCTGGAAGAGAAAAACAAAACAACGAAAGTACTTGGCACAATTGCTTCCTTTTCCAGCTCTTCCTATAGATATAAGTATCATACTAATCCTGATCAATCAGAAAGGGGGATAGGAGGAGGGTGTGAGTTCAGTTCAAGTGAGTGCTGAGTCCTGGCTGAGGGAAGGAAACAAAAATTGCATAGTTTCTTTCCAGTGCTATGATAAACCAACATTTTCCATTTAGTAAATTGCTTTATTCACAACCAGTCAAAGTGGAATTTGTAATTTTTATAAAGGGGATGCTTTTTGTTCTATATGTTTTTCTTATTGCTAAAAGCACACCGCCTCTTTGGTCTTTCTGATTTCACAATAGAAGACAGTAAATCCATTAGGTAGGCTGGCATTTTAATATAGGAAAATATCTAATTCCTTACCATGAGAGTTTAAAATTCCACAAGCATATTAACTCAAGTTTAGTCACAAATTCAATACTACAACTGGGTATTCAGCAATATAGTTTGCCTACTGTGTAGTGATTTTCATTTCAAGTCCAACTGACTTCATATCCTTTGTGATATTTTTTAGTTCCCTATTAAAAAACAAAACAAAACAAACTTGGATTTGTTTGTATAATAGTGGAAATAAAGCATATTCAAATTTGATTTTCAGAGAAATGCTGTACAACTATATACATACAACATTTGTCCTTCTGGTGACCCTTGCTTTTTGTGGTTTCAGTTTTGACAGGTGCTTTTGCTTCAGGCCACTGAGAGGCTGTACACTATTAACTGTGGTGACATTTTTCTCTCTTGAATTGTTCCAGGAAAAAAGCTGATGAGAAAGTTCGACTTTCCTTTTGTTTCATTGTGTGTCTTAAGGGCTTAATGTTAGTGCCATGGTGACAAGCAAAAAGTTAACATTCACCCCTAATTTTTTCAGAGGGATATGTATCTTGGAACAGCTACTACAATGGGTTATGAAACATGAGAATGTGTGTGTCAACATAAGCAGAAATAACCAATAGTAAACAATCAAAAAGAGTGGGCTGGGATCACTTTTGTTATTAAGATCCTGATCTAGATCTATAGCTCAAAAAATAATTTATCTTCTTTTTATCAGTTTCAAGGGACTCAGAATCAGCTTTTTAGGCTTTGATTAAATAAACCTAGAGGACTCAGTTAGGTCATGATCTAACTGCAATGTTAGGGTCATTTGGAAAAGAAAGTTTTAAAAAAAATTACCCATTTATTTAGTCAGACATAATACTTGCTTAGTGGCTTAGGCAGCATTTCATGAAAGTCTTCTGCTATATATATAATTTTATAGTTTTACCTCTATTTCTTTATTGTCTTTTCTGACTTACTGCCGGTTTTTTTTTTGTCTTTGAGCAATCCCTTTTGTTATTCTGAACAGGGTAATAGCACTGGAAATACCATAAATCAAAATGTTTGTCTTTGCCACATTCACTTAAATCACATATGTCAAAAATTTTTTGACAGTAGTTAGAAGGTGAGAAAACAATTGCCTGTTGAAAGCTTGATATACTCTGGATTTCAGAATTCAAATTCATTTTTTATGCTATTGGATTTGGAGAGATTTTGTTCCCATGAATAAATGAATTCATTATTCAATAAAACACAAAACAAAAGAATACCCAAGCATTCTTTTTGAAGTTACATACAGATTTAAATCAATATATATGGAATTTCTTAATATTTCTTGGCTTCATGTTATGGAGCTAAATTTTATTTTATGTGTACTTTTATTTGCATTAATGTCTCTAAAGCAGTAGTTACCTCTCTATTTAACACTTTTTTACTTTGAATAAACAATCTTCTTTTTCTTCTTCTGTGTGTATACATATGTGCATATATATATGTATAGACATATAAATATGTATCTATTTTGTCTTATTTGTATTATTATTAGGCATCCTAGTGAGAATGCTGGTGCTGAATGATTTTGTATTTTTACTTTAGAACTATTCTGGCACTGAAAAGTTGCTTGAAACTTCTCTATAGAAAATGGATAATGTGTAGAGAGTCTGTCTAGTTCAATGTTTATCTCATTAATCTGGCTCCAAGGAGACCTGGATATGATTCTTTGCTCCACCACAAGTATTTTATTTGACCCTTGGCAAATTGCTGCGCCTCTGTATTTCCATTCTTCAAGCTGCCAAATGATGGAGGATGTGTGTTTATCTCTCTTGGGAGGGGACAGGGTAGGTAAATAATAGAAGCAAGGAGGAATATTTTGAAGATAAATGTTCAAACATAGCAATAATGGAATTATGAAAGACTCTTATGCCCCTGTCCTCCAAAAAGGCCCCCTCAAAACCCCAAATAAAACAAGGGCATGAAAAAAAAGAAAAGAAGAAGATAATCTATGCAAAATTATCTGGGGGGCTATTTTTGCAGGCTGATGCTCCACTGTTGTCTGCCTTGTACTGATAGTGGTGTTAATATTACTGAAAAAATTCATATGGGAATAGCATATCTGGGAAAGGAATATAAAACCCCAAATATTAATTCTTTGTGTGTTTTATATACCATGACTTCATGACTTTAGGGTGAACCTCATTAAAAACTTTGGCTTTGACCTCCCCATGCTTCCCTGAAATTTGAATTGAGTGGGATGTCCTGTACTTATATGAATCATTCATATTTTCTGTGTTAAACTGGTATGTCTGGATATATTGAGCAAACCTCTTCCACAGGGTTCAATAGCTTTGTTAAGCAGCCCTAAAGACAAAAAAGGCATGCTGCATTATAGGCCACTGACAGGAGGTTTATCATCGTATTAAATTTATTTTCTATACTTTTTATACAGACACTTTTGAGAAACAATCTTCATCTCTCAAAACCTACAAAAAATGCAGGGGATGGTGTTTTAAATGAGTCTTCCTGTGACAATAAAGGTAGTTACTTCAAACTCATGTTATATTGAAGCAGTATGTCACTTGTTAATATAGGTATGACCCATTATACCTTTATTTATGTATTTCAGGTAGCGCTTTCCTCTGTGCCAAACAAAACTTTATCAGTATTAGGAGCTCATGATCAGAATGTCTCCAAAATTTCTCAGAGGATGTAACCAGTCACTGACCATGACAGAGCAATTTTTTACTTGAACCAATATTTTTAAAATGCTATGTCTAAAGAAATGTCCCTGAATCTGTATTTAAGCATTAAATAAATAAGATCTTGTTTACAGAGACACTGATAATGTATTCATTGGAGCTGTGCTATTCACATATGTATTAAAGCAATAGTCGAAGCCAAGGCAGAGAAGAGATCTATGATTACAAAGATCTTTGAAAGTTTTCTTTTTTGATGTTTTCTGTGTCTAGTTTTTCTTTCTGGATGTTTTCTATGCATAATAGATATTTTTTTAATCTTTTCATCCTGATAATTCTCATCAAAATACTTTATTTTCATCAAAACATATGAAGAAGGAAATCTGTTTCAATTCTATGCTATTACCTGAGATTGTTTTTTTAAAAAATAAACTCCGTTTATATAAGATTTTACTTTATACGAAGATCCTACGTTAGAATTGCAGTGACAGAAATGTCATTTACATCAAGAAGGAAAAAAAGAATGTCATAACTTAAGTAGACCTCAAAGTAAAGATCGATGCTTAAGAAGGAAAATGATTTAACTTACCTGTGTCACCCTTGCCTTTCTCACTGGAAGAACTGGCTATAACTTGATGAAATCATGAAATTTGTAGGTTAATAGCAAGAAAACTGGCAAGTTCTTCTAACATAACAAAAGATAAAAATGATTAAGTCAGTAGGCTCTTGGATATTAAAGAGATTAATAGGCTTTTTAATGGCTGTATGAATTAATTTGCATGAATGATACCTGGAACCTGAAGAAGAATGAAAAGCTCTTAATGCCAGCATAAATGATCTGTATTCTCTTAAATGATCGTACATTGAAAAACAAAAGGGAAAATTCTCTGATGCAAATGTCACCTTTACTGAAATTCCCAAGTTCATAGAAAGTCTAATTAAGGTGCTGGCCAAGACAGCACTGCTAATGATTTTCTAAAAGGTCTCATCATTCTTTGAGCGATCACAGGATGATTAAGCAAGGTTGTTTTAAAACAAATAGTCATTCTTCAGATTTTGTACTTGATTCTGGTGCCACTGTGATTACTAATTATAAAGATTCTGTTGCATTTTATTTGCAATCTTGAAAACATGTAAGAGTTTCAACATCGTAGCATTTAGCTTTTCCCAGATCATCTAGATAGCTACTTCAGCTTGTGCTGAAAGCTTACCCCATGTTTTTGTCACGGTAAGGCACCTACTTCATCAATTCAATCACAGAGAATACTGACCCCTTTGGAGTTTCAAGGATCTCCTTGTACTTTCAGTCATCTAGTAAGATGTTATGATAATATTGTGATTCACAGGAGGTTTCTTTCATTGTCATCTTCACTTGTCATAAGGAGAGAGATGGCTTGAACACTGTCACCTGAATGGAGGTTGTCTCTCTCTGCTTCCCCTCCCTTTTGGGATGAGATTCATGCATGAGCTCAAGTGGTACAGAATAATCTCTGGGTTCTGGCCATGATCCTCCCTGACTGCTGCAAAAATTAACCCTGTCCTGGCTAGAACCCAGACAGGTGTGAAGGATTCAGGGAGAGCTAAAAGAAAGTCACTGGAGTCAGCACCTTCAGTGGAGAAGGTGTCACTTGGCTTAAGAGAAAAGGGGTTGGAGAGAATCGGTTCATCATTTAGAACAAGTAGTCAGGCTAATAATGATAGTTGTTTAGAAGATAGGCTCCTACTCTGGTTTTTCAGACTGCAGTCTATGGAGATGAAAACAAGTTCCAGAGGCAGGTTTGTCTCAAGTTGAATATAATGTTCAGAACAGCTGATTCTTCAAAATGGCACCCAGTCCCAGAATTCCCTCAGAATCTTCAGCCTGACATACATTCCACAGTGACCTATTTTATTGGTTTGATCAGTCCCAGGGGTTTCAGTGATATAAACATATTAAAAGATCTGAAAGGAACCTCACTATTGTCAACAGAAGAGGTCAAATTATACATGCCTAGGTATAATATTATACAAGACAAATTTGAATTTTTTTAATAGAGAAAAATTGCTACTGAGGGAATATGGGAGAGAATAGCACTGACTCAAAAGTAAGTAAAGATGTCAAAAGTTAACTCATTAACAGCATTACTAATGTAACAGCATTACAGACAAGTAAGAGATCTATTTACACAATCTTTTTTTTTTTTCCTGAATTTCATAGCAGGATCAGATTACCAGATCACACTTCTACTAAGATATAAAATCTAACCATAAATCTTGAGAACTACAGGTTGAAATAGGCACTGCAAACTTTTACTACAAAAAATGTGCTTTGAAATAAAAGGTTTAGTTATAGTGGATATTCTCTGTCTAAGTAAGGGTCTGACACAGGTTGTCATCATGAAAAAACTTTATTTTTTCATATTTCAGTGGTTTTGACCTGATATTAAATGGATGGGTTTTTGGTTTTTGTGTTTGTTTGTTGTTTTGTTTTTGTTTTTGTTTTTATGTGTTCTAATGCCAGATCTGCTTTTTTACAAGTCCTCATTTGGCAGTTTGTGTTTTGGGCCATTTTCAGTTTCCTGTAATAAAAGAATTACAAGAAAAGAATTTTCTACAATAGGCTTCATGAATCCCATTCTTTTAATATCAAGTTTATACTTCTGTGCCTAACATATCTGTTATGAGCTTTTTTTTTTTTAATATTTACAGTTATCAGGGAAAAAGCATACTTTTTCACCCTTTTTTCTTTTTTTTTCCTTTTTTTCTTTTTTTCTTTTTTTTTTGTTGAAAACACTGAACACATTTAAACTGAATATTTTAAATTCTGCTGAAAATGAACAGGGAAAACAGAACTGTTGCAGTTCTGAGCATACTTGAATGATACTTAATGGGAAATGCAGCTCAGTAACTTGTGTTGCCCTTCCTATATGCTGGCCAGAATTACTAAGTATACTTCTTAATTACTGCTTCTTTATGATGGAGAAAGAAACCAAGACCAGACAATCATAAGAAAATGAGCAAGAGCTATCTTAATCCCCAGAATATCTGATTGTGGCATTCGAAAAGAGCAACTTGAGATTTACATTAATTTATTGCACTATATTTTGAACTTAAAAACATAGCAATTGAGCTTGATATTCATACTAATAATATTTCTGTGTTATGAAATACTGCCAATTGTCAGGCAGATCTCATGTGAACTTGTTTTAAACTTTGTTGCCAGAATTTACCTGCCTGTGACCTTGAAATTCTTTTTTGCAAGCTAAACTTTGTCATTGAAATGGTTGTGAAAATCATCACAACTCGAGCATGACTTTCCCAATGGTATTTTCCCCTCTTATTTTATGATTGCTCATAAAACACTCAGTTATCTTTTTTTTTTCAAGTAGACAAATTACTGTATTAACTTTTTTTGGTCTCATAAAATGTATAAATTTATGAATCTTAAAATTAAACCAATGAGTTTAAGAAGATTAAAAGTAGTCTTTAATTATAAAGAGAATTGTTATAGGTGAATGATTATGCTTCTCTGCATTACCTCCATACTTTGTGTCAAATTTAAGCATCTCTGACAAGACGTGGGCATATGTCTGAAAATTCCCTAATTTACTTAGTGGCCTTCCCCTAGGATATTTTTCTAGGTCAAAAGACTGAGAAAATCAGGTTCTTGCTGTTCTCTGCCCATCTTTTATTTTATTAGGTTGCATTCTGACAGCAGATGCATTAATGGAATTCAAATACAGTTGATACATAGATTGAACTAACAGACTCCTAAAAGGCACCTTTACAGTACGCTGATAGCTGACCTAGTGTTATATAAAGGTCAGGCAAACTGGATAGCTTTTATGGAGCTCATTATTTAATCTTAATATTAAAGAGAACTTAGCATAGAAGACGCTAATGAAGATTTGTAATTAAATGGGAACATCATTCTTAACCTGATTATAATTGCAGGGTTTTATAGCTCTTTTCCAGAAATCAGTCTCTTGTTGATGTAAGGCAAGGAGTTTCATAAAAAGCATGTCTTAGACTGTTTGCAAATCAGTTATTAAATGCTTTATATGGTTTTTTAATCTATAGCGTTTTTTATAAAATGTAACCTCATTGAAAAAAATGTAAGTACTTCCCAAACCATGGCTTAAAGCAGTACTTAAAGGAAAAAAAGAAGTCAAAATAGTAATTGAATTATAATGTCTCATACTCAGATTTTATCCTCCAGTCAAATGTGATTTTAACTAAAAAATATGAAGTATGCAACCATCCTCACTGTGCTTATATATCTGAAGTCTCCTTTAATACACCTCCACAGCATTTCAAGTCAACTTCATGTGAAGGGAGTTCAACTGTCATATTAGCTCAAGTATAAGTCACTCTCTACAGTACAATGGCCCTGAATCTGATTAATCTGAATGCTCTTTTTAGCAAACTAGATCATAATAGCTCCCTTGGTGCCATTAATATCTAACTCTTCTAAGATCATGATATCTCAAAGATATTTGGTTCATGGATTATACATCCATTAGGCTAAAACATTTCTACTAATATATTGTGGTCATGCATTCATCATGACTTCACCAAGCAGTATATGGCACAGAGTTCACACTGAATCAGACTCATTACTAAAGAAAAAAGTTTCCTTACAAATCAGTTGAAAATAGCTAATAATGTAATGAAAGCTGTAATATTTTCAGATTTTTTTTTATCAAGAGTAGCAGCTTGGGGTATTTTTTGATATTTCTGGCATGAGGCAGCTAAGTAAGCATTTCCCTTCTTCAGTCCTTTGTGTGCCTGCTTTCCTTTTCTGTTCTTCTTTGGTGGTTCTGGATGGATGTCAGGTAAATTTACAATTCTCCAAAGTAATCTGTCACCTTTTATTATTTTTCTCTTCAATTCAACCATATATTCTTTTCCTAAAAGTTGTACAAATACACAACTTCAAATCCACATAGATAATGTAGATTCCATGAAAAATCTGTGGTGACTGAAAGTCTAAAATACACCAATTTGGTGCATCTCAGTAGTACTTTAAACATGCCTGCATTGTGAATGTGCCATGATATTTAAAATTACTAGGGTGTTCCCTGGAAAATGGAATTTGGAGATCTGTAGCACTTTTCTCCATTAACACCTTGGACATTTTAATTCAAAATATTAGATTTTGTGAATAAAGACTCATCCCACAGAATCACAGAATCATTCAGGTTGAAAGGGACTTGAGATCCAGTTCAATCCCTGCTCAGGCTGGGCTAACTAGGCAAAATTGTCAATGACCATTTCCAGTTGGGTTTCAAATACCTCGTTGGAGAGAAAAATCCATAATCTCTCTGAGAAACCAGTTCTAGCATTTGACCACCCTCACAGTAAAAAAGTATTTTCTTGTGTGCAGATGGAGTCAGTGCCCATTTCCCTTTGCACTGCCAACAACACTACAGAGAATAGTCTGGCTGCTCTTCTTCCTTCCTTCCCAGCAACAGATTGATAAATTCCCTATGAATCTCCACATCTCCGTGTTAATCAGTTCCAGCTCTGTCAGCCTCTCCTATAAGAGACATTCCAGCCCCTTAATCATCTTTGTGGCTCTTTGCTAGACTCACTTTAGTATGTCCATGTCTTTTTTTGTACAGGGAAGTCCAGAACTGGAATCAGCACTTCAGGTGTGGTCCCACCAGTGCTTAGTAGAAACAAAGGAGCACCTTCCCTTTACCTGCTGGTAACATTTTTCCCAAGGCATACCAAGATGATTTGGGCCTTCTTTGGCATGAGGCTTTATCATTGGCACATGCTTGACTTGGTGTCCACCAGGATGCCAAGGTCCTTTTCTCTGGAGCTGTTTTCCATCTGGGCAGCTCTAAATGTGTACTGGAGCATGGGATTGTTGGTTCTCGGGTGAGTACTTTGTATTTTCCTTTGGTGAACTTCATGAGGTTCCTGTCTGCCCAATTGCCCAGCTGGTGGCATATCAGTCAGTCCTCCCAGTTTTGTAACACAGGAAAGCTTGTTGTCATTGTGACATGCCCCTTAATCCAAATCATACAATCATTAAAGCTGGAAAAGACCTCCAAGGTCATTGAGTCCAATTCAAATCATTAATGATGTGTTTAAATAGCACTAGACACAGACCTGTGTACACCACTTTTGCCCCCGATCACCACCTTCTGGGCCCAGCCATTCAGTTTCCAGTTGATCCCACTGTCCACTCACGAGACATTAGTCTAGTCTAGCCTACTCTACCATCTAGATTTCATTAGTTTCATTAGTTTGTCTGTGAGGATGTTATGGGAAATAGTGTTGGAAGCCTTACTAAAATAGACACAAATCACCACTGCTGTCTCTTAATCCACCAAGCTCTTCCCATCATTGTAGAAGGTTGTCAAGTAGGCTAAGCAAATTTTCCCATTTATACATCCATGTCAACAACTCCTGATCATTTCCTTATCCTTCATGTATTGTAATTTCCAGAGTTATTTGCGCCATCATGCTTCCAGGGACGGAAATGAAGCTGTTTCCCTACAGTTTCCCATATTTTTTCTTGCTTTTCTGGAAGCTGTGAGTGACACTTGATCCAGTCTCTCCAGAAAGAAAGAAGCAGCACAGTGCCGAGCAGGGAAACCTCAATAACCCAGTCAGAGACACAAGCCCGTGCCTTGGCCCTCCAGGGCATACCAGTAGGACATTAACCCCATGAATCTGGAATGGCACTCACCATTGTGAGCCACTAGGAGAGGCTGTCCTGAGATTACCAACAGAATGGGGCAAGGGGTGTGTGTGGGTGTGTCACTGCTGGTCATACAGGCTCATTTGGGGGGAAAGCATTTGGGGATTGTGCAATAATTATGGTATTTTTAGGCAGATTACAAGGCTGAGGAAGGGAGGGATCAGAGTTGACTGAGAAGGAAAAAATGAGGGAAAATAGAGGGAACAGGATGTAACAGGGGGTTGTTTGGTGTAAACAACCAACAAAGTTATACATTTCTCTGTGTACACAGCCATGCCCTGTGCCTGGTGCCTGCAGTTGGTTCTGGCTTCTCATTGAACTCCATTTCCACCAGTTTGCCTGGATGAGGGTCTCTGCATGCATGTATTGTGTGTGTGCGTGTGTGTTTGTGTAAGAGGGTCTGAGTGCAGCCACTGGAGAGGGATCAGGTCATAAGGAGCCATGAATGCTGTGTGGATTCAAGTTCAGGGAACTGCCAGAGACAGTGTGTGACCACTGACAGGCATCACACAGGCTGTCCTGTGAGTCAGGTAAGAGGTTTGGGAGCCAAATATCAGAACAGCTCTCTAGCTGGCCTGGATACTGTAGAAAGCAGAGTGTCTGTGTGACAGATACTGGAGTGTAGAAGGCCCATGCTGGATACTGGAGAGACCATGGGATCTGGTGGTCAGCTACTGTTAAGGTCATGAGTCTGGGCTAGCTGCTGGAGAAACCTGTTTGCATGTGTGTGTCAGTGGATAAGACAATGTGGATACTTCCCACTTGCTTTTCACTGCTTTGACCAAAGAGGGGAAGGGGATGAAGCCATTGGTGATGTCTGTGTTTGTGGAAGCACTGAATATTTCATTTTGCATGAGGCTGGCTGCTCCTGTGTATATTCCTGTATGTGTGTGCCAGTGCCTCCTGGGAATACATGTTCAGCTTCAATACTGTCTTGGCCTGGGGATATGGAGCTGTAGCAACCTCACCTCTGTCAGGCTACTGGATCTGGTAATCCTTAACAAAAAGGAAGAGAATAGTTGCTCTCTCTGTTCTAACTTAACTGAAAAAATCTGGAGAATGCTGAACTTTTTAAAGTTTTTGTGATTTTTAGACTTAGCATTGCTAACACCCTGATAACATATATGTGCTGCTTATTGACATAATATTGGGTTCCCCAAGAAACTATAAAACACCTTGATAAGAATTTAGAAGGATGCTTAAAGCATAATCCTATCATGACTTTGAAAGGTTACTTTGAAAGATAACAAACACTCTGCAAGAACAGCCAAGATTTACTGTTCCAGATACCCACAGTAACTTTGAAGCCTTTGTGACAATGACCTGAGAACTAAAGGCAATCTGCAAGGCTCCTGATCTCTCACAATTTCTTTTTAACTTGAGAAGCAAGGAATTATACAAAAACCCCATACCCAAACTAACCAACCAAACAGAAAAAAACTCCATAAAATAGAGCAAAACATGACAAGATAATATGAAATGTATGTAACAATTTTAAGATTTAATAGCATAACTTGGAATCTCAACAGCAGTTAAAACAGTTTTGATGTACAGTGCTAACAAAGTAGAATATGGTTTGCAATTTCTCTGTTTTTCATGGCAACAGCTTGAAGCATGTGCTCAGTTTCAGAAAAAGCAAACAAACACAGCAGAAACAGTTGTGCAAAAGAAGACAGGAAAGAAAGATGATGGCCAAGCTAGATTTTATAAAGTGCTTACAAAATCAGTATTGAAGTACAATGTGACAGATGAATATAACTACAGTTTAAAAAAAAATCTGTATTTGCATCATTCTTCTGTTAAGTGCCATAAAATATTAACAGAATCAGCTGTAATTAGTGATAAATGAGGACTGCTGTTTTAAATTGAAGCACTGAGTAAAAATTAAGCCTTTGTCAAACCCCCTCAACATTAAAATGAAGTTTCTTTAACCTTGAAAATTGGCAGCTATGTGGAATCCTAAAAGTCTGTAGTGTCATCTACAGATTTCATTAAAACCATCTCAGAGGGTTGCCCAATGCAACAGTAATGGCTGTGATGGGGCTGGGCTTTGTCTTCAGAATTTCTGACAAGTCTGAATCTGAAATACTAGCCTTTATTAATGAAATGGTACTTCACAAGAAGAGCGAGTGCCACCACTTATAAACAGTTGAAATTTATCCTTGTTGAAAAGCGGAAACAAAACAGGATCTGCTAGCTTCTTTAGATAACTACTCTAATCTTCTTAGGCTCTGTTGCATAACAGCCAATTTTAAAATCTAGTATAATTATTCAAAATGTAAATTAAAAGTAAAAAAAATTGATAATTTTATTTTAATTATAAAAATTATTATGTTCTTAACTAGTGGTCCTATTGTCTTTGCTGATGAACTGAAAATCCTTTCCCTGTCCAGACCCCACTGTGAGAGCTTCTTGCCAGGTATCAGTGGCGTATGCTTAACCTTTTTATGTGGCTTCAAACATCCAGGTTTCTAATTGCAGGCAGAGCAATTAGAGAGTGGCAGGGAACAGGAAGAGGAGATAGAGAAATTGGTGAGCATGCCTAAAGGACCATACCCTGTGTCTGTTGGTGGAGTTGTCATTACTGATCTCAAGGGTCAAATATCAAAACTATCCAAGGAGGCTTTATATGATCAGAGCTCTGCCTAACCAAAGAAAAAGAGGAGACCTGGGGGATGAGGTTCTGCTGAGTTCTGTTGGGCTGTTCTCTACCTGAGAACTCAGGAGTTACCCTGGAGATGAAGTTCCTGTAAGGGTACAGGGAAGGTGAGTTCATCTGATTCCCTATGGTTATCTAGTCAGGGAAAACCAATTAATTGTAAGGGGCATAATAAGTAAGGAGGCAAGTAATAAACAAAAAAAGTACAGTGATACAAACCTGATAGGCAAAGGTTAACAGAGGCAGTGCCAGAGACCTGTTGGGCTGAGAAGTGCTGGCATCAGGGCAATCCATCTTCAGGCTGTAAAGTCTGTCTACTTCATAGGTTTGCACATGAAGTTCTAGGTGCAGTTCTTAACTGCTGTTTGAAGAAAAATAAAGAAGAGTTCATATAAAAAAGAATTAACTTTAAATAGATTAATTCTAAAATAAGTGCAACAAAATTTTTAAAAGAACATACTAGTTACATATTATAACTATTATATAATTTCACTGTTTACCTTGTGTCAGTTTCTAGTTTCAAGGCATTTGAGCCAATCTATCACAGAAATATCCTTTATATCTTGAAGGGAATCCCTTCAAGATGTAAACACTCTTTGGGACTTCAGCCATGAGAACGTTTTCAAATAGCTTTGACAGCCTTTAAAACATGTCCATAGGTCAGTTGTCAGAATAACTGAAAGGGAATACCTAGAGATTGGACCAGGCATGCACAGACCTGGTCTCAGTACCAGGCAGTGAAAATATCAGTCCTCTCCTTTTCAAATCCTTGTATGACTTCATATTTGAGGCTTTTGTATTAATCCTTTAGCCTTAAGAAATTCCATCTTTACTTCAGAGCAGCTACAAATCCTTAGTCTTTACTGCTTTATTTACTCACAAAAATATTTCTGCATTAAAATTTTTTGTTGTGTTGTTTGTCAGTCTCTGGAGAGAGAAAGTGAGCAAGATTTAGAAATAAATCTCTGTTGAAATATTCATAATGTTGACCATTTCTTTTAATCAGACCAGTGGGGACACTACAATGACTTATGGTTTTAGCAATTTGGATAAAGCATTTATTAAAAGCTGTATTTAAAGTTCCCTGTGGGACAGTCACTCCTACTGTCTGATTTTATGATTAGGATTTGCATTTATAAGGATTTTACCACATGAAAGAAGTTTCACTTGATTGAACAGTTGATTGTTGTAGGAACTTAAACTCACTTTTCAGCTGAAAAAGGACTTTTCTTATATATCTGTGTTTTCAAATTTCTTTCCTGAATTTCTGTCAAATGTAAATAAGCAGTACTGATCTAGAAAATAACATGGCATTTTAAAATTAAAGCACTGCAAAGGTTTTGATTTTGGACTGGATAGGTCATGAAAGATATAAAGTGCTTGTTAGCATTTGCTCTTTCCTTACAACACAGTTCTGTCCGTGTTCAAATGCTCCATTTTGTCCTCTGGTCTCCTTTACTAGTAAAGCTTGAGATAAGGTTACTTTCCCATTCACACAGACTAGCAGACATTTTAGATCTAATTTTATATCACAAATAAAACTCTTACAGATCTCTGCACAACGAGAAACAATCGCCTGGACTCTAAAGGTGGAACTTCACTGCAGTTTCTTACCTTCTTGTTCCACCATTTTAGTTCTTCTTTTTTTTTCTTATCAGATACTGATACATTTTAAAGCACAATGGAAAAAACCAAAAAAACCAAAAAACACAGTGAGCTTTTTTCAGGTAGTTCTTCTGCTTTTAGCAGTTAAGGTTAACTGTGTTATTAGACTGCAGCACAGAAAATCTCTGACTCAATTAGTAAGCTGGGTGGTGCAATACAAAAGGATCTGAAGGCAAAACCATTGTTGTTGAGAATCTGACAACCACATTACTTGGGAGCTTTACTGAAGATTTTTCCCTAATCCCAGGCTCTGCAGTGAGTATCCATTATTAACTGCAATCCTAAGTGTTAACTTCCTGGTTTGTTTCATCAGAAAAGTAAATGAATTTGCAAACAGATGGTTGAAAAATGCCTCAAAAGGTCAATCTGGTAGCTTGCTGCAAATTAAATTTGTTTCTATTTATGAGAAAAAACCTATACTATTATGAAGTCTGAAATGTGTTTTGTTTAAAATACCTCAAAATTTATGAGACCAGAGCCTTGAGAGTTTTTGCTCTCATTGTTTCACTAAGCTTTCAATGATCATCTAAGAAATAGCATTTTTGCCTCTCTGCCATCCATTCTTCCTGCTCCAAGGACAGTTTTAAGAAAGGTGAAAAGGAATTAGAGAGCATAAGAAACTGACTTGTAAGGATGACTTCTCTTTATATTAAGATGGACTAATGAATCTGAGCTATACCACAGAAAACTATGTCCCAGGAAGACTGAGGAGGACCCACTAATCCAGAGGATACCTGCAAAGCTGGGCTCTGTCACCCACTGCATTTATCCACAATAAGAGGATGTAATTGGAAACCCTCTCACAATCAATGAGGAAAGGAAGAGCAATTAGGTAGAGTCATTTAGAAAAAAACAAATGAGTCTGTTCTTGACCTTCATGTAGCAGGAAAGGGACTGTGTCACAGCTGCAATTTAGTACAGTAGTGTCTTGCAGAAACTAACACAGATTATAGCAGAACATAACTCCAAATGAGAAAATGTGTAAGTGGAAAAATTATTCAGTATTAGGGAGTAATTGCTGCATGAGCTGCAGCAAGGGAGAGAGAGCCAGGTTAATGGAGAATTTCAGAAAGTGAATGCTTGTGAGATAGTACTCTCATAAAAGAAAGGATGTTCCAGGGTGTGCTGTTTAAGAAGATGTAGTAGGATTTCCATACTTTCTAAGAAGAGAGAGTATTTTTCTCTCTGTGGGTTGACTTTATGTATCTGCTTCTCAGATACATGTTGGTTCAAAAGGAAGTTACCTGTAGGGATTTCTCATTCCCCGTGGGGGGAAAACGAATGAAAAAAAAATTTAAAAGATTTTTCCCTTCTTTTTATGCTGTGTTGGAATTTCTATTCCTCCAACTCGTGAAAACAACTGAGACAAAAGTTGAGAAGAGGAATGATGCAGGGTGCCAAGTAAATTGATTGACTGTGTTTTCCTTCAAAGAAGCTATCACATCCAGGCTCAGCTACAGGACAAGCCAGTCAAATACTTGCCAAGCAGTATTTAGCTCACTTAATCAGACACTTGTTTTTTCCGTACAAGATTTGTAGTTTTCAGTCACCTCTCTGTAAGTTATGTGGTAAGTTGGATGAGCAGCCAGTATATGGAGGTTATAAGAATGGTTATTATTAGAGGAATCCTGTGAGTTATCACAGGGATGTGAAATAGTGCTCTCTTTCTATCTACAATGTTTGGAAAATAAACATTTTTCATGTTGCTTTTCCACGTTTGGAAAATAAACTTTTTGTCAGCTATTTAGGGTTTTTTAGCTCTTTTAGGTTACTGGCAGACAGTTGCTTCCCCTTTTCTCTTGCTGTCAGACAGTCTGGGCCATTGATGTGGAAAGAAGTTCAATTTCAGCAGTTTTGTCCTCTTGCCAAGAAAGAGGGAGAATTGTTCACCCTAGGCCTTCTCCTCTGATACAGCAGCGGAGGCTGTGGAAACTCCAAGTAGCCTTGTAGATGGGCTGAACAAGAAGTTAGAAGGATGCTTAGAGCATGCTGGTGCTCCTCTAGAGCTTTGTGCTACAGCAAGGTACATGAATGAGGTGAAAAACAGCTGAAGGCAAAGTCGAAGTTTGGCAGCCCCAGCAGAATCTGGGAGTGTAGCAGTGGCTGCTGGGAGAGCTGCTCCTGAAGGCATCCAGAGCCCAAGGGCTTCAAGGCAGTGAAACCTTTGAACCAGAAAGGCCAAACACTAAATTTTTTTAAACTGTGAATCAGAACATCACTCAGCTCACGCTTGTGACATACTAATCACACCCTTTTTAATGCAAATATGATCTGCAGTAACTCTAACTTGGTTTGGAATTGCATATACTTCAGCATTGGTAAATTTGGAAAATATCTTGTCCAGGTTTGATTGTCTAGTTTCTGCAGCTGACTGTTTCAGAAAACAACCTGTTTCTTTAAAGCACTTTGAAAAAGCTGTTGTCTGGAAATGACTGGTAATAAAAGAGCAGTGGATATAAGAAGGCACCATAAATCATAGGTGTGCAAGTAATAAATTACTATACTGAGCAATCAGCTCCCTAAGAACATAATATTCCCAGTTTACACCATGAGAATAAAATCTCCAAAATATTAAGCCCTTGAAATATGTAGTTTCTGTTTTCTTCTTTCCAACAATATATTTGAGACAAATCTAACAGTAGATGATGTGGGTTAACATGACTATATCTTGGGATGGAAGATCAAACCAAACTACAAGAAAAAAAATGAAAAACACTAAGCCAAAGCCAATACAGAGGTTTTGATTGATAGGGAAATAGCCAAGTGGTGACAATGAATGAAAGAGATGATGGGAGACAGAAAAGACTCTAAGAAAAATAAATATGAAAGCTACATAATTATTTGTCATCAAACCTGTCATTGCTTTAGTTTTGGTCTGTTTATTCTATGTTCTGTGTGTTACAAACACTACTTTGATGACTTCATCAGGCTCTCACTGGAATGAATGTCTCCCAACCATCATCACCTGCACTTCTTGGGTGAAACTACACCTTGTAGGGTCCAAAACTCAACCATGGATCCCACAGGTGACAGGGTGCAGCACTTTTACCAGAAACAATCCTGTAAGAAATGAATATTCTGAAAGGTTATATTGTATTTCCAGAGTACAATTCAGTACTCTTCTCAGTGTAAAATTCAATATAGGAAGCCCAATTCAATATAGGATGGAAAAGACTCAAGACACAGAATGCAAAAGTCCTAAGAACATTTTAAGTTCCCAGAATGATTATTCTGGATTTTCACAGAACTGCATGTATAAATTACAGAGTAAATCCAACAGATAGCACATCTATTGTATAAATTACCCATCTTTTATCTCTTTTTACTGTCTTTAAATTTGGCCATTATTCCTATTTCTGATATTTTACCTTTACAATTTTCATGCTTGTTTGACCTTTTTACACATCGCGTAGAGAATTGTGAAACCATATAATATTATCCCCAAAGGAACTGAATTTCATATTCCTTTACTGAAAGGTTTGCGTTTAACACACCTAGAAATGCTTTTATCACTGAAAAAAGTAAGAAAAAATGAAACTGAAAAATTCAAACTGCATCTTCTGTACAGGCTGTTTCCCTTTAAAATGATATCTCATGTCAGTGTGGCTACTATAGCAATGGCTTTTCTTTGTTTTCAGTGAGAGGACTGTACAAGCAATTTACTCAGCAGCAAAGGTGCTTGGGTGTGATAGATTCAGACCTACACCAATTAAACAGAAATCATGCTTAACATAGTGTTTGTAGATATTTTAAAGCCATCATACTGAATGCCATAAGAATAGCCTGCCTATTTCCACTGTTCATTACCCTTGTGTGATGAAGAAGTTTAACTAGGTGACATTAATAATTTTAAGATGTACATTAAAGTCCAAATGCCTCTGTCATGCTCAGGGCAATATATGCAAGAAAAGAAGGTGTGAGGAGTATAAAAATAGGAAGATACCTAATTCCCCTTGCTTTTTCCTTCTCATCTCTTAGTTTGACAGGATGGTTTTGGTAGAGGAAATGCAGATTCAGCCCATTCAGGCTGCCTGATGCTTTACAGTGCAAACACATACATTTACTTGACTTTAACTTGCCTAAACTTAGATTTAAATCAAGGTTGAAATCTTCCATGATTAGCTTCAGTTCAGAACAGAGCATTTTAGAAGCAATTCCACAAAGATTCAGGGTTTTTTAAAAAAGTATATAATTAGAGAAGAGTATGTTGCTCTGCTTGTTAAATTATTATTACTTATTTCATTGAAAATCTTTAGTGACTCCAGTGTGCTTGGATGTGACAGAGGAAACTGAATGCCTTGCACACTTGGATGGGGTTTCTGCTGAGTAGGTGAAAATGTGCCTGCACATGACTAAGCTGCTCAGAGCAGACTTCTCAACGTGTGTAAGTCAAGATCTTTAGAGACACCATTTGCATGAAGCCCACATCGTTTTTCCACCGTATCTACACAAGGGACAAGCTCTGTATGCACATGTGTGGCTGCCATCTTCTTTACAGAGGTAACCTGGTGCCTTTCTGTGACTGAAATGGGTCTTTGCTGTGGGTGCTACCACTGGGCAAAAGAAATGAAGATTAGGAGATGGTCTCACTCTTGACATCTTTACAGTTCAAGCAGACAAGCAGACTCAATGAGATAAAAATCATACAAAAGCTATGTCAGCAGATTGTATAGTGAAGAACTTTGTGTCATAAAGCAGGAATTTTGAAAAGGGAATGTTATTTCTTCAGTTTATTGCTTTTCCAGAGTTGCTTATAATTCTTTTTCCCATATATTAATTTTGATGCAATATGTCTTTGCACAATGGCCATGATATGACTAGTTTTGCTCAGGCAAGACTTCTCTTGTATCAGGAAGGAAGTCTCTATCTAAAAGATTATTAGAGGATTTGTGCTCAGATTTAGGAATGCAATAACAATGCCATGACAGATTTTAATACAGGGCAGAGTACTCATCATGAGATCAAAAACTGTAGCTGTGTATGAGTCTTTTTTGACATCATTTACATTTCCCTATGTCTACGCCTTCAAGCACATATCTTTTACTAATTTTCAGTAATTATGTCTATATCTATTTAGCCCCAGTGACAATTCTACACTTCCATATTCTTTACATAATTAATTTTCTTATTGTTATTTGTTTCATAGGAATGAAGTCAGAAATGAGAAAGCTGACATAAGCTTACTAGTTTTCCCAATCTAGCTAAATAATTTTTTCTGGTGTGACCAGAAGTTAGAATACATCTTGATGTGAACAATGGCATAGCACAGGTGCCTTGTTTTTTTTTTTTTAATAACAAGAATATCTCTTTTATTTTTAATTTCAGATATTTTCTAGTTCTTCGCAATAGCTCTAGATGCTTGAGCCAATGATTTCTTTGAAAGAAGAAACTCTCTCCTAGGTTTCCAAAATATTCCTCTTGAGTTCACTCTATTTTTAGATAATCTTTTTAGGGTCAAGACTAGAAAGGAATAAGATTACTGAAAATTTGAAGAAGTGTTACTTTCATTCTGCAGAACCACCTGCAATTGTTTGAGGAAGATGGAAGCTGACAGGACCAGCTCTTCTCCAAAGAAAACTCTCAAAAGCATTGTGCCTACTACAGAACACAACACCAATCTTTGTTTACTACTTTTCAAAAATGAGCCTCACATGAGGTCACACGTTGCAAAAGACACAGGAATATGTACAAATAGAGATACAGATGATATAGGTAAATAAACTTTGACCCTAAGCCCTGATGCAAGTTTGAGATTCAAGCAGAGACTTTAAATATTTTATTTTCTTTTACTCAAAAGGACACAATAAGACTCAAATTATGATTGAAAACAGAAAAATTTTTTTTACGTTAGGCCCCTGCAGTTTGGTGAAGTCAGCTGCTCCTTACAGTACAGGGCTTTTAGAAATTCTTATTGCAGTAGCAACAGTTCCATGCATAATGGTGGTTTACACTTGAATAAAGAATAATTGCAGATAATGGGTCTGTCAGCATGAATGGATTAGGGGTCTCAGCAGTGGTTCCATCACCACAGTGAAAATACTAATTTAAAATCTCGTTTCCTTTTCTTTGACCTTATGCTTCATTACTTTAATGGTATTAAGAGTTAATTTCTCACAGAGTAGTTTATTTATTTATTTATCTATTTATCTGTTTATCTATTTATTATATTACTTTGCTTGGTATATAATATTGCATTTTTCTAAGAAGGAGCTGTATGTTTCATATGGCATTTGGCATTTTATGGTTTAGTTCTAGGAAAGCTGTCTGCTTTTTGCCAGTTTAAGGGCTGGCCGTGAGCAGATGGTGGAGGATTTGGGTAGTCACTTCAAGTAAAAGGGAAATACAAAGACTGACATCAAGACAGCCTCTTGGCAGGAAGGCAAAGAGAAGAGATTCCTACTCTCACCTTTTCATAGTTTGTGTTTATTATAAGAACACGTCATGAATTGGGCTTTTCTAATGACTATTCCACTATGTATTCAATTTGTTATTTATAAATACAGCATGCATATTATCTCATTGCAATCATGAAGAATTCTATTTTTGCACTTGCAGTTGCCTATTTAAAAACATGAACTACTAATCATGATCTTAGTTTCATGTATTGTTGCCATATGAAGGCCTTTTTGCATAGAAATGGAGAAATTAAAGTACACTCACAGAGACAGGATATTCCACAGCACATCCTGTGAGTCCAATTAATGAGTCTTTATAGAGGAGAGCAGAATTCAAGGCAAGTTTTTTTACCCCCTCCTGAGAAAAAGATGTAGCATTTCCTGGTTTGCCCCAGCTGCTGCTAATTTACCTTCCCAGCAGATTTGTGTGACTGAGTACTGCTGGTGAGGGATCTCTGCCACCAGGTAAAGAAGCTGTGGGAGGAGGTCAGCACACAGTGCAACATCAGAAATAAGGAGTAAGAGCAGACGGCTCTCTTCTGGGACCCTGCAGTGTCAAGAGTCTGAATCCCCAACTGTGGTGAAGGAGAAGAAGATGGTCTGTGCTTATCAGGTTGGAAAATGGAGACTCCCATGATGATCAAGGCTGGAAGCTGGTGGCCCCAGGAGGATGGCTTCTGGTCCACCTGCAGATTTGCAGCTGCAGAATAGGACCAGACAGGGAGCCTGGAGCTGTGTTCAGAGAAGCATCAAAGCCAGCTGAGACTGAGCCCTGCAATTAATAGCACCTTGACCAATTATTAGGTTTAATCTGAATTAATTTACATATATTGCTCATAAAACAAATTTCTGGTGGTTTTCTGACATATAGGAACTTTAGACAAATTGATCCGATTACAAAATAGCTAAAGGAATATTTGATCAGAAAAAGAAGTTTGTGGATTTTTTTCTAAAATTACTTAACATCTTTAAATTTAGTTTCCTAATGTTAAAATCTGTATTAAATTTAGAGATGTTTTTAGCTGACTATGAGCTAAAATATACTGAATAAAATGGAATCTAAACAGTCAAAGACAGTAGCAATGTAACTCCCTGCCTGTAGTAAAAGATAGTGAGCCAAAACAAGCATAGGAATTAAGAAGTCCTTAAAGAAAATAAGGACACTGAACATTTTATTGAGCATTTTAGTGGCTTAACTGCTTTTAAAGTTAGGAAGTAAGAAATTTCATTGAAAGAAATTTCTCTATGACTCTTCATTCTTTCCTAAGCCCAGACAGTATTTGTCTCAGTCTTTTAGAGGTCCTACCCAAACAAAAGACTGCATCCTATTTCATTATTCTTCTGTTACTCTGTCAGTACGAAAGAAGAGAGACAGGAAAACAAGGATAAAGGATAAAGACAGCAGCAAAGGAATGAAGGAAGCCAGGCCAGAGCAGAGAAAAATTGAATCAAATTTCCAGTCTATGAAATGAAATGGAAACGAGATGTAAGGAAAAGTGAATAACCACAGGCAAAATCGTGCTGCCCTTGGTGAAGTCAACCAAAGCAGCTTCTTAGAACATGATGAATGCTAAGAACTGCAGGAATCAGTCAACAGATTGTTGGAACATTTGAAACAAAGCTCATGGAGGGAAGAGAAAAAAAAAAAAACCTTAAGGAGATTGAAAAAAGCCCGAGGGGAACGTGAGGAAAGATATGTCTAGAGAGACAATCAGTAAAAGACAAAACCAGAAAGAGGTAAGCCAGATTCTCAGGAAAGGCTGACAATTTACCCCTCTCATGGACTGTTCCTATCAGATATGTATGTTAAATAGTGGTAAATAAATTATAGAATCATGGCAAAGGGTAAAATATATTACACTTAACATCAGTAGCAGGGTAAAAAATATAAAACTTTTCTGGAGTATTATTTCAGGTCACGTTTTATTAGGGGAATTACGTATCTTTTCTGGTATAAAACAATAACAGGTTGTGACTTTTAGTTTGTTGGTTTTTTTTCTTAGTATTATTTAAAATATATGCTGTGAAAGTATATATAAAAAGAAAAAAATAATTACTGTTCCTTTTAATTTATTTCTGATTTACAGGTGTAGTTTCTATTCTCTTTACCTGGTAGTTCTATTAGTGACATTTGCCACATCAGATCTGTTGCTATGTGATAATTTGCTAATGCCACATACTCAGTGGTCTTTTTGTAAACATCCTTGTATTTTTCATCATTACTTGTTAAGATTAGGTGGACTTGTAAACTACTGCTTAATTTTGCAAATTAGTGTGATTCTACCAGATCCAATAGATCCATTGTACACCTGCTTATTCCAAGGATGATATATGTTAGATATTACTTGGCTTGAAAGTTTTCTTGAGAGAAAACCATATAATAAAAACATTCTTTAACTGTAGCTGTGAAATAAGAAAAATTATCTTAAATGAGCAAATGTCTATTTTGAGTTTTAATGGGATTATAAAAAAAATATGTCAACTATCCTAAGTATCCTTACAGACTTGCTCAAATATGATTTTGGAATCTAAATTAACTGTGGTTACGGTACAAAATTTGAGGGTTCTCTGAAATTCATTCGAATAAATAATAAAACTGTCATCCAATCATTTAGATGCCTTGCATGAAACATTTTTGCATAAGGACTAATTAGTCATAACTTCTCGAATCCCAGAACCTCTGACAGTCACTGACTTACCTAGGCAAGAATAAATATGGATTATTGCATCTAACTTTAGGAACTCAGACATGACAACGATGTTGTTGCTCACCATCTCAAAGGTAGGTACTACTCAACTCATTCCTGCTAGATATTCTTGGCTTTTGACAACAGCTCTGAACTGAATTTGGGAACTTGAGATACCAGAAGTAACTGAACTGATTTTTGTTTTAGAGATCAAGACTTAATTAATCAGTTAGTTAGGATAAATTAGCAGTAAGTAACTCACGACCATGAAGAAATATTCCATGTTTTCTCTGTGTGTGTGTTACCCATGGAGAAGCTGTTGTATGATAAATGTTATTGTAGAGTGGAAGCTTGGTTGTTAGGTTGGCATCCATGTGACAGTGCTGAGGTTTCAATTATCTACTTGCATCAATCAATCTTTTAGTTTCCAACACTGTTGCCTGCAGTAATGTCACAGCTTTTCTGTCAGACAGGAGAACTTTGTGGGAAATGTTATTCATTACAGCTGCAAATCTGTCACTGCGCCTGGCATGGCTTGTTAATGACAACATTTATTTCAAAGAGTCGTGTTTCGCTTTGTTGCTGGAGAGTTGATTTTGTGATCACACAAAATATAATGAAATGCCAAGAAGATGAAGTGAATGAAGTTTGCCAAAAATGCAGCTAAAGTGGTTCAGATATACTAAAAAAAATGCACACACAAATACACTCTTTATATTTTGTTGAAAACATTTAATCACTTACTCGGAACATAAACATGGGCAGTGGAAAAATGTTGGTTGGAACACAGTAAGTAGAGCAGCAGGCACAAACAGCAAATTTAAGCTTCATTTGGCTTCTCCAATCCATAGTACTGGGAAGAAAAAGACTTTTCAATCAATCTTTTAAAACAAATAAACAAATACAGCATCCATCTCTTCTACCACCAATATTGAGATGTCATCTTCCTCCCTCACCTCTTCTTAAAGTTCTGGAACATCTTTCTTGTGAAGAGAGGCTGAGACAGCTGGTACTGCTCAGCCTGGAGAAGAACAGGCTTGAGGGAAAGTAGATAAATCCCTGACGGAAGGGAATGAAGAAGAAGAGGCCAGACACTTCTTGGTAGAAGCCAGTAGTTTCTTGCCACTGACAAGATTGGGCATTGGGCACAAATAACAACATCAACAAAAACTAAACAGAAAATGTCACTGGAAAACAAAAAAAGCACTTCTTTACTGTGAGTGTGATCAAGTGCTGGAGTAGGTTCTCCAGAGACATCGTGGAGTTTCCAATCATATTGATACCCAAAACTTAAGTTTAAACTTACAAAACATATTCCTGTACAACCTTGCCAAGCTGACCATCCCTGGGCAGGGAGAGTTGGACCAGAAACCTCAAACTTCAATTGTTCTGTGATTTATACAAGCTGTTCACATACTATATCTCAAAACACAGATTTATGTAGAGTCAGTGCATGCTAGCAGTTAAACAGTACACCAGCAGAATGTGGATATAGGGAGGTTTATTAATTAAATGAACAAGGAAGAGAGGATTATCAGCAAATTGATGATTATATCAGTTTTATGGATGTCTTAGTGCTATAGCAAAGGCATACCTTCTGCTGCTCCTCACAGTGTTCTCTTTAAAATATCTCTTCTGAAATAAAACATTTCTCAGGAGACAGAAACTTGTACTCTTGGACCAAACTTCAGACATACACTCAAACTACATTCTTGCTTCTTGACTTTATTTTTTTTAATTTCTCTCTACTCATCTACTGCATATTTATCTACTCATCTATTTTGCATATATTGCAAAAGTACCACAAAATGAATGAATTTTTAAAAAATTTTCCCACAGATTAAAAAAGAAGAAAAAATCAAGTGTGAAGTCTTAATCTCCAGATGTCTTTTGAATTTTTTTCTCAACACTGTAAAATGAATGAAGTTCAATAAGAAGTAAATGATGCAAGATTTACAAAATAAGACAGTTAGTAAAATCTCAGGGTACAAATAACTGCTAGAGGTTTTATTTCTGATTCTTTGTCATAACCAGTAAAAGAAGCCATTTGACTTTAGAAATAAACTTTCTATTACATTACATTAGATTGGATTCATTCTATTTCTCTGTGCAAAGCTGTTGTGTGGAGAGGAATCAATAAAACATAACTGGAATTTATGCTAGGTCTTGCCCTATGCTTCTACAAAAAAAGTGTAAGGGGATCAGTGATAATAAATTTAATACTGAAGTACAAGAAATGTGGAAATATTTCTATTCTCCATATGTAGAAGGGAATTCTTTAAATCTTCTCTACACAGGATAAGAGAATCAAATGCAATCAAATCAGTAACAATTCCTATTAATTACCTCATTGCTCAATTTCTTTCATCTCCCTGATACCTCCAAGCAATTCAGTGTGTATGTAGCCCTATTGATCTGTTTGTCATCTGAGAAAGTTTTTTGTGAGATTCTGAGTTCTAAAAGCATTCTTTGTTAAATAAATAAATAAATAAATATTTGTTAAAAATGGACAAGCTGATAATTGTGGTTTGCTAGTTTACTAGGAGACAAACACGAACTTTGTCTAGACATGCTGATTGTAATCCATCAAGCAATGATTAAAGAGTAATACTTTTCATTATTATTAGGGGGAATATTAAATATTTTCCTGAATTACCGTTCTTGAAACAAATCATAAAGAGATGTAATTTTCTACATCTTTTCTCTGAAATAGAATTTTGTAGGAAGAGAAGTGAGAGATGTATAAGTGGATGGCCTGTTGCATTCAGCCTCAGAATTCAGTAAACAACGAATTTAGAACTCAAAAACTGCTCATTCTATAAACAAACATAGCCTACAATTAAAGGAAAAGTAAGTGTAATGGTAATCAAGATATAAACCAAAACTTTTGCAAATTATGTTTTAAGAGCATGGCCATTTCTCAGTAGAGGAAATACAGAATACTCCTACATAGAATATTGACTTTGAACAATTTTACATTTATATTGGGGCTGTATAGTTAATTTTGTAAAGTCTATTTGAGAGGCAATCTTGATTCTAATAAATACACATCAGACTATACAGTACTTAAATTAAAAGCTGCATGATCAAAATGACTAAAATATTAAACAGACCAGCTGAAAAGATTGGAACTGATTTTTATCTCAAGTCTCATTTTGATTCCTTTGGAAAATTCAGTTTAATATGGAGCTTTTTAAAGGATTGCAAACAAATGTTTTACAATCCTTTTGTTTCTGTAGCAGCATTGCTTCATAGTCCCTTAAATTTTTTTTCCTTGCATTTCAGAGGGGCAGATTGTGGCATTGTGCTATGGTCTTTCCCTGAGAGCAACCTGTGCCTCAGGGCCCAGAGCCCTCTGCCAATAAAGGGCTGATGATAAAGACGAGGAGATGGGGTCCCGTTTGGAAATCCCAGCGCTGTTTATCATCGGTGCGTGCATCGTGGGAACAGCCTTGAATGTATTGCAGGGACGACAGCCAAAATGAGGCCAAGCATCCAGGGTTATATACTAGATAAAGGGGTGGTCCTTGAGGGTCAGGGTTCAATAGGGATGGGGAAAAATGATGCAGGGGGTGGCTAGGAACTGAGGATGTTGGGGTACAAATCCCCCTGGGCCCCATTCACACAGACCCAGGAGTGTCCAAAGATGTGAGGACTGAGTTAAAACCTTCTGAGAAACTAAGATACATAAATCCACCCATGTGGGAACCCTAAAAACCCCCTCAGGGAAACTTCCAGGCTTTGCCCTGGGAAGATTTACCATAGAGCTCCCTGCCTAGGCTGAAAGAGAAGACTTCCTTCATGGAGTCTTGCAGAACTACTGTCAATCTACCCTGAATTGCTTCCCTCATTGGTCACATAACCCTACCCTCCCAAGTTGTTCATCCTTCATACCCCTCTATAGGTTGCCTTGTCTTTTGTACCGCCCCTGTGCCCTCAGGTCATTGGCCACTGACCCCTTACTTAACCCCTGAGCAGCACATGGTCTGTGTCTTCTGCCCATGATCCCTTCTGCATGCTGAAATAAACCCTGCTGGAACATATCATACAGGAGGCCCTTCCTGTCTTTCCTCTGCTGAGGCACGTGTGTGTGCATGGACTTGGAATGGCTGTCCTTGTGGCCTGCTCTGAGCAGCTTCTGAAGGAGAAACTTTGAGAAGGTAGCAGCACTTTACAATCCTGCCTCAATGCTACAAATGGTGCCCAACATTGGGCCTGCTGTAGGCTCCTCGTAAGCATCTCCATGTGGCCTCTGCCACTGGCTATGAAGTCACTGTGAGGTACTCCATTTCCCCGAGGGGAAACCCCGATTTTCTGGGGAAATTCACTACACACTCAGATGTGAGGTAGAAATGCAAGTTTAGTTTTAAATAAATAGAGGTTTTTTTAAGTGCCTTTAAAAAGAAGAGCTTGTGTCAGTAAGTAAGAAAGAGAACTAATACGTGGTTTATAGGTCAGTAACATTGCCTTTTGCAAAGTTAGTCAAATTCTAGTCACAATAAAAATAGTGTAGCCTTGCTGGAAATTCCTAGATAGAACAGATAGAACTATATGCATAGAATTTGTATAAGAACTTACGAATATTGACACACATCATTTTTACCTTAGGATAGGTCCAACACTTTTGTAGAGTGTTTAAGCCTGATTGGCTAAAAATAGAATAAAATGCACTGAGAATGCTAGGAGGCTGTCGCTTAGGGGACATGGAATATGGGTGCTGTTGCTGCTGCCTTTGCTACTGCTGATAAAATGCTACTGTTTCTGCTTGGGACATGGGGACTTTGCTGGCACGAACTGTAACAACCTCTGCCTTCATGAGGCTGATTTAGCCATGCAATAAAGGACCTTATTTTTACAACTGCCCATCACCTTTTGTCTTCAGTGAGGACGTGAGGAAAATTGACATGGGGGGACTAATAGGATCACAGCGGTGGGGTACTGTGGCAAAAATAACCCAAAGAGGTCCAAGGGAAGGAGGAACATTCTAAGAAGGGTACATATATGGTGAACAGGGGCTGATCAGGCTGACATAAACTTAAAAAAACCCAATAGAACAGCAAAATCTAAGAAATATTAACATGTGGCTACAAAAGCCTGTGGGATAAAGGTTTTTCTCACCCTAATCAAAAGGGTATCTCTCTCGGTAGGAGGCCCCTGCGTCTCTGTAGCAAATGACTGGTGACCATAAATTAAGCCCTGTGAAGTCAGTAAAAATGTCCTGTGTTTTAAGGTCATCTCATGAAGACACAGAACGGGACATTTTACACAATAAAGTAATGTGTTTAGACAATTAACAATTCCACTACTGCAAGTTATGGATTATGTGGTCTCTACATCAGGAAACATCGGGAAGGGGAGTGTAAGCAGTAACAGTGTTGTTAAAGTCCATCCTCTAATTAATTGACTACCTGTAGACCAGACTGGCAGCCAGACTTCACAGAGGAATAAGACATACCATGTCAGACACTTGGAAAATGTGTAATCTTGTCAATTTTTTTCTGACTTTGCATCCTCATTCCTGATACTCAGAACAGCCAAGCTATTTCAAAATATTGGCTACCTTCTCTTCTCCTTTTTCCTAGTGTCCTTGTACTACATATAATTTCCCACAGAATGGGCAGGATTGATCCTTCCCTGGATATTTAAAATGCTTTTCTTAACAAGTTGATGTTTTGTGCCCTTTAGTAAATTGTCCATATCTCTAGGAAATTTATTAAAAATTGATTTCACATCTTGTGGCTGAGCTTGACCCCTTGTTCAAAGCTGAATCACTGCTCAAATGAGCTCTCCTATACACTACTAGAAAATGCTAAAGGCATTCTGATAACTTCTTAGATGACTTAGACACTGGAGTTCGAAGTGCTTTGCTAACGCTTAGGGTATTTTTGTAGACCTGTTCTTTAAAAAGGAAGAGATCTGTTCTTGAAGAACAAATTTGTATTTGCAGATCTATGAACCAATATGGATTTATTCCCCAGAAAATAAAAACTCATCTAACATATCACTTTCACTCTGATTTGCAGTGCTGCCAAACCTAAGCTTCATTTCTACTCTTGTAACATGTTAAACTGCAGACCCAAAACCTTGAAGTTGTATTTCCCTCTGTGATTTCAAAGACCATATTTAGCAAGCTGAGAAACAAATTTCCTGTTTCCAGCACAAATACATATGAATAAATAATTTGCTGGCCTGCTAGCAGTTTTTCTCAGTTCCTAGTGAACTTTGTGATTCTTATTTCTAAGAAATATATCAAAATGACAAATCTGTTTCTAGTTATTCTATTTCTAGTGTATGCAATTTTCTTTTTTGACATATTAGCCCAAGAAAGGTCATCTTCTAAGGGGTCACTTTTTGTCTAACCTGGCTCTGTAGGTAGCATAAACATTATAGTATGGTTAATTTTTCACTGTGGGGGAATGAGCTACTCCAGTCAAATGAAAGTACAGATAAAATGGAAATGAAAGAAAACTTACACAATTTATTCATCACCTTTGTCTACCTGGTCTTGTTATCCCTGCAAAATGTGAGTAGCTCTACAAAGACAGGTTCAAGTATGTTCAAGTATGCCTCTGGTTTAGAAACTCTGCCCTAATTAAATTACTCAGGAGTTCTCTGCAGATTATTGTGGGTGACCTGACCACATTTCTTCAGTGTGTATTTTCATGCACTTAATTTTTTCCTCAATCCCATGAACATCCTTTTTCTGCCCCATATATAGTTTTTATGGCCTGGAAGAGTAGCCAAACTATCTTTTCTTTAATATGCAGCCTACCTGACAATCAATACAGCCATCTTTTTACCTCAGTGATATACTCCTGTAGAGGTAAGATATTGTTATTCATCTGTGTGCAGGTCCTTTATATGTTAACTCCCTTCTGGAAGTGTCCTGTTCTGCAATCTGCTGCTCCACCAGAGCTTTCCTTCTGAAGGTAACAGAATCCCTCCTCAGTGCAAGAGTCTTTGGGCTTATATATCTGTCCCAAAGGTCCTCTCAGAGTTTTCCTCTAAAGAGAGTGAACAAGCACAGAAACTTTGGGTGGTGAGATAAGTGGAGAGATCCTCTAATCTGTGATCGTATTCAGTGACATTACCTTTACTCTTGACTATCCAGCCACCTGTATGTGATGATTGGCTGGAGGGTATTTCCAGAGTTGCACACAACTGCACCATGGTTTTGTTTATAGGTTATGTTATGCATGATCATGTCGTGTAATATGCCATAATTTTAATGAATTGTTATGGAACATGCATTTAGCTTGTTATTGATCACCTTTACCTAGACTACCAAATGTGATTGATGTGACAAGCTAATATCTGTGATCTTGTTTTCTGTGTATTGCATCTTTCCATTTCTGAGAGCTTGTTGTCTTCACTATGTTTTGCACTATTCTAAATACAAGACAAAGTCTCAGAAAAAAAAAAAAAAAGGAAAAAAAGAAAAAAAAAGAAGCTAAATTAGAATAACTGGAGTGGAAAAGTATAACTACTCCTTGCAAATGGAAAGTTTATTAAGAATTCCCTTTACAAAAATGAGAGCTAAATAGCCCTAGAATTGGCCACAGAAAACAGAAGAAAGGCTGTGTAGATCATAGGAGTGCAATGTACTTTTTCCAGATGGTTAAATCATATCCCCGTTTCTCTCTAAAAAAATGGGCTTGCTCTTAGAAAATGCTATTTACTATAAGAATCAATCTTAGGTCTAGTGAAGTTTTTTCATATGTTAAAACTTCTTATGCATAAGAAGCCTACTAAATGACACGAGCTGTACAGGAAGTGCAGGATAATAGAAGATTAATATGAAGCCATCTTCCTCAGATTTTATAAGATTTAATTTAATTTAATAGATTTTAATGGTGAACCATTAATCTCCTCGGACATGATTTCATCAATATCACCCAGATCACTGAAGTTTCTTAAATGAATCTCTGAAATATTTCATATATTTCATTAAAAATATTCTGAATTAAAAAAAAATAAAATAAAAATTCCTCTTTTCATGCCATGCTTCCAATACTCATAAAGTGCTTACCATTTTAGAAAAAAAAAGTCTCTTGTAACCAATATGAACTCCTCTTGTTTCAAATTGTGGACATATTTATATAACAGGTATGGTTAGTAGGAAAAGAAGTAGACAGTGTTTTCTTGGACTCCATCTGTTTATATATATATATATATATATATATATATATATATATAAATATATATATATTTATATACATATTTATATATATATAGACAATTTAGCAACAGCTGCTAAATTAGTACTTGAAAAATGAAATAATCATTACTCGTTTCCAGTTATTCTGACTTTTCTGTGATTTTTCTCAAAAACTCCAATTTATGAACACACATCTTTAGATGTCAACATCAAATCTGAAGGGTAACCAAAAGACAAAACGATGTCATAAATGGAAATTATATAGCTTAATTTCTCTGGTCTATGATTCTGCTTATTTTTTCAGGTGCTGAATTAGTCATTTGTATTTTACTCTTTAAATTTTGTCTATTGATGAGAAACACTGAAATTTCTCAGAAACCTTTAAGTACAGTTACTAATTGATCCTAATTATATGACCCTGCATTTTTTAAATTGATACATATGCTTAATAAGAAATTTATTAAGAAATCTCTGTTGTTCAATATCAGTGGGCCTGGCTTTATTATTTACAATCATAAATATTACTGTTTGTCAACTGGACCACAAACAAATGTATAGTTTCTCTCAGATGGTTAAAAGAAGAAAGAAAATTAGAATTAAGAATCAATCTTTCTATAACATTTATAAACTTTCTATCCTTTACATTTATTTTTAGAGATGTGCTGGCCCAATTTTATTTCATTTACTATTTAATCTATGCTTCATTACTTTTATATTATATCAATTTTGGGTACCAAGTAAAAATACACAGTTGCTGAGGCATATTAAATTAAAACTAGTGCTTTTATCAGCCTCTTTAGATATCTAAAAAAAACCCCATATTATGTTATTTTGACAAGATCTGATTGATATAAATTAAATTATTATCTTACTTTAGTTTTTAAATTAATTGAGCTTCATACCAATTGTTCCATCCTTCTGCCTATAAATGATGCTATGATGACAGGATTATAATTACTTGAGTCACTATGTAGCCTTTTAAAATATTGGAAGAAAATTAGCTTACTTCTACTCTGGAATTTCCTCAGTATTCCATGATTTATTATGATTTTCCATTAGTTACCAAAGATCTTAGCATTCAGCTCCGTCAAAATTTTAGTTGTAAAAGTTTAAGTTAATTATCCAGTATTTGGGGGTAGGGAAGCACATCTGCCCTAGGGAGTCCTTAAACTTTCCAAGAGTTCTTGCATTTCAAAAATCCTATGCATTAGTTATATATTTTTCCATCGGGGCTTTATTTTTAGATCTATTTCCATAATACTGGTGGTTAGCAAATGATTTCCTAATAAATTAGCCTTGCCTTTTAATTTCCGATTTTCTCCTTAATTTAGAATTTCTACTTAATTTAGTAGACTTCTCAGCCATAAATCAGGGTCTTGGTGCATAATTTAGCTCTAATGTATCACATTGTTCACAGGGCTGTGACTGCTGCAATATGTGCCCCTGTTGAGTGAATAGGAATAAGTTTACAAAGTAAGGCTGGGGGTTTTTGTGGGCTCTGCTTGTCAAACTTCACTGAATGCCCCAGCAGTTTGATGTAGCTCTTCCTCCATGTCCTTCATTTCCCTCCACAGTTGAAAAATTAGTTAAACCTCTAAAGCTGTCATTGCCTGTCCATATGCTTGGTTTGTCCATAGCAATACACTGGCCAAGAACAGGGTTAAATTCTGGCAGTAACCATGAGGGGCTGGGGCAGTGTTGGTGGGGCCAAGACCCCAATCTTACCTCATTGCCAGAGACGAGAGAAAGGGACTCCCTCTTTCTCACCTCCTGGAAGAAAAGGCATTCTTTTCCTGTTGTAGGAAAGTGCGTCAGACTTTCTGTCTTTGTTATTTCATTGTCCTGGGCTTATGTCTTGGTTTTGAAAGACAGGCATCTGCCAGGGAAAGCTAGAGTTTCCCTTGGCAAACTACAAACTACATTCCCTTGGAATGGAGAATGTAAACCCTTCACGCCCTCCAAATTATTATAATTTTGCAATTGAGGGCTTTCAGGCAAAGATATGGGAATAGGAATAACAATTCTTTACTAGGAATATTAAAAAAAAAATACAAATGTAGTAGTACAAAAAAATGGAGCAAGCAAACAAACAACAATCCTAGAAACCCTGACAGAGTCAGAGATACAACCTGACACCCTGTTGGTCAGGGTGTTGGAAGCAGTCCATAGTAAGTCCTCCTGGAGTGGCAGATGTGGTTCTGTTAGAGCAGACATGATCCTGAGAGAAAAGGTTCCAGTGATGGTGAGAAGGGTCCAATCTTCCTCCAGGAATCCAGTGGAACCAGATGCCTTGTGTTCCTACGTCTCAGTTTTTATCTAGGTAGGAGTGGTTGGCTCCCCCCAACTGGGTAGTGAAAGAGATAAGAAACACTGCCCCACCTGGTTTTAACAGTTGGCCCACTATCAGAAGGCATCCGCCCCCCTCCCCCCAGAGTTACAAGAGATAAAGAGGAACATCTCTCCAACTGCTTTCAACAGATGAAATAGAATACACATTTTTAGTTCCATAACCCAAGACAGCTTAGTAACCACTTTTCTAATCATCCTAACTTTGTACATTTTTGTTGGTTGCAATTTTGCTGTTACTGTTCATTTTCTTATCTTGTGCTGTTCCCAGTAAATTGTTCTTATCTCAACCTCTGCCTTTTGTCTCTCATCAGAGGCAGCAGGGGCTGGGATTGTGTTTTAAGAATGGTTTCCCCAGTACAACTCCCACTTAAAAGAGTGGGAGTTATATTGGGGAAACCATTCCTAAACCATAGCGTTTCCACAAGAAGGAATCCATATATTCATTGCTATATTTTTCTGTTCTATTATTTCCTTTCTCAGTAGTGGGTATGCACAGCAGGGAAAAGTCAAAAAACAGGAGCCATGGTATGTGGCTAAATAGTCCATGGGGTGACTACAGTGGCTGTACATGAGGAAAAACAGATGAGCTGTTCAAAGTGATCTACATTGTCAGAAAATTTTTTTTGTTAAATATTGCTGGTAATTATGGTGTTGGTCAAAAGTTGCCCAGGGTTTAAAAAAATTCAAAGCGAAAAAAGTAATAAAATAAGCATTTTCTGGTAAACGTAGGAGAACCATAACAAATGTGCTCTGTAAAATTATCATAGAGTCGCAGAATGATTTTTGTTGAAAGGGACCATAAATATCATCTGGTTCTGGTCCACTGCCAGGGGCAGGGACACCTTCCACCAGACTAGGTTGGTCAAAGTCATATTCAAACAATGTAAAAAGAATTAGAATTACTTTTTTGGTGAGGATGTACCTGCTAATGTCTTAAATTTTATTTTATTCATGTGTTGTTATGCACAGATGATATTTTCAGAACTATTTTAGATGTAAAGTACAATCATGGAAAACCCCAGCTGATTTTTTTTTTCTTATTCATGGTTAAATATGTACAAGTCCTGAAATTTCTGTTGTGCGTGGCATATGCTATTACTGATTCTATTTTAAGTAGTAATATTTTATCTTTTAAGGTTGATATATATTGGAAAGCTCATCAGTTCAAAAAAGAAGTGAGATTGTTTAACGAAGCTCTAGATGTACCTGATCTGGCTCAGATGATGTTTTTTTCTGTGGCGTGTCCAGCTGCCACTGTATTTCTTGATATTTCAGGCTAAAAGAACATCCAACATTGTCACTACAAGGTGCTTTTTCTCCCTCTTGCATTGCATAAAATAGGTGTGGTGGGAAAAGACCCCGTTGTGCTGCACTGCTGCAGAATGAAATGCCTGCTGTGATATTGGTATCTCTGGGACAATGGAACAAATTTGTCAACAACTTAGCCCTGCATCCCTTCCTGCCTCACATCTTACCTATTTAGAAACTTAGCTGTAAACCTGCAATTTAGAGACTATCAGTCCCTATAGACCATGTTGCTAATTTCTCTGTTGGTTGCTTGAAACTATATTCAATTTCCTTAACTGTGCTTTTATGCAGTGGATACAAAGCTTTTATGATGTTTTGGGACAGAAAAAGTTTATATGACTCGTTTGGTACAGATACAGGTATTTTCAATGTCTGAAATGGGTTTTCTTGGAGATACAAAAGATGCTAAGAAGAAAAGATTTATTTTCGTACTACTGGACAATAGTGAGAACAAATGTAAGAAAACCTGACATTAAATATTTTTTTTGTGGATAATGAGAAATTTTCCTGTGGAATACATTGGGACATGAGAGATGCACCAACAAAAGAGTAAAAAATATACATAAAGGTAGACTTAATTTTCCTGTTCTTGTTTAAGGCCACCTCAAGCTAACCAACTAATATATTTTGCTTTGTTCTGAAAAAAACTCCATTCAGAATAAGGGAGATGTGGGCAACTCTTTTGAATGTAGACATGTGAGATGTATTATTCAGCTTGCAACTGGAGGTTTCCAAGGAGTATTTGTCCTGTGCATTTGTGTTTTGCCCCTGAAAACAGCATATCAATTGTCAAGGTCAGCCCAAAGGCAGGACACAGCTTCCCCTCCCTAGGAGGAAACCTAGGGAAAACCCGCTGTCATATTCTCTTTGACCGGAGGTAAATGAAAGACCTGGGGCCTGGTCCAAGCAAAGCACACCCAGCCTGATAAAAAGACCCTGGACAGGCTTTGAATCAAACCTTTCATCTCCAGAATGTTATGTAGGCTCCATCCGTCAGCACTAAATGCCATTTGAAAAAGAAAGTAAATGTTGAGTTCCACTAGGTAAGGAAAACATTCTGGTGGTGTCGACCTTGACAGCATCAGCGTTCCCAAATGGGGCTGTTGAGATGTATCCCATTCCCCCCGGTTTGAATTAGACATGAGTGAATCAAATAAGGTGTGATTAGTAGTATTGCCAATAAAATTTGTTCTTATGAAGAATTGATATTTTAAAACTTTTATTTCTCCTCTTTTTTTTTTCTTCTTTTTTTTCCCCCTTATACTGGAAAGTATCTGAGCTCATACCTTGGTTTGAAAATTCAATATATAAAAAGAAAGAGGGGAATATTCCTTGGACTATCCTCTTAGATGTGTAGAACTAAAGAAACACCATTGAAACTACAACAACTGGAATCTTGTTAATTCTTTGAACTTGCAAGAAGCAATTTTCTCCCAAGCCTCCAAGTTAAATATTGTAATTTCTCAAATTGCCAGGAAAAAGAGAGAGAACAGGATCTCATTCATTGCAAAGATGTCAATATGCTTTTCTCATTTTTATTTTCATTCTTATTATAGAAATTACACTTGCAAAATATAATATTTGTTTTCTTGACAAGTGCTGAGGAAACTACTTGACTGCCTAAGAGGTTTTGAGAAAACCTAAACACTGCAGGATTTTTTTAACATAGATGAGCTTTCGTATTTTCATTACGGTCTCTCAGATACAATTGTTTAATATAATGACAAACTTTTCTAAAGAGAGTTGATCTACTTAAATTGATTTTATTTGTCATTATAATAATGGCACTTTTTATTGTACATTTTGTGCAAGAAAATAGAACATATTTTGAAGAAAAATGAAGTCAAAGTTATTCTGGAAAATGTAGACATGGATTTAATGATATACATTACTGATCAAGAAGCAAATTCTATAAGAAATAATTACACTGGTACCATACAGCTCTATTCCTGAGTCTGAGAGGACAGGTTGAGCCAATGACAGGGAATAGACACAGAACCTCATGCATTCTCAACATGCATTAGCTGCAGTCGTGAAAGGTGATGTAACACAAGAGGAATAAAAAATTGCCATCCAAGCACAAGGCAATATTGCTCATCTCAGAGGCAGGTAGCTGCCTGTGGGTCTGCCCAGTGTAGCACCCAGTGAAGGATTAGCAGAGAAATAATGGAGTGCTGCTTATGGGTAAGTGTGTTATGTACATATAAGGGGAGAAGGTGGAATATAAATAAGCGTATTCCTTCTTCCCATCACACGCTGTCAGCAAAAACGTTTTGGCAAAAGGGATGTTTACTGTGATTTAGCAGCATCAGGAAGTAGGAATTGACCTGATTATAGCAGCAACTCTAAGGCTTCAGCACTTTTGTTAATCATGTAAAAGCCTAAAGATGACTTGGGAACTAAATTTAAGTTTCAGGGTTGGAAAGCTCTGACTAGAGGGTCTTAGCTGCAGGAGAGGGCGATTGAACATGTGAGCTGAGAAGGGGTAAGCACCAGACCTAGTACTTAGAGCCAAGCCTTCTGGCTGGGGCTGGGATACCTACAGCTCCTGCCAGCTGCCTGGCTGTGTGACCCTCTCCTCTCCAAAGCAGCAGCACTGCTGTGCGAACTCCGGTGCAAGTTGGCTCAAATGGAGCAATTTCTAAAAACTGGGTATCCATGTTATCCATTTGTCTTTCTTATTTCCAGTTACACAGGCCAGTGCTTGAATACATTTTCAGCCTGGTTGTCTGATATACACTGGTATATCACCATATTGCCTCAAACATTTCTCAAACATTAAGGTAATTACTGCATTCTCAGGTAGATATTACTAGGGAGCATAAATAGGAGAAAATGTGTTGAGAAAAAGATTGCTTAAACACAGGTCTGCCTGTACGGTGGCACAACTGAGGTAATCATGGCTCAACACTATTTTGTCCAGTGCTTGTACAATGAAACATCAGCCTATCTTGGAGTTTATGATGTGACTATGATATTAGAAAAGTACAATTACATTACTATAATAGCATCATTTTTATAATGGCTTTTAACCTCTGATTTCATTCTAGAATTTCCACATTTATTCTATACTTTTACTTCATGAGATATTTGTGCCTACAACCTCTACATTGAATTTTATGTACTGGGAACAGGACATTTTCAGAGAGAGGCTCTTGGATTAATTTTCGACCTGTTCAGACAGGGAGAGAAATTTTACTGCTATTGTTAACTACTTGAGCTTTTAAACATTTATTGTAATGGTATCAGATGAGCTTGGAATGTTTGTTATTTGCTTGAAACAAAACTACTATAATTTTCTGCTGAAAAGAGTTTCCAGTTAATCACATTTGCTGTTCTACACCCCAATATATCTCAACTTCAGTCATTTTGACCTGAGCAGAATATTGTACAATGAATTATTATCCACATGATATGAATCACCAATTTTTAAGCATTTTTGAACTATCACATAAAGAGGACAATAATTCAGAACAGTGTGACTGCTGCCACCCACCTGAGCTAAGAAGTCTCTATTTCTGAACTAAACAGACCTGTGCTCCCAAGCTGGCTGGGGAAGGATATGTGATATTTATCTGGTGTCTCAGACAAGCGATATTTTTACAGGGTAAAAACTCTGTAAAGCTCAGGTTCATAACATCCATTTTATCAATTCAGATGTTTTCCTGTTTTAGGGTATTCTGATGTGAAGGGATAATCTTTCATTTGTTATCTGGAAGAGAACACACAACTGAATTATAGAATTTTAATGTTATATTATGAATGCATGTAGAAAGTCTTCCAAAAAATATAATCTGAAAAAAATCATTAACCTATCTAATTTAGATAAAGCATAATCACTGAATAATATTGTTTTCATCCATTTGTATCTATATATTCCAACTAGTCATGTTTTTAAAGTCATGGAGAGACTAATTTTTCCATGTTAGCCAATACTCAGAGAGTTATGTGTAAATAACCTGGCAACTTGCCGTAGCTATGAAATGACTGCAGCCCTGACATTTTACTGTACTTGCTTTTAGCATTCTGCTTATAGAGAACTATAAAACTGTATAAAAGAAAGGGGAAGCTGACAGAATACCTGCACTTATAGCTCTAAAGAAAAAAATGACTTCAGGAAAGCCATTTTGGAGAACCATTTCAAAGGAACAGAGGAGGCAGAAAAAATTATATCTTTCTGCTCTCTGCTTTACAGTAAAAGTGCCTACTATTTCATTCTGTCCAATTCTCTTGGTCTGTTTGTGTGTTTTTTAGCCTGAGTCTATTTTTTCAATATGAAGCACAAACAAGGAAAAATGGCTAAAAGAATAGGTATAAATAAGTGAATAGTCCACCTTTAAGGAGCTGACTCCTTTATGGGAATTTAGTTGTAATCTTTAATGGAGAACAGAGCTGAAGAAAACAGCTCCATACTGCAGCTGAAATAGGAACTGAAATGAAACATTTCTGCTGAAAACTAACTTCCAGACACTCAAACCAGGTACTACTATGTTTTGGCTTCTAATTATTAATTTTACCAGACAAGATGTTTTTATTACCATTATTTTTATTTTCCTAATAGGACTTGCATTATTTTTCTCTCTGCTCCTCTTTTTTTCTTCCTTGGTGTGTATGTGTGCACACATGGCGACATGCAGAGCCTGAAAGAATGCTAGAGCACTTAAGTAATGCCTAGATAATATTAATTTTTATTACTCTGCAATAGTAACATAAAACAGGTCTACTCAAACACCTGAACATACAGTGCTATATGCTGCAGAACCAGAAAAAAGGTCTTTTTGCACCTCCATGACCTTAAAATATAAGTAAATAACTTGTGATTCATGTATACTCTTTTTGTGCTGAAAACAGTCTGAGTACATCGTCAAGACAATTTGGATAGTTCTCTTCCAACTGAGGTTTATATCTATGGTAGGTTTTCAGACAAAATTTCCACTTGTACAGTTTGTAGGATTACACTGTAAGGAACAGATCATCTGTGACCAGTTTAAGTGAAATAGCAGGAAAACTTAACCAGGAATTAAATATTAATTTAAAAATATGATCATCCATATGTTTGTAAGGAAGAGGTGGCTATTGCCAGCTACAGAAACTGTAGACAGGTAGTCAAGGTTTGGCCACGAATTAAAATGTATATAAACCAAACCAGGGAGAGAGAAATCCCCTGGGAAGCCTCAGCTGCCTTTGGTACAGCATGCACAGCACCCACCAATGCTAATGAAGGACTAAGGACTATATTTTGCAAGGGACAGTCTCCCTTGCAAACCAGTTCTTACAATAAGATTAGAACCAGCTGTTATTTAGGAAGTCAACTCTAATTTTAAGAACAATTGATGTAAAATGTATTAGGATCTTGAACGGGACAATTCAGAAATTTAACATGAAGTTGAAAAAAGCGGTACCAGAGGGAGAAATGTTTCTAGTTCATCATAACTGAGCAGCTAATATGTTTAAATGAGATTAGAAGAGATGTAATCAGATAAAAGAAGGACTTGTTCATTGACTGCATTATTTAAAGAATGCTATCTTTCCCACTACCTTCATATGCAGCATAACTTGTTTTTAAGATAAAAATGCAGCAAATGTAAACATGATTATACAAAACAGCATGTGTTCTATGGGAGTATTTTTAATAAAAGACACCTCGGTGTATTTTCCTAATGCCACAGCCCCCACTGATGTTATGTGATTATACATTTGTAAAAGATTATTGGTACTGAATGGAGCACTTCTTTTCTCTAGTTGTATGATTAGAAATACAAGCTGTCTGATGCTGCCTAAGACTTTGCTTTAAAAACTTTTTTTTTCTTTTTTTTTTTTTCCCTCGGCTTTTGGAGACATCAGACAAGATCAAAAGACAAGATGAACCACTGGATGCTAGCCCGTGCCTCTGCATGTTTGACTCACTTCTTGGCCTCACCCTCATGTCCAGAGCTCACAGACTACAGAAATGAGTGTCACCATCAGTCAGTAGGGTTGTGATGTTCCTTGTAAATTCTCATCAGGATAACCAAAGACACTGGACCACGTGTCAGAACACTTGTGTTTTTATTATACAGTCACCAGAACTCCAGCAACCAGTCCACTATTTGGACTGAAAATGTGTTGCCTACCAAGCCCTTAATATGGTACAGGGGCACTTCATTAAGTTCTCAGCCCCCACAACAGAAGGTGCTGGCTCACAAGCCTCAACGCACCTTCACACAACAAAATTGTGGGGCAGAATATGATAGCTGTGTTTTGCCTGGGCAAAGACAATGAAGAAAAAAAGAATATCACCAGTCCTTAGATCCTGCATTGATCCTGCCACAGGGACCCTCTGGAACTTGGGTTGGGAGACCAAGAAAAAGAGAGAGGAGAAAGAGCCAGAGAAAAGAGAGAGGGTGCCCAATCTGCTTCCTTTTGTCATTAACCTGGTGCATAACATCTCTTATACAAACTAGTTATTTCATGCTGTTTTATTCATGCAGGCACATCCAACTCTTCTCCAGAAAGTGAGTTGAGAGAGGCAGGATGGGCCTGAGCAGGAGTCTCAAGGCAGAGCAGGAAGTTGGCTCAGAAGAACACTGCCCCACGTCCATGGGACCCTCTCCTCCAATCTCCATTCCTGTAGAAATACTCAAATGTTTGAGGAAAAACATGCTTAGGTCTGGTCCTCGACAGTGAGCAGTGCAGAAATGGGAATGACTGATCCAGGAGGTGGGGAAAAGATGCTCCTCATGTTATGTGCCAGATTTAGCTCTGGTTAAGGTGCTTGGGGATTTCCAATTAATTAATTTCCTTCAGTTTAAGGCATATTTTAAAGGAGAGGCTGTGATACTGCACTTTCCTTATAAAATCACTTTAATCCCCACTCCAGATTAAGTAAAAGAGACATGAGGTGTTAACCAAGATCTTTAAATAATCTCTGTATTATATGTCCCTGTTCTAAGATTTTGTTCTAAAATTAATTTAAGCCCTTTTGGTGTATTTAATTAAAAATATTGTTCTCCTTTTAGGTAGACATTATTCAGAAGAACACTGGGAAGCAAAGAGCAGAATCCTTAGGAAATAAATTTCATCTTGAGTACCAAATTTTCACACTGATTTTTGAAATGGCAAACACTTCATATTGTACTTCAGCAACACGCAAAAATATTCCTGTTGCATCCAAGCTAAATATTAATGTAATTGGTAGCAAGGTCAAAGCTATCATTGAAAGCTATCATTGCAGTTGTTCTATTTCTAAATAATTTTCAGATATCAAAATACTTCAAGTAAATATTTAAATTGTAAAATTGGCAAATTTTTTTATTTTGGGAAACACTCTCAACTGAATAAAAATAAGAGCAGAATTGGCTAAATATTTAATTTTGTTCAGTTGCAAGAAAGAAACCTTTCCAAATCTGATATGTCAGCAGTCTTCAAATCCTATTTCTATGGCTGCAAAGGCATAAAAATGGAAACAATTAAATGTATGTTTTGTTTGCTTGTTTTCTCTCCAGGAATTGTACATAAAATAATGAAATGGGTAAAGCATATCTTATTTTTCAAATCTGCTCCCTCACTCTCCATTTTCTAGATGTTCATTAGAGACAACTCATCAATTTAAGCAGCCTTCCTCCACTTGTTGAATCCAGATATGTCTAAATGTTTTGTGTATACCTGTTGAATACAAAGATGTCATGTAAATACATTTTCTTGCAAGTTAACTCTGATAGTAGTAAATCTACTTTGGTTATTCCCCAATCTACGTAATAACCCAATAATTTGAGCTATCAGACTTTTTAGATGAATAAAATGTATACTCTGGAGTCCATTGACTTCAAATAGAACCTTGCAAATTGAGCCTGAGACATAATGATATATTCAGAAAGAATATAAATAGTAGGTTAGTCACTCCTCAGTGAATACCGTGAATAATTTATCTTGCGCCTATTACTGTTCAATTTGACCCATATATTATCTCTCAGGTACCAATCAGGAAGAAAAATTTTGCTTTCATTAAATGTCATTATGGGCACTGTCATTCTATTGCCTACTCCACTTTAGAGGAGTAAGCCAAAGCAGACTAAGAGGTTTTAAAAGTTGTCACTAATTTGTCAACATCACATATTCACTTTTCATTGTCTGCAAACAGAATAGTAAGGAAAAATAAGGCACACTGGGAAAAAAATCCAAGTGACATCCTGAACATATGCACACACATATGTTTTCACCTTCTTAATATCTTGACTTCTATAACCTTTTAGGAATATACCCCCTACTTGACATTTGCCTTTTATTGGGGGTTATTTTATCCTGGTTTTCATGAGATCTCAGTTGAAGACTCAGTCCTAAATTTTAGCTGCTCCATTACACTTTTAATTTTGGAATTTGTAAATACACACCCATAAGATTTTACTTGCCTAGAAATGAAAGCAGCATGCAGTAACATGTGGAGTTGTTTCTGGGAAAAGGAAAACAATTTATAATTTGGTACATTGGTATTACAATTGTAACAACAGTGTTGTAACGAGCATCTGGAATTGATTTGAATAATAAGGTAGATTTTTAGTGAAAATGTATCATATGAACTATTATCCAAACTTTAATCTTAAGAAATGTGCTTTTTTGTACAAACTAGGATATTACTTATTTTGAAAATCTGGAACTGTATTCTGAGCTATTATTGTGAATTAATACTGATAATATTACAGTGAAGTCAATGGATAATATGAGAGGATTTGCAATGATGTTGATGATGATGTTGATGATGATGATGATGATATATCCTAAGAGATTCCAGAAACCAAAATAATCCTAGGAAATATTTTTAAGGGTATTTTGACAGTACCTTCACATAAATCTTTTATTATTTAGATGCTGGGTTTCTGTTTATAGTGTATTTTTCTTTATTTGGATCCTTTTCATGAATGAGGTCACAGGAGCTTGTCAGCTTTACTCAGAAAAATCATATAGTAACATTTTGCAAAACTAGAGCTTCCAAACACTGTGGAAAAATAAACGAGTAGATAAATCTCCCAGAAAGTCCTAAAAGACAGTTTTTGAAGGGGTCAGGGCCTAAAAAATATTAAACCTACTCGTTATGTTTTGGTTTTTGCCAGAGTACTTTCCCTTGCTGTAAGAGAGTAGGACCATGGAAAAATAAACCCCTTAGAAATACAGAGTAAGCCAGACACATTCAGTGAACAGGAGCTCTTTGCCCGGCAGGAGCAGATGTACCTTTCTCAGATCAGAGAAGGAAGCAATGAGAGCTGTATGAGCATCTTTATCGTAGATTAACAGCAGGGACTGAACAAACAAATCATAACGTGATCACCTACATTGAAGAATGAATTTTCATTACACTAACTTTTATCCTCTCTGTAGAACAGGCAAGAAGAAAGCTATGAAGTGAAAAGAAAGGTCATCTTCCTTTTCTAATTTCTGCAATGATAATGCTGTGGTAGAAAGGGACTCTTTTCCCAAAGAGGAAGGTGAAGGCACTGGCAGAGGAGTTTAGTGGGATGCTTGCAACGGAATGATTTTCTCATTTAACTTTTCACTATTCAGCTATTCTAGTTTTATTTTCAGACTTTATCTAGGGCAGATAGTCTTGCTCAAGGATTTTGCCAATGCCAAAAGGATAAAAGAAAGGGATCTGTATTAGCAGTTGGCAGGTAAGGAGAAACCCTGATTCCATACTCCCCTATCTTTTCTCTCTTGCATCACTAGTATGCAGTGGTTTTCTCCCTTTTCACACATTCTTACAGTAAAGAATCTTCACAAGTGGAGCCAGAAGCATTTTGGAGACCATCATAAAAACCCAACACACTTTATACTAAAATGAAAGGCTAGTTTGCTATTTTATGGTATCAATATATTGCAAGGGTCTCCTGGGACAATAGATGGCTGCTTTGCCCAAAGAAATGACAGTACAAATCCAACCAGTGAAGAGATATTCAGAAGCACTCACCTGAAAGAATCAGGTACTCTGTCAGCTTCAGTAAACACTAGTATTTCATAACAATACAGATTGTTTTCCAGAAGCTTATGGTGTTACAATAAGGAGGCAAAAAGAGAAAGATTAATTTACCATAAACTTATATAAAGTCTCTGATCGGAAATGAAATTTGATGCTCATTACTAAACTTATCACAGTGGGAGAAAGAATTTCACAGGGAGAATTGAAATGGGGTGGCAGTGAAGATTCTTGAAATTTTCCACTGCTAAAAGGTATTTCAAAGAGTGGTTTAATTCACTGTTACAGAAACTATGGAATGGGTTAAAGCTTCTTCTAGAAAGGTTCTTGAGTCTTTTCATATTAAGAAACACTTTTGAAAGTCACACAAAGTGAGAAAACCAAAATTAGGAGGCCAGAAGTTCAACATAGCATACCTTAGAAGCCTGAATAAAGAATTCCTGGAGGTTTTATAAATCTGTTAGCCGTGTCCTAGAGGGCCATTAACTTCCAATAAAAGATATAAAAGATGTACTGGATCTCTGGATATTGGTAATGGGATGTATAGCATTCACCTCTAGCTTGTTAGGTCGAAATCCAGCCCACACTAAAAGAGGTCTTTCTTATGCTGATGTCAAAGTTGGTGGGTCAACTACTTCTAAGTCCCTCAACTTTGGTTATTGTTATCTAAGCCTGCTTCCAGGAGCAGGGTCTACACAGAATGATCTGATTCTCTTGAAATAGATCATGAGAGTCTGTGCATTTACAGTGATCGTACCGCTTGGCATTGTACTTCTCCAGAGAGAGAGCTATTACCTGATACTTCCAAACCAGAATCTTACTGTATTTAGTAAGTAAAGCATTTTGCTAAAAAACTAACACACCCCCACTCCTACCCAGTTATTTAGCAAATATTTATTAATTTTTCCACAAAGACTAATGTTTGTTCAGTCTTCACTATGACTTAACTTACAGCCTCCTTTCCTCTACGTTCTCGGGGAATATCTCATTTAAAAGTTCCTCACTCTAGATCATAAGCTTTCTCAGATTCGACTCACTCTTAACATGTTTTTCCATTGCTTCAGTTGCCCTGTAATTACCTATGAGTGTTTGTTTGGAGGCAATTGTGGCCATTGTGTTACTCCACTGCTTGCTTCCATCAGCATCACCCTATTAGCCAGAATCAATGTAGTGATATAGAAAAAAAATCCATCAACCCAAGATAGGAATGAATTACTGTCATATTGACCGTCTCTCTCTTAGTGTTCAGCATAGTATTACACATTTGTATCTGTTGCTAATGCACAACATCACCCCCTAATTTCTTCTAATGTGCCTGGTTGACTTTAAGGTAATTCCCTGAGAGTGAGAGATGTCTTCCTTACAAAGTACAACACCAGGCAGGCAGATAATACCAAAGAATGCTTCAGTAGCACTTGTCACTTCTGAAGTGATTACATCTTAAGTCCTAGTGGAAAAATGGAGGATGGATAAAGTCAGTTGCCACCCTCTGTGCTGTTAGTCCTCAGCGGACTTCATGCTCAAGGGCTGTGATCCACAAATCATTATGGTGCTAACCACTCATATAAATGTAGTACACAACAAAAAAATATAAACTTAAAACCTTGTTTTGAGCTTATAATGATAAGCAGTCAAGAATTAAATAACATCAAGATTAAAAATGTTTGAACCTAATTTGCATCCAAACTCTCCTTTGTGCAAGTGCATTATCATACTGTCTTTAATTACATGGTGATATGATGTTTCTTCTGCAAGATTTTCATTAGGTGTAAATCTGATAAGCTGAGGAATCTTGCTTGTTTAGTAAACTTCCTTTAAGCAGAAAATCTCTGTAAATGCTACAAACAAATTTAAAAAGTCTTCTATCTTAAGAGTAGCTAAATTCCACAGAGATTGTAAGTCCATAATGATTTCAAGTAAAATAAAGAAAAGCAAACCAATTAAAAATCAATATCATTAAAATTATCTTGATACCAGTCCAAAGGAAGGAGTGATTCCAGTGTATTCCAGAATTAAAATTTATCTATAGGTGAGGCTGGTTAATGTGGTCATTAGATGCTGAAAAGCTTATTTTATTTATAGACTAATAATTTTTTCTTACTTGTTTCCCAATACTTAACTATGTAAACAATATTTTAATTTAGGTTTGCTCTTCTGGTGCTCTTTGAAAGAATGTCTATTTCATATTTCAAGTGATACTGTTAGCACTAAATACCTAAAAATCCAAATTAGACTCTCCCACTCACTTCATGGCCCTTTTTAAAAGTTTTTGAAGAGCTACATGTTAAGTGTACACCATGTCCATCAAAGAACCTTTCCTCCCACAATACAAATATGGCAAGTTCTGTCAGGACCATTGAAGGGTGTAGGAAACACTATCAGGTTATTGGTATTCTTTTGCTATAATGGATTATGTTCAGTTTGGCTGAGAAAATGTCTAGTTGTTCTATATCTAAACTCATTATATTTTTCAGCTATTTGGTATCCATTTAGTGTTTGGGAAATTAATAGCTAAGTGCTTTTCTTCAGAAAGTGTTGCAGTGAGATAGAAGAAGAAATATTCAGTTTCATGACCACACAGGATCCACTGATTGTCTGTCATGTGTAAATGTAAATGTATGAGTATAAACATATTACAAATATACTCAGGCACTTCTACTGCAAACTTAAGAACATGCATAGAAACAAGCACGAGCTATGGGCACTTAGATCATCTTCCTGAGGGGTTAAACTGGTCTTGGGAGAACTTCCCTTCCCTTCCCTTCCCTTCCCTTCCCTTCCCTTCCCTTCCCTTCCCTTCCCTTCCCTTCCCTTCCCTTCCCTTCCCTTCCCTTCCCTTCCCTTCCCTTCCCTTCCCTTCCCTTCCCTTCCCTTCCCTTCCCTTCCCTTCCCTTCCCTTCCCTTCCCTTCCCTTCCCTTCCCTTCCCTTCCCTTCCCTTCCCTTCCCTTCCCTTCCCTTCCCTCCCCTTCCCTCCCCTCCCCTTCCCTCCCCTCCCCTTCCCTTCCCTTCCCTCCCCTCCCCTTCCCTCCCCTCCCCTTCCCTCCCCTTCCCTTCCCTCCCCTTCCCTTCCCTTCCCTCACAAGTTTTATTCTTTCAGTTCTTTATAGGCAGCTGCAACAAATAGTTTTATAGCTATATAGAAAAACTACTGTCTTCAAGAGTATGTTCTGAAACTCCATGAGTTTTTTTTAATGTCTTAAATGTTTCACATACAATAATACAGTCTGGTCTTGTAAATGTTTATGTTTTAAAAATTGTGCAGATACTCCTTTCCCCAGGAAAGGACCAACAGTAAACCAAAAGCCTCCTTAAGAGTTAGTATGGCAACACAAGCTGGTGGGGTTTGCTGCTGAAAAGCTCAGATTTAAATCCATCTGAATTAACTGACAGTGTTCAGGTTAGGAAAGGCCAATTTTAATACAATTATTTATATATTTCTGGAAGAAATACCAATTTTAGATCCTGTATAATGTTTTAGTTGGGGAAATAGAACAGATTTTTCTCTTTAACCAGCAGCGTGAATCAATATTTTTTTATAATGTAAGTTTAAAAATGGAATTCTCATTTTAATACCTAAAATCATCATTTTAACTACCAAATAGTCATTTAAAATCCATTTTAAATACTAAAGTTTTACAGGGTTTTTCCATAGAAGTATTTTTATATTAGAAGTATACAGTATACACACAGATACAAGAATTTTCTTCTATCGGATGTCTCCAAATATAAGATAAATTTTAAGTGATGTTATTATGACAGTGCATACACGCAAAAACAAAACAAAGCAAAACAAGTCTTACTCTGCTGTTGTGGTTTCTCATCTTCAGATGACCTGACACTCAGCTGTTGACAACACATAAAGTATCCACACCTCTGCCACCAGAAAACCTGTCAATTATGACCGCTTCCACGTGGTTGTAAATTCGGATCACATAAGTGACCAAGGAAATATCCACCCCTTGCTTGAGAATACAAAATAAACATTGGGAAAAGAGAAAGCTTTAAGCGTTTCACAGCATTTTCTTTGCTTTCATAAACTCCTTCTAGAAAAGCTCTTTCTTATTGTTTGTATTTTATTTCTTCTGATATATGGGATTCTTCCACCACGGAGCAAGCTGGTAGGACTGTAAAAAATTAACTTCTCCAGGAGTTATCTGTGACATCAGAATAAAAGATCACTCAGTTACACTTAAGGAAAAAGAATCACTGCCATTTAGTGAAATCCTGTGCTGGAAACTCAGGTAGAGAAGAAGCTGTGATTTCCAGGTACCCTGCCTATTGTGCTTTGCGTGAGTCTGTCAGCAACCAGCAACTGAAATTTGACTTTCACTTTCTTGTGAATTGAAAAGATTTTGGAAGTTGAGATCCCACAGGTCTGTAGGTCACTGGTCACGAATGAGAAAAGCGATGTGCTTCATCATGTTCGCTAATTTTGTATTTCAAGGGCTGTGGTGCTCACCCAAAGTTGTTAAATTCACCTTGCAAACTCTTTAAAGACATTATAGATGAGTAACCAACTCTAAGGACAATTAAGAACTACAGGTGCAATTGCCCATGGAATTTGCATCTGGCAGCCTCCCGAGTACTCGTGGGGTTGTGCCAACTCCACAGGACTGACTTAAGCTGACAAATTTCAAGTTGACTATGGCACCTGTGGGAGAAGTAGAAAGAAAAGGGGGAGTTAAAAGAAAGGAATAAGGGATTTTTTGTTTGCTTCTTTGGTTTTGTGTGTGTGTCCTTTTGGTAGGGTTTTTTTTTTTTGTTTATTTTTTAAAGTGATAAAATAACTCTGTCAAAAGGCAGTAATATTAATCAATCATAGCTTAAAGCTTAAAATATCTATTGAAAATTTAAGAATGCAGACCTAGTGCTTAGATGTGCCAATATAGTTTTCCTGTTTTCCATGCACAAAGCTGTCAAAACCCATTAGACTGCAACAAAAAGGATTGGCCACTGCACTGAAAAGATTTGAGAGAGCCCAAAATACAGAGCTGGACTGCACAGGTGTCATGGATCTGCTGCTTCTGTTTTGAGGGGTGTTGTCTCTGAAAACTTTTTTTCTCCCATATCTCTAAAGGTAGGAAGGAATTCTTGATAATCCATAAAATAAGTGGAAATGCTGGCTTGTGGTATAGTCTGGAAAAACCTTTGGTATAAGTTTATTTGCAGCATATAGAGGTAGTATATAACTTGCTTGCTTATTTGTTTGTCTGGTTTTTTATTTGTCATCTATCTCTAATACAATAGACATTTCCACTCATTCTATGTGGCTTCTTCTTCCCAAGCCTCACTGATCCTTTTTGTTTGTTCTTGCAGAAGAGTCCAATAAATTTGTTCTTTTTTTACACTCTGTTCTACTGAATTCAATACTAATAGCTCCATTCATCTTTACTCAGGCTGTTCTGTTTGACATCTGGAGAATCACTCTTGTGTATCGCTGTCTAGATATAAATAAGCATGATGCTTGTTAAGTCTGCAAAGTTAACCACTCAAAAGTTAGAAGATGGTAAACTTGCACTTCTCTTTCAAAATGTTAATACATTGTCTTGTGCACAACATTACAAAAGAGTTTTACACTGATGCTGCTTTTTTAATAAGACCCTGAATCAATTGAGCGAAATCAATACTTTTTTATTTATGTAGCTTAAAGTTATTCACGATGCAAGTCCATCCAATATAGAGTTATTAATTTATCCCCAAATGGACTAATTGTGGTTTCATCAGAATACAAAATAACTTGATCTTTCTTGGACATTAAAGAATGTATTTTCATGACAGTACAATAAGATCAATCAGTATTGATTCTCTGCAGGGGCCTACGCAGAAGTGGCACAGGACAAGGTACCCACTTATTTTGTATGCCCTTTTTGAGACATCTGAGTCACCACTCTTCAGAACATTTAGGAATTACATCATGCTGAGCAAATTTTGTGACTATTATCTGCTGCCATCAGAAAACTGGAAGGATAGAAATTCTACTCAGAAAGTGCAATGTGAAATATTTTGAAAAACATAAGTTAGCTTAAAGTGTCAGACTTTGGAGGAGTTGTTGCACAGGAGTGGCTAAAATTTCTGGGTGAATACGAGACAGTACACTAATGTACAATCATGATGGATTGTACAAAGAAAAAGAAATCCCTACATTATAGAAGTAAAATAAGGTTATCTTTCTTTATTTTTTTTTAAATGGTAAACCCATTTAAGTTGTAAATTTAAACCAAAATGAGATCTTTGCTTTCAGTAAAAAATGCACAACACTAGATCATCCACAAAGGGAAATAAAAACAAAAGCAGCACAAAAGGGACATTGGAAGATACATGGCTTGGAAAATTACACCTAATCAATTGAAGTTTGGCAAAGTAATGAATGACTAAAATCAGGGTGTTGTAGGGGGGAGCACTAGTTTATCTTTGTTATTGCCTGCTGTAAAATAATCATTGAAAGAGAACATTCTGCTTTGTGTTTCCATACAAAAGAATTTTATGGTTTCCAAATCAACTGATCCAGCTGCAATGAATTGCTGATGTCTCTGTACTATGTGCTGTTTGAGGAAAGGATAATGAACTTTTAATTTCTTCTAAGGATTAATTACAACTCTCAGCCTGAAAAATCACTGTTGTGTGGCATTCATTCTTGGTGTGCCACAGATATCACATAAAGTATTGTCATTTAAATTCCAGTGAGAACCTACTTAAGTCTGTAAAACTTTCTATTTTTTACCTCTGTTAACTATGCTTGGCATTGGGTGAATTAATTGCTTTCACTTGGTGAGGGGAGGGCAAATACATTAAAAAATAAAAGATATTTCTAACTGATTCTAATTCTCTTTGTTTTCTTTTACATTCCAGCTGTTTTTCTGCTGCACAATGGGTTAACAATGATTTTTAGATTCATTCCTTATTGTCATTTCAATAGTTAGAAACTAGTAAGCTTCCTATCCCACAGAGATCCCACATCAGTTTGGATCCTGCACAAACATCTTGCTCTGACTCCAGTTTCAGTACAGTTCTTCCATTTCCTTTTTCTTTTCTTTTCCCTACAACAGAACGATTTTGCAAAGGCTTTCTACAGACTTACTTGAGGAAAGATTTTGCTTTACAGTGTCAATGACTTAGATTTAAGGGTAGCAGCAACAATAACGCCAAGACTTAATACAGACACTGTAGCTACTGTACATTAACTGTCTTTCACTCCCTTTCTTTTACACATAAGAGGTTTCTAAAACTGTGGGCATTCTCCTTCAGAGTAAAAAACAGTGTTGGTGAATTGAGGCTATTACAAAGTAATGTGAAAACCTCTACAGCATAATGGGATAGAGACATAAGTAATTTCTTCAGTTCTTGCATTATATTTCAGTGTTCAAGTTCAGGCTCAGTCTGAATGTGTTGTCTTTTTTGCTGTGCATGCCTGTTCTGTGGAGAGTGAAAAAAATATTGGTATGGAAATAAAAGTATTGTGAAATAAAAACATATGACTATTAATGGCCATTTCCCTATCACACCTGCTTCTTTACCTTGCTGGCTTTATTTAAAGTATCTTAAGGCATTTGTGTCATATCCAGAAACAAATGTCTTAATTTTTGTTTAATTTAACTGAATAATTAATTAATTAATTTTAAAATTAATTATTTCAATAAACCTTAGGGTAATCTTGTTTCTGTGCATCCCTGAATAATTTACGGTGTGATAGAAACATACACAGTCACTATGTGACTATTGAACACCCAATAAGTCCTCGGGTGTGTTCACCTTTTTGTGTGTTTGTCCTAAAACTCATAGCTGCTGCTTCCCTAGCAGGGAAAGAGAAGTAGTACATCTAAACAAAGGCTTGGACTGTGATAGTTTAAACAATGAAGAAGAGATGACATAACATGCTATTTTAACAATTATAACAATATTAATGGGATAACACTGAGGAGAAAACCTTGCTGTCATTAGAAGAATGTGAAGAGTGATGTAGGAAATCGTGTAAGATAAAATTTGTTGAGTTTGAAGGAAAAATTGAAACAGCAAAACCCTGACTTTGCAAAGAGGCCCTAGATCTATATTTGCCAAGACCCAAGTGTAAGGAAAACAGAGCAGGTCAAGGAGTCACAGAGTAACAAATCCTTTGGCATGCATGTGCCTCCCAGCTGTATTTAACGTCTATGTACATGTAGCACATGATGTTCATTCAGAAAGTCAGATTTTAATATTACTCTCATCAATTTAACAGCATGGTCTGTAGGCAAACCTGATATTTGACATAGGCTGTGTCTGTACTAGTAAAAGAAATAGTGCCAGGAAATGTTTTTGGCCACTGGATATCATCTTCTATATAGTTAAACTGTTAGAGTGATCTATGGCACATTTTTGCCGTTGTCAACTAGCATGTGCACCAGCCTCTCCTGGACATTAGTAGGGAATGGGTGCAGGCCAGAGAGCATTACCCATAAGCAGTTTGTATGTGACCACCATCTGTTGCAGGATTAGAAAGCTTGATGTTATAAATGTAGGCCATTCAGTGCTGGAGGGCAAATTTAAACATACTGACAAATTTCTTAGAATTAATAACAAAGGTTGTTGAAATATTGAGACAAAGGGCTCAAGAGAAAGGTCATTTGTGTTCTGAAACTTTGTGGAAGTTCAAAAAGTTGCCTTTGTTGTTCATCTTTGTCTTAGTTTGGAAATACAGGTATTTACCAGGGAAAGCTGTAGCTCCCCTTGGAACAGAAAATGTAAACTCCCCCCTCCAAATTATAATTATGCAATTAAGGGCTTTCAGGGAAAGATATGGGAATAATAACAGTTCTTTACTAGGAATATACAAATATAGTAGTACAAAAAAACAAGCAAACAAACAAAAATTCTAGTAACCCTGACAGAGTCAGAATGTGACCTGGCACCCTGTTGGTCAAGGTGTTGGGAGCAATGCAAGTAAGTCCTCCTGGAGTGGCAGATGTGGTTCTGTTGGAGTAGAGATAATCCTGTAGAAAAGGGTCCAGTGGTGGCGAGATGGGTCCGGTCCTCATCTGGGTATCCAGTGGAAAACAGGCTGTCCTGGTGTTCCTGAGTCTCAGTTTTATCCAGGTAGGAACAGGTGGCTCCCCCCACTGGGTGGAGCATCTCACAATGGGATGATGTAATTGTATCAGTCACTGGTGAGCCTTAATGGCCCATTAACAGCAGATATCCCCGGGAGGGAGAATGGGCTGTGGCAGAGATAAGGAACGTTTCCCCACCTAGTTTTAACAGCTCACCCATTATCAGAAGGCACCCGCCCTCTCCCCCTGAGTTATGAGGAATGGGTTATACAAGAGATAAATACAAAACACCTCTCCAACCGGTTTCAACTGATGGAAAATAGAATACACCTTTTTTTGGTTGCATATTGCAACCCAAGACAATCTTGCAACCTGACTTTCTCTGAAATTCTATTTATTAATTTAAATGGAAGGGGAAAAAAATATTGGAAAGATACATCTCCTTACCTGTTCCCATATCACTGTTTCAGCAGTATCGTCATCTCCAAGGAGGCTGGACCAGATAACCCCACTGTGGTCCCTCCCAGAAGATTCTGCGATCTTCTAAGCAGAACTTAAATTGTTAGTTACAGGCTGCAAGACTGACTTTGTGGAGAACTGTTGGCAGACAGCAATCACAGCACAGAACTGTGAGAAAGGAACAGTTCCAATTTATAACCAAGGCTATCCTCACACTCCCTGCAGTTCATCTTAAGGGCATTCCTGCCCATGTGCACTCAAAATTTCACAGAAAAAGAAATCCAGAGAAGATAATTCTATCCCATTTTGAATAACAAATTACCGGAGTTTTGTTTTGAATATGACCCTTTTCTTTACAGGACTTAGTGAAAGACACATAATCTAAAAATCTTTTGAGTAGCAAAAATCATTCAATTCTTCTTACTCTTGTAGATCATGAGGATACGTGTCATATTTAGCTACACATAAAACAGCTACAATACAAAATAGTAAGAAGGACTTCAGAAAGTTACTTCACTTCTTAAATAAAGAGCTTTGACTGCAGCCTAAAAAATTCGAAAATTTTACCAAGAGATGTATCATGAGAAAGATCATAATTTTCCCATCTGTTTAGCTACCAAATCTTGCTCATCATCATAAGTTTTAAATGACGTTACAGATATGAATATAAATCTCTTTTCTGTTCACATTAATTGATTTTCATTTTGAAGGCTTATGAAAAATGTGGAGTTCTCAAATAAGCCTGAGACAAACATATGATCAAGACCCAGATCAGAAAAAAGACTGTTTAGGATGAGGCATCCGTGGCTGTTGCTGCAATAAGTTTTTAATACTAAAGAATGGTTTCAATGTCTTTGTAATGTGTGTAATGTAATAACAGTTGACTGATTGGCTTCCCAAACGGGACACTGGAAATATATGACATAGACTCCTTTATCATTTAGCTGATTCAGATTTCATGTCTGAAAATTAAACCTGGTCTCATTAAACTGTAGTTCAGATTGGAAAATTGACAGCAAAAAGAAAACCATAGGGATCCCATGTTCACAGTCTCTCAGTTATTCCACAGGAGATCTGTTCCCTTTTTCCTAATTGCTACTTCTACTGAACATACCATTGAGATCTGAAATTCAAGTTTCTATCCGTCATTATTAGAAATATAGAAAGTGCACCCAGAAACTACTTAAACTAGCACACATGAGAGAGGAGCCTGTATATTTTACCAATGGGCATTCTCACTAACAAAAAATGGTAGCTATGCAGACTTATTTAGCAATAAAGAAATGCAGTGCTAAATATGTTTGGAAATTGTCTGTGCTAAAACTCTGTCAGTTGTGAAATTATCATAGACAGAGCCAAGTCTCCAGTGTAGTTTACAGAGCAGTTAGGTTTTCATTTAGTGTTACTTACAGAGATTTTTAGTAAGCACAGCAGAACATCTCCTGGGTGGCGAATCTGAACCCAGAGTCTAAAGTACAAGTGAAGCACAGAATCGCAGAAACAATTAGGCTAGAAAAGACCTTTGGGAAGATCATTGAGTTCAAAACATGATCTAACACCACCATGTGAACTAAGTACCACATCCAGTCTTTCCCTAAACACCTCCAGGGGCGGTGACTCCATCACCTCCCTGGGCAGTCCATTCCAATACCTGACCACTCTTTCTGTGAAGACCTTCTTCCTGATGTCCAATGTAAATCTCCCCTGGCACATGGAAAAATGTCTTCAAGCCCCCATCCCATTATCTTACAAAAATGATGAATCCCGCCAGTCTATTACAGTCCTCTGCAGACATCCCTGCCACTTTAGCTTAATCTAACATCCTCTTCCTCTTCTCTGTTTGCTCTTTCCTCTTCCATAACCCCATAGGACAGTGACTATTAAAAAAGCAGCCAAAAGAGAAACAAACCTTTTCCTTGACTGTAAAAGTGCAACTATTGCATCTTTCTTGTTCTGATTGTTATTGGCGCTAAAAAGATTACTTATTTTGCTCATGGCTTTATGTACATATTAACAAGACCTGCTGAGATGGCACTAGAAAATGTTTCAGAGAAGCAGCTTTGGAGTCCTCTCTGACACTTTTGGTGGTAAAGCCCAAATCGTGTACATGTGCTCCAGCAGAACATGCTTGTGCTGTGATAAAAAGTTCAGAACAATTGGTTCCTGTCTTATTTACAGATATTAGTGGAAAGCATCTGTGGAAAGAATGAAATTGTCAGGTTTAGCTTCCCTCTTCTCCCAGCCTGCAATTTTATTCCCAGTTTTACAATAAAACTTCCTAGACTCAGAGCTATGGATCGCATTCACCAGGAGAGGAGGAGACGGTATTTAATCTTTTATACTTGAAAATGTAAAAAATTTACACTTCCTATTCCACAGAATATGTTTATGGCATAAATACAAGCTGCTATTCTCCTCTTCCCAGGAAGAAGAAAGATTTTTTCTTTTCCCTAGTCAAAATTTTTTGAACTCCCATACTTCAGAAGTATCCAGATTGTAGCTCAGTCTGTAAGTAAACTGATTGTGTGAGCAGGAATCACTTTGTCAGTTTGGAGATTTTCTTTGTTGAAGGAGAAGATTTTGACATAAATCCTGATGGAGATTTTGCTCTGAAGTCTCTGAAATTAGCCTCACATTTCTCTCCTATCTTTCTGTATACTCATATTTAAATTATGACTATTGTGTCTTAGTGCTGGCTGGATGTCTTCAAGCCATGTCTGATTCTTACATGGTGTCTAGTCTGAGACAAAAACTCACTCTAGGAATTTTTTTACTCTACATTTACATTTCTCCTCTTTATTTTACCCATAATTTCCTTTACGACATGCACTTTTTGCTTGCTGCTTGTGTATGAAAGTATCTCACTTTGTGATGTTTTCATATGCAAGAATTTTATAGGAGGGAGAAGAGTAGGAAATGAGAGCCTGATCCATAATTCTATGCTGTTTGAAAGCCAGTTCTTTCCTGCTTAATAGCAAGCAGATGGCTAACTTCCCTTTTGCTATTTTATTTTCTTGAACATGCTTATGTCCTACTATACATTATAAGACAATAGCCGGATGTTTGCTCTTCCTGCAGAAGGGAATGACAGACTGGATTTGTGTGTGGCATCTTGTTTTATTCTAGTATCATTTGACTCCTTTCTAATTTTGCCCCATTTGATTATTTTTAAAGAGTTTCTCTGCATTTAATTGCCAGTTCTCCTCCTATGTTTCACTGCTCTGTGAACACAGTGAACACCTTTGGATCCAGTGGTGAAATGATTCTTAACTGTAATAATGCAAGGTCAAGACATTGTAGTGTCTGCTATTAGAATATTTGATATGCTACAAAATTCAACAAAGATACTCTTCATACTGCATTTGCAGGTTCTTACTAGGTTTTGCCACTTTTTAGGCAGCAAAAATAGCTATTTTTTAATGGAGATCCTATGTGGTTTTTAATGATTGTAAAATCCACATTACTGAGGACATCAGAAAACTCTATGTTTAGGTGCCCATGTAAAGGTCTTTAGAAAATTTCACTGCTGTTTAAAAGAACTTGTTTTTTAACTGATCTCATTGCTGGCCTACTTTTTATGTAGTTCTTCTTATTATTGTTATATGATAAAGCTCTGGAAAACAGGATGTCAGCTACAGGTAGATACCTTACCTCTCAATACCTCTTCACCTTCACCTTCTTGGCCTGGCTTAGAGTTTTCTGAAGACTTCATGCTGGAAGTTTTATTATATCTTTACCTAAGAATACACGAACCATTATTTGCAATTTCTGTGATAGTTTTGATTCTAATTACTAATGAAGAGGTACATTATAAAGAAGAAAAGGCTCAGAAGAATAAACTGAGACAAACACCTCTGCACATCTCTTAGCCTCATTACTGCTGCTCTTTCTGTGCTTAAACTCAATATGTTGATAACCATTTTTTACACAATTTTCTTTCATTGTGCTCATAATGCCATGGAATCACTTTCACCTTACTGTGAATTGCTGCTGGCATTACCTTCTGATTGCTTGCTGCCTGCACCGAGTGTCTGTTTTATTATGTCTGAAACAAGCTGTCTTTTTGTACCATCCTAACACCTCTCTCTTTTCTAGGTTCACCTAAAGCATATTAAGATCTACTAAGAACATTGAAGTTACCATAACTGTGATTTCCCATTCCACTGTAAGAGAGCTGGAAGACAGCACAGAATTTTCAAATACCCATATCTTTGATATGCCAACTCCTATATTCCTTTACCCTATGCCTCTTCTTGACCCTGGCATTTCCTAATCAAGCACAGAGGGAAATTATTGATGGAAGCATTATCTAAGTGTTCCTGAATTTTTGTCAGATGTTTAGGCAGATAAAAAATGCCTTTTCTGATGGCCATAGTTTTGCTTGTGAAGCATTCATTCTGTTTACTCATAGCAAAATTAAAATATTTGCAAGATTATGTTTAAACTTTTGGGACTAAGTTTCGATTAATGACCAAAAAGGATAATCTAGCCATCAAATATATTTTATAACATTACATTACTGTATGAAAACAATGTAACTATTAGATCCACGCTCAGTGTAGATAATGGTAAGGAATGTGTTGGAGAATGTATTTAAATTGAACATGCATTTTGTTATAGTGGAAACTGGTTAAAACTAATAATGGATTTCTTCTACTTCTCTGCAGGAGACTTAAAGGGACAGCAACATTAGTCACAATTACTTAAAAAAAATCCTCTCAGTACTGAATTAGATTTCCATGAAAGTAAAGCAGGTTAGTTTAATTTAGTTCAAGATTGTGTCTATGATGGTGATTTGAGAGAATTGTTTCCTGAATGTTATCACACAAATAATTTGGGTAATTTGAAGATAAGCAAAGCTTTAAGCTTCCATATTCAAATACGCAGCATTAGATTATGCTTTATGAGGTGGAATATATCTACCAAAATTCAAACAATTTTGAATTGTGACTTCTCTTTTGTTCTTCCCTAAAAAAAGTCTCTTTTCCAGGGGTTCTGCTATTATGTATTTTCTTTTCTAAACCAGAATGTGAAAAATAATTGTTTTTATAACATCAGATTTCTGTAGGAAAATCATAGCTCTGTTTTAACTGAGAGATATTTTTCATGACAAAAGAAGAGGGATTGACATTCTAATAGCAAGCAATAACAATGTGAATTCTAAGGATGTAGTAAAAAAATAATTATATGATACAATAATTATTTAAATGGTTAACATGCTTGCCAAAAATTCATTCAGTAGTTATTTGTTACAAAACTGAAGCCAACAATGATAATTAGCAGACCAAGGCTGGCAAATGTTGAAATCTACAGTCAAATGTAGATTATTATCTATAGAATTTATTAATTCCTGACAATGTAAAGCTGATTGCACTGGTTTCTTACATGGAATAGAAAATATTTAGACAACTAGGATGAGCTGGAGGACCTATGAAGTTCTGCATCATCTAGCATATGAGCTCTTGCACATGGGCAGTTGAAAACCATTCAAAATAAGGAGAATTTAAGGCTACCATCATTTAAATAGAAATTATTATTTTAAATATTTTCCTTCCATGTAATTCAAACACAAAGTATAACATTCTGCCTAAGAATCTTCACACTTTGCAAGATGGAGTTAACAAGGAAGCCTCTCAGTTCACATGTTTCCCAAGCTGAGATGTCTATAAATGGAGGTTGTCTGCCAGCATGTTGCAATCAATCTTGAGAAATTTTAGTGATTGTGTTCTCAACCCACCAAAAGCTGCAGAGCCAAGCTTCCCCTCTCCAAGATCCTAGCATGTCCTGATCACTGGAGAATTCACCAGTGGAGGATCAGTGCCCAGACATTCAGCAGAAAGTGGGTCATAGCCAGCCAAGTCATGGCATGTGCAGCCAGGCTTGCCTGCTGAGTCACAGTTCCCATGGCAAGATGAATTTTGCAAGGAGAACATATCTTGTGTTTTATAATTTGAATTCTATGGCACTTAGTATAACAAAAGCCAAATTGTGTCAAATCCAAGGGAAATGCCATGTTATTAACAAAATTGAATTTAATAGTAATAATAATGTTTGCTTAATTTAAGAGTCAAAGCTCTTTCTCTAGCAGAAGGATAGGGCTTTTCTGTTGTTTGGGTTTTTGTGGTGTTTTATTTGGTTCTTTTTTTGTATGGTTGTTTGTTTGTTTGTTTGTTTTTCTGCAGTACAGGAACACAGTAACACTTCTCTGATCCTAGAAAGCCAGAGTATTGGATTACATATATCTGCATCAACATATGCTCTGACGCCTATTTCCAAACTGCATCATTTATAGAAAACCATAATTATTAGCTGGCAAAATTGGTTGCTGTTCTGGTTTTGGTTGGGGTAGTTATTTTTTTTTTTTCATACCGTCTATATGGTCTGTATGGGGCTATGTTTTGGATTTGTGCTGGAAACATCAGGGATGTTTTCATTGTTCCTGAGCAGTGCTTCCATAGAGTCAAGGCCTTTTCTGCCTTTAACCCCACTCCACCTGCCAGAGAGGTGGTGGTGCACATGGAGCTGGGAGAGGACACAGCCAGAACAGCTGATCCCAGATGACCATAGGGATATTCCATACCACAGGGTGTCATGCTCAGCAAATACAGCTGGGGAAATAAGGAGAGAGGAGGGCATGTTCAGAATTATGGCTTTTGCTTTCCCAAGTCACTAGTCTCGCTGAAGGAGCCTTGCTTTCCTGGACATGATTGAACACCTGCCTGTCCATGGGAAATGGTGAATAAAAGTCTTGTTTTGCTTTGCTCATGTGTGAGGTTTGTGCTTTACCTATTAAACTGTCTTTACCTCAACCTACCTGTTCCCTCGCTTTTCTGGTTCTCTCCACATCTCACCATGAGGGGAATCAGTGAGCAGCTGTGGGGCTTATTTCAGCACTGGTTAAACCATGATAGTTGCAAATGCATGTGTAAAGTGACAGTCCAGACTTTTCTCTGCAGAGTGATGTTTCAGTAACACGAGATTGAAAGGCTACTTCATGAAAGGAAGTCCGGGTGACTTTCTAGGTCATAAAGAAGATGCAGAAGCATATTGCTTGGAACTCCTGGATAATCTCTGCTTGAAAAACCTGTTAAAGAGTGAAACATCAAGCAGCTAAATAATCCAAGTAAATTTGCAGAGGCAGCATGTTTTCAAGGTGCCATGTCAGTTGATTTTATAAGAAAAACTACTGGGGCAGAAACACCTCTTTGAAAGAAATTGACCTGAAAGAGAACACCTTCTGCTGTTTCTTTATTCATCTGTGAAATACTAACCATGAGTTCTGCTGCTCTAGACAAAGTTTCCCTGTTTGTGAATATTTTAAATGAAACTGTGAAACCTAATTTTCAAATAGTTAAAATCTGGACACAAGGTCCCAGGGTTGTGCATGTAGCTCTCAGGTACTATTGTATGAAAGAACCATGCAGATAAATACTCGTGTTCCAAAATTGTCCTGGATTTAATTTGAAAACACAGGATATATTAGTATCACTGAATCAAATACATACCTGTATGTATACATAACTAAATTTACATGTTTGCCTTTATAGACATGAATGGCATTTTTACAATTTTAGCCTGAGTATATCAGAACAGCACAGTAACCTGTGATTAGTCAGACTATGCTCTTCCTGTTTGCTTTCTCACAATTTCTCTCTTTTTTTGTTAATTAATTGTTTTTCCAGTACAGAGCACTGTAATAAGAGCCAAATTGTCTTTTGGGGTTTTTTTTTTTGTTTTGTTTTGTTTTTGTTTTTGTTTCTGTTTTTGTTTTTGTTTTGTTTTGTTTTGTCTTGTTTGTTTGTTTGTTTTTCTGGGAATAAGTGGGATATTTACATACTATTAGTTAAGACATTTAACTGTTGGAGGAGCCACCACTTTCAGTTTAGTTTTCTACATTGAATTGTTCTGCAGAGCAGCCTTTATTTATTTCTCTCCTCCTATTTGTAGGGGAAATTTAATAAGTAGACTAAACGTTTTGGCTATAAAAACAAGTCTTATTGGATTTTTGTCCTACTATATTTCCTCTTGTGTTAAAAGACAAAAAAAGAAAAGGAAAAAAGAGAAAAAAGACAAAAGGAAAAAGAAAAACAAAAAAAAAAAGGAAAAAAGAAAGAAAAAGGGGAAAAAAAGTTGTTTGAGAGCTCAATTCTGATATTCCTGCTTTCAATGAAGATTCAGGGCTTCCCTTCTACCTACTGGCAGGCAAAGGTGTATCTGGTAGTTGGGGCAATAGAGGTTCACAGGCAAATAACTCTCCCAGTGAGCAATGAGACAGATTTGAATGGAGAAATATTCTAACTTCAGCAGATTTTACAAGAAAATATTTGAAATTTTGAACACCTACATTGCATAACTTCTGCACAGGGGAACATTGATACAATTGGTGAACTCTTGTGGTATTTGATGCTTGTAGATAGAAAATATAGCTAATGGCAGAAAATTAGAACTCTGAACACAGGAACTAGATAAACTGAATGTTTTCATGGGAGTGGTGTCACATCTGTGTATCTGTGTTTATCCAAATAGTCTGGAGGTGACAAAGCGGTGGGTGAGAAGTGAAATGCCACTCCATTTGTCTTCCCTGCTTGTTCTTTGCCTTAGTCTTTGCTGATCATTTCTTGTTGTCTGTAATGCAGACTGCAAATACTATTTTTATATGGCGCCCTTGTCCAAGGCATCTCAGTCTTCCCTACATCTGCAAATGCCACAAAATACAAATTTTTGCAATGATGACCATATTAATATTTTTATTTATTTCCTTTTAGCTAAAGGCAAATCAATCCTTTCAGCTGTTAATTGTTTTGTGTGCAAATATGGTCTACCTCACAGCACAACCTGAAAAATGGTTCTCTTATGAAAAGTCATTGACATTGCCAGGCATTCCCACGTGAAAATTTGCTCCAGGAAAAGGACATTTGCTTACCTGTGCTGTCTGTGTTGTGAACTGGGATGTATACATTTCAAAAACAGAGTTATAGATGCTGAAGTTTAAACCAGTAAGAATAACTTAAGAGCATCAGCGTCCTCTCTTAGTTCATAAATGTGAATAATAACTGACATGCTGGGGAATAAGAGACTTAACTTTGTCTAGTAAAACTCATTTTCCACCGCTCGTTTTTATAGGTCAGAAATAATTTGTTTCAAAAGGAATTTGAAACTTTTCACATATAATATCGAAAAATTCAGTGACCATTATTTTTCTGAGATGTAGATTCATGTCAAAAAGAAGCTGGAAACACTGAAAATTATCTAATATGACTAACCATTTTTCCAGATGACAAAGAAGGGGACTCAAGACCTCAGCCCCAGCCATTCATCTTATCATATATTCATTCCTTGGTTTTTTCATTATTATGGACCTTTAAAAATAATGTCTTTTGTATTCAGAATTTTCTCCTGCATTGAGAGGGCATGAAGTTTTTCTTAAAGGTTTCAGTGACTTTCTCAGCATGGTGAGGTTCTCTAAAATAGAGAACTGGCCATAAAATTTATCTGTGATCACTGACTAAAAAAAAAGCTACTAACCCCAGCTGCTGAGGCAATCAGATGAGCTATCTGAAATTATCAGTGTAACTGAATGCCTAGAAGAGACAGAAAAAGAGAAAATATATGGTTCTTATTTGTGCCTCAGAATGACTCGTTCAGAGAATGGTTCACTCAACTATCTACTTAGTATTCAGTGAAAAACGTTACCCAGAAATTTTTGAAATAACTTGAGGCCGTTGAAAAAGTAATTTCAGTGTGGTTCACTGCATGAAAACAAAGCAGTAAAATCTCTAGATGAGAGAAGTAATACTTTAACTTAATGAAACTTATATTAAAAATACTCCAGGTTTTCTAGTCCAGCATCTTTACCATCTGTGAATTCAGATATTCCAGATGTTTGCACATAATGTATCATGTTATGCTCAGTATTTGCTGTGGCAGAGAACAACAATTTATTGATTTTTGTAAGAACTTTCTTAGAAACAAAGATGTAGACTTTAAACTACTTTTGAATAAACTTCCCCAGTAGGTATTAACTCTAAATGGTCCACAATTTAAATTGCTCACCAGGATAAACATATTTGAGTAGCTCCTTGTGTTGAATCCTTATATGGACTAACAAAGTCCTGTTAGCAGGATGATGATGACTCTGTCAGGTAGGTTTTGTATTGCATAGTGCCTCCCTTGTTAGGGATGCCATTTAGAGCTCTCTGAAAGGGACCTACTGATATTCTGTGCAAGTATTGTGGGGAATATGAATGTGAGCATATGGATGACGCCTGTTAAATTTCACTACAAGTCATCTGGAAGAGAAGACAACGTATGTTTGAGTAAATACAGAATTTGGTTGGCAGTCTACTGTCATTCCAAAACCTAGGCCGTCTGGTGTCTGGGAAGCAGGGAGAGAGGCACATCCCCTGTGCTCAGGAGAACACCTTCACCAAACAGCACAGAATTGTGCTTTGTATGTAGCTCCAGATTGGTGAAAGACAGCTTGTTTGACATTCAAGGGGATGAAATAGTACCAAGAAGAGCTTTCTTGAGCTGCTTTCATCTTTGCCAGCTTGCAATGTCATCATGTATTTCTGGCAAATAGAGCTTGCATCAGTTCAGTTGACAGGTCCTCATGAATTTTAATATCTAAGCTCCATATTCATGTTAGGAGCATTAATGTTCCCTGAAGCCCTTTTATCCTAGGAAGAATATAAATATTTCAGAAATTACTTTCCATATATTTGTTCTTGTATGTTTCTGTATGTATGTGCCTATCCACATGTATAACATTGCTTATACATCAAATTTTTACAAAAGTTCAAAATTACTTTTGTCTTGACAAAAGTAAAGTGACTCATTAATTTGTGTCTCTTATCCTCTGAGTGGACAGTAGGTTTGGATTTTTTAAATGAACTTGTGTTTTTCTTAGAGTGGGAAAGATCAAGAAGTTTGTGGGAACACACATCGTGTAATATTCAATTCAGGTTACAAATCTGAGGACTGATTCCCAGCTGGGATGAAATGGCAAAGCTCCAGTAGAATAGAGATAATGGTCTTGGCCTTATACAGACAGGGATTGCATCCTTTTCAAGAGGCAATGCTTTATAAAGAGGCAGCAAAAGACACAAACTCATGAAAATGGAAGCTGTAGTCCATGAAATTTGAGAATAGAGGCACTGTGAAAAATTAGATAAAACATCCATGCTCAGAAATATAAAAGGCATTAATAAGAATTTCCTGTATTCTTATGTTGTATTTAAGAAATCTGACAAATAATAAGAGGAGTAGATTAAAACCATGCTCAGTTTTTCAAGTCACTTGATCATGAGGCTGCCAAAGATTTTCATTAAGATGCTTCGTAAGTACCTTCAAATAGATTGAAGGAAAGAAGCCCCAACCCCAAACCAACAAAAGCACAACCACTGGGAACTGCCTATTCAGCTATTTGTGTACTGAAAACAAATAAATAAGAATTACTAATAAAATCAATTATATGTGTAAAGGGTATCAATTTCTTATAATACAAGATAGAATGACACTCAGTATCATAAATCTTCTAAGTGAAAGTTGCATATAAAGAAGTAAGAAGTCTAGACTCAAGTCTGTAACAACTGTGCAGAGTGCAATAATGTCTTTGGGAAAACTTCTGATGAACATGTTTTTATCCATCTTATACCCTAAAGTTGTTCATGAAGTAGGAATCCTTTCACTGAGTAATTTTGTGTGGGAAAGATTCGGAAAGAGCATTCTCTAAAGGAGAAATTTTCTTTCACCCAGCAGCAGACTTTGAACGCATCTTTCAACTCCTGCTTGTGCCAGGCTTTGTTCTGAGGGGAGGGAGAGGCCTATCAATCTCTACTGATTTTCCAGTTCACTCAGCACAGGCTGCTGAAATATTCAATAAAATAGAGAGCCAGACTCCGAGAAATGAGTTTGTAGCATAGCTGTTATGTCATTTACACTGTCAGTGAGATGTTCAAGTTCCAGTCCCATGCCTGTGACTACCTATGTCTTTATAAAACAATAGGTGCTATGTCTATAAGCTCCAAAAGGGTTTGAAATACAGTCAAAACTAAGCAGAGCTTTTGGACAACCTGGTTATGTCCACACTAGGTGATAACAATATATGCAATAGATTGACTATTATTATTACTATTACTATTACTATTACTATTACTATTACTATTATTATTACTATTATTATTATTTATTACTACTCCTTTTCTTAGTCTAGTCATTCACTAACTTAAAAATTATTTTAAGAATCTAAAATCAAATCATTCAATTTGAGGTGGTATGAATTTTTTTGTTTCAGTTATAAGTCTTAATTGCAATTTATCAATCACACTTCCAGATCATCATTTTGGTGAAAGAGTAGTAAATATAGTTCAGAAAGCAATTTTTAGGGACCTGGTTTTGGGGGTTTGACTGTTGCAGCAAAAATATGTTGGATGTAGGGAGTGCTGTAACAGTGGATTAAAGAAAAATGTTGTCAGAGATAAAATAATGAAGGAATCCTACTAGAGTTTGCTAAAATTTGTACAGATGAATGACAAATCAGGTCCAAAATGTTTCCATAAACCCAAAAATTTCTCTTAAAGATTTAAATGGAAGATACAAATCAGTTACTAAGGACGAGATTTTATTTAGCTTTTATGCAAGAGCTCTGAAGGACTGAGTCTGCTTCCTAACTAAAACTATAGGTAAAGATTAAAAATATCTTACTTTGTGCACTTCCAGAGAGTATGGAACACAGTGCTTTTTAAATTAATTTCATTTGAACTTTTTTTTTTTTTTTTTAACTGGTCACTAGAGAAGAATCATAAAATCATTTAGGTTGGAAAAAATCTTTAAGGTCACTAAATCCAAACATAAACTTGGACTGCCAAGTCCATCACTAAGCCATGTACCTAAGTACCACATTTGCTGGAGTCTTTTGAATATGTCCAGGGTATTACGTCTCGTGAGTGGAAATTCTAAGATGTAGTGCCTACAATGGGGGCAGTGGAAACACACTACCTATTTCAGGTACTGTAAATGATAGAATCATTATGGAATCATTCAGGGTGCAAATGACCTTTATGATCCTCAAGTGCAACTGTTAACCCAGCACTGCAAAGTCCACCACTAAACTATACCACACTGAAACATCTCGTAAATATTTTCAGAAATTGTGACTCCTCCACTTCCCTGGGCAGCCTGCTCCAACTCTTGGCACCTCTTTGCATGAACAAATTTTTCTAAATATTCAATCTAAACATTCCCTAGCATACCTTGAGGCCATTTTCTCTCCATCTTGTTAGTTAGGAATAGTGATCAATCCCCATCTGAGGATGGTAGCTTCTTTCAGGTAATTGTAGCGAGTGAGAAGGTCTCCCCTCTGAGCTTCCTTTTCTCCAGACCTACCTTATAAACATATTTAAATGTTTAAGTAAGAAGCTAACTCAAATAAATTTATGATCAACTTGTGATTGTTTCATATTTTAAATGAAAGCTATGTTACATTTCTGAGCTCTGAATATATAAGTCTATAGAGGAAAAAAAAAAAGCAAACCAAAATCCATAGTTGCCCCTGTCTGCTACTAACTTGGCTTTAAAGTCTGAGCTTTGAACAAAAGAATTATTGAAAAATGTAGGTGAGGAAATAAAAAGTTAAGTACCTTTCCAAATAGCTTTTTACATTGTGGTGGGTTGACCTTGGGTGGCTGCCAGACGTGTTATCAATACCATTCTAGCTACAAATAAAAGGCACAGTGCTATAAGGGCTGTTATGGGAAAGTTAACTCCATCCCAGCCAAACCCAACAGATAATTAAGATAAAATAACCTGAAGCTCAAACATAGCCCAAGTGAATGCCAAGCTATATGTGCTTAGTCAAACATTAACTTTTAAAGTGACATCTTCTCTGTTCCATTTTGTATTTTTTTCATCTGTACCATTTATCTAAGCTTCCTTAAAGCTGATGCATTGTGCACAGCTACTCAAACCTTTAATATAAAACCACTTAGAGCAAACATCTCAGTGACATGTCATCTCTCTAAATGTTGTTGTGTTTTTAGAAGTCTCCTATTTTACAATCAAAGCTTAAAAAGATGTGTAATCTACTGTAGCAATATGTCAGAAAAATGTTGTAGATAGAGCTCATTCAAAAGGAGGTTTTGCTCTCCAAATTCTGTGACTTGCTTTGAACTTGTACTTTTAAATATGCTAGGTTTTTTTCATTTTGGGAAAGGGATGATGCTTCCTTGTTATAATAGGATATAGCTGGGGGATTACATATTTTGGTAAGGTTCAACAGTAGTATACAATACTAACACATTTTTCTTCTATTTTAATCTTAATCCATAATTTTTAAAGCTTTCAGTCATGGGAATCAAATTAAAATTGACATTTACATAATAGATCCAAATCCCCCAAATCAAACTGCACTGAATATCAGGAAAGGTGGAGGCTGACTACTCACAGTTCTCAGTTTCCTTTGTGATGTTATGTGAATGCCTGTCACTGCATTGAAACTCCTGGTTAGATGTGAAAATGAAAAACAAACACAAATATAGGGGAACAATAAATCCCTCACAATTTATTGATTTCAAGCCTTTCAAGGCTTGCAGAATATACAAGGGAAGCATGAAAATAAGGTACAAAATGAGGATCCCATGTCTACCTTCACTGCCTTTTACTTGATATTTAGTCATTGGTCCTCGTTTATGTCAGTGTGTGAGTAGTCAACAGCTTTTAATCATTTACATTACTATTGCGTTGAAATAGTGATCTTTCAGAATGATAAACAAGATAAGAATGTTAAGATAGGAGGGGAAATAAGGTAAAATCAGTACTAATATGTGCCTATCATTCATGGTATGTCAGGTATGACAGGACACTGCAAGGGAAAAGATTAAACACAATGAATGAGTTCATATTCCAGCATAGACAATTAGATATATTGCAAGCATAGTACACTTAGCAAAAATCAACATTTTATTTTCATATTTTGAGAACTGAATATGGCCTCCGAGATCACTGCCTCCTTCTGCTGTGAAACAGTGGAAGAAATAATTCACAGCTGCTAGGGTCTTTGGGAGCCAGCTCACATGTCTGGCATTAATTGAGATGTTCTGCTACATTGGTAGCTATGGGTGGTTTGTAGTCCATATTGTCAAGGAATATAAGGGTCATCTTGGCATTCTAGACTAAGTGTCTGGTCAACTCAACTGGACTTTCCCAACAATTACTTAGATCGATGCTTTTAGAAGGTGATTTTTCCCTCCTGCCTTAGTTAACTTTGTTGAAATGGGATCAGCCATTCCCTGGAAGTACCTACCTGTCCTACCTTGTTTCCTTCTTATCAGGTCTTGCTGAACCTCGGCAAGGGCATTGGTGACCTGTCTGTCCCAGTGACATAAAATCTGAAGTCTTCAGTATATTTTATCTGTTTTCTTTTGTTTTATAAAATGTATCTGGGGATGGGTGTCTTTCTTTTTTTATATATTTTTTAAAATTTTCATTCCACTTGAATAACCATTTACTGCTCAACTTCATAGCCCAAATGAATTTATATTTGGGGCAGCTTCCATATTTTCAGTATATTCTTGTACTTTCTGCATCTTCTTTCCCTCTGCATGCTAATGGTGCTAATAACGGTATTTGCTTTCCAATTTTGAGCATTGTTTTCTGAAAAAAACCCCAGGTATCAAACACACTTCTTCTACAATTTATGCTTGAAAATTTGGGAAAATTACTTCAACATTTTTTGCTTTTAACCTCATTAATCTGAGGTTGCATTGCCCAATATATTTTCCATTTTCATTATACATTAACCACTGTTAGAATTATCTGATTCTGAAACAGTGACTGCTAATTAAATTACTGCCATTTCCAACTTCAAGTGATTTCCTACAACAGAAACGCACAGCTGTACTTTGTTTAAAGGCAGAAAATTTGAATGCCCATTGTCTGTGAAAGAGGACTTCTGCTCATAGCTTTCTATGTAAACAAGGAGTTGAGTACTTTATCATTCCTTAATGGGATAGGACAAAGGCAGTAGTTAAATAAGCCTGTGGCAAATAAGAGCTCCACAATGATGAATTCTATAGTATTTTCCATCTACTGTAAACATGTGTGTTACAAGCCTGAAGTTTATGAATAATGGCTTCATTTTGAAGTAATTAGAATTCTATGCCATTAACAGCAGGAAGTCTGGATAATTGTATTTCAGAATTAAATGTCTGGGAAAAGACATTTCTGTCTCTATTACAATTATGTTTATGATTAATGACAGAAATGACAACCTGCAATATAAATACAAAACAGCAAAAATTAACTGTATCCATCATGGATGACAGTACAAAAACTCCAGTGAATCAGTAATCATAGGTAAAATAAGAGCTTGATAATCTCGTTTTGTTCTACATTGGAATATTCTCATCTCTTTCACTTATTTGTGAGGTGTAAGTCTTCCAGCTGCTTCATAACAGAGGAAGCATGAAATGCTAGAGTTGATTAGGTGCAAAATTATATATTTTGTAGACCAGTCAAACACTGTTTTGTGGGTGCGCTAGAGCTTATCTCGATGGGGTCAAGGGTGTCATTCAAACACATCTGTAGACTAACACAACTAATAGTGTTTTATTAGCACAATATTTATTGAAGTCAGTTCTCTTTTCTCTGAGCTAATAAGTATTGGACTACTTAGTAAGAAATTAAAGTGTCTTACTACGCAGATGAAACTGCTTTTGGAGCTGACCTGATTTTTTTTCTTGATGCTTCCACACTCTCAGTTCTAGGAAGAATTATTTTTTCATGTATTACTTGATGTGAAGGGCTTCTGTTCCCAAGCAGCACCATGACTCTGTGTCTGAGATAAAACCTCTACCCGCTGTCAGTTTTGTAGTATTGCAGTGGGAAGTCTCTTGAGTTGCACCATGAGGAGCCTGCTGGCAGACACAGCAGGACTGGAGCCATGGCATAACTTGTAAGTCTCATCAGGTATGACTGAAAAATTCCATCTTTGACAAAAACCCATCCATAGCAAACTGTAGACCATGCCACAGGAACTGGATAGCAGTCACATTCCAGATGAGTCATTTGCACACTGCTTTCTTCTCCTCCTGCCACATCTATAGATTAAGGTGGAGGCAATATCTCTTCCCTGCTGTTTATATCTTCATTTACCATGTGGAGTGTTTGCATACAGGAGTGGGTACAGAAGTGGGTACGTGTGGGTCTGCTCAACTAAGCTGGTCAGTGTAGTGAAAGCTAAATCAACATCCTCAGGGCGCCTGCAGGAAACTGACTTTCTCTTCTAGGAGAAGTGGGAAGTTTTAAAAGTGAAGTTTTTAAGTATCTGAACATATTTTGCACAATCTTACACCTCAACAGACCTTATCAATGCAGAGGCTCTCAGCAGGATAGTTTTGTTGAATTGAACTTCACAGTAAAGTTTTCTGAAGGTATTCATCATCATAACAGCCTGCATTGATTCTATTTTTCTTTGTTTAACTGGTTGATGCCTTCCATTCATGACTTCGCAGGTAGGTACTGAGTACTCTGTGTCATGAAATAGGTGTAACTGATACAGGTGATTTCTCTTGCAGGAAAAAGTCTTCTGATTTTTTTTTTTTTTTTTTGAAGACTTTACTGAAAGATATTATCCCTCTCTCCTTATGTTTTGTTCTTGTTCTTAGTTAGCCCTCGTGTTATCATTTGGACATTATTCTACTAGACCTGTTTATTTATATTAGTCAGTTTATCAATCTAAACCTCTCAAGGAGAAGGAAAGCTGAAAACCGTCCCACAGGTTTTTCTTGATAGCTACTAAATAAATATAAGCTTTTGGAAGCATGGGCATGTCATTGCACAGTGCCTAAGTTAAGGAGTTTGACTGCAAGAACCAAGGGGCTGAGCCCTCCCAGGCAATCAGAAAAAGCTTGCCAGTCAGTGAAGGTTCCTGGATTCTGAAGATATTCAATACATGATGAATACCCTTAAGTGCCTACACTGCAACCAGGCACCATAGTAGGAAATAACTACTCATGAACGTTTTGTAATTATTTTCTCTGTAAGAGTCCTGGCTTGTTCTGTTTATCACTCGTAACACCTTTTGTAGCACCTATCACTCTAAGATCTCTGTACTCAGCTAGCTTGGAATATATTCTTTGCCTGTGGGGTTTCTCTTCAATCATATATTAAAAAATGTCTCCAACTGCCATGAATACTCACATTCTGTTGTGCAGGAGTGAATGAATACAAGTTTCTGCTGTTTGCCTTGAAACCCTTTGTATGCACCACTGAAGTGCAGAAACAAAGTTGTCTTTACTTTGCAGAGTCCTGCCCCACTGTGCGTCAGTTAAGCATATCACCAATAAAATAAAGAAAAGAAACAGTTTGGTGCCTAATGCAACCACGTCCAAGAACACCAAAAGGCCACATTTTTATTATTCTTTAAAGCAGTTTTTCTGCAAATCCAGGGATTCTGGCTCTCATAAAAGGTGATGATGGGACGTGGGGCACAGGTCAAGCTTCAGATCTGGAGATGTAAAAGGCAGTCAAAAGATCACCTCAAAGCCAGATTACGTTCTCTTGCTGTCAGACAAAAAAGTAAATCTACATGGCCATAGGCATTACCTGCTGGTAATCCATGTGAGACTGTGATGAATTCTGCACGTTATCTTTACTAGTAGGAATTTCTGCTAACAGTTTCTGCTTCTGTCTCACACACACTAAGTCATGCAACTGGCTTACACAATATAATACTGAATGTGATTTTTTTTTCTATTTAGTGTTTTAGCAGTTTAACTTGCTATAAATTTGTGCTGCATTTAAATAGTGTTTTTGTACTAATTTTGTTTGCTTAAGCAATACTCCAAAAGAGCCACTAATTTTCAGATTTGTGGCTCAGCTTTTGACTTATGGTCTTATCTGCATAGTCAGTTATATGAGTAAATTTATACATAGGACTAATAGATGCATATTTCATCTTTTTAATAGAAAGGATAAGTAAAGATTGTAAGACTGTGCATTTACTCTCATCCCTTAATCACTGCTCTTTCTTAATAATTAACTTCAATGGAATTCCAGGTGTGAAGTATATAGTCACCAGAACACTTATTTTTATATGAGGATCTCACAATGCAAGAAGTAATTACTCCCAGGTAATATTATGAAAATTTTGTAGCTTTTCAGATTTCTAGCCAAAATCATTGTGTCCATTGTGTTTGAATTTTTGTTTCTATTTTCTGGTGGTGACCTACATGTGACTGACAGTTGACCTGAAAAAGTATCTCCAGAACAGAAGGGAAGAGAATGTTAAACAAAACATGACAAAATCATGAAAGGGCAAAGGTAAATCTGAACTTTCAGCAAATCAATATCTCTGTGTGGTATTCTATTAATGCAATAAATCTTTTACAATGATAAGAATGTTAGAGAAAACACTATCTTAATAAATTTATTCTCTCTTGAAATACAGATTGTGGTAACAGTGAGCAGAAACATCAAGTCCGAAAATCACACCATCAAGACAAGAAAGTAATCTTGCAGCCTACACAAGAGTTTAAATTTTCACAGTTCTGCTTTGGCCCAATGCCTACATGCAATCCTGCTTCACTTCTGATTTTCATGTTAAAATCTGTAGCTTGCTGTCATGTAAAAATAGGACAAAAATGCCTTACTACAGTTCCATATACAGACTGTATATTTTAATACTCACTTTAGAATATTTGTTCCTTGTGGTACATCATCAGAATAAATTTAAGCAAATGTTATTTAATATAGAGTGAATAATTAAAGAAAAAGAAAAGTCACCAAATGGAAATGATGGGGTATATGGTCCTAGAAAATTATATTTCCTGTGTAGCAGGCTATGTTATTCTTTATAGCCAAAACCTCAAGTATTAGGGTTATGGTCCTCCATGCAATTTCCCCAGACTCTTTTCACTTTCCATTCTCTAACCAAAAACCTTCTGCAGAGGCATCTCCAGCTGTCATATGTAAAAGATGTTTTTTCATGAAAAAATAATGCACAAGCATCAAACTGTCAAGGAAAGAATCCCAGAAAGCCACATCGATGGACCTAAAGCTATGGTTTTCTAGTGCAATTCTGTTTAGTGTTCAGTGCAGTATGAAGTGTACATGTAGGGAATTAGAAAAGCCCAACAGCACAGAAATGCAGTGAGAATATGTAATTGGGAACTTGTGAAAACTGTAGCATTAAAAACATTCCCAATTAAATGTAAGCATTTCAGGCACTAACTACATTCAGAAATATTTCATGCACATGGTAAAGAAAAAATCTTTTTAGAATGTATGATAATGTTTAGAAGAATTCCATTTCTAGAAAATATGGGCTTTTGAGGTGCTATAAAAATTGCAGCTGAATTCTATCCTCATATGCACGGCTTTTGCCAAAATCTAGGTTAACTGTTTATAAATCACCAAATACAAAACCGGCATTCATTTTTAAAAATTTGATGTCTCTACATATATCTGGCTGTGCCTTACATATTATATTTTATGGGTGTTTATATTTTTATATGCATATAGGTATATATATTTGTATTCAATATGTGTAAATATATATAAAACATATCAAAATGAAAATGTGCTGATTTTTTTTTCTGCAGTGAATATAATTGTATCTTTTCCTGGTAACTCTATGTACACATAATTGTATCCTTTATAATATGTAATTGTATCTTTTATCCCGCCTTTCTCTTATTAATTATTTGTATCCACTAAGTCCTCTACTTTTATTATATTCATGCTTTTGTGGCCTACTTAACATCTAATCATACTATTATTTACTAAAATTTAATCCTAACCCTATAAGTAGACTTATTTATCAATTTCAAAACTGTTAAAACATTTCTCTCTCTGGTTGGTCAATGGCACTGATACCCTTTGCCTTCATGTTATGTTTTCAGATAAACATCTTTGTGCTATCTCAAATGCTCCCTCTCTCAAACTTGGAAGATTCCTTCCTTTTATTGATAGAAACTTCCTCATTACTGTCCCTTTTCCTGGCTTTCTTTTTTCTAAACAATGGAAACACAATGGCCAGGTGCATCAACTGAGACCATAACTCATTATGGTGACCAGTGTTGTATAATTTCTGTTTGCATCTACAGATCTGTTAACCTTTTTTTTTTTTTTTTTTTTTTTGGTCTAAATTTGTATTTCTTGTCTTATGAGATCACAAGTAGGTTAAGGTGAGATAGGCTGTGAACTATAGTATTTTTCAGCATCTACAACGGTGCATTCTTCTCATACAGCTTATGTAGAGTTTCCTCAAGAACACTTGACCTGCAATAGTTCAGATTTTATACTGATCTTACATATTCCTCATGAAGTGACATAAAAAAAGTGTTTTTTTCCTAAGGTACTGAGCTTCTGTTTTTGTTTGCTCAGTACTTCTCCATATGTGACAAGAGCCTGGTCCAGCTGGGCCCCTGAATGGCTCTGTGTCTAAAGCAATGTCTAGAGCAGCAATAACTAGTCCCACAGTCACTCAGACTTGTCAGCACAATGACATAACAATGACCATTTCTAGCCAGTAGTTTGGGCAGGGCTGTGATGCTTTGAAGGAGGAGAGGCTAAAGTCAAGCAGTATCTCAGTTAGAAAAAGGTGTGTTACATCTTGCCTTTCTTGGTATAGTGGCAACCTCTGATAAAGCTGCAATATGAATAAAATTATGTAGGCCTAATGCCCAATAATTTTTATTTCTCTCTGTATCTAACAGTGTTGTGGTTTAACCCCAGCTGACAAAAATGCCGCCCACAGCTGCTCACTCAACCCCTGCGTAGGATGGGAGAGAGAATTGGAAGAGTAATAATGACAACACCCACGGGTTGAGAGAGTTTAATACTTTTAGAGCAAAAGCCACACCCGCAAGCAAAACAAAATGAGAAATTCATTCACTGCTTTGTGTGGGCAGGCAGATGTTCAGCCACCCCCAGGAGAGCAGGGCTCCATCAAGCTTAATGGCTGCTTGGGAAGACAAATGCCATCACTCCAAAGGTCCACCTCTTCCTTCTTCTTTCCCTAGCTTTACATCCTGAGCATGATGCCATATGGTATGGAATGTCCTTCTCAGCTCCTTGAGTACCCCCAACATTCTTGCTGGTGGGGTGGGATGTGAAGCAGAAATGAACTTGACTCAGCGTAAGCACTGCACAGCAACAGCAAAATCATGCTTGTATTACCAACACTGTTTTCAGCACAGATCCTAAAACAGCCCTCTACTAGCTACTGTGAAGAAAATTAACCAACCCCAGCCAAAACCACCACACTCAGTAACCCGTGGATCACATATCTTTCAAATCCAAAAGAAAAAGCTGTTGAGAGGATGACTGAGGAAACTGTCAATTTGAAGGAAAATAAAAAATTAAAATATTAATTTTGGAATGACCTGTAGCTGGAACAATCAGTTCATAATCTACATTCAAACAAAATAATTAACGTAATCATTCACAATCAATCCTTGCAACAAGTCCTGCTGAACTTCGTTACAGGAAGGAGGGACTGGAGGGGGTGAGAACGGAGTCTGATGAACTACACAGAATCCATAATAAAAAAAATTATGACTGTGACTTAGGGAAAGGAACAAAGGTACAAATGGCAAGCATGAATGGAAAGTGAACATTATGATCTTAGCATGTGCCATTAATGGCTGACTTAAAGGTAAATAATTGCAATCTGTCTGAGTTGAGTTCCAAGTTGTCCTTAGATGGCATTTGAGAGCCAAATATGATATTGTTTTATGTAAGAATACAGAAAAAAAAATCATTTGATGTATATTTTAAGGTGTATTTTCACAGGTGTGGCTTTCTGTCAGACAGGCCCTTAGTACCTTAGTACTTCATCTCAGTGGTGCAGGCTTTTGAGAGAATAAAACTTGATCTATGTAAAAAAAAATCAAACATTTCTCAAAAAATTGTGCCACTGGGTTACACAGTAATGGGTAACTTAAACAGACTATATATAGTGTGACACACACCTGAACCACCTTCTGAGCACCTGGGCCTCTCTCCTCTGGGATCACAGTACGACCCTGTTTCCTGAGTGACCATTCATTAGGACACATAGCCCAGATAAAAGACATGAGTACTCATTCACTCAGAAAGTGACATGGCATCTCATGAACCAAATCTATGTCTTTAGTGTGTCTTTAATCTGGGTTTCAAGTCCTGATGAGTGCTCAGGAAGTAGGGTCCTACTGTGATTCTAGATCAGACTGTCTTGATTTTGCACTGAGTGACCTCAAGGAGGGGAAGCCCATAAGAGAAAACCCTTCTGAATCTGCCTATATGTGGGGACAGTTGCCCACTTGTCATACTAGCATCATGCTCAGGTGCAGCTGAAGAGTGCTGTTTGTGGAAAATATCCTGCTTCTGTCCCTGAGGCTCTACTTGCAAATTTTCTCCCTTCATGGAAAACCAGAGGAAGAAACAGGGTACCCTTTAAGAAAGTGCCTGGAGATCTTTTAGCACCATGGTGAATCTACTGCTGTAAACCTATCACTTCTCATGCAGTGCTCTGTCTTCAAAATGTCATATAACCAGTTTGAAAGATGATGAATTTGCCTTCTCCAAGATAAAAAAACCAAACATATGGATTGACAGTTCTCTGTATTAACAGAGATTTGCTCTAATTAGTTAATTCTCAAAAAGTTCAATGACTGCCAGATGAGCAAAGTAAAAAAACCTGTATATTTTCTTGCTTTAAATTTTTGTGAAAGTCCTTTGTTTATAAGCTGGATAATTTTTTAAGATAGCTCTTGCTTCCAAAGTCATTCTTGACCTCTAAGCAATGTTTCCCACAGCCAAAAACATGCAATGAAGTTCCTCCCATTCATCAAGGTTATATTGGCTTTCTCCCAGCCCTTTTTTCATTTTCTTTCAGTTTTCTGTCCTTGTCTGTTCCATGCTTCCTTTCTGACTTTCATCTGGCATTCCCTCACAGTCTTACTTTCCTCAGAACCCTCCACAGTACATCACACAGACTCTATCTACATGAGCCCACTTTTTTCTCCCCCAGCACCTCCAACCACAGCCAAGTTTTCTGTAGTCTCATTACGTTTTCATTTGTTCCTTGGTTGTTCTTTCAGGTTTTCTTCTTCCTCCCACAAAATCAATTCCACAGCTTCCCCTTCTCCTCTGTGTTCTGTGATTAAAAACAATGTACTGTTAGACAGGAGGCAAAATAAGCACACACACACACACACACATGTTCACTCACAAGAGAAGCCATCAGAAAATGAAATGAAGTGGAAATGCTCCTGTTGGTCAAAATATTAGCTATAAAAAACATTTTAATTAACATACATTTTAAAACATTAATGAAATAATAGTAAAATTAATCATTGCATGTCTCCACACAACGCAACTGGTGAAAAAAAAGGAAAGTTAAATTGGAATACCTGAAGGTAGTTCAGTGTTCTCAGTATCCAAAATACTTATTGGCTTTAATAAAAATTCTTTTTCCTCACTGTGCAATTAAAGGGATATAGTATTGTGCCATATATGGTACTGATTTTAATATTGATATCATGTTTCCCAGTTCAGCAAAGTGCTCGCTCTTATCAGCTTCGTGGGACTCGGGTAGATGCTGCAGCTACTTGGTACCCTATCAAATGATATTTCAAATAGGCAAAAGAATTAATGAATATTCATAGCCACCACCTACGATTCAGCTTGGACATCATGAGGCAGCTACTGGCTGTGTGGTTTCGTACAATAGAATGTCATCAGTTATAGAAACCTCTTGCTCACACAAAGGGCATTTGTTGTAAATGAATTTAAATGTAAATTGTTACAGAGTAAATTGTTTCTCTGCCTGTTACTTTTTCAACTCAGCCCTGGAACACTCAGGAGTTGTAATAAACAAAAAACAAATGGTTTCCAAAGTACTCACAGAAGCATGTTATTAAAATGAAGCATGCATGTACATTCAGGAAGAAAATGAGAAAAGCTATTCTTAATCAGAAAAGAAGTCCGAGACAATTTTCTGCAAAGAGCTCTTTCCAAAGTACCCATTCACAGATACCTTAACAACTCACCTCCTGAAATCACAATTTCTACATCTCGGTGTCTATGCTGGCTGAGTGTAAATCCTTTTCTGTCCTTGGAGATATCAAACTACATTTAATTTAGGAAAATGACACAGTCAGGAGTTGTATGCAGCATTTTTCAAGATATCAATTAAACAATTTAAAATATTTTCATATTTATATATATACATGTACATCTGCATGTGTACACACAAAACCTGAAGGGAACTGTACTTCACAGAAAGCTGTCATGACAGATATTCACTCACCTGTACTGTGCTGCTGTGGAACATCTGTTTGTGTTCACACAAGGCACTCCAGACCTTTCTGGGGGGATCTGTATTGTAGCGAAGGATGAAAACTCTGTGCTTTATTTGCAAGGACAGCCTTTCTCCTTCCATGCAAGCAAGTGCCTTTTCTAACATTCTGAAACACACAGCACAGTGCAAACTGATACTCTCCTTATTAGCCCATTAATAAACATAGTGCTGAGGTGATTGAACCTTTCCATCCAGCTGGGTTTCCTATCCCAAAGCTTCTGAACCTTAGCTCACTTTTTAAAATGAGTTCCAAAATCTGAGTAGATGAACCACCTGTTTTGTGATCAACGCTTACTTGATGTTGTTGAAATGTACTGACTGTAAATACATATCACAGTTTATGACTACCCAGTCTTCCTTTAACACTGAGGATTAGATGCCTTACTTACTGGCTTTAGTGTTTGTGTAAATTGTATCAATTCAAAACCCCAAACAGAATACATCCATATCAGTACTAGTTAAGCTGAGTGCACAGTTTTCTTTCAGGAAACATCTCTCTTTTATGAGGGCAGAGAACTACAGAAGTCAGAACATAACTGAGAAAAGTCCTTCCACAGTGAAGGATAAATTAAATTGTAGCCACTTTGATGATTTCCATCCCTTGCTCATGTCTCATTAATTACCACTTTTGCACTTATTGATTTGTGAGATCATATGGAAATTTTCAGTTTAATTTCTGTAGATAAATTTTAGGGCATATAGGATCATAACATATCATACCACGGTCTTAAAAGAGGAGGCACAATTTTGAAAGAATATGCTTGTGATCTGAACATCCCAAACATACAGTTTTAAGGATTCAGATAGGAAGCAAGATGAAAATGTATGATATATCTATTTTGATAGATATTGTTTTAGCAGAATTCTCTTGACTAGCCACAGATAGACATCTGTTATTCTTTGCAAGGAAGCCCTGACTGCCTTTCTGTTCCTTCTTAAAGATGAGGGAACATACGTGCAGTTACCAGATAGTTGTAGAGAGCAAGAAGTTCTCCCCTGAGCCTCCTTTTCTCTAGACTAAACCACCCCATCTCCCTCTGTGGCTCTTTATAAGATTTGTGCTCCAAACCCTTCACCAGCTCCATTGCTCTTCTCCGGCCTTGCTGCAGCACCTCACTGTGCTTCCTGCAGTGAAGGCCACAGAACTGCACACAGGATTAGAGATGTGGAGCCCAGTACAGTGGGAGAATCACTTTCCTGGCCCTGCTGTCAACAGGAACTTTGATACAGGTCAGGATGCCATTTTCCTTCTTGGCTACCCGAGCAGACATATCCAGCCAGCTGTTGACCAGCACTCCCAGGTCCTCCTCCTCTGGGCAGTTTTCCAGCCACTCTTCCCCCAGTCTGTAGGACTGCTTGGGGTTGTAACCCAAGTGCAGAACCCAGCACTGGGCCTCGTTGAACCTTGTAGCCTCAGCCCATCCAGCCTGTCCAGATCCTCTGCAGAGCCTTTCTGCTATTCAGCAGATCAATGTTCCCCCCCAACTTTGTGCCACCTCCAAACTGACTTAGGATACACTTGACCCCTTCATCCAGATAATTGATAAAGATATGAAACAAAAAATGGCCCCTATGAATATGTTTAAATATGCAACCTGACATACACAAGTAGTTCGCAACCCACTTTTGTTGTTTTGGAATACAAGGTATTGAAATCACTTGGAAATGGAAACTTCTTCCCCTCAGTTTCTACTGGAACATTGAGAAGAGAAAAGAGAAGTCAAGAAGTGTGAGAAAATAACTCATTAATTTGTGTTTATGTTGGTAGAGTAACACTTAAAAATTTAGGTAGTGTTTTTCTTCATATGCAACTGCCCTTTCTAGTCAGAAATCAATATGAACTATCACTGAGGAACATGTCTATGCAAAACTTAAAGTTCAGGAGGAAGTATGACCTAATTCAGCATTTAGTGATCTCACCCCCTCCAAGTATGTTCTGAATTCTTTTGGCAACAGGAGAGGTGCCAGTGTGGCACCGAGGCAGAGTCAGACATTGATCTAAAACAGAAAATGACCTGAAATACTGAGAGATACATCTTAAAGAACATCTCTCCTTGTCGTATCCCTAAGAAAAGCCCTAAAAGATAATCAACAAGGGCATTTTTATACCTCTTTCTTATAGAGATATGATTTTAGGGCTACTTTGTGCTAATTTCACATAAGGAGACTATGATTTTAATGTTTTGCTAAAATCCCATTTTTTTTTTAATTTCATAAAATATCCCCTGGAATTAAATCAGTTCAGAATAAAAATTGAACAGTCTTAGTGAAGCATTTTCCCAATATTCTTTTTATGATTTTCTCCCTTCTCTGAAATTAGGATGTCTTTTTATCACTGACATGGTAAGGAAATTGTATTACTTTCTGACAAGAAATCCAGGCTACTTTTCTTTTTTTTCTTCATCCTGATGTGGAACAAAATTTAGCAATTTTTAAAGGAAAATCAGGATGAAAGAAACAACAAAACTTGGATTCTCATTGTGGCACTGCAAATTTTGATAGATACTCTTTTGAGAGCAGTGAAATGTAGATGTTGTCCAGGCTGCCAAAACACTGGGAACGTTTTAGAGTTTACAAAACAAATCTTCTTCCAGACCCCAGCCAGTGCAGACACTAGCAAGAGAGCTTGATTTCCATGACATCAGGTAACCCCCACCCCAGCTGGAGAGCTTGTGGAGCAGCCAGTTGGAGAGCCTGGGAGGCCAGCAGCTCACCAGGTGAACAGCTGGGAAATCAGATGTCCTGGAAAGATTGGCAATCTACTCTTCAGGCAGCTAGCTGTCAGGAGAACTGCCCAGGAGGCACAGTAGTTGGTCTTGCCAACCTATTTCCCTGTGTGATTAAAAAATAAAAAAAAAAGGGTTGACAGTAGCCCATCAGAATATGTTTATATATATGTGTATATACATGTGTGTGTGTATATATATTACACATATATGCATTATACAATCTCTAATTCAAAGGTTTCTGCCTTGCCCTTCCGTTCCATCTGTCCCTAGAACTTAGTGCTTAACAAGTCCATTATTTGAATATATGAATTTTTGTCAACACTATTACAGCTAAGAGGATGGACAAGCCTCCCTCACAGCTGTCATATCTCATTATTCCTTTGCTCTTTCATTCTTATCCTTTTTCTTTTATCTACTTTGTTCCTTATTTGTCTCTTGCCAATACGTTTTCTTTTTCTTAGGTAGCTGGCTGTTCCCCTCTTGAAGTATCCAAACTTGGTTCAACCATTTGAAAACCACAACATTTATTTGGGAGGCAAGTAGGTGAGGTATGGATATTTATTTCATATCACTATTAGCCATCAATGTAGGTAAAATAAAGTCAACTGACAATTCATTCCTCCCAAGTATTAGCAGAATATTTTATAGCCCCTCACAATTGTCACCTTGCTTTTACTATGCAGTTTCTCTAGTTGAAATATAAAACAACCTTAATAAGGGGGTTCAAAATTTAATTTGATATCAGTAGAACAACATGGAGATAGTCTGATAACTTTTCTTATATTTTTAACAAGAAAAATGAGGTAGGACAGACTGTTTTGTCATAATTTTGCCCTTGACACCTTTAAGACTAACTCTTGAATTATGGAATCTGTGTGTGAGCATGAAACATGGTAGCTATGTCCTAGGTAATAAAGAAATTTAAGACTTTAGTCTTCAGGCTCTGATTATAAAGTAGGTAAAATAAATTATGTGTAGTCACTCTGAGAAGAAAGATTTTTGCACAAAATCTGGGACCTAATTTTAAAATCAGAAGTAGAAAGTTCAGTATCTATTGTTTAGATGTTATCTCAGATACAAGAATATTCCTACAGTAATATTTCCAATTTTTTTTTTAAATTTAAATTGTTTAAGTATACCCAGTGCTCTTTTTCAGACAAGTGTGTACTCTAATATCTGTGTGTCAGACATGTTTTTTAATTTCTGCATCTAAAAAACATTCCAGAGACACATTGTAAAAGAGAAAAATAACAAATAACTTTAAAAAGTGTTGGAATATTATTCCAGTTGGACAACCAGAAACTTCATCAGAAAGTGAAGAAATCTGAAGTTGTAATAAATCCAGTTATTCATCTTTTCTTCCACCACCATACCTCTATTTGATTTTTTACCCATTTCTGGGTAAAATATAAGCAATTCCACTGAAAGTTTCTCCACGCTGCCTGCCATCTGTCAACAAACTCAATTCTGACAGGAGTAGCCAGCATCTCAAGAGTGCAAATCAATTTACTGTCAGTGTTGGATGTGTTCCAGTGCATTTCCTCAGCACAGATGAAAGAAATTGTGTCAACTGAGCAGTGTTGCATATGTTTTTATCTGCTGTTGGCTAGAGATTGAGCTAAAACTACTAAATTCACTTCATTTAGAATATCAAATTTTATCTGGTAGGTGCATAGCATGGGAGAAAGAAATCAATAGCATTGGTGAGCAATTATAAGATAAAGAGACCCAGGCAGGTATGGTAAGAACTTATGTAAAATATAACTGTGAGTGAGCTTTGATAGGGAAGAAAAGCAGAATGCAAATAATGGCAGATAAATTTCATCCCTCCCACAATTTTTCTGAACTATTTATTGCTTTGCAAACCAGGACTGCCATTGCAAGAACAAAGCATCCCTTTTCTAAAGAATTGTGAATTATTTTCATGAAGCAATTCATCACTATTCACCTATTACCATTCTTTTCATAAAATTCAGGGTGTATCAAATGCCCCAGTTCTAGGCACCTATCTCACTTACACCAGATGAAAATAAGCATTGATGGCAACATTTCAGAGGCTCTGAATTTGACCTCTGTTTTACCTGAGCAATTAGAGATAATAAAGGGCATACAGAAACTTCCCAAACATAAATTCTTGATGCTTCCTTTGATAAGGAAAATTTAATGATCTGGAAGGGTTTGGAGACAAGAGCATGTTAATCCCTGGCAACACTGTAAATCACACTGCCACAGTTTCAGAAAGCTGTGAATCCTGCAAGTAATCCACATTTGAAAAAAGCAATTTAGCTCCATCCCTAAAGTGGTAATGTGCACTGGATAAGAGGGGACCATGTTTGTCACTTTTAAATGTTGGTCTCTCTCTATATATAATGTAACATTTTTTTCACAATTTGAAACATACATTGAACTAATTTGTTTTCGACTGCTGCTGTATTCTGCTCCAGGGTTATTGATTTCTTACTTTTCCATTCACATGTTCATAGACTGGTAAAAACCTTGCAGTATCAGTTTATAAGATCTTTACCTTAACTTCTATCAGTTTTATTGCTAGACACAGGTGATGTTTCCCCTGTTTTCATGCAAGACACTCAAGAATATTTGAGAAAAAGCGTAAAGAAAGTAATAATCATGATACATCCCTTGCCAAATTCCTGAGTACTTTTTAGTGAGTTGTTGACCAGAACACAGTACAGAGAGCCCTTTGTAAAAGAGTGAAACAGCACATAACCACCAAACTCATGCACCTTGCTTGGAAGAGGTTGCAGTGAACAAGGAATCCTGGAATCACAGAAAAGTGTGGGTTGGAAGGGAGCCTTAGATATCATCTAGTCCAATGCTTCTGTCATGAGCTAGGACATCTTTTACTATATCAGATTGCTCAAATCCCCATCCAAACTGGTCTTGAACTCTTCCTGAGATGGGACATGCGTTGCTTCTCTGAACAACTTGTTTCAATGTCTAAATTTACCCTCTTTCAGTTTAAAAATATTGTCCCTTGTCCTGTCACTGCAGACCTTGGTAATTTTTTTTCCTAATCTCCTTTTACATAGTGAAAGACCACAACAAGTTCTCCCAGGAGCCTTCTCTTCTCCAGGCTGAACAACTTCAGGTTGCTCATCCTGTCTTTGTAAGGGAGATGCTACAGCCTTCTGGTCATCTTTGTGGCTTCCTCTGGTCCAACAGGTCCATGTCTTTCTTCTGCTGTGCCTCAGAGCTGGACTCAGCACTCCAGAGGGGGGTCTCATGAGAATGAAGTAGAGGGGGACAATCACCTCCCATGAGCTGCTGGCCACACTTTTTTTTTTTTTTAATGCAACTCAGGTTATGACTGGCTTATACAAGGATGCCCAAAAATGGTTTGCATGGATCCACAAGAGCTGTTATGAGTTACTGTGCTTCTATACTCACCAAAACTTTGTCTTCATAATTTCATTCCTTCTCTAAGATAATTTTTATATGCCCATTGAGTTCACTCCTATCAACTGTTGAACTGAACATTTCTCAGGAGTTTCTTTAGTGATGCATCTAATGCTTGCCACAAATTTCTCTCTTATTCTCTCTCCAGTGGCATAAAATGTAGTAGTACACTTCACTTCCTAAATATTTTGGTTGGGTTTTTCTACTGTTCATGTAAATAGCAGCATTTCTTTTCAGGAAGGTGGCAAACTTTGTGTTGGAAATATAAACTGTTGTGATTTGTAATGCCTGTTCCAGCAGTCATTGCAGAAACAACCTATTGGTCCAGAATATTATGCAGAATAGCACATATGTATATGTCTCATACATGTGTGTGCATATGTCATATTTTTTCTTTGATCAAAACCTGTTAAAGGACAAATGCAATAACACTGTCTGGAGGTGTGAGATCATCCTCTAGTCTCTTTCTCTCATGAATATCTAAAGAAATTGTTTAAGATCCTAGCCAAGGCTGGAGAATTCACTGCTGCAAAAGATGAGAATTACCACAATCTGAACCACTCTTCACTCACTTACAAAATTCTCATCTTTGATTCACTTTTACTCAGTGAAGTTTTCAGAAACATACAAAATGGTTCAGCTGATTCATCTTCAAGTAGGAAGGAAAGTAAGAGTGGAAAGTTGTTATTTCTATTTTTAATATTTGGCTATTATAGTTAATAGTTTCATAGGAAAATAAATAAATAACTAAGAGATTAGATAAGAATAAATGAAAGAAACACTTCACATAGCACACTGCCAGTTTATGAAATTAAATACCTCTGGGTATAATGTACTCAAATATTGTGTAGAAGAATAAAAGGGAACCAGATAATAATGACTCAGAATATATCTGCTAGGATAATCAAATCCTGTACTTTTAGGTGCATACTGATCACTGCACTGGAGACATTACTTAATTTTTCTAATGCATAATATATTACTGAATTTTCTGTGTGGACTTGGGGCATTTTTCATATACCTTTTAAATATTATGACTGGAGGAGAACTAGATACACTATTGCAAAATACAAAAAAAATGTAACATAAGATATAGGTGATATTTGAAACAAAGTTTTCCAGAACTTGAGAGAGTGTAAAAGAATATTCCAGAAAACTGATGGATCCTTCTTGGTACTTTTGTGATCACCCAGTGTAAAGTGAAAAATTCTAAGAACATAATTCAGAATAAAGATGAACACAGGCACAACAATGATCATCATTTGTATCTGGTGTCAGCTGTATCTTCTCAGCAAAAGGAAAGGCGAATTGCATCTCCGAGTATCATGACTGTGGATAAAGCAACGTTAAAGTGAGATCTATTTATCTGCTCTGGAGTGGAAAAAAATAAATTAGGATTGTCACTGTCTGCTAAGGAATGAGCATAAGCAAATGGTCAAACAATAGACTTTTGCAATGAGGCAAGTTAGATAAAAAGGAGCCTCTTGCCATGTAAAACTACATTTTCATTTGTGCCTAATTATGGAATAGCAACAGGTGTGATTCCATCATTTCCATTATAAATGAGGTCTTTGGTCATACCTAAAAAGATATATAGCTGGGACACACCAATAGATTCATAATTTATGTTCCCTGCTCCATGAGATTCAAGTGACAGAAAAATTTTATAAACATTTCAGACATTGTATTTAAGTAATGTGGATGTATTTCTCCACCATTCATACTGGGAAATAGTTGAAGACTACCACTTTCTTGTGTGAAGAAACTAATTTGTAGTTAATGAATGTGCTTTTTCTCTTTAATGTCATGCCTGTAATATTGTACATATATATGTGTGTGTATGTGTGTCTGTGTGTGGGTCTAAAAAATGTATATTTAACTTCAGATACATTTAATCTTTGGAGGCTACTTATCAAGACATTTATAAAGAGCAGTAATATCTTCAAACATACTTTAATTTTCATTTTAAAGTCTAGAATATTAATCTGTGAAGCCAGTCAGTTCCTTTTACATTCCACCATATTTTACAAGCAGAACCATTTGTTGCTGTTATTAGTACAAAAAGATTTGTAGCACTACAGACTCAATGTCCAGTTTCTTCCAATGCATATTTTTGAAGTTCTTATGCTGCTCTGAAGCATCAGACAAGCTGCCATTCTCCAGAACCTGAAACTTAAATTGTTTTTCCAGAGCCGTTGGAAGATTTGCTTCTTATCACTACTGTTCAGCTGTGGAGTTGGAAGGAACTTGTAGGTGCTACAATAATGCAAGCTAAGCAAGGTTACTTTTAGCTTCATTATCTTCATGCCTTCTTAAAAATGGGGAATGCAAAGTTACTCAACATCGAAAGCATTGTATTGTCGTGGTCTATAAATGTGTTTGCTGGCTGCATACTGCACTTTCTTTATCTGACCTTGCTCATTCAAAGATGCACTTGTTATAGTATGTCAGTCACTAATGAGGCCTAAGTAATTGAGCCTGATTGAACTGGCAAGATGCTGCCTAATTATAATGATAAATGGAATTGGCTGATCAGCTATGGAGGGTGAATGGCGTGGAGAACATTAAAACAAGGTCACTCTGTGAAGGAGAAACACTTTTTTCTTTTTTTCTTTTTTTTCTTTTTCCTTTTTTTTCTTTTTTTAATTATTCTCCCCCTTTCCTATGGCACTTCAAATAAAGACTCTTCATCTCTTTGTCCTACTACATAGCCAGGCACTCAGTGTTTAACTGTACTGGGACTGTTTAGGAGAACAGCACTGTAGATCACAGTCCAGCAGTGATCACCTCCTTTCCCTTGCTATACTTGAAAATGCATATGGAAAAGACTTAAAAGAACATGAGGGGAGAGTTAACAGGTTTTAGATGTTCATAGTTACTGGATAATATCATCCACACTCATTGCCCCAGAGAGGAAAGCTTATTGTTTTTAGATCGGATGAATGACTTCTAATTTATTTTTTAAGGAATCTTTCATTAATGCTGCTAGCTCTGTGTTCTTCAACTCATTTCAAATCTGTGACCAGAACGAAACTCTCAAGGATCTCTTAGGAAAAGTCACATTTGCGGAGTGAGATATTGCCTTTTTATCTCAGAAAGAACCTGAAATGTTCTCTTAAGGAGAAGTCAGAGTTTTTTTGGTTTTTTTTGACCAAATGTTGTATTTTGCATTCTACAAATTGACGATACTGAGGGGACCTCCTTCCAAGTATAAAGAGGATAAGGAAATAGCTGGAAAGAGCTGTCATAACTTTACCAAGGACAGGTTTTGCATTACCAATCAAATTGCCTTTTTAAATTAGAATAATCTCTCTGTGGACCAGGGGAGGTCAGTGGATTTTGTACATTGAGTTTAAGAAGGCCTTTAAAAGAGTATCTGTAATTTCTTGGTAGCCATGTGTTGAGATATGGATCAGAGAATAGTACAGTGGATGGACAATGGGATGGACTGGGGGGCTAAAAATATTGCAAACAGGGGCAGAAAATACAACTACTTTCTAGTTACTAGTGCTGTTCTTCAGTCATGAGCAGTGGGACTGGTGCTCTTTTCTTTGGGTGTACCTGTCTTCATCCTTTTTTCTGGCCTTCTTTTTCCAGAATGACCTCAGACCTAATTAGAAGCTTGGTTTCAAGCCATGTATTTGGCCATGTCTCCTGGATGTACCCTGGAACTGATTTATTACTGTGTTGCAAGCTGATAATAAATTCTCTTAGCAGCAACTCAGTCCATCTACTATGTTCAGACCCTGTGAGATGATGCCAACTGGTGAGGGTAGAGACTGAGCTAGAGTCACCCTTTTCTTCCAGATTGTCCTCCCTCATACATAAGGCCCTCTCCAGCTGCCTTCTGACATACAGAAGTCTACCGAAGGCTTGTAGTAAGAGAGCAGTAAAAATTATGAGTGCTGCCCAGCATGAGTACTTGCACAAGGGCTTGAACCCTGGCACCTCTAAAAGTGTACCTCCATCTTCACTTGGATGCCTCTCTGCTACTCCAGAAATGTCATTGGACAGACATAGACACAACTATCCTAAAAAAATATAAAAATCACTTGCAAAAATTAGCCTTTCTACATAAGGAGACTGGTAGATAGAAGGGTTGTATGATCCTTTTCCTCCCATATCTTTCCAACATAATTTAGAGATTGAGCAACCAGTTCACTTGTTTCTAACAGAAGTTGAGAAAAGATAGAGAAAGGGTTGAAATATTCCCTTCAGAGTTTTGTGTGCCAAGTAAACTCAAGGAACAGGGCAGAAAATTATGTCAGATGGTGGGAGGCCACTTAAATGAAGATCATTGAAGCTGAGGTTCAAAAATTTCAAGATTTAATGAATCTCCATGGGTAGTTTCATTTTATAATTGCAGATGATATTTAGAAGAACAGGACTAATTAGGATTGACTATAAATGTGTTTAGGCTTAATTGAAAGTAAGATTTTCTCATGTTAAATTCAAGATGACTCTGTTTTAATATATAGAGTTTCACTTTAAGTGGATGTAATCTGATATCCATATGTCTTCTGTGTATTAGCCTTCTTTCTTTTTATAATACATGTTAAAATAAATTTTAAACAATCAAATTACTTTTGTTCTTGCGGCAATTGAAATTAATTTATAAATGTTTTATTTCAGAACTGGTTTTAGTACAAATAATAAAGAAAATAAATAAAATGGCAAAATTCCCTGGAGACTACATAGACTTTTTGAACGGTTATGTTTATTAGCCTAATGTTTGTCATCCACTACAGCTACATTATATATATATAAGCTCTAAAGCTTTTAAATTATTACACATATAAATGTGAGTAATATTAATATGTGCATTCTATTATTAATTGAATTTCTAATTATTATTCATAAGTTTTGGGATTTTTCATTAGTATTATGGACTTTTGATTTACATAGTAATGTTATTATGTCTCATAATTAGACAGCACATAAACACTGTTCATAACTGATGATAAGAAAGGTTCACTACCTCCTTATTGCTGAGTTTCAGGGTGATTAATAGTGTGGAGCTTTTACAATCTGGGACTCTTGAACACAGACAATAACTTTATGGGTGCATCTAAGCTTTGTTTGCTAAGTTTCAAAAGGTTTGAAGAGCTGATTAAAATACTATTGCAGTGTTTATTGGAAAGCAAAGCTTTTTCTTGTGAACATGTATCTTGCTTGTATTTTCTCACTAGCACAAAAGGGAAAGAGAGAGACAGGCTGGACATTTATTCAGAAGATAAACAAGATGTGTCTGATTAATTTGCTAGGATATGGGTACCATACTGCACCGATGAAAGATAACAGGTCAGTAATGAATGTCGAATTCTGTCATTTAACAGCTGGGATGTAAATATATGGGAAGTAAAAAATTCATAGTTGTTTGGAAGTAGAGCAGTCTGTCATTGAAGTTTCCAAGAATAAATCAACATAATGTTGCTGATTTAAGAATTCATTTAAAAAGGCATGTAGGACTCTTATGTGCACAACTACCTGATCAAGCAGCCCACCATCTGATCATGGCTATCCATGAAAAGGAATATACCTGCATATCACATTTTTCATAAGATATCAAAGAGAAAGTCTGAGTCAGCTGGCATTCCTTGTCCATGTATGTCATAGAATGTTCTACAGACTTAAGCATAAAGGAGAACTGAAGCTCCTCAGGTGTAAGACACATAAACTGAAGTGTCTACATGGAAGTAACTGTGCATGGAGGAGGCATCTAAGACTGGATTATAACCACTAGAGGATTTGCCAATACATTCAAAGTTCGTATCCTGACAAGCAGGTCCTAATGCTCCCCTCATACTAATTAATTAAACCTGCCTAGGCAGATTCTAGGCACTGAGGCCACCTGGAAGAGACTGTGATGTGCTCATGCCCATCAAGTGCCCTGTGTTTTCAACTACAAATTGTCCACTGTAATGGTATCTGTACCATTTTAATAGCTAGACCATCCTGTGAATTGTCCACGGTTAAGTCAAATTAATAGCAGAAAATTTTCTAAGTGTTTGCTGTTAAAGATATTTGCTTCCCATTGGCAGAAGCATATCCAAATCTGCCTGAATTTATTGTGGTACAATTGAATTGCCCTATAGAGTCCTTCAGCCTTCACATGTTAAAGTTCCATTGCTTTTAACAGAAGTTTAGGAATTGAGATGACATGCATGTGCCTACCCAAGATGTTAGAATTTTTTTTCTTGTTTGTGAGAATGAAAATTTAAGTCTTAATTGAAGTCATTTATTAGTGTTTTCCAGAAAGACTGTATTATATCTTTTATGTTTCACTCATATACTTGTGGTTTTATCTCTTACAGTAATTTTAACTTTGGTAAATTTGTCCTCCTTAGGAACTTGGACTGTGCCAAAAAGCAATAAATTTGGCAACTAACTAGACAAAATATTGAAGTAAATTAATGAATTGAGAAAAAAGGCTATTGGGACAAAAAAATGTGCATGTATAAACACACAGCACATATAGGTTTTGAGGTAGGGGTCTAACTGTACAATGAGAACTGTGGAAAAAAGCAGAGAAAAAAGAGAAGTTTTCCTTCCTGGTTTTCATCAAAAGAAAACTGAAATAAAGGTTAGTTAGAAACTGAAAGAAACTAAAAGAAACTTCAGTTCAGGAACTGATAGAGTATGACTAGATTGCTGGGTCTCTGTAGAACCCTATCAGAGTTAATAGAGCTCCATGTAGCCAAAGCAATCTTGCTGAAAACGATAAATTTCTGGGTTATGGATAGAAAGAGGACTATTATGTGTTATTTCAAGGGACGTGATGACTGTGTGGTGAGGGAGAACTGGTTGAAAGAAGCCATTCTGAAAAAATACAGACCACCACCATCCCCAATTAATAGCTATTAATCGGTAAAAGGCATCCAGCAAATTAAAAATTATGCAGCTGAGAAGATAGAGATGTTTCCTGTAAAAAAGGAAAAACAGCTGAGGCAGAAAAAAACTAATAGTAAAATAATATTTGTTAGTAGTTTGAATTAATCCTATGGAATTTTTTTATCACTTTGAGAAAATTCAGTGAGAAAATGTTATGGCTTGTTATCCATCATTTCTTTCAACATTATTAGCAGCTTCCAAAGACCTTTGAAGAAATCTGCATGTAATGAAGTTAATAATACATATATTTTACCAGTAAAGGTTACATCTGTCTAGCATTTTAATTTTTCCACCTCTTACTTATGTGGTGGTTAGAATTACAATGAAAAATCATTAGATCAGGTATGACTCATCCATTACAGCCTGAGAAAAGTCAATATTGACACTCCCAATGATCTCATATGCACCTTTCATATATAATTTGTTGATGCTATTATGTATCTGTGATCCATGCTTCCCAGGGAGGAACATCCTCTAAGGTTAAGTTCAATAATCTTCATAAGAAAAGATGATTAGAGGACCTGAATATTCTTAATAAATTTTAGATTAACAGACAAGATGACATTTAAGCACAAGATGTGAGCAATGATTAAAAGAACATTAAGAAGAAGGGAACATGCTGTGATTTCACGATTGTATCATCTTTTCAACACTTTAGGCTTATATAAAGACCCTTGAGTACTTGCTTCAGCTCTTCTGGGCAAAAGAATCCCAGTGACAAAAATATCCTTATACCAAAGTTAACGGTTCAATTCTTCACCTGCTTTACTAATCTTGGACTAACATTTTTGTAAAATAAGGATAAAACTGAGTGCTTTACAGCAAGTTCTGCATGTAGTGCTCTGCTCTGACATACTCTCCTTGTTTATATATATGACACAGGGAAGTTCAAAATCCTGAGGGAATATTGGGGAAGGCAAGGGAAGAGTACAGACCCTGATCTTCACTGGAACAGACTTTGACTTATTCAGAAGTGGTATGATCCTGTGAGATGCAGCTCTGAAGGGCAGAAAAGCTTAAGAATACCATCAGATCTTTGAGAACAAACCTCCTTCTAGCACAGGAATGATGTGTTCCAGAAAACAAGCAGACTTACCATGAATAAATAGGCATACTCATGATTAACCAAAACAAAAAAACCCAAAACCAAAGCAAAAAATATACACCACAAGTAGAAGCAAGGATAAGGTATAACGGAGGAATACAGAAACATTGCCTGGTCATGCAGGAATGCTGATGGAAAAGTAAAAGCTTGAGTAGACTTTAAATTGGCAAGGGATGTCCAGGGTAAAAAGAAGAGCTTTTGTGACTGCAATGACAGCAAATAAACCAGTAGTGAAAAAGTTAACCCACTGCTGAAGAAGGTGAACGATGATGCTGAAGGAGGTGAGTGACAGTGAATACCAGATGAGGATGAGGTAGGTGCTCAATGCCTTCATTGATTTTCACCAACAAGGTCTCCTGGGCCTCTCTGGAGGCAAGGTTGCAGAAGGAGAGAACCAATCAGCAGCAGGTTTGTGAGAGTTGGAGTCAGGGATTTTTTTAAGATGGTTTCATTCACACTAGTTCATAGGACCAAGTGTGTTGCACAAGGGTACTGGAAGAACAGCAGTAGGAGACAAATACTTTAACCATCTCCAAGCAATCCGAGGAAAATTGAAATAACTCTGAGTTTTTCAGCCTCACTTCAGTTGCTGTGAAAATTACAGAGCAACTCTTCTTGGAAGCAATTTTGGCATGCATGAAAAAACTGACTTGAAAAACTAACCTGGACTGACATATGGCAGGTTGAGTCTTACAGTTACTTTGTGGGATAAAACTACTGGATCTACAGAGCAGGGGAATATCAATTTTCCCCTTAGTCACAGATATTTTGTCTGAAGTGAAGTTTTCAACGTAGTCTTCTCTAATAACCTTGTCAACACATTTGGACATGATAACATGGGTAAATTTATTACAAAATGAGTGGAAAATGTTCTGGATTGCACAATTCAGGGGGCAGTAGTTAATAGTTTGCAATGTCCATGGCAGCAAATTACAAGTGTAATTCCTCAGAATTCTTTCCTGGGACCTGTTAGTCTTGTTTAACATCTTTACCAGTGACCTGGAGGAGGTAAAGAAGTACACTTTTCTGTCAAGTTAGAAGACCAGTGTGGAAAGACCAATCTGTATTTTTGAAGGCAGGTCTGCTCTTTAGAGATGCAGACAGACTGAAGGCAAGGGCTGGCAGGAACCTGAATAAATTCATCAGTCTTCCACTAGCAGTGGATCCAAGAGTACAGTGTGGGTAGATTACTCTTACTGACTGACTGGGGAAGTATCTCTGAGGCAAGGACTTGGGAGTCCTGGTGAACTACCAGGATTAAATATTGATTAAATATAGTCCCATGAAAGTCATAGCAGGTGCTAAGACTATGACTGGCAGTGGAAAAGTAACATTGGTTTCCTCACAGTTAAACTAATATAAACTTTTTTAATATTGTATTTATATAATGTATATAATTAGAAATACTTAGAGAAAGCAGTTAAGTGTTCTCATCTAGAAACAGACATTAAGCCCCCTGAAATAAAAAAAAAAAAAAATTTTCATCCCTACTTCAAAACAAAATATGCAGAAAAATATATATCTGCCCCTTCATAATTCCATGAAATGGTTATGTCTTTGTTTTGGGCTCACTAGAGATGTTCTTATTTCCCTGAGTTAAGGTCACCCTTGCAGTAATTACAGATTTTCTGTTTGGTAAGATTAATAGACTGAACACGTTGGTTTGATTCTCTGATTCATCCTCTTTTACTGGCCTCCTTCTCTTATCCTTACATCATCCTTTATATTTACACCCATTTTTTACTGAAAATATTAACTGCCTGCAGTCTTAGGTCAGTGATATAATTTTTTATGAGTGTTTCTCCATATTGCAAAAAAACCCCAAACACGCAGAAGTTCACAATGCGACCTGTTAGGTGATGCAGCATGGTCCAAGTCAGCAAAATCCAGGTATGGATGCCTTGAATCTCTAGGAAACAGAGGAAGCTTTATGTCTCAAGTCTCCAGGTCATTTGGTATCAGTCTCTGGGTGTCAACCTGGTCTTCTGAGGAGGGCATATTCTTACTATCAGAGAGGGAGAGGAATTGCAGATTTCATGCTCATATATCAAGTATATTTGAAACCAAAATTTTAGTAAGTACCTTCTCTTCTCTCTGGCTGCAGATTCTATAGCCCAGATTCACCTTCCCTATACACGTCTTAAATCTTTTATTGCAGAGGCACTGCCGCTGTCACTGATGGGCTTGGCCTTGTCCTGCAGCAGGTCCATCTTGGAGGCAACTGGAATTAGTTCTGTGTGACATGAGGGAAGCTTCTCCAGCTCCTACAGAAGCCACCCCTGTAGCTCCCCTGCTACAAAAGCTTGCTGTGCAAACCCAAGGCAGAGGGATATCATGCACTCTGCTTCCCTGTGTTTGCAGCAGAGACAGGTTTTGATAGAGATTGTTTGCCTTGAGGGGTTTAAAATAGAATTTGGCCATGTAAGGAATAAAAGAATAGTAAGGAGGAAGGAAAGAGAAGAAAAGCAAAGAGAGATCAATATCAGTGTCCCCAGGAAGTGAATAGCTGATTCTGGTCAGATTTCCAGCAGGAATACACTTGTTTATAAAATGCAGTCATATTCAATAGGTTAGTTGTGACTGATCTCATGATAGTCCAATCTAGTGTATTATGAATGACCCTTGCAGAATTTACAGAAGCGTAGTGAGGTGGGTCGTCAACACACAAACTGTGCTGTTAGCCTCCAAACATGTATACTTGATGCAGAAACAGGATTTTGATTTGGTATTTTTATCATTACCTGCTCAAAATTATACCTTGTAGTTAAGGAGGAGCTCTTGCTTTAGACAGAGACATTGCATTTACTCTTATATAAAAGCAGATAAAAATATGCTGATCTGTTTGCTGGTGAATAGATAGGAAAAATGTCAGGGGTAAGAATGATGGAATTATATTCCTAGTGTGAAAAACATATGGAAAGGTTGTTTCTTCTTAAAGTTTTTTCTTGGCACTACTTTTGCAAATTTTAGTATATAAGTTGCTGCTTATGGGTCTGCTCAGACCATGGTTCAGTAATAGTAAATGGCTACTACTAAAGTAGGTCTCTTAGCATGGGTTCAGAAATGCTGCAGAGACAATCTGTTGCAGAGTGCGACAAGCTGCATTTCTTTTTCATCTTTCTTAAAAAAAATATTTGTGGGTTTTCTGAGAAGTGCAGGTGGTATAAATTATGTATAAAATCAGGGAGACAAAATACTCTGAGGGATAGTCCACATCATGTATGCTGGCTAAGAGATGTGATTGTGTGTCTATGTCTGATATAGATCAGGTTAGTAATGCCTGCTAATGTGACAGTGCAAAAATCTGGTGTTGGTGACTGGAACAGCACAGCACCATGTACTGAGAAGTACATGGCTTCTCAGAGTCACCTGTGGAAAGAAATCACAACAGAGATTAATATGCTTCTCCACAAAAATCCACAGCTGAATTAGTTCAGAAGTTTCATAACTGAAATTATGTACAAGGACTACACTAAAGAAGGACTTTTAGCTGAAAATGTGTGAAACTTGGTCTCACATGGCACATGAAGATAAATTTTGAACGTGCTGAGAAAGCCAATACTCTGTTTTAAAGAATCCAGAAAAAAGGGTTTGAGGGGTTAGGCAGTTTGCTTTACACTAATTTGCCAATGTCTTTTTCTTAACATAAGTACTTCAAAGTACAAGTATTACCCCATGAACATTTGTTTTTTGACATATTAAGGCTGTGAATGTCTTGCCAAGACATTGCAATGAATAGTCATGAGCAGCGCTCTACATCTAGCCTCAGACAGAAAGGGCATGTTAGTCATGTGGAATGAGTGCTAAGAATCCCTGAAAGAGGAAACTGCCTTAATCTGCAGTGGAAGCAAGTATAAGTACCATCCATGGTATGACATGTGCAGTTTACTTATTCTGGCCAGTGCTAGAGGAAGAGGAAACACACACCCTCTCTGTGTGAAACTGAAAGCTTTCACTGCTTGATCAGTTTGGTTTATTTTCTACATTGATACTTAGAGGTTCTATTCTTCCTCAGTTTTTCTTTCCACTAGTGTCAATGGGAGTATCTGTGTAAGTGTTGGTGTACAATTTTGGTACATTCCTGAACACTCTGACACAGATTAATTTGTTCAGGTGGTGCAAGGGGAAGGGTTAAAGGCTTTTATATAGAACTGCACTGAGAAGAGTTTTTGTAACAACTAACACCAAATCTTCACTAAAATGACAATTTTCCTGTTTGTACAAAATGAAGAAATAACAAGGAGGTAGTAAGTCATCTGAGTAAAGTAAGTATAATGGAAATTGAAGCTAGTTTTTCTCTGTCTCTCATGCTTTTTTCTTTTTAAAGCTACTTTCCTCCTGAAAAGACACACGGAGAGAAGGAAAAGGAAAAACAACAACAACAACAACAACAACAACAACAACAACAACAACAACAAAAAAAACCAAACAAAACACCAAAAGAAGAAACCCCAAAGCTTTAATAAAGCATTACATTTGACAGAGCAGAGAGACAACTAGTGAAAAGAGGAGACTTCTTTGGCAAAATGACATTGAGAACTTTCAGAGATGCTTGCTGTGTTCATGCTGGAGAAATTCTTTATGTGTGCAATAATCTACAGCCATAGCCTCGAAGGTTTATTTCTCCATCACCTTTCGCCTTCCTGACACCTTAGTTCTCAACATACCTGAAAACCAGCAAAATGAGCTGGAAGGCTCTCAGATATTTTTCATACAATCTAGTGATTGGATAGACAAATAAAGAATGTTTGGGATTTTTTTTGTTATTCTTCTGTATTTTCCTCCTTTAGTGGCTTGTATTTGGTTGGTTGGGTTTTACTTGTTTCAAAGAAAAAGCTGTTTTACACCTTCAGAGTGCTGTTACCACCAGTGAGCATCGACAGTAATGGACTTCATGTATAATTCATGCAATCAAAACTTTGAAACTGTGCAAAATTGCATACCCCACATCCTGTGCCTTCAAATCGGCTTCCATAAACTGTAAGAAGTTTCAGCAGTGGGGCTCACTCAGTGGCCATAAGCTGAAACACTAATGAAGCTGCCTGAACAGCACCATAGAGAGCCATTTAATCAGCCTCTGTTTTTAATTTTGGTTGGCTGACAGGTGGCCAAAAGTACTGAAACACTGAAAGGAAAAAAGAAAACCTGATTCAGTTATCACTAAACAGAATAGGAAACACATTAAAAGATTTTTATCAAGGCTTTAGTTTTGATGGCAAAAATTAAAGATTACTTTGAAAACACCTAAGCTTTTGTGGTATTAAATATTGAAAATACATTATCCAGCTTAATAATTATGGAATTAGATATGAATTACTGAAGTAAATTCCTTCGAGGCATTGGTACAAGGGATGTGTGTTATCTCAAATTTACATATGCCTTAGATTTTTTTAATAAGATTTAAAAATAGTATCAACTTCTCAGTTCCCCAGATTATACTTGTGCTCCTTTTCTTTCTTCCTTTCCCCACATACATTGATTTGATCTAATCAATGGTTCCCTGAATTTAGGCAGGACTGACTGTGCTGCCCCAAGAGACAAGAGTAGAAAGAGATTTGTTGAATTTAAATCCATTCCATTTTGTTTAATACACCAAATGAAAACCCAGCTGCTGAAGTCATTGAATGCTAATTCTTTCCACTGAACCCAGAGACTGTGGGACCTCACTCATGGGTTGAAATCAAGCACAGTAAAATCTGCAAAGAATGATTTTATTGTTCTCTCCACAGCCGATAATAGATAGCTTACCTCCGTAAGCATAACTAGGATAACTTTCGTTTCTTGAATGTTCTTTACCACCTGATGACAAATATGTAGGCTATCCACAGATATTTGTAATCTCTGCTTCTTCTACCTTACAAGATCCCTAATACTAATATTACACAGAGGTATGAGTTTCTATAAAAACATAACCAATTTTGAGGTATGTTAGTGCTCAGTGTTGCTGAGTGGCCACTGGGTTAAAGACTTAGATAAAGGATGAATTGTCTTTCTATCTATCTCTCTATCTCTGTCTTCCCTTATTTGCTCAAACCTTTAAATACTCCAACTTTTCAGTCTTAGAGCTTGCATAGTTGCTTCTGTGCCTGAATCATCCATGATACTAAAAGTTCATGTTATTGGGAATTGTGATTGTTCTGAAGATACTTTGCATGGGATAGTCAATAAACTAAAAAACTGCAAGTACTGGGCATTCAGATTACATTTTAAACTGGAGTGTGTCACACTAACTTATGCTGGGAAAATAAAAAAAAACAGTTTAGAATCTACTTAGCTGTGAACAGTGTGCACAAAAAGTTTAGTAGTTTATCTTCTTTAAAAGTACATGGCTACAGTTTCCTCCCTGCAGTACCCCTGCGGAGATTCCCAAACCTTAGTGGAGTCCCATGCCTTCCTCAACATTCATCTCTTAACAGGTGGATAATTAGTTTTCTTAAGCTTATGAATAGAACCAGTGTACAGATTGTGTGGAGAAGAAATAAAGAAAACCAAACCCTAAGCAGTAACAGCATCTAGGATGGTAATATGTTTGGGATCAGAAAAAAACCATAAAATTCTTCTTAGAGGAAAATGAAAGTACAGAAGTATATTTCTGTCCATGGCTGCTGTTTATCCTTTCATCTTGATGCACGAATATTGCAAAATCCCATTGCAAATCTATTGAATAATTGGCAGATGTTACACTTGCAATTCTACATCAGAAGCTCTTATCATGGGTGTATATACTTTATCCTCCCGTATTGCCATGAGTGAAGCCCGTGAGGCTTTGTGTGCTCTGTGAATTCATTCCTGCACTGGGTTATTTATTCTTCTAATGTTGCTGCATCTGATTCAAAGAACCTATAAAGCATAGGTTCACTTTTATTTCAAGTATGTTTCAACTTGTGAACATGCCTAACAACATTCTATACACTATGAACAAAGATGAAGTCACCCCTGGCAATGTTAAGGTGCATAGATCAGTTGAGGAGAAGCACACTGAACCAGGAGACCCTTGGGAAGAGTATAAACAAATAACTCAGGAATAATGCTTTGACTTCTTCTAGTAACAATTGGCACAATGAGAAAACATGTAATATACAAAACAAACCTCTCAACATTTGTAAATATCGTTGTTCATCTATTCACAAAGAAATCAGTGTGCCTCTTCTATAGACCTTGCTTCCAAACGTAGTGGTCCAGAGTCTTGAAAATTTTGAGCACTACATAAATTGCTCTTCCACTTTTTTAAGTAGACTGCCTCATTAATTACGTAATACAGCAAACAATAGTTTTGTGTGAGCTGATAATTAGATTGCATTCATCTTGGTGCATGTGCTTCATGGAAGAATTTCTGTCAGACACTGCCCACTTTTCTCCCAGTTTATTAAGTCCTTACTGTACATGAAATAGGTTAAAAAAACACTCTGACAATTGAAATTGCGGTCAGAATGCAGCAAACGTACAAAAATTTCACGGCAGAAATAACTTTCCATTTCCACCCATTTTCTTTGACATTTTCATCTTCAACTTTGCCTTGTCAATTAAAGTTACTGTTAGACAAAGGCTCTGTTTCTAGTGATAGAACTAGGAGAATTTCCAGGAAATATCAGCACCAGAACTAGAACTATGCTAACAACCCTGCACCTTGACACCGTGTGATGAGTATCTAAGAGAAGAAAGGAGCTGCAAAGAACCATGTGTTTCTTCCCCATACAGTTTTGTTTCAGGCTGTCATTTGACTGAAATGAGATTGGAGACAAGATGAAAAAGCTTGAAGACATCTAGAACAGGATAAGAAATGCAACATTCTGTTCAGAATTGTCCTATAAGAACAGTCTTGTTTTCATAAATTAAATCCATAAAAATTTTGAGCGAAGGAATAGTGGAAAATGGCTCCCTGAAAGCTACCAAACTGAAGAGAACATGCTTACTGCAAATTGTTGAATTCATATATCTTCTCTACCAAGGAAACTACAAAATTACAGCCTGTATAAGAATACAACAAAACAAACAAACAAACCAGCAAACCTGAAAACCAATCAAAACGAATCCCATCTAGACCCCAATACTCCACATATTATGAGCTGGCCAGTAGATCTTGTGTTCCCAGTGTTTGAATATCCAAGAGGTGGCAGAAGTAGCCACATGTGCCATCTTTGCCTTTTGTAACTTGGCCAGAGAGGTGGAAGCACTACAAGGGCTTCATGGTAAGACTATAAAGGCTGTAAAAAATGTGAGCTGCACAGCTCTTTCTCAGCCTTGTACTGGATGCAGAGGACAGGTGAAGATGAATGCCCTCTCCTTCTGTAAAGCGTTTGGTTTAGTTACAGAGCCCTGGAAGCTGTTAGACAGAACTGTGATTGCCAAACAACACTACTGAGAAAGACAATCTGGTCCAGATTCTGTAGGACTTAGTTATTTTGCGCTGTTTTATTTTGTGATTTTTTTCCATATTAATTTAAAAACTGTTATTTGAAGAAGTTAAAAAATCCTCACCCCCTTATCCTTCTGGTCATTAATTTTATGACACATGGGAAGTTTTAGAATTCATCTAAACTTCTTTAGGCAAAGTAGTAGAGAATTACAGAGTTTTGACATGTTTTACTTTCATTCATCATTTCCATCTTGGCAGTAAGAGTTGTACATAAAAGTATTTTCTTGGATGAGTACTCCTGATGTGAAAAATGAGTGTTTATCTTCCTCACCAACAAGTAGACTGTCCTGCAATTCTGAATAAATCAAAAAAGACTTGTCATGCCTGTAAGGCTAGATGTTTTTCCCTTTCTTGGGTCTGTAATACAATTAATTTCTATTTCAGATATTGTGTTATTAAAGTGCGTTTTCTCTGTAACTCCATTCAGAACCCATTTCTGACCTCAGTTAAAATGAGCTTGTGTGTTTAACATGCATTTACATTTTTACTTCAATTTGCAATCCTCTAACTGCTGGACACAGCTCTGTTGGTACTGCAGGGAGAACGTTCTCATTCAGTGATTTTTCTAACGTACGACTTACTGGATTGCTGATATTTAATTTCTTGCTCTATAAATTGCCTTTTGTCTACTCAGTATATAAAAAGGCATAAAATGAAACCAAACTCTGACTCAAAAACCTATGTCAGACTTGCATATGCATGCACAGTCTCTGATTTTACAAGACACACATAGTGCCTGCATATCTGAAAAGCAAACCTGGCTTCTGTAGTTCTTAGAAATGAGGATTGATTTGCCATTTCCAAGACTATGCTTTTGCTTGCCTTTTGTGTGTAAACTGGGAAAGTATTTTCTACCACACAATAAGAAAGTTTGCAGAAGTAAAAAAACCATCCCTGAAATCCTATCCGAACAAGTCCCTTTTATGACACTTCACATTTTACACAAATTAGGGGTTTTTTCCTTCATTTTTTAATTGCTAAAATATATTAAAGTTTAATGGACCCAAACAAGAATTGAATTACAAAAAAACCAGTGCTACTGCCATAATTTTATGGACTACTGAGGAAAAGAATGGGGGAAAAAGTCCATGGGGTAAAACATGGCAGGATTAGAGGGGGAGAAATTTTCTAAGATGCTTTATAGAAAATGTTCTAAAAATTGTGATTATAAATATATAGTGAGGTCTCAAATTATATACAGTGGGATATTTTCAGCATGATTGCAGCACAAATTCCTGCATATATTTTCCTATTATAACTGAAGCAAACTTTATAAAAAATTTTCTCTTCCTCCAGGTTAGACTATCATATTCTATATGTTCTACTAAACCCCCAAATATAAATTCAGCTAGAGATATCTATTTGTAGAAAAACAAAGTGCTTATATATTTAATTGAAATGTTAAGAAGAAGATGAAGATCTGCAAAGGTGTACATACTCATGTAAAAGTTTCACAAAGGACTTTATTTTGTTAAAGTCTCTGGAGATTTGCAATTCTCTCTAGTGTGTATAATAGATGAATTTCTCATTTCATAAAAGGCATTATATACATTTACTAAACAGTGTGAATGCCTTTGCAAGATTGAGGGTTTTAAGGTCACTTGATGAGTCCTCATTCTATAAATCAATAGATATAATTTCTCCCATTGTCTGTCATCCCTAGGAACAGAGTTTCTGAGAAGAAAAAGCTGCTCATTTGTTGTGTTACAGGTTTCTAGTTTTTTTATTCCATTCACTGGAAGGATCACTTAATAGGGTGAGAAAGAAAAAGAGCTAAATTTACGGAAGTGCAAATTGTATTACAGTCCTTCTTCATCAGATACTTTCAGCATTCAAAGGATTTCTAGCAAAGTAACTTTCAGTAGTTAGAAAACAGACCACTTAATGTAGATTCCACAAAAGAAACAGCAACACAACTTCACTGGAAGCCTTAGTGAATATTTGGGTGTTTTACCCACTTGTCCTGAAATAAGTGACCCTTTACAATAAAAAATATCTATTCCTAATACCTTATAAATTCTTCTTGGATGAAACATTTTCAAATGCAATTGTAACTCCAAAAGAAGGACAACCATAAGTTCTTATTTCCTTATAAATATAATGAAAAACTGAGGAATTTTGGTGTCCTTGTGTATCATGTCCTCCTGTGACACCTGTGTATGTTATAAAATTTTCTAATAGGCTACTGTTCCTTGACATAGACAGACAGAGATTATGGATAGATGTTTACCCCATTGCTTTTTAGGGTGGCTTCAGAATGAACCCACCCACCATTTCTAATTGTATTGGACAGTAGTGTCAACAGATTAAAACAACTCAAGTTGACTCAGTAATAGATCAGAGTCAACCGGTACAGAATCAACAAATAAAACAACTGGAAAGGTGAAAGTTAATGTATCCATTACATGCTTGGGCATGTAGTTCTTGCTTGAAAACCACCTTGACCTCATATGCTACTATAGACCAAGAGCAGTATTTCATGATTATTTGAAGCAAAGTCATTCAAGGAAAACACAGAGTTCGTGAAATATGGTGCTTGTCACCAGATAAAGTTTTTTCCTAGTGGCTGACATGGGAGTGATCCCATCACACTTCCATCATTTTAAGATGGTTCTGTTGAAATACAACCTCCCTGGAACAACCTGTGGAGCACCTGTTACTTCAGAAGAGCTCATTTTGTTAGGTGCAGATTCCTTTGAGTACCTCTGATGCTCTTTCAGCTGCGCACTACAACAGGAATCCCAACATTTTTACTGTGAAAGACAAATTCTGCAATTACATTCCATCATTTACAACTTAATATTTAATCACTGAAGTACTTGACTATCTAAGAGGTCTTTCTACTGTTTCTTTAAATGAAAAGGAAAAGCAAGATCCTGACTACCTGTACATCATTATATTTTAAAATTCCTCTATGCAAGATTATTATAGGCTGCTGTTTATCTGATCTCTTAGTGTTTTCTGAGTGCAATTGGAAATCACATTATTCTGTGTTGATAGATGTAAACAACTTATAGTATTGCTGTTTCAAATCTTTGCAATGTTTAATCAGACATTTTCTTTGTAAAGCATGTTATTTTAATACAGGGTTTGCGTGAGTCAAGCAGAAAACAGTAACCATACGACAGGATAAGAAGCATTTTTATTCCTTCTATATGAACTCCATCAAGTATTTGGGGATATCGTGAGCTATTCTTATTCCTTAAATCATTGGTCTGATAACAAGGGTCAGTGTGAATAACAAACTCATTTTTCAGCTGTTGGATTTCTCAAACACAGCAGAGCTCTTATACTCTCAAATATGCATATTTTAAAAATTACATTCTCTGAAAAAAATTAGTGTTTAACATAGTTTGTGGAGAAAAATATGATTAGCATCTGAACATTTGCATTTGAAACAAAGATTCTTCCATAAAGTAACATTTTCATTCCAAAAATGTGTCTTGGACTGATTATATTTATTATGTGTCTCATGCTATAATACAGTAAACATCAATAATTTTGATTACTAATGGGAAATCATACCATAAGCCTCCTTCATCATTTCTGGATGAGCTCTCTGTGTCTTGAGAAATCAACACATTTGTAAATGATATTATAGTGCAGTGGGAACACAGGTAATTTCATAATAAGCTGCTTAACTTAGGTAAGAGCACATAATAGATACCAATTAGACATATATCTGTGCTTGTTTCTAAGGAGTAAGAACAAGGTACTTTGCTACTACAATTCAAATGAAGAAAGAAAATGCATATTATAAAGGCATAAGTAAAAAAGACTATCACTGAGAAGGACTCAGTGATGTTTATGAATAGGAAACAGTGCTCTGTGTACAGCTTTCACACCAAAAAATCAGTACAGATCCTACTATCGTTAATATTGTTCTTAATACTAAGCATGGCAAAAACTTGTAAAGAAGATGGAGCTATAGCAAACTCATGATAAGCCAGATTCAACTTCATAAATGGTAGTGATTGTTCTTTTAAGAACGAGTCCAGAGAAAATATCTGACCTTGATTATTGTTTTACTAATGTAACACATAAAAAAAATTCATCTCAATTTTTACCTATTTAAATGAAAATATTAATTAAAAAATATATCATACACCTGTTAATACACACACATACACAAGGGTACTGATACACATATTCATCACTTTTTATGACTTAGCAAAATTCTCTTGAATGTGAAAACCAAGTTATGCTGTGAATAACATTACCTGTGCATTCAGTTTTTGTTTGCTGTTAGAAATAACATGACATTTTGCTCACTGTCTGTATGATATATAAAGAATAGCATGATAATGCATAAATATAACTCTTTAAATAATGTCTGACAATTCATTTTTTATTTTGTGATGATCAAATTTCAAAAAAATACTGTTACTATTTTCTCTGTATTCTTTATTGTCCATCTCTGTGTAGAATATGGGGAGTACATTCAGTTCCTACTGAAGTTAGTAAAAAATCCAGACTCATAAATTAACTATATGGCTCCAGTAGAGTGTGATATAAAGGACAAGAGATGAAAGATTATATGAGTAAAACGTCATCACTAAGGTGATGAAAGAAGAATATAAGCATTTGAAGGAAGGGTCTTTAATTCCTGAAACACCAGTTTAATAACACAAAATAGATGAAGATGGTGGCAAGCACACCTGAACTTGAAAAACAAGATAAAGGTGTTTTAATGGTGCTTTTATAACTTTTGAGGTAGCTTGGGTATTATTACAGGGTGTAAAACAAGGAAGAAAAATCAAAAGAAAACTTTGCCTGCTCCTGCAAGGGCTGTCTATGAGCTGCAGCTTCACTGAGGGCATGTCCACCTGCTCTGGCATGGAGACCTCCCGCAGGTGGATATGGGCTGCTCACTTCACCATGGTCTTCAGCATGGGCTGCAGGGTAATCTCTGCTCTGGCAGAGAGCCAGAGTGCCTCCTCTGTCTCCTTCTTCCTTGATCTTGGCATCCACAAGGCTGTTTCTATCAATTTTTTACCACTTCTGTCTTTAATGGCTTCTGCATAGCATTTTACAGCCATTCTTTAATATGTTATATCAGAGAGGCTTCCAGGATCACTGATGTTCTCATCTTTAGAACTGGGTGTAACTGACTGTGGGGGCCATGGGAAAGTGCTCAGCCTCTTCTCACAGAAGCCACCTCTGCAATCCTTCTGTACCAAAAGCTTGCCACTCCAGTCAGTCATCACAGTGCAATAGGCTGTGGCATCTATCCCTTTGAGGGGTTTAGATCAAGACTTTATCTTATTTACCATTGTGTTCTGAAGCTTTAACTACGTGATTTAAAAAGGTGTAAAATTACTGTTACTACACATATACAGATACTTAGAGTCACTGGGCAAGTTAGAAGTAGTCATTATATCCAGAGAAGAGAGAAAATTTTCAGTCTTGCAAAACTTTTTTTTTTTTTTTTTTGTCCTACATAATACTCCTTAATAAAGGCTTAAGGGTTCAAGTTCCAGCCCCCCACCCCAAAAGAACAGCAAAAGTAATTGCAGATTCTATACCACATGCTATGATGTTCTTTAACTCCATAAACACTTTTGTTTGCATAGTCTTTAGGATGTTAATCTCTTGAAAACAAAGTATTTTACATTATTTATCTATATTAAATTGCATTAATATGTGCTGTATATGGTAAATTCGCTTCCAGTTTTGCACAAGACATTAGAAAACAAAGAGCTTACAAAAATGTTACTGGTCTCTGCTTCTAATGAAAAATTGAGCTAGGAAGCTGGAATTATAATCAGTTATTTACCTGTCTATGCTAGTTGTAGCTTGCAAAGCTGGAGTCTGTGTGGTAGAGCTGGGACCAATATTAAAACATAAGGTTCAGATTTTTCATTTCTATTATTACACAAGCCTAGAATCTCTAGGTGCAAAGTTCAGCTAATTTAACAACCATTGTCCAGTAATACTGAATGCTTATAACACAAACCTGTATTTCATTTTGATAGTTAACCTCCAGATGACATGTACCTCTCCTAGCAGCACTACAACCCAAATAATTCAGTCCTACCTCCTTTTACCCCTGTGTAGACATATTCAGATTTTTTTGTCTCTACATGCGTTCTTGTAAGCCAAAAGTTGCTGGTTAGAGCAAATTGAAATTCTGTTTGATCATTGTCACGTTAAAATTGTAATAGGCTTCCATAATCATAATATTTCAGTTTTGTCTATTTTTTCTAGATTTCATCTGCAACCACGGAACTGCTAAGGCCCTCCCTTTCCCATTTATTACTAAAGAGTGGAGCACAGAATGGGTAGGCAAACTATTACGTGAAGAAATGACAGTACTCAAAAGCTTTAAAACCTACCACCCTGCATCCTTTACAACTTTGCTGTTTAAATTCATTTTCAGGAGGAAGGAAACTGCTTTAGATTAAAATCAGTTCTCACTGGTTGTTTACCTTGAACACAAAGCCATTCCAAAGCAACTACCAAAATATAAAAAGTAGTATCAGAAGAAAATTCAGTGGCTCTGCTGGAAATGCCGCACATAAGTTGACTCCCTCCTAAAATCTCCCTCTGTTTGATTCTCACAATGTGTACTGTGAGAAAAATGAAGTCATTAAAATTTTAAGAATTTGACATGCTTAAAATATGTGATTTTAATTAGCAAATTAATTTAGGGGTTTTTTTAAGTGTAGTATCTACTGGGAGGAGCAAGTAGCTAATGAAACAAAAGTATTAGTATGATTTAAATTGTACTTCTTCACTAATTTTTCATGCTAACTAATGTCTTCATGTAAAGTCACTTCACCTAGATAAATTACTGTCTACATAGCTACTCTCTCCCCCACTAGTTTAGTGCACAACCTGAAGACGAATGATGGATTTAAAAAAAAAAAAAAAAAAAAAGGAGAAGAAAAAAGAAAAAAAGCCCCAAGAATGAGATTCAACTCTTTATTAAGAAATGTAAATACATGAATATAGTTATAGGTTTCTATAGAACAAGAGAGATCTCGAAATTGACACTTGCTCTACAGAGTTAACCAGTTTTGTTTGAGATATTTGGTGATGCAGGTGGCAGGTATGAGCAGGCACTACGGGATTTCTAAAACTTTCTGGGGACTCATAATTTCAAACAGCATTAAACATCAGAGAGCCTTGACTTACACCCATTGTCAATGATGTCAGTGGAACTTAACTAACCAACTGTATGGAATGTCTCAGGTTGGAAGGGACACATGGGTAAGGACCAACACTATTTTTAATACAGATAGCTAAGCTTTTCTATGCCTTGGACTCCATAGAGACCTCTTAGTTTCCAGCTTCCTATCCCAGAGTGTGCAGATTTTCCACAGGATCTGTGCTATGACTGACAGCTTGGAATAGCAGTAAAAGAAATTTTAAACCACTTACACAGTAACAGAAACCAGTGCTTATGTAACTGAAATCTGGCCCAGGTATCTTTATTGTTATTAGATGAACAAGCTCCGTGGACAGCTCTGACCAGATCTCTGTAGATTGTACAGGGAACTTACACACTCAATGCTCATATAGACACTTCCATTTAGACTCTTAAATTTAGAGGATAATCCTGAACTGAATTCAGGCCCTTCACTGAGATTGATGCCATTATGCATTTCTTGCCCAAACTGAGAAGAAAATTTGATGTTTTCCTGTATGTCTTATCTTCTTTCATTTGATGTATTTTTAAGCCATCATACAGGTTCTAAACAAAGATATCTATAGCTTCTTAAATGGAATTATTTTTATTTTGAAGAAATAATAGCTTCCATACCTTATCATTTTATATATTGTTGAGTTTTAAAAAGTTGAAAAAATAAAGACAATGGATCAATTCAGGAGACTCTTATCTGGAATTTGCTGTAGGAAAAGTCCCAGTAAAATACCCTCTGCACTAATTCTTCACAAAAATCTTATAAGCAGTTTCTCTAATGTATGTGATTATTATAAGCACAATGAGCAAAAATTGGGAACAAATACAGTTTGAATTTCACTTTTCTATTTCTCCCTAGTGAGGTCTTCAACAAGGTGGGATAAATTAAGAATACATTATCCATATATATAAACAAGCAGCTCTCATTCATAAGCACTCATGATCCACTTTTGACTGACATGTGTGAACATTTAAGTTATCTGTCACAAAATTAATAATGTTAAAGATCAAGGCACAACTACATAGGACTGCAATGGAGAAAATGATTTTGATATCTAAAATCTGTTCTGTTCAGCTGTGCTGCTCAGTTTAGGTGTTATGACTTTTCTCACTTCTGATGGTGTAAGAAGTCAATTCCTGGCAGCCACAGACCGCTGAAATATGCTTCACTCATGGTAGTCACCATGGCTAGATTAAGCATGTTAAAAGCTATTCAAATACAACTTTCAGTGAAATGTAAAAAAAAGCAAGGGAGAAAACTGTCTGTGGTTCCTTATACCAATAAAGTATTCAGTGGCATAAAGAACCTAAGAACACCATAAAAATCCTATGAAGAAAACCACTAACAAATGAACAAAAATACCCCACTGTAAAATGACTTACTGAAATTTATAGATGGATAAAGAGTTTTGAATCCTTAAACTTTACTGTTAAGGAAGGAAATTGTTGGTTTTTCTATTAGAGACTGGGAGATTGAGTTTAATTATCAGGCATGCTGAAAAAAACTTGGTGCCATGGGGAACATGAACCACCCCTGTAGCTGGGTCCTGAGAGTCTGTTGTTGGCAGAGTACAGATACACCATCCTGCTGAACTGAGCAAGGAACACCGTGTCCAGAGCAGAATTTCCCAGGTTATGAGTTGGATGAGGAGAAATTAAAAATATTTCTAACAAGGGCTACCAAATCACTGTTTATGTTCTCAACTGTACCTGGAAGGGTGCTGCAGCGCTGAAACTGATTGCCTCTCTTTCCTTAAAGTTTTTTTGGCCTGGGCTACAAAAACAAAAGCTGAGCCAGACAGGTGCTGGTGATAGTCTTGCTTTGAGTGAGAGCCTGGACTAAACAATATTAGGGAATTCCTTCCAAATAGCATTTCTATGTTTGCATGAAAACATCAGATTATTTTTTCCTATTCCAGTTCTAGACATTTAAATGTTTTCCTTTAATATTTTAGTATTTGTTTTCAAAAAATTTATTTGAATAAGCTAAACTATTAAATAACTAATATTATTACATTGATCTATTTTAGGCAAATGTTAAATCTACTTTCTACAGAATAAAAATAACCCTCTTGAGAATATTATTTACATTTGCCAAAACTAAAATATGTTGGCGTCTCTGAATAAAAATATTTTAGTTTCTGACTCTAAGACATGTGTTTTTGCTTTCGCTTGCCATGAAACTGAGTCTAAAATACTTACATAAACAATGAAACCTTACTTTTAAAAAAGCACAGAATAAAATCTTGAGTTCCAGCTCCAAACACAGATACTTTGGAAGCGAAGATTACTCTTCAACTGACACAAAACAGTCTGGCAACTGGAAGGATTTTGATTTACAACAAAGTGGTGCAAGCGCAAATTCTTTTATTTTCAAGACATTGAACACCCAAAATTTAATCCAAAAAACCTCAGTTATGTAGATATTGCACCTTTCATTAAAAAAAAACAAAACCCAAAAACCAAAAAAAAAAACCACAAAAGGAAACAAAACAACCCCCCCCCCCCCAAAAAAAAAAAAACAAAAACAAAAACAAAACCACAAACACCCCAACAACAACAACAACAACAAAACCCAAACCCAACAAACCAAAACCCCATGAAATTTCTGGCTCTTTGTGAACTACATGTAAATTGTACAATGACAAATTTTCCCCCAGTTTAAGAAGGATCTACTTTTAGTGTTAAAAACTTTACTAAGTTAATAAAGAAAGCTTTGAAGAAGCTAAAGTTAAAACTGGTGTGTGTCTCTTTATTAAAGCAGACATCTGAGAATGTATCATAGAACCACAGAACGGATCAGATTGGGACGGACTTTGAAAGATCATCTTGTTCAACCATTCAGGACATGGAACCTTGATACATTAGAAACATTTTTAGTAAAAACTCAAAGGAAAAAGGATTATAGTGAAAATTAGGAAAATATAAGCAATCATAGTGGATAATGTAACAGCACTGCCACCATTGTATGCAATCTTTTGTATTTCTGTCCCACTATTCTGTTATTTGGAGAACATCTTCTGAGCACAAAACAAATTTTTCAGAAATCAGTTATTAAGTCATCAGCAAAGTACTTCAAAAACTTCACCTAACAGGAGAAATACGTCAGAAATTACGTACTAATTTGATTTGTACAGTTTCCCAGTTGCACACTGCCCAAACATCTGTAGATTCTTATCCATCTTGAAAATAAGTATTTTAAAAATAATTTTCTGTTACTGTGCATGAGAAAGACAAGTAAATAAGAAAGACCTAAATATCTCCTTGCATGGAACTTTACACAAAATATTTTTATTGTAGTGACTGCACCTGCTACTGCAACTCAGCAGGAAGAAGACCTTCAGTATAAAGATATCTTTCCTATACTGGGTGTAAAATTATATGCATATCTGTATATGTGTGTTTGCATTTGTGTCTATTTGGAAATAAGCTGAATGGGTTTGAACATATTTCTTTGGGTGATTAAGTTTCAATTCTACCTTAATTCTACATAAGCTACACATAAAATCCTGTTTTTATACACATGAAATATTGTACAGAAATATGTCTTGTGGAAGGCCAAAAACCTGACTGGGGCTTGGAGCACTAGAGAGGTAATAGCAGGCTGCGAACCAGGGTTGTTCAGCCTGAAAATTGTGTGCTGAGGGAAGGTCCTATTGCTCCTCAGCTACCTCACATGCCTACAATATGAACAAGTTGGAGCCACATGCACAGAAATAAGGAGCAATTGGAAAGGAGGAAAAAGTCATAGAGTGAAATACATATCATATCAATGTAAAGGGGGAAAAGCCCCAAACTCTCACTCATTGCATGTAGGAAGTCAAATGCCGGAAAATGTTCCAAGAAAGATGCTAGAATCTCCATCCTTGGAGGAACTCAAAACTGAGTTGAACAAGGCCTGGAAAAGCCCACCTAATTTGGCTGTGCTTCAAGCAGCAGCTTGCACCAGAGAACTCCGGCGTGTTGAATGTCCCTTTCAGCACACATTATTCTATGTTCCAATGATTCCATGTATATATAATTACTGGTATCTCTCAGCAGCTCACCTTTTTCGTGTTTCCTTCTCTTTTATTTTCTGTCTTTTTAGTTTAGATTTTGATTCGGGGAGAGTTATCTATACCAAATTTACCACGTTTGTGACAGCTTACTAAAAAAAAGGATATTTCACAAAACAGTTCGCTTTTTTAATATCCACCCCACCAAAGCTGTCAAAATAAGCAAACACTCATGGCCTGTATAAATCAATGAAATAAGGGCCCAATTAGAGCTGACTGACAGACTGTAGCCTGTTTGAATCTATAGAAGTTAACAAAGCTAAGGTTGGATGCAGTGATGTTCAGCACCTCTCACTGCTGACATCCAAAATCAAGATTTCTCCACTGTGTTAAGCTAATATATGTTTTAATAGCTTGGGTGAATATTTGTTATGGATTATCTTATTGCAGATGGTCTGTTGATTCTCAAAAAGATATTATTCCTTGCTTGGCTCTGCTTGTTTTTTTCACATAAATGTGAAATTCAGCTTTTATTAGCTGTTTTTTGGTCACCACTGCAAATAGGCATTACTTCTGTTGTTTAATGACATCATTTCTCTTGCATTGCTATTATTTAAGATCTCTAAGACTCACCACTGTGCCACAACTACAAATAACTAATTTGCAATTTCTCAAAATACAAGCATTTAAGAATAGTTGAAAAAAAAAAAAGGTTCACATAGCCCAGTAATTTGTTTGTATTTTGATAAATTATTATATTATATAACTAAGAAATTTCTGGAGGATATGGCACAGATTTAAAGTGCAGGGACTTAGCCAAAGGATTTTAAACTAAAAACAAAGCAACAGCTTTAGTCATCACTTCACATTTTCTTGAAGTTAACCATTCCAAATATTTTAGTAATGTTGAACAATTAGGGGTATCACCTCTTCTTTTCTTTTGCAACAACTCATAATCATTAGCAAAATACAAGTCAATGTCTTCTTTACACAAGACTTTTGCTTGAATTAGTTTCTGGAAAGTGCTTAACACTTGGAAGAAATCTTCATCCTTCTGGAATTTGCAGTGGTAAAATACTTAATGTAAAATCAGGTTTCATAGTCTGCTGTCACTTGCACACCACCTCCCTCTTTCCATGACTGCAGTGTAAGATTTGGCAGCCCTATTGGAGACACTGCATGGGGGACCTGACTCAGTGTTTAATGGAATAGAGGGAAATTCCTGTTTCAAAACCCAAAGAGGGAATTCAGCTGGGGATAAAGTGTGTCTTTGTATGTAACAATTCAATGCTGCTCAATGTCCCCATTTCTTCAATTAAAGAATGATTTTGTTAGGATTTTGCCAGTGGCATTGAGGCAGATGGTAAATGCCTGTTACCTCTGGGCGCTTCTAGATATTGTATCTTCCAGCCCATGGGATATAGAAAATGGTGTGATTTGATATCACATCTCAAAATACAGGCTCTGGAAAGATGCTAGTTCTGAGACTACATCAAAACATCAGACAATTAGGTTTTTTCTGTTATGTGTGCAGAAAAAGTCCCTTAAGTACTGAAAGATGTACTAATGAAAAATAGGGCCAGCACCCTTGTGGCTGTGGCTAACAAATTACTAAAACTTCCTCTCTGTGTTATTGTAGTAACTTGATCAAATAAAATCCATCAAGCCAGTCAAAATTGAAACGCGTGAAGAAGAACATATGTATTGTTGTGTCTTAGCTTTCTGCACATATTGCCAAGAATTTTACTGGTGTTAATCATTTTAGTTGGGTTCTTCAATAACTGGCCATTGACTCTGCCTCTCTGAATTTACAGATTTAATCTCCTAAGGAAAATGACTCCTGCAGGAACTTTAAACCTGAAAAACAATACCTATATCCTTTTCTGCAGTGATCTCAGGAACATTTGTGTAAGAGTGTGATTTCCTCTGTGTACCTCCTCTACATCATTATAATAAGTCTTGCAAGAGTTTGAAGTTTACTTATTTGTTGCTAAATCCATTATAAGGTCTTTATTGATAGATGTGATAGTTCATATATCCAGAATCTGATTTCATTGGATAACTACTCAGGCTGTCATGGAAATAGATGCTTGCCCTTTTTTATCACCCCAACTCTGGAAAGACTGACGTGGTTTTCTCTTGCCAATTCAAATGCAAATGAGATAAATATGTGCACATAACCCCAGGGTCATTGTTCTGCAAACACAAACCTTTGTTATTTGGTGATTGTCACACTATGATTATTAGACCCTACAGTCAAGTACCTGACCTCTGAACACATCATGAAAACCTCATTCTTCAGAGCAACTGAGTCATACTCCGACATAACAGAAATATGCCTCCTTATCACAGAGCCTTTATCTTGCCTCCTGACACATGTGAATGAAATGAATTTTATAATTAACCTACTTCTTTATAATCTATCATTATTTGTATCAATGACAAAGCCATTTCAGTTCTGCTACACTTAGCGACCAATGTTGTTCACTGGCACAGGCCATTTACACAATGTCCTCAGCATTATTCTTTTGACAGTAATATCCTACTAGCGAATACCGAGGGTCCTCTTAGCTATACAGTCTTCTGACCTGTAAACATGAGCTTTAATTTCTAAAGTGAAGGGATTGAGTGGTACTAATAAAATTTCAGCAGAGGGCACAGTAGAGGCCACGCATTTTCTGAGGGAGGCTTTGCATCTTGGCACTGGTGGTTGGCAAAAGCACAGAGAAGAGCCTGGGTTTTTAAAAGGAAATATAGGAGGTAAAGAACTGGGAAGTCACAAATTCGGTTGTCACATAAGGTAAGAAAACAAATAAATGCCAGGCTGTGTTTTAGCTACCACATTAGGTATTCATGCAAAGGTCATTACAGTGAGTCATATCCTGTGTGAAGAGACATTTTCAGTTTCTTACAGCAAGATAAAGCAGGTTGTTAAACACTGCAGCTCAGTGCAGGGTAGGGGGAAAAGATGTGATAATTCTTCCTCCCATTCTAAATATCAAAATTAGGAAGTATGACCAGCTCCTGCATAGCATACAATAACTATAGCAAAGACTTGATCTTTGAAATGAGAGTCCACATTTGATTTCCTAAACCTGATATAGCTAAGAAGGAATAAACTAGAAGAAAGACAGTCCAGAAAAATTGGAGGGAAAATAGTTTTCCAGGGACTTTTGTTTCAGTCATATGATTTTGTATGTTCCCATTATGAATTATTGCAAATATCAATGGGGACTAATCACACAACCAAAGAGCAAAAAGTGTGATCTTTTTGTACTGCGTAGTTACTTGTAACTCAGTTACACCAGGACCATGTGGACAGTTTGCTACTCCATTGATACTCCAGGACCACTTTGATACTCCATGTCTAAGCTTTCTAAAGAAATCACAGAAATCTCAGTAAATCGTTACCTGGGAAAGGTGATTTTTTTCACATTTGAAGGTAATCAGACAAATAGCTTATTAATCTAGAATTCTGTGGCTCGTGGCAGTAAAGAGAATAAACGTGTATCAAATCACAACTTTGTGGCAAGTCCCATTCCAAAACACACAAGTTTGTCTAAAATAGCTTATTTATTGATTAGAACACTGATTCTGCACTAGTGCAGGCCTCTGTGACATCTACAAGCAGTAAAAAGGGCAATTTATCATAGAGTTGTGTAAGAGCAGGAGCAGACATATTTATAAAAAAGTTCCTGTAACTTGTATGGAAGTGCTATGGGAGAAGCTTGCTTGAATGAGCAATCCATCCTTCATCTTCCAGCATGACAACTAGAAATAGGGGAAATAATGAAAGATGCAGGTAAGGTTTCTTTAGCTACAATCACATCACAGACTCGTTGCAATACAAAAGTATAAACCTGCAATTTATTTAATTATCTGTCAGAATACTCCGATCCACAGTTAATTAATGAAGCACTATTTATCCCTGGTGATTCTATTCTCTCCATAAAAGGGTAAAGTAAATGTGGAGAATGTTACAATCAAAGCACCTGCATTGATTCTTTTGGGGCCAGCTATGAATTTGTATTCAGAGAGAGGCGGATGTAACATACTGAAGGTTTCTTCTAATGATTGCCAGCCAAGAGGAACTTTTGATCCCAAAATCAGAAAGGTCAGCCACCATTACTTTATTGTTACAAATTATCTATGCAGTGAGAATACACCTTGGTTCTCTCCAGCTTCTGCTCCCCTTTGCCACGGGAATCACACAGACCCATGATCAGACAGAGCTTGCTGATAGTTGAGCCATCTTGGTGCTGTTGCAGTGCAGATTGTGTGCTAAATCCCAAATTCAGTGCCCTGCCTCTTGGGTATTTCTACCTCCCTTTCACTGATTTAAAAACATGAGTAGCAGCAGACAGAGCCATGGCATTTATTTCCTCAAGCTCTTCTATTAAATGTAATCATCTATGCTAATCATAAATAAAGGCCAGACAACAATCTCCTCAGGTGCCAGATCCTGACATGCTTGGTCCTATTGTAAGGGTCAGCACAGGCAAGACAGTGCTAATACGAAAAATCTCTATGAATAGCAAAAGGGATAATGAGGGAAAAATTTGGGATTTCTGCCTTACTAAAAGTTGCAACAGGCATGCAGTATGAGAGTGTAATTTGAATTAATGGCCATATTCTTAAGAGTCCTTGTTGATGTGTAGTAAGTTTAAAGTGCTTGAGTGACCTCATGAGGTGCCAATGGATGAAATACAACAAGAAAAATTATGTGTGTTTAATTAAGAACATAATTTTGTAAAGACTTCCAGAGTGCAAAAATACTCTTACCAACAGAAAATGTTCAGCATAGATCAAAGATATTGAAATGTAGCTTTTTGGATTTTTCACATTTTAGAGTAATTTTCCCAGAAAAATAAAAGAAACACCATGAAAGTAAGCCATTCAAAACATTAAAAGACAAAGGCTTCAGCCCAGCTATGCTGGCAGGTAGCTAGAGTCTGTCAGAAAATAATAAAAAAATACTTTGGCTACATGGTTTTTTTGCTATATCATTTGCAAATAAGGATATTGTTATCAGATGTCTCAAACATGGTTTTGCAGCTCTGCACGTACAATTAAAGAGCAACTCTTTCCCCTAATTACCCTCAAATGCTCCTCTGTATGTAGCAAGCAGTTAATTATTCTGAATTCACACCTAGGATTGAATTTGACACACTAAAAGACACAGTTCATATATACAATAGCAAGTAAATATGTTTTCTGTTTAAAATACAAGCTACATGAAACAGAAATGCTAACAAAATCAATGTTGGAAGATATCTGAGAATAAAATTCATATTTGATCAAAGAAGGATTAGTGGGATTAGTCAGCTCTGGGAAAACAACAGGAAAAGAACATATGCTTCTTGTTGTAGCTCTTTCCTAAAGGACAGAGAGGCATATATTTCTGTTTAGACACTGCAGTGAGCATCACAAAGACTTGGGCACATGTTCAGATTAATTATATATATATAATCTTTTAATACACAGGAACTGTACTCTTTTGCTATATTTATGAAGCTAATGAAAGGGTGCCTTGTTCAGAAAGGAAGATTCTTTCTTGCTTTTTGCTTTTTCCGACTTTCCTGCCACATATCTGAGAAACACAGCATGTATTCTTTCTACATGTTATCATGTGAACTTCACACAAAGCTAACAATAGCACAGAAATTGGCTTAGCCTCTGTTACCTCTGCCAGACAGTGAAAAATAAAGAGTAAACAAACCCTGTCTTGAGTCACTGGTTACTTTAGTTTCAGTTCAGAGAGAGGTTTCTTATTACCTGACCTTGCCAGAAAGGGCCATTGGTAAGTGGATGCTGGAGATCATTCCACTCAGAACAAGAAGTAGTTTCAAAGCTCTAACTAAATTTACCATATACCCTATGATGAATGCATTTGAGAAAGGTCAAGAAAACAATGACAGTTTTATTGTTTTCTCTTATTTCTTTTTATCTCATCTTCTCTTTTATCTCCATATGACAACCTTTCACAGAAATCTAAGACTCTAAGACATATTTAAAAAAAAAAAAAAAGGCCTGTAGTGAATTTAAACCTAAAATTTACATGAGGCTTAAATGATGCCTAAATTCCTTTTCTCTTGATCATTAAATCTTGAACCTTTTTTCTTTTTTTTTTTTCTTTTGTAACAGTAATCCATAATTCACTTAGAGAGATTAAGCAGAAACTATCTGACATTTTGAGCAAAGAACTGTTTGATTTTCTTGGAATTGGGAAAATTTATGAAAATTATAGTTTCACTATATTTATGATCATTTTTATAAATGCAAATATAACACTGAGATCTTCTTGACTGAAGACACATGTCCATGCAGATAAATACAAATACTAAAGGAAACTTTATTTCATATCAACTATTCCAAAACCCCTTTTTTCATAATTAAAGCATGCTCCCCTCATGAAAAGAATAATCATTCAGAGGCAGATTTAAGTGTCCCCAGAGCACAAGTGTTTTTGCTTCTTGCATCAGCTTGCTTTCTTTGTGTCTGGGGAAGAGACTACACCTCCCTTCCAGGCACGGCTGTTTCAATAAGACCATCAATGTGATTTATCCCTGGCCTCATAACTCCAGTCATTCTATTGCTGCACAGTGAAATATCACTCCTAGAAACTCTTCTAGCCACACTCTTCAGGTCTGTGGAATTTTAAGAGCTGATGAAGGATGGTATTATTTGGCCTCCAAGCTGCCTGTTTGCCAGATGTGTCTCCTCGTTAAAGTTCCCTTGGTACCTTTCTGGTCAAGGAAGGCTGCTAATCCTTTTAGCTTGGTCAAATTGCAGTTCATGGAGCTCTGTTCTGTCTATATCAACACACTTCCCCCACTTTAATAGGAATACCTGAGGGGTTTGCAAGCTTGTTTTTGTGGTCCTCATATAAACAGTCACACAGTGCTCTTTCTTATTGTGATATTTTGTAATTCATCCCAAAATGCAACACAATAAGAAGGTAATGGGAAAATGTTGGTATGAGTAAATTCAAATTCAAGACTTAATGTCTTGAAACTATCAGCTTGTAAAATATGCAGGGATTGAAATCCCTGTGTAAACATGGGGTCATTATTATATTAAAAGAAAATCAATTTCCCTCTGCCCAGAATTCAAATAATTCATGTATGTGTAAATTGCATGATGATCTTTATCATCAAGGAAACATAGTTCAGGGATGAGTTTGGGTCTTTTTTTTTTTTTTTCTTTTTTTTTGGGTAAGGTCTTGAGAAGGATTTCTTTCCTTTTATTGGTAATTTCTCCAAGCAATTGCTCTACATTTATAGTATAAAGTCCACAGTGTCATGACTTCTTTAGCTCTAATTTCTAAAAACTACAATTTTAGTATTTCTGGAGTAAATACTGTCAGTACCTGCTCTCAGAGCTCAAGACATGTAACTGGGATAAAATCTATTCACTGTCTGTCTTAACAGAAGCATTGCATATTATTGAAAGCATGTTTTGGGAATGGTAGTAATTAAGGTACACTGAAACAACAGGGTGTGAGGGCATCACATAACTAGCAAGAAAGTGTAGCTGGAAGAGCGCCTTGGACCATCCAAGGGTAGGAGAATCATGAATTCTGATAGTTTCCTGTGAAAATATCTGAAACTAGTGAGGTAAACCACTGCTTACTGCCTGCATGAAGGAGTCGTCATTAGTTTTTCTCAAAGCCGCATCTATGACAGGCTGAACCCAGAAAATTGTAATTAATTTTTGTATGTGAATGGAAAAAATAATAGAAAAAAGCTTTCAGGAGTATTGAATTTGTGGGCTATGAAAGATGTCAAAAAAAAAAAAAGAATAAAAATAAAGCTAAGACAATTTTGGTAACACTGGTTTTTTTCTGTCCATCTATGTAATTGTATAGATGTTGAAAAACATATTCACAAATAAGGAACAGAGAAATACACAGCAAGGGACCATTTTTGTTTTGATATGAGAATAACACTAACATCCCATCTCACAATCAAAAACATATATAGACTGTACCTGTTTACCAAGTAAAAGATATATGATTACACCTGCTCTTTAACACTGAATTTTCATCCTAAAGGAGTATAAAATGAGGAAGCAGAGAAACACATAGATGGTTCTGCAGGCTGTGACTTTAGGATTTCATGCCCTGTCTGCTGGAGGCATATTAACATACAAAGGTTAAATCAGATGAAGCAGTCTGATACCAGTCTGTCAGTAGTAATATTGGCAGTGATTCAAGATTTTGGTTACTCATTTTATAAAATACCTGCTCTGCTTTTCATTTTATTGACTTATTTAACTTACTTCCATTTGATTGACTTATGCTTCTGCTTTCTGGTCCAGTAATTTAGACAATTAGTTTTATATTTACAATAACCTTTATCTAAAGAATAATACTTGCGTTTCTCATAGTGTCTTGCTTTTCTTAAATATCAAGCTATGACTTTTTTTTTTGTGGACAGCTTAGAGTGTTAGAAAACAGACTCTTTTTACTCTATCTCACTGTTAAAAATAAAATAATGCCATCTCCCCTGCCAAATATCCTTTAAAATTTGCTTCAATCTTTTACACAAAGAAAAAGGGACAAAAATTTTAATCAAAAAGATTGAAACATCTTTACACACTGCAGAATCAGTAATCTCTGTGGAAGACTAGCAGTTGAGAATTTTCTATTTCATTTCACTACTTTATTATTAGAGGGTTTAGTTTTGCAGATCTTTTGCATGTTTTCTCCTTTTTGTTCATGTAGACTCACTGACTGCATTATGAATAAAAGGGATCAGCATAGAGCTACCAGGAACAAGTCCATTTTTATGCACAAAAATTAAAAAAACTCCATCTTTTGATTATAAGAAAAATAAAGTCTAGTTTTAGAAATAAAGATTTATCAGCTATAGCAAAATATTTAGCGATTTTTAAAATCATGTAATGTTTAAAATAAGGAGTCAACGAATAAAGGAATATAGAGTAAGTATTGGTTAATAAGTACTTCTAAATGAAATGCCAGTTCTTTCATCAAATACTTAAGTACTTGCTTTCTCTTGAATGTGCTTCCTGTAATTTACTGAATGCTTGTATATACGCAAATGAAAATGAAGTGTATTTTTAGATATAAATGTGAAGCATTGTCCTTACATATTCTGATGACACCCACACCAGTCTGTACCTTGCCTTTCTAAAAAGGAATAAGCTAGTGTATGAAGTAAAAAATGGCCAGACAAGTCCTTATTTACATCAGGTATATGCTGTGGGACTGAAATAAAAAGTACCATGAGCCAGATTGAACTTTCAGCATTTTGGCAAAATATTGTTCTGACACTTGATGAAGTATATTGCACAAAAAGGTCATATTAGCTGAGAAGGTAAACTACCTTTATCTTCTGATGTGGGAAAAATACTTCTAATAGCAGTAAATACACCAGGAGTACAATCAGAGAGACCAATTTGATAGTTTAATATTGTGGAAAATGCACCACATACAGTGAAAGTAGGTGTGATGGGAAAGGGAAGATGAATAGAAAACTTTCTGAAGTGGAAGGCAATGAGGCATAAAAATTTCCTGTCACGGTAGATTTTTTTTTTTTTTTTTTTTTTTTTTTTTTTTTTTTTTTTTTTTTTTTTTTTGCTGTCAGGCAGCAGATTTTTTAACACGCTGCATAATATTTTGTATATAAACTTTAATTTGTTAGAAGTGTCAGTGGTATGAAGTGCATATGACCCTCACCTATCTTAACTGAGCAGTTTAGTTCCTGAGGATGCCTTATAGGTGTAACTACAATTCTCTTACACCTTAGTGTAATGTCGTTTAAGTTTAATTTTGAGTGGTCTGGCTTGTAGTACAGACCATTTACAAAAAAGATAAAGTTACAGTCTTTGAGCTCATTTAAGTGGAAAGAAATTTTGTATACTCTGCTGGAGATGTTTTATTACAATGGTCAATGTGCCAACAGTTTACACTGAAATAAATAAGTTGTGAAAACTCAAGAAGGATGTATTATCTTCCTTGTAGAGAGGATTAATCTTGAAAGTTAATAATTTGAAGTAAAATCCATAAGTCTATTAAATAAATAGTAACTTTCATTGACATTAGCTTAGTCAATAAGTTAACGTCATTGAGCTTCTTAGGACAAACTCCTAGACCAAGCTTTCATTTTGGGTACCACTTCTTACTGTACCCCTTCTTTCTATAAATGAGCCTAACTGTACAAATTCTTCATACTGAAAGATGAGACATAGATACAATATGGACCAACAGGGTTTAAAACCTCATGTTCCCTACTGTCATTGAAGTATACCAATATTTTATTTCTATCTGGAACAAAACATCTAAAAGCAGTGGCAAATGAGCACTCTAGCAAGTAAATGGAGACTTTGTTTTTTTAATGTCCCAAAACTTTGGCTGAAGTTATCTCAAGATAGGCCCATAAAATCCACCTACCCTGTACATTTCTCGGTCTCCTTTCCAAAATCATATGTAAATTTTCCTTCCTCATTCTCTGGACTAGAAGAATTTTAACATTTTTTCTCTATCTCTCTCTCTCCTTCCCTGCAGATAAACAGCTGGTGTGATAGAGGATATGGACTTGCCTTGATGATTAATTTATATTATACTCTACTTGAATAATAGATTAACAGAATTTTCCTGGAAATAAACCAGGATATTTCACCACATAACTTTACTAGTCTAATTTAATCTCTGGGCAGCTTGGATTGAATAGCCTTTGGCTCAGTTTAATTTCAGAAAGGCCTGGTAATATTCACAGAAAAATGTAAGTGCCAGGTCTGACTTATGATCTATACCTGCGATATAGACTTCTAAATCCTGTGTCAGTTCTAAAACAGATGGCTCACTCTTTTCACTCTTACTCCTTCCAACACTCATGCAGAACATTCATTTACTTGAATGATGAGCCCTCTGTAGTTCTTAAGGCTTAATTCTCCCTGGCTGCAGATTTTTAAATTTAATGAAGAAATGGATCATAGTCAAGATAGATCCAGTTAGGAAGTTGCTAACTTTTTTCATCTGATGCCATAAGGTGAAAACCCTGTGCTTCAGCAAGGGCAATTTTAGAAGGAGAAAATAAATATTCTACGTGGAGAAAACAATTTGAAATAAACAGTCAAATGGTTCTTGCAATGGTTCAGTTGTTTCTATGTCTCCTATCTTCTTTCAACATCCTTCAAGTTTAATATTTATTCATGCTTTACCACTTGCCTATTTTTGCTTTTATCCAAATAAAAATCCTTATTGAATGTCAATGGTTTGGTCAACAATAAGCATTTTTGAAAAATGTTTCCATTTATCATATATAATGTTTTCAGCAAGAATAATAAAGGTTCTCTATACAGTTCCTAGATTCACTATTGAAAAACTACTATCTTTATAAATGCTTCATTCAGTTCTTGGGCTTATTTATATTATTGGTACATATAATAAAATTGACATGCAAATTTGCTGCTGATTGCTCTTAAGGACTGATTACTGGTTTACAGAAATTTTCTTTAATACATATATTCAGGAACATTCTATTTTCAGGTATAGGTAAATAACTCCAACTAACCATTGACTACAGAAGAAGAAGACACATAAGTGAGAGGAAAGAAATTATCTGGTCCTCAGCTAACAGAAAAAAAAAAAGGCTATGCAAAAACCGTATGATAAATTATCTTCATTCTGACTTTCAGAACTTTGATAATAAAAGGCTTCATTTTCTGAAATGCAGAGCTTTTCAACTGCATTTACATGAACTATATAGACAACAAGTGATCATCTGACTTATTTACTCTGTGTTTTTTAATGTCATGCTGTATCATACACAAATGTGACAGTCTAATTATAAAGGAAAGCAATGATAGAGCACTCACAAGAGAACTCTTAGAAGGCACTAAAACAGTGGAACTAGTTAGGCTTGAAGAAAGAATATGGACTATTTTCACATGGTATTAGTTCACATTTTAAGTTGTTCCATTTTATCCATACATGCAGCCTCACTTCAGTTCACTGGTTACAAGCATCCAAAAGGAGAAACACTGAGACACTGTCTGAGCACCCAGGGATCATATTAGGAAGGCTAAGCCCTGGTAGAATTAAATTTTGCCAGGGATTTGAAGGGCAACAAAAAAACCTTCTCTAGGTACATTAATGATGAAAGGTAGACTAAGGAAAGAGTGGGCCTTCTCTGGAAGAAAACGGGAAACGTGGTTATCTGGGATATGGAGAAGGTTGAACAATTCAATGACTTTTTTGATTTGGTCTTCACCAGCAAGTGCTTCAGCCACACTGACCAAGTTAGAGGATGCAAAAGCAGGGACTCCCATCTGCTGTAGGAGAAGATCAGGTGTGAGACTGTCTAAGGATCCTGAAGGTGCACAAGTCCATGGGACTGATGAAATGCATCTGTGGGTCATGAAGGAACTGATGGAGGAAGTGGTTAAGACACTATCCATTATATTTGAGAAGTCATAGCAGTCTAGTGAAATTACAACTGACTTGGAGAAGGGAAATATAACCCTCATTTTTAGAAAGGGAAAATCAGAAAGATCTGGGTAAATACAGGTAGGTCAGTCTCACCTTGTGCCTGGCAAGATCATGAAGAAGATCCTCCTGGAAATTATACTAAGATACATAGAAAATAAGGAAATGACTGGGTGACAGCCAACAGGGCTTCACTAAGGGCTAACTGTGCCCGACATATTTGTCATGGGGTTGCAGTAGTGGTGGATGATGGAAGAATAACTGGTGTCATCTGTCTGGACTTGTGCAAGGCATTAGACATTGTCCCACATGACATCTTTCTCTGGAAACTGAAGAGCTGTTGGTTTGAGAGAAGGACCGCTTGATCCATAAGGAATTGACTGGACGGTCTCACTCATGGGGTTGGGGTAAATGGCTCAATATCCAACTGTAGACCAGTGAGAGTTAAGCCAGTTGACCCTGGAGAAGAGAAGGTTCATTTCAAGTTCCTGGAGACATTATAGATGCTCTTCAGTGTGTAAAAGGAACCCACAAGAGAGTTGGAGAGGGAATTTTTACAAGGGCATGATAGGACATGGGGGAATGGCTTTAAAATGAAAGAAGATAGGTTTAGATTAGATATTAAGAACAAACATTCTGTACATTGAGACTGGTGCAGCATTGAAACAGGTTGTACAAAGAAGCTGAGGGTACCCAGTCCCTGGAAGTGTTCAAGGCCAGGTTGGGTGGAGTTCTGAGCAACCTGACCTAGTGCATGATATGTTGCACATGGCAGGGGTGTTGGAATTAGATGATCTTTGATGTCCTTTCCAACCCAAACCATTCCACAATTCTATGAAGTCTTAGAAGAGCTTACAAAAAGCAGATTTACAGAAAATAAATATGAATTACATTGTCTCCACTAGGACTTGACATGAGAGCATTATACACCCACAAAAAAACTTTGCAACACTGGGATTTAAAATATTGACACCAAATACCCTTATTTCAGGGCAATCTTTCAGTCAAGAAAGAGAAAAAAATATTGAATTAATAGTAAATATCTTTACATTTACCTCTGTGCATTTCCTCTAATAGAACTTAAAGTACAAAAGTTTTCTTGCACCCGTTCAATTAGTATTGTTACGAAAATGGGATCTACTTGCAGACATCATGTTAGCCTAAAAATGGGTTACACATGTCAAATGAATTATTCATTGTAAACTACTCATTTACCTCTTCAGTTAGCAAAACCAGTACCCAATTCAAGACAACATGCTTCTCCAAATGCATGAATAGTTCACAGGCACAACTCCTGGAACCTATGTCCCTTCTAATCAGGAACCATTAAGGGTAGGTCAAAAATGGTAAATGAGATTGACAAAACTATAGGTTTCATAATAAGTATGATACTATTATGGGTGATTTTTATCTTAATTGGTTTTGAAATTTAATTGGGTGGTAACAAAAGCTGGAAAAAAGCATTTAATTTAAATCAGACAATTAAAAGTCCCAGAGGACTTGTGGCTGATAATATTAACCAATGTTTAAAAGATTAAATTTTAGCTTCAGAACCTGAATCATTGTGTAATATGGAAGTGAGTCATTATCTTCTGCTAGTAGCAAGCCTAATGAACCCTGCCCATAGATGTTCATCCTTGTTATTAAATTCCCTATTTTAAATTTGTGAGTTTGGTGTATTATTCCATTTTATAGCTGTAATTTAAGGAAAAAAAGAAAAAAAAAAAAACCCACCAAACATATGCTTTTAGCATTCAAAACTTAGTCTCTGACATAAAAGGCTATTATTTTCATATCCAATCATATAAACTTTAAAAAAAAAAATCTATTGTCTCCTAAGTTTGACATTTCAGTGGAAGATTTTTCAGGATGATAATGAAAGACTGTTTTCCTATAATTTGAAAGCTATTGCATTTATGGTGGACTTGTATTAATAATTTTGGAAATGTGCCTTGTTGTCTTCTTCATGCATCATATAAAGTACAGCAATGGCATTTGTTTTTCTCAAAAGTTCTGCGAGAAGAAGCAATGCCCAACTTTCGTGTGTCTGAAAAAAACATCCGTATTAGAGGACAGGGTATATCCTAGCCTTTTCAGAGCCAAAATCCATGACTTGCAGATCAAGGTTGTTACAGTTATTCTGTTATGGAGATTTTTGCAGCCACGGTGTAGCCAAGAAGGTAAGAATCAAAGGAGTTCAAAGCAGAAATGAAAAAACTTGGTGGAAAACCTCTGGTCTGGGTACCTCTCCACACCCCACACCTTCCAACCAACCCAGTTGTTTATTATGTACTTCATGTTATACTGTGACAGCATACACTTTGAAAATACAGACATATTAGGGTTATATCATTACCATGGTTATAAACACAAATCAGAAAAGGCTCATTATTGGTTACTGAAGGAATGCAACCTCGTGTACAGGCTAGAATTAGCTTTAGGGCATAAGAAAGAATAAAAAGAAAATTAATTCAGCATCTAAAAATCCTCCTTTATGTCATAAAACCACAAAGGTATTAACAAGAAGTATAAAAGACAGCTACAGCCCCTACAAGAATGGTAAGAAAGAGAAAACAGACAGAGACAAATTACTGTGTGTTTTTTCCCCTGGTTAAGGATGTCACCTGTAACTAATGCCATTATTTATCTCTTGGGTTCACACATATATAACATAACTCTGCTTTTAGATTTGCCATTCACCACATTTTTTAGTGCAAACTCAGCTTCCGCACGTAAAAGATTCACTTTTACTATAACATTTGTTTATGCAAGCTGGAATTAAAGAGTAAATGTGTCTATGTGTTTCAAGCCACAGTCTTCCCATGTCAAAATGTGATCAATAATGTGGCAGTGAGTCAGAGGAAATGACACTATAGCAGACAACTACTGTATAAGGACAGACATTCCTGAGAAAAGAAACATGCTTTTTTTTTTTTTTTTTTTAATTACCTCTTCAGCCTTCTCTAGGCGGCATTCTGGAGTTCCATGAAGTTAACATGAGTGTTAACCAACTCAGAGAAGTGAGTCCAATATCAGCAAGCTCATGTTTGTATCACTAGAGAACCATCTAAATATTTAGAAATCTTGAAATGAAAAAGCCTGAAACCACTGAACTTGACTGTGTGGAATTTTGCACTACTCAGTGGACCTCCCAGTGGACTGACCTACAAAACAACACAGGAAAAAAAACAAAACAAAAATAATCCAACAAAAACCCAAACCAAAACCCTCACCAGATATAAAGCCATCAGTCATTTTCCTTCAGTATCTAATATTTCTTCAAGACTTAATTTCTATGCCTCAAAATTATGTGGTTGCTTGCTTTATTGCTTAGCAAAGCATCTTCAGATATTAATAAATGTCTTTGATTTTGTCTTCATTTGTAGATTTGGTTCTAAGTTATTTAAAGGTGTAAAAAAATCAGGTTGTATATTTATAACTGCATAATATCTGACCAAATTTTAAAATCTACTAATATATGTGTCAACAAAAGTCTTTTTTCTAAAGACACACTTTGCATAGTTTATTCATATGGAAAGTATAAAAAAAGTCATTTTTATCTTTTATTTTGAAAAAAGGGAAAAGAAATCCAAGAAAGAAAGGAAAAAAGAAAGAAAGGAAGGAAGAAAAGTAAAAAAACACATGTAAAAAATAAAGACTGTCTGTTTTGTACAACTTCTAAGTTTTGAGTTTAAATAGGTCTGAGAAATAGCAGAATGGCCAAGCTTTTATGAATTCACCATGAGTATTTGTTTTCAAGACTCCACAGAATTTCAATGAAATTTATGACAAGTTCTTTATGTCTAAGGAAATTCAAAACCCTTCTGAGATTCCCTGAGAAGCCAAAAGATCTCTTCAAAAGATATTAGTATAATATGTGGAAGAGTCTGAATATTTTGTTGGTAGTGATGCTTTTTTTTTTTTTTTATTATTGTTTGAGGTTTTGTTGTGTTTCATTTCTTTGCTCCTAGATATTGCAGCTTCCATTCTCCTGTGTTTCTTATTATCAAATAAAATTTGGGCTTGTCTACTTTTGGGCCATCGAATTTCTGAGATGATTTCAGTTCATTCTGCTGTAAAACAGTCTTTAAAAAGGTAGTTTGTACTCTTCTGCATTCTTCTTGAGAAGAATTTGGTGCATTCAGAATGAGTATACTTAAAGGCAAAAAAATCTTTCATAGTTCTGCTTTTGTTTGTACACAGATGAAAATGGAAAAATATGTCAATAAAGAAGAAAATACGTCTCCTGTAAATACTTCTGGTTAATTGATTGTCTTGTCAATTTCTGCCTAGTGTCTGTCATTATTTTTTTTTTTTTTAAATCTGCTTATGTTATTGTGACCAAATGGCAGATCACGTTTCTGGCTTGTTTTTATTTTTTCCTTTTCTTTTGACACTGGCTTCTGAGCAGTGTGATCCAAGATGAGTTCAATCAGCAGCACGGACAGAGCCCCTCCTGTTCTCCATCTTGGATTCCAGCTGGCTGGGTCCCTCACACTGCAGTTTTTCTCTCACTAGAAGATGCAGATCCACCTCTCTACCCAGACAGCAGTGCTCAAGTAATGTTTAGAAGGCAGTGTTTCAATTGACTTTTCTTTGTCAAATCTGCCAACAGGATTAAAACCAGACACATGCAGGCAGCAGGTTATACAGGCAGTGCGAGGCAAGAGCATGATGGCTGAAGTTTTATTTCCTTAGGGGAAAAAAACCCACAAAATGTTGCTGCTGCAATAAAATAAGCACAAAAAATAAAGAAAACAGAAACCAGAAGTTTCTCAGGTTGCTTTGTTCATGGAATAAATTGAGTAGCAGGATGGTCAAGCAGTTCTATCCAGGTTCTTGATGATTTCTGCTCTCAAAAAGACAGAAAAAGAAATAAAATCTGGGCCACTTACTACCCAGGTAAACTGAGTCTGCACTCAGTTTTAGGAGAAAAAATTGGCAATTGTTAGTTTTGGCTGAGGTACAGTCAATTTTCTTTATAGTAGGTATCATGGGACTATGTTTTGGGTTTATGGTGGAAAGAGTTTTCACAGTTCAGGGAATATTTTTGTCATTGCTGAGCAGTGCTTACACAGAGAGTTTTTCACTCCTCACACCACTCCACTAGTGAGTAGTCTGGGTCTACACAAGAAATGAGGACGGAGAGGACAGAGCCAGTACAGCTACCCCTATCTGAACAATGGGTTGTTTCGTACAATATGAGGTCATGCTTAGCAGTAAAATGAGGGGGAGGGTTGGAGGTGAGTCCACTGCTCAGGGACTATCTGAATATGAATCTGTTGCTGAGAAATTCTTCATTTGCGTTGCTTGTCTTTCTTGGGTTGCATTTCTTTCACTCTTTTGTTTTTTTTTTCATTGCAATTCGTTATTGTTGTTGTTGATGATTATTTTGTTGTATTTAAATTCATAAACTCATTACTTCTACTGTTTGAATTCTCTTCATCCAATCCTGCTGGGACAGGGAGTAAGCAAGCAGCTATGTGGTGATGGTGCTGGCTGGGGTAAAACCATGGGAGTCCTAAAACATGTTCAAAGATTAGTGAATGAGTACAGAATGGGACTTTTCAGTCATGTCTGAGTGAGAAGAACTTGGATCCATAAACATCTATTTTGAATTACACTATGACCATACTTTTAATTGAAAAAAAAAATCTCTTTTCAAAAAATATAATGAAAAATGAACACAAATTTGAAAAAAAAAATGAAAAAAAAAAGTGGAAAAAACATAATAAAACCCCACAAATATTTTGCATTCAAGGACAGGCGTCGTCTTCCATACTGTAGAAGACAGCTTCATCTTCCAGGAATATGGGTGTGTTTATGTTCAGAGACATATACAGCTCTTCACATCTAGATGATTCTAGCATGAAAGGTATGAACACTGCTAATGTATTCCTGAGGCTACAGGACTGCCAGAGATTTCAGCTGTGTATTTTTCTAAAAAATACCTATTAAAAGCTCAAGCAAGTTTTACCTGAAGAGTAAATCCTAACCGTAACCCTAACCCTAACACTAACCCTAAAACCCTAACCCTAACCCTAAAACCCTAACCCTAAAACCCTAACCCTAAAATCCTAACCCTAACCCTAAAACCCTAACCCTAACCCTAGTCAATAGAAAATACAGAGCAAATGAAAGAAAAATAATGAAACAACTTTTGTCCACTTCTCCCTGACTTCTGTTTCTTGTCTGTCAGGATAGGTCTCATTCTAGCAATTCCATGATGCAATGAACCCCAGACCGTCACTTATGTGTTCCTAGCAAAAAATTCACTGTTTTGTCTCTCAGGCTTGGCCTTTTATACCTCTTTTAATCTGCTATATATTTACTGCTTTGTCCCCATGACTGTTTTCTTTTTGCACTGTCTTTGATTTTCCAGGAAACTTCTCTTTCCAGCTAACACCTGTCTGAACTGCCACCCCTGTTCCTTCCTTGCCCAGTAATTGCCCAGCCAGGTGAAAACAAAAAATAACTGTCTTTGTTGCAAGTAAGTCACATCTATGTGAAGGACTATAGCTCAGAAAATTAATACCAAAATCTGTCCACAATATATCTTCTCATCTTTTGTTTTTTCAGAAACAATTTTCCACACATTACTATGAGTGCATAAATCTTGTGCACACATGTAAACATTGAAATGTCATTCTTCTGCTTTTTTCCTTTCTCTACTACCAAATTAATTTAAGAAGACAAAAAAATAACAGAATATAATTAAAAATTACCTATATTTCTCAGGTAAGTTTCAAGCAATTTTTAAATTAAATGTTATTATTTTTCAGGTGCTGTCAAAACTTGTTAGCCTAATTTGATCAACAGTAGTGTAACATTTGACAGCTTATTTGAGGATGTCCCTGGAAAGTGATGAAAACTACACACTGTGTTTCATCATGTGCTAAAGACAAATGAAGTGCAGAATATCTCGTTTCATCATCTTTCCAACATTAATAAAATTACCTACCTGGTTACACTTTCACCATGCCACTGATGAGTAACACTGGACTCCTTTAAAGAGTTCACTAGTAGCAAAGGAAAACCTAATTCTTATAAAATAAAAAATGTTGTCTAATAATTTATAGTACAATTTTACATTTTAATTTGTTGAAATGCAATATTTTAGGAGTAAAGGCTTTTTAACATTTTAGAAGTAAAAGTTAAATTAAATATTATGTTTCTTAAAATATATAAAAAATTCTTCACCTTTGAAATTCATGAATCTATTAATAAATTATTGAGCATGAATACTGCCTAATTTTATTTAATAAATAAAAGTTCAATTAGTATTGTCAAATAGTACCTTCACTAAAAGATGCAGCTGACTATATCTCTCATAGCAGAAGTTCATACTGTGGTTCTTAGGACACCATCCAAGAGAACTTGCATGCTGCTAATGTTGACCATTTGACGTGTGTTTTAATTATTAGTGAAGATGGCTGTTCCCTATAAATGCAAAGCATGAGCAATGGTAATGATATTTTTACATGTGTGTCTGCAGGTATGTTTTTGATTTTGGCAAAATCAGAAACAAATAACTGCAGGAAATTGCCATGAATAGCCCTTGTCGTTTTACACATCCCTGAAAGCCTCAATAATAGAAGACTTTATCAGAGAATATATAAACTTACCAAGCTTTGCCAGAGTCAGGCCAGGTGCACAAGCTGTGCAAACTGTACTAAATTATAACATTTTATAAGCCTTTCTAACCCCTGAGTCAAATGCCATTTTCAGGGTCAAAAAACCCAACGCTTGAGACTTTCTGAGATGGAGGGAAAGTCAGAGAGAATCAAAGTTGGAAAACTTACATCAAAACCAGGGAGTTAGGTCCACCTACTTTTTCCTTCTGTAAAGAGAGGTTCATACCCATCTGGTGTTTTTTTCAAACTCGCTCCTGTGGCACTGAAGTTTTCAATGTCCCTAGAAGTGAAGCTGGAGATGACAGCCCTCCCGCTCCCACTCAGCTGTCAGAAGGGTTGGCTGTACCTTGATCTGCTGGGGAAGAGGAGACCAGATGGAAAACAGACCAGATGGAAAGTACCTTGGACGTCAGACAAGTAATACAAACTACTTTTATTGTATTTACCAGTATTTTAATGCAGTAAATTCAACCAAAATGCACTTCCAATAACTCATTGATAAATTTTGTTTCTACAGTGATAAAATCTACCTTGTTTAAATACTTCTTAGCACCAAATGAGAGAATAAAATGTGCTTCTTTTGTGAATGACCTTGAGAATTCTGGAACAGTTTTCAGATTCAGTTAGTCTGCTGTGTTATGCTTAAATAAGCAATAAGTTAACCTATATGTTTGGGTTTGCTGAAATCAGTTTAGGGAGAGCAGGTCTCTGGGAACTAAAACTATAAACATTCAAATAAAATGTTTTGTAGGCTCAGTACTGAAAGCTAGATCTCAAGTTGTATGTAATATGCATTTTGTGATCAGTTCCTCTAATCAGAAATATTAAAAAAATGAAATTTGATCATGGATACCCTAATGTTTAGCTAACACAAAATAAGGCTTTGGAATTCTTTCAGAAGTGAATAAGGAAAACTATGTCGTTCACAGATATTGTCACATATGGTTTCCTGTTGATTGTGTTATCAGATGAAACAGTAATGGCATAGCTAAAAACTTCTAAAAGTATTTACTGGAAAAATAGCCTCAATATTTATTTAGAAATTACTTTTCTTACAAAGTGGCTTTATCACCTTTTTGATTACACATTTTCAGTTTCCATAAATGCCAGCAAGTTTGATCATACAAACACAGATACTTATTCAATTTTTGATGCAATCCAATTTCTGAAGCCAAAATACTTTTGTAATATAAAATTCCTGAATCTTTTTTCCTAGCGCAACTTAACCAACTAAGTCTTAAAGTCTTAATTTCTTGATTTAACTGTTGCAAAATATCCTCAGAATGTCTTTGGCAATTTAATAAAAAAAACTGCTGTGCACTGGCATCCTTCTGAAAGGCACATAAAAATAAATCCCTTTGAATGCGTTCTTTGCTTTAATGGTTAGTTCATGCAAATTTAACTGTCCTTGATGACATGTTTTAATTTCTGCTTCTGCCTCTGGACTAACACAAATACTAAATGCAGTTTTACTGATAGCATCTCCAGCATTGTGTGCAATCTGAGATTTAGCAGATCTCAGCATTTTTGTGAAGAATGAAAACATGCACTCTTGCAGACCTTAACACTTTTTTTAACCCTGCTTTTTTGAGAATTTTGACTTTTCCTTTAACAGGTAAAACAATATTAGGAAAGAATACAGACATTAATTTTTGTTTCTCATCCATTAATTTTCAATCAGTAACGGATCAGGTCTGTGGAAAAAAACCAAAGACATCAAAATAAGAAGGAATTTCTTAGAATTTTTTCCCTCAAACACTGTATGTTCTCATATATGTTGAGATTTTTAGGCAAATGGATGGGTTGGCTTCCTCTCCTCTCACTCCTAAATATGTGCTATTGTTTGCATCCTTGCAGTTGAACATGTCTTGGATAGTTGGTTGATTAGAGTGCTCTTTACCTTGTGAATCCAGGAATTAAAGTGTTTGCTGAGACTGCTGTTTCCAAGCAAACCTGGGTCTCTGCTTGGGGATCAGATTTTCTCCTGTGGTAAAATTTGTATAAAGAGATTTACGTGTTCCTAAACATTACTATTACTCAATATCTCCAACGGGTGAATGAGGAACATATTTTTTAGAATGTAGATTATTTTTTATGCTGGTGAAATAAACAATACCCATGAACCTCCCTGGATGGTATAATAGTCAAGTAAATCATGGGTCCACATCCAGATGAAAGAATATTAAGAGCACCATGTGAATTTGAAACTACCCCTGGGAGAATTAGGATCCATAATCTAATGAGCTGATTACACCCATCTGTCAGAGATTCATCCCATAAGCATGCTAAGAGGTTAGACTCTAAAAAAAAGCAGAACTGTCTGCAGAAACTTGTGCCATACAAGTGCAGAGGCAGAGCTGACAGCTGGAAGAGTCTCCTGAAGGTTTCTGAGGCTTTCTGAAGGTTGTGTTAAACACACATTCTTGAATACAGGTCACATTCAAGTACATATCATGTGTTATTTTCTCTCTGGTGATTACAATGCCTTAAATTAAGCTATTGAAGTATGATGTGCTAATGTAGTTCATCTCTTTCATCAGTTTAATGAACTATTCCCAAGAGCATCTGTGACTGGGAATTCTTTCTAAAACATGAGAGAAATACAAGAAGACCACAAGCTGAGCAACATACCTTTTAAACCTACTTTTTGCTGCTCAAGTTGGTGCTGTTTCAAACTGCCTAAAAATACCTCCAAGCAAGGTCAGTTGGACGCTGGTTGTGATCTGGTCAATCAGCTAATGAGCTGCGTGTCTGTCTGAGCAAGGACTGCCTGAATAGCCTCAAACACTGCTTTGCTGGAATGCAGCTATACTTTACTGCCTCCTACTGCAGTGGCTCATTAGCAAGCTGTGTAATGTCATTTGTTTTTCATTACACATTGACATATGCACTATATTCCATTAAAGTAACACAGAGCTTCATATGTCTTTTCCTTGATTAAACTCATCAAACAATGAAAAGCCATCAGTTTTCATAGTGCTTGAGGATTTACTGAATTTTTGGAAAGCAGTTTTTGTTTATTTCAGTGAACTGAAGCAAATACTTAGCTGTAACTACTCTTTTTACTACTATGCTAAGTAAGGTTGATTTTTTCATCTTTTTTTAGATGTTAGAAAAGTACATTCCTAAAGCTTAGCTTTGTGTTTCAAAGCAGGTCAAAACTAAAAATATTGAACAGCCCTCTTCTGAATAGCAGTTTTTATTATGCTGTCAGAAATTTGCTTCTTCCTTACTTGTTGAGTATATAGAAAATTCTTGTCAAAGCAAAACAAGATATCCTAGGCAACTAAAGATTAAGTATCAGCTGCTTACAGGAACAACCAAAACATTAACGGAAATTCTTAGCAAATATTTTTGCTTCATCAATGTCAGACATTTGCAGTTCAATAAAAATAAAAGTTGGTTATACTTTTGACATTTTTGATTTCAAGCTCCTTTATGATTTTCCCTTCTGGTATTTTATGTTCATTTAAAGTATTGGTCTATTAAAATGGATGTATTAAAAACCATATATTTCAGGAACCTGAATTTCCCAACACCAGAAGGAAGATGGAGGGCCAATGTACAGATTTATATATGGCACACTGAATAGCAAATCAAACTCTGCACTGTGTCACACCACCTTTAATTTACACACCAAAATGTTTCCCTTCAGTCTGCTAATTTTTTAGTTTACGTATAGTAAATAGAGGGACAAGTATGGAGATATGGAATTTTTTTTTAGTGTAAAAGGAGTATCTGCAGTAAGATAGGTGGTTCTTGGGGAAACTAACCTTAAACTGAAGTAAAGTCACTTTAGGTGGGTGGCATCCTATTTTTTTGCTGCAGGGTATGCATCTGTCCTACTGTGACCAAGACAAAACTCTGCAACCTGTTTTGCCCTTGTCCTTTCTCTTGCAGAAATGTTATTGGTGCTCTTATTGTTAGGGATTGGTGAAACTGTGACAGTGGCAAGGCTGCTGCCATTGCATACCCCCATCTGGCGCTATTCCTCCATGGGCAGATGACCTCTCCACAGCACCTTCCAAATGCTCCTTGTTACACTTTTTTTTTTTTTTTTTTTTTTTCTGGTGTGATGATAAGAAAGGGGGAGTTAATAATAAGACAAATAAAGTATGTCAGTTCCATATAATTTAGTGCAAATTCTCCATCTCAGGTGAATGTGAAACTTCTAGAATATAGACTGGATATACTGGATGAAAATCCATATTTCCTTTTTATACCATGTTATTTTGGATGATGCCAATAGAAGTTAGATGGCTAAAAAAAGCAGAATATTTTTTAATTTTTATGTGTTTCATTCTTCAGCCAACCAAATGAGGAATTCAATTGTTTAAGCACACATTTGCCAGAGCAATTTTAAATCCCCTGTATCATCCAAAGTATCCAGACTGGACATAGTTTTGTGACACAAACAGGCAAGGAGGGAATATATTAAGAATGTGTGCTAGAAGTCTATCGATGATGGATTGAAACCTGCCCAGAAGAATCTCTTTTTCTAAGGCTTAAGACCAGAGAGACATCAGAGAAAATGGGCATGGAAAATATGCAGAAGCAAGGGTATCTTCCGTTGCCCTGTATGTCTTTGTCTTGGGTTATGGAACCAAACATGTGTATTCTATTTCATCTGTTAAAAGCAGTTGGGGAGATGTTTGTTTCTTTCTCTCTTGTAACTCTGGGGGGAGGGGGGTGGATGCCTTCTGATGATGGGGCAGCTGTTAAAACCAGGTGGCTTCTTATCTCTTTCACCACCTGTCCTCCCTCCAGGGGGATATTTTCTACTGATGGGCCATTAAGGCTCACTAAGGACACAACACATTCCATCATCCCATTGTGAGATTCTCCACCCAGTGGGGGGAGCCAACCATTCCTACCTAGATAAAAACTGAGACATAGGAACACAAGGTATCTGGTTCCACTGGATTCCTGGAGGAAGACTGGACCTTTCTCACCCAGGATCATCTCTGCTCCAACAGCACTACATTTGACACTCTAGGAGGACTTACTGTGGACTGCTTCCAACACCCTGACCAACAGGGTGTCAGGTTGTAGCCCTGACTCTGTCAGGGTTTCTAGGATTGTTGTTTGTTTGTTTACTTGTTTGTTGGTTTGGTTTTTTCTACTACAATTGTATTGTTAATATTCCTAGTAAAGAACTGTTACTCCTATTCCCAAATCTTTGCCTGAAAGCCCTTAATTGCTAAATTATAATTTGGAGGGCGTGAGGGGTTTACATTCTCCATTCTGAGGGAAACTCCAGCTTTCCCTGGCAGATACCTGTCTTTCCAAACCAAGACAGTCTTCAACCTTTGATATGCATGGCCCAATGAAGTGAGTAAGGGAGATGCTATAGAAGAATTTTTCAGAATGGCTGGATAATTTTATAACTAATAACATTTGTAGTTTTCCATGTAAGAGGAGGGCAATCAAATGTTATGCTTCAGGGAATAAGACAACGACCACAGAGGAAAACAGGAATTTATTCATTTCACTGTCTTTCTCCATGAGTGGTATTTCTTACTTTGTGAAATGTATCATATTGTTTTGTCTTTTTTTCTTAAGCAGCCATATGGTTCAGTGATCTGTTTTCGTACAGTAACTGCCACAAGTTTGTTTCTTAATTTTTTAAGATTATTTGTGATGTTTCTTTCATTCTGAGAAATTTATGGATCAAAATAACCAAGGCTTATACAAAAATAGCACCATGTTGATATTAGTGCAGGGTGCAGTGTGTATTTTTCTCAAGAAACAATACCAAAGAATCCTTATCATTCTTAACCTAAAAGAACAGACATTTTTTCACTGTCAGCTCATTTATATTTTTATGGTAGAAAAGCAATTATAAATGATAAATGTTTGATCAAATATGGGTCTATTCAGACATAAAATTGTAATTTCACTAGCAGAGCAATAGCTTTGAAGTACAACACTTTCTGCCCACACATAGTAGTGACCTATAGGGGATAAATGTGTCAGAAGAGAAATCCATGCACTATTTGATTTACAACTTCATTTTTTAATGATGAGACAAAGAAGTAGCAACAGAATGCACTTATAAATCCTTCTATTTTTCATACTCAGCTTTCAAAAGAAAAGTATGAGTAGATAGTTTAAGGTTGCTTGTGTCAAATGAAGAGTAGCTGTAAAGCTTGTGATTTTATCAATGAGTGAGATCTTGCTTAATGCGCTACTTGCAAGTTCTGTGTTAAGAGAGTGAAAGAAGTATTTACTTGAAATCTGAAATTCAGAGCTTGTTTGGGTCAGTCTATTTGCCTCTTCCTGTAACCAGTCCAGTGAAAAGCAGCTGATGAACAAATCTTTCAGAGCCTTCAGCCAAGTTTTGTGTTTACTGTCACAACCAGGAATGAGTAGTATAACCAAAGACTAAAGACTGGGAACTTTGGCTGAGTGCTGCTGGAACTAGACTCTCACTGTCTTTGTGGTTTATTCTTCTGGTTCTGATGAAGATTGTGGGATTCCCTTTTCTTTTCAAGCCAGGTGTAGTCTTAAAGGTAACAAGAGTGAGGGACAATAGATTTTTGGCTGACGTAATGCCTGTGGCTCCTTTTAAAGTCCAAGAAACTGAACCCGAGTAACGAGAGTTTACATGCACGTTCATATAGTCTTGAAACCTATTCCACACTAACCCCATGTAAACCAAGTCTAAACCATGTAGAGTAGGGGACTGGGGAGTCCCCACTTGAAGCAGGAAACAGTACAGATACACTGGCTTAGGAGGCAGGATGATCTACAGTGCATGATGTAGACAATAACCACTAGATTCTGTTCAGTACCTTTGATCCAGGGCAACATCCCCATAGAATAACATGAGCAGTCTTTGTTCTGGGGGTGTGCTGCAGCTGTTATTGCAGCTATCCAAGGATTTCTGGATATGCTGCAAGCATATCTTCACTGATGCTACAGAGGTAATAGTAAGTGTGGACGCACTGCATCAAACAAAGACCCAAGCAGTAGTCTGTCTGAAGAAGCTTGTGGTAGCTGTTTGTCTGGAAAGAATAAAAAATGTAGTGTGAGAAGTACAAAAAAAAAAAAAAAAAAAAAAAAAAAAAGTCAGGAACAATATGGTAGTTATACCTCAACTAAACTTCAGATTATTTCTAAAAGGCATATCACAAAGCTCAACTCTTTATTTATGTTGTTCGAAAGGAGTTTCTCTATATTTAAGCAGAGAAAGGTAGAAAACATTTGTTGTAAAGGCAAATAAAGACCTATGACAATAGAAGATGTTTCTTATCTTTTTATTTCAGATATACCTCATTTATCTGAAAACATAAGAAATGTGATTCTTATCTATACTGTGTGTTCTTGTGTGTGTGTACATATAGAATACACAGCTTCACTTATGTACATTATATACATTAACATATGAATTTATATACATGACACACATGCACAAATGTAGACCACCAGTTGTGATTAGTTTGCACTTTTAGAATATTATATGGAAAATAGCTCTGAAAATAGCTCCAAAAATAATATTTTCAAAAGGAGTTTAGGTGCTCAGCACAGCTTTCATGTAGAAAATTTAGTTAAATGATCTACATGATTTAATTTATTGATAACTGACTTCAGTTTTAGTTTATAAAATTTGCAGATTGTGGTGGCATTTTTACTCATAAAATCACAGAATCACAGAATCAATTAGGTTGAAAAAGACCTCTAAGATTATGAGACCTCTGAGATGTGACTTTATATCCAGTTTCTAACAAAGAAAAGAAGTCTTCATTAAACCAAATTCCAAGCTGTAAACACACACACACACACACTCTCCTCTATGCACTATCAGCCCATTAACCTTTGACACATTTCAGAACCGTACAAGTACAGGCTAAATCTAAAAAAGCCTCTTGAATGCTGTAGTTTGTTGTGAAAACAGCATATTTAACAAAATTTACTTAGGGAATAATAATTACATTATTTTTTCTTAAATCAAAAGAAGGGGAATTTTTGTCTCATCTTTCTGTTTTTTTGAAAAGCAAACAGAGCAAGAATTTTAGAGAGGAAATTAAAGACAATGCACAATGGAACTGGATAACCCCAAAAGAAAAAACCCAAACAAACCCAAAATCCAAACAAACCCCAACCCCAAACTAGCTCAACAAAAATTTCCCAACAGATGTGAAAGCAGTTTTATTTGTTATAAAATTGCCATACACAAACAGTTCTGCAAAACAGCAAATGCTAAAATAATGTATGGCAAGCAGGAAAGCTATCTCAGAATTGTTATATATACAGATTCTAGGAGCAGTTAATGCTTATCAATGATGTTATAAAACACAATGATAATTCTATAGAAAAAATCCATTTAAAGTGTAACACATTTCTTCCACATGTGCAAAAGTTTCGCGCATTGTGATATGCAGCATAAATCAATCACAGGCACTTTCCATTACCCTGAAACTCTATAAAAGCCTGTATGTTTTGAGTTCCAGGCAGCAAAAGGTATATATTAGCAACAAATTTTATTGTTCAATCTCCAGCATCTAGACCTTCTGGACTGCCACTTAGTGTGAAGGAGATCTACTGTGGAAATTGCACTGTTCATTCCAGCTGCTATGGCCACATGGGACCTTAAAAGACACAAAGAGAGATTATCTTTTCTGCAAACTGCAGGACCAAAGAATAAGAAGACAGGGGACATGCTTCATTTAGAAACATGCTACTGCTAAGTATAAGTGATCATAGAAGTATATGATGTAAAATTTCAAAATATCCATTTTGAAGTCAAATCAAAATAACAATATGTATTTATTTAGATGGTTAACTGTACAGAAATCTGGTTAAAAATCAACTGATTGAAAATAAAAGTAGTGGGATTTCCAAAGTCTAGTAGAGAAAAGTGGTGATGGTGAAAACATGGAATACTACCTTCAGTAGATCTACTTAAGCAGTTACAGAGAACATCAAGGAAAGAGAAACATGTTCTATTACAAAGTTATTATTGTCAATAACTAGGAATGCTTTTTTAAACTGAAATGCTTTTATCTGCTCAGAGAAGCTAAATAAACTCAAATTCTATACTGTCTATGCCCATTTTTGTAAGCAATATCTCATAATAACCTGTTTTGTCACCAGCCGTGAACAATTACGTAAGAAATTATGAAAATAATAGGAAATATTTGAATTCATGCTCACTTTCTAAGGGCTACTAGCTCAAAAGCTTTTTATTAGATCAATAAATACAGTGGCAGTTAGAAAAACCATTCTGTTGCCCACATCAAGCATAAAGATGTTTGTTTGTGTCTAGCCCCAGGTTTTCAAACTGATTATCATGCACCATATATTGTCTTGTAGAACATCATCATGTTATTTAAAGTCACAGAATAACGTGTAATAAAGTATCTAACTTCTAGACTTTTTGGTAAGAGTACATTTGCACTTGTACAAGCACATTTGTACACCTATCTTTGAGAACAAGTTTGAAGCCTTAGCAATGGATTTACAGTAGAAGGTAATATCTGCTGTTTTGAAAAGAAAAAATTCAAATCTCATGTATTTTCCATCTGGGAGATTTCTAATATATCTTTCAGTCCTGTATAAAAGCAGCAGCATCAACCCATTCAGGCAGGCAATTTAATTTGGCTTAATAGGTACTTTCATTTTATGCATTGCAGCATGCAGTTTCTTTGCTTCACATTAGCAAAACGCTGTTTCCTATTCGAATGGAAAACCAATCTTAGTAGTATCCCAGTATTCACAAAAGTAATGGCTTTTTCTTTCTTTCAAACATTAAGTAAAGTAGATCCAAGTTGGTATATAAAATTTTAACAGCATTTCTTCTCCTCTTTCTCAATGTCCTTTCTCCTACAGCAAGCATACATCACAAATTACATTTAAGGCATGATAACCAGATTAAACTGGAAAGAGTGATAAATAACTCCTTCTAGCCTACTTCTGGTCTGGCCTGGTTTGAATATTTATACAATATAATTTAAACCAGAAAATATGCATGTATATTTAAATTCATCTGAAGTTGTTATACTGGCAGGTGTTGAACAATATTATAGCAATGTATGCAAAATAATGTTTTTATCTTTTTGTTTTCTGCTTTTAAACTGTTATATAATGTCTGTGGCTTTCTGTAGTTAATCATTTAAAATATGTTATGAGATACAACCCATCTGTACTAGCTGGAGCAAGCACAACTTGTCAAGCTGACTACTTAGTATTTGTTAGATAAATGAAGATAGTATACCATTGATCCAGTGCAGAGAGTTTAGAACTTTGTAATACAGAATTTTTTGATGCCCTCAGGCATTCATTCTCAGGACAGGAAAATTCTGCTTTCCCTTTCACCTCTATGCAAGCTGAGATAGGCATATCTCTCTGTGAGTCCTGAAAATAGACTTTGTCCTCACATTTAAATGTGGTAAAAAATGGTACAGGGGAATGAAGAAGCTTTTGAATGTTCCATGCTTAACATAGTCACTTTGTTTCCTTATCTTCATTTTTGAACTTCATCTTGCAAAAGTTCATCCCAAAGTCTGTAGTTGTTCAAATTACTTGAATGTCCTATATTTGCTACATACACTTTAGGTACAGTTTTCGTAGGTGGAAGGTGTCACATTCTTAGTATTCTGAGTGATATTCTTCACTAACAATATTATTATCACCAGGAATTGATGCCATGAGATGAAAAGTGACTGAAAGTTGTTAAAGCTCACATTATGTGTAATGAACAATTATTTCTTAGATTTTCCGTGAATTTAGGCACAGACTTTCAGTGAAGTTTTGGGACTGTTTTGCCTTGTCCCATATTTTCCTTCACTAGGTTTTTCCCCCTGCTCCCTGCATTCCTGGAATATGTGTCCCTAGTACCTCTGCTGCAAAAGGAAAAAAGCCAATACCATGATGCAAGAGTTGGAGATAGGAGAAGTGGAGACTTTTCTCCCTTTTCAGACTGAGTTTTGTGCCTGGAACAGTCATTTGTACCATGGTTAGGCTGCAGACAGTATTCAGGCTTGCCAAGAAGAACCTGCTGTTGTGGGATATTGGAACCCATCAGGGTATGATTGTGTGCTCTAAGAGACCTGAGTTCAGTTCATGTGTCCAGGCTGTATCTGCATCTCTTGACTAAAATACTTGCTGCTGAATGGATGGCAAAAGACAAAAGCCATTGATTCTGCTCAAAAAGAAAGAAATAAAAAAAGGACTTGTTTTGAAGCTTAGAAGTTCTGGAGGAATCTCTTCTTTGAATTCTAGCAGCAGACACCTTTGTAATCAGCTATCCCCCATGACCAGAGCCATGAAAAGCAGAGATCTAAGAGTATAAAAAATAATTTGCAGACGTGCAGGCTAATGCCCTTGGCTGCTGCAATCTAGCACACTGCAATCTGGTGCCCACCCCAAATGAGACGAGCTGGGATAAACTGTGACCCTCTCCTGATACATCCTCCTATCTCCAGGGCCACTGAGCCAGAGCTTGTGGAAAAGTCTTTAAAAGATTCATTTCCCGCATCTCCATGATTTGGTGACTTTTTTCTAGCGCATTTTATTGGTCATTAACCTACCGTAAAACGACCCTAGGAGGAACAGGAATCGCTTTCCAAGGCTTTAATTTTTCTCTCCTATGTAGCACTTACCTAAAGGAACATTATCATTTAATCTGGCAACGCAGCATGCAAACCGCCAGAAGCTACATTCTGACTAGTGAAAGATGAACGGCAAAAGCCTGAAAATTCTTTTCACTCAGACAATGTCTAAATGGTAGTATTGTTATTTAAATACCTTCAATCCATACATTTGAGATGGAAATTTCCCTACTTTGTGTTATGCATTCTCATAAGGGTTCCTGGGAAAACGGAACTACAGAAAAAGGTTTAGATGTACTTTTAAGCTTCAATTTTCACATCAGTGCGCTTAACCCTTATGTTAACATCTAATTTTTTTTTTACCCTGGAAATAAAATCCTGCAAATTAAAAATATAGCAGGAAACCAGAAACATGGGTTAGTTAAAAACTGAGTATTGGAGAACTTTGCAAGTTGAAAAGATCTTTGAAATTCACTTTTCTGCTGTTTGTTATTTGGAGCTAAATGATGAAATCATGTGAAGTAAAATATGGTTGTGCATCAATTTTTTTCATTTTTAAATGAAGTAATGGGTATGTTCTCAAACATAGCTAAAGCATAAGTTGCTGACTACCAGGTGACCTGCAATGAGTACCCAAGTGTGTACATTTAGCTATGCCAGCTGTGAGCTCTTTGCCTGATAAAGAAATTTTATATTTGGCTTAATGATGACAGGCTAACATTTAGCTAGGTGATGTAAATCTACATATGACATGGGATAGATTTAGGGTCTAGTGCCAGTTTCACTAGTCATCACCATTTTGTGGGGAAAAATTGTAGAAGAGGGGTCTCAAATTCCTTAATCCTGGAGATCACATGTTTCTTCTATCCTTTTATACTTGCAAATACTCCATTTGAAGGTGACTGTAGGAAAATAGTGAAAAAACCCTTATATTCAGCAGTTCACATGGTGCAAATATCTGAGTGTCCACTTTGCTTTCCAAGGGATTATATTAATATTCATCATTTAGTTGTTTCTATTCCTTCGCCTGCTATTTGCACCTTATGGCAAAAAAAAAAAATATCTCCTTTATATCTGTGAAATAATTGGCACTCCTCTTTCATCAGTTTGGATCATAGAAGAAATGCAATTCTTTAAAAAAACCCTCTTTCTCTTGAAAAAAAGGTTGATAAAATTTTAGAGGGGGAAACAGCCATCTCAGAATCTCATCTCAGATTGGGAGTTAAAATAATCTGAATAATAACCTAATTACTCAGCTTGCTTGTGGTCAACCACATGTGGTTTCTTCTCAGGACATCTAAGAAGTCATCCTCTGACTAAATTTCACGACGGTCTCAGACCCGAGTAAACTTAGCTTAAATCTTCATATGAGAGGAAATGACATGGTTCTTTGGATTAAATATTTATCAGCCACAGTTTTCAAATACCTAAACAGTGTTCTGCATGAGATCCCTGTGTGGCTGTGTTGGCTGTCCCAATGACTTCTGTACACCCTGCTGTCTGTCTCAACATGGCCATAGCTGTGAATCATATTTCCTGACACCTGGCTGGCCCTCTGGACTTTAAAGTGAACTTGGATGTCTGGATGTATTTTTACATTTCCATCTAAAAGCTCTTGCCTTAAAATTCATGTTGAAGTATGTGATGCATTGCTTAACTAGGTCCCTGAGTCTTAGATTAAACAAAATTTACAGTGCTGCTGGAAGCTACATGCTTTCTACATTTTGGAATATTTCTTAGCTAGCAGATATTTTTCTTGAAGGATTTTGAAGACTTTTCTTTACCATGATGGCCCCATATTGACCAAGAGTCAATAAACCATACAAACAAGAACAGGGTGTTATGACTTTATATTCCAGCTTTTTCAAGGTAACAAAATTAACTTCAACAGTTATGGAGAATTTTCTTAAACTGCCTTTTCCTTGACACATATGATTAACAACTACATTTAAGAAAAATTAAATTTTGCTTATATTTTACATTAATGTGGTTTACTAAGCATATTTTTTCAGCTGATCTTCTCCTCCATTCCCATTGTCTTTTTCTAAATAAAAAGAAAAGCTTGTTTCTTGGCACTGATGGCACAATTTCCTGAGTAAAATTACAGAAAGAGTTTTAAACTCAACTGTATAATTTCCAAGTATTTTCAGGTTTTTTGGAAATGGAATAGTTAATTTCGTCCTAAGACTGCTAGCCGCTGTATCAAAATTTTAGCATAATCTTTTTATTGGTCACCATTTCTATGATACCCTGAAGTGAAGACCTTTATTAGAAATGTTCCTCTCAAAGAGCTTTTCTTATAACACTGAAGCTGGATTCTATGTGGTGCTATATCTACAGCGAATGACACAGCTCACAAATCAAAGCCATATTTTTTGTGTATTGATCTGCTGCCCAGTGGACAGATTTTCCTTTTACTACATTCCTGAGACGCCATGAAGTAGATCTTTATGACTGGCCATTTTCTGATGCACATCCCAAAGTCCTTCCTCTCTTTTCACAGGCATAGGGCAGAGTTCTGCCATGCCTCTCAACCTGAAGCTAACGAACAGAAAGAAACCAGGCACCGTCACTTCCATTGATCCTTGAGTTTCAGTGACAGCAGCCCCAGCACAAGGGCCACAACGTTACTGATATTTTCTGTGTTGTTCTTATAGCAATGACAGATTGTTGGAGGAAGAAACAAGGCTGTAGCAAGTGTCCAAGCCTCAACACAATCGGGATGCAAACCAGAACCTAGATCTCAAGATACTAAAGGCAGTGATGGATAAACATCACTTCTTGTCTTTGTTGACCTCTATGCAACATTTGATGCTGACAGTGACCATGAGAGATTACTGAAGGAAATGGCAAGGCTGCATAATGAATATGTCAAAATGGTCTAACATCTCTCTGGGTGAATGCAGCTTTAATAAGGTGAAAGGAAATGTCAAGTTTGTCTCCTGACTTCACAAATATAATTTCTTCTTTTGGACCTATTCAACATCTACAAATAGATCCTTTAAATGGTAGAATTACTGTGAATTTAGTGCAGCGACACAGCTCTCATCATGTGTATCTTCACCAGAGAGAGCAAGATGAGGTCAAACACTGGCTAAGAACAGCTACTGGATGAAGTGTAGTGCCTGAATGAAGAAAAGTGAATCCACACAAGACAGACATTGTGCTGGGAGAAATCAAAACAAACCAACAATTAAAATAAATTTGGGGAATTTACAGCCTTATATCTGAAAATATCTTTTGGTGAATGGAGTTCAGTAGAGCAAAGTAATATCAAAGTGATTTCAAAAAGAGCAAATAGGCAATCTGTGTCTGAGATTTTCCACAAGATCCTGTTTCAAAATGAAGCAGTGAAGAGTAACTCATAAATTGTTCCCTGACTTTTAAGTTCTTAGATTTTAGTATTTAAAATCCTCATGTACTGTAACTTGAGTATGTTAAAGAAAAAAAAAAAGAGAAGGGAGAGTAAAAGATTGTGTTTTTTAGATTTCCGACAAAGGTAAATGAACAACATTTACAAAATTGCTAATATCTCCATGAACCATGGAGATATTACCTGGCTGAGAATATTCAGAGCTTTTGCCATTAACTGTTTAATTATGAGGCTACAGTACCAGTTTCCTGGTTTACACAAGGTCCAGAAATGGCTATGTTTACTTCTGTATGTAAATATATTTAACCTGTTTTTAAAATGAGCTTTAAAATTATTACCAGTGTAGTAATGATTCCAGAGCTTCTGTATATTGTCACAAACACTGTTCTCACCTCAGATTCTCTGGGTTTCCTTCTGCAGTCTTTTCCTATGCACTCCATTTACAATTATCTTATTTTCTTTAGCCAACCTGCTACAGCCTCTTAGTGCATGCAAGAGACTCCACCTGACTTCTTAGGCATCTGGCTCTCAGTTATTCCTTTTGCTACCTCAGTGCAGATCTTAAATCCTCTTTTTTGAAGCAAGGATGTTGACTGCCATGTTTGTTTTGTCCAGTTTGGTCCTGAGAAAAAAGGAACAAAAATATGTCTCTGCATGGGTAAGCCACTATTGTATTGAGCCCTTGCTATCACTTTGCTTGCATCCAAGTGAAAATCACCTGAGTGTGCTGCAATTGAAGTTCAGTGCCTGCAGGAACTGAGTGAGAAAGTGGGCCAGAGCTCTGTCTGTGGATCAGCACATAACACAGTGACTGGGAACAGGCAGTTCAACCTTTAACTGGTGGAAATCACTTGGCAGCTGAGACAGGACATATGTGTGAGCACTTGTACTTTAGAACAAGGCAAATACAAACACAGTGGAATTCCTTAAAAGTCAGAGATTTTGTTCAAGAGCCGTTTAAACAACTCTTCTTGGAAATGACCTTTCTTTGTTTTCTTCTTTCTCACTTTGCTCATCCAAAGAAACAAAGATGCAGATACATCTCTTCCAAACAACAGATGGCAAGCCTTTGATCCAAAACACAGATGCCCCAAACTATGGTAATAAAATTGTTAATAGAATCATTTTAAGCAAAGGAAAAGAACATTTCCTCTTTTTTAAAAAAAGGGGACATGTTTCTGTGAAAAAGGAAATATCAACCTGAGATTGTCAGGGAAAGGCAAGGCACATGAGGATGACTATTTTTTCAGCCATTAGCTGTTTGATGACCTTATTTATCAGTGGTGCTATCAAAATATTAATAAAATGTCTGATCGGGGGTGAAAGAAGCACAAGGAAAAATGCAATTGTTAGAAAGCCACAAATATCAGTATCTTTCATGATAGCTTTCATCAGTACTGAAACAAGTAAAATGATACAACATCTATGCCTTTAATTGCCTGTTCCTGGATCTTATTTTTGTTCAAAATATATTATTCAATGAGTAAAACACAGATTTTTATCATTTCTTAGTCAGACGTATATGAAGTAGCCTAAATCTTTGTGTCACAGGATGAAATAGTGCTTGAAAATAATCCAGAGCTTGTTTTTTTCTCTTATGAGCAAAAATTTTGGCAAGATAAAGCAAATTTAATCACATTGGAGAGAAAAAAAAAATTAGGAATGCTGCATTTGTTTAAAATCATGCTGTCCAGTAATGCAATCAATTAGTTGCAATGCAAAGTCTTTATCCAATCCACACCAGTAGCTGTATTACTTAGTAAGCATGAGCACATTTTTTCACCATAGATTATTTTCAGAATATTTTATCAAATGGATTTCCACTTTGATAGATTTTTTAGACAAAGACCTGTCTTCACTGTAAATTCTGATTTTGTAAATTGACTTTAATTCCACGTCACCACTGTACTTAGCAGAACAAAATACCCCATGTTTAAAGCGAATTCAGAGGAGATGTGACAAGACACCTTTGATAAAATGTAAATAACAAACAAGCAAGTGATAGCACCAGACTAAAATGGTGTGGTGAACATATCGATGCATGTGGCAGTCTCAGGTAAAACTCACATCAAAGAAAGAAGCCTGTGGAATAGTGAAGATTGTCAATCACTTTTGTAGTTGTCAGTTTAAAGAACAGTCCAAAGATTTATTTAAAGAAAAATTGGAGTATGCATCGATATTACAACTGAAAATAATGTGTTATAATGCTCTACTTAAATTTAAAATAACTCTAGAGACTAGCAAAGAAAGCCAAATCCGTATACAGTAGAGTGCTCTGTAGCAAGAGGAAAAAAATTGATTTGAAAAAGAAACTATTGGTGACCATTACAGACAATGATGACCTGTAGTATGTATCTGAATACACATTAAAAAATAGCTTCATAATATGTAAGCACAGTCACAATTCCTTTTTTTTCATTGTTGTTTTGTTGTTTTAATTTCTAAAGAGATAATAGTGGGGGGCAGGAGTAAGACCCAAACAACAAGAAGTGTGAAGAAGTTAATAAATTTTTAATTTGGGAAATTTGAGGAAGTAAAGATTGAATAGAAAATCTTTGTTCTTTTGTATTTATTTTTATATTGCACATAATTGACCGTTAAAACAAAAATCATTGAAGACAAAGCCATTATACCCCATATTATATTATGTCACAGATCTGTAGCTCCCCCAGAGTCATTCTTAGTGAATCACCTGCCTTCCCACCTCAGAAATTCCTGTCTCACTGAAATGGCTGCTGTGTATCTGGGAACAAGTCCTGGTCTCTAGGCAGTGTGCACTTCCCAGGGCTGCAGCATGCATTGCACTGTGAGTAGGTCTTCCTGGGAGAGCAGCACAAGTCATCAGCCCTGAAAGTGTTGTTAGCAAAAAAGTGAAACCCTTTTTCTGTGGAGGTGGGGAAAGCAGAGGTTGCACATCTTATCAGTACTCCAATTCTAGCTCAGTCAATGAGCCTTTCCTGTTACTTGATGTTGCCTGTAGTCGTGCAGCCAGACTGTTGTCCTGAAAAACTGCAGCAACTGAGTCAGATGTAAACAGTGGCTCCTTTACAGTCAAGTGTTGACTTTATTCCTTTTCTTCATGTTTCCTCTTCAATAATTTTTTCCAGATGAAAAGTCCTTATTTTCAGACAAATGATTTGAGGAAATGGCATGACAGAATTAACTCTTTAGGGGTGACTTTTGGTTCATAAACCAAAGAAGTCCATGAAATATTTCAGCCTGAGCATTTCAAGTACCTTCCCACCTTCTTACTGTTGCTGGGGGCCACTGCCAGCATTACCTCCTGAAGCCATCAGACCCCAGGCTAAGCCAGCCCCATCCCTCAGCCTTTCCTTGAGGGAACAAGTACTCCAGTCCCAACCAGCCTGGGAGCCCCTCACTGAACTCACTCCAGTTTGTCTGTGTGTCTCAAACCATTGTGTTCTCTGCCCACCAAGGATTCCTGCTACCAGCACCAACACTCCATATCCTGACCAATTAAATTTCAAACAACTGTGACGCCACAATAACATTTCAACAACACAAGTCTCTTGTAAAATGGAGAGAGACTTTTTCCTCTTCTGTGTTTGAAGAAAAGCACAATAATTCTAGTCCTAATTGTATTCATTTTCTTCCTGATGATTTTTGGAGCAACCTTGAAATATTTGCAAATGCTAATGAAGTTAATATTTGTTTTGATATTTTAGATGATAGCTTTGCAACCTAAATGTGCTCTGATCCAGAAGTTGCTCTTTCCCTCTATTACACATAATTGCATATTACTTTGCATTCATGGCAAATTTGAATAAGAATATTTTAGTAAACGAAGATGAAGATTAAGGCATCTAAATAATATTCTCCCCAAAGTAAAACACCACACATATCAGTGCAGTTGCAGAGAGATAAATACTGCACGGCCAGTGAACAGTGAGATTAATTCACTTAAGTTTGGCAAAATACTGTTAGATATTGGAAAAGTGCTATTTCTACTTATTTAATTTATGTAATTTTATTAATAAATATACCATTCTTGGAAATTACATCAAAAACCATAAAAGCATAAAACAATTTCCCTGCTTTTTTCATGGCTGGGAATTGAGTGTGGCCATGTCTATGCTGAAAGTTTTTACTTATCTGTTTACCAACTTTTGGGCTGTACAGTCTGAAAAACTGGAGAAGAAAAAGCTCTCCTACTAGGGACAAGATCTTCTGAACTTTGCCAGGAAGAATTCAGAAAATGAAGGAGCAGAGGCAGCTGAATACAGCAAGAGAGCTAAGAGTCTCTGGAGTCCTGCTTGCTGATGACAGGAAGCAGAAGGCTGGTGATGGCAGGGGGCCAAGCCAGCCTTCCCTAACCAAGATCTCCAGGGTTGAATGTACTCTGTGTTACCTGCCCAAGTGCTCCCTGCTTTGGTGGTTCAGGGTGGAAAAGCACTTCCCATCCTGTCCCAAGATAAAATCAAAACAAAGGTCTCACAAGGAGGAGGTCAGCAGCAACCAAAGTGCAGTTTCTTCCATCACTCTAGGGCATCCCAGCAGCTGCACTGAGATAATAGAAGGAAAACTTGGAGGCTTCCTGGATCCACCATGCATATCTGTGCAGGGCTGAGCTACAGGTGCACTAAAATTGTGATGTATTGTTGATCTGGCAAAATTTTGTGTGGTTTAGGAGGACTTCATAAACATAAAGAAATCAAGCATAGACATTCATTATCATATTTTTACACAAACTGTAATAAAAGACTCTAAACCACAATTTTTCTGTTTACAAGGTACTAGAAAATAGACAAAATCAATACATAAAAGTTAAATATATTCTCTATTTTTTACAATTGTAACATTATTTAAATATAAGCACACTCACATGGGAGGCTGTAGTAACCATTCTCTAAAGTGTTGGGGTTTTTTTTTAAATTGCATTCCTTCTCAGTTTTTGATTGTGCAATATAAAAATTTCTATTAAACAACTTATTACAATATGAATCGTGTCCAGCTGTATTTATGCAGCTTGAAAATGAAATTTTTTGACTGGGTTCTCTTTTTAGAACTAGAAAAGAGTGCTTTCAATGACAGCTCTGCTATCTAATCTATTCTATTTCTGTTTGCCTTTCTTTTTGGCTTTTTTTATACCTGTGTACACCAGAGAGCTATATCAGAAAATATTATGACATTTGCAATAATGTTTTCAAAGAAAATGAATTCCTATGAGACAGATATTAAATGTGTTGTAAATATTGGTAGCAAAAGCAATATGTGTGCTACTCAAAGTGAGGTTCTCATTGGGCAATGTATGTCAAATGTACTGCACTTGGGTTAAAAGAGATGGACTTGTGCCATTCATCAGTGAAATATTTTAAAATTACCTACTCTTAAGAGTCTGGAAATTGTATAAGCAAGGAAAAAAGAAATCATGTCTGATAAAATCATAAATGTTTTCTCCATCATTGCTGAAACTCTAATTTTCTTGTTTATTGCTTGAGTTGATAAAACAAATAAAAGGAATCTAGGAGAGATTTCTTTAATATGCAAAATGAATTTCAATGTTCTGTCCCGCTGGTATTTTTATGGAAAACCTGACTAGATGCTACACATGGAACAGAAAAATCTGCATTTAGATGGAAATATTATGAAATGCATGATATGGTACAAAGTAAGTCTTTTAATGGAGATAGCAAAGTGTTGCATTACATGGTTGAGTGGAAAGACAGCATGCATACAGGCTTTTATGTCCAGCTGCCCTGATTTGCCCAAGAAAGCTTACTATTTGAATTTAAACCTAATACCAGGGAAGAAAAAAACAGTCTTAAAAATATTTAGCAGAGAAATTAATAGTTCTTTTATCAAGTAGAATATTAAGATCTGTGTGAGTCACCACAGGAAAAAAATGATGTTTTGAACTTGCATGTCAATTTTTCAAAGGCTCCTTAAGTGTTTTACAATCAAGAATTAATTAAGCCTTTCAGTACTTCCTGTTACATAGATAAAATGGTGTAATGAAGATTAAATTTATACCCATAGGTTTCAACAACTCTTTTAACATCATCATGATAGCTGGTTCAGTGTCCCTAGAGATGTGTTTATGCAATTTCTCTTTTAGTTTGGTTTTGTTAATATAAATAAAACAAAGAATACATAATGCAGTTTGGGCAAAATGGTGATTTATCACTATGAGTTATTGATTTTTATCAAAGATCACAACGTATCTGAGGATCCAACATTTTTAAGGTCTCAAATTCCATCACTGTTGTGATGATGTGGAACCACAGCTGTAACTTCTGTCAATGGATGGAGATCTTATTCTAGTTAGAAATTTTGTCCACAATTATATCTTCTTGCTGAAAATTTTAAGAGGATAGTCAAAAGTGGAGCAACAATAAATAAAGCAAATAATTTTTAAATATAGGAAAATATTGAAATTTTAGGTGGTAGTTTTACATATGTATTTCCACAAATTACGCATGGGTTTTTTTTTTTTAAATGTCAGTTTAGGATTGTTCTACTACACAAAAAGGATTTTGTAACCGAGGTTGTGATCTCTTTTTTGATTGTAAAATAGCTTCCATAGCAGAACCATGCTTCTGACTGTACTGTGTGTAGCATTGTGCTGGAGTACACTCTTATCAGCTTATTAATATTTTCTTTAAGACATTTTCCTGCTAGGAGGGGAACATTAAAAAAAAAAACTGAGAAAGTTAGTAATAAAATAAATTTATATGTTTACTGAATATTTTAAAGTTTTAAAAGCACATTTTTATGTATATTTGACTCAATGTTTTCTCTATATTGCAAATGCCTTTTTATTAGAAATTCTTCAAAACAAAGGAAAAGTCAAAATTTATCCTTCCACGTGAACAACATTCAAGCCTTACTAGAAAATCTGAGCTCTAATACAATGAAAACATTGTGTTGTAGGACTATTAATACAAACAAACCACTGGGGAATCATTTGTAATTCTGCATTTTTTAGTGGAAGGAAATAGTGAAATCCCCTCATACGTCCAGAGAAATGAAAATACTAGCTTTGTTCTCACAAGCACACTTCTTTTTTTCTCCATAGCTTTTCTTCTTGTCCTACTGGTGCTTAACCCATTAACGGCCTTGAATATTCATGCCAGACTCCTCCCTCATGTTACTGTGGTAACGTTGGAAAGGGGATACATTTCCTTCCATAACTTTTATTGAAATGACAAAGAGTGACCTTGGAGTGTTTCTGTACGTCCTAGTGTTCCTTCTATAACACTTAAAATAATGGGGACACACTATGGTGGTGTGGCCTCAGGCGTGCTGAGGGAGCTGTAACTCTCTGGAGGTTAATGGATGACTGTTTTTAGTTGAGTAATCAAATATAATACTGTGCTGCAGAACTCCTAGCAAGGCACATACATGCAGACTAATGGCTATTACTCTAATATGCTTTCAACCTTGAAGACACTTTAAAGACGTTGCTTGTCACTTCAATTGTTATATTGTTGCATTCTAAGAATTACATTTCAATTTTCTTTGACATGTTTTGGTGAAACAGAAAACAATTCTGACTATTTTCTTATTCAAACAAAGAACTGCTCCAATCAAATCTTCAAATGCAATGTTACTGTTAAAAAAGAATGTTAATAAGCAGAAATATGAGCTGAAAGATCACATTAGCATTAATATGAAAGCCAATACAAATTAAAACTTTAAAAAATCCCCATATTTTGTCATATTCACTGTGAAATAAATTAGTCTGTATGTTTTCAGTAGGATCCTGTTGAAAATATTTAGCCAGGTTCCAGGTAAGAACTTCCCAGAGATTAAGCTGAGAGGAGGAGAATGTAAGAAAAACATCAACCTTTTTAGGTCTATTTTGAAATAGCCAATTAAGGAAGAGAATCAGATGCTGTATTTAGATTCCCTTTATCACAGGGCTACTGGAAAACAGGCCTTTTACCATTTTTAATTTGAATAATTTTGCCGTTATAATTTGTTTCCCTCTTTATTTTCATAATTAAATATCTTTGAGGGGTTTTGTTTGTTTCCTTGTTTTTGTAAAACCTTAATTGCTTAGATGCATGTACCACATGAACTGTTGAAAAGGGAATGGAGAGGGAGTCATAAAGAAGGCTAAAGCCAGGTAGCTCTTCTCCCAGAAAAATTATGACATTGTGACAACCAGTAGGAGTCTCCCCGTGCTCATCATTATACATATATACATAGTTCTTTTGCTAAGATTGGAAATATTTTTGTGCAGCTACCATCATTATATACAAATGTGTATATATATTTCCAGGACAGCTGTATTTCAGCACGTTGTAGCCAGCAGACAATAGTTAGAAAAGAATCATTTGACTTCTAGCAGTTCAGTGCAGAGATATTTTTTTGGCTCTCATGGAAGAATGAAGTGCAACCCCTAGACACCCAGAAATTACAATACACCTCCACTCCCCCTGTTGACTCCAGAAGAGAAACAAGAAAGATGAGAGCAATGGAACAGATATGTCAGCTTTGATAAATACTGGTGTTTTCATCATATGAGTCTGTATCCCTATTTACACCATTAAAGCTTTATTCATGTTGTAGAATATATCATTCAGATCATTAATTTCACACTTTTACTTCTCCATTTTCTCCTTAACAGAAGGGATGACCCAAATCTTGTTGGTGTTAAGGGGAATCCAAGGAGAGTTTTCAGTGGGTTTAGAGCAAGGATCCTAAATGACTAGTGGTTTTGCTTGTGTCATTTGCCTTATATGATTTATGATACTTTGTAATGAACAGCTCTTCAGCTAAGAAACTTTAGATGTACAAAGATGATTTATTTTCTTCCAGGACAAGAAGAAGAAAAAAAAAATAATGTTATGGTTACATTACCATAATCAGATTCCTGGAGGTACATTATATTGAGACCTTCTGGTATCTTTCATTATCTTTGTGATCTAATATGAAATACCTCTTTTAAATCTTCAGGTTTATTGGTGATGAAGAAAGCCTCTTGGTATAACAACCCAATAAGATGCTCCACTAAACTCAATCATTAAACCTGTTTCATTATATTCCCTATTCCTTCAACTACAGGAATCCAATAATAACTGAGACTTGGAAACTCAGCATTCTTTGATGGACTAATGATTGATAATTTTTCATGTTAATATTGGCAGTCTAAGACTGCAAGAATGCATTACTATTATTCATGTTCACAATCTGTCATAATATCCAAAGCAAACTTGCTCTGCTTTCTTCTGTTTAATAGGCTGTAAGGTATTGAACAGGACTTACAGCATGATCATTTCCATGACTGATGTATTTCATCTAAATAGCATACATATGTCCTGCAGTCAGTGTTGCAGTTTTGAATGCTTTGCAAGGAAACCTGACATTCCACAAATCCATCATCTGGCTTCTTGGATTGCATGAGTATGTCAGAAACCACAGCCATAACAGGGGAAATCAAATGTGCTTACACAGAGCAAAATGTGGTACTTTTTTTTTTTTTTAATGCGAGGAAGTGAAATTAAAGATTTCTTTTAAAGTTTTTAGTGTAAGTAATGAACAAATTATTGATATCCAAAACTGCTAAACCAACTTCTTTACTGTGAGGGAATGCATAGAAATGTAAAGATGTTTTAAACAAGATTGTGGTTACGTTTTAATATCTGGCAAAATATTTAGTTACTTCTGTAGAGAGGAACTTCTGTGAATTCACAGCATGCTATATATTTCCATAAACACTCAGAGTAATTTAATTTTTTTTTACTATAAACACAAAAATTACACTCCACTCTCTTCTTCTTAAGTTTTTGAAATCACTGCTAAGTTTAAAGAAGTTTGATTGCAATGGTGAATTGATGAATGACCTATATTTTGTATAGTCTGATTAATTTGCTTTTCAAGAAAATTATAATTGAATTCAACCTGTTAGTCTTTGTGAAAACAGTTCTGAATATGAAAAAAGTTTATTTAGTCAATTTGCTAGAACAGGTGAATATTTCCATGAATTCTTCTAGATGAGAAAAATTTTTAGATTTTCCCTTTGTATGCACTTCTAATATGTAAGATAATGAAATTTACTTTCACCTTATGAAGCAACAAGGCTGAATTCAAGGCTGTTCAAAACCCTGAAGACCTGTGTATGTGTATGTATATGAGTGTGTGCATGTGCATGTACAAAGTTCTACTAAAATATTAATAATTTTAAAACTTTCATGAGGAAAGAGCTTGTTGGGGTTTTTTTATATGTATGTATCACTTGTTCAAATGAAAAACTAAAATATTTGGGTGATTAAAAAATTTAAATATGCTAACTGATTTTTAACTTTTATTCTTGACTCAAATTAATGAAAAAAGCTTTCTATTAAAAGTAGTTTTGAAAAGCGAGTGTATATAGCAGTGGTTGTGTCTTTTTTTCCCCTCCTCATACCTCTATTTTTCACTAATTCTTTGTTTAATATGAAAGAAGTAATTTTAACTTATAAGAATTTATTGATTCAAAATAAAGCAAAACAATACTGAGTACATTCTACAGCTCCAGAATCAATATTTGCAAGTCATGTCTGGGTACTTCTATGTATGATTCTTTTTCACTTTCACTAGTAGTGGAGATGCAGTGGTGACCTATTTATTTCAAAGATATTTTGTGTTTTGTTCCTTGAAATACTGTGTAAATGTTATTAGGAACCTACAATCTGTTTATGAGGTGTACAAAAGATTTCACAGAAAATGTGCTGAAGCCTTTTAACACTAATGCTAATGAAGTTTCATATGGTCAAGATATGAGTATTACAAGAGCTACAGAACTAAAATGATTTTTTAAGATGGAGCAGAGAAGTATGTGAGATCACCATTATATATTTATCAGAATACTATGTATAATCATACATCTATAATGTGCCATCAGTATAGTGCATAACACAAGCCAATACTTTTTCATAAATCATCCAATATTTTTGAAATTCTTAAACTAAGAATTTCTACTAAAAGATTAAAGTTCCTTTATTTTTTGATAATGAAACTCTGTGCATTGTTCATTAAAAAAGAAAATATATTTCTAAATAATATTAAAATATGAAATATAGTTCCGTTTGTTGAAATAGTGAAGCTCAGCTGTATTAGCTAAGCACTGTAAAGAATTACTTGCTATATTCCCATTTCTCATCCTCTTTCATACAAAATTTTATTTATTAAAACTATTAAAAATGCATGCACATTTCAGTCATATTTAATTAGTCATCCTACACTACTTGCAGGTAATTTAAATGCATATTCTTCATCTTCAGGCCTCTCAAAAAAAAGTCCACGGAATTTCTTCACTTTAGATGTATAAATACATTAGAAGAGTTTGAGCTTCATTTCTTTAGCAAGATAGAGATAAACCCCATATAACTTGGCACGTAATTAAGTACTTCACTAAATCACTACCTCAACTGCCAAAAAAAATGGACCTTCAATGTGAACTTGAAAACTACACATATATCAGTTCCCTGTGCAAGGTTTGTTTTGCAGCACAAATCTAATTTAAACCCAATTTGTATCCAGATGTAATCAAAAAGAAATTTAATTTCTCCCACTTCAATTCTATTGGAATCTTTTTCAATCCACTCTGTGGACTCAAAATTAAGATTTAGGGTTGTGCTTGTTTGCTTTTAAGTTTGCTTGTCTATTTATTTTTAAAGCAATTTTTTAAAAAGTGTTTTATGTCTATTTAGGGTCTACCTGCATTTTTCTGTCTTGTTCTGGACTTCATCCAGGAAATAAATGTCAAATACAGGTTAAAAAATATTTTTTTCCTTTCTGATGTTTTCGTTGACATTATAGCCTAGACACAGATGTCAGACTGTCCCCTCATAAAGGAATACCCATCTTTGCCCTCTCACTCCTACTCTCAGTCAGCAGTCCTGACCTAATTCTCAAATCTCTGGCTGCCATGACCAGAATGTTCAGTGTCAATTTTATAAGGCTTGCTTTAGCATTGACTGAATCCATTAGCAACAGAATATTTTCTAATAGTAAAGAAAACCAATCAAACAACAAAAATAATCAGTTCCAAGATTTTGCCTTTGTGTAGGAGCAGGATAAAGATGTTTAAAACTGTGGAAGAACATTCACATGAAGGAAGATGGACTCATCAAAATAGAAAATCTATTGATTTTCCAAGTACCCTAAGAACTAGGGAAAAAATGAATGTTCTTATACATATATGTGTCAGATATCAGGTTCCAATACTCCCAACAATATGGGCACATCTACACTAAATTTACACACGTGCATTTAGTTAAACTGTGAAACTGTTCACTATAGGCAATCTTAGATGCTTAAATTTACCTTCAGAAAGGAGTTGACCCTAAGATATTTCCTCTGCAACACAAAGCCGCTGGTATGTACATCACTGCATGCTTCCTAGGATTTATACTCTTCATTAATCTTTTGCTGCTGGTCATAGCTAAAGATCAAACCTTCGGGCCTTTTGTCAAACCACAATTGTCTTAACTTGGGAAACTGCTATGGTACTCTTCTGGTCCTACTCTGAGGAGTTTAAATTATAAGAAATACAATTCCAAGTATTACTTGGCAAGAAAATCTTTGTTGATTTAATTACTCATCAGAAAACATAATCTTTGATGTGCTTTGTAATTATTAAGATGAGTTCTGGATTTATACACTTTTCTAATTATTCTCATGTAAATACCCAACTATTTAAAAAATATAATGAATGCTGAGGTAAGCAGAAAAAAAGGAATGTGTTTTGGCAACTGTGTTGACTATGACCCTCTTTTCATACAATAACATAAATTTGCTCTCACTGTGGGTCTTGTCTCTTCTGGTTCAGCTAGACTTCTGATACATCTCTGGACCCAGGTTCTTCTGTTCAAAACAAATATTTGTGAATAATAATATCAGAAGATTTCAAGTTAAAGGTCACTAATGACAGTACTTTGCACTCATGGTAAGTCTTAAGAGACTTCTTGCTGTGAAAGCATGAGATAAATACTTAGATCCATTTAAATAGATTTCAGTGAATTAAGATTTCTAAAGCAAAGAAAGGGTAAGATAAAGATTAGGGCAATCCAGAAGGAAAATTTGCTCATATTATATGAGCTAGATTAGCACAAACACTGGAGACATGCTGCTTAGTTGTGGATGGATCATCTCCACAAAGACATGAAGGATTTAATGCCCTCCTGCCCCCTCAATCTTCTGCTGATTATGGAAAATTTCCTCTCTTGTAAACCTCATGCATTTCTCCATTCCATGGAAACAAAAGTTCCTAAGAGATATCCTGTCTTGAATTTTGTAAGGGTTTTGGATGAAGGAAGTTTCACCCACATTGTTCCACTAGTGCATTTGTATTTCAAAGGTAGAAGTGACTACTCCAACTACTCCAATTTTGTCAATTCTTCCCATGGATTACAAAAACATAACTTTATAGAAAATCTCCTGTTGAACATTGTTTATTAGTACATGTATATTTAGAATCTATGTTACAATGTTGTTTCAAAAAAAGGGGAAAATAAAAACAAAGCATTAACAACTTACTAAGCTTACTAAGTGGAATTGCCAAAAGACTCCAAAAAAGATGGCTACTTTTCTGAGTGAAACCAAGATAGATAAGTTTCCTGGTAAAAGTCTAGGAACTTTAGAAACTAGGTCAATGCTCTGATTGTCTGAAAAACTCAGTTGATATCCTGGACTAAATGTGATTTTCTCAGATTCTTCATGTAAACCTTGTAATTTTAGTTGATTACTTGCTATATTCGTTTGATGATTTGATAATTTCACATATTGATTTATTGAATCAATTTTAATCATGTCCTTGATTGGATCATTGTATCTTTTCATCCTTAATTAGCTTTGTAAAGTCATAAATTAGTTCACTAAAATGCTTGCTTGAGTATATATCTGCTTATTCATCTTTTAAAAAATAAAATCTGTAAAAAATACAGCCATTGTGTTCATTCAATCACATTGCACCTTGTGTCATCGACTCTGAGGATGAAGTTAATTTTAATTAAGAAATCAACAAACCCATTCTCCTATGCTGGAAAATCACTACATAAGAAACCCTTGGTTTTATTATATTTGTGGCTTCCTATATCATGGATTATGTTGCAAGTAGGTAAATAATTTCCCGAAAATCTCGGAAATTAAAATAATTTTAGTACTTATCTGACTGAAATAATATTAAACTCTTCTGGTATGAGCAAAAGAGAGACTTCCCAAGTAACAAAAGGAAAACAACAAAAAACAACACCGCCCAGAAAGTAACCCAAGAAACAGATTATAACCAACTTCACTTGCTGTGCAGCTAGAGGTAACAAGGTCATCAACTTATCTATTATTTACTACTTCTTCAAAATTACAGAAATCTGTATAATACAAGTTGTTGTTTCCAAAAGTACTGTGTGAATGTTGCTGCTGTACAACGGTTTCTTATCCCACAGGCACCAGAAACAAATATTTTATGTAGAACCATTCAGATTATTTTGTGAAAAATCAGTTGTAAATGCTAATCAAATGTGAAATATTCACAGAATGTAACAATGGTAATAACGTTTCAAAATGAATACAGATTTTTTTAGAAACCATTTGAATAAAGGAATTTTTTCAATTTATTTAAAAAAAACTTTAAACTTTTAATTTATGTAGTAGAAAATTTTTGAGTTAGATTATTAATAAACCGTAGCCATAATTTAATTTTAAGACGTACTAATCTCTGCTTTTATGCACAACTAACAAAGCATTTAGAATATTTGCGGATTAAAACCACCAGAAATACACTGTACTAATATCCTTTTCTTTTCAGTTCTTTAATTTGTGTTTAATATCAAATAACAATAATTTATTGTAAGAAAAAAGTGATCATGTTTTGGAAAGTAAAATAGCATGTGGGGAAACTTGTACAGAAACAGTATTCTCCGAGAGATAAAGATGAAATCCCAGTTCCTCCACAATTTTGTTTACTGTTCTAACTTTAAAATTGCTTTCCCTGCAGATCTGCACTACTATGCTTTTCCTTACAATTTTGACTTATAAATAAGGTGAAGTCTTACTGAATTGATCCTAGATAAGTTCACAGCAAAACCCATAAGTTTAGACCCTGGCACAAGAAGAAGGCTTGTAGTGAAAAAGACAACACACACTTCTGTTGCAGAAAAAAGCCTGTAGAATGTGTGTTGATGGCAAAAATGGAATGACATTTCTGCTCAGAATGAGTTTTACATTATAGATGAGGTGAATAAATAAAGATATATTTATCCATATTAATCCACTAATTCTTTATTTTAGGAAATACCTTTGTCTGCATTTCTTAACCTGTAAATATTTTGTAGTGCATTAAAAATGGCTTGAATGTTAATTTTTACATTTCTGTCATAAGATCCAAGAGCTGATGCCTTCAATGACTTAGAAGTGCTTTTCCCACTTTCTTAACAGTGAGTGATTTTACAATGGACTATTTTGTTCTCACCCAAGTATCTCAGAAATTACTTTTGACATGGATCGCTTTGCAATACATTTAATATTAGCCATTTGACCTTTACAGAACCATCAAGTTTTAAGTATTTAATTAGAATTCTCCTTGTGCCTAAGAAGTTATTCCTGCTAAAATCCAAATTTAATACTTCTCTTGAAAAGGAGGAATATTTTCACAAATGTTGGGTTGACATATATTTCAAAGTTTCAGAACGTCTCTCTCAAGTTTCTCTGCCCACTTCTTACTAGGTGACTTCTTTCAGTGTAAGGATAGCACATTTGATTTTAATTCTGAATTTTTTAATTCCTGTTGCTTTTACATATCCTTCATTATTCCTATGGAAAAATCTATTCAAATGTTTATAATCTTCTGCATCTGAAACATTTCATGATATATCAAATATTTTTCATAACTTTTGAAAGCACCTTTAAAATATTTCCCAGTGTTCTCAAGTAGTATATCACAATCATGCCATGAACTTGAAGAAAATAAAATCTTCTTAAAATTAATGGAATCAGTAGAAATAGAACATCTCAACCATACTACAAAAATTCACATTGAGCAGATCCAGAGGGAATTCTTAGAGAAATATTTTAATGAAAAAAGTGTTAAATTTTATTGGCAATTAAAAAAACTGAAACCCATAATTTCTCTTGAAATACAAGCTTTTGATAGTGAAAGGGTGTCAAAGATTTCTGACTTTCTCTTCCTATGATGCATCAAATTGCAATTTTCCAAAATTAAGACTCTAAAGTTATCACTCATCATCTCTTGTCCACTCAAAAATGTTAGATTTTTAAAATTAAGGTGTTCATAGCACCAAGAATTGCATAGCATTTTATGATGTTTTTGTGCCAGTCACTGCCCACATACATGCAGACAGCCAACAGTAGCAGCTTGCATTCTAAATAAACCATGAGGGCAAATATTTTTCTTTTCACTTATCCTTTGCAAACACTATTGACAATTTAGGGAATTAAGTAGACGTTTATGGTATTTGAAGATATAATTGCACTATTTAACATTCAACAGAAAGCAGCTGCCATTACTCCTGAGGGAAAACCAATCATAGGTATGATTATAAAGAAGCAGTGAGAACTGAGTTAATTGAAAAACAGGAGGACTTGTGGGTAAGAGCAGGGAAAAAATGTAATAAACTAGTTTTCCTGAGACTTCACAAAGAATGAATCTAAAGAAATCAGTATATACTCTAAGTTATGTATTTCCAGTATGAAATCTATAGGAGAAAATACTATCCCCTTACACTCCCCAAGGAAATCTCAACAAAGGTTATTTAGACTTGACAGTGTAACAACAAACAAACAAACAATCAAACAAACCCCAAAAAACAATTGCCTTCAAAACCTTGCAAGACATGGAACCAATTAACATACCAAAAATTTCTCCTTTAACTCCTCTTAGCAAAATAAAGTATTCCCTGAACAAATTTACAGGGAATATGAAGAATATTTCAAACTTCCTTGCTTGTTGTGGTTAAAAATCCAATCCAATCCAATCCAAACCTTCTTCAAATACAGTCTTTAATTGATATGAAAAAGCATATGAAAATGTCTACCCTTTCATTTATTTTTTACCTTGTAGAATTTTTTAACGTATTTATTAGACACATTGATCAGAAGAAATATAACTTCAGCCTTCCCAAATCAGGGTGTTTTCCTTTAGAAATGCCATAAATCCAATCCTTATAACTTTGAAATCTGGTCAACATCCGTTTATTGGCACTTCTACTCACCTTATGGATCCAGCAAAATAGAAAATGGAATGTTTACCGTTCAGATGAATGTTGGGTCTTATTTTCCATTACTGTGTTGTAATGTTGTAATGTTTTCCAAAAATTTAAAATCTGTGCACTTATAAATAAATACTGCTTGATTTTTTTTCTTTGTAAGAAGGAAACTGACTCCCTGCCTCTAGAGTGTTAAAAATGAGGTGATATGGGTGAAAAAAAAGAACAAGGTAGTAAGGAAGGTTCAAAACAAATTTTCTTATTTATGACTTCTCTTACCATTTTAGGGCATAGAGACCACAACTTTGATAATTCTTTCTGCTCTAACTGTATATACCACTGCACTTGTCAAATTATGCTCTCTGATTGTATGTATGCAGGAATCAGGGTATGGAGTCTCCCAATCTCCATTGTATATTCAAGGCTGGGAGATGATTAAAAAGAGATTACATATGTAATTTCAGTACAGAGATCAAGCCTTAAAAGGCTGTCTTTAATTGGGATCTTCACAAGATCTCCTTAGAAGCAAATCCTCTTCAGAAAGTGGCAGCTTACCTTCTTCATCTGCCACACGTGAACAAGAATGGTTAATTATTATTCTAATATGAATACTTTAACTCAAGTAGTATATTGCATTTGGATACAATATATATGTACAAGAAGTGAGAAAAAAAAACACAGCCTAGAGGTACACACCTTCACTGCACATTAACGTCCACCTGTTTCTCTGTTCCTGTGGTGGTTAGGCAGAATAATGCACTCCTGAACTCTCAGTGATGATATAGAGAAAAATAAAGGAAATCCAAGGCTTATAGGATTTACAGGAAATAGCTGAAAGTAAAATCCTTTAAATTATACTAGTTAGACTCTAGATATGATCTGAACAATCAGTGATCTCTAAAAATCTTGTCTTTTGTCAAACATATATCTGTCTGACCTCTGCTTGAAATCCTTTGCTCAGTGATTAGAGATGAAAAAAAGACCTGAGCCAAAGGTTTTTGGTTAAAGAGCCCCAAATGTCGTTACCTTTATTTTTTATTCTAAGGAAGGGATCAATCAGATGATATAAAAGATTCAAAACAATGTTAAAACCCGATAACTATTTTTATTGTTACTGAAGAGCATACCTATTGCAAATTTTCCTTGCTTCTAGCAAGTAAAAGCATGTTTTCAGAGTAGGCATGCAGAGTAAGGCACGCTGAAATCCTAGCTTAACATTTAAAAACTTGTTCTTTTTCAATTAAAGAGAACTGTAACTCTTGAACAGTACTATGAAAACCAATTAAGAGGAGGGTGCATGGTGGGGAGAAAATATGTTCTTCCAGCTAAATAAATTTTTCATTCTGTTTTGCCAGAGATAATCATAGAATCACAGAACAGTTTGGGTTGGAAGAGACTTTAAAGATCATCTTTTTCTAAGCCCCCTGCAAAGGCAAGGGGCGGTTTCTACTAGACCAGGTTGCTCAAAGCCCCATCCAACCTGGCCTTGAACACTGCCAGGGACGGAGCATACACAACTTCTCTGGGCAACCTGTTCCAGTGGCTGATCACTTTCCCAGTAAAGACTTCCTAACCTCTGATCTAAATCTACCCTCTTGCAGTTTAGTGTAATTTTCTTTTCCCCTGTCACTACAATTTGGTGAAAAGTCCCTCTCCAGCTCTCCAGTAGGTCTCTTTTAGGTACTTGAAGGATGCTAAAAGGTCTGCTTGGATTCTTCTCCAGAGTGAACAAAACCAAGTTTCTCAGCCTGTCTCCTTAGGAGAGGTGGTCTAGCCCTCTGATCGTCTTCATGGTCCTTCTCCAGACTTGTCTCTGAGTGCACATTGCTGGATTATGTCCAGCCTCTGAACCGTGAACACCCCTAAGTCCTTCTCCTCAGGGTCACTCCCAATTCGTTCATTGCTCAGCCTCTATTTGAGCTTGGAATTGCCCTGACCGAGGTGCAGGACCTTGCACTTGGCCTTGTTTAACTTTAGGAGGTTCACAAAGTCTCACTTCTCAAGCCTGTCAAGGTCCCTCTGGATGACATCCTTTCCCTCCAGCGTGTTGACTGCCCCACTCAGCCCGGTGTCATTGGCAAACTTGGTGAGGATTGTCCATGTCATTGACAAAGACATCAACAACACTGGTCCCAGAACTAAGTCCACTTGTCATGCGTCAACCCTTGGCCACCGAGCCATTCACTGCAACTCTTTAGTGCAACCATCCAGCCAATTCTTTATGCATTGAATGGTCAATCCATAGATTGCATGTCTCTCCAGTTTAGAGGCAAGGGAGGATGAGTAACTCCTTCCTGTATAGTGCATTATTAAGGGCTTTGTGTGCTGTAAAGACTGAATAGCTGAGACCCTCTTTGCCTAATTCAGAATAAATGAATGTTCTAAAAGTATGATCTTATGTTCTTACTGCTTCAGAATACTGACTTTTCTATTATTATAGTTAGTGTACTCTATTAATTTTACTTCTTGTTACTTATTCTTTAAAGTAAACTTTAGCAATGATTCATTCAGTTTCTGGGTGATTTAAACTACAGAAGTTTGTATATAGGAATGGCAGGCATTTGCTAAAATATAGCTGCTTTTCCATAACAAATTTCAGTTTGGCGATGCTGAATATGATTTATTTCAATCATGTGGAAATTTTGTCTTTGGAAAAACCATCATTCATCTTAGATACTCATTTCACCACTATTTTCAAATAATCAAAGTGCTGGAAGATGAAAATGCAGAACTATATCACCATAAACTGCCAAATTCTCATAAATCTAGTGTGTATATTTATTGCTCTTCAGCTAATAGATATAAAATACTTATCTTACAAAAGCTTCTAAAACCTGGAATTGTAGGAATTTGGAGGAAACAATTAAACAGTCTCTATCTCTTTGTTTGCATTTTGAAATGTAAAGATTTTTCTTTTCTTTTCTTCTTATAGTTTTATCTCAGGTTGAGAACTTTTCAGTTAATTTTTTTTATTGTGGTTTGCTATAACACAGACAAATAGCACAGAAAATTCCAGGATATTAAGAAACATGCTCCTGTATTGAGTGTAGAAGTAATTGCAATTAGCTAGGGAAGGATTACTGCACCTTTAGTCTAACATCCTGAATAAGAAGAAACAAGACAGGATTGTTTACGTCCTTTTCCTTCCTGTGTCCTTCCTTCCATGTATTGAAAGAAATATTGATAGTGGAAAAGAGGAATTGAGGTTAACACCCCTGTTTTATGCCAATAGCTGTTTTTTAGTTTGGAGTTTTTTATTCCTTTGCATATCAAACTTGAGATGTATTCCAAGCAGTGTAGACACTTCCTAGCCCCTTAGAACCCACGTTGAAGTTCTGGAGGCCTCTCCTAGTCACCCCTTCAGGCTCTTTATTCTGTTCAGAATTGCAATGATCTCTGTTCTAGAAAAATGTTTCAGTGAATCTTGTCGAAAATTATCACTTTTATTTGAAAATCATGATGCAGTCCAGACTACTGAAAATTTACTTTCAGCAATCCAAATTCTCCCTTCATGTGGGAGTCTAAATGAGAGTCAGACCTTGCAGCCAAATGGAAGTCCAATCAATCAGGTTCATAGGTCGCCATCCCTAATCACTTCAATGTCTATCAGAAGACAATTTCAGTTAACTGCAAATTTCTGTATTTTCCATATACTTTAGTGTGATTCTAAACAAATGCACATCTATTACAGACATCTTACTCTCTTACTGAATCTCAGGTGTTATGTACAACTCAGTTCTCCAAACGTGGGCATCTAGTGATCTGGTGTCATTTGAGATGTCACCCAGGCATCTGCATGAGACTGACAGATTTAACACAGTCTTTAGAAGACTTGTATTTTTCTTCTTTGGTATCTGAAGGGCAAATTCTGTACACTGAAGAATCTTAGAGTCTTTTTGTTCCCTATTCTAATCATACTTTTGCAGTAATTTATAATGAAATTTTATCATAGTGCTCTTCCCCACTTATTTATTGAAAAGCATTATAGGATTAACTTTTCTGATGTGAAACTAACAAGTTGAAGCTAACACAATAAAGAATCTAGCCTTTGTTGTAGTCCCAATGAAATCCCTCTCGTTACCGTCTAAGGTTGTATAAATATTTGGATTCAGATTAATTAACATACATAACTATAGTGTGATCTTCTCCTATGGGAAGCACATAACTAAACTCAGAAGTTATTCACAGAATTTATTTTATTTTTATCCTCATTAGACACAAAATAATAATAAAAAAAGAAGAATATTTATGTTCCTTCTGGTCTTTGCTCCTATCCCAAAAGTGTTAATTTGAAACTGTCATAAGAAGTGTGCAACTGATACTTTTAATGCCTAAGTCTACAATTTACTCAAATTCAAATCTTTCCTACATCCACTGAGGCACATTTCATACATATATTCAAGTGGGGATTCGTAGTCTAAATATCTCATCTAAAGAACTCGATTCATACAATGAAGTAATGAACTGTAGCTAAGAACCTTTACTTAGAAAGGTCAGAGCACTGGAGAATCATGTCAAAGTTGACATTCAGTATTCAACTACATCCTCTGAGGATACTTGTTGGAAAATATTGTACACTAAATGTTAGTGGACTGTTAAAAAATGGAGATTTGGAGGAAGAGAATCTTTTCAATATCACTTTTTAAAGTTTTTCTGTTTTAAGTAAGATACTCAGCGGGTAACTATGGAAATGAGTGAGATACAGTCTCTCTAATTACTGGCCTTTATTTGGTTTCTAGACCAATGAACAAGTAACGCTTCATGTGCATGAACAGCTTAAACAAAGCAGGCTAAGAATGACTCAGAATAATTTATTGGACGTTTTCCTACGAAGGGAGACATAAAACTTCCATCAGAGAGAGATTTTGAATACTTGCTTCTCACATTCCATGCATGTGCTTGTTGTATTCTCCAGACAAGATTTGTAAGTGGATGCAATAAGAACCAAATGTTAGAGAAGATATAAGGAGCAACTTGAGGTTTGACGGTGAAGACTTAGCAGCCAAGGTTAGAATGATGACATCTCTGGGGGTGATGTTTCCCTTGTACAAGCACAGCAAGTCAACATCTGTTTTAACCTAGCCTCCTTCTTTCCCATGCTGTATACTCCTTCTTTTAAAACATGTTTGAAAGGTCAACACCGCCCTGGGCTGCCTTAGGAAAAGCATTGTTAGCACATCAGGAGAGATGATCTTCTCTACTCAGCACTGATGACACAAACCTTGACTGCTGTGCCCAGTCATGGACTTCCAGTGCAAGAGAGTCATGGACAAGCTTCAGGGAGCCCAGCAAAGGCCCACTAAGGTGAATAAGGCATTGGATCATCTCGTATGAGAAGTGGCTGTGAGAGCTGGGACTGTTGAGCCTGAAGATGAAAGGAACAGACATCTGACAGATGTTTATAAATACCACATTGGAGAAAGTAAAAAGGATTGAGTCAGGCTATTCTTGGTGGTATCCAGCGAAAGGAACAGAAATAACAGACACAAGAGGAAATACAAAATTTCCTTTAAATAAATAAGTTTTTTTTAAATTGCAAGGACAGTCAAACTCTGGAGCAGGTTGCTCAGAGAAATTGTGGAGCTTCCACTTTGAGAGGTGTCCAGATCTGCACTGGACGTGGCTCTGAGAAGCCTGGTCTCCTTTATGCATAGATTAATTTGTTGTTGCAAAGAACATTTCATTAAAAAGTAGATTTAATTATTGTTTAAATGTACTTTTCTGTTTTTCATCTATACTCAAGAATACACTCTTCTTTGGGAGAAATAAACCTTATTATGGAGTCTGTTTGCAAGATGATTTTTGCAGACAAATTTACAAGACAAAAGGGCTGAATATGAAAGGGTCAGAAAGGACTTTTAAGAGCTTTAAGAACATATGTGAAAAGAATGATGACAATTACTTTTTTTTTTTTAATTATCATCAGGCATTTCTGTGGTCCTCAGCAGTACAGCATGTACTCCAAAAGCACTGATTAATCTTTTTTCATGGCAACCATACAAATGAACCAAATGTTAGACTTTCAATTCACAAATGGGCATTGAAGTCCAAGAAGAGCTCACTGAAGTCAGGAGGATCCTAGCTTTGGTTGGTCAGTTTGAAATGTGCTGTTAAAAATCAGAATAGCAGAATATTCAGCATCCCACTGTAAGTCTCTGGCAGCTGTGAGTTGTCCACAGCTGAGGATGCTGGCAAATGCCAAATCAAGTACTTTCATCTGCAGGTGGATGACATATCCAGAGTGACTATTTGTTTTTTATTTTGGCCAGTGTGATTTTGTCTCAGCTCCCAGGGAAAGAGCTACAATAAATCAGATGACAGGCAAGTGTCTTACCCCACAAATGCCACCTTTGATTTTGTAATTTTTGCAGCTCAGGTTGTGTTTGCAGCCTACAGAGAATAAACACGGGAGATCAATGCTGAATTTGAGCATGTCTTTTCTCCTTCCTTATAGCAGACAGCCTTCTCTATGCATTTTTTCCCTTCAAATGAAGTAACGGATTTTATTATGGAACAGCAATGGCCCTAGTTCAGAAAAGATTAGCATTTGCCTAGGTTTAAATTGAATGATCTAATTGAAATCAAGGGGAATATTCATTTGTTTTATGTATTTAATCAGCTAGCTGAAGTGAAGCCTAAATTAATGAATGTGACCTGTGATTCACCAGTCATTTGAATGCTGAGTATGTAATGCCAAGCACAGATTTGCAGGGCAAGACATAAAGGTTTCTGCTTTCATGCTAGTCCCATCTCCCCTGCCGTGGTGCTGGCATCACTCAGTCCACTCTGCACATCCCTGCATTTTCTGGCTCTGCAGAGAATCTCTGGTTCTGTACTGGGAGTCAAAATGGTGCCAACACTGTGACAGGAGAGAAGAGGGGGACAGAGCAGCCTGAAAGCTAGAAGGGCTGTGGGTATTGTGTTTCTGCCAGCTGCAGGTTAACTCCCCCTATAGCAATACCCCATTGTGACTGGGGCTATGGGGCACAGCCTGGGCTCCATGGAGGCTCCCTGGAGGATGAGCCAGCAAGTCACTGCACCTGTAGTGGGGCTCCAGTCACCATTTATGTCATGGCTGCATTCATCCTTCAAATCACAAAATTTACTTCTAAAGAATTGAATTTAGTATCAGAGAAGTAATTTTCACACTAGAGTAGAGAGTGATTAGGAACTTGTGTACAGTTTTCTGCAGCTCAGCACAAATCAGCCAGACCCATGATACTCATAAGCATCAAATAGCAACCATAAAAAAAATTAAAACACTCTGCTGACATCCAGGACTTCTTGCTCTATAATATTTTAGATTTGACCTGCAGCTCTATTGTTTTCACTCATTTAAGAGGTCCCTTAAAGCTCAGAGAAATACAGTGAGGTAAAGAGGAAGATGAGCATTTATTGGAAGCTAGACATGTCCTACTTCTGAAATCCTTTTTCTTACATACCTTGAAAAAATCAGGCCCTGCCATGTCTCTTAATCCAATAGCAGGAGGCTATGAAAGCCAGGATGCTTAAACCAATTTTGCTGTTAGCAGCAGTCTAATTTTAAGGCTTATGAAACTAAGTCCTTCCAAGCAGATTTTGATAACTTGACTGTTTATGAAAAGCAACATAACACCTAAATTCCTATCAGCAGAACTGGTATGTTCTTTATCTTGAAATCCACTTTTGGTATTGAACATGAAATGTATTTGAAACCTGTTTTAAAGTTCAGATGCCAGAGATGTTTTAAAAAACTGATCATTTTTGGAAGATTTTATGAAAGATTGATTTTTCCAAACTTCTAGGTACTTTACCATTACAGTGATTTTTAGTACAGTATACTGTTCTGTGACTTTTGCACAGCACAATATTATACTCAGAAATCTCTGCATTTTTCATTTCTTTGTGTTTTGTTGTTTTTTGTTGCTTTTCATTTATCAGGGAATGAATTTGGAGAGTAAAATCAAATCCTCAGTCCAGTCTTTGCTGAAACACTTCTATTACTTCCCCTCTATTTTCTCCTCACCTCTGTTGCTGAGGTATATACTATTTTAGTTCAATTCTTGTTGACTTATCACTATATTAACTGTATTTCTTCCTTTTTTCAGTCTTTACCTGTCCATTACATGGAAAGAATAACCAGAACCTTTCCCACGGGTACATATTTAATAAATAACCTGGTTTTGTCTTGGCTTATTGAAGCCAGTAGCCTCTGTAAAACCATTTCCTTTGTTTCTTCAGACTCAATGGGTACTAGCAGCACTCCCCAACTTGAACTACTAGTCACATACAGAGGTCAACTAACTCCCGGGACCTCTTTGCTACTGCAGAGCACAGGGAAATTGAAGACACTGTAAATAATTGTGCTGTGTTCTCTAAAGAGGAGTTCACAGCGGAATATAATCATCTCCTTTTATGGCTATAATGCATCCTGCAGAAAATCTTTTATGAGCTATAGCAACTAATTACAATATCTCTGTTCTGTGAGAAATTAGAGGAGAGCGGACAATGAAACAATTGCTTAAAAGGGGGCTGCAAAAATAACCCCAAAACATTGTTGCATAAAAATCAGTTTCCAGAGGTACATAAAGTGCTGAATTAAAAAAAAAAAAAAAATTATCATGTAGCTTTTCTCTATTTCCTTAACAGAATCATGGATGACAGTAGCTTGTCTTGGCTAGAAATTCATAGAGACTAGAACTATTCAGGATTGACTGGTATTTTTTTAGATATGGAACTTTAGTCTGGAAGCATATATCACTCTGTTAATTTTCAAATTTTTTTAAAAAATATTTTTTTCTCTAATTTAGTGAAGGAGAAGGAAAAAATCTGAAGAAGAAACAGGTTCCTGAATGGCAAAGCCAAAAAACAAATTTGGAAAACCTAAGTTGCCAGTCATTATTCTATGCTGCCATTATTGTTCTGTGATTTTATTACACCAAGCCTGCCTGAGTTCAAGAAGTGTTTGGACAACACTTTCAGGCACATGCTGGATTTCTGCACAGGACCAGGAGTTGGAATCAATCATCCTGGTACATACCTTTTAACTCAGCATATTCTATGATTCTATGATTTCCTATTTACTGTCTTGTTTAACAAAAGAATACATTTAGCTGGAGGTGATTTTACAGTTAAAAGGTAGCTTGATCACTTCAAAACTTTAGCCAACCTAAATTTCGTATTTAACAAATTGCTACACAGACTTTTAAAATGGACAATAAAACTAATCTGTGGAGTAGTTGAACTGCTCTGGAAGAAAGGTAGAGTTGAATTATTGGATATAACCTCAATCAGAAGCCCTTTTTACGTTTTCTCTCTAGGAGACTCTTGGGAATGGCAGAGTAAAATATGGGAGTTGGGTGGGTGATGTTTGTGTACAAATGAAGCCAACTTCAGAAACCCAGATGCTTTGCTCCGAAAACTCATAAAAGTAATCAAAATGCCTGTAAGACAGTCAGATAGCAAGCTGATGTGGGAAATGGGAATCATAAGCGCGTTGCCATGCCACTCAGCCATTCTCTGGACTGGTAAACAGGGGTGTAATATCTGTGTAGTAGCTTGTAGCCACTGTCTCCTACTAGGGACAGACACAGTCCCGATGGCAGAGCCACATCCCTGATGCACAGTTACAGGCAGGAGAACAGAGGAAGGATACAACTACACAGATTTAAGCAAGAAAATTGGGACATTGAAAATGTCTCTTTGTTCATATTCAGACAGATGTTACTTAGCATGACTGCTTTGGGGTATTTTAATCCCTTTTGACTCCTCAAGTGACCTGTGACTGCTCAAACCCAAGAGCAGGTAATGTGCCACAGCTTGTATATGCACATTTGGCCAACTGGGTCAGAAGAGGCAGATGTGTTTCAACAAAACGCTTTAGAGAACACAACAGATAAGCTAAGCAAAGAAGACAGTGGTGACAGAATTCGCCTTTCCTAACCAGGATGAAGTCCAACTGTTGTTTCTGGCAGCAACAACCCAGACTCAATCAAACCCAGGTGCAGAATCAGCCAGCTTGGAGGAGAAGTGTGTTTACATCTGCCCTTTTCTCACTCTAGGGCTCTGCTCAGAGGGAGGAACATGCTGTTGGGAGATAAATTTCCCTCCTTCTAATTATAGGCCTTGCCATCTTCTGCCCACTTCAACTGTAAATCGCCTAATCATAAACAATTCCTCTTCAAAGCTCAACACAGATTGGATGTAATTCCCTGACAACACCAATCTGTTCACAGTATTGCATGCAAAGGACAGAATAACATTAAAGATCTTTCAGCCTGCTGAAGGAGAGAAGATTGAAGAAAGAAAATAAAATCTGAAGTAAGCCACAAAAGTCATCACTCTTGTCACATTTTAGCAAGGAGTAGCAAATCTCTACAATTGGTCAAGGGAGAAGAGGGAAAACAACTTCCTTTTCCATTGATAAAAAAGCCCCACTTTGTCACACGCACTTTCCTTACTAGTAATTAGTAAAGAAAGTAAAAGGCAGATAGAGACTGCTGATAATCTTTTATTTACATTGGAAAGCTTCAATTATTCACAATGACCAAATCATTCTCACAACTAAACCGTACAAGATCACATTATTGCTATATTTGCCTGTTTTTTTCCCTCCTCCTCATTTGTTTTCTCATGTGGCAACTGACCATAAATATGAGTTTAGATCTTGTTAGAGAGTTGTCTATTCAAGTAATGTACTGCCTATGAACTATCCTTCAGAACTGGAATTGCATGCTGGAGAGACAGATAGCCAAAGTATTGCTGACAGGAGACGGTACATTTTTCCAAAAGGTGAGGATAATGGTATGCTAGCAGCACATGGTTTGTGCACTAGTACCTCAATCCAGTCATTGCTTTTTTGGGAAATAACAGAATACCGATATCAAATGCAACAATAATAATAAAGCAGCATTATTGGTAATGTTTTTGAAGTGATAGCTGCGTCAGGACCAACATCTAATTTTACATTGATGTATCTCAACTGAATGAAATGGCATTTTTGCTGATTTATGCCAGTATAGGGAGGGAACAAAATTAGGCCTTAAATTTTATACCTGTCTTGAAGTCCTGGCAAGAAGGCTGGAAATGATAATCATATTTTAACACTGCCAAATTGCTGAGTCTAAAAGTAATAATATCCAAAATGATCAAATCATATCTCATAACTCAATTTTGAGAAGCTTTCTGTTTCTTGATAGTAAACAACCATGAAGAGCTATTTATTTATATATTTAGTGGACTGATCTATCAAGAAGAATTTGGGGGAAAAAGTCTCTATTTTTAGATTGAAGAGAATATATTAACTTTATGTCTGATTATCACATAAAATGGGCTAAACATATTTGGTGCAAAATAATCACCACCTTTCTATATATATGAGAAATTGACAATGAAGGTAGGGAAAATAGCAGAACCCAAAATTTATGAAGTACGAGAAATAGAAGAGAGAAAAGACAGCTCAGTAAATCAAGCCACAGTTACTTAGTGCAGATGGTTCTGTAGTTGATCTATACTTGGGGGAAATCACTGGCATTGCTAATTGGAACTGGGAGGTAAATTAGACCCCCTATGCATAGAATCCAAAATATTTATATCTCAGAATATAAACACTGTAGTAGGATGCATATACACCAAGTAAATATGGTCTTTGTTAATTATCACCATAGCAGATGTGTACATGCAGAGTGTGCTTCTAAGTGGGTGATCTTAAAAAAAAATAAAAAAAGTCTTTCTTAACACTGATATTATTATCCTATACTGAAAATGTTACCTCATGAAAAAGTGATCTAACAAAGCCAGTCTGAACAAATCATGTTTAATTTAAAGAAAAGGTAAAATAGCCTATTCACTCATGTGGCAGTGGGATAGTTTGCTTCCAATATTACAAAAGGTTTGTGTTAATTTTTTTGTCGTCATTATAAGAATAACTACTCTTAGAGTTTTCTCCATAAACTTGTGGAGAAAAAGACACTTATTTTTGCATCACCATCTGGTTTGAGTCTGATTATTTGGCTGATCTGCTGAAGTGTTTTCCGAGTGATCATTGTTTTAGCTTGTACTGTCGGATGCCATCCAAAGGTCCAGCATGGGCAGATGTGGCTGTAATATAAAACAAGAGCTGCTGCAATAAAACATGTCTTCTACCCCTGCCCCAAACACCCTCCCTTCTTACATTAGGTGATCCATGACTGGATGTTCTACATTTGATTTCATTGTTTATACACTCTACAAACATCATCAGGGAACCAAAATAGATGGTGATGATGTAAGCCATGTGAGATTCATTAATTAACACTATCTAAGGAAGAAGAAAGAGAACAGTGATTTTTTTCTCCAATGCTATACATTTCAGAAGGAATACAGATGTCACACAAATATTTATGAAAAACATAGAGAGAAATTAAAAGATTGAAACCTGTTTTGGTTTGAAAAGAGTTATGAAAACTTCCCTGGCAGAGGGAGGATGAACCACAACCAAGTGCTAGAACTTTTATGTATAAAGAAAAGAAAACAGACCCCTGTACTTTTATAATGCACATTCATAGCTAGAAATTGGACTTTTACCTAAATTATTGGAAAAGCCTTTATTTTTCAGAACTTTTAAACGAGCACATAATTTCAATGTAGGAATCAAATAGGTGCTCAAAAGTAATTAGGGGGATGTAATTAAACAGATAAGCATCTGCAAATACGGGACACTGGTGGGGAGGCACCCAAGATTCATTTTACCTTCATTTCGGCTTTAACTTAGTTGAAATGTCAAGGGTAGGAGCTTAGGCTCAGTTAAGAAAGCAAGCAGTATTAGTAATTGAGATAGAAGATATTATTGTTAGATATTTTTGACTTCTACACCTAAGGCAGCTGCCCAGCACCTCCTTTAACAATCAGATGAGAAGAAGGATATCTTTAACAATGAACTCATCTATCTTATTTGGAATCTAATTTGGCATGAATGGAAATTACATTTTTTTACTACAAATAGTGCAAAGAATTCAGACAACTAGATCAGGTGTACTGTGTAATTCTATCATTCTATCTACAATATAGATTCCAGCTTCTGGTCAAAGGAAGTCTGTCCTATCTCTCTGAATTGAAGAGTGGGATACTGATTTTGGGAATGGCATGAAATGTCCTTCTAAAGTGCTTGTGTCCCTCCATTGACTTAAAAGAAAATTTGAATACCTAAATTACATTGCACTTTTATCTCAGCACACAGAAGTAACAAGAGACAAGGACAGAGAAATTAACTGAGAATATTGTATACAGGAAAAAAATTGTTTGCAGACTATTCAATAGTCTTCAATATTGTTGGAAATAAAAACATATTTATGGGACAAGGCATCTACTCCAAACGTAATAATTTTGCAAGTTAGACTGTATAACATATACATCTAGAGAGTGTTCTTTTAGTCTCCCTACAAGTACTTAATAAAATAAAAGGGTGTCTCTTTTATGAACGCAACAGTTTTAAATATCTCTCATTTTTAGATGCATTCATAGACTGTATTTTCCCAAAATACATGCTCATATTTGGATCTCGTAGTAGAATTCATTCTTGGAGCTGTGACAAGTCATTAAGTGTAACAACAACAACAACAGCAACAAAAAGAGTAGTAGTGGTTACTTAAGTAAAATAATACTAATAGAGAAAGTCTACCAACAAAACCAGCCTAAAAATGCATTTGGCATTGTCTATACTACGCTGGACTCCAGAGATCCTGGTACTCTCACACAGCATAGTGGCATGCAGAGAGCCTAATTTGCCTCTGGATTTGAGATGACTGCATTTGGTGAGTTAAAACTGAGCTCCAAGGGGTTTATCACTCCAGGATGATCCTTGGCCTGGTGTGCCAAGGCTCAGTTGGCATTAGCTTGGTGGTATCTGCATTTTGCAGGTGTACAAATTTTCTTATCTCTTTTTATTGCTACATTGAATAGATATTGCCCCCCAACCATTGTGATTCCTCCATCTGGCATGCATCTCAAAGCTTACTGGCTAGTTTTTATCCAATTTCAAGATACATGTTCTCATTTGAGATCCTGAGCATATTCCAAATGCACTCAGGCATTGCTCCAAATAACAGCAGAGATAATCTTCATCGAGGATAATGCAGGATCCTAGGCAAATGAACTCTGCTCACAACATAGCTGTGTGCCTGCAGAAATTAACTATTAGTTACATTTTGGGCATAAACACTAAAGCTTACAAATTAATCCAAGGAATTCCAGCAGTCTAACAGAAAAAAAAAAAAAAAATGCCCGAAGCTGAAAATAACAGAGTAGAAAAAGCAATGAAATATTGACTGTGTAGCACAGGAGGGTAAACACAAGAACAAAGAAACTGTAAGGAATGGGTAGATATTGAAAAAGTAGATATTGGACCTGATTTTCAGACTGCAAGCCAAGACTTACCATTTTTTTCTAAAAGTTATATTGCACAAACTAATGAGAAGCTGAGAAAGAGGGACATCATTTAGAAGAACAATTTTTTTTTTTACTTGGTAGATAGATAATGAGTTGCAGGCATCTCACTACTGTCCATCTTGCAGAGTGCACATTCTTTATTCAGATACACATTCCTGAAACTGAACATCAGTGTTTTAATGCCTCAGTGGTAATGCACTGAGGAAAAGTACTTCTTCAAATGTTTGCTCTTCGTGAGGGCAATCCTGTTCGAGGAAGTTAATATTTATAAATCATGAAAAATGATCAGTACTTTTGGTTCTATTGCACCTCAGTTTTGAAATGGAAAAGTGATGTAGACAAGAGATAATGAGTCTTTGTTTTCAGCAAGAGTTGAAATAAAGCATTTTCCAAGGTTTGCATTCATATAACGTGGCATTCATGCAGGTTAATAAGTCCCTCTCATGTTAATTGAACTCTACCTCTGAAGAGGATCTGAAAGTGTAGGTAATTTTAATTTATTTTCAAGTGTTGTATAAGGGTAGTATCTCAATAAAATGGATTTTGATATTTATACATAAGCTTTGTCTTGCATTTTATCTTTTTAAAAGAGTTTATTACTGCGGTTTATATTTTATGTGGTTACATAATATATTACAGCCTGTGAGAGGTGGTGAGCACACTTCAGCTGAAGGACATGCCTATGATTAATGGAGCTTAAAGTCCATACACCCTAAATTAGGTTTTAGAACTGCAGTGTAATTTTTATCATGTAACAAGAAAATTCATTTACAAAGACTATCCCACAGCTTCGAAAGTCACTATAAAGATTAAGTTCCCTTAGTCAGAAGGTGGGAGATTTAATTTTGATTTTTTTTTAATCAGATTATCAATCTCCTCAAGGAATGCTAAACAAATTGAAAATGCTGCTTTTGTTTTTCATGGGTTCACAAAGTATTTATCAGGTATCCATATATCTATCAAGGTTTCTTACTCCATTATAATTACCTCTGTGTTGGACTGGGTTACTGTGGGCATGACACGAACAAAGATCCTTCCTATGAAACATCCTAAAAAGAATAGATTATAGGCTCTGGATGCTTTAAGGCTGCAGGAAGAAGGTGACAAAATATGACATGATCCAAAATCTACTGTTCTTCACTTTAAGAGAAAGTAGTCAGTGGAGCCAGAAAATATTATAAACTAGGAAGAGATTAATGTATAGCTTCAAATAAGGACCTGAAAGTGTAGTACAATTTTCTGTGTAGGACACATTTCAATAAATTTTCTTTGGCTGTACTTGCAATGCTCATTTGCCTACATCATACAGATATTTGGGGAATGAAATTGCACCAGCTTGTTTGTAGAAAGCAAATTTTAAAGTTCAATTACTATTCAGAAGAAGCAAACAGTACAGTCAAATGTAATTATAAACTACTGGTCTTCTCTCTTAAAGCCTTAATTATAAACCCACCCAATCTCCCATTTTTTATTTGCCACTGAGTCATCAAGTTGACTGTGCTGGGAAATGTCAGCCTGCATCACCCATCAAGATAATTTTCCTTCTGTATGCTTTCTTCCATGCTACAACTGATATTCCAGAGCAACTGCTCCTAAGACTCTGCTTTGTCAGTGCATTAATCATCTTCAGATGTCAAGTAAAAAATCTTCTCTCCTATGATGTCTATAAATAGGGTAAGTAACTGATAGGTTGTGACTAGTGCCAAAAAAAAAAAAAAATCATTTTTGCCTCATATTTCCCTTATTTCCTTAACTCTTAGGTTCATAGAATCATAGAATCATCAAGTTTGGAAGAGACTTTTAAGACGATCAAGTCCAGCTGTCAACCCAGCACTGTAACCCCTAAACCACTAAACCACACCATCCACACCTCCTGGCCAAATCCCCCTAGTTTATATACTGAGTTTGACTTTCTCTGGTATGAAACACCCCTTTGGCCAGTTCAGGTCATCTGTCCTGGTTATGCTCCTGCTCAGCTTCTTGGGCATCAGAAAGGAAGTTGAAAAAGGAAATTGAGAAGTCATTGACTTGTGTAAGCACTACTGAGCATCAACTAAAACATTAGTGTTTAACCTCATTTTTCTCATCCTTAATCCAAAACACAGAACTGTACCAGTTACTAGGATGAAAATTAAATCCATTCCAACTGAAACTAGGACAATCTTGAAAGGATGAATAAGTGACTTTGGAGAAAATAAGGCAAATGGATTTTCTGTGCTAATACACCCTAAGGATAGAGGGGTATGTTTAAATATGATTTGAAATCTCTCAGAAGCTCCTATCAAACTCTCTTGGAGAAACTGCAATCAGTGAAAGAATTACATTTTTCTTGGCTTTGGTTTGGGTTTTTTGTCTGGTTGAGGTTGGTTTTGTTGTTGTTTTGCTTGGTTTGTGGTTTTTCTTTTTTTTTCTTGTGTTTTTTGTTGTTGTTCTTGTTTTTTGTTTTGTTATTTTGGCTTGCTTTTTTTTTTTTTTTTGTGTAGCAGACCTTGTACTTTATAAAGTAATTTACATAATGTAGGATAGTCAGTGACATTTGGAAAAATAGATCAAATCAGAGAAGTCCAGGTTGTTGATTTATGGAGCATAAACAGCATAAAGTCCAAGTTAGAGTTCAAAGCAGAGCAGATTTTTTTTCTTCTCTAAATTTAACAGCAGAACCAAAAATTTCAATTACTTCAGGACTATCCTGTGGCTTTGAAAGTCACTACAAAGATGAAGTTCTGCTAAACAGAAGGTAGGGAGGGAATTTAATTTGAATTTGGGAGAAAAATCAAATTACTAATCATCTTGAAAAAAAATGAAATAGTTGAACACATGGAGACAAAACAGAGTAAAGTTATTCTAAAGTAATTTTTTTCATGGAACTACTTATAGGACAAAGTTTTTCTCAGTATTCTTATCAGGATTTTTACTTTTTGCATTCAAATTCTTCTATATTTGAAACGTGCATGGCATAATTTTAATGGGCAAAAACCCCTTAAAAAGCTGTTATAGCTTTTGGTAAAATAATCTTACCTATTCACCATAGAACCACATGCAATCTTAGTGGGAAAGGGTGGGAATCTCCTGGTCTTCAAAGTAATATAGCTCAGTTTTAGGACTGAGATGTTTTTTTGAGTACCAGCTTTGTGTAATTGTATGAAAAAGTCCCTGAATGCTACAAAGATAATCATAGGGGATGCTGCATTTTTTATTTCTGTTTTCAGTACTAGGATAATACAAGTATGCCGCATAGAATAAATTGTCCAAACTTGTAACTTCCTAACAAAATCTGTGGGAGATACTACTACACAGATTTTAATCAAAGCAGCATTTAACTACATTTACTTTTTCTGGGTCTTATCCCAGTTTTTTAAGGCCACACATTTTCTGTAATTGGTCTGAATATGTGCTCATGAACATTTGATTACACATCTCCTGAATCCAAGAGATAAATCCTTTACCTAAGATCAATCACATTTAAAAGAAAGCACATGCTTCAAAGACTGTTAAAAAAAAAAAAAAAAAGAAATGCAAATGTAAACAAAGTCATGGTTTTTCATGTTGATAGGGTGTTTCACAAAAGTGACTTGTACTTGAGAACATTGTTAAACATGCTTGTTCTCACCAGAATGATCAAGAAAAATGTGTGAATTCACAGTATGGTCTTTGGCAAAACATTTGAACATTTAATGAGAGCACTCTTCATTATGGAAATACTACTTATTTGCTCAAAAGATCTTGACCTGTTGTCCTCCAAGGCCTGGGGAAGAGTTGGATTTGACACTTTACTACTGTTAAGAGTTCTTTGTATAATGGAAATTTTGGATGAAAATCATAGGAGATGCTGTATTATTCATACTAATAATGATTATTACCAATAGAGAATTATTGAACCTAGTTAAAGGAATGGAAAAACCTGTCAAACTTTCAGCTGAAATTTCTGGTTTGGTTCCTGGTTTAGTGTGTGCAACAGTTGGGTCCAAATGTCAAAGATCATAAGGTTAAGAAAACTGAAAAACTGGATTGCATGTCATAATTTCAGTTTAAAAATAAGAAGCTCTTAATTTTTTCTCATGTTTTTTTTTCTTTGAAAATTTCCTGTTTATAAAAACTGATGTGTTTCTATTTCATGGCAAGTTAACCTGTCTCGTGTTTTCTCTGATTTTTATTCAATGCACCATAACATGCTGTAGGGTGTCTGACACTTCTTCGCATATGTACAGATAAGCTGTAGGCACAGAACATCAGCTTAAGGTAATTGAAATCAGAAAGTCTTATATCTTCATTTTTTGGTTCAAATTAGTCAATGAAGTGTGCGATGTGCATGGTGTAAATAACAGCAGAATTAGAAGCCCTTAGTCTCTAATTACGTTAGGTGAAGTTGTATATGAATAAAACATAAGAGAATGTTGACATAATTTGTTGTAGACATTAATTGTTCTCTCAACTGAATGTTCAATGCTGCAATTTTTGAGGGGTTAATTAATTAAAACGAGCTAGATCATACTGCTCAGGCAGTACTGAATTTAGATTACTCAATGAGCAATTTGATCTTATCCAGTGATGCTGTTGCAAGTCCTCTGTTGGAACTGGGAAATAATCTTCAGTCAAGTAAATAATTTCTCACAGCTTGTAAAGTATAAAGCATTTACAAACTCTCTGTAATAGGCAAGGTTAAAAACAAACTTTTGCCAGAGTTTCCAGGAAGAGTGTCAGTCAGAGCTGAAAGATTTCAAAATGCTTGATATTTTTCGGCATTTAGTTCCTTTCAGAATCTACTATCAGCATGCAGTGCTGCAAAGGCTTGAAATGGTCCTGTTTAATTTGGTTGTGTTTGGATTTTTTTGTTGGTATTGTATGGGTTTTGGTTTTGTTGGTTTGGCTGTTTATTTATTTATTTATTTATTTATTTTATGACAGTAAATTCCTAGTCCTGCCACTGAATTCAGTGTAGTCCATATTTTTGTAACTATGGGGATGCCTAGCAAGAACATCTATTTCTATGTTGCAGTTTGCAGAATATCCTTATACTTTCCTTTGCTGTCCAGCTTTTCCTTTTCTGTCACTGAGACTACCTGCTAACACCACATCCCAGCATGATTTGGGAATGTTTTTGTAGGACTTCACTGCTAAAGGCTAAGGAGCTAGAATTGTAGCTGAAAAATTGAAATATGAATTAAATCCCACACATTTTGATTGAAATACTTTAAATCTGACTTAGCAAATTTAAATTCCTCAAGCTATATTTAAGTACATACACAGAAATGTCTTAATTTTTTTCAGAAATATAATCAGCTATAAATTCTTTCAAAAGTTAAGCTACACAAATCTGTAAAGAACTTTTTTCCTGTAAGCTCCTTAATATGTATTGAGAAACCATGCAGACTTTACATTAAAGGCAATATTTTTCCTTTTGATTAGCATTTCTTTCTAGCTATGCTTTTTCATATCATCGATCTATACAATAACACTCCTTCAAGAAGAGGTATTAGTTTCAGCCATAGAAAAATGTGTACAGAAATAAATGTGTGACCTATTTTAATGCATTTTGTATGTCTCTGAATTAGTAAATACAAATAATATTAATCTGAATCAAGATTTTTAAACAGACAGTTAATTCAAACAAAATACACTCAAAGTTCAGTATTTTTTTTAGTAAACAAAAAATTTGAAGAAAAATTGGCATAATTATTCCTAGTTAAAACTTCTGAACACAGCATGGAGTGAAGTCACACTTTTAAGACCTAAAGTGTGTGGGAGGCATACTTGTACAGGAGTTGTCTAGAACTTTATGTTGTCTCCTTCTAGAATACAGGATAATTTTCCCTCTTAAAATATAATATATTTAAGAAGATTTATTATTTAAGATGGTCCTATATATGGTCCTATAAATGGTCCGATATATAGTTTTAAAAATAAACGTTTTGATTGTTTATTATTATTATATTTTATTTTTCATATTCACAGTCTAGACACGAGAAGAGAAGAGAAGAGAAGAGAAGAGAAGAGAAGAGAAGAGAAGAGAAGAGAAGAGAAGAGAAGAGAAGAGAAGAGAAGAGAAGAGAAGAGAAGAGAAGAGAAGAGAAGAGGAGATCTGTCTTTAACAGCCAGCAAAGCAGCTAAACATTTTCTAATTCTATTTGGAAGTCTCAAAGTCAGATGCATGTTTAGTCTCCTTGAAGTGACATTGATGAGCTTAAACTACTGAAGCTAAATAAAACCCTTTGGAGTTTAACTTTTCCATAACATAAAAAAAAAACACTCTGCAGCATACATCCTTCACTTTACCTAGTTGAGCAGTACTGAATCAAAATTAATTGTCTTTGAAATGCATACGCTTTACATCTTGAAGGCTAATCATCACTAGAAGAAATGTCTGCTATATAATGAATAAATTCAAGCTAGAATGAAAGAGTCTTTCTTTTTCATATTCTCTGATCGTAATTTGGCATGCTAACATTAATCTGTGAAGAGACAGAAATCTTAGCCAAATAATGGAGAATTAGCTTTGACTGAGTTACTAACTTGCTATGTCACCTTGATAAAGTTGGAGAAACACATTCTATACCTATTCTGATGAAAAAAACATAACAGAAGAAAAGTTACTGACGAAATCCATGTTTTCTTCCAATCTTCTCTTCTAAAACCACAGAAGTGCCTTTATAATAAAAGATGTCTTTAAGACAACTTTGAAATCCTGTAGATATCTTCACTCTAATCTAATGACCTAGTTCATGTCCCTGCTCTTCTGCAGCAGTGGGGATGCATTTGCCTGAGTTAGTGTTCCAACCTCCCAGCTCCCACATAAAGGACAGGCAGCAGTTCCTACATGCAGCAAGGTGATCTGGAACTCAGAACTGAGACAAACCCCTATTTTAGTCCCCATGTTTTAGTGAAAGAGATTGTAACTAAATATGATAGAAAGGCTGTCAACTTATATTTCTTGTATGAAAAACATGGGATTCCTACTATTAAATATCCATCCGTAGATCTTGTGAGGCTCACTGGAAGTGCATGTTTTTAATCTTTGACAGTTGTTTAAACACACTAATCTTTGTTATTGTCTGTTTCTAAATTTTACCTGGATACCGCAGGAGAGGCAGAATTGGTGAACAGTTTGCAAAGTCATGATCCAAAACCTCCTGACTCTAGTAGAAATCTGACAGCAAAACAAAAGTTCTGCATTGAAGCAGAAACAATAGAAGTGAAGCTCTGCTTCAGTGCACCCTGGGACTGCCAAGACCTTGCTCCAGGAAAAGTCCTGCAACTTGATCAGCCAAAGGCATATGACAACCTGCCCTTATGAATGACAGTGAGAGCCTGCTGGCAGCTTCAAGGGTTACACAGCTGTCCAGGAAACAAACTTGGAAACAAACATTACATGTTTGCAGCATGCTCGCCCGAAGTTTAGATGTTCTCTGGTTTACAGCACGATTCACAAACTGCAGCGCTTCCATCATGGTGGGAATACTGCAGTCCCGTGCAGATGAGGGAAGGCTGCATGCACAGCACCTCAGATGTGAGTACACAACTCACGTGGAAGGGCAGTGGCTAAACAGAACTTGACTTAGGTTGATATGGGAAAAAGAACTAGGAGATAATATTATATCTGCTATTGCTTACTAATGGAGAGTTTCTGGTGAGTGAACACAATAAGGGATGACTTCAGCTCTGGTGCTTGAGGCAGCTCAGGGAAATGCTGACATGCACACTCACACACACAAGGACCCACCACTGAAGGAATCACTGACAAGCTACACGTCAGTGTTAGAGGATCTAGGGTACAACTGTATGGTTAGCTCTAATCTCAGCACACTGCTGTTGTGACAACATATGGAAAAAAATTTCAAGCTGACATGCACTGAAGAGTCAGAGACTGCCTTGTTATTCATTGCTGAAGTACAATAGTGTTCAACAAAATAATAATATTCTGTATCTTCAGCCTGTGAAGTGCTGCAGGAAAATCCTATTGTGAGTGCCACAGAGAAATAAAGACCAAGGTATATGGAAACTCAGGAGGAGACAGATTACAGGCAGATAATACTACACAAGTGACTAATGGGTTTTCTATTATGATAATGCAGCAACTTCAGCAGAAGAATAATTAGAGATAGATAAGCACAAGGAAACCTGTGGAGCAAATAAATTGAAGTTTTAAACAAATATTTCTCTACGTGTGTCAGATTTTCATTCAGAAGCCAACAGGAAAAGAAATCAGCAGTTTCCTGAAGTGCAGCATTTTAGGGCTCAGTGAATATTCATACTGTTTTACAAAATCTGTAAATAAAGCCAGCTTTGTTAATATAGGGATTTTCTCCACTACGTTCCTTTAGGCAATTATTGCTTTTAAGCAAATACTTTTGTGAACATATTATCTTTTTAAAAGTCCATAGATGATATATTAACTCTTAGTTTTCTGTCTTTTACTGATTTTTGGTAGGTTTATTTGTTTCAATGGTGTTTTATTTTTCCATGTGTTGCTTGTATGCTTACTTTATTGAAATGCTAAAAAATCCTTCCTTTAGCTGCAGGTTGTCTTTATCCAAGGTTCAGATATTAAACTGAAAAAATAATAAACAAATTTATATCGCTTTTATAAAGACAGTGTATGTGTATGACAGGCCAGCAGAAACTTGGTGATATCAGCCCCAAATAAGATGTCCCTATCAGCTATTGGAATAGAAGACTGTTTTCCAAAGGGGTCAGATTCTGCTTTTTTTGCTTATACTGAATAGGACTTTATTCAGTGAGTCATTCCAGTTAATTGTGCTCACAGAATGATAATAGTCAGCATGACTAACTGGATCATGACATGGCCTAAATTTAAAGATAATGAAATCGTATTTCTTATAAATACTTGATAGTCTTTACCAGTTTCATGTCATGACGACTTCAAATTGTCGTACTCTGGGAATTTATTTTGGTTAGCAACTTAAAGCAGTGGCAATTGCTATGTGTATTTGTGTGCTATGCCATCTGTGTAATGGTTTCATGTTCACCAATTTTGTTTCCCAAATTTAGTACAGTGGTCTGAGTGTTTTACTCTCTTTTTCCCTCTGTGAGATAAGATCAGGAGAAAAGGAAAGCAGGCCCAAAGTTACAGATATAAAGATAGATTTATTAACAAACACTAAAACAAGAGAATGAAAATCAAAATGAAACTTTTCAAAACAGTTCCCTCTCCCCCACCAGCTTCTTTTCTTTCTCACAGACTATGTATAAAGACAAAACTCAGAACTCTAGGTCAGTACCACTTATAAAATACTCTTTCATCAGTCCTTTTAAAGAGAGAATTCTCTCCTGATTTGTTTTGGTAACTCTCCACAAGAAAGAACAGTCTGCTTGTGGCTTTTAATTCTCATAAAAGCAGCTGCCTGGGGAACCTCTGCAGTTGTGAACCTCCCATATCATGTAGTCTTTCCTGTAGTTACATATGGGCCACGGACTCATGCATACTGGGGTATCATTTTAAAAATGAACAATTCAAACACAAGGGATAATTTTCATCTCAAGGAACAGAGATCTCTTTTCATTTCTTCACTGATGCAGAGGGCTTCTTATCTCATCTCTCTCTGTTCAAACATCTCATGGGATCACAGGATCACAGCTACAAATTCAACATTGACTCAATCAATTACAGATATCTTTGCTCAATCCATCTCCCCAATTCATATTGTCCATGATTTAAAGGAATATTCTATCATATTTAACAAAAAGATTTTGGAGTATCTTATGCTAACTTAGATTTTGCATTTGTTGTTTTGTGAAACAATTTTTTAAACTGAAACTACTAGCAGTCATACTTTTTCATTCCACATTATCCTTCATCTTTAGGGGAATGGGATTTTTAGAAGTGCTGGAGATGCTAGTAGACCCTCCAGAATCCTTACTTCCTTTCCAAATATGGCTTCAATTAAAAAAAGAAATTGTCTGTTCAAATGTGTGTGTACACAAGAAGAAAAAGCACTTGATAGGTGTATTAAAGGAAAGGAAGTCTACAGGAGCAGGCTATGTACTAAAAAGGCAAGTTGTGGGGGAAGAAAACCAGCCTGGATGAATGGTGAGCTTTAGCTGGAATTCAAGAAGAAAAATCATCTTTGGAAGAAAGGGCAAGAGCTCAGGAAGAGTATGAGAATGTTATTAGGTCATGTGAAGAGAAAATTAGAAAGCTCAGCTAAAACTCAATCTGGCAAACTCTGCAAATGACACTAAAATAGTATTTTTATAAATACATTATCAACAAATGAAAGAATAAAGAAAATTTTTACCATTCATTGGATGTGGACAGGAACATTTTCAGCAGGGATGAGGAAAAGGCTGAGGTACTTAATGTCACTTTTGCCACAGTATTTAAGAAAAAGATGAGTTATCCTCAGGGCAACTAACCACTGAGCTGGGAGACAGGAATGGGGAGCATCCAGAACAAAGTAGTAAATGATATTCTGGGCCACTTATGAGGAGTGTCTGAGGGAGCTGGGGTTGTCTAGTCTGGAGAAAAGAGGCTCAGGGGTGACTTTATCTCTTTCTACAATTACCCAAAAGGGGTTTATACAGACATGGGGATCAGCCTCGTTTCCCATATATAATTAGTGAGAAGACAAGAGGAAATGTCCTCAAGCTGTGCCCAGAGAGGTTTGGGTTAAATATCAGGAAAAGATTTCTTTACTGAAAAGGTTGTCAAGCATTGGACTGGACTGCCAAGGGAAATGGCTAAGTCACCATCCCAGGAAGTGTTCAGGACATGGCAGGATGTAGGACTTAGTGCTTAAGTGTAGGGCTTAGGTTTAGTTGACATGGTGGTATTTGATTAAAGGTTGGACTTAGTGGTCTTGGAAGCCTTTTTCAATCTTAACAATTCTGTGTTTCTATGATTCTAGTCTATATTTATGTATATCAAACGAACAGCACACCCAATTAATCTATCAGTGCACCTAAATCATGGCCTTTTGGATTACAGCTCTCAGGGTCTGAGGCTGTAGTCAGCCACAGTGAGCCATTGGAACTCAGGTAATTTAAGATGCTAAGTTTCCATTTCCACCTACACAAGTTTAACATTGACTCCTTTTCAGAGGTTACCTTCCCCCCAGCTATTCTGGAATAACATTCCATATAATTATGCCATAAATCCAGTCCCATCAAAATAATGCAGCTTAGGAAGCCCTATTAATATAAGCTTTTAAGGTATATTACTTGGACAGAACTAGGCTAGGTGCTACTTGTGCAGGTTTTTTTGTAGATCTAAGGCCTGAGTAATCCTGGACAGGCAGTAAGCATTGTTAAATAATTGTTTGCTCTAACTCAAATATAACCACCAGAATTTTTGATGATGGCTTTGCTTTTTCCTTATTTTTTTTTTTTTTTCAGATTTTGAAACTGCAAATACAGTACTTAATTCATAAGGCTGTTGAAGCTCAAGTAACATCAACAAAGTGATTTGAAAATTTCAAAAAGTTATAAAAAGTTACAGGAAAAAAACTTCATGTCAAATATCTGTGTGTCAGACCAGCAAGAGCCTGTTCATATAGAACAGTAACCAACCCTAGGGCTTCAGGACAATTATTTATGTACAGTTTGTGAGAACAACATCAATGTGTCAGGGCATTGCACAGCCTACATGGGACATTGCAAGTCTGAAATTATAGACATTTTGGCCATCATTACCCTTAAAATACAATCCATAAGCTCAGAAATCTTGCCGTTATACGACTTTTAGCCTGACCCCTCCAGAAAGTTGGGCTTACACAATCATACCTGTGATCAATATCTGTACTTATACAGATCTTTCCTCCCTTAACTTTGAGATGTAATGACCAGTATCAGTCACGAGTAGAGGAAATCAAATATTTTCATGAAAAGGACTACCCAGGCAAAGGAAAGAAATGTTATGCATCTATGACTAAGATACTTCTCAGTTCACCAAGCCTGAGAAAATATCATGGCCCAACCAAATTTACAGAACTAATCAGAGGAGCAACTGATTATCAAGAGATGAACTCAAGATGAACTGATTATCAAGAGATGAACCAGAAGTACACGTTATTTGGCATCACATCTCACCAATGAGTTGCAAATCTTCCAGCTGCACAGAAATATTCAATAGGATATGCAGGACCACTTACTGCACTTTGTTGTTTCTTCTTTTCATTTTGATACCAGAAACTCATTGGGTGTGAGATCCAAAAGGGCCATCATAATGGCACTATAACTTAAGATTTTCTGTATCATATTTTTGGTGTATTGTCCAGCCTTGTAGTACATTGCTCTTCTGCTCTGCTCTGCAACTGTGTGGTATGTCACTCTTCTGCTCTCCTTTACAAATTCACTGAAGTTTTTGATGAGGAAGAGGCGCTGGGGCCTTATCTTCATTTTTAAGGGGAGTGACTGATATAGACGTATTAGTATGTCTGTTACAGCTTTCTCATGCAGGCCTCTTCATTTCACCAGTCCCAAGTGACTTCTGAAAGCTAGAAGAGTAGATGATGATTCAGAGGAGTAGCAAACTGCAATTGATCTGTAAGAGTTGAAGCAGTCAGCAGCCTTGCTAGAAGTCAAGCCAAGGCATGGGGAGACCTGGCTGGAGCCCTGGAGATTTTCCTTCAGAAAATTGTCCTAATTCTTTTCTCTCCTTTTGTATAAATGTAATCTGAAAAGACACAAGCAATAGTACAGCTGTTTTTAGGTGAGACTGCATCTCTAAGTATTAGTTTTTAGGAGATGCAAGAGGGAACTTAAAATTCTTTCTTTAAATTTTTGCCTAATTTTACTACTTTGCAGAATTTATTCATGAAAAAATAATAACATTTATTTGCTTCTCTAGAAAACAATTTTCTTCCCTCTTTCAGCTAGTCATTATTTTTGTTTCAGTAACAATTGTAATGGGTTTCTAAATGATTGAGACATATAATATTGGGTAGATGTCCAAATTCTTCTGTAAATTTGCTTACCTCTCTTTTCCTTTCAAGCATAATGCTGAGTCATTTTTACACACCTTGAAAGCACAAAGTATTAACACAGGCTATTTTTTATTAAGAAGTTGTGGAAAATTGTGTGGGATTTCTTTGGCAAAAAAGCTTAGTCCAAATGTGGATGCCCTGACGGAAAGAGTAGTAACTCTGTGAAAAATTGCAGGAACACTGACAAATGAAACTTGTCACAATGCCCAAGAATTGGCACTTGTTAACAGTGAAAGAACAGGGTGTCTATCACTGCATTCAACAACAAGGCTTACAAATGAATAGATTAATCATTGCTCATTTTAGAGGATTATTAAGGTTTTAATGAAATTGTCAGAACAGTGGGATACTGAGACTAGCAGAGCCAATGATATTTTACACCCTGTATTAAAGAAACTATTATAAATGATATTTAAATGTGATTTTGGCTGTAGACAATTATTGGCACAGTTGTTTTTTACTTTTCTAATTGATCATCTCACACAGCTTCTTGCTTTGGATGAGTTCATCTGAGGGCTATATCTAGGTAGCAGGATGCCTCATACTTCAGCATGCTGACTTCTGCACATTAAACACATGAAATCCTGCTCAGTCAGGAGCAAACAGTAAAAACACTAATTTGGTGAAAAAGGATGCTTTTATCTGTTACACTTAATATCTTCCTCTGTACACCTCATGGAGCAGTCTGAAAGAATCACGGTTGGAAGGGCAATAAATTTTAAAATGGCAAGACTACCTAAATTTAAGTCAGCTCTGTGCCTGAAATTGTCAGATAAATTTTTTTTTTCATTAAGGTTCTTGTTTTTTCCGATATGTATACAAAGGGAAATGTAAGTAGCAACATGTGTAAGATATGTTTAGGAATTAATTGTAGAGGAGTTCCCTGTTGAGCTGCATTTATTAACCTTTGGGAGGAAAGAGCTAAAAGGGGAAGAATGGTGATGAGGATGATAGATTCACTCAAGTGACCGTGCAGCTGGGAATGCCAAGGCCTGGAGAATAACAGTGTGGGAAATGCCCTATATTATGCCTATTGGTGTTTATCCTCTGTTTTGAGAAGTAGAATTTCTGTATAGAGACTGCATAGGTGTTTTTAGAGACTTGGAGATACTCTTCTGAACATGCTTGAGCTTCCTGTTTTGGGACAGAGAAGATCAAAGCTCAGAGATCATAAAAAACCACAGGGAGATCACAGCATGGTGGAAAACTACAAAATGTGTTACTTAGTATTCATATACAAATTACCTTAGCACTTTCCCAAATGGCATATTATTATTTAGAACATGCTGCAGTCAGACATAACAACTGTAGGGAAGAGACAGAGTCACTGACAGGTACATGAAGAAAAATATTTTTGGCAGACTTTATCAAGTCTGTGTTACAGCCTCACAGCAGCAGATGAGATCACAATGTGCTAATGTCTGCACAACTGATGATTTCCCATCTCACTTCCCTCCTCCCAGCACCTGACCTACTTTACATCACTTTACCCTGACGGGCTGTATAAAGCACTTGAAAGCCTTCAAACCATGGAGATCTCGTAATGCTCCAGATACAAACCCTCAGTTATTACTGTCCATCATTTATGTGCTAGAAACATCCCAGTGGCCGTTCACAGGCATAAATTATCAATCTGTGTCAGGCAACTGTTTTAGTACCAGAAGCACTCTACTGCTAAGGGAGTTACAGCTGTCCTGAACTATTAGTTGCAGATAAGAGTTTCAGCAAACACTTTAAGAAACTCTCTTCTCCTCTCTGGTTGGTATTCTCTGGGCTACTACTGCCCTCTAATAGAACATAAGAGATATTTTTTATTGTACAGAGAAAAGTTACGGAATTCCTCACACAAACTATCAGTATTTCCAAAAAAAGAAATGTAGAAATACATCACACTGTTCTTAAACATCTAATTTTAAAACATCAAAGAGTTAACCTGGCCAAATGAATATTTACATAACCTTTCTCTCTTATTAGTATAGAACAAGTACCTCAAAATAGAAAATTTAAATAAATTTAAAAAATTGAGGATGGAGAAAAACTTTGGAAAATTATGCATGCCTGTTAGGAAGGTGAGCGTGGCAGACAATACAAATACATAATTATAAGCAACTATCATTACAAAAATGTTCTGAAATAGTTAAAATATTGCACACAGGATACATTCAGAAAAAAACCCCAACAAATTAAAAACCCATCAAATGAATAGCTATTAGCTGCATTATGTTCCCTCCACTGCTTTACCCACAGGCATTGTACCATTATTGCAGTTATTGTATATCACAAATTACAGACCGTCTCCAATATTTGCTACCATAGAATTACAGCCTCAGGGAGCGCCAAGTTTTCTGCCATCAGCATTCAGGACACTACCTTTGCGAGGATAACAAAAGAAATCAAAGCAGACAATCAACAATGTGGAAAAACTGCAGAGAATTATAACATATAATGTTCTACTTCCAAGCTATTATAAAATCCAAGCCTATACTTACATGCTGTGCAGCCCCAGGTTCCTAAGAATGCAGAGCCTGCACCTGAGTGTGCATGCACAGGTGCACATGGACTCACTTGACATTCCAAAGCTGCATGGCCAAGGAAACCGTTTCTTCAGATACCAACTCAATCACATTCTCTTTTTCTTTGTTGGGGTGGGTGAAATGTGGCCAACAGCTTTTGAGAGTTTTTACAAGACTGAAGTGAGACGGGACTTAGTCAGAGCCAGTTACTGTCCTGAGTTTCCAAGGCCCCTCAAAATACTAAGTCTGGCTTTTCAGTGCCGTTGGTATGGAAAATACTTCCTTCATTTCTTTGCATGTACTGAATTTTGTGGAAGAGAGTGAAGACCTCCTAAAAATGTGCAGCTTCAGGCCAATGGCTGGGCAGAGGATGAAGTCCACAGTCCTATGTATGAATTTCTGAACACACAAATGAGTCCCAGTAGGAGAGAAGGGAAGGGAGGCTTTGGATATTAAGCAGAAAACTGTGTTGCTTTACTAGTTAAAAACCTGGGGAAGGCTGGAGAGAAAGGGTTATTTTCCCAAATGCCTTTATGCATCAAAACTTACTTCATCCAGCAGAGGTCATTTGAGAGTGTATCTAGAGAGTGAAGCAGATTACTACTTTGATGCAGAGTGTGTTTTCCCACCAAGCAAAAGACCAGAAGTCCAGGAAGTAGAAAAGAGTGAGGAGTAAGGTACTATGCAGAGATAGATACAGAGCACGAGAAACCAGCTCCAGAGTTCGGATTAGCCTTTGGTTTTCTCCTTTATTGCTTTGTGTGTGGCAGATTTCATTAGAAAACTACATTTCTACACTTCAAGTCAATAAATAAGTCTTTATTTTCTTGGTGTGTTCAGTCTAAAAATTGTTGCGAGAGACAGAGTAGATTTTTACGTCCCCCAGAAATGATGAAAATAATTTATTTCTAATTTTTTGCTGCTACTGTCTCAGGCTATGCTATTAAGAAATAGATACTCTGGAAAGCGGAATGAAAATGAGAAATATTTCCTCTCTGATGCTAATGGTTGCTGTTAAACCTAAAACCCCAGAGCAATGTAAAGGTCTAGGATGATAATGTAATATGATAGTTTGTCTCTCCAAATGACTTAGGACTGACTTTTATGTTTTCAAACAAGCCCTCATTTTTTTCAGTATCTGCCACATTACTATGCTTTGGACAACTGCATACCTTGCTGTCCAAGCCTCTGATTTGTAATTTATGTCGCCTTAATACCCATGAGTGGGAGTAAAGTGCCTTAAGTTAGGTGCAGGTGTCTATTCATGAGTGACTAAGTGTTGCACAGATTTATCTTGCCAGTCTGCTCCTCCCTTTATTCCCAAAGCTCACTTAATGTTTAAATGCACCTGTAAAATCACAGTGCAAGATTTTATATATTGCTTATGGAGAGGACTTGGCTTCTGAACTGCCGATATATAGGACTACTGATCACCGGTAAGCTATTGATTAAAACTCTTCAAAAGGAACATAGTGATTTAAATTGCTGACATTTAAGGTTCACAGTTAGTGAAGAGAATTTTAACATTAACAGGCAACTGCATCTTTGTGAAATTTCTGATGTACAACAATGTTTTGAGTAATATGTCAGGCTTTGTAAGGAATGATTCTTTTGCTGGAGTTTTGCCTCTTTTCTAAATTTTCACAAAAAGCCGGATGAACTCCTGTCCGATGCAAGTGAAAAGCTAAACCAACCATTTTATTTCATACATTACAACTAACTTGGAATCAGTAGGCCCAGATACTTATTTCATATGACACACAATTAATGTTCATTAACAAAATACTAGGAACAGAGAATGCACTTTGGCTTCTGAAGCTGATGGCAGTTTTCCCATAGATTCCTAAGCAGCACAATTTTTGTTGCTATTCTCATGAATGTTGAAATTCTCCCTGAACTTTATGACACAGTTTCAGAGTGTTACATGTAATACTCATGGGGTGTTGGGCAGAAGTCCACCTGTATGGCCCACTTGCTCCTGCAAGACTGACCAACTTGACAGGAGGAAAGACTGAACTGTCTTTGATTTACAAATTAATATGCTTGCCTCCACTATATGGTGCCCCTGATTGGGATTACTGATGTGACAATTCTAACTCATTTCTTGAGTGGAACTTCTTTTCAGATTTCTGTCTGTGATTAGCAACTTCTTTGCTGTGTTCCAAGTCCTCCTTTCTGAAGGCAATTTTGGTGAATTTTGGCATCTCCTTGTAAATCAAATTTGGTAAAAAATTTTCTATCTGGAAAACAAAAGCTGAAGTAGCAATTCTCCAAAATTACATTACATCAAAGGGGTAAGGCATTCAAACACAGTAGTAAGAAAGGCAGAACAAACTTTCTGAAGCAGAAAAACAGAAGGGTTTTGAGATTCTCAAGTTCATATTTATGGAGTTTAATAATCTTATGGAGAGTAAAATTCCAGACATCATCAGCTATTTACTCTTATACTACATTTTCTATGGGGATGTAATCCTGGCCTCAAGGGAGCAGTAAAGACTGCATTTCCATTGTTTGCATAGGAATGCTTTGAACTTTTGTTGTTCAGTCATAACAGTTAGTGTAGCAGGATGCCATACCTGACCAGGACATGCAACAGGAAGCCATAATGACTTTATATTCTGGAATTGGTAATATGACTAAGAATCAAGGAAGCAAGTCTTCTACTTCTGGTGCCCATGTACTGAACAATGATGGTTGCAATCCAAAACTAACTACTTATTGTACAGTACTTTTAACACCTTAAGAAGAGGAGCTTCTTCTCTTTTTACTTAAAATAAAGCAAAAAAAAAAAAAAAAAAAAAAAAGGAAAACCTTAGTCTCTGTCTTTTTTTAAAAGTCTTTGTCTTTTATCCAAATCTTTCACTATTTGAAGCTTGGCAGGTAGTAAAACAGGGCTACTTTAAATACAGAGTGAATTTCTTATGTATATGTAAAAAATTCTGGCATTTCTGAAACGGGTTGTATGCAACTGTTTTTGACATTCTGTTGGACCTGAGCAACAATTTAGCAATAAACAAACATAGGAGCCAAATTTATTTAAGTCATCCGGTTTATCAAGCACCTTTTAGAGGAAAAAAAAGGACAAACCAAAACCTTTAATAAATGCAATAGTTTATTAGAACCAGAAAACATTTACTGTTACAAATAGGGTATCTAAAGGAAAATTATGTACTGAATTCTATAGCATTGCAGCACTCAGGTATAATAAAATTGATGAGTCCATATAATAAAATTTATGGAACGAAGGTGAATTCAATTTATTTGAATATGCTCAGTTATGTTTTTGTTTATTCCCATAGCAGATGTTTAATTTACAAACCAGGCAATTATTACAGCTCTTCCAAACAAATAAGAACAGATTAGTCAAATGTTCACATCAGTTTTTATGTTTATCATTAGTTTTATGATGCATCATGAATATTCAGTGTTAAGAAAAAACCCTCATTATGATACCTAGAATACCTTAAAATTATGTTTTCATCTCCAAATGGTATCTCACCCTGTTTGAAAACTCTGCTAACATGTATACCTATGAACTGAGCTTAAATGCTAATAGGGATTGCTCAAATATCTTCCTGATGCTTTCAAATAGATTTGCATTTTACAATACTGTAGTATGGATGCAGCCAACTATTGCATGTATTTTTTCATATATAAAGTAATTTTGGTTTGTAGTTCAGAGAGTATTCTGGAGGCCGAAGAGTTGTTTTTTTGTTTTTTTGTTTTTTTTAACAAGACAAAGCAAACTTACCAAAACCCCTCAAACATGTCCTTCTCTCACAAAACAAATAACCACCTAGATATTTGCTTTGAATTTTCAGGTAAAATCAGTATTATCCAGCTGGCCTTTGGCTTACACAATGTATCCTGGGATATATCCCATGATAGAAGGAACTTATTCTATCAGCACAGATGCTATGTTACATTCTGAATGCACATTATAAATACACACTGGCTATTTGTGTTCTTTGGGTTTTGGTGGTTTTCTGGGGGGTTGTTTGTTTGTTTGTTTGTTTGTTTCATTTTGGCTAAACTGACTGGGATGTCATAAATAAAAACCATGTCTGTCTATCATGGAAGGTGTGTGCTACATATGCAAGAGCGTATGAGACAAGTCTGAGAAAAAAGTATCCCGCTTATCATTTTCTTTAAATTAATTTCAGTCTACTAAGTTTTGTGCTAGAAGAAAAAAAAAACAACTTGTTTTTTCCCCCAAATTCTTATAATACATAAGTCACTTCAATCTGCCAAAATTGTCACTCTTTCATTATATGACAAGCTAAGAGAACGTTTTAGGATTCGATAAATTTATTCAGATAAACTTTTGTAGAGTACTCTCAGTAAGAACATACTTTGTAGTGCAAGATGGATGAAGTGTAAAAGATTCCATTGGAAAACAAGTGTCTATTGTTGAAATTGCTTGTTATCACAAAAAATCTGTCTTTACCCACTTGACAACAACGATATTTGTTGACAAAAACACTCTGGACAAAATCAAAATAAATCAAAATAACACCTGCTTCCTGTTCCTTACTTGCAGTAAAAAATCAATTAGAAACTTTAGTTGTAAAATTATTTTCAGATAAACTTATGTAGCATTGTTATATAGTTTTCAGATCTGTAATATTACAGGATTCTTTGAATGTGAAAATTATAATTTTGGGTATTTTCTTATCTCCCAGGTACTAAGAAGAAATTGTAATACCCTTGCCACTTCAGAAATAGAAATAAAATTGTTATTTTATTCCTATTCCAGAAGCATTTGAACAGGCTGCCCAAGCAAGTGGTTGATACCTCTCTGGAGGTATTTAAAAGATATGTAGGTGAGGGACTCAAGGTTTTGTGGTGGTCTTGGCAGTGCTGGGTTAAGGCTTGGACTTGAAGGTCTTCAAGGTCTTTTCCAACCTAAAGGATTCTATAAGTTTATGGTTTATGCAATGTACCTTGAGCATGACTGCACTACACAGCGTTTGTATATTCTTCCTGGTGCAAATATAGTTGGTTGAAATAATTTTCTTGTTTGAACTAAAACCTGACAATTTCCAGGACAAAAAACTCCTGCCAGTTCACAATGAAACTCTCATCCATCCTCTTCCAAAAGGAAATAAATATTGATTCTCAGTTTCACAGAAAATTTCATAGCAAGTAAGGAATTTTATTAATAATATATTATGATGTTGAGCTGCAGATCTGGAACATTAGACCATGCTATGCAAATAGCCATAACATCAAAAAGGAGGAACTGTGTTTGTAAATAAGTGCACATAATGATTGGGTTTCCACTGGAACAAAGCAAACCACTCTAATGAGAAACAGTTCATTGGCAATGTGATTTCAGTAAGTAGTATAGCACATTTACATGACAGAGCACACTTTTTGAGAGTAAGCACATATTATACTGCGTGGGAAAAAAAACGTTCAGGCATACTGGCAGACGTGGACATCTATAGATTTACATAAGAACACAGACAAAAATCACAGCACAAATAATGCTAAGTCACTGTCTGAGGATGAACTGGGAAGGATAAGCATTGAGCAGGAACTTTGTTCCACAACTCTCTGCTAATTATTCCAATAATACAACCACTCCCTTAGTTTCAGCCTGTTTCCATGGTATCTGAATGTCTGAACACTATAAAAATGATCAATTATTTACGATGTCTTAATGAAGAAAATGCAGAGATTGCAAAGGTAAACACTGCAGTCAAGAAATTAACAGCCAAGGTTGCTTGCAGAGTTTTACCTCTTGTTCTTTATGAATATATATTATAGCCCTTTACCTGCAGATTTCCTCTTAGAGTATTTCATGTGTTCCTCCAAGTTGTATATTTTAGTCTTCTGATAATGGACTATCCACTGAACAAGCTATTTTTGCTTAGGTATTAAAGCAACGTAATTCGGACAAGAATGCATTATTTTAACATTTCAGCAGTTGTTTCTGGAACAAATACCATTAGCAATGCAACTGTTAGCACTTTTCTTTCAATGTAGCTAGTTTGGTGTTTTTTTCTGTGATTTGCTCTCAGTTTTCTTTTTTCTTAAGACTTGATATATTTCCATTAAAGCACTGGTCTGGGTTATATACACAAATCTTTTTTTAATTATTTATTCACAAAACCTCTATTTAAAATGCAAATAGTGGATTTAGTTGTGTGATTCTATCAATGTTATGATCAGAAATAATGCCACCTCTTTTTCCCTGTGTAATATCCATCTGCTTATACACCCCAGGAATGTGCTATACCCTGCAGCATGTCATTGCCAGGGAGTGAAGAGGTTATCCTCCTGCTGCAAATACACTCCACAGAGAGTGATGTATCAGCAAAGAAAAGAGAAAAATGAGAAAAAAACACAAAACCACATTCTGAACAGTACAGAGGTTTTGTGTGTTCTCTTCAAAGGAAGGATTCTGATTTAATTTCATGTATATCAAGTTTTATCCCAGATGACTCAAATTGGTGAAAGATTTTTTAATTGAATAGGTCAGCTGTATGTTTAATTCTTTGGGGAAAGACTGAAGTCTGTAAAATGCATAGGAAAAATATAATTTTCATTAAAAGAGCTTAATGAGCTGTGCAACCTCAAATTTTAAAAGGTCTTTGATTTCCACCCTGGTTCCAGTTAGTCCCTTCACAACCAGGGGGTTGACATTGCAGCAATAGAACTTGTTATTCTCTGGCTGCCATGCTCTGCAGAGCTCATCGGGGACAGGACAGACACACAAAGCCAGTTTCTAGGTAGTGAGAGACAGAATAGTGCCTTAAAGTATTTGGAGCTCTAACAAATGCCATCAGATCTTCTATAATCTCTGTTTTTTTCCTCTGGACATTAGAAAAATGATCTCATTGCTGTAGTGCTCACTGGAAGAAGTGTGTAATTATAGTGCTGCTGTGGCTAGTTGTACACTGTTTAATGTGTTAACTTTGCTTGGACATCTAAATATGTATCATGGTTCTTAAAACCAGAACTGTTCAATGACTGACCTATGTAAAGGAATTTCATTACAGTATTGCTCAAAAGATGCTGAAACTGAGACAGCTCTTTGAAAAGTCTGAAAAAATTCTTAAACTATGACACAGGCTTTCCCTTCCCCACAGAAAGCACTTTGGAGGAGCTGTGTTTCATCTTTCCCATTAAAATATGTGAACAATCATAAGGCAACAGAGAAAAAGCAAACAGCCCTTTTTATAGCTCTGTGTAGCGAGCTCTCTGACAAGCTGACCCTGAGCAGCTGCCAGGTATCCAGCCTGGCTGCCACCCCATCCACCTGCTCTCTGCTCTGTACCAGGCTCCTGCTGGCTGGTTCACAAAGAAGCTTCCAGGTGTTTGCTGCCTGCTGGCCTGGCCACATGTTGGCTGCCAGTTACCAGGCTCCTGCTGCCCTGTTCACCTGCTGGTATCATGCTGCTTTCCTGATGCCCTGAATCCCCTGCTGAGTGGCAGTTGGTATTCTTTCACTGTCTTTACCTTTTTATACATTTCATTCCTAAATCCATGACTGCATTTTCATGTATCTATAATACACACACACACATATACACACACCCACCAGACTGGCATCTTCTCTGCCCCTCTGCCTGCTTTTTCCCTGCCCCTGAATCTGCTTGAATAAGCTGGTGTGGAGCAGCAGGTTCCATTTAAGATCCCAGCTGCACCCTGACATTTTCACCGGTGTCAGTTTGTAAGCACATCTACAGTAATTGTTGCTGAGACAGCAGGTTTTGCTGTGAGATTCAGCAAGCCCTGTGATTTCTCTCCACACGAGAGCTTCAGAAGCAATGCTTACAGTCCTTGCAGTTTTTTGATTCTGTGTAGAATCCAAAATGTACCTCTGGGACTTTTCCACTCCTCCGAGTGGAGACTTCTCCTATTAACATAACTATTTGGAAAAGAAATTAAAGCAAACTAGAACAGATTTCACTAACAAACTGTCATTGCCTCTTTTTTTTTTTTTCTCTCCTGATAAAATGAAAAACAAAACAATGAAAACCATAAAATGTAACTCACCATTTTCCACGACCAATCAAGTCCAATAGCCTTTATTTTACCCTGAAGAAGCTAAATCCTACTGTGAAAATAGGAGTAGCCTTACACTTCTACAGCTAGGGATACAAGTGTTTACAAAAAATAAAGAGAAAAGGAGCAAGGTAGTGTTAATGTAAGGTAAAGAGTTTGAACACAAGTATGAGCATAGATCGACTGTCCTCCCTTTGCATGAAATCTATGTTCAATTAATCTTTTTGATGGAGCAATAGCAAGTTGCACAGTCTTTAAGGATGCAATGAGCAGGCCATGTGGTTAACATGAAAAATACTGTAATACTTGTGCTGTGAGTGATATTATAACATCCAAAGGCAGATATTCTGTGGAAAATCATGGGGCTCTTTGCAGGGTAAAATTCTGCTGAACATGACAGAGTGAATCCTGGGATTCAAATTCAAAAGCTAGTTATAAGAGGGTATTTAACACTAGGCTGCATTATGTATAACATTACTGGCTGCTTGCAAATATGATTGATTTCAGGTACAAAGCTTAAGCTGCACATTGGGAGATTAGTATTTTGACTAGCTGGCCATTACTGTAATTCTGATAAGAACTTAGCTTAATTAACCTAGGAGATTTCTAGTGTATCTACAGCCACAGGAATTGTTAGAAAGGTTTTAAAGGGCACCACGAGAATAAAAAATATATATAAATAGCAGACCAGACTTAAAGTGTGAAGTATTCTTTCTTATATTGCTTGGTTGTGTTGGGAGTTTGGGGGGGGGGGAGTTTAATGGTGGGCTTTGGGTTTGTCTTTGACCAATTGAGTGAGGAGGTTCACAGGTATTAAGTTTATTTGTCATCGAGTAGGGTTGCTCATATGCTGCACATTCCTGCCAAGCCTAGAGAAAAAAAATCCACCTAGCCTTGTGGAATTTTGTCATATGGACACAGAAATCACAGCCTTGATCAGGCAGTTAAGTTGTAAGGGTCAAATTTATGATGAGTCAATATATCAAGTACTTTTACATTGACAAACATCATCATGTGCAAAGAGTCCTTGGAAGACTGTCTTCCACGCTGGATCAGAAAAAGAAGGACAAGTTCGCAAGGAGCAGTCAAATGTCTGCTCTTCATCCTTGCAAACACAGTGACTTTATGGATGTGGACTTATGATGTCCTTTTGTGGATGTAGGTAGAACCCTTTAAGCCCTGCCAGCTTAAAATTGGGAAGCTCTGTAACATCTGAGTTGATGTCTGCACCTGACAGATTTGTTTACAGGTGTTAACCAGTCAAACATCACCTAGAGTGCAAAAGCAGGTGCTTTCATCAGGTAGAGATAGATCACTGCTTTAATGACTAGGGCAACAGAAATTCAGGAAGCATCGTAGAACCTTATACTTTAATCTTCATTGATTTATTCCACATCCAGAGAAGTTTTTTAAAAGTATGACTAAGAGAACGAGGCTAATTTACCCTAGGTGTGGTAATGGAAATTAATGTTTTCTTAAACATGAACTCTGAAAATTGCTTTCTACAAGACATCTCTGACTAAGCATTTTGTGAAAGTTCATTTAACCTTTACAAATAAATATTAGATAGAATTTTGGCAAACTATAATAGCACCTCTAACAAATGTTGTTATTTGTCTCATAAAAAAAAATAAATCAGGAGATAAGAATCTTTCCTGAATAATTTACAAATCTTTAAATTACCATTATCATGTAAAATGCAAACACTGCTAATACCTATGATGAAGCCCCAAATCCACATAAAACTGTGTTTTTTATTTCAAAATAATGCATCTTATGAATTTATAAACAAATAAAGCTGGAACAAGAAATAATCATAGAATCATGGAAGGGTTTGGGCTGGAAGAGACCTTTAAAAGTAATTTAGCCAATGCCCATGCAATAAACAGGACCATCTTCAAATAGAACAGGTTACTCAGAGACCTATCCAACCTGACCTTGAATGTTTCCAGGGTTGGGGCAGCCACCATCTCTCTGGGCAGCCTGTGGCACTGTTTTACCTCATTGTAAAAAATTTCCTCCTTGTATCTAGTCTAAACCTGTCTTCTTTTGGTATGAATTGTCCTGCAAAAATAACCCCCAATCTTCTATTACTAGTATTATATATAAAAAGATCTTTTCTGCATTTTTGTGTCCAGTATTCAGCCCTTTGTAATTTGAATCTAAAATTTGCCCGAGCAATGGCTACTTGTATGTACTTGGCACTTCTCATTCGTATTGACTGAAAATAAGGAAAAATTAAAGGTTGTTTAGAATGGATATCATTGATGACTATGTCTTAATTTATGACTGCAAAATTGAAGGCAAAAATCTGAAACAGAACCTATGCAAACAGACTTTAAATGTGCATATGGCATGTACATATATGCATATGGTAAAGACTAGGTAGCCTAATTTCACTTCTGTTAAAGTCTGCCTATTGCACATATGTTGGTGGCTCAGTATGCAACAGAAATGATACAGTAGATCCTTAAATATTAGTGAAAAATAGCTGCTATCTTATCATGCTGCAGTGTGTCCCACTGGCTCCACAGGCAAAGAGCTATTAGATCTAAAATGAGCTGATGCAAACCAAAACAATCTCTCCAGCTTCCTCCACCTCAAACTACTAAAATACCTACTTGTAATATGTCTTTCTATATTTGAAATTTCCGTAAGATAAGCAGGCAATTTCACTTCTTATCAATTGGCAATATAATTTGACATTTTCCTTCTGAACTGTGGAATAATAAAAAGTACTTTAAAAGACAAACAGAGTTTCCTAGTGATTCAGAATTCACATCTCTTTCAATGCTCATATTTCCTGCTCATCTCTGTGAACCTGACAATAATCACCTTACTCAAACTCTGCTAGTTTTTCACCTGTAGTCGTTAAATATTGACTGACTCTGTGTGACTCCTACTCCTCTAGTTTACCTCTATACCATTCCTCTTCTGGTGGATTTTTCTTGCTAATGTATCGCAGCAAGTTGGTTCAGTAGAGTTCCTTATGGCAGATTTAGGTTTTTCATGTGAAAAAAACCCCCTTACTTTTCAGTACAGGATACCTGAGAGATAGAAGTGTCTTTGGGAAAAAAGACAAAGGGAAAAATCAGCATTCAATATCCTACCAGCAGCATTGCAGGAAGAAACTTGTGTGCTTAAGTTTATACTTAATACTCAGTGGATCTTAATCAAATGTTGTAGATATGTTGTGCTTGGCTTCTGGGCTTGTAATGAAAAGAGCTTTGTGCAGACAGAATTTAGATTAAAACCACCTTCTTGTTTTCCCTGATAATATTTAGAGCTGTCATCTCTGCAGAAAGGAAGCCTAAACTCAAGTTTGTAATAGAAACACAAAAATATTGTATATGATAAACAAAGACTGTGATCTATTGAAATGTAACTTCAGAAAAAGGGAGTATTTTCTTTGCCTGTTGCACACAATGAGAGATGTGTTTTCCCTTGAATTCCCCTATTCTCTCACGCTCCTAGCCCTGGAGGCTCTGTTCTCCACTATCTGCAAATATGGAATATTGAGTGGAAGGTCAAAACCTGCATCATTGGGAATATAAAGAAAGCATGTTTTATCTGCGGGTTAACATTCAAACTGCCTGCATTGTTTTTTGGCATTTTAAAATGGGAACTTCATGGTATCCTGAGAGTTTCTTTAATGAATTTTTCTGGCATCAAGACCCTTCTATGCTTGAAGGCTTTTTCTTTTCTTGACTCCCAGGGTACAAAGACACTTGCAAGGTTACATCAGGCTGTAACAACATGATGTTACCAGCTCTTATTAATGAACAAGTTTTATGCTGGTGGAGGAACAGATCTGGGCAATTCCTGAGGAAAGAAGTGTCAGCTCTTCCCAGACTTCCTTTCCATAGCAGCTCCATAATATATCCTGGGCTACACCACTTCACTCCCCAGATGTCTCTGTGAAGTTCCAGCCCTTGGGATGCTTACAGGCACACCATTAATTTCTCCACACAGAATATAAATGGTCATGTAGCAGTGCTGCAAGTATGGAAATGCATGCCTTTGCTGTGGGACAAGTCAACCTGGCAGCAAGTTTTGCCTCATGATGATCTTCATGTACTAAAAAATAACAAGTGTTAAAAACATGCTGCTTCCTGGAAATTGTTTCTTTATCAGAAATTGTAAGATGGAAGAAGGAGGTAAATCAAATTTTATGTTGGAATTTTAATTATATGGATGTCTTATTTACTTACATATTTATGAGGATCAAGTTATAACACACATATTTACCTGATCTCTAAAAATGGCTATACTCATTATTCCTTTAATTTCCTTTACTGCTGTTACTGTTCACCTGTAAATGTATCTACTCTTCTGGTTGCTGTTGGAACGTAAAGGACATCATTCATTCTACAGCTAAAAACCCTCTTAAAGCTTTTAGCTTAAAAGTGTCCAGTGTTGTCTATGTTATTTCCTTTTGCACCACAGTTATCTGTTTGCATAAATATCACTCCTCCAGTATTTACACTCTGTTTAAAAACAGCAGTTATATCTCATTTAGGCCCCTTTCTACGCTAGATAAACAACTATTTTAATCTCTTCACAAGACATGATCTTCTTATCCACAGGGATTTGTAACTGTTTACCTACTAGTTTTCCCATCAAAGCTCATTTTTCTTGTTTCAAAATGTTTTCTGAATACGTCTGTTCACAGAATCATGGAACAGCCCAAGTGTGAAGGGATCTCAAAAGTTCACTTTGTCCCGTCTTTCATGGGAACAAGACCCGGTTGAAGTCACCTAACAGTGTCCAGTTGTGTGAAAGCTTCTAGTGGACAGGGACAGCACCATGTCCTTGGGGGTTGTTCAAGTGAATGATTATTCTTGATGTAAAAAAAAATTCTTTCTTATATCTAAATGAAACCTCTCCCAGTGGAACTTGTACCTCTTGCTTTTTGTCTTCTCCATGTGGCTTTTCATGAAGAGAGAGCTCCATTCTCTTTGGAGCCATCTTTAAGTGTTGGAAAACTGTGATGTGCCCACAACCTCCACCCAGGAACACAAAGAAATGACCCTCACAGATGAGGAGCTGCTGGCCTAACCTCATCGATCTCCATTTGCATTCAAAGAAGAAAGGTTAAAAAAAAAAAAAAAAAAAAAAAAAAAAAAAGAGATCTAGGAGCAACATCAATATTGAAAGAGCCTGAATTTTCCCTGTGCTCCTCTGGTGGTGGGAAGCTCAAGGCAGGTACTGGGAGTAAATCCTCCTGGCTACCTGGATGTAAATCAGGAGGGAGATGATGGATTTACGGGAGTCCAGCCTGATTTACACTCCCGTGTCTGGTCCCTGCAGGTTGGTGATTGGCCCTGGTGAGGGCCTGTGATGATCCTTATCTTCTCCAGGGAGAAAAGACTCCTTTAGCTGATAGATTCAATTTACAAGATGACAATTGGAATGTGTTCAGCCATCTATTTTTCTGCCTTCATGGCTTGCAAAACCCATCTATTGCTTCATTATTTCTTTCATTCTTTAGAGGAGGTTTTCCATCACAACTCCTGACTGCAAAGAGAGACTATACCAAATGCAAAAAGAGAAGTTTAAAGAAAATCTATACTTCTTATTTGCAACTCTGAAGAGTTCTGAAAGATTCCTGAAATAGACCCTGAACCAAAACTATAAAGGCTTACAGAGCTACAAAGAATGTTCTCAGTTTTCCCCAAGAGGTTGCAAGACATCAGTTTTTGAGAATAAGAGGCATGTACCTCGCATGTGTGGAGAAATAAGAAATATTCAGATTGAACTGCTTTTTAATGTTGATTTCCCTTGATTGTAATAAATACATTTTTTTTCCATCTAAGCTTTCTACATCAAACTTTCAACCCAAAGATGTTATTCACGCATGCAGAGATGTACCTACTGCTCTGATAGTTACTCTCACCATCTGGAATTTGGCCAGTACACAATTTCAATGAATTTATTTATATTTGCACTAATATGCTGTCCAATATTTGCCAGCTTTACTTTGGCTATAAAGACACCATTACAGGATTTGGAGGACATACTCTCTAATATTCAATACAAATAAAGAAACATTAATGTAACATTGAGTCTGAGTAATCAGCCATACACAAGCCAGGAGATCCAAAATATGATGGTATGCAGTGCTAACTCAATTTAAATTGCCCATCCTGTAATATTATGTCATGCATTATTCAAATTCATACTTAAAGGTGAAAACAATGTGAACAAACAATTGTTTGAACAGGCTAAGGAGAGAGAGTGACTTTGCTTCACAGTCTAGAAAAGATCTAAAAAAGCAGTGCTCAAATCCAAAATGTCAAATTCAGATTAGGGGATGCATTTTAGAATCACTCTAGATATAGTTTATGACACTAAGATGTCTGGATCCAAGCTGTCAGCAAGCTCATATTTGTAAAGTTACTATGCAAAATTTGAAAACAAAGGAAGTGTGGTATTTTAAATAACCTGAGCTTTCTCAAATAGCTTTGAGTCTAATATGCAAAGTGAAATGTAGCCTTTAACATTCTAATATCACCTTTTATGCCTTAGAAGTAATTACCCAAGAATATTATCTTGTCACAGAAATAAGGTGATTTCAGTAAAGCCAAAACTTCGAACATTACCATGTCAAAAATCAAACCAAAATTGTCTCCACTTAGAAATATCAAATGTCTAAAACTTGCTTAACAGAGGTAGGATTGCAGTTGCCTATATATAGGCAATTAATAGCAGTTTAGATACTCTGTAATATTTTCCTTCTGTCTCAGCTGATTCTTCACAGCAGCATTAGTTCTTTCATATGTCCCAGGTCCTATCTGTCAGCCCTTTGACATGTCTCATACCCTGGAGCATCTGAAGAGATTTCTTATACACTTGCACTGGATGAATCCTTTTCTGCTTGTAAAATTTTGGAAAATTCCTACAGTCAGCCTTAGTTCTTTCAAACATTCATATTTTAGCTTAAATCTTAGGATGAGACCCATCATTTTAGAAGTTGTCTGATGTGTATCTTAGACCCTCAATTTCTCAGCCTGTAAAGAAGACAAGATGATTGAAAGAAGCTTGAACATTTCCATACCACATTATTTCTCACACAGCAGCATGCATACAAAAAGTATTGATAGCTTCCTAAAAACTTTTGTGTGTGTGAAGATGTTAAAGCTAACGTAACCTTAGCCATTCCTCAAGCTAATTTGAGGCTTAATTCTATGTTCATACTTTCCTTATATGTCCCCTTTCTATGTACAAAACCAGTAACAGGACTCGAGCTGAAAGGGTGTGGAGAAAGGCCATGGTAGAGCTAAATTCTCTGCCCTTGCAAATGGATTCAACCTGATTAATTCCAGGGAAATTGCTTCACTGATTTGAACTGTTATTCTGGAATGACACTGGTGTAGATGAGACCAGCATGCAATCCAGTATTTACTGTTTGTGCACATCCTGCAGCAAATGGGATGGTGATGTTACTGCTCTGCGTGAAGACAGCACAGAATATTAAACTGAATATTAAAAATAGTCCTCTAGCTTCATGATCTGCAGAATATTCAGATAACAGCAAACAATTTATTTTTTTAATATCAAACTACTAGTGCCTGCCTTTACAGTTGTCATATACCCTACTCATTCAAGGAAACATAATTTTCTCATGTAAGGCAGCAGAATTTCTGCCTCAGGCTGAGCATGAATCAGCAACAAATGTTATAGCCCATACTATAATTTTATAAACTATCATGTTTTGGAAAACTGTGTTTAAGGTATAGTCTATGATGAAGTTACTATTCCTCCAAGGAAAGACACAGTAATGGGCAACATCAGGAACCTTTGGGGGATTTCAGTATTCCTGGACTTCTAAAGTAATAGAGGTGTCCAAGAAACATCCACTGGAGGAATTAACCAAGTAAATATAATTTTTCTCCCACCAAAGCAGTTTAATTAGATGGGATTGGGAAAGTCTGGAATGATATTCACCATTCTAATTCATATAACACAGATTTAAATGTATCCCTAAAACAATTTAATAGAATAGATTGTTCAGCTATGCCAGAAATATATTATTGTACTTTAAAGTGTTTTTATTTTACATTCATTGTCATTTATAACAATATTTTATCACATTGGGAAGCCTTGGACACTTTTGTGTCGTTAGCAGTGTGGTAAGAGAAAAAGTAAAGCTATTTCAGGCTAGCCTAAAGAGTAGAATATCTTAACTTCATTAAAACAATAAGATGTATTTATCAAAGACTACAGCTCTGTTGTAGGGATCTACCTGTTTCTTACTGTCAGATTTTATACACAAGTTATCATCTGTTATTATGTATTCTCTTTAATGAAAATCAAATACAGACATTACATATTAATTATATTTGGCTTAAACATCTCAAAAATATTTCATTTTTGATTGAAATAAATGAGCGTTGTAACATGATACAACTGAGAAAAATAATTTACTAAAATACTGGTAAAAGTTAGTTAATGGCTCTTAAAGTTTTACTAAGACTTTACTCAGATGGATTTGATGCTGATTTGACTCTCTTTTTTTACACTTTATCTGATGATACGAGTACTGACCTGAGGTACATCTATGTTTAAAGCCCTTAACTCTTGAATTGGGGATATCTAGCCTCAGATATACCTTGAAACTTGATATCAGTTTTGACAGACATGTGCCAGAGCCCAAGCTAGTACTTCCACTTAAAAAACCACAAAACTCTTGTGATAAAAGAAGCTGGATTCTGAAAGCTTTACCCTATGAAGAGATGTAAATTTACTTTTGAAGATATTCGTTCAGACATGATTACTTTTTTTAAAAAAAGAGGAAGAAAAAGCAAGCTCAAAACAAAGGCCTTGCAACAGCAAAAATATTTTCAATTTCTGTTCCAACACAAAATCATATTCTTATACCTTAATGACTGACATGGAATCCAGTACTTGTCCTCTGGCCTTCTGTAATAACAATCAGAACAAGTTAATGAAACAAATTAGGAACATCAAAATTGCTTAGGCTGCAAGTCATATTAGTTAGCCTTATCTCTCAAAGACAAGAGATTATTATGTTCAGTGAGTTTTACAGAACTGTGTGATTTTTAGATCAATGGCTATTTCTTTCTCTCTGAAGCAGCTCTGCAGGATCTTTCTTTAACTCAGTGGTGGATCTACAACTTGAGCCAGTCTGACATTGCTATCATTTTTCACTGTGTTTTGGTGATTTGTACTACCTGACTTCTGTGAGGTAGCAATGGGAAAAACATGCTAGGCATTCACAGAGATGGCCAGCTTCAAAGCCCTTTAGATATTACCTCTGCTCTCTGTGGCCCCCATGCCTCAAAATATGAGCAAGTAGATAAGTGATACATCCATCATAGTAAAGTAGTTTTTCCATCTGCTCCAAGATGTCAGAAGAAGCCAAGTAACATCAATAAAAAGACTGGATTATCAGTTAATTTTCTTTGGTTATTAGGTGTTGATTTTGAGGAGTGCAGTATGTTTCACTACCTGCAATAGTGGCTAATAATTGATAATTGTTCATTTTTGCTGACCACCGTACAATGCATGCCTCATCATCAAATAAGACTGCAGTTCAAGCCCCTCTTCAAGGGATGAGACTGATTGGAAACAAATGGATCTTCTGGTTTCAAGAAAATGAGTAATTAATACCTAACCAAGAATAAAAGTGGCACTTTATTTTGTGTGACTTGTTTAATTGAATTGTCTTGTTTTCATGGCAATAACATTGATCATAAAGGATTAATTTGATATCAATGCAGACATCATATGTACTTCTGTCAGAAATGCTCTGTAATTCAGTGTTAGCTAAATGTGCCATTAAAAGAAAATGTTACTCGTAAAAAAGCTTGGGTTAGTGAATTTGGATTTACTTTATATTCTTCTTTTCTCATTATAGAATCTTTTTATCTGAAAATGAAAAGTGTAAAACCATTAAAGAAGCATAAAATGCATCCATTTACAAATTTAACATTCCTTAAATTGGTCAGATTTTGAGCTTTCATAAGCTAAATCTCAGAGAATTAGCTAAAAACGTTGCATTTGGAACAACCAAATCAGTAAAAGAAGTGCATTTAGTTGCTGAAATACATGATCAGCATCGAGTTTTGTACCCTAAGTGTGCTCTCTAACTACCTTCTTTACTGGTTTCATAGACATATATTTTTGTTTCCTTTCTCTAAAAGCATTAAGAGAAATCATACATTTACTAAGACAAGTTGTTTGGAATTGTCAACACCATACTTAGCATCTGAGTCAAATTACCATTATCTGTGGATTACAATAACAATAATCTTTTCAAGCAGTCAAGGCCAAAACCTGGTGTGATGTAACTCAGCATTTTTTCATTGTCTTCAGTGGTACTCTACTAATTTGTAAGTCACTTCTCTGGTGGTTTTAGTGTTTCAAGTGTTAAAACTCATGTAAGTTGAACGTTAATTTATACCTGTATAGGCTCATACCCTGTTAGCATTTATAAAGGAAATATGTTCCATTCTACAAGAATTGGGGACATATCTGCCTTAAGGAATTGACTATGCAGATAACAGAAAGAGTATTTGAACAATATAATATTGAATGTGTGGTGTTACATTCACCTGAATCACCCTTCAAGCACATCTCTCTGCTCAGTGTGCGAGTCTGGTTCAACAAACATTTGCATGAGGAAAAGATATTTCTCAGTCCAATAGGGCAGCCCAGCAGTCAGTGAACCTTAGGATTACAGACCACTTGTTCTTCTGGGGTTCAGTTCTTTCTCCCTCTCCGTTTCATTGTAATTATTGTTTCTGTTATTATTATTATTATTATTATTATTATTATTGTTATTATTATTAGCTTTATTTCAATCTTAAACTACTCTTATTTCAACACACAGGTTGTATTTTTTCCTGGTTTTACTCCCCATCCTTTGCCACAGGGAGTAACAAGGCAGGAAGGAGAAAAAAAATCAGGTAAAGGAAGAAATTTAGGATTTGTTTATGTTTATATTTAATGCACTTCTCTCTGATAATTCATGTGGTTATCTTCTACAGAATGATTACTCTACCACATGCTTTCCATATGTGCAAAAATATCACCTAGGCAACAATATGCAAAGAGGTATGTCTCTTGTTGTATATTTAGATGGTACTTACCCCATTGCTTTCACTCAGCTATTTTCCTGTGGGTTTCCAGAGACTAAGACATGATATCTCCTAGGAAAAATCTGTGTGAATTATGGCACCCTGAAAAAACAACTAACCAAAAGAGCATTGCTGAGAAAAAGAAATTGACATGTAAGCATCACAGTACAAGGAAATATACCTGCAGGAAGATGGGTGTATCCCCAAAAATACTTGTGTAACTCTCTGTCTGTCCAAAGGTTTTCACTCTGGGTTTCACTTTTGACAAATAGACCATTGAAAGTATAAACTAGATCAGCATTTTAAGAATTTGGTTTAAAATTGTTGTTTGAAGAACCTTATTTATTTCAGGTTCCTTTTGTAATCTGCAAATAAGAGAGAGAGGCTTGTTGATCAGATTTACTGTGATGGAGGGCAGGACTTAGAACACTCAGTTTCAAATCACTCAGATATCAGGTGTGTGGGATACCTTCACTGAGCTTGGACTGGCATGAACTTTCTCTGTTAGGTGCCTTTCTCTTCCGTTTGATTACTGGTGAAATGCTGACTTCAGGTCAGATAAATTATGACTTTGTATTCACACATTGATATAAATGTTTCACATGATATAAATATTTCACACATTGATATAAACTTAAATTTTCTGGCAGTCATAACTATTTTTTTAAATTTGCAGGTGAATAATTCTGGGCTAATGAAGAGTACTTTCTACATCATAAATGCATAATGTTGAAAGAAATAACGTTCTCCATTTATTCAATAAAAGAGAAAATAAAGAAGATCCTGAACACTTATGTAAATTTTTCTAAATTTTTCATTTAGCATTGACATTCTGAGAGTTAGCTGTCTGGTCCATGTTGTCACCTCTCCCCTAGCCCTCACTTAATGAAGAGAGATGAGAATCTCCAGGGTGCAACTCATCCCACCTATCCAGGTTCCAGTACGGTGGAGGAGGATTCATTATTACAGTTCCTTCAGCTTGCAGCCTCATTATGGCTAAACCACTACAGAAACTCAAAGACAGATGTTGACCCAAAGAACTTGCCATGTTCACATACTCTCTAGGCTACTCTGCATCCAAAAGGTGAAGATCTCCAATACCTAAAACTGTTCATACAGGGAAAAATAAAAACTCTTTAAAATACAGCATAAATGTGAATAAGGGGGCTAGCCAAGGAACACTGGAAAACATTTCAAAAAGAGCCAATAATCAGAAAAATAAGGAAATTACAGAAGATATTACTTTTTAAATTCTTTCCATAGAATTCTTTGAGGGTTTCTAAGTATCTCTGGTAATTTCTCTCAAAGGAAGAAGTTTTAATGGTATGAAATTCCACAAAGATTTAGAAAAAAGTTTTTATATATATATATCACTATAAAATCACTATATATATCACTATAAAATCTATATCACTATTACTCTTACCATTCCATGTATTTGTGCAAGAAAGACAAAATATATTAAAATATTTACAAAACCACTTTCATTTCTGTATAGCATTTTGCAATGCTATATGAATGCATTAAATATTCTTTTATATCAACATGGATTAAAAAAGACTACAGGTACTGAACTCAGAAATAATTGTAGATATTTACATACATGACTTGAAATTTCTCAAAATAAGATCATAGTAAAGCATTTTAGATAAGTCTTATTTGAGTAACTGGTTTCTTAAATTCCTTAGCCTGTCCTAAAATCTGCACCATGAAGCTGAATACATGGGCTGGATTTCAAGGTGGTTGAACTGTATACCTACAGTTTGTTTTTATTATCTCTGAACCACACAGCTTCTTATTCTATTCCCCTTTGGGTGAACAGCTCTTCAATACTAACATGACAGTTTCAGATACTACCACAAATTATATCCCTTACAGTATTATGGGAAGTTTCTATAAATGACGAAGACAGTGAAACTATTTATAAATGGTGAGCAAAATATGACGAAATCCAAGTATCCCCAATAGCTGCACATCATATACAGTTGAATGCTTGCTGCAAAACTACCGTAAAAGAACCTGAAATATTCACATTTGGTGAGAAATTGCACAGAGCTCCATTGGTCAAAAGCCCTCCAGGGAAAGAAGTGTTTCCCTATATTCCCTATATTTGATGTCACTTTTTTGCAGCTGCCTTATAAATTTTCTTTTGGATCTTAAATATTAATCAGATGATACAGTATTCAAAAGCCTGCCCGCATGTCTTCAGGCATCTTTATCATATAAGTATACCAATTCTGAATACATACTCTAGAATATATTGAAGGAGCCTTAAAAATGAGATCAGTCTCCTTTTCTGGTAATGTACCTGTAAGTATGATTAATATTAATACATTTTAAGAGTGCATATTGAATATGTTATATATTTCTTGAAGCAAAACTGTGCATTCAGTGCTGTTGGAATAGCCATGTATCTCACAAACAAGCATTCAGGCTACAGCAAGGGACACCATCTGCATGCCTTTCTAACCGATGCTGAGAAATTAATTCAATGAACAAATAATATACTCAGGTCAAAATCACAGGCTGTCCATGATTAACTTAAATATTTATTCAGGTTTATTATTTATCAAACTTTGTATTCACATTTCACTCCTTGTCAGACATTTGAGTCATGTTCATTGTCTGTATTTGGGTACCAACAGCTGTAGGGTACAGTTTCAGCGTTCTACTTAGTTCATCTAAACAAAAAATAACTTAAGAGGTAACTTGAAAAGGTAGATGAATCTTTAAGTATTTTGGAGAGGGATGGTGAAAGTAAGTAAACAGACTGGAGAAAATGAAGTAGCAAGAGGAAGGAATTGAAAGGGCAATAAATTATTTATTTTTTCCTGTGCACACTGCTTGCATGAATATATTTCTTGAAATAAAAGAACCCTAAAACTTAATTCATTTTAAACAAACTTTAATATTTTAGATACATCGTAATATTTTTTTCTCATCATCAAAGAAAGAAAAAATTACCAGTTTCCAGAATGCTTGAAGTAGAGATTGCAATCAGATTTCTGCCTGCTTTAGTAGCTTTTCTGCTAGGATGGAAACACAGGGAAAGGGAAAAATTTATTGCTTGGATCTTTCAGGCAGTAACCTATCTAAAATAAATACTTTTAAAAGTCCTTTGGTTAAATTGTTGAAAGAAAATACAGGAAACACATAATAAAAAAAAAAGGACTTGCTGAACACTTTCAAGAGACTTGACTATTGTCTCAGAAAATCAAATAGTGAATGTCAATCATGTGCAAATGGAAAACAGTACAGTGTACCGTCATAGAATCATTAAGGTTAGAAAAGACCCCCAAGGTCATCGAGTTCAACCTTTGCATATATATAGAGCCAGAGTGTCAGTTTGTATAAACAGCAAAACTCCATCTATGTCAGTGGAGTTTATTCAATTTATGCTGAATGGTAATCTTCCCTGAAATACATTATAAATAAATTGCATTAACAAAACCAGAAACAAAGAGAGTCAGAACATGTTCTTTGGAAGTTTTTGTAGGGAAACACAGCTTGGCTGGAGAATACTCAACCAAGATAGGGCAAATAGACACTTGTAGACTGCAGCTTACCAGTGCCCCAGCCAAGATGTCAATTAGTAGGTCTGATTCCTGCTGCACTTCAATGTCTCTACATGTACTAGAAAAAAAACTTTGTCTAAACCCTTTGCCTGGAAGTTGTTTAATGGCAAGTCAATGAAACCTTGGTAGTGACCAAATGCATTAAAGGCATTTTGGGCAGATGTAGGTATTTTCATGACTTCATTATACAGTCAAATACTGTTCCATGAATAATTGTTTATTTATAAGGGTCTGTATTGTGCAATATCAGTTTGAACTGAGGCATTAAATATGTAGTAGGCCTTCAGCTTATGTAACCAGCTACTTAAGACCCATATGAAATGCAACAGTAAAATTTGATTTTGTCAGGAAAGCTATTTCTCAGGGAGAATCTGCTTACTAAAATCACAAAAAATATATTAGATTTGCCATTTTCTTGTGCAACTACCATGTCTTTTTTTATTTTTTTTTTTTCTAATATCACTGTTTCACATCTTGCTTTTTGTACGAGTCGAGGAAGTCTGGCTATAATATAATGGAGTAGCCATCAAATAAATGGCCTGTATTTCATTTTCAAACAGCACTGCTTCTTCCAAAAAGGGAGGAATCAAATTTCATTTCAAACTACATTACCAACTTTATTAGGGCAGAGATGATCACTCACCTGTGCAAAGCTCCAGGTTTACAACAGATGAAACAGCCCTAGATACAGGATTCTGAAGATTTATAGATGTAGTCCTGTGGCCTGAGAGCTCTTTTCCTTTGAGATTGTGAAGAGTCTGAAGGGATGAGAAAATCAGATCAGAGGATTTGACCGATGAAACTCAAAATGAGAAATGTTTCAAATTAAATCTGAAAGCCTTCTGTTGATTTTTTTTGATTTTCGTGAAGTCAAGAGAGGAAGCTTTACAGTGAAGGAGAAAATAAAGATCAAAGAGGCCAGATATACAGCAACAACAAAGCTGAAAGTAATACAGCATTTTCAAAGGCGTACAGTAGTTCTCTGTGTATGAGTTAGTGGGAATTTCAGCTTCATTTACTTGCAGAAAACACACAAGAGTTATCATGATTTTAGAGACACTATGCAGGAAGTAGTCTTTAGCTTCCCATTCCTGCAGCCCAAGCTCATGTTTTTGTTGCAGCTTCCTCATCAGGCAAGGACAACAACATCCCTTTCCCACCAGTTCCTTTTACACAGCTCCCTTCTCCATGTTCTGGAAGGAAAGAAGAGTATGGAGAGTAAAGTGGAGTAGTACTCTGTAGTGCCTGAATTGAAACCAGAATCAGGAGTAATTAAACACATCTCAGAGAGTCCAAGTTAGACCTATCAAAGAACAGCAACATATATACCTAAATAGTTCACAAAAATCTTCCTAATACATTTATTTTAAATTTATACCTTCTTTTGTTTCAACTTCCTGAAGAGTCAGATGAAGAATTTCTCTCTTAAATATTGTATAATATCCCTGATAGTTGATCCCTACCGTACTCAAATCATTACATCCATAACTTGTCCTAGTTAATTTTTCTGCGTTTTAAAAAAATCAAGCACACAGTGAAGGACCAGATATAAGCTGACATGGGGACAATTCACAAATAGGAAATAGTAGAAAAATCTCAGAGTTCTTTACATCAAAGCAAGAAATGTACCTTTAAAACAAGAAATTCAGAATTGGCACATATTTAGAAACTGGATTATGAATATGAAAAAAAAATTAAGGTAACAGTTTACACTGATTTCCATCACTGTGTTTCCCCATTAAATTCAGTTTAAATATTACTGATGTCTTATGTAACAGATTTAAAATAATATATTATAGAATAGTTGTCTCAAAATCAAGAACTGTATGTTTTTATGTGAGGTGTTCACCTAAGATTTTGAGCAGCAGAAGCAAAATTTGTAGCAAGGACTAGGATTTCACAAAAGAAATTGTCACCAAATGAAAAAAACACACTAGAGGATAAAACTATGTGGAATAATAATGTATTAGCAGAAGCAACACAACAGACATGCATCCATTAAAGCCATGTTGCTTAGAAATTTGATTTAATTCTCTACAGTTTGTAATATATAATATAGAATTGAGCAGCAGCCGAATTACTGTTCATCTTTATGTCTGCATTATGCATATTGTCTAATTTGTCAGTTATTCCTGTGCCTAGGGCTGAAAGAGGTATCTGTAGCAAACAATTGGATTACTGGCTTAAATTCTTTTCACTATTAATGATTTTTCTGGAGGTTGATCAAGAATTTGCACATAGTTCAAAAGCATCTGAAAATACTGAATGCAAATATTTCTCAGGCTGGAAATGCTTGAGAATCTGTTTGGTTTGTTGGTTGGTTTTGGTTTTGTATACATATATTCTTAGAATGTATGCCTTACTTATGTAAGTAAGAATATGCTTACATTTCTTGATAAAATTCCTATTAAGAATGCCCAGCAAGAAAATGGAAAAGAAAGGCCCAAAGTATAGAAAAAAAGTGAGGAACCAGATCATGATTATCACCTGATATTAAATTTTAGTCTTTAAAGTGCTCTCCAAAATCATTAAATGAAATATTTTTGAAACTGCAAGTTTCTTTGGAAGTCTTGCATTTATTTTTCAACAAGTTCTAATTTTACATGTATTTATGTTTCTTAGTGATTCATCTGACTTTTGATGAACAAATACAGGAAATCATATTCATTCCTTCCCCATGTAACATATCACTGATTAAAAAGATGCCCATCACTTCAGCAGTACTTATTTCTTTTGATATGAGAAGAGGAAATTTGTTCATTTGCTTCTGCAGCACAAATCTGGCTTTGTCACTTTTACATAGAAGGAGGTTTTTCAGATGTAAAGCTAAAATATTAATGAAATCAAAGCCAATTTGGAATGCCATTTAATAAAGGAAGGCCAAAGAGCAGAAACAGAGAACAGAGTAAACATTTCTGGAGGAAAACACCAAAACAAAGTCTTTCACAAAAGAAGAAGCCAGTAGGAAACAGAACTATCACTTGTTGGTGAGTCTAACACCATCAATAAATGTTGTAAGCAACAGTGACTGTGGCTATATTCTGCAGCAATTCAGTGTTTGATTCCTTCCTTACTTAACAGTGTAGTAGTATACCTACTCTTGGCTTCTTTTTCTATCTTTCAATTTCCTAGTTTTAAATTATATTAGCATTTACCTTTCACCCTAGTTCTGTTAAGCATCAGTCTCCTGTGAGACATTATCAAAGCCGTTCAAGTAAATGAAATACTTTGTGGAAATGCAAAATTTAAAGAGCACCTAGCTATAGTTGCCATATTTTTCATCTGTTACTCAATAAATATCTAAAAATGCTTTAAGCAAGTTATTCTTCTTCCTCTTTTCAAATTATGCATATTTGGCATTGAGATGAGAAGGATTAGTTCATTTATCCTGAGGCTCTGGAAAATGATTTACAACATAGTATTAATCTACTTCTTCATTTTCTCTTCCATGCATGATTTCTTCATGTCTTTGGAATTTTTTTCCATTTTCTATTGACTGCTTGATAGGAATCACATTTCTTAATGTAGCCATCTGCCTGTCTACAGTTTGAGCCCTCTGCTTCCTTTACCGTGGCTTTGTCTTTTCTCTGAAAGCCACCTGCCCAGACATGTCCAAACACAGCAATATAATGCTGCAGGAGTAGCCACTTCAGGCAATATGAAATTGCTGCACTGAGAGATTGTAATTTAGTTTTTCACACTTACCACAATCTGTCGTATTGTATTCAGCAAAATCTTTTTTTTTTTTTTGTAGGGTTTTTTCCTCCTCTTGGAATGCCAGAACAGCTAATAGATCAATATAAATATAAATGGAATCTGGCATGGTAAATGTCTGTGCTGTACACATCAAGCCATTTACATGAGAAGGTTTTGACATACTTTTATTCTGTAGTATGAGGTTAATCACAAGTTATGTTGATTGATGCCCTATGGCAACAAATCTCCTCTAGGAAGCTTTTTAGAGTATAATGCAGAGTTTCAGAGATGCATGAAATAGTAGGATAATGAGGCAGAAGGAACTAATTTTTTAGCTGGAATTGCTTCCAGCTAAGCATGCATTCTTTATACATATAAACTTTGGAAGGGTAATTTAGAAAAAAACAAGAAAACAATGAAAAATAGAAAACAAACAAACAACCCCCCCAAAACAAAAAACCCCACCACAACAACGAAACAAATAAAAAATACACCAAAAAAGAACCCAGAGAAAAATATAATGTTAAAAATGAAAATATCGATGCATTAAAAAACCCCATTACTGTCCTAGTGTCTTGTCCACAGGTAATATAACAAGAGGAAAGAATCTAAGGAAATTGAATAGGCTGAACCATCTCCCTGGACCACACTCCTGAAAAAGGCAGACCACATAATTGCACAAAGCAACATTGTTTTCTGACACTCTCAGAAATCCAGCAATACTTTTTTCCACTTTTTCTTTCCATTCTCCTGCATGTAGGGATGCTTATTAAGGCCTTCTTTTCTGAATCTGATGCTGAGTTACTCCATGTGATATTTCCCAGCAGACTCAGGCAGTCTTTGGAATTTACACATTCTCTTCATAATGGAGAAGTTTCCTATTGAAATCCTGTGTTAATAGTAGGAGTTAGTAACATTGACACATTATAGTTAGCCCAAGATCAGTTTATACGCACATATAAATTAGAAAGATGTGTTCTTTTTTATAGCATTGGAGAACTATAACACAGGCAGAGAAAAAGCCAGAGGAAGAGTGCTAATTTTAGCTATTGACATGTACTAGCTTTAAAATATAAACCGGGAGTGAAAATAAATAAATAAATAAAGTGGAAAATAAATCAGGTCAGTAGCACAAAAATTAATTGCAGCTGAAAGAATAGTGAGAATGCTGTGTCTTAGATGAGCTACATTCATTGCCATGAAGAGGGAAAGTAGTAAATTTAAACATTGAAAATGCATACTTGCCATTTCCCCTCCTGGTAGTTTTTCTATCTATTGATCTCCTGTTAGCTACTGGAAATATTTTTCTAGTCTGGCTTTGCTTTATTGTACTTAGTTCTACATACAGGATTTTGCTGTCATAGAGATCATACAATGCACACAGAGCTTTCTAAATATAACTGTCATGTGCTTTTGGGAGTATACAGATTTCTATACCTCTTAAAAGTTTGAATTCCATACCTAAGGGAAATTCAAATGTTTCCTTATGTTCCTGCCTAACAATGACATTATGTATAACCTTAAACTCAAGAGGCCTACATATAATTTACGTTTTATCAATTTGCAGACATATTGTACAGTGATTTTGCATGCTGTATTTCGGAAGTTGTTCCTTTACTCTTTCCTGATTTTATACTTTCCGTTGAATTCTACATTGTCATGATCAGATTTCTGACTCCAACCATTAAATTGTGTCAGGGCAAATATACAGAAAATTAAGTATTATACTTCTTCAAGCTTTTTTCTAGGAATGAAACTATGGTGAGTCCTGTCCTTGATGGGTCCTCTAGCTGGATGACAAGCAGCACTGTCCTGATTCCCTTTATTTACTATCTCAATGGTCTAATAGTGTGCATACCTTTGGTACAATGAAACAGTTCTAAGATGAAGGACAGAGGGTGACCTGTTTTGACCTTCACCCTGTCTCTTTTTGTACTTTCTTCACCTATGCTCTTAAAGGAAACTCTTGGCAGTTAGGAATTCCAGAGCCACAGACTCAGAGAGTAGTTGAGGTGGGGAGATCTTTACAGGTATCACCTACTCTGAGTACCCTTCTCAAACAGGGTCAGCTGCAGCAGATTGCTCAGGGAGCTCTCCAACTAGATTTTGAATATCTCCAAGGATAGAAACTCCAAAACTATGCTGGGCAGCCTGTCCCAGGGTGGGGTCACCTTCCTTGAACTGCTTGAACTTTCCTTGAAGCAGCTCAGGAGGCTGTCGGATTTCTTTCCTAGAGCGACGCATTTGACAGCTTATATCTGACTTGGTGTCCAGCAGGATCCACAGGGCCTTTTTTGCAAGGCTGATTTCCAGTCTGCCTCCAGCCCATCTGATGTATGGAGTTATTCCTTCATGGGAGAAGAACTTTGTCCTTCCCTTTCTTGAATTTCATGAGGTTCCTGTCAGTTCATTTCTTCAACCTGTGGAGGTCCCTGTGAATAGCAACACAACCAAAGCAGTACTGCCTGCAGTATCAACCCCTGAGGTACAGCAGTGAACCTTTTTTCGTGTGAGGGTAACAAAATACTGAAACACATGGCTCAGAAAGGTTGTTCCATCCCTGAAGATATTTACAAGCGACCTGGATATTTGGTGTACCAACCACTCCTTCCAGTTTTGTATAATCTGAAATATCCTCAAAATATCCTCTGTCTCACTATCCATGTCATTAATAAAGACAATAAACAGTAACAGCCCCACTAGAGATCCCAGATCATTCACCAAGCTAGTCAGCTCATTGTAGGTGTCCATCAACAAGGTTGGTAAAGCATGATTTTCCCTTTGCTGACTACTCCCAACCACCTTGTCCTTCCAGTGTTTGAAAATGGTTTCTAGAATTATTTCCTCCACCTCCTGTGACCAAGGTGATGCTGAAAGGCTTTTAGCTTCTTGAATCATCCTCTTGTTCTTCATGATATTAGGAGTGATATTTGCTTCTCTCAAGTCCTCAGGAACCTCTACCATTCACAATGACCTTTCAAAGATAATTGAGATTTTCTTTGCAAATTACGTCTCTCAGCTTCCTCTGAATTTCTGGATGTATCTCATCAGGAAAGTAATCTAAAGTTCGAGCCTGCTGAAGAGACATTTGAATTATTTCCTTGGTGAATCAAACAACTGTGATACTTAATAGGTGTAACCTCTTTCAGCTACCCTTCAAAAGCCCTGTTCATTTCCTCAATTCTTACTGGTTCAGGGCATAGTAGTACCTAAATTTTGTATCCAGATCAGTAGCACAAATACTACTAAGACATTCAAATTGGTTTGGGATGGTGCAGAGACATTAGAGATGTTGAGGAACGCATTTGTAGCTGGGTATGCAGCTGCAGTGAGAGCTGCAGGTTTAGCAGGGGCAGGAAATGGCAAGACTTCCAGGCAAGAGCACCAACCCTTTGTGTGACATTGAGAACATGGGACCTGTGGCCTGGCCAGGTGACCAGACACTCAGAGACACAGCAGGAGCTGATGGCTTAGATGGGAGACCCCAGACTACCACATGGGAGAACAGATGGAACAGGGGGCATAGCGGAGCTTGTGGCTCGATATCTCTTGGCCTTGGTGGGGTACAGCCCGTGGTGCGTGCAACCACGGATATGAAAAACAACTGGGAAAAAAACTGCATATGTAACTATCTAGGTCTTTCAAACTATGTAGTTTTGCAAAGACTGCCAAATAATGTGAACAATAGGCTATCTGTAGTTTGTGGGAAAATTCTTGCTCATGGATGTGACTATTAGGGCTGTGACCTATTTGAGCTGTAACAAGTATGTAACACTGTACTGTGAGAATAATATCTGAATTCATTGATTTCAACCCTGACTTCAACTCCTTTTTACTCTGACTTTAGCTTAGACTTCAATAAACTTTAATTTCAATTTGAATTCCAACCTATTTTTGCTCAAGCTTTGGCTTAAGGCTCTATGCATGGATTGTTTTTGCACCCCCTCCTTTGAAGTCCCATCTCTCAGTCATGTAGAACTACCATATGCAGAGACTGTGAGGGTGTAAAAGCCCAGGGATTCCATTGTTCCTGGTCTCTTGGAGGCACCCACTCAAATTGTTGTGCTGTTGTTTCAGGAAACCTGGCATGTCTGCATTGAGCGAGGTGTGCGGGACCCGCCCTCTGAGAAGGGGCTTTGGGCCCAGCTGTGACAATCTTGGGTGGTGGATGTCACCACTGCCAGAGCAGGTCCAAAATGGCCAGACAGGGAATTTTGCTTGACACAGACTTATGAATCTCCTCAATGAGTTTCTCTAGACTACTTTTGAGTGTGAAGTGCTAGGTTTTGTGTGATACCACACAGTGCATATTTCCCATATCCAGTTGTATAGAGGCTGTGCTACTCCCCACTGCTTGGTGAGCAACTTAATTGAAACAAAATTAATTTCTTCAAACATAGAGAAACATTAATTCGGAATCCTGATGGTTTTAGACTCCTGTCTCTAGAGACAAAGAATTTTTATGCACATGGCTGAAATGGCAGGGACATTACAGATAATGGTTACAGGCAGGAAACCCATGGTGAATGTTACATTAACTCGCAGGTCTATGCAAAAAGATAGGACACTGAGTCAAGTCAACTTTTAGCTTTAGTAGGTAAACAACTGTTACTGTATAACCTAAATATATGTACCCTCAATCACACACATCTATAATCTGCATAGCTGTCTAACTACTTAAAAGTTCTCGTGTTCCATTCCTACATTATTTTCCTTTGTTACTCATGCATAGCAGGACAATTTAATCCACATTTTTTAGTCATGAAAGATCCTCACTAGATTTAACTTAGACTTGAAAGTATCTTTTAGGATTTTTCATGCTTTTAGAGGTTGTATTATTTTCTATTTTCAATATTCCATTTCTTCTGAAAAAAAGTCATAGCTCAGTGAAAGCATCACAATTTTTTTCTGTTCTTGCTTCACATTTCCATTTACTATACTAATAAGCTTATGGCAGACACCAAAACCTTTTCATTCTCTTGCATGTTATTTTTAAATGGAGTTAAGCAACTGAGGCTTGACAGTCTTACAGTTTTCAAACAGACTAGCTACTTACCAAGTGTGGTCAGAAACTTCTCACTTATTAATTACAGAATTCTTCAGTGTGCAGTTGATTACTTTTATTGTAAAAATATTTAGATATCACTAAATCAGCACAATTAGGATTTTTCATTAAACTTTTTCTTGCATGAAAATTATTTTATCCAACTAAATTTTAACCTTGTTTTTGTCTTCACGCTGAATATTTAGCTTACTTTCTCAAGTTTAGGAGAACATTTGTTTTCATCCCCATTGTCAACATACTAAAATGCAGAGAAAACATTATCTTCTAAACAATTTTGAACTATTTTCTCTTTAAAAATATTGTCTTTAGAATTCAGATACTTAAAACAGAATGCCTAATGCTGATATTTCTAAACATATTGTTTCATTACATAATTTAAATACTTAAATATTTATTTTCTTGCAACATTTTTTAAACATTTTTAATAATTTTTAAATATTTCACTAGTATTCAATAAAATTTTCTTTTTCTTAGAAAAAAATGTAAAGATTACCTTAGAAACTAGAATGAATCTAAACTAAAAGACAAAAAATTTATGTGATATTATTGCATGGATTTGTGAAAAAAAAAATGAGATGGATTCTTAAGTACACTTACAATGACACTTCACAGCAAACAGTTTTAACAATATTTTTTTGTCCAAACTTAAAAATTTCAAATGGTCTTAGAGTAAAATATTATCAAGGAAAGAATATCTGTAAGAGTCTTAACAATTAATTCATTGTTGTTGAAGGTAATCAACAGAATTAAAGAAACTGTTGACAGTTTTACAAAGAAAGCAGTATTAGGGTTTTTCGGTGGAAAGTAAAAATATTGCCTGTTTTAACCAGGCATTTGCTGAAGGAATAAAGATTCATATGAGAGTTCCAAAGATGATTTCTCACTCTTTCAGCTTTTTTCAAGTAGAAACATTGGGAATTTTTTTTCTTGTCATATTAGAGTTATTTGGCTCTTCGTCTTATTTTATGATCTATAAAGAATAAAGGGAAATAAAAATGAAAAGGCATAATAAAGGCTATCTGTTGTTTTCGAAAAAAGAGAGCATTCTGGGTATGCATTCAGTGAAGGTTCAGATTTTTTCTCCTTTCCACAAAAAATCACACTGAAATAACTGTTCACACTTACACATTAGTAAGGGGGGGTAACAGGTCCTCCACAAATACATTTATTATTAAAACAAGTTTTCACATTTCTTTCCAGATGGATGAGGTTTTCTGCTTAGTAAACATTTTATAACAAAATGCACACTTCTTAAACAAGATGCCTCAAAAAAGGTAAATGCATTTCCAATTGTTCTAGATAGTTACAACTCTGATAAATCATTCCAAACAATCATGTGGGTAACAGAACTCTGTAATTATTTAATAAATAATAGAAATTATAATGAAATCAACCCCTTTAAAGTAAGTGCAGCAATTGCTGATAAAACTGCATTTTCCTGTAAATTCACCATAAATTAAGATATTTATGAGGTTTTCTATACAAAAAACACTGATGAGTCAGCCTAAAGCACTAGTACTGGTGGGCAATCAAACTCAACTGTGGAAGAAATAAGGAATTAACCAGAGAAGTCCAATTTCCTTTGTCTTAGAATCCCTGCCTCTGAGTGAGACTGTATAAAGTATGTTATGCTGGAGAGTAATCTGGAATTGAATCTTGCCCTCCTGGCATTGCACTTGCGCTGTCTCTGACAGTTCCCTTTTACAGGGGAGTACCAGGCCAGAAAGAGGCACTATTTATCCATGCTGCATCTTGATTTGAAGACTGTTCTCTCCCTTCCTGCAAAGACTCTTCAAAGACACCAGGCCTACCAAGGGACACTGAGTAGTACACGTATCACAGCCTTTTTTGAGCTGCTGTAGTAACACTGTTTTTTCTGAAAAATGCAGTGTTGGAAAATCAACGAAATGAGACAAGCCATGGAAAACAGCTGTGGTTTGAAGTACTTGATCTTTGTCCAGATTGACCTCCAGTCCCTTCTGGGGACTTTAGCCCAGATGAGGATTCAAACTGAAACTTGTGTCTCTAGCATGAAATATTTCCTTCTCCAGCACAGATGGAAAATCAATGGTTACTGATTGGCTGGTTCTGAAAATTAGTTGCACAGTGTATACTAGAAACAATGAGGAGAATGACTTCTCTCTCTTTGACTGTCACCAATATAAGGAAACCATTTAGAGAGAACTGTGCAACCAAATGCATGAATAAATTAGCAGAAGAATAAAATTAAGTATTCATTCTTAAAAGTATAATTCCATAGTGCACCCACATGTAAACACATTCTATGCTTCTGTATTTCTAAGACTTTTTTTCTTTTAAAAGACACTATGTGCACTTGATATTAACTGTTTATAAAAAATGTGCAACAATTTGGAATAAGCTAAGTGTGAGTAAAATTAATGATGCTCTCATAAAACACATTTTTTTATCCACTGTAAGGAGTAATATTCATTACTAAACGGAAGGGATTTAGAGGTGTGAGGTGTTGATATTTCTTCTATAAATTGAAGATTTATCTGTCTGATTGCTTACAAATTCTACATATTCTATCTTGAAAAAGTAGTTTTTGTCAGATACTTTATTGTATCTTATACCTGCCTCATTTGAGTTATAGGCCAGAAATTATGTTCTTTTTATAGTCTTCATCTCCAGACATGTCAAAAGTGAAGAAAAGGTGGAAATAATTTCCTATGCTCAGTTGATATCTAAATGTTCTTTGTCCTTTTGATGTGAATTCTAAAGCAAAAGTTTAAATCTTATATCGACAACACGGAATCTTCCCAGCCTAATTTAACCACTCCACTTGATAAAGTAAAATATTACTGCTTTACTATTGAAAGTAGAAACCATAATTTTCCATGAAACGTAAGAGAAGTCTGTTATCCCTTAGGGAGTACACAGCAGCTTCATTTATTTTTCCATGACATATTAGCTTTCCAAAGATTCTTTTGCACATACTGGTTATCCATTTAGAGGACTGAAACAATAGGCTGTCCCTAATAGCCAAAGAAAAGGAAAAGGTGAAATGACAGAGGAAGACGTAGGAAAAACAATTAACTTTTTTACTGCTGGGATTTGGGGAAAATATGACATGTACAAAAAAATTAATGAATATGGACTTAAATTCACTAGAAATTATAGAAAAGTCAAGGGTAAATTTTATGTTCTCTAGTCAATGAGATATTGCAGTATATTGGCGGGGGAGGGAGAAGGGAGAAGATATAAAGAGAGGATAATGAGCTTATTCTGAATGTTTTTCTTCTCTTCAGAAGAGAAGACCTCTTCATCTCTCCTGAGAGAGACCAATCAGAGTTAAAAAATTAAAGTGATGGCTCATACACTCGTCGTTTCCACTCTTCTCTGACCTTAAAACCACCTATACTGCTCCTTGAAGATTATAATAGTAATTGATAAGAATGATCTTTTCTTCCTGTCTTTCGAATAAATTTTATCCCTATGCTGTGAGTTTGCTGAGCATTATTAAGCACTGATTTCCCCTCCTGAAAATAGCAAATTATAGAATTTAATATTAGCAAACACCTACTTGTGATTTAAAGAGTTGAACCGGTATTTATATGTTGAAATATCAAGATGTGTATACATGGGTAGGAACTATATTCAAAGTAGTCTTCTGGAAAAGCATGAGAGAAATGGCAAAGCTGAAAAATGAGTTTAATACCTGAGGCCTGTTGGCAGGTAAGACTTAAAGCACTTGACATTTAGCTCCCATTGACTTCTTTTTAAAACTCATGCTAATTATCTAGGATATTTTTGAAAATGACACTTGGTCTTGAAGTCATTTTCAATTTCATTTAAATGTTTTTGAAAATTTTAGCTTGCATCTCAAGCTTCACGCCCTTATGATCACCTCAAATCATTACAATGTAGGTTAATGGGCTAACTTTTCATACTATTTTCCTCTACATAGACCCTGGATGTCAGGATAAAATTGGAAAGAAAGGGTTCTTTAACCAGTAAGATACAGTGAATATGTTAAACAAGTACTAAGTAGAATTATGTAACTCTCTCATGTATTTCCAACAGTAAAATCATCTTCCAAATGAAATTAATCTGCTGAAAACTTGTTAGAATCTGGTGTCAAAAAATAATTTTTTATTTGACTATAAATGTTTGTCTTCACCACCTTAGTGCTGATTCAGAAATGTACTGTTTTGGTTTTAAACATGGACATTAAATTTTTATAAATCCTAATGCGTAAATGTGTTTAAAAAGACAAAGAAAGAAGAGGAAAGGCATATTTCTCTCCTCTTTTGGTATATTGTATGCATTTTTATGGCTCCTCATTTCATTTGATCCTTCTTTAGAATTCTTAGGTTTCCCCTTATGTTTCATCCTTCCTGTACAGATTTGTAGGTGTGATGACAACACAACATAAGGGGGGTCAAATGTTAATGTAATTACTGATACTTGCATGTCATATAAAGATCTCTCTATACTGAATGCAAGATTGAGTTGATCAGTCACCAGTGCAGGAACTTAGATAAATTCACAAAACCTTATGCTGCTTATAATTTGTGTCTACTTCATACATTAACCTATAATTAGAGGTTACTCTTTAGAAGGGATTGACTACTAATATATATTCAAGCTTGATAGCAGCATACATTTTTCTTCCACTTAAGGACGTAAAAGATATTAAAATTCCTTGCTGAAGAAAGAACATTTTTGCTACTTTGAGCCACAACCAGAACCAAGTAGTTGTTTCATAGGCTCATCCCACCTAGTTTACATAATTCATTAATATTTTTGTTATTTTTTCACCAAGGTTCCCTATCTAAATTGATCAGTGATGTTATTTTTTTGGCCCATGCAGAAGTAATATATTTCTTGTTGGTGCTGTTTATCTAATGTCCAGATAATTGTAACTCAGGTAGTCTGAGCTCACATTAATTAGAGCTAGCAAGCACCTCACTAAACGAGAAAAGATTTTCTGCTCCCTACAGCAGACAGAGGCCTCAAGGTATTGCTACTCTAAGTGTTAAAAAAGACATTTACAAGTCTTTCCATCTCTTGAAAAATTAATGCATTTGGGTCTCCAGCTGACTTTTCAAAGCTGAAGATGATTTGCTGTACAGGTGAGGTTGTCTGCCAGAGATGGTCTAGGTGGAACTTTCACTGTATGAAGGATAGCAGCTGTCAGGCCCTGGCCCTTTATTGGTGACACGTCCCAGCACAGCACATCTCACGTGCTGTAAAACATCCTGTGTGAAGTCACTGCATGTACTGCACCACAGCATGAGCTACGTAGTAATCTCTCTGTCTAGCAGATTGCACATGAGATTAATAAAGCCTTAGTTAAAAAAAAAAAAAAAAAAAAAAAAAAAAAAGTGTATTGTAGCTCTTAAATGAACTTAGTTCCTGAAGGCTGTTCTGGGGTGGCATAGGAAAGCTGTGTCAGTTTAGGATGGACTGCACAAATTTCAGTTCACACAAGATGAGATAAAATATTTATCTACCTTTCTCATCTGAGAGGGAGAGACTGATCAGCCTGAAATGCAAATTCATTCTTCCCTCATAGAGTGAAATCTTCCATTGAAGGACTGGGGACAACAGAACTTATGCAAACAAAGGAATTCTGAGCTCTATTGTGTAACAAAGTAAAAACTATCCAGGATTTCAGAGAATACTACATTAATAGAAAGAGAAAAAAATTAACATTTTACAAAGGAAAAAAAATGTGCTTTAGTAGAAAATAAAATTAATAAGAAGCATTTAAAGTATAAACAAGCTATTATTTAGCCAATAAAACCCCCCAATATAGAATGCATATAATGACTAACTTGGCAGCTGTGGTTTTTATGTATTCCTTAAAGGAAGAAAGATTATGAATTTTTTCACCATCTAGCCTTACTAAAATTTCTGGAGTGAAATTTAAATAGGGTTTGATAATAACAGTGTTCCTTCCTGGGTATCAAGTGATCTACCTTTGAAAAACAGAAAAACTTGCAGACTCAATGGACAATGTATTTGAATAAATTTCTCCCAGAGGCAAATGCAGCTTATAACATAGGAAGAAAAGAATCAGTAGCTTCCTACTGTAAACTCTATTTTTTTGTGTGTGTGTTGTAGAATAGTGTAGTTATTAGAAACTCAATGTTAGAAAATATTGTCTCCATCCAAGTGGCACTTAATCTCTATTACCTGGAGGTTAAAAGTCAAAGAACAATCATCCATGTCAGTGATTCCTGCAGCAGATTGTTACTGAACCATGTAAGGTCGTTTAGTGGGGAAAATTAGCTCTCAGCAGCTTCACATGTCAGAGATGTTGTAGTAGTACTCTGCCCCAGCTCTTCTCCTTGGAAAATTATGATGATTCTACGGGCTTTTTCAGGAAAAATGTCGTGTGGAAAGAAAAGCTTACCTTCCATAGCTATTTTTGTAAAAGATGAGAATGAACAGAAAAAAAAAAAAATTGCTCACTTTACCAGTCAGCTGTAGATGAAAATACACAAGTACGACCAGTTGCCCTTAACTTTTCAAACAGATCAGTAATGCATACCTTGTGTTTCTGTAGCTAATTCACCTTCTAAGTCAATGCCACCCTATATATAACGAATGAAAACTTTCCTATGTGACTATCTGAAAGACAAGGAAAACCTGGAAAGCTTCAGAAATGGGCCACTGACCAAGGACAGTTTGGAAGCTTCTGTGCTAATTTAATTGGAAAGTTGTCAGTAGTGATGTGGGCATATGGAATCAGTCTCTCTCTGGAAATGCTATAATCCATCAATGCAGTGAGTGTTCTGGCTGTGTTGTTTAAAACAAGTTAGCAGAAATAACCTAGGATAAAAAAGATCAAGATGCCCAAGTCCATGGAGTTGCCCTGGCCATGACAGAAAGCTGGCCTGAAGTTTTGTTGGGAAACTGGCTGGAAGCAGCCAGAAAAGTTGAAGCGTGTCATGTTTGAAATGTGAGGAAAGGGGGAAAGACCCAGTGGGCATGCAAAACATTTACTAAGTAAAAACCCCCTTTTTTACTAAGTGGTCATCAGAACTATTATAAGAGACAGCAGAACTGATCTCTAATGAGCTTACATCTCACTTTTCCCCATATCACACCTATGTAACATCAAGTGAAATAGTGCGAGAGCATATTTTTTCCTGCAGTTTCATTTTTTATTTAGGGTTTATTTCATTTACTTATTTATTTTAATGTTTTACAAAAGTAATGTCACTTTCCTCTCTTCACCCCTGCTGGGTAATGTGTGCAAATTCTGGTTGCTTGCCTTTGCTTAAAGAAAATGTTGAAGAAATAAAAGTAGGATTTTAAAATCATCAAGATGTTTGGTTTGCTTTCTGTTATTTCCAGATCTATGTCTGTAGTAACAGAAACTGATGCAGTAGCAGAGCTCATACTCTTACTTTCCTGTTTTGGTTGCTTACTTCAAAGTGGAAGCAAAAAGGATAGTGTGGGCAATAAAACCACAGGACAGGGAAAGTGGAACTATTTGCTGAAGGGGTCAATTTTTAAAAAAATTTAATCTGCATATAGTTCTGGTGGAGAGAAAAGGGTGAAAAGGTCTACTTTTTCTAATTCACAGTTTTCTAAATCACAATTAGAAAAGAGATTTAACAGTAATTCTTGAAGCATAGAATTTATCTTAAATGAAAGAACTATGCTTTGTACCATACATGTCACTAGTATTAAAAATACACAAATATTCAATTTTAAAATTGCGCAGTTTTTTGCAGTTGGAAACTCCATATGCCTTCTCATATGCTTTCCCCCCCCAAAAAAAAAAAAAAAAAGGAAATGAGATTTTTTAAAAATACAGTTGTTAGAAAGGGCAAATATAGAACTAGTTTCACCAGTATTACAGACACTTATTTAGTGGACTGCAGTCTTCTTTATGATGTGCAGTTCTTCAAGTCATTTAAAATCTTACTTGTCCAAAATAGACATGTAATAATTTGTCAGGAAAAAAAAAAAATCACCTATCATTTCTTTATCATTATTTTAGCAATAATAAAGGTAGGCAGGCAATCCAAACTAGCATCCTCTACCAGAATTTTTCATGTTAAAAACTCAGCTTTTGAAGGCCAGAGAAGAACACGAGGACTTGTTTTAAGTTCTAACTCTGAATTTCAAACAGATATATTTATATTGAACAGGATATACTGAGTCCAAAGTATAGAGCTTTAAGAAATTTTGGGTTTAAAGTCTCTAAATTATTTTGAAACACAAAAGATTCCTGTTTCAGTAGACAGGTTGCTTCAATAGTTAATTACCTCCAAAGTTAGAAAGCTGTGCTGAGTAGAAGTTTCAAGCCAGATTCAAAATTTTATGCTGTGCACTATTACAATCCAAACTCTGAAACAGACCTGAAAACTTCTTATTTTTTCATGCTTTACGTTACTATACTTCAAATCCGTATTCCTTCACTTGACAGAAAACTTCCAGTGCTTCACATGAGGTGCTGCCTCAACTGACCTTACCAGAATGTCAACCCCTATATCATTATATGCACTGCCACTTAGCCCCTAACCGTGACATGTTCAAAGCAGTAACACAATACACAATGTTTTATGATATGTGGCATTGCATCCTGCAAATTAAGCACTACAAACAGAGGAAATACAGCATGAAAAAGAAGCACCAGATGTTCAAAGGTAGATAAAGATGATGACATTTTTTTAAACTCATCTAAGTCCTTTATTAATCTGATGCTCTGTGAACTGAGAAATGTGAGAAACCAGATTGAAATATTGTAGGCATTTATTATATATATATTGAGTTGTACAATATATTAATTCCAATAAGCTTTCGTATTTCAATGGATTTGAAATATTGATTTTTGTCTCTTAAACCCATGGATTATTTTATCTATAGATGTACTCACAGAAATAAAGTATTTATAGAAGAAATGTGACTGGGTTAGACTTTTTTCCACACTCTCCCTTTATTTTTTTTTCAAAGCTAGCTTCCAACAAAGAGAAAAATAATTAGAAAGCAAAATGCCTGATGTAGCCTTTACTAAAAAGAAACTAATGATCTTCCACATTCTCAGCAGTTCTTCAAGGTGCAGCATTCTTCAAGGTACACACCATTCCTACCATCAGAGGATCAGAGTAGCTTTCCACCACTGATTGTTACATCACCTTGGAGATGTAGTGTATGACAAACTCTATAAAACATCACTTCCATTTCGTCTTGCCTTCCCATTCCCCTTCCTCCCCACTTGTCAAGATACCTTTATTTCAAACACTCTTTCTCGGCTACTTTTTGAAGAAGGTGTCAGAATGCCTCATTCCCATCCACCTGTTTCCTGATAAACATTTTATCTTCTCTTCCCCCACCCTTCCACCTTGTGCCTCCGGTTGCAGTTCAAAAAGCAGGGCAGAACAGGCCTAACCTCAATTTCCGGTGTTGCGTGTGCAGCTGCTTGACTGAACGGCCTCATGAATTATTGATGCAAAGACCTCATGTGAATATTCATGAAGTATCTCTTTATTAATTCATAATGCAGCTGCTGCAAAGGCAGAGAGTGGAGGGCTCAGTCTCCTCCCATGTAAAGACATAAGAAATGTCTCTTCCTCAGCTTCACTCTGATTCCTTTACTAGCTCATCCTCAGTTATGAGTCAACACCAGCAGTTTACACTTTTGTTGTGTTCTGTTCCAGTGTCGTGTATGCCACTCTTGTTCCAGCCCACATCAAGAGGAATCAAAAGGGTTGGCATCAAGTTCCTCAGTAATGTTTCTTATGAGAAATAAACCTTAATGGGAGTAATGAGAGTTTACAGCTCATTTCAATTATTTTAAGTTGCTCTCAGGTGCTCCAACACATGCTTCATTTAATTTTACAGTGAATACTACATGCAGTGTGGTGGTGTTTGCCACTGGAGACTAAAAAGATGCAGAAATATCTCACAAGAGAAGATAAAAAATAATAACGTCCTTAGTTTTTCAGCTATGCTTTCCAAAATGAGGACAGAAAACACTAGAGACTTCAAGTAGACAGGTTCTCAATGAGACAATTTTCCATGAAAAATAATAAACAACAGTAAAACTCTGTAAAATTCTAGAACATCACTGGGATAGGTGAACTCACAGGTTTTAATTCTGTATGAGTAGTTCCATTCTCCCCTCCAAAATGGTGCTGGAATTTTCATGGTATGATCTGACCTCCAATGGTATGATCTGACCCCCAAATAGAGTTTGCCTTGAGGAAATTAACAATTGGAATATTTACAAAAAAAATCATAAAACATTTTTACATTGCTTAACTCCAAATGTCTGAATCTAGCATTCTGAATAGGGTAGGTGATGAAGAAACTGTTTACAAGTGAATGAAAAAGGAAGGATAATTCTTCAACAATTTGTGTGTGTCCTGTCATCAGAGAAGCAGGAAACACTTAACCACAGTGGCTCTCAAGTAAACCATTCAGACTGACAATGTTTGCTGTTTCACAGCTGAGGGCAGAGAATACCTGAGTGAATGGAAGGCATTGCATGGGATGGGTAGGGAGAAGGGAAGTTAGAAGGGAAGTTTAAAAAACCTGTCAAGGTTACAATTTGGGAATCACTTCTCAGGATCATAAAGTGTATGAGGAATGAAATGAGAGTTTCTGAACACTTACACGCCCAGAATCTGGTAAAATTCTGTGCATTTAGATTATACACACACACACAAAGAGTTCCATTACAGTCTAGTTTATATTCTGATTCCCATATTTTAAAGCCAGAAGGGACTATTAGATCATGTCTTCTGACCTTCTGTGTGACACAGATCATAAAATATTGTGCAGAGATTTTTTGTACTGAGCCAAATAACCAGTGTGGAGTCATAAGTCACAGGTGCTTCATTTTCAAGATTTTTTTTTTTAAATATTTGATCTTAGGTGATTTGGCTTTAGATAAATAGAAAACCTTACCTCATTCTCTGTATCATTATCTCTACTTGTTTCAGCAAAGGTAAAGAACACGATCATTTGAAGTAATGTAATTCACTGGGGAGTTCTATTTTGAATTATCAAGTGGAACTTCTGTTTGCTGGTGCTAACACAACTGTTAACATCTGGTGGTATATTAAATAAGAAAGAGCCAAGATAGAGCTTGAAGCAGTAACAGAGTCTTGGCCAAATTTTTAAGTGGAACAAAGAGCCATCACACTTACTGTGCATCATCTGCAACCACTTGCTACTTTATCACCTCTTTCCCCACCCTGCCATCATCTACCCCACATATTCTAAGCCTTCTCCTGCTCCTGCACAGCAGCTGGTGGATGCTATTGCCCTCTCCTGGCTAGAAACTGTGCAGTGCAGCTGTGCAATAAATGCGTGCTCTCGGCAGGTAAAGGAAAAACAGCAGGGAGATCTTGGTCCGGGGCAAATAAGTATCTGCTGTGGCTGAACTCTGGGGTTACAGGAAGCCTTCTCATGGTCCAGAATACCAGCTGAAAGCTGAACAAGTTCTTTTTCAGAGAGAAAACTAGTAAAATTGGATAATACTGGAAGTGAAGTTAAAACCATCAATTGCCTAGGGAAGAACAATCACATGAATTCATTTAAAGGAGTCTTTCGGTACTCCTGACACTGGGCATATCTGTGTGGGAGAGAGTTTTGTCCAGGTGCAGTTCACCTATACAGCCACTCCCCTGAATGACCCCCTTTAGTCATCTCCAGCAGGATAAGGCCAAGAGCAGAATTGCATTGGCTGCAAGTCCAAGTTTATTCTTTGCTCTGCTTCCTGTGGTGGGCCCCTCCTGATCTCTCTGCTGTGACAGCCGCTTTAAGGGTTTAACAACACAGTGCCTTTTGATCTCATTTCGGCAGCTGTGATTAAATAGACACACATCACTTGCTGTGCCACTATGTGAGCAACTCATGGTTCACCTTCACTGAATTAGTACCCGCTGAGCACTGCAAATATTTGAAATGTCAATCCATTTGATAATGTCAAAGAGGGCTGCAAATACCACAGAATGGCACCAAGGAAACATTCAACACACGCAGTGGCATATATAATATCTCTTTTCTTCAGGACAAAACTCATAGTTAAATAGAATCTGGAAACCATCTAAGAAGATGTTAAGGTCAACAGACCTGATAACCTGGAGTGGGACATGCTCCAACAATATAAAACCTTAAAATTTTAAGCAAACCTATTCCCTCTCAAAGAACTTAATTCTTCCCCATTCAGGCATTCTAGCAAATTATTTTCTGTTAGTAAAAATTGGGACGTTAACTGTATAACAACCTATGAATTTTACATGTATGTTCTGTACCCTCAAATCAGGGCAAAACTAGAGACTTGTTATGACAACTTTATTATCTTTTCCCACTCAAGAAAACTAAATCAGAAGGAAATATTATATCTGAACAGAAAACAATAATGAGGCCACATTCTCAGTCACAGAAGCTTGGATCAGTAGAGCAGGTGAAAGAAGACAAGTTGATTAGCAGGCTGTAGTTTACCCTACAGAAAGATTCACCTTTACATAAGACATCAGGAAATAAGACATCAAATTTATTGCTGGGGGTTGACTGAGAAAATCAGCAACCTAAAGTGTGTGCAACAAAGAACTGAAATTTGGCAATTACACAGAGAGGACAGTCTTCCAATCAGTTATAGTTTGGATTTTTTTTTGGTGTATACTAGATTTACCGTTCTAAACAGAAGATTTTTAAACATTTCCTAAAACTATACCAGCTAGTATATAAGAAATTAAGATTCATGATGGAGAGCAAGCTTCCTTTTTTTTTTTTTTTTTTTTTTTTTTACTGAAGAGTCATTCACTCACCTATAGTATTTTTATTAAAAAAAAAAAAAAAAAAGAAACAGGGGAAGATTACGTACTGAAGTACTGACTCCACAGGCAAATACCATGTGCCTTGTTTGTGGCAGCTGAGAATCAAGTGATCATTTTTCCTTTGTATGCTGATGAAGACTAATGATTCACTGAGCACAAATACATCTGCATGTAATTAGATGAGTAGTACCTTCGCAATAGGGAGTTATAGAGAGAAATTTTGTTTGTTGTCTTGCTGGAGTTCTTTTCTCTCTAATTATCTTGACATATCAAAAGACATTTACTTTTCAGTAGCTCAAAGTCCAGTTAATCAAAAGAGCTATGTTCAATAAGAAAAAAAAACCCAAACAAAACCCCAAAAACCCAAAACCCAAACTGCAGTATACTTAACAAGAACTATGTTCATTAGCATCCACTTCAGTCCCTTCTAAAGACTTGGATACAAGTTTCTTTTGGGTTTATCAGTCACTTCAACAGCTTCATTTTCAGGGTTTTTTTTGCCTTTGTCACTGTCAAATTTGGTTGAGATTCCACCTAGAAGTCACCACTTTCAAACACTGTATTTGTACATGGAGATATTGCTTTCTCTAACCAGCATATCCTTATTTTTTTCTACTAAAATATTAATAAAAATATTTGAGAATAAAGGAAAAATAGCAGCAGGTCTTAGTCTATTTAGATAACATAGTTAAAGTAAGGGTAGTAAGTTTTATTAAGAGTAGATATGCTTGATCAGTCTAAAAATCCATCTGAATGCAGACAGGTAAACTCCAGTAAATCTCTCAGCAATACTAACTTCTAAAACAATGTTGGGAATTTTTCTTGCTGCTATGACTATTGTCTCTATTAATAACAAACAGCATGTCACTGTGAACATCTCAAGCAGCAAAAGTTATTACTCCTTCTCTACCTCCTGTTTTGAAGAATTAAAACAAAAACAAAACCAAAAACAAACCAATAAAACAAAAACCTCTTATTTTCTTAAAAGTCAAACAATTTCTATTATAGTTTTACTTCCATTACTTTATTGAATTTTATCTTTAATGTAAAAATATGTAACAAATCCTAACTTTAGTGGATTTTGGTAGGAGCTACAACCTAAAAATTCAAGTGTCTTTCACTGCTTCCCCTCCTTTACATGTGTTTAATTAAAATGAACTGTTGATCACTAGGAAGTGCTTCAAAAACAAGCTTATCAATTACTGTTCTTCTACCTGCTTTTCATTTGAAAGCAGGGGGCAGGAGACTGCTATTAAATGCAAGTGTGCTGTACAAAAGCTTTGAGTTTTGCTCACCTCTGTTAATTTTTCCTTTGATCATATTATTAGACAACAATGTCAGATATTTCTCTTCATACATGCAGTTTATCTCAAATAATTTCTTTCCTATCCCCTAATCAGGAAAGGACTAAAATTCTGATTTACTGTCTCTGTTACACAGACATTCATTAGTGAAATTTTTCTTTGCCCATATTCCTAAATCACTTTTGAAGTGAATCAGTTGAACAACTAAAGAATTTATTACAAGAGGGTGGCTTCAGTAGAGGATGTCTCTCATCTGACTTCAGGACGCACTTTATCCTGAGGCAGACGTTGAGTATCCTTAGATACTCTTCCCATGAGGCATGAAGAAAAGGTCCCTTCAGACCTTTCCCAAATGAGAGGAGCAAGTTTCTTCCTTAGTACTTGATTATCTCATCCTCTCCTCTCCTCTCCTCTCCTCTCCTCTCCTCTCCTCTCCTCTCCTCTCCTCTCCTCTCCTCTCCTCTCCTCTCCTCTCCTCTCCTCTCCTCTCCTCTCCTTGCCTTTTGCCTTTTGCCTTTTGCCTTTTGCCTTCCCCTCCCCCAAACATACATCAACCTTTCTCTGCCACAACAAAGCTGGTATACAAACTGAATATGGAGGAAAGACTAATTAGAGGAATAGGCTCTTGGCTGATAATTAAAGCGTGCATTTTTTCCCACAACAGTGTGTTCTTGCTTTGAACCATATCAATGTATTTATATTTGTGGAATAAATAAAGCAAGAGTTCCCTTTGCATGGTGAGAGCTACCAATGATTTTATGTTTATTTACTGAGTTTTTTGTTTGTTATTGTGTTTTTTTTTTTTCACAACAGTGGTCTTTTTGAAGATATTTCAGTTGACATATAAAAATACCTACTCACATATTACTTACCACCCTCAACTCTTGTACATGTAGGTTACACCCCTTTTCTGTTTCTTGTGAGGATGCATGGGCAAAATAAGGGAGGCTTATGTGGGCATTCATAGATAAGTAAAACTGGAATTCAAGCATGTGCAACCCAGACTAGTTTTAAGTTTAAATGTTTAAAGATTTAACCATTGGAACAATGCAAAAGATAGTCAGACCTCATATGGAGTCAGCAAAATTGCAAAAAAATAACAGCATTATGCCTATCCAAATGCCAGAAATATGAAGAATCTGAAGCAAGACCTAAATTGGCACTAATGATCACTCCTGCACTGCTCTTTACCCCTGACAGAAAAGCTCCCACTTCATTTGTGAGTCCCAAAAGGCCAACAGATGGACAGGATACCTAACATAGAGGATTCCTTTTTCTCTCTCTGGCTGGTTGAATGCAGTGACTTAAGGGTCAGTGGGCATTGTTGACAAGTTCCTACCTGGCACAGCAGATGCATCTCCTGTGTGAATGCCTCACGTGTCCAGGTGGCATCTCATTGTAAGTACAAGGCTCTGCAAGTGTAACCAAAGAGTGATGAGGGCAGCGGTTCATTTAACATGGAGGTGTTGCTGAGGTTGAGTCAGCCTATGCCCTGTGTCTAAGCTGGTGCCATAAAAGAAAAAAAGACAGATCATTGTCTCAGAAGACTCCCTTCTGAAGGGAGCAGTAGCCCCAATATTCAGAGTGGACCCATTTCTTTGGAAAGCCTACTGTCTTCCTGGGGCCTGGGTTAATGATTTGAAGAGAAAGCTTCCTGTCCTGGTACAACTCTCAGGTTATCATCCATTATTGATTTTTTTTAGGCAGACAATGATGAAGTTGCAACAAGGAGCTCAAGGTCAATCAAGAGAGACTGCTGTGCCTTGGCCTGACCAGTTAAGGGATCAGGAGCACAATTAGTGCTCTTCTCTATCCTTCCAGCTGCAGGGAATGGTGAGGAAAGAAACATAAAGGTCCAGCAGATCGATACAGATATCTGAGTCTGGTATTGATGCCCAGAGAGGCTACCTAGAACAGAGGCTAGACAGTGTTAAAGGAATAAAGTAGGTATTTATTAAAAAGGCGTTCAAAGGATGTACCTTGGGCAGTAAAAGAGCCTGGCCGTGGCTCCACCAAAGACGGACTCTGAGTAACGAATTTTCACACTTTTATAAGTTTGGGTCCATTTATGTATTGGGGTTAATTGTCTGATTACAGCTTCAGGTTATGCAGTCCCATCCTCCCAGTTTGCTCTCCTCAATTTGCTGTTGTTTATGCTTTTTGGGCCTGAAACTGCAATAGTGTCCTTGGTTCTTGGTCTGCAAAAGGATTGTTTTGTCTATTTAGACTGTGTGGAGAACTTGATAACACTTTATACGAAGTTCAGAATCACCCACTAAGGCAGTACAGAAAAATATGAAATCTAAAACTTAAGGCATCAGTATCACCAGCAGAATTTTGGGATTTTTGATCATGAATTACTGTGGATGACCTCATCTGCTGGTGACAGATAAGGTACACCTGTCTCAAAGGTGGAAAATTGTCTTCATTCAGGAGTCAACAGGACTCTTGGAAAGAAATCTGAACTGGATTTGAAGGGGAAAAGGGATAAAACCAGGCTTGATAAAGATCTGGAGAGCATCATGACAATATTTGAGGGACTATGTGCAAGCGAGATCCTTTGGTCTGCTGTTTCAGTGGAGGGAGGGGATGAAGATCCGTGCAACAGTAAAGACACAAGGGCTATTGATGTTTTAGAAACTATGGGAACTCCTGAGAATGGTCAAATAGGAATTAGGGTTTCTCCCCCAAAAGGGGAACAAGATCAATAGGCCAAGTGCATCTAAACTGATAGACTCAGGTAACAAATGGGTAAAAAGCAGGAGGAGCTGGAGGACACTGTGCAGCAGGAAAACTATGATAGTTTTCATAAAGGAGACATGGTGAGATGTCTTGTACAACTGGATGCCAGCCAGGGTAAAGAAGAATATAAAGTAGTCTATAAGCAGCTGGGAGAGAAATCCCACAATTTCCAGCCCTTGTTTTCATGAAAGACTTCAGTTTACCAGATGTCTGCTGAAAATGCAACATAGGAGAGACAAAATGGTCTAGGAGGTACCTGAGGTGTGTGGAAAAGAACTTCCTGACACAGCTGATAAGTGAGCCAACTAGGGATGTTGGCTTAACAGAGAAGGACTGGTGGGTGATATGATGGCTGGAATCTGTCTTGGACACAACAGTCACAAAATGATAGAGTTCTAAAATCTTATAGAAGTAAGAAATAAGATGTTACAACTCACTCCTGAAGGCGAGGGTAACGGAGGTTTTTGTTGATAGATCCTTTCGGGTGGACTAGAGTGAAATGACACTGAATGACCAGTGTTTATATACATCTGTATGCGTCTGTGTGTGTAGAGTCTATTTTAGAACAATTTTGTTGCCCTTTTGATTATTATCATCTACAGTAATATAATAGTAAAAATATAATGATATCTCTTAAGAAAATATATTAGGAAAAGAATGAAAAAGAAAGAAATGATAAAATTAGATAAAGGAAAGACATCACTGCCTGTGGATCTAGAGATGACACTTGATTGCTGAAATTTCAGAACTTTATCTGGCTACTTGTGTAAAAGACAATAAAAAATTTCTATAAATCCAGAAAAAAAAAGAAGGGCTAAGAAGAATTTCTGTCCTTTATTGTATGTGGGAGGAAACATGGTGATAAAGAGGAAAAGGCTGAAGTACTTAATGCCTTCTTTTCCTTGGTCTTTAATAGTAAGATCAGTTGTTTTCCAGGTATCCAGGCCTCTGAGATGAAAGAGATAGAGAACCAAAGAAGGCCCCAATAATCCAAGCAGGCTTACTGCACCACTTAGACACATAAAAGTCTATGAAGTTAGATGGGATCCCAAGAGTACTGAGGCAACTGGCAGAAGAGCTCACTCAGCCACTTGGTATGATTTATATTATTAGTTCTTGCTTACTTGAAGGTTCCACTTGACTGGAACTTAGGAAACGAAAGCTACAGGAAGGGCTAGAAGGAGGAGCAAGGGAGCTCTTGTCAGCCTGACCCCAGGGAAAAGGAGGCTTAGGGGAGAACATTCCCTACAACTCCCTTAGAGAATTTTGAAGTGGGTGGGTGTTGGTCTCTTCTCCCAAGTAACAGGTGATAGGACAAAAGGGAATGGCCTCAAGCTGGGCCTGGGAAAGTTTAGATTGGCTATTATGAAAAATTTCATCACAGAAGCTTTTCCTCACAGAAAGTGATATCAACCACTGTAACAGGCTGCTCAGAGAAGCAGTGAAGTCACAATCCCTGGAAGTGCTCCAAGTCTGTGGATATGGCACTTAGGGGCATGGTTGAGTGGTGGACTTGGCAGTGTTAAGTTCATGGTTAGGCTCAATGATCTCAGAGGACTTTTCCAACCTAAACAAATCTGTGATTCTGTTCTTATGGTTGAAAATGAAGGCTTGAACAAGGACTCAGATGACCTTTATTTTTAATCAAGGGAAATAGATAAATAAACAACTCAGAGAGCAGCTGTGGCACATAAAGACAACACATGGTTCCCAGCCATGAAAAATCTATCTGTCTGGGCAGATCAAGGCACGAATACCCAACAGAGCTCTAACAGCTAACATAAGTAAAAGAATCTAATAGATCCCAGTGAGTGTTTACTAGCTCTGGCTCAAAGGCTCTCAGTGAAATGTAACTTAGTCCTCAGGACATAGCTAGCGAGATGTGAAAAGTTACAACTGTCCATTCACTGTAAATAGCATGAAATAATACAAGGTAATACAGTTCAACTGTCACAACCTAGGTTGTTATTCTGATAAAAAATAGAAAGGGTGATATACTGAAGAAAAAACACTGAGGTGAGAGGACAAGCAAATCTAGATTTATCAGTGAAGTCAATTATCAGTGCTCTGAGAGACAGCAGCTGAGAGGCACAAAAAGAATTTCTGATAAAATCTCTCTGCTGAACCTGACCTTGAAAATACTTCTCATTCATTTTGGGACAAAATCTAACAGGTGAGCATAAAGACCATTAGATTTATTTGCTACGGCTGTGTTCTGAATTAGCCAGTCACACTGATAAACTGAATCTTATCTGAGGGACAGCAAGTAGGCAGCGAGAACTAGGCTGTACAGCTGCTGTTTCAAGTGTGCTCAATTTTCTGGCAAGAAAATTTCATGGGAGGCCATGAATGCTGTGCCAGGTGCATCCTGCTGACATTGTCTGCTGCAAGGTGCTCTGGTGTAGGTGTCTCTGCCAGTGGCATGGAGTCATTTTATGCCTGCTTCAAACCCCCCTCAGATGCCAAGGCTAATGCCAACACCATCAGGGAAGATTAGCTCCTGCCTATTTCCACTCCAGAGGCTGGTGGCATTCTTTACTTGGGTGCAAAGGTTCTTGCAGACCCCACAGGGAAAAACAACAGGTAGCGAGGAAGGTAAACAGGAGCCAGAATGTCAGAGAAACTTCTTTGCTCTTTGCTTCCCACAGCAGAGCCTCTGATTTCCGATTCCTGGTTTTGGGAAGCAGCTGGTGCCAAATGGCTGCAGAGAGAAGGATGGCAGAGAACTAACTTTCCAAACATGCAGGATGTTTTCCTGAGAGCTGTAAGCTCACTCCCAGGAGCTGGGCACTGCTGCCCACCCCAGAGCCTTGCACACCCTCCTCCTGCAAGAAGAGGAGCCTTCAAAAAAGCTGGAGAGGGCCATTTTGGCAGGGCAAGTAGGAATAGAACAAGGGGAAATGGCTTTATACTGTAAGAGTGTGGGTTGAGAATAGATATTAGGAAGAAATTCTTTGCTGTGAATGTGGTAAGGCACTACCATAGATTACCCAGAGCATCTGTGGATGTCCCATACCTCACAGTATTCAATGCTAGGCTGAATGAGGCTTTGAGAACACTGGCCTAGTCCAAGGTGTCCCTGCCCAGGGCAGCAGGCTTGGAATTAGAAGACCTCTAAGTCCCTTCCAATCCAAACCATTCTATGGTGTTATGAGTCTATGTTGCTTTTTCCTCTGTCCTCCCTTTCCCCCTGCTTCCCCACCCTGAGAAGTGGAATGAACAGGATCCAGAGAAGGCTGCATTTACCACCCACTGACCAATACCCAGAAATCAGTCACTTCTAACTTCCACAGTTCATATAATGAGCATGACACTCCATGGTATGGTATATTCCTTTGGACAGACCAGATCAGCTGTCCCAGCTATGCTCCCTCACAGCTTTTGGTTATCTCGTGACTTACAGAGCATAAGACACTGGAAAGTCCTTTATTTAGGGTACACAGTACTCAGTAACAGCCAAAACACCAGTGTGGTGTCAACATTATTCTCATACAAAATCCTAGAAACACAGCACTGTATCAGCTACTTAAGAAAAATATGAACTCTAGCCTAACTGAAAGCAGGTGAAACCAAGACACTGCCCTCCTCACTGGTCCCATCCATCTAATAGAGCAAACGCAGAGAGAAAATGAAAAGGAAAAATCCGTATACCTTTCCAACAGGTTATACAAAGAAAAAATTCCTCTGCTCTTCATTTCAGACCACTTTTTGAAGTTATTCCGTACCACCTCAAAATAATGTACCTATGATACCATGAAAGAACAGAAAGGAAAAAAAGACTTTAACTGTATACTTGAGCTTTATCTTATAAAGGAGTGGGGCAAATGCCCTCAATTTAAATGAATTACACCTGTGCCCAAGATTGTGCAGTAGGAAAGAACAGAGCTGGTTAAAGCTGTGTAAACCTGTGGACTTGGCAGCTTTACTGCTTAGCTAAAGCTTTTAGCTGGAATGTAATGAGCCAAAAAAAAAAAAAAATCTGCTGTTTATTTTACTCATAAAAAGAGAGGTACATATGGCATCCAGATAAACATTTAAACATGTAACACTTCCATTAGATAGGATCATCTAATTCCATCAACTTTAATAAAAAGTTCTGTACAGAAATATATGTAGATCCTTGATGCGTATTTTGCAAATATTCCTTACATAGTTGTAGCAAAATTAATTTTTGTACAAAACACAAGGAGATACAGAAAGAACACTGCTCTGCTAAGGTGTTGAGTCAAAATGCTGAGCTCAGACATTTCTGTCCGCCTGTGGCAGACCTGTGTCTCATGGCTCCATTAGCTCTGTACATGACATTTAAAGAAAGGAATAGACAAAAGAGGTGAAACGAGTATAAAATCTAAAGAAAAGTCACAAACTGATGATGGATACACAATGTCTCTTGAGATTTCTTGCAGCATTCTCTGTAGTATTTGTTCTGAATTTCCAGTGTAAAGTTTTGAATGGGTGTCAACCAAGACTTCTACTGCAGAAATTCAATCATCTTTTCTGTTTAACCCTTCTATACACAAAAAATTCTGTGCAGCTGTATCTATTACATAACTGAGACTGTTTCTTGTTCCACTGTGTTTAGTAGGGCAGTCATTATTAGAATGGGTTTGTTTAAGTCAATAGCGTTAATAAAAGACAATTTTTTCCCTAGGGTAGGAAAGTAGTCTGTTCAATACTTTATGCAGCTCTTTTATTGAGAGATAATAAAAAATGTGACCCATATCAGGGGTTAAACAATTATTCTCTGTCTATTCCAACAAATTATTAAAATGGATGTTTGCCAATATGACTTTTACAGCATGAGAAAGTAGGAAGTATTCATAGTAAAGTAGACTAGGTATTATTGTTCGAAATCTTAGAAGCAGTTAATTGATAAGGACCCCACAACATACTTCTAGCCAGGATGAAGTACCATAAAAATGTTTGGACAAACTTCCATTAATTGAATAATAAAATAGCCAGGATAAAGCTATTACCTAATAAAGGGACTAGCAATTTTTTCTTTTTTCTTTTTTAAAGTTACAAATTATTGATGGTTGTACAACGATTTTTTTAAAAAAATTAAAAGGATTAATCCATGAATATGTACATCAGGTCTCGGTTCTTAATGAAGAAAATGAAATACTTTATTGAATCTATGAACTCAACTTGAAAGCAATTGTAAAACTTTGAGTTTCTAGGCATCAAAATGAGAGTACTCATCTTATACCCAAGCATAGCAAAGGTTTGGAGCCAAACAGAAGAAAAACAATTATCAACACACTGCACAGAAATATCTTCCCACTTAATTTTAAAAAAAAATGGTAAAGGTCATGAAGTCTCTGTCACTAGAATATTCAGATCAGTAATACAGTGAAATATTTGTAATGTGAGGCTATAAGCAATGACTCAAACAAGTTATCAAGGGAGCTGGTTAACTCTCAGTCTTGTGGGAGCAATCTGTCCCACCTGTCTTAGATACTTATTTCAGAATGGGATGAATCACCCTCAGGAGGAGACTGTAAGACCAGGGAATATAAAGCCCACAGAAGCTAAGGTGGAACTTACATGACTAATTTAGATGACATGCCCAATTTTTAAGTAGCCATAGTTGTATGATGTAGACCAAACTCATCATGAGACAGGCACCTAAAAATACAATATAACTCAAACAAAAACATCTTGATTTGCAGAAATGAGGATAGAATGCCCTATGCCATCTGTTAACAGGAAGTCAGTTTGGATGATAATATATAATAATAATATAATAACGATAACCCCTTTTTATTGCAAAAAGCTTGTTGGGATGGTTAATCAGACATCTATTTTTTGCACAATACTGCTTAGTATACTTCTGGCAGCAAAAAGGGAATGAGATACTGACACAGATCAGATAAAAAATGGGTAACAGTATACTCAGACTCCTAAAATATGACAGTTCTAAGAGATTCTATCTTCAGTTTTGATAAGGATCATTTAAAATTGAAAAGCTTTAGAGAGAACACAAATTATCCTGACCAGCCAATGGTATAACACATGAAGCAAATCATTTGGGCATGTAGATTTTTCAGGACTGATGTCTAAAAGCAAACTTTAATAATAAATATAATTTGAAAACAGTTTTAGATTTAGAACAAGTTTTTGATTTAATTAGACATTATATCAGCAAAATCATTTGAGAAAAAAGGGGATCTTAAAATGGAAGGGGTGGTAAGGTAGCTGCCCACCAAAGAAAGGGAGAACAAATCAGCTGAAATTTATGTGTGTTGCACATTGTGCATAAACATATTTATGTGTCTGTTTGTGGGTGGAGGGCTTACTTAAGTCCTAGAACCAGTACTCCTATAGAACTGATGATTTTTGCTGTCCCATAAAATTATGAACATACTTCCAAAGTTCATTTTGTGAAGATGTAGGCTGAGATTATCACGGAATTATTTTCTCAGAAACATTTTCCCCTACTGGTAGCTGGGTCATTCTGTCCTATTGATTGTCTGATTGAGTTTATTTTGGTGCATAATGATTGTTTATTTCCACACACATAATTTTAGTAATAGTACTGAGTACACTATGAAATATAGCAATATTCTTCAAGAAACTGAGGCAAAGAATCTGAGGATTTTGATGGATCTGCTGCAGGGACTATTTTTGTGGTGGTTGTGGAGGACTTTGACAAGCTTAAATTATGACTTGAGGCACAACCTGGATTCATTCAGTGCACATCAGACTCTGGAGAGGTTGTTTGAAAAGATAAATTTAGTGACAAGGCTGTTGGAAGTATTAATTTTCCAGCGCAGGCTCTGGTGTGTGTTTCAGGTAGAGGCAGCAGCATAAGAACTATTTAAAATCTCTCCAAGATGGTATATTAAAAGAAATTGGCATGGTTTTGTGCCTGTTTTCTAGAGGTCATTTTCATTATTGAAAGTAAAGTTGTTGGTAGAAGAGAATGAATGATAACCCTGAGCCTATGCTATAGATATTAGTCTTGCTATCTGAAGTACCTAGGGCAGGATATGTTGTAGAAAGTTATGAGATATTAGTGGAGAGCATAGTATGAAGGAGCTTTGCAGCTGATGGAAGAAACCAGCTGCATCTTAGGGAGGCAGTTAACCTTGGAGTCTGGAAGATTACTGGTCTGAGAGTGGTTTTCATGAATGGTGTTTTGGAAAAGTTCAGCTAAATATTATTAGCTTGCCAGAGATCTTTCTTTAGCGATCATATTAAAATCTCCTGCAAGGGATTTGGCTTTATGATTTTTCTTGGAACTGAGCCATGTGTCCAAACTAAGGCTATAATGATAAATTTAAGTTCTAAAATGAAAAAAAGCTGTATCTACCTTGACGCATTGCCAGATTTCCCCTCACACTGCTGCTGTGTGAGTGCAGGTTTGTTTTTATTGTTTTTTCTTTACTTGATTTATCAAATAATTTTCTCTGTAGTAACTGTTTCAAATTCTTAAACTCATATGTTTTGTAAATTCTTAACACTTTTTGCCAATGGTACAGTAGCAAAAAGTAAATTGCCTGTACCTGTAAATTTTACAGGTATATCTCTGTAAAATTTTCTTTGGTTCTTTCTTTGCCTGATCTATTTTTAAAAAGCAACAGAACAAGCACTTGGCTTTATTAATCTTTTAGAAATATAATCCCAAGTATCTAAATTAGTTAAACATTGGACACACAAATGAACAGAAATACTGTAACATGAAATTTGTGCAAAACCTGCTAATATTTGAGTGTTGATAGGAAGTTGTATATCTTTCATTTATGACCTCTGGACAGAGTAATATGACAAGAAATAAAATTGTATGACATTTGGGGAGAACATTTATGTTTTGAACAGCAACAGCATCACTCTGTTATGTGCCACTGGTCGGCTATTAATTTCTAAGTCTTGTTCATAAAGAAAAAAAAAAAGAAACCCAAACCCACTAATTTCTCAGTATAGTATGCTAAGAAAGATTTACTTCAATCTTGATGTAATTACTGGTGGCCCTGAATCATGGTGTCTGCTTGCCTGTAGTTTACCTGTTTATCTACATATTTGTGCTCAATGTGAAAATCTAGCCATGACTAAGTCTTACCCAGATTTTCTTATTTCTGGGCCTGCAACTAAATTGGCAATTAACAACCACAGTTATTTTAAAAACCGGCTTATTTATTCATAAAATGAATAATTGAAGAAAATCAAAATTATGTATATCTTTTTTGTAGTATACAGTCCAATTCAAGCTGCCATTGACTTCAATGAGCCTTGGACTGGGAAATCTGTGTTGAACACCTTTCTTTCATGTGAACATTAAAAAAACTACTTAAAAAAGAATTTTCATTATGTATTACCTTGTATAAACACCTTGATGAGCATTATCTCAGTGCAGTGCACCGGTGCCCCCCAGGAATGGGCAAAGCTATACTACCTGTTTTTGGATACATTTGTGGATCTGAAACCTGCTGGGGTCTTAGGCGTGACTGAGCGATCGGAGCTGCTTCTGCTGCCATTAATTTGCATGCTGTCGGAATGCTGCAGGCAGCATTGCTGCGGGATGGCTGTAGGATTTGAAACGTAAAACCTCAGTGAGTGTTTGAAACTCTTGGTAAAGCTGAAGCAAGTGCTGAGGAGTGCATTTGGTGCGGGTAGCTGGGTGTGCAGCTGCAGTGCGAGCTGCAGGCTGAGACGGTGCAGCAAAGCGGAGAGAGCCCCAGGCAAGAAGCAGAGGACACTTTACATAACAAAGGACAAGGAACCTGTGTCCCAGCCAAGTGACCAGACACTCAGAGACACAGCAGGAGCCGATGGCTCAGGTGGGAGACCCCAGACCATCGAGTGCATACACCCTCAGGGTGTAAAAGCCCAGGCATTCCTATGCTCGGGGTCCCTCCTCGGAGGCACCGCTGGAGCTGTTCTGCTGTTGTACTGCTATGACTGAATTTAAGGATCCAGAGGTCTCAGACTCTGCTCTGGGAAGCCTGGTCTGGCTGAGTGCGAGTGGGATGTGCAGGGACTCCCGGGAGCTCACTGGGGCTGCCCGCTGCTAAGTGGCTTCGGTTCCGTCGGTGACGGTCTTGGTGATCGGAGTGTCACTGCCAGAGTGGCTCCGGAATGGTCAGACAGGGAACTTTTCTTAACACAGGTTTATGGAACACACCTTTTTTTTGCTGCTTATTATTATTATTAATTTATTACTGTTATTATTTTAATTTCAAGGTTTCCTCCGTCACAGCTGAGGTTGCTTAATCTTGGTAGTATTTTCCAATGGATATCAGCAGGCCTTTCTATGGACCTTGCAAACTGTAGATGGATTTTTATGATAATATTACACACAATATACTTTACAATATTTTTTCAATATTTTTTTCAGTTTTATTCAGATCTACTTTCATTTTTCTCTCAGTCTTAACCATGAATTTTTTTGTCCAGTCTACCTTATCGCTGCATCTCTGTTCTGTCATATCCTTACCCTGCCAGTCCAATTCAACACTGGCTCCCGGTTGGATTAGAAAAACCTCTCATTCAGAGGTTTGCTGTTCTCTCCTGACAAGCTGGCAGTCAAAGCTTCCTCTTTGTGAGTAACCCTATGCATTATTTTAAATCTGATAGAGCCTTTCTGCCAGAGAGCCTTCATCAGCATAATGTGTCTCTTTTCTTTCATCTCAGTCATCCGCTTCCTCTGCATGTCCTATTGCGTTCACAGGCCTCAGCATGCTGTTCTGAAGTGTCTTGGCAATGGACTTCATCTCCTGCAGGGAGAGGAATCACTGTGTCCTAGCTTGCTGGATCCCTTGATGTGGGATTTCGTTTCAGTAATCAGGACACAGCTTGTGCAAGAAGACTGGTATTTCAGTTTTGTCTAGATGAGTAATGGTCAGAATAAAAGTAGAGTACAAGCTCTAAACCTTCTTAGGAGTATGGAATGAAGTTATGTAATTGATTGCTCCTTGTAAGTTTCAAGTTTCTAAATATTTTCCTATCATGTCTTTAAGAGTCTTCTCCCCTTCCCCAAGGTACTGTTGTACTCCTTGTCTTTTTGGACCAGAATCTGAGAAGGATTCATGATCTATTATTTTTAAAAGTACAAACTAAGTAAAATAACAAACGAGTACTTTGTTTATATCATGAAGATTCAAAATAGTTCTCTTCTTTGTGGAAAATTATACCCTTTTTGGTACTATCACTCAGTACTTAAGTATTCTCTAGTCTCTACTTAAAGAATCATCAAGGGAGTTATAGTTAATGTATTCCACATAATCTAGTCTAGTGCACCAGGAGAAGGGTAAAAGGGTATATTTTGGTATGCAAAACTGTTTGAGTTCTGCATTCCCATATTTCAGGACTGATCAGTTTGGAGTACATTCACCTGCAAAACTCACACGCAGTTACTATTGTATGTGTTACACTCTACAGTCATTATTGTGTTTCATTGGCTATATTTTTGGTTTACACCATGTCTGATCAGTTTAATTGCAGCTTAATAAAATGGAATCCTGTCATGCTTCCTTCCTCTATACTGCTTCTCTGTCCTTATCTGCTGCATGATTTTTTATTGTTACCTTTTCATTCTCTTCTGCTTCCTCCACATCTCTTCTCTGCTCAGCTCCTCCTGGACCATTTTGTTATAGGAAGATCTTCAAGCTAAGTTCCAAAATATTTAGAAATTTATTGTAATTTAAGAACCAATCTTGGAACTTTTGTTTTAACTGTATTTAATAATCAAGGTGCAGCCTTCTACCACTGGTCATTTCTTCGCTGAAATTGTCGTAGGGTCTAACTAATAACAAAATAATTCACTGTGCTTTCTTCTGATGTCAGTCAAGTCCATTATAAAGCCTGTTGCTTTATGCCATCCCTCAATTTTTTCTTTCAATTTGACTTGTACCTGTTTATGTTTGGCTACTGCAGTCTGTTCAAGTTGTATAAACGTCAACTCTAATCTAGCTGTTTATTAAAACCATTTTTATGAATGATATGAAATCTGATAAGGAAAATTATAATAAGGCAGCAACTACCAAATTCATGCTTCAGAAATAAAAGAAAGATTAATTTTGCCTTATTGGAAGACCTTGGAACACCTCTGCTTGGTCATCATTCAGTAACAGTGCCCGAAGAAGAAACAGGAAACTCTGCAAAGTACCCACAGTTTGGTTGTTATCTGGGCTGAACCTTCAGAATATTAGCTGGGAACTGGTCAACACTTGGGTTCCACAGGGTTGTATCTTAGGGTCAGTGCTCTTCAACGTCTTAATAAACAATTTAGATACAGGACTCTGAGGGATACTAAGCAAGTTCACAGATGATACAAAATTGGGAGGAGCCGTTGACTCCCATGAAGACCCTGCAGAGAGACCTTGACAGGACTGGGCAATCACCAACCCTGTGAAGCTGAACAAGGGAAAGTGCTGGATTCTGCATCTGAGACAGAGCAACCCTGGTTAGGGTGTTTGGACAGACTGGGGAATAAGACGCTGGGAAAGCAGCTCCATGGAAAGGGACCTGAGGGTCCTTGTCCATGGCAAGTTGAACATGAGCCAGCAGTGCCCTGGCAGCCAGCAGGGCCAAGCATGTCCTGGGGTGTATCAGGCACAGACTCACCAGCTGGGCAAGGGAGGGGATTGTCCTGCTCTGCTGTGCACTGGGGCGGCCTCACCTCGAGTGCTGGGGGCAGCTTTGGGTACCACAATTCGAGAAAGCCATTAGAGAGGGCCCAAAGGAGGGCAACAAAGAAGGCAAAAGGCCTTGAGGTGAAGCCGTATGAGGAGTGGCTGAGGTCACTTGGTCTGTTCAGCCTGGAGGAAGACTGAGGGGAGACCTCATTGCAGCCTACAACTTACTTTTGAGGGTAAGAGGAATGACAAACACTGATGTTTTCTCTGTTTTGACCAATGACAGGACACAAGAGGATGTCCTGAAGTTGTGTCAGGGGAGGTTTAGGATGGATATTAGTAAAAGGTTCTTCACCCTGAGGGGCTTCAGGAATTGGAACAGGCTCCCCAATGTTTTGACAATGCTCTCAGGCACATGGTGTGACCCTTGGGGTGGTCCTGTTCAGGGTCACGAGTTGGACTCCATGATCCTTCTAGGTCCCTTCCAACTGAAAATATTCTGTGATTATGTAATTCTGTAATATACAGATCTACTTAAGAGCTTATATTTTAAGCTAAAAACCTCATATACAATGTACCTAAGAAGTAGCTGACTGGAGTAGTTGCAGGTAAACTTTTCTCACTAATTCACTGAGGGATATATTCCATCTTATTTGAGCCAGGAGAAATGAAGCAGTTTGATTTGTGATATTGACTGCTATATCTGCTTGACAGACTCTTATTCATGCCATATATAGAGCCCTCTCATCAACCTGGACCAAACAACACTTTGCAAAAAAATTCTAATGGTTGCCTGCAAAATGCCTGCAATGCATTGGGGAAAGCAACATAATTTTGCTGTGTGTTTGGTTGGTTGGTTGGTTGGTTGGTTTTTTGTTTTGTTTTATTTTGTTTTTAATTTGTATTTTTTTTAGTCCATCATCACATGGACTAAATGGTTCCAGAGTTATTAGAGGCACAGTTTGCATATATCTTGGCAGTCCTTACAGCTCAGGTTTACACTTTGATCTCCCACTGTATGCTAAAGGGTCTTTCTGGTTGTTATTTTTTACCAGAAGACACTTACCTACTTGACAATTTTAATATCAGTTCCTCCTCTGGACCCTGTAACTGAGCTAAAGCTAAAATGTATAATTTTAATGAATTAAGCAATATGCTGGAGACCTGGGTATTTAAGATGTTTATACTTTGTTTCTGGATTTTCCACTGTGTATGGTAAGGAAATATTTAGTATTATAATTTTAAGTTAATGCTTACCTTAGGTTAAAATATCATGCATGTAACTCTTACTGGAGTAGCACTGTTATCAATTGCATACATTACTGGCATCTTGGTAAATGAGTGAGAAAGTGAAAGAGAAAAATTTCTTAATCTACACATTCTTACTGTTGGATCAGGAAATGTTTCATTCAGATCCAAATGTTCTTCTGCCCAGACAAGTTGATTTCTTATGTCCTTCCTGTCAGAGAGACTTCATTAACATAATATGTCAACTTAGTGGAATGTCTTAATTTCAAAGCTGATTTCCACTTGAAAGTGAAAATCATCCCCCAGAAAGACAGACAGATCCTAATTTTTCTGAGGATAATTCTGTTTCTCCTTGTTGAAATCTTCATTAGAATAAAAATTACTATATTTCCTTGAAGACACAATTTTCTCTTGTTAAACCAATATATCTGACACTTGATTAGGGAGAAATAATTGTCATCCAGAATTTTATTGGCTCACTGGCATGTCTAAGTGTAGGAAGTCTTACAACAGATTTTGTGTTCTGTCACTTAAACATCTAGGTGCAATAAACATACATATCTTGCACCTTGTTTGAGAACAGATGCAGTAGTTGTTAACCAGTTTAAAGACTGCAATTCACCCACTGATCACAAACCTCTTCATGCTAAACACACTCAGTCATTTCTCTTTTCCTGTTTATATAGTATAAAAGCACGGTTTTCCAAAAGAGCTATCCACCTTCAAACATACAAAAGATAATAAAATTTCAAATAGATAAATGCTAACCTCTGTTTTAGAACTGAATTACTCAAAATACTTGAGTTTGGTGGTTTTTTTTTACTTTCTTTGAATTTTTTTTTGTAAGTGGAGAAATTTTTGTGGTTTTTTTCATTTACTATGGAATTTCTAATGATTTTACACAACTTAAGTTTCTATCTCTAGCTATGAAGGCTGTATCTTGACAATGATACATAATTTTTTTTTGTAAAAACAACCAGCAACATAGATGATGTTTATAGATGATATCTAACTGCTGTTCTAAATTAATAATAAAAAAATAAGAAACTAAGCATAAAAAATGGCATCAATACTTCAATTTCCAATATAAATAGTCCAAGAAACAACATTTAGCTCAGCTTGACAAGGTATTAACAGCATGAAGTCTCAGCTTAGATTTCTTCTCCTGTATAATCAATATACAGTGCAGCACAATTATACCAGCTTACCCAGAAGAAAATCTTCATTAATGTTTTTGAAAAGTCTTTTGGACAAATTGCACCATTTGTAGCATGCATCCATTTCCTTCAATTTAATTTACTTACACTGGTTGCTCCCTTTTACTTGACAGAATTAATAGTCACCAGAGTTCAGCAGCTATTTGTTCTCAAATAGTTATCAATGTATTGCAGACAGAGCTGAGGTTCCTGTGGTTTGCTCATTTGTTTTTCTTCTTTATTTCTGTTTTTCAATTTTGTTTTCAATTCCTGAAATCCTTTTTCTTCTTCCATGTGCCTGCTCTCAGTCCAGCTCATTTCTACACAACAGAATGAGTTTTTGTGGATCTGTGTTTCATTACTACCCAGCTTCATTGAGATGGGATAGTATTCAAATCCCATTCTTTCCTCTCTGGGTGAAAAATACAGTTGGTTAGTTTGACGTAGACAACGTGCTTCTCTGTCCCATGTGATTTATATTCTTCTCAAACGAGGCAGTGCTGAATACCAACAATGCTCAATTCCTCTTATTAGCTCATCTAATGAAACAAATTTCTAAAAGAGCCTGGGATAACAGCCACATGATGCTGCTCTTCAGCTATGGGTTTGGAGTCACACAGCCCAAAGAGTCAGATTTAGGAGGGGAATCTCTGGCAGAAAGACAACAAATCAGACTGACTGCACAGAGCTGTTTCACCAGGACTGTGAGCAAGGATGTGCCTGAGCTGATGATGTGGGAACTTGTCCAGTGTGAATTATTGTAGTTGGACGTTTTCCAAAGACTGATTTCTGGAAAATCTGTGGTGTTGCTGCAACATTTGGCTATGGTCAGAATGTCTATACATGCTACACAGATACCCTAGCAAAACTCAGGGAAAGACAAAAGCTTGGTAGTTCTGCTTTTTTATAAGAAGATACATACTATGACTCTGGGCTAGGTTTTAGTAATCTATCAGGCTGCGAAACTTATCAGGGATTTGCTCATTTGTTTGTTGTTTTGTTTATTAAGTACTAGAATGCTATCTATCCCTGGAAACAGTAGAACTGATTAGGAACTTTTTATCATGTTTTTTTTAGAGTGGCCTTAGAACAACTGGTTCTCTTTTTGCTATCCTAGACTATTTTTCAGGACAAGGATACACACATCCAAATATGACTCAGAATGTTCTAATATCACTAGGCATTTTATCTAGTGTCTGTCCAAAATAAAAAAAAAATATTTACTCTAGTATGAGTTTGTAAAATTAATTAAATGGTGTTCTCATTTTACTGTAGTTTTGGGGGGGTTTTTTTGACATATTTAGTAGATATTCCTGGCTGCAGCAGCTACAGAATAAGTCGTGTCTAAGTTAAATCCTCAATCAACCTGTCTTTTAAAGTAGAGACTTGACTGTAGTGACTGATTGGTAGCAGTCTTATAACATAATGTTAAAAATTTGAGACCTCAAGAACTTTTCTGACTAACTTCAAACGATAAGAAGTGATGCATGGAGGAACACCAAAGCCAGGAGACAGCAGCTGGCTGATGCATTTTCCTTCCTAATCAACTTTCTATGACAAATTTCTATAAAAGTTTCTTTGGTTAAAACTAGAAATGGACAGGGCCAGTCTGAATTATAGGTATTAAATCAAATATTTCATATTAACACTAGTGCTGGAATACCAACACCAGTATATGGGGATAAAAGCTAAAATTTGCGGTGAGAGGGGGACAAATTAGGGAGCCATAGAGACTGTCATTTTAGTAAAACCTAAGAATAAAAAGAAAACAGATGTCCTTGCATTTAAAAGAATGGGAAAAAGAGATATAGAAGACCTAGAGAAAGAGATGTATGAAGACCAATTTTTGAGAGAGAAAGGATTAAGTCACAGTAAAAAAGAGAAAAGAATGAGAGACACTGAGAAAGGAGAAGCAAAATAAAGGAACAGAAGAGCTTGTTGATATCAATGTTATTCTGATATCCACTCGTACTCCCATCACCTTTTCAACACTTTAGTTTTTCTAAGTTTGGAAGATTAGAAAGCACATCGAGGTTTCTTGTTTTGGTTTGGGAGATTGTTTGTTTTATTTTGTTTACATTGTTACATACAATGACATTCAAATTTGGTGTCACTCCCAAGAAAAGCTACCCTCAATACATTTATGTCTCTGTATTACTGTTATGACTATTTGTAAAGAGATAAACAGGATTTCTCTTTTCAGGATTTTTTAATAATGTGTGAGACATATATATTAATACATATACTAAAATGATATTTTTGGTATTTATGTATGAAAATATATAAATATAAACTCTAAAAGGAATAAAATAAATATTCAAAGTAATTAAAAGTTATATATCTTGACTAGATAGGGGAAGTTATTCAATGCATTGTAATAAAAATCAGTGGATTTTTTTTTCAATATGTCTATATATTAGAGATCTTTTAGGTTTTGATGGGGAAATTCAGCTAGTGCTATATTCTGATTTCTAAACATTATCCTTGGAATGACTGGTTCAGTAAACCACAGAAGGGAAAAGCTATACTGAGCAGAGGTGGCACTGTTATGCTAAAGCCTGGGACATTTATGATGTAACTTGAAAAATCTCAGCTACTACTGCACTGCTAACCGTACTAATACTTCCCATTTATGCAGCACCCACATCTCAAAGCACCAAATAAATGTTCAAAGGGTGTGCCAGCCTTTTGCAGATAGAAAACTTGCTGTACAAAGGTTATGCTTTAGAAAGCATTTTGATGATACACATAGGAACAGAAATGATTTCTCATCACTTGTGTTAGACAGGTGTGCACTATTTTATTTTTCTGTCAGCATTTTTTTGACTCTTCATTTTTTGTCCTAATATCACTTCCGATTTCTACTTTATTTCTCAACATCCATCTTATTAAAGGAGTTGACCTCACTTGTGATATACACATGTTCATTCTTCACCGTTTAACCATTCCTGTTCAGGAAGCTACTTTTTTTCCCTCCTTTTTATTCCAAATTCTAATTTTTTTTTCATAGTGATTTTCACATGGTCTTAGCAAAAATTCAGATGTAATCAGAAAATTAAATGTAAATTATAAGACTCTTCAAAATTGTACTTACCAAGAAGTAATGACCAGCTGGGTATTTAGTAATGGCAAGAACAAGGAAAAAAAAAAAAGAGTTAACACATAAAAACATAATTTCTTCAATTTGAAGCAATTATTGGTATTTCAAGTGTATAGTTAATGGCTTGCTTTTCTCCTAATGTTTTCTTTTTTTTTAATACATCATTAGAAAATTTTTTAACATATGTGATCAAGGATTTATTTTCCAGCAAATTTTTGACAGATAGAAAGGTGATAGGATAACTCTTATATAATGAGGTCTTGGCTTTGATTTTTTTACCTTATCCTCAGAACTCAAGCATAGTCACAGTTAGGATTCCTTTGCTGTATGTAAGAGTCCATTGGGATTTACGTGTACTTTTCTAGGTAAAATTCTAAGGTGTTCAGTGAAGGAATATTCTTTTTTAATTTTAGATTTTATAAATTTCTTATTGCCTTAAGTAGATCTTAATATTTGGTTACTTTTTTCTTTTTTTTTCTTATTTTCCAGGAAAAGTTGGACTTCTGGAACCATAGGCATCAACAAGACCAAGGTTTCTTTGCTGTCCAGATGTGAATGGAGTTTAAGCATCAATATTTCATAAGTGTATGCACATACAGAAACAGACCTGCACTAAAACACTGAATAGTTTGAGATCATTTCAATTAAGGTTAGTTCAGAGCCCTTTGTTACATGTGATTTCACTAAGTGATAATTTAACACACTAAATTACCACTCTGTTCCTCATAGAAAGTGACACTTATGACCACATAATAAAATACTTTATAGCCTGTTGTTCAGATTCATAATTCCACTTTGCCGTAGGAGGAGGAAGCCACAAGTCATCCCAGTGTAGCTGCCATTAGGGGATGTATTGCCTTCCCAGCCCATGCGCTGAGATTAAAAACGCTGACAGCCTCTCATCCGCAGATGGCAGAACCCTCTAAAGCTGTTGAACTGGCACTCAGTCAGTTGGCTTTTGATCTGGCTGTTCAGATATAAGAGCCTGTTTAAGCAGAAAAGAAAATAGGCTGTTCATGTTCAGTTAGTATAAAACTCTCTTCCGATGGGCCTTTGTGTCTTTATCTGTTCCTTCAGCTGCTTTTAATTAATGCTTTGAAGACACTGTGTATTTTGGGTTTAAGGGCAGGAATAACTCTTTCTAACTCAGCTCCATGTGAAACATCTTGATGCTGTGCAGCAGCCCTGTTCCTCCCTAGTGGACTACCCACACAATAACTTATGACTAAATTTCTTGAAATAGGTACAGATTTTCTCATCTAACAAGGAGTACAATCCAAATCTATTTATGGTTGTTTGGAGAATCACAGTTTAGTGTAGACTGAATGTATAGATAAATAAAAGGCTGTTTCACTGCTTGGTACAAAGCAGCCATTCAATTCTAGGGGTTACAGGAAAGCCCAGCAGCCTTTAATTTGCAGGGAACTATTGTGATCTTTTAGGATGAATCCCTGGGTCATATATATTGGCATTACTATTTTTTAATTGACTGCCTGGTAGGTGCAGTGCAAAGCAGAGGTGAGCACAGAGATCTTCCACCATGGGGAAAACATGCTCCCCTGCTCTGCTCATAGCTGTGGTATTATCTCTTTCAATAAGGTAGAGAAAACAACAAAAAAATGAGTGTAATTGCGTTCAAAATATAAGAGGGGAGAACCCACCAGAGAAAGCAGCAGCTCAGAGTGGAGCCAGAGGCTGCCCTGGGCAGTGGGACCCTCCAGAGCAAGGTTTCCCAGATGTGGATGGTCCCACTGTCCCAGCCAGCAGCAGGGCAGCCAGGAGGCACCAGGCAGTCCCAACCCCCGGTGTGCCACACCTCCCTGGGCATTGGCCCTGCTGCAGTGGCACTGGGCCTCTATCACAAATAGTGTGTCTAGCAGGAGCAGGGAGGTCATTCTTCCCCTGTACTCGGCACTGGTGAGGCCACACCTGGAGTGCTGTGTCCAGCTCTGGCCTCTCAGTTCAGGAAGGACATTGAGTGCTGTGTCCAGCTCTGGGCCCCTCAGTTCAGGAAGGACATTGAGTGCTGTGTCCAGCTCTGGGCCCCTCAGTTCAGGAAGGACGTTGAGATGCTTGAACATGTCCAGAGGAGGCAACGAGGCTGGTGAGGGGCTTGGAACACAAACCCTGTGAAGAACGAGGGAGCTGAGGGTTGTTTAGCCTGGAGAAAAGGAGACTTGGAGGTGATCTTATCACTCTCTACAACCTCCTGAAAGGTGGCTGTAGTCAGGTGGAGGTCGGTCTCTTTCTCCAGGCAGCAACTGACAGAACGAGAGGACACGGTCTCAAGCTGCACCAAGGGAAATATAGGTTGGATATTAAGAAAAAGTTTTTCATGGAAAGAATAATGAAGTACCAGAGTGGTCTGCCTGGGGAGGTGGCGGAGTCACCATTCCTGGATGTGTTTAAAAAAAAGACTGAATGTGGCACTCAGTGCCACAGTCTAGTCAAGGTGTTTGGGAATAGGTTGGACTCTATGATCTTGGAGGTCCTGTGGTCCTTCCAACCTAGTGGTCCTGTGATTCTGTGATTCTGTGTGGGGCAGGGGCTCCTGGCCCCTGGGGCTGACATGACGAAGAGAGACTTTAGGACAACAATCAGTAAGAGGTGCACCAGAGAGTCTTCAGGACACTAAATGGAATAGGCATACAGGGGAGAGATTTGAACTTTTATACCTTGAAAAAAATCCTGTCCTAAGTAATTTAACAGGAAAAAAAACAGTTTGCACTGAAAATGTTGAAAAGAATAATAAATAAAAAGATAAAATAGCTTAACAACAACAACAAAAAGATAAAATATCTTAGGGGAAACTGTTAAAGGTTGAAAGCTATAGTCCTTCATATTTCATTTTCCAAGTTAACACTTAGTGAACAAATAATGGAATAAGTATTGTTGAGTAGTGTACTGTCATGCCCTTGAATGAAGCACTTGTCTATGAGTGCAGCATGCAACTAAGGGAGAGTGAACTGAGGGAATAAAAGTGTAAAGACTGATAAAATAATTTACTTGTGTCTTTGTTTATAAGGAAGATTGTTACAGGGTTATCTCATTGTAGGAAAATGCAGTAATCTATTGTTCAATAAAAAAAAGAATGATATAAGCAAGCATTTCCTTTGCTGTTAAAACTGCTGTTATCCAAACACTTAAAGTCATCTTTGTGCTATTTAAAAATTTGTTAAAGGATTTATAGAGATAAATTAGAAGAACTTAGAATATTAACAGATACCAAAACTGACAGTAGTATAAATGTTTTTACCTATTTTAAATATAAATTTTCTGGAAGATATTTACCTTTCATGTGCAATCTTAAGCTGCTTGTCAAACATAAAGGCAGCAGACTTATTGTAGTACTCCAATTACAAAGCAATGTTGCTGTCGTACAGCAGCTGACAACTCTGTTGCACTCCATTGTGCTGCAGTGGAGTTGAGCTGATTCACAAAGGACTGAACAGATTGCACAGAGATTGGCAGCTGGATGACTTGTGCTGGGCTATGGACAAAAGTAGGGTGGAAGAACAGAAGACTCATGCTATCTGGTGGACTCGGTAAGAATTAGGTGCATTTCCCCCTCACTTTTGCCTTCAGCTCATTTAAGTTTTTCAATAAGGATAACTGGAACGCGTGAAACCAAGAATTCACTCATCAAGATTGCTGATACAGAACCTAAGGATTCCTATGCATTTGGGGAATGTGTTCACAAATTTATTTCCTAATATTTTTATTTTATGACTGCTTCTGGTAAGGACAACCTCAGAGAATGTTGGCTTCCCCTTGGCAGCTCCTAGAAGAAGCAGAGTGTGTATTCATACACACACTTGTATCTTGTGAGCTCCAGGACCTGAGTTTTCCATTTGTGAAAGTCAGAGACATGGACAGAGCACACTGAGCCTTCCTTGCACTACAAATATCTAAACTTCCTTCTTTCCTTCACAACAAAAGCTTAAAAGGGGTGAATGCAACTGATTCATAGGTAGGTATGAGCCTGATGTAGGATCAGGGTGCTGAGATACGCAGAGATTTAAAAACACTACTTGAATTATCGATTTGCGTATAATCCTTTGTAATGGAAATAATGAGAAGACCAAATTATTAAGCAAATTTCAATTCTGTAAATTTCAATACAGAAACAGATTAGGGCAGTCTGTCTACCTATTGCCTATAGTATTGCCTATACGCATTTAGACTCTTCATGCGCTTTACTGTTTCTTTGTAGCTTTTCATCTTTTTTCTAGGGGCCTGACTTTTATTAAGAGATACTTGGAAACATTTTATACCTACTACATGGTATGCAGTAGAGAACTATTATTCTGATATTATTTTAACCCTGTGTCCAAATTTTATTGTTTGTTAGGGTTCAGTTTTACCTACTGAAAGGAATGAAGTGCACAAAATACAGCTTGTGATTTCTTTAACTTCTTCTCCTACCTGGAAAGAATTAGTTAAGGGTCTCCTTTCTCCCTCCATAGAAAGCTGAACATCATCCTTTCAGCTTGCACTGTGCTATTGTGATGTAAAGATTCTGAATTTGTTTATCACCTTCCTCTAAAGAAGAATATATTTCTCCGTGTTCTGCTTCAAACGTGGAACAGATTTTGAGTATGCTTGAGTATATCTGAGAAAACACACTTCTCTTTAATCTTTGGCCTTATTTTTGTAGACATGAATAACTTAGAGGTTGTGCTGTCACTGTTTTTCATGCTAAGCAAGTATATTAGTATTTACTTTCCATTTAAAATTCTATTACCTTTGAGTACACTGACTGTTGTTGCTGAGCTCACAGAAACGTTTTGAAAACTCTGCATCAACTTTTTTCCTTGCTGCACATCTTAGGATTATATTAACCAATTATACTGCTGTGAAACCTAGATAGACAATCAGTTACTGGCTTCTCCAGGCCCACTTCTGCAAATTTATGTTATAAAACATTGATAGAATCCTAACTTCTTATCCTTTCTGTCCACAGACATTTTTCTTCCCTTGTTTTTCCTTTTTCAATTTCAGTGCATCCAGACTTATTAAAAAAAAAATAAAAAAAATCCTCCCCTGGAGTGATTCCCATAGAATGGAATTTTGTTATTGGTTTCAAATCCTCCCTTGCATGTGTCACATTGTGGTCTCCTGTCAGACTTTTCCCATGCTGAAATACCTCTCTTCTGAAATAGCATTTTTGATAAAATTGTCAATTAAAAATGTTCCAAAAACAAACACCGTGATAATTGCTTACAGCAAACTTAATCATGTTTACTGCAGTAAAGTTGACGATATTCATGCATTACACACATTATCCTAAATTTCTGTTGTCATTCCAAACAAGAGCTCATTTCCCAAATATTGTTTTACTAGGAGACAGGATTGGGAAAAGAATAAAAAAAAAAGTGACAAAAAGTACTCCAAAGAAATATTTGTTTCTTCAAAGTTAAATTGTCTTTCCAGAGTTACAGTAGGCTGTTATACAAGCTGAGTTTATTTGCTCCAGAAGAGCAGTGGCCCAGTAAAGTTCAGTATTGTAGTTCTCCACATGAAATTGAAAAAACATCAAAGCCTATTTTTTATAGGAAATAACTTTTTTTAACTATCCATAAATACCATCTAAAAAGTTGTGACAATTTTTTTTGAGAGAAGGGACTGCAATAGAAAAACAATGTTGGTAATTTTCAGATTTTTTTTTCTAATGTATTATTTTTCTCCCACTATTCCATAAGTGTTTCTTAGAGAAATGAGCACAGCCAGAGGGATATAAAAAGCAGTTATAGTGAAATCCCAAACCACGTCTAAAATACACTTCTGTTCAGTATGTTGCTTAAGCAGAATACACACTGGTGCAGTATAAAAGGTTTATTAGCTTTTTTTATGAGTTACATAATTCACTCACTGTTTCACCAGTTCAAAGGGAAAAAACAAACAAAAACTGCTGCCCAAAGCTCACAAATCAAATGTGTTACCCTATTCTACCAAATTTTGTATTTTCCAACAAATACTTAGATGTACACTTGGAAAAAAAATACAATTGTTAAATAACTGTAATTGATTCAGTTATTCAAGAAGTACAGCTGTTCAGGAATAACTGCTTTTTCAGTAATACATAAGTTTTTTCTCGAGTGTGGTCAGGCTTGTTAATGACAAACAATGCTCAAAACATCAAAATTTGCCAAAATAATTGCAAATTCTTCCACCAGTTTTGCATCAATCAGTTCTCATTAAGAAAGTTTTGAAGTTTACTTGCAGAACAATGCCTCTTGAGAAGTAAATTGATTTTCCATCAGCATTTTGAACATAGAGGATGCCTTACATGTTGCACCGAGAGTTTTCAGAATATTATGTTCTGTTAAATGTTGAATGGTAATTTTCAATACAGCTTAAAACAATATTGCATGAGCTTTCCTAATGCAAATTTCTGAGTGAAATAGAAAGATACTGACATTCAGCAGTAATCCACTGGCAACACAGGAAAGAAAATACAGATATACACCTCTACTATACTTCTGTTACCTGTTTTAAGAGTGCAGCCTTCTTAGGTGATAGCTGAAGATGGAAAACAGAGTATTTGTATTCGGTGTTATAGTATCTTCAATGTCAGCTGATTTTTTACATTTAGTAATCATTACCTGAAATACAAAAAACTTTCTGCCTACAGATTTGATAAATATAATTAATTTTCAGTGGTGACCAGTGCAGCAACAAATCCTTGTTTGCTTTCATGAATGTATGCCTGGAAAAGATTTCAACTTCTGTAAGTAAGGAATTTTAAACCCCACAGTCTGGTCTGCATCTCTCTGGGGTTTTGTCAGGACCACTTCCACCTAGGGGATGGTAACCAATTATATTTGATTAGAGTCGGGGGAGAAAGAATACGGATTGACTGGAAGTTGTGCAAAATTAGGTTTGTTTCAAGGACCCCTTTATTTCGGTGTCACAGGGGATCTTTGCATGTGAATGCAACCCATCTTAAAAGTCTATATACAGGCCACCAAGAGCTCCATAAAACGTTAGTCAAATATGTGAAAGTAATCAAGTAAAAGTCTAATCAAACAAGTTGATCTTCAGCAAATATTTCAAGTGGCCTTGGGTCTGAGTTCCCAAGAAGCCTGTGTTTGAGAGGTGGAGGTGGCAAGGGAAATTAATAAGCATGGTGTGTGAACACTTCCCTTTCTAAAATTTAGCTAGACTTTGGAGCAGAAGGATCAAGGATTGAATGCAGAAGCACCTCAGAGATCATTCAATTAGACTTGAACAAACAAAATCCAACCCCCCCGCCAAAAAAACCAAAAAAAAACAAAACCAAAAACAAACAAACAAAAAACACACACACAAAAAAACCCCAAAACAAAACAAAAACAAAAACAAAAACCATCACAAAAAAACCACCACCAAACAAAACAAAACAAAAAAACCAAAAAAACCCCAAACTAAAACAAACAAAAAAATTCACAAATCAACCAACCAAACAAAAAAGACAGAAAGTAACACTCTATCTTTTTTAGAGATGTACAGAGCCCACAGAACAATTCAGTAAGAGTCTTGCCTGCACAAGGTAGCTGGTAAATGTAACAACAAATATAACAAAGGATATTAAAAAAAACCTTTGTAAACAAACTGACTATATGATCCACTCTTTCATGGAGTGAATAGCAAATGTAATCCCTGGTTGGGAGGTTTATTAGCCTTGGCATATTACACATGATGTTGCAGTGCGTGTCTTGTGTTCTGAAAGTAATTTTGAACACAAAAGCTAAACTAATCGAACACTTGTTTCCTCACAGCTTTATTTGTTAGCTTCTGCATGTAGCCAATTCTAAGTGGGTGTTATTGTAATATTAGACTGGGGCACAGAATGTGAAATTTTGTTTAGTAATGTTCTCTTCATTAGTTCAAATGTTAAAAAGAAAATAAAATTCCTAGACCTGTTCTCTTAAGGGACAGAGGAGTACATGTCTTATTTGTATTCGAGGAAGCTTTGGGGCAACCAGAAAGCTCTGAAATATACTGAGAAAGACTGGCACCTTTTTACTTAGTGGAAGATAAGCTGAATGGAACTTCAGTCATTATTGTATTAATTGATGCCAGTAACAATTTCTATTACCAGTATTCCAGACTGTCCATCTGAAATACAGAAAACATCACAAGCTATCCAATATAAAGAAAATTGCATGAGTCTGGTAGCCATTTTCAAACTGTGCTATGAGAAAATGAGAGACAGGAAAGAAGACTGCAGGTGACAAAACCATGCTTGTATTTTCTTTGCCCAGCAGCTCTGGGAATTCTGTGTTTCACAGGAAAATTTGCACACTTCCAGAATATTGTGTACATGAATTCTCACCATTTCTTTGTGACTCTGACAATGCTGAGAAACCTAATGAGGCTGAAAATTCAAAAAAGCGAGAAAGAAAGGGATGGAGGATATTTATATTTGAAAGGAAGGCTAAAACATTTGAAAGAATGCAAAGGAAACTTTTTATTCTTGTCTTTTTGACCTTTAAATAGTTGTCTCTCATCTTCTTCATCTTGAAAATAGCAACGTAAACACAAGAAAAAAGTCTAGGTGATAAATTTTTTGAAACAGCACTCAGGCATTACAAATTTCTACATTCTATCATCCATCCTGGATATTCCAGTACAAAACAAATTAAAAATCTGAAGGAAATCTCACATCTTCAGACATAAAAGAGTTGCTTTTTTGCCTCAAACATGACTTGTTTCATTTTTCACACTTGAAAAATTAATCATAATCTACTCCTACTATCAATGTATTTGAATTCAACGTTATTATCCTAGAAAAGGATAAAAGGTGTCTAATTCAGATAGAAGATCAATACTTGTCAAGAACATAATTTAAACTTAATAGACTGATTTGCTTTGTGTTCATTTTCAAGGTGAGGACAAAACATGTATCAACAGAAATCTTGTGAAAATATTCAGGTAAAGTCAGTGTTGAAGCTCTATTGGTCCTAAAAACCCGGTTTGTTAATTGTATTCATCCAGTAATATGTTAATATTACCTGTATCTATTCAAAATAAGTCAAATCTTGAATATTTACTAAAAATAGTCTATGTTTAGCAAAAGTATTACGAGTAGATTCATATGGAAACATGACTATTCAAGTTCAAGAAGGCTTTCATCTGTTTACAGAGAGAAGTCAAATAAAAAAGCCAACTAAAGAAATCAAATATTTTCAATTTGCGTATCTAATTTGCCAATATCAGTGTTTCCTTAGTGTTCACTTTAGTTTAGAGGTCTTAGCTATAAATTGAGTCTTTCTAGACATTGTATTAACTATTATAATTTGATATGCAGCCTGTAATTCCAGTTAAATTCAGCTGACAAACAGATGAAGCTAAACCCTTATGCTAGTGTTGTATATCACGCAAACTTGAGGACTCCCTAGGAACACAAATCTCTGGCCCAAGAGAATGGGATTCCACCGGAAGCTGACATTTCTAGGTCAGCACAACACCCACCTGCAACAACAGTGGTACCTGAAGTTGGGCCTTCCCTTCCCACCTGCAGGCAGTGTATGTTATTTACCTGTATTTCTCAGCTGCAAGATTTCTTAAGATTATTTTTTTTTAAATGTGACTTGTAAGAACACTGATGCCTTGAGAGGCTGAACCTGGAACAGAGACTAGACAGAGCTAAGAGAATAAAGCAGATATTCATTAAAAGGCCATAAAGGATACATCTTGGGCAGTACAAGAGCCTGGCCAGGGCTACACCCAAGATGGACCCCAAATGGTCACAAAATGGACAACCGGTCAAGAGGTCTCACACTTTTATCAGTTTTGGTTCATTTGCATATTTGATTTAATCGTCCAGTTACAGCTTCAGATTATGAAGTCCCATCCTTCTTGTTTTCTCTCTTCAGTCCAGCGTTGTTTGTGCTTTTGGGCCTGAAACTTGTACTTGTTGTCCTTGGTCTCTGTCTGGAAAAGGGTTTGTTTTGTCTGCCTACTCTGTGAAGAGAGCTTACTAACACTTAATATGAGGCTCAGAACTGCACAGCTAGGCAGCACAGAATCTGAAAAACATGGGAACTAAAATGTAAGGCATCAACACCAATCTGCCCATTTTCCTATTTTACAACTATTCAAACAGTTTCTAGATGCAAAAAGATACTAATTTCCTTTAACATTCATTCTAATGACAGCCCCTCTACTAATTATGTTTTGCAGTGTATTTCAGATACAGTATAAAAACATGATATTCAGAACAGAAGTTCATTATCATCATTAATGTTTTAGTAAACCAAAACACATTTAGAAATAATGATCCTGCATCTACTACAGTAATATTCTTCATATTCTGAAAATGCATCATTATTTACTAATCTGTCAGAGAAGTTACAAGGATTTAAAAAAACATAAAAGAGGAATTAATGTAGTCACAAAATCATGTAAAAGGATGTTACAACTCCTTTGTAGACCAAATTTTTATCAATTCAACAAATTGTTCTTCGGCAATTTTTGCATTGCTCAGCAACTTTGAAAATTTTCTGGATAAACTTTTAGATATATATAAGTAACTGCTGTATTAATGCAATGAAAACATACAAACGCATTTGTATATTATCAAACCTCAACTATTTTAGTCCCAGGTTACATAGTCTTTATAAGACTTTTTGAGTTAACACAGTGGAATAATGAACTTCATCTCATTAGCAATAGATTAACACTCTCAGTGAAAAAGTGAAGAAAAAAAAAGACTTATTCCATAGGACTTATTCCATTCAATTTCACTGGATAACCAAAAAAAAAAAAAAAAGAGAATTGTAGAAATGGTGGAGGGGAGGTAAATTGAGGAGATGGTGTGACTTGATGAACCATGGAAAAGCTTGATTATATAACGACATTGCAGAGAATAATAATAAAAAAAAAGCGCTAAAATTGCCCTGGAATTTTTTCTTTTGTTGTTATTCAGTGCAAGTTCATAAAAGGAAAACCACTTCTCCATTGTATTTTTTGTATGTAGTCCTCCAGCAACTGCCAATGAAGTCACATTGAAAACCAGAATACCTTAAAGAACTCTTGGTGACCTATAGAGGAAAGTCATGTTTTCCAAAGAATGATAACTGAAACAATTTCAATAACACTTTCAGAAATGTCTATGGGTGACTATGGTTACTCCGAGAAGACAATGGTATTTCAGTATGCATTAAAATTCTGAGGGAATTATATGTCAGTCTTACTTACCTTAGATAGAAAAAGGTTTTACCTATTACACACACAGAACTCTAGCCCTGCATTAAAGGCTGTCTTGCAAAAATAGGTGAAGTTTTCAGAAGTTATTTCAGATGTGGTGTTGGTAATATATCATGAACCCTTTATTTTACATCTTCTTTCTATTAATTATATTGGTTTGCTTCAGTTTGGAGTGAAAATACTGAAAAGATGCAACCTTTTCAGAAACAAAACCAGCTCTTTTATTTTAAAGGTTTGAGTAATGTCATGAAACTAAATATCTGCATTATCTCATCATTTCTTAGAAGCTTGATGGTATTTTGGGGGGGCACAGTGAACAATGTCAACAGAACCCTGGCACTGTTGCAAAGAGCACTGTTTTGCAGGGTTTTAGGAAAAGGGGGCGGTACAAGGAGAGGAAGAGAGACAATTAGTATTTCCAAATGCCCAGTTGGGAATACAGATTTTTATTAGGATTCATTCACTAGGATGTTGAAATAAGGGTCTCATCTTCTTTAAATTCACTTTCTTGAACATTAAGGAGTCTGGAAATTGCAAGGGATTTGTCTGGTGGCTGGGTTTCTTTTTTTTTTTTTTTCTTTTTTTTTCACCAGCCAGAGAGTGAGGCTGAAGCAGTTGCTGTGGAGAAATAGAACGAGTAAGTTGAGCTCTAATTAAAGCATCCAAATTGGAGGGTTGGGATTCAAGTAACAAATCAGTTTTGAGGCAGTTATTCTGTCACATAGCAGCTACTGAAAAATTACTTTACACTTCTGTTGCCATGCCTCATGCCTAAGCCACTTATTCCTAGAAGCCAACTGTAGCAGATACTATGTAGTTATTGTGAAAGACTAATAACAATTATGCAAGTTAGCTTGAACCCATTGAGGTTGCAGCAGTTGTGTAAAAGTGGCAGAGGAGGTAGGATAGTTCTGTTTTTTTATCAGCAGCTGCACTGCAGCACTGCAGTGTAAAGGTGAGAAGCAGTTTCTCATACGTACTACAGACACTTGGTAGAGTAACAGCTACCAAAGAACTAATTTATTTTTATAATGCAATATAAAAAAATCTGTCATTAACATGGCAGTTAGTGAGATTATTACAGTCAAACACAACAACTTTCCTTTTACTTAAAAATGGATGTATTTCTGTGCTATCAGTTTGGCAGCTGATGCTGCCAACATTAACAATCATTTGCTGTTTATTTTATTTTCATTTTAATAGTAATCAGATATGTTGAAGAGGTGTTCATTTTACTTCATTCTTTTCTTTAGTCCTGTGCTGCAACAAAGTATCCTTGTTAATCTCACTAAAAAAAAAAGAAAAGGTAAAATAAAATAAAATTAAAAATCTTTATTCCAGTGAAGCACACTATAAATTAAAATAACCTATTAGAATCCTTACTTACTTGTTGACATGGGTAAAATCAGTTGAAAACTCACATAAATGGACCCTAAGATTCTACTAAGTAATGAATTCCACTCTCAGTGTTTAGTGTCCTTATAGAGATTGAAAGGAAGGTAGTATACATATAAATGCTGTAAAATCATATGTGAAAAGAACATTAATATTTAGATAAGTCAAGTAACCCAAAAGGAATGAGCTGATTAAAGACTGACTGCAGTGTACATAATGTGGACCAAACCCACAAAAAATGTTACCTGGTTAGAGGTAAGATAAAAATGTTCTATATTTGACCTTGGCATTAAAAAAAAATACTGTGACTCTTTCTTGAATTTTAGCCTCATGCAGTGGAAAGTTATCATGTCATTTCCCCTCTGCTGCCCCACAGTAATAAAATCATTTCTCTTTAGTGTAAGCAGCTGATTTAGGGAAACTCATGTGAAAAGAGCTGTGTTGCAAATCAGATTTGTCAGCTAGTAGCAGACAAGTAACTATTATTAGCTGTTACAGCAGGCAAGATATAAATGTCATTTTTTTTCTGAAAGGTGAAGTTAAACTTTTCAGTTTCACTAGAGAAGATTTCTGTCACAGTTTTAAATAGTGCTATATGTGGAAGCTACCCCTCTACCATCTGTCATAGCAAGTGATATTTTGGGGCCGCATTGTAACCCAGATGATGACTAGCTCACAACCTTGACCAAAATACTCTCTGTGAATGAATTACGTATGCACTTAGGGTCTAAATTCTGCTTACTGACTTGTAGGTCAGCACCTCTGGAAGAGCTCTAGGGGCTTAGGAACATACTTAATAATGTAGAGCATTTTGCATGGGGATTAATGGAACATAACCCTGAACATGCTGATGGTTACCTGCCATTCCTGCTGCCTAACAAAATCAAATGGGGACAGTATTCTCTTATGTATTCTTTACCCACCTTGAATGAAGAGGCGGTATAATTTTTCTGAACTGGTATAAATTGTTAAACCTATTCATCCTTTCAGTACTGAAAATCCCAACTTTTGCCACTAATTTAATCTTTAAAATTCATTTGTGATTGTTTTGACAGCTGAGACTTTACAAATATGAACACTGAAGATTATTGGCCTGAATCTTCCATTATATGTATGATTTTGCCAAAATACATCACTGCTAAAAATGCAATATAAAGCTTTGATATCCTGGGTTACTGCGGCAAGGTGGAGGAGACAAAGCAGTTTTTCCTGCAGACTGGGGAAACAGCTTACTGCAATTTGAAAAGCCTCACATAGAATTCAAGAAAGGTCTAAAAGCAGGTCAGGCCATATCTGAGGCAAATTGAGGAATGCTGGCAACACAGACTAGAGAAACAGATGATTTCTTTTCGCCTGTACTATGTGCTGCTGATGTGCAATAACTGCAGAGAGATTTCTTTGTGATACACATTTCTGTGGCATCTGTTTCACCCTTAAATAAACAGCACTAAATTTTCTGAAAGCTGGTTGATCACAGATAAACTCCTCAGTGCTCACAGGGCAGCTACCAACCCTGTATTAGGTATCCCAAGATCTGGTGGGAGGATAAGGGGACTGTGACTGTAAATTCAAGTGTGGAGGCTGAGGACTGCATTTCCTCACCTGAACAAAACTCAGATGTGCACTTCTGAGACCTTAGTAGAATATCTTAAGGGATCTTATGAGGGTCAAACCCTTAGTAAATGACCATTACAGGAACTATGAAGGTGTCTAAAATGATTGAAAGTCTGTTCCATTTTATATTGACCATTAAATCTCACAACAAGAATTCCAGATTTCAAAATAGGTGCACCATAGTCTTTTAGCATCTTACAAATTATACTGATTTAGGAACACACAGTAATAAAAATATATTAAATATTAAGTTATATTTTTCAGTGCTTACATATCAAAGTATATTTTCACCTTCCTTAAGCTTATTTCATGGTTATTTCAACAGCACAGCTGAAAATAACTGAATCTTGAAGCTATAATCCGACTCTAAAAAAAAAAGTAGTATTTCACCTGTGCAAAAGTGAGGGAAAAGAATTGGAAAAAAACCCTATCCACGATTTTGAGACCAGCTGTTGCCAAGCAACTCTGCTGAGGATGATGGGATTTGTTTGACACAGAAGCCAAAGAGATCTGGTTGGTTGTAGGCACAAAGGGTGTCTCCCCATACGCCCACAGTACCATTAGATAAAATTCTGGATTCCAAAAACACTTTTTGGAGGTCCAGTGGAGGCTTTTTATTTTATTGTTCATAAGCTGTTCTTTGCTGTGGTCCATTCTTTGTGGGGCTTGCTTTTCCATGCCATTCTGGTGGTTACACAGCATGCCTACAGACTCATTTAAACTATATCCATTCCATATGAGTTTTCTGGCTTCCACTATGGTTCTATACTGTAGTTGTTTTGGAGCATGTAACCAATCTCTTCCCAAAAGTGCAGCTGAGCCAAGATGATTAAACATTTTAGACTGTAGCCAAACAATTTCAAATTCAGGCAGTTCTATTCCTAAAATAGGCCCAAGCCCATGCCCCCAAAATCATCACATTACAGCAGCTGTCCTCCCACGATTCTGCATCTCAGGATCTTCTTCAGAATCCTGAAGAGTGTTCTTCTGTAAGTGCAGCTTATGAAATCCCACCGCTGGTTAGAAATCACAGCAAGCTCTGTGTGCTGTCCTTGCTTTGCAACATCTTATGACTAGGTTCTCTGCCCAGGAATTCTCCTTCTCCATGAAAGTTTGTCAATGACCTTTGGGGATTTCTCCAGGAAACACATGGGCAAAAGTGACAATTTATGGCTTCTTTATAATTTCAACAATATGCTCAAATTTAACCAGCTTTTTTTTTTTTTTTTTTTATGTACGTGGGGGTGAGGGGGAGGATTTTGATAGGTCTTGAGATTATTCAACCTCTCTCTTTTTTCCAAGCTATGGTAGAAATGGATGAGTAAAATTTAGATTAAGCTTTTGTCTATGGAAAAAAAAAAATCCTGCAAACAGAAAAAAACCCCAAACACCAAAACATATGATGAATGTTTCTTATTCTCAGCCAATTTAAAATAAAATTTTGATCCAAGACCATAACACGTATATGAATTTTTACTTTATATACACTGAAGCCCAAGTTTTAGCTTGAATCTTTCCAAAGTTTGCCCACATTTTCAAACCATTCTGTTTGAAATTCCTGGGAAATCTGGGCCAAGCTTCTGCTCCCTTTAGGAAAGTGTTTAACACTGTCTCTCTGTAGAAAACATGGTGTCTAAACAGTATTTTGTGTAATAGAGTTATGGTGAACGGAAGTGTCCCACCTAACAGAGGTTCTTCATTACTATTTTTGCCTAGATGTAAGGCATTTTAGCCATTATTAGTGCTACTTTCAGGGTTTTCCCTCTCCTTTTCCAATCTTTCCTACTCTATGATTAGTTGAGAAGCAGTTAAACTGTGGTAAGCCAGGAGGACTGGCAGCTAAAGGTGTCCGTATGGACATAAAGATATCAATACATATCCACATAGAAATATTCAATTATGTATAAAAATGTTGTTTATTGATGGTAAATGTCCATGTAAAACAAGGGGGCAGAAATATGGAGATGATATTACAAGTGTAATAGCTAATTTCACTATTTTTCAGATTTGCAAGTCAGCTTCAACTGAAATATTTCTGAGGCTTTTGGCTCGATGCAGATATTTAACAATATTTAGCAAACAGGTGTCAGAATTCCATTGAAACCAATTTTGGTACATTTTTATTGCAACAATGTAATCAAAACTACGCTGCCAGTTTATGACAGCCAAATTATCTGCAGTTTGAAGAAAAGCCAGATTTCACAATATAGCTGATAAGAAAAAGATCAAAGAATAATCAGCTTTTCAAGAGTATTTTTCCCACTAAGCTGAAATATTAGACATTCTCATATGCCTGTTCTAGCAGCAATACAACTGCTCCTCAGATAGGTTGATGCTTATGTTGCCATTAGCTGTGCCACACTTCTAATTGTGCACTGGCTATATTTGTAATAAAACATTTTCACTCTACTGAGCTGCAGTTATCACTCACAAGGTGGTAAACGGAAACATTGCTCACACTGGGAACTGAAGATATTAAAACCTTTTAATTTTTTTTTTTTGGTCCCTCGTGTCACCAGGTTTAGTTCCCTTTTCTGTGGATATCTTTTTTTTCTCTCACTAATTCAGATTGTATTTACTCTTTTCCCTTTCTAGATCATTCAACTTGATTCTCTGGTTTATTTCTAGTTCAGTCACTTCTCCAGGTATTTCTGTAGTTTTTTCATACTTATGTGCTCAGTTTTACCCACTGCTACTTTTTAGTCCATCTCTCACCTCATTTAATTTCCTTCCATTTTGCTGCTTTTCCAGTTCCAAGTTTTGCTCAGCTATTTGTATTCTGATTCCAGTGGAACACAATTAACTTCTTTTCTTGCTCAGCCTCAACTACTTGAGAGTAAACTAAAATGGGAAAGTTTTGAAATTGCAAAGGAATGCCTTATCCATTATTAATGAACTAAAATGGGAAAAGGAAATGAATACTATAGACTGAACTATTAGAAGGGAATAGTCCTGGTGGACTGATTGGATAGTAAAGGGGAAGAAATGCATAGACTGGGAATGGGAGATAAAATAAATTAAATTACAAAAAATGAAAAAAGGACCAAGTAAGAGAAAGGAAATTGTTTAGGGGAACAAAGAGAAATAAGGTAGTAAGCAAAAAACTGCAAGATAATGTTGAACATGAAAAGAAAGAATAAGCTAGGCTTCATGGGAAGCACTTGAAAAGCACCAAAGAGAAAATTAACCAGAATCAGGTGAAATAAAAGTCCAAATATAAACTAATGCATGATTAATGGAAAGATAGTAATATGAAACACTTATAGGATTAGATTCTACTTACATTCTCATGATGCAAGTAGACAAAAAGAAACAGAAATGATTTATTTTTACAGATTTGTTTATTTGAGTGTTCATAATCATAAAGCCTGGTACTTTTTCAGTCACTGTTGTGAGGAACTCAGGGGGCAGCACTCCATTGCCTGGTCTTACTGGGTTGTGCAACAGTGGCTGTCAAGTGGGCTTACTTGAATATTTGGCAAGAAGACAATCCTCATTTTCCCTACACCTTTGTTACCTCAAATGGAGATTACTGCAATGCTTTCTACATGGGGAACTCCTTCAAATCACTTACAATTTCTAGATGGAGTAGAACATTCCAGCCCACTTCTTTAGCAGCATTTCATGCAGAGAGTAGTTTGTTCTGACCTTTAAAATGACTTTTTAAGTGGTTTGGTACTCATCTAGTCAAGAAACACCCTGTTTCTTTTCATGTCTCCTGCACAGCTGAAGTCACCTGAGGTACTTCAGCTAAAACCTCCTTCTTGGTAATAAATGAACAGGAGGAGGCTGATGGCAAAGTGTTGTCAGTGTGAAGTCCTTGACTTTGAACCAAGTTTTATTTTATTTTTTTTGTGAGGATGTCTCAAAAACTAAATCTGACTATATCCAGAAATATAAAACATCCAGGAAAATAAAGGGAGACAGGAGAGATCAGTTAGGCAGTAAGGATGAACTGTTGGAACACTGCTAGTCAGAAGAGGAAAGAAGAGAGCAGAAGCACAGGCATGGAAGATGATGGAGAAATAGCTGATACTAGAATTTAAAAGGTATGTTCAATGGTGGGTCCTGTTCCATACTGAAAATAAAAGAATACCGTGGATGTAAATTGGAGGCAGGGTAAATTGGAGGCAGAGAACCATTTTGCATCTGATGAATTTGACCTTGTCAGATTATTTCTCAATTTTGCAGCAGTTTTATACAATGTTTTATAGGGTCTGTATGTAAACTAAAACAACATTATACTGGAAATAGTAAATATTCACCATATATACACAAAATGAGTTGCATTATATATTGCTCTTTCTTCTAGGTTACCTTTCTAAACTTTATATTTCCTTCCTCAGGCACTAGAAACCATTTCAAAAACTGATTCTGAGACAATGGTTATTGCTCAGTTATTTATTTTTTCCCAGTGCCTGGGAGGTGGGAGGACTGAGTGAAGGTTTTTATTGTTCAGTTAGACCTGTGCATGTGAGAAGAGCAGGATTCTGCATGCATGATGATAACATGTCAAGCAGTGGCTGTCAATGGAAGGAAGAAGTAAAGGCAGCCCAAGCTTAGGTGATCACCCCTATGACAGAGGAGCACACAGAGAGGGAACAGACATCTTGTTGATGTCCCTGTGGAATGAAGGCAGAGAAATGTTCTTGACAGTGGCAACCATGGGATTTCTCTCTCTGTCAGTGAAAGTAACGCACAACTGACAATCTCAGCCTGGAGTACGGCATCGAGAATGGGAATAGCACTGCAGCGTAAATGAGCCGTGGGAAGAAGTGCAGACCAGGGATTGAAAAGGTAATTTTTTGAATTTTAATTTAAAACAAAATATTATTAGTAAGTGCCCTTAAAAAAAGAAAACAATAAAAAAAGAAAAAAGAAATAAAGAAAAAAGAAAAAAGAAAAAAAGAAAAATAAAAAAAGAAAAAAGAAAAAAAGAAAAAAAAGAAAAAAAAAGAAAAAAGAAAAAAGAAAAAAGAAAAAAGAAAAAAGAAAAAAGAAAAAAAAAAAGAAAAAAGAAAAAAGAAAAAAGAAAAAGAAAAAGAAAAAAAGGAAAAAAGAAGAAAAAGGAAAAACGAGTAAGGAGGAAAAAGGAGTAAGGAAGAAAAAAGAAAGAAAAAGAAAAAGAAAAAGAGAAAGAAAAAGAAAAAGAAAAAGAAAAAGAAAAAGAAAAAGAAAAAGAAAAAGAAAAAGAAAAAGAAAAAGGAGTAAAGAGTGAAAAGGAAAAAGGAGTAAAGAGTAAAAAGAAAAAAGGAAAAAGAAAAGGAGAAGAATAAAAATCTGTCTCAAATGATGTTTTTTTGTGGTAGATCAGAAGAAAAGTGCATGAGATGACATATGCCAATTTAATTTTCAGGATTTTAGAATGAAATACAAGTATTTTCATTTTTATGTTCATTATACAACATTGATTATTTAAATAACGTTTTCATGTTTTGCAAACCTGCTGGAGAAGTCAATGTGAAATATCCTTTATTGCTTTTTTATCCATTTCTTTAGAATTTCTTAGTACCAGCATCAGCTGCACCATCAATACTTCTTGTATCATACAATTAGTTGCTGTGACCATCATGACACCAGCAGGGCTCAAGCTATTTCCTTACTTGTACAAATGAAACACATTTGTTTAGACAGAGAGGGATTATGTTAAAAGACATAAAGCATTTTGTATTTATTGATTAAGTATCAGAAAGTTTTCAGGTAAAGTATTACTTTGACAACTATTAACATCGTAAAACAAACTCCACCTCCTCTGCTGAGTCACAGTTTTAGGCAGAAACAGAATTGATTAAAAAAATAAATCTTAGAAATTCTTTGCTAGTTTGAAATATTTCTAACCCTCAAGGATGAAGAGATCAAGATGCATTTGGCTAAGGCAGAGTTGGCTTTGCACTCCTAGTTCATTGTCAAATACATCTCACTTCCTAGTTTATGTATATTTTAATGATTTTGAGAATATTGATTTATCAGAAAAGCTGGAAAGAGGAGAAACAGTACAGTTGACTTGTCCTGCATGGGCAGCACCACCACAGCTTAATATTTTGCTATCAGTATTACACAAAAACGTTTTTTTGCTCTTCCTATGAAAGTACATTCCTCAGAGAAAGGAAGTTTAAAAATATATTAACATAATGCAATGGTAAAAATTAATTTTTTAAGGAAACTATTCAAACTAAATTTTGTTCTGAATTCAAGTAGAATTCAAATCTTTATATTATGTGCTCTCTTCTGTTATATTGTTTTTGATAATTTTTTTTTCCTCAATTACGCGTCTCTGTTTCGTTCCATGTATGGATATGTGCACCTAATGACCATAAGTCACTGTTTTGAACTGTTCCATTTTTATTAACTTTTCATAGCTGTTAATTCATTTTCACAACACTTCTGTGACATGAAAACAATCTGTTGGCTTTTTTTATTAGGACAAATGTTTAAAAAGTCTATAAAAATCCAGAGATTTTTAGATGTTATAATTGCTGTTACAAACAATACAAAAAAAAAGCATCAGTAAGAAACTTAAGGGAAAATATAGAACAAGATGAAAAGGTTTTAATCATTCATAACACAGAAATGTGATTTTCCCCCAGTGCTCATATGTTTCCTGTAGGGATAGGGTGTCAGAAACAACTATATTAGAGTCATTGATGCAAGCTCCCTTGCTCCTGCAGGAAGATTTATCATGAAGACTGAATGCTGAAGTCTAAAGAATATTTATTCTGTACTCAGGCTATGGAAGAGGTTCGGCTCATGTTTAGTTCCATCAGGCTATAAAATGCCTCTACACCTAATTGCTGTAGGTATATTCTACAACCAGCAAAAACAAGTGCTGAAACAATGAGCACGAGTGTTACCCTGATGGGATGGTGGAAATAAGAAACTGTGTGCTTTTATCCAAGAATTTTCAACTCCTTTGTGTCCCTAGTCTCCAAAATTAGTCATCAGTTCATGCAAATAAACTTAAAATCACAAGGTCTGTTTCTCTAAGCCCTCTATTTTATAATGACTTTAAGCACATCAAAACCCAAAAGCTTCAAAACACTAACCTGAAGATATGATTAGCACTTAGGAACACTATCTGTACTTGATACGTACCAATTTGAAAGAAGTTAAAGTTCAAAACACACATCCGGTTAGGGTCTGTTTACATCAATAGTAAAATTTCCTAGCTCATAAGAAGTGGCAATACAGGGGAACAAAAAACCCACTTCCAAGCATCCTCATTCATTTGATCAAGTGCACATTCGTGTTCACCTTGCACGGGTGAAATACCATTTCCTTATGTGTCAGTGGTGTGGAGGGAAGTCTTTGACAGCAGAGACAAAATACCAAAGCAGTGACAAAGTGTTTCAGGCAAGCAGGAAAAACAAAACCTATTCCAGCAAATATGTTAGCAGATCAATACATTTTCCAACAATGCCCTGCACAGCCCCCCAGCCCTAAAGTTAAAGAATGTCAATTGAAATGCTGAATAGCCTCTCTGCCTTCAAAAATTCAATGGCTGCTCAAAATCCTGAATGCATTCTGTAAGAGCTTCATTTAGCCTTTCAGTTACAAAAGAAAAAAAGGAAAACATGGAATATCATACTATCTTTTAGAAGAACATACAGAAAATCTATCCAAAGTCCAAAATATACAGTAAGCTGGTGTTTTGTGAAAACACCAGAATATTTATTTAATAGTATTTACTTGCTCATTTTATTCAGGTGACTTATTACTCTTTTGTTTCTGGACTACTGCAAATACAGTGAAGCTAAGGAACCAAGGTTTCTAAAGTGCTTCAGTACTCATTGAGGTTGCCTGACTATGCACAGTAAAGAGTGAAGACATGTGCCATTCTTTTCATCATTCCCTGCATAAAGTAGTAAAAAGCACTGCATTTTAGATTGATTAACAGAGTTCAAAAATCTGATTTTAGAGACAAGCAGATGAGAAAATTGTTCCTCTACAAGAAGTTGTTTTTTTTCTTTCTGAAGATTAGATTTAAATGCCCAGGGGTTAAGAGCACATAGTGCTTTTGTAGTCCTTTCTAAGGCATAACAGATGTGTTTTGCTGACTGACTCCAAATTCTGTTTAATGCATCAATTGCCCATGACTACTTATTCTGAATTCCAGGGACTTTTTCTCCACAGTAGAGGGAATTATTTTATTTATTTTTTCTTTCCTTCTGCATTAAACTATGCCAAAGGATGTAGGCAGTGGAGAGAAAAAAAAGAAAAGGTTAGTGCAGCTGCTGTGACAAAAAGGACAGGTTTCAGTCAAAGAGGGTAAGTGGATTTAATAATTTTGAAACTGTTTATTGAGGGGTCTTGTCTCTAGTATTTTAGGAAAGTGGATAAATCCCTAAACTGCACACATTTGTCCCACAATTATGCACTGAAAACTCAGCTAACATCAATGAGTGGTTACATGAGCACAGCCAGCGTGTGTCTATTGCGTACAGCAGTAGAGGTGTCTTACAGGAATGAAAAGAGTGGAGGCAAGCAGGAAAAGATAGTGTTAAAAAAAGAAAAAAAAAAAAAAAAAAGGGGAGGAGGTGCATTTTCCCTTTTTTGGGGAATGAAATCTCAAGGATTTTTCAACTGCAATTGAAATTCTAAGCTATATCTTTAATATTAACTACTAACAAAATAACACTTCTTTCCTTGTAAGGCTGGTAATTTTGGTGAATTCTAAAAGCTGTTTAACTCTGTAAGTATTACATCTTTCCAGCCTAGGTTATCACAAGATACTTTAACACAGCTTTCCAAAGGCTTTGAAAGCACCATTTTATTTTCCATTGTCTTGACTGAAAGCTTTGCTCCTCCTACTATTTTGGTGGTGAATTTTTTATGGCACCTATTCTATCTCCTAGCAGTTTGGTTAATATGAATATAGTCTTTTTCTTACCTGTTGGTCTGAATTAAAGACCAGATTCCAATGAAATACTAGTGAACTGAAGAGGATTTATGACCAAGACACCACAGGGGGAACATTCCATGGTTGGCTGAGAGCTCTTGAAAAAAATGTCACACCCAGTGAGTCCAGGGAGACTTATGAATGCTCTGCATTAGGAAAAAAAAAAAAAAAAAAAAGTAGTTCTCCCTGATAATGCAGCAGCAATTAAAAACCATTAGGATTCATAAAATGCAGCTTTACTTCTGTCCATCAACTTCATGCTGCTGTCATCAAACCAGTGTAATCTGATAATCCACTTTGACACAACATTTTTCCTTCTCTTTAGACAGACATGGGTAAAGTCCTGTTCATAATGGCACACAGAAGAATTTGCCCCGGTGATAGAATCTCATTTTACAAAAGTTTTGATTTCAAATATCAATTACACGTATCAAAGATGGCCTTTCCCAGGTAGATAGGCTTTTATTAGTGACAATCTAAGCAGTGTTCAAACAGAAAAGTATGGGTGTGATGTATAAGGGAAAAAAACAAAAATCTTAAAAGTTACTTTCACAAACTGCCACTTCTGCTGAGACATAAGAAAATACAGGTGAAGCTAAAGGGAGAGTTGATATATTTTGCCAGGGAACTTAGAGATGTACCTTGTGGAGACAGATCCTTAAATCTCACTGGATAGCAAATATCCAAGGTATTTCTGCAAAGCTTGAGCTTTGCTTGCAGCTCAGTTATCTGCTTAGGTGACAAATCAACAAACTTTTAAGAAAGCTCATGCCCTTCAGATAGTGCTCTGGATCTGATGTTACAGTGTGAAAAGAAATCTTTGGAAATCTGGAAAGTGACATGCAGAAAGGTGGCATTTCAGTACTTGCACAAGTATTCAGTAACATATATTCAGTAGCATATATTTTCAGCCTCAATTGTGTTTCCATGAATAAACATATAACACTTGTAAAAAATGTAAACTACAGAGTGTCAGAACACTGGCTACATATTATTCACATTTTGGGGATGACTTTTTTTGCCAAATATTCATACTGGATTTTCACTTTGTCTTATAAAGAAAATTGTATTCTATCCACAACACAAATGAAAAATGACACAATGAGTACTGCATAGTGCTATCTTTACAATATAGTTAGTCAGTAATACAAATTATCCCTGGATATCTTATCCTGAAAAGGAAATTAAAGATTCATAGAATCATATAGGTTGGAAAAGACTTTTAAGGTCATTAAGACCAACCATTAACACAGCACTGCGAAGTCCACCATTAAACCATATCCCCAAGTGCCACATCCACAAGAATATCTCCAGGGATGGTGACTCCACCACTTGTCTTGGCAGCCTGTTTCAGTGCTTGACAACTCTTTTCATGAAGAATTTTTTCATAGTGTACAATCTAAACCTCTCCTGGCACAACTTGAGGTCATTTATTCTTGTCCTGTCACTTGTTACCTGGGAGAAGAGACCAACACCCACTTGTCTACAATCCCTTTTTCAGGAAATTTTGGAGAGTGATGAGGTCCCTTCTGGAGCTCCTTTTCTCCAGGCTAAACAACCCCAGCTCCCTTCAGCTGCTCCACAGAAGACTTGTTCTCCAGGCCCTTCACCAGCTCTGTTCCCTTCTCTAGACTCGATCCAGCACCTCAATGTCTTCCTATAGTGCGGGGCCCAAAACTGAACACAAGATTTGAGGTGCAGCCTCACCAGTGCCAAGTAATAATAATTATTGGATTTGATGAGTGACTTAAGTGATGAAAGCACTGCAAAAAATTTCCTATGTAAAGCTATAATATAAAATCCATAAAGGTAAAATATTTTTTTTTAACCTTTCCCAAAGAGAAATATAATTCTCAAAGAGAAGCACAAGGAGGTTACAGAAAAAAAATTGCTTGATTATCTTAACAAGTAAATCATCAAGAAATAAAGTGTCAAATATCAAATGAAGTTCATATACTTTCATTATTTCATTTGCAGTATTTTTAAATGGAGCTAAAGTAAAAGTCTTTATTTCCCGTTTTGTTAAAAGTTTTTAAAACATCTATTATATTGTAGGAGCAAATTTTAACTCTTACCTCTATGGACTAAATAGAGATATTAGGTTTTTCATCAGTTCAGGGATGATAGTCTCCAAATATAGACATGAGAATTTGAGTCTAGTTTTGTTGATTCCTGGGATACTCCACCTGTAAAAATTGATGAATTCCTTCTTCACGGCCCATCTTGTGGCTCTTAAAGAAGCAAATCTCCTGCTTCCCATCTCTAGAAGGAGAGGTATTACACTAAGCATTCTGGTCATCTGCCCTCTAGAGAGAACAAAATTATTTATTTAGAAACAACCAGTAAGATAAGGCTGTATTTTCCTTCTTCCACAAAATGTAGGAAGGACTTGGGAGAAGCTAAATAAAAACATGTTTTTGACTCTATGTTCACAGAAGAAGTCCATCCTATCCCACCTAATTGCCTCCAAAAACTACTGAGATTTGGTCTCATGTACTTTTTGCAGAAGAATCACACTGCACAGGAAGTTCAGAACCTCCTTTTGTCTCCTCCTTTTCCACTTTCCACTGTCTGTCATTAATGTCTTCTGAAAACAGGCCTGATAAAGAATTTAATTTTTTTTTCCTGCTCTAAAATTGTACAAATGAGAGGTTGTATGTCCCAGACTATCTGGAAGGCAGAGGCACAGAGCTCACAGATACAGTGATGTACTGCCTTAATTCTACCCATCAGAGTACAAGCTGATGCTAAAACAATTGGTTACTAAAAAAAAAAAAAGAGAAAAAGACCCAAACAAGACAATAAACATTCCTCTAAATAGCATGAGAAACAACATAAATCCGTGCTTTCTGACAAAAATAATCCATCTCTATTGATCCTTTAACTTAATTTTCTCTGACTAAGATTCAATTTCCAAGCTCATCAAAGCACAACTTTCTCTGATGTTATTAGATCTTGTTCAGTCCCTCACAGACCTAAGGTGCTTTACTCTCAATATGTGCATATTTTAACTTGCTAGGCTTTTCAACACTGGCTTAAACATAGACAGCAGGCTAACTGAGGTCTGTTGCTGAGTACTATATATGGATCAGATTTGGAGATGTCGTAAGATTAAAAAAAAGATGTCCCCATTAATATAAAACTAAAAAGTTTAGATACTCAACTGTTGTTATGTAGGAGTTTATTCCAGAGTTGGACAGCTGCTTACAAGTACAAAGCTTTTATGCAGAATTTGTTCTCACTTTCTAATGCTACGAGTAACTCACCCATTTATACCGGTAAAGGTCTTTTATGAACAAGGGCCACATTGAAGCCTTGGATTCAGCAGGGGTTCATACAACCCTGAAGATAACAGGTTAGCTTGTACTAGCCCCCTGGAACTGAGGGTCATGTACCCATGCTGGGACACAGAGCATGGACTCTGGTGTGCTCAAAGGAGGCAGAGGAAATGGAACAGCTGCAGAGCTGCACAGCAGCCAGTAGTGTCCATTAATCTTGCTGGAAAAAGAAAAGGGAGGAGGAAAATAACAGTTATATAGAGAGCTCAGAACACATGTAGGCAGAAAAAAACCCAAACAACAAACCAAAAATAAAGGCAACGAACAAACCAGAATAATTTTCTTATTCTAATAAGCTTTAAATTTTGGGAGTTTCAAAGGAAGTTAAACAGAGGCTGGAGGTCAGTTGGAGTAGTACTGATGGTGATATTCCTCTGAAACTGACTTTCAGACCTCTTTATTCGGTGCTTTCGTAAATGAGGTTGGCACAGAGAAATTGCTGTTGACACACTGCTAAGAGGTAATGTCAGAACTCAGTAGACTCAGAACAGACAGGAAGAGCAAAAAAACAGTGAGCACTAGAACGATGGAAAGTGGTGTAGTTAAGTAGGATATCTATCAGTTGGAAATGATGATGAAAGAAAATTATCTGCTTGTTATATTTCAGAAATCCATGTGCCACCAATGACACAGTGATGACAAATGACAACAGGAAACCCAGATACTTTGGAGAGAATACTGTGCAAAGTTCTGCTTATGTGTTCTTGAAAAAAAATCTCTTTTATCTGCAATTGGGTGAAATAAAAGAGCAAATTGAGTGAGATAAAAGGAACTATAGTAAGGAACCTGCAAGAGTTGCTCATCTTAGCACAGAAAAATAAAATTGACAGTATAAGGTTATTCACCTTAAAGGCAATAAAAGGTAAATACCCAAGAAAATGACTGCTAAAAAGCGATGTTAACAGGAACAATCTGTCTATAGATACATTTAAGTAGATTCATATAAAAAGATTTCTAATCATCTAAAGGATGAAGCCCTATAGCCACGCTTCAGGTAGCATTGGAGAGGTAAGAAATTCTTAAATGATTTGATAAACTTATGAAGGTTGCATTTGACATTATTGGATTCAGTGACCATGGAAATAATTTTCTACTGTGTCATGACAGTAAATTCTGTAGGGTCATCTTAAAAGTCCAAGAATTTCAGATCTATAATACCTTTAAAAACCGAACAACATATGTGGAGGAAGTGTGAAGATAAAAAATGGCTTCCTTTTAAAGTTTTTTTTTTTGTTGCAAAATATAAATTATGACATACAATATTTTTCTATTGATTCATAAATTTTATAAATCAGAATAATTGTGCACCAATCCAAAGAAGAAAAAATGAAACCAAAAATTCAGAATGAGTGACCTAAATGTGAGAGGACTGAGGGCCCTTGAAATACCATCTCTTTTGTTCAGACCAGAGTAAGCAAAAATTATCACCAGTTTACAAGCATTTAAATGTACCGACAATCACTGAGGATGATATGTTGCTAATTATTCTCTGGGTTAACAAATTTGAAAGTGAACACAGAGAACAAAAAGAAAAAATAAGCAAGAAACATTGATCTGTAAGTGTGTATTTTCTGGAGAAAAAAAATAAACTCTGTAAGTGCTGTTGAAAGTGTCATGTGAAGATCACCTCTTCTATTTGCTTTGCAAATAAAGCAGAAAATCTGAATTCCAAGCACCTCAGATGAGCACTTTTATAAGTTTTCAATTCAAGAGAGCAATGGATTAAAAATAAATGGGGTGTGTGGTGAGACATAAAGAATTAAAAAAAAAAAAGAGAAAATATTTTTTTAAAATTTGTTAATTAAAGGAAGGATCTTGTCCAAAATAAGAGTAAACAAACTCAGTCTTGGCATAACTTCAGTAAAAATAGAAAACATTCAACAGCTTTAGAAGTCCAGACCACTGATTGGTTAACAGAGTTTTGTTCTTCTTCCCCTGTCCAAACATTTACATACATCCCTAACAAGACTCAGGTGAGCGGTATAATTAAACCTGAATTTTGTGCAAAAAAAAAGGCATTTAAATCACATTAAATAGCCTTAAATCTGAGTTTGCCTGAAAAAGTGAGTGAATGCAACAATTTGTCACTGCAATGAGCTTTAAACAAAATATTTGATATATCTGACTTCTCAAATTTCACTAAACTGTGATAATGCTATTTCATGTATCTAGACTCCAGGGTATGGAATGGCTGTTCAGATGTAAGGTTTTCTTCAGTTTTCTCAATTTCTATGATCCAAACTCTCAACAAAAAGGAAAAACAAACAAACAAACAAACAAACAAACCACAAAAGGCAACAAAGCTAAACATGTTTTTAATATCAGCTACACAAAACCATAAAGCAAGGGATTGAAGGGCTGTTTCAAGTTCCCATTAGTCAGTAAGAGTCTTCATAGGAACAGAGCAAAGGTCCAAAGAGGTGCTAAGTGTTGTAGATTAGTGACAGCTGGCTCCTTATTTGGCTGGGCTACTAATCTTATTTCAGTGTTAATCATGGAGTTTTGCATGCTCAAGTCCCTTCCTTATCATATAAAAGGCTACAGCACTTCTGCACTGATTATGCTACATCTCCTTCCTATTTCCTTAAATTTACCTTAGGAAAAGGGAAGTGCTTGGAAGTAGTCCTTAGGTGCAACTAATTGCTCTGCCACTTATCCCCATACTGTCTGTAAGGTAAGAAGTAACCTACAAGACTTTTTTGAACTCAGCTGTTTTCATGTTTATAACCAGAGTTTAAGTTATTTTCCTAGACCTATTTAAAATCATACTTGGCATTTCAATGTTCCTTTAGAGAGCAAATCTTGACAGCACCAGTATCCTATGATACAACATATTAAAATCATTGTTATTTCAGTCAATAATAATAAAAGAGTAATTTTGACTAAATCAAGCATCATGATAAAAACCACAACATTATACAATTAGGCTTTATCACAACCTCCTCATTTTTAAACCCACTTAATTTCACCTGCAAATCTTCATCTCTTGTACCTGACAGGCACACAATGAATTTTCATACTTGGACATTGCAACCTGCCCTCTGGGAAAAATCCATGCCTTTGCTTTGCTAAATTACAGAACTCGGTAGTCAAAAAAGGACATCTCACTGCCTATGATGTTGTCAGCTACTCTCCCCAGCACTGAGAGCCTTACTGGCTCTCAGGCATTGAGATCCAAGGGATGGTCAGGAAAAGGTCTGGCTAAGCCTAAGCTCCAAGGGCTGTTAGTGCTGCTGTGATGGTTGTGACCTTTGAGTGGGCACTTGATGTGTTGGGGAAGTTGTGAGAACAACACAACTTTTACGAAAGACAAGGTCAGATCCCTGAAGTCTGGAGGAAATATATTTTAATCAAAGCACAGAATGTGTGAAATCTTTGATTGTCCAAACTGCACAAGCCTGAAGAGCTGTTAAATGAGACCGTTGTAAGTCTGGGGGACAATAATTGCAAAAACCGTCTATTAAAAAAAAAAATATGACAAAACCAATTTGAATGATGGCAGAAACTTTACTAGCTACAGACTTTTGCAAGTGTAAAAGCACAAGTATGCCCTTCTTTCAAAACTATGTCTCTTGGAACATTCAGTTTTGAAAAAAAGGCTGCAGAACACCTTTTATATTAAAAAATACTGTCAGCAAAGCAGGTTTGAATAAAAATATTGCAGTGAATTTCATAATGTGAAAATAACCCCTTAACTTTTAGGTTTTGTACAACCTATTAAGGATAAATTTTACAATATCATCCTTGTAATGAGATTATTTGACTAGATCATCTTTGTGTAATAATGTATTCAATCTACCACTTTGAAATATAAATCAATTATTTTCAACCTAGTACTTGCCAGAAGCTGTGCTTCTAACTAACAAATGAGCTGGAGGATTCTTGTGTTACTGCTAATTAAAAAGTTCATTGTAAATGTTAAAAACTGAGAGCAGCCATGACTATGGCATTGCTACAAGGATAAGGCAGCAGAATTCCATATGGCCGTGATTATCCAAATTTTCATGTGCTGGAGGTTTTTACTGGCTCCAGCCCTCCTTGTCTCATAAAAATCTATTAATATTTCAGAAGACTGATACAATCTTGCAGCTGTAATGGCATTGTGGACTAATTCATTTATTCTGTTCTCACGATATTTTCTTTAACAGTATAAACAATTAGTGTAATTGGTACAATGGTGGACAGAATTATAGCCAAGCAGTTACAGAAGGCATGGTAAACAAGATAAACCAGTGAAACTAATTCAATTGTGACAGTGGAGAAAACATCATGAATGGAAAAGAAAGAAGTTGTGTCAGTGGCTGTTTTCCCTCACCACAAAACTCATATAAAATAAGACCTCCATTTTCCCTGTCATACAGAAACCAAGCAGCTGAAAAAAAAAAAAAAAAAAAAAAAAAAAAAAAAAAAAAAAAAAAGAAAAGACTGTGGAAAATAATCAGCTAGTCCAAATGTTTCAAGAGGTGCAACCAACTGAGCAACAGAGATTTTTGTGGGAGAGCTAGAGGGGAAAATCTTGATGTCCCATCAGAAACTGTAACAAAGGCATACCAAAAAGCATTAGTCAGAATCTCTGTATGTCTTATCTGGTTTTCATGAAATTATGATGTGGGCCTCTATTAAGGGATTAAAGTAATGCAGTGCCTGAGAAGGATTTATCTTAAAACAAAAGTCTGTATTGGCAATGCAAAACCTCCATGAGAAGCTGAATGTGCACACACTTGCACAAATATAAGAATGCTTCCTAGTTCCAGACTTTCTCTTCCTCCAAAGAAGGCTCCAAGGAGAGCTGTGATGAAATGCAACGTGGGTTTTAGAATGTGCCCTGGGGAAATGGTTGCACAGAAGATGGGAAAAAGCAGCGCGGAAGACGCCAGCCAGGCTGTGACAGCCACATGGTCGTTAATGTCAACTTTGCCAACACTGATTTTCCATGACATTGCAGAATCCAGGTCAAAAGCAGTCTCCTTTTGCTTCCACAAATCCCTCAGTGCTTTTTTTGCCCCACATGATTTCACACGACCAGTATAATATTTTATATCCTCATAATCAATGAGCTCTACCTAAAAGCTGCACATAACATGGTTGTTTTTATCCAATCTCTTAATGATTTGCGACATTATATTTGTGTTTGCTGAAAACAATAAAGCTGGTAATCAAACCATCACAGCAGTGATGAACACCTTCAATACGCACAACCATATTAAGTAATGGTGCCTGTTATTTTACAGAACATATCTCCTATCTCCCCTCTGTAGCCTGGAACAATTGGTTTCCTTACAAAAGTCATCCTAATTAACTTTCTAACACATTTACATACAATTTGAAATATCATTGATCGTATGAAAGAAATCATAAAAAGAAACTGGGATCACACATTCAGTGAAATACAGGTTAGTACTCACTTTACAGTCCAGAAACTTTGAAAATACAAGTAAAGCTGACTTATTCCCTTTTGAATAAATCATGTTTTTTGAAGCTCTTCTGTTTTAATCAGTGCATTGCAATTATTCTCTGTTGCACTTGATTTCTCCTAAAGTATCTACCCCCACCCCAAAAAATACTCCAAAGTTCATACTTATAACCAAAAAGATCCAAGACCATGCTATTTTGTTCCCAAGTGGTCATTATGTGCATTTTTAATTGCAATAATACCAGTACTTACACATTTTTCTGCTAATTCTATAACTGTAATGCATTAGCAAGTCGTAAATAAGTTTCCACTGGGCATGAAAGCATATCACATATAGGAAATCTGGAGCTTGTGTCTTCAGAATGGACAAAAGTGTGACTGCCTGCTTCTTCCCCTGTGTCCTTGACCCATTTTTTTCTTTGTATTCTCAGAAGGCAGCTTCTGCTTTCTTCAGTTTATCAGTGGGAAGCATACAGATCGCAATTTTTCCCTTTTACTAAGTTGGGGTACTTAACAAAGGGTAGCTCATGGGATAGGAAGATTAATGTTAGCATGAGATGTGTACTTCTCTGAAATGGAAGTAGTTTAATTAATAAGGGTGGCTCACTTGTTTAACACTAACACCCAAACCAAATATTTAAAAGATTTGAAAAACCTAGCTGTTTCAATTAAATTCGCCCTCCAAGTGTTAAGTTTCTGGCCAACATCTGTATCTGCTGGAAGTCCCCAAACAAAATGTCTACAAAATGTGGTAAAACACTTTGGTTTTCCAAAAACTTCTAGAGAAAACTTACAAATTTTGGACAGAAAATACTAAACAGTGTTTTAATGCTGAAGGCAAATATAATTATAGCCATAGCTGCCTCCTCAGCTTATTATAGAACACACAGAGTTAGAGTGTGTTGGAGGCGGGGGAGAAAAAATTAATTCAGTAAGCATATTTGTTCTTTACATATACATTTAAACTTCAAAATAGTTTTGAAATTGTGATTGGTGCATGGTTCATGTGCCTTTAAATCACACAATCTGCACAAAGATGATATTGTGGCTTTCTGTTGTGTTTCCAGGATGGCCAGGCTGCAGGGTTACTAGTTTCTGTGATCCAAACATACCCCAACATTCACAGCTTCCACACAGTTGCCTCGGGCTAACCTGCTCTGCTTATCATCCATTCGCTCCCTGTTGACTCACACGTCAGATCCAGGTTCTTTATTGTTAAGAATGTGTTTGTGCTTTCCTGGTTTACGAAAAGATCAATTCCCATCCAAACCTCAAATGATTTAGCTTGTATCCCACTCAGATCCATTTTAACTCCTAGCCCTATTTGCAATTCCGTGCATTGGCTCAAGGACAATTTGTTGTTTATCCTTCTGCATCCTCAGAGTTCAAGCCCCTCATGGCACGACCTTGCAGTCAGGTCTTCTTGTACCACCACAATTCAGGTACAGGCAGGGCTCGATTACTGAGAACTGTAACTTAAAATTCTTGGGTGGCACAGGAACTCAGGGGTGACAAGGTAGACACACCCAAATGGCTCTGCAGGGTCTCTGTCTGGCATTGGGCTAGGAAAGGTAGACCCAGCCAAACGCAAGCAGGAGCCTGCCCAGGCATTTGCACATCTTTGCTATGTTCTAACTTCTGTGATTTTTGCTTAGATGTGGGGCAATTCCTCAGCTTGTTTTGTGAGTTGATGCCAACCCATGAAAATCTGAAAATTAACGAAGAGTTTAGACCTACTTCTCTGATATTTAGTGATGCTACAAAAAATCCTACTCTTCCTCTTGGGCACCTGTTCAAATGTTTGAATTTTAATTTTTTTCTTGATATAATTCCTCCACTAGATTTCCTCTAATAGTAATTTTGGATCATTCTTGCAGAGGAGAGTAGACCTATTACTAATACTAGATGTAGATAATAAAAATTATGCATATCTGCTTATGAAATTAAAAAAAATAAATTGTTGCTCTACTGAATATGAAGAGTTACCTCAGAGATTCATGTTAACTAGCATAAATTTTGTAAAAAATATAATTCATGTTGAAAAGAAATTGAAAAAGCCTTATGAGAATTTAAAAACATGTAAAGTCATGTAATGAGAATAAAAACACCTTTCCAGGTCTGATGCTAGAGCCAACAACATGAAATGTACTGTATTTGAAGTCTGATAGTAACATCATATATTAAAGATAACCCTGTTCTTTGTGATGATACTTCATACACAGGAGAACTGTGAATGAGCTTTTTCTCACTTCTTATGTGAAGCAAAAACATTATGACAGCTAAATAACAATATTTAACACATGATGACCAAGCTGCTATGCTACAATAGAAAAACTTATAAAAATATAAAGTACAGCTTTTTACAATAAATAGGATTATTCCAAAGTGTATTTAAACATATTAATGACTGTATTAAATTCCAGCCACTGCTTGTAGAATCCTTTAACGAAATACTATTGTATTTTTAGGCCAATGAATATCTGATAATATGACAGGGATATTGAAGGCTTTGGGAGTCAAGAAATTATCAGACTTCAAGCTGTCAAGAAAGAGAAAAAATTACAAGATTACTTAAGTCAATAAATTGATCTGCTTCTAATTTGGTATTATACACAAGGCTAAATTTCAATTTCTTGATACTTTTTTCTTTTTTGTTCTGAAAATAGAATTCTTTCCCTGTCCTTTCCAGCTTCTATGAAAATACATCTCCTGTCTCAAACTTGCCATGCCAAACTCTCTACATTTTCTACTCTAGATAAGACTGCCTTTTCCCAGTGTATAACCAGGACAAGTAGTTTCAGGCTGAGCATCTCTCTACTTCTTTACCAGGAATCTGGGGTCACTTCTTTTTTAACAGGTGCGCAAGAGACAAAAGCAAAGCTTCCTGGTTAAATATTATGTCTTGGGAAACCATGTAGCTGGGGAAACATCAGGCTGTGTCCAAGCTGTTGCCTCCTGCCCTCAATACCACTCATAGTCAGGTACAACCTCTTCCCAATCCAAATATATAATAACAATACAGGTGGGAACCTCAGAGCTGCATGCATCCAAATGCAGATGGTTATACAGGCCAGCAGTCTTGTTCCATTTTAATCTCTAGCATTACTAATAAATATCTGGATTTGAAAGCACTTCCTAGTTTCTGGATCTGGTTAAAAACCTGGCCTATGCTACAAATTGATGTGGATGACTGCTCTCCATCTATCGCTGTCTTTTTGAAGTGCCCTGGTTTCCATTAAATAGAAGCTTGACCTACAGAAGCTCTGTAAAAATTCCCTGTCCCATCCCTATCCCCCTGCCCTATTCAGGCTGTGGAGAGAAAGTGTAATGTGGGATACTCACAGGATTTCCCTAGAAGTTAGACACAGACTTTTTACTTTGTCAAAACTAAGAAATTATTTTTGCAAATAAGGCTTTTACCTGCAATCAAGTTTGGTTAAACGCATCCTTTTTCTGCTAAGATGAAGCAGAATATGGCATGCAGAAATGAATCTCCTCACAAACAGATTGTGAAGGTGATCAGACAAGTGTGTGATGTGAAAAGCCCAGCTTCTGCAGAAGAACTGAAATTATGAAGTAGTCTTTCACTGGCTTCTGAAAGGACCTGCTACCTCTTCACTCGCTTATCAGATGAAAAGTACTGCATTGCCTTGATTGTAACTGACCAAGCTCTTAACTTTTGGGAAGAAAAAATGCCCAAGGGAGGAAGAGATATTTGCAGTCCATGTCAATACCTCTTAACAGGCAGTTTGTATCACTGGCTTGTTCCTGGCTAGTGAACCTGAAATCCAGTGTACTTCACCCTAGCTTTAACATCAAAATGCTTAAATAATCTTGTGAGAGAGCTAGATCATGGCTCCATTGTGGTTATTACCTAGTGTTAAACATCCCTTTAAATATCCCTTAAAATATTATAAAGCACCATGAGTGCTTTGTCAGGTGGAAGAACACCTAACATCTTCATCAGGACAGAAGAAGTTGGTATTTAACACATTGTTTTTTCAGAAGTCACTTGTGGAGACAAGATTTGTGTAGCACCTCACTCTTGCCAGGTACAGTGCCAGGGCACTTTACAGGGTCGTGGGGCTGAGGAGGGAAGAAAATTAACATTTCTACAGTATCTTCTACTTTTTAAGTCTTCTTGTGAAGCATTTTATTTTTCTATCTGAAAAAGACATTTTGTCCTGAGACATTAGAAAACATCTTGCAGTAAGATTCCTGACAATGCTGGCATAAATGTTTTTATTGGTTCAATCACTATGGTTTTGTTTCAGAAAATGAAGAAGGGTTGCCCAAGACTATGTAAGCTATTTGAACATGATATAGTGAGAAATATTACAAGAAATTAATCTGTGATGTTATGCATATGTCTGTAAATGAAGTTTAGTCAATCTGAAACATTTGTTTTACTTCCTTTCAATGCATTTTGAGACCACAAATTTATTACCATTTGTTGAGGTTCAGCCCAGAAATCTTTTACAGAAATAATATGCATTTCATACATGCCCACCAAATTTTACTGTAATTTACAGCAAATCTTATTTTGATACTCTTATAAGGCTAATTCAGAACTTTGATTTTTAGCCAGTTTGGCCATAAAAACTCCCACACTATCTCAGCTTAAAATAATGTTTGGGTTATTTTCTGTATACTTAATCATTGTGTCCAACACCTCTGCTTCTGGTCATTATATCAAAATGCTGTACTCAGCATTTTGTCACGTAAACGCTGTTAACCCAGGATTGCTTTATTATTATGCATTATATTTAGTCCTCTTCAGTTCTTTCAGAACATTTCAGTGCAATTATGAATTTTCAGATCTTTATGCAAGCCAGACTAGATTTATAATCAAAATCACCACTGGAGAATTTCTAATATTATTCTAATGAAACACAATTTAAATCAAGAGAGTTGGAGCAGTGTAAACCTCGAGGAGGTGATTCAGTCCCTTCTTCCACACATTTGAGAATGGCTTTCAAAATGGCATTAGATGAAGGTCTTAGACTTTTTTTCTGCTGAGGAAGGGAAATCTTTTTTTGATCCTTAGCATACTAGAGATAAAATTCCAGTTAGATATCATGGAAAACAGGATACCTTCAAAGCTTCAAGTGAATACTATTTTGCGGAATGTTTAGGACACTGGAATGTGTCAGGTACAAGCTCAGTAAGTCCCCCAAACTAAAAAATGCTTGAACTCTAGTTATAACATAGAGTCATAGCAAAAACAATCACTAGAGAAAACACTGACTGGAAATTCCTTTCAGAGTGAAAGGAATTTTGTGAACATGCGGCAAAAATCCGTTTGAGAGAATAAACGAACCTTCACAATAGTGTTTTGAAAATACAGAACCGTCACAACATAGCTGTTTCATACTCTAGCCTTCACTCTGATAAAGAACATAGCCCAGAAACTGCATCACTATGCTTTTCACACATCTCAGCACAGGAGATACTGCCACACAGAAGAAAATACTAACTTTCTTCTGTCAAGTCTATGTCAAAACAAAAATCCCAAACTCAGTTCTCTGTTTTTATGTAGTCCAATACCATCCTGTAAAAGTTTTTCATAAACACACTAGAATATGCCATTGCCTAAATTATATTTCTTGATTTGGAATAGGCACATACTCAGGGGGAGTCTCCTCGGAGTATGGTAGTTAGTTTAATGGGAATATGTAACCAAAAACCAGCAGAATTTACACTTCATTTAGATAGTCTTTTCTCACTCACAGGTCTCTGAACTTGCCAAGGTGAACATTTTGACAATTTCACTTTGCAGGTGGGCTACTTAAGGACTGTGTGCAAGGACTATCTGAGTGGTCCACTCATGATAAGAAAGCTGGAGGCAGCTTTACCTTTGTAACAGAACTCCCTTAATTCCCATCTGAAGCTCATATTACTGAGTTCTTGCAAAACAACTTCATGAATAAAGATTTTGCAGTATTCCCTTTCACACTTACACAACAGAAATTATATCTGCTGTGCCTACTTTAGTAATGAACACATTTTTCTTGTGGTGGGAAAAATTTGGCCTTGTGTTCCAAAAATACATTCAATATTTCTAATAATCTGATTTATATTATAGTAGCATTCTGATCCAAAGTTGAAAACCACCTATTTTTTTTTTCAGTGGTAATTCAGAGTTCTGAAAGATATATATATTTATCAGAAAATTCAAGCAATTCCTCAAATAATTTTCAACCTTCTATTACAAAAAAGGCACTTTTACAGGCTAGGGGCAAGGATATTTACACAGTGGTTTCAATTTTACTTTGGTAGATAATGCTATAATACTCTATACATCACAGAAGATATTGAGTTTCTAGCTTCCACCAAAACTACATGAGCTTAAATCAGGCTTTTGCTTCTCTGCCTAAGATCTTAACCTTCCACTGTCAGCAAAAAGAATTGCTTGAGGCCAAAGACAGATAAATAAGTCTGCCCGAATTAAAAAAAAAAAAAAAAGCGCTTATAATACAGTTACAGGCTTGAAAAACTCTGAGAACGCATATCCTTGACCATGATAATTGACTATCAGAGAGAAAAAATAGTTTGCTGTTCTTCAGGACTGATGAACTTTATATGAACATTATTCATATTAGAGTATTAGAGTAAATTAGAGTAAATATTTACTAAATTCTTCACAGTTATTACAAACAAAATGATATGAAATAACCTATATGAAAACACAGCCCAGTTTCTCTTTTCCTTTAAAACCTGAAAATATACTTTCCATCCCTTCAGTTTTGTCAAAGACCTTTGCCTGTTCCTAGGTTCCTCTTATTTGTAATGAGCCTGAGAACTGTGCTTTTATCCATACAGATAATTACTGTACTCATGTAAAGACTGGTCAAAACTATTTAGAAGACTATGAGGAGGAGTCTACATACTCATACAGATCTTGGAGCTTTGTTAGGAAAGAGAAAAAATTCAGTGCCTTCATCTCACAAAAAATATTTCTAATTATTATTCTATGACTATGGAGCAATCAGCATTACTTTTCCAATGAATGTCTTCACTTCTCTGGTTAAATATTTAAAGGCACAGTTTATTTCAATACAGAGCTTCATTTCCTTCCTCAGCACACAATGTCTGAGCTTCCCTTCAGAGTAGTTAAGACCTGCATGTGATAGTGCTTCCATTTTACCTTTCCATTTAAGGCCCAGGCTACGCAGATGCCCAGCATAGATGACCTTTGGCCAATTTTGTGCAGGAATTTTCTACGAAACAATCTAATCCTATGCAAATTATCACTCTGTCAAAGTCACAAAAGCAAATATGCTCCTGCAGCTCAGTGTCCAGCATCTTTATTTTGATCAGAGATGAAGTTTGACTTGAGCCAGTAAGTCCACCATGGTTCAGTGACTGCATTTCACAGCTCTTGTTCAACTTCTGCCGTATCTGCCACAGCAGCAACAGAGAACACTGGAGAATTGGGGTGGCATTAATGTCAAGTGAAAACGTCTGTATGCTTCAAAGCATAGATATCTTATGGACTGGCTGACTAAAAAAATTTGTCTGAGCATAAGATCATGCCTTTGTGTTGACAAAAGGAATAAAGAAAACATGCCTACAGAATATAACATTTGCCAGCTTTAACTTATTGGTGCTTGATGTGACAGGTAAACAGTAAATGTAACAGCTGATGGATTCATACCACTTTAATAGAGATGAAAATAATCAGACTATTAAACACAGAGAAGGAAAAAAAGTGTACCCTAGATCCTATGGAAAAATAATTTAAATCAATTATAAGTGTATTATCTTACATATTTTCTATGGTTGGGTATGCCAAATTTGAGTATGTGTTAGGCCATCCTCATGGTGGTTTGAAACAATTTCAGACTGTGATTCATACTAAAGAATGGAAAAATTTACAGGATATTTTAGTTGTATACAAAAATATGTCATACTTTATTGGTAGTACAACATACTGTACCTTGCATAAAGCCTTGTGATCTTATACAACCCATCCGAGATTTGCACCATGAAACAAGCTGTTTTACACATACAGTTTGTCTGTGCTTTTATTCCTTCTACTAAATCTGCTAATGCTAGTAATAGCTAAAGTCCATGGTCATAAAATACCAGTAAAAACCCCAGAAGAACATAGAGCACTAAGTCCATGTTACTAACGGTGGGGTACAATGTCAGTGTAAAAAAAGGTCAGCAGAGTTGTCATTGGGTAAGTTCATCTGTTGAAAGCAGTGAAACACCAGGACAAATTTTTAAATCCATTGGAGCAGAAGACACAAATCAGAGACTCACAGATTGAGGAAGATATGGCCTGAAAATCCATGGGCTTCTAAAAATGAAGTGCAAAACATATAAAAAAATCTAGCTTTAGAAAAAACTCATACAGTCTTCAAACAAGTACAAATTTAATGGAACATTAACAATAAACTGAAGAACCTAGAGGAGTTACCAGTCACTGTAAATGTCTTGCTTAATCAGTAGGGTTTTGTTTTTGTTTTTTTTCTTTAACATCACAATGCACCAATAAATGTCCTAGGATGAAGTTTGCTAATCTTAAGTAAGGATGAGAAAACAATAGGTCATTATCAAGGATAGCAGTAATATTCATAGTAGAAACCACAGGAATAACCAAGTTCTTAATAATACCAATATGCATACTGCTAAAATGATAAACAAAAACATATTGAGGATCTCAGATGAATGTAAGTGACACAGCTCTTCAATGAATCTGATTTTAAGTTGTATAAACTGGTTTTGCTTCTGCTGGGAGCATCTCATTTATTTCTGTTTCATAGATGAGAAAAACTGCTAAATATTTATAAGAATAAAATTGCTAAGCAATTTTATTTGCTAAGTAATGTTTCAATGTATAACTAAACCAGTGTATCAATATCATGGCATCCAAGAACCATAACAACTGTATTGATGCCAAATAGCAGCACAACCTGGAATTAAAAGGTGCCTCAACTTTTGTTCTTCAACTAAAAAATTTCTCCTAGCTTGCTTTGAGGCTAACACTCTAGTGTAAAAATTATGTGTTTTATAATCTTGGCCATGTAAGGGAGGCCCAAAAAAACCCACCAAAATTCTGTGTCACAGGTATTCCTGATCTGGGCTCTATGATTACTGGTTGCAAGACAAAAGACTTCAAATAACATGTTGGGAAAAAAGGCCCAAGGGTAAAAATGTGATGGTGATTGAACAGCAACTCCATCTCAGCAGTGCAGTGCTTTCTTCATGAGTTGGAGGATGGATATGGTCTCAGATTTTTCTTAGGTGGCTAGTGTTATGTTTGAAGATACTGTTAAGTGGGAAATGAAAAATTAGGGAACTTCTGCACTTTGATAGAGAGGGTGGTGTATGTCTGTAACAAGTGATGAGGGGAACAGCCACTTTGACTCTTGTTTGCCTGAAGTTTGTAAAAGCAGCTTCTGGACGAGAAAGGGTATCCCAGCATCCATATCATATAATCTATTTGTCACAACTTCACTGCTAACACTGTGACTAGTTTTGCACGTTCTGGCAGAAATAGATCAGAAGTAGCAAGAATGGTGACAAAAAAGACACAAGTCTACTCCTGTCCGACTCCTAAGCTCTAGTGGTCCACTAAAATCTGCAGAACACTTCTAAGGCTGCAGGTTGCTCAGCCAGAACCACAATCCAGTTCACTGCCAGCTGTACCGAGTTGAATCTGCCAATTATGTTCAGACAGGTTATCTGCTTCCTGCTGAGTGTGTGTACAGCACCTGCAGACACATCCCTCCCTCAAGACTTCTGCCCCTACTGTGCTTTAACAACACATTTTGCACTTTTTTTTTGTGGTGTTTTTGTTTGTTTGTTTGTTTGTTTTTTGGTTTTTTAGCATTCTTTTTTACATGTGTGTGTGTGAGCAGGCAGGGGGAGAAGGGATATAAGGGGAGAATAAGTGGGCACTTAAATGAAATACTAGCAAAGGTAAAATATTGCCAAGTCTAAAATAGTGTGATTTAGAAAAAATTCTTCTATGAAAGAGTAATTAGGCATTACTAGTAAATTAAAAAGGAATGATAATGATACATAGCAGCAGAGGATCTGGTAACTCCTTCTCTAGGCATTGAGAGTAGCATGCTAATGAGCCATGTCTACAGCATGGTATAAGCATGCTGAGTCTGATTGATCATATGCATGATCATCTTGCAGAGACAGTTTATCACTGTTGCATCACTAAGTTCCCTCACAGAACAGTAAAGACTAGAACAAAGACTTGGAAAAAAAGAAAAAACAAAAAAGAAGCTATTCTGTTTATGCAACTGGTAAGTAAACCAGTGCTTGACTTGAAAGAGTTGGGATTAATGGGTGAACTGGAAAGAACATTTTGTATTCCCATTGAACACGCTAAAGTTAATAACTGTGTGGGCCATTGTTTCAGATTTAAGAACATTTTCCAATGTATGTGTTTTGCAATGCTGCACTGCTCCAGTGACTGACAGAATGGCAGGGATAAACCAAAGATATGTGGATGGCAATGTTTCAGAAAATAGAGAATTTGGGAAAACCTCCTGGTAACCCAGAAACCTTGTCATAGCACAAGCTCAAAGAAAGAGAATGAGAGGTTATTCCTTTCCTCCAGTGTTGAAAACCCAAAAGTATTCATGAGGTCATCCCTGCTGCCTGTATGTGATTTCCCCTTCTTCCACTGCCCTCCACATCCACTGTGTGCTGGTTACCCCACAGAAGTCAGTTTTCAGAAAGTGTGTGGCATTTCACAAAAGCTTTTGAGGTGTGCTCACTGGCAATGTAGATTTTCATGCATCCTGAACATAGCTGAGACCTGAGTTTGTTTCTTTACCACAAACCTCAGTTTCTGCACAGACTCCCCAAAACAAAGAGCTTACTTGTGTAAGGCAGTAAAGCAGCTTTGAGTGTTTTACTGTGCTGAGTGCTGGTCTTCTTTGGACAGTTACTGATGATAAGCAAAACTCACATTTTTGATAAACAATAACTGCATCTGCAAGAAGTTCTTGTGCAGGCACCCGCTCTTCTTTTACTTGGAAAGCTAGAGCTGCATGCTGGATATTTGGCACAATCAGCCTGTCTTAGCCTCACAAACTGCAAGATTAACAGAAGGAAGTCTATCCAAATACAAAATAAATTAAATAAATAAATAACCTTTACCCCAATTTCCACAAATTCTATAAGATTAAAGATGATCTTTCGTCAGAGCATATTTTGATTATCATCTAAAATGATACCTAATATATTTGGAAATTTTAGCTATTGATTTATGCAAAGAATATTTAAGTGCTAATGTCTTAATTAGTATTTTAACTGGCAATACATACTTGAATAATACAATAAAAGAACTATTAAGTAATTATGCACTAGACAACAGGAAGATTTATATATGCAAATAATAACGAGTTGTCTAGATTAAGTTCTAAAGCCTATTTATAAAACACAAAAAGTAGCACACCTACTACTGAACATTTATTTTCAATAGAAGATCTTTTGAACAGTGCAATTAGCTCCTTAACATTTATGTTTAGAATTGAAATACAGGAGGTAATTGACATGGAACTCAAGAATTATACAATTCAGAAAGTCTTTTGTCACAAAAATAGCAACAGGGAGACAGATTTTGGAATCTGCTTAAAAAGCAGCCAGAAAGAAAAGGCTATTTTTTCAATAATGAAAAAACCCCATCAAATTAAATCTGATAAAGTCAAAGGTTGATTTTATTTCCTTTTAATTTAATATCATTTTTCAGAGTACCACAAACATAATGCGCCTCCTTGTCTATTCACAATTAGAGTTTTAGAACAACAGGAACATTTTGAAAAGTATATTTGTAATGCTTAAAGCATTTCAGAATCTTAAGTTCCTTCTTGTAACCATGCAGAAGACAGGTGAGTCACTTGACACAATGGGGACAGACAGGATCTTTTGGGGACCCTGAGCAGAATGATGATAGCATTAAGTCATAACTACCATTAAAGCTTTATTTTTCAAACAGAATTTTATCATTAGTATAGAATAGAATATTTTGATCTGAGCAGCACAGAATTTCTATAAGTGGAATCAGCACCATTTTGTAAGTAATGTGGTGCAAAATTTACAGCACAGCTTAGCTGGTAGTTCCTAGTCACCTGGAGCCTCTGCAGATCAGATCAGCTCTCACTACTTTCCTTGCTGTTATCAATATAACAATCATGATCTGGATTTGAAAACATGTAAAAGGGCACAAGTTGCTCATTCCTGTGTCAGGCTGTGCCTGTTTTGTTTTACACTCTGGTTGAAAGGAAAAGCCTTTCCAAATCTGCCACCACCTGTATTTAGGCTAAGCTGCTAGTGTGTATCCTCAAACATTTTAGAACCCAAGCTGCTGTAGGATAGGCCTGTAAGAGCTTTATTATGGGTTTGTCACTTACAGTGTTCAGTGTAAACACTACTAATCAAGTTTAACAAGAAACAGACTGAAATATATATTAACTGAAAAACAGACTTACACTAACTGGACAATATTGCTAACAGAGAAAAAAAATTACTACAAAAAAAACCACACCAAAGTACAGTACAAATAATAATGATAATAATGATACTCATGTGTTGCTCCAGTGCTTTGCTCTTTTGAAGTCAGGTAATTTGCCTAATTAAAATCCAATTAAAATAGACAAAGAGCAGCAGCACTCCCTTCTTCTGTCTTGCTAACATCATTTCTAATTAATTATGGGCAAGACTGATGTGGCTTACGTGAAGTTTGTAGCTATCTGTATGTATTAGGCATGTGCAAGCAAACTACCAGATTGGGCCCTTCTCAGGGGACCTACATGGAGGAACATCCAGCTCGGGGGTGGTAAGTAGCAAAAGATGGGAACCCAGATGCTCTGCCTTTTAAAGACAGCAGATGGGCCTTTGCAAACGCACAGCTTTATGTAGTCAATTTTTGGTAAGAGCTTAGTCACCAAACAGGTTAAGCAATGATGTGGAGTCTTTCTCTTGGGCTTTAAAAATCTCACATTTAATGTATGTAAGCATTAAATGTTACATGACTGATTTAGCTTTTTAAAAAGTAAATTATTTCTACTCTGCTAAGAAAAAACTACTTTTGGATAACAGAAGATGTTTTTTGGAGTTCTTTTCCCACTTCAAGGGTTATCTATGAAGCCTTTGGGGTGGACACTATGATTTTGACAATTTTATGATACAACTTTAAAAATCTACAGGTTTTAAAACATTGCTCACTTCCAGAGTTAGGTAACTTAAACTGTTTGAAAGCACTTGAATTCTGTGTGATTACAGGATTGACTAAATAAAGATCACCAGCACCTTTGAACTACCAGGAGTGGTCTCCCTCAGGATGCTTGAAGAGTAACGAAAGACAGAACATAAGCTGCACAAAGAGACTGAAGCAGGGTACCTATTCTTCTGTTCAAAGTGATCATTCCACTTCTCTTTCCTTTATCAGTAAATTCTTTCTGTCAGCATGAATGAATGCACTCAGGCATGAGAGAAATATGTTTTTATTGGATTCATTATGAATATACAAGATTCTGGCATGGTACGACTTTTGAGATACATGAAATAAATACAAATGAAGATGACTCCTAAAGCTGAAAAGACATTTGTAGATGCTGAATCCCAGTCACTTTCAGCATTGCAGTTTTTTGTCCATGACTAAAAATCTAAAACCCCTCTGGGCATAGGAAAGGCTGGAACTATATAATAAAATTCAAATTTTACCTAGCATAAACACAGCCTAATTTTGCAGAGGTTTCTGCATATGTCCAGATGAACGTTTAAGAAAAGAGGTCCAGTTACCTCTTCCACTTTCTGCTGCTCTGGCAACATTGATATGAACCAAATGTAAAACAGGGCAAAGAGATGCCCAGTCTCAACTCCTACAGCACAAATTCCTTGTAGCAACGCAAGTAATATACATAATAAGCTAAAAGAAGGGTGTGACACATGCAATTACAGCAGATGAGACCAGGGACTTCAGCAGAGGATCAGAGTGCCCCAGGGTATTGAGTACAAAGAAGTCTGTCTATTAAATTGTTCATGCTTTCCTATGAAAAAGTGTAATTGTCCAGACATTTTAATTTGACTGTGCTACGCTAAAACCTTGATTCTCTTTGGAGAAGCATGTGATTTTCTTTCAGGCTGTAAGTGCTGAGATTGTGTGCTGGAGAAATGCTGCAGAAGATATTTTGTGGGTGAGGAAGGAGGGAGCAGCTCTTTTTCTGTTTGCACATATTTCTGTCATCATTTAATTATTTTCTTGGAGATCGATAACTCATAACTGACAGCAGCAGGAAGGTAGCTGTTTGCTGCTTTTTTTTCCCCCTGTTTATCCTTCCTGTAGAGTTGCTGAAAATTTGCTTGTCAACACTGGTGGTGAAGTGCATTGTTCACAAACGAAGGAGAAAAAAATGTATCTTAAAGCAAGAACCAGAACAAGAAAACAAAACAAAAAGTTAAAATGTTGCTGCAGCATAGTGTTTCCCAGTGCAGTTGAACTCTCAGTCTCAGTACACATTACATGGAATTTCACTAGGAAAAATCTCTGCAGTCACTTCTTTATGGGTTCATAAGATAACTGTGTTTACTGTGATAAAAAAAATATATATATATATATAAATGGAAGAAAGAGACAAATTTAACATAAGGAAAATGTGCCTAGCAAAGATTGTAACATAATCCATTCCCCAGAGGAATTTGAGAAATCCTATTTGTTACAGAAGTCTAAAACTGAAGTAGATGAACATGAGTAGAACATTCAGGCCAAAGGCTCTGCCCAATCATATCTTTCAGTGTCTCCAGGACTGTGCAGAAAGAAACAGAACCTGAGGTGTACTTGAGGAGTACTCAGAAAAGCAAACTGATGACTTACACTTCCAAAATATGGTCAGAGGTTTAGCATTTGAATATCCCATTGATGTGATAGACTTCTTAAAATATATTAAGTCTGCAGTAAATTCTATATGACTTTGGGACTAATATGTTTAGAGATGAACCTAAAAAGAGATTAAGATAATGTAAGAACTATATGCTGAATAATTTAGGACTGTGTATTTCAATCCCAGAGAACCAAAGGTACCACAATTAAGCAAATACCTCAAATGTTTCCATAATATCTGGGTCACTTCAGAGAAAAATAGAAATGGTTTGAAGTTTTTCTGCAATGCTTATCCCGTCGCTATTTACATGAAGAAGTATTGTGGTTTAAACCCAACCAGCAGCCAAGCCCCTCACAGGCATTTGCTCACCGTCCCATCAGCAGGGTTGGGGAGAGAATGGGAAGGGTAAGAGGTTGTTAGATAAAGTAAGTTTAACAGGGAAGTTTAGCAGGCAAAAGCTGCATAAGCAAACAAAGCAAGACAAGGAATCAATTCACTGCTTCCCACAGGCAGAGAAGTGTTCAGCCACCTCCAGGAGATCAAGGGCTCATCAGACATAGAGATGACTTGGGAAGACAGATGTCATCACTCCAAATGTCTCCCCCATTCCTACTTTTTTCCCTGACTTTATATATTGAGCATGATGCCATGATTGCATAGACTTGTACTAGTCACTGTGAATTAACTCTATCTCAGATAATAATGATCACATTTCACTAGATCAGGAGAACTATGGGTTAATTACATTTTAGTTTAATATTCACTGAACTTGAAAATATTTCTATTGTAAAAAAAAAAAATGCAACTTTGGTCTAACATTTTCCTGTTATTCTAAGCAGGATGTAAAAGCTGTATGTATTCCTTCGAGCTTGTGTGAACTTGAAGCTGTCTAAGGCAAATCTGAGTGATAAAAAACCATTAAAGCATCTGTTATACCTATCAGAAGGCTTTAATTTCAGGGGATAGAAAATATCAGAGATCTTCCCTGTCATTCTGGAAAAAAATCCAACAAAATAAAAACAGTGAATGGCCCCAAAATATGCAGAATTGTTACTTGGAGACAGAAAGATGTACTAGATCTTTCTGTACATCAGAAGATCAAACCACATGGGAAATTTTTAGAATAACTGCTTTTACAGTAAGGGGGAAAGAGGTGGCAACCAGTGGGAGAAAATGTGTGTTTCTTTGAGTAATATCGGTAAATGGTGAGTTCAGTTCAGAGTAGGAAAACAGCTAGGAGGCTAAAGCTGGTGGGGGTTTGGGAGGTGTTTTGTTCAGAGTGTTTTCCAGCTGTTGTGTGCTAGCTGAGCAGCAGAGAACACCTGGAAGGGATTTCAGCACTTCTGTTCTTATGTTTTTGATTTAAACTTGCCATTTGCTGAACGTTTGCTACACTAGTCTACAGCAAATACATGTTTCAAATAGCTTTACTTATTTAATTATTTGTTTTGCTGTTTATCCCTGTACTTTGATGATAGTCACCCTCGTTTGCCCCCCGACATGTTCAAATGATTTAAACTATCTCAGGATCTGCAGAGTTTTACATGTGCACAGCAGTTTTAGATCGCTTTTGCTTAGCAGAAGTGTTTCTCTTCCATCCTACTGAGTTTAATTAATACAGAATGAAAAAGCTTTCAATTGAACAGCAATCTAAGAACCTAAAGGATTAATAGAAAAGTCCTTTAGAAATAGATAAAAAATTTGAAGGATTTATGAAAGTCAATTGTATGCTGCAAGGGCACAGCTACACATTACAGTAATACGTATTTAGCTTTTCCTAAAGAAAGAGAAGAGTGAGCAAAGAGCCCATATGAAGCCATTCTTGTATTTGCTGATTACATACCTGTAAAAAACTGAAGCAATATTAGCTGTGGGAAAGTATTCAATAGTGGTCTTTTATTCTCAATGGGCTAAAAGTGGACCTGTTATTTTCTTTCTTTCATGGTCTGGATTTTTATGAAATCTTTCAGGCTGTTTTCACAGTGCAATAGCCTCTAAACTGCGTCTTCATATGGCCTGAACTCTAACACTGTTTTCACATAAAAGGCTTTAGACATAGTTACATTTAAATCCTATTGCTCAAGAGTCACACAAGAGTGTCTAACATGGATAAACTTGAAATGTATATTTCCCCAGCTGGGAATCTGAACTGTGTCATACATAAGAAAGTACCAAACCATGAAAAACTGAACAGAAGATTATCACAGAGAAGTTTTCTTGTTTAGAGAGCTGAAACAAGTCTACCACAAGTCTCCTGGCCTGAGTAATTGATTAAAAAAAGAAAATAACTACAGAAAATAAAACTGCAGCCATCTATAGACAGATCTTTTGGAATGGTTAAATATGGCAATAAAGGGGCAATATCAGAGGAAATAATATTAGGAAAAATATTCACTATTGTTGACAAAATTGCTTAAAGGTCTCTAAAAGTGAAGAAACCCATATTAACCAGGTTTTAAAGAAATAAAACAACAAATTTAAGGCATGTTTAACAACATATGTTAAGGCATATATGTTGTAATCCTATTAGGTCAAGTGTTATTACTGATGTTATTTGTTATTGTTGCTATTACAGCAATTCCTGGGAAACCTGTCAAAAATGAGGTGACACCGTGTCAGACATTGCTCAAATGTATAGAATGACATGTCCTTGCCCTAAGACCTTTCTCAATCTAATTTAAGTCAAGATCCAACAAATGGATGTAATCACTGAGAAAAGAAGGAGAAAGTGACAATAGGAATGCTTCTGAACAGCCATCATACAGTATTTGGATTAACGTTGTTCCTGTAGGCAAGGTTACGTTTTTGTAGGACATTAATTTATGTGGTTTTACAATGATATTCAATTATGTGCAACTTGCCTGTGCTGGCTATAACATGCATTTCCTTTGTGCTATCTTCTGGTCTTATTTTACCTGTGATGACCTCTGAGAAGCTGCCACCCAGCAATGAAAAAGTTTTAACTGATGTCATAAATCTAAGATATTTTTGGGGGAAAAAGGGTTTACCCAGTAAAACTGGAATTTTGTTTTACTTACACAGCAGAGATTCATAAGAAATACTAAGACTGGAGAAAGAAGAAAGAAGTCCGAATAGAAATGTGTGTGTTTGAGCATGGGAAGGAAAGCAAAACTATTTAAAAGAGTGGCCATATAATAAGGGACACTGTTCCTAGGACACAGTTTTCATCAGCAAAACCAAAGAACATGTTCTTGGTGTCAAAACAAAGAGGCTGCAGTCTGAAATGCAGACGACTCATCAGCAAAGGAGCCAGCACCCTGGCTCTAGCAGGGTGGCAGCAAGGCTGCAGCGCACGACGCACACCACTCCTTCCCGTTTGCCTGCCAAGAGAAGGAGACAGGAGACATGTGTTACACACATATGCCAAAATAGGAGGAACAGACAGTGGGCAGTGATGCGCCTTAAGATTTGTGGTGGCTGAAATAAGCAAGATCTGCAGCAGAGATCTACCCCAAATCAGCTGATGGCTCCTGAAGGAGAAGAAAGTTCTGTCTGCCCAGTCTGTCACTGTCGGTCGAGGGGAGCTCTGGAGATGCAGAGGACTTGACAGCTGGTGCTCATCTTCTGTATTGTGCATAAGTGACCTTGGTCAGGCCATGTGGACACACACATGCTGCTTCTCACCAGTACGTGAGCAAGAGAGTGTGAAAACATAAAATTGACTTGCTTTAAAACCTTGAAAATAAACATATTTTTCCAATCCGTAAGATCGTGTGCTGAGCTTTATTATGTTAATACCACTGCAAAGCAGATGTCAATACAGTAAAATCAGGATACTTGATATATGCTCTGGCAGCTGATAATTGTATAAGAATAGAAACATATTTTTATAGTAGACCTCAAAGAAAAAGCTGGTTACCAAGTGGGTTTCAAAGGGAACTTCCTCTAGTGAAGCATAGGAAATTTTAATATCAACTTTTCATACCTTTAAACTGCCCTGGGTACAACTGAGCCAGTCTGTTGCATTATTTCCAGTAATTTGTTATGGGAAAACATACTTTTATATCTACTGTGAATTACACATTCTTATGAAATTGTATAGCACGTGGACTTTGACAAAGAGTTTGTTTAAAAGAGGTTAAAATGTGTAATATAATGTTAGGTAGTCTCTAATGGGGAAAAAATAATAGAAAACAGTCAGCTACTGCTAATGCTGTTGGACTTATTAAACCTGCAGAACTACTGCACTTTCCCTTGAGCTTGTAGACTTGTTGCCCAGCTCATGAACTATTTCTATACCTCCTAAGATGCCACTGCATTTGTATTGGCCTTACACTGTCTCAGGGTTGAGGGCTGTCAGTCTTGCTCAGTCTGATCTTGTACTGGCTGGTCAGGAGCTTTCTTTTAGCTTTTTTGTCTGTAAATACAGGTTGTTTATTTTTTTCTAAAGACCAGGTGGTTATGCCAAGTTTGGCTTAGCTTTGCTTATCTTTGTAGATATAAATGTTCTCTGTAGAACGTAGTAACAAGAAGTTATTCTACGTGATGAGATATTTATGTCCTTATCTTATCAATGAGGGGGTTTGGCTTTGTGCAGAGGGGCAAAGGCCTGGCATTACAGCAGAGACCTTGAAAATGGGGACACAAGGTGCAATGTAGAAGAGACAGGAGATGATAAGACAAAGGACAGCAGATGACAGTGAAGGCTCAGGTCTGTAAAAACTCATCTCTAATACAGAAATGCAAATCTTGGAGCAGAAAAAGGGAGGTAACCAGAGACACAAGTTTAAACTGTATTGTCATTCCAGCAATTTGCTCCATGTAATAAAGCTATTTATCTTATTTTCTTTCCCTGTAATATAATAATAGCAATATTAATAATTACAATAAGAATTATAACTAATTTTCATGACAGTGGTAGGATTTTAATTAAAGTATCTATTACTTCTTGGCTTTATAGGAATTTACTTTAAGCCAATGATGAGACTTTCTTCATCAAAATATTTTCAGGAAAAGATCAAATTTGTTCTGCATCTGTTTCCATTTAATGCAGCACATGGACTTACATCAATGAAAAAACCATTCCACTAAAGCCTAGGACATAAAAAATTGTTCAATCTACAGATCCCACTTCCTTGTAAATGAAATTTATTAATTTAAGTTCTATTCTGGATTGTAGAATTTAATTTCTTGGTAATCTACATACAAAACTGAGAAGGTACTGACCAAGGTTAAGTCCAAAATAATTCCTTCATTAGAACAATGCTAGATTTGGATTGACACGACAAAGATCAGAACTTGCCTCAATAACCTATCATTTCCCATTGGATAATACTCTAAGTGACAGTGAAAGGGCAAAGGGCTTAAGTTACACAGGATACATTTTAGAACTGTTGGTATGGATTAGCAAGGATGAGACTGACTAGAGATCTCAGTATCTTCTTGGTACAGCACAAAACTGCCTGCCAGTTCTCAGCTGGAATCTTCTAAATGCAGGAACTGAAAGAGCATATCTTAAATTAAATCCTGTTCAAGTTCTATTAATTCTCCTGTATGATATTGAAATAAATGCTTTATTCTAGCTCAATTCTACATCTAGATTTTGCCAGCTTACTGACTTACAGGGCTTTGGAACAGCAAGAATGTTTCTACAAAACATAGGGGCCTACATTTTCTTTCATTAAAAAGAACTTGTTTCTATGTGTGTACATTGGCACATCTTGAATCTCCAGCTCCAGAAAAAGCTTGCAGCCACAAAAGTTTTAATATAGCCAAAAAGAAAAGATTTATTTTAATTCAAATAAAACATGAGTTTATAAAAATTAACTGTTTTCTATCTAAGTGGCATCCAATATGGTATTAAAACTTTAATAATGGCAGCTTTATTCCAGTCTGTCTACTGACAGTGCCAGCTTCTGATAGCAAGAGCTGTGTCTATCTGGACAACAGCTTCTGTTGGCAGAATGGCAGAATGGTTCTGGCTCCCTTTTTTTTTTTTTTTTTTTTTTTTTTTTTTTTTTTTTTTTTTTTTTTTTTTTTTTTTTCCCTCCTAGATGAGTGCTAAGTAAGCAGAACAATAGGCAACAGGTATAAGCAGAAAAATAGACATAAGCAGAACAATAGACAAAAGGCATAATTTGCATTTTATGTGAAATATTGATGGGTATTCCTGAGCGATGTACACCAGGCAGCTTTAGGAGCTGTCCTTTACATTTCACTTTCTCCTTGTTGACAACTTGGTGGGGTTTGGTTTGGTTTGGTTTGGTTTGGTTTGGTTTGGTTTGGTTTGGTCTGGTTTGGTTTGGTTTGGTTTTTTTCCATCCTAATGGATTTTGGTGAAGCAGCATTTGCATTCAACCTCCAGCCTTCCAGACTCTTTGACAATAAACACACTTCTTTAATGATTTCTGCAAGTCACACATCCTCCCTATGATCCTTCACAGGCTTAAGGTTTGTGTTTTGGATTGTTTTGTCAAAAAAAGTTTATTTAATATGTTTGAATGTTAAATCTCCATAGTGTTTTATATGAATGAGATACCTGTTAGCAGCCACGTAGGTACCACCTCCACCTCTAATAAATCATATCTGAGACACACTTCCCTATGTTAATCTAAGTTATTTAAATTTTAAAGCAATCTTTTTACCCAACGTAGTTTTCTATGATGTTGCTCAGCTATAAATTAACTCCTTTCACACCTGTGCCTGTCACCAAGTTGCTCGAAAACCTACCATGAAACCTTTTTCTTAGATATAATATTTGTTAATGAAACCTTATATTTATTAAGCTTTTATTCAAGTCTATATAAAATATGAAAATCATGAAAAAAGTTGTCAAAACTGTCAGCTGTACTATATGAACATGCTAGGGAATTTGGTAAGAATGTATTAGGTGTGAATGAGTAATAAGGAGACTCAATTTCATTCCTTTTTATTCACACTGGAAAAGGAATTCCAGAAACAAGAAAAAAGGTAAATGAGGGGATTTAAATATGTCCCTTAATCAAAACCAGCAACAACAAAAAAGAAAATGAGTAAAATATTAAATATTTTTATATATATCATAGGCAGAATTTTAAACTTTTATAATAATGTGGATGTCCTAGTTTCATTACTAATTTTGCACCATCACCTAATAACATGCACTGAAGAAAAAACACTGTGTAAAACAAAACTGTAAGAGCACCATGCTGAGTTTTCAGTCTGAGAAACTTTCAATGAAATGTTTTAACTACAGAACGGCTGTCTCTGAGTGTTACTCTTTTTTCCAGCTACATCCAGAATGTTTTGTTCCAGACCTCTGAAAAGAATTCTAGCAGAAACAAATATATAACATATTTTCCATTCCTACTTTCAAAGGCTTCTCGTCTACCTACCAAATCCTCTACTCTTCCAACACCTGGAAATTAAAATACTTCAACATATCCTCAAACCTATAAACAATTCTTTCAGATCATATATACTTAAAAAAAAAAGAAACTGCTGTGGGGAATAAAGAAATGTGAAGACAAGAGAGTGAACTGAGAAGAAAAAAAAAAATTGGAAACCAGATAGTGTCACAGATTCACATGAAAAAAAGTTATCCTCCTCAGTAAGTTATAGCAGGAGGTACCTGGAATTAAACTTTTCTGTGAAGACTTCCACAATAAAATGTATTTCACAAGCTGGAGTCCGTGTACAGCTTGGTGGCCACTAGATGTGTCCCAGACACACAGCCTGGAGCACTGACAGCCTGATGGCTTCCTCCCAGCTCAACAGCAGCACTCATCTCTGCACACTACTTACTACTGAGCCCCAGGATGGGAGAGCCTGTGAGCCTCTTGTGGGTATCTCCAGAAAAGACAAGGGTAACACGTCTTACTGGGGCCAGATGCTTTCTTGAGAGAATGAGAAGTGGCAAGTTTGAATGGGTCAATGCAGCTCAGAGCCCCAAAGAGAGGACTCCAAAACATCATCTCTCAGGCAGCTGGTAAGTGACAATTTCATTAAAAATATTTTAGGAGGCCCAGTCTGAGTTTTTTTTCTTTCCTTCTACAGCTGCTGTAAGAGAGAACTGGCAGAGAAAGGGAAGATTCAGAAACCAAGAAGAGACTGGGATTTAAGTCCATCAGGATAAGACAGAATCTGGACTGCATAGAGGCAAGAGGAAATAGGCTACATATGATGTAGCCTATTAAAATGAAGGAATTAAAATGAAGGAATTAAGTATCTGCAGGTCCACCAGTTTTACATCTTGTGAAATTACTGTTGATACATTAAGTCACAGAAAACTATGTGAACGAACCTCCTTACCTGTACTGAAGTCCTAACCTGAACTGCAAGCCAGCTGTTCAGTGCACTGCCCACAGCTACATTTAGTCCGGGGCTTTGTTGTACCACGTCTTCCTGAGCCAATTAGACTTGACATTTTGCACATTCCCTAATTAAAATGCAAATGAAGGGATGAATTATGTACAAAAACAGATTATGCAGGTTAATTAAGAGGAAAACATACCTAGACCCCAAGTTCACTTTTAAGTGGATTTTAAACATAACCTGCTGACACAGCTGAATGCAGAGTCAGGACACAATATGGTGCTTCAGTGGAAAGGCACTGTCTGTAATAAATGCTGTGAGGTCCCCAGAGGACTGCCTCTATAATTGTTCCTCTGCATTTGAGATAAATTAGTGAAGAGGTGTGTTTTACTCTTGCCTTTAAAATCATGCCTCATTCTTCTAACACGCATTTCTCAGACTGCCTATCCAAAAATTTGTCCAGCAGTAAAACATTCACAGTGGCTGCACTGCCTGCACCTTCAGTGTATCCATCCCATCGGCAGTTTTCAATGCTAGCGACCAGAGCTGAGTTAGTGGACACTTGGGAGGTTGGTCTGCTCCTCTGAGCACTTTCCTGATCTCCTCCACAACAGAAAATTAGAGAAAAAAATCAGCCGAAAAGAAAGCAGGTGCAATAGAATGACATTGCATGTACTTACATAGTGGTGGGAAAGGCAGAGATCATGTGAAAGCATTCGTGTTCAGGGCTTGGAGAGGAATCAGACAAAACCAAAAACAATGTGTGGTGGAGCTTTGCCCCTTTCTAAGGCAGTATTTCCCTGTCTTCAAAGCAATCCATTTATAAGCACTGTGCCATGTTTAGTGTTTTACATGTACACTTGGAATTATAATTATGCGTTATGTGGTTTTATTGAGTAAGTACAATTAGATCTTTTAAAAATTACTTACAACAAAACTAGCCCTCCAGAGTTTATAAAAATGCACCTACACTTCCCATTTTATGGGTCTAAGAGGATGTTAAACTTAAAAAGGATTAGTCAAGGCAGGCAAAAGTGTGCAGCCTGCAGGGAACTTTGAGAAAGTGGTTCAGGACTGCAGAACAAAAGATTTGAGAAAATGATCCAGCACTTCAGCATGCCTGAATATTAGCTTTAATTGCAGAAACTCACATTCATAGGCTGTGTGTCATCTGAAGAGTCATTTCACACACTTTTATAGAAAAATAAGATGACTGTTGAATACCTGATCTAGAGCTTGATTCCTAGTTTTACTGCAGATTTCCTGTATAAGCTGGACAACCAGTTCCAACCCTGATTTTTAGAGCCAGTTAACACACAGCTGTATTAACACACAGACAGGTGCTTTTGAAAACAAAGGCACCATCTGCATTTTAGGTTGCTAAGTGCTTGAAAATCTGGCTCACTATTCAACTGAGCTGCAGAGCCATCTGTAAAATAGGAAATAATCAGGTTCTTTTTTTCCTAGATTTTGTCCATTTATATGTGTTCTTTCATTAGACCTGCCTTCTCTCTCTCTCTCTCTCTATAAATATGTCTCTAGTATGACAGATGTTTTATTTTAGTTGTGGCATCTAGTCACCACAGAGAAAAAATATATATATTCTCTGGAGACAGAATCACATTGGATACAAAATACAAAATTGGATACAAAAATAAATGTGTACAGTGCTCCTCAGTTTAGGACATTTATAGCTGTGAGAAAAGTCTTGTTCCAGAGCATGTTCTTAGTAGATTTCAGGATATTTGAGTGATTTTAAACTGGGATGCCACTTGTCTTCATCAGCAGAACAGTGGATTCAACCACCCACAGACTCACTCCAGTCCTAGGCCCTGCGTGCTGTGGTGTATTAGACTTCATAACACATTTTGACTAAATCCTGAGCACTCAATAGTGGCCAGAAAATTGCAGTAGGGAGTCATTTGACATTTACTATTTCTACTTGGATCTGTATTTTTCTTACAGTGTGTAATGTGAAAAGCAGTTGCCTTGGCAGAAATTATCTTGCCAAGTCTGTTCCCACTTGTTTCAGTTATTACATGTCACAGGATGATAAACTAGAGCTTCTGAAGGTTTGGAGCATAAGAAGCTAAGTAGTTTTGAGCTGAACTTCAGATGGCAGAATTCATCCAAACTTTAAGCTATCAAACATACCAAACAGATAACCACCAGGGACACACGTGAATTGGAGCAGTATCTTTAAGCTCACAGGTAAGTCACTGGGCAAATCAGCAATACAAGCCACAAAACCTCTTGCAGCAACCAGCTTTCTCAACAGACTGGATTTTCTGAGCATCCTTGAGTAGCTACATGAGGAGTACAGGAGCAGAAAAAAAGATTTTTAAGTTTTTTTAGTATTGTAATAACATGGGCTCTTGAGCACAGTCCAAGTTGCCTCTGTTAATGCTGCCAGGGAAATGGTGGCATGAGCTCTGTGAGAGAAAACCCAGCAGTAAAGCGGGAAGGCAAAGCCCTGTAGCCCTGGTTCGTGCCTGAGATGTTTTGGTTTTCTGAAATTCTTTTCCCAGGGAATTTTCTGAAAACACAAAACATGATTTTCTAACTGTAACCTTTGTTTACATTCCTTTCCCTAGGAGGGACTTCTTCTTGACGTCCCTCTGGTCTGACCAATGTGATTGAAGAAGTTTGTTTCACCAATCAAATTGGTCTGTGTAGAATATTATAGAAGAGAGACATCCCCAGAAAAATATAGTCATTTTTAGCCTTCTGAAGTTGGAGTCTGTGTCTTTGTGGTGTACAACAGCACCACAGCCCCAGCTATGCAGGGGGCGGAGTGGGCTCTTACAGCTTGAGACACTTTTTATCAACCACCACCGCATTCTACTGGAGAAACATTCACCTTCTCAGATTTGAAAACATCTCCCAGTGACAGAGGTTATAATTTTGCTTTTATATCCAAGCATGAATTGTGAAAACAGAAAGCTGATAACTCCTGTTTCTCTTGCCTGTTTGCTTACTTATGCTAAAGGAAAAAAAAAATAAGATATCTTATAGGGATAAAGAAAGGATTTTGATAACTTTCTTCACTACAGACTTCCCAGTAGATATGAACTTCATTAATTTGAGCAATACATTGTGTCTAGCTTGATGATGGGAGAATCAGTAATTCCCTGCACTGGTGGATCACGTATGAGAAGCACACAGACCCTGTTACAATGCTAGGTTTTCTTACTAAAAATAATTTTTCCCAGCACCCAATTTCTGGACTCCAGATTTCCCCACTACTAGTTAACTCCTCTTCCAGATTCTCAGAAGGTTTCCTTGTTGCAAGTATTATCTAGTTACGTTCTAGTTTTCTCTGTGTATGATGTACATTAGACAAATGCAGCAGTTCTGAGAAGATGATGAATTAGTTGAATCTTATTTCCACCAGTATGAAAAATCCCTCACTGGAGTGTGAATAGACTGCCTTTGAAATATAATTTCTTATTTGTGGATGTTCAAACACATTCAAAATTTGAAAAAAAAAATCAAAATTCCAAAACATATGGGGGTTGGGAAGGATAATTTTTTCTGAAAGACAGACCCTAAATTTCTGGAAAAGCTGTGAAACAGCAAGGTCTGTTCCACAAAACTCTTATGAAAAGACATTAAATGGGAAGATAATATCATTTGCTTTAAGCAGACAATTCCTTTTCCACTAATGGTTCCTTCATATTTCTTTCCAGTAATGTATACACACTTACATATATGCATATATATTCATATACATACATACATACATATATACATATATATATACATGTGAAGTCAAGGAAAATTAATAGGCCCTATTTGTAGATATTAATATCCAGGATTCCATCAGTGTTCAGTGCATTGGCGTTTTACTCCAGTCACCAGCAGTGAAATGTCAGACATTCTAGGAAACTATCTTACCTCTGCAAAAATGTATGTGGCTTTATTATTGCTCTAGTTACACTGCAGCAGCGTGGCTGCTGACTGTGAACAACAAGATAATGACTGCATTAGTAAATCCATTCAGAGCCAACCCAGGGCCTGACACTGTGCTGTAATTACACATAAATGCTCTCACCATTCCTCAGAAGTTTCTGTTCTTCCTGCTGACGTTCTCTCCAAGAATATAATCAAATATTACACTTACTTTTTCAAAAGCACGAGAAAGAAAATTTAACAGAAGAGAACAAGATTCTATGTGATTAAATTTGGCACAAGGAGAGAAAATGGCTTTCATCCCAATAACAATCCTCCTTGCAGCAGGGATTCTCAGGTCTGTGGAAATCTTTTAGCCTGGAATTTGTACAGTCATTAAGTGACTTATATCCTCACTGTCCACAGATATTCACTGGCTGTTAGCACTTTATTAAAATTGCTAGCTTCAAAGGCCTGGTTTATTTCTCAGCTTCCTGCAGCCTGGCAGCAGCGATGACACACTCCATGCAATGAACTCCAAGACCAAATATGAGTTTACAATGTCACATGAATACTTTAATAAAAGAACAGCAAAAGATACAAAGTACAAAATGCTACACCTTCAAGATTCTATATGGGGTTCCCTCCTTCCCTCACACAAGGAATACTGATGTAGTTAAAACTCCATCAGTACATGATGAACCCTGAGCTAATGAATACTGGGGTTCCATTTTGCTTTTGTCATTTCCCTGACTTATGCAGGGAAAAAGGGATTCTGTGAATAATTGAGATTGCTCAATGTAGATTGTTTTCTGTTAGTTCCTGGGATATGCAGCTTTTGATTCTTCAAGTGCTCAAGTCTGAGAACATGTAGTTCACTATAGTTTTGTTTTTCATGTGAGCAAATATAGAAGCATCTCTAGCCTTTTAAATAAGTGCATAAAAACTAAAAACTGTATTGCAAAGGCTTAATTTAGGAAAAATGAACAAAAAACCAAATGAACTAACAAATAAACCCACTACAGTAAAAGGAAGTTCAAAACTACATCAGGGAGAGAAGTTTTTGTTGGAGGAAGAAGTTTGTGTCTAATGTTTTATGAATGCCTCTGTAAAGCCTGGCAGATAGAAGAAACAGCCCAGAGAAAAGCTGGGATCCACACCTGTGTTGAAGAGTTAGAAATTTCTATTGTCACCAGTACTGTGTGAGACCAGGTCTGCTTTTGCTGCACTTTGATGAAGTAGCTATGTATCTTCAACCCAGACATTGTGGCATGGCTGGAGAACAGCAATGGGCTGTATTTACCATTGTTGTATTCCTCTGAGGCAGGACAACGATTTTGTTCCTGTTCTATAGCATATATCTAATGGAAGACTATAAGACTCAAATGAAAATAACATATTCAGATTTGTAACCTGAACCTAGTCATGCCAATATAAAAAAAAATCACCAAAATTACAATGGAAGTAGAAACTCAGGAGGGAGCTTGAACCCTTGTGAATGCCTTCAAACCAGACAGTTCCCACATGGCCTCAGATTGTGAACACCTCATCAAGTTCACACATTTAACTGCCTTTCTTCTTCTAGAAATACAGCTTGTAGAAAGAATCACACCTTTAAATGTTATTTAAGTGTATTCATTGGAAAAAATAGCAATATCTAATCAATTCCACAAATCTAAGAGTGAAATAAATTGATCCCCTGTCAGTAAGTCACACATCCTAATTGATTTTGTAAATCTCTCTTGTGTCGAGCCTTTCTTTTCCACTGAGGAATACAGCAGGGGAAATACTGCTTGGTACAGGAAGCACAGATGAAGAACGCACTGTACATTAGTTCATCAAGTGGCTTCAGGACATCTAGTTTAACATTCTCAAATGCTTAAAAAAATGAAAGAAATCACATATAGAATGAAGTGTAAATATATATTTAAGTATATCTCATTCAGCTTCGGATTGTCAGTGTTTTAACACAAGAGAGGATGTGAACATGAACAAAAACATGTGCCTAAAAACATTTCCCCATACCTTGCCATTTTTTCTAATTTGCTGTACAGTCTTAAAGCCTGGCTTTCCTAATCAAAACATAAGATTTAATAAAGCTGCAGCTGAACAGAACAAAATTACTGCACTCTCTAATATTGCAAACATAATTAACTTTGAATTATGTGAATTAACCATGCCTGAAAAATTATCATTCAGCTCTGAAATTAAATTCTTTCATACCATTAGATTTGTTTGTTAAGCTCAAGTAGGCAAAAGTAGTATTTAATAAAGTAATAACGATGCTCTGCTGAGAGTGTTTTTGAGATATATATGGATTTATCCAAAATAAATCATGGAAGTGCTATTATTAGTTCACTTGCAAATACTGTATAAAGCTGGATCTGCATAATAATATTATGGAAAAGTTTTATGTCACTACAGGTTACTCTATGTCTATTAAACTTATTTTTCTGGTTATCTTGTTACTTTGATCTGTTAAGTCCTCTATTTATCCATGCATGCAATGCACAGTATAGATATGTTCAACACATCTCAGCATCACCTGTTGGGCAATTTTTTACTGCTTCAGAGTTATTTCTAACAGTATGCTGGATGGAATTGCAGTCCCATAGGTTTTGGCTATACAATTTTTCATCCTCTACCTTCAAACTGACAGTTTGATGGTTATCATGTTCTTCCTTCTTCCTCACTAAACTAATATTCATAAGTGAGAATCTTTGCAGTGTTTTGGAAACTTACCTCTCAAAAGGATGGAACCAGGGACAAACAACGGGGTAAGAATTCTAATACATCTCCTGAAGGATTCTGATAAGCCCTCTAGATTTACTTACAAAGCCAAACACCAATTTAACCTAACAGGATCCTTTCACAGTAAGGATTTCCATATTCATTCAGTACCAATATTGTACAAAGAAGGTGTAGACAAGCACAAAAATCTAACTGGTGGCCTAGCCAAATTAATATCTCTTCACTTTGAAGAGTTTCTAATATCAAACTCAAATTAGTAAATTTTCTGTCTTGAGAGGCTTGTGACAACCTCGTAGTAATCTGGCAACAAATGCTTGCAAAACAATTTCTGACAGCTACCTTTCAAAGCAAACAAAAAACCAACCAAACAACCCCAAAATCCAAGAGAAAGAAACAACCAAAATAAACCCATACATCTTCATCTTTCAAAATCTCTTCAAATTCTTGGATTTCTTTTGCATACAATGCTTGTGAGAGCCGCAATATTACCTCTTACCCAAGAACTGTTGAATCCCACATCCATCTACTCTTTTTAGCCCCTCGTTTCTGACTCATCTTACTGCATCCAGTTTCATAGTAAAGGAAGACTTCCAGGAGACAGCCTGTCTGGAGCTGCATTTTTCCCAGTCAGGAGAGTGTGGATAAACCCTTTTTTTGATCTTTTCTGCACTAGCTGGCAATAAAGGGTAAAGATAGGGATGAGTACTGGATGTTTTCTTCATCAGTGATACGCTCTGAAAGAAATGGAAAAGCATTGTTTGCACATTGACACTGCTTAGAAGCATAGGAAGGAGTTAAACCCTCCAGAGACTGTGGACCCCACAGAGTATCCCAGAGTGTACTTCCATGAGAAACTTCGAAATTTGTATCTGTTGAGTTGAGCAACACACAGGTAAAGTGCTGTCTGTTACAGTACTTTGTGCAGATCTGTTACAGTACTTTGTGCAGATCTGTTTTGACAACATTTGATGTACTTTTCCAAGTATTATGTAGAAGGGCTGTTTTGGTGGAGCAATAATAAAAAGCTGTCTGTGCCTTTCATTTAAGGCTTTTGGCTCTGCAATTCTTTTTTTCATGGTGCAGTAATGAGCAGGGAAATCCACTGTTCAGCTTAACAGTGAAAGAACTATGCTTTTTGCTACATGTTTTTACCTCCACCTAACCCCATGAGATTTTCCTTTTAATTCTTGTCTAGTAGATGATTGCTTCCTGAGGAAACTGCCTTAATCAAGCAGGAGTCAAGAGAAAGAAAGAGGGGAGTAACTTTTGCCTGTAACCATCCAGAAACAAAAATCAACAAGCGTTCCTTTGAAAAAGCCGGCCAGCCAAACAACTTTTAAGAAGCTATGTTTTTTTGTTTGTTTGTTTGTTTTGTTTTTCTCTCTATGCTGCTTGAAAATATAATGTAAGTTATTTAAATTCTGTATGTGACTTGCTAATATATTCCAGAGACAAGGGAAACAGGTATATTGTCTTTCATATTTCTTCATAATCAGTCTGGAAATAGAAACACTGAATTCTGAGATACACGACAGCAGAATGACCTATTCCACCCATGCAGATTTCTGCTTTCAGCATTTAATGTGTTGGTTAAAGCAAGAAGTATTCATCAATCTTCTAAATGATGGAATATATCAGTCATAAATGATTGGAGTGCAATGCCATAGATGTACCTATTTCAGTGTGTTCAAATAGCATAATTTCATACAGGCAAACAGAAGTATATATCTGCTTATTTAATGGATAATGATGTCATCTTTAAAGTTTTATGCTTATTGGTTCTTCCTGAAGTTAATAAAAATGTATGTTCACAAGAGCATTTAAGGGAAATATGCAACTTTTCACTGTTGGCTCTTCAAGTAAAAGTGACCTTCATGAACACACACACTCCCATCTGAATTAAAAGAATAATTCATTTTTTTTTTTGCTAGAATGGAAGGTAGGGAAGTCTAATTTGTGTCAGATAACACAGGAGGACACCAATTTTAGTGGACTGAATTAGATCAGTCAAAACAGGTTCTGAGCACGAAAGCACAAAAGTGATTTAAGTGTATGCGTATGGAGGCCATCACAGATATGCTGGCAAAGGCAGATAACATTTCAGCTTGAAATAGATCAGTGGATTAAAGTTAGTACTGATATAATCTTGTGCCTCAGGTAAGAAAGAGAAAAAATTGAATGTCTTGTTGCAGGAACGCTCATTAGTGCTAATGCCGAAGGATAACACCAATAATGAAGTACTTCAGAGCAGAGTGGTCAATGGAGAAATATTTCCAAACTTCTATGTAAGATGTTTCCTGACTTATTCAGAGGCTGATTTTCAAAAAAATTAATTACTAAATTATCTTAAATTGTAATGTAAATTCACATAATGATGTGATCACTGGTGTAATACCTTACTAATAACTAAAGACATTTCTGGGATGAATATAGAAGTGGCGTGTGGATGTTTCTTACTGAGTAACACAGGAATATCAATCTTTTCTTTTTCTCTCTCATTTTATGTACTATAAAAATTTTTCGTCTAGCTGGCTAAACTCCACACTTTTATAAAGGTCTTTATAAAGACTATAGAGTCCCTGAGCTTTCATATTCAGGAAAAAAAAAGTTTTAAAATTCTTGCAAAACTTGTTTTGCCTAAAGCTACCTGCAGCCTTTGTTAAATTTATTCCTTGGTACAGAACAGTCAAAAAATAGCATGCATACCTTGCCTTATTTTCTGATTTTTCTTTTCACAATGCTTATGCAAAACTAAAATAGATTTGAGTGGGGAGATTCTTTTAGAAATTCCCTTTCCGATCTCAAGGACTTTTAAGTTTGTCAGACAGGCATCAAGCAATTTAAATTTAATTAATTGTTCACAAAGGAGCATTGTTTCTCTTTTGATCTTCTTGTTCTCTTCAGATTAAATGTAAGGAAGAGTTCCAGAGAAACTTTCATTTTCCTTAAACGTTTTTGTGGTAAAATCACCAGCATTTCTTGGGTAGGATAGAAAATTCCCATATTTTCTTTTGAGACTTTGGTGTAGAAGTCTGAAAGGCAGGGAGACAGAGTCTCCTGGCTGTTCAGAGTAGTGGGTGCTTCCCTGGCACAAAATGTATTTCCAGTCTTCTGAAACAGATCTCAGCTGGGGCAGTTCACAGGCAAGACAGAGTTCAATATCACCCCCATTTGGGGGTGGAAATGGACTGGGTTTCTTTCTCAGCTCCTTTCCAACCTAAATGATTATGATTCTGTGTCTATGATTCAGACACTGTCACTGAACAAAAATAGCTGTGTCTGCCAGCTAATTTCAGACCCATATTTAGAGACATCTTATTTAGATGCCAAATTTCTACAAATAATTTTGCCTACTATTTTGTGAGTTGTAAGAGGCTATAAAGGAAGTAAATGATAAAAAAAGTTCAAAATGGCTGATTCACTACTACACCTGTATTTCACCAAAGCTCAAATGCATAATCCAGTGCATCTAATTTAGGTACTGCAATTATGTATTTAGTGGACCTCTAGGAGATAGTGAGTTATCTCTCACTCCTTTCAGACTGTAAAGAAATATCTACAGATATTAAGATCCCAAGTAGATGAAGGAGTCTGTTAACTTGGGTCTTTTGTGCCCACTTTCTCAGAAGAGTTTCACAGTTAAAGAACTTTTCTAGGAAGCTGGGGCCTGAAATTTAAGTTTTGTTCTTCCTGAGGAAAAGTCAGGCTACTTTTTGCAACCCAGATTTTGCAGTAATCTGCTCTGTGCATCATAGTGACACATTTTGAGTGAAAGCAATCTTGAGAGGAAATAATTATTATTTTTCTTTCTTCTCAAACTAGGAGCTGACAAAATTAAACCCTGGTGTGACTCACCTGTTTCCCAGACATAATTTAAAAATCAGGTAAGAAATAAGGTATAGGCACTGGAAAAAGCAGACAAAAAGGAGGGGAGAGAGGAGGGGAAGTGGAGGGGGGAGAGTGTCAACTTCAGCTGGGGAAGATTTGTAAAGAATGAATGAAAACAATTTTAAAAAGCTAATGTTGATAAAACTGGATAACTATTACATATAGTATATCAAAGACCAAAGGTTTAAGCATACAAAAGCTGAAGAAAATTTATCAGGATCAGAAAAAAATATTAGCTCATTTCTGAATAATTTTAAAATTTCTGATGAAAACAAGCAGAATCAACATTTTCTTGCATAAGTGCTAGAGTATCCTTTTTCTCACTTCAAGTGATTTACCTGAAAGCTTTCAGTCAGAGGTAAAGAGGATCTTGTAATTAATGACATGCAAGTCTTGCTAGGCACACACGAGTTCAACTTGCATCCCACTGCTGAATGGCATTTTTGGAATATTTTCCTAGTTATATTCAGATCAAAACAGTTCACAAAAATGCTCAGATCAGAGTGCATTGACACAAATAAAGCACTAGCAAATTGGAGCTAACAGTCTATTAAACAGCAGCTAAACCTCAGCCAAGAAAAAATTTGAGTGTTCTGCTCTGAATAGAGCCTGTCACACATTTCTGGATTTTTGTTCAATGATGGTTTATTTTTAAATGATCTTTCAAATAGTAGTGAGATCTATATATGTCAAACCAAAAAGCAGAACAAAACACCATGTGCATGTGCATGTTAATGAACTATAATTACATTATTATTATTATTATGCAAAAGAGAAAAGCAGATGTCTTTTTTTTTTTTAATTTAGAAGAAGGCATTTCTGAAAACATCTAAGGTAACCTTGTGCAAAATGGATAGAGGGCACCTCATGTATCACTTCTGCATGTAGAGGATCAGTAAGGACTGCTCTGCAACAAGACATCAGGATTTTCCCTTAAAGTAAGAAAAAGGGTACCTTTGACTTAAAGAAGACTTACCTAACCGTACCCAGCTATGAAATCTCAAATACCAAAGTATGCAGAGAAAAAGAGTTTAAAATTGACACAGGAAGTTTGGCATCAACAAATCACAAATGCCATTGAAGAAGCTCCAAAAATGCTGTAAAGTTTAAGAAAAACTGCAGTAGCATATACCTTAACACATTTCCTCCCACAAGGAGCAAGAAAACACATTGAGAGAAAGTGCATGAGAACTGAGCATAGATTGAATGTTAGCGCTGACATAACTTCCCACTTTCTGGAAATAAAGTGTTTAGGAACTATTAGCTGAAGATTTTTCTCTTCTGAAGTCTCTTGTTTCTAAGAACTCAACCTTTTCTTGAGTCATGTTGTAACTTGGGTTCTATCTAAAGACCCATATGTTTATACATCAATATGTGACTTCAAGCAAGCATTGGTGGTACAACAATTTATTTTTATTTTATAGAGAACCTTACTTTTCACTTTCTTACCCTTGAAGCTTGTTAAAATCCCATTTTCAATATTCTTATTGCAAAGAATATATTCTTATACAAATCAGGCCCTCAACACCACATCCTCCTTCTGTTTGTATGTTCCCACTCCACCACCTCCTAGTTCTCAAAACAGGACATTAGTCCTTTCTCCTCTCTTGCCTCCCTACCATCAGTTTGTGTGACTTACAGTCTGCCCCGTGTCCCAAAATCACACTTAGGGATGGCTTAGTGGTGGTGGCTGCAGCACACATCTTGCACCTGCAGACCTGAAGGGGATGGTGCACTTTGCACTGAGGACCTGCAGTGCACTTTATGCTAATTACTTAATTGTGGTGGATTAACTGATACCACAAACATTCATTCTGAGTGGAATGGAGAGCAACTGTGACTACTTGGACCTTGTTAAGTTAAAGAAATTCCATGCATGTGTAGAAAGAAAGCACGTTCAGCAGAGCTTCTTTGCCTCTGGAAATTGAGGTTGCCAAGATTCACTATTGTTCTGCTGCCAGTATCTGTCAACACTGGCAAAACCATCATCACTTCTTGAGCTGGTTCACAGGGTGGAGAGCCACTGAGAATCATGTCTCAGCTTTAGTTCAACACATCTCCTTACCTGCGTTGGAGTTTACTTTCTGTTGTAGGTACAAATATGAAATAATTTCATTATTTCATTAAAAAATCAGTGTGTTTTATTCAGTTTTCAGAGTCAAATAATACTCTTTTCTTATTTTTTAAATGTAGTTATTCCATTTCTGCATAACAGCATTCTGATGCTGATCTTAAGCTCTGTATCTGTTGCTTTCCCATTTTGTTCACTGACATTCTGTTACCCTGTCCAATTACTGTTTCTATCCGTTACTTATTCCCCAAATATGTGCTCTGTGCTCTTCCCCTTTCCTGTCCCCCAAACTGCAATGATGGGGTTGTTTGTTTTATCTGGGTGTTTTCTTGAACTTAAATAAAAATTTATCAGGGAATACCTGACTCAGGAAATTAAACTCTCACAAAGTTCTTAGCAGCTTGATCTTGAATACTAAGTCTTCTTAAGCAATCTTAAACATAGAAAACCCTGCCTTTAGTGCATATTAACTCATGTCCCATTTCCCTTATCACCTACTAGAGAATTTAGAGGGTTGAGTTGTTTGTTTTTTTTTTCCTTAGATCTAGCTATCTCAGACTTGCAATTCAAGTAAGTAAATAACCCACAACCACAGCTCCTGTAAACCCAGAATATCTCAGTGATAGTAGTGTAGCTGTTCCCATTAGTATAAAGTGAGACCCACATCACTGTTTTTCTAATTGTTTTTATAGACCTGAGAGATTAAATAAAAAAAAAAAATCTAGATTGTTCTGAGGCTGCCATTTCAATGTTCTCTCTCTATTTAATATATTGAAGTGTCCTAGTGAGTTTATTTGCAGATCATTTCAACTGTAAATAAGTAGAGATTTCCCAGAGGGCCTATTCACACAGTATTTAAAATGTGAAACATATTACTTGTCCTATCAATATTCTACTGTCTCATCTAATAAAGAAAAAAATCCAGCATCAAACATTTTCCTCATTTTGTAAGAATCTGGATTATAGTACCCAATAACGAATATTCATTTTTCCTCCAAAAATATTTTGAACTGAAGGGAAACCATAAATTCACCCCAAATGGCTTAGGAAATGCATGCTTATCTCAAAAATAAGTATATCAATAAAAATACTGGTTTGAAGTTTGAATTATAGTAGGGTAACAAAGCAGGGACAGGAGTTTCCTCTTCTGTCACCTGAAACCAGAGGTTATTTTGCTGGCTTTTAAGAAACATTATACCTTCAGAAATGTAACTAGAAAATAGTGCTCAAGGGAGAGCTGTCTGTTCTTCAGCACTTTTGGATTACATTTTAGATGAAAAGGTTTGAGAATCACTTTCTAAGTATGACAAGTTCCATGATACAGTTGCATATTAAAATTCCACTTTTGGAATAATTATAGCCCCTTGATTCTTTAATGTTTCAAACTTGCAACATAAGTTTATGTGGGGAAAAAAACCCAAAACTACGTCTCTAAAGTCTTTAAAATATGTACTTCATATGTGAGCAATATTTACCTGGAACGATTTTTTTTTTTGCAAATCCTACTCCTTCCTGTTTTTACTTTCTCATAAGTATGTCTCCATGTGTCTGGAATGAAAAATTAAATAAGTAGGAATAAAATGGACATTTTAGCTTGCTTTTAAAAATTTGTTTTTTATTTGTCAACAAGTAAATGTCAGACTCCAGATGACTAGGCTAATATTTATGCACATTTCATAATCACCTAGAAAGTTGTGATCTCAAAGTATTTCCTTGAGTTTTGAAATAAAGGTCAAGCTTGGATTAACATAATGATTCACTTATGCCAAAAATCTAAAAGTGTTCTTCATGTCTTGTTTATATTTTTCCTGATTAACACATAAAGCAAGTAATTTCTTTTTCAAGTTGTAGACTGAATTTAAAAAGTTAATTGGCCTGTTGTCTAAGAGATTAGTTGCATCAGAAGAAAAATCCCTATACCCTTAATAAAGTCACATTTCATGAGAAGTTACTGCACTCAGTTACATATAGTATGGACCCACGAACATTTATTGTCAATTTGGATACTGTAAGACACCTTGCTTAGCTTCCAGCTGCCACTACAGGGGTTCCTGGTTCTCAGGGCAGACCTAGGTGACCTCTGCTGGTCTCAGGTGTCTTGGAGTGTCTGCAGTGGCCCTGACTGTACAGAATCATAGGAACAGAGTGGTTGTGGTTGGAAGGGACAATGAACATTACCTAGTTTCAGGGACATTTTCCACTAGACCAGGTTGCTGAAACAGCCTCTGAACCAAGATTCTCAAGTCAGAGGGTGTGAGCCCGCTGTAAGCTGCCTCAGTGTTACAGAGAGTGTGTACACAATACCCAATTTGCAACTGCCTTTGCCTTTCGCCTCCCTTGGTTTAAACTCATCAGGTGAGAGATTATGACAAATTCTCTGTTTTAGCTCCTGCTTTTTATGTTTTCCCCAAACAATGATTTCTACTATGGTATTATCTCTATGGAGATATTATCCCAGATTCTTAAAAGGTATTTGGACAATGATTAAATAGTTCTAGTAATCTAAGTTTCAGTGAAGAAACTGTGTTCAGTTCAATTGTACTGAACACACAATTACAAATAATAATGCATCGGAGATTTATAAGATTGCACTTCTCAGTAGTTTTCATGCACACTATTAATGTTTCACAATTTTTACTGTCTTGTTGAACTAATGTCCCACAGTGATCTACACTGTTGTTGAGGTATCTGCCCAAGCAATGAGATATATTTTTTATGACACACAAAATTTTGAGGATTTTTCTTATGAACAAGTTCTGCCTTCTAGGCTGTTCCAGCAGGAAATTCTTTTACCAGCATTTTCCAGTTTTTGCTTTGCTTGCTGTTGTTGTTGGGATATTATTTTTTTCTTTTTCTTTTCCAATATTAGCTTTCTGTCTTATCAAGTTTCTAATCTGTGCCAGTATTTTAGTTTCTATTCCATGACTAATGAATTTTTCATTCACCTCAATAACCATAAAATTTGTATCACATTCTGTTAAGCGGTGTCTAATTCTACAACAAGCCCCATTAACTTATATGAGATCAGCTGCAAAGCAAGTTTAATATTCAAAATAAGTAAGAAGAGCAAAACACCTCTTAAATATTTACCATATACATGATCATGGTCAATTCACTGCAGGGCAGCAGATTAATAGTTTCAAATTCAGAACTCCCAACTTTTCCATCACATCTATCCAGTTTTAAGGTTTTTTTGGAGAGGGAAAAATGTGAGAGAAAAGAAGAAAATTTAATATTCAATCTGTGATTCCCCTCATCCGACAAGCCAATTTGTAAAAAATATAACAAATAAATAAATAAATGCTTATACACTGAAGAATGTTTATACACAAAGGAGTGGTATGACTACCTATCTAATGACATATAAATCCAGTAAGTCCTACCTATAAATTATTATACTCAATAAAATTGTTATTAAACATTACTAATGAGCTTTTTTCTTACAGTGCTCAGCTTACTGACAAGAGTAATGCAGTTCTCTTGTAACAAAGCAGAGGTTTAAAGGAAGTGAAATTATTAAAATTCCAGATTCCTCAAATTTCTTCCTTTATGGCAAGGAAAAATTGCATTTGTGTATGATGTACTACAAAAATATTATGATCACTTGCAATTAGTTGAGCAAGATACAGCACAACAACAGTCAAAAAGTGAATTGTTTTTCCTTCTGCAAATTCATTTCTTCCAAATATTGATAAGGTTTAGTTTTTCCACCACTACTTCTTTTGTCAGGAAATGAGGAACAGAAAATATGTAAAAGTCTGTTGTCGGATCTCTCTGCCACAGCTGCAAGTGTAAAAGGGAGTGGGGTCCAGAATTAAGTCCCACTTGTTGGCAGCTATTTGAAGTTAAAAAAATCTATGGAGAGATGCCATAGCACATACAAAACATGAATGTTACCTTCTTGAACTTCCAGTCTGTTTGGCAACACTCATTTATATTCTTTTGTATTTTCCAGTCATGAGACATACTTCCATCTAAACAAAACTGTGTAAGATTAGACAAAAAATAACACATTGCTAAGTGACATTTTTGCAAGGATCTTGGTGGGTTTTTTTGGAATTATATGAACAGCATTTGTTGCCATGTCTATTAACTGAACAAATAATGCCAGATTCAGATTGCTTAAATTTTATTTACATCCCAGGATGTATGCAGTTAATTTTACTCTCTGGGGAAATCACTCATCTCTTTGATGCTCTGCATCCATAGAGTTGATTTGGAGTGTATCCTGACACGAGCTGTCAGTCTTTTCTTGAACAAAATGTATTTTTTCATTCCCAAAAGATATCACCAATGACCATGGAGATATCTTTGAGTCAGCCAAACAGGATGTAAAGTTTTAAGCAGAATTTAGTCTCTGTGAACTTGACTAATACAGTGGTCACAAGTAAAAGACCTACTAAGGATAATAATATTAAGCAAAAATATGTCTCCTATAGTTTTCTAAACAAAAACTGGAAGATATAGTATTGACTTGTTCCACAAAAAATGAAGCATACAGCAATATTTTTTTATTTCCCTCCACATTTTCAAGACTCGATTAAATATTAATGCTTTTAAAATAAAATATATATTTTACTATATATATGAGATATTAAATATAAATGTAAATATGTAAATAATATTTATTCTTCTTTATGTTTATGAAGTTCAGTCAAGGAAATTAAACCTGATAAAAAATAAACAAATAAAATAAACAAGTGATTAGATAAATAAAAGACCTGGTAGAAATTGGAGCTAATTTTCAGGGGGTAAAATCATCCACAAGTCCACATATCATCCTAAAAATGAGGAAAGTTATATTTTTTCCCTCTCTCTGGGAACACAGCAACAATTTCAGCTTCAAAATGACATTTGTAGCCTAACACATACAAGGATACACTCAATTTTCATCAGGACCTTTGCTTCCCAAACTTGCCCCTTACTTTCCATTTTTCTTGGGTATCCACATCATTGCCCAACTATATCTGACTGAAATGTGAAGAAAGAGAAAGCAATCCTTCCTAGTACTAGTAAAAGAAGGTAATACACATGAACATCAGGCTTATGTCCCTGCACAGTGGATAGAGATCCCCCAGGCAGCTGTGATCACACAGGCACCAGAACACAAATACATATTAGACATGGTAATCTACATGATGCTCATCACAGGCCATGGATATTTGAGGGCAGAGCAAAAAGCCATTGTCTGTCTAACCCACCTTTTCACAGATCAAAGAAGCTTTCCCTGGTATTTTGTTCATTAAGAAGCTAACTTCTGTAAATGTCTATTTTGTAAAAAAGCATTTAAGGTTTATACAGTCCTAAAATGACACACAACAACTTCCAACCTTCAGTATGGAAATATAAGTTTCTGGTTTTATCTAGCCTTTGTTCTTGAACATTTTTTTTTCTCTCAAAATTTAATTCAAATGCTATCCAGCTTTTCAAATGTTTCCTCTAAGAGTAATGGTGTAATTCACACAAAAATTTTCAGTGTCGACTCACTGATATCTGTGTACTCTCTTAACAATCAATAGAATTATGTCGCTATTTATAGGAAATCTCTAGATTTTCTTTTGTCTGGGGGAAGAGGGAAATATGGGCTTTTTTTGTACCTTTTACAATAACTTCCACAACTCTTTACATAGTACATCCATTCTTCTTTTTTATTCAAGCAGAAAAGCTTTTGCCCAAGAAAATGTGTGTACTGTGCACAAAAATAGAAGGACTAAAGGTGTAAGATACAGGAAGAGTCTTTCTTCCTTAGCCTTGAAGTGTGATGTTTCACCATTGCTCAGCTCCTATCCCTTTTCTGGGGTACGGAAACAAGATTGCCAACTACCACTAAAAGTCATTTAACTCTGTTCCATTTTTCCTTTTTTACAGAATGATATGTTTTTTGTAATTATAGGATTTTTCCAATTAAGTCCCATAACTGCAGACTTAATAGAAGTCTGAGCCAAAGGAACATTGGGTATTAGTGTAAGTCTAGTCGTCCAGGAAATCGAAAGTAAAAATTTTTGTGCTTGTACAATGTAATCAAATGCCAAGTCCTAAGTTTAGCTTTTAAAAAACAAAATTTAGGTGCATTATGATAAGTAAAAGTGTTTGATGTGCCTCAAATAACTTGTTTTAACTGATGACTGTATCACAATCTCTAGCACAACATGACCCCACTGAACCAAAGCAGAATTTGTGATGAAGAATTTTGTCAAAAACCCACAGAGAGATGTATATGCACACAATGGCATAATGACTTACAAGTTTCATACAAATTCAGGATACTCAAAGATGTTGCAAAGAAGTAAATGCCTGGGGATTTTTCTGGGATTCTCTTCCATGGCAGTAGAAGACAGGAAATCAAAACAGTCTGATACACGTCATTTTTTGTAGAGCCTATCTTCCTTCCATGGGGATTGATTTCACAATTCACACATTCTTGCCTTAATTGGAGGCTTCAAAAAAGCAACAAAATAAAAAGAGTAGTAAGAAGATGAATAAAATCTGAGAGGTACAAATTAGACATAAAATCCACTAAGTCTCATATCAATACGTCGAAGACACAAGAAAGAAAATCCATTCTCTTATTACACAAAATATTAGAATAACCTTGCAGTATTCAATATAACTGACACTACTGGGAATTGTTCAGTTGTATTTAAGAAGAACAAAACTCTGTCAAAATAAGGTATTACTTTCTACACTATGGCTAACTCAGGAAAATGGGAAGGTTAATGTCTACGGATCCACATCTTAATGGATACAGTATGCATGATACTGCCAGCTCAAAGCAGAAAATTATGTCTGGAATTAAGTTACCTCCCAAAGAGAACTTTAGTGCAGGGATATCTAAAGAGAGGGTGTTGAGAAGTTGGATCCAGGCTCTGCTTGGTGGTGCCAAAGAGTAGGATGAGGCAATGGGCAGAAACTGATGCACAGGAAGTTCCATCTGATTTTGAGGAACAACTTTACAGTGCAGTGAACTGAGCACTGGAATAGGTTGCTCAGAGATGTTGTGGAGTCTCCCTTTCTGAAGATCTTCAAGAATTTTCTGGAAACAATCCTGTGCCATGGTGACCCTCCATGAACAGGGAGGTTGGACCAGATGACCCACTGTGGTCCCTTCCAGCCTGACCCGTTCTGTGATTCTGTGATCTATATTAGGCATTTCAGGCTGTCATCATCAAAGCATCCATGAACTTTCAAAATAGGATACAACCTAATTTTTTAACTAAAAATGAAAGAAGAAACCTGTGTAAATATTCATCTGTCTTCCAGCTGTCATAATTGGCAGAATGGTCAATCTGAAAATCATTAATAAAGAATTAAAATTTGAAATATAATTAACATGTTTTGGAAAAAAAACTAAGCCGATGTCATTTCTTGATTAAACTTTTTTTTCTCACACAGGTAGTAGCTAAATGTAAATTACCACATGTCATTTTGATAAATAAAGATGCACATCTTCAACATGGCGCAAGTGGATCCTGTCTGGATCTTGCAAGCATTTTCAAGTCATTTATCATGACATGATGTATTAGAGAAAGGTCTACTGTAGTCCAGTAAATTCATTTGCTATGCACTATTCTTTTTTCCCAGTAATCTCAAAAAAAAAAAAAAAAAAGAAAAAAAAAAAGAAAAAAGTCAATACTGCCCAAGCTTTCAAAATGTGGCACATTTTAATGGGCACATAAACTAAGAGCAAGCAAATAACATACTTTGGTTGACCACATCTAGAGACAAAGTAGGCTATTTCTTAGTTAACTCATGCTGAAAATAGTGTCACAGCACCAGTAGGAGGTTAGTTATGGCTTGGTTGAATGTTTTGTCTTAAATGTAGCAGCAGTGGGCAAGAGGGGCACATGAGGTGAAAGTTTAATGCTCACAGGCAATGCAGGATTTTCATACAAGGTCCTGGCCAGATCTAGAGAGGTAAGTGACGGGTGGCTGAGGCAGCGTCGGAAAAGCAAATCTTAACTCCTGAGTTCCTTGTGACTTTTAAGACTAAAGGAGATCAAGCAGATTACTTGATATGACAGAAATCAGGGAGTGTTTGTACAGTATTTAAATATAGTTATTTAAGTATAGTCAATAACATCTTCTTCAGTTTAGTAAAGAAAACACATGAAATGGAAGGGAAATAAATTCCAAGCAAAAATGCATTCAGGTCTTTTCCCTCTCCCAGAAACATGAGACCATCTGCACATTTTAGCAAGTTTTGCAATGAGTTCTCCGTGACTTGAAATTTTTAGACCAGAAGTGTCTGTTTTACTTTGAATTCCATTTCTCTTAATAAAGGAATTTATTGTTATGGACATCCTAACATCTGTTTTATTGAGAAGGAAAAGAGATGACTGTAGTGGTACTCCTTGACTTTTAGGGCGAAAAACATTTTAAAATCATATTAGAATGCATTAAGCATGTCTAGAAAGATGTATGAAAATACCGAGATAAAACAGAGTACAGTAACAAAAATATGAAAACCACTCTTCTGAAAAGTCTTCTCATGGAAGATATTGATTTCTTGCCTTGTCATCCTCTCAGCAAGGATGAAGGGGGGTGCTTAATAGATACCACTTCCAAATATCCTCAGAAATAAATTTGTGCATTTGTGTGCACTCACCGCCGCAAAACTTTAGAACGCAAGAAGATAAAATTGCTTAGTATTTCTGAGCTGACACCGAGAATCCCAAAGAATCAGTGAAAGAATTGACTTTTTTTTTTTTTCCTTCTGAAAGACTCCATCTGAGAAATTGTATAGGCATGGTACCCTTGACTTGTATTCAGTGACAAGAGGGATTACTGGAACTTATAATCAAAATTTTATTTGGTATTAAAAAAGAATTTCAGCTACTTTGGAAGGCTATTCTTACAAGTAAAAAAAAAGGTGGGTGTGTTTTGAATATTGTGCTTTAATTTTCTTATGAGCATTATTTCGGTGTAATTTGTATTTATAAAAATTTCTAAATAAGAAAACTGTTTCAACTTTAAAAATATGTAATAACTTCTTAAAAGAATGCTGTTTTGGTTTTGTCTTGAAGAGAAATTAATATTCATGGTTTGGATTTGACTGAAAGGCTTGATGTGATCTAAGGGTTTGTTTGGGTTTCCCACCCCAGCATCACTCAGGACTATCCTAGCTATTATAATCTGAACTCTGAATTAACAACCACACTAAATACATCTGGCTTTATTTTCACCTCTAACCTGCTTGTAATAAAACTGCTCTTTCAACAAATAAAAGTGGTGAGATTCATTGCTATGTTGTTTTTAAAACCAGCCTCTAGTTTTGCCTCTGACCTCTGAAGCACAAACATTCCAGAGAAAGAAAAATGACATCATTTTAGCAATAGAATTATTTTTATACCTCTCTCTAAAAATATGCTAGATAGTAAAATCACATCCCTCTTTTGCATGCTTAATTCACCTTTTACAGATGCTAGAAAATGCCCTGTAACAGGAGAATTACACACTAACTAAAATGAATATACTATTCTAAGAAAAAAGAAAAGAAAAAAAAAACAAAAAGCTTGCAAAAAAAATGGAACCTGAATTCCAAATACAACTAATGAAATGTGGCAAGATACCAAAAAATTAGGGTCTTTTGCAGTCCTTGCTTCAGTTGGGTGTACTTTTTTAATAAGTCTTAGGAAGGCCAGACTTTGAGAGTGTTGTAAATGAGGGATGAAGGCTACTGGAGTGGGTACATGAAGAAACAAAGCAGAACAGTGCAGTTCAGTTAATCAGGATGCACTTAACATGGAAATTTGCTTAATTGAGATGTGTCCCAAGAAAGCAATTTAAGACTAATGATACCTAATAGCAATAACTGCTGTTTAATAGGGATGGTAATTCTGCTTAATAAGGATACCATCAGGTAATTATGGCCAGGTCTAAACTGCTGACTTCTGTTGGCAAAGCTCGTACCTGTCAGGCATCCAAAGAGATGTGATCCTTGATCAACAACAACAGGAAAGCTTAAACATTGAATGCAAACTTTGTTATTGTAAATCTTGGTTTTATAGGATGCCCCACGTTGATCAATAAGATGATGCTGTCCTGTTGCCCTGCTGATTTAAAAATAAAAAGATTTAAAAAGTAAAAAAAAACTTCTTTAATTTTTTAATATATGTTTTAGCTTAAATACTAAGTTCTTTCTCTGTTTACCTCTGAACACATTGTACTCAGCTTATTAGTTGGATTTATACACACAAAGTGTCAGGATACGAACTCAAGTCCAGACCTAGAGCAAAAAACCCTTCCAGAATTAGAGCATTCTAGAGTTTTGCTCCAAATTTATGCTGGTGTTTAGGGTGTTTGTTTGCTTGATTGGGTTTTTGGTGGGTTTTTTGGGGATGGTGGGGGGGGGGTCTCTTTGGTGTTTTTTTGTTTGTTTGGCTTTTGGGGAAGGTTCTGTTTGTTTGAGTTGTTTTGTTTGTTTGTTTGTTTTTGGTTTTGTTTTTTTTCCTTGTTTTTTGTTTGTTTGTTTTGTGTAGGTTTTGTGGGGTTTTTTTCTATTGTAAAGTTATTCCATGCTGGAGATGGCTTTTAACTCACTTGCTCAAATCGATGATGCTCTGGTGCACAGGTTGCACAAGCTGGAACATCCAAATTTTGTGCCTTACAGTCAAAGAGCAATTGACTGATAGTGTGGCAGTCTTGCTGCAGCCTCCTGGAGAGAACATTAGGCATGAGGATCATTCCAATGCAGGGTACAGTTACTCTACCACTGTGTCCTCATTAATAAGGTCTGCTGTAATTTATCCCAGCTCATACACGTGCTCCTTGGGTGTCATTACATACAAAAGAGCTTCCCTTTGCTAAGGCAAAATGACCTTCATAAGCTCCACTTTCATTCTGTGCTCCTACACCTGCCAGTGTTGTTCATCAACCTCCCAGGATGAGAGATCAACAGAGAGCAGGAAGCAGTAGCACTGTGCCTAATACCCACCAATCAGCATCTTCACAACAGTGAACTCCTGCAAACATGAGAAACACCCACTGAAAAATAGCAATGAGAAATGCAGGGAGAAGGCTGTAAGACTTGACAAATATTTTCTATTTCCTTTGAGGTCACTGTAATCCAAAAACTTTTGGGAGTATTTCACTTAAATACAGTCTCCTATGAGGTAGGTATAATTTGTCTAAGAGAGAGAGAGAAGGTGGAAGGGTGGCTGGGGGAATGCAGTCTTCCAGCAACTAATATTATTATAGAGCACAAACAGGTATAATTCACTACCTCAGGCACCGAAGAGTCACAAGAGGACCGTGGAAGGAAATAGTTTGACAGTCTGTGAAACACTGACTCAGGAAAATGGAGTGGGCAACTGACAGTTTATACAGCAAATTTAGACATTTACTCTCATCAATCTGTACACAAAGAGGCTATAACTTATACAGGTCTATGAAGAAACTGTTTAATAGGATATATTTCAGTCTTTGCATTGTTGGCAAATTGTTCACACAGTGTTTCTAGTATTTATGCTTTTATAAGTAGGAACTCTGTACTGTCTCTCTAATTGAATATATCTATCTAATTGATATCCAGAGTAACGTTCTAGGGATACTCTTACAATTTTTTCAACATAGCTTTTTAAATCCTTTAAATTAGACGTACACAATCAAATATTTATGTGTCAATACAGATGTGTATGCATGTGTGTGTTTTGTAGGAATTATGTGCTCTTGAAAGGGCCATCGAAAAAGATGAGGACAAAATAAAAAAATAAAAAAAAAGATCAGTGAAAGGATCACAAATTACATATATGTCAAGAACTCTTCAGCGGTTTTCTTCCAATCTTGGCCAGAGTACCACGCATCTCTCATTACACAACTGACTATTTTAGCAGCTAACTAAACTCAGCTGTGCTGTGTTGACAAGTAGCTGGATAACACCTGGAAATGCTGGCTCTTCCTTAGCAATGAGAGAAGCTTGTTGTTAGTAAGTGTCTTTCAATCAGTAAATTTTAAAGAACATATCTGTAATCTCCTATTCCAAAATATATTCTTTTAAATGATCAATTTTTGGAGCAGGAAGGTATTATTTATTTTGTTACAGCAAAACTGTTAAATGAACCCTTGCTGTTACTGAGGAGAAAAAAAGAAATGTTCTTCCTATCTACAAAGGAACAGAAACACTGCTGCTGCTGTTTTCCCAATTACACTGTGTGCCCTGTGGCCTGCCATGGATATGACCTCAGCTGAGCCTCTGTTGACACTTCATATTCACTTCTCTTACAGAAGAAAAGAAGAATTTTCCACATTACTGCTGCTAGATGTTTTACACACAGGAGCCAGCACTATTGTCTATAACACACTGTTAAAAATAAGAAATTATGTTTAACATGAGTTGTAGGAGACAGAGAATGATGAGAAAGTCATGAGGAATTTCTGACAGGAAAATTAAAAAAGAATGGGAGTCCTATTTCCAAGCTATTTATAAATTTATTCTGTGCACATAGATTTTTAAATAAAGAGAACATACTGTAAATAGTAATGAAAAACTGTAGAGCTTTCTACTCCCTCAGGAAAAAAGAAAAAAAATCTAAATAAACAAGAATATTTAGAAAAGCTCCCTCCATGTTCTGGATATAATGTCTGTTATCTAATGCCTTTTCACAAGTGACATATTTATTAAACAAATCACATAATAGGTTGGTTTTTTTAATGGTGAAAAGAAATCTTCCATTTTCCTACCTGACATTTTACTGGTATGCCTTAAAGTTATATTCCTCTAATAACCACATTTTAGAGTTGTCTGCAGAATGCCTTGCCCCAGAAGAGGCAGAAGAGGCTTCTATCTCCCAGCTCCCAACATGTTGTCCACAGCAAGCACCTCCAGTGAGCAGCATCTCCAGGTCATGAAGCCCAAGGTCAGATACCAGTGGAGGAGAAGTGATCCCCAGTGCCACCTTGTATTTAAGAGGCAGCAAGTCCCATCATCATCCCACTAGAGCCAGTGGGACCTTGTTTTGAAACAAAAATCTCTTCTGACTACAAATTATGGAAAGCCTTAACCCTCAGTAAGAGGTAGGGCTTCCCTTTAAATTCTAGAGCATTGAACAAGATGAGGATGGGTTACAAGCTCTGTGAAGGTCAGCTGATGCAGCTGTGATGGTTCAGCCTCAAGAAGAGCTGGCTTCAGTGGCACTTGGAAGCAGTTCCCATATCTCCAGGAAGCAACAGACAAGATAGAGCCAGGTTAACCACAGAGATCAACAGAGGTAAACAAAAGATAATAATGATAAAAAAGCCAGAGTATGCTAAAATTGCATCTATTAAAAAAAAAAAAAAAAAAAAAAAAGAGAGAGAGAGAGAGAGAAATAATTTAAATAATTTTCTCTTTTTATCCAGTATTGTAATAGGTTTCCAATACAGCCTGCAAAATCTCATTTGTGAAGGTTGGAGGCATCCAAGTCCAGAGGTCTGAACTGAGTGTCCGCCTAGCTGTGAGCAGGAGGTTACAATAGAAACTTCCACAGGTGCCTTCCACATAAGATGATGATTTTCTGAATTTCGGTTTGCTAAGACACAACTCTTCCTTGTTTTCTACATGCCTAATCTTCTGCATTTTTACATGTATGGAAATACAATGAAAATAATTTTTGAAAGTCTTTTATGGCTAGTAAATAAACAAGTTAGAGTAAAACTGAATTAAGAATGTTTAGGAGAATAACTGAAATAAACACAAGATATGAAAGAAAGGGGACAGTCTAGTAGGAGAATAAGGAAAAAAACTTCTGTTAAGGATAGGGGAAAGAAAGCACTATGTTTGGGTCCTGAGCAACACTTTCACAAAAGCAAAAATGGAAATAGAAAAATGTGCAGTGAAAAAAGCAAAATGAAAATCACATTAACAAATAAGCAGAAATACACAAACATTTAACTACGATTTAATTGTGGGAATTGACTCAATGCTTTTTAAATTTTTAGAAGAAGATGATTGCTGATTGTAGTAATTTTAGGTGAGAAAGGGACAATACACTTGTATACCATCTTTAGTGTTCATCAGCCACTAGGTCAAGTAGCAGAAAAAAGAGGTAGGACTTCCCATGCCAGCCAGCTCCAGGACAGACCCATCACAGGACAAGGTCAAGCCTGTCAGCAACAGTGGCAGCACCTCTGGGATAATGTATTTAAGAAGAGAGAAAAAACCCAAAAACTGGAAAACAATGACTGCATCCAGAGCAGGGGAAGAGTGTGAGGAGTCCTCCCTCTAAGGAGGAAGGACAGAAATTTTGGGATAAACTGACTGTGGCCTCCATTTCTCATTCACCTGCCCCACTGGTAGGGAAGAGGTAGAGAATTCAGGAGCCAAGTTAAACCTGAGAAAAAGAGAAGGATGGTGAAAGGTATTTTAAGATTTGGTTTTATTTCTCATTATCCTCCTCTGATTTTTCTGTACTAAATTAAAATATTATGCCCAAGTTGAGTCTGTTTTGCCTTATGATGGTAACTGGTGAGCGATCTGTCCCTGCCCTCATATTGACCCACAAGCCTTTTGATAAATTTTTTCTCCCTGGTCCAGCTGACAAGGGGAGTGATTGGGTGGCTTTGGTGGGCACCTGTCATCCAGGCAGGGTCAACCCACCACACTTATATACCACAAAGGAAATTTAAAGTGCTTATGACCAGTGAATTTATTTTTAACAACAAAATCTCTATAAAAAGAGCTTTGCAATTTTCTGCATCATTCAATTTCTAGGAAAAAGATCTGGGAAATGTTCCCACAAGAAGAGGAGGGCAAAGCAGACTTATTCAGTATAAATGACTCTCCATTCACTGCATGTTTTCAGAGTTCCCTTTTGAATCTTATCAAGGGGGGCCCTAGCTTCCAGAGTTAGAACCTTTCTCTGTAGTTTACAATGTGATCCTGGATGAGCAAATATAACTCTTGCTCCAGATACTGTGACTGAGACGAGCCATTCAATAATTTTTTTTTTCACATCCTATCAGAACACACTTTTTAAAAATGTGAATTTGTCCCACCCAGATGCAGCTATTCTAGTGTTAGAGTTTGGATCCTGCATGCCTTTTCAAAGGAAACACCTTCATAATTTCTTCTTCCTACACCTCCTCTGTCTCCACATTGTGAACCAATCTCATGAACTTGATATGTTTCTGATGGGAGGTAAATGGGAATATCTGCTTAAGAAGTACATCTAGGATATTCCCACTGCTGTGTCAGTTTGTTAGGCCAGATTAGTGCTTGCCTTGAAAATAAAACAAACAAACAAACAAACAACCCCAACCAAACAAAAAACAACCTCACACTGATAAAAAAAAAATTCTCGCATTGAATGTCATGTACATATGATGTCTTGTTCTGTCCTGGACAGTAACACACATACAGCAAATCAGTCCAGAATTAGGCTTGTTTTAAAGCATTAAATTGCCAAGCAATATATTAGAACTAAAAAGAAATTAAAGTCCTAGTCATAAAACCTAAATCAAGAAAGACAGTATAAAGATTCTTAACTGTTTTGCAATACTGGATTTAGCAACTGAACCATTAAAAAAAACAAAACAAAACAAAACAAAAAAAAAAGCAATTCCTGTGAGATTGAAAAGAACCAATCATCATAAATTACTAACTTGTGGAAAATCTAAGGACATGAGTCTGTGCATCAGATCACCTCCAGGAACACTATAGTAGTAGGTATAATACTGTCTCAATGCACACCAACATATGATCGAGAGCAATTTAAAAAACACAGAAAACCCCAGCAGTCACTAATTCCCATCTGTATGTAATTACTTGAAAAATATATGGACAAGTTTGAATCATTCAAGCCACTGATGTTGTCCATGATCAACCATTCTTAATAAACATACATAATCAGGAACTGTTCTGCTTTCTTAGCAGTGAGCTTGTAGAATTATCTGCAGAGACAAAAGCAGTAACAGGAAGAGAATATAGTATGCCCTGTGGAGTATTACTAGGCAGTACATTCATTAAACAGCTCTTATGATACCATAAATGCTTTAGTCATAAGAACCAAACATAAAATCCCAGACTTCCTAATACTCCAATAGGGACTACTTTGCTTTTTGCAATATACAGTCCTTCTTTTCAGAAAAACATACCAGTACCTATTTCTCTACTAATACAACCGGTTTTGCTATGCAATATGCTCAGAATACTGAGCTTTTTATACTTTAGATTTTCGTGGTAAGACATCTAAATCATTCACCTAATTAAACCTATGTTAACAAAATATCTCATGGCATTATAAGGGAACAAAATTCTGAAAGGAATTATGGAATTGCAATGCTGTAACAGTCTAGAGCTGTTTTGCATATAGTGTTACAGGAAATTAAACTGGTTCCATATTTTGCAAAGGCAATACAAAAATTATCTCAACCTGAAGAGTAAATGGAAAAACACAACTGACTCACAACTGGAGTAGATTCTTCTCTTGTCTAGACAACAGGTAAGTGGTGACTGAGGATAGGATATTTACTTAGGAGATTATGTATATAAGGAGTACACTGATCTGTAAGAAAGAGCATGTAATGGACCAAATTTGCATAGATAATCTCAGCTAATACTCATTTTTTCTTGTAGAAAATCTACAGTCTAGCAGAAACTGTTATGCATGTGGTTAACCACATATTTTACACTCAGATTTGACCACTACACACAACATTTCCATTAGTCCTTTAAGGTAATGTTCATTACTTAATCAGTTACCATTTAAAATAAAAAAAGACTGACCAATTGAAATAGAGAAGAAGTGTTTAGACTTTGGAAACTTACAAAACAAAAATCAACATATAAAACATAAATATATAGATATAAAAAAACATCTGAAAGTGTATTAAATATAGACACTATCTACTCATCCTGCAGTTTAGTGTAGGTTTTGGCCTAGCATGCAACAGTCAGTTTACATGTGTCTGTATTAACTTTCAAGATCCGGCAGCTTTAGTCTCTGATCCCCTTTCTAGTCCCATCCCTTCAAACAGGCATGTCCTTCACTTTGGGAGTGTGGATAATAATACAGCTGAAGAGAGTAAGCTTTACTATCTCTGAGTGTATGCATTAGGGAGTTTAGCAAGTGCATTAAAAAAAAAAACCAAAAACAAAAACAAAACCACTCAAAAAACTTCCAGAGTTTCAGATCACAATGTTATTCAACACTCATTACTTTGTTCTTTTCAGATCTTCTGTTGCATTGTTTTATGATTTCAAGTCAGAGTCAGGGTATTTTGTCTGGATGGTTTGTATTTCTGTTATTCTTTCAGAAGGCACAATAGACTTCATCACTTTGAGGGGTTCTGCATCAACTGGAAGCAGAGGTTATAACAAATATAGTGATATTAAGCACATCTACCACTTCAGGAGGATTCACTTTTGGACTGCTTCCAATACCCTGACCAACAGGGTGTCAGGTTGTAGCTCTGACTCTCAGGGTTTCTAGGACTGTTGTTTGTTTGTTTGCTTGTTTGTTTGTTTTACTACTACATTTGTATTGTTAATATTCCTAGCAAAGAACTGTTATTCCTATTCCCAAATCTTTGCCTGAAAGCCCTTAATTGCAAAATTATAATTTGGAGGGGGTGAGGGGTTTACATTCTCCATTCTAAGGGAAACTCCAGCTTTCCCTGGCAGATACCTGTCTTTCTGAACCAAGACAACATAATTTTAGAATATGAAAAATTAATAGTTGGGAATTAAAAAGGTTGAAAAATTCCTATATGGAAATTGTAGTATTAGAATTTGCAGTTGCTTTCAATAAACACATTAAAAACATATTGTAGTCCCTGTTGTAGGATGGAACAGTTGATGCCTGTTTCCAGGGCTCTCTTCAACAATCTTGTTTTTCTTTGACCTGCAAAGGATATATCATGCAGACAACTTCCCCCAAGAGACATTGTTAAGTTAATATTCTCAACTGCTGTGGGAATCAGAAACTCCCTTGTTTTTTCTTACTTATTTTTCCTCTATTCCTGTATATTGAGGAGACTGGGTGTTCATTAGAGACACTGGTATCTTGTTAAGGTTTTCAGAGATTTTAGCTGTACTTGACATGTATTTATGCTTCCATTCTTTTATTCAAAAGGTGTCATCTGGCATTAATTCTTTTCTGGTTGTACCTCATGGGCCAGTCTTTTAAGGAGATTTTTTTTTATTATTATTATGAGAGGGGAAAAGTGTTGCAAATCAGTGGTCATTGTGCAGATATCTTGTATGAAGGTTTTTTGGAGGAAAAGAATTATGAAACCTTGCTCAAATTTTACTCTGAATATTTTTATAGGATTTTAAAACAACTGAAAATTGAATAATTTCTCTATGTTTCACTAGTCATATTCCAGCTGATCAACTTTACGCAAACTACACCTTTTGAACATGGGAAATGTTTCTTGAGTATCTTTGGGATTACTGGTATTATTTACCCTATCATTCCCCTCTGGGCCTTATCACTCCCAGAAGTCTGCTTTTATATGGATCCGAGATGCCAGGAAGATATAGCTTGACTTATCAGTTCTAATACTGTAGATGTGAAATGACACATAAAAAGAAAGTAAAGAAAGTCTCTACAATGCGTGCAATTATCACTTCTCAGTGGAGGGTCACTGTATTTCAGGACAATGGTCATCACTCAAGGCCCATGTAATACCTGTGCCCTGAAAAAAAGCACAAAATTACGAGTCTGTGATTTTCTGATTTTGAAGGTTTTCTTGAATACTTCCTAAGACAAGGTAGTTGCAGATTGCCACTCTTTGTTTCTTTGCCACTTTTGATTTTAAGAGTGATTAAAACAGTTTCTACTCTTTTATATATTTTCATAAGTGATATTTAAATATAAAAATAATATTTTAATAGATGATTAGAATAGACTATTTCAGTTGGAAGGGACTTAAAATGACCATTTAGTATAGCTGCCTATTTACATATAAATTACATCTGTATGTTTGTCTGCATTTTTATCTGCACATAAACATTGTTTTCAGTCAGGATTATCCATAGTTATTTATTCCTAGTTAAATGATATAATATATTTCTTTTTATTATGTTAATCTACTATTCATAAAATAATAGCCTAGAATATAAGTTTTGTGACTAAGCTATTTTCAGGTTTTGTCCAATTGACTTCGGTGTTCAGTGCTTCACTAAGTCTCTACAAAACCAGTCATAGTTGAGATATTTCTTTATGTGCACCCTTAAGCATTGTGATATTTTCACTCACCAATTTTTTTGGGGTTTTTTTGGATTTAGAACACCTTCCTGACTTTCATTCTTTGGATGCGTTGCAAATAGTAAGATACAGACAATATTTGGGTAGATTTAGAAGAAGAGAACCTGGATTTGGTAAACCTACCAAAATGCAGAAAGGTAATGCCTTGTCTTGAACTTGAGGTTTGATTCAATTTGGAGACAAGACTCAGATTGAGGCCAGAACAACAAATTCCCAGGAAATGCTTTAGAGCACTTGCTAGCATGTTGAAAAGAGAAATCCTCAGTGCTGTGAAGAGAAAGATGAGAGCGCATAAGAACGATAGTAGCACATATTTTTGCTTTATTTTGGCAGGACACTAATTTCAAGAAGATAATAGAGTGGCAGGTTGCTAATGAGAGCTTGAACAGTAAGACCTAGTTTAAGCCATTTAAAAGGTAAAAGTTAGTCATTGGGCTTTATCTAAAAGAAAAATAACTGCAGAGATATGGAGTGATACTCTTGTTGTGAGTCTTTTGAGGGGGTGCTGGGGGAGCAGGGGGTGTTTAGCCTGGGAAAAAGGAGGCTCAGGGGTGATCTTATCACTCTCCTCCTCTGAAAAGAGGTTGCAGCCAGGTGGAAATCAGCCTCTTCACCCAGGCAACCAGTGAGAGGACAAGAAGAAATGGCCGCAAGCTGTGCCAGAGGAGGTTCAAATTGGACATCAGAAAGATTTTTTTTTTTCACTGACGAGGTGGCTAAGCATTAGAAGAGCCTGCTCTGGCTGGTGGTGGAGTCACCATGCCTGGAAGTGTTCAAGGAATGACTGGACATGACACTTGGTGCTACAATTTACTTGACATTGTGGTGTTCAGTCAAAGGTTGGCATGCATCCTGGAGGTCTTTTTCAAGCTTAATAATGCTGTGATTTTATTCCATGAATGGAAAATTGAGGTCACCTCACAAATTAATTAGAAAAAGGACAGGTGACGGAATTAAGTCAACTGGATAAAAAAGAAAAATGTGGTTATCATATGAGATAAAAGGAAACAAAATAGAGTTTGAAGTTGTGTCAGAATACCAAGAAAAAGGAAATTAAGGGTGTGTATGTAGACATTGATCAAGACAATATTGGCGGGTGTCCAGCATGAAATTGGTTGGAAGTGGGAGAAGGAATAGGGTCTTGAAACACATTATATTTGAACAAAAATAAAATTGTAGAACAATGTATTATAAGCCAAATTAGAAATGCCTCTCCTCTATTAAATTTCTTCATATCCTACGTGCATTTTTCAATTATTTGTAGACTCTGCAGAGGTTAACTATCCTTGCTCCAATTTCCCCTGCCAGGTGTCTGCCTTGAGGCAACTTCATGAGGTTTCCAAAAATACACTCTGACCATTTATGAGAATAAGAAAATATGTTGCTTTGCTATTGATAACAAATTATTACAGTTATTTATTGAAAACGCTTCACTTTTTCAAGCTCTTATCTTCCATGTTATGCATTGAAATTTTGCAAAAATGTTTTTCTGCAAGTGATATGGTCACTTTCTTTTTTTGCTGTAAAAAACTGATCACATTTGGACTTGCCATAAATTTCTGGAATTCTCATAGAAACAATGACTCATAAGGGAAATCTGGTACAGCAAATTTAGTTTAAAAACTGAAAATCATGACTGGAATTTCTGTCTGAGTGAAAAGGAATATCTAAAGCTGGATAAGACTTGATGAGCCAAAAAACTTAAAATGAGAGCCTTTAAAAGAAGGATCTGAAAGGGCAAATACAATGAGTGGAAAGGGTGTGAGAGACAAAAGCTGAGAGAGAGGAAGGTATAACAGTTTTGGGACTATGGGACACAGAGGTTCTGGGTACCAAAGGTAGGAAGAGGGCATCTGTTAAGTAGAGAAGAAAAATTGTAAGAGAAGTAATCAGACCCACAGGCTATTGCAGAAGTTACCTAAAAATAACTGAAGGGTATAAGAGACCTGTACATCCTTTTAATCAATCTCCCTATATTTTTGCTATGTGTTTTTTCTCTCAATGGTTTTCTTTCCTGCCTGCATTATAGAGGTTTTACTGGTAATTGGAGTGCTGCAAAAAGTTTACAAAAGCAACAGAAAAGTAAAATGTGTGGACTCTATAGAAGAAAAAATTGATGGGGTGAAAAAAGATGGGAGCAAACAAAGAAAGGAAAAGGAGAGAGGAAGACAAGAAAGGATTGAAATGGGAAATCTGAGGAGGGAAAAATGGAAACAGTAGTCATAAGAGTGACATAATTATTTAGGTTGGAAAGGAATTTTGAAGATTACCTCTACTGAAAGCAAGGACAACTTTGAAGTTATAGCAGGTTACTCAGTGCTGTGTCTACTTAAGGTTTTTAAATCTCCAGAAATGAAGGCCCAAAATCTCTCTAGGAGCCTGTTTCTAGACAGGCTCCTTACCATTCATAACCACTCAGTAAGAAAATATCTTTTTTCTTTATATCCAGCAAGAATTTCCATTGGAGAATTAATTCCCTTTGCTTCTTACCTTTGCATGGAGGAAGGACCTCTGGAATGGGTGTGTGGTTTTTTTCCTATCTAAATCCCTTGTAGGCAGAGGACATTTATCTCCTCTCCTCTCCTCCCATGTGCTCAAGCCCTTTAACAATCTCATAATCCTTTTGCTGTATTTGCATTATTTCACTTGTACTGCAGAGACCAAAGCTGGACATAGTACTTCAGATGAGGCCTCATGAAGTCAAAGAATAATAATTTGTCATAGAATAATTTATTACTGTGGTTATGTCCATAAAATAATGTTAGACGTAAGATTCTAGAGCAGTGTCAAAACCACTGCAACTCACTATCAAAAATAGTAAATAATCACAATGAAAGGACCCTGAAATTGGAAGTTCAACCAAACAAGGATAAAAAAAAAAAAAATCTGCATTTAAAATATCAGAAATAATCAGTGATTCACAAACCAAACTAAAAAATGTTTTAAACTAATCTAAATTTTGTTTTGGTGAAACCTTTTCAACTAACTGTGAAAAAGAAGAAAGAATTTCTCTTCTAGACTCCAGACTGTGTCTGCAGAATCTATGCAACAAGAAACATAGGTAAAATGGGAAAAAGAAATTACCAAGGGGCAATGGAGTCTCTTCTTCTGAAACACATGTAAAAGGAGTTTTGAGCTGAAAATTGCTGGGTCAGAAATTAACCTGGAGCCTCACAAAGCTGTTTCTCAAAAAATCACTTTTTAGTTTGGGATAAGAATTCAAGTACCCTTACTAGGAGTGATATAAAAATGAACTATGTCTGAATAAATGGCAATGCTGAGGTTCACCTGATGAGCAGAGGATAAAAAAGCCATATGTTTGCACATAGCTTCACAACATTGTGGGCTTGGACATTTAAATCTCTGACAACCATGTATTTAGAAAATAACAGACCTAAATTTCACCAAATGTTCAAAAAGAGGAATAACATGGTGATATCAGCACGCATTGCAATAGGCCAGCTGGCCTTTGTCTCTTTCCTGCTTTTGTCTCATTGTCTGTTGGCAGTGTCACATTTCAAATGAACTATTTTAATTTAAATACTTGAAAAACTGAATATATGTTCCCTGGTCATCACCCACTAACAGAATTCTAATTTCCAAAAGTGCATCTCTAAATACATCCTTTATATATATATTTTAAAAATTACTGGAATGTAATGCTTCTTGAGAGACAACTAACAGCAAGCACTGAAGCTTAAAGTGATGTGACAAACATGGCAGCATGCTGTGGTAAAACAATTGAAGCTTGTAATTAATTTCTATCTTTAAATTCCCATCAGTAATGCTTTGTTGGAAGACTCTGACAGGGTGGACCTATCAAGAGGGAGATTTTCAGTTGCAAAAGTTACAATATTGTTTGCATATTTACTGTGGGAACCACCAGATAATGATTCACAACAATACTCAAGGAATACACAGACCTGTGCACTTAATGAAATCTCCACAGTATTAGTATTCCTTATGAAACATATTTAATATTATGGGGGCAAGAATCGCCTTTGTGTTTCAAGTCAATGGAAGGCAGGAAAAACACCTTGTAACATTCAATTCAGAGTTATAGAAAGAAACCATAAATAGGTCACTGTAAACATTGTTCTAGGGATTTCCTTCATGAATCTCATCAGGTTGCAACAAGGCTCAAGTGAAAGCTCTCTGAAAAAGGAGACAAATATACTGACAGACACAGAATTTCAATTTAATTTCTATTCCACAAGAGGCCAGCTATGAACGATTCCCAATGTGATTTTCCGTTGAACACAGTGCTGCTCCCTACCCTTTGTAACAATAGGGAAGAATGTGAAGCCAACATCTTGCTCCAAGTGTCAAATCTCCCATGGCAATGCAAAGAAAAGAGACTAATCAAGTAAAAAAAATACATTCTATTTTCTTATTAGAAATGTTTGAGTTACAATTTCTTATTTATTTTAAATGGCATAATTCATAATGTGAAAGAAACTTTATACGTATACATATATATACATGTTTGTGTATTTATATTATATATATATAAGCATATAAGCTTAAAAAAAAACCCAAAAAGCAAACACTCACTTAGAGGTTCATTTTATTTGTTCAAAACTCAAGATGTGAGGAAATATTTGAAGTTTCCATCTACTGTTCAACTGTTTTTTTTGTTTGTTTTCTTTGATTTTTCCAAAAGAATGTGGATATCAGAGTTCACATCTTTCCAAATACAAGCTGGAATTAATGGAGTCTAGAGTCAGAAAGATGATAATATAGTCTTTTGAGCTTCCTGGATCCTTGGGCATCTTTGTGTTGCATGTTTTCTTTTATGCTCATAGAGGTTTCAGAATTGTTGTAGCGATGGCTGCCTATCCAACACAAGAGGTGTTAGAGAAGCCAAGATTTAGCCAGAACAGTTCTGTATGTAGACTTTCTGGGGAGGAAAGCCAGTGCAGTCTTTCTCAAGTATTTGATGTGACATACAACATAGCTTGATGGGGCCTACAAACCCAAATTTTGCTAGTATTGCTTATTTTTCTCCATTGTGTATAAAGGCCGTTTGAACAAAAAGCTCTTACCCAAACACTGTGGTTAAAGTAGGTTAGGAAAATTTTATAGCTGAAGTCTTGTACCACAAAATTGTTCATGCAGGATCTCATTGCACAGTACCCTGTGTGACATTTTGGAATATCTAAGGTTACTTGTTTCTACATCTCTCTTGGAAGGTTGCTTGGAATGGCGTCATCCATTACTCCCTCTCCCTATTTCCATCCAGGCATATGTTTATGCAATATGTTCTTGAGCACCATCTGCTGGTACTGTTTCCACATCTGAAATATACACAGTCTTAAAGCAGGCTGATAATATTTCCTCTGGACTCAGTAATCTGGTATTCAGCCACCTTGGTGCAACAGAGTAATGTGGTATTTATGCAAGTGATCTGGTCTGATACCGAAAGGAATGCTATTCTTAGCTGGAGAATGAGAAGAGATAATATTTCCTAATACATAACTGTAACAATAAGGGAAAAGCTTACAATTAGCATCTCTTTATTCATCTCCTGAAATGTAGTAGAACTCATCTTCTATTTAAGACTACCTGCATAGTCAAAAAGGAACTGCAATTTAAAGTTATATTATTAAGGATACCTAGAGTTTCATTTCAAATAGTATAGTTTAGTTCAGGGAAATAAATATTAAATACTTTTCCAACTGTGAAGGAAATTATTATGCCAACTTTATAGCAAGAGAAGTGATATGCCTGTAAAAAATGCTGATCTTAACCTGTTGACAAGTCTGGTTAAAATGTGCTTTTAGTATAACAGTCAGTGTTGCCCCAGAAGACCTCTGCTTGTAATTTATTCATTCTTATTTCAGAAAGAGAGGGAGTCTATGTTGAGAAAGGAATAATACACTTTTTAAAATTCTGTCTCAGAGCTGCTAGCAAGAACTTTGATTTATTAAAACTGAAATAAATTCAAGCACCTAAAATTGGTGTCCTCAGCAGTTGTATGACTTGTTACTCCCATTTTAGATGCCTGTAGCACTGAAACTATGCTCGCTATTTTCTCATCCCTACAGCTCTGTTCTCACACTGGAAGTGTGAAACTACAAATCCAGAATGACAAACTATTTGTGATTAAATTTTTGGATAACTCTCCCTGCCATATTTGTACATGGTTAAGTAAAATATATAGCCTATTGCTTAAAAAAAAAAAAAAAAAAAAAAAAAAAGTGAAGATCTGTGATTTAAGCGGAGGCTTCTTCACTTCTTTGGCACAATGGAACTGAATTATGAGATCATTTCTAAATGCTGTAGTAGGGTTCTTACTGATAGTAAAAGCATTTTCTTCCAGGATCTAGAATGACATATTCAAACTACTTGCTGCAGTCCTAGTGTATAAGATATATATTACCCTGTATCTTAGGATTGAACCAGAACTCCATCTTTCTCGGTACACAACAGGAAATTTTTAGAGTTACAACAGGATATGAATAAAATTATACAGCTTAGAGTTTTCAAGAACTGGAAGCTGGCACTCTGCTCTTTTTATTTCCTGTGGAAATATTTTTCATAAATTTGTCTAGTTGTTTTTTGAATTATTTATGTTTTGGCCTTCATAACATTTTTTTTGGTAATGAAACCCAAAGTACAGTTACATGTCGGTAAAAGACTTACTTTTCAATTATTTTAATCCTCTTGCACCTTAACTTTTTTTTGTTTCCTTTTCCAGTCTTCTACTGCAAACCATTGAACAAAATTTTTGTTCTTTTAAGACCATTCATAATTTCATTGGTTTCTGTGGTATGCCCATTCCTCATCATTGCACATAAGAACATTACACATCTGATGATTCCCGTGTCCTTTCCTGCAGAACCTCTTGTGGAAGCTTTCCTTCCTGCACTATATCCTGAGCCTTTTTTGTGTGCGGATCTACTTGTTTTGTGCCTTTTTTTCATGTGCTCTGACTGCCTGTGGCCTACTGCCTGATTGCAGGTACATAGTGATTTTCCTCTTTGTGTCTGTATTTGTGCACCACACATTCACACGCACTGTTGTAAAATAAAACTGAACAGATCAGTAGTTGTGCAGTTTACAAATGTGAATATTAGAAAGTTGAGTTTCTATTTCCTCATCTTCTCCCATTCCTCTCCATATAATTTCTTTTGTCCAAAGTTTTTTTTTCTCACTGATACATTTCTGGTCCTGTTGCTGGTCAGTGTGAGTTATACAAAGATCCAAGCTGCCTGCAAACTAAATCTCAGGTATCAGTACATTTAAAAGGCCACTCACGACACCTGCAAATATATCCTTTCTCTAAGAGATTGCCATCTTTTCATTACTCCTGCATTTCTGTTACTACTACTCTGTTGTAGTGCTATGAACTTTTGAACTTTGGTTGGGTAAAACATAATAAAGCCAAAATTCATCATTTATTCATACTTTGTGGATCATAAAATCAATACCATAGTTCAACACGGGTGGGGGCAGAATTTGTTCTGCTAAAATCAAAGCAAAACTGAATGTCAGTGGCAAATGAGCACACCCAAAAAAAAAAAAAAAAAAAAAAAAGAGTATGTTTTTAAAGGGAAAATCAGAATGACTTCTCAACATTCTCACTCAGGTACGGCCCTCTGCAGAGCACACACACAGCTATTGGAAAGTGCCAGACATTCATTGGCACTTGATGGAAGACTAATTTATCTTTAACTGGGTGTCCTGGTTGTTTGGAGGCCACTGACATCTGTGAGTCACACCGTGCAGAGCAGAACATGGATGCTTTGATTTATTTTTTGTGGCTGAATGTTTTCAGCAAGCTGAGAAAAACAATGTCAGAGTAATCTTTATATGCTTAACTAATTTGTAACACTGATTGATAGCCGTGCAACCAGGATCTCCTAAATGTGAAATGATGTGTCTCAGTGGAGTTTTAACCTGTAAATAAAGCGAAAAGCAATTAATGAATTAAATTTGCATTCTGTCCTGAGAGAGTGAATCACGTTTGTTAAATTCCATGTGTATCCTCCTGTTCAAATGCAGATCAAAACAAGCCAATTTACATTGTTCAAGACTTTATTGTTCCCTGTGGCTTTTATAACATATTTAGGAAAGAAAAATAGTCCAACTCCCAAATATTTAAAGCAACATTAGAGGACTTTTATATAGAGTCATATATAATACTCATATGCTTCTGTCAATTATTTCCTAATGACAGTCTTAGGATATTTATTTTTGTTGTTGGAGAACTAAGACATTTATTCTCTGTGAAAACTGCCAGGTTCATACTGATAACATCCTTCTGAAATTTTACAAAATGTTTCTAAAAAAAAAATGCATATTTTATTTTAATTGTGACTGTTAATAGATTTTTATCTACTGTGGTGGATGTCTCACTGTCCCATGACTTAACAAATGCTCCCTGACTTTTGTGACCACATCTGCTGTGGATGTCAGTAACTCATGGAGGTAAAGCACTTACTGAACATTTTTCAGCATCACTTCACATTGCAAGCACAAATTTGATTACTATAATTACCCGTAACATTTTTCTTAGTTGTTTAGTTTTGGTCTGAAATGGATGGTGAAAGTTTTAAGAGTTAGAGACAACAGAGAAAAGACCCAAGAATCAGGCTTTTATTGTTTCTTTTCTGTTAGTTACTGCCTCTCATTTCATAAGCATCACCTGAAGAATATCAAGAGAGAGGAGAAGTGAAAAACGTGAATCATTGTCAGACATGCTCTGGCTGCACTGGGACCACAATAATGATCACATAGTTATGCAGACATGTTTATATTCAAACAAATGGAAGCTGAGTAAAAAATCTGCCTCCAGATGAAAGACTAAATTCAATTTTTCATGCAGGGACTCTATTGTTAGAAAACTTGAAGTACACATAAAACAGCAGGTGAAACTACTTATCCTATCTTGGTGAAAATCACTTTTAGCATGAGTACAGCTCAGTCCTTGCTGATGAAAATAGAGATCAACACAGCCACTATTTTCATCATCATGGTTTGATCTAAACTCTTCCTATAAATGAGCATCATCCCTAATGATGTTCCCTCCTTTGACTTTCTATAAGGGCGTGTAGTGATAGTAATGGAATAATGGTTTTAAACCAAAAGAGGGTAGGTTTAGATTAGATATAAGAATGAAATACCTTTTACCTCAGGTAAGGGTGGTGAGACACTGGAACAGATTGCCCAGGGAAGATGTGGATGCCTCATTCCTGGAAATGTTCAAGGCCAGATTGAACGCATCTTTGAGCAACCCAGTCTGGTGGAAGGTATCCCTGCCCATGACAGAGATGTTAAAACTAGATGACAACCATTCAACCCAAACCATTTTGTGATTCTTCAGTTTGATGGGGTTTCTGGCAGGCTACTCTTCACAAGACACTCCAGCATCTGTATGGCAGCAGGCAAAATGTTCTTTGTATTTTGCATCTGATGCAATAGGTAGGGAGACATTAAGTGATTTGCAAAGGATCTCTTTCAGCTCATGGGACAAGAGAGGGTTTCTCAACAACTGATTGCACAGAATCTGGTGAGAGTCTCTAGGAGAGGGACTGAAGTGTAACTGAAATGTTCACAGAATAAAGTGAGGGGAAAAATACTCAGCTTCATTTCTTTTCAAGTGTCGTGTTTACCTGTTTCCTAGAGATTCATGACTGACACTAACAATCTCTTGAGGCAGCTGACACCTTGTAGAGGTTTTAGAAAGGGTTTCCACTGTCCCTAACATTGATTAAAGTTCACGCCCAATAAAGCAGAAAGCCTGAATCAGTGAAAGGTTCAGCATGGGCTAGGAATACCTACTCTTTGTGTGCTGAAGGAGATGATGTAAGTGTGTCCACATTCCTCCTCAAACTCTCCTAGAGCACCCACAGGAGATGTGGGAGACATTTTCCTTCATGACACCGTCACTGATGGCTGATGATGCACCTTTTGGGATATGTGATTAAAGGCTCACCTGCCTAGGCTCAAAGGGGCAGAAGCACGGTGCCGTTTGGGGAAAACACAATAACCCAGTCAGGGAAAGATGTCTCATTAGGGATGTTTAAGAAGATGTCATAAGACTCACATATGGGGTGTTTAGAGAAGAATCAAATGAAAAAAGGAAAGGATGGGAAGAACTGAGTGGGAAAAAATAAAAGGTTGGCTGTGAATAGCTGGCAGGTCAATACACTTGTTTGGCCATTCCTTGTGCCTGGTGTCTGCAGTCAGTCCTGGATTCCCTCTATAATCCATTCTTACCTCTCTTCCTGTGTGAGGGGTTCTGCCACTGGAGCAGGAGCTCCAGTGCAGCCACTGGAGCAGGAGCAGGCTCATACCAACAGTGCATCAGCACACGGAGTGACTGGGGAGCGTGCACTTTGTGGGCCAGCCCATGGTTGTGTATGATGCTGTCTCTGGGAGAGAGACAATTGGAGGAGCTGGATACTAGAGGGACCAGGGCACAGAAGTATGCAAAAGTGTCTCTTAGTTGACATCCTGGACCCCATGATCTCCTTGTCAGTCAGCCAGGATGTCCTGGATTTGGCAGCCCCTAAACATTATCTATACGAATGCATAGCCACAAATGAGAAGCAGCAATATCAGGAAAGGGATATGGAGTTCTGAGTACCTCCATCACTTTTTGGCATGAAATAACAAGACTCCTTCAGCCCTAGCAATTCACTGCACCTAGAGAACGTAGAGGTATGTGAAGAGATCCTTAGGGACACGTCTTCAACCCAGCTGATGAAAATTCTGCTTAGTAACCCCCTTAGAGAACTCAAACCCCCCAGTTCAGCTGCTCACCATATCTATCTATGAGAGGCATCATACATTTTTCAAATCTTGTTGAAGCTACAGAAATAATAGCCTTTATCCTATCTGTATAGATGCAATCTCTTTTACATTGTATATCTTTACATTGTATACACAAGGTGATGTAAACCAATTGTCTGAAAAATGTGTGGCAATTAGTCTGACTGCTGCCTAGGAGAGATCCATACACATAGTGTAATGAAGGTTCACAGTAAAATTGCTGATTATTTCTTTTATTGCAGTATGAAAGAGACAGGCCAGCACTTTATCTGTGAAGATTTTGATTTTATGACATTTGTGATGTGCAAGTAGGTTATAAAGGCTATATGTGGAGACAAAAGCACATTGAAAGGGTTTCTTTTTGCTTTTTCAAAGGAACTTCACCTAACAATTCCATACAGCATGCAGCTTGTGTAGATGGAGGAAAATCAAGAATTCAAGGCATTCCCATTTGGTACAAGAAAATGTACATTCTTACTACTTTGTGCCTTTCCAAGGCAATTACATACCATGAATTGAGTTTCAAGGTTGGTCACCTCCTGCAATTCTATCAGAAGCGTTGTGGTATTTGTCATTTATTTTTTAAACCAACTCCTACAGTCTAATAATTATATGTGAATCTCTGGTCTGATTTTGAAACATATGTCTTTTAGCTCACCAGACTGTAGCAAAAAGTCTGAGCAGTCAGTCTCATCTTGGAACAGCAAATACTCATTCAAGGAAAAGACTCCAAACTTACCAGCAGATCTGCCTTTAAGTGCTGTGATTTGAAGGACAAATCATATTTGGAATAAAACCCACCACCAAAACCACAAATAAAACCCCCTCACATTATTTTATTATTTGCTTCACAATAGCAAGGTTTATATACACCAGGGACCCCAGGTAGTATTTGCATAGGCAAAGGGTCACTAACAGAGTCATGTTGTGACTGTAATAGGACATAGCAGACTATGACATGTGCATCTCATGACTTCACTATTTGCTTCTTGGAAATATTTGCTGTTCATAGAGTGGCAGCTAACTGCAGAACTCAGCCAAGCAGTGCAGAGGTGGTGACAGTGTGTCCCATTGTCCAGTGAAATTGAACATAGCAGCTGTTTTTAAATAAAAATTGGAAATAAATAATTCTTTTATCCACTAGACATAGAAATAATGGCCTGAATTTTAAGAAAAGGGATATTTAGCTTGTAGACAGACACTATGTAAAGATATGAATACAGCTCCTTATGTTTCTGTCTCCAGTTCTTTCTTTTTACTGCTCTTCTATGGAAGAAGCCCCACATCAGAAGAGATGGGCCAGAAGTGTGACACCTCCTCAACCCCCCTGATTCAGACTAGATGCTTGGTTCAAACTACCTCCTACAAATGCTTGACTTTACACCATGAGTTTTTAGGAGGTACTTAACCCAGCTATAGTCTCTCTCTCATCTGATGTAGTTGCACTGAATAATTGAAGAGTTTTGGCTGATAAGTCCCAGAAGATTTAGTTGTTGGAAATGTACTGGCCCCACAAAAAGGCATTACTAGAGTTTCTGCATTAACCTCAAAGTTCTCACCTGTGTCCATCAGGCTGAACTGCTACAAGTCTGTCCTAAATGATAACACCTTCAACTGCTGAAAGTAATCTGCCCAGGCTCTGAGACTTTTAATAATTACATTAATAGTATCAGCAGCTCCAGACAGACATGCTCAGGTTGTATTTTCAGGCTTTGCTTTGCTATATGGAAAGGCAGAAGAATTTTTCTTTCTGTAGCAAAAGGCTGCTGACACTTTAATCCTATCCTGCTGCTGGGAGAGCTTGGGCTCGGAAAGCTGGCTCAGAGGATGGACCTCCATGAACTTGTGCATTCAACACAAGCTTCCTGCCCTCATGCACATGGTCCTTCCTCATACTCTCACAGAACCTGCACATTTTCACATTTTTCACTGCACAGTGCTGTAGTGGCTATACCTCTATAGCATGCTCAAATGCCATTAAACCTCCTAATCTGGTGATTGACTCGCCCTGGAAGAGGAGGGTTGGTGAAAGAGGAAAGTGTTCATTGCCCTGTATTGCTCCTAAGCCCCGCAACTTCTTCAGGGATTTCTCACTAGAAGTAACCCAAGGGACATCCTCCAGATGCCACATAGTTCTGTGCATCCTTGTTGTTGTATAACTTGGCATGCTAGATCCATCATGTCCTTTAATGCGTGCCTCGTCGCCCAGCCACATCCACAGAAAGTGAGGAAAATCAAGAGCTGGTAAATATTTCACAGTTTTATGCTGGCAATGAGACACAAAAGTAATCTCCAATGCCCTTCTCAATATGTAAGAGCCCTTCACTACTGGTGTGAAAAAATACATACAGAACTATCAAAGATGGCATTTTATTCTATCTTTTAGGCAGTCTTCAGAAATCCAAATGCAATGATTTTTTTAAACTTCAAAGTGACTCCAATTCTTATAAGACACATGTAAAAAGAAGAGCTACAAAGGTATTGTCTTCAACATAAAGTAACTGTTTTCCAGCTACAGTACACTCGTGGCTTTTTATTTCAAATATGTGTGAGAAAATATTTGTGCTCTGCCTCCTGACAAGTGGCCTTTTCCCTGTTTGAACAGAAATGTTGCGTGTATTGGAGGATGGGAAAGGGAATCGATGGCTTGATTAAAATTTTAATTATTATAGAAATCATTGTGTTTGTACAAGCTTCTCCATGCCCTTCCCTTGGGCATTATTTGTTCTTCTTTAAAAGTAGCCTGCAAATGCAGCTTTGGGGATTCAGCGTATTTTTATGGCAGCTCTTTAAGCAACTCTACAATTATTACATTCTGGTGTGTGAGAGATTCAGTATTATCTCTTAGGCTTTTACGATCTTGTTCCCCAATCAGTGCTTTTGTGTAACAAGCCAGTGAAATTAGAAGTATGATTAGAAAAATGTGACTACATTATCTAAAACTTATACACACTTTTGTATTGCTTCAGCTTTCTAAGTCCCGAGGGAACTGACAGCGATTAGGATCTATTTCTTCTGAAGGTACTGTTGGGAATAAGGCTGGTTTGAATAAGTGAATCAACCTTATTATGACAGAAGCTCCAATAGAGATGTGCATTAGAGTATATTGAATTCCACTTTTGAAACCACAGGAAACCTTTGCATAAGTACTCACATTTCTGTCTGGACTAAGCAAATAGAGTACTGCAAATTAAAAAAAAAAAAAAAAAGTGAAAGGGAAAAGTCCTTTCTACCTCTATTTTTATTCTAATACCTTGCAGATAGTATCACATAGTCAAAACAACTGTTTCTTCTTTGTGAGTGTAGCTGGGGCTGGTATAAACCTTTAGCAACACGGTTCTTCTCTTGTAAACATCAAAACCCACATGTAAAAATAGTGTCTTTATTTGCAAGGCTACAAAAAATACAGTTCTTCTTACTGTGGACTGCAGTAAAATAAATTAAGAATCCAAAACCAAACCCAAGTAAAAAAATGCACAAAAGTAGTAGGATGCAAATTTTTCCCTGCCTGTTTTTCTGTTAGAAGCAGGCCAGGCGTCAAGGGACCACAAACATATCCACATGTTTGCATAACGTGGTTCACATATTTTTAAAATGCTGGTATTATTTTAGTGAGCATAAATTAATTTTAGCATGGATGAAAGAGGAGTAAGAAAAAAAAAAAAAAAGAAGGAAAACAACCCCCAAAACCAAAAACAAACAAACAAATAACCCAAAAAACCCAACCCCACAAAAAAACAGTAGAAGCGGTATTCCTAAAGGATCCGAAGAGGAAGGCTGATGGAATTAAGGACTGACCCAAATAGTTTGGAAAGGAGTGAGCACAGCCTGGCACAGACACTAAGTAAAAAATGGAGACTGTGTGGAGAAAAAAGGTACATGATTTGCAAAAGTACAAGACTGACCTAACTGAATTAAGCCAAAGGTCTGCCTAACCTTTTTGGTTTGACTGGTCATAGTATGACCTCAGAAAACAATATAATAATGAAGGCAAGAAAAGAACAATCTCGTTGCTGGCACACTTTGCCTGTTTCCAGAAATCAGCATTTTATCACCAGTATATCTTTATCATGATGTTTAATATCCACCAGTATATATAATGATGTAAACTATGTGTATATCTTCCATGTAGCTCTGAAATCTCTTTCCAAAACTAATTATCCTTTTGGCCCTCACAACATCCCAGAGCAGCCAGTTTTACAATGTTTTTATTATCTCCTTTTCCACGCTGCAAAGGATTTCATTAACTTTCTCATATTCCTCCTCAACTGCCTCTTTTCTGAACTGAAATAATGCTACTTCTTTTTTTTTTTTTTTTTTTTTTTTTTTTTTTTTTTTTTTGTGTGTGTGTGTGTAAGATGTTTGTACCTACACTCACACTGCTCTGTTCCTTCCCGAGTTATGCCATATTCACCTGGTTGTAAGGACCAGAACTGCAGCATTAAAAAGGCACCTAACCTTTAGTCCAGTACTGCCTTGGTGATTTGTACTGCCTTGGTGATTTATACTTTCTAAATAAGTTGCCAGCTAGGGTCAAGGAAATGAAAGATGACTGTGTAGATACTTGAGGAAATGACTGCTGAAGAAGAAGGAGGGATGAGTAATCAGATGTGGCACATGGTGTATAATAACAAGGGAAAACAGTGATTCTTCTCCTTGTTCAACTATGAACATGCAAAGCACTTCATCATACCTTGAAATGTAATTTAACAGTTCATTTTATATCCTTTTACTCCATATTCTATGGATATTTAAAAATCATTACTGACTCAGAAATACATTTCTAAACAAGGTAACGTGAAAAATGTGTTGAAGATTGTGAGATAGTTTGCATAGAAGGAAAGAACTGATACACTGAGGATACTTTTAATGAGATGTTCACAGTACTACACTTGCTCAGTTGTCAACATCTAGATGAATTCCATCAATTCCTAGCAAATATGCCTCCAGTCACTACTGGGGCTCCCCAATGTTCACTTTTGGGGCCAGTTCTGTTTAATACCTTTACTGATGGTCTGGATAAGGGGATTAAGTGCACTGTCAGTAAGGGCACAGATGACAACAAGTTGGTCAGGAGTCTTGATCTGCTGGAGGGCAGGAAGGCTCTGCAGAGGGGTCTGGACAGGCTGGATTAGTGGGCCAAGGCCAGTTGTATGCTGTTCAACAAGGCCATCATGCCCTGAGAAGGCTGACCTGTAACAGAGACTAAAGAGAGCTAGAGAATAAAGTAGATCTTTATTAAAAGGCCTTAAAGGATACACCTTGGGCAGCACAAGAGCCAGACCAGGGCTAAATCCAAGGTGGACCCAAAATTGTCACAAAATGGATGACCAGTCAAGAGACCTCACACTTTTATCAGTTTTGGTCCATTTGCATATTAGGTTTAATTGTCCAATTACAGCTTCAGATTATGAAGTCCCATCCTTGTTTTCTCTCTTCAGTCCAGCATTGTTTGTGCTTTTGGGCCTGAAAACTTGTAACACTTGTCCTTGGTCTTTGGCAAGAAAAGGATTTGTTTTGTCTACCTACTCTGTGAAGAGAACTTACTAACACTTAATATGAGGCTCAGAACTGCACACCTAGGCAACACAGAATCCGAAAAACATGGAAACTAAAAAGGCGCCAGCCAAGTGCCAGGCCCTGCCCTTCAGTCACAACAACCCCAGGCTGTGCTGGGGGTAGAGCATCTGGAAAATGTTCCAGAGGAAAAGGACTTAGGGATGCTGGTCAGCAGCAAGCTGAAATTGAGCCAGGGTGTGCCCAGGTGGCCAAGAAGGCCAGTGGCATCCTGTCTTGTATAAAAAATAGTGTGGCCAGCAGTACCAAAGCAGTGATTGTCTCCATGCACTGGTGAGGACACACTATAAATCCTGTCTCCACTTCTGGGTCCCTCACTACAAGAACATTGAGGTGCTAATATGTTCAGAAAAGGGCAACAAAGCTGGTGAAGGGTCTGGAGCACAAGTCCTGTTAGAAGCACCTCCTGAAGGAGCTGGAGTTGTTTTGCCTGGAGAAAAGGAGGCTCCAGGCATGCCTTATTACTCTCTATAGCTACCTGAAAGAAGATCGGAGAAAGGAGAGGGTTGGCCACTTCTCCTAGGCAAAAAGTAACAGGACAAGAGGACATAGCCTCAAGCTGCACCATAGGAGGTTCAGGTTAAATGTAAGGAATGGACTGCCCAGCGTGTTCAAATAATGACTGGACATGGCGCTTAGTGCTGGGGTCTGGTTGACAAAGTGGTGATTGGTCAAAGGCTGGACTCTGATCTTGGAGGTCTTTTCCAACTGAAATGATCCTATGGTTCTATGACTCTACTGTACCACGTATTTTAATTTTTCAGTAGTGTAACATTGTGTGTGTGGTCTTTGTACTCACTAGTTCAACCACACTTGTTCAAAGAATCAGTCATGAATATTTCATTCTTGTACAGTTCCTTTTCCATAACATATGATGTCTTGTTTTTTTTGGTTTTTTTTTTTTTTCTTTTATTTCCTTTTCTTTTTAATAGAAAAGTATTGGTATAATTCTACTGTGCTGAACTGCCTCATATACTTCCATGTGTTCCATGTGTTCTACTTAATGATTTCTGAAGAGTTTTTTGTAATTTTAAGGAACTCAGTTAGAGCACACAAAACCTTACACAGTAAAGGAGATGAGGCACTTCAGCTGTTCTTTAAATATTCTTACGTCCACAAATGCTGTTCTCTTCTGGGCTGCCACTGCAAAGTGCTGTCTCTGTATGAACAAAGGCTATGTATGTGAAATTATGTGACTTTGCTCTCCTACAGCTGTCTGGGGTAATGGGATTAGCTGAGAACAATTTTACTATCTGTATTCTTTGATGCACCTACCCTTTTTTCCCTAAGTGTTTTTTTTTTTGTTGTTGTTTTTGTTTTTGTTTTTTCCTTAAGTTTCAGTCCTACCTCCTTTTAAAAATATTCTCCTCCAAGACATCTGTATTTCTCTTAAGTGTTCTTAACACTTCCCTCAAAGAGTTTATTAAATTCATAGAAGGAAAAGATACAGTTACATAAAAACATGGGAGCATAATCAAAAAAGGAGATGTTTTAATATGTATCTCATAAAAGCAGGTCCATTGAGAGGGGAATGAAGGAGGAATGAGGGGAATCAGTGCATCAGCCCTGGGGGGAAAAAGAGTGGACTAAATTAAAAAGGCAATTAAGAAATGCTGAACCTCCATCATGTCAATGAGCTTTTATAGTAGATAAAAAAAGTGTGACAAAGAACAACACACTCATGCCTATTGTTTTACAATAATGAAGTGTGTCCTGCTTGTTATGCTGTGGTTCTAAGCATATGTCATAATATTTCCATTATTGTTCATAAGTGCAGCAAACATGAAGGATAGACAAGGCATTTTTGGCACAAGGACAAAGAACATTTTGTTTCAGCTAGTTACAAATTGCTTTCATTAAGAACAAATGATCTTGGAGCAGTTTTCTGCTGTATGGTCTCCGCAAGACATCAAGCACAAAATGGTTACCCAGTGTTTCCTCTAGACAATGGAATAAACCTAGATGGAGGCAAGTCTGTGGCTTGCTTTAGGAAATGTTTAGTCCTTCTGTGGCTGGGCAAAAGAACTTGCAGTCTCCACTCTAAAAATAACTATGATTAAGTGCCTACTTTTACACTAACTAGTTTGGACTTGAATTAAGAGTGTCCATTTTAACAGTTAACATAATTAAAATGGTTATTTGTTCAGGATGCAACATCATTTAGCAGTACCTTGGTTCCCTTTCTTAATGTTCTTTAAATTATGACTTTAGTGATTTTATAGAAATGTTGTACAGCAGCACTTGGCTGTCCTGAGGCAAAATTTCTGTCAGTATTCCTGGTCAATTTATATTTTCAAGAATAGGTAGTGTAGCTTGATACTTTTTAAAAATACATTGCCTTCCTCTCATCATGAAAGAAGCATTCAGCTGATATGTGAACAGCTTCTGGTTAAGAGGTTCTTACTGTGCAGCTTTGGAATGTTTCAATTCAGAAATGACTGCAATATGGTATTTAAGATTTGAAAAATTATTTTTGATCATGTGTTCTATCCTCTGTTTAGAATAATATTTCGTGAAGTATATTACCACATTACTTCTTGACTATACATTTGTAATCTTTATTTTGAAAGTTCAATATCTTAGCTGCATAAGATCACTTTAGGTTTCAATTTCAGATGCAAATGTCTGATAAATCTAATAAAAATTGGGCAGGCAAGGATATTTAAAACTCTCATTGGTTCTGCAACACAGGCCTAATACAAACATCAGAAGAAAAAAGATGGAAAAGTCAGGCAGCCAGCTGGCTCAGCAGCATCAAAGACTGCATATTCTCCTTCTGCTAACACCAGAACTGTAGAGCACATTAGGAAGGAAAGAGATGATATGTTATGCACCAAAGCGTGCCTTCTGTGCTTCCACTCACAATGTAGCTGATGTATATTGAATAGCCTAGGGTTAAATGTGATCCTTTTTTCAAGTGAATATTACCCTTATATTTATTGTTTCCCACATAACATATTTCATAATTTCATTATTAATGACCCAGGGAAAACCAAAAATAATCAATCTCATTGTCAAAAAAAAAGGAAGCAGAGCACTTATCTTTATGAATAGTAAGGAAAAATATTCTAAAAAGCCATAACATATTCAAAACCCATTGCAAAGGCTGTTTAAAAGAAAGGAGGTAGCCTTTTCTGTTGGAAAGGTAAAAGCTGAATCTCTTGTGAACATAGAGCTTCACAGAAATTTATAAAACAGTACAGTGATAGGCAAAAAGGCCAGAACATGTAAATGGGAATAACATTTGAACCCCTAGGAACTTCAGAAGATAGTCCAATGGTTCTAGATGTTGTGAAAAGACACTGAAGGACATATACTTGTAAGAAAACAAGAACTGGTTATCATAAATTAAGACCTAATAAAACCCACTGAAGATCACTTGTTATATTGTCTTATTTTCCAAGCCTCTGGAGAATAAGTTTTCACTATATTTTATGTTGAACTACTGGTGGAAGTCTGAGAAAGTCAGAGGCAAAGTCCCAACCTGGACATACCAAAAGCTTTGACAATCATTCTTCAGGCTGAACTTGAAACAAAAAGCACATTATTTTGGACAAAAAAAGACAAGAACGTTTCTTTCCATTTGTTTTCACTAAAGCAGAGCTGGGAAGCGTCCAGGATTGTGTAACAGCTGGACGTGAATTGTGATGGTTGTGTGTGGCATGGAAACCTGAGGACATGTAGCTGCAAGCAAACAACTTTTGAATTGCAGCTGGGTTTTGTGAGGCCACCTAATGTCTCACAGTACAGAGACAGCAATCAGACAGCATGGCTGGGATTATGATCCTTGGGGACAAAGGAGCCTTTGAAGTCATCAAAATGAATGCCCATCTCTCATCTGAAAGTGTCTTAGGAGAATAGAGTGGCTGAAATACTGGGGAGATGTTTCTTTTTCCTGCAGGGATCTGGAGCAAAATAGTTTCCATAGGAGTACTCATGGTTCCCATGCTTAAGGCTAGAGAAAGATTGATGTACTTCAAGAGGAGGACCAGAGGACCAAAACGACAAACTGTTGGTTAAAGTAAACTTTTGAGACTGACAGAAAAGTCGGATAACAAGGGCTGTGGGACATGGGGTGCTGGCTCAAGGATGAGTTGATGGTTCAGAAGATGAGCCTGAATTACTAGAGTGAAAATCCAAAATAGTATTCAAAGGATAAAACAAAAAATATACAAGCACCCCCTTCACAAATACAAACCAGCCAGCCTGTTTGGTGTTGATCTCCAAGGCAGGGCTTTCTACAGAAACAGTTTCTATTGTGCAATTTGTGCTGTTTTGCTAAATAGGCAATAATTGTGTTTAAAATGCTGTGGAAAATCTATCATATATAGCTAAAGGACTGAAGGACCAAGATATTCATAGTACTGAAGCTGTGAAAAGGTTTTGTATTTTTGGCAGTATTAAAAAACAAACAAACAAACAAAAACAAAACAACAACAACAAAAAAAACCCCCACAAACAAACAAACAAACAAAACCCAACAACAACAACAAAAAAAAACCCCACAAAAAACACCCAACAACAAAAAACAACAACAACACCAAACAAAACACCAAAACACCAAAAAACAAACAAACAAAAAACCAACCCCACACTTGACAACCTAGGGATTATTGGCATTATTTCAGCCAGTGATAGCTGTGCTGTGAAATCAAGCACTCTTTGCAACCTTGATGATACACCTGAAGTTAGAGGTGATGCTTGGAATCTGCTTGGGCTTCGTAAACCAAAAAGACAGAATTCTGTACTAGGATAAAATTCCAAGCACCTGCTGACTTTCCAGTCAAGGGGAGTTTGGCCTTTGTCCCAGGTTTTTAGTAGAGAGGGACATTCATTTTTCTTTCTAGTTCATCCAAGTATTTCCTGCTGCCAAAGACTTGTTTCTGTTGAACAAAATCACTTCATGAGAACTAACCTCAACTCATTTACTCAGAACATTAGGTTCTAAAAAATGGGAAAATAACTGGAATATCTTCCCCTTGTAGCATTCCATGGCATAAACAGTAATTTCTGGCATAAAAGGATGATGACAGAAAAAGGTATTAGTCCATTACTGTCCTAGTAGAGTGTGGATCCTAGTCAGCAGAAATCTAAGAAATTAGAAAGTAACCAACACTGACTTGCTATTACTTCATTAAGGGATGACTGGAGAAAGGTTAGGTATTTGTTTAGATCATTTATTTATCAGCAATACATGATCAATGCATTGGAAATTTACAAAGTATTTGTGAGAGGGTCAAGTGTCATTTACACACAAGGTAATAATATTGCACTGCATTTCTTCCTATCTAAAAAAGGATTTGTACAACTCTTGGAATATGTGTTTAATCAGTGATCCATTAAACACTATCTCAACCTAGAGTGTGAACACTCTTGGTAGAACCCTACTGAGAATGAAGGGTGGGAATATCCCCCTGGACTGCACATAGGAAACTACGCATTAAACACTTTGAAAAATTCAAAACACAATTTCTGAGGTATTTTCAGTCAGCATAGATGGATTTTTTTTCCCCTACATCTAAAGAATTTTGGTTTTTGGCTGCCCTGTAGATTTAATCTAGGCTATCTGGACTTAGAATCACAAAATCATTAAGGCTGGAAAAGACTTCCCAGATCACCAAGTCCAGCCTTTGATTGAATATCACTATATCAACTTCAGCATAGCACTTAGTGCCAGGTGCAGTCATTTCTTGAGCACTTCCAGGGATGGTGAGTTCAGCACTTCCCTGGGTACCCTGTTCCAATGCTTGACAATCCTTTCAGTACACTTGACCTCCTCGTCCAGATCACTGACAGAAATATAAACAGTAAAATGTTCATGTTTGTGGTCGTGACTTCCTGGACTTTTCTTTCAAAACAAGGAGTTGAAGATGTGCATGGTGGCTTGTTACTCAAGTTGAATTGTGCTGAATTTAATTTATAATAACAATTTTTGAGCTTGCTGAATGTTCGAAATACAAAGCTATGAATCCAAAACAGTGGTGATGTTTCAATATTTGCTTTATTCAGAAACCCATGAGTAGAAACCTAAACTGCCCCGCTTAACCAACTGGTGAGAAAAACATGCAAAGAAGGTTGAACTGTGTCAATCATTCTCACTGTGTGTATAATGAAACATACATTTTTTGTGACATAAACATGGATTGTGGAGTTTGAGAAAGGAGCATGTAAGAGTATAATTATGTCTGTGTTATTTTCCAGAAAATATAACAAGGTATTTCAACTCATCCTGTAAATATTTAAGGTACTTGTTCAGAATGCTGTCATCCTATGATTCTCTGGGAGGGAAAATGAAATACAGCTATGAGATAGATTATATCAGAAGCACAGTATTATCATACTAATGCACAATAACTCACATATGGAAGCCAAGATCAATGCCTGATGAACTAGATTACTATCCTAAGCTTCAAGTGAAACATGGCACAGTGTAATATAAGAGAATTCAGATACCCATCAGAAGAAGGAAGTTTGAGCTTGTAAGGTTTTCTGTGCTTCTGCCTCAAATATGATAAACCACAAAAAAATAATAAATCAATTGCTAGGTTTTCAAGAATTCTAAAAGACTTCTAATTTCAAAGTGAGGAAGAATCAGTGAAAACAGGTGTCAGAGAGTATTCTGCCTTGCCTTGGCAGCAAAGATGGACAATGTTCAGCAACAAGTAAGTGGAACTTCAACTTCCAAATATGTTTGTGGCCACAGATGGGAAGTACAATCTTGACACAGGCTGAAGGTACTTGTTTTCCCGTCCAACACAACAGCAACACTTTTGTATTAAGAAAGAAGTTAGTTCAGAAATTTCTTAGAGTGTGACAGTTCAGATTTCTCTTAATAAAATGATTTCACTATGAATATGTCAAGGATACATAGGAATCACTGAGAATGAAGTAAACTGAGATTTATTGTTGGTTATTAAATGGCGTGTAGAAAGCACCTTTCTCAAGGTGTTAATAAACTTGGGTTTTTGCTGATGTCAAAATCCTAAATTTTGTGTTGTAATAATGTCCCAAATTCCACTTCAGGCAATCATATCTTTTAACTAAATTACAATAATTGAAAAATTATAATATTAAAGAAAACCATGCCTGTGTCACCACTTTTCTCCAAACGCCAATCTAAAATTTTACAGGAACAAGAGGTGGAATAATAGAACTTGAAGGCTTTTAAAAGTGTAACATTGATTAAATGAAGAATTTGCCCTGCATATTTGAATAAAGCATTAAGAAACTGGAGGACAGAAAATGCTTCTTCGTATAATGTCAGCTTAGCTCTACACAAAACACCTATTTCTGAGAGTATTTGACTTAATAAAAATACAAACTTAACAGCCAGAGGAAAATGAAGGGGTTTTCTCATTATGCGAGAGATATGCAAACATAGCTGTACAGAGTAATTGATGAACTACTACTACTGAATCCATCTGTTTATGTTCTACCAAGGGCACTTTTCTATGTCTGTCTGATGCTTGCATCCAGCCTCCTTGAAGGATTCCCATGGGTGTGCACAACCCTGTCTGTGAGCTGTGCAACACAGGTTCTGGCACATCTGCCTCTGCAGTTTACCTGCCAGTGAGAGCAATTTTCATTTGAAAACTGCTGAACTCAGATAGCAAGGCTCCTGTGCCTGTGTGCAAAGATTATAAAACATTAGGTGGGGCAGGATAAATGGTTTCATGTACCTCCAGCATCGCTTTGTCAAAAGCAGTGCTAAGAAATAGCTTGGCACAGAGAAAAGTGCTGCTGAAGGCAGTACTGCACAAGGACAGTGATTATCTGAGATGTAGGTATAGTACAGTTGCTGCTAGAGCAGGTAGGAGTGCTACCTGTGCTAAGTAAATTAGAAAAGGCATTTTTTATTATCCAGCAGGTTTCATCTTCCATCGGATTCACCCTGGAAGAGGGATAGATAAACATGGATCTTCACATGACAAAAAGTTAACAAAATGAATGCTTGTTCAAAAAGCCTGTGGTTGGCTCTGACTGCAGGTTATTAGCAGACTTCAAAGTCTGGACTGCTTCTTTATCAGACTGATTTCATGGTGTGGTAAGTCACTGGACTGTGTGACAGATTTAAGGTACAATTTGCTCAGGCATTTTCTGGAGTCTTCTGGTATATTCTTTCTAGAAGTCTCTAAAAGTAGTGATTATTGTTAATTAAGTCAACTTTTAATCTAAAGGTATTGTTAAGTGACAAGATATGATGTGCATCAATTAAAAAAAAATAAATCAATTCTTCCCTTCCTAACTACAGTTAGATCCCTCTGCAGAGGTATTTCTGTTGTTTGGACTTTCTTTTCAGTCAAGAGGTGTTCAGTTGTCGCCAGAAGTAAGCTTTACACTGTGTCATGCAGAAAGGCTGTGCTGGTTGCCCAGGAAAGTTTCATTCTTTCCACGACCTCTTAGGACTGTTTCAGATAGTCTCTGGAGCTAATACATCTATTTTCCCTCACACTACCTCTCTACTTCCAGTACTGCAGTTTTCTGCTTTCCATGTCAATCTTGCTCTGCCTGTCCTCCTAAAACCTGGACATTTTTTTTTTCCAAAATGGAGGAGCAGTTCTCAGAGAAAAAGCAATTATTCCAAGTGGATGTAATTGCACCAGAATGCAGTTGGCAACAGAAAGCAGGAAGCCACAATGAACTGCAAACAAATCCATTAAATAATCATGCTCCTTATCACAGATTGTCTTCCAGTGTATTGACAAACCTTACATAGTCATTGAATTTTACACAACTGTTTCATGTTCTGCTTAGTATTAGCATTCCATGATCATTTAGCCAGAGAGTCCTGGGTCTGAAGCTTCAGGGTTTGCCATGCCAAATATCAGGATTTGATAGGCATCATGCTCATGTTTCAGGTCATGTTCTAACATCTGTAAGAAATCTGGACTTTACTTTTCCCTTGTGAACAATTTTGAGTACAGTCCTACACAGCCAGGCATCCACTGAAGTAGATGATAACAACTTTTTCAGAAACAATATAGAAAGCAAACTAAGGAAATCTGCCGCAATTATTACATAAAGGAAACAGGACAGATAGCTGAACCTGTAGTTGCATAAAAACCTTCATATTTTTACATTTTTTAATTTGTTGTGAACAGTTTGTTGTTGATCCAAAGAGACAAACATTTCAATACATTATGAAATGTGCTTTGCAAGAAAGAAGAAAACAGTTAATGAATATCATAAAATAAGTAGCTATTGGTAATAGTCATAAACTGTTAAAATAAACCATATGTTACAGTAGCATTATAAAAATGAGTCAGCAGCCCTGACAACAGAGCTTTGAGTGGCATTTGATATTTTCTCATTGATCTCTCTAATCTACTGTAGATCTGATAATTTGATCATGAACAAGCCACTTGCTTAAAAATCTAAAATATTTCACTTGAGGGCTCTGTGACATGAAAGACAATATCTCAGTCTGGATTTTTTCTTCAGTAAGTCAATCAATCAACTGGCTTAGTAAAATAAAAAAGTCTTGGAAGATTGATCAAAGTCAAGAGAAAATTTCTAAATATTTAGATGCAAAAATTTCCTCCCTTACTTTTTCTTCTTCTGCTTTTCACTTGGAACCAGCTCAGACTCAGAAAAACACAGAAATGTTAGAGCCGTCTACCAAGAACTTTTGAAGTTTTTAACCATCATAACTCAGAAAAAATTTAAGCATCCTAAAAAATGGTGCACCTTCTTTTGAATTGCAAAAGTTTCTCTTGTCAGTAATTAATATTATCTTTGTTTTTAATATTATAAAACATAAACCAGATAAATAAGCTGTATCCAACCATTAACACTGTCACATTTTCCTCTCATATTCATAACAAGATCTTTTCATTTCAGAACTATAACATCAGTGGAACTTTGGTAGATTGCAGGAACATTGTGGAGCTGTTGCTTGATTGCAATTTTTAAAATTGTTTTGTAGATTTGTTTTTTTTCTTGTGAGGTTCTCTATGTGTCATGACCCGCTTACTAGACTCATTTTAGTGTTTTTCACTCAGCACTCCTTCCACTTGTGATACTATAATATGGATATTGGTCTTGCTATCTTCAATAGCATACTGTAGTTTTGAAGATATTTGGTCTTTTTTCCTGTGAAACATTAAGTTCAAAGCCAATCAATATACTTTTATTTATTTCCGTGGTTAGACAAGCTTAAACTAAGTTTGACTCTCTTGCCAACATTTATTTTCTGTTTTTATCATTCCATCTGTAGCATTTTCATCTTCCTTCTACTTTCTTCCCCTCCCAGCACACACACTGGAGAATAATCAGTACCTTAGATATACTGTAGTGGATGGCTCACTGCACAGTCAAGAATTTAATAACTCCTCCCAATGTAATTTCTGTAACTCAAGAGACTATTTTCCCTCCAATATGGTATTAAATAGACAGTTTGGTTTAAAAATAAATGCTGAATCTTTCCAAAGGCCATCTGATAAGACTAGTAATTTAAGAGTGAAAAGAGTATAGCTATGCTTTTATGAGAAAAAATACTATTGAAAATCTACTGCATTAGTTCAAGTGTATTGAACTGAAAAGTTTTCTGGAACAAACATTAACTAAAAAAATTCTTCCATTACACTTTTCCAGCAGCTTACTACTGGCCATGGAAATGTCACTGAATGCAATTGTCCTTGGAGTTCTTAGGGTTACAAGGATATTACATCACCTAGCAACAGAAACATCTATTTAGGATACAAAGATCAAATGAGTTCTTTTAATGTGTTGTAGATCCCCCAGGATATGCACAAATAAACTCCCATAGAAATCCACATAGTTTGCAAGGCAATCTGTTTCTTTGTCCTTGCTGCATCAGTGCTTTTCATTTGGAAGACTTTGACCTTTTGCTAACAAAACTGGTAACAGTCTTATTTCATTTATGTGTTTGTTTGCTTATTTATTTTCAGTCAAAAAAAATTTTACTTAGAGATTTACATACTGTTCTTTGAAGATCCTTCCATCCAGCTCATTGTCTCTTCTTCAAAATGAGATTTTATTAAATTTTGGAACCTTGCATATTTAATAACTAGAGTGGGGCAGAGAGCAAGCTAACTGTCTTGTAAAAAACTTCCTTTTGTTTTTTAATTATAAAAAGAGCATTTATCTTTTCAGGAAACAGAAGTTATCAATCCAGAGTGCCCTTAAATGCACTGACTGGCATGTGGTGGGTTTTCCAGTCAATACCAATGATGGCACATCACAGAATGGCCTTAAGACACTCTCAGGGTCCCAGCAATCAGGCGCTTCATTCTCATCTGCCCTGTTGCCATGGATCTTGTGACTTTGTAGGATCAGGTCAGACTCACCAGGAATGAAGTGTTCTTCACAGGATCCTTCAGAGCAATGAAATGATTATACAGAGAAGTATTGATAAACCTAGGCTTTTAGAAATCCATGGAAAACCTCTTTCTGGATATTAAATGGTGAAATTCAATACTTCATCTTGTTTCATTTTAGCCATCCTTTGTAGTCTGCAGTTAGCTGTAGCTTACAGAATGCCACAATGATGTATGACAAATTCCACTCTTCTTACACCCTCTGAGTACATGCTAGACTTTTATTAATCTCATTGAGCTGGAAAGTGTGCATGGGGGGCAGAGCAACCTGCCTTGTTCTTAACATTTTATGACTCAGAAGTGAGTTCTGACTTTTCTGTGTGATTCTCTAAGTGTGCCTTTTCTCTTTGTGCTTTGTGCTCAGGTTTCCAGTTTGCTTCTTTATTTTAAGGACAGATCTTCAAAGGGGTTAAGCATCTTTGAAAATCTTCTCACAAGCTTGTGAAATTTTAAGATCAAAGTCTTTTTCTGGAGACTAGTCTAAATTTCTTCTTACTCACTCTTAATTGAAAGCCATATGATCAAAAGCTAAAGTGTAGATAAAGCCAAAGACAGACTGAAGTGGTACTTGAAAACCTATGCAGATGCATAGTGACCCATCAAGACATTGTGTGTGCACATGAATGCTAAATCATTCTAATCCTTCTAGGAATCCACTTGAATGTGCAATCATAGAGTTAACAAAATTCGGTGGACAGAGGATCCCATACTGTGGGATTCTGGTGTCTTGAACAGCTTCTAGTGGGCTTCTATTCAGCACAAAGAACAGAATCCAGCCTCAGAAGTTCCTGTAGTTTATTCCATCATCTTATTAGAAAGTGATGAGTGTATCAATGGCATAACCAAGCACTTTACCCTGAAGTTTGTTAAAAAGGAGCAAAAGTTTTGTGGTCAGGTAATTGACAGATTTTGTCTCTCAGACATCCAAACTTTCAGTCAGTCTGGAAAGTCTGATTATTCTACCCTGTTCACATAATGTAATAATAAAAATAACAACACTTTAAATTTATTTTATATGGAGGATCATGATATAGTCTAGACACACACTTAGTAAATACATCAAATATAGGACTAGTGTTCTAAGCCAAGCACACAAATGTTACTACAGGCAAAAAGAAGTCCCTTGGAGATAGCTAGCTGATATATCAGGGAATTCTCAAAGACTGATTATTAATGCACCAAAGCCATATAAATTCAGTGAAACAATCAGAAGACATTAAAGAAAGGCAGCTTTATGTCTACTTTGGGCCCGTTCTTCATATGATATAAGTCAAGACAAACCCCTGTCACATCATATTTTCTTGTTGTGGGATGATGTGGGGGAAATAAGGGGCCCACTTAGCTCTTTTGTGTAGCTCATTTAAAATAACCCAGATTAATGGGGACCTGTCTTTTTTACCCTTGTAGGGAATGATAAATACTAAGAAATATTATTGAAGCCATTCAGCTGCCCATTAATAATACATTAGTAAATACCATATGATCAAATTTCAGCTTGCAGCTGAGCCAAGTGCTAGCTTAAATACCAGCAATATTTCATTCATGAAGAGTAAGGGTCCTGCTAGCATCTACATGTGTACAGGATGCAGAAAGGAGAAAAAATAGGAGCCAAAATACCCATAATACTGTTTTATCACAGCTGAAGAAGCATGGGGAATGTTTTCCAAATGGGCAGAGCACAAAATATCACAGAAACAATGATGACTCTCTCCAAAGTCTAACAATGTGTTACTCTGCTTGCAGAGCCCAGTTCAAACCTGAATTTTGCCAGAAAGAATTCTTCTGATTTCAAGGGTTTCTTTCCTTTACATTCTTTAGCAAGATTAAAAGATAATAATTTAAACCCTTTGGCAATGACTACTGTTTTTTGTTCTTGCTCCCTCAGGGATAGTCACTGATTTGCTCAAGAATCTTAAAAAACTTTATATTCTTCCCTGGACTTGCTTCTCTTTTTGAAGGATCTGTGCTCTTTCAAACCTTTTCTTTTCTGGAAATGGCCAATATTCTGTTTTGTGAGTAATGATTGTCCTTCCTTACCTCTAAATTTACTCTGTTTATAAGCAATAGTCTGTTGTCAAGTTCTTACATTTTTTTTCTGTCAGTGGCTATAGGTAACATCCTTCTTCATGCAATAATATTGGTCATATCTGAAAGGAAGCTATTTTTTATTTCCACCTTCCAAAGAAATGAGGCAAAATCTTTTTTCTTTTTGTTTTTTTTTTTTTTAGTATTTTTCAAGTCAAATTAGTCACTACATATACATCAGATTTCCATATTGGACTGGCATTGTACTGGGTTATCCCATGCCAGGAGACGTCCTGTAGTAGCTGTTCACTAATATGTATTATTCACATAATTGAGCTATAATTCATAAAAGTTGAAATTGAGATTCCCTAAAAATAATAGAAAAAACTAACCTGGAATTTACAAACAATGCTGCAGTTTTCCTATTGATTATAAAAGTCCATTAGACTTTGAAGTCTGTATTGTTTTAATTTCCTTCTTTTAAAAAAACTTCTGGTTTTACAAATATCTATGTATCTGTGTGTATGCAGGTGCATATAGTAGGTAACACACATTTTAACTCAGGGATTTTTGGAGACTCACAAAGGAATTTTTAAGAACTGATATAAAGTCCATGACATTCAGATTTTAGATAGCTTTCAAAGTGAATCTATTAGGGATTGAAAAACAAAAACAAAAAAGAAATTATATTTGGTTCGATGAAATAAGACGTTAAATTATTAGGTATATAAAATTAGACCTATAAAATTTTATGGAAGGATAACTGCCCTGACACAAAAACATACTGCAGAATTAAAATGTTCTCCAAAGGATTTTTTTCTTGTTTTCAGCTTTTTTTTTTTTTTTTTTCTTCTAGTTTAATACTATGGCCTACAGAACAGAGATGAAAATCCAGTCAGCGGTCGTATAACTTGACATTAATTGACCCTCTACATTATGTGACCCACATGTAAATAAAATACTTCCTGTCTCAGGCTCTTGGTTTTCTTAGCTCAAAAGACACAATTCTTTCAAAATTTGCATGTTTTTTACCTTAACTACAAAGTGTGAAATTTTCTCTGCCTTAGTGTTCCTATCAAACCAGACAGAGATGGCATCTTGAATTTTGTCTCAGTAATTACTCTAAGCTGAAAACTCCCCTTGGATGCTATAAACAAATTATTGACAAAGGGTCCCTAAGAGCCTTTTCACTTACCTCAAGGAGTAAGGCATTGTAAGGCAATAAATAAGACAAACCTTAACACTGGAAGGAATCTGAAACAGGGGGTTCTTTCTCAAATGTGAGGAAAAATATGTGTATTTCAGCTGCAGGTTGCAGGGTAGGAGAATGTAATTTATTTAAACACTTGGTCCTCAGATGAATGAATGTATTGTGTGAATTGTGGAATTCACCATTTTCTTTTTCAAACCAAAATGATGACCTCCTTTAAATTTTGAGGAGGCACCTGGACAGAGAAGGTACCCTCTGCTTCATTGCATTTATGAAGTTTGTACTAAACTTGACTCCTGCTTCAGAGTAGGGGTATAATTAATTCTCATTAATTAAAAAAAAAAAAAAAATCAAGCTATCACTTACATTTGTCTCCACACTCAAAACCAAGGCTTCATTATGAAGACAAACAGAAAAGGACATTTAAAACCATATAAACAAACCCATGGTACTTTCAAATTCCTGCATTTAAAGAAGAAAAAAAAGACACCAAATAACAAAGCATTTAACACATTAGTTAATTTAACCAGAGCAAAATCTGCTGCATTAAAAACAAAGCATAATATCTCTGAGTGTTTTCCAAATATTATATTAACTATAATCCTTCAGTAAAATAAATGCAAAACTTTACAAAGTTTACAGATTTTACATAAATCATAAGGTTGGGTGATAAAAGACCAAGAGAGTCTAGGATATCAGAGGTACATAATTACTCTGTCTACTGGAAAAAGCCTTTTGAAATGTTCCTAATACATACATTTATGGAGTTCCCCTTAGGTGATTTTATATACTGCCTGAAAGAGCAGTATAAAAAGCATGTTTTGTACACAAAGTATGCAAAGTAGACATGTATACTTATAGTTACCTTGAGATTACTATAATTTTGCTAAAGGATTAATGGCTTAACCCCTAGTTTTGCTTCTTTAACTCTTCCTGAAGCCAAAATAAATAACTTATTTTTCAGCTGATGCTCTGTAATGAAATTATAACTTAGCAACCATAACCATTTCTAAGACATTACTCATCTTAAAAGACGGAGTGTTATTGTGTTGGCATAAACTCCTGGAGTAATTCACCTTGATTGATTAAAAACTCTTATTTTATCCATTGTACTTAAATATTTTTTCATTCCAGAGTAAACAACAGCAGCTAATAGACATGGTATCTCACTGCTGTGTGATCGAAGACTAGCTTTTAGGACAAGAAATAAATGGAGGTCTAATCTTTCTAGTGCCTTTTAGAGGTACTTAACATTGGTCTACAAAGAGCATTGAATGAAAAGAATTAGTAATGGAAGAGACCTACAAAGTCATTTGTCCAGTCCTCTGCCAAAGCAAGATTGCTTGTCTATGATATACTGTGTTTTTAAGTGTGATGTCCAGTCCAACCCTAAATTATTCATCTGACCTGGTACTGTTTCCATTATATCCTTAGACATACCAGGTTATTTTATATTGTAGCTTGGATTTTATTGTGCTTTATTTCATTTTGTTCCTATAATAGCATACTTTGCAACAACTTGCAGTCTTCTTTCCCCTTTTACTTGGACTTCTCAGATGCTTGCTGAGTTAGACAAGCTATACCAGTGTGATCATTTTTCTTGGCTATTCAGGCTGTGAAATAACTCTGCCTTGCATGCAAAATCACAGGCTTTTACATGGTGTTGCACTTGAAGGTCAAATTTAATTCACCATCTACAAAACTCATCAATTGTTATTGCGTTCTTACACGTTTCTAATGGTAGAGAGATCTTCCATGCAGCATTATTTTCATATATGTTATCCAAGATATATTTGTAAACCTGTGCATTTAATGGAGGAAACTTTTGCCAAGGGAGAAAATTGTCCTACACATACCGAGTGAAGTTCTGCTTCATTGTTTTGAATTATGCATACTAAGCATCAGAATCTCCTTATCTCCATAGTTTGAATGTTGATAAACTTTGCTATAATCATCACTATAATGTCCCTGCCTTTAAATATCTGCAAATTTTATTGTCCCTCTCTTCAATTGTATCTTTTAGGAGATATTTCCTCTTTTCTTTAAAATCTTTAACCTAAAATAACTTAACTCTGATTCACAAAAATCAGTGAAGAAAGAATTTTATACCCTAGTTTAGAAGAACCCATTATATATCCTATCTGTGGTATCATTAGGGCTGCCCACACAAATACAATTGAAATTAAACAAAAAAAAAATTGAAATGTTATTGTCCAGGATGGTTATTGGAACCAGGGTAAGAGAAGAAGGGCTTTTATCTTTCCTAAAGGATTCTGGGCAGTGTCCTGGGGTGATATGACTTGAAGGGCTTTAACCCCATATCCTGGCAGTGTTTATGAGAAGACAGCTGAGGAGAAGGAGGGAAGGCAGAAGGAATGAGGAGCAGCATGCTGGACTTCTTCCAGATGCCCCTGTGCCTAAAAGGGATGACACCTCACTATTAGTTGGAGAAGGTCCTGTGAAAAATGCCAGTACAAGAAAGGAAGCCAAAAACCTGAATAAATGCCAAAACCAAAAAATGCCCAGAAAGTCCACAAAAAGCAACTAACCAAACAAAAAAATTGATTCCAATAATAAACTACAGCATTCCCAGTTGCCAGAATCAATAATGGTTAACAGGTACATGCTAGTGAAAACTAATAGCTATGTATTTTTCTCTTCCAGGATGACTCTTTGCAGGGTTTATTAGAGCACAAACTCTTATTTTAAAATTGAGAATATCACCATCGATCATAGAGTGCAGCATGTGTGGAACATCAAAGCACAAAAAAAGTACAGAAATCTTTCTTTAATAGCCCGATTCTCTTCACTTATAGACATTTTATAAATAGAATATTCAGCCCTCCTCCTTTTGTACATTAAAAATGTGGAGTTTTAGGTAGCCCTTGCACACACCAGTAGTCACCCTGTTTAATAAAGTGAATTTACCATGTTGATTCAGAGATTTCAGCTATTTTTCAAGTTTTCCATTCAAGAGATTTTTTCACATCAGCTTCTAACACTTTCTTAACAGGTACCAGTTTTTTGAGCTGTAGACTGCATATAATCACCAGTCATTCTAATGAACAGTCCTAAACTGTATCTGTCCTATAATTGCACATGCCACCTAGATCTATTTAATGAGAAGTCACATAAGAGATTTTATTATGCAATAGTTAAAAAGCAGAATATTTACATTGATTAACATCATCCAAAATTCTGATCCAATGCCTCAACAAGTGATCTGGGGCTGGGGTGGGACTGAGAAGGGGATGCAGGGGAAGAAGAAATGATTGTTTATCTCTAATTATGTGACACTGATAACAATTAAAAAAAAATTATTATAAAGCAATAGTTGGGTATTTGACAGCACTCTGCCAGCCTTTAAAAGAGAGAGGAAAATACTATTATAGTAACCTTAAGGAAGGTGAGTAGAACGGCAGAAATAACTGGGAATAACTGGACTGTGGAGGACATTGTTTTCTTTCTCCGTTGTCTTTGAAGGTCCATCTTTGTCCAGCCTAGCAGAAGATTTAATAGACTGTAATTGATCATCCCTGTAGCCAAGTCACTGATGATGATTTTTGATTTTTTTCTTGCTCAGGAGAGAGTACATGCAACATGTCCCCTATGCCTGTTATTATTATATTTCCCAGGCATGTACATGCAGCAGCTGCAAATGCTTTATTTACTTCCTGTAATGGTGAGTTGCAGGAATTTGCTTTACTTATGCCTTGTTTTGACCTTTAAATAATCCTTTGATGGTTTTGAGCATTACCAGATAGAAAACAATCAGGCTAAATGATAAATCAGGCTAAAATGAGACTTGCTAAAAAAGCAAGTATCATTTTCAACATATGCTTTTAGTGAATGGCTTTCAAAATGCTACACTTATGGGCCTTTTAATCAATTGAGTAAACCAGAACAGAATAAAGCAAAAGAGAGTATATCAAAACCAGCTTACTTTGAATGATGGCTATCACAAAGAAACTTGTATGTAATCTGTTTGGAGAAGTCTGAACTTGAATCACTTTATGTGATGGTTTTGTTAAAAAGTGAACAAGGAACTGTCATTTGTAAAGGAATGTATTTTTTCCCTCTCTGGAAAAAAAAAATTACAGTCACAGAAATTGTTTTAATTAATTATTAATTAATTACACATTGTGTCATTCTACTTGTGCAACTCTTTTAATAACCCAAGCCTTGATGGCAGCAAGATGTTTTAGCAGAGAATAACTATACTTGGGTTTCTGAAGTTGTATCCAGGAGAATATGTATTCAAGAAGAATGGAGGAGAATAGATTACAACCCGAATTACAGCACTTTACAATACCTACCTTCTGAGACAATTGGCAAGCCCAGTAAATATTCACAGCACAAGTTTTGTTTTGTTTCTTTTCCATGTGGCCCAATGCCTTTCCAGCATAATTCAATGCTGAGAGTTGTACCACAAAGGGATTTGTGGCAGAAATTCTGTTCCTAATTCTGCCTTACATGATGCCAAGCACTATTGAAATCTAAATAATTAGCTCAGCTGGTAACAAAGTTAACAAAGGTGAGGAAAATGTTATCTGTAGCAGATAGGAAATAAAAAACACAGAGGTGATGAATGCAGTAGGATTTGGTGACAAGGCAATGTGCTTTGAGGAATGTGATCAGGGAGAAAAGAGGAATGAAACAATGTAAAAACAACAGCACAGTAAAGAGAAGTGAGGCAGAACATAACATTATTAAGCTAATGGTTTGAAGCATTGGAATACTGAATTCACTGTGGATGGAGGAAGTACAAATATGCACAATATGAAACAGAACATTATGATAAAGAAAAAGGAAGAGGTTGGAATGCATTCCCCTAAAGGATTAGGTTATTTGTTTGGATGAATGTACTGCAGGTTTTGAGATTACATTTTCAAACATAGAAGTGTCATTTATTTCAAGAGTTATCTGCTACATACAGAATACATAGATATGTTTATTTATTTATGCACATATGTATAGATACAAACAATGACTTTAGTAATTTTTGACACCAGAATGAGGAGAACATGACTATGTTTTTAGCACACAGGCACAATGAAGATTATTTTCTGGAAATAATAAATTCTCAAAAAGGCTGAACAACAGTTCCCAGAGTGAGACACTCTGCATGTTTGAATTAATGTTCCTGAGTGCTCCCTTGTTAGTGCTAAGCATATAGTTTAAATAAAGAAATCACATTCCAGGCTCCAAATACAATTTGTCAGCTTTGCTTCTGGGAAGTGTGAAAGCAGCAAAAGTGAGAGTCATTTATTCACCATCTGTTCAGCAACTCACCTCTTTATCATACAGAGATACAGAGATACAGAAGATACAAAGTTTAGTAAGTTTTCAGACATCAGGCTGTAAGAAGTGAAGATAGGGCATTTTTTATTAACCTTATGAACTGAGATTCACTGGGTTTCCATATGTCCTATAACTTAACATGACCACTAAAAACATTAATCATATCACCTCATTGCATCTAATTTTTACACTAGTATGTAGTTAATATCTTAATATTTACAAAGATTAGCTGAAAAATATAGCAGTTGAGTGATTTGGGGTAATTTTTTTTTTTTTTAAGATTTAAGAAGTGAGAGAAAGGGGAGATCATGAGAGAAAAGGTATGATTCAGAAAGGAGACTGAATAAGCTAAGGTATTCACAGCTTGCTTACTGTATAAACAAGGATCCGCTTGTTCTTAATCCAGTTGTTAATACCATTCATCTGTGTATGTAAACCTGGAGATCTCTAACTTAATGTCTATCTACAGCTATTTCCTGTGGAGTCCTTTCCTGTCATTTCTATACATTCTCATAATAAAAAATTGTAACTTTGGTCTTTTATAAAAGTGGACTTCTTTGCCCTTGGGGAAAAAAATATTCTAGGTTTGCAGTAGTTCTGCATATACAGTGTATATACAAGTTTCACAAAACCTTATACAAGCATGAAAAATGACTTCCTGAAAATTTGGCATTGCTACAACATGGAAGAGTAACTTGTTGCAGTAGACGAAATTCCCTATCCAGAGGAATAAAACAGATTTTTATCAGTAAAATAGAGTGCCTCATATTTATATAAATTAGTGACACCCTTCCTGTGTTACGCTCAGTCTCTCCAGACTGTGCAATACAGATCGAGATCTTGCACACCTCTGCATTCAGACTCAATCTGCAGTAACCTGAGTGTTTCCAAAGGAGATGATGAAATCCAAGAGTGGTTCATTACCTCACAATAATGTGAAGGTTAATGGGTGTCATCACTCTACCTGTACAATGCTCAGGTTTACGGATCAGTTTGAGTGCACAGTCAATAGGAAGTGCCCTTTCTTGCCCCATCTACCTGGTTACATTGTCCATGTGTTTCATACTGTTAGCACTTTTACACTGCTCCTTGTTCTTACGATTAATGTAACAACTTCTCTATCTGCTGGAAATCCAAACTTCTGCATCTGCTCTTAGCTGATCAATTTTGTTGCCTGTTTTCAATTGAGTGTCGAGGATGAACAGGTGGGGCTGAGAAGCACCTCAATGTCAGACACAATGGGAGGAGGAAAAAAACCACAATAGGAGTCAAAGAGGCAGACTTGTTCTGCAGCTGGGGAAGTAAGAGGGAGTTCTTTGACTCCCACACAAACAATCTTACAGTCTTTATTGGGATTGCTCGTGGAGGATAAGCAGTAACAGAAATCTGTCACATAGATAAAAACCGTAACATATAGTGCAACTTGAATTCTTAATGAAGCTACAGGGCAGCAGAGCTGTACTGACCTGCAGATGAATTGTACAGAACCCTCCCTTGGCCCCATCCAAAACATCGAGCAGCACATTCGCCCAGGTACTCCAGAGTAGCTTCCAGCAGAAAACATTGTGCTACTTGAGTTATTGTTCATCTCTGCCTCCCTCCAGTAGCTAAAAGGAGAGGGTAAATCACATTTAGCCTCTGTACCTGCCAAGCAGTACTACCACTTTGGGAAGCTGCCTGTCACATCTCCTATTAATGAGCACAGAACTCAGAACTCCCGACTCGGGAGCAGCAGTATCAGCACATCCCCCGATGCTCCTCCTGGTGTGATAGACAGTGAAGTACCTGTTAAGTCTTGTGGCTGCATGCCAGCATCCAAACACAGCAAGTTCATATTCTGTCAGAATACATCTCTGACCAGAAACAAAATAACTGCATGAGTTTAGAGCAATGAAAGAATTCAGGTGATTATATCAGCAATTTTCAGTACTTGGAAAATAATAGAATTTTTGAGAAATTAAATAAGGAGGTTGCCCACTTATTTAAGTCCTTTCTGCAATCTGTCTAGCAAGGAACTCTGTCAATGGCCCTAAATCCCAACAAGCCATGAAGCAGCTGCCCCAGCCGTGTAAAGCTTCTTGTCCCTGGCAGCAGAGAAGGCTAAAAGCATCCTGGGTTTTAATACAAGGATTGTAATCAGTAGACTGAGGGAAGAAATTATAACCTTTCACTCAGTGTTTTGAATAAATAAAAAAGAAATCCTAAGAGATAAAAATCCCAACAGAACAAGAAGGCTAGTAGGAAGAGACCATAGTTCCTACATGAAGTTCTGAGATCAGATGAGATCTGAATACTTGTTTTGCTGCTGGGACACCTATTGCAAGTAATTTCTAGAAGAACTCAATGGTCTAACTTCTCTAAGTTCATCCCTCCACTCTGCATTTTTCTGTGATAATGATAATTTGGAGTTGATGTATGTAGCTTTATGGGGTGCAAGCCAATGACTCCTCCTCTCTGGTGAAAAATTACACCTCTGGAAAAAGGCAATGAAGCAAAAAGACAAAACTCTATTAAAAAAAGAGGTTTATTTTTCCATGTTCCTGTTATTAAACATTAACTTTTCATTGCTTGAAAGCTTTACCCTAAAGTCTAGTAAATATAATCAAGCTCTAATTAAATGTTAATGTAGAGTCAATGTGTTAAAAATTCATAAGGAGTGAGCAGATGCTGTGTTTCAGTCAGCATGGTCGAATCGACAGGATCAGATCCCAGCTGTGGGAATCCTCTCACTCGGCACACCAGCAGAGTAGTGCCTGTTGGCTGTCCCTTCTGAATCACTTCTGTGGGTGGCAGCACACCAGTTTAGGACACTGAGGCAAAGGCACAGCCACCTCTGACCTACAGACTGTGTTCAACCCACACTGGAGTAGCTGGGCCATGCTATTGGTAGCTGATGTAAGAGTGCAAAGAAGCAACTGATGATTTGCGCCTACTGACACAACACAGACGCTCGTATTGCATTTCTAAAAATTCATATCTCACTTCTGCATTGCAACAATCAGTTTTAAGTTGTAATTCTGAAAATAAAAATCCTGCACTGTACTTCTACTTGACATAATGATCATTATTTCCAATAACACGTTTATGAAAAAATCATTTCTCATTAAAAAAGTTTAATTTTGAAACTGTTAATAAATAATGGCGCTGGAAAAAGGTCAGATCTTCTCTTTCATAAAAAGTACTGATGAAATGCCAATAAGAGTACAAGATTAAGTTTTACCAAAAGCTTTTGTTGTTGTATTTGTCAGTTCTAAATGAACACTATATAAAATTAATATATTTTTCACTAATGGAAACTGACTGAACTATTACTTCCTCTATTATTGCTCATTTACCTGTTGTCTTGGTCTGATTTCAGTCCACAATTTTAGTTAGATGTGTAACTGAATACCTTATTAGGCAGTGCCACCATATAGTCATAAAATTTCTTCTGAAACATCTTTTCCCTCCTTCTTATAATTGGTACCTAGATCTGTGCCTGACCCTTTTGTGCATGCCATAAAGTTGAAGGAAGTTTCTTTACTCCTTGCTGCGAAAAGCCTGCCCATGCACAAGACAAAGCACAGCTCTTCTGCAGCCATCACAGCCTGAATAATTAATTATCTTGGTGGGAATAACCCTGACAGCCATTTTGCTTGACTCATGACCCTGTGCTGTGTCTGCACAAATGAAAAGTGTTACAACCAAGTCTGTCTTTAAAGTTTTATGTTCTGCAACAGCGCTGAGTCAGGATGTGGTTACTATTGCAAATGTATGCTATGTGCACATCTTTTCTACTGTTTTGGGGTCCATGATGTAGAGAAGGGCAAAACCTGCTAGAAATTATGAAATAACAATGTCTGTCACTACGGTTTTTCACAGAATCATAGAATACTTTGGGTTAGAAGGGACCTTTAAAGGTCACTTAGTCATTACTGATGCTGCACAGAATTGCTCAAAATATTTTCACAATCATTATACCTGCCTAGAAAAATGCTGAAAGTCATTACTTCTTTTCACAAATGAGTCAAGCAAGAGATTATTTCCACAGATGTTTTAAAAGTGTATTGTTTCTGCGGGAATCTTACTATTATATACAGCACTTTGATTAAACCTTAAAAAGCTTTTTCTGAGATACCATTCATTATTTCTCTGAATTCCTTCTTTCCTTTATGTGCATATTCCTGAATTTTACTAACACAATGTAAAATCTGTTCCAGACAGACTGCTTTAAATTTTTTTAAATTATTTTTTCTGCTATGGTTTTAACTGTTACAGGTACAAATTGATTTGACAGTTATTGTCAAATATCAATATGGTGGGAAAAGTTAGATGTTCTGGACAAGCTGGGGATTTTTGCTAATTGCATTAATACACCAGTTCCAGTTGTCCTCAGTTCTGGCATTTAAGATTCCCTGGACCAGTCATCATTACATGAGTGGGTGTACAGTACAGCAATTCATGTGTGTTTGGCATCTGGTGATCTTTCCCTGGAGGGTTGGTTTACTTGCCAGGGAAGAATCAGGAAATGGGACTATATCTCCTGGGCCACCTCCAAGGGGAGTATGCTGTTCTGTAAATATGTGAGCTAGAGCTAGAAAGCTGGTGGCAGAAGTAAAATGCATCTACTGCAGACAGTGAAAAGAAAAAGATTCTTTAAGCATATGAAAAGTTCACAGGAAATTGTGGGTCTTACAGAAATTCTTATTGGTGTGTAGTGTTGAAATGCCTCTGACGGGATTTTCTCAAGATCTACATTTCTACAAAAAGTTTGGTGTTGCAAATATAAGTGGATATAATGGAATCTACTTTGGTTCTGTAACCCAATGCAACCCCCCTACCCCTAAAAAACCCCAACAAGCAAACCAAACCAAGCAAACAAAAACCCCACCCAAACCAACCAACCAAATAAACAAAAATGAAAGAAACCCTACTCCCCACTTTCCACAGGAAAGAGATAATGTTCTCTTTCCTTTTGCAACATAGGGTACCTGACTTCTGGATGAATCTGTAGAAAGTCCCTGTTCCATAGTCTTTAAATGTGAATACTATAAAATAACTCATGTTCTTACTATTTCTTTTACTTTTTTCTTTTGACAGGCACTGTGCCTACAGATCCCAGATGTAAGAAAAGTTATCTTTAAAACCAAATTTTGATGGAAACAGAAGCCTGACTCTTCTCCAGCATCCACATTTTCCTGGGCACAGAAACATCGTTGTGTTTCTAGGCCTGATTTTTGTAGAAGCATTATTGTTGCCAAAAGAGAGAGAAAAAGATCTGACAAAGGCAGCCACACCTAACTTTAACTAGCTGGCCTCATTTGTAAAAGTTTTTGGCGTTTGAGACTGGTTTCTAAACAAGATGTCACCCAAATTCAGCAAGGTGTTGAGTTCACCTTGAAACCCATATTTAGTTTTTGCAACACCAGTGCCTTCTAGTTAAAATTCCTGTCCAGATGATATGCTGAGAATATTCTATCATCATGTTTTTTGCAAAAAAGATATTGCCAATCTTGTGCATTTTAAAGTTGTATCAGATTTGTAGTTTCATTTAATCTTAATAGTTAACTAAATCATAGTATGATTTTTGTTTTTAAATCACAATAAAACCATAACACCTTTTGGGAAAAAAGCATGGGCTGAAACAGAACATATTGATTATTTATTTTTTTTTTGCATCTACTTAAAAGTTTATGTAATTAAATGTAAAAGAAAAGGGCAAAATCAAACTAGAAACAAATGTATGAGAACAACCAAATGAATAAATGAATGACAAAAATAACTTTGTGAATTAGGTTTTTGTATTCTGAGATACAGTATTCTAGTAGTAAAACTTTTGGAGCTTTTAAAAATAAATTTTTGTTTCTGAAAGACATGGTGAGAACAGAGGTAGTTTCTTTTCTGTGGTCAATTGCAGTTCAAAATCACTGTATGGTTGTAATCTCAGTGCTGTTTAAATCAGTGACAAAACTTCTTCAGTGCAGATGTGATTTAGTTAGGTTATCTTTTTTAATACATCTCAGATGAACAGAGGTGTGTATATAATGTAGTAGTTTCTCTGTAAGCACATTTTTGCAGTCACACACATTAAATCTATGTGTGTGGTACCGACATAGCTGAAATCCTACAAACTTTGCTACTTCTTTCTTTTAAAACATGAGGTGGTTTTTTTGTTTGTTTGTTTGGGATTTTTGTTTGTTTGATTGGTTGGTTTTTGTGGTTTTTTGATTGGTTGTTTGTTTGTCTCACTAATTCTTTCAGTGCACTTCAGGGCTCATTTACATGTATACAGGCTTTCCTGTAAATTTATAGAGTGAACTATTTACAAGCATACATTTATGCTACATGGTAGGAGATTAAAAGGCAGGAATGCTTTGTTTCCTGCTATATACAATATTGAATGAAAATTATTGAAGTCACAGCAAAACCAAGTCAAATACAGGTTAAAGAGCATTTACCATCTCCAATATTTGCTTTGGAAATAAGTGAGTTTCCTCAGTGTTTTATTTTTTGCTGCACTTCTAGCTGAAAGCAAGGAGCATAATCTCTCTGTCTCTTCTTGTTCCCACTTTAACACTCCCCATGGGACACATATTTTGCAGGATCAACATAAAAAGAGCAGTTATATCTCTTCATTCAGCTGGCTGCTTAAATAATTAGAATTATTGCAAGCTGGAGCAGAATATAGCCCATGCACGTGACCAGGCTTTCTCTTCTGCTTGACTTCAAGAACCAGGAAATAGAACTTGTGTGTTGAAATGAGAAAAAGAGGGAAAGAAAACCCTGCAGGGAGAGATTTCCAAAAAAAGAAGAGTTGGCTAGGCCTGAAGTAGTTCGACACAGACAAAAAGTTTGGAAAGCAAATTACCATGAGGAAGGTGGATTCCTGGAGTGCTTGAGTCTGACTGTGTGCCAGGGCTGTTGCTTATTTCTCACAAATACGCAGATCATGCTGCACAAATATCTGAGTATGGCCTCTGATTTCTACTCCATTTCAAGACCATCATCAAAACCCCCAAACTGATTATTTTCTTTACAAGTGGTTCTCAATTTAGTGGCAAAAAAAGAATGCAAAAGCCGTAGATTTTCAAAGACTAGAGCACAGATTTGTTTGCTTTGTGACAGTGTGCTAAGTCATAGAACTGCTGCTTTGATAATGATAACAAAAATGGACAAAAAAAGAGCACATAGTACAAAACTTGGACTTACAAAAAGCTTTCTGTACAAATAATGATCTTGGAGCACTTTATTCAAGAGTATGAGAAAAACAAACTTTGTCTTAGCTCAAGGGGAAAAGGTATGATCCTGACATAGACTTATAATATGAAAATAATTTGCTGCACTTCATTATTTTCAAAGGGGAAGAGAACAAGCATAAACTGATGATGATTAGCAGCAAGCAATCACAGACAGGCTCCAAGGAATTTGTTGTTGCCTAAGCTGTTGTTCAAAACATATTTTTGACTGTGATTATTTGCATCTATTTTACACTGGATACTCTTCTTCCTTTTTTTTTCCCTACCAGCTCTCCAGATTAAATTTAATTACTGTACAAAGCAGCCAGATTTGTACCTACAATAGAAGTCAATAGACTGCAACAGCATTAAGGAGATTAATGCTCTGTGAGTTAAAAGTTCAACTTTCTGAATGAGGATTTTCATGAAGTTGCTTGTTGAAATTATCAGTCCAATGAATACACAAAAACAAGCCTGGTTGTGCTCCCCTCATTAGAAGCACCACATGTTGATATGGAACTGCCTTGGTTGCAAAATGTAAACAAAAATGTGTATTCTATATGACATCAGTTGAAACTGTTTGGGGAGGTGTTTTTTATTTATCTCTTGTATAACTCATTCCTCATAACTCCGGGGGAAGGGGGCAGGTGCTTCTGATAATGGGCCAGCTGTTAAAACCAGGTGGGACAGTGTTCCTTATCTGTGCCACAGCCCATCCTCCCTCTGGGGGATATCTGCTGTTAATGGGCCATTAAGGCTCACCAATGACATGGCACATTCCATAATCCTATTGTGAGATGCTCCACCCAGTGGGAGGAGCCAAGCATTCCTACTTGGATAAAAGCTAAGATTCAGAGCAGCAGAGCAGCCTCTTTTCCACTGGATACCCAGGGGAAGACTGGACCCATCTCACCAGCACTGGACTCTTTCTACAATTCACCTCTACTCCAACAGAACCACATCTGTCACTCCAGGAGGACTTACTTGCACTGCTACCAACACCCTGACTAACAGGGGTTAGGTCGCATTTCTGACTCTGTCATTGTTTCTAGGATTTTTTTTTGTTTGTTTGTTTGCTTGGTTTGATTTTATTTTTTTGTACTATTACATTTGTATTTTTTTAAATATTCCTAGTAAAAACCTGTTATTCCTATTCCCATATCTTTGCCTGAAAGCCCCCTTAATTACAAAATTATAATAATATGGATGGAAGGAGTTTACCTTGGCCATTCCAAGGGAAGCTCCAGCTTGCCCTGGCAGACACCTGTCTTTCTAAATCAAGACAGGAACCAAGAAAATGATTATTTGTTTGTGGTTTTGTTAATTTTTGGGACAAACGTGACAAAATGAACTGCTGTGACCAGCAACAGGATTAGGGTCAAGGGACGAAAACTGAAACACAGGAAGTTCCACCTGAATATGAGGACAAAATTCTTTGCTTTGCTTTGAGGGTGACAGAGGACTGGAACAGGCTGCCCAGAGAAATTATGGGGTCTCCTTCTCTGGAGATGTTGAAAACCACCTGAATGTGACCCTGTGAAAACCCATCTGGGTGAATTTTCTTTAGCAGAGGGTTAAACTAGATGATCTGTAGAGGTCTCTTCCAACCCCAACCATTCTGTGATTCTGTGATTGGCTCCTATCTTTGTTTGTATTAGCATATTCTAGATTTCCTCTTGAATTTGGATTAGAGAAGAGAAGTAATAAATGCTAATTCTGCTTATTACTGCTCTAGACATAATCCACATATTTCCTTTTTTTTTTTCTTTTTCTATTTTTTTTCCTTGCTTGCCAGACTGTCTAAATTTTGAAGGTGATTCTGGTGAACTCAGAAATTTGTAAAAAGTAGCTTTAATCTGGTACTATGTCTCAAAATAAGAAGCTAGACTGATATATGGGAAAATATCTTTTACCTAATATCCTGGATATCATGAGTAGGCACTCTCGGCTGACCAGTCTTCTTCCCTATAAGTAGATTTTGTTACAAAATTAGCTCTTTCTTGATTAGGTGTAGTTTAGCTGCAAGCATGCGTGATATCTTAATAATAAGTTACCACAGTAAGCAACATGCTATTTTATGGATATGTTCTCAAAATCTTGACCTTCAAACCCCATTTGACATCTCTAGGAACCCATTTACATTTAGTAGTTGAATATTTTAGAATTCACTGGTCTTCATCTAATTGTAAGATGTTTTCAGGTCTGTTTTTCTTCCACATTGAGTAATGTAAATTTTCCTAAAATATCATTTTAGTACCATTTTATTTGTATTTTTCATGCTCATGGTGAAATTTCTGCTTGTTTAGGTACAGAATTCTGTTCTATTCTTTAGAATAGACAGCCTTTTGGTTATCTAAGTAAACCTAGGAATTTCCTGGCTTAAGATATCAATATTTGTGGAAGTGGTTTTATTTTTCTTAGAAAATTAATATGAAATTTTTAGGCCTGTGGAAGGGATGGCATTGTTTTCCATAATAAACCACTGCTGTGTATTTCTTGTCCCTCTCCATCCCACTCTCTTTAATTATCCTTCCATAGGTGCTTGGATTTTCTAATTTCAAACTCTCAGTCCCTTTTAGTCTGTTCATCCTAATTGTCACACCGAGTATCAGAGCTTGGGCAAATTCCTCAGTCTGAGTCAAATTCTTTGTACTTCTTTCTGAGGGTATGTTTATGTGATTTCAGAGGAATGAGTTAGTTTGTTTAATGAAAATAACTCCTACAGCTGGTGATTTATGTTGCTCAGCTGAGACAATCTAACAGCATGTATATGTCCCATTTCTGTTGTTATGACAGGCACAGTTGATTAGCTGAGCCCAGTCACATCTTTTGTACGTAAATTCTGCGGTGGTAGGCACTCTTGTCAGCTTTCTGATTTTCACATCAGGGCAGAATGGTGCAACCTGAACCTGGGTCTTCACATGTGAGCAGCGTGTCTGGCTCACTGTGCCACCTAGCCTTCAAACAGTAAATACCTCCACGAACATCAATCCTTTGCAATCTTGGTTTTTGCATCTACTGAGTGCTTCACTGCTTGAACTTTGCATGAAGTTCTTTTTGACACAGTTGGAAAATTCATTTTCTTCCCAGACCTTGCAAGCATCTACAGCATGTGTGAACTCTGGGGAGATAAATGATGGGTAGGAATGGGGGTTATTTCAACCAAATAAAGGGAAAAGGATGGCACTGAAATCAGGCGGGTGCGGGGGGCGGGGACGGGGGGGGGGACACGGGGCATGGAGTGTGGAGGGTGGTTCTTTAATTTTTTTTTCTTTTGCACAAACTTTTTGGCATTAGAAATGACAATTGGCACTAACTACATCAGGAACCTATACGACCATTTCTCCAAAACATGTTTACTAAAGCATGATACAGTCAAATCTGCTCTAACAGCTTTACCACATAGTAGAATCAAGTTTTGGTCTCTCATGTGCAATCAATACTCTTTTTGAACTGACTGTTTTTTATTTCAAGAAATCAAATATAAAAATCTATACTACTTTCCTGAAGTTTCTCTTCTCCATTAAACTTTTCTATGTGAAGTATTGAAAAATAGCCAAAAGGATACAGATTCTAAGAAGCATTAACATTTTAGGAACTCTGAATTAATTCTAGATTAACAACACTTATACTTTATCACACTTTTTAAAACTAGATGTATTGAAGCAGGAGGGATTTTAATTCATTTGGGGTAAGATAAGAAAAGATAAGAAAACATAGTCTACATAAAACTTCTAGCCCTGTAAAAATCAAGATTCATCAACCAGATGAATCTAAGAATCATCTAGTTGATGACTGAAACAAATGCAATCATCAGCAACTAGGTTTTGGTGATATTTGCAGTAGTGTACTAGACCTTCTTAAATAAATGGAATTATTCTAGGCCTGTAGTTCCAGAACAGTAAAATCTGAAAATATTTCAAAGTATAGACTTTTGTAGTTAATACAGGATTTTTTATGGTAAATGGACTTTTATTCATGATTTTCCTTAGGTGTAGCAAATTTTCCACTTAATAGAAGATAAGGATAGCAATAGTAATAGTAATATTAAAAAAAACAGATGATAAAAAGCTTTAATGATCCAATTCACCTTTACCATTTGAAGACATTGACAGATATTTTCTTATTAGTTACAATAATTAGTGTAGGATACCCATATATTTTTATTATAATGCTTATCTGCTTTTGATTAGACTTTCAGAAAAAGACCAATAGTGGATGTTACAAGAGTTAGCATAAATATATCAAGTACAGTATTTTGTGTTTGACCTTCTCTGGAGTCCATGGGAAGGCAGGAAGTTCAAGTGGAAGATGTGAAATCAAACAATGCAAAATAAATCACTGATAGGACTTTTGACAGACTCTTTAGGGCAAGAGAGGATCTGAAAGAATGGGTAGTCTGGTAAGAGTGTTGGATTCGGCTTCCAGATATAGGCCCACGTGAGCAGAGTTATAAGGCTTCTAACCCAGTTATTATGTTGTTGTTGTTGATATTGTGTTGTTGTGATTATGATGATATTGACAGGTTGAAAAAGTTGATATTGTGTTGTTGTGATTATGATGATATTGACAGGTTGAAAAAGTTGAGATTATTTAGCTTGGAGAAGAGATGCATGCCTGGAAACCTCATAGCAACCTTCCAATATCTGAAGGGGACCTACAAGGAAGCTGGAGAGGGACTTCTCATAGTAACTATAGTGATAGGACAAGAGGGAAGGACTTCAAACTGAGACATAGTAAGTTTAGATAAAGCACAGGAGCAGGTTGCAAAGAGGAGTTCTGTATGCTCCACCCCTGGCAGGGTTCAAGGCTGGGTTGGATGGAGTGCCGGACAACGTGGTCTAATGAGAGCTGTCCCTGCCATGGACAAGGGGATTGGAAATAAATGATTTTTAAAGCACCTTTCAACCCAACCCCCATTCTCTGATTCTATTATTATTAATTGCTGCTGTTATTAGTAGTAGTTGTAAAACTGTTACTACTACAACTACAACTGCTGCTACTACTACTAATACTGCTTTTCCAGGGGCAAATGCAATAAAGAGACCTATCCTTCTAGGTACAAAATATTTGCTTTAAGAATAGCAAGAGCCTCATGTATTTAGCAAAGGAGAGCAGATGTTCTTTTCCTCCCCCTTTGCAGGAGGGCAGGCAATTGCCTCATTTTTATTATCTCAAAAGACTGATTAAGAAACTTTCTACCTAAGTGGTTTTGGCAGACATTGTCTTGGCTGGCACAATCTCATAATTATGCTTCTATAAATCTTTATATTTCACCTATTATGTCCTAAGTGAGGTGGCTATCCTGTCTTAATTTGCATCTATCCAAACTTATTTTGAAGAGGAACATAAAAAAATATACACTAATTTTACATTAAACAAAAGCAGTAAGATATGGTGAGAATTCATTACACCTTTTTTAAAATCTGTTAATTCTTCCTGCACTCTAACATTCCTCGATATACAATTTTTTAATCACCTTTAAGTAAACATCTATTATATTGGTACAGTAATCACATTTACAGGGTTTTTTTTTTAATATCCCAGGTTACATATTTTCTGCTGCCTAATTATCCTGAGTTCATTATGTGTCTATATTGTCATCCAACAGAAGAATGGATTGTACCAAGCCCCTGCTTATGCTGGAGGGATTGAAGTCATTTCCACATACATTTTGAGGCAGTCTGATATGATCTGCTCTCGACAGCCAATATCTTCCTGCTGCATGTCCAACTAGAATTATTGTCCCCGAGATGGCTTATTAAAAAGGTTTACAAATAGGCCACTGAAGTTCTCAAATTTTCCCTGACAATATCTCTATCTTTGTATGATTTTATTATTATCCCTCACTCAGGATTTCCTGGAATAAATTATTCGAGTCTCAATTAATTGCTGCAACTGAGAGTTGAAGCTATTAGCAAGCCTTTGGCGAATAGCTGGGCATTAGTATTTATTACAGACACAGATGCATGAGAGGTGCAATCAATTTTGTCTTTGTTGGATTTCAACTTCTATGAATTGTTCATTGATTTTGGAATTTGAGAGGATTCTAGGAAACTATTAAACAAATGAGCAATTTTGGCAACCATTTTGTAACACATGTAGTGACAGCCTAGACAATAGATGTCAAACCACTTACACAAAGGTTCTTTTCAGCCTCACTTGGTGCACTTGGTGCACATGGTGTTACATCTCATATTGGCCCATGATAAATTGTGTTCTTGAGGCAATTTCTCCTTTAGGTATGAATAAGTATTAAAAACCAACGTGAAAACATACCAGGTATGGATTTTGTTTGGTCAAACTTTTCTTTCCATTAATACGCTATTGTTCTTAAGTTTTGCTATTCTATTGTGTGGTGACTTACCTGCTGCATTAGAATTCCAGAAATCAAATCAGTTTTAAAATAAATTTTTCATCCTACGTTTTGGGCATGCAGTTATTTTCCCCTTTAAAGTATATGGAATTTTTTGACAAATTTCATGGATTTACACAGTTAGTACACCCAAGACACATTTTCTGAGTTTTGTGTGGGATACATTGTACAGTTTTGCTAACAAGGTGGAGATACACATTTTTGCATCAGCTTGGATTTCCAAACCAGAAAAATCCTAAAGAAAAAGCTACCCAAAAGAAAACTCCCAAAATGCATTGAAATAATGCTTGAAACATTTAAGCATATAAATATCTTCTAGAAACTGTCTTCCAAGCACTTTAAAAATGTGAGTCTGTCACATAATTATTCATCAAAGAATCAGATTTTATTATAGTCTATTCAATATTTGTTGTAGTGTATCTTTTAGAAGAACATTAATTTTCTCTTCTATGGATATTAATGTTTTCATGGCCATGAAAGAGTGCTTCATAAAAACTTTTTTTTTTGCAGCAGCAGGGTGGGAAAATAAGGAGAAATGTTTTAGAACAGAATCAATTTTTCACACCCAGGATGTAGAATTTTTGATCCCAAACTTTATGCTATCTTCTATTGTCAGCGGTGTGTATAAGTCTATTTTAATAGTCTAATATATCTCATCAGAAAAAATTATGTCTTCAAATGCAAATCTATGCATTTCTCCCAAGATAATGTTCTTTTTTATTACCTCTGCACTTATCTATATAAATTTTACCATCATTTTCTTTCAAGTCTAGGGTTGTGTTTTTTCTCAAATATAAACTATAGGAAACAATATAATTGAACTCTTTTTATATACTTTTTTTTTTAAGTTTGCAACACACAATGTTTCTTCTTATGCCAACCGTCATCTCCTACATCTTTTATTTTCTTATGAAAATGCTTTTGTTTAAAAATGAATTTTTTGATAGTTTTTCTTAAAATGAGCCCTTGCTGCTTGAACTGATACACTGAAATTCAGGAGTATAGGCTGTCATTAATCTCAGTATTTTTTTGTTCAGATGCTGTAATACATCCTTATCAAACCCAAAGCTTTTGTGTTCACTGCTTGTCTTTCCCCTTAGTGCTAATCCAATTATAGCATTCTCGCATTCAGACCAACCATATTTTTAGTGATTGTATGCTAGATGAGCATTCACTTTTCATTTCATTTTCTTAGTCTTCTCCTTCTTCAGAGAAAAATGGATGCCAGATAGTAAACTCACCATCATTTCCTACCAAGCACCCTTTATGGAATTTTAATTTTCCAAAGGTTTGGAGATTTTTTTAATTAAAAAAATTAATAGTTACATTTGTGAACTTCTTTTTGAAATATAATCATCATCCTTACATTGAAATAAGCTTATGAGTTTTTTTGTACTATACTAAAGATAGTAAATAACTATTTTTATTCATGATCTGTTTAAACACCACTTTAAAATAGGAATCAATTTCTCCCTTATGTATTCAGTCTTAGCTGAGCAGGAGAAACACTCTGGGTTAATGAATAAGGAAAAGAAAAGCTATCCTGGTACATCCCTTGTTATTATACCACTAAGTAACATTACCCACATCTACCTCTTGAGTGTGAATCTGCCTTGTTGTCAGATGTGACAAATCCTTATACCACATTTTACTTATTCTACATAAAACTGCTGTTGTACACTCATGTACTGGCACTGCTTGATATATAAGAAGATTTTAAAAAGAGAAGTTTTAGAATTTTAAGTGTTCCAGAAGACCTTTAATATTTCCCCTTAATTATCTTTTTTCCTTTCCATTTGGTTGCTAGTCCTCATTGCTGCCTGTGCCTTTTGCTCCTTGCAGAAGACTCCATTTAGAGTTTTCAGATTGTGTGGCTTCTGAAATATGACCAATTGCCAAGTCAGGAGAGATCCTATTCTGAGTTTATTTATCTCTTTGGGACCCTTTATCTCAAAGTGTAATTTCAGACTATCAAGAATTTTTACCTATGAACAAAGTTGTGTGTTATAGTTTTCTTTGCATCACAAAGCTATAACTTCGTCACAAGGCTACAGGGTTTATCTTATCACCTGTATGGGAACACCAGCAATGGATTTTATTAAAGTAGCTGAATACTTCATTGACTATTTTTTAATGTGATGGAGGAAAAATCATGAAAAATAATTGGTCCTTGCATCTACAATACAACTTTTCATATCCTAATGACTCTCATTAAATGTTCATGCATGTTTTCATAGCTGTGGAGGCAGGTAATATTCCTTTAAGGAAATGTTAGTTGATTTTATATCAAAAATTAGTTCTTTCCCTCTTGTTGGAGTGTGTTTTGGGGTTTTTTATCTCACTTTCTGAGAATTTCTTACTTATTTTAATTGGGATTCCCTTCAGAATTAAATTAGGATTTGCCTACTACTATCCACATATTGCTTTTTAATAAGAAATAATATTTCTATTTCCATCTGGTCTAATTGCTTAATGCAGGTGATTTCTACCTTTGGATTAGATCTCTTTTTTCTTTAATTCGAGGCTGTGGTTCTTTTAGTGGTTTTTCAGTTTCCTCTGTGGTTTGTACACATTTTTTTTCCTTTTTAAGTTTCTGCAGAGCTCTGAGAAGTAGACCCTGGACCCATGTGGCCTATATAGGTGAGGGGAACATCACTGTCAATGCATCTGAGAGTTTCTTTAAACTGTTTCCATCTTCAGTTAGTTTACTAAGTGCTTCTAACTTTCTTGGTTTTTGTCAGTTCCTAGAAGATTTGCACCTTGAGTGCCATAGATTTTATTTTAGGTGCAGAATCTCTAATATCCATCTCTGTGACAGAAACTTTCCTGTTCAATGTCACAATTTTTTGTTGATGGTGTTGGTTGTTGATATTAAGATAACCCTAGAGACTGTTCCAATTACTCCCTTCAGTGCCTAAAGGGAATTCAGTTTCTTTTTTCCAAACCACAAGATTCTTTATAGGAACAACATTCCTATGCTTGGTCTCAGGGATCTCCAGAGACTTTTTGGCTGGAAGTCTCAGTTTTCTGAAGAACTTAACTGTGGACACTCCTTCTCTGCCAAATATAGGACTGTGTTGTTCTTTCCTCCATTGCAGGGAGTGAAGAGGACTAGTGGACCAAGGTAATCTCTCTGGGACTTAGATCCTTTCACTGAATGGAGCAGTCTAGTTTAGCTTTAGATAAGTGAAATGACAGCTGATTTTAAAGTAGTTTGTAGTTGTTGTAAAAGGCCATCATAATACAAAGTTGGTATTCCCATGATATCACTTGAGTCCCAAGAATTTAGTAGATTGAAGGAAGGGAAAATACTCTTGCTTCTACAGGAAGAACTATTCCCTTGATAATTTCCTGTATCAAGTTTTTAATTATTTTCCAGGTTTCTCTGAGGAAAGTGTGTGTGCTTGTTGACTTTGCCTGGGCTATTCTGATTTCAGATATCTGCTGCCACAAGCCAAGGGAAACAAGAGACCATTAACCCAGACAGGTAATGGGTCACATGTTGATGGGAAGTTCTGTTCCAAGGCTCACCAGCCACAATTTCAGTAGTCATCCTATCTTAATTACTACTCCTCAGCAAAAACTGTGGGACACATCAGTGTTAACACAGGGGATGCACCAAAGGGGGGCCATTTTGCTCAGACCCTCCTGTACATCAAGACAAGTTTCACTGAGCTCACTCAGGGAGAAAATGAGGACTAGTCCCTGTCCACACCTAATGCTGTTAGTTAAACAAGTCTGATCATCCCTGAATGAAAGGATGAAAATTGTTTTGCTTGAGGAAAAAAATATTGAATTCAATTGTCTAATACTGAACACCAAATTGACTACAACACTCCCTACAGTTTAATCTGTAGTTCAGCTCTATAATAGCTGTATTACAGTCCAAGAAGGAGTTTAAGAAGCTTTTTAAACAAGAAAGAACATAATATGTTTGATATTGCTATGGTATTCTTATATAAAATAAAAATATCAATAAATAGAACGTGAGATCCAAAATTTATTTTGTAGTTGGCTTCCTTCAGGAAAATATAAGGTATTCCTGAGTCTGATCTAGTGTAAGTCCCTGTACTTATTGATTTTACAACAAAGAGGGGAAAACTATCAGCAATTAAATTAAATCCAGATGGTAAAATAGTAAATCAGGCTGATTCAGTCACTTAAAATTCAAAATTTATAATAATTGAATGACATGACTAAGTCAAGTAAAGCAAGAAATAAACATCAGGGTGACATAAATGAATACAATAAATTTTTGAAAGCTAATGTATTTTGGTAATATAAAGAAGAATATTAAATGCATCTACTGAAATTTTCTTTAATTCATCATTAAGTAAAGAATAAAGTGAAAAGAGAATAAAAAATCTTTCAACTAATCTGATTCAGACTGATCAATAGAAACATGCCTCCTCATAAAGGCAATTCTACCTTAGGTACTGACATTCTTAGAGGACTGATCAGATGAGTAACTCATGGCTAAGTCATGACCTTTAGCTTTACTGACAAATTTCAGTAATAATAATAATAATAATAATAATAATAATAAGCTTGAGTTGGGACACAGGGAGTGTGAAAATGGCCAAAAATAATCTTTACAGTAAATTAGAAATTATGTCTTGCTTTGACTTCAAATTTTTAGTAACTTTGCTTCCATCGCAGTATGAACATCTGCATATAAATCTATTGTTGTTTCAAAACCTGGGTTTTCTCAGGGTAACTACTACTGGAAGATGTAGAAGAGACTGAATTACCCAGTTGTGAGTAAGAAGCACCCTCCCACTTGTCTCCAGTCCCCCAGTTTTAGTTCCCTAATTCTTTCCCTCCCCTTCACTGTTCATATCTGATCATCCTGTATTGTTAAGTACTAATGCCTGCCTTGGAGGAAAACTGCCAGTTGGACTGTGGACCCTGTGCTCTTAAAGAAGTTCAGGACCTCAGAGGATAGAATTGGAAGCACAGAGGCAGGGATAGGAGTCATTTCCCTGACTTGGAACAAACTGACCTGTGCAGGGGATCAGAACCATGTGGTAATGTCAGCATCCATGACTGATCTTGGTCTCTCTCCTCTCAACACATGGCTGAAGTCTGGGTTAGGGACTTGGCACTAGGGGCCCCAAGGAAAGCTGTGACACATAAATGTGAAACTTAATGGTTGAAGTCCTGGTTTTTGGATGGAAAGAGATGGAAAGAAACAGACACAATGGATATTTGATTGTAGTTCAAAAAGACAATAATATAGGGAGATCCATTTAAAAATGTGGGGAGATAAGGGTTTGGGAGATTAAGGTTTGTAACTGAAAATCATCCTCAGGTTGCCCTTGTCACAGACCGTCTGTGACTCACTAGTACATTTTCTTTTTTAGACAGTAAATCAAAACAGCAAACACAGACCTTGTTTTTCCCCACACCAACTACTGAACACATTATTTTACCTTTGGAGATCTTGATGTATCACTTTTCTCTCAGTACCCTACTTCTCTTTCTATGGATGTGGAAATTCTTCACTCTTGTCCAAGGTTTTTCACAGAACACATCATGAAAGAATAGATCTCTTGTTGCAGCTCTTTTTCTATCCCTATATGTCCCAGAGGAGATTTGCAATGGAGAAACTGAGCTTACAAAAAGACCATGAATTAATGTATTTCCCCAGAATGCAAGCAAAAAAAAAAAAAAAAAAATCTTTAATAGAACTGATAGTTATTAGAATGATAGAGTTTTTTTTGTCATTAGAAGACAACTTCTAACAAGGAGAGTTTGCCAAATTAGTAATGTGCTACTCATCTATTCTTTCGAACAATTATCCTTACAGATAGTTAGACTTTATTTCCTCTATAGGGAAGTCTGAAAGGAAGAAGTATTACAGTAAGTGTGACACAGTAGATACTTCAACCAGCCCTCTGTAGTTAGAACCATGATTTCACACAGGACTCAGCCTTACTCCCTGACAGTTTAACAAGACTGTTCACTCTTCCTGAAGTGACTGATAGTTTTCCTGTCGTATGCTGTATGCCAGGTGTCTGTTTTGGTTTCTGTGTAAAACTCATTTCAAACCTATGTTCATTCTTTCCTCTCTACTTGCAATATTAATCCAAGGATGAAATTTTAAAAGTTGCTTATTTTACTATTTAGAAAAGTTATGGGTAAGTGTAAAATATATTTCATTACTTGAATATCTGCATCTCTGCCATCTGAAGAGAACACTTTTGTTCAATAAGAAATGCGCTTATGTCTGATTCTCAGAGGAAACGTGGCTATAAAAATGTAATAATATTTGGGCCCTTCAAGATTTTCTCTACCCATGATTTTCTCATTACATTACAGAATTAGATAGAGGTGTAATGTAATGCAGGTATGACCTGTGTTTAAATGAGAAAACCTGAACTGAGCAACTTACCATGTTCTATACCACAAACAACCTTGCAAAACTAGAATATCCACTGAGCTAATTGTAGAAAAGAACAAGATATAAATTTTGAACGCATCCTAACATTTCCTTGGGATTTTTCAAGACTCATTTCCCCTCCTGGGATGTAACACAGAAGTTATTTGACCGTGCACAGAATGGTTCCAGAGAGGAAATTAAGATTAGCATAATATTCAGAATGAAAGAAAAGCTTTCCTAAATCTAATGTAAACACTTGACAGGGTTAAGACTATTTGACTAATGCTGTACAGTCTTAAAAGTCTTTATTGAGTATTTAATAATTCCAAAACTATTTTTTCTTATGCAAGTGTAACAAGTAAGAAAAAACCTCCTCTAACAGAATGGAACATAAGCCTTGATTTCCCAGTGGTTACTCTTGTTTCTACACAAATGTTCTATTGAATCAGTGGTTATCTAAATGGGTAAAACTGATGCACAAGGACAGAATTATTAAAAAAAATCTGAACATTTACTCAAGGGAAACATATTGTCTAAGATACTGCTAGCCAAGCTTTACTTAGCTCAGACCTTCTGCTAAAATAAAATAGCTCTCTAGGTTTTTTATAGGAAAACAACAATTTAATTTTGTTTAGATTTTTTTAAGCTGTTAAGAATATAAACAGAGGTGATCACATTTAACATCACTTTCATAGATATTATTCTGGTACTTCGTAACCTAGTTTGTATAAAATTTACATGTCAAATTTTTTGGTTACTTGTATGTGTAATTACTGTAATAAAGAAGTCAGACAAGGAAAGAACCTCAAGAAGTTCAACAAGAGGAAGGGCAAAATTCTGCACTGACGAATGAACAGCCCTATGCACAAATATTGATGTAGGACACCCAGCTGGAAAGGATCTTAGCAGAAAAGGGAGACATCAAGTTGAACAGGAAACAGCAAGGGCTTTTGCAGAAAAGACCAATATTAGCCTGGGATGCATGAGGCAAAATATTGCCAGAAGGTCAAAGGACATGGTCTTTCCCCTCTACTCAGCACTGGCAAGGTTATGTCTGGGATGCTGGGTCCAGTTTTAGGCCTCCCAGTATGAGAGACATGGACATGTTGGAGACATCCCAGCAAAAGGCTATGAAGATGCTGAAGGCACAATCTTGTCTGTTACAAAATGCTAAAGAAGCTGGGACTGTTCAGCCTGGAGAAGAGAAAGCTCAAGGAGATCTTGTCAATGTATGTAAATACTTGAAAGGAGAGTGCAATGACACGGTGAGGATGCAGTTTGGGTTGTTGCAGTGGTGTCAGTGACAAGACTGGAGCCAATGAGCACAAACTGTAACAAAGGAGGTTCCCTCTGAATTTCAAAATATGCTTTTTTTATAGAAAGGGTGACCAAGCCCTGACCCAGGTTGTCCTGAGAAGTTGTGGAGTCATCATACTTGGCAATATTCAAACACAACTGGAAATGGTCCTGCTTGAGTAGAAGGCTGAACTAGACTGCCTCCAGAGGTCCCTTCCAGCCTCAGCTGCTCTGGGATTTTGTCACTGCACACATAAGGTCACATGAAGTTATGTATATACTCTGTGTATCTGTACAAAGGGTATTTGTATTTCTGTATAACATGCATTGATGGACCCACATCATTTTTCACAAAATAAAGTATAATGCAGTACAAAGACATTTTAACTTATGTAGTAACACTTACTATGACAACATAGATTGCGTTATTTGAGGTGGATGTTTACTGACAATTTTTCACTGCTGTTTGAGGGGTTTTGTCTCGTGAAAATCTTATGAATTCATAACAGGGCCAGTATATTCATCCAGTTTTATCTCCAAGGAATAATATCGAGATGACTGGGAAATAGTGTACTGGTCTGACAGAGACTGAGTACCTTGATATAGAGTTTGCATTCTCTGATGCAGTGAGATAAATTACTGAGGTTTATTTCCACTTTAATACTTTTTCATGATAGCACAAACAAGGTGACCACCAAAAAAAATGGTAATCTAGATCAAACTGGTATTGACAAACTGCACTCCCTTTTGGGTGGATTAGATACATTTTTGCACCTTTGTCTTTCTGTGCTGGCTACATTACAGTTCAGTGCATGTATTTTTACATTTGGGGAGGAGGAAGGAGATGCACAAAAATGTTTCACTTGTTATGTATACAAGATTTTTAAACCCAGGATAATTTAAAAACTTTCTGCTGTATCTTCTTGAAAGCAGGAAAGCTTTTGCTGTCTATGTTACTATTTGTGTTACTATCTCAATGTTACTATCTTCCTAAATGTTTAGCTGATTAGTGTATTAAAATCAAATGCATCATTCCAATAATTTAGCATAAAGTTTTCTGCCATTCATTATTTCTGGTTCATTTTTTTTTGCCCTCAAACTTGTGATACAGTCATGATATCATTGAAGCTAGGTATTTTTTGCTAGAATTTTACTGCATTTAGGTGAAATAGTGCATTTTAGTGCATATAAGTGAGGAGAGGAGGAAAATAAAATAAGGGAGCTTTAAAACCGAGGGTTGAAGTTAAGAAAACAAGAACTTAGAATTGGATAGACAAGTGAATAGAAAAGTGCATTTGAAATGCGTTATAGTGAAAAGCAGACCCAGAAGTGCCAGAGTAACCAGCAGGCAGCAGGTGCAGCCTCTATTGGAGGCTGTGCTGTGGTCTCCAGGTTTGACTGCAGGAGAACCAGCAGAGCACACAGAGACCAGTAATCATGTTCAGTGACTCCATTGTTTATGACTCACCCCAGGAAGGATGAGCAGCATCTGAAGGCAGCCACAAAGTGAACATCTTAGAGTTGTAATAGGCTGGCTTGTGCCATTTCTCCTCTTTGTTACCTTCTGTCATGTGCATAGATTAATGTAAGGTTATTTCCCGCTCTTGTTGGAGTCTTCTGCTATGATAATAAAGTATGAGAATTTGAATGTCTAGTGTGTCCTTGGAGTACAGGAGAGTTTGACATTTTCTGTTTTAGTACCTAGCTCTGTCTTCCCCAGAAATGAGTGTGGCTATAAATGTTGATGAGTGGAATGAGTAGCCAACCAAAATTAAGAACATTGTAAAGGTCAAGGTAATTCACCACTACCATTCTCAGTGTGCTGTATTCTAGCCACTAAACACTATCACAAAGTCTCCAATACAAGAACAAAAAGGCCTATGTGTAGGGTTTTGGTTTGTTGGTTCTTTTTTTTCTAAAAAAGATGGTGACAATAGTAACAAACAGAGGAAAAGACAATCTACTTACAATGAATGTGTACTAAATTAATGGTCTTTGTGCCTCAGAATAGCTTCCATCTTCTCTGCATCAGAAATGACTTTTGGAAAGAGGATACAACTGCATATGGTCAATGAAAAACAAAATCTTTAAGACACGATACTAATAAACCAAAACTCTTCTTCATGGTGTTTCATTTTAATATTGAGTGGCTTTTCTCTTTTTTTTTTTTTTTCTTTTTTTTTTTTTTTTTTTTTTTTTTTTTTTTTGAGGGGGAGTTTAATCTCAATCACATCAAAATTTAAAATCAACAATCAACTGTAATGGCATCATTCTGAAGAGAAATGGAAATATGACATTTGTCAATCCAGCCCAAAATCATTGCAAAGAATTTATGCATGTTCTCATAAAACACAGCTGTGATATTGCAGCAATTTGAGCCAAAAACAAACTGTAATTTTAATGACAAAATGCTTCTGTTGTGTAAAGTTTGCACAAAAACATGGTTATGTTTAGTATTTTGATTTCATCAAACTGGAGAAAACTGCCAGTCAACCCTGGACATATGCTTCTATTATTAAATCTAATCTATTTGCACAGCAGTTGCACATCTCTTAGTTCACTGAACACTGCAAAAATATAGGCCTACATTTATTTGGAACAGATTCTGATACAAGAAAAAAAAATTATCCACACATTGGACTGGCAAAAGCTCTTGAGTAAAAGCATTTTATTACAAATAAAAAGCCCAGTGTAGAGAGGACACATGTCACTGCTGCTGCTTCTCTGACATTTTCTTGAACAGGAATTCATGGCCACCATCTTCAGTGTGGCATGCTGTGCTCTCAGATTGCACAAAGAACATACAGTTAGCCTATCTATCCTTTTTAATTAGTATTCCAAGTCTTTTTCAAAATACCTCTGCCAATCTGATTTCCTAAAAGAAAAATAACTGGATTTGATGGGAGCGTTAGTGAAAATGGTGCCATTTTGTGTTGTGCTTACAAATAGTTTTGCTGAGGTTTTTTTTCAATCCAGAACTGAAATCTACTTATTTTTATTAAGAAAAGAAACATAATTGAAGACTATATTATCCTTTTAATTTAGAAAATTCTAATGAGGATAGAGTAAGTAGTTGGACTTTGTGGAGACTTGTAATTAAAAATAATCATATTTATTTTGGATTTTTTTAACTTTTTTGAAATCGTGTAGGTTCAGTTACAACTTTTATACAATGCAATCTTCATAGGGGCTTATTTTACTGAGTTATGTCAAAATTTCAGCAAAAGAATTAAAAATGTTACTGTGTTGTTAAAATATATTTTATTTTGTTGTGGTTTGTTTTGCTATAAGTAAAATGTAACTCGTGTTGTCTATTTAACTTTACTGTGAAAAAAGAGAAAGGTTATCAAAACAGGTAACAGGGTGAGAAAATAAACATAAAAGAATGCCTAAATCCAACTGAACAGCAGATTGTTCTACCAGTCAGACATAAATGAAAATATATTTTTAGATACAGTGTTTATTTTTGTACTTCATTTTTCCTATATGCTTTTCTTCCTCTGACTGAAATGTACATTGCTTTGAGGACAACTTGACATTCTGTTCTTGATTAACAGATGTAATTTTTGCCTCACATATGATGGCTTCTGAAGGCAGACTCCATCGGACTGATTAGTGACCAAAACGCAATGCAAATATTATTTGTCTCATTGGTAATTCATTGATTTTATCATCTGCAGTGCCTTTATATCTAGATTTATTTTTCATTAATTGAATATAATTTCTTAAATAGAAATGAATGATATTTAGAAAAAAATAGGATGAATCTTTAATTCATCATGAAGTTTTAGATTTATCCCATTTCCCCTTGTTGATCTAGAATTGGCCTAGAAACGTATTTTCTAATGTCTTAATGCATCCTCACACTCATGGATTCCTTACCTTATACCATTAATAGTATTCCTTATAGTACCCAGCTGGATGGGTTCTCTGATGTTTCTCTGCTACAAGGTCCTTCAAGTGATTTGCAGAGGTGGAAGTTTTCAAGGACATCTTTAGATGTTTTAAGAAAAGTGGAAACATAGGAACTATTATCAATCCTTCTTGAAATGTCCATCTGCCCCACTATCTTCTGGAAGATAGCTCAGGTTCTGCCAAGAGGGTAAAGGAGACATGGAGCTAGTCTGGAATTTGTGCTTCACTTAATAATGTTTTAATGGCCTTCAGAAATTTGATTCAGGACTGGTGGCCTACTGCCCTGTAACCTGAAAAGGAAAGACAAAATTGTTCTTGTGCTTCCTGAAGGTCTTGGCCTGGAGATGCCCTATGCTGTGTAAAAACACAGCATAACTGGGGTTTTGGGTTGTCAAAACTTAGCTGACCTCAGCTTCACTAGTAAATTCAGTAAAGAATTCTTCACAGTGATAGTAGTCAAATACTGGAGAGACTCCATAAGGAGGCAGGGAATTTCCATCCTTGGAAATACCCAAAATTCTTGACCAAGGCCCTGAGCAGCCTCATATGATTTCAAAGCTCTCCCTGTACTGAGCAGGAGATCAGACTTGATGGTTTGTTTCCCAGAGTTCATCCAAACCTATGCAATTCTGTGAATAGGGTCCTGCAAACCCATGAGCTCCAGAGAAACCTTAGTAAAGTATGGGGGGAATGATATGGAAGGGGTCAATCTTGACTCATCTGGCATTGCCTTGTGTACCAAGATGAAGTAATCTACACCTGATAAAGGATTCAGTAGCTACTGATGCACAAGCTGCTATAAAGACATAAAAATATTATTCATAACTAGTATTAGCTCAGTTTGCATTACTGACCTGTTAATAATTCCTTGTTTAACCTGCTCCTTTTGGGAGGCAATAATTGAAGAGCAAAAAAAATTTAAGCGACTCAAGTGTTTCATCTGTAACAGGATTTCAGTTAGCTTCAGTAAGAATCTCAAAATGGCAATTTTTCTTTCTCAATATTCTTTGATAAATACTGTACTGGACTCTTTTATACAAATCTCCTTATTTGTCGTGAGCATGGAATGAATGTTTTTTGCTTATGACAAGACAGGACTTTACTATAGAAATGAAGGGGTCATATTTCTTTTTTTTAAAAGGAGGACATATCATGACATAGAACTGGAAGAAAATTTATATTTCTGGTATTTTCATATAGCTCAGATATTCAAATATGGTAACTATATTTCTATATATCATTTTCTGCTTAAGATGCACAGAGGATCTAGGAAATAGGTATTCATAAATGGATTTTTCATTTCTTTTATTTGAAATCCTGATTTTCTTTTATTTTGTGTGTGTGTGTGGTTTTTTGTTTGTTTGGTTGGTTGGTTGATTGGGGGTTTTTTGGTTTTTTTTTGTTTTTTTGGGGTTTTTTTGTGGGTTTTTTGGTGGGTTTTTTTTGTTGTTGTTTTTTGTTGTTGTTGTTTTTTACAAACTTGCTAATATCTTTTTAGGTGCTAAAAAAAAACCCAAACAAATTCTAACTTTTGTTATTATCCATACTTACTGAAGGTTGCCACATCTACAGCTTCTCTGCCTGGAATATGCTGTGCTTATCATAATAGCACAGTGATATTTAAGAATGTTATCCTTGCCAATTTGTGGTTGAGCCTAGCTAAAAAATGATTTCTTTGTTTTGCTGGCACAAAAGGAAAAGAGGGGAAGTTGCAAGAATCTGGGGAAGGAATGGTGGAGTCTGGTGAGGCAGGACATGTTTCAATAACCTTTCTACTGGTTTAAGAGGACCTCCTTTGCCACTGCAATGTGTGCCCTGCAAGGAGATGGGAAGCAATTTGATCTGGATATATTGCTAAAATATGTTTCTAAAGCAGCCTGGAAAGATTGACTGCACACTGAAAGAGGAGTGCCCTGCAGAGAGAAAGATTCCCCTTATTCTCTGAGGTGGGTGTGGGAACTGAGGGAGAGGGGAACCCTTCCTGTACCCCTTTACTTTAACTGCATCCTGCTGTACATGAAAACACCAAACCACAGTATTGTCTCTCCCATACAAACCTACACACTGAAAATATGGGTAATTTCATGGAATTAGTTGTCTCAAAATTCATATTTTAATCAAAGTTATTACTTGCTACCCATGATTGAAAAAGCCTAGACGAACAGAAGAGAGGGACCTCCATTGTGCAATTATTCCCATCCTCTGGAGATTAATTCAGACCACATAATGCAAACATCTATCTTAAAATGGGATGAATAGGTCTCCAGAGATGCCCTTATTTCTCTCCACTGCCTGTAAAGGAAGCAGTAGACCCCTAGCACTGATGAGAGTCACTGGATACCTTGACAGATTCAGGTAAAATGGATTTCCTTCTAATTCTCTCATATTACTGACGCTTACAAGTTAGGGTAATGAAATTAAATTCATATATTACTTTAATATACAGACACAGGAGAAACATTCATTTCAAAGCTACTGTTACAGGTGAGAACATATACTATAAAACTGTCTATTAAAAACACAAACAATGATAATAACTGTAAGGTAAGAAAAACACAATTTAAAGTACAACAGAGGTTTACAGTGATGTGGATTTCATGAGAGCTAAAGTAAGTTGCTCTATTTTTCCTTATCTAAGGCCCCCTTTACTTAGCATCAAGTTTTTACCAGAAATTATATCAAAAAATGATGCCTTAAGTTTTAGCTTTCATGTTCTTCAGATTCTGTGCTGCCTAGGAGTGTAGATCTGAGCCTCATATTAAGTGCTAGTAAGCTCTCTTCACAGAGTAGGCAGACAAAACAAACCCTTTTCCTGCTGAAGACCAAGGACAACTTTCAGCCCAACAGCATAAACAATGGTGGACTGAAGGGAGAAACAAGAAGCATGAGACCTCACAACCTGAAGCTGTAATTAAACATAATTAAACCCCAATATGCAAATGTACCAAAACTTACAAAAATGTAAGACCTCATGACCAGTCACCTATTTTGTGACAAGTCTTTGTCCATCTTGGATGGAAAAAGAGCCCTGGTCAGGCTCTTGTCCTGCACGAGGTGTATCCTAAAGGCCTTTCAATAAATATCTACTTTATTCTCTTAGCTCTGTCCAGTCTCTGTTTCAGGTCAGCCTTCCCAAGGCATCAAAAGAACAGTAGGGATGATCAAATATTTGCAATAGCTTGCACACAGATAAGGATGAACAGTATTTTCCAACCTGAGGAAGAAATACAAGGGAGAATAAAACAATGACAAGTATGGAAAAGCAGGAAAAGAGAAATTGCACACTGAATTTGAGTTGAAATGACTTGGAGGACTAGAATAAGATCATTAGGGAAAAAGTTTGAAGCAGAAAAAGGGAATACCATTTAATACCTTGTTTGAAACAGTAGACATCTTTTCAGTGAGATGTTGCTGGTGAGAGCAGTTCATGTAGACTCAGAAAGCATTTAGATTTATCAAAGTATATCAGACACCATTTCCTCAATAAGAAGCCCTCAAATAGCTCATTGTTAAAAGCTTTCATGATATTTCAGGCAACATATCACAGTATGGTTTTTCTATTCATGTGTATTTTCCTAAGATCCTCTATGTGAAATATTCATAAAGAATTCTAGATCATCAAATGTACAGGTCCATAATATTTTGAGCATGTCATAATTACAAATTTAGATTTCTAGGTTAATTCACTGAAGCTGACAAAATATTTTGAAGACATCTCACTCCTCTGGTATGAGGCATTTGACTATGGCTCACTGTGAAAAATAATACCATTGTTTTTTCTTTAATTTTGTTTATTTTCAAAAATCATATACTCAGAAATTTCTTCAGTTTCTTTCAAATCAGGCAACCTAGATATATGTCCTATGAGAACCTTCTTCACTTGCTGTTTTGACACAAGTGTTTGCTCTTCCTTACTGTTTTATTTTTGATAAATATTGTCAGTTCGGCTCCCTGCCAGCATGCTGTTAAAAACTCAATGTGACAACTGTGCTACTAGCATGCTGGAAGCATGATAACTGGGATATATTTAATGCCTGATTATAGCCGCATGACAGAAAAAGGACAATTCTTTTACAGCTTTCCAATATAGTATCAATATGGAAGAAAAAGCCCGGAAGACATTACTGCAATGCAATTGCACAACTTTTGTCTTAATCTTTCACAGGTCCCATTGAAATCAAGCTTCCTTCAGCTTCAAACTATTCATCTGTAGTTCAGGAATATTTTTTTTTTTATTGCATAATATGTGGAAACACTAGCCATAGGGACAGCTCAAACTTATCATTCAAAAAAAATTCCTTTGGGACTACAAGCAATGGATTTTATGCTCTTTGTTATGTTTGGGGTATTCTTCTTACCACTGTAACCACAGAAAGTGGCAATTTTCAGTTCAGCAATGCAGAAATGATTGGTTTTTTCCCTCCTGGAAGCCGTATAGCCTTCAACCAATTTTTCAAGCTTCAATTTTATGTGGACAGGGCTTGAATTTTTTAACAAACTTGTTTTTATTTTAAGAATTTTTTCCATTTTGATGATGATAGATTTGGAGCATTTCAACTGCCCCTCAAAGATTTTCACTTGTAAAGAATGTTTCCATTGATCTTTAAACTATTGAAAAATGTGGGAATATCATAGGTAACACAGCAAAACACATCAGTAAATAAAATGAAAATATCTTCTATATCGAAATCTACAGCTTGATCTGAAATAATCATTCCAGATCCTCTTTACTGTGACTTGAGGGAAGTATTCATGCTTGAGATTGGCTAACTGGCACCTAAACAAATCAGTTATTGACTCAAGATTCTCTACTTGTCTCTCTTTTCTCCAAACAGACTCTCATGTAGATCGTATTTCTCTTTTGTGCTCATTGAAAGTCTGGGGACACAAATCTCACTTTTAAAAATGCAATAGATAAATCAAGATAACCAAACATTCAGCTACAGGCGCTGCTTTACCTGGTATGAGCACTGCAGTGAGTGAGCATTTTGGTGTAATGCTCAGTCCCCTGAGCACTTGTTAACAGATGCTTGGTCTACAACAAATCCTTTATTTGTGAAAGCGAAAATTCTTCTAGTCCTTCTTCCTAGCCTGGAACTCTCCCAAATCCTGGGTATCATTACCAATAACACAGCTGACTCTGAAACAATCTGTTCCTTGTCTAACAGCAAGCATTTTCTTCACTGATCAGAGACAGTTCTAGTGACTGAAAGGTTGCTATGTACAAGAAAACTCCTAGAATATACTCAATGCTTCTATAATGTTGAAACATGGGGAGAAACCATAAAGTCTCAGACATTTGCCTTGCCCTTTCTAGTCAGGTAAACACACCTAGGATCAAACTGACTGCTTCTGTAAGGTGTAGGTTAACCTCTAAAATATTCCTGTGAACTCTTTGTCTTAACACTTTTTAGCATGGTAATAATCAAAACTGAATTTGTTTTTCAGGTTGCTAAAAACCTCCCAACATTTTCTTCAGCATCAGTACTGAATAAATCATTGTAATGTTCCCCTGAAGCGAATTGAAAATTAATTTACACAGTGAAGATGATCCTCCTAATAACAGGGTACATGGAATGGGGAAATTGGAAATCATTACCCAGCAAACATTATCTGTATTATTTTTGTAGCTGCTTTAGATTGTATTGTAATAGAAAATTAGGAGACTGGCTGTGAAGAAGTTTAAGAGGGTCCCCTGAAGAGCTTGTGCTTTAAAATTGATTCTTTAAAAAAGCATTAAAAAGCTATTGGAATTGATTGCCTGCTAATATAAAGGAAAAACTCTATGCCACCATTTGTGTTAAAAAAGAGCATCTTCATTCATGCATGTTATTAAAACTACTGGCCTGAAAGCCCCTGTAGAAAGATAAAGGATATGGATGGGATATTAAAACAGCAATCTTTACTTTATCTGGGATTTAAAGTTAATATGTCGCTTTTATTAATTCAGCAGAAGCTATTAGTTAGTATGTCAAATAAGGCATTTACAATTAAAATACTATAGAATAGAGGTATCTTTAGTAAACAGTGAACCAGGAATTCTTCATTAATCTTCCAAGCATGAGGTATACCCCTGCAAAGAATAAATCCTGCATTTACAGTTTTCTTTATTGCCTAGTTTGCTATGCAGAAACAATAAAAGTCAGAGCTGATAACACCCCTGATTATCTTCAGCAGCTTCCACTGCCATGGGGTAATGGTGAATCAGATCTTAGCCAGCCACCATATCTTGTTTCCAAAGACTCAATTGAACAACCTTTGGAAGATTTTGCTGTATGTAATTTGTTTGTAATATTTAAAAATTACATGGAAATATAATTTCCTTTCTTGACTTTGAACTACTTAGAGCTTTTCATGGTGTTCTGATTTCTAACACATTTGGAACAAATTTCCCTTGTCTCCTTTAATTTGGGATAACAGGAAACATTAAGGGGCAATGAACATTGAGGAGGAACAGTCTTAATAATGATCCTATTAGAAAAACAAATGGTATGAACTTTAAAGCAGCAATTTACATGGGTGCATTCTTCAGTTTTGCTTTCATTTTAAAAGGAAAACAGGGATTGTGTTAGAAGGAAGACCATCTTGGGAACTGTGAAACACAGCAACCAAGATGAAGTCCCTTAGATAAAGGTGCAAAGAAATGCAAGTTGATGAAATTATATTAATGAAACTATTGCAGATTCAGAGACTGAGGGAATGGAAAGAGTGACAAAGCACAATAGCAGTCAATATGGAGATTAAAAGAAATGGCCTGATCAGGAAAGTGACAAGCCAGACACAGCAGATGAGCACCCAGCTGGTAATAGCAGCCAGTGTTCATTTATTTTGGATTTCAAATCTCTGAAGATAAAAATAACAATAATAAAAAAATTAAAATATTTAAAAAGTAGCAAAACCTGGGTACGAATTAGGTTAAATGGAAATTACTCTGATGCAAACTGAATAAGGATATTGCCTACTACATGGACATGATACAAGGACAGTAAATATTTTTCCAACATTCTGTATGTTATGATGGGAAGGAAAATTAGTTTTTAAGGAGAAATACTAATTCTTAAACTGAGGAAAGCAGGAGAAGAAAATTGAAAGGCTGTAAAGAATTAAAGAATTCCGTAAAACAAGACAATATTCCTATGGATGTGTGGCTCAAACTTTATGCATATCAAGTCTGGAGCCTGGAAAACAAGATACAATACAAACCTACATATTATTATATATAATTATTACATGACTCATAATTCAATGGATAATTTAGATTGTTAGACAAACAACAGGAACTTCTCTCTTCAAGAAAATTCAGGAATTTTGGTCTCTGGGTTTGCCAGTTAGTCTAGAAAGTCCTTAGATTTTGCATTAAATAGTACATACTGGAGATATTAGATTAATTTAATAAATATGATTGCAATGATTAATTCAATACGATGCATTTTACACATCACAACAAAATTGACTTTGCTGAAATGATAAATATTGATGTTAAACCAGTCAAAAATCCATATGTTCTATGAATCATTTTAATTTTTCACACCATGATTTCCTGGCAGAAAGCTCCACTGTGCCAATAAATGTTACACCACTTCTAGTAACTACATGAAAAAAAACTCATTTACAAAAAAGAAACATTGATTTTTGAGTGACAAAAGCTATAGTAGAAATCAAAAATATAAGCATGTAATTCTAAATATACGTACAATAAAACACTTAAAAGTTCACCCTCAATTGTCATTAAGTGTTATTAACTATTGAAATATTTAACTGCTTTTATCTACCATCAATAACCAAACTTTCACACGTGAACAAACACAGGTTACCTACAGTCTTCACCTTCTCATGTATTTGTCGTTCAGAAGTTTGGAGGATGATGAGGAGGATGCTAATGAAGAAAAATTACCACAAGTCTTTTGAAAACAACCAAAGAGGAAATGTCAATTGTGAATCTCCTAGACAAATAAGATGACAACCTTAAGTTGTCATGTCCCTCAAAAAAAAAAAAAAAAAAAAAAAAAGAATCCTTAACCTCCTATATTTTACATTTAGAAGTCTGTTGTTTAAGATTTGATAATTTCAGAGTTGTGTTATCTACATGTACTGGTTATAGTTGAGTTCAAAAAAATCCCGGCACAGAAAGACAGCAACATGCATAAGTTTTCACATGGTAGGGTGGGATGCAGATTTGTAGCATTTTTGCTATTCTGAAACAGTCTGAGTGCTTGTTCTCATTCTGCAGTAAAAGTGAGACAGCTTATTCCTCACTGAAGAAGAAAACTACCTACATTTACCATGGCATAAGTACAGGCAGTTATTGCAGAGTACCTGATATCATAAATTCAAACCATAACTTACACCTCATTAATCTGTTGAAAGACTGGGAGTCCTGTATGATAAACACTGTATTTGTTAAGGGATAAGTATCCTTTGTCTGACAGAACAAAGAAAACAAACGACTATCTGAATCACAGAAATCAGATGACTTACTCAAGGACAAGATGTGAAGTCACAGACCTAGGACTTGAATATTTATCTTTGAAATTTCAGTCATAAGAGCATCCTTTCTAACCTCAGTAGTACAAATCCTCTTCTGTAAACAAAGTGTGCATTCAAAATATACACGTATTCTTCTAATTCTGCACTTCCATAGTTTGCTGAAGTCGCATCCCTACCTAGATCTGAAAAAGAAAATGTTGGAAAAGAACTAATTCAGTGAAGTCACCAAAGGGGCACTGTAGCAACCTTGTGGGATGTTCTCTTGCCATGCTGCTCAACAAGACCCAAGAGCTTCTTGGTCAGGTCCCAGATGGACAGCTTACCTGAGGCACTGCTTGGGAATGGGAAATTCTTCTTTTCTTCAGTTCTTTTGAGAGGCAGGAGTCTTAAGCTCGGCTAATTGATACATACACAGCACAAGGCGTTGCTCTACAGCATGCCTGGAAAAAACACCTCAAAGTCCAAATAATTATACTTAAGAGGCCCTACATTAGTGAATTACCTTTATGATAAAGATCTGTGATACTTTTCTGTTATGTCATAGACTATAACAGTGATTTTACAGATTTATGCTCTCTTTCCTGTGTTGTATCAATCTTATGGCTTGACACAGAGATGGATCTGGGTCTTCTGAAATTATGGCAAAAAGGCATAATTTTACTTTTCTCCTTTTCTGTTAAGTATGCTTACACATACTGCTTCCTAATAGCAGCTTCTATTTTTATTGAAAATTGGCATGAAAGCCTAATTTCAGACACATATTGGAATTACAAAGCAAATCAGCATCCCCTTGTAATTAAAATAATAACCTAGTTCTGACTCTTGGCAGTTCTTTATGGCTATCTCTACTTTTCTCATTTTTTGCCCTGCAGTTACCATAGTGAAGCAGTGGTCATATATACAATACACCTGGCAGCTTCAAATGTCCAGATGCCAAGTTTATCTTTCCACTATTGGCATTAGTTTATATATCTAAAGTGATTTGAAATGTGGATTATGCCCAGAAAATATGTTCCAAGTGACAATTGACAGAGAGGAGATGTTGAGCAGCAATAATACACCTCCCATTTGAAATTTATTTTGGGTGATCACAGGTATCACCATTAAAAGTAAAAATGGTACTAAAGGAATCTTTTTCTACTTGGAATTCATGAATGAAGGCTTTAATAGTTAATGTTGAACATTTAGGAAAATCTTCAACTGAGTTTTTCATACACCTCCCTTGGCAAGTGGTAAGGCCTCTGATCCCATCTCCACTGATGGTTAATAGATAGAAGTGGGCTAAAAGGTAATAGGATTTGCTCTTCTGGAGCACTCAATTCCGTCTAAAAGTGCCAGAAGGTACCCTCCTGACACCTTCGCAAGACAGACTGTATCATTTTCCCCCCAGTTTCCTGCAAAATAAATTGAGGATCAAAGAGGTTAAACTACTTGCCCATGGATTCACACAGAAGCCTGGGGCACAGCCAGGATTAGAATATGAACTTCCTCACTCCCATGCTCTGTTTTGCCACAAGACCATTCTACACTTGGTAAACATCAGATTTGTAACTCAGCCATGGAGAAAATACTGCAGTAAAGTGATTTGTGCTTTTCCATCTCGCAGTATGAACAAGGAAGCTCTTGAGCCAAAGAAATGACAGCATTTTATAAGGAAGGGATGGAAATCTTAAATGTTTCTGAAATTCTTCGGTGCTCTGAGACTATCAAGTACTGCTCATTTATAGATCATATAAAATTATGTATGTTGGATGATTAAATAATTGAAGAATTCATAAACTCCAACAGTAGGGCTCACAGTGTTTAAAATGGCAATCAAAGTCTATGCCCGAATTATTACAAACTGGAAATATAAAGTCTAAAAATATTAGTGTCTGTGCTGTGTTTTTTTTTCTGATCTACTAGTCTCTGATATTTCCCTTTAATAAGACAATATATTTTTTTAAAATTCACGCCCTTACTTAAATTATATATTTCCCCCGTAAACTACAACATTGCATCTCTCTCCTTGTCAAGAAAGAGGCTATGCATATCTTTTTCCTCAAATGGCATAAGGAAATTGTTTTACATTGTTTGGGTTGTTGTTTTGAGGTTTTTTGGTTTATTTTGTTTTTTTTTTTAATGTGGCATTTAACCAACATCAAAATCCAAGAGAACAAAGCAGATATCCAGTGTGCTCCAGATTTCCCAAACTGCAATAAAATCAAGCATTTTCTTTAAAATGAAAAGCCCAAGTCATTCTTTTCATTAGAAAGTCAATATTTTATGGAAATTTGAGATTCTGAGAAATGCATTTCACAAATTCAGCTTATTTCTCCATTATTTTTTGTACATTTTATCTGAATTACTATGAAAGCTAATCTGGATCCTAATTCTGTATTGTCCTTTAGTTTTTTCTTTGTGAATTCAAAAAAAAAAAAAAAAGAATGTTAATGAGATGAACTTTAAAATCTGAAGATGCTAATAATTAAGAAAACTCACTAAAGAAAATAGAAACAAATTTAAGCAATTTCAATCTGAAAATAATGTTTAAGATAGTGAAGTGCATATTACTTGTTTTCATTTTAAGTTCAGTTTAAGACTCTTGGTTGTTCTCCAGTGACTTCCTTTGCCAGTGGTTATTGTGAGTTACTGCAGCTGCATGCTGTGAGAGAAGCACAAACCACAAACTGGAAACTTAATCTAGATGCATATTCCCAGGCATTCTGTTTCACTTATTCATCATTTTGGGGTATGGAGTAAAAATGATGCAGTATAGTGGAGAGGACTTTTTTTCAGGCAAATAATGCCCTACTCATGAGCTCCCAATAATATGCAATTATTATTGCAAGAATGGAATTAAAGGTTTTAAAATAATTTTTAGTGGGGGGAGGGGGGGCAAAATAAACAAAGACACTTAATGTCACAAAACAAGGCAGAACCTTACCAAACAGATTAAGCAAAATTGATTTGGTAATTCACCTTGGAAATGCAAGGAACTTCTCTGAGATGTTCTTTTAAGCATTTCATATGGTGCTTTGGGACAACAAATTGATTAACGTGGAGAAGTTTAGAACTAGTATAGAAGTTATACAGAGAGTAAAGGAAAGGGAGAAAATAGTTGGAGATACTGAAGGAAGCTTACCAGTAACAAATCAGTTCTGGAAACTAGCTAATACTTCTTCCAGTGACCTTGCTGCAAAAAAAAAAAAAATAGCTAGTTTTAATGGAATTTACTGATGTCATGACGTTGGGAAAACACTCCCAATACAAAAGAGGTTTGGAAGAGCTGATGACCTTAGAGACTTGCATAATAGTAATGAGATAAAAATTCAATCAAGCAAAGGGCAATGCCATACACTTAAGGGCTGTCATTAAGAACTTATGTTATAAGCTCAAAAGAGAATCTGTGTTTATTAGTAGTGCCTATGAACCATAGTGGTATTCTTAAAAAGGCAAAGGTAATTCATATTTGTGTCAGGCAAGGCACTTCCAGAAGGAGCCATGGCAACTGAGTGTCTTTACACAGGGTACTGCTGGTTGATTTTGGAGAACTATGCAATATTTCAGACCACTCAGCAATGAACAGGGGAAGAAAACAGCTCTTGGAATATCAGAGAACCACGAGTCTTAGAAGAAGAATAAAACTGGATTTATTTTGGGTAATCTAATAAAACAGAGGCTAATTTATATTGAATTACTATCTATAAATGCACAGACAGGGAAACACCAGGGCAAGATAGGATCTGCTTAGAGTAAAGGACAGCATTGGCACAAAATCAAATGGATACAAACTGGCTGTAAATCTAATGTGGAAATCAGAAGAAGGTTTCTAGTCATTAGGAGAAAGATATTTCATGTAATATATCTCCAGTAGACTTTTTGCCTCCCCCACTCCCTAAGTTTGTAGAAGGGATTACAAAGAACAAATCTCTGCAGCAGCAGAGATTGGGACCCCAAGATCAAGGCATTTCCACACTTAGGTTAAATGCCCATTCCTTTCTTAATAAATGAAGAAAACCTGCCACACACAAAATGCCATGCCACAAACCAAAATACATTGAATCTCTGTCTTTGCTGGTTAGTGGTTCAAATTGTGAGGTGGAGGAACTAAATAGAAAACAAATATTTGGCAAAAAGGTAAAGTTGCCCATCTGCAAAATGCTTTATTAAGTTCCTGCTTAGTTAAGGAGATTGTGCAGAAGGGCAAATCCTGTCGTGTAACCTGTTTAAAAAATACCCAATGATGTAGAATTCCTACATGATTCCTTTAAACTTTATTAGAGAGCTTTGCCAGCCTGGAAAAGGACGCTGTCTGAACCTTTAGACCATTATTTATTTATTTGTACTTGGATTTATGTCAAAGCAAGACAGGAAGAAACACTAAACTTTTTACTGTAATGAACCTTGGCGTTTGACTTCCATTATAAACAATGTGAAATAAAAATGCCTAGAGGCACTATACCTTGTGCATCTGGCATTTATACAGCAGATTACCAGCACTCTTACTGACCTTGGCAGCTCTGCAGGGGACATACTGTATATTCATTGAGCTGAGTTGATTTAAAAAATCTCTTGTCTGTGCACATCCGTATCAGGGTGAAGCTCAACTTCTCTCCATCATTGTGTCAAAGGGATTCATGTGAACTTCATCATGCTTTCAGCAAAGCACATTTGTGAAGGTGTGAAATCAGATGGTGAGTGTATTTAAAAGCACTCTGTTCCAAGCCCCTTAAGCTCTTACATGTGTGTATAACCCACTGTGTTTGGTGCAAAAAACATTTTTGTTACGTACCTTCGAGGGCCTACGAGATCAGAGGGTATAAACATTGAGGGCCAAGATTTCCCTAGACTGTTTGCAGTTGTGTGGAATAGCTGTACACAAGAAGCTTTCTGCTTGCATGTTCTGTGTAAAAGTCATCTCTAGCACTTCAAAGGACTAAAGTTTGAAAAACAGGCCACTGCCATCAGACTTGCTGGATGGTAATCAAAGGCCAACTCACATGAAAGGTTTGGAAGAACAGATGTAGCACTCAACAGCAAACAGAGACTGTGCTCGCTTTTTCTTTGCTCGTCATTTCGCTGCACCTTTAGGAATCAAGTCTCCAAAAATTTCTAGCGTACTAGGCATATCCGGGACATCCAATCTCAAAAATACTTTAAAACCAGAGTCTGAGTTTTCTTGCAATGCACTACTTTACCTGAAGTTATTATGGTGGTAACTGTAGCAATTCTTAGTCCCAATTTCCCTCACTGTCAAGTTCTACTTATAAGAAGACTTCAAATAAAATATGTATGTAAGCCATTCAACATATATTAACATTTAAAGACTCTCAGAAGATATTTTTCATTACACAATAAAAGGAATATCTGCCAAAACATGTTATTTAGACATATTGGAGTCTATAACACTTCTTTTGAGTTTACCATTCTAAAAACAGATCTGGTAACTGCACATACTGAATTTCTGAAGAGCTTTATTTCATGAACTTAAAGAATAGAAGAATCTCTTTACAGAATATTTTTTTTTCTTTCATTGAATAATGCAGTAGTCCAAAGTGCTTGCTAAGTCAGATATAGATATCTAAAGTGTTTTCTAAGAATGGCTAAAAGAATTATATAGGCACATTTTGAAGTAGTACATTAGCTGAAGAATGCACACATTTTCTGAGAAGTGTTTACCAAACAATTATTCTTACTTTTTTTCTATTTTTTTTCAAAATCTGTCAGAGATATATTTTCACAAGCAGAAGTACCCAAACCCAATATTCTGTAGCTTTATTCTTGCAGTAGAAAAATACAAACTAACCTCTCTTCCAGTCCCAACAATGCTAAGAAGAGAAAAAAATGAGAAAATGTTGGCTTTTCATTTACAACATCATTTTCAGCAGTCAAAAATTAATCAAAATATTCCCTAAAACTAATTAACCAATTGAAATTAATAGCAGCCCTTAGTATTTCACTTATTTAAGTCGGCTTTGTTCATTTGACATGTTTAATTTTGGCTGCCAAGCACAAAATAAGCTTCCTAGTAATTTAATTACCTGAAATTATGAGTATCTTCCTGATAAAGAATGCCTGTTAGATAGTCAGGGCAGAACTTTTTGGCTCTTATTCCAGAGTTTTTATGTTGCTGATGTGGCACAAATCTGACCCGCTTGCTTCAGTTCCCAGTCCTCAGCCTTTCTAAAAAATATTCTTGAGAGGAGAAACAAAGGAGCAAAATGAATTGGAAAAGGTAGAATGCCATGTGCATTGATTCTGGCCCATTTGATCCTTGTCCATCAGAAGTGTGCACAACATTGTAAATTAGAGTATCCTAAAAATAATCTTAAATTAGGGAGCAGATTTTCTTCCCTAAACGGGAATTATAAAATCCTAGGGAAATGGCTGAGAGGCACCTTCCTCCGAGACTTTTTTTCAGGTACTTAGAAAGAATTAATTCTCTGCTGACATTAGTATAAGCATTCAAAATATCAGATTTCCCACATATTCAGACCCGTGAAAAAATGAATGCCTCTTTTTAAAAAATTCTTTTCTACTTAATGACAACAAATGCTGGGTTATTTGAAGAAAAAAATATATTTCAGTTCTCCCTTTGGAGTAATATTTTCTAGTAAGTTAACAGGCCAAATAGTCTCCTATTTTTCTACTAGAGTCAGGCCTGTCATGCTTATTGACATGAAGGGATTAGAGACAGGGTAGAGGAGGTATTGTAGAGTACAGCAATGTCAATTAGTATGTATACTAATACTTAAAGAGCCTACAGAAGAATCGAGGCATTCTTTGCTGTATTGGTGTTCTTTCTGTACTGCAACAGCTCCTTCAGGTCGCACAGTGTGGTAGCATCCTATATAAAATGTGGGACAAACAAAGAGACATTTTTTCCCTCTGTGTTTGTTTTTTTTGGTGTGTTTTTTTTTGTTTATTTTTGTTTTGTTTTGTTTTGTTTTGTTTGTTTGTTTTGTTTTGTTTTGTTTTTTGTGTTTTTTTTTAATACAATTTTAGTTTTTGGAAGTATATTTATACATTTTAATTTATCTCTCCAACCTGTGAAATTTCAAGAGATGCTTATTTATTTTTCCTACATGTTTCTGAGTGTATTCACTCTAGGTCCTCTGAGCTTGAACACTTTTGCAAGTTCAGAATGCCTTTCTAGAGCAACTTGATATGTAATTAATCACACTGGAGTAGGATTATATGTTTAATACTTTCTCTGTATTTTGAAAAATCATGCTCTCCAGAGGTTGCTCCATTTTCAATGTAGTAACTTACACAAGAAACTTTACATCAGCAAACATATTTGAGCAGGTATAAATTGCTTTACAATATTTCATTGGCTTCAGAATACAGAAAAACATCCCCAGCCAAATGGTAAAAAAAAACCCCAAAAAACAACACGAATTTGTTTCCACTAATGAAATATAGTAACTTGCTTTATAGAAGTTTTTAGGGGTAAAAATTAATGAACGAGTGATAAAATATATTCATGGTTAAGCTCTGATTTAGTTTCGGATGGCTGACACGTGATATATATTCACAGCAGAAATAAAAGAGAAAATATAATGAATATTAGCAGGAAAAAAATCAGCAAGTGAAACCCGTGAAGATTATTCCTTTTTTCTGCAGAAAATCCAAGCACCAGGCAACTGCTCAGAGGAAGCTCTGCAGCAAATCAGGGTGAAGATACCCTTCAATGCTCTGCCATAGCAGATGCTCTGCATGGGATTCATCTGAACAAAAAGGCTTTTAGACCCACCAAAAAAATAGGCATTTCTGTTCTAAAAATCCTGTCTTTTTGAACAAAACAGCTACATTTGGTCAGATGAATCATGCAATAAAAATGCCTCTCTCCGCTGTGCTGCTCTCTCCCAGAGTTTATGCAGATGTCTGTGCAGTACTTTCTGACATTTCTGTGATAAGAATCCCATCCTAGCTACCAGCTCAGCATTAGTGGCTGAGCACATCTGCAGCTTCTTGCAATGCCCCCTTACCCTGGTAGTAATCAAACTCTATATTCTTGGGCAGCTGTGCACAAAAAACTCTCTCTGATGACCAGCCTGAGCCCATGGGTACTGTAGCTGTCCCAGTCTCTTTTGTCAGGCAAATTCTGTAAGACTCAACAAGTCCATGTGGGAAGAGTACTTACTGGCTGGATAATGGTACATCATTTCCAGTATAGAAGAATTAAAAAAAAAAAAAAAAAAAATCAAGTTAAGATCTTCAGGAAAAACAGAAAGAGAATTCAGTAAAAAAATGAAACCACATCTAAAACACTCAGAAAATGCTTCAGCTCAGTCCATAGCAAATAACAGAAAATTACAGTGTAAGTTGAAAAACTAGAAATAATTTTGGTTCCTTTTATAAACCACAGACCTTCTCTTTTGTACTCTGAGCAGAAAACATTCCGAGGCTGACATGTACAATCCTTCTGTGGCTGCCCTGAGCTCTCACTAGTCACCCTTTCTCTATAGGTATTAACTACCCTTCTCGTATTCTCCTTCGAACTCTGTTTAAGAGGGTACCACTCGGCCTGGTTTTTTAATTGTTTTTCACATACTTCACTCAATCTTCTTCCCCTCTCATTCCTCACAGAAATTGATAAAAGTGATAAATTGACCTTTTTCTTTGACTCAAATATAGGAACTTCCTGGTATTGCTGATGCAGGCCTTTGTCTTCTCTCCTGTTTTCAGTTCCACTTGTGCTATGGACACTAATTGAGATGGAAGAGCACAGCTGTTCATTAAAACACAATGTGTACAGCAACTAAGTCTCCTAAAGGAGTCATTCCTTCAATCTTCAATTCGTGTTTCTCTGTATATATTTATATAAAGAAAAAAAATAAAAAAGGAAAAATAAGAAAAATAAGACTGCTAGTCTAAGAGTACTACATTTTTCTAGGAAAAGTGTATTAATCTATATTTCATCAGTATTTTCTATCAAAATTACACTGGAAGGTACTCTCCTAGATAACAATGGCAATTCAGAGAGAAATATACAACAAGAGAAATATGCAACAATAGCTGCAAGTAGTTTATAAATAAAACATGTATTTTGCTGGAGTAAAAGTATCTTCTCGAGAATGTCTTGCTTTGGCAGCACCAGCTGAGTGTGCTGTCTCCAGCAACAACCCAAACCAGAGAGGCAGAGGGGAAATAAGAACTAGTAACCATTGTTTCTCACAACTTATCCCCTAGACTTCAGCAGTTTTTAGCTCAGGCCATTTCCTGAATCATAGAGTTTGTCTGTTTAGTAGCCTACAATGAATATTTCTTCAAATTTTCCAGGGTCCCTTGAGACCATGCATCCACAACATCTTTTGGTGAGGAGCTTGTCAGGTTTGCTACCTGGAAATCAGGTAACTGTGAATGCAACATTTGGGAGGTAGAACCAGGGCAGAATAGTAAGGTAAAATTAACTAAGAGCCATCCATCTTTAATTCTCATGGCATATACCCAGAAAAATTATCAAGACTTTTTACAAAACTATTGCACTTTCAGATACAACTTATTTATGAAATATTTCTTTATTCTGCAGCAGTATACAGATTGCTGAAAATTTTCTGCTTCTCTCTCCAGCTGACTCCTTTCATTACTACGAATGGTCATTCTGTAGAGCTTTGTGTCTTTTTGTATAGATGTAATCATTTGATGTTAGAGTCAATGTCATTTGTCCAGGAATTTACAAGACTGCCATCACTGTGACACTTCTCAGTTTGTTTGCTTGTTTTTGGCAGAATACCATAGGTGGAACTTTAATTTTGCTGCCTCATCCCAGTAAGCTACTTCCTGCATCATTTCTCAAGATTTTGCCATTGAGAGTATTTCTTTTCCTTTGAAAAGCAACCAAATTGTGTTTTAGCAATTTGTAAGCTGCAAGAGGGGCAACATACCAAACCAAAGTTTTAGGCCTGAACTGTACCTTTTTAGGTCAGGTTTGCTATTTGCTCTGATCTTTTGGTTTTGTTTTGTTTTGTTTTGTTTTGGTTTGGTTTTTTTTAATCCTTTTACTTGCAAGACAATATAAGCTTATAAATCGCTCTTCAGAAATATCCACAGCAGCATCTAACAGAAAAGTAGCCTGTGTTTCAATTTTAAAAGGAATCATTTTCAGAAGGATACTATAAGAGCTAGTAGAAGAAGTGATGAATCACACCAAATTATTTTTTTAAGAAGAACAACTTAATAAAGATTTTTTTTGAGAAACAGTGAAAGCATAATGCTCTAATTTCCTGAATGAGTTGTAAATTGTCAACAGCATTCACTTTAATAAATATTATTTTTCCTCACGTGAAGTTTATTTTAAGTCTCAGATGCCTAGGCTTCAAGGACTAACGATATAGATAGTGAGGAAGAACACAGAGGCAGTGTCTTTGCATCTTAATTATAGCAGCCCTATTCTTTCCAGCACTGAACCAAGCTACACCCAGAGGATGGGGAGATAAATGTGGGAGCTGTAAGCTTGACGTCTAATATCTGCTACTGAAGATTTGGGATTTGATTTAGTGCCTCTATTGGAAGGTTTGAAAAAAACAAGTCTTCCATCTTCTTTTAATAAATTCATTTTCAGTCCTGCAATTTACCTTTTTGGCAGTTTTACGATTCAGAACAATGGGCCTTTTTTTAGTTGTGTAATTTTTTGGGGCTGTTTCTGTTTTCTCTCACATTTATAAACAGAAAAACAGTGTTCACTAATTTGCAGAATATGGAAGAAGGAGATATTCATAGTTCCTTAGCTGGAGAAAATTTGCCATGATTCCTGAGTGCAAAAATGCAGGGAGACTATTTGACAATTTTTATCAGTGATAAAACAATACTTGCAAATTACCAGATCCCGTTATATTAACTCCATATACACCTGCTATACTGGAATTTCTGAAAAGTAACAATTTCTGAGGTGACATAACACAAATAACTCCTAGCAGAAGGGAAAAGAGATTTTCTTCAAGAAGGAAAAGAATACTATGATATACTATGATATACGCTTTTATTTCCTATTAACCTTAAAATAAAAGGACAAGAGCAAGGAAGGGAGGAAGTGGGCAGAAGGTGCTTAAAAAAACTTATATAAGCTCTGGAGTCTAGTGCTCCTGATGAATCTGAGACATGACAAACTCAGGACACCAAGGGTTAGCCAAATTTTTAGAAGGCCAATACACACATGAATAACAGGTTGTGTGATGACAGACCACATAAAAAGAGTGTGGTGGCTGCTATGGGCAAAGACAACATGATTACATGTTCACCTCCTCTTAGGGGTGAACAAGAGACCACTGGTGCTTCAGTGTGACTTTCCACTTCTGTTGGCCTCACTTTTCATTTGGCTCCTCATTGTGTCTTCTACTGGGTAACTATAAGTGACTGTGAGCTGTGCGATGAAACAAGTAAATGCACCGTGCAAACAGCTATCTGGTATCAATACCAACAGCAAGATTATTTTAATAACAAAAACTTAATAGCTGTTCCAATAAATCTTGGTTATGATCTGCCCCTCTGTCTCAACTCCTTGGGGGAAAAGGAGGTGACAATAGCAGCCTAACCCTTTGCATACATGCATTCCATCCTGCTGGTTGAGTAACACATATACTGTAACTTCACACTCTTAAAGAAAGGTGGAATCTAACTCAGAAAATTAAAGAGTGACAGAGCTTTTGGGTCAAACACAAGTTTCTTTATTGTATTGACCTTTCACAAACCTGGATGTCTTGAACATCTGGGTCAACCAGTTTTTAAATGAATTTTTAATTGCTTTTAAATAATCTATAAAGGAGGAAGAAGATATCTGTATCCTGTACAGATATAGATAGAATCATGCAATCTGTCCTCTGTAGACCAAAAGAAAATAAACTGCCAAGATAGATGCAGTGATTCATTTGCTTCATATCACCATTAAACTGAAATAGCATCCTAGTAAATCAGTCCTGCTATCTATGCAAATCAAAGTAGATATTCTGTGCTCCAAGTTCCATTTATTTGGTAGAAGCAGCTGCTGGAAATGTCCCTTGGTGAGAAATCAACTCCAACTCCACAATGCTTTTGGTCCTTGTTTGCACATAGATCTAGACAGGCTCCCAGGCTGTGACTGCTGCATGTACACACACCTGCTCTGACTTCATTCTTTCTTGCCATTAGTACTGCAGGTAGAATGAGTAGGGCAATAATAGTATGACAGATACTAACAAGCTTTTTCTTTAGGGAAAATACCTTCCCTGCGTCGGGACGGTGACAGGAAAAAACTGTGGTAAGTCCTTATTCTGGCTGCTCATGGGTCAATATAAAGAATGTGGGTTTAGCTAATTATATCTTTATTTTCATTTAGATACTTTTCTGCAGATTGTAGGAAGAATTTTGGAATGATGCTGTTTTAAGCATTTATTTAAGTAATTAAATGACAGCATTATTCATATAGCGAAACATTTGTAGTCACTTGCTTTGAATTTCCTCTGAAGTTTACTACATTAAGGGAAGCACAACTGCTTTTATATTTGCATTAAATTTTATTGATTCATAGTAAGAATCAGGGTTGTATTCTTGTTCTTTTGATTCTTGCTGTCAACATCCTTTTCAGTAAATGAAAATCCCATAGGGCCTCTTTGCCCTTTCTTTTTATGTATTTGTCTAAATCCAGTAAGAATGGGAGAAACACTTAGGCTTTTAAAACAAAAAAAAAAAACAAAACCCCACAAAAATAAAAATGAAAAAAAAACAAACCCACAAAACAAAAACAAAACAAAACCACAAAAAACCCCAAAACACCTCACTACAAACAGTATCATTAGGGCAATTAAGGACTTAGCCTCCACTCAGCTTGCATACATTACTCTGATTAACGTTATCAGGAAATACAGGCTCACAGACTGGAGAACAAGTCCCTTAACTCAGAAGACAGCATTACTCTTGTTTCTGAATGTGTCCTTTCAAAAAATGACGCTTAAGTTTATCCCACAGCAACTATTTTCCCTTTTACTGTATATTTGAAACTATTTTAGTTTGAAGTGCTGTCAGGAAACTAAATTCTTCTTATAGAAATCCCCACAGAGTTTGAACAACATGTTTAAAGAAGGGCTTGATATTAATTGCAAGATATGTGGAAATAAATTCTGTGATACCCATCTCACAGATGGCAAGGGCCCTGTATGGATGTAACAGGGAACAGAGTCCATCCAATTTATTCTCCTTAATGCAATACCATACAAGAGTGTTTTTGGAGAGAGAGAAAAAAAGAAAAGGACGAGGAATTGGAAGCGCATTTTGTCCCCTTGTTTTTTTAAAAGTCATTGTGACTAATGGTCTATGGATAATTTCCAGGTCTGTATTCTGCAGTAACAATAACAAAAATGGAAACTTCTATATGCAGATATGGGATCTAGTTAAAAAAACAAACAAACAAGCAAAACCCCAACAAAACAACAAACAAACAACCCCCCCAAACCAAAACAAACAAACCAAAACAAAAAAAAAAAAAAAAAAACAAAAAAAAAAACCCAAAAAAAACCAAAAAAAACCCCAAAAAAACCAAAACAAAAACAAACAAACAAAACACAAAAAACCACCAACCAAACAAAAAACAACAACAGCAAACCCAAAAACCCACGAAAAAACACCAAACAACCCAAATCTCACAGAAGCTTTACAGAATCTTACTTCTGTTCCAATTTTCCACATTTTATATGGGAGTAAACTTATTTTAGCAAGCCATTTACTGAAACAATCTCAAAAGCTATTTCATTAACTCATGTTCCTCCTATCAGCTGACAAGGAAAATATTCAAGGTTTTGCTTTCTCAGCTGTTTTGATGGACAAAATATTATACCTCCCTCAAAGATGTGCCACCATGCAGAGCTGCTTTCAAAACAACTTTAAAGATGATATACTGGACTAGCAATTAAGTTCAATCACTGTTTAGCTAACAGATACTGAACCAAGTTGTCTTTTTTCCAGTAGAATTCAGACTTATTTCTAACTTACCATATAACTAACTTGAAGGCCATCAAGTCATTTCCTCCTATGTATGCTAGAGATTGTCCATTGATTGGATACAGATGCTGTAATTCACTTGTGTATATACAGTTCAATATCCCTTGTATTCCTCTGTGTGAAGTCTCTTATCTCTTCACTGAAAAATAGATGTCTTTAATCCTGGTAGAATGTGTTTCTTCTGGAAAGTTTACTGAGAATGGAAAGTAATTAAATAATTGGTGTGTGGCTTAAGAAGGTTAATGCTCTTCATTATTCTTACAGAAAAAAAAATCTACTTAGGTCAAGTGGAGTATTTTAGTTGGCTTCACAGACTTTTATGGCTAAAATGAATCATTAAAGCTTCCACTCTGAATGCCTTCATATTACATTTTCTCCAATTAACTTTCCAGTGTGTTCACTAACCTGTTTTGGCTAAAGCTTATCTTTCAAAAAGGCATCCAACCTTGATTTTATAACCTTAGAAGTTGAAGGACTAGTCACATCGATACTTGTGTTGTTTCAGAGATTAAAATCTGTGAGAAAATGACATTTGCAAATTTATGCTTTTCAAGCATAAATTCCCTTGATTTATGTTTCTAGAAATTGGCTGGTTTGTTTTTTTTTTTTCCTATCATTGATAAGTTTTAGTCTTTTACCATCCATTATCTTCCTTGGAAACTTATTCATGAAAACACATTTCTCAGTTCTCCTTTTAACAAACAAAACATCTTTCTCTGTCTTCATTAATCTCCAGCTAATTCTAGTTAATTAGGAGCTACCTTGAACTAGTTTTTTACTAGTTTAGAATCGTATGTCTGTAGAAGACACATAATATCTAATTCTTTTTCTTCCACAGTATTTAACATAGATTTAAAAACCATGGCAAAAGAGCGGATTGCAGCTGACAGTCACGTTCAGATGTAGAATTACCTAAATGTATCCTAAATATGACTCAGTCTTTCCTAATCTATAAATCTAAAATTAATTTTGCCCTTCTAATATACTACCACAGAAGACAGTTTCTTGTCTGCTATAACCACCTCTCGGAATTGCTACTTTCCAGAGCTGCAGCCCCTCATTCTGTCCTGATAGTGACACGCTTCAGTTTAAATATATGATTTAGACCTATGCAAGTATGATTCTAACTTATGGTACTGCTATGCATTTCAAGATTTTCTACTGATCTTCAGCTGTCTCTCTCCTTCATTTAATACTGAACTCCTGCACAGGGTGCCAGCAAGGCACTAGTACCTAATACTAGTTCCTTTTCACTCTGCACAAAGTTAAATAGAAGATAAGGGCTAGGGACAGGCATGGGTGAGCTCCAAGCTAGTAAGCCTGTACATCTGACTGAAAAGAGTAGGAAGTGCTGCAATAGAAGATATATTACATCATTCTCAAATGCAACTGTGCCAGCAACAGCAGCTGGGAAGAGTATGGGGTTCTAATTACAGATTGCATCAATCTCTGTGAACAGAAGCAAATCTCCATCCTAAGTTTCAGAGTTGCAGCTTGCTTGGAGAGGCATAATGAGTTAGGATTAAATGTTCACTTACAATAGGATGACATTATAGGATGTAAGCAGATGTTGCATGTAAGAGCTTTAATGATGTATATTTCAGTGCACTAAAACTTCAAACTTCTAAAATTAAGTCTTTATGAACCCAACTCCAAGTGTAAGGATCCCTGCATTTATTTTGGGATGCAGAATCAGTGATTGGAAGGATGTTCTCTGTGCATATTAAGTAAGATTATAAACCAGCTAGAACGTTCTTAAAAGAAGTATTGGGAGAAGGAGACAATAAATATTTAAATATGAACAGAAATGGTGGCATTACAAGGCTAAAAGTCAGAGTTTACCAGACAATATGAAGGAGCAAGCATGTTATCATGTTATTTCTCCCATCACACAATTAATCCCCAAAGATCCCAAATTAAGATAGCACTGCCCTAGTCCCTTCAATTAAGACTGTTGCTAACAATGTAACTGTAGTTTTGGGACATTAATGACATAATGTTATAGAAATCTGACTTCAAAGGGCACATGTTAAAGGCCAAGAATTGGTTTCAACCACATCTCCATTTTGTTTGCTTTTTATTCCCATTACTATGTCTTCATCACTGCTGCTGGCTTCAGAAAAAAATATATATTCCTTACTTTATGAGGAAGACTATTAAGCAAAAAAGAACCCACTGAAAACCCCTTTAAAGGTTGTATAAATGTCAGTAATAGGTGCTAGATAGAGTTCCTCTGCATCATCTCTACCATGAAACCAGGTATATTGATGCATTTGTTCTCACCTCTGATGTTTAGAATCTTACATCAAAACACATGAATTTTCAGGTGTGTGGAAATCTAAGCAGAATTACTATAAATGGTGACAAGGGAATTGTTTAGAGGCAGAATAGATTAGATACCTAAGCCAGGCTTCTGCTTCAAATAGATGGCAAACATGAGGGATCCTTACATCAGAAGATCATTAGGGCCAACACATCTGAGCTTCCACTGATCCCCAGGTATCAATTCTTCCAAGAGCATCCTCTCACAAGGGGACACACTGCTACACTGCACCAGCGTGTAAAGGACATCTGGGGCTTAGGGCTGCCTGGCACTAAGCGTGGCCTTCAAAATCAGGCAGCTACAACCAGACACTGACAAGCCCTTGCTCTTATGACAAGAAAATGACTGCAAAAGAAGTTTCTAGCTGATTTATAATCTTACTTAACATGCACAGAGAACATCCTTCCAGCCTAGCAAGACTATTGACAGTGTCAACTGCTTGCAAAAACATTGTTTGGATTTTCAATTGAGATGTTTCTAAAGGAAAAATTAAATGCAAGGACTAGAAAGCCAAAATAATTCCCTTTATCTTGTTTGGTAGAAAGGAGTTAAAAAGGATCTGAAAACATTTTTGTTTGATATTCCTAATCATTCCTCATAGAGCAGATATCTATGAGCAGAGAATAACATCTTGCTTAATAAGTTTTATTTGTTACTAACAATAAAGAAAATCATGAATCTACAAAATTTTAAAATGGCAAGTAAAGCTTTTAAAATATTCTTAATGGAACTACTTAGCTAAATTTTATGGTAAACCCCATGGTTCTCTATAGAAGCATGTCTCAAAATAAAAGAAGTGCAGATAAATCATGAGCGCTATCAACGACTGCTACTTTCTTCAGCAATTACAGTGCTTCAGAACAGACTTTTGCTTCTACATTCCTCTTCTAGTGAGATAACATCCATATATTCATCCTTTTGAATGAACTGCCTTGAATACCATTCATGTCAATAAGGAGTTTTTAAGGAGTGTTGGTGTCAGGGAGCAGCAGGAGCTGGTCTGTGAAGAAGGATGAGAAGGATCTGAGGGGGACTCCAGGGCAGCCTGAGCTCATGGACAGGCATCACCCTGGAACTAGCTGAGTGGGCCACCAGGGCAGGGCTGTCACAGCAGTGCATCCAACAGTCCAGTGGTAAAAACATGAAGTGACAAGTCCGGTCCAAGGTCAAGTCAGCACAGGAAATTCAGCCAGCATCAGCTGGGGATAAGGCATAGACACATCTAAATCTTGGCTCAGCAGCAACTGTAGGCTGAGCTGAAATGAGGTGCCCAGGCCCAGGTGTGCAGTGTGGAAGAGGATCCCAGAGGGTCCCAGGTGAGGTGAGTCAGAAACAGTATGCACCACTGGTGCCTCGGGGCATTGACACAGAGATCCTTTTCTCTTTTTTTTCTTTTTAATGCTAAGTAAGCTGCTTCTGGCATGTACTTATAATTACTTTTCTTATATTTTGACAGACATGTACAGCTGTGCTCTTCAAGTACTTATAATTCTTATTAACATGGGTTTTTCATTTCAAAAAGAGCAATATGCAATACCTATTCATAAATAAATATGAAACTGGGTCGTATTAGTTCAGTGACAGCAGTTTATTTGTGCTTCAAACCTTCCTACATAAAATTAGCTGGAAAGTAAGAAGGAAAATTCTCTAAGTGGCTTCCTAGGATCTATGTACAGAAGATGGAGGGTTTCTTCAGCCACCCACAACAAAGACCAAATTACTGACCCACACAGTCTCCAGGAACTACAATAAGTCCAGTGCTTTCCATTTGTATGCACACACCTGCTTCCAGCAGCATGGCTCCAACCCTACAGGGCACTTCCCAGGCACAGTATGTTATTTTCATTGCTGTGGCATGGAGAGCTTGAATTTAACACTGAGATTACTTTTATTTAAACACTGCACAACTCAAGCAGTGAGAGTTTGGCTTCGACTGCAGACCAGAGCCTCGGGCTTCGAAAATAGAAGCCAGACTTTGTTCTCTGTAGCTGCAACCTACTTCCTGGCTGAAAAATAGCAACTACTGCGTGCAGAACTTGTGCAGAAGTTGTGCAGCTTCACAAGGATAGATTTTTATTGAGAAAAGTCACTGAATAGAAAAAGAATCTTACTATTACTGAGGTACTGAATAAACATGGTGACAAAGAGCAAGGACAATTAGCTAAAATTAGAGCACAGATTCAAATCCCTTCACCTTACATTGCCGATTATGTCTATTTTAGGACCATAGCTACCAACAGAGAAAGACATTCCCACAGATAAATTAGAACACTAGTGGCCTTGGGGTGCTGGGTTTTTTGTCTGCTGTCCATACAAAAAGTCTAAGCAGCTAAGAGGTCTATGCTAGGTGATTTAATCAGAGCCTAGCATAGTAACTGATAGAAATATAATTTCTGCAAATCTTTCCTTTTTTCCATCTCTGTGTGCTGAGTTTAGAATAAGGTACTCCTTTTTCAGCTGTATTTCATTTAGATGAATGATTATTCTTTCCCTCATTCAGGCTGCTCAGGAGTTTGTCTTTTGACAAACACAGGTTTCTCTATGCCTGGAAAGAGTATTGCAAAGAGATATAGCTGGTGGGATAGGGATCCTTTTGTTAATCTAGCCCTGGTGTGAACCCAAGAGCTTAGAGGGATCTGAATTGTCTTGTATTTATTCTTCATTTTATGTGTTCTCTGCATAGTAGTAATAAAATACATAATACTGCCTTGAAAGATTTTTTTTTTTTACTTTTTCTCCTAGACATGTAATTAAACTAACAAACACTACTTTTCTTTGTTCTCCCTGTTAATTAGCCATCTTGGAGTCTTATTTCCCATTTTGTTTCACAGGCCTCCCTCACTCACCTTCCTTTGATGTCTTCTGCTCTGTGGTCACCTGTAGCCCTGGTTCATGCCTGAGATGTTTTGGTTTTGTGAAATTATGTTCCCATGGAATTTTCTGTAAACCAGAGACATGTTTTTGTAATTATAACTTTGTTTACATTCTTTTCCCTAGGAGGAACTTCTTTTTGATGTCCCTCTGGTCTGACCAATGTGATTGAAGAGGTTTGTCTTTGTTTCACCAATCAAATTGGTCTGTGTAGAATAGTATAAAAAGGGAGAGACATCCCAAAAATAAAGGAGTAATTTTTGGCCTTCTGAAGTCAGAGTCTGTGTCGTTGTGGTGTATAACAGCATCAGTCACTCTTCTTGAAGAGCACTTTTTACCCTGACACACATTTATTCTTATCTTGGCTACTAGAATATGTCCCTTTCTTCGTGTTCGCTTTGGCATGCTTGCTTTTTAGCTTTATATCTAAATGTTATTTTTCTCACTTCCTGTCTTTAAGGATTCGGTTGACACAGAGAAAGCACAAGTTTCATCATACCAGATTTCTAATCCTACTGTTGGATTACTTATGTCAGACCTTCTAAATCAGTTAATCCAATACCCCTCAAGTCAAGTAGGTTTAGTCTTCTCCTGAAGAGCTGATTTCATCAACTTGTCAGTATTATAAATGTACTGCCTGGTTGCTCAGTCTACATCTCCATTAGAAATACTATTCTTATATCCCAACCATTTTGAATTACAATTGTACCAAAAGCTGGCCTGTAAGTACTAGCCCACTTACACTGCTTTGTTCATGTCTGAAAAGGAAAAACAAGGGCCTTGTAAAAGCTCTTACTTTTCTGAATCTGAGTGAAAGACTGACACAGTAATGGCCAAACAAAAGCTACTGCCTGTGCTGTCTTCCTTTCCCGTTCCAAGATAATATTGCTTCAAAAAACAACTGCTCTTCTGATACTTCATCTTTAATTTAGACTTCCCTAGAATTTGTCAGCTTAAACCAGAGACTTAACACTATTTTCATGCAGCTTTTTTGTACTTAACGACAGACAATCCATTCTGCTGTGGAGCAGTAAACAAGCTCACTGCAAGATGCCAATTGGGAATCACAATGGGAAATAACTGATCTCCTGTGTGATATTAGCTAAAACGGTGTGTCCTACAGCCAACCTTGAGACTTGGTAAAACATTGTTTTGTGAGAGATTAACTCACACTTAATACAAGATGGAACAAACACCATACATTATCAGATAATACAGAGGCATTTTTAAAAATTTTAGTTTGTTGAGAGGCGATTAAATCTACAATCATATATATCTGTCAAGAGACATCTGTGTATTAATAGTTCACACATGCATGTACATATGTATGTATGAAGCTAAAAGGAAGTGAAAAACAACTTGAAATCTCACCTCTATCTTTCTTTTGCTACTAATACTGAAATAATACTGAAGTTGGTTATTTTAGGCAAAATTAACCAAAAAATCACCTGCTTTCTCAGGTGTCTGTGAGGTGCAATAACTCATGTCAAAACAAAAGAACTGTAAATCTGAAATAGCTGGCAAAGAGGTTGTTGGTGGTGGTGGTGATGTTGAATTTCTGACTATTTTGATTCAGAAAAATAGTCTAAAGCATTTTAAAAATGCTGATGATATTTGCAAGTAACTTTAATGAAACACTTTCAGTGCAGAGCAGTAAGGTTGAAGAAAACAAACTTTAGCAAGAGCCCTCTCTTTACATCTATTAAATACTTGACTTCTCAAAAAAAGAAAAAAACCACCAAAAAAACCCCAAACAAACAAAAAAAACCCCACAACAAAAAACACAAAACAAAACGAAAAAAAACCCCACCAAAACCCCAACAAAAAAACCCACCCAAAAATCCCAAAAACAACCAAAAAGAAAAAAAAAACCCCAAACCAAATCAAAACCCTCCATGAGATTGTAATAAAAGCTCAGATCTAAGTCTAACTTGGGTTCTGATTTTGTTCGGTGGTAAAAAAGTATAAGATAGAGAACTTATTTTAAGCTTAGCAGCTAACAAACTAAGGATAATGCACCATCCTTGAGTTATTTTTAGCTTATTCAGGTCATGGAGAAGGTAAAAGAAATTGTGACAAAGAGAAAATTATATAAAAGGGATCCATGACTCAGGATGCCTGAAAAATACCTTCTTCCTTTAAGCAGATTAGTCGGAACCATGATTCAGAATTTAATGATTGTTCTTTTGCAAGCAGATAAGGAAAACTTGCTGTTCTCAGTTGTTTAATGGTAAAGTTATCCCAAATGTTCCTGCAGAAAACATGGTTGTATTCAGTGTGAAAAAATAATGTAAGGAAAATAAAGGAACTCCAATAGGGAGAAAATAAGAAATATCAACTTTAGCAATCCAGGTCTCTCCCAATGTCCTATTTCACACAATCAGGATGCTGTAACTGGAGACATATCAGCTTGCACCAGTCAGCATTACTTCATTTTCTCTTGCCACCCTCTGGCTGAGAATTTCTATCTTGTACTGTTCAAGTTGCTCTGCCACCTGTCAATGTTATCTTGATAAGTACCTTTCCTCTCCCAGTTAAAATGCATGGTGGGTCATGCATATGAAAAACATTTCTATTTCTTGTAGGTGATCAGAGCACACATTATGTCCTGGGGTTATCAAAAAGCCCCTACAAATATATCCAGCTGTTCCACGGCTGAGGTGATGCTTAAAGTTGCACAGTATGGGCTTCAGTTATTGCTGTGTTAAATGTTTTCTTTGTCCGGGAAACTTTTATCAGGGAAAGCCATTATCTGCCTTACCTCCCGAACAACACCATGAAGCACAAGATCCTTTGCTGCTGTTTTTACAAAGAACTTGCTACATTTTAGTTACTCACTCTTCCCTTTGTGTGTATGGATAGATATGGATATACATTAAGTTCCCCCATTCATTCTGCAAGTGGAAAATTAACAATAGCAATTACCCCCATCTGTTATTTGGTTGCCCTTATAGTCACAAACCCCTTTTAAAATAACTTATAAATAATATGTGCTATCTGAATACTGATAATATATACCCCCAAATCTCACTGTTACTTGAGGGGAAAAAATGATAGGGGAAGTACTATATCCAAACAACATATTCATGTGCAATATTCAATCTACTAATCCAGTTAGTTTGGAGGCAACCTGTTTCCTAGACTTGTGTAGAAGGTGGGACAGCATCTTCTGAGTAAGGTCAGTACTGACTCTACTTGCATGTCTTGAGAAAGGAAAAGGCAATGATACCCAAGGTAAGAAAGTCAACATGTGATGGAAAAGATCTTCTCTTCTCTTCTCTTCTCTTCTCTTCTCTTCTCTTCTCTTCTCTTCTCTTCTCTTCTCTTCTCTTCTCTTCTCTTCTCTTCTCTTCTCTTCTCTTCTCTTCTCTTCTCTTCTCTTCTCTTCTCTTCTCTTCTCTTCTCTTCTCTTCTCTCTTCTCTCTTCTCTCTTCTCTTCTCTTCTCTTCTCTTCTCTTCTCTTCTCTTCTCTTCTCTTCTCTTCTCTTCTCTTCTCTCTTCTCTCTTCTCCTTCTCTTCTCTTCTCTTCTCTTCTCTTCTCTTCTCTTCTCTTCTCTTCTCTTCTCTTCTCTTCTCTTCTCTTCTCTCTTTCTCTTCTCTTTTTTGGTGATGCTAGAGCCTTGGGAAGCTGCTTCACTAAGTGCTTCATGCTGGAGCTTCATAGTAATTGTGTAAGTTGGGACTCAGATGTGTTTCAAGGAGATCTCAAAATGCAGTAAATACTGACAGACTGTGATAATCTTCTATTTTCTCTGTTTAGTGTTAGACATGATTCACTGCATGATGTAAGGTGTGTGAGCTTATAAAAATAATGATATTTCCTCCACAATGCAGTTTTACTAGGCTCTACATGTAGACTAATGGTAGGCAAGTGGGACAGTTTGCCCCAAGGCCCACCATTTGGAAGGATTAGAGTCCAAACTTTTTACAGTAAAATATATCATTATGTACATAAGAGACATACAGAGGCTATATAGTTGTGAATATATTGGAGAAAGTAAAAATTAGGCCTGCAACTCTTTGATCTTTTGTAAATCATTACCTTCATGGAAAGGCCTCACACAGGAGAAAACACATCCTCAAACTAAAATCTGTTGGAAGAGGATTATAAGTCTAGGTCCTATTTAAACAAAACAACAAACAAAAATGGAGTAAAATTAAAACAAAATCCACAACCATAACATTTTTCTTTTATCACACATTGCATATTTGTAAGGGTCAGAGCAAAGGAACTCTGCCTAATTTCCATAACTTCATCAGGAGTCAAGAGTGAGTTCATTGCTATCTCTCACATCTCCTATTCTGAAAAATGTATGCTTCAGAAGAAACAGCCTAAGGAATTTGTATTCTATGTCCCTAATTTTCTAGAATATTAACAGTGAAGCCTAAAGCAACTTGCATCATACTATGAGCATGCTTAAAGTTAACCCAGGGCCCTAAGTGCCACCCAGAGGGGATTCTTTGAAGTCAGAAATTCTTGGCCAAAAATGCAGACTTACATTGTTCAAGCCAAGCAGCGTAGCAAAATGAGGTCAAATAATATGTACTGAGTTATTGACATTCCTGTGGTTTCTCTGAGAAAGCATTGGGTAGCATAGCCTAGCTGATAATTAAAGTTTGTACATATTGTAGAACTTTCCAATGTCAATATTATTTTCTTTCACATAAAGCTTGAATCAGAAGGGCAAAGGTTGTGTCCAACTTAACTTTTGAACAAATCTGTCAATGTTTGCCCATGTGCAGGTTAAAAGCCTTGTAATAGTGTGCCAGGTGTGTGTGTTGGGGGGGTTTTGTGTTTTTCTCTTCATTGACTACAAGTCACATATTTCATAGGGAAGCTGTCTAAACAAATTCTGATATTCAGTATGACTTTGGTTTATTGCTGCTATCTGATTCAAAGAATTTTCTAACCTATGTGTTGCTTTATCACTGGGCTTTCCTAGTAAATATGCTAGAACCTTTAATTTTTCTGAACTCTTGGATGTGTATATGAAATACTTTGTACTTTTTCTCCTCATCAGCACCCAGGCTGATTTCTCTTGAACTACTAAATAAAATGACACTAAAAAGCAGAGCAGCAAAACCATGTTTGTCATCCTCAGCAGCAAGAGGTGTTATCTCTTGCAGGTAATAAAACATAAAAGTTCTTATCAGAGAGCAAATCAAAAATCAAGTGCCAAGAGCTGAACCATAGGAAATAAAAGCCTCTTACATTTTAAGCAGTGTGGATGGAATCAAAAAAGACAAAAGATAAGACAGTAGAAAAATCCTACAAAATAGAGAAGTCAAGGCAAGAGGCACATCTGATATGATCAGCAGCAGTCATAGTACACTCATTATCTAACCAGGTATGTTTCACTGGAATCCCAAGTCATTAGATGTGCAAATATTTTGCCTTTTGAAAAAGTCTGAATGATCTGATAATGGGCACATGGCAGGATATAATTGTCTCATGCTTTATTCCTGGCTTGTTTCACTGAATAGCTCAGGACGAATCACTTTTTACCCCTCACCATCGTCTAAGTGTGAATAATTATAGCTATCCTACTTCACAAAGGTGGTATTAGGAACAATTTAATTGATGCCTGTGCAGTGCTTAAGAAACTTGGGTGGGTAGATCAATGCTAAATTAGAGCAGGCAATTATATTCAGCCTGAGGGGGAGAAATCAATATCCATATGGCAAGGCAGGAGGAATACTTTCATGAGCCTCTTTTAAATCTCCCTTACCCCACTCTCACATCCCTGTATTTTGTTTACCTCCTTGGAATTAGTTCTGGACAGCACTGGAAAAGGTGAGAGCACAGTTGGAATCTGTGAGTCCACATCTGTGGGGAACCACAGCCAAAATGAGAGTCTGGAAGAGAAGGGAAGGGAAACAGTAAAAGTGGTCAGAGCTGAGCTCTTCTGTATTATGCAGAGTATTTAGACTTCACCCCTTTTACATGCACGCTTGAATTTTTAATCAAGTTTTATCTTTTAGGGGAGCATTATAGTTCTAGAGGAAATCTGAAAATGCTGACACTTTGTTTTCGCATGTTGTGGCAGAATCTTTTTCTTTTCCTTCCTTTGGAATATTAACTGAAGCTTTTACATACTTACATTTCTGTAAAATTATTTCTTTCATGAAGTGAGATAATAACTGATTCACTGGCTTTATCTTAAGGGGTAAAAAAAAATTCTTAACATAATTTTTATGTCTAAATACATACATTCAATTAATAAATATTTTCAAAATATTAGATTTATATCAAAGCAATACTGAAACATGAAAACATTGAAATACAGTTTTATACTATTTTTCTCATGTATGATATGGGTAAAAATCCCAACAAATGTTATGAAAAAGCGCACTTTTTTGCAAAAAATAAAATAGTACATAAAAATGTGTTATATATATATGTATATGTATATGTATATAAATATAAATATAAATATAAATATAAAAATAAATAATATAACTATAACTATAACTAAACTATAACTAACTATAACTATAACTATAACTATAACTATAACTATAACTATAACAACTATAACTATAACTATAACTATAACTAACTACAAATATAAATACATATATTTTTTACATTCATAGAACTTGGATCTTAATTTTGCTGTGATCTCTGCACCACTCCAAAGGGTTCGGAGAGCTCTGTTTTCACAAGAGATGAGAACTGTTCTGGGGAGAGAGTGAGAAATAGCAAATGCAGTGATCCATAGTTATTTGCACAATTCCTTTGGGTAAAAGTGGAGGAGTTGGCAGCTGAAACTACATTAGGCTAGCTCTGAATCTTGAGTCTGCCTTGACTTCTCAGATCCAGGGCCAGAATTAAACAGCAACTCAGATTTGGGCCTGGATAACACTTGATATGAATATAGGCAGATGTATTCCCGGAAAATGCTGATACACATGTGTGTTGCACTTCGTGATCCTGGGAACCACCAGGGAGATTTTCAGTTCAAGTCTGGATTATATTTGAACACTGTTTTGTTTTGGGTTTTTGTTGGTTTTTTTTTTTTTTTTCTGTTTTTGTTGCTAATGAAATACATGTTTTGCAAACTTGGTGCAAAAAACACAGTGAATTTCTACAAGCTTATAAGGCTGGATCCTTTCACAAAAAAAGTGGTTTTATCTAAAATCTTTCTCTTTGCTGTTGTTAATGCTGCTGCTGGTTTTAGGGACTTGCAATTAAAAGTTAAGTGGAAGTTTTTGTTTATTTTGCAATAGAATTCTTAAATATTTATGAAGGACCTTAAGTCTAACTCGCCTTGAGGAAATATAGATGAATTAATAATTTATGTGGTTGTTTTGCAGAAAATTAAAGGTTGGGAACAAGTGTTTAAAAATTAAATCATCCACAATATAAGAGAGCAGATGTTATTTTGTTAAAATCTTGCTAACAACAAAGTACAATGAGGTGTTATCTTCTCCTTGGTCCAAGTGAAATCTTAATGATTCATTACAATTGAGCAGATCCTAAAGCCTGAGGCTAGCTAATGTCAGGATAATGAAGAGGAACTTCAATTATGTAGCCCAGTTTTGGGGTTTTTTTATTTGTTTTTGTTTTATTTTATTGACTGCAGTGAGAAAGAGTCTGTATCTCAGTATTGCATGGTGATTTGTAAGATGTTACACTCCCACAAAAATCACTGCATATTTCATTAGCAATCTTACGATGGAATCTCCTGCAACTAAAATGCGTGTGCATCTACCTGTGTAAATAATAATAATAATAATAGTCGTCATCGTCATTATAATGAGATTTTAGATGGAATAGAGATACTGAAATTGCATAGCTTAATAACTTCGAGATTCTTACTCCTTTTATCCCAAATTACTTAATTTTTCTTCTTTCTTTTTTATAAATGAAAGCTGTCTGACTCTCACTTACTCTGGACAGTATAGTTAGCCAATTTGTGGCCAGAATCATAAGTCATACAGGTTTTATAATGAGTTTTCTTCCTGTCTTTGATAAGCTAAGGCCAAACATGCAGTCACTTGGAGCCACATTTTTACAATAAAATTCTCTTTACAAGTATATTACCTAGATCCTAAACATGGCCCAATTGTTAGTCCTACTTCTGGATCTGTTTGCAGTGCAAGGCTTCTACTAAGATCAAACCCTTCAAAACCAACCAACCAACCAAGTTATCAGATCAGAACTTTGAGAAAGGTTCATTCTATAAATGCAAATTCCAAGAGGTCTGTATCTACAGAAATGTAAACCAGGATCTGGAAAATGCATACATTAGTTTCTCCTCTCATTTCCTTGCTGGTTTGAGTGTGACTGCATGTATAAAACTCTGTCATTTTGGCAATGTAAAGACATAAGCATATCAATCTGTAACCACAACTGCAAATATAAAAGAGATTTCTTTACTCTTCAAAGATCTGTACAGCAGAGCAGATGAGAGAATTTTTTTTGCTTAGATTCCATCTAATAAGAACCCAAAGGATTTCACTGCTATTAAAAATGTAAGTTGAGACAACTTCAATTTAAATAAAAAGTATATGTAGGAGAAATATAGTCATAAAAGGGTGATCTTTCAAGATACTCTGTGAAGACTTAGCAATGTGATTCTTGAGACACAAATAAAGACAGAACAGCTAAAAATTTGTACATTGCTTGACAATATAATTCAATTCAGGAGTTGTGTATTTTTTGCTCAGAGGAAGCCAAGTATTGGCAATTCATCTACACTGGTGCTAAATTATGGTTGGTATAGATATATAAGACTGTAATTGCACAGTAATAATAAATGAGAAACTTTCACAAAAACTACATACATAGCAGTTCATGGACTCAGTCAGCTCTGTTTTCCATCTAAATGTTCATCTTCAATCAGATTGCAAAAATCAATCTTTTTCTTTAATGTTTTTATTTTTCTTGTTCTGAGTTGCTGTTTATGAGACTGACTATTCCTAATGATTTCAGAGGAATCTAGGTTTGCCTAACACACATATCTAAAAAAAATGGCAGCACTCTGAATAAACTGAAGTATTTGAAATTAGAGTTACTTTTCTAAATATTAAATGTAAGGGATATAATAAGCAGATTGATTTGGTAACATTAGAAGTTTACATCTCTTGATTTTTCTAGGTGTATGTTTCTATATACGTAATCTTTCCGCTTTCAAATGTTCTTTCTTCTGACCAAATGAATCTCAAACTCCCACTGCTGGGGTTATTTTCCTAATTTATCGTGTTAATATTAATCAAAACAGACAAAACACAAATCTAGTGCCTTGTTCTTAATGGTTCATTGCCAACCGTTTTGTTCTCCCTTTCCAGACACAAAACTTATGGATGTGATCAAGTTCTAAGGGTTTCCTGCATGATGCAGAGTATTTATGTGGCAAGCAGTAGTACTGCAAAGGTAAAATATTAAAAATATTCCAACTTTGAAACAGCTGGTTTGACTTGCTGTGTGACATGGCTGAAACACAGAATTGTAGCACACAAAATTGCCAGTGGTCTGAAATTCATTCTTGTTTACTAGTGGTTGAGTGGGGAAAAGAAAGAAAACCTTTTGTTATTTGTTATGTAACAGAGGAGAACATCCAGCATGCCTCAGAATATCTGGCAACTCAATAGCTAGATGCCTCACAGGTTGAAGCTCAAGAGTCAGATTTTTATTCAGTTCATTACTCAAAATAATCTAAAATTAAAATCTCTACCTTCCTCTTTCCCTATAAAATTTCTCTGAATTCTTTCTATGAAATAATTTAGTTGCAATTAAACATCATCTCATAAGGAGGTAAAAATACTTTTGTAGAAAGATTGTTAGCTGCTACATTGCTAAGTACTGTGAAACTTTATGCCACTGAACCTCTAAAACAGAGTAGATTTACAGTTTTTCAAATGTCTGAAGATCTGCTGACATCAGTAAAACAAACCCTCTTATGATTGATTCAACTGAAGTTCTGACCCAAGAGATATAAGAAAACGGTTAAGTACTAAGTGAAGATAACTTATAGTTGTATTTCTCAAACCCCTTTTGTTATCTAGAAACAAAAAGTAAGATACAGGAATATTTTGAGAAGCTGATAATGTATCTGACACTTCCAATCTCCAAATGATCTGGAATTCACAAACAGCTGGTTTGCATAATATCTACAAGCGTTGCAGATTAGATGCAAGCTATCACTTTCAATAGGACTAGCCAATCTGAAAGTGCATTCTCCTTTACATTTTAGCAGTCATGTCTCATTACACAGCTAATGTTCTATTACTCTGTCTAATGTAACATGACATGACTGGTAAAATTCGAGGAAGCAGACAATTTTTCATATTAGAAATCCCCTTTTCCTCTCTCTGAACTGGTTGTTGATTCCATTTTGAGTGCACCACACTGTAATCTTGCCTAAATCACCAATATGGGAGAGATGTAGATCTTAGCAGCTATCTTACCACCAGAGGAATGAAAAGCCAAACTTGAACAGCTTGTCATGTCATTAAAAAAAAATAAAATCATGACATATGATGTTTGTTTCTTTGAGTTTGCTTTAAAAGCTTGTTACGGTTGAATACAAGGTTTTTCTCTTCTGTTTATGCATTCAACTACCCACACATACAAAATATAATCAGATTGTACTTTTTTTTAATTGAGAAAAACACCACTTAGATAGATTAAGGAAAATATATTGCAAAGTTTGATAATTTTTTTGAAAGCTGAGTACTTAGGATTGAGAGCAGATGGAAATATCTTAGTCCTGCATATGTTTTCTGTATATAGTCTTCAGAAAAAAAAAAATGCAATTTCCATTAACTTTGGTAAGTGATCTGTTACAGTAATGATGGTGTACCTTAAGGAACAAATACTTCTTTGGCACATCTACCCGGAGTATGAGAAGGGCTGTGTCCCAACCTGAATGGCAGCTACACCATAATCTTCAGGTGGACGGATTTGATTCTATCTGTTGTCTTCGGCAGAGCCAAGACTGATACAAGATGTTATTGCAGTTTTAAGGTTTGGGACCAATACATAGACTTAGGTCTATGGGATACCCATGTCTCCTGTGTTCTATATGAGGCCAGCATTTAAGGGGAAAAAAAAAACCAACAAACAAACAAAAAAAACCCAAAAACCAAAAAAACCAAAACAAAAAAAACCAAACAAACAAAAAACAAACAAACAAACAAACAAAACCCACCAAACTTTATGTCTGAACCTAATTAATTTGGATATGAGAAATGCTTTGAGACAGTGAAACACAACATGATCTTTCCTTAAGGAACATGGGAAAACAACCAGATTCATGTAGAACATTGCTACCACATCACAACAATTACTATGCTATTGCATCACAACAATTACTTAACACCTCCAGACATTTCCATAATCTCAGAAGTGACCAGGTCTAAGTAAGTCATTGACAATACTAGGAGAGGGATTACACGACCAGGAGTACAAATTAGTTGAGTAAGAAGTAGCAACAGTCTTATAAAACCAAATTGTCCCAAGTGTATGGCAATCAGGTTGGCTAGATCTCAGGAATTCTAGTCTCTCTAATCAGTGGCACCAATACCTCTACTTGTACATTGCTGGAAACAGAAACCATTAATAATATTGTTTAACAAAGACCTATCACAAAAAAAGGCCCTAATTGAGCAAGTTTCTGCTCTACTTTGATGTCAAGTGCTTTTTTCTTTCTCTGCTTGTTCTATCAGTCAGTGTCTTTAGAGACAAATTCCCTGTCTTGGCAGTAGTTGGGTTAGGTATTAATTGGGCAAAGGTATTTTATATGATACAACTCATCTGTGCTGCTTCAAAGCTGCACAGTCATGAAGGAGGGCTGTAACAGCTGTGTCTTTTTCTGCTGAGATTTTGAAAAGCTTCTGAAAATCAGAAGAGGAAACATAGCAAAAGAAGTTCTTTTTCTTCAATGGCTTTAGATACATATTTAGTATTTTTGATAACCATAATAATCTTTTCTTAATTTAAGCGTACATAAACTATATGCAGCATATTTATACTTGATACCAGGAAATAATTAATGGCATTTTTTATTAAAAATCTGATATAGAATTTAATTTTGGTTTGTGGACCTTTTATAAAGGAAGGGTATTATTCAGTTTAAAAAGAGAAACATTTCATGCTGTAGTACTAAATATTCTAAATATATTGTATTGCAATAATCAGAAGATTACAATTTTTGTCAACTGTCAAGTTAAATATTCACCAAAATTATTACTTGCTATATTTTATTCAGGTTAAAAAAAAAAAAAAAGTGATTTAATATGAAGACTAAATCTCCTACATGTAAGTTGGTGTTTTTTTTCAGTTGCAGCATCATTTTGAATGACTGACATCAAAGAATACTCTTAAACTTTACCCCAGTGTAAATAAAAGAGATTTTATTGCAAACTTTTCACTCAGAAAGAGTACATCCTTAAGCTATATATGTTTTTCATACTTAAACAATAAAAAAGATGACATAGGAGTGTGACAGAACTCAGTTTTTCTTAGTCATACTGCTAATGGAAAAAAATAAAGGAAAAGCAAGATAGAGAGCTACACATTAAATATATGTCATAACAATGGATTAAGATTTTTTTACATAACCACTAAGATATTCAATTTTTTTGCATTTCTGAAAACTGTAGACTGGAACTCATCAAAAGTATATTGGCACTCCACCTGTTTTTTTCTGACCATCCTAATTTTTGACTTTCCCAGCTTTCTCTAGGCATTTTTTTTTATTTATTTAAATCTCTTTGTTTGGTTTTCTATTTTTGTTTAATAAAGTATGGAAATGAGATATCTGCATGTCAGAATCCAACAAATAAAATGTTTCAAGTCTTTTTTATTTCGTTCTCAACTCGTATCATTAATATGACATGAGTTTTTGTGGATAAAAACTGGACATGAGCCAAAAGTGTGGTCTCAAAGCTCAGAAGGCCAAGTACATCCTGGACTGCATCAAAAGAGTGGCCAGCAGGTGGAGGGACATGATTCTCCTCACCTACTCTGCCCTCATAAAACCTCACCTGGAATGCTGGATTCGGCTCTGGAGTCCCTAGCACAAGAAAATGGACCTGTTATAATCCAGGGGAGGCCACAAGGATGATGAGAGGGCTGGAGCACCTCTCCTATAAGGACAGCCTGAGAGAGCTGGGCTTGTTCAGCTCTGGAGAAGAGAAGGCTCTGGGGAGACCTCCAGTACCTTACGGGGGCTTATAAAAAGCAGGGAGAGGGACTTTTTACACAGGCAGATAGTGAGAGGACAAGGGGCAATGGTTTTAAAATGAAAGAGAGGAGGTTTAGATCAGGTGTTAGGAGGAAATTCTTTAGTGTAAGAAGTAAGACGCTTGGAACTAGATAATCTCTAAGGTCCCTTCCAACCCTACCCATTCTGTGATTCTACAATATGCACTCAGAATACAGTATTTACTGTGTAATGCATCTGTCTTGCAGAGCAGACTCTAAAGCTGTAGACAAGTCCTTGAGACATCCATTCTCAAAAACTTATTCTTTATAAACGACTATAAGGTGACTGTACATAAACAGAGACATAAATATAGTATTGCTCTTAAAGTGGTTTTGATGAACAGTTTTCAGGTGTTTTTGCTTAGCAACATGATTGCATAGGGAGGTTTTTAAAAAAAGGGGAAGGGCTATAACAAATCTTTAGCTTAACTACTGTTCAAAGTAGAATTAGCTGCACTTAAAAAATTCCCAACAAATATTTCCCAACACACCTCTCCAAATTTCAATGAAGGAGATTGCCTAATCCTCACAAGAAATCTGTGTCGGTATGTAACAACCATAACTACACCTTTTCTCTTATAGGCTGTAAACCTTACAAAGGGATAGTTCCTTGCAGAAGAGAAAAAGGAAAATTGTCTTTTGAAAACGTGTGTTTAGGAGAATGAAAAGCAATAGCCCAAGTGTTATCTGCTGTGGATTTCATCAGGAACAAAAGTGTTTTCTTCTTCTGAAAGGCAGAGGTTTACAATTCAGTGAGGGAAAAAATTTATATTCTGCATTCTCCCAGAAATATTATCCTTAAAATAAGTCCGTGTTTTTGGTAGTCATCTCCTTTTCTACATCTCAAACTTACTAGCATCCTAGTTATACGTATGTATGTGCATATATGCACCTGTATGTACACACACACATTCCAATCCCACACATATTTTAGATCTATGAAAGAACATACTCTTGCTATCATGTCAGTGTGCCAGCTGAATTGGTATCCTTTTTTGCTTTGTTGCCAGGACTATTGCAATGAAATTGTCTCTACTTTTGATCTCCTATTATAAAGATTCCCGAATCTCTGACAACTCAAGGCATTATGATATACTCTTCTTACACTGTTAAAGCAGACATAGAGAGCAGAGTTCTCTGTAGAGTATAAGTAAAGATTTATAGACATGCTGAAAGAACACTTTCCCTGCTGCCTTCTTAAAATAATTATGACTTTCCATGAATCTCTTTATAAATCAAGTGTAGAATGACAAAAGCATAAGGAAGTAAGCCACAAAATACCATTTACAATAAGCTCGAGTGGACTCATTTAAGCAGCATATCACTTCTTTGGTGAAAACTGTATATAATTATTTCAAGACGTATATGCCATAGTATGAAAAATAAGAATTTATTGTGCCTGTCACTATGTTTCAAAAGCTCGCTTTCTGCCTTGACTTTTGTGTTACTAAAATACTTTCATATGATGGTACTAAATTTTAGAGGAATGAACAGATACATACTGAGAGACACATAAAAGAACACTATGTGACACAAAATAAACATAATAGATTGACATTCTCTAACAGCCATGAAGAAATATCATTATTATTTAGAATGAAAGTAAGCGCCCTTGAAATTTTACTGAATTCAGGCTGCAAGAGAACAGTCTCTGATTTGTTTGATCTAGCAGCAGCAGCCACCTGGCCTTATCGATAGGTGGGGTTAGGTATCTGCTGTGTGTTCAAGGGTATCAGTGACTTTCCACACTGCCATTTCTGCCTGAGTTTCATCCATATCGCAGTAGCTGTGCACGCCGCTGAGTTAATACCCTTCATTCTTTGTGTTAATTACACAGAATAAACCCACTCAATATTAGTTAACTTGTCAAGAAACGGTGGGGACAAAACTACCCTTCTGTTACATGGAGCTCAAATGTAGAATTTTGTTCCTAGGTAGCAGCCTAGCAGCCTCTCAGCTGAGCAGTGCCTTGGCAGGCTGTAAAACCATCCTCACCTCTGGCTGCTCATGTGCCTCAGCTCACCCCCTCAGCCCTCACCCTGCTGGCGGGGTTTCCTATCAGCCTCACAAGCACTGGACAACACACACAATCTTCTCATAACAACAAGGTTTTTCCATTTAGTGAAGAGCACCCTACCAGTGAGGTGTCATCAGCAACCCTTTCAAATGAGCTTCATTCACAGCCATCCATAACTGACTGCTTCCCTCGGCACCCACCTTGGCTGTGGGGCCCCACACAGGTAGGTAGGCTGGGTTATCCCAATCTCCTTGGGTTTGTAACCTCCATTTTTCTGACCTTCAAACACTGACCTCAAATGCTATCTGTGGTTTCATGGCATGACTCTGATCCCTGCATTTTAGAGATTGCTAAAGTCATTCAGACACGCTCCTGATGTTATGTAGTAGTACATTCACTTTAATATACTCAGATCCAGTAAAAATCATTAAATGTAGGCACTAAAAGATGATGTGGACACATGAAAGAAGTGAATAAGAACAAGTGATCTAAAGGATTTGTGTTATTAAATTGCATTAAGCCAAAATATATCAATTTGTGTGATGACTTCAAATAAAGTTATAACATAAATCCAAAAGATTTATGAACTACAGAGGGTCAACACTCAAAACAGAGTCCTTGTAGCAGACATGAATGACAAAGCACTTTAAATATAGGACCCTGAACAGTAAAATAGAAAAAGGTTGCTTTCTGCAAAGAAAGTTAAATAATTGCTGGGAGAAAATAGGGGCTCTAGACCTATAAAGTTACTTTATTTTTGCTAAACCAAACCTTCCACACTCTGATAAACTTCTGTGCCAGTGGATCTTGATGGATAGTAAAGCTTTTTAACAGCTTGACTCTTTGAGAAGAGATAATTTTATTCTATAAAATAAATCATTTCAGGTGTTTGTGTACTTGCAAGACAGGCATCCAGGTAGTCCTTTAAATCCTGTGTAAGCTTGGGCATGCAGGGAGTAAAAAAAAAGTATTTAAATGATACTTGGTTTGCAAGTGTTGTCATGTTAGCTTCAGTTTCATTTAAGCTAACTAGTCTGTGAAGTAGTAGTGCCCTATAAACCTTACAATTATGAGAGTCTTTAAACAAGACAAAGCAGAGGGAAGAAACATGATGGAAAAGAAATTGCTTTCAGATACAAACCAGGCTGTTAGCAAGACCTGTGAACACATCTGTTTAGATTAAGGCGGCAATGAAAGTTGGGCTCTTATGTTTGTAATGTTGTCACTGCAATACAGCTGCTCCTCCCTTGTCAGTGAAGCAAAACATAATAGCTAGAAATAAACTGAAAGAATAAAAACTCCTGAATCTGGGGCAAAAATTCTCTGTAAAAGCAATAGATTAATAACGCTCCATGCATCCTACCAAAATTTCTCTCCACAACAAAATGGCCTAAGAGGATTGTGGACTCAGTGGCTCTTCAGTGAGCTCACTAAGCCACAGGTAGGTGTGTTTCCTGAAGTCCCAGTGCCCTTTACAAAAACCTTTGATTAGGTAAAGAAGAAAACTAACCAACCATGCAAGAACCAATTTTGTTTTCTTATTCCTTGACATACAAAGAAAAGCAAGGACAAAAATTGAAACACGGAAATTTTGTCATGCAGAGGTATAGAAAGTGCAGATGAGGAGGACATTTAATTTATTTGTTGGGGTTTTTTTTAATACTGCATTTATTTCAAAGTTCACTGAGATTTAGCTTTGTTGCATTATGTATGGTAATTTTCACTTCCAGTTGGACCTAACCACAATAAAAATTGTGCCATGCTTAATGAAATCAAATAATAAAATGTTATATTTAACGCTGCTAACTGGGCTTTAACTATTGAAAACTTCTTTATATTTTGACTTTATTTCTACTTGGCTTGCTGATAAAAGATAGATCTCAAATATCTATAACTGCCTAGATAATGGAAATACTGTGCACTCTTTTTCTATACTTTATTAGTATGAAGCTGTTTTTTTACTGAACGAGCAATGCTGTCACTTTTTCTTTACAACAAGTAACATGGCAAATTATGAAGTTTCACAGTGAGCTTCTAGAGAGGAATTAAAATAAGCAAGGCTAAATTTGTGTCCATATTATTTTCATCAAAATCAGTGAAGACTTGAATTGATGTATTTTGCTAAGTGTTTACAAGTATGTGTGAATATTTTATAAGCAAATTGAGAACAATGAACAATGAACAGTTCTCAATATATCAACAGATATATTATTAAAAATTATCATTATATACTATTATATTACATAGAATATATAATTGTTGAATTATATTAACTATGGATATTTCAGCATACCAATCTTTAATTTGTAATGACAGGATACAGGCTAGAAGAAAAGCTCAAGATAAAGTCTTTCTATAATTTATACAATTAATATAATTCTCAATGTTTTCAAACACCAGAGAAGCTTCTTTTAAAATGTAGGCTCCTTTAACACTTTATTCCACAGTAGATTTTCTGTTGCTCTTCGTACTACATTCTCAACATATGATGCAATGACGGCTTTTGTGTAATTAAATGTGTTACTCTTGATGCTCACACAGAAAATATTCACATTTTAATGGGAAGCACTGTCTGGATGAAAAAGAAGAGATCTATTTGTCATCCTTCATTATGTCAATTCACCATAATAAATTAACAGGGAAGAAATATTCTCCATATTTCCATGGTGCATTCTATAGCTCTTCCCCTTCAGGGTGTTAAGAGACCAATCTTTGTATGGAAATAGTGCAGGAGTACTTAAAAGCACTTTGCAATCTGGTGTCTGAATTTCTTTCTTGTAAACTCTGTTTGGCACTGGATTAATATCTAATTTTGCTCTGACAAGAATAAGCAAAACTTATGCCTGCTAAAAGACTTATTTAGGCTGAGTATGAGAACATTCATTTCTCTGTGGGAAATATACATGTATATATAGCTAAAAAGAGTGCTTGGGCTGTGGAAAAAAGACAACACTTGGTAATGCTGGCAGTTCACACAGCTGTGTACAAAAGAAATTATACAAAGTGCATGAATGTTTTAATAATCCATCTCAAACTCTATGCAATATATATGAACAGTCACAAACGAAATACAGATATATGAATTATGTTGACAGAAAACATAATGGAAACAGGTAGGAAACAACATATACACTTTCTTATATGAAAAGTGTGTTCTGAGATGCATAATTAACTGGGAAAAAGGAACTTAGGGAACATTGTGTAATCACTGTCCGCCACAGTAATCTTGCTCACAGGAATTCAGAGAATATTTATGATGTTACTGCATATTGTAGACCAATACTTGGACCTAATTCTATGACTTTGTTTTTATCTTTGTGTCACCACTCCTTTGGAGCTCTTCAAAACAAAACAAGAGTCAACAGGTCTTTTTATTAAGTGTCTGTGGAAATGAATCCTTTCCTGGACTACCATCTCTGTGTTATGATGAGACATTTTGATTTGGTCATTTTTTCAGAAAGTGCCTTACCTATCACTGCTAATTGATTTTGATTCCAATGCAACCAGAGAGAAAATCACTCTGGGATTTCAGTGAAAGAAGTTAGGATCATCTAACTCATTGAAAATTCAGCTCAAAAGTTAAGTTTTTGAGAATGTTACAGTCATTCACTGACAGAAAACTAGAAAGGATCACCTTGATTTCATAAAATACCACATATCATTAAGTATTTGCCTATTCTAGCATCCAAATAGTAGAGTTTTGTATGAATATTTAAGCAGTCACAAACAGGTTTGCTGATTTATTTGTTGTATTTTTTTTTTCAAGCAGCTAAAAAAGCACTCTCATGGCAATGTAAAAAATAATGTGACAACCATTCCTTCCCTCCTAAAGAACTATTATGAGATTTTTTTCCTTGTCCATGTATTTATTTGACAAGATAACGTTTTTTCCCCAGACGTCGTAGGAGATTTTTCTGTAAAGTCATCAGCTAGACATATCTGATATTGTACCGCATGACGTATTATTAATATATCTGGAAAAAAGGATTACAATTAAAATAGAAATTGTAAAATTGGCAAAGATGCATTTTTCAGGGATAGCAGGATTCAAAGGTTCCAGAAGACATTATCAAGGTGGTTCCTAGTGGAGTTCTGCAGAATGCACTCCAGGAACTCATCTGGTTTATTGCTTTCAATCAGGCACAGGTTTAGATCTTGTGCCTGATTTAGATAATGATAAACCATGCACGTGGAAGGTAGGACAGAGGAGATCAGAAATGAATACCAAAAGATGTGGATGAACAGAAATAGGAGAAGATTGAAATGCAAGGTCATGCACATGGAGCTAATAATAAAAAGTTCTCTGGCATGCTGGAGGCTTATCAGATGGAAATGTTTTGTAGAAATGGGATGTGACAGTCAGTTTCTCAATGAATGAACTGACAGTGTGATGCAGCATAAAAATCTCAAACAGAAACTGAAAACGTGTTGCAAAAAGTGAGTCTGTCAGAGACAGGCAAGCACTGGTATCACTGCACTAGGCCCTGGTTAAACCTCAACTGCAATACAGCATTGAGATTTCTAGTTAGGAAGGTAACCTTGAGAGAGAAAATGTAGAGAGAAGGTTATGGATGAAAACAGGAGAAAAGGATCAGTTTTAAAGATGACCTTGAAACTGGTTTTCTGGTATGAAAATACATAGGAAAATGAAGCAGATAGGGATATGTTTGAGCTCCATAAATATGTCAGTGGATAAAGAAGAAAGAGCTCATTAAATCATAATACTGAAACAGAGAACATTCTAGGTGGACATTAATGTGCCGAAGTGGAAATTGAAAAAGCTTCTAGCCATTACACCAAGTAAATTTTATAGTGTTTTTTTCAGTTATATTACATAGGAAGAAAGTTTTGAAAGAGATATTTGTAGCCTCTATGAATGGGATTATTTGGCATATGCTTGAGCAAGAGGGGGAAATGGGATACATGACACATGTCCCTTCCACTCTCACCAGCAAGATTTCAGGTGCATCACTGCTTCTAAGTGCCTCTCAAAGAATAATATATGATTCTGTAATACCTAAATATATTGAGACTGAACCTATATATTTATTGATGTGTGTCTCATGAAAAAATTGAATAAGAGGAAAGATCAGATCACCAAAACTGAACCTGAAAGATTAAAAGTAATTTGCACATCAGCTTCTAAATATGGAATCTAGAAGGACTTTGTCCACTTTATATGATGCCACCTGCAATAGAGTTGCCACTTGTCTTTCTCTAGTTTTGCCAGCTACATTTGTATCAAGAAATGTAAATTTACTAAGCATGTGATTATGAGTGTTTGGATTTGTTCCCAAAAAAATCTGTTAAATATGTGAGTAAATGTAAACAGTCACGCTCACAGGCAGTATTTGAAATACATTATTCAACACATACTTATATATATTTACTGCTTTTTTCCAAGAACTTAGAGTCTGAGTTAACAAAATTCAGCTGCTTCCATTGTTCAAAGCTTGCTGTGGATCAACAGTTCAAGGACGAAAACACATCAGCAAGGAGAGAGTGCCAAGATGTGCATGATGGATTTTCTGAATTCTATGGAGAAGAGCAGAGCCCTCATCTCTGCAGCATCTCTCCATTGTGAATGAGAGGTGTGGATTCAAGAAGGCACCTGGATCAGTCAAAGTTCAGAGTAGCAGTCTGTAGTATGGCTTCAAAAGAACTGGTAACTTAGAAAACTGCTGATGATTACAGACATGCTGAAAAAATCCAGGGCTTTCAACTTTATTTTCCACAAGCTTGACCTTAACTACCCTGGTTTTAGATTACAGATTAATCAGATGCTTTTTTATCTAGCAAAGCAATTCCTTGTCAAAAAGATCTTAACCAAAAAGATATCAATTCAGAGGAAATAGTCACTGGGTGATTTTTGCAAAATCTCACACAAATAGAAGTTCCTAGATGTGGGTTTTAGCAAAGAAATTGACACCCGCCACCCCCCCTCCCCCGCCCTTCCTATTGTATATCAATCAATCCTTGTAAAGGTAAAGGGATTTGGTTTCCTTCAAAAATGAGTCTGAAAATAACTGTAACATTTTATGTCCCATTGAAATTCCCTGAAGACATAATGTAGCAAGAGAATTTTCTTATTGTGGACAATAAAGAAGAAATGGACAATTTTACTTTTTCTTCAATGCTTGTTCCAAACCAGAAAAGAGGAAAGGTTATCCTGGCATTGCTGTTGTTAGAAAACATTGAAAGAGAAGGAAATGCTTCCAGACCCCACCAATTCTGAGCAATTTCTCTCTCCTCTAGTTCTGCTTGGATCCTGTCTCCTCCTATATGTGCAATATCTTAAGTGTTCAAAAAAATGAGATGACAGCACCAAAAGTGAAGTAGGCTGTCAATTTCAAAGCTGAAAAATTTACAGGCACTTCTAGACAGTAGACAAACTTTTCCAGTTTGGCTCAAAAATAAATGTTCAGCAAATTTTCAGTAGCAGATTATTCTGGGATTTAGAGTTTCACTGTGCTTGAAGAACCTATACTCAGTTATGACCTCGGTCTAAAGTATAAATGGGTTCCAGGGTAGCTTGCACACAGATTATGATTTTTTTTTTTTTTTTCTGCAGGACCTCTCATCATCACCTCTGGGAACAAAGTGGGATGAGTTTTATAACAATGCTGTCATCCTCATTCTCGCTGCCTTTTATTACTATTGCTATTTTTAGCACATATACGGTGAAAGAAGTTTCAGTATGCATTTCAATTAATGTTTCATTCTTAAACCATTTGACTGGTGACATGAAATGTGGGATATTATCCCCTTGCAGAGCTAGAAAATTCTAGTGATAAGCTAGAAAATTCACCAAAAAATTAACTGGTCACCTACTTCTCAAAAGTTATGAGTATTTTAGTTTTGAATGCCCTGCTTCAAAGCCTGTGTTTCATTTGTAGAAGTGCTCCCCTCTCAGCCGAAGCAAGCACAAAATAACCTTTCAAAGAGTAAAATGAAAATTTCTACGTAATTTACATTTACACTCAAAAGTGGTGGATACTCATTCTTTAATTGTTTATGTCTCAATTTGATCTCTGCAATGGGAATGGTGGAAGCACTGTCAAGTAAATTAACAATTTGTGAGGTATGCAGATGTCATATTGACTGGTTTCAGAGAAAACCTTCTGAAAAGGCAATTAATACATTTGCTCAATAGAGCTTAAATAAATTGGTGAAAAGTGTCTGATTTGCCCAAAAGCCAATGAAAATGAAATAAGCATTATACACCTGCTTAGCCATTAAGCAAGACTCGTCTTTTGCAGTGATATCCAGTGCTGATGAAAGAAAAAACAGTATACTTTTTGCAATTTTAAACTGTGTTATAATGTACATCCACAAATAGGGAAGAAGTTAAGTAGGGTTCTAATGTTGCCCAATATCTGCCATACAACACTTTTCTGCAATCAGAATTAAGGGGTTTCCTTCTTCCCTTTCATGTTCCTTCTTCTCTTTCTCTTCCTTTCCATTTTCTGTGTCTTTTCTACTCTTCAAAGAAGAATGAACACAAGTATCTCAAAAAGTGGCCTGATACCAACAAGATTCATCATTGAGATTGGGAAGTTAGACCTGCAGGGTATGTTTCTGCCTGTAGAGCTACTGTCAGGACTGACAATGGCAGCAGATGGTCACCCCTTGTGTGGAGAAGCACCAGAGGAGAGTGAGGAGCACACTTTGCCAACAGGTTTCACAGATATTTATTGATAACAGTGAAATGCTGAGGTTTGGGATGGTTGGTTCATTTCCAAGATCTGCATAGCAGTATGCTCCAGTACTACAGACGTTTCTGTCTCTTTTTCTGCTTTTATGTCTTATTCCAGTTCTCTCTCTCTCCCCCCACTTCTGTGACTTCATTCACATCTTCACATCTTCCCTGGCTTTTTTCCACCTGACTTTTCACTTAGCTAGCTACGGTCTTCAGTATTTTGATTTCTTCTTTTTCCTTATCAGCATATCCAAAATTTTAAGCTTCTCACATAGTTTTCCCATCTGACTGCCACACAGGCAGATCCCTTGTCTCTTTCCATGCTCCTTTTCTGCACCTAGCAGTTAGTCATCTGAAATCAGTCTCTTCCTTACCACTTCCTCCCAGGTCTCAGAACTTTCTCCCATACTTTTTACCATTGAAATCGCAGTCACTTTATCCTTGCCAGCTTCCCAGTCCCAAGAAATCCAGGGAAGACTTCTTGCATTACAGCAACACTGAAACAGCCTACTGCTCAGTACATCTTGGGCTCTAAACAAAATGAAGAGCAGAGGAAAAACAGACCTTCTTGCTTAAGAGAAACAGTATTTGGGGAGACAATTCCAAGCCACTTCTGAATGTACCTGGGTGGAGAACAGCTAAAAATATATGTTTCATTGCATAATCCTAACAAACTGCTATTTCACCTGTGTCAATTAAGCTTCCCAATATTCATGAACTGGAAAAATGTAAATGAATTTTCATGGAGCTATCAAGTCATCCTCAACTAAATCCTGCCAACTGTAAGTCTCTTCTCCGTTACCTGAAGGTGTTAGAGTTCTTAAAAAAATAGGCCTTAAAATGAATATATTAGCAGGAAATATAACAAAATATTGTCCCTCAACCTCATTCTCACGTATAGCTGAGCCATTTTGGTTGGGTGCGCTAAAAACCTGTAGCCTGAGACAGAACTTCAGCACAAAGAATTTTGGGTTGAATCACTGAAGTTTAGCAAACTTATAGTAAGCTGAAAGAAGTATAAGTGTCAGGAAGAAACATGGAGTGGACAGTAAAATAGTTGAGAATTATTCCTCTTATATGCAAATGTCAGCTATTTTGTCAATGCTTATCTGAACGGAAAACAAGAGCCAGTAGGCCTTGTATGTTAGTTTTTAACTGAACAAAGTAGAAAAAATCATCATAAACCTCTGTGAAAATGATGACTGGTTGGGTGTCCAATGACCAAATAGCTCTACACACATCCATAGATCTTCCATTAAAATTAATGTTATGTCTTTGCATATAATCTTTTTTCTTCCTAAAGAGAATCATGCATGGACATTTGAAGGCAGAATTTGATTCTAAGCCTAGTATCTTTGAATTTTTTTCCCCCAAAATGAAAGTCTCTCCTTAACATGCTAGTCACGTTCCCCTACGATTTTAAATAAGCTGCCTCTCAGCCTATTATTGTTTAGTATGTTTTCCTATATATTCAGAAAGAGTTGTCAAAACTCTTAGGTGCTGAAGATAAGCCGGCAAAGCAGAGCTTCAACAAAACAAAGAAGGAGATTTTATAAATTCTGAAGTATATCAAGGTTAGATTACCTTTGTTGCTTTGTATATCTAAGATTTGAATTGATTTTTTCTGGTATGAAAACAAAGGGGGGAAGGGATTTCTGATGTAATGCTTTGCAGAAACCAGAAAAGTCAATAATATGCAGACAGCTCAAACATATAGTATTTACTGATTCAGTGGAGCATGTTTTTAATGGGTTATGGAGGCAAATTCCAACCTAATAAACATACATTTTTTATAATTTTAAAGAAATCTATTATTTTAATGCCCAACTTTACATAATCCTATGAGATTCTTAAACACCTTAAGTTTTCAAAAAGTTCTTGAAAAGTACTTTTTTTCCCCAAAAACTATGTCAGCCTGCCATAAGTTAAAAAAAAAGGAGTTGGCATATGAGACATTTCACATGAAACAGAATGCAAGTTTTAAAATTTGGGAGACAATTACATAAAACATACATTTATGACAGACCAGATGCTTAAAAAGTAAGGAAACGCTCTAGTCCAATTTCCAGAACTATTAGTGAAACTTGAATTTTAAACTAGAAATCTTGGTTCCATAGTGTTATATACAGAAGATAGACATCCTGTACCAATCTGTGGCATTTTCTCTGACATTCTGACTTTCCTAGAAAAATCCTCTTGAGTGTCAAAACCTCACTTGGTTTCAAGTTGTTAATGAGACTGCAAACCAATGCAGCCATACAGCATTTTAATCTTGCCATTTTTATCTAATTTTGCAGAGAACATGTTTTGCTTGCTATTTATTGTCAATGCCTGTTTGTAATACAGGGTACATAATTCCTCAAGTTAGAGCACTGAAAATGACTACAATACAGCTGTTGGATAATAGGCTTTGTGGTAGAAAAATATATGAAAGAAACAAACAGAACTTTATTAAAGAATAGAGATCTCAATTTTCTATTTCCTTATGTCCACCGAATATCTGTTACTTTTATACCACATGAAAGTTGGGAATTTTGGATAGACAGAAACTTCACAGTTTTACATCAGCTAATGTCAATGTGATTATCCTACATAACATATGCAAAGATGGATCAGTGTGGGTGATACCTTATATCTCCCCCCTGCTACAGTAGATGTCTCTTAAGTAAGGAGAAAACACTGGATTTAGTGAAGAGAACAGAGGAAAAAAAGCAAACAGCTAAAATATATCTGCTTTCAATCATTTGACGTATTATCTACAGCAGCAATAATCGTTCATTAATTTTTGGGCTATTAATGACTACCCTTGCTGCAACAGGCAGAAATATAGCCTAAATTTAACACTACAGTTTAGATTTACATTTCTTTCCCATCCCTAACATCTGCTCTTGAAGCCAGGAAGTCTCACACACTCAAAACTTTATGCTAATTAGCAGTCACTTCTTAATTTTATTACTGATCTTAATGAAAATTGGATCAAGACTATATTTTCTTGGATTAAATAACCAATAAAGAGCCTTGAGACTTTCTCTCCTTGGGCTAGGATAGAATGGTGCCAGGTGACTGTGTCTGAGGAGCTCGTTAAGGTGACAAAAAATACACCACTAAAACTTTCCTCAAGAGGGTGAGTCCTATGAGCTTAGATCCTTTATCATTTCTCAGAATCTCACAGTTTGGCGTTTTTGAGAGGAATTTTCCTAAACCACAGAGGATTTAGAAACAATGTGTGGAGGTCTGGAGAGGGTGTAGGTGTTATCTCACACTCTTCATTTCTAATGAGCAGTAGGATATTTTACAGCACAGCCTCACCATGGCAAAAAGAATAAAGGTCTTCCTTCCTGCCACCTGCTCCACATGAGATTGCATTTGTTTACAAGCTCAGACACCTCTGTGACATACAATCTTCTTGAATTCACTGTTGTCATCCAGCTAGCCCTTCTCCCCATCCCCACCACATTTCCCATTCTTTTTCCCCAGATCCTCATGTGATCCATCATCCCTTTTGCACATACTATCTATCCTCCACTCCCAGACATAGCTTGATTTAGCAGTGACAGATTCGACTTCTCTGAATGTAGACCTTCCAAAACAAGTATTTTGGCTATTAGGACCACAGTCTAATGTCCTACACAAAGAAGAGAAATGCAGAAAACATTTTATACTTCCTTTTCTTTCTTTTTTTTCCACAGTTGTATTTCTATTACCTACATTAGTGTGAAAAATAAGGTTCAAGGTATAACTTTCATATTCTTTCTGTATCAGTGATTCTATGACTTCTCCTCCAAGTGGTAGCACTTTCTTATAGCACACAGCAGGAGGTTGAGACCTATGTTTTTAGCTTTGCCTCTTTGTTATTCTAATTTTAAATGATTTTGAAATATGTTAGATATATAATTGTTATATATAGTGCATGTATACATGAACAAACATTTATATACATAAATAGCTTCACACAGAATGTTTTTGATTAAAGGGCATATATGTGTATATATATTTATAGCACATGAAAGAGAGAAAAAGGCCCTATATATCTTCTTTTCATACTTTTATTTTGATTACATAGGGTTTTGCTTGGTTTCTCTCTGTAAAAAGAACTGGAACTAAAACTTGGAATGCTAGACAGTCTAAATAGTATTTAATCCAGTGATGAAGGTAAAATTATCCAAAATCCTTCTTATAAAATAAGAATTTTTAATATGCCTCTGTCCATATTTTACATATTGCCTTAAGCATAGTACAATGTTTTGCCCATAAAGTGAACATAAAGTAGCTAAAAACTCACAGTATTATTTCTTTCTCATAATTTTTATTGTTGATACTTTATTTTTAATTGCAAAATAGGAGAAGGGAGTTTACTGTGAAAAGAAAATGGCTTGTCTTTAAAATGTAAGAATTTAATCGTGTGCTATTGTTGCCTGCCAACAATGAGCTAAAGAGGTTAATGGATCATAGGTCTGGCAACCAGCCACGCTGCCTCCGGCTCGATACATTTAACTGCATAATCTGGGTTAAGATTTGGTGCTATTTTTTAAATCAGGGCATGAACCGTTGATAAATAAAAGTTAGGTTTTCTCCAGTCTTTTTTTTTTAATTTTATTTTTTATTTTTTATTTCCTCCCCCCTGCAAACAGAGCCACTTATCACTCGAATAGCACGGCACAGGGCAGGAGGAGCGAGGGGAAGCAGGCGGGGGTATCCCGCGCTCCCCACCGCCCTGTGTCCCGGGATAGGGCGCTGTCCCCGTTAGCAGCACCCGGGCACTCCCCGGCATCCTTGGGCCGGGCACCAGCGCCTGCTCCCCGCTCTCCCCGGGCTGCCAAACTCGAGGGCCCAAAACCCCAGAGGAGCAACTCTCATGGGTCACACACACCCCTTTCCCTAGGAAACTCCATTTGGAACTCCGAAACCACTACCTGCAGCCACCTCTCCATCAAAGGAGTGGGGTGTTCAGGGTGTGATGGATTGGGCTTTTTTTTTTTTTTTTTTTTTTTTTTAAGAGATCACAGAGAAAGTATATAGCTCCCCCTCTCCCATCTTGCATGTTCCTTGGGCACACTGTTGGAGGAGCCAGGCAGAAGCGACAGCGTTATAATGCAAATCACTAAGCGAGCAACTTTCAACGCTGTTGTGGCTATTTTTGATTTCTCTCCCTAGAACGAGCTTTTTTTAGTGTCCGTGTTGCTTTTTCCCCCCTTTCCGTTTGATTCTTATAATCATGCCCTCCCTCCCTTCTCCGCTTGCTCCCCCCTCCTCCCCCAAAACATCCAGCGGTTATGATGCACCGTCCTCGGTCCTCTCCAGAGGGTCACTGCGCTCGGGCAGGAGGTGAGCAGCCGAGCGAGGGAGCGGCGCTTGCAGGGATGCGCTGGGGCACCGCACCGCTGCCCGGCAGAGGCGGGGCCCTCACCGCTGCTGTTTCATTCCTCCGCCGTCGCTCCCGGGCCCCGCCGGCAGCTCTTGCGGGCAGCCGACTTCCCCTCTGCGCCCCTCGCTTCTCCCCCTCCAGCCGCGTCCCGGCGGCGGCAGCCTCCCAGCGCCAGCCCCATGCCTGGGGGAGCGCGGCCGCTTCCCGTGGAGGAGCCAGCGCCGGCGGAGGGCCCTGCCCGGCTCTTCCCTCGGCCGCAGGGCGAGCCGACAGCACCTAGCCGCGTCGCCCGCCTTAGCGGACTGGGAGAGAGAGAGGGAGGGAAGGAGGGAAAAAGGGAGGGAAGTAGGGAGGGAGGTAAAGAGGGAGGCTCCTCCGTGCGCGGGGAGCGGCTCCGGCTCTCAGCTGGGCGCTACCGGCAGCGGCAGCTTCTGCCGTGCTGCACCGCGGGCGGTGACGGCTCCCGGCGCGGCGGGAGCGCGCCGCTGCCGCGGGAGCGCAGCGCTAGGGCGGGGGGCTCAAACCTCGGCCGGGAAGTGGAGACAGAGTTTTGCGGTTTTTTCTTTTCTTTCCTAGCGATTGGGCTTTTTTTTTTTTTTTATTACCATTATTTTTAATCCCTCCCCCCGTTCCCCCCGGCGGTGCGTGTGGCAGCGGGGAGGATGCGCGCCTCCCCCGAGCCGTTCCCCGGCAGCTCCCGCCGCGGCTGCGGGGCGCTGGGGGCCGCGGGGCCGGGGGCGCGCTGGGCCGCACCTGGAGGCACCGCCATGCGCGGGCTGCGCCCCCTGAGCTCCCCCGCCGCTTCCCGCCGCCCTTCCGTGCCTGAGTCTCCTTTCGCTGGTGTCCAGCATCGCGCACACACGCACACGCCGTCACGCACGGAGGCACTCACTCACTGACTCTGCCGAGCTGCCCAGGCTGCCGAACAGCACAGCGCAGCGTCGCGCAGCCCGCCTGGAGCCCCCTCCCTCCCTCCTCCCTCCCTCCTTCAATCCCTCCCTCCCTCTCTCCTCCTCCTCCCTCGCTCCCGCCCGCCCGCCCGCCGCTCTGAAGGATGCCCGGTAAGTAGCGACGAGGACCGGCACCTCTGCCGGTGCGTGATGTGAGGGGTTAGGGACTGCTTGTACTGCTGCCACCCGCCGGGGGGGCGCGGGGCGGGGGGGGCCAGGGGAGGGGAGGTGACAGCGATCCGAGGCAGGAGGCGGTGGGGTTCGCCGTGTGCTCCTCAGAAGGACTTTTAGCTGCGCGGCCGGGGCTTGGATGTGGGCGCCGAGGGACGGGGTCTGTGCACCGCAGCGGGCACCGGCCGGGGCGGGGGCGCTTCGCCTGCGCTGCGGGTTGCTGCCTGCAGCACCGCGGTGAGTACGGGGCTCCGCGCCTCGCCGGGGTCCCCCGGGGGCGGGTAGGGTTGCGGAGGGTGCCCTGCCGCGTTTGGGGCTCCCTCTTGGCGGCTCTGCTCCGCGCCGTGCTGGGACCGGGGCACGGAGGGCACGGCGCCCCTCGTACGCCCCGGGTACTGTCCGCTGCTACTCCTTGGGTTTGGCCACGTCTCTAGGGGCTGCCAGCGCGGTCCGGTGTTTCGGGCGCCGCGGTGTCACGGCTCGGACACGGGGATGGAGCTTCCCCGGGCGCCTCACCTGCGGAGAGGAGCACCCAGGTGCTGCGCCCCGGGGCGTGGGGAGCGGAGCGGAGCCCCGGCCGGTGCCCCGGCACCGCAGCGAGAGGGTGCCCGCGGCTCCCCTGCCCGCTCCCCGTCCTGCGTGCCCTGTCCTCCTGAGCTGCAGAGGGCTCCGGTGGGAAAACGCTTGTCCCTTAGGGAAGAGTAATGTTTGTAAAATGTTTGCTATCAATTAGCCGGTGGCTCCGCTCAGCTCGGGTTCGCGCACGGCTAACTCCGCTCAGGCAGGGGCTCGGCTCCGGCTACCAAATGCCAGGAACACCGTGCGAGGGGCTTTTTGTTCTCCTAGACTGCCTGGTGCGATTTGTGGGAAACGCATACGAAAGCTGACAATTGCTGGTGATTTTTAAGTGGACTTTTGGTAAATCATTGAAATCTTTTTTCTTACTTTTACTGTGTGTACTTTGGCAATGATCTCTTACTGTGCTTTTCATCCTGGGTATGATAACTCCGCCATTGAAGTCAATGGCAAAACTCCCAATTGACTTCAGAGGAAGGCAATTATGGTCAATACAGAACGAAAGGGACTGAGCAGAAGATGGAGAGATGGCAAAGTGAAAGAGATGTATAAAAGAAACTTCATCTTAGAAACTAGCTCTGTAACCAAAGAGTTTTAGCAGCACAGTGTCAGAAATGTCTTCTAGGTTTTCATTGCCACTTTGCACTGGAGAATACTGGAATGATTTCTTGATGTGTTGGAAATCAAGTGGGCTGAATCCCATTGTTTTACCCACAGGTATTGTAACATATTACTTAGTAACTGATACTTTTTCCAGTATATCTTTTTTCTCACTCAAAAGTTGGAAGCGGTTGGAGACAATTAGATGGGCTCTCATTGACTTAAGTGGCCTGTGGATCAGGCCCAGAAAGGCTCAATAGAGAAGTAACAAGAGAACTGTAGTACAGTTTGTAAGGAAAGGTGTTGCATAAGCATTTAACTCATGAACACCCTCCCTCTAGAGAGGAGAAAAATCTAAATGTACATTAATTTTTTATCCCATTTTATCCAACTCTTTCACAGCACAGATACAAATAAGAAAGAATGCTTCTGATTAATAATTAAAATGCCCATATTCATATGGATTACAAAGAAGATTTTATGCAAAAAAAATTCCATTAGCAAATGGAAGTTCTAGTTCACAGAACATCCTCTGTTCAGTGCAGTATTTAGATTGGGAGCAGTCAGATATATAATGAAGCACCAAATACAAATATTGATATTCAAATGGCAAAAACTAGACTTATTCCTGTAACTTAACTAACCACTCTCAACTTCTTGGAATGCCTTAAAAAGGAAAGTGTGACTTTTTTTTTTTTTTTCCCAAATCTGAGTGTTGAAAGAACCCTGAAGGCCCCCCACATGCTGAATTTGGTCAAAACATTATCAAGTATCAGAAATATGCTCATACTCATGCACAATGTGATTATTACAATGATAGGTGTGTTGGGGTGGCACTGGCTGGATGCCAGGAACTTACCAAAAGTGTTATCCCTCTCCTCCTCAGCTAAACAAGGAAGAGAAAATGTAACAAAAAGCTCATGGGTTGAGATAAGGACAGGGGAATCACTCAGCAGTTACTGTCACGTGTGAAACAGACTCATCTTGGGGAAATTTGTTCAATTTATTACCAGAGTAGGAAAACAAGAAATAAAAGCTAGATCTTAAACATCCACCCTTCCCCTCTCAACCTCCTCTCTCCCCTCTCCATTCCTCTTTCCAGGCTTGACTTGACACCCTAATTATCTGCCCCCTCCCTGCCAGTGGTTCTGGGGAATAAGGAATGAGGGCTGTGGCCAGTTCATCACATCGGTTGTCTCTGACACTCCTTCCTTCTCAGGAGGAGGACTCCTTACACTCTTCCCCTGCTTTGGTGTGATATTTATCCCAGGACTCCTTACACTCTTCCCCTGCTTTGGTGTGATATTTATCCCAAGGAATGAATATGCATGACCCATTCATGGGTCCGCCATGAGCTTTTCTAGCAAGTCCTTCCCATGGGCTGCTGTTCTTCATGAGCTGCTCCAGCATGGTGCATGGAGGTGCAGACACACCTTCAGGTGCAGACACACCTTCAGGTGCAGACTGTTCCAGTGTGGGTCCCCCACAGAGGGACACTACTCCAGTGTGGGGTCCTCCCTCCAGAGGGCCACAGGTCCTGTCAGAAGCCTGCTCCAGCATGAGCTTCACAAGGGGTCAGAGCCTCTTCTGAACATCCACCTGCTCTGGCACAGGCTTCTCCAGGGGCTACAGGTCGATCTCTGCTCTACCATGAACCTCCATGGTCTGCAGGGACACAGCTGCCTCACTGTGGTCTGCACCACAGGCTGCAGGGGAATCTCTGCTCTGGCACCCAGAGCACCTCCTCCCACTCCTTCTTCACTGACCTTGGTGTCTGCAGAACTGTTGCTCTCCCGTATTCTCAGTCCTCTCTGTGACTGCAGTTTCTGTTGCTCAAGGTCTTTTTCTCCCTTATTAAATCTGTTATCCCAGAGGTCCTACCACCATTGCTGATGGTGCTCAGCCTTTGTCAGTGGCAGGTCCGTCTTGGAGCTGGCTGGCAACAGATCTGTGGGACACAGGGGAAGCTTCTGGCAGCTTCTCACAGAAGGCACCCTTGTAGCCCCCACCACTAACAAAATGCAATACAAGAAGAAAAAACCTTTTTGGGTTATGGTCCAATAACGATGTTTCCCTTTTAAGTACAACTTTGTTTTAATAGGCAAATATAAAAACAAAGTTTGAAGTGTTGCATCTCTTGTTCAGCTTTTTTTTGCAGGCATCTGGTAGAATTGTCATTGAAGTGAACTGAATGTGTCACTAATACTTAGCTGTGAAAAGATTAAGATGTTCATGTTACAGCAGAAAAAAACCCCCTGAAAAATGGACAAATGCTTCACTGATTATCTCTTCTCTCCTCGCAAATCCGTAGGCAAGACAGACACCTCATTCTTAAAATGTCATATTGCAGGTTTCTTTCTAATTTTCTTGTGAATTCAAATGTTTCTTTTATCATGTACCATATATGGAAGTGAAGGGTATATATTTTATGGGACTTTACATGTAGTAAAATTTTGTTTGAGCTACTTTTTTGCTTTCTCTATTCTCTACTTTATCTGCTGTTTGCTAACACATTGTAATGCCACAACCTATTTTTGTTGACAATACTTCTATTTCAAGTCAAATGTGAAAAGTATGGTAATTACTTCAACACTAAAAGGTTTGGATTTTTTTAATTGAGGGGTATGGTGGGGTGTGATCATGGTGCTGTTTTTAAGATCTGAAGCAATGCTCTTTTCTTTCTTGTATGAAGAGAGTCAGCAGTTCTAAAAATGAAGATATTATTTGAATAAATCTTTGGGTTTGTCTGAGAGTCGTTTGGCATTCTGTGTTTTGTTTTTTTTTTCATTTTGATGTTTTAGTATTTCTTCTTTGAAGATGTGTATGAACAATCAGACAGATCTCATGGACAGCATCTCCAAAACAGAAATTTAGGTTTTTAGGCTTACCTATAACGGAAGACTATATAAGATCTGAGTATTTAAGGCAGAGTTGAATGAAGCCAGATAATGAATTACCAGGAAACTCCAGAACATGATTCTGAATAACTTTTAGCAGCTTTATAAACCTTATCCTGTTTTGAGGAGTAAATGCTGTTCATCTTTATTCAGATGAATATTTCAAGACTATTTTTGCTGTCCCTTGCCTGACTCTGAAACATGTTTATGCCCTTGTATTGCTATGGTTGTTAAGTGAATGGTAGCAAGCATTTACAGGTCTCCTGGTATTTGAATCTAGGAAGCAACATTACTGGGGTTCTTGAAAGTCACCTGAATTTTGTCATTACTACACCTATAAGAACATTTTCAAAATAAATTTTATTGTTTGTTAGTCTCAGAATGCATTCATCAGATAACTTATTTAGGACTGCATTCTTCTATCCAATAATTTAAGAACAAAAGCCTCCATTGTAGCTCAAATCATTCAAAATATTGGTTTTAGGTTATACGTTGTACATATGGAACCTGGCATGTAAAGCAGATGGTATGTAAAATTATGCATAGCGTGTCTGGAGAGCCATGCAATATCTAATGCAGTGAAACAGAACAAGGAAAGAGAGTCACGTGCCACTTAAAATATCAATCACTGGACTACATCTAGTCTCAACTGAGCTTTGCTTTCACACGTGTGTATGTATTTGTGTATGTGTGTGTGTGTTCAATTTTCTCTTATGGCAACCAGGATATTGCCTTGATAATATGATCTTCCTTAGAAAAGCATGCGGACTGAAATTATATCCTACTGGCTAAACTAAATAAAAAGATGGATATATAAGAAAATCTAGCTTAGTTTGGGTTGGGTGCAGAACACAAATGAATGGAAATTAAAAAAAAATAAAAATCAAGAACAGAAAATTCAGTCTTTCAAGACAAATGGCCAGACATCACTTACTACCAAGACTGATTTTCCATGGTTTTTATGCTCTTGGTTTGCCCAACACAGCAATAGCACTGAACACTACTTCTATCCTGTTGCATAAATACTGTCAGCTCCACTCTCTCTCTCTCAAGTATTACAAGTTTGTAAGCACATTTTTTTTTTCCCGAACAAACAAGCATTACTGTGCATTGTTAACACAATCAGATGAAATGGTAATTGCAGAAAGATTCACATCAGCAAAACCCTTAAATAAATATTAGTCTTTAAGCATGTGCTGACCTCCAGGGGACCTAATCACATTTTGTTGAACAAAGATGCTTTTGTGATCAATGACCATGAAAGGTAATAATTTTCCCAAGTTTATTCAAACGTGTAAATCTGTGGTTATAAAATTTTGTCAGTACCAGACAACTTTAAATTTAACTTTCAAGGGAAAATCTTAAAATGTTTCTACTTTTTCTTTTAATGTTTTGTATACTTCAGAAGTATTGGAAGCAATTAACTGTTTTAAAATGGGTTGCACAGCAGTACTCTTTCAAATTTCTAGTCAAAATGAACTTTTGTCGGTAAGATGTGAAGGATGACGTTTACAATGAAGGACTACTGCAAAGTGAATTTTACATATAATAATGAACTAACACTGCACAAGGTAGACTTTAATAGCCAATTCTGTAAGATTCGGACATTTTTCAAGGAGAAAAATTGAAGGAATGTCTCCATGGTTAAACTGTTGAGTATCCCCAAACAAAGGATCTTTTAGGTATCTGACTTGACATGCAATATTTCATGCTACAAAATAAGTAAATAAACATATAGATAATTCCCATACTTTTTGTTCACTAAGCCCCCCCTTATGCATTTTATTTTTTGCAACAGTGTTGCTTGAGAAAATACAGCTCTGTGTCTGGGGGACTAAAGGAACACATTTGTCCTCATACATTACAGAACAGCATCTAACAATTTATTTCCCTTTTGGAAATGAAAGAACTTTTATCCATTCAAATCACTGTAATACAGTCTTGTATTATAATGGCTTGAACAATCTTGACTGCACACAGATGCTGGAGTCTCCAAAGGACTATCATAAATAAAGCTATTAGACTGTATTATAGCAGACACATATTCAGAGTCTACCAAGGGATGACCGGATTTTACATTACAGCAGAAAATGGTAAAAAATGTCTGTGAGTTACCAAAAATTCTTGGTAAAAGGATTTAATAAACTGATTCATAACACATATATATGTGCTATTTTTCTTTTAAAGTATGCAAATGCAATATTAATATTAATGAGTGAATCCTATGTAGAATTAAGTGAAAAATGAGACGACAAATAAGGGATTTGTCCTCTACAACAAGTGTTTAAGCTTGCTCAGCAGCACGTAAACTTTCTGCGCTAACTGATGGACATTCAACCTACATCAAAACCTCCCTTTGCAACCTGACATTGCTGCTGTGATGACAGCCTTAGAAAACTGTCATCTCATGAGAGATAAGTCAGTTTACATCAATGGAAATGGATTTACACTGCATCCTGGATTCTTTGTAGACAGGTTTGGGTTTTTTTTTTCCTCTTACTGTTGTAGAAGGCATGACTTTTGCCAGGTATAAAGACAAAAATGAGTTTGGCATAACCCTGAATGAACTTAGAAGCAAGTTTGGAAATGGTGGAGACATAAAAAAATGAAGTAAAAATATATAAAAGGATGTGTTATGTTGTTGGTTTTTTTTTTTTTTTTTGTTTGTTTGCTTTTTCAAGAGAGGGAAAAGTGCACTCTTTTATGAAAGATCCCTAAGACAGAAGTAAGATGTAAAAAAAAGTGCAACTGAGGTTAAAAATAAAATTATGAAAGTTGAGTTACCTAACATGTTCTGGCCATGGGAGAAGTAACTAAAGCTGACATAACGACAGGATGGGAGCCTCAAAAGAAGACTAAAGCCAGAAAATAACCATTTCCCATGTTGGAAATCCAGATGGCCCTAACAGATTTTGTGTGCATTTGTATACACATTTATCTGTGTGTATACATGTGCATACATATATACCTTTTTCTTTTAATATCCAAATCTGTATAATGCCCCACTTTGTTACTGACTGATTTCCTCATCCCAGCGGGGAGTTGGTGGTTCTTCTTTCTGTCTGACCATGAAGTTACAGAGGAAGATTTGATAACACAATAAGTAGCTGAGAGTGGTTAAATTGTTTCCTGAAGGTAAAACAGTAGGGTCGAATGGTTCTCCTGCAGAATGTTTTAAACCCAAGGCTATAAATAAGAAGCAGTGCTGTCGAAGCAAAAACAAACAAGCCCCCCACCCCCCAAAAGAAAAACAAAACAAAACTAAACCAAAACCCAACCAACCAAAAGACCTCAGAAAAGCAATCAAATCCTGAAAAAGGAGGAAGCAAAATGAATCTTTACTTCAGTGTCTGAAGCCAATGTTACATTTTGTCCTGAAAAACATGAAACTGAAAGATATTTTGCCAACTACAGGCTAGTGTCACCTACAATCATAGTCAAGGTCTTCCTGTTTAGACTTGAAAAATCAACTACAGTCTTATATTGGAGAAATAAAAAATGTTTTCTGTGAATATAAAGTGGAGCTTTTAGGAAAACTGAAGATGACAGTGGATAAGAGGGGTATTTAATACAGCATTTTATTTAATACAGTAAATAGATATACCATTTTTTCATATAAAATTTTGATGCTGAAAAGACTGTTGAAGTGAAGCTAACTTTGGCATGATGTCAGAAGGAAGATCTGAGGAAAAATATTTTAGATAATTTGCTGCTGCATGTCCTTACCTTTGTAAGTGCCATATAAGTATAAATAATATCAGAAGTGGCAGCAAATCCTTCCTCTTTATAATTTCACATTCCTGCCTCTTGTAAAAGGATTAATCCCAAATCTAAAGTAAACCAGATTTGCAGCGGGAAAAAAGTCTGCCAATGTAGAATCTATCAGCATAGTCAAACAACATGTCTTTATTTGTCTTCTGGTGGAAAATTACATTCCTGAGTGATGATGCACAATCTGTATAAAATAATCTATTATAATCTTTTTGGCAAATAATTCTGAAAAAGAAAATATGACTGATAAGTTTTTTTACCAACCACAGAGTTTCACTCAGAGGTAGAAAAGATTTGAGGAGAAATAGTGAAAAATTTGTCCTGGCATTAGAAGTTCTCAGTTTGCATATGAAAAATTCTGGTTACCACTGACACAGCTAGCTACTATTTCAGCATGCTGTATTCTGTGGTTTCTGAACTAAGAAAGAAATTCACTTCCTTCAGGTATGGCAAAAAATATGGGCTTCAAAAAGTCAAACTGTGCAACTGCAGAAAATGGAACTCAGGCCTTCGTTCTGATGTGCCTCAGAACGTATTTCATTTCTCTGGTTGCTTTCCCAGCAGTTCCTTCAGGACTGCTCCCTGGCTGCTAGTGAAGTAGATTTAGGTGAGCATGAAGCAACAGCTCTTTCCTCCCTTATATATTGGGCCTACAGTGCTGTAACTGCCCTTGCTTCCCTCCTGGTGGGAAACAAAGGGACTATTTATGGTGCAGATGCCTCAGAGAGGTTTTTGTATACCTCCACCTTACACAACTTAACAGCAAGAAACAACAAAGGATGACTTTCGTGACAGAAGCTTTACTTGTGAGCATTATCCTTGAACAGAAATTATTTTCATTATTTTCATGCATTGAAAAGATTTATCTGTGATTAAGATTTGTCATCCTTCTTCTGTAACAAAGCAAACTAGAAAATTTTGCTCTGTTTGTTTCAGACACAGAGAGTATAGAAGTTTTTTTCAGTGATAATGTGTAATTTTTCTTTTCTTTGTTTTTTTTTTTTTGTGGAAGCAGGAAAGTATTTCAATGAAAAAATAGGAGAAATACAAGAAAGAGATAAAAAATATTTTCTAAACTTTCAAACAATTTCTCTTTTACACAAAGCAAATATATCCAAATAATGCCTCTTTGTCATGCATCACCTTGAAAGAATCTGTATTATATTTTAAAAATCATTTTTTCAAATGTCAGTTCAGAATGGATCAAAACTTTTTTCACAAAAGTCTTGCCTTTGAAGACATTTCAGTTAAGTCTCAAGTAAAATTTTAAGCTGGTTCAAATTTATTTGAAATTTAGGTTTTTCTGACAAATAAGCTAATTTAAAGTTTAGCTGTCTGTAGAAAAGACATATTTTCATATATTTTCTGTGCTCTGTGACAATACATTAATTAAAAGGTATATTTTTCATTTTTCCTAATCTATAAGGTGATTTTTTGTGAAAATAGTAAAAAATAAAAAAACTGAAAGAAGTTCCCAAATTATTGACACAAGGTTCTTGGTTTGTATCTAATTGTTTTTTCTTCAAAGACTTTGAAGACTTTAATTTTTCAGCTTCAGAAAAAAGCATTTGAAAAGCTCCAAACGTTTTTCCTGATGAGGAGAAAAATCCCTGCCCCATTTCCAAGCAGACACAATATTGTGTAGATCATGGGTTTAGGCTAATGGATAAAGTAGGAGTATTAAGAAGGTAACAGGGGTGATTTCTTTGGAAGGTACTTACTTAGTGGAGGCTGATTATTTTATTCCTGAAAACAGCTCATCCTTTGAGGAAGACTTTAGGCGAGAAGAGAAAGAAAGAGGAAAGGAAATGTCTCTTTGCCATAACTAAAGACAGCAGTGAGTGGGAAACTAAATGTGCCTTTTTTAAAACTTTTAAGAGGAAAATGCCCTACAGCTGAACACTATATAGGCAGAGGATGTACATTTAAAATGTGGGTAAAAGCTTAGTGCGCAGCTGGGAAGAAATCTACCTTACTAAGTGCAGTGTCTGAGTACCTTAAGTTGCATGGGCGTTGTTTATGTGAGCTGACACGTGTCAGTAAGTGGTGCTTGTGGGGGAGACAGCTGCCTCCAGACTCGGCTGTGTATCAGCACCAGTGCACTGGGTCAATATGGAAAGCACAGCACGGAGAGGCAGCGTAAATCCCCAGCACGCTGGTAGACCAGAAGCTGGCCACTCACGTCTGTTTATCCCCCAGGGACACAAGAGAACAGATTTGTCAGGGTTTGTCTCTTTTATTCCAGTAATTATGAGAGATTAATTGGGAATGTTTACTGTTGGGAGACTAATTGGGAATGTTTGTTGTTTACATGTTTGTTTGTTTGGGTTTTGTTTTTTTTCTATTACAGCTGCATTTCTGCTCCTTGCTCGTAATTATTATGAATAAATTGAATGATGCAAGGCCTCCCTCTAGCCTGGAGGCCAGCTAAGCACGGCCACTTCCATATGGTTAAGCTCCCTTAGCCTCCCAAGCACAGGCTGCATCTAGCCTGCCTCTTGGGAAAAGCCCCAAAGCTGGGCTAGTGCCCTAGCTGTGCCCAGGAAACCCTTGGGAGACAGCTGGTCAAGTAGCCAAGATCAAAAGAGTGTCAGGGCCTGCCTTGACATTTTATGTTCTAGGAAAAAAAATTAGTTCCAGGGCATGAATTCATGCCCTACTATTATTTAACTCATTTCCATAGATGTAATCTTAGTATTATTTAGGTCAGTGTGACTCCAAGCACATAGATGCTGTTTATTCACTTTACTTGTTAGGAATGAACTCAGTTGATTTAAGTGGTGCTACCACAGCACAGCATGATATTTTTACAAATAGTCTAACAGGGGCTTAATATTTGTTTGTAACCAGTCATTTACTGTGGAATACGTAATAATATCCTGAAAGGAGGGGAAGATTTGAATGTGGTAAAATGTTTTAAAAAATGGTGGCTACTCTTCTTTTACTTTTCTGCATTACTTATAGTTACATTTCTTATCAAATGCTGGGGTCAGTTTATCCAGAACTTGCTATTCTAGGAAACCTATTATCTATTTACAGTGCATTTGTTTTCAGAAATTTAGTGTTGAAAAATGTGGATTTTCAGAGGTACAAAAAAGTGAGGGTACTAGCACTTCTTTTAAAAGATGCATTACTAATTTTTTCTGAGGAGGCAAACAGATGCAAAAATCCTTATTGAGTGACTATCAGAACTCTGTGTGTCAAGAAAACAAAAATAATGACAAATCTTTTAAGGTGGGGTTTCAGAAATCAAACTCCTTTGAGCTTTAAAATATACACCTTTTAGCTATCTGGAAATTATGCTTACACAGGATATTTTGATAGAGTTTTAATATGTAGTTGAATGATAGTGGGTTAATTACATAAGAAAAATAATATTCAATTTAGTTGTGGGGGAAAATACATTTAATTTATAGTGATTCTTATAACAAACTTTTATTTTTTGATATTTAACATCACTGTGCATCTTTTGGAACATCTACAAGTCATCATTTCAAATCTTTCTTCATCTTTCATTGGTGAGCTTTTGGGAGGTTTTATTATTCTTTCACTGATGCAGGATAGCACAACTTTAAAACAGTGAATATTAGTCTGGGTGTAGATACACTGAAATGCTGCCTAGAAGAGACTCTACTTTTCAGCATAGTCCTACAATATCAGTTTTGTGGTTCATGAGTTGCATATGTAAATTACAGTGTTCTTGGGGGAAGTTACCTATCAGAGAGCTGATAATTTCCCATCAATGCTAAAATAATTGCCTCCAAATGCTGTGACCCCAGGTGTGTGGTAAGACTGAATCTCAGGGGGAAGGTCATGAGGTCCCACTGCCTTCTCTGGACATTACTTCCAGTTAGGGTTTCAGCAAGCTGCATTTAATTCCTCTGGAGGTTTCAAATTAGGAGAAAGAACAAATCTAAATATTCTAGCCATTTCTTTCTCTAAGTGATGCTTAGCAGAGTTTCAAGGAGTCTGATTTAATTACTGCATAAGCACATATATGATGAATTTGATGTACCCAACTTTAAAAAAACCCTGTATCTGAATCTGATAAATAGGCAATAGTCAAATATCAGTATCACTATTCAGCAGGAACTATTTAAGCATGACCAACAAAGAAATTAAGACTTTTTTAGAAAACTGAAACTTAATGAAGCATACCAGGATTTTTAGCTTAGCTTAGTTTGGAAGTTGAGATGATATATAAGTCACTCACTTTGTTTAGTGAAATCACTGAGTTCCCTAAAATTCTTCATGCTTGGAAAATTATGGTATCTTGCAGCTCCATAAATATATTTAGAAACAGGAGGGTAGGAGCAGATATTGAAAGATCCCTTGTAAAAATTTGAGAGAGGTACTGTATGATTATTCATTCTATACATCACATATTGATTTCTAATTTATACTTTAATATATATTGTACACACTCTCACCTAAATAGAAATAATCTTTTTTCTCTTGATATGGCATATAATGATGAAGGAGATCTGAGAGTGTTGTAAAAAGTTTAAGTTATTTATCACTGATACTTAAAAAGGAATAGTTAAGTAAGTAGATCTAAAGCCGGCCTGGAGCTTCTTTGGTGTGTGTCTGAAGCATGTCTACTAACTACAACTGTAATTCATGATCTGAAGAGCATCCTGCTCCTTGCATCCTGCTGAAATGCCTCTGGTGCCTCTGCCTTTATCTCCTTCCCTTCAGTTTGGTCTGCAGGGACGATGGCTCTCAGTTGATGACTACAACTCATGCAGTCCAGAGAAAAGGGGGATTCATACCAAGCAGTTGCTAATGGGTAGTGAACTCGTCATAGCCAGCCTCAGTTCTGAGTCAGACAAAGAATTTACTATAACTTTGAAATTTCTTGAGGTGCCTTTCTCTCAAAGATGAGGCTTCTTCCTCCAGCCTGTTTCATGGAAAAAGCTCCAAATTAAGATCCAGCTTTGCAAATAACTTTGCAGATTGCTTAAATATCAAAACACTGTATATTTCCACAATAAAATGTCTATTAAATATTTCAATCCATTTAACAAAGGTACTTTGAACAGATGTTAGGCTGAAACATTCAGGGAGAAAGATCATGACACCTTTGGTGACAATGTGGTACCAGTGCCAATAGCTTCCTATAAGCTGTGAAAAAAACCAGATGTTACCGTGGCCAAAATTGTGCCTTCCTCTTGACTGCTTTCAGCAGGGTGCAGGCCTGACTCTGACCCCCACTCACTGAACTAACCTTGAAGCTGCTGTTACAGAGATGGAGACCTCTCAATTAGCCTGATCCTGCAACAGTTTGACACATGCTACAGCAAAATTGTCCTTGCCTGACTGTGGCAGCTGCTGCCTCCAAAGTGATACTATCTGCTTATAACTCAAAGTATAACTCTGTCATACATACACTTAGTGCAGAATGGCTCTTAAAAGGCATTTTAATCTGCTGGCATTTTAGTTCGTAGGCCTCTGGGGTCAGGTTGAAAAATTACACTAATGCTGAACTTACTCTGATATTCTGGGCAGCCTTCTGAATTTTAAATAACTATCCTCAGAAGGCTGCCCTTTTCAAAAATTATCTTAAAGACTGCACACAGAATTTTAAGCTCAGTTCAGTTACCACACTGATATGCAGACTGAATTTTATAAAAATGTAGGGTAAGAATCTCGGAATTTATGGGTACCAGCAGTTATTTTAGTTTTCATTATCAGAGTATCTGTTCCTACAGTGCTAACTATGTGAGTTCTGTATTACAGTAATTGTTAATATTTGCATCTGAATTAGCTGTTCTGCATTGCTGGTTTTGTTGCTGACTGCCTATTCAAATATGTGGGATTATTTTGAAACCTACATAGGAACCGATTCTTTTAGAGTCTTGAAATAGGCAAGGCAAAAGATACAGGTCTATTCTTCCATCCAATGGCTCTTAATCCATTCCCTTGCATGTATATACAGAAAAAATGCCTTTGGAAATATTTGTGCAAGTATTTCATATTTTGCTTATTCATCATTTGTTGCTTCTCCCAGTAATCTATTTTACTGATTGTTACTGACTCTCATCATACCCCCCAGCCTGTTTCTTACAGCTTCTTCTTCTGCTGTGGTCGCTTCTACTGCAAAGATGGTGAGTTGAGCTTGTCCAGCTCAACCCGTTGGGCTCCTCTTCTGGTCCTCTACCACCTATCTCATCTGATCTGACCCTGCCCTCAGACTCTTTCCAGAGTGCAGAATGCAGTGGGCATCCAGCCATGGAATGGGACCAGATTTTGGGCACAAAATAAACCCCACTGCTTCCAGGCAGGGACTGAAACCCGTTAGCCATCTGTTCTGCCTGATTGTTAGGGATAAGGGCTACCCAGAGGTAGATTTTAGCAAGGCCTTGAGCAAGTGTACCTTTCTGATTTATCTGAAACCTCTCTTGCTTGCAGCCTTAAAGACATGCTAAGTATTCTATATTCTCAGTATTGAAATCAGATTTTGAAAAGCTGTAAACAGTTCCCATTTCACAGCACATCTTCTTACTCGGCTTGACTGGAGCTGCTCTCCTTTGGGAGGAGGTCTTTCTGAGCCAGAGGGAAAGGAAGGATGAGCTCAATATATTCCTTGTTCTACCAGCTGCCACCAAACATATTCATCTTCCCTCCGAGAAACTATGAGTCCAGATCCATTCACACTGTGCACCCTGATGAGACAGAGTGACATCTTCCGTGATAGGTGATGAGGCTGTGGTTCCAGCCGCAGGGGGTGGGTTAGGTTTTTGTTGTTGTTGTTGTTGTTTTTTTTTGTTTGTTTTGTTTTGTTTTGTTTTGTTTTGTTTTTGTTTGTTTGTTGTTTTTTTTTTTTTTTTTTGTGGGGGGAGTGATTTGTTGGTTTGTTTTGGGTTTTTTTTGTCACATCTCATGAAGGATGCCAAAGCAGATGTGTTTCGCTGTTGCATTTTCAGGAGCAGAATGAAATAAAAATCCTAGGATGGCAGCTACAGTGAACTCTTGCAGTGTGCTGTTTACCTGGATTGTGAGGAAAAATAATTCTTTGGCTGCTCAGATAAGCCACAGTCTTTTCTGAGTGCTCCAGCAAGCTCTAGGAAGAAGGTTTAACAACTTCTCATCTACACTGTGTTGGAAAAGGCTTGTTCACTCTGCCATGTGTCCAGCCTTTTGCTAGTTAGCAAAGAGTTTCTAGAATGCTTCTTCAGCTCCTTTTAAGATCGTGTATCTTATTTTTAGATTGACAGCAAACTGTGCCTGGCAGTGACATCTGCAAGCTATTCTTTCTGGGGCTGAATGGTGGCTTTTGTGCTAGATGTGTGATGCATAAACACACCAGTTCTGCTCTTTGAGTAGAAGGAGGGCACAGTTTGCTTCAGAGGGTTTATTTTATCCTTGTCCTAGTCTAACATCATTTCCTCTATATGAATTGGTTGACTCTGATTGTTAGTTGAGGTAGATAATGGTTCTGATTCTGCACTGGAGCCTTTTGGTACAAATACATGCCAAATAGAAATAAGAAAGTAATGATAATGCCTCATATTATTAAAAAAAAAAAGAAAAAAAAACAACAGGAAGAATTAAACCATTACTTTAGTAAACAAATTGTTCTATGAATCTTTACAAGCATACAGTTGTATAGAAGATGTAAAATATATCACAAAATCCCTGTCTTTTGATGCTTTGCAAGACTCCTCATTCAAAAGTTTTGGTTGGAGTCCTTAGGAGGACAGAATGCTGTCAAAATATTCTGCTTGATTAGTAGTTCATTTTCTCATTTTGGGAAAAACTTTGCTTAAATGTTGGAACAGATGAAGCAGAAAACCCCTGCAGAGAAGATCTATTGGTGAAGGATTGTAAGAATGTAAGGCATATAGGAGAAATAGAGATGAAAGCAAAATTTGAGCTGTAATACGCTAAGCAGGAAGATGATTGGATTGGCTGAGTCAATTACCAGGGCTCTGGTAATTGAGCAATGCTCCTCCCCAAACAGAAGAGGTTTGGACTTCTCAGGTATCAGGGAAAAGGTGGTTCTTCAGGTTTTTAGTATGTAGATTAGCATGGTAATGTAGTAGTCCCTATAGGCTGTATGTAAATGTTGTTGGTTTTTGTATCCTGAGGTGATTGGTTAATGCTCATTAGAATATTCATGATAGAAAGAGTTAAAATAGAATGTAACAGGTGATCCGCTCTCTTGCTCTCTTGCCTTGCTGGATCCTGACCCCTTTTAGACTTTCCTTGGTTAGGCTGCATCCCCACGCATAATAAACCACGTGCCTCAAGACTGCTGAAGTCTCCGGATACTTTCCTCTTTGGACTTTTGCTAATCATCAATTTCTTCACTTAAAAAAAAAAAAAAAGCCCAAAACCACAAAAACACCATCAAAAGGTAATTTCATCGCCCTTCGCTTTCTCTTGGGAAATACAGTTATCCCCCTTTTTGTGAACCACAATTGCGATTTTTATCCAACAGATTCAGGTCTTGAATAACAAAATACTGTATTACTTGCTTTCATAATGCTAGTGAACCATGTCAGTTTTTCATTTATATGAGGAATGACCTATGCTTACTTATCCTTTCCTCTCTCCCAGAATTTGACACAGAATTTCAATGTCACAGGAAGAAAATAGCATTACATCTATGCAAAAATAATTTACTTCATCATATATCATTCTTAGCAGCATCACACTTTCACCTTTTTCAAAATTAGAAGATGAATTAATAAATTGGTGTTTGTTCCAATCATAATGGAAAACTGTGACTACTTAAACAGGCTCATGCCCTCCCTGTAATTGAAATTTGCAAATATTAATGAGATTATACCAGTGTTCTGTCAATAAATATTATCAACTGAGTTCATTTGTGTGGAGGTCTTGGGATTTCTGCAGAATGATTTTGCATTGTCACTCTAAAGATTTCATATTAAACCTAACAGGTCATGACTACCTTTTTTAATTAACTCAAGTCCTCTCAAACTTTATATAACATGTCAAGTGGTATGAAGTATACAGCTCTTGCACATGTAAGCAGACAGGAAGAATGCACACTGATGTGGCTGTTGCTTATGAAGAGTTACAACTATCAGGAGAGGTGCAGTTGCATCCCTAGCTGAAGGTAACCAAGGGACAGATAATCTAGATCTGTCTCAGGTGTAACTTGTTCCTGAATGAGTATGTACCTCTCGTGGCCAAAAAACATCCAGCATTGTCTCTGGGAGACACAGCTCTATGCTCCTACCTCGTTCTCAGGTGGCAGCTTTGCCATAAAAAGTGGTCCTGTAGTTAACCAACTCCTTAGTTACTTGTAGGGAAAAGCTGCTGGAAGAAGCTGAATCCTTTTGCACAGGGCTTGACACAGCCAAAGCTGAAGGTGTGTATGTACACAGAGAGCCAAAATACCGCCTGTGACAGCACCACTTGGTGTCACCTGCCATACAAATATCACCACTGGGCAAGTTCTAACTACCTGAGGTATGTTTAATAACCCTAAGGAGTCAGAACTTGGTTCACAAGAGGTTATAATTTCTGAAAATGTCCCTGGACAGAAATTTCCAAGATCAGCCTACCAGGAAAGAAAAAGGAAAATAGTTTATCTTTTTATCTCTGAGGAAAACTCCACAATCATGCAAATCATTTAAAAGCAAAATACTTGAATATTTTTAATGCCTGTGAAAACTGAAATTCCAGACCTGAAAAACTGAAAAAGATAATTCCAAAATTGTCACAGATATATATATATATTTAAAATGCATTTGTTCCTTCCAGTGATATTTGACTGAGCTCCAGCTTTTAAAAAAGTAGACATTGAAAAGATTTTTTTGTCTAAATTTATTTATAAATGTAGCTCTCTCTATATTTTTGTAATTGTTTGGAGTATCCTGAGCATTCAAAGGAATGAAAGAGATCACTTATCCTCTGTATTTGGCATGAAGGGTGTCCTAATGCACATTTCAGCTTTTCATTGTAGAAGAATGCTATCCTGTGGATTGCTTACAGAAAATGGGAGAGGCTATATCTGATACAGGCAGCAAAATGACATTGTGTAGTACACAGTCAGCATATTTCAAACTAAGAAATCCTTTATTCTCTTGTTACCTTCAAGTTTTCCTTGAAAACGTTGCCAGATAACTGTGGAAAAATCCTACTGAAAGTACAACTAGTGAGAAAAAACTTAAACTGTCACTGCGCAAAACTGTAAACTTAATAAAAAATAACTTATGGCAAGTATTGCCTTCCAATTTTCTGTGTTCTGTGTTTTGAAAAAGGTCAGACTGAATTATCATATTTTTCTTCCTGACCTTAAAATCTATGTCAGCACGTTTTATTTTTTTTTTTTATTGGAACCTGGCACAGCATTTCTCTGGTGATTTTCTGAAGGTTCTATCTTTTATTTTTAAATAAAAGCAGAAGATCAAGGTGGAGGTGAGGGCAAGGTGGAAGGGAGAAGCATAAATCTCTAGATGTGACCGTGACAAAGAAAACTTTAAAAAACTCTCAAGGAGTTACAATTTTGCCTTTTTTTTTTTTTTTTTTTTTAAGAGAAAGTGACTGGCACTTGAATTTTACTATTTCATATAGTCTAATTTTAGGTGTGAATAGTCATATTGCAAAGCTCTTTGTATCTACACTGGGCCTGGGTTTGCCTTTGTGCTGTGCAAGAATTCTCAGTCCATTTCTTACTGCCTGAATCCCACCACAAAACTAAGCTACCTCATATTTTTCCAGTTAATTAAGAAAAACCTTCTATGCTGCAGGAGACTTTCTGAAGAAATATGACTTGAAGATAATTTAAATAAGGAGAGCTTCCAAAAATAATCAGTATCCCATCATTCAAATACTATTCCTCGTGATAGAAATTTATAAAATCATGGCATGACTTTCAGTATCATCTCTGAATTTCTTTCACATCCAGGATGTTTTCCTAGTATAATAATGTAATTTTTCAAAACTATCTATGACTCCGTAGTATATGAGCTAAGAAACTAATAGTGGAAAAATAATCTTTGCTTCAGAGAAAAAAGTATGTTATTAATTAATAAAATATATCAAAAAGTTATTGCAGAAACCATTACAGTTGATTTATTTGCCACATTCCATAACCTCCTGGTTTTTTATAAATTTTATATTTTAGTTTAGTTATTTCAGAGATTACCAAATCCTATCACAGTGTTCAGTGTAGGATATGAGCAGGGAGAAGGGTGAAGCTCTCCAAACTGTATGTTCACAGGTTTGTGTTTTTCACTGTGAACTTATAAAAATACCTCTTTTTTTTTTTTTTAATTGGTCATGTATTGAGAAAATTATCATATCTGTGTATTTCATAAGAGCATGTCCATTGACTGTGCCAGTGTGAACACTCTTACATGAGATTAAATGCTTAGATTCATATTTCAGTCTTTTCCTTTCTTTACATATATAAACCAGATCATACACAGGCATATATTCTTCTTCAACAGACATAGAATTTTCAAAATATTTTGAACTATTGCTACTTGAATGTTTAATATTAGCTTACATATATATATATATGCATGTGTATTTATTTGTCTATTTATTTATATATTTCTCTTTAGGCATTTCCAGTGTATAAATTGTAATAAATCTTTTATACTTATTATCAATAAAACTCATTATTTCTTACATTCCTGTAGATTGCGCATTTGAGCAAATCAGGCTTTTACCTAGCTGAGTTATTGAATTTACCTTCCTTTTATATACCTGGGCATTTTCGTTTTTCAAAATATGGAGTTTACAGCTATTTATAAGGAGACAAAAGATACTAATGGGACCGAAAATGTTCAAAAGCTCAGCAAAAAAGGACACTACTCTACTAGTAGGACAGAGATGTCTGTACTAGAAACGGCCTGTAATTTTTTAATATGATTGAAACCACAGGCTTCTCTCTGATAAGACAAATATTATTTCATAAAACTTTCTCGTCTATTAGTTCACACACCTGCCAGTTGAATATGTGACCAATAACTGAAACAAATTGATTTTATTGGAAATTATTCATAATTAAATTAAATTATAATGATTTCCAAAATAAGGAACTTGCTTTTCAGGATATTCTTTCACAACATGAACTTCAAAATATATTTTAAAAGAAAACAAGGGGAAACCTCCCCATGTTTTACTATATCCACCCTAAGGACTCTTCAGGTATTTCCTGCATCTAAAATAAGAGAACAAGCTGTTTACCTTTTCTAATACAGTGGGTATTCTACAGTATTTGCTTGTTACATCGTGGGTAAAAAAAGACAATGTTCCAGATCCCATTCCCAGTGTGGTAAGAGGAGCATGATACCATGATCAATTGCTGTCACTAAACACAGAACCTTTGGCATGCTTTTGTAAGACCTTGAGATCTAAAGATTTGAACTATCATATAAACAGTTAATTGGAGCTTCTGCAGCATCCATAACGGTAATTCCATATAGAAGTAAAGGTGAAGTCTAGGGCAAGATGTATAAGCTACTTGTAACTTTTTGGGACCATTTGAACATTTGTGGTGAGGTGGGAAGACCTGTGATGGACACACTTCTCTGTGGCATTATTGTGAACATGTATAGTCAAGGAAAAGTGTGAAGGGGCTCTGAGGATGCCAGAAAAAATGTCAACTCAAAGGAAAAGTAGTGATTCTTTTCATTCAAAATGTTTTGTATGGCTGGCTGGACCTGTAGGTGCCAACTGACTAAGCATAATTTACCAAGCAGAGTTTGGGTCTGCATTGAAAGAGAGGCAGCAGAAAAGAAACCAGATCTGCAATCTGCTAGCAACAGCTGCATCATTTTTGCAACTTTCTCAAGAGAATCTGTGGCATAATAGGTAGGGAGTTTTAATGTGTAACCAACAAGTGTAGCCAGCTCAAGACTATAATATCCCCTACACCAGTAAGTAAGGTAACTGATGATGGGGCTCTCTCTGAACATTGCTCCGGGTGTCTGTGATCTGAGATAGGTCCCACCTGGGGTGAAAACATGGGAAGACATCAGGCTCTCTGCAGTGACAACTCTCCTGTATGTGATCTGGTGTGTGACATGAGCTGGGCTCCCAGCATGACTTCAGTGTAGGAATCCCTTTGAGATGCTCAGGTAGGACAAATTTTCAACAGCTGCCTTGGTAGCTAATTAGCCCTATCTTGGCTTTGATATTTGGTTCAGTCAGTACATGATGAAAAGACTTATTTACATATTTTCCACCTGTTGCCTGTTTTTCTATCATCCTAGGGTTTCTGAAAGCGTAATATAATGGCAAGGTTTCCCAGAGCCACAGTGTGTTTGAACCAATACTATTTAAAGGACTCCAACTTTATACTATTAAGACCCAAAGCAGATGATTCCTAATTTGTAATTTTTTACCTGTATTACATTTTCATCTTACTTTTTCATGAGTTTTTTTTTCCTGGGAGAAATTCAGAGGAATCCAGTGCAATAGCAGAAGAAATATAAGTACATCATCCTAATGGAAGTGATTTTTTTCTTTCAATTGATATGGAATGGGATATCCAGCCTTTGTTAAAAAAAAAAAAAAGAAAAGAAAAAAGAAAAAAATTGAAATAAAAGGACTAGGAAACTTAATACATTTCTTATTCTTTTGGTGTCATTTATACTAGATTGTTAATCTGGCTGTAACCTCAGAAAAAGGTCATGACAGCCAAGAACCCAGTTGCATCCTTCTTTGCTTTGCAAACATTTGTACTTAAATTTCCTTTGCATATTTATAACCCTTCTGCAATTGTACACAAGTAACTGATATTTCTGCTAAATCTCAGTAGATAAATTTGCATAGTCAGTTGGTACTTGAATTTGTGAAGGAAAAACTAAGAAACAGGAAAGGACAGGAAATTGCTTTTGTGATGTGTTAAAGTACTCTAAAATGATCCAAAACCAAACCATCCCCACAATGTGGAGCTTTCTTACAGTCAGCTACACACTGTGTCACTTGACATGTCAGTGGGCTGTAATTTACCACAGAAGTGTAATCTGCCATGCATTAACTAATAAAAATGCATAAAATATACTTTCTTTCCTTTTCCAATTTTCTTCACCCTCTATAATAATGCTGGACTTCATTGTTTCATGTACTGAATCTGCATACAGGGCTGATGGTTATGTCACTGGGAAGGAAATAAATCCCTGCTTGTCCCTCCAGATGAATGCTGATCTCTTCAGTATTTTGCACGTTTCTGCACAGTTCATAATGTCATATGCCATTGCTCCCATGACTAACTGCAGCCTGCAAACTGACTGTCACCATTATGTTGTTGACATGGTCACTCTGTCTGGCATGGGAAGTGTGCACTAGCTGCATTTAAGGTAGCTGATAATTTTTTCATCTCTGAAGCTAGTGGTGAGGGATCTCCTCCTGGCCAAACAGGTCACCCAGCCCTACAGCATGGAATAACTTATCTCCCCAATTACCAGCAGCACATCTTCAGATGGTGACAGCAAAAACTTGCCTGCTGTGGGGTGGCAGGCCAGAATAGCCCATTTCCATGGAGTTGTTAGCGTCTTCTCGGTGGGAATGGCTGTGTTTGCTTGTCTGCCCTAGGAAATCCCAAACACCTCTTTTCTCTTTAGCTGTCAAGTCCTTCCCACCTGTAAGATGATGGTGTGGTGAGAAATGTGTGGCTTTGAACCACAGAGGCTGGAAGCAGGTTTGTCCTGCACACATCCAGGCACCCCTGCTTCCACTTGTGTCTGAACTGCAGAGTGGATGTACCTGGGGGATGGGGGACATTCCTGTCTCAGTGACTGATGTGCACCAGATGAGAAAGGCGAGAGAGCTAATTAGTCAGAGAATCCCTAGGATGTTCCAAGTTTATGTTTGAGTTTGTTAGCCGGGAGTGGTTAATTTTTCATTAACTTTTTTTTTTTTTTAATTTTATGATGTCTATAGCAGAGCATAGTTCTCCAATAAACACATTGGTTGACCTTAAATGCCTAAATATATATTTTAATAATTTCGTTTGTCTATAGATCCTCTTAGAAACAGGCAGAAGGGTTTTTTAGACATTAAGTATTAATTTTGTAATTCACATATAACTTTCCATAATCATGTAAATGTAAGTTCTAATTAACAGTGTAGAAATCAAATTATTCTGTTAATCCGTGACATGCCATTAAATTTGATATTTTAACCATGATGAACTATAATTAGATGAAATATAATTAGATCAAAATAATGTCCTGAACATTTGGTATAAAAAGAAAAATATATGGCTGTGTATATATGCACCATTATGATAAATCTATTACAAAAAAAAAAAAAAAAAGCTAGTTTATTCTAAGTTGGTTTAGTGGTCTTGTTCAGAACTTGGCAGGAGTAATTTAAAAGAGTTCTAAGTTTTATCCACATTATACATAATGAAACTGTCAAATTGAATCATTAGTATACTAATTTTGGCTCTCTTAATAATCCTTTTTGTATTGTATATTCTTACACAATCTTACAATGACGGGGAATGTATATAATTGTTGGGTGTACTAACAGCTTGTCTATATAAAAGGAGAACAATTTAAAAATAACCACTGCTTTCAGATGTGCAGTCTGAGAAACCTTATTTAGTCATCCAAAACAAAAAGAAATTAAAATCGAGGATCATGATGTCAAACCAGTATCTTGCCTTTTTACCAAGCTGTAAAGTAAGTAAGTAAGCAGCCATATAAAAAATGGCAAACTCTTAAAATTACTAGGAAGGTTTTCAAACCAAGAGCTCAAATGTTAGGAAATGTCACAACCAGAGGACTTTGTTTTCAGCCCTCTTATAAGGGTGCGTGATGATTCAGACTTCAATAACATGAGTGTGCAGTAGTTTTTCTGAAGAATCTTGACTCATCTGGTATGATGATTAGAATGGGCTCTCTAGTGAGCAGTGCTTCCATTATAATTTTTTTTTCTTTTTACTGTTTACAGAGTGAGCCCATGCCTTGTTCATTTCATGCAGTTATGGTCTTATTTTGAAGATAGTAATCCTGACTTTCTCATTGGCTTTTTTCAGTGTTCATTGTTGGGATTTGCAGAAGTCACTAATGTAATTATTAATTTCATATATCCTGAAGAGTAAACAGGTAATCTTTAGAACATTTTTGCAGCTCAGAACAGAAGTTCAACTAAATGTTAGGACATGAATTCATTTTTGCTGCTCGGCTTGAAATTCTTCTATACAGATATGAAGAGAAGATCTCAAAGGGAAAATGAAAGAACAATGTGGAGAAGATGCCTGGTTTCTTTCATATATATAAAAAAAAATCTCCTGAAGGAATATTTCAGCTGCTCAAATGTTCATTTCCAGAATATGACTCATTCAAGCAAATTTCTCACTTTTGAAACCAGAATCAAAGAACTGTTTTTCTTAAAAAAAAAAAAAAAAAAAAAAGAAAAAAGTTAAAAAATATTGAGAGCTCCACTTTAAGAAATATGAGATTCTGGGATAGGAGGAGTTTGTGTGTGTGTGTGTGTGTGTGTGTGTATGTGTATCAGGAAAGTGCAATGGTATCTCTCCAACCTGTGAGGAAGCAACAAACCCAGAAGATACATGAGAGCAGATGGGACCATGGTTAGCTGGCATGCTAACACTACTAGAGTGGTGGTCTAACTTTTTTAATATAGATTTGCTCATTTATTTGGTTTTTTGTTGTTGTTTTTAATTTTTAATGCATTTCTATATGCCCATAAAAATACTAAGAAATAACAGATGTAGAGGTCTATCTACAATCTATATCGAAGATTTGTTATCACTTCAAAATGCTTAAAATTCAAATAACAGGCTTTTTTTTTCTGCATTCTAATGGTGTATTTCATCAATAAGCTGCATGTATGTAAGGCATGTTTGCAATAATTATTTGTGATTCCTTTGTTTCCACATATCTCATATTAGAAATAGTTACTGTATAGGGCTTTTCTCCTACCAGAAGTTCTTTGTTTTAAAAGAGCCTTTTGTTTTATTAATTACAATATCAATTATTACTCAATTTGGATGCAATTAAAGAACTATTTTTAAAATCCAATATCTTTGGGTACCATTGTTTCTAGTAATTCATCTTTGCGGTTTGGTTTGATTTGGTTTGGTTTGGTTCCCCACCACCACACCCAAAAGGAACTAATGACACTAAGCCCCAGTATGGCACTTTGTTTTGTATTCATATGGACATTCTTTTACAAGATACTCAGCTTCGTGTCACAGGAAAAATATGCTTTGCTGCTTTTTACAAGAGCAAGGATGTTAAACTCTGGTGTCTTGGCTATGTTCCAGTTTGACTAATTAATATTCTGCATAGTCTCTCTAAAATTTCAAATTAAAAGATTGGGTTTTAATTTAGACTAGTAGCAAATAGAGTATCATATATATATTGCCCTGCAGAAAAGACTGCATTTCTTACTGCAATTTAGTATCACGAAGCATCATCAACTCTGAGGGAAAATAATTGTGGAAATGTTAGTATGTTCCAAGAAACTAAGTTTGTCTATTCAGAGCAGTGCTTACCTGTTGCAGGATTTTAGATCTTCAATTGTAAATTCTAATTCATGTACTAAAACAAGTTTCAAATTAATCATGTGTGGTACATATGGTACAGTAACATGACAATGTTACCACATAAAGATGAACCAAAATGGATTTGAAGATTCCTGTGACCTTACTGACCCGTAGGAGGACAGGAGTAATCAGAGTCCTTGGGAACAGATGTGCCCAGGGTGGTTAAGTGGTGCTCTTGACTTGGGGGGGAGATGCAGTGATGCACACACTTGCCTTCCTATTGAATGTCACAGCTGGCCTGGGCAGATCAGAGCATCTGGTGTTCCCCCTGAAAGGCTGCTCTACAGCCTCCTTAACACAAGCTCTGTGCTCTGCCTGATTCACACACCTGTCACTTGCATAATAGAACTGAGAATGACCCCAGTGCAATACAGAAACTAAATTATGCAATCTGTAACAGCAAATTTACAGTTTCAAAATCCAACCGTATAATTGTATAAATAGAGATGGAACTAAAAATACAGTAGTGCAGCTGTGTTTCATCTTGTGTTTTAGAAGACAACAAAGGATGAGCATGCCCTTAATGAACCAGCTCTCTCTTTTCCCACTCTCTTTTATCTTTTAACTATAAGTACTCAGTAATCCCACCGTAAAAGATATTGAAGATCAATGTTATATTTGATTATACTCAAAGTTGTTGAGTCTTTTCTGCTGGTATGAGTAGGATGAAGGAAATAGTGGAAGGACCCAAGGATCTTTATCTGAAGAAGTCTTGTGATGTGATTTTGAAAGAAGATGTTTTTGATACATTTCAGGATTGTACCATGTTAACCAAGCCAGCCTGTGGACATACCATGTGTTTCTGAATTACACAGTAACCCACGTCAAGATAACTAGGCTCAAATTGAAGTCAGATGCTGAGGAGTACTGGCTTCTGAATTCGGGATTGGCTTTGGCTGGGAGATTTCAGATGATCTCTTAAGGACATCTGGTTCCTCCACCTTATTGTGTTCCATGCTTAGAGAGGTTACTGTAGCTTTCCTTGTCATATTTGAGCCAGAACAGTCAATCATCCTGGATATATGTAAAAAGTATTCCTGGCAACTTGGGCTGACAACCCATTGGCACCTGAATTTTCAGAGCTTTTGATACACTCATTTTATCTGAACCAGTCTCCAAATGCCAAGGGCTAGTCTTAAATCAAAATCATGTAATCCTGGGGAAAGTGAGTGCCTTACCTCCTTTAGCACAACTACATGGTTGGTCCTTGGCTGTCACCTCCCCTTCAAAGAACACTGAGAAGACACTGATTTGAGGAGTGAATCTCACTGAAAGAAAGAGTTTGAATACAGCCTTGTAAGAAAAAAGGATAAGAAAGGCAGGAGGCCATTATACATCTGGGCAGCACAACTTGCCATGAGCCATTCTTCTCAATTTGAAGAATGAAATTAAGCAGAAAATAAAAATACTTGGGTAAATTAACTCTTGTCTGGGCTTGTAGTGGTCTTTTGAGCAGGTGTAAAAATCTGATGGTGGAGGAAAAACAGAGGTCCTGATGCCACATAATACTGCAACTGGCTCCTGTCCTAGCCTACAGCAAGGCAGGATTATCAGCAGGATCAGTGAGGCAAGGAGAGACCACTGCTCCTACATATGACCTCCCCAAACCCCAATGACCCTTGTCAGAAAGTTAGAATAGCATCATGATTCTGATGACACTGTGCCTTTAATATCAGGGTTTTGAGACACCCGGGTGCATTACCCTGTAGTTATTACCCATTGGTAACACCTGCTGTCTGGAAGTCATCAAAGCAATGCTCATGCTTAGAAAAGCCAAAAAAAAAAGTATTTACTACAACATGTTATCCTTTGGAAGGGTCATTTATTCAGTGCAAATGTCACAGAACTCTATCTATCTCTACACTCACTCTGTCAGGATAGCAAGAGAGAGAACAGTATATTCTTCCAGTGTAGACATAAGTACCTTGTGTCATCAAGTCCCCATATTGTTACTGAGTCTCTTGAAGGCTCCAGCCTCTTGGCACGGGTTATTACTGGGAAGAGTCTGGTGTGGATGGGTGCTGGAGCCCTGCTGCAGAACGTGGTGCACAGGGAAGCTGGGATAGTGCCAGTGTGGTGGCTGCATGGGAGCCCATCTTTTGGGTCACAGAGCCTGTGTAACTGACACCAGAAATAATCTACCAGAGCAGGGGTCTGCCACTGGAATCAGACTGTGCCAGAGTCCCTGGTGGGTCTGGAGACAGATGCACAATTTATGGATGCCTGTCAAAAGGTATAAGGTTCAAAACTCACACAACTCACTCCTCTCCTTTTTGTGTGGGAGAGTATAATTATCTGGGTCATACGTTACCATCATGTAGAGGAAATGTGCTGTGGTGTTAGATTTTTTTCTGTTGTGTACTCAGTATCCGACCCTATTTAGAGTTTCGACCATTTTTCCTTTAATTTTTAATTTTTTTCTCTTGATCTAGAGGTTATGGTAGGTGAATAGTAGTGCTATGGGTCAGGCTATCTTTTCCAGGACAGACAGAAAAGTACAGACAAACAATATTTTTTATGTGCCATAGCTATTTGTTTATAACTGTAACACCATTTCAAATTGCCTTTTTAAAGTTTACAGTAACAGAAATGTTTGTAAATAGACACCGACAAAGGGTATCACTCCCTAAATTTTTATGGGCTAACTTCACTCCTGTGACATGCCTTACTATCACCCCAATTTCTAAAATACATGTAGATATGTTCATTAAGAAAAAACTGATTCACTCAATGCCAATGAGGCAAATGATCTTAAAGTAGAGAAAAAAACAGATTTTCAATCCATAAGTCCCTACATAAAAGTATTTTTTATCATAGTGAAAGTATTATGAGCTAATGTCTTATGAAAATGTAGTAAAAATCAATAAAATGTGTCTACAGTTTTGAAAGTTTCATAAAGTAATTCACGTTCTTTTTTATATGATGCTAACTCTAAGAATTTTGCAAGTTACTTTAATGATAGCTGTGATGATTGTATTCTATTATGTATTCAGAAACAGTAGTGGAAATTTTTGTATTAGTCTGAATATCTGAAAGCTGGAAGAGACATTTATGCAGTCCACAAATGCATTATGAAAGTACTTAATCTGAGGCAAACACAATTGTATATGCTTTTATTATGTACTCTTTTAGATTTAGGTATAACAGAGTATCTTACAGAGCATTTTAAGATATTAGAAAAAAATGAACATATTGCCTTAGTTCATCCTAATTTTAAGTAGTGGTGATTTTTTATTTTTTTTTTTTTTAAGAGAAAGCATTGAGGGTTTTATAAAAAATTACTAGATTTTTTTAATAAGAAATTTTTTGCCAGTGAATGCAGGAACTGTCATGAGGTGGTACATTAAGCTACAGCTCCTTATAGCAAATAGCTATTTTCTGAATGGCAATTTATTTTTTTCCTATGAGTTTGCTTAATGATGTTATTCATGGAGTGATTATTTTTCTCAGTGTGGGGCAGCCTGCTCCAGGGGAATTCAGTAAGGGCTGGGAGCTGCTGCCTCTCTCAGGTCACTCCACTGTGAGGCAGCAGTTTCTATGCCTATGGAAACTCACAATGATCCAACCCCCTCCCCAAAGGAATATCACCCCTCAATTCCTGCTTTGTTGCTTGTTTGTTTGTTTTTTATTTCAATATCAGGTAACATCTGGAAACAGCACAACAGAAATGTGAAAAAAAACCCCAAACTTCTATACATGGATGTTTCCAGTCAAATATGGATTTTATGAGGGGAGAGAATGTTTTCTGGCTTTTATGAATGCATTAAGTAGTTTTTTGACACTTCAGTGTAAATCTGTCAAGAGATAACTAAAATATTAAGGAAGAGGTCATTTTTTGTGGCCAAGGTGTGTAGAGGCCCAGAAGGCTGGTTCATCACAAGCTGCCAGTCCAAAAGTCAAAAGGGATTATGTTCATTATTGAACTAAGGAAGTCTGAATTTTGTCCACACAATAAAACAAGGAAAAAAACAAATTAATAAATACAAAGCTTTCAATATCTTTTGACACATCTCGTCAGTGTCTGCCTTGTGTACCTGGAGGCAGTGACCACATGTGTGTGACAACTTCTTGATGCTGACACAAATATTATTTGAAGTGTTATGGCCAAACACATCTTCGCATCTACAATTTCAGTTCATTGCTCTGATTTTTAACCCTTGGAGCTTTATTTTTAGAGGCCATTATTAAAATAAAAAATATGTGAACTATGTTTTCCCTGTTTTATCAGTCCTAGTTATAAGAAGATTAATAAGGGATAAGTATTTTCCTCTGACATAGATTTATTTGTATGTGGCTCAGTGGTTCATCCTGTAAAATGGACATTGTAATACGATCATTGATTTTTTTCTAATGACTTTTAAGAGCCCACAAGCATAATACTTTATTAGGAGGATGTCCTGGCTTTATCTGAGATAGAGTTAATTTTCTTCTTAGTAGCTGGTAGAGTGCTGAGTTTTGGATTCAGTATGAGAATAATGTTGATAAAACACTGATGCTTCTGCTGTTGTTCAGTAGTGGTTATCCTAAGTCAAGGACTTTTCCCATGCTCTCTCAGTGAGCAGGTATACAAGAAGCCAGAAGGGAGCATGGACAAAACAGCTGGGTTGAACAGGGATATTCCCCACCATAGATCATCCTGATCAGTGTATAAACTGGAGGGAGTTGGCCAGGAGCCACTGATCACTGCTATGGGATGGGTTGAGCCTTAGTCAGTGGGTGGTGAGAAATTATTGCTATTAATATTATAAATATATTTTACTTTGTTTCAGTTATTAAACTGTTTAAAAAACTGTTACAAAACCTCAACCCACAAGTTTTACCCTTTTTTTCTGAGTCTTCTCCACATGTGGCACAGTCTTCTCCACCTTGTGGCAGTGCATGAGTTACTGTGGCACGTAGCTGATGGTTGGGGTTAAACCATGACAGAAGAGCTGCAATAAGACGTGAAATGTAAAACTGAACAGCCTAGATGGGAGAAGCAAAATTGTCTCTCAATCTCTTCTGCCTTGCATGGCCCTTTGGAATTGACCATCTCTGTGTACAATCCTCCTTCTTTTACCCTGTCATTTTTAACTAATACCTCTGTTTATCTATTGAAATTTTCAGCAACAAAATTTTAATACAGAGAAATGCACAACTGTCTTAACAATAGGCTAATTTATTTCTTTTTAAAATTACACTTCAGCATCATTGTTCCTTTTGATTTCGTAGAGGACAGACAGCTATTAATTTAGGTGGAAAAGCCTAGACATCCGTAGAGATAGGGGCAGGGGAAGTGGATCATGGAGAGTTTTTTGAAAGCAAGGATTTAGGAGACATCCTGGACCTAAGGGTTTGCTTGCAGTTGCTACACTAAGATGAATGGGAGACGTATAGGTTCAGTGACTTTGAAAATGAAGTTATATAATCTCTGCAGGGGTCTTTGCTTTAGTTCGTGCTCTCATCCCCAGTGCCAAACAGAAGCCACAAGTGTCAAAGAGATTATAGTTTCCTCCTAATGTTTTGTGTCTTCCACCCTTTCTTATCTTGAAATCTGGAGTTTGCCCATTGCCTTGGACTGGATTCTTCATGCACCATGTTGAGTATAGAGTTACATTTAGACAGAAACAAATACATCTTTTGGGGGAGAAGAGTGACAGGAGTGTGAACTATGGCTTGTTCTGTTCAGCACTGAGGGTGTCTACAGTGTTATCCAATGTAGTGCAATTTTTTGTAGAATTCCAGAAAGCTGCAGTTTTTTCTTATCTTCTTATATAAGAAACAAAATGTCAAATTACATTATTTCTAGCATAGAATTATTGGGAAAGGCATTTTTTTCTTTTCATTTATTGGTTTAGTCGAAGGCATTTCTGTGATAATTAATAATTTAGTCTCATTTTAACTTGGTGCTTAAAACTGATTGTTAATTTCTCTTTATCACAATAATTACTCAAAAGAATGAAAAATTAACAATGAATCTTCAAGCTCATTATAGATCAAGGACATATGGATGAATGGATACATTTGTTACTTCTGGAAAATGAAATTCTTATAGAAATTATTTCAATGCAGATGTATAAAATGAAATTTAACAGCAGTAGTCCAATAAAGAACCTTTAATAATTAAAGAAAACATGTGAAAAGCTAAAATCTAGAACTATCTTTTTTATGGTACTACTGTAGACCAATTTAGGGAATATGGAGTGAGTTGGTCTCCATTTTCTTCCCTACCAGAATTATTTACTTAAGTTCCACTCAATTACATCTATGTAATGTCATTGCAGGCTTTAAAAGACAGTGGGGTGGCCTAAAATTATCTTGGGGTTTAATTTTGTCTTTGGAATCTTTATTACCGGTGATGATGTGTGAAAAGGAAAGAGCACAGCTTGGCTTTCAGAAGCTGGGTTTGTTTTCTGAAGTTTGTTTGGCTGATGCTTATGAACAATAAAATGCAAAGCCTTTGTAAACTGGTCACAGACAATGTGCAAATGCCTAGAAAACAATAAAATATATTGAATACATTTTAGAATCTAACCCCAGTTTAACTAGTAGGTACTGCAGAGTTTGTGCTGTGAAGTGATTCTAAAATATTTATTTACATGCCTTAAGCTGAAAAAAGTTTATAGTTACAAAAAGCAAGGTCATATTAAACAAAGCAACAGGTTCCAAGTATTCCATTGTCCCTTATTGAATGCAGCAGTAAGATCTTTTCCAAGAACTGGATCCGCAATGAATTATTTGTGACAGGCTTTTTTCTAACAAAAAAATGAATTAATTTTCCTAAGAAAATTAAAAGTCCTTAAAATAAAACAGAAGATTTGCTCCACTGAGGTTAGACCAGTGTATTTTATGTCACTTAAATAAACTCCTTAATTACTGAGAGGACACTGCAGTTGATAGTGATGATAGGTGTGATATAATTAGACCCTCATAAATACTCTTAAAAAGTACCAAAAAAAGTTGTTCTACTGTCCTGAAAACGAAATGCCAAACAGCTTGCATTGCCACCAGTCTTTGAAAAAATATGTTAAGTGCACATTGTCATTAACATTTTTAAAGATAAATATGCTAACGTTAAATTATCCACTTGATATTGCTCTAAAAATTTAACATTAGATGTGTCCTATGGAAACCCTGAGCCACAGCAGAAAAAATGTGTCCTCTTCAAACTGTGTTGGTTTGTAAAGCATTTACACTTGTGACTTCTTCATGTTATGTCCCTAATCAATGTGAGTTCTGTGAACTGATCGACATCTCCTTTCTCTTTCAGGGGCTTTGTAGTCCACTCATCAGTTTTTGTTTGCTTGTCCGTATAGACATTGATCCCACTTTGCTTTTCATTGTTTCCCACCCCAGGTCTCCGTTTTTCAACATTTGATGTGATTTCCTGTACATTCCACTCCCCTTTTTCTTCCCTAAGCCTTCTTTCCCTATACTAATATTCCCAGTGTCTCTGCTATCCTCAGACCGGATTTTGTCTTACCTGTTCTCATGTACCTACAGCTTTGGGTCCCCGTGGCCAGCCTGGGGACAGTTTTCCTTATTTCCATGGAAACAGCAATTTCTAATAGTGCTTGAAAGTTACCCTCTCCCCTGTGGTTCTTGCACCTTCTAGTCCCTCTTTCCTTTTCTTTTAGAACTTATTTTTCTCTCTGAGAGATGTATCATTTAGAGCATTAGCCAACAAAATCTACCAGGAAGATGTTTAGAGCCAAGGTGGGAGTAGTTTTGCTGCAAGGTATTAATTTGCTGTTAGTTCTATTCTTTGAGCTGCAGATAATTGGAAAGGTGCTTCTAGCTGCTTAGGTAAATAGTTGGCAAAGACTTAAAGTTTTTAATGATTTTTATTTTTTTCTTCTGAGAAATCAATAAATTTTTGCCCATTGATTCTGGAATTCGAAACAGGGATTTTATGGGATATGCAAAAGTGCATGGACAAAGAAATGCATTAAGTTCAATCAGATTTGTTATAAACATAGTCGGTCAGTAAACAAAAGTAAATATTCCTGTCTGCCTTCCTCCATTCATGAGTGAGCAAGTGAGTAAAGAAATAGGATGTAATTTTACTTAGTTCCTATAGTTGTTGTTATCCATTGAGGCTTAGTTATCACTGATGGATTTATGAAGCTTGCTCAGATTATCTTTTCACTTTCCATGACCAGGTCCCTCTTTCCAGTTTTTGTTGTCTTTTATCTTGTCATGGTTATATACAGTAAGACTGAAATTGATTTAACATAAGTCTCAACATCTACAGTATTTAAGTTAGATGGTCTTTAGAGGTGGAGAAAGAAAGAGGCATTTTTAGGGTAAGATTAATTTGACCTTTTTCAGATGTTTACTTCAGGAATAGATAAAGCATGTCAAAGAAGCACCTCCACTACAAAGAAAACCCAGAGGGACTAGATCAGAGGTGAAACTCTCATTGTTGTCTTTGCACTTACTTAAGTTAGGAATTTCAACTTAGCGATTAGAATTGAATAATGAAATCCACTTCTGTATGGAGATGATATACAAGTAATCTCTACCATCTAAGCCTTTAAACACATCCAGTCCAACACCCCTGCCATGAGCAGGAACACCTTTCACAAGGTTAGATTGCTCACATCCTCATCCAATCTGACTTGAACACTTTCAGGGATGGGACATCCACAGTTTCTCCGAACAACTTATTTCAGTGTCTCATCACCCTTATTGTAAAGAAATTTCTTCCTTACAACCAATCTAAATCTATGCTCTTTCAATCTAAAATCATGTGTTGTCACAACAGGCCTTAGTTAAGTTTTTCTCTATCTTTCTTATAAGCCATCTTTAAATATTGAAAGGCCATAATAAGGTCTCCCAGGAACTTTTTCTTCTCCAGGCCGAACTCCAGTTCTCTCATTTTTGTCTTCCTAGGAGAGGTGAGAGGTGCTCCAGCACTCTGAGCATCTCCATGGCCTCCTCTGGACTGAATCCAGCAGGTTCATGTCCCTCCTATGTTGGGTGGGGGCTCCAGATCTGGACACAGCACTCCAGATGGGGTTTCACAAGAGCAAATTACAGGAGGAGGATCACCTCCCTCAGCCTGCTGGTCACGCTTCATATGCAGCTCAGCAAGCAATTAGTTTTCTTGTACAGTGTTGAACATTATGCTTCGTGTCTTTTCCCACAAATGAACTCTACTTTCAGTGACAGCACATTATTGTCTAGGGGGAAAATTTTAGAAAGAAGAATGAAGGATATAGCAGAAGGAGAGTAGTAAGAATCCTCTAAAATCCAAAATATGATTTATAATGATACCTTGCAAATAAAATCTAATAAAATAAATCTAAAATAATTTCCAATATTTCTTGCTAAAACAAGCAGAATTTTTTAAAAAAATGGTCTGTGACAGTTTCTTTACTTAGACCATGTTTGCTTTTAAAACAATTTGCTGACATAGCTGGGCTAGAAAGAAGTGAGATGTTTTCACCGTGCTGAATGACATAAGTATGATAGCAACTTCCTAGATGTAGAAATGTCTCTTAAAGAGCAAAAAAAGCCAGTTTTCAAGTACAGCTTATTCTATTCCTGGAAAGAAACTCCTCTTGCTGCTGCTCTATGTTCATGGTCAGGATTCACCAATATAAACAAATGTTAGGATCTGATTATTAAGAGACACCTCTGCCTGAATTAAGGTGCAAAGGAGAGCACATACCAAAATCAATAGTACAGATTTTATTTGACAGTAAATGTGAGGTGGAGAGAGAGATCAAAATAGGAAGGGGGTGTGGAGGGGATAGAAAGAGAGATAAGAAAAGATGTCACCACCACATGAATTCCGATGGTGTCCCATTGGTCCTCTTCTTCTGGTCTTCTTAGCAGTGGGAGTCCTGGGTCATTCTTCTGGAGGTAGCACTGTATACTGTTCAAGCCCTAGGTATCCAAGGAGTGGTTGCAGAAGTTCACACAATTTGGGCTGGCATGGGTGTAAGCAGTAATTTCATTTCTCACAGCTTCCCACAGTGGGAATTTTTGTCCAGATGCTAACCAAACATTTACTTTCATCAGGCCTGGAATTAGCTCCTTCCTGCTGTGCCATCTGCACTTATCTAAAGCTCTGTTGTGGTGGCTTATCTTGTGGGGAGAGTGTTTTGAGACGTGGTTTTGCTCTTTAGGTCCTCACAACACAGTATGATGCTTTGCCAGCAAACCGTTGTAAATCTAGTGAGTACCTTCAGCCTTTCAGAACCATCAATCCTTAAATCTTGCTTTTGATAATCTTATGAATCAGCTCCTATGAAAAACCTTTTTCTTAATTGACCACATAAAAATATCTTTGTGTTATATTTGGAAGAAGTTCATTTGACCTTTTGTTGAGGACCTTTTCTGCTATACGGCCAATTTATACTGGTCTCTTGAGTGGTGACTTATGAGATATGTATATTCATTCAATAAAGATATGCTGTCTAGCTGAATGTTTGCCAAAATGTTATGTCTTCCTCTCTTTATTTCTGCCTAACAGTATGAAGAATACTTAGTAATCTTTGGCATATTGTGTTTTGTCACTATGTACGACCTGAATGTATCCAGACATATGCTATACAGAGCCTTTATCTCTTCCTTTTCAGTGGGTGGGAGAAAGTCAATTACTTATGAAGAAATTGCTATGTTTAATTCTTGAGGATATTTAGCTCGAGAGGACAGAAGAATTTGCATGTTCAAGACATTCGTTTTGTGCTATCCAGGCAATACCTGGTTCCATAATCTTCTGAAAAGTTCAGGAATTATTCCTGGCATTGAGAGAGGAAGGTGCATGCTGCTTTGTGCATGCTGGAAAAGAGTAGGTCAGCATCCCTCACAGCAGCACCTTTCCCACATCATTTTGAGTACAGCAGCTTTTGCTGGAGTCAGAGCACAGCTGGGTTGTTAAGCAATGTGGTCTTGTTAGCTTAGGGAAAGTAAACTAGTATAACCAAAGACAGGGTTTTGAATGATCTAAGTCTACAGACCTAAATTCAATTCAGAAATTATCTCATTTTAGTAACTTTAAATTGGGTAGAGTCTTTTTTTATTAAATTGTTGTTCAATTTAAACAGACAATATGAAACTACAAGAAAAAAACCCAGAACCATTTTTAAGGAGAACATTCATATGAAGCACTATACTTATATGACTTATAAATAAAAACATCTGTGTCCAGACAAGGCCCTTCAGACAAGGAATATTTTATAGCTTACCAAGCCTTCCTTCCTCTTCTGAGTGCATCAAAGATGCACTGCTGTGTTTGGGGGAATCCTGATTTATACACTGTGTTAGCATAATGCCCACTGGAGATGTGGTTACACTAGAGTTTCCTGTGCATGAAGTTGTTCCAATGGCTACCTTTACTCTATCAAACCAACTCTATCTCTGCCAGTAAAACAATCTCCCTGCTCCTAACTCATTTATGGGCTCCCTGTGAAAAAGAGAAAGCCTGCTTCCAGCTGCTTGGACACTCTCTTCCACCAGATTACACTGTCTCCCCAAATACTCCAGCATGACCATTTTATTATTCTTTACATCTACAAAAATCATCCAGGCCAAAATCAGAGCAAGGGGCATAGTTTTGCTGGACAGAAACATTCCATCTGAACTGAGATTTCCCTATGATTCAGCACAGCAAACTCAGTGTGATGAGAGTGCCGCCTAGGAAAAAACAAATAAGATCTCATTCAGTTGTGTCTAATAGATATTTTTATGAGAGGTGTGAGAAAATCTCCTTTTCTGCCAAGCCCTTAATGGTGCTTGCTCTTACTACTAAATATTACAGAATTCCTTTGGGAGGTTTCTAATACATAACCAACATAACATCACATACGTTATCCTGGAGATTCCTCATAACTTGCCAAACCTGTTCTTTACTTTATGTGTTATCTCAGAGTTAACCTTTTAATAGAGAGGAGGGTATGAGGAGAAACAAATTTATTACACTCTTTTCATGTTAGGTTATTGATGTCTGTCGAGTGCTGTGTCATTTAGGTCAAACAGTGTAATCCACACTACTAATTGTTACAAACCATGGTCTGAAGAGAGAAGTTCCTGCAGGTATTGAAGGTTTCTTTAGGCAATGAAAATGGCAGGACCTAGAGATATGCCATTCCACTTATGTGATTCAAATGGAAGGTTTAATTACCTCTAATTTTGTTATACCGTAGTTCAGCAATGGAAAGAAGTATCTGTTGCTTTGCTGTTGCTAACAGAGCTGAGGAACTGACCAAAACAAGATAAGTTATTGCAAACAAGGCTCTGTCTGGCACCTGGGGCTATTTAATTAGCCAGAGACTGAACTCTAATGAGAACAAATCACTAGAGGAGTTTTCTTATTTCTCTTGTTTCTTTCTGAGCAAGGATAAAGTGAAAAGTTAAATGAGGTAAAAGTTCAGGTAAGAGCTTATGATTTTTCCATAAGAATAGGGATAATTTTTTATGCTTTCTTTCTTTTCCTGCTGTCTCTGTGGTGCTGAAACCTTTGGACCAGAAGGAAATGAGATGACAGCTGGGTTCTTCCTCATGCAGGGGTGAACACTTTGCAGCACTCACTGCTCCACACTTGTCACTGCCCTGCTGAGTGACATGGGTGTGAGAAGTCCCTCACCAGCTTCCAGACTGAAACAGGCTATTTAACAGTTTAAACTGCTAGTCTGAACTAAACTAATTTTATTGCCATTGGGTTAAGGAGCAATTGTATGAACTGTGCAATTGGCTCTGCAGGGGGATCAGACTTTTCAGCTTTTCACCAAAGTTGAAAAATCAGCAAAAAGGAACAGGATGTTTGGGTGGCTCTACAGCGCCCACCAGTTAATTTTTTCCCAAGTATGCCTCAAGACTGACTTGTGGACTAGTTCTGTATGCTTTTGTTAGTGCTTAGTAAACATGACAGATCCAAAATATAAGTTAGCAGAAGAGTCAGTATGACAGGCAGCCAGTTGTTTTGGGAAGTATTTAACAAAGGCTAATTTAAAGCATGAGCAAACTGATTGACAGTCAGAGGAAGAGGGAGAGCAGTCTCCCACAGCTCCTCTGAGTTGGATTTCTAATCTGAGTCACCAACATAAGCAATCACTTACCTAGGAATCCCAGTGAATCAGACACTCATTCGTACTGCTCTTTTTTTTGTGGGAGAAGATTATGGAAGGAGTGGGGCTGAAATGTCTTCACAGAACAGATCAGACACTGGTTAAGCTGGATTTAGAACTGTGTTTGTTCTCAGTTTGTTCTGGCTGCTGTAAATGCTCTCCTTCTGTTTGATGGCAATCAAATGTTCACGCTGACATTAATGTGTGCACTATTAGATTACTTACAATTGGCACACTTCTTTTCTGAAAAGATCCAAATGTATCACTGAATGATTTCTCTTTACAACTGTAAACTGTTGTACACATAGAAATGAAATGGTGAGACTGCTGTTTCTCCTTTCTTTTCATAAAACACTGAACTATTTGGGAAAAAAATGTACATTTGTTCTCTTTTCTTAATTCACTTCTTATTTGGACAGCAGTGCAATTTACCAAAAAAGAAAATAGCTTGCAAAATACTGATGTAATAATGATACATTTTTCTGCCACTGTCCCAGTATAAATAATTCTATGAAATACAGAGTAAGCATATAGAATGAGCCCAACATTGGGTAGAAAAACCTACAGGTACTCTAGCTGCACATCCACTGTGTACATCGTAGACACATCAGTTAGGTAAAAAAGTTCATTTTGGATAATTTCCTCTCCGATACATACCTCCAACTCAGCTTTACAGAAGACCTCTGTAAACACCTCTGAGCCCAGCATGACTTCAAAATAAGTCTTTGTCTATCTTTCATCTTTAAAACAGGATTTCAGTGCCAATGGCCAAGAAGTTTCCCTCTTGGAGCATCAGAAATCATTCAGCTCCTCTGCAAGTTCAAGAACTTCAGACTTGGCTCACTCCTTTGGAGACATAAAAATGCTATCATTCCCTCAATGTGCTTAATTAAAAATACATTCTCAGTGAAAAAAGCTAAAAGAATGATCTGGAGTGGTGCTTCTGGGCTTGGTGTACCTGAGCAAGTTTCTCTTATGCCTTGAAGATGACTCGACCTCAAGTAATTAGATACAGTGGCTTACTTTTCCATTTCAAAACTTTAGTCAGATGAGAAAAGTAGCCTTACTGTTAGACAAGGACTAGACACTGATGAACTACTTAATAAAGGTCTTTACAGCAAGTAATACACCTGTAATATGGTTGCTTTGATAGATAAAAAATCCCATAAAAGGCTATTTTTTTCTTAATTATTTACATTATAAATACATAAGTACTCATGTTCAGATATGGAAACTTGATCCAGAATTCTGTGCCTGAATTTCAGGTGCAAACAAATTTAGTTATTCTAGTATTTGTCTAACATTTCAATAATTAGATTTTTACATAAGGAACAAATGCAAGAAAAGTACTTGTCTGGAACAAGACAGCCTTCTTTTTCCTTGTGTTGGTAATTATCAGCTGAGAACCTTTTCAGTCTGGACAGCATGCAGTGTGCTACTTATTCACTGCTTCATTCTGACTGAAACCGTGAATAAAATTAGCTTAATTTATTTTGATTGTAGTAAGTATTTATCTGTATGACAAGCCTATCAAGGACCTAGGTATAATTTACAACATTTCCCAAGGTAGCACTTGTAAAACAACAAAGATGTTGATAGACCCATTTAATGCATTTTGGCAGGCTTTTGTGAGGAAACTTACCACTTTGTGTCTGCATTATGTGGTTTGCACATTCAGTTGATGGGTTTCCTACCACTGCAACAGGAGACCAAAGAACTCCTTAAAAATCTTCAAAATCACTAAGAAGTCCAAATTTAAACAGAATATTTAACTGGAAATATGGAAGGTCAAGGAAATAAACTTGATTTTCCTTTAAATAAAATGTAGGGTAACAATTTTAAATAAACTAGAGGAACTTTTGCACAGATTGCAGTACATTTCTTTTTTCTAAGTTTGTATTTTTTTTTACTCTTATTATTATTGTGATTTTTTATATATTCTTTATTCTTATCATCATTGTTGACAACTGTATTTTACTACTACAGTGAGATGTCCAGTGGAGCTATTAAGAAACTAAGCTTCTTTTGGCAGACTATCTAGTCTCAGTTTTCTAATTTGAAATTGAGTCATAACAAAATTTTTGACAATATCTCATATTAAAGGAATTCCACAAACTTGAGACACATGAAAATCTTCCAGCTTGAAAACAGACTAGTTTGCCTTTTGATAGTGTGAGTCAGCACTGCATGTATTGATTCCAAACAACACAGGCATTGGAGACATATGATGACCCAGTTTTAAAATGCATATTGTTGATTAGAATAGTCATTTCATTTTGGTGGTAGAATGAACAATACTGGACCATGTCCAGGCCTTTAAAACAGTTAATGGATGCCCTTCTCCAACAGATGGCCACTGTGTTTGTTTTATGGGATGGTTTGGATCCATGCAGCTTTCTGCATCACCATCTCATTGCAACTAGTTGTGCTGCAGTTGGAAGAGGCACTTCCACAAGCAGATGACATGGTGGTGTAATTTATACAAATAATTATCAGCATGCAGTCAAACCACTGTAATGAAAGGATTCATTTCTAGTGATTTGAAGTGTTGGAGTCAAGGAAGGAAGGCTATTAGCAGTTGCTCATTCACTGATTGACTAATTTGCTTGTATTATAATAAATTTGGTAAATTTTGATAGAAAAAGTAATACATACATGTCTCCTACTATTTATCTTAATGGTACTGCGACATTAGATTGCAGTATGAATGAAAAGCTGATGTGTTTCAATGCCTTGGCAGCTTGCAGTGACCTTCAGGAGAAATGAAATGCTCTGTTGGCTGAGGAAACAATTGAGCTGAAACCAGTCAGGCGCAGTAAACTCGGAGATAGTCTTTCCAAATTAAAAGCTGTTACTAGCAGCTCAAAACAAGGAAAAAAGTCAGAATGTAACATCTTGCTGCAAGGTGATTTTATGCTCAGATTAAAGGGAGAGAAAGAAAAGCAAAGTTCAGATCTAAAGGAATTCCCATTAACTTGAAGAATTTGGAGATTAGAATGAACATTAACATCCAAAGGTAGCTGATGTATGAACACACTGTAGAAGCCATAATCTGTTGAAAATCACTGAGATAAATTTAGGCTACTGACCTTTTAGTGCATTAGGGCATGAAATAAATCACTGGCTGCAAGTAGTAAATTTGCTACAATCTAAATGCTTTCCAAGTACTTCTAGCTGTAGAATTTTTCATTCAAGAGCACTACATATCAGGAATAACCTTTTAATTTTTCAGTTGCACCAGGGTATTTCTGACCCAATCCTGCATTGTTGTATACCCCAACTTTTTGTTAATATCAATGAGTATTTCAGAGAAAGAAAGAAAAAGTCAGGCTTTAAATCAGTCAGCAGTGTCCTCATAAGTCAATGGTTATTTACATACTGATAAAGAGTTCAGCTTCATCTCTAATAAATTTCCACAGATTTCAGCTATATTGCTTAGAAATGCATTCAGTATTAAAATTCACTTCACTGGATCCCTTTCTTTACTGGATGTGTGCTGCTTTACAGCTGGGTACCCTGAGGAGGTGAGCTCAGAGTGTGGGGACTAACTACCTACAGCTGGAAGTTCCAGTCCAGGCTTCAAACATAACAGTGTCTCAGGAACAGGTGTTGTAGTCCTGCTCATTGTGCCCTGCTGACAGAGAAGAAGTTTTCTTTTTGTCTGTTCTAGCAACGCCTTTGTAAGAAGTCTCCTGAGCTGCAGATGATACTGTCACCTTCCTTCTGTCCATTCCAGAGCCTTCAGTTTAACAGTTTTAAAGAATAAGAGAGACTTGATGACTTATGTTTGGAGGAAAAAGTTACATCTTCTTCTGTTCTTCTGCAATTTCCTGACTTCAACGTCACTTACACGTTTCTCGTTGCAGAAGAAATAATAATATAATTCCATACAGCACACATCCATCTGTAAATGTCAAAGTGAATTCCTCAAGGTGTCAAAGCTTCATTCTTTCCCCTGAAAATTGAGTTGGGTAGAGCATTGACTGGGGAAGCATGGGCTTTTTCTGAGGACCTTAGAAACCATTGTTCCCTTGAAAACTCAGAGGAGTTATTTGGGCTCAGGTCTTTTCAGTATAAGATTTTGGAAGAGATAAAGACAAGTGCTGTCTCACTGCAGCATGACATAATGTTGGTTTTATTTTGCTAGGCCACATTAGAGTCTCTTTGTGAGGGCAACTGCAAAACTGCATGGAAGGAAAAGAATTTGCTTTCTTAGCTGAAACTCAAAGCTCATTTGCTTCACCAGGTCAGCAGCAGTTCTGTGGTTCCCATCTTGGCTGGGGCAGTGAACAGTTCCTCTTTTCTTCCAACTGACAAAGATTTTAGGAGGGTGGTGTTGAGTTTTTAGTAAAACCAATTGATTGATAGAGTGTTATTCAGGGAAGAGCCCTGCATGTTAAAGATTTCAACAAATACCAGCAATTAGATAATTATCAGATCATTTTTATAGGTTAGATTTTTTTCTCTTTAATATCCAAGAGATCTAGCCAGTCATGCCTGATTTGCAGTGTTACACACTTAGTGCATTTTCCCTTTCCTGAAATGACTATTCAAAGCTTGAGCTTTTATACTGCTCAGGGGAATTACTGCTCCCCAGACAGCTCTCTTGTGAGACTTTCAGGGAATAGCATGGAGGAAGTTATTTCCTGCACAAGTTTCTTAACAAACTCAGAGAGCTGAAAATTCCAGGTGTCCTTAAATTCTGAAGCTAGCATCTAAAGAGACAAGAGAGGTCAGGTGTCAGGTACTGGTTGCTCCTTAAAAATGCGTGCATGCATGCATATATACACACATAAATATATGCATAAAGATACTCAGATTAACAACAATAATGATACTAGCAATAGTCACATCTGCCCTGTGATCTGCTCTTAATTCCTGATCATCTTGCAGTTGAAATGCCATCTTCTACTATGCCTATTTTCATCCAGACCTCTTTAACTTTACAATGAAGGGTTCTTTATTCCATGTCAATTCAGAAAAAGAAAGAAAGAAGAAAACACCTTTATATCTCTCTCTTTTTTTTTTTTTTATATATATATATCGACTTCTACTCTGTTTTTACTTCTCAGATTTACAAAATCTGTTCATGAGGCTCCTTTGGCCTTTCTTCAGTGTTTGCCTTACACTATGTCCCCAGAAGTATGGAATCTAAAACCATAATGCACCTTCCCTCTCAGCATATTGCTGGAGTTCAGACCTCTGTACAGCTTACTTGGCTCTCTGCATAATGCCTTGTTTGGCAAAGATATTCAGATAGTATATCCTGTTTATACAGTGTTCTCAGAGTTTGGTGAAGTACAGAGTGGGAGGATCAGGAGCATGCTATTATAATAGTTGACCTTGCATGCAGTAATCAAGGCAATAAATAAGTTATAAGAATTTTAAGGTACACAGAAATGGCAACATAAAAGAGGAGAGGGAAAGCTAAAAACAGAAAGAGGCACTGAAAACCCAAAAGCAGAAGATCATTCTTATTGACAGTAATCACCGAATATGTATACACCTTTTATTTCAAGATAATTTTTACAAGGATAAAGAACACTTTTTTCATCTTAGCCTCCCCTGTTACTATTTTTTTTGTTTGTTTCCAGTACTCTTCTCATCTTATATTTTGCTTTTTTATCTTTAATCTTCCTATCCTCAGCTTTTGGGGATATTTTTGAAACTATGTGTAACATAATCCTTTTGTGTTTGACTGTCCAATTTGGTAAACTGTGCAACTATCAAAACTTTATCAAAGTTTGAGATTACTATGTATTTGTTTTAGGTGAGTATAACATTACAGGAAAGCAAGGGGTTTATCTGCAATTTTTTAGAAATATATGTATCCTTCTCTTTCAATGAGTGAGACACAAAGGTGTGATTGCCTGTTAGGGAGGGTTATGCACTAGTCTTACTGGGGAAAATATTTATGCCTATAAAGTCATCATAACCAGGAGGCTTGGTGGTCAGTATACTGTTTATTGGATAACAAACCACTACTAAGCATTCAAGGTTTGCAACAGAAGAGAGACACATCGCTCTCTGTGTTATTTAGTTTCTCTTAAGCAATTTCACAAGTATTCTTTTTAAAAACATAGGATACAGCCAATAGAAGAAGAACACAAACTGTGACATAGGTCAATACAAACTGAAAGTCCACTAAAGTTTCAAAAGAGCATTTGCCCCAAAAAATTGTATCAAGAATCCATATTTTTTCTAACGTTGAAAATGTCAAAACTATCCACAGCAACTGGAAGAGCACAACCTGAATAATGATTCTGATTTTTTTTGTATGCCCAGCTTAACCTAAACATCCAAATTTTGTGCAGTCCTGAACATAGGTCTTTTCAAATCAATATCTCAATACGTGCCAGTTTGAATAAAGAAAAATTTAGGTATACAAACTTCAGGGGGTTCATGAAAACTTTCATGTAGATGTTTCTGCTATATAAGGTATGTTACAACCTTATAAAGAGGAACACCACTAACATAAACATTGATGCTGTCTTTGTTCTTGCCTGTGTACAGAAGGGAAGCACACGAAGGGCGTAGTCCATGCTCCAAGGGGACATCGAATGCATACAGCATGCCTTTAAAATACTTGCTTTATTTATTGATGAAAACACATTATTTTTATAACAGTGTTTATTAATTTAAATAAAAGTGTTTCCATGTCTGCATTGCAAGTGTCCTTTTGAAATCACAGCAGAGGCTGCTGCACACTCCATTATTTAAACCTGCTCTACTTTTGCTGTGGGCTCTTTGTTGTCTTCCATGATTTCTTTCCCCATCTATCATCTTGTATTCACTTTCTTTTCTGGAGGAGATTTATCCATTTGCTCTTACTGATCTGGAAATGAGGAATCAGTAGTGCAAATTCAAAAAGCTCAATTAAAATCAAGGCACTTTGCCTCACTGTGTTGACTGTACACTGCTATTTGCTCTTCAATGTAAAGCATGGCTGGACTCATTTAGCACTGAGAAGGAAAACAGACGATTCCAGTTTTAATACAAGCCAAGGAATTATGGTGAAACAGTTGGCAGAAGTCAATCTACAAAAACTGGAGGCGCAGAAGGACTTAATTTAGTCCTTTTGTCACTATAAAAAAAATAGTGGGTTGCAAGAAAAAAACCAGCCACCTTCAGCCAAGACCAGTCTTTCATTTCAGAAGAAGAGAAAGAGAAGGAGAAAAAGAAAAAGAAGATACTGTCTTCTTCTCTTCTGTCAGCCAGAATCCTTCCTGAAAACTTCACAAGTCCTTCCTGGAGTCACTCATACCTATTTCTCTCTTCTGTGAGCCTTCTTTCCCATGCTGATAGTCTTTCTAGTCACTCTTTGAAGCTCAAATGTGACCTTTGGAGCTCCAGCTCACGACAGCAGAGAGCTAATTTATTTATTTTTAATTTCCAGTTCTTTAAGTTCTGTCTCTGTTTCAGATGCAGTACTTAAAAATGTACATTTCCCTGAATCCAAAATGAGCAGTGGGAAGCATCCAAAAGGGTTCTAAATATGAAAAGAAAATTGAATTCATCATTTAGCTGCACTAATTAAAATTTTTTATTTGTTCAAGTGCCTTCATTGTTTATTTTAATATCAATATTTTATTAGGCATTGAGAAAAGAAACTGCAGTTCTTGGAAAAATGCAAATTCACTTTTGTTGCTTTAAATAAAAATGCAAATTCCTTCTTCCCACTTATCTCTTCAAAAAGAGAACACAGCAAAAAAAAAAAAAAAAAAAAAAAAAAAAAAAAAAAAGAAACAAATTCTTTCTACCACTTGCATTTTCTTCCATGTCCTTGGCCACACAGGACAGTTACATGGATATAAACCAAAAACATTAATTAAAATTACTTTGGTAAATAGGTGAAAATCTATCTGTGGCTATTGTTTTCATCTTAGCTGTGTATTTTATGATATAGCAGGGCCCAAATTTATGAATGAAATCACCCTTTCACTGATATAAAGTGATGGACATATGAACACAGACACAGAGGTCAAGGCATCAACTAAATCACTTCACTTTAAAGTCATGAAAAAAAAAATCTTACATTAACCCTCATTTAGGGCAGTGTGGGTGCCCAACTCTTCATGAAGCTGCTTTATAACTCTAAAGAATCTGAAGCTCTTTAGGGAAAGCGTGACATCCCTTGTCAAAAATTAATATATTCATATGCTTGAAGCGTAAAGGATATGTTCATAGTGCAGCTACAGAGACAATTTCAGTGTACCATGTAGGCACAGATCTAGGATTAAACTTTATAGACTACTACTAAATTGTATTGGTAATGGCAACATAAACCTTGGGACAGGGTAATTTACCCTACTTGTGTGAAGCATTTAGGCATACTCTGTTTTAATGTCCATGCAGGTGCCTATCTCAGTATAACTATCAGCTTTGACATATTAGTGAGTGACCGGGTGGCAATATGTTACCAGGCATCAGTGGCTCCATGATAACAGTGCATTGTGCATGCTCCATTTCCTCGTGATAAATGGGAGGAATTTGATATGGGTTACCCTCCTTAAGGAGAGTAAGCTTCTTGACATGTACGGAGGATGCTGCTGCTGCAGAGCAAGATGATGCGTAGGAACATCGGAGCAGCTGATTCCCAGGACTTCATTTTTGTGTTAAAGATTTATGTGAGATTTAAATCCAATTTAAGGTAAATCAGTGCAATTCTGCCCTGCAGGTGGAACGTTAAGATTACTCCATTAGTACACACTGAAGTCTGTATTGGTACAACGTATGATTTAAACAGTCACCCAGTGGTAAGCAGGTGTATATTAGTTCTATTCCACCTGGAAAAGGAATAAGTCACACCAGTCTAAGACCAAATTTACATTACAGGCTCTACTGGCGTATCGGTATTAGCCAAAAGCCTGACAGTGCACACTCTGGTAGATGCAACTGTAGAAGTGAAGGCACCTGAAAGTATATAAAAAAGGCTTTAAGAATCTTAAGATCTTGTCAGCAGCAATCTACGTTCAAAGTTTTTACTCTTGTGGTCATTCTAGATGATCAAAACATTAGAAAAAGTAGAAATTTTAGTTAAAAAGTCAACAAAAACTATTTTGACAGTATATGTTATTCTGTTCAAGGAGCTGGCTTAAGTTGTACCTGCAAAGAAAGCTATTTTATCAGAGTGATCTATTTCTGTACTACAAATGAGTGGCTGGTGTAATTCTATCAGTGCAGCTCTTATCACCAAACCTGCTAAGTGCAGCCAGGCTCTCAAGATAACTTATTTATCATAGGAAGAGGAAAGGTGTTCTGGAGTAAAGTATACTCCCTGGAATACAGTTTTGCTGATTTAAATTGCCTTGTCAAGAGAAGTATTTTGCTTGTCATATTCTCCCACAAACAACTCTTACATTGGCCTTGACCTGAAAAAACTTTTTAATGTGTAAGTGGTCTTATCAGGACTTATACCAATATATCACTTTCACTAAAAAAGTTAAAGTAATAACTGCAGTGTCTATGTAAAGTTCTATTAAAAAAAAAAAAAGTGCTAAAAATGTCCTATTAAAAAAATATTCTCTCTAGGCCAATATTTAGACTCCAAAATTATTTTTTTTCTTTAGAAGTTTTAACTGGTAGCTTTTTTTTTTTTTTTTACATAAGCACTTACCTTTCTGATCTGGTTATTTTTTGATGCCATATAGGTTTGCTTTGCTGTTTTTGTTTAACTGGAATAAATGATTTTATTTCGACTGCACCCAAGGTTCTGATCCCCTCTGCTGTATCTTCCTTTGCCTGAGGTCATATCCATGTGCTGCACCCTGAAAACTCCAAATTTATATTCAAATTCTCTGCAACACAATTTTCACATAGCTATATTGACAGGTAGTGGTATAACACAGATAAAACTCAAAAATTAGTTGGATTTTTTAAGTTTGGTTTGGTTTGGCTTGGCTTGGCTTGGTTTTGTTTGTGGGGTCTTTTTAATAACAAAATCTTAATTTAATTGCAACAGTTTAAGAAAATGCTCAAAGCAAACCTGTCTCTTCAGACATGTTTATTTCAGGATTTTAGCAATTCCCTTTGCTATACTGCGTATTTCTTCTTCGTTTCTATCCAGAATTAATCAGCCATTGCTTTCAGGATCCTCAGGAATCTTGTCCTTCATTTTTTTTTTTTGCCTTAGCTGAGGGGTGTCAGACTGAGCTTACAGTGTTATTATACCACATAATTTTACTCAGTTTTTCTGAAAGATAAGCTACTTTATCTCACATTTATCAAATTCAAAAGAGAGACATCCTCTGTCTTCACAATGGAACAAAGAGTCTGGAGCCTGTAGTTATTGTATCATGTTGAAAATGAATGTCCGATACAAAGATCCCTGATCTTGACATTGCTAATACATACCTGAAATGATTATAGTTTATAATCAACTATGTAACATTGAAGAGTTACTGTATTCTCACATCCTTCCCATATCTCAGAAAACCTACACTCCAAGAAAAGCATTCACAATTTGATGCTTACCTTTGCATAATCTGTGCAAAATTGGAAGTGTAGCTGGAGTACTTTCCAGAAAGAGGGAGAACTCAGTAGCAGTCATCTTTTCCTGCTATAAGTTCAGATGTATGAAGCTGCTGTGACTTGGGCAGCCACCTTTGCTTGAGTATTTGGTAATACAGATAGGCAGCATTCACAGGATACTAACAGGATCACAAGAAAAGTAAATTTAATATTTTTTATAGATGCAGGACCTATTTGAACTTTGATATCCTTAAGAACTCCTCATAGACAGTAAGCATTTTTAAACAGTTAGTCCTCATATGAGTTTTCTGTTGAGTAGGCAGCCTTTTCTCCTGGAGGGAGGTATGGAAAATACGGGAAAATGAGTTCACTGACAGCTGTCCAGAATCCCTTAGTTCAAGGAGAGAAAATATAGCATGCTTAAAACTTATATGAGAATTAAATGGTGTAATTTTTAATTCAGGTTCCATAGAATTAGCAGCTGTATAGTTTATATGAGCACAGTTAAATGTAAAGCATAATCCCTTATCTTTTAGAAAGATGTTTTTAACAGTCCAGTGAAGTTAATGGTATCAGTTTCCCTCAGCTATTTTGGTTCAACCAAATGCTTAACTTGTTTTGGGCCATACAAGTAAATTTTATACTAATGGCAATGTGGTAACATAAATGCCCTATAATTATAGGGCTCTATGACTTAAGTATTGTAAAAAGCCAAGAGACCACTAATAGAAAGAATTTTGGCAGACTACATTAGCTAAGGAAAACCCCAGTTTTATCTGAAGATACCATCTATAAGATAAACCTTTGGAGTCCTCTTAAGCCAACATCTCCCAGTTGTGACTGAAAACAAGTCTGACAATGTAGTGACAGTACAACCTGTTTGAAACAAGGGCAGCTTTTTTGACAATTGCAAACCTGAAGATATTGCATGGAGATCAGTTATCAGATAACTACTTTTTTAGCAAAAGCTGTATACATATTACAGTCATTATTAAGGTATGCCGAATTTAAAGGAATCTCTTTATAGAGAGTTCTAGTTATTGCGAGCTGCAAACTATTTGAATAAACTAGCCAATGCATAATGTTTCTGACACTGCAGGCAATTTTTAATCTACCTCCCTACTCTACTGTAAAGTTCACCTTGTTCAGTGAGTTCAAGGAAAACACTGGGGGGCAAACCAGATAGTTAATAGGCTAAAGAAGACAGTGTTTCCTCATGGGTACAACCACTCTGCTGTATGAAGCACAGAAATTAACTTGTAGATGAGTTCAAGTACACCTTCATGCTCTGAGCCTGAGCAAGCCTCCCTTGTTCCTCCCTACAACGAGGACCTGTCACTACACTGGCAGTGCTGCTGCTGTCACACAGAATGCCCTTGGCAGGGCAGCCTCACTTGAAATTCTTGAAAGCCTCAGGATAGTGTCCCATCAATAAATTGGTCTGAGTTGGTGGCTACTTAAATTCTGATGTATGCCAGTCAAAGATCCCTTTAGTTCTTCTAAAGTAAGAGTCAATCTCTAGTTAAGATTTTGATGGTAGCACTTCGCACAATGTCCACTGCACACAATGGATCCCTATTTGTATTATCATATCCTAAAATAACTTCAGTATTTTTCTGTTAGTTGGCTTTTCTCTTTGCTTAAAAATAGTTTTTATAATGAAGATGATTTTTTTTGGAGTCCATGGAAAATAACATGTATTGGAGATGTGCTCTTTTGAATGGAGGAGAGTGATATAATCAAGATATAGAAGCAGTTTCATTCGAGATACTGTTCTGACACGCAATTTGTCCTGTCATTAAAGTCTGAAGGAGAGAGTAGAAGCATATTTATGTTGGTTATTGCACTTTTACAAAACTACCAACTCTGGCATTTACACCAACAGTCTCAGTGTAAAGAAACAGACATACAAATATACACACTCAGAACACCCCTGCTGTGGGAGTGGTATTCCAGGAAATGCAAGAATTAAGGTTTTTATGACATCTTCATTCAGTTCCCCAGGGGTGTATCAGGACACAGGAATCACACAGTCACAACCTGATTTCTATGCACTTTTCCAGGGCACAGAAGACCACCACAGGCAGCTGCATGGTGTAGTTCTTTGGCCAGTGTACCTTCACCCAGGGCTGTGAACAAGTTATTTTTATTATGAATATAATAGTGTGTTTTTTTCTTGTGTTTTTCCCTACTCAGATATTCATTACCATTTTGCGTGGGTGATTTGCAAATATTAATAGTTCTTCTTCACAGAGACCTCTAAAATGTGAAGTATAAATTCCAATTTACAGGTTATAAATTTAAACATAGGAAGATTAAAATTAAAATTGTCCACTGATTTAAGAAGTCCTATTTGAGATGTTGAAAAAATAGACCTTTTGCAGCATTATACAGTAGTTTGATTAATCAAAACTCAACATTTTTTGCACCTGTTACTGTCAGAATTTCTGCAAATCTGACACCAGGATAATGTGAGCAAGGAAAAAATGAGCAAAGATTAATCTTATTTAAACTATTATCAGATATTCACATACAAATTCTCTGACTTAATCATATCTCCAGCATGGCTTTGCCATTAAAATATGTTCTATTCCAATTCTAGAATCTAGCCTTATCCCTAAGCACTTTCCATTTTCCATAGGAGGTGAAACAAAAGCAGCTCTCAGTCTTCTTCTCTTCGTATTCCAGAGTTGTTTGTACAGCATTTCCGTCACACTTCTAAAATAGAAAATAGAAATAAAATTTGAAGATAATATGTTGCATCCCTCAAAAATTGATCTTATGGCATCATAAAGACACTTACGCATTCCTCAACAGACCTGAGACACCTCCTATTCCTGTCTTGCTTAGGGAAATACTTGTTTATATACAAATAGTGAGACCACTGTGGTGCCTTAGAACTTAGGGTTCTATAGCACTCTAGAACTTACAGCTATGATCATTATAGATCAGCATGGCAGGAGAAAGAAGCACAGATTGCCAGGTGATTTCACAAATCACCTTGACAGCCATTTCAGCCTATCCTCCCAGACTTGTGAATACTATTCCTTAGACCATCTCATTCTCTTTCAAGGCAACTTTTTAGTCTTTCTTGCCTTGATATATTCCCATGTTTTACCACACTGTGGTGCGTCTTTCTCAGATCCTCAGACCCTCTCCCATACCAGTTTCCTTGAACACATTTATCTTCCTCCTCACCCATCTAGTTTTTATTTTTCTTATCTCATTTTGCCCTTTCTCTCTTCTTCCTCAGCATCTTCATCTTGAAGTTGTCATGGACGTCCCATTCCAAATTCTTTACCTTGTACCTCTCTTAACTTAGATTCCTGGCCCCACATCTGCTTGATGCTTGGTTTTCCATCTGTTCTTGTTGAATATACCTCTGAGGCCCATTGATGCCCAGTAAATCCTAGTAATTTAATGGATCCAAATCTGAAACCTCTCCTCATCCTGTCTCCTACTCCTCTGGCTGAGCTGTCCTGTTGACATGCTGCTGTTCCATCTCCACATCATGTGTTCAGGTTCCCTCCTCAACCCCCGACATTCAAACATTCTTCCTGCTACACAGCTGCTCCTCTGTCACCATGTGCCCAAGCAGAGGGTGTACCTACCTCTTGCCTGCTTGTCATCTGAGCTAGTTGGCTTTCTCCCACCAAGCTGACTGGGGTGCCAGCTCATGACACAGGCTCATATCTGTGTTTTGGATGAGCCACACCGCAGTCTAAAGCTGGTTCACGCCAAATGAGAACAAGATCAAGAAAAAAAACCCCACCAGCTAAAAATCTAACCTGCTGTTACTATGAGTACTGACTTTTTTTTTTTTTTTCCATTAAAATATTTGATTTTATGTGAGAAAAAGCAAAAGACACATCTTTGGCACTCAGTTCATATCAGTAAAATATTTGGGGATCTTGCTCCCAAACCACTGGGAACTCTAAAATCAAAAACTTATTTGTCCCCCCAGGCATTCATTATTTGGTTTTTTTCTATTTGTTTGTTTAGTGTTTATTTTAGCATTGGTGTTTCCCAAGTCTCTTTCTTTGAAACGGCTGGAATTTACCAAAATGTTTCATTCTGAGACAGATACTTAGGATGAATGCTCTAAGCCCCTATTATTCCACTCTGGGGAGGTTACAAACAACAGGAATTAAGATTTTTCGATGGAAAGCTTAGGCAACTTTACATTTTCTGATATTGAAGCAAACTTCAGACTATGAACTGATTTATAGCTGTAGGGTTAATAAGTATGCAGAAGACATAAAAAGAATCGATCAGCTCTCTATGGAATCTCTTGAATGGCTTAGTAACTTTGGCACAAGTTTATAATATGCTGTTGCTTTTTAAAATGCTGTACACACAAGAGAAGACTGGAGAAATAATCCTGTTCCACTTATAATATTTTTTATTTCCTTCCTTTCTGCCTTCCTGCCTGCCTGCCTTCCTGCCTTCCTACCTGCCTTCCTACCTGCCTTCCTGCCTGCCTTCCTGCCCTCCTCTCCTTTTTTTCTTTTTTTTTTTTTCTCCTACCCTTGACATCTAACACCTGAAGAGTATCATTCAGGCTTTTTGCCTTTATGAATCTTTTTCCTTTTGTATTTCATTCCTTCAGTCTCTCACTTAGTACGAACTGTTTCAGGAAACAAGAAATGATACTGCAAGTGAAAGTCTGTAATTTTAGATAAAATATAAGCAATATGAAAAATAGAGCATGAGGAAGCTTGCACAGTTCCAAAATCTGGAGAGTGTTTATTTTTCATGACCTAATTTATCACTACCATCCAATTTGTTTTTGTGTTTATATTCTTAATATCTAAAAGAACATGAAATTACGTCCATTATTTATATGGAAAAAGTCCAAATTTAAAAAGTTGGCTGGTTTGACATTCATATATGACTCCTAAATGCCTAGCACTCCTGAAGCTGTGTTTTAACAATTCAAAGCAGCCTGAAGTCACCAGACTGGTTTTACTTGTATAATAATCATAGAATCATAGAGTATTTCACCTAATACTACCTAAAACTAAACCATATGAGCAGCAGCATCCTGAAGATGCTCCTTGAACTCTGACAGGCTTGTGCTGTGACTTCCCTGAGGAGCCTGTTCCAGTGACTGACCAACCTCGCAGGGAAAACCTTTTTCTTATGTCTTATCTGAACATCCCCTGATGCACCATCATTCTATTTCCACATGCCTAAATATCTTCAGATTAAAAAAGTAAAAATATTTGAATACCTAAAGGTTTGGTCTCTAGGGAAGAAAACCTAACTGGAAAAAGTTTAACTTTTCAAATAAGGCATTCTCATCTGCTTCTTAATCTTCTATATGACAGCTGTGAAAGGTGGTGTGTTCATCCAAATTAGTTTAAGCCTCTCTAGATGAAATACTAAAATGTCTGACTGTCCTATCCTAAGGTGTTCATTTTGAGTATTTCAAATATCAAAAATCTTTTAGTCTCCAAAGTACCTTGATTTTTCAAGAACTGCCTGTCTCCACTTTGAGCCTGTAATTCAGCTCCAAGTCATCTGGAATGAGCACCCAGTGTCTCACCTAACAATTGCAGTGCACTCAGCTCTGTAAAGCTGCTGTTTCACAGCCTATAGTGAATTGCCTGCTTAATTACAATGAGTTTCTACAATCCAATACTATTGACATTGACATAAGCCAAGTACACATAAATGTGGATATTCAAGTTCAAAACATTTTACATTCTTTTGCTTTAAGTAGCTATTGCTTAATGGCTTTATTATCCCTTTGCTAAAAGGAGTCTTCATGGAGATACAGGATCCATAAAAAATGCAACATTCTAACACATTTTTGCTGCTTCCAACAAAGCTACATCAAAAACCTCTTTTTTTCTTTTTTTCTTTTTTTTAAATTTTGAAGGTATTCTGGGAAATAGATAAAGCCAGACATTGACAATATTTCCACCAACTGGTAGAAAACAAAGCTATAATACCCAAACTCCCAAGTTCAGACAAGCTGTGCACATCCTGACAGGCTCACGTCTGATCTGTTCTTAGAAACCTTCACCAAAGAAGACTACACAACCTCCCTAAGCAGTCTAATCTGCTGCCTGTCTACACCATTCACAAGTCTAAACTAATGCCTGAATTAAGTCTGTAGTTTCTTCATGCTCCTATTCTGTCAGAAGCATATCACATGTAAGACGCCTCCCTTCTTCCCCACAAGTGGCCATACATTCCTGCCTCCCTTTGAGCCCTGACATTTATTTATGCCAGTTCTGCAGTTTTTTGCTCTACACTATAAATCAGACTGATGAAAATGGCATTTTTTTATTTAAAGACTAGACTCTTTGTTTTTTTTTTTTTTTTCTGAGTGCTTCATTTTGCAAGTCCAGTTTAGAGGTCAGCCATGTGAAGAGCTAAATCAGCATAACTGAGAGGAGACAAATCTCCTAGCGGGAGCTAGAATGAATGGCTAAATGTAGAGAAGATGAATTGTGTTTGGGCTGTTAAAAATGGCACAGTTAATGTTAAACCACAGTCTGCAGGTTGTCATCACAGGATCAACTCCTTACTTTCCTGTTCCCAGTGGGTTCCTGATCAGTAGTTGAATTTAAAATAGAAAGTAGTCAGGAGGTCACATTGTGATGGATGAAAGATGGCTGAAAGATGGCTGAAAGATGATGGAGCTGAACTGGTGTAACCTCATAGATATCATGAAAGGTGTGGTTCCCAAATTATCTGATTGCTCTGTTTTCCATCTCTTTTTTCCAGCCTCAGTTACTCCTTGTCCCCTTTTACATTTGTCTTGCCCCCTCCCATGGATGAATTCTCGTGTGCCTCCAGCCTCCCAGTGCTTCTATTATGATCAATACCCTGGCTAAAATGTACTTGCCTTTTTTGCTGGGATGATGGGCTGCCCTAGTTCAGCAAACTGTCAGATGAGCAGCAGAGATGAGTCTGTACCATAGGTGGGGGCAGGAGAAGGAAACTGCACTGTCACTGTGTATAGATGACACATCAGAGGGGTTTTAAACTCCCTCACACCATAGGAAATACCAAGAAGTTATTCATTCCTTGTGCTAAACAAAACATTTGCCAATGATGGTGCCTTACCTGCATGGCTTTTCACAAGCAAAACCAAGATTTGTAAAGCTGTGACTGCTGGAGTTGCAGTCTAGTTCAGTCATGGTCTGTTCTCATCTATTTGACTAGACCCATTGAATTCAAGTAAACTCAGCACAGTTAATAAGTATTCACACTGGGAAAAAAAAAGGACTCTAGAAAAGGTCGTTATTTTAATCAGTAGAATGAACTTCATTTTCCTTAAGTCTAACAGAACAAACTGACTGCAAAACAGGCAAAACTACAAAACAGCCCAAGAAAAAAAAAAACAGAACATAAAAAATATACAGCAGTGTTTGAAAAAAAAATCGGGGTAAACCTTGCCTTATTTCTTTCCCTGAAGGCAGTGACAGATTTGAGTTTGAGCCCAAGTCTATCCCTGAGATAAAGATCAGCAAACCCTCGATATCCACTTGAGGCCTTGGTAGGTGGGTGGCCTTGATCATCTTGTTAGACCTATTTAGAGAGAGGAGAAACAACACAAGTGATCAGGAAAGGACAAGTGCTGAGAAGAAAACCTCATGATATTAAAGCATCTTACTGTAAGAATGCCTTAGCAGGCTAGACCTGGACTTTGATGCTCTGTCAGCTTTTATACAGTTTGTTGTGCTAAAAATAGGAGTAATTTGCAGAGACCAACACTGGAAATCCTCCTTTACCCTCAACTCCATTTTTTAGTATCAATATTGGCATTTTCTTCACTATTGCTCTAATTTTTTTTCATATATTCCTAAACATCTGGAGCCATAACCTCTGTCCAGGTGTTTAGATTACTTAATTTTAACCAAACCAAAACAAATGCGTATACCAGAGGATACATGTGACTTCATGTCAGACATAATCTTGCATGAATGATTAATGAAGTGCTCTTTTCTTCTCACTATTTAGCTTCGTGTTGGCAGCCTCAACAGCAAAAGGTTGTGATCATTATTTATGTGGCTGATATTTCACATTTGTTTTCAAGCTTGGCAAAAGTGGATTGTACATTTTAAAAACAATAGCTGGCCATAGTCACTGATTTACTATTTCTCCCCTTTAAAGTTTTTGTTAAAATCCGATTGCTTATGGTTTGCTTATCCTACAGAGTTATTGCCTTATATATGACTAATTATACATACAATAAGATTTAAAAAATGTGTAGCTTGTTGAAATATTGAAAGAATAGACATTTTTGCTGAATTTACAAAAGGAATCTGTACTTACATTGTATTTTTCTATGGTAATATTGCATTGTGTAGTAAGAGAAAAACAATCAGTTTCAAATCCAGTTGTATATTCTATAGTATTATTTCTAGTAGGATTTATATTGAAACAAACACATTTTTTCTGTAGTGAAGAATTGCTCATTTAACATCCCTCTGTCAGCTTAGAACTTTCAGAAAAAAAGCCTGCTTTTTCTTAGGATTGTTGTATTGTTCTGACTGAATTCAAAGTTTGAATTTTACCCTTAAACCAACAAATTGTTCCAATTACTTAATTATTATTATATGATCTAAAGCATTAATCAATGCAAGAATATTCCTTCTAAGAAATGTTCTTGTTTTTTAATGACTAGCCATAAATTTTGACAGTTTGTCCCTCAATGCAAGTGTATGTCACTGTTGCTTTTACAAACTTCTTCATGGTATATTTGAAGAGAAAGGTTTCTTTCAGTATTGCAGAATAGTGAGATCCCTTCTTCTTAGTTGCTGCAATAGGGTGTTGAAACAAGTTCAGAAGTCAACTGTAGTAATTGTGATTCCTTGCTAATAAAAGTGGATTCTTAGTTAACCTGCACAACCAAAGAGTACTGGTGTATTGTTTCTAGTCTAACATTTTGTGCTGTAAAATAACAAACATGTGACAGTATGAATTTCCTTAGATATTGAGCAGATATACAACACATGCATTTTCTTAGTAAAGTCAGTTTTCTGAAGTCTGAGTGTGTATCAATATATAAAAGGCTGGGTATTTTTTTTTTCTTTATTTTGCTGTCTAATCTGATTGGGTTTTTCTTAATGCAGGACCGGCTTTATGTAAAGTTCAAGGTAACAGCTACAGTTTGTAGAAGGCCTTTAGAATTATACTCCATTCCTTTAATTTTTTTTTTTCTTATCTGTATTTGGAAGAAATCTTTGAACCTTCCTTTTTAAGTCGAATCAACTGCTAATTATTCTAAGCCTACAAAAAGAACAATAACAAAGTATTTGTCATTTTCAGCCCCCAGCATGATATACAGCAGTTATTGTTTTGGGTACAGTGAACACTTTTAAAAGCTGATTCATGCAGTGTTTAGCATATCTTTTTAGACTGCTCTTTTGAATGTCAATTAGATTGAACCAGAAAATTTAATAGCAATAGCTAAGTACAAGAAAGGCTTTACGTGCATTATATATAATATCTTATGTCAACATGTCATTGCACATGTATGAAAGAGAGAAGAGAATGAAGGTTGAAGAGAAGAATGATTTGCAATTGCAAACTACTGAGTTTTAGCAAGAAATAAGAGTAAACTAGAAAGCTGCACCACTGTAGAGATTCGATTCAATAATTTCTGTACTCATGAAGACTGAGAAAAAGTGTGCTGTTTATAGTTTTAACACAAGTTGATCCTTGTTATTTTAAACTGAAAGCCAAAAGGAGTTTGGAATAGAAAAAAATAAAGTAATGAAAGAAGAAGACATTGAAACAGGATTGAAAACTGGAGAAAATAACAGTAAATTTCATATTATTTATTCAATTTTAATTTAATAGTCCTTGTACTAACGCAGAGAAAAGTTGCTACTTACAAAGGAGTCCATTTTACGTTACCCACTATGAGACTCTGCTATGCTAGATGAGAGAAGACCTTTCTGTGTTTAAGATCCATGTTCAAGAAGCCCTTGGTCTGTTTCTTCTGTATTTAATTCAGGGAGGTGGCCTTTTCCTGGTGTCAATCACTGCACTGCACACAGTTGTTGAGAAAAGCATAGCAGAGTCTATTGCTCACTTTACCAGCAGTGGGACTGGGATAAGATTCTGATGAAAAGTACCCTGTACTCTCTCTGATATGTGAATTTTCAAAGTTGTCTCGAGATAAAGACCCTTGTAGAGAAAGATGCAATTTTTTACAGGCAAAGAATTTAATTTGAAGCAAATGCGTGTTTGAATTTACTAATTCAAACTGGTTGATGTCCTTGGTCTTCCAAATATTTTACAAGATAGATAAAATTAAACAAAAAACAGAAAACAAACAAAAGCAAAAAACCACAACCTCACAGCAGCGTGAAAATTAAGAGTACAAGAATATCTACAGAATTAAGAAATTGTTTCTGTTTCTGATCATTACTAATACCCACTCCAGAGTTTCACACATAATATTTAACTGTCTAAAAATTTTAGGTGACACAATAAGGCTTATAGGTATGCTGTATCTAACATTACAAATGTACTGATGAACCAGCTTCTGAACTCAGTATTTCTCCTTCAAACCAATATAAGACTTCAGAATTTGGTCTATGCTTTATAAAAAACCCCATCTTTGAAGTGGTAATTGTTGCTGACATCTTGTTAGGGGAGGGACAAATCACATTAAAAACACCAAAACTTTACAACTTTTTCTGGGAATTATCATCATCATCTATGATGACCGTACTGCATGTGTTAATTTTAGAGTGTGCATATACTTTGGCATTTCAAACAATCAATACTAAGTCTAGTAACACTAATTATTTTTTATTGATGATCCAATGACTACTCGGTTGACTTTGGCTCTTCCGATAAAATGTATTGTTGGGTTTATCTCAGAGTTCAAAAGACTGTGAGAATGCCAAAATAACCACAAATATAATCAAATTTAAAGGTCATTGAAATGATGTAAAAGTGGCAGAAGTGGTGTGTAAAAATACAAGAGTATATTACAATCAAACTACAAGGGATTGCATTTTATCTTCTCTCAAAAATCAAATATTGCAGCAGAGCAGAAAACGAAAATGATTTCTGGGAAAAGTTAACTAATGGAAATAACTTGTAAGGGAAAGTGATAAGTTTCCACTTTAAGAGGAATAAAAACTTAGATCTGTCAAAAATATGTGAAAGCCAATATATATTCTATCAATATGTAGACACCTGCAGACTGGATGTGTCCTGGAAACAGGTGTGTGGCTGCACAGAGGATGCTACTCAGGGGACTTAATTTGGCCTTGTCTGAGCTGAAGTCCCAAGAGTAGTGGAGCAGGGAAAAAAAAGAAAAAAAAGAGCATTTTTACAGAGCTTGTGAAAATAAGTTTACAGGTTAAAGGACAGAGGGGCCTGAGGAATGGAAGCTTAAGGTAAAAAACAACAACAACAACAATAAAAACGCAGAAAGGAAAAATTTAATGAGAATGCATTCATAAGAGGAGCATGAAGGATGACAATAGTTCAGAAAATCAAAGATACATAAAAATATACTAGGGCAGATAATACAGGAATAAAGAAAAAGAACAAAATATGGTGTCATTTGTACAAGAGAGATATACCAATTACCCTTTTTAATTCAAAATGCATAAATATTACAATAGAAGATTAGTTTGTCCAAGTACAGACAGTGGAACAAGGGATATATTCTTTGTCTCGTACATCATATGTTGACTTCAGACTTAAATCCCTAGAAGACTGTAGGCCCAATGCAGATCAGGTGGGTAAAACATTTTGAGAGCTTTTTTTATAATATGTGGCAGAATTACCCACTAGCAATTGAGGGTTTTGACTGTGGGTAGAGAGTGCTGCAAGGATATGATGTCCATCAGTTTCTAAGAATGTGTCTGTGAGGAGACTTCAGTACAAAACTTCAAGGAAATATTTGAGGGAGACATTTTTCTGGACTGATTCCAGCCAACAAAAAAAATATTCACTGGTACTATGTGGGCTGAAGACAAAATGAATGAGAATGACAGCAAATTGACAGAGTTCACAGCTTTTCAGAAAAGAGCCCAGAGAGCAGAATAACAAGCAACAAATGATCAGGCGGTGAGCAAACACTGAGATTCGAGAAGTAAGCTTAAGGGGAAGGGAGGTAGGTGAAACAGGTGATTTTCAACAGATAATTTAAAATGTATAGGTTCAAACTGTTCCACTCGTATTGAAATAGAGAAATGTCTAAATCCAAGGCTGATTAATGACTGCCAGATAAGCAGAAAAATTACGGAAAGGGAAAAATAGATTGGATTGCCATGAACAAAATGTAGGAACAAAGAAAAGACCACAGAGACACTGTACACAAGAGCTAGGAAGAGCACAAAAACCTCTCTCTCTCAGAAAAAACAAAACAAAACAAAACAAAACAAACAAAAACAAAAACAAAACAAAACAAACAAACAAAAAAAAACCACACACGCACAAGAAAAACCCAAAACCAACTTATTAAGTCTATTTGTAATAAAGTTGACAAGCAAAAGCTGAAAATAAAAAAGAGAAAAAAATTACTAGTAGGTAGTTCTTGGAGGACCAAAGAGTGTAATATTGTCACAAATATATTGCTACTATGATGTCAGTCTGTGAGATAACAGAAAAAAGAGGTTTTTTAAATTGTTTTTTCTTACAGAACAGTGGGGCTTATAAAAAATGGAGATGCTCTAATGAGGTTCATCACATGATTTTTAAAAAATTAGGTTTTTTCTATAAAGTTATAATAAAGTCAAATATATGAGCAGGCTTAGATATTTCTGCTTACTTTTGATTGAAGGATATAAAATAAATACTTTGTGAATATAATGGATGTATTGGTGTGAAATTTTGTGGTGCTTGTAAATGCCTGCTAAGCATTACTGGGACAGAGTAATCCCAAATATTGAATTTTTCTTTGGAATAGCTGCAACACCACTTTTCCTGTCTAGTATCAAAGATACCTGCTTCCATGTGGGACTCGTCTAAAAGAATATAGTTCCAAGCTCAGGTGGCCTGTAATAAGTTTCACAGGAAAATCACTCAACTTCCTTTTCTTGTGAATCAGATTCACATCCCATTCTCCAGAGATGAGATGCGAGTAATTTAAATCAAGTTTTTTCAGACTTTAGATCCATATTGGACCACGTAATAAATTTGTTGTAGATGTGGTGAAAGTCCAGCAACATCAAAATCTCAAAGTTGTCCCACTCCTTTTTCTCAGCCTGATCTCTAAAGTCATTTCTATAATACCTTGCTATCTCTGATGACTAAAGTAGAAGTCAGAATAATGAGCTGACACAATGTATTGGTGGCAGCAGAAAATTTCTTTCATCATCTGAAAGACAAGTCTATTTGGGATGACTCAGTGGAGGTATACTTCTTTAAAAATTTTCTTTTAAGTTTACAATCATTGTTCTTAGGAAAAACAGACAAGGAAACAAAATTGGAATATCTTTTTTAAATGTATTTGTCAGTTGTATACTCATTAGCAATCTGTATTTACCACTACTGTGAATCAATTTCATAACAAACACTAACATTAATCATGAAATTAAATGAAAATGTAAAAATTCATGGTGGCATGTGAAAAACAGATTGTTCTGTGTTGTGGTTATATCATAAGGACTAACAGGGGAAAATGGAGCAGAAAAGTAAGGTAAATCCCATGAGGAAATATCTGACTTTCCTCTTCATCCTGTTCACTTGTTAGAACTTATTTAATTTCTATATACAAATGAGATTTAAATTATATTACCTATAGCCTAAAGCAATAAGCATTTATTTTAGTTTGTAAAAGGGTAAACCATATTTTGCTGTCTGATTAGTACTGCATTATATCATTTTTTGGCAAGTATTGACTAAAGGAAGAATTCTGGCTTCTTCCATTCTTCTACAACATTCTTCTTCTTTGACAGGAACACAGATAAACAATATTAAACTTTTAATCTTTTATTTAAAATCCACTCTATGGTCAAAATGCAGTCTGTGGGGCAGAGCATAAACTTCAGTTTTCTAGTTGCATCTGAAAAATTACCCATTTTTTGGGCAGTTAATTTCTACAAGATACCTGCAATTACAATTACACAGTCTTTTCTGCAATTGTTGGTATTCTGGATTAATAGGATACTCATAGAAAGCAGGTTTTACTTGGAATATAAGCAATAAAATAGTAGTGATAAGGAGTCACTAATTCTGAAGCAAATTGCACTTTTCTTCCTGTGAAAGAGTAGAGCAAGTGGTGCATTGCAGAGATTGTTGTTGGTCCTTGATTTCTACTGAGACCATGAACAACAGTTGGTGCTCTCTATGAACAGTGATCTCTATCACTCTGATCAAATCATCGAGGGAATGGAAATCCAAAACTTTTAAGGATTCTGGGGTTTGTAAAGTTTTGTACTTGCCATTGCCTCTAGCCACCTGTCCTCCCCAAACCGTAGGAAGGGTTTTACCCTATTGGTTTTTAAACTCAGATGAATTATCCAGTCACATTTAGCAGTAAAACAGTGTTCAAAGTTTTCCACATTAGATAATTAGCAGTTTTCAACTACATCTGAGAGTGTCACTCAAAATAAATTTTGTTGGATTTTACACTCCGAGAGCTGTATTTGATAGTATGCTTGTTTTCTGGGTATATTGAATTTTAGGTGTTGTGAGGTCTGCTGGATAAGTCAAAACCTCACAGCTGAGAAAGGCATCAAACCAGAGAGTACTGAGTAAGGCATAAATTAAGGGGTCAAATATTACTGGCTGTTCTATGTAACAGGAGAAAGCAGTTCCTTATTTCATTTGAAATTGTGTTGAAAGCAGCTTGGAAAAAATTAAAAAGAAAAGTTTTGTATCTTACAATGTTATTGGAAATAGTTTGCATAGAATATTCACATAGCATACATGCTTACTACCAAAACATCCCAAACTCTAAAACAGGATTACCAAACCAAACAAACAAAAATACAAACAAAAAAGCAAAATCCAAAGAGGACTGGGGGGCAAGGGTGCAATAAAACACCAAAGTCCTGGATCTTGCTCTAGAGAATCTTGATATCCACACATTTTACTGAGGGGTCAAAGATCCCCAGTATTATAAACCTAGAGTGCCATAGATAGTGTGTTCAGCCAAGCCAGTTTCTGTTTTCCTGGCTTTCTCTTCTGCTGTTTTAAAGACCATGCATGGAGTGTTTATGAAGAACATGACTAATTACTAATTTGAAGTTAAAGAACAGATTCCCAGTACATTTTATCTTTGGCCAAAGCTTGGAACATCTCAAAAATGGTCTTACAAACCCATGCCCTACCCTAGAGATTATGTAATATGCATCTGTGCAAACCTTTAACAAGGTTTCAGAGTCAGGAGACTATAGAGACTGAATCAAATTTCTCTGCATTCTCCCTGGGGTCAGTGACAAATCAGCAGCTGTTTGTTTCCATCGATATAGTCCGTCTGCTGCTGATGCAACAAAAAGACAAGTTTGAATTCTTGTGACTCAGCTCAGGCGAGACAGTGGGGTGGGTGGGTGACTGGGTTTACAGATTTTAGACCAGGTGTGTTGTTGTCAGATAAGCAGAATGGAAAATGCTGATGCTTAATTGCTGTGTACTTGCATTGAGAGGAATCACACAGTAAAAAGAGGAACAAAAGAATACAAGGTAAGTAATTCTGTTTAAAATTGTTGTATAGTATAGCAACTTTGTCTTGAGGTTAGAAAGTTTGTAAGATTTAGATTTGTAGATTTGTGCTTTCTTATGAAAACCTTCTTTTAGCTACTGCAGCAACTATTTTTATACCATTTTCTGCAATGTGGTTGTATTTCTAAAAGCTGTCCAGGTAAAGACTAATGCAGTAAAAATTTTCACTGGTGATGGTAATGAGACTCATTGATATCTCCTCTTTCTTCTGTAGGAAGTGAAACAGTGGGAGCTTTTCAAAAACCCAGTTTAGTCTTCCAATTCTCAAGGGCCACCTCCAGCTTCAATAATTTATATTAATGTAAAGAGTAGCCTGTTGGAGTCAAAGTACTTTACTCTCCATTCTTTTCCCTGTCCTTTGAGCAGCTGCCTGCTGGGAGCTGTCAGGAGGGGTCCTTGTTCCCTGAGACTCTTCTCTGACAGTGACCTTTATGCACAGAGAGCCCAAATTGATTCTAGTAATACTAAAATACTCCAACAAAGGAAATAATATTATTAATAGTCTTCTGCTGATATTTATCATAGCTCAGATGGCTGGGATACATTAGAAAGATGATGCACACAATGCATTTCTTAAATATGCCATTTCATGTTACAAGTATCTTAGTGCAAAGGTTTGTGTTTTAGAAACAACCTCCTCTATAAAGCCAGACTAAAGCCTCTTGAACTAGATGATTTCAAAGACTTGAAATGAGAACTTCAATGAGCTTCAGATCATATTATGAATTTCACCCTTCTTTCCACTGTTGACTAATATTTGGTCTACATGCAGGTCTACATGCGGGTCTACAAGCCATAGGTTTTTAAATATTTGTTTATAAACCAGAGGCATTTCTGGCTTGACTAGATCACTCTCCTTGTCATTTAAAAATCTAACAAAGTTAAAAAATTTATAAAGGAAGATCTTTTTTTTTAAGTAATTAAGTATTTTAAAAACTTAGAAGGCAATTGCATAGGTCATCTCCACATTGAACTGATTGGCTTGGTAAAGTATTTCCTATGTCTGCCATAAATTATGTCTTTGATCATATTTCCAGTTTAAAAAAACTGCATAATTTTGTGGGGTAAAAAACCAAAACTTAATAGTGAGTCGAAGACTGAGCAGTTCTGAATACAAATGCTGCTGACATATAGCTCAGTTTTAACTGACTCACACTGTCCAAGATCTACTACAAAAAAGACAGTTTGCCCAGATCTAAAAAATAAAGACAATAGAAGTTCAAATATATCTCTTAAATTAACAGCCAGTGTATTTTTGAACTGTTATAATTGTGTGTTCACATTAGTATTTGCCCCATAATGTTCAGGAAATAGCATTCATAACTTGCTTTAGCTTTAAAATGATCTCACAAATACGTGATTTCACACAGGCTGTGTTTTGGCAGCCTTGTCTCAAGGTGACAAAGACACAGATAACAGAAGCAGCACTCTCATCTGAAAGAAATGTTTTTTATTTCACCATATAGAGGTGGAAGAACTCAATGTTACTTAGATGCTATGTGAACACTTAAGATAAATGAAAAAAAATATTTTTAAATACTTAGCTTTATGTGGCATGTATAGGTGTGGTGCAATCTGTATTTCCAATTTGTTTCCTTATTAATATCAGTGCTCATCCAAGTTCCAGTGCCTGAATGAGTATCCTGAACATGGTACTGACAATACATTTCCTTTTCCCTATCCCTTTGAGAAACCTCATGACCCATATGGTGGATAAGAAAGCTATCTATTACACAATAATCCATGGTCTAACCTTCCACATTTTTTGAAATGTAGGTATATCTCAAAGGCATTTCAACACCCATCCTTTTTTTTAAAAAAAACTTTCACAACAAAATCTAAAACGGCAACTAAGTAAACACAATAATAGACATCTTTTCACTCTTCCTTCAAAGCAACAGCCCCTCCACAAGCAGAAAGTCTGACTACAGGGTGAGCTGAAACCTGGGATGATATTTACTCAGCCATACCTAGTGAACCTGGAAGGGACATTCTAAAATTCAGTCTCTGACACTTAAAAGATTGACCCTGGGTTATTTTTGAGGATGATCAACAATGTGCTGCTTGAGTCAGCTCTGTGTTGTTGCAGCAATGAAGGCTAAACTCTATTACCAAGTTATTTGCAGTCATTCAAGTAAAGTGGCCACGTCCCTCATGTTGGTGCTTGTGAGACTTCATCTGGAGAAAGATGTCCAGTTTTGGGCCCCCAATACATGAAAGATGTTGACATGCTAGAACAAGTCCAGAGGATGGTCACCAAAATGATAAAGAGGATGAAGCACATGAGGTGTATGAAAGGCTGATAGAAGGAAAGGTGGAGCCAGGCTCCTCTGAAAGATGCAAAACAAAAGGGCATGAGATATAATAATTGATATTTCACTTAAATACTGTAAAAACCATTTTTGATCCTTTTATAGTAACAAGGGTCAAGCCCATTGAGAGACTGCCCAGGGAAGCTGGGAGAGGATTCTTCTCTGATGATATTTAAAACTTGACACCGTATTACCCTCAGTAACATGATCTAAATTCAAAGTCAGATCTAAATCTAACAGTGGCCCTGCTTTGAGCAGGGAGTCAAACCAGGTGACCTCCATAGGTCTTTTTAAATCTAAGCTATTTTATGATTCCGGTAAAAACCTGCATGCTTCCCAACTTCATAATCTTTCCCTACCAGCACACTCAAACCTTTCTTCTCTGTTAAGTTACAAAAGAGCTCTTTGTTTCCTATGCCAATAATTCATAGCAATCAAAAGTTTTGAATTTTGTCTCTCTAAAAAAAGATCCCCAAATTACTTTCTTTACTATCTATGGATTTACTAAAGTATATACAAATTTGAAATTCTCAGTCATCATGTCAATGAAAAGGTCTACAAGCTATATTCAATTTGTTACCAGATACTCCCTTTGATTCCAGACAAACCAGCTACCCAGGCTGCCTTTTTGACCTAATTATATGCTCTAAAATCCAGAGTGCATCTTTTTCTAAAGCACACTTGATGCGATATGGATTTATTATCCGCTCCACATACAGAACAGCAGGAAATCAATGGGCACACAACTTATTCATCTTCCAAGAGCTGATAATAAAAAAGTAAAAGTCAAAGTACTGACCGTACATTCATATTTACTCTCCAAAATGTGGTATGTACAGTGTGGAAGATTAATAGAAGGGGAATGAAAGTTGTTTGTGAATTTTGAAGGCAAATCATCTGCTAATATAAATTATTTAAACATTCTCAAAGTCAATAGAGCTATGAAACTTTACAGCAGCTACAAACCTGTCCCTTACAAGTCTTAATCTTCCACATTCTAGTTAGATTTTGAATCAAAAAGACTTTAATAATCTCCTTTAGAGCTCAGCCAAAGCTCACCAAGGTCAACGAAAATGTTCCCAGCAAAGGCAAGGGAATTTTGATCACAACTATTACATTTTAAGTTGTTTGTATTGCAATGTCTATTTTAGTCCTGTCAAAATGACTTTATTTATTTTGGGGAAAAAACTGAGAAACTCTGGGATATGCAGAGAGATTATTTGAATATATATTAATGAAATAAACTAATGTTAAGGTTGCTTCAAATGCATTTGCAATCCAAAAAAGGAAATGCCATTATTCAAGTTTGATACCTTCTGAACACCATTTTCATGAGAGACACCTCCTTTTCCACTTTTGGCTACATTATGCTAATCTCTCATTCTTTCTCTCTCCCCTCACTCAATTTTTAAGGTTTACACACACACACACTTCGAGCTCAGTTTGTTCAATGAAGTTCTGATGGATATATCAGAAAACTACTTTGTTGGTGGCTGAGAGGCAGTTCAAGTGTTTCACTCGAAGCAGTGTTTCAGAGAGGGATAAAATGTTCTGTTACATAAACCAGAATATTTTGTAGATGTATAATGGAAGAAACACATCATCAAAAAATCTGTGTCTCCTTTGACTTGCCACAGCAGACAGGTCTAAAAACCTATCTCACTCTTTTATTTGTTTCCTTAGAGAGTCAAACTTGAACAGCTTCCCACATAGCCATAGGAGAAGAAAAAATTGGATTGGCAAAGAGGGAGTGTTTTGGGGGTTGGGTTTGGTGGTTGTTTTTTTTTTTTTTTTTCCAAGACAAATTACCCTTTTGATGGTATTTTAAAATGTTAAGTAATAGAACTACCACATTTGGGTATGAAGCCACATAGAAGCTGCTCAAGCAAACCTTTATTTCTTACTAGAACATAAACATTTGACACTAATTTCAGATTAAATAGCTGAGTCATGAAAGAATTGGAATTAGTGCTCAATTGGTGCTGTGCTGATATGTAACTGTTACGAGAATGATAGGCACTTAAAACAGCATGACGTGAAACCCAACACTTATTTTAAAAACATACTTTTGTTATCCAGTTTTGTATCATTATTCATACTATTAGCAAATTTTACATAAATTAAGGCATTTTTAAAACTTCAAAACAGCTTTTGAACACTCCTCTGTTAGAACGAATCTCATATGGAAGCAGCAATTTTGTCTTACAATGGCTTTAGATATTGGAATGATTTCAAAGTTGTTTTTTCTAAAAAAGTCTTTTTTAGGCATAATTCAAAAAGAACATTTGAGACTTTAAATTTCAATGGGACAGTTCTCAAGGGCTAATGTCTGCAGTATTGAGGTCACAGTTTATTAGTCCCTGATGTAGAGCTGTGAAAGAAGTCTTTTGGCTGCTATACTTCTTCCTGCTAGTAAAATTCCACAGCAAGAGATAATAGGCATCTTTTTTATCATTATTAACATTTTTAGCCATTTGTGTTTCTGTCTTATTGCACCACAGTCTTGAATTATGATACAATCTGCAATGAACACCTATTTTCATATATATTATTGGACTCCTTGCTCTAGTGTTGATAAGTATTTAAATTATCAAATTAATTAAAATAATCAAATTAAATTAATTTTAAAGTACTCATTCAGGATATCTGTGAAAAAGAAGGAAGCAGCAGCTTTAGCTTTTTTTAAAATTATTTTTTCATTTAAAATTTTCAGGTAGCGTGCAGATTCTTCAGGTATAATTTCAGGTAGACTTTTTTTATGGGGAATCTTGTAGGGACATTTGATCCAGTCTGATGTCAGTATTCGGTACTGCCAGTGGAACAAGAGGTTCATTTCAAGTGACTTGATCTTTTTGTTGGAGAGTGATCTTTTATAGGAGAGTTCGATATCCTGAGTTTGTAGGGATTGAGCTGTGGTTATAATGGTTTTCTTTTTCAGCAGATTAGGACAGATTGAGATAGATCCCCTTTAAAAGGCTTTAAATTCAGTTTTCTCTGCTTGAAGAACAATAAAAATGGGAAGATGATGCTGAGTGACTGGTGTTTCAGTGGATAATATTTTAGGTTTAAAAATGAGCAAAAAAGAAATCTCTGTGTTTTCCAGTTGTGGCAAAGCCTGCCTCGTGAAGGAGCACAGCAACAAACAGAGTTACAGGTCTGATTTGTACACATTGATCCAGAGAAAGATTTGAATCCGACTATTAAAACTAATGCCAGCTGTCTGCAGCACCCCTGGGACATATATGCCAGATGGAGTTTGCCAGAGCAGTATAACCATGTCCCTTCCCTGCCAATATGTTCCTTTACACCAGTGGGACTTGGGGAAAGCACTTGAGCTAACTATGACACAGGGGAACTCCTTGGCTAAGGTTTTCTGCTTTCTTTGTCCAGAAGACGCAGTGGAAAAACAAGAGAGGAAAAATAACCACCAAACAGTGACTCCATCTTCTCAGTTATTATAGCTGTTCAGTATGTTTCCTCTGTGTTGTTTGTTTTGCCATTATGGGCTCGGTACCACAGCCTGTTATTTGATTGCTGCTTAAATCCTTTACAAGTGATTTTTCTGAGGATGGTTTTCTGAATTCCAAAATGGTTGCACTTGAATTGAACTTGATTTCCAATTCATCAGGCAGTGGGTTGTATAAATCCACTGCTAAATATGACCATTCTCTACTCATTTCCACTTGCATGAACTGCATTTGTTCCCTTTTAAAGGTAGTGGAGCTCTCCTGAAGGCTGAAGAGCCAGGCACATCCAAGTCTGTTTAATCTCTTAAGCAGTGCTGGGCTAGGACCATACTGGTGGTCATTTCATCTGATTTAATAGTCAGCTGTTAACACAGACCTAAATCAGTGGTTAAAATGCTTCAGACGAGCTCTTTTCTACTCTGTCCTTCTGGGACCTTGGCTTTCCCTATTTCTAGAAGGGTTTTTATAAGTTTGTAGCTATTTAAAAAACACAGATGTTGTTTCTTCTCTTCTCTGTCACTGGTGCATGGAAAGTAGAAATCTAACAGTGAGTTATTATGCTAAAAAATTCTGCTGTCTGCTTCTCAGGTGCACATCACAAAAAGACTAATTTTATATGGATTTTCCTGTTTGTTATCAGAGGCAAAATAAGACTCTGATATTCAGGTATATAAGTGTTTGGGTGTTTTTTATTTTCTTTTCTCTTCTTCATTGTGTACAGGGAGAAAGAAGGGTAGTTGCAATACTTTACAGCTATCAAAAAAGATATGTTATGGTGCCCTGATTGGAAGTCAGGATTACTTTTGAACAGGAAATTTATGTGGCTTGGGAATTAACTGTACCACAGGTGACATGATGCTTTGTACTGTACTGTACAATACAGAGCATCATGTCACTAGTTAACATCACTAGCCATTTTCACATCACTTAGGACATCCGTGGTGCACAGTCAAAACTGTTTTTACGTTTCCCTTAAATTTGTGTTGCTGTTTTCTCACCTAGTTTTTAAATATATATGTTTACAATACACATCTGTGTTCTCCGTGTTTTGTTGTTTTTTGGGGTTTTTTTCCATTTTCTGGGGCCCTCCAGAAACTATCCCAGAAAATCAGGAGCTGTTTATAGCACACCTGTGCATGTGTGCTGAAAGCTGTAAGAACAGCTTCTAACAGGTATGTTTTTGCAGGAGGTTAGAACACCAGACAGCAATGAATTTCCAGTGAGTCTGTCCAACAGCAGAACTGTTGCCTGGTGAGCCTGCCTTTGCCCTGTGTTACTGTCAGCAGGGTTGGAAACCATGAAGAATGGGGGACTCTGTGAGGAGATGTCCCCACTGCTCCATTCATGGTGAAAACAAAACTAGGAGCTACTGGCTCAGAGCAGTACGCAGGCAGAGCTTCAAAGCTTCCTGGAGATCCGCAGTTTGACCTCCACACCCACTGACCTCCAAGTAGTAAGGAATGCTCATAGGTGGTGTATTTGTGTGTTTACCTGCTCCTGAGCATTTTTCTATTGGTATGAAAGGCTCTACTGAAGTTCTACTCTCTCAGAATTACCCCAGCTGCTGTTTCAAGGCACGAGGCTGCCTAACACCCTCACTCCCTGCTGCAGGCTCCTTTGAGCTGATTAGTCATTAGTGCGAGCACTGTTCAGTTACACAGCTAGTGTCTCTCACCCCAGCACAATGAAATTTCCTTCCTTCTTGTAAAGGAAAATGAATAATCCCAGTGTCAAATACTACAGTCTATCGTGCTGAGCAAATTTTCTGACTGTTGTTTTTTTGCCTTCCCTGCCTTCCTAGTCCCTGAATGGTAAGCTACTGGTGAGCGATCTGGACTGTCTGGCTCTCTGCAGGCTATTTCCTTTTGCTTCACTTTTCATTTTGAAAAATATGCAAACTTCCATCTGTTTCTTGAATACAATCCTTCTGAGATCTATGTATGCATGAGCTTTTTGTGCTGAAGAGGCAGGTTTCTTAGGACTGTATCATTTTACGTGAATGCATTTTGACATTGGTTTTCTGCTTTCACATACTCAACCTACCTGCATATCGTGTTTTAGGTGCCACTCAGAGTAATCATTAAACTTCTATAGTGCTTGCAGTGCAATTGGGCACCAATGTTAAGTACAAGCAATGGCAAAGCTGATCAACAGTAAAATCTCAGGTTTCTGTTTTTAGCCAGGGTGTATGTGCTTCTGCTCTACAGCAGATGTTTCTGCCTTTGAGGCAATTTCAATGCTGAGCTATTTTAAAGACAGATTATTCTACATGAACAAGTAAATTCATAATTAATTCTGCTTTCAACTTCTAAAGATTTTTTTTTTTTTTTTGCCACTGAGAGAAAAAAGGGAACTGCCTGAAACAAAAGCTCTGAGAATTTATATAATTCTTGTTCCATCAGATGATGTTCCAGTGATAAAGGATAATTCGTTCTGACCAGAGATGGCTTTGATTCATACCTAACACTGAGAGGTAGGATGTGAGTCAGATAACTAAAGGCTGTCATTATATAACTGAAGAGATGCATGTAAACCAGAGCCCATTAGAGCACATTGCTTCAGAATTTTTACCTCTCTCTAAGACAGGTGATGTTGAAAGCACCTTTTTTTGCTTCCTGTCTTGCCATACAAACTGTATTAATTAAACCTGGGACAAAATTAGTTTAGTTTAAAGACCCCAACTATGTAACCTGTTCTCAGAATTGTCTGCCAATTTTACTGCAGTTTCTGAGTACCTTCTTTAGGGTAAGAGAGGTCATTTTGCTGAACAAAAAATAAATATTGTTAGAATTGCTTATTTATAATGTTTATTTATAATGCTTATTTATTTATAATAGTTTTATTTATAATGTTTATTTGTTTACATACTATTGTGTGCACTGGTATGTTTTCTGGAGGAATATTTTTATGTCTTCTTCTGATGTAAATGCAAGGTGCTGTGGTGATTTATGATGGCACTTTCTTTTTCTGGCATCCTGGAAGGAATTTGGGGGAAATTGGAATTACAAAAGTTGTTTTCAGTGGTGTGTCCTTGCTGCAAAATAAGAGAGGTGTTGTTCCAAATAAAACTCTCTAGCTTTTAGGCAGTCCTATTTAGTCACCCAGATAGCAAAGGCTTAAACATCAGTAAAATTGAATGTTTCAGTGGATATTATTTTAGGTTTAGGCAAAAATGGATAGAAAAAGCCATAAAGGAAAGTGCAGACTGAACTGCTCTTTCAGCAAAAACTGCTGAGATTCATCAGTGCCAGGTGAGCTGAGATGTCTCTATGGCTCTGTTCAGGGCTGTATACCAGGAGTGGTACAGCTGCCCTGGAACAGCACAGGGAGATGTGGGGCCAGTTGCCCTCTGCATCCTGCCCTAGTGACTCAACCACATCTCTGTCCCAGAGGATGTGACCCATAGGTCTTAGCTCACGTATCTGAGTGAAGCAGAAGAACACTACACAAATATTCCTTTGATGTGAGATGCTCTGTTCACATTCTTACAACTCTTGCAGCTTTGATTTTACCTTTTTCTTTACCTCTTCATGGGCTGTGGTTTTTGTGAATGTTTTCTTTATGTGTGTGTCTGTGTGTGTGTGTTTTCAAAATGATGTCTTTATATTTGCTTTCTTTTCAAGGGTTGTTGATGTAGTGTTTTGGAAAAAATATTATAATATAAAAGTTATCAGAAAAAAATTAATTTGGAGAGTGTGGCCTTGTGGATACAACTCTGAATGGGGTAAAGTAAGTTTTGAGTCCAGGAATAGCTTCTTTTTTTCATCATATTGATGGAAGCCCCTGGTGCTGTACAGTGTTAGCAATCAACCCTTAGAGAAGAAAGGAAAAATTATTAATTCTGACAGTAGAAGCAGTGGCTCTGAATGGCCTTATGGATTTCAGTTTCTTTTTCTCATTCCAGTGTGTATGTTAATAGAGCATATTCTTGAGAATTTCTGTTTTGAAGTTCATATGCGGCTTCAGACAATATAGCAACACTTTCCAAACACCTCTCTCTTGCTAAAAGTTTCTTTGGTTAATATAATATTTAATGTTTTATAGTCTTCTGAAATTTCTATCTTCCATAAGGGAGGCAAAGTGTGGGACATCATCTTCCATAAATACCAAGGCAATGTTGGCCCTAACAGTCAAAAAAATTATATCAATTAATTTAAGACACAACATTGGAATTTTGGTGCCTCCTGAGCACTGCTCATCTTGTAGAATAGAAATTAACATATGAGAGAAAGATAGGGGATGGTGGAATGAAGAAGCAGGATTGGTTTTGGAAAACAAAAACTGTGTGTCTCTTGGCTAAAACAGGAAGTGACAATCAACCATATTTTATTAAATATACATGGAAGAGAACAACATGCAAATGCTATGTTCACATAACCCCAGGTCAACCAATGACTCAGTGTCAAAGACTGTTTTTCATTTAAAAAACTGGTATTTCAGACACAGGCTACTTCCTGGAGGCACCCATTCATGCAAATTAAACTTGTAGATCAAAATGAATGGATTTTAGTCCTTAACAGGAGAGAAAGATGAAAAAAATGTGTGGAAATAGCAGGTTCCTTCACTTTCCCTCCTCTTGTAAGAAGCAGCTTTTGCTTTCAGTTGACTTTATTAATTTCGTGTTGAACTAAGTATACTGTCAATTTTTTTGTCCAGATTGCTCAAAACAGTATTTGGCCAAGCTGACAGCAATTACAAAAGCCTTTATTTGAGCCCAAATTATCTTTTCATGGCTGCTCAAGTGTCTCAGAGAATATGAAACAAAACTGAATAGGTTGCATTTTTACAACTATAAATGAACCTTCTTTCTATGTATAGAAACCGTCAAAAATGGTAAAAACAGTACAAAAAAATCTCTTGCCTATTTAATATTTCTTAACATTGCCAGATACCATCAGCTTTTGACAATCATTCATGTTATGTCAGTTTTAATACTGTTGAACATGGTACATATTTCCCTTGGCTTTAACTGACATTTACTATTTATGTGAAGTGAGTTTTCTTTAATATAAATGAAGGCTACTTTTTCCTTATATACTCTGTAGCTTTTTTTCCAGATACATGCTATACTGTAACATTGATTAATTTTATTTCTTAACTTGTTCACTAATTACTTCTGAACAACTTGAATAAATTAATAAGTCGCTGAGTTGTGTTTTAGCTTAGTAGAATCTAAATTAGCTTGTACAAAAGACAGACCAAGTCCCAATTCCAGAAAGCGTTTATTTTTCAAGCCTTAAATCCTACTTGTCTCTTATTCACTCCCGCTCTCTTCTTTACACCAGATATCAACTCAATTTAGCAAAATATATAAGCATGTGCTTAATCTTTGCTGTTCAAAAATCACAATGTAAAAAATAAGTCAAAACAAGCCAACAACGTTTGCACTTGTTTCTATTTGCCTTCTGGTTTTATATCGTCTGATAATATTTTCAAAATTTAGCACAGCTATTGAGGCCAGGAATAAGCCTAACAATTATAACTCAACAATTAGGTAAAAAAAAAAAATTCAAAAAAAAACCCCAACCTCCTCGAAGCTAGTTATTTAAGAAAAGCACATTAGGACACTCACAAAAAGTTATGAGCACTCTCAACATTGAGTTGTCTCGAACAAACTACTTAATGCTCAATTATGGATTACATCTAATGGCAAAATGAGTAAGCAAATGTTTTAAAAGGCTACTTCTGCCAGGCTAGTTTTTTTTTCCCTAGGCTTCTCTTAGGCTGAATATGAATCAGCCCTGCCCCAGAAACTACATAACTATGTCTGTGTATTCCTAATTTGCTCTGCTATGTCTCACTTACTGTCTGCCTGGTTTGGAAGGGTCAGGCCTCTCTCAGAATGCCTTAACAGAAGACTTTTGTGTTTTGTGTACTTCAACTGGAACTTTTTGCGTTTCAGATTTCTTTCTTATTCTTTTAAAGATGTAAATTTTTTCATTACAATCTGTACTCTCTACTATGGTGGATATCTTTACAGCAGTGACTGCTTTGAATTGACTTCATTTTCACTAGACTGTGGGTAACAATTCACTATTCTGAGGAGTCTCACTAACAGTTAATATTTTATAAATACTTGGCCATTAAGTATTGCAGCATGCTATTTTAAAAACAGCTCTTTTTCTATCATTCTTATGGCAGAAAAGGGAGAATAAAAGGTAATTGTGTGATGCTTCACAAATCTGTGTTTTAAGTAATTAAAAATTGGGATGATGCTCTCATTGTGAATCTTCTTAGTGATTACAATTGATAATAAAAATACACAAAGAAATTGAATTTATTATTCGACATTCTCTTGCATATCCTGGTTTTGTTTGGTTTTTTTTTTCAATTGTTTAAATAATAGTTTCGTTTTTTCTTTTATTTTTTTTATTTATTTCTTTTTCATCTCCCAGTTAATTACCTTTATACTGATCAAAGCAACTTGTGAGTCTTGAGTTACAAGTACTAAACTAGAGAGTTTGCTTCTCACAGTTCCCATCCTTCTCTTATTATGGTCTATTAATGTTACCACATACTTGAAAGTGCTTGTGAGGCTGAGACTTACTTTTGAACAGAAGCTGTGGGAAATATTAGAAAGACTGACCATGAACAATTAAGTTATTCTACCAGCATAAGCTGTAATCCAATTGCTACTGTACATTGCTCACAGTCTTCAGGAGTCTGCACATAAGCTAAGTATTTAAAAGTCAGATTTCAGGAAAGGGCTTCTGCCAGTTTCCTCCATCTTAGTGCTGCCTAAGGGTGGGATTTGTTTGATCTAACTCCAGCTGTCAGAAAATTAGGTGCTTAAAAGATATCAGTCACCTATTCTGGCACAAAGGAGACAGATTTAGATGCACAGAGATTTATCAGCAGGCTCCATAGCTGGTGGCATATACGGGCAGTCAAAGTAGCTTTTCAGCAAAGATAAAAACAGGAGAGAGAGGAAAGGGAAAATGAAAAGTCTCCTTGGTGGCCATCAAGGCAGGGAGAAGTGACAAGATCCACAGCTGAGCACCTTCAGGTCCTGCTTCCATCAGCATCAGGTGTTTTACCAGCACACGTGCACACAAACTTCAGTAGTACCTGTACAGATGTCCTCAAGAAATGCTCAAGCTGTCAGCTTTTCTGAGCACAATGATGTTAGGTGCTGATGGAAGCACATTTTGGGAGCAGGTGCTGCAACCAATTAAGCTGTCTGCATGCATGCCGTTTGGTCCACTGAGTAACCAAAATGTTGGGAAAGGATGGAAGAAGGGTGACTCTCACAATGGTGGTGGTCATTCCCACAAGAACAAGAAAATATTGTCATAAGAAAATGCAAAAACACTTCTGTTGTGACTTCAATGAGAGAATTGAGCTGCAAGTGAAAGACAGGCTGTAGAATTGCAAGTAGAAAGCCCTTTGTGATAGAAAACACAAAGACATTGTGCAACACTAGCTTGGGAATGGATGGATCACCCCAGGGAAATGTGTGTCTCCACTGGCTGCAGAGAGATTCCTATTGAAGTTTGTTGTTTAACTTTTTGTTAATATGAGTTGAATCCTACTCTATATATACACATCTGACAGAATGATACTTTTAATGTGAAGTTCTTTATTTGCCTTCAGGAATCCTCACAGGCCATGCTCTTGGTAATACTATCTTTTTCTTGGTTATACTTATATCTATCTTTAGCTCAGCAGCTTTTAGTAGAATACTTTTATTTATATCAAAATGACATATTCTCTAAGGAACTGACACTCTTCTAAAATGATCTGAGAAAATGGTCTTGTTCACACTCAGCAGTTGCAGCACTTCAACTGTGCTAGGAAGCCAAAAAAGTCCAGTATGCAATAACCGAAAATTATGCCTAAATATTTCAGCAGTTCATGTTGTTATGTCATCAGTTATATCTAGCTTATTCTGGCTTATTCCCATTGGGTTTAATGAACTGCATAGAGTGGTAGTACTTGAGACCCATTAGCAGCTGGAGATGTAAAACAATTTTAGTAGAAGGAATCCCTTCCATCACAGAAATAGTTACACAGGCACAATACGTCATGTAGAGCAAGGCTAAGAAACCATTGTACAATGATTTACTGACTACAGCGATGGTTTTTTATTCTCTTTTCTGCTTTCTACCACCTGCTGTATCCAGTTTTTAAGTTAGATTCCTCTTTTGACAGAGCATCATTCATGCAGATCACTGTCCTGTTAAGGTTATTATGATATATTTCCTTTGTGTGACTCCCTCTGTGAAGATCAGGCCCTTCACCCAAGTCTACAAGGTTGAACTGCCTGCTGTTCTGGCTATGATCTCTAGTTCAGGAGTGAAAGGACTAGTAGGAGTAAAACTAGTCCCCAGGCTCTTTAACACAAAGTACTTTGAGTACAGTGAAGTGGCTTACCTGATCCCAGCTCTTGTACTGCTCATCTGTGCTTCATTCAAAGTGGCCACTCTCATCTTTTGATGGGTGCATTAACCTGTATTTTATGCCATCCATCAAAAACCTACAAACACACAGATGCAGTTTCACCCAGGAGTTAAACTCTGACACTCAGATTGACATAATCAGTGATCCAAATATCAATCGTGGGATTCAGTGGCAGCTTCTCTTCCTGAGGAGCATAGATGCTATTTCTATCAACAGTGAGAGGTGTTTGATGACCAGCACTCATCAAATCAGTGTCTGGCTGGTTTGCCTGAAACGTGTAGATAGTACCTTCATCGGTCATGTAGTAGCACCTTTTAAAACATTTTTGTTAAATAGGTATCAGTTTTGCAGGTATATGCATTTAACAGAGTAATAATTTCTGACAGCTTAACTAAGTTTGAAAGCGTCAAGCACTGGCACTCAGATAATGACACTGGCAGGAATGTTTTTACTGCATTAGATGCCAATTAAATTACTGATTTCATAATTATAAATCAGCATGTTACAGTGGATAATTAATGTTGTCACACTCAAGCTGAGATACTTTATATAAGCATAACCCTTTCCTCTGTTGATTTGCTTATTCAGGAAACAGAAAATATTGCATATAATTTTTTAATATTTGAATACATATCTTTTAGAATTCCTGCGCCTGCCTGCAGCCATAGCAGCATTCTGTGCTATACAATGATTCAATTTAATGAGTGTGGACAGAGTACAGAATGGACACAATGACCTCCAGGAAGAGAATTTCATATAAAATTAAGACCAGCTTGGTGGACAAAAGAAGAAAAACAAAGCACTTAAAAATAATTGCCAGATATAGCATTTTACTTGTTAAAAACCTGTTTAAAAAGAAGTTGTTTGGAAACTCACAGCAACAAGGATTTGGTGCAAGTTTGTTTGCTAGTGTGGACTTGCTCTAAATTATAAAAGAGGTCGTGGAGAGGTAGCACTACAATAAGATCTTCAGTTCTATAACAAAACAATATTCCAAATCTTTTAGGCTCTTTAAATTTAGTTGTGGTCAAAGTGATTAATTTTAAGTGATAAGTCACAGTAATAAATGTATAGAGAACCTGACCAAAAAACATAGGAGAAACTATAGAGTAAAACACTATTGATCATCTTTGAGAAGAAAACAGGATCTGATTTTTTCTTTTTCTCAAAAAAAGGAAAAAACAGTGATAGTTGACCATGTATCAGCATATTAATTCTACTTTTAACCATGGATGTGTTCTACTGATTTGTGCTCTTATCTTCAGGGAGTTTAAAATCACAGCTCCCTTTATCAGGAGAGCAAGGCAGACTACTGCAACATTTTCCAGCTCTCTCTTCCAACTGGACCACACTGAAACCAGGAATACAAGACACCTATTTCTGCTTTAAAATGGAAAACACTGTTGCTATTAACCAGACATGGGGTTTCAGCTTCTGCTTTCAGAACTCTTTGTGCTTCTGTTGTATTGAAAAGAGATCACAGCTGCTTTCAGAATGGTCACAAAAAAGGGTAGCCCTGACACAGGCCTATCCTTACACGCACATTCTGATTTGTAAGCAGATCAGGCAGGCATGGGAGAAAAATATAATCAGAAGTTGCTTTATGATTTTCTTCACCATCTGCAGGTTCTAATGCCATCACTTTGCAGCATACCTACCAAGCGCTTTCCTTTCCCAGTTGTTTGATTTCTTTAGTTTTCTTTCTTTACCAAGTCACAAAATTCTGGTCATAGAGTAGAACTGCATTCCTGATTGCTCTATAGGATCTTGTACCCTGGAAACATTAGGTTTGATTGTGGAGACAGGAGACTCAGTGTACACGGCAGTGGAGAGTGGCACCTGCTGACCCAAACATTCATATTTACACTGAAAAGTATCAAAGGAAATTTTATGCTGTTATAGATCTAAAAAACCATTATATAGATCTAAAAAAACCATTATTTTCTCAGTTTATGGCTTTCTGATAAAAGTATATGAATTCAAAGAAGTTAACATTGAAAACTAGTCTATTTTAATCTAATTCTTCAGCATTAAAGTAGAGACAATGTTATATTGTTGTTAAATGCCTTTATCTTATTGTAGAAAGATATTTGTGATGCTTTTAGGAGTAGACAGGAATGATACAATTACTGATTAATCCAGGTTTTCTACATACATAAATAGTCTCTGTTTTTTACATCAATACAGTTTTCAAACATTTACTTGAAAGAATTAGGCATGGGTTGGGTTTTTTGTGTCATTAGTACTTTTGTAGTCCACAACTTTTAAAATCGAAAGCTAAACCTAGTTTTGATTATGGAGACAAGAGCAACACTCTCTTTATAAATATGTATATAGGCCCGAAGTTAATCAGTTCACTGTTCTGGAATTAGCTGACTTGTTTGCCTTGGTGTGTCGCCAATTAGCAGGAACCCAGGGATACTGTCAGTTGACAGCTGGAAAGAGATCCCAGGTTCGGCAGCATAAGGTTTAGTGTGTCGTACAAAACCCCGAGCTCATGGTATTAATGCTTTAATGTTGCTTATTAGAACCTTTGTCAGCAATCTGTCTGCCACTTTCTAATGAGCAAAACCTACCTCTAGAACCCTGCAAGGAGCTGATTTCCTCAACATAATGCTCTTCTGATGTTTGAAAAAGCAGCTTTTTCAAACTTGGTATTACTAAAAGGAGCTAGTGAGTAGAAAAATAAAACAAGAAAAATCACAACATATAAACAGAATGGGGGAAGAAGAGTGAAGGCCAGGAAATTGTATAATTCAGAATTGTTTCCAAATAGAACACCTTCAGAAGATAATTAGGTGTTTGTTCATGGAACTCTAGCTTTAAAATAAAAATACTTTAAGGACTAAATGTTTATTATTATTATTTAATGGGGTCCAACAAATAGTTGGATTCAAATAATTTTTCAATAAATGATTGTGAATAGTTGATTTTTTTCTAGCATAGAATACACATGCACAAATACGGTCTACTGACATAACAGATACAATATAGAAAAATAGTTTACTTCTTTTAAGATTTAGAATAAATCATAGTTATTTTCTAAGTCTGTTTACTCTTGAAAAGCTGGATAAATTAAACACAATCATCCAACACACTAAGATCAGAAAGTTAAGTCCCACTGTAGTGAGCAACGTTGAAGTTATTTATTTTATATCTTTAACTTCATTCTTCTCCAGAAAAGAATATATTCTGGAGACTATATGCTATATATCCTTATAAATAGAGAGAGAGAGATAATGCAATTCTCCTTACATTTCACATATGATCTGTGAGAGCAGTACTGATGTTGCATTCTCCTGAAGTCCCTGCCACAACTTGGGAATGAGCAGCCAGTCAAAATCTATGGCACAGGATGTGTCTGGAGTCATAAGAGCTCTGTGAGAATTACACACAAACAAGTCAAGATTAGTATTGATCTATTTTTGCATTATTTACAGTTACCCTTGAGTCCATATGCATGGTTTTGATGGAGCTTAGCTGCATTAGGATTCAAGCTAAATATCACATTAGAAGCCCCCCCAGGGAGAAAAGCTTTCTGAGTAGAGTATAATGGAAAACACATATCTGCAGAGTGCTAAAGATGACTACATAACCTCCTGTGCTGGCTGCTACAGAGATTAACACATGACTGTGCAAAGTAATACATATTTGTTGATAAAGTAGAAGTAATACATGTAGCTAAGGGACTAAAATTAAAATTGCCACATTTCTTCCTTTCTTTGGAGAAGTTCCATCTGTGAATGAAAACATCAGGAGAATGATAATAGAAATGAATAAAACTTCTTTCCACAGAAAAATTTGAAAACAAAACTTTGACAGGAGTGAAATGACCTTGCCTGTTTAATAAGCTTAAATAGGCTGCTGCTGGCAGTGCTCCCATCTGTTGAAGGACAGATAACAATCCTGCTGTTTATGTCAGGCTTTCCAATCACTGTCACAGAGCTTGTCCTGCACTACGGGAGCAGCGGCAGGGAAAAGTGCAGAGTAGAAATCAGTGTTATTTATGAAGGAAGAGATTTCACTGAGAGTTAGAGCATTTGAAACGTATGTATCCCTCATCTGAGTTCTGGCAGTCTGAGCAGGCCTACAAGTGGAACTGCTGAGTCAGCATGGTCCCTGATAAAGCTACACAAAGACAGTTATGCAGTGTTAGGGAAAATGTATCTGTCTTGTCCAGGTGAGCAGGTACCAGCCAGTGATACACAGAGAAAGTAGGGTTATTTGTAGTACCAGTTTCAGGTGTTAACACTGGTGTCAGCCAATTTTGGTGGGGCAACAGGAGATGTGGGGCTGCTAACACAGTGTACCAGTTTTTCCCAGATTTGGTCTGTTTTCCTGTATGTCAGCTGAAAGGATAGCAGTCAGCAGAACAGCCATAATAATGTTCTCCTGTACCTGGGATAATTTTCTTTCTCAAGGTTTTAGAGGGCAATATCTGTTGCAATATCTCCAAGAGCAGCTCCAGTTTCCTGGTGAGTTTAATAGCTTGAGCAATAGATACAGGAAAATGGCAAGATCCCTACTGTATAACAGCACAGGTCTTGCTAGCATAAGATTAATTAATTTTTTTTTTAATTCTGCATCAGAAACCACAGTAATAGGGCAAGGAATAAAGAATTCACATTGAAAGAGAGAAAATTTAGGTAGGTATGCAGAATTTTGAGGTTGGTGAGGCACTGGAAGAGGCTGTCCAGAGAAGTTGTGGGTGCCCCATCCCTGGCAGCATTCAAGGTCAGGTTGGATGGGGCATTAAGCAACCTGGTCAAGTAGGTTGTGTCCCTGCCAGTGGCAGGAGGCTTGGGACTAGATGATTTTTAAAGTCCCTCCCAACCTAAACCAGTCAATGATTTTTAAATCATTATTGTTACTGAGCAAATACACACAGTAGAACACAGTGAAATTGATAGCTGTCATGGTTTAGGAATAGTATTCCTAAACCATGACAGGGTTGAGATGTCCTAGAGATCTACTAGTAGGAGTTTACAGGAGTCAAAAGCATCACCACTGGTGAAAAAATAACCTCTCCATTGTTGCTTGGCCTTTTCTAATGTTGTTTTTTAAAGATTTCCTGCAAGACTTCACATGGTAACAAAGCCCAAAGGAAATATTCCTTGTCTTTTAGGACTCATGGAGTGGTTTTTGTTGTGTGTTTTTTGTTTTGTTTTTTTTTCTTTTCCAGAGCCAAAAGAAATTATTGATAAAACTCCTTCTTAAACAGAAGTTATTTTGTGTCAATTTCGGAGAAGTGCTATGTTACTGAGATACACTGATGGAGGAAAGAACTTCATTAAATATAAAGACTCAAGAAAAATAGTGTTTTATTCTAAATAAACTTCTCTTGTACAAAAAACAAACAAACAAACAATACTTTCGTCCATGTTAAAAACTGCCTAATTCCAGATAGAGTTTTGTCACATTTTGTGAGGTTTCAGTGTTCTCTGACCTGCAAATCTTCAGTGCTTCCCCTTCAGAGAAGTTGGATGTAATTTCATCCAGGACTTGGGTAGCAAGAGTTCTAGGGAAAAAGTGTGCCTGGTGCCTATACTCCTGGAGGGAGGCAGATGAAGGAAAGGAGGACCATCACAGGAAAGATGATCGAAAAATAAGGGTCTACCCTTCTCTTGGGATGAATTCTGATCCTAGGTGCCTAAGACCATGCTGAGGGACAGTAGGAACAAAAAGCTGGAGAATTTGTATGTGATGGTGATCCCCTTGACTTGAGATGATGCATTCACTCCCAGCAATTTGGAGGACATGAGGCAGATGTTGCTTTCTCCTGCTTTTCTTCCTCTGCCCAGCTAGCATCTGCAGGAGAACTGGCAACAAGTCTTGCTGGGCCTTAGAAGGGAGGTGGGGTACAAGAGCCTTACCAGAGCTTCAGGGAGGATTCTCTTGGCAGCATGTAGTAGCTAATCGCAGCACACAGGCAGGCAAGACACCACTCAGCTTTCGAGGGTGTTGATCAGACAGGGTTTATTTGGGGGTCCCACACCAGGAGGGAGTGGCATGGCTCCCACACGGGAGAGGGAGACAAGGGGGAAGAAGGGAGAGAGAGAGAGAGCGAGGGCAAGCAAAGAGAGCGAGCAAGAGACCAAGAGACCGAGAGAGCCAGAGCCCAAGAGGCCTGCCCCTCTCGTCTTCAGCTTAAATAGGCTTTTCCAGCCAGGGGGCAGACCCAAGGCTTGGACCAATGGGATACTGAGGGTAGGAGGGGTCAGGTAACAATGGGGTTACAATGAATGACAACTTAGGGAGGTGGTTTACAACAACTTGGTAATGAACCATACATGTTGGGGGAGAACAGAACCATTTAGGAAAAATGAATCACAACAGACAGAACAGCACCTTTGTGCCTAAATAGGTTCTACACAGAAAGCAGAAAGCAGAGAATGCTGCCCCTTCAGTTCAAATGTTTCTACGTTGTGTTGCCCAACGCATACAGCTCCAAAAGTCTCTTCAGCCAGAAAATAAAGCAAAGGAGATTTCTGTACCATCTGCTTAGACCAGTCCCTTTCCTCAGACTTCCTGCAGGTTTTCCTTCTTGGAAGTCACATCAGGGTCTTGCTGGTTGTTCTTGAAGATATATGACAACAGAATCAGTTAAAAATCCTTAGAACATCACAGAGCAATGATGAAAGACTAATAGAGTCCAACCATTATCAGCACTGACTGTGTAAGCCAGGAGAGCTGAGAGTGCTTTCAGTTGACCCGACTGTTCTGCAGGGAGTAAAGTCTGTCAGATTACACAGAATGGCCCTCACCCACCTCCCAGAGCACATGTTCACCATCAACATTCATTTCTGTATGCATTCCCTGAATGTGATGTGAAACCTCAGTTGAAGTTCAGCTCTTCCTGATCAAGCAGAGCAGTCACAATGCTGAGAAATCAGAAAGGTCTGGCTGGACATGGTGGGAAAATGAGTCTCGCAGATATAGGAGACTCATTCCTTAGATAGGAGAGCCAAGAAAACTGCTTGTAAGAGCTGATACAACAGAGAGTTGAGTCCAAAATTATGCTATAGTGACATAAAATTTATGGCAGAAATTATTGTAAAATCAATTTTAACACCCCAGCCTGTGCAGATATCAGTTTCATTTTCTGTTTGGTTTTCTGATCTCAGTGCATTTTCCTAAACTCTTTTTTGTTTAATCACACCATGTTGAATTTTTTCCCTTTCCTCAGTGCTCACTCCCTTGTGGGTTCATTGTAGCTTCTTTTTCATATGACTGAGCTTTGCACATATCTGTGCCCAGTGCAGAAGCTTCTTGCTTGGTATGGTTTTTGGCCAAAGTCTTTATTCACACAATTAAATCTTTGACTCTAAACAGTTTTCATCAGTGGGGAGTGCTAAAGATCTAAACTGTCTTTTTCTCTGCTTAATCCTTGGAGCTTTTTATAAAAAATATTTCAGATATTCTTAAAATGGGTGTCACAGATTTCAGTGTTGTTGGGAGAGCTCATAGCTACTAGTCAACAGTTAAAGAGTATTTTTTGTACTGAAATTTACTAATTTACAATTACACACATGTACAAAAACAGTATAAATTTTCAGTAAATGGTATTTTTTTCTAGGAATAGGTGAGAGATGCGAAACACCCAAAAAGTATACTTATATCCCTTCAGATCTGGCTTTCTATACTGTATTTATTGTTTTCTAAATATGCAATAGCACTTGCCAAGTATTGCATAAGAAGACATGAAGGATGCTAAGATGTGTCAAAACCATCTTTCACTAAGGTATTTTTTAAATTAATCTTTAAGCTCTAAGCTTAAAGCTTGGTAAGGCAGCTCAATTCAAGGAGGTGCCTTATTTAGGAAATGGACTCCCTTGTGTTAGATGATTAACTGTCATCATAGATTTGAGGTTTTATACTTATCATATTCCAAGCTCCGTAGAAATTCTTTGAAGAATTCATCTTAATACGTTTTCAGATTGCATTGAAAACCTATAATGTTGTCTTCTGTCTTTAAAAACCATTGGGTTATGGATTCTTTTCTATGAATTTTTGATAAAGTGGTCCAGAACAAGGAAAAGAAGTAGCTATTTGTCAACTAATCTCATGAAATTTGTATTGGCTGTTTAAATGCTTGCTTTGTAGAGCTAATCAAGATCATGCAAAAACTCCCAGCAGATCTATGAATAAGAAATAGTTTTGTCTTATATAATATTTACTGCTGCAAAGCTTCTACACTTTTTATGAGAAAATAGATCCCAGTTTATTCAAAGAAGAAAAATTCAATAATGGAAAAAATTTCATTGCTTGGTTTCACCATTCAGTTCTGTCCCTAGTGCAATTGTCATGTTAGAAAAACTGAACTTGCAAAGCTGAATGTTTCTAGCAGCTGGTCTTGGAACTGAGGTTTCCCTTGGGATAGCAGGGAAGAAATCCTTGGTGTCCTGCACACAGCCATAGATGCACCTGCTAAATCAGCTGTGCTCCCCTGCTCCAACAATTGTGTGTCTGTGCCACCGTGCAGCTCTGTTTCATGCCACCCAGCCTCTTTGGAACCTCATCTCCTTTTTAAAACATGTATAAATCAGCTTTGTGTTTGGTGCAGCCTGAGTGCTGGGCAAAGCAGGAGAGTGCATGTGGGTACAGAGCATAGATTTATCAGATTTATCTGCACCAGTTGCATTTCCCTTCACTATGGGAAGCTTGATGTGCTGTATCCCTGCAGCCTACCTATCCCACACAAAAGTGTCTGTTTTCTTCCTGACAACAAAAGCTGAAATAACTAGAATACTGTTTCCCTACTACTTATCCACTTTCTGGAGATATGAAAGCATGTTCTGAGAAAATAACAAAAAGGTAGATAATATGCAAGTGATACCATGAAACTACCACACACACACACTATATATATATATATATATCAGTGGATGATAATCTTTCAATCAAAATGCTGGGGTGATTTTAGTCTTGATATTTTCTCAAATATTCATAGCTACCTTAAAGAAAAAGTGAACAATTATATTTCTTTTGAGGGCATGTACAATAGGGCATTAGAATGTGAAAATTAGTTTTCTGTGTTGTGTAATATTATTCTGATCGGGGGAAAAAAAGATAAAAGAAGTTAAATGGTTCGGGGTTTAGTTTTGGGATTTTTTTGAACCTATGATTCACTAAAGAATGTCTTACAAAGTCTTGTATTACTTGTTACAGCAGTTTTTTATGATGATTCATAGCTGTGACAATTCAGCCTATTGATATCAAAACCACTTTGTGCAAGTGCTCTCTGCTCCTTTGTTCCACTGACAATATGCAAATCCCTTCTTATATCACTTGGGATATTCTACTGTTTGAAATTTCTAACTTCAGTCAACTGTTTAATCAATATATTTTATAAAACAACCAACTTTAAAGACTGTTTTCTGCTGTTCCAGGCATCACTAGCATAAGGAACGACAGTGGTTTTGTAGGTTTAAGTTTAAAACAGTGGTTTTACCAGCTGTTGGGGAAAACTGCAATTACATTTCCTTTGTGTTTACATTCTGGATATGTTACAGAATTACTGTAATTATGTAGAATAGAACGTGATGATTATATGGTTGGCTTTTTGCATTTCAAATCTATAAAGATATTATAATAACGTTACATGTCTGAGTTGCTCTCATAGGGAAGTGAAGGGTACAAGTTTCCTTCTGGCCTTAAGTCAAGCTGTTTGTGGTATATTTCAGGCCAACCTGTGCAGGTTGTAATCACTGCAGTAAGCCCTCCAGAGTAGCTTTGGAATATGTCATCCCTGAATAAAAGGTATTTAATTTGCAAACAACCTTTGAGACACCGATATGAGAGCGAACCTGTTTATCTAGCCTGGCAACCAACATCTCAGTCAAATGTCATTCCCAGCTTGATTTTGGTCACTGAAAAATTCATACAAGGACCCTCTTGGTACTATTCATCAAGAAAGAAAAGCATGTGAGCAAAATGGGTATGTTTTTAAGTGTTGCCTGGATAGGTAAATTATTTTTTCTTGCATAAATTACTTTTATGTTGCTTTCTTGTGTAACAAGAGTTTTGTATCTGTGACACTGATGAGAGAATGCTTTTAAAGAAAGGACTCGATGACCTGACCATGATGTGGGTTCCAGTTCTATTGAGGTGCAAGAATAAAATGGTTTCTTGAAATAGTCATAGCCCTGACTCTCATCTTTGATATATTCCCAGCTTCCAAACCAAGCAAAGCGAGTACTTCTGACAAGTGGCAGGAAAGTACACTGGGTGCCTGGGGCTTTGCTCTCTTCAGTGGGGAGAATAAGCGTCCTACTTAAAATTGCTGCAACCTAAAGAGCCTTACTGTGCATAACTTTTGAGTTCTAGATGGGCGATAGCATCAAGTAAGTAATCCAAAAAGTGCTTGGGGGGAGGGGGAGGCACTTTGGGGAAGGAAATGGAACCCAAAAAGGAAATTTCAGTAATCTGTATCTTTAAAAGGGTTTGGGTTTTTTGTAATGGAACTCTTGTTTGAAACATTTTTTCTTCTCTCTTATCAGCTTAGCTTTCCCTGTAAACGTAGAGTCCAAAACTTAACTGGGAAAAATACAGTAAAGCTTCTTTACTAATGTCAAGATAATCTTTTAAACATAAAACCCAGAGGATAACAGTATGAATTGAACCTCTAAAACTGGGTCACTCATCACTCTTCTTAAGAAAAGTTATACTTCCGTTCTTAAACTTTATCAGAAAAAACATAGTATTTTGATAAGACTAAAAATACTGCTAAAACAGCAGGATATATTTTAAATTATTTTTATTATTCCAGTCTATCTTGTTTCTCAGAGGTTTTATTCTTTAAAATTTTTTGAGGGATTACCCAACAAAACTCTTTTCTACTATTCTTTCTCCCTAAATGTTATAACTTTACTTTTATGTGGAGTCCTAAAACTAGTTAACTTGTTTCCCAGTTACTGCCATGGGTTTTCTAGAAACTGAAAACTTTTCCAGAACACCTTCTGTGTTCTTTCTTCATCTCTGACAGTGATTATCTCAATCTATACTGTGTCACAGCAGTGAATTTCTTATGCTCTTCTTGCATTTATGGTGTGGTTGGCTCTGGGTGAGGGTGCTGAATGTATTTAATGCTAATTCAGCACTTCTGCTCCCCTGGAGAAATCTAAATAAAGTTTGAAAGTAGCGGGGGGGAAAGGTATTTCTTATGTGAATGGATGGAACATTTTTTTTTTTTTTGTCAGACCCTCATTAGTGGAAATCAATGTATCATCATTGACTTCCATGGAGGTATGGCAAATGACATCAGCTCAGAGCCTATATGCAATGATGATATTTGCATTTGTTGAGGCTTTGAACGAGATCTACAAAGCTTTCATATGGAACAGATTTGTTGCACTGGGAGTTCTTAAGACTTTATCTTTGGAGTGTTTGGAATTTGCTGGTTTTCAGACTTTTGACAGCACTATGAGGTGTCATATTTCTTGTTTTGCTGGGATTTCCTCATTAGCAATGCTGAGCAGGAATTGTTTGAAATGCAGTGTGAATTGCTGCATCTCTGTCCATATTGCACATTTTAAAATTAATCTGTTTCATCAGGAATGTGTCTGTAGAAATTAAATGGCCACAGCTGCTACACCTGGGTTCTTGAACCTGAAAGTTTGTCTACTCAAGTTCTCATTTGAGAGATATGGTTCATTTGCATATACATATTTGCAAATAGGATTCTTCTTTTGACTTTCAGCAAAGCTAGTTTGAAAAGTATAATTTTTTTTTTCCTCAAAATAGTAAGATAGAATTTTACATAATTTTTGTTGTTGTTGGGTTTTTTGGTATTGTTTGGGGGTTTTTTTTGCTTGTTTTTGACTATATATGTAATTTTAAGCTTATTTGATGACAAATAATCATTGTCCATATGAGTCACCACAGGACCTAGAACTGGTGGGCAAGCTCAGCTTCAGAAAAAGAGAAGTGGAGGTTATATGCATGCTGTGATAGCAATAAGCCCAAGGGCAAAGCCTTCTGTTCTGGAGAAATGAGGGTTAGGTCCTTTGAACCATCTGTCTCACAGGTCTCCAGAGAAGAGTATGAAAAAAGGAGTAAGCACTTACTGGACACAGATCTTTTCAGATATTGATTGAAGAATGATTTTTTCTTTGTAGTCCTGAAAGTAGTCCTTCTAAATGGAATAAACTTGATAGATTAAACCCCTTCCTCAGACATACATCAGTCCCTTACCTGTACTGAAATCGTAGGGGCATGGTATAGGGAACTTGGCTGAAAATATGTCTGTATGTTTAATTCAGCTCTGCCTGGTGCCTTTTTCATTGTCTTGATGCTGATCCCTTAAGAAAACCAGAGGTAGGAGTGGAAGATTTATGAACATCAGAAGTCACTTCAGCCTGAGCGCAAGGAGGTGTAAGGTGCTGAGCTGACATCAGCATTTTAGTAGACCCACACAACTATTTCAATTTTCTGGCACACAAGTGCCTCTGACATCCATTTCAGCCTCTGCTGCTGTATGCAGAGAGCACCTTAGGTTTCAGAGAATGGCCATTGATGGCTTTTTTGGGTTACATGCTGTGCCAGATCCAGTCTGCCACTTAACCGTAGCTGTTATGTAAAATTAAGTAAAGGAGGAATCGTAAGACAACAAGAGAGCTCCCACTCCATAAACACCTGCTTTGAAATGGTGGTGTTTTGCTGATGAGTATTTTGTTTTGTGTTTTTTTCAGTGTTGCCAGTGTTCTTTAGGCACAATGGTATTTTGCTGCAGTTTTGTAAAGTCCAGAGTCAAGGGAGCACATAAGAACCGCAGTTTTCATTGAGGAATGAATTACAATAGACCTCAAGTTATAGGAAAAGTAAAACCTAGAATGCATGCCCTAGTTGCACAGGGAGGATCATGATAAAAGAAAGGAAAATAATGGTTCTGTTATCAGAGGAGGGAGGAAATCCTCTATTTATATTTTAACTCAAAAGAAATTTTTCGGCTGCAAAAGATTTTTGTGCTACAACACTGTGAGAACTCCTAAGAAAATTTGTATTCTGAGTGTCTTTAAAGCTCATGGGTTGAGTAATACACACCTGGAGCTAAACCAATGCTCTTTGTGTCCAGCTTGTTATGTCAGGATGAAGAGCTAACAGAACGTCTGCTTAACTTTTTGAACCCCATTTGCAAGCTCTCTATGCAAACTATTCATATTAATGTTAGTGGAAGTCCTGAAGAGAAAGGCCTAAGAAGTTTAAGCCTTTAAGACTTCTTTGGCTGCATCATGTGACTCATAGTTTCATAGATTAATTAGGAGATGCTAGGGTTGCAAAATAGTGCTGAAAGAGAAGGTGTTTTGCCCAAGATTTGTGGCTAAATAAACTTTCTGTCCATCCACAGAAGCTCTTCCCCACGGCTTTATCATTAACATTATCACCAGTAGCATTATTTCAATATGTTTACATATTGAGCAGTTTCTACTCCTTTCAAGGTCTTGTGTTATTCTCACCACTCTGGTGCCTGAGCACCCTGAGGATGTACACTTAATTTCCAAAACTGATATGCATGAGAAGTAAAGTGGTTATTCACTAATGCTAATTGGCTTCTAAAAAGCCAATAAATTTTTCAGATAGCACTAATCTTGATATGTTGAATAGAAATAGTGGAAGATATTCACCAATGTGAAAAGAAAGTCTTTTGAAGCATTCATCTTCCTTTCTCAATGAAGCAGCTTCTGTCACTTGCTTGCCTATCCTTGACAATCTTCATTTATCAAATGCCCCTTTTTTGGTTGTTTTCCCCAGCCTTCCTATTTGCTTAGCTGATGTAACTCCACATGCCAAAGACAGAAATTCTTGTTTGTGCCTTCTAGAGGATCTGCTGGTTTTTGCTAAAGCCGGCAAACACTTGTGCATGGAAATAACTTGAGTTTAAACTATTTTCATTTCAGTTGCTTTCTCAATTTTTGATGAAAGCTGCCTCCCTTTTCTTGAGGAAAGTTGTTTTTTGTTTTTTTTTGGGCCTGATTATTTCTTAAACAGTATTGGATAAAGACTCTTGTGAATACACATGAATCTCAACATCAGAAATATTTTGCTGGATTGATACTGTTCTCATTCTTCCAGGTAATCACAAAAAGCAGCAGTTCACCTTAGAGCAGGCTGTAATTATATTTTCCTTTTATTTTTTTTCTTATGAGAAAGGATAGTATATTGAAACTGTCTTAGAATACCTTTTTTTTTTGGTAGTCTTAAGTAAAGTAAATATGACCATGGGGAGGAACTGTCTTATCCCAGTAGACATGATGCTGATCTCTTTTGTGCCAAAGTAAATCAAGAATAATTTTACCAATGTCAGTACAGCCACATCAGTGCAATTCTAGTGGGAATATGGAATATGGCACAGTATCTCTGCAAAGAATAATGAAAGATTGCAATGGGAATTGTTGTGCCTGTGTATCTCTGCAGGAAATCAGTGGAATTTGGTATTTTAGAAGGTTGAATAAAAGAAACTTCTAGTTTAAATTAATCACGGCTGAGTTAATTAATCTGATATGTGACAGGAGAACACTGTGAAACTTTAACCATGTCGTCTGAGACTGGACTTAGTATCTCTGCTCTGTAAAGGAAAAAATATTTCAAATCTGCTGTTAATATGATAATGGTTGTCAGGATTTGGGCAGGACGGGGACTAACATTAAAGCAAATTGGAAATAAAGACTGCTGCTCTATCTCAAATGTGGCTGTTACATGGTGCAGAGCAACTCTTTCTGTGTATGACAGAAACCAGGAAACAGCAAGATAATTTTGTTAGCACAGGCAAGTTTTTGGATTCCTCATGGCTGACAATGTCCTCACACAAGTACAGAACCAATTTCTGAAAAAGTGGCCATTTACACTGCTTAAACAACTGACTGGGTAGTGATAGGCTGCTTTTTTAGCTTGCACAGAAAGATACACAATGAATCCATACCCAGAGTGCTGCATCATGCACCTGGCAGCTGTCCCTCCGTGTGCCTGTGGAAAACTCATATTTCCCTGCCAGCTGCAGGTGTCACATGAGGCTGCTGCTGCTGCAGGCAGGAGAGAGAAGGGGTCCAGAAGCAAGGTGCTGAGATCAAAGGAGGCTGCCTTTGAGGAGGGGGTTGAATCAGATACCAGGAGGTTCAGTGCAGCATTACATTTTTTTCACTGCCTGCCTGGAAACATACTAAACCCCTTCACACTGAGAAGATGTGAAGCTCCTATAAACACAGATTAAATAACTAAACTGTCCAGTCAGAGAAATTTTAGAACTGAAAGATATGAATTCATCTAATTTATACACTCGTCAGTTTCAGGAGTGAAGGTGACCAAGGGGAGACATTTAACTGATTTTACAATTGGTCTGTACTTCATTCCCAAAAGAACTTACTTTAATGGGCAAACATACTGAAAAGATAAGTCATAGTGATATTTGCATTCAGATTACATTTACTGCTCTCTACAGTCAGCTCAGGTCTGTGAAGTTACGTTTGCGTGGGACTGTACTTCCTCTGGAAAGCTGACGAGGCTGAGACTCTGGGTCTCGTGCATAAAATCTGATTTGGGATTCAGAGTACTGCTGTGTAGATTTCACTCAGAAAGATAAGCTCCTTCCTCTGAGCAATGCCTAGCGTTTTTTGTGGGAAGTAGCTTTTGATCTGTCAGAGGAGCCAGGACTTCTGCTCAGCAGAGTCACCTGGAGGCAAGAAGCCTCAGGGTGCCTCAGGTCCAACCTCTCACTGAAAACAAGCCCGTCACACAGCAGGTACCTCAACATCATCCCAGTGCTTCTCATCCTCCCACTGTGGACCTCTGAGGAGAGTCTTTTTAGAAGTGTTTCCATCTTCTCCACACCCTCCTCTCAGGTGGCTGCAGATCACAGCCAGGTCTCTCATTAGCCTTCCTTTCTTAGGCTGAACAAACTTGATGCCTTGGGAAGGCTGACTTGAAACAGAGACTGGACAGAGTTAGAGAATAAAGTAGGTATTTATTGAAAGGCCTTTGGGGTACACCTTGGGCAGGACAAGAGCCTGACCAGGGCTACACCCAAGGTGACTGAATGGTTACAAAATGGATGACCAGTCATGAGGTCTTACACTTTTATAAGTTTTGGTCCATTTGTATATTGGGGCCCAATTGTCTAACCACAGCTCCAGGCTGTGAGGTCCCATCCTTCTTGTTTCTCTCCTCATTCCACCATTGTTTATGCTTTTGGGCCTGAAAGTTGTAGTCACTGTCCTTGGTCTTCAGCAGGAAAGGATTTGCTTTGTCTGAGAAGAGAGCTTGCTAGCACTTAATGTGAGGCTCAGATCTACACCCCTAGGCAGCACAGAATCTGAAAAACATGAAAGCTAAAACTTAAGGCATCAAACCCTATTCCCTCATCTTCTCCCTGTATCTGATGGGCTGCAGTAACGGGTATTCCTGTGGAATTTCTTGCCTCTGTTTAAAAATCTGGATAACTGGAATATTTGGAAGCCGCAGTTGAGAGGGCAGGAAACATGACCAAAAATATAAGAGAGCTTGCCTGTGACCTCATGGATTAGGAAAGACAGTACCCATGACATAGGAGAGAAGATCCCTTATGATGGTTTTTCAGCTTTTCAATTACAGACTCTATCTTACCATTGCATGGCAAGATGTAGTAAGCAGCTGTGAAGAGATAAAGCAGCTGATATTAATACATACACAGATTTGGAAGGTAAAAAAAATCCATAGCAGTTATCATAATAAATGTTGATTTTACCCCCTCCTTTTTGCCCAAAAATAATTGGTGTTATGAATACATGTATTTAAATATATTTGAACATAAAAATACATATATTGTGAAAAACAAATTCATAACAAATGTCTTCTTTTTAGATATGGGTACCTTAACTGCATTCATTAAATCCTTGGACAGGGTTGTCAGTTTGTAATGTGCTGATGAGCATGTGTGAGTCCCACTGGCCCCTGTCATTTTCTCACTGTCACACAAAGCTGTTGAGGGTCACTATGTGTTGTAGCTTTCCCTTCCCAGTGAGCACGGTATACCCCTGCTGCCAGGGCTGTGATATGAGTGCTGTCATAGCTCCATCCTCTCCTTGTACCCTTTTGCACTGTGCCTCATGTAAGTGTGATGAAAGGCACCTCTCTGCACCCAGGCAGCGATGCAGGGCCACTGGCTGTTCCTTTTTCTGACTCTCAGAGAAAACAGGTTTCCTGCTAGGAAAATTCACGTTGGCCTCGTGTCTGCAAGGGGGTCTCTCCCCAAGTGGAAATTCATTATTTATTTCCTCCAAGAACAAGTGACTTCCTCATAAAGCTGACCTATTTCTGTAGATCATGCAACAGAGTTTCCACTGCTGTAGCTGTCTGTACAGTTGTGCTAATGTGCTGGATTTACATCAGTAAAGCAGCTACTCTTGTCACAGGCAGCAATTTGTACTGAATAATTGTTGCAGAGCTCGTGCACAAGAGCTCATGTAAGGTGTATATTGTACATATTTATTGTACATATGAAATACAGTGGGTAATAGGAAAATACATGCCCTTTTGGGTATTTTGAACAGTACTCAGGTATAAATGAGATTTTGTGTGCTGTACATACCCCTGTTCTAGGGTACTTTGAGAATATTTGTTCATGATTATTTTATTCTTGTTTTTCTTATTAAATATTTATTGAAACACAGCCTTGTTATTTAAAAATGCTGCCTCAAAAGATTTACTGCACATTTCACACCTTTTTTAATGTCATTTTAGTCTGTTAATTTTTTTGACTTGTTTTAAATTTGTTAGTGTAGACTCACTGCACTAGGTTTGCACCATAGTAACACATTACTCAGTGTGGAATGCTGATCTCACCTTTTGCCTGACAGTTAAATAGAGGAAAAAGAGGAGATTTGTGTTTATTTTGAAATGTGGATACACTAGCACTGCGTTTACCAACTTTTATTACCTTGATTCAAATATTATCAGCATGTTTTATCACAATGAAATTTGGGTTCAAAAGGAAAAACACATCCTTTTAAAAATGCGGGTTGTTAGTATTCAGCTTTTCGGTGGCAGATGATTGAGCTGCTTGAATTTCAATCTGTCATGCAACCAAAACTGGAAGCAGTTTGGAACCAAAAAGCTGATGACAAACTCAGTGGTGTGGTGGCCATTGTGACTTGCCATGGCTTCACACGTCTTTAAAACATTTTGAATAGCAGCTGAAAAGGTAATACGTGGCATGTCAGAATTTGCAAGAATGGAGGGTTGTTTCCCTGAGGGTAAGCCCACTTCATATTTATGCAGCAGGTGGAAAAAGCAATCTGTAGACATTCCTCCCTAATTCCATCAAGAGCTCCTGGACTGTGTGCGGTCACCTCTGAAGGACTGTGCTGGAGGGCTTCCCAATGCTACTGCCCAAGGGCTGTCTGTCAGAAAGATTTATCCCAAAGAAACAGACACTAGAAGCTCTGGCTTCCTAGAGGTTGGGGCAGTCTGATTATCAGTGCTGGACAGATGCCATAGGCCCAGAAACTTGGAGATTTCCTGAAAATTATTTTAATGGAACAGAGGGAAGTCAGGGGAAGCCTGAAAATGAAAATATGTGTGACTGATAAGTGATTTTATTTTCTTTTTCTTTGTCCCCAGTCACACAAATATGCCTCTCTGTATCTATTTTCATGATATTATGGCAAATTCATTATTTTTGTAGGGACCAACTCTGACGGTGACTCAAACCTTCCAGAGGAGCTTTGACACTTTGTGAGCTAATGCCTTCTGTCTAACTCTGTAGAAGTGTTAAGTATGATTTAGCTCTCATGGTTTAATCTAACTCATTTTATTTTTAATTGAAATGGACATGGTGTGGGCACATGACCAGCATTTGTGTATTATTTGAGGAAGAGCAACTTCCATGTGCATAAAGAGAAGGTCACTTACAATATCCAAGTGTTTAACTGTTTGCTATTTTCTAGACTAGGAAAAAAATTTTAAAAAAATTGAAAATTTCTTTTTAAATTCTTCCTTTACAGGATCAAGAGACTCTTGTCTTGTCATCTGTTTTTATAATATTTCTTGCAGGGTGCTTCCTTTTCCAAAAATCCTCTGCAGCTAACAGATTCAGAAAAGAAAACCAACTCAAGTCCGTCATTTAAAATAAACAAACATAATCTTCAGCAACTTTTATTTTTGTTGTGGACAACTCTAGTCTTAGGTAGAGTGGATAAACACACAATGAAAATGGATAGTCACTAAACAAGATGCTCTAGTGTTCTCAGCACAAAGAGAAACAATTTAATTAGAAATCAAATCAGAAAAAAAATGTTATCCCATTTTATTTGATTTTTCACTTCATATGTATTTGTTGAAACTGTTTACAATAAATAAACTGATTATATTTGTGATCATTTATATATAATTACTTATATTGATGCTCACACATATTCCACATTGAATTGTGGCTTTTATTGGTAGATCTGTCATTCCCAAAACTTATTGAATATAATTAATGAGTGTTCATCAAATAATGGAAGATAAATGCCATCTAAGTTTGAAAACAATCTATTATTTGTAGAATATATGTGCTCATTTAAACTGAACTGTATCCATTTTATAAATAATTCTACATACTGTCAACACATTATTGACTAGTCTCTTCAAGCCTGATGGGAAACTGGTTCTTTCTGCAAATACAGAATGATGGTAAAATGATAGGACTTTTAACAACATTTTTCTTCAAGAGCTTGACTACTGCCCTGGAAAAATTTGAGTCATTTAATTCATGCAATACACCCAGGAAAGAGGGAAAATACTTATATGCAGCTTTTCTCCAAAAGTGTTTTCAAATCTCCCTTCTTTTCTCTGAAACCTCAAAGGTGGTGATGATTGCCATGGCAGAGCCCTTAGAATGCATTTTATTTTCCTTGTGAAAAACTCAGCTGAAAATCCTGTAACTCAGAGCAGGACTTATTTGTGATATATTAGGAGCCCTTGAGAGCTCCCTCTTAAGAGATTTATTACATTTGTTTCCCTCACTGTCTGTGCGGCACATACAAGTGATAACAAACTCTGTTTGGATCTAATGCTACAATCTGTATCTCTAAGTATCATTGGCATCAAAGAATCAGACTATTATGATTTTCAAAGCCTCATTCACACGACTGAGAGACAAGTTCATTGTCTTCTCCATGTGACTATTAATCTCCCCCCAGGGAGGGCTTGTAGGTCTGCAGAGGAGTTTTCTATGGTTTGTTTGTTTGTTTGCTTTCCAGAGCCAACTTATTAGCTCTCACAGATACTGTACATGATACTGGCATGATTTCTCAGAGCAGTAGTTGAGATGTTTTATTAGTTATTTCAGCTGAACATTTACTCTCTGAAACTGAGCTATCAAAAGAGGGCTTTTGGGACACTATCAATTCAGTCTGATGTATGAGCTCGAATTATTGTATCATTATAATATGCTGCTTGGTGTCTTTTGCCATTGATATGCCTACATTTTTTAAATTGCTCAATTAGAAGCCATTTATCTGATAAATTATTAATGAATAAATGTTTGTGATGGAAAAACAAAATAGTCAGCTTTGCGTATCATGTATCCTACAGGCAACAGTAGAACTAAACTGCTCTTGAGCCAAGCAAGTGGCTTATGTAATGTAGATAGAAATTGTGTGCTGAAATAAACACTTCTTTGTAAAGAAAGCATGGCTGCTATTCTCCTAGACTTTTACAAGATTCTTGTACATTTCTACGTTCTTTCATTGGTGCAAAATTTAGTTTCAAGTGTGCAAAAGCATCTGTACTTTTTAGACTCCAACCATACTGCGAAGGTGCTCAAAGGTGGTTGTTCTTTGCAATATTTTTGTAGAAACCCTTTTATTTAATGTTGATCCTCCACTCAACAAGTATTTTTTCCCAGCTAACAGAATAATTGCAGAGCTAACGTCCTTTGGCAGGTCACATTGGCATTGATGATTTTGGGAGCTTAACTTTATTCCAAATTCCTTGGGACTTGATTTACTTTGAATGAAAGTAGAAATGTTCATGCCCGAAGCTAGAAATTGTAGTACGGGGTTTGGAATTAAATACCATATTCACGTTTGTCTCTGTGACCCACTTCTCCAATATGGAGGCAAAGTTAGATTAAAAAGAAACCCTAAAAAACCCCAGAAAATAGAGAAAAGACAAGATCAGCTAAACAATTCTCACTAAATGCTGTTACCATTTTCTCCAGATGTGTCTGGCATTGTTCTCCGTATAAAAATAGTTTTTCCAGTGATTTACAAAATGGCTCTAAAATACATTTCTGGCCAACGTCAAGAGTGAAATGTAGCAGGGTAGCAGCAGCATGTGCAATATATTACCTCTTTCCAGTAAATATCTAACATTCCTTTTCCTGTAGCCCACTTAAAATAAGTGTAATCAGCCATTTTCTGTCATTAGGAATGACTTTTGTTTGGGGTTTACTATTGTGAAATGCATTTGTTGTAATTTTCCTTCCCCCTTCCCCTTCCTTTCTAACCTGTGCTCCAGATTCCAGGCTGCCAATGTTTACAAGATACTGACACAGTACTTCCAGAAACATGAGTTGACATGTACTACCTCTGGGGCCCTCGTGCAAAAAATTTCTTTTCATTCTTAAACAGAGAAACTGTGTTTTTGGGTTCTTTCAATTCTTTGGTTTGACTTCTTGGTTGGTTTTGTTGTTGTTGTTGTTGTTGTTGTTTTGTTTTGTTTTTTGGTTTGGTTTGGTTTGGTTTTTTTTTTTTTTTTACAAATAAGCAGCAAGTGTCTTTTCTTTTTGTACAGGCTCAGCGAGTTGTACGCCATTCCAGCAGAGATGTCCAATCTTTCCATCTGCACACCTGGAGGTGCTTTATTCCCTGAATGGTCTTTTCAGTAACCACTAAAGACTTCTTGGGACTGAACACTGGAACAGATGAGTTAAATCCTTCTGGAATGTTCTTTATCAGACATAGATGTACTGGACTTTCTGGATGTGCCTAAGGACACAAAGGTTAGTGTCTTCTTTAAAAGCCTCAGGTTTCAGGAAGTTGTTTCGTTTAATCCTTAGCACCAGGGACGATGTTTCAATTTGTTGCTTGAACAGGGACACAGATGAATAAAATGGTGATTAACACAACATACATATAGCTGAAATCATGATTTTAACTGCCTCATAATAAATGTTCTTAGTGAGCTCGGGCAACCTGAAGGCTTCTAAATGACTAGCTGGCCACCAAGAGAAAGCTCTGCCCATGCTCTCTTGATTGCCATTAGCCATTATTCTGATATTTCTTCTACACTTAGTGCATTTCAATGAGTCTCACTTGATTTACAACCAGTAAAAAGGGGACAATATTCTATTTTGTTCATGAGATGGTTCTTGTTTACAGTCAGTGGGGATCAGAGTGTTTCTTCAACTGTGTGCTTGATTGTTCTAGATGGCATGTAAGCTTTAGGGGATTGCCAAAGACATTCACAGCATGTTGGAAAAAGCCTAATTTCTTCTTAATGGCAGCTAATTATTTTCTGGAAACTGTGAGATTTTGATAAATTGTTTTTTCTAACCTTTGGTTTCTCTTAAAATATTACATAATCTGCTGACATTATTCTGACACTGCCACCTCAGGAAATCAATCTTGACCAGAACAATTCACTGACATAATTTTTCTATGGTATGATTGAAAACATAGAAGAAATAATTTTGTAAGCAGATATATGCTCAGAAAGGTGGTAGAATGTGTGTGGGCATATGTGCTCATCAAGTCATGTCTCAGACACATAACTGACAAGGAAAGTAGCAAGATCATAAAGATACATCAGGATTTTCAGCACTAATCATAACATTATAAAAACCCACTATGTTTATAATGAAGTGAACAATCATGTAACCTTGATTTTATTCTGTGATTGCCATCTGTTTTTCATCTTTTGCAGAATATTTTTCAGGATTAATGCTCTATCTGGGTTTGGGGGAAGAAGGGGAAAAGTTCAGTTTCATTCTGTCAACTTCATTTTATTTAATATGGACATTTAGGGAAAAAATAGTTTTACAAATACTACTTTCTATTATTAAGCATCTCCTATTAAATCTATTAAAATCTATTAAAATAATTTCAGAAAACCTATTAGCAAAAGTAGATGGACCTCAAATTTGATTTAATTAGAACGATATGAATTGAGTTCTGCTTTTTTCGTTTTTATGGAGGGATTCTAGGCTGTCAACTGAATAGCTGCTACTCTAGCTAGCATTTGAGTTTGTATTCTAAACACCAACTCCCTGTATAAAATAAACAAAAGACAATAATATCATTACACATCAAAAAAAATTGTTTGTTCATTGGCACTGAATATCTGCTCCAGATAGGAGGAGAAAAAAACAAAACAAACAAAAAAATGAATACAGTTTTATTTTATCTAAGTTCTGTTGAAGCTACAGAGAATATTTGTAACAGACTTCAGTAGGAACAAAAACATGAATATAAAAATATAGGCTCCACTTAAAAGCAAAAGGTTAGAGGAGTTGCAAGATTGTGCAGTTTTCTGTGTAGAGGAGCGCTGTGTTGGTTCTGTGAAGTGCCCTCAATGTGATACCTAAATACTTTCCAAGAAAGTAAAATTCATTTAAGAGCATATGTTGTAGTTTTAATATGTGGACTTTTTAAATAATATTACATCTTTTATACCTCTGTGTGTGTGTGTGTGTGTGTGTGTAGACCATGAGGTGAATGAATATCTCAGTTGCAGAGTTAAAATATCAAATGCATTGCAAAGTCCATCTTCCTGCACTGTGTGTATATTTGTACTTGGGAGGTTTGTGTCTGTATGTGGACTGATAAATAAATAAGAAGGATAGGATTATGGGTTTGCCCAGCTCAGCATAGTTGTGGATAGAACCTTGCTGTTAGGGCAGATAATGCTAGAAGATAGGATCTTAGAATGGTTTAGGTTGGAAAGGGTCTTATGGATCATCTAGTTACAACCCCACTGCCATGGGCAGGGGCACCTTCCCCTAGACCAGGTTGCCAAACCTGGCATCCAGCCCGGCCTTGAACATTGCCAGGGCATCCACAACTTCTCTGGGCAACCTCTGCCACTAGTTCACCAATCTCTGAATAAAGAATTTCTTCCCAACTTTTAATCTAAACCTACCGTCCTTCAGGTTAAAGCCGTTGCCCCTTGTCCTGTCACCATCTGCCAATATAAGAAGTCCCTCTTCCTCCTTTTAATAAACCCTATTAAAGTACTAGAAAGCTGCTATAAGGTCCCCCAGAAGCCTTCTCTTCTCCAGGCTGAACAACACCATTTCTCTCAGCCTGTCTTCATGGGGATGGTGCTCCATCCCTCTAATTGCCTTTGTGTCTCTCCCCTGGACCTACTCCAACAGGTCCATATCTTTCTTGTGCTGAGGACTCTGGACCTGGATGCAGCACGCAGGTGGGGCCTTATGAAGGCAGAGATGAGGGGGAGAACCACGCCCCTCGGCCTGCTGGACATTTCTGTTTTGAAGCAGTCCAGGATGTGTTTGGCATTCTGGGCAGTGAGAACACACTGTTGGCTCATGTCCAGTTTTTCCTCCATGAGAACCCCCAAGTCCTTCTCCACAGGTCTGCTGTCAATGAGTTTGTCTCCCAGTACTCATATCCAGAATTGTCCCAACTTAGGTGCAACTTCCACTTGGACTTGTACTCCATGAAGTTAAGTACCCTCCACATCTTTCACTTTGCTTACAGTATTGCTACTAAAGCATACATTCATTAATACCAATATATAAATTTGGATGTAAAATGATGTAAAAATTTTTGTTTTATTTTTCATTTTTATGGATTTCATAGTTAATGCTACAAAAACATGTTATAAACATTATTTGATAGATAGGAGAACAAGCTGTCTTTGACAGGTAATAGAATGTTCTTTTAAACAGTGCAAATCAAAATGAATAAGCTAAATTATCTGACTGGCTGCAAAACCAGTGGAGTTCCACCTGTCTAAATTTTCCATGGTTAATTTTTGTTACTGGCTGAATTTTATCAAACATGTGCAGCTAGTTATACACAAGGTCTGCAAAAGCTTAGGTATCAAAAGTAAGAAATTACCCTGATGCAAGTGAATAAATGATGGTTATACTGACTTGAGTACTGATATTGTGCATTTAATGAAGGAAAAAAAAAAAAAAAGACTTGTGAACTAGGAATATTTGGCATAACCTGAGATTTAAAACTGATCCTGGAGACTTTGTGCTAAGCCTACAGCATATAGACTGTATCCTGGAGGCTACAACTTCTTCCCAGATGTTGGGAGGAGAGTCCCCTGACACAGGAAAGACTGAATTCTGCCCTTCCATATCCTAGGAGGTTGAATTAGTGTGTGGAAACAAAAATGTCTTCTGCCAAATATATTTTGTGACAAAAAAACCCACAGAAGTGATCTATCCACCATTTCAGAAGTAGGTCAGAGCTGTGAATCCTAATCTAAAGCAACAAGACTGAAACTCAGCATAAGGTCCCTTAAGATCCAGAGAAACAGGTTGTGTTTAAGATATGTCTATACCCTTTTCATCACCTCTGCCTCCCTCACTGGTCCTCCTGAGAACCACCTTTCACAAGAGTGACCTCATCTTCCTCTCAACCACTACTTCTTATCAGAAAACATAAAGCTACATATGAGCAAAACAAGGCTCAGACATGAGTTTGATCCCTGGCTCCTGCTCATCCATCCCATCTGTTCACGTATTTCCCAGGTTTTGCCCCACAATCCCATTCGGTGCATGGTAGATTACAGGGAGCAGGTAGGGAAGGGACAGTTTCCAGGAAGCAGACAAGAATACAAACACCTTTTTTGGGGGGTAGAGAGACAGGGTCACCCACATTCCGGGCAAAAAAATTAGTCCTGGTTTGTTCAACTTAGAAACACAAACACTGCCAAGAGCTGCAAAGCCAAGGCCCCCACTGATTCCAGTGGGAGCACAGACATCTTTTATTGTAAACGCTTTCACTGGTCACCACTTAAAAGGACAGAGAATTTGAGGAGGATAAGCTGAGACGCCTCCTCTTCCATTTTGAACTCTTAGAGAGGATGTAATGAAAAGTATTTACAGTATGTACTGCTTTCACACAGTAGAAAACGATTGCTCAAACAACTACAATGGCCTCTAATCCTTATCCCCAGGGCCTTTTTTTTTTTTTTTTCTTTTTTTCTTTTGGTTCATGTCTGGTTTTAATGAGATAAAGAACTCACATGAATGAAGCTATGTTTACCATGCTACTTTTGCAGTAGAAATTTGTCCCCTGTGTCCTCTTGTAAGCTCATGGTCTTTTGCTCTCTTTTGTGTAATCTTTTCTGGAAACTTTCAATATGAATTTACCTTAGCAGCATGTTTGACATCACATCTATTAGCTGATTCTGTCGTACAATTTTCTCCTGTACAAATTAAAAACTTGTAAACATGGGGCTTTTTTCAGTAAATAAAGATGAGAGAGATATGATGATAACCTTTAACAATAAAATAATTAAATAATTAAAGCATAAACCCATAAATTCTAGACACTTTGTCCCTTCTATTAAAAACGTGAATATTAAACAGTTTTTACAAGAGGTAGTAAAGGATTTATGACTTTCCCTCTCTCAATAATTTAATTCATGTAAGATATGAAAAATATTTGATTTAACAAAATGTGGGTATTTTTACTTACTTGGAAAAAAAGGCATTTTAAACAGCAGGATGTAATTTCAGACTATTTACAGTCAAGAGGCCTCTGCTGAGCAAAATACTCATTCAATTTAGGAATGCAGATTATAATAATTTTCCTATCTCCCTCACAGCAGGATTCCTGCCATCGTTTTGCAAACCCACAGGTTGCAGTATTGAATGACTAGCTAACTTCAGTTTCAGGTAACACATGCTTTAAACGTATTCTCATTAGCTCAACTTAGTTATAATGCAAAGCTGCTTAGTTTCACCAAGTGAAATGGGATACACTTAAATTGCCTCATCTAATATAATACTCCTTAATACATGCAAAGTGGTTTATGATGGCAAAGCTTGTAGAGCATGAAAATCGGCAGGGAAAGTAAGGTTTTCTGGCTAAAATTGTCAAAAAGAAGTTCTATTTTGTATCATTTCTTTTTAAAGAGGTTAAGAACGAGGAAAGACAGATTGGAGTAAGAAATAATCAGTCTAGAAAAATGTAAATTTATCACATTAACCTTTTAATATATCAGCTCTACCAAATAAGAATATTATCAACTAAATCTGTTCTTTCAGTAATGTCCTTTGCACTGCAAAATTAAATGTAAAATACACAGTGTCCAAAAAATATTGCAGTAAGAAACAATACTCTTCATTCTATCTTATGCAGGGAGATTTATATTGTTCACAATGTTTCCATTTCCTAGTGTTACAGCAATATCCAGCTTGGTGTGGTTGTACTAATTTGCAAGGACCTTTTAATTTCAGACAGGGCCAAGGAATTACTTATCTCTCTTCCTCCTTTAAATGCTAAGTGAATATACCCTAATCTTGTATACCTTGCAGACACAAAGTTTGGTTTCAATAGGACCCCAGAAAAACTAGTAACATAATTTGATTTTTTTCCCAATATCCTGCACCTGCAGTGTGACCGTAGGACTATAAATCCTTTCCCTACATCCCTTTCCAATACTTCCAGAAAACTCCAGAGAGGGGCTAAGCTGCTACAGGCTTTGCAGATGACACCCAAGTGTATATCTCATTTTCTACAGATGTAACCAGAGCCATCATAAAGATGTTGCAGTGCCTAGAGGAAAATGGCTCCTGGAGAAGAGCATCTGGCTGAGAATGAATTTGGGTGAGATCCAGACAATACTGGTTGAAAGACAGAAATGATCCAGACAGCCAGTTGAGCAAGATTCCTATGTTCATGCCTTAAGCATTAGTTTGCAATGAGGCTGTTCATATCCTTGGAAAAAGGCAGGATAAGCACATTGCTCAGCTGTGGCCCCAGAGAACGAACCAAGACCTCTTCACAGTCCAGTTAAAAGCATCTGCAACACAGGGTTTGTTTTTTTTTTTCAATCTGTGTTAGTTTTCACTTTGCTTACAATGTGAGGCAGCAAAAACAACAAAATCTGGGAAATGCTCGCACGCCTCCAAGGAAAAGGCCTAGCCACAAATGTCTCTGCTGCATTTCTAAGGGGTTGATGCAATTCAGTGTATCCAGGGCTGTTTGACTCTTCACAGTAAGAGAACATTGCTCCTGCAGTGCAGTGCCTCCAAGGCTCCTATTTGCATCAGGACAGAAAGCACTAATCTTGTTCTCAAAGGTAAAGCCATTTTGGATCTCTTGATATCCACAATTGATTTTCATTTTCTGCAAATGGACAGCTTCTACAAGAAACAATCTGAAACCTACTGAGCAAAGAGGGTTCCTGAGAGAGGCTTAATGATTCTCTTCTGGTTATGCAGTGAGCTTTTAGGGTCTGTACATACTGCAGAGGCCTTTCAGCACAGAATTTGACTTCCAGAGGTTCTGTATGTCTTCTAAAATTAAGACTTCTACTCTTGGTGGGAAAAAGGTTAAAGACAGGTGATTTAAACTCTGGGAGTTTTAACTCCCAGATTAAGTTCAGGTTATACTCCTGAAACATCCTTCACCGGGGATGTTTCAGGATACAACAGCTCCTACAGTAACAAATACCTGGCAAGTAGAGGTGAAAGCATACGTGAAAACTAAACAAGCAATGTCCCATGAAAACACACAATTGGAGAAGCCACACACAATACTCTTGGGGAAGCTGGAATCCAATTTCAGGATGGAACAGGTCTTTGAACCTGGTCCCAAATACTGATGAAAAGTTATGAGTATCTTTATGGAGGAGAAGTAACAGTAAAACTGTTGGTATTCACTGTAAAAAGCTTGAACCTTCTACCTGGAAGCATTATCCTTTTTTTTTTTTTTTTACTCAGTTTCCTCTACAGGGAGCAGAAAAAGGCATCCTGGGGTCTTTTTCCTGAGAAGTTAGTTGTATAAGCAGTCACCTACTGTTTAGCTTTTCTGAGATCACAACATGACCAAGTAAGATTCGCTCCTGTAAATATTTCCCTTGTATTTCTTTGAGTTCACATTCAGGGGTAAGCAAGAGTAAAATAACAATACAGGTCTTCAGCTTTTTGCTTTCTTTCTGGTGATTGCATGGTTTTGGTTTTTGGGGGATACTTGTCAGAAATTTCTGTCTCAAAACAAAGATGTATTCAGAGACTACTTGAGGCATCCTGTTAATTTTCCATGTATGTTTTGTGTATATGAACTGGAGCATTAATCTGGATTGGTTAATCTTTGGGCCCTATAAGGAAAGTACATTCCTAGAACATTTTCCTCCTGTGATGCCTTCCTTGTAGTCTCTTGTTGGGTCGCTAGCTGTGCTGCTTATCACAGCTTCATTCGCTTTATGAAAACTCTTTAAAATATTCTCCATTAAAATCTGTGTAAAAAACAGAGCATGCCTGTGAGACACTTGTAGGAGCATGTAGTTATTGGGAGGAATGAAATAAAAAAATGCAAGGCTACTATTCAATTGGTACATGCACAGCCATGCTGTACTTATTGCCATCATGAATAAAGCATTTGTTTTGCTAAATTGTATGTATATTCCTAGGGGGGGACTTAAAAGACAGAGCTTGTTAGAGAAGGCAAAGAAACTCAGAATTTCTCCAGTTTCATTGTTCAAATCGTAAGGTATAATCATAAGTCCTGACTGCAGTCTGACCAGCTAAAAGGGCACACGGGACTCCACTAGAAATCTGGGAATTTCTTTTCCATGACCATTTGTATAAGCCAGCCCCTCTAAGGAATGAACAGCCAGCCAATCCATGTCACAGGCTAGTGGTGTTGTCCCTCCCAAAATGTCCAAGAAGTTCCAGCAGAGACAGGGCAGTGAACATTCCAAAACACTTTCCTGATCAGCCCCTGTCTCCTGGAGCCTTTGCAAATCAGAAGCTGCAGTGTGAACATTTTGCTCTCGAGGGGATATAATGAAAGCTGGCATGCTTTGATCTGCTAGTCGACTCACAGGAAATGCTGCCATAACAAATACTGGGTTCCCTGGGGACTTTATGCTTGTTGATTTGGTTGGTGCTTTTTTCTACATTTTGAACTGTTACTTGAAAGCTTAAATCCTTCTTCCTTCCCTAAAAGAGAGTTACCAACCCAGTTGCAAGATGTGTATACTAAAGCTTACCAAATGCTTTCTGTGTCCCTCCTCGTTCTGATAGAGGGTGGCATTTTGTCTCCTTTATTAGTATGCTGGTATCTTGATGAAGATCAAGAAAACTACTGTCTTAATGGTCTTGACAAAGTGATTCCTGCTTTAACAACTTTAGCTTCAAATACCTCTTAATGTTTCAAACATACCACAACTATGTACACGTTATTTACAAAAATTTAATTGCAAGTTTCTTTTAACTTACTAATGCCAAAGAGAAAAAAACCCCTAAATTGTTTTCTTTTCCTTACTGTCTTTGATTTACTGTTCTAGCTAACTTTTATGTTTTGTAGCACAAATGCTATTCTCTGATTTTTCCTCCCTGCAGGTTTATGTGCATGGAAATGAGGTAGTAATGGTATTTTCTTTCCATTAAGCCCTTCCTTTTACAATTGTATGAATTGTGTGATTCCATCACATGGTTATATACATATTTCTATGTGAATATCTGTTGGAACTTCTTTGAAAGCATCAGCTGCACCCTCATGAAGTCAAAAGGCTTACCATAAACAAAGCTTGGATGTTTGTTGTTTTAATATCTTGTGGATGTAGCATTCTAAAACTATGCAAATTTATACAATGGATAGAACTTTCTGGCGTAATTTTGTTGTCCAATGTTTTGCAGCTCTAAATGTTTCCTAAATTATCTCTTTAAGAACCAAAGTCAGTGTTGTCATATATGCTTCAGGATTATTGGCATGCTCCTAGAAGGATGTAAACACCTGAAGTATAATACAAGCAGAATCTGAGTAGAGAAACCCATCATTTGAAGATTCACATCTTAGCTTTCAAGAAAGCTTGTCACTTCAAATCCTGTCATCACCCAACCCAGAAGCATTGGTATATTGGCTGTGTTGTGTATCCAGCTAATTCTTGCATTCCACAGGCAGTTCAGATTTCTCAAGACAGGTATTTTCAAAAACCTGTGTTCTGCATTGTTTGGACAGTGAGAGTTTTCTAGTAATCTTGTGATTCTCACCTGAGAGCATGGGCAAGTTTTTCTTGATTTGAGTGCCTAGACTTTAATTAGGGAAAAAGTTGAATGGAGTCTGAATTCTAAAATTTATGCCTCATTTTCAGAGGTAATCCACACCCAAGTCTGCTTCCCAACATCAAGTCAGCAGAGATTGTGAAGCCATAGGATAATATATAGAAAGTGTATTCACTAAAATACTTCAGTTTTCACTGACTTGTACTCATGCCTTTGCATTCTTATGTTATCATGGATAGACATGATGTTCAGTGGTAAACGGAAGAAAAACATGGAAAATAAGTGGGCCATGCACTTTATCCACTCCTACTTACTGTTCCATATCAAAAATGCTTATTTAATATTTCAGATCCCTGAACATCTTAAATCTGTGGATGTTTAGAAAAAAGGCTTTTCTACTTTTGCAAAATTCAAAATGTCACAGGAAAATCACCCCATTCGTGACTCAGATTAAAAGATTTGGTACTTTTCAATTTCATGTTCTAAAAACGGCATGGATCTGAAGTTTATTTTCTTCATATCTTCTCTTTAAAAAATCCCTCCAAACAACTGGAAAAATTGCCCGACCTAAATAGCTATTCCTTTCCTCACATATATCAGAGATTTTAAGTCATTTTCAGAAGTTATTATACCTTCCTCCAATCCTCTTATTCTCAGTAACTCTTGGAACCTGGCAGCTCAATCAGGTGTGAAAAATAATCTAGTTTTCATAAGCACACTAAATATGTTGGAAGTTGGATTTTCAGTAAATAGATTACATCAAATATTCCTTTTTTTTTTTTAATCAATGTTCATTCCAAGATAGTTGCACTACCTACAAGTGGCAGTTAACTAACATAGAGGACTGGAGCATTTTTGTGCTTCTACAAACTGTGCTGGAGACTTGAAGACATGCATTTGGAATCTTTGTCCCTCTTTCTGAATATCATGACTCTTTATTTAGAATATGACTATATCTCAAACTAAAAATAAATAAGGAAACATTTTCCTATATTTTTTTCCCCTCGCAAACTGTGTAGATCTCACAGGCCCAAACTTGAATTGTACAATCTGTTCCTTGGCCTCATTGGAGGGACTGAGGAGTTTTCCTGCCTACAAGCATAAGCATGTAGCAGAAGTCTCTAAATTGAGAACTTGCTCATTTGAAGCTGCTTCTGTAATCAGAAGCCCAGATCTGAATCACATTCTGGAAACATTTGTCTCTTGGCACTGATTACAGGGAGAGTTTAAGGTGACTTCAGCTCCCAACTTAGGCATTTAGCTGAGAAAGTCATCATGATGGAAGGTGAATCCAGACCCCAATGCTGCCACATTCCCAATCCAGATTCCACATGAAACCTGGTTGTAGCCAAAGGGGGTGGAGCTGTGTATTTGACCCCAAGCACACAGACACACTCCTCAGACCCTGATTCAAAACTTACCAGAATGTTTAACCTTGGAAAATAAGGACATATGGAAATATTGACACAGCCTTGAAAGCTGTAGCTCAAACGTGTCTGCAGTAAAATGTATTAAGCTTGTAGCTTTGACACAGGAATGGGATGGTGCATAACTCAATGAATACAAGAGGTCTTTTCCTTTGAAACTGCAGACAGCAATGCTCGATCTCTGCAAAGCTTAACAATATATAAATAGCTCTTTGTCACTTTCATGAATGCTTGTTTACAAACCCCTCAATCCCGCTGAGTGCAAATAAAAATTGACAGGTAACACTGTAACTGAAGGTGCATGTGTATATGCTGCAGTGCTTGTTTATTTGTGCAGTGTTGTGTTGGGCCGTGCCAAACACAATGGAAAAAAGGGGACCATGGCAGTCATTTTAACAAGTTCTTTAGCTGCATGCATGATGTGATCTGCTTTTGGGTCTCGTGAATGCATTCAGCTTTACTTGTTAACCAGCAAAACATTATTTATTAATGACTTCTTCATGCTTTATTAAGCCTAATGTCAAAACACCTCTGTGGGACTCTAGGCATGTTCTCTCTTTGTATAAAACCCGTCTAAAGAAAATGAAAAATTATGCATCCAAGCTGCAGATAAAACCCAGTAGATAACCATTCAATTTCTCTTGATCCTGGCAGATGATATTTCTGAATATTTGTGAAAGCCCAGCACTTGACTGCATGCTGTCTTAAACTGAAGCATTCTACAATCTCAGATGTGTGCAATTAGGGTGCCTTAGAAACCCAGCAAGGCTACTGCAGTCTCCAAAGCTGAGCAGAGTGCTCAGATGGCAAAAACTGACAAGTTCACCATAGAATTCTTGCTTTTTTTCTGTGAACTGAAGTTCTGTATCACAGGGAAAGGCTACTTCATGGGAACATTAAAATTAAGCAAAGTAGGAACAAGTTGAATTATCTGTGACTTCTGCGGTTTGAGATGGCTGGCATGGCTCAGGAAATTAATACTGCAGTTCAACAAACTTTTTCATCCTTGGTCTGACAGAACATCTTGTTCTCTAGCACTGACATGAGATTCAAATCCAGCATGTCTTAACCCATAAGAACATCCTAGGACATATTTCATGGTTCTTCTACATGCATTGGTATTTAATATTGATTAAGCAACACCAGCTTTTAGACTGTAGAAATACAGGCAGAGTGGAATAAACTTGGGATTTTATGTAGCTGTAAAAACAGCCACTTCCAGAAAGTTGGTATGTTCATCAATTTTTACAGGAAAGAGAAGCCTTCAGATAAAGCTCCTAGTTTGTTCTCATCTTACATTGAAAAGGAACCTTTTATACATGTAGTTTTTAAAAAAATTTTGGTTAACAAACTTAATAATAGCCAATCAGAATTTCCTGAGTTATAAAAATAATCAGAAGTAATATTTAAAAAAAAAAACTTAAAATGTAAGAAATTTTGAGAGTTAGAGGTCAGTTCCTTTTATGAAACCACAGTATGTAACATCTGAAATGTCAACACAACAATTTAGCTGTTGAAATTTAAAGTTTTGCTCAGTAAAAATGCCATTTTGTTTTTACTGAAGACAGAGGTTCATCATAGGTTTTATTGGAGAGCAGAAATAAGGCTTAGAGCCTTAATTTTACTCTCAACTAACCCTGGCCTATGTTTATGTATCAGGTAAAAAAGGTAGCACAATTTGACCAAAGACACAGGCCAAAAATATTGGGTCACTTTCCAACTCTAGCAACAGAAATCTATGGAGAAAAATTCCTGGAGGGAGTTGCAGATAGATGATTTGGACACTGCATAATCAGTACTGCTTTATTTCCTTCTTTCTGTTTGTAATTACTACCAGTTATGAATATTTAATGTGAGCTTGTTTTGCGCTTTTCCTTTTTCTTTCATCTTGCTACTTTCATCATCTTTCACAACATCTGAGAGATCAATGTAAGGCAATGGGATGGTTGGGGAATGTACCATATCGTTACCATATCACAGCAAACATAAATAATTGGGAGGACAGATCCTCAGCTGGTGCCTGTGAACAGAGCTGACCCAATTTTGGTAGAAGCTGTCCAGTTACAGGCTCTCAGGCAGAGACCTCTTGGCATAGAGGTTGCAGAAACATAAACTGAAGAGTGCCAGGCTTCTCTGCTGGAGTGCTTTGGCCCCTTTTCTGCCAAGTAGACACTGGAGCCTGGTTTGTCTCTTTCCAAGTGGGTGCCTCATCATCAGAGAAAGAATCCTGCCTGTCTGGTGCATGATTTTTGTCTGGCAGTAACTATAAAGTTGTGAAATAAGCCAGGGATAGTAGAATAGGGCTCTGCTCTTTCTCCTCTGGTTATCTTTTGTGATTAATAATTGATCTTGCTAAAGATGTTAGCCTGTAAATCCCAGTGGGAAGGAAGCACCCCTGCTAGCCCAGGAAAAAATTCTGAAATTATGCAGAGGCAGGATCAAAATTAAAATCACATCATTTCCATTGGTGCTTCCTAATATTTAGCTTGGTTGACTGCAGAGGGTTTCTCTTTCAGGATGTGGGTTTTTTTCCCCCACGTTATTCAGCCACTGTAGTTATTACAGATTTTCCTCTTCCCAGCCTTCCTAATGCACTCCCTCTGCTACATACAGAACACAGAGTGTAGATGATGGAGGGGTGTAAAATGTGGCATTGTAGCACTGTGCCCAGCTGTCTGCTCTAGATCCAGCTCAAGAAGCCTTGCACTGCCTAAAGGCCAAAGAAAAGAGGTAATTTGCCTTTCTAAGAAGTGCAAGGCAATGCAGGCTGGTCACTGATACCATGGCACTTGGGCATGTTGCAGGTATCATCTTAATGGATGCTGCTTTTACACTGCTGCTTGTGTATGCTCAGAGATTTATGCTAATAAGAAAGAGCGCAGAACTAGAAGATGTCACATTGAACCCTTTATGTATTTGGTTACTTTTTCTTTTAGTCTAAAAATGATGTCAATAAAATTTCATTTGTTTTAGAACCAGGTAAACATTATTCACCACTAAGATTAACTAGAGGCCAGAAACTCAGCAGTAACTTATTGTAGACCAAAGGGAAGCTGTTGAGAGCTTGTCAGGTCCCTCTAGATTACAAGGGAAGCAAGCAAGTCTGTATTGTACAGATTTCCCAGGAGGACACAATTAAAAATCATCCTATTCAGGAACTACTTTATATGCCTTTGTTTTTAATAAAGCCCTTTGAGACCAGCAGTGGTGTAATATTCATACTGCTTTTGGTCTGTGTATGATCTTCATGCTGCACATTGTCAATCTACCACACTTTCTTCTCAACTGTTTGCTGTTTAATGAGAAACTCAGGATTAGATGGAGGTTCACCCACTTCTTTAGGCAGATTCAGTACAAGCTCAGTTTCATTTATTTGATTTCCAGAAATGCAATTTCACATGATTGCTGTGATGTGGTGATATTATCATTCCTGTGAACGCATCATTTTTTCAGAACACAAGTTGTCTGTTTATAACTTACATTGGTTCACACTGTGGCATTCACCCCTCCCTGAGGACAGCAGAGCCGTGACAAACCTCACTGGCCTCACCCATGAGCTGACTTTGGCACACACTGTCACTGACACTGATGTCTGGTGCACGGTCACATCACCTGAGCCGTGCATGTGGGAGAGCTCATGGGCAATAGTGGGGCATGTTTGCACCTGTAGTGTTGTTCAGAGGAACTTGCTATGGAAGGAACCACCAGCTGAGACAGGACTCTGGTGAAATTTGGGTTCAGCCCACTCCTGGGAACTCATGAGGCCAAGGACACAAAAATCCTCATGTCTTAAATCGGTGCAGTTACTGACAGGTTTGCTCTGGAAAACAAAAAGAGAACAAATATGCTGAAAGAGCTGGGTTCTGTGCATTGTCGTCATGGAGATTTCACTTAGTCATGTAATTTTTACCCTTTGTTCTACACACGTGCCTCCCATCATTCTATATCACACAATGAAATATAGCCTACTGCATATGAAGTAATGAGAAGGGAGATGCATGTAAAATTAAGGCTTCAATGATTGGACTTTCACTTTGCTTTGCTTATGTTTGGGGGTAAAGCATGTGTGGAAAGCTCTTCTGTATCCTCAATTACTGCTGCTCCAGGCTATTTCTGCTGTTATAGCAGTTCTGATAAACCTACAGAAGGGAATCACTTTTCTGTACACAGCGCATTTGCTGGTATTTCTGCAGCAGTTCAGTAATGACTTTATTGTGTAATTTTGTATTTTAATAGTCAATTAAAATTCCCATTGAATTGACAAAATGGACTTAAGAACTTCTGTAGACTATTTGGCTAAAATTACACATGAGACTCTTCTGCTAATCACTGCTATGACACTATTCAAACTTACTCAAAAGCCTCACCTTATCACAACAGGAAAAGTAGTGAGGCAAAAGAAAACATAAATACATTCCTTCATAAAGGAGTCTGTTGTTGAATTGAATCTCATTTCTCTGTCATGACCACGTCTCCTCTCTTTTCCCTCCAACACTGCAAGCATGTCTCTTCTGCCTCTGTTAATTTACCTAACTCCTTTCTGTGTCGTCTCTTTCTCTTTTTTGGGTTTTTGTTTTTGTTTTGTTTGTTCGTTTGTTTGTTCCCTCTCATTTTCATGTGCTCTGCTACTAACAAATAGTGCCTTTGTGATGAGGAATGAAGGTGATGAATAGTCCAGTAGTCAGATTTCAGAAGCTTCACACAGGTTTTGTGTGAATTCTTTTTTTGTTTTGTTTATGTCTCTCATAATAAATGTGTTTACAGCCTGCAGGTTAAAAGGAATGAAAGTAGCAAAGAATACCTAAGACAAGCTCTGTGTGAGTAAGTACACCACTAACAGGCAGCAAGGCTTGCAAACACAAGTCATTCCCATTCATTCATTTCTCACTTTTGCCATCCCACAATGTTATCTTCAGTCCCATGACACTTGATGGGTTTCTTAACACCTCAGCCACTGGAATCACTTAGTGCATGAAGAACTATTCTTCCATTCAGCATTTTTCAGCTCTCCCAGTTTCATTAGAGGATATTTTGTTTCCAGACATCATCAGTAGATATTCTTCTGGCAATTTTAAGATGATTTCCTCAGGACCTTACCCCACATGAAGAGGTAACAAGCTTATGTAATGCAATGCACTACCAGATGTGTTGTAGGATCGTGTTCATAATATTTAGCAACTCTTGCAATTGCTCCACAGAGGAAGCTTGTTTCAGCTTCCACAGTCAAACACTGCAAGCAAGGCAAATGACAGAACTTGGGAAAAGCCATAAATAGGAAGCTCACAATTCAAGATACAAGTAAATCCATAGGGTTACTGTTTGAGAGAATAACAATAATAATTTTAGCCTTTTGAAAAGACAAGGACAGACAACAACAACAACATTTCATTGCAAACAACATTTCAGTATTCCTCATTCTATTGCCTCTGGACTTTTGGTTTTCCACTACAGTGTGCAAATAAAAGTGAATCGGCACTTTCAAATGTACTTCTGTAACTCTACAGATGTGTTATTAATGTGGGTTTTTCAAGGCACAAAAGGACAGGGATTAAATTATATGACAAAATACAGTGGGTATCTGCTTGCAGGTCATTTTTTTCTATTGTTTACTGCAGATGGTGAAGCATGATTTTGAACAAAGATGAACATTTTTAGAGCACACAAATAAGCTTTTACAAGGAATAAATCTGGGGCATGATGGGCTGGGGAGAGTGAAAGGGGTAGATTTTAAAAGTTGCAAAAATAGTAAGGCCCATGAGAATTGTCAGAGTGAGGCAAGGGCTTGCTTGGAGGCAGGCATATGGGTCAGTAGCAAAACAATCAGTAAGAGCTAAAACTGGCATTTTTTATTTCAGCATTTCTTTGTACTCGAATCATTCATTCCACCTACTGAAATATTTGATTCTTCTTCCCTGGTGGGACCTTGAAAAAAGGTCTTGTGCACAGTCTGGTTTCAACTGCCTGCATAGAGCAAGGAGAAAAGACTAATGCCACATGGAGACCTGGTCCTTGTCTGTCCTAGAGATGCTGCTGTGTGCTCCCGTGCACCTCTCAGCACTCCCACATAGTGGGGAGAACACTGCAGCACACTTTTTACCTACAAGCCTGAGCTCTCTGCCATAAAAAGCAAGGGTGCATAGAGAAATTACAGCTCTCTGTCCTGAAATGTAGCCAAAGTAAGCACCCAGGGACTAGGGTAGCCTATTTAAGCATTCATTTCTCTTATTTGCATGTGTTATGTCACAGTATTTAGTTCATGATTACATATAGGTTTTTTCAGACCTCTGCTTCGTTCACTGCACAAGGAGGGACTATGCACTGAGAACAAAACAGCAATACACAGAAGAAATATGCTAATCTCTGTAAGATGCCTGTCTTGTGTAGTAAAAATGGAATTTATGTCACTTAAGGGATAAAAATGCAGAAAAAAAAATTAAAACACCTGAGACTTCAAAAGTGGTTATAGCAATTTTAGCAGTTACTGCCCACCAGCTGTTCATTACTGTGCTTTAGCTGAAAGTTTCTACCTTCACAGCTGAGTTGTGCTCATGGTTAACAGCTTAAAACAAGCCCACTGGCTTTGTGCTGAAGCTGACTCAATCTCTTCGTGAGGGCATTGAAACAAGGCACTGTGGATGTTGTAACAAGGGAGGGCGACTTCTTAAATTGCTTCGACTCTATCCTGAAGAAGACATACTTAGAGAGAAAACTCCCTTGGCCTCTGCCACAGGCTTCCTGGTAACGGTGGGCAGGTGACTAAAACTTTTTCCCAGTTGTCCCCTAAGTGCGTTTTACTCCCAATTCATTTCATTTGGCCAAGCAAAAAGAAGTATTTGGGGCCTATTGGCAGAAAGAGTGAACAACGCTCAGCTGCAGTTGAAGGCCCTGGGTAGTCTCCCCCCAAGCATGCCATCGGAAAGGGGTCAGGTTAAAGGATTCTCAGACTGACTTTCAAGTTCACTGTTACATTTGACAATTCATCTTAAACACCTGCGGTCAGTTCCCTGTCTTGTGGGGGGACACTAGCGATACTCTCATTTCACCCAGGCATTGTTATGATCCGGTTTTTTTGAGCTTTGAAAAGAATGTCACTAGAGAAAGTCTTCATTTAAGGAAGCTGTCATTCCTATTAGAGGTAGAAAGTGAAATTCAGCCCATCTGTTGTGTACCGCTGTCCGATTTCAGCTTTTTCTCTCATACTTGTAAAATCCTTGAATGTGACAAAAAAAATGACAATTTTTTTTAAAGTTGCTCTTCAGAGCATGTGGCAAATGATTCTTGGATATCCTTTTCACACTTTCAATGTGTGAGTGAAAGGATGTATGAAGAGGCTTGTCTGCCTTTTCTTTCCTTTTCTCTTTCTTCATTCGAGCGTATAATGCCTCCTTTCCCAATATTACCCAGCACCTTTCTGCATGTGCCCTGTTGTCTGCATTGGTTAGCTTTACTCTCAACTCAGAGTAGTGTTGATTAGGAAGCTGTTATGGTTACTAAAAAGCTTTATCTAACGTGTTGATTTCAGTCCACAAGACAAGTTTTCTTGGTACTATTTAAGTATTTAGTGTAACAAAATGTATGGCTGATTTATTTTTTGGAAATCTGCCTTACATCATCACTAGATGTAAGAATTGTTTGCATTCCTACAATGTGATCATCAAACAATGAGCCAAGCAAGACCCACCAGCTCAGTTATCTTCTTGCGTGCTGCTTAATAGTGACACTGCATTTGTGATGAAGAAACAGCAGTATGAAATATCCCCTACTGATAGTGCCAGAAGAAAGCTGGAAAATCTCCAAAACTCTCTCATTTTAAAAACATTGCTGAATTTCTTTGCGAATATATGAATATACATATCTTGCTTATTTGAGCAATGAGATTTTTTTTTTTCTCACTTGACTGTATTTTCTACTTGTGGTACATACTGGTTCAGAAAAAGACTAAAGCTTACTTCATGTATCAAGGAGGGTGAGAGGTGGGAATTTCAGTGTTATGTGTATTAAAAATAGGAGTTTATATATTTTTTATCTATATTATATTTTGCAAATAAGGAGGAAGTTGGAGAAAAGCATATACTCCATATTAAGCATGACTGAATTATCACCATATTGAAATTGTTCCAGAATTGAAGGATACTGCTTAGAAACATCAAGACACTGATTAGAAAACAGAGTTACAAGTCAGCAAAATTGAAAGATCTGGTTTCTACAAGAATTGTAGCCCCTTTTCTGTGAATATAAACAGGAACAAGTTAGGAAACATGCTTTTGTATGCAGTCGTATGTGGAGGAATGAGTACATTCTTCTTTATCTTAGGTGACATTCTGTATCTTTTCTTCTGATGTTGGTGGGCAAGCCAGAGAAGTTAGCCTCAGGCTTAGGGAAGGAAATATCAGCCTCCCAGATCCTGCTGCCACCTTCCAACAAGCAGCCAAGGAGGCAGGTACCCACCAGAGCAGTGTCTGACCTGGCCTTACCCGTGCCAGTGACTTCTTTTCAACCTTTTTCACTGCTCAGGAAGGACAATCGTAACCAAAATTACAGAAGGACATAGAAGGAAATAAGTTTGAAGGCAACGATAAATTCATGGATGGATGAATAGAAAAAGGCTTCCTGGTTTTCCTTCACTGCTGAACTGTCAGTCAGCCAAAATAAATTAGAAAGTTGTGGCCCATGCGGAGCCAAGAGAAGCTGGTACATTAGAAAAGCCCCCTGACTGCAAACCCAGGCGAACTGGATGCAAATTTAACAATGTTATTATTGCTCAGTGAGGAAGATTTCTTAGGGAAAAAAGGCAATAAGCACAGAAATATCCTTGGGCAAGTGTTAGTCTCTAGTCTCTGAGCAAACTCAGTTTTATTCTCAGCCATGTTAACAAGGAGCTGAGCCTATAAGACTTGTAATAGTAACAAAAAAGCAATTTATGTAAAATGGGGGCAATCCTCATCTCATAGTATCTAGAGAATATGCAATTCTACAGGTGATTAATTTAAAAAAAGGCAAAAGAAGAAAGGGTTTGCATAAGTTATTTAAAAGCTTTTTAGTACACTGCGACTGGGAAAGTATTAAGAAAACTAGAAAGGGTATGGCACTTGAGGAAAAGGCAAGGCATTGTGGGAATACAGTGTGATATAAAGCAGGATTCATTTATGTAATTATTACAGGGACACTGTAGTCATACAGTAGTTAAAAATTATGCCATGATTCCCCAAAATAAACCTCTCCATGAAGATAAGTCTTTAACTTTTCTGCTTGGTGTTTTTATTGAAACCACAATAAATATAAACACATAAAGAAATTAATAACTGTTTCCAAAACGCTGCAACACTGTTCTGGGTTTGTTTTGTCTTGGGTTTGTTGTCTTTTTTTTTTTTTTACTCGTGACATCTTCAAAATGATTTAATCTAGGCATTGCAAGCATAGCCACTCTGAACAGAATTGCATACTGCTACCTTTTTGTATATTAATCAAAATTGAAAGACATATAGCTTTACACTTTGGGAAGCAGTCAGTAATTCACACTGAGTGGTCCATTTGATATGCATAGAAAGAAAACACAAAGTATTAAATCAGCATTTAATATCAGATTTCTTTAAGTGTGTAACCTTAGGTACCTGACATCATTAATCAAATTTTGTATATATTAGGTCATAAATATTTACATTTCTTTTTAAAGTAATAAACAGCCACATTTGCTGTTACTATGCAAAATATTAATTATGGTAGAGACTTTCAAAGAACTAAAGGAAAATGGACACCTGGGGTTAAATCAGCCCAGTTATGAAAGCTAGAAACAATAAAGGATGTTGAATGGATTTCAAAAAGTAGTCATGGGGACTTCCACACCAACGTTTTGGGGTTTTTTTAAATGGATGACCACATTCATATTACCACTTCTGAGGTGCTGAAAGCCTCTAATCACTTGTAGTTTATTTCAGTTTTTAAAATTCTTTATCCATTTTTTATGTTTCTGCAGAGGCACCAAAGGATTTGCACCTAAGGGAATTTAAAAATTTCCTCTAATCAGGAAGAACCACTAAACACTACTATTACTTTGCTGTAGCCGCAATACAGTCAGCAGACTCTTTAAAACACTAAAGTAAGAAAAGTCAACCTTTAAATCCAAAATAAAGCAGTACCTTTAAAACTTATTAGGAAGATCAGGCCTAATTGATACACACTGGTTATTGGTACGGACATCATTAACTCTGAATCATTTTCTTAGCTTTGGTTTCTCAGTCCCAGGATCATGGAGGTACCTCTCCATCCCGTGAGCCAGATCCCTAATCCTGGGCTGTGGCTGAGATTTTGCACCTTCCCCATATGCTTGGTGTTTCCTTCTGTTTTGCTCAGGCAAAAGTGGTACCAAGTGTGTGGGGTATGAAGGGGAGAGGAAAAAGGTATGAAAAAGTCCTACAGGTACCAAGGCAAAAGTCTGCTGCTCTCAGCTCCACCTTGGCATGTGGAAGTAGCTTTGGCTGCTGTAAAAGCAGTGACTGGGGGATCATCTGCTGTATTTCAGCATTGAGAAAACAAACACCATGTTTTTGCTAATCCCTCAGATTTATGCCTGATTAGCAAGACATTGCTGATGATTAAATACTTTCAGAATACATATGTAATCAACTTTTTACCCAAATTTTATAGTTTGCAGAGAAAGTAGTAATTGGATAATGTTAGGAATGTTCCTTCAAAACACTGCTATCATAAATTAAATAGTAGCAGCTTTTTTAAAGCTTGCTCCTTTTTAAAGGCTTTTTTTCAGTCTAAAATATTTATTCCAGATTTCAGTTTTAGAACAACAGCAAATTATTTCTGTAACTAAGTAGTTTATAGTTTCCTTTAATTTATTCCGTCTCTGTCATTATATTGTCCTTGAAACTATTTTCTGTCACTGTCAAACATGATAGCCTCAGGACAGAAATGAAAGTGAGATAATACATCTCTATGAGCTTTTCTGGTGAATGTTTTTAAAAGTTTTCAAATGCAGCCATTTGGATTTAAGCAGAAGATGAAAGAACAATGAAACTAGAAGATTAAAGGAACAAAAGCAATTATTTAAAATGTTATTATTCTAACATTCCAATATTAATCCTTGAACACCGTTATAATTGTACCAACTGATTTATATAATTAACAGGAAAATTATTTTATGTTACTTCTTCTATTCCTCTGTGAAAAACGTCTTCTATCAGTATCTTTTCTCAAAATTAGGATTCCCAAAAATGTGTCACTGTGACATTTTTCTAAATATGATCTTAATAAGAGGCTTAACTTTAATGTTTCATAAGATTATCCAACCAATTCCTAAAAACATGTAATGCAGTCATTTTCAGAAACCAGTGTAAGTTCAGTGTGTGCTGGTTTTCCATTTCAGAGATAACCCAAATAAAACAAGGAAAAAAAAAAGGCTTTTATTGTTGCAATAGTGTGGAAGAGTGAGGGGCAGAGATTAGAAGATTTATGCTTTGTCTGTATTTTTCACTGTGTCTGTTATAGGATTTATCATTTATTTGTCATATACTAGCATTTTAAAAGATTTTTAATTTTTTTTTTCTCATTTTAACCACTCTTACATTTTCTAGACAGCAATATTTTTCATTTAAGCTTTGAATTTCCACAGACTGACATCCTTGGAGGTAGATTGACTGTCTGACTTGGGGAAGCCATGTCCTGTGTTTCAGGAAATGTGATTCAGGCATCCTTGCATTGGTCAGTGTTGCAATGTTTTCTTTACACAAAATTACTCTTACATGTTTGTTTGCCTTTTTATTTTCTCCTTCCTTAGAACTAGCTACATCATCAATACCCTGCAAAAAAAGCAAATAAGCATATTTTCTCCTTCAAAGAGACACAAAGAAGGACTGGCTCAATAAAGTCAGTGAGGATATTCAGAGGTTTTACTGCTTTAACCCACCTCGAGTTAGCCATGGCTTTTCTTCATCCCTGTTTTGGTAACATTTGTCTGCTGATGAACCAGAAATTAATATGTGATAAATGGTTCATATAAGATTGGCACATTTGTGTGTAAGAGCTGAGAACAAGTCCTCATCTCCACCCCTGAGACACAGCAGTCATTTTGTGCAAACAGGATGGAAGATCCCGTTTATTTTGTTGATCTTATCACATTACATTTTCCTCATCCAAGTGAAAGTTTGCTATGCAGTGCTTGTCTTAAATTTCCACTTCAGCCACTTAACAACCTCCCTACCAGTGATCACTATCATTACAGAACAAGAACTCTGGTGGGTTTCAATCTTTTCCTGAAGAATACTGGTTGTGTAAGGTGAAACAGAAGAAAGCAGTTCAGTTTACCTGCTCTTTTTCAGGACACACATGAAGGGATATTGTATGGGTGTGTGTGCATGCATGTATGTATGCTCATCCTTTTAAAGACAAGGAAATTCCAGTGGTGTTCAAAATTTTTCAGTCATGGATGATTTACTTGCCTTGCAGAAACACATGGACACACAAACATCCACATCTATCTTTATACAATTACATGCATTTCCATATTCATGCACAGACATTTACTTTTTAACATATCCACAAAAAATGTAACTGCAAGTTCATATGGTTAAAATTGCAAAAAACTGCCATATTAATAAAGTGATTAAGAAGACCTGAAATGTAGTCTTGAAAGGAACTACATGCAGATTTATATTATGTGGGCATGTGTTTTTCAACATTTCTTTACTGTCAAAAGATTTTATAAATCTTAAAATCATAGAATGGTTTGGGTTGTGTTGGAGGAGCCCTTAAATACCACCCAGTTTCAAGTGCCTTGCCATGAGCAGGGACACCAGCCTGAGTCCTAAACATTTTCATATCAAAACCCACCCAGGGGGATGTATGAATCACATGGAAATAAAATATTTCTCATAAATGCTAGCTAGTATTTCTTAAAATGCTTTTCCTAAGTAAAAATTAAGCGAGAAGCAGTTATTCCAGCATTATTTAAAAACATGCTTCAAAAAAAATTCAGGCAAAGAAATCTTTTTGTAATTGCCTGGTAGTACATGTGGTTAGTTCAGTCTGTGGGCATGCCGCTGGGGAGATGCTGCCTTTTAGGGACACCAGTAACTTGTGCCTGACCTCAGCTGTGCTGGGGGTGCTTTGTGTCCCTGGGAGGAACAAGGGGGAGGCCACGGAACAGGAATGTGCTCACGAGAGGTTTAGAAAGTGCCAGCAGATGGCATGCACGAGTCCTCAGCAGTGGGGTTTGCGTGGGGGGGAGGAGAGTTTTGAAACAACAAAACTTCCTTGAGTGCCTCAGATGACTTACTGTGAACAGCTTTTGAACATGACTCTAAATATCAAGGTTTATGAAGAGGTTAAGCTAGGTAAGGAAAAAGTAAAAGAACACCAAATTAATGAATATATTTAGGAAAGGATTTGTCTGAGTCATTAAAAAAATATATCTCTCCAATTCTCAGAAAGCTCAGTTCCTATTACAGATACAGATTAAGGATTCTATTTGTACACACTTTTTGATCTGCACACTTGTCTTTGTTGCAGTTTTTTTAAAAACACATTAAAAACATCAGCATTGCAAAAAAGGTTTAAAAGGAACTTATCTTCTGAAAGATGTTTGTTTCATTGATGTTTGAGTTTGTACAGAAGTAGTTATAAAAACTGTATCTCTGATCACCGGAAAATGGATTCTAGCCAAAGGCACCAACTGTCCTGACAGTGTGATGCAATGTCTTGCTCCCTCTCACTGCCAGGCTCAGCTACAGAAACAGCATAATTATATGAGTAGCAGCAATTCCCCTTATCTAATATGAACACTTGCTACTGTTAACTGCATTTCAATGTGCTAAACAAGAAAGAGAGAATTAAAACTTATGCTGAGGTTGTTGGGTCATTTAATCCAAGGGATGTTGTTTTCCTATTGGGTTGGTGGTGGACTGTTTTGTTCATTTTCTTGGGGTTTTTTGGTTTTGTTTTTGTGGTTTTTTGTTTTGTTTTTTTTTAGTTCTACACGTTTGAAAATATGCAAGCCAGCCCAGGTGCAGGTGATGATGGCAGAGCCAGGAGATCCTGCTGCCCAGGGCATGCCTCCTGGCCTCCTCTGGGCACTCTGCTTCTCTGGAAGTAAAATTTCTGTTCTACCTCACTCCTTGCACCGCCCCCATTGCCATGACCTTCTGACTGTGGCATTTGAGAACTATTTTTTTCAAATAAATTTCTAATTTCAAACAAAAAAGAAATGTATTTGAGTTAGAGTAGGGGGAATTGGAAAAAATACAGCTAAGAAGCTGTAAATTTGTTGTATGTTGTAAAATTTGTTGTATATTGAACAACCTACTTACGATGATTTTGGGTTTTGTTATTGCAGATTTGATGCATATTTTCTGGAGCAAATGGAAATTTCCAGCCCACAGTCATTGTAGTTGTCTAATATTGCTGTATGTTAGTATCTTAGAGGACCATGATAGTATCAAATATAAACAGATTACTGTAGACAATCACCAGTCAAAAACAACAAAGAGGCCAGATTACATCTAGGCCTTTTGATCATCAAAGCTTTAATATGCTTCATAAGCTGTTTCATAAATTATGAATGTGAAATGGTTGTGGCAATAAGATCAAGGCTTACATATTGTTGTAGTAATTATTTCGAAATTAAGTATAAGTAAACATATTTAAAATTAATGTATTTATTATATATAATGCCCAATGAGCCAAAGACAAAGAAATATCTAGGAGGAGATTTATCATCTGTAGGTCACTTGTATCCTATTTGTAATGATTTCTTTCCCGCACTAAAGAAAAAAGCTAAAACAATTTCATAAAAGTGTCATCTAGTAAAAGATAACCCTTTCTTTGGAATTATTTCTAATTTGTTGCAGAACTTCAAAAGGAAATATGACAGCACCAGGATTTATTTTTCCCTTTTTGTTTCACACATGCTGATTTACATATTTTGCTGGTCTTGTTGAAATAGCATACCATCTTCTGTGAACTGAAGAGACTTCATTAGCAGCAATGATACCAGCAGTTCAAATTATAATACATAAAATTCCTTATTATTTCACATTAGCACAAAATAGGTATCTTTGTCTCTATAAATAAGTAAAAAGCATCAAGGTTTGAACACTCATTATCTATACCTGGACTTTTAAAGAAAAATAAGAAAATAGAGATCAATTTTTAATGTCCTGCCAAAAAATTCAGGTGAAGGTTCAATGAAGTTAATCATCCTTTCCACAATAATGAGGAATTAATACTCAAATCATCTACATTTAATTCACTTTATATTCAGCAATGTCATTTAAATGTTAAAACTGCAAGAATTATGGGACCTCTCAAGCTAATATTGATCTAATGGCTTCAGCTCAATGACAGTGTCAATTACTTTATCTTTATATATATATATATGAGAAGTACTAATGGTGTTAGAAACTGTACAAGACAGATAGGTCCTCCTTCCAAAACTGAAAAAAAACCAAAAAAAAATCCTGATTATTTTTCCTTGTAGCTGAATCAAGTTTTCATGCAAAATATTTACAGGCTTTCATTACAGAAAATTAAGGAAGAGCTTACCTGTGTAAACCATAGACAATTTAAGAAAATTGGTTTGAGTGTTATTTTAAAATCCACTACAATTTTCTTTCTATTTTTATGGTTGGAACTATTGTTCCCTTCCCAGATGTTTCTTTTTTTAGGATACTGTAACTTACCTATCACGGGCAGTCCAATATCTGCATCATTCCACTCAAATTCACCCCCTGAAAATGCTTATGCTTGTTATTCCTTCCCTCAGTCCTTGCAGAAAAGTGAAAGAAACCTGGTGTTCTGCTCACTGTTTGTGCTGTGTGATTTTCTCTTCATTAAATATGTCCTTGCTATTTTATGTCAGGCCTTTGCCAAACAAAATTACCTTTGGGTGTAGATCACATCCCAGTTTATCACAGGCTGGTGTTAGGGAAGAGTCAGGCAGTGGTCCAATAAACTCACACAGAGCACTTCAGCTGCATACATCTAAAACTACGCTGTGCAGACTCTTGATGAAACCTGGGTTGATGAAGCACAGGTAAAAGGTGCACCAAAAGTCTGCCCGAGCATCCCACTAGTGCTTGGAGGCACTTGTCTCCTGCTTTCTCAGCACCTTCCTGAATGCTCCACAAGGCAGCTCAGGTATTGCTCAGATAGTGCTCAGCCTATTATGGGAACCAGAGAAAAATCTGTAGCACACCAGCCACAGAAAGCACAGGTTTAATTTCCAGATGTTCATTACAACAAAGCAAAAACATGTTGATTGACCCTAGGTTGTTCCCTTGGGGCCAAGAAAGTTCTGAACATTGTCTTGTCAACACTCTGAGGGTAGTGTCTGAAACAAGTCCTCTGAGCTGCAGCTGTTTTAAATTGATTACACATTTATTAGTAAAATTCTTGTAATAGTAATGTCAATTTTGAATGGAAGGACATTTCAACAGAAATCTTTTCTAAAACCCAAATTGAATCTCAAGCTTTCTCAACAAAAATCAGAACAGAAACAAAAATATTGCCTTCTTGGGATGTGACAAATTTTTCACTGTGAAGGTCCGAAGACTTTTCCCTTGTGGGTGCTGTGTACATGCACCACCATAACTCTATGATGCTCTGGCAGATCTGTGGGGATTTCTCATAGTGGTTCACAGATTACCCTAATTATTACTCCCAGTGGCCCTTTATATCAATTTCTGACTTCTCTTAAGTTTCAGTGTGCCCTGGGAGTGTCTCCAGAGCTGATGTCTACACATTCTAAAGCTAAAACTTCTTCCTTCATGCCTGTCATTTGGCTCCTTTAGGTTTCAAATGTTACCTTTTCTTATGAGAAACGCTGAAGGACAACACCCAACCTGTCTTCACATCTTGGAAAATGATGATTGAAAAGAAACAAAACATCACAGTCTCTGAGATACTTATGGACATTTAAAGATGTTATGCACGGAAATGTGGTCTCCTCTTGAGATAAGGGGTTGTGCTGTCTCTTCCACCTCATGTGTGGGAAAGTGCTGGACCTGTCTGACAACAGGATGAAAGAGGGTGGCTGGTCCTTGTTACCTGTTCACGGACAATATGGGGAAGATATGGAACTGGTTTTGTATTTCTGCTGTCACTGACTTTCCTGTATGCAGATATGCATATTTCTTTTAAAATCCCACAGTTCCTATCTCCCTGTGATGCATTACCCTCTATTTCATCAGTACAAGGAAGAACAGTTCTCACCAAAATGAAAATGCCAAGGCACTGACAAGTGTTACAAACAGGAGACCTTTCTGTACAGGACACATTCTAAAATGTGTTCCCAAAACACACCAGGGCAACAAGAAAAGAAGATGCCTCACAAAATACAGAACATATGCGTGATGACACCTTTAAAAGGACAACTTAGCTACTTAAATACTTAAGTCCTTAGAATTCCTTAGAAGTCCTTTAAATCTCAGATAATAGGTATTGCTGCAAGAATCCAACTCTGTATTCCTACTGAGACCCACAGCAATACCTTCTACTGCCACTTGCTTGTCAGCCAGCCAAATTGTCTCTCACCTTCCCCCCTCTCCCCCTGTATGGGTTAGAAGAAAACCAACATTACTGCATCTGGTCTTTGCTTCCAGTCTATTAATGAGCTTTTAGTCCCTTTGAAAGACACCAGTTGCATATGTTCCAATGTCATGCTGAGATTTATAATTATGTCTTCCTGTTGGAAAAAAAAAGAATCACAAGTAAATATGGTAAATGCTGAATGAATTTCATGTGCTACATAAAGCACTACAAAAATTATCTCCTGGGAGATTCCCCTGTGAAAAAAATGATCCTGAGAGATGTGATACAACAGTAAGATTACTGGAGAAACCTATCAGCTCTTATACAAGGGATTAAGAGTTAAGTCTTTGTTAAGGACTGAGGAATCCTGCCTATTTTGAATAATGTCCTTGTTACCTCAAAGAAAATAATATTATTGTAATCACTGCAGGTGGGGTAATGGACTTCCTTGGACATAAACTTTTCTCTAGCTAATGACTCAAATGATAACTTGTAGGTTTGCTGATGACTGGCAAGAACATGCCCTGAAATCAGGGAGTAGGTTGTAATTAATTAATTATTTGATCTTGCCCTCCTTTGGTATGTTGGGATTTGGCAGCAAAGTCATCATTTGTCTTAAAAATTACCGTAAGAGGGTTTCATGCTTCTCAGAACCCAGGTTCTAGAGAATAGCTGATAATCCACTACAATCCAAAGGGGATTGCTCATCTGTAATAAAAAACCCAAAGAAACTGATAATGTCTTTTGTTACATAAAAGTGTAGGCTTGACAAAATGACAAAGAGGATTCTGTGATCAACAAAGACAACCTACATATTTGTTTTGATTTTTTTTTCATACATACCAAGCCAAAATATTGAAGGAAAGGATGGCAATCATGATTTATAATTATTCTAGTGATCATGTTACCATATCTTTCACCTATAAAAATTAAGTCATATATATTTGTTCCTTACTCAAACCCCATTGCTGTGACAGACAAAGTATTTTTCATGGAAGACCAGCAACCTTACTTTCTGCTAGCAAATGTAAGTTAGTATCTCCTCAATTAAAAAGTTTTTAGCTGAGTGAGTAATACATGAGGTATTCAAAGTGCAGTAAGGGCTACTGAATCTGTAGTGATAGTCTGTGACAGTGATGGTGTCTTCTACCAAGTCTGTGATAGTGTCTATAATACATTATGCAAAAAACTGCCCTAATCTTATACTTGTGTTCTTTTATTGTGCTGTTTTGCTTACTATGTCTTAAAAGAAATAGAACACATAAATCCATCTCTGACATTACCTGCTTAATGAGTTTATGGTCTAGACACACTCAGAAATTGATTTATAATCCTTATTTTCCTTAAGTGAAGCCTCACAGATGAGTAACCAGGGTATATCACTTCAGCTTTTTCATAGAAAGTGTGGGTGAGTGGTTTGAAGAGTAACACCAAGTGCAATGCTGCTGACCAAAAGTATGTTCTACATGTCATTTTCTGTGGAAGGATGTGGCTGCTCAGCCAAAGCTTAAGACAGCTTGCCTCCTTTTGAAGCAAGTTTTTCCCCTTACCATTGTATCAGTCCTGAAAAATCTTGTCTAGCCAGTCTCATTTTCATTGATTTTATTTCAAAATTTTGCCCAATCTTCATTTGCATGGCATATCCTACCTAACATCTTGTGTGCTCCTTGCCACAGACTGACCTTTATTTCAGATCTTGCCTTTCCACTGAGGATACTACAGTGTTCCAGACTCAGATTTTTGTTAGTTCTTGTCAAACAAAGCTGAGAACTTACTGCTGCATTGATAATCTCTTCTTTATATGCATCTTGCACATTAGCTCACTAATTCATGAATATCAGACACACATACATCAGCCTTGCAGGAAATTTTGGGTTCTTGCAAACACTGTGTTGCCCTGTATCATTCTTCTCACACCATTAAGTGTACTGAATTTCTTTTAAGCCTGAAAACTCCTTCTAGCTATAACAGCTGGTAAAAAAAATCTCCCACTCCCTAAAAGCCTCCTCTAGTCTTTAATCAGAAGTGCTAGCTATGTCAGAGATTGTTTGGATGAACCTTTTAAATCTGAAAGCTTTGGGAAGACATATGTACCAAACTTACTTAAATTATTACAGTTTACAAGTTGTGTGTCTTTCCCTCCCTCTGAGACTAGCATTTTTCCTCCTACTTTTAGGGATACTTTTGGAGAGGGAAGAGCCTTCAAAATGTCCATAATATTTTAACTTCTTCCTGTAGTCAGACTAATGACTGCTGAGAGAGATAAATTACAGCAGAAGTGATCATTTTTATCAGTGGTGCAATTTCATCTCTCCTACATACATTGGATTTTGTTTTCCTGGCATTTTCTCACTCTGTCTTTTAATGTCACATTATCTTCTACCAGGCATTCCATGTTCTTTCAGTGTAATATATTAAGTGCTGCAGAAAGAAAAAAAATTATATAGTCCATTATATTACAAATTCATCCCCTTTCACACTCAGGAAATGTAATTTTCATAACATTTCAACACTTTCAACCTACAAGTATGCTAAGTGTATTTTGTTTGGGAAGTTTCTTATATATTTATTTATTTCTTAGATTAAAAAAAAAAAAAAAAAAAAAAAAAAAGAGGAGAGAAGGAAATGCTGCTTCATGCAATATGGCCTGTGAAGCTGAACTGTTGTCATAGCTGGTATCTCATTTTAACTTTGCAGGTCTTGATGAAAAAGGATCTGAGTTCAGGCAGTTATTGAGCGTAAGCTCCAGTCAGTGACTGCCAGATTGATGCTTCTGTCATACAAGAATGTGACAATAGTTGCTATGGGTTTCCTGATTCGGTTAATTAGATTTTTCCCTGTATAATTAGCACATCTTTAGACTGAACTTCAAACTATGTCACAATTTATTTTAAAATTAGAGGAAGTGTTGGAGAGGATTTTATTCCTCTCATTTCTTGTAAATGTCTGTGCTAAGACCCACTAGGAATATCACAGAGCAAAATTGTTAAGAGGTCAGTATGTGATGTGGAAACGGGCTGTTTGACCTAGTTTTGGCTGTGGCTCAGACATCTGAGCTCACTGAAGAGCGGCTGTGAGGAGAATCTCTCTTTGTTTCATTTCTCAGGATTGAGGTGAAGCTAGTGGGAAAGAGTGGGTAACTTTGCAATTATATGAAACAGCTATTCAGTTCCAGAGGTCATAGCAGACACAAAAGTATTATCATAGCACAAGGAGGACTGGCTCACTGTACAGGGAGGGAAGGAGGAAAGCAGCACTGCAGAGCAAAGAAAGGTACGTACACGGTGTGAAACTTTCTAAGTCATCTAATTCATATGGGTAACCACAGGAGTTCAAAAGCCTTTGCTTTGCCCAGTGAAGTTTCTATCCTTTCATGGGCTCTTACAGAACTATTGTAAAACTATCAAAAGTTTAATTTAAAGAAGCACTGTGTTCATACTACACAATATGACACAGTTATGACAGGAATGCTGTTGGGAATATTTGGCTGAGGTGGCATAGTTAAGCTGGGGTTCACTCCATAAATCCTGAAACCTTTATTTCTAATTATTTTTAACATAAGGTCTGTTGCTGCTTTAAGGTTAAAGAGTATAACGTATGCAAAGAGAAATTTCTCATTTTGAGAGGCTTCTGAAAAACATGTCAGCAGTTTGCATGAAGCTTTGCTCTGTGCACTGCAGCAGCTCTGGAAATATTTCCAATAGGTTGCAGCACACCAGTACAGTATTGTTCAAAATCATATTAGTATAAGGATGCATTTCAGTGATGTAGAAAGGGGACAGTGTGAAGGGTATAATGGGATTGTGACACCCCTGTGCACGACCTGGACCAAAACACATCAAGGGTTGAAACATCCTTCGTGTGCTGGAGCAGTGTCTGGAGAAGGGCAATGAAGCTGGTGAAGGGTCTGGAGCACAAGTCTTATGAGGAGCAGCTGAGGGAATGAGGATTGTTCAGCCTGGAGAAAAGGAGGCTCAGGGGACACCTACCTTCCTGAAAAGAAGTTGTAGAGAGCTGGGGTCAGCCTCTTCTTCCAGGTAACTAGGAACAGGACAGAGGAAATTACCTCAAATTGCACCAGGGAGGGTTTAGGTTGGATGTTAGGAACCATTACTTCACCAAAAGGGTGGTCAGTCATTGGAAAAGGCTGTCTAGGGAAGTGGTGGAATAACCATCCCTGGAAATGTCCAAAAGTTGTGTGGATGTGGCACTTGGACATATGGTTTAGTGGTAAACATGGCAGTGCTGGGTTATTGGTTGGACTCAACAATCCTAGAGATGTATTCTGACCTAAACAACTTCACAATTCTATGATCCTCGGTGCTCCCGCTGGCACCACAGCATCCATGGCCTTGCTGGTGTCCCTGCAGCAGGTGCTGTCTGCACTGTGCCACTCATTGAGCCTCCTCACACCCTCCTGCTTTCCCTACCTTTCCAAAAACACAGGGCATTGAGCACGACTTCTCTGCCTTTATGGCAACAGAAGTTGAAGGAAGCAGCATCGGAGACAGTACTCCATAACACACCATCAGTCCAGACTTTCCAGTGAGAAGTGACAGGGAGCTGTGCTGAAATGCAGATACTGCAGAAGAGGCCAGGTCATAAATCTTGCCTACACTTTTTTTTTATGTGAGATAATGTTTGTTACTGTTGGAGCACAGCTTCCATATTGTCATTCAAAGGGATGACAAATAAAGACAATAAAGAAATTCCTGTCATTTCAAGACACCAGATTGTTTATAACCATTTCTTCTCTCTCAGAGAAAAAAAAGCACTAAAATCACTTTTTTAGCACAGTTTTATGCCACTAGTGACTGCTTTTATAAATCTTACTGACTAAACTTTAATTAATCCAAAACTATGACATCAAAGCAGAAACACTGGAACTAAAAATGCTTATGTAAACGCAGATGGTCTTTAGAAAAACATGACAAGAGATTTTGTGAAAGGCAAAAGGTAGAAGAAGTTGACAGACTTAGGATGTCTTACTTTCCTTTAAGAAGCTCTTCTGCATGTGTGCTTTGAAACATATTGATATCTTCAATTCTCATGTCATTTAGTTTCATTGCACATACTGGTCTGTCATGGAGAGAAACTTGTGCTAGCCCTTACTCCTATGAAGTACAACTTCCAATTATATTCTTCTGTTATTTAGTTCCCAAGAATATCTTCAAAGTTTGATAATAATTTATATTGTGCGTCTATTAAGTCACTTTTATAGGATCCAACATAACCAGCACCTGCTCACATGAAGCCTGAAGACTACTTTGTGTTTCTGTGAAGGCCATTTGATATCTGCCTTCTTTTATGGTTGACCTTGAAGGGGAGTTCAGTTTGGTAATTTATGGCAAACAGCATCCAGGAAGACCCATTTGCAAGATTCACTGTCACTTAGTGCTAAACGATCGCTCCTGACTCTGAAGACAATCTGAGTCCCTGACAGGGCAATCCCATAAAAAATATTGCCTGGCCACCCAGGTGTCTTTTCCAATTATCTGGAGTAGAAATTAATACTTTTAAAAGCTGCTAGTTTTTGAAAGGTTATTCCAATTTATTCCAGGAGTTTCTTTTACACATTATGATAAATTGGTTTATTACACAGTTATTTTCAATGTCAGCTTTTTAGAAGATTGAATCATAATGTTGAAACATTAGAGTGAATGGCAAACATATTATTTTACAGCTGAGTAATATATTCCCTCTAAAAAAATTTTGCTCTGTTTTTAATAACAGGTAATTTTATGATTGTATTGCTTAATGTTGTTTCCCCACAATATCTAATTCCATGTAGTAAAGACTGGAGGACTTTCTCTCCAGTTGTCAGTGACAGCTTGGACAGGACACAAAATCTATGGAACTACAATAATCCAAATTGTGAGCTGTGCTTTTAAGTATAGGAATTTGTGATTTTTCAGTATCAGTTTAATATATGGAGCAGCTCCAGGGAGAATAAATGGTTAGGCTCACTTTAGTGGGCTTCTAAATTTAGAAGCAAGTTTTTTTTAATGTCATGTTTTCTTCTTTGATTTTTTTTTCTTTCAGTAATAATCTCTGGGTGCTATTTTTGTTCCCCAAATCCTCTCCAATGGATCTATAAAAGGACTGTAATTAGCATTTTAATGGGAATAGTTGAATCTCACCGTTTCCCTACAGCGAGCATATTCTTATTTATGTAGAGCTCAGCAATACTCAAAGACACAAGAAATTCATAGTTTCTTTTTTCTTTACTTATTTTTCCTTTTTTTCTTTTTTCTTTTTTCTTTTTTCTTTTTTTTCTTTTTTTTCTTTTTTTTTCTTTTTTTTTTTCTTTTTTTTTTTTGTTTTGGAAGCTGGGAGAGGAGGAGATGGAGTGGGGAGGAGAAGAAACAAAGCTAAAACCTTCATCCTTTTCGACACTGTATCTGCTTGTAGAACAGTTTCTTTTTCCAGTATGAATAACAAATTTTTTGGCTCTCTATCATCAGTTCTGCAGGTGGCTGAATACTTTGAACTCCTATTGACTTCTTTCACAGCACCATAAAGTTTCCGTCCTGAGGTGCACAGCAATGCCCCGTGTATTTTTTAATTGGAACAATTATCTCAGAATGGTTCAGTACAAAGTGCTACTACAAAAAGACAATTTCCTGTAGGTAAATGGTGTCAATTTCAAAAGTAGTAGGTTACTGCTAATGAGTGTCTGACACTATTTTTCAAGCCGGCACATGTAAAGATAAAGATTTGGATCGCAGCCCAAATGTTTAGAGAGTAAGACACCTACAGCTCAAATAGTCAGATAATGGCATCAGAAATAATCTTCCCTGAAACCCAGAACTTCTTCCTCGTCATGACCTTCTGCTGGCTGTGAGTAGGGAAACTTACCATACAACCTGAGGTCCTCACAGATGTTGGATTCTCCATTTCCACAGGCTGATTTCCATGGCAGTGTGTGTGGCGGGTAAAGACCTGATGAATTTATCATCTGTGTGATGTGGAGAAATAATTTAAGTCTATAATATGTAATATTTGGATTCCTGTGTCACATCTTAGCCACTGGTCCTATATAAGCAATAGTTTGCAAATGGAATGGTTTCATGGATAAGAAACAGGTTCTATTGCAGGAGAACAGGCATGGCTCCTGTTGTAGCTGGGACAACTTGGTGGCACTGTTTGTGTGAAATTGTGGATCTCATGTGCCCCATAAGGAGGTGTGTGCCCCAGCTTCATCCAGGAACTCACTGGTGTGCTGCCCTCTTCACACCCACAAGATTCACATGCAGCCTTTGTAAAGACTCTCAGGAAGCTGCTGAACAGTGCTGAGCTGTGTCTGCACTTCAAGATTCTTGGTTTTAGCAGACCACAAATCAGTAAATCTGTAGCTACGTTGACTAGTTTGCTCATTCTTAAATGTAAATGCTTTCTGACTATTCCCTAGAAATCTTGGTGGGTAAGGGTTAGGAAAGATGTTTTTCCCAAGCTCTATCAATATTTTTCCTACTTTATCATATTAATATCAATTTCATATACCTGAAATTCAAATCCATGGAAGAGTGATTTCCAGATATTTCTAGTTAAAAATCCAATAATAAATAACAGTATATACATAACATCTTCTTCTTTTCCTGAATAATGAGATTTATCTCCCATCATGATAAATATTGAAGTTGGCTTTAAATTGGTCAGAATTCATCTTTCTGGTCAATAAATCTTGATATTTCCCTCCACAGAGATCAATACCCGTTTAATGTATCAGATTATTGAACGAGATTAATAAATGTAGCTTTGCGTGAAGTCTCTCGTAAATGGTGAACAGTCCAAGTTTAGGAGGTTTCACAAAGGCTTACAACATACTATATGGACTATATCAGTTGAATGTTAAGAAACTGCTGAACTGTGCGTTAAATAAATTACTGTATTGCTCAGAGAGTTACAGTAAGGTCTATTAAGTACTTATTTAAAGACTTGGCAACAGTGAACAACAATAAATAATTCAAGTAGCACCTCTAATCTTGTTTTCTTTCTCCTTAATTGGTTTTACAGCATTGTTTTGACATTTACCCTTGAATTAAAAAAAAAAAAATTCTCAGAAAGAAGAAAATGCCTGCTGTGCACTAATCCAGCTGTCAATTGAGTACTTACATATTGATGCAGCAGAACAGCACAGGAGCTCCACTCTGTCTTCAGAGCTGGCAAAGCCCAATATTAGTGTGCAGCCATATGGGCATCTGGGCTTGCAGAAAAACTGAGTGTAAGAACTGTGTGTTTGTACAAATGTGAATGTATAGACATAAAATTATTTTAAAAATATAGAGGTATTGCATAACCATCTCAGGGAGACTCCAGATGCATAAGAAATCCTGTCCAATCTATCACCCAGAGAGACATCTAGATGCCAAATATTTGCCAAGAAGGACAGATGGATGCAGAAGAGCTCAACAGCTGGAAAACTCAAGAAGTAAAGGACAGCCAACACTTCTGCTGTTCAGATTTTCTCAGCCTATTGGGAGCCTTCAGGTTTTAAGTTTGAAAGGGATGTGTCAAGTCATATTTCAACTCAGCTTTTAGAACTTCCAAAATTGTTGTTGGTTTTAGTTTTAATTAAGTTTACAGAATATAGGAGATAGTTTGGTTTCTGCAGAAGTTTTTCAAATTTTTTTATCTAAAGTATTTTTTATTGACTGGCTATTTTATTCAAAATAATTAAGTTTATTGACAGGACTTTTTTTAATGAAGAGAAAAGAGAATAGGACAATAAAAGCCTCGAATTTTCCTTTTATTAATTTTAATTTTGCTACATAATTTTCTTTGACAATACATAAGATACAAGTTTGCACGTCTGAGTACAGGTATATAAAAACATACATATACATATGAGAAATGAGATTATAGTGTCCTTTCTCGAGCAATGTATGAATCCATTCAAAGAACACATTTAGTGAGCCCCAAATTGGTAAAAATATGGCACATACTGCATTTAGATATCATATTGACACCTCTTGGAACTTCAGATGGAAGTATTAACACTTTTGTCATGTACATATCACCTCCATGCATATTCATATTGAAATTTCTATGCATAGTAAATAATTTTTTTTTCTGTTTCATTATGGGTTTGCTTGTTCATCCACTGTTTAAAAAATTACGTTTTCCAACACATCGTTCTCTTTCTTTTCTTCTAAAAATTAAAGAGATTTTTTGAAAATACCTGTCTTACTATGTACTAAAATTGAACTAAAAGTTCAAAACAAAGACCATTAGTCAAAGAAAAACTGAAGAATATATTTTTCTTACTCAGAGAAATGTAGAAATATGCTTCTCATGTATACTTATCTCACTTATTTTAATAGGATGTAATTAAAAAAAAATAGTTTCTTTGTACTTGGGCCATTAAGGTGTTCCCAGAGTGCAGACATCCTGCCATCTCCTTATAAAGATACTCTGCTGAGTGTTGGAAGACTGAAGTAAAGTTAATAAAATCCCTTCTGACACTAATGAATTTTCTCTCTTCATTATGATTTATGGTTGAGATGACTTATATTGACACCTCCCCAGTAAGTCCAGACAATGAAAGTGAAATCCACTGCTCTTATTTCCCATTCAATTTCCCATTCAATTTGTCTGTAATAAACATCTTTGTGAATCTTAATGTTAATTCATTCACCTATATCCGTTATAGTTAATATTTGACTAACCATGAAACATGAAACAAATCTAATTAGTTTCATCTCTGTTTTAAGCCAGGTTACTAACCATTCACTCTTAGGACAAAGTCACTTTTATACACCCTATTTAGGTGTTTTCAAGCAGACTGCACTGCTAGCTCTGATGATAGCCTATCAAGTGGGCTGGGTTAAGCCACTTCAGTCCCTTTACTCCATTCCCACATCAAAAAAGAGAAACATTTCACATTAAGTCCTTAGACCTTGTTGTGAGCTCAGGGAACAAAACCCCATTACATCACTAATATTTGTAATAGAGTAATGGTCCCCCTGGAGGACTGAGTTCTCTCGGAACTGGCTGAAGAAGAACTGGGAGTCACACCTGAATTAGTCAGTTACCCATTAAAGTCTTCTCTCTACAGAGAAAGGCAACCATCCACAAATGGCAGGAGAGGCCCATGTGAAAGCGATGCCACAGGCTGAGATGACCTACCTTTGGAACATACCTGCTACTCTCCACTGAGAGAACTCTTACAGCTTACTTACACTTGAAACCTAGGGAAGTAATCAAATACCTAAATATATGTCCTTAGTGCATTTTGTGGTGCAGCAGAGTATTGCAGCTCTGTAGGATGGGAGTCCTCCATCATTCTTGTGCCAAAGCTGTTAGCGTTGTGCATGTATCTTGGATTACCACAGAACATCTAAATTGGTACTAAATGCCTATGCCAGGTACCTGCATTGCTCTTCACATTTTAGGACACTGCAGTGGAAGGAATTTTTTCCTCCCCCCCCACATAGCATACAGTGAATCTCATGCAGAAGTGCAAAGTTACAGCCCTTGGATGGGAGAAGTCTTGAGAACATCATTACATATGCAAAGCAGCATTTCCTGAAAATTGAAAATAATGTTCTTTCAAATAATAAATATTTTGATCAGCCAATCATATGTTTATCCATGCTAGTACATAACTGGTATTTAATTTGTCTTAAGCAACAAACTTATTCATGGTAGTATGACTGAAGGAATAACTTTATGGGTTGCAGTCTTAAAATAATTATTCTGGTCTGGTTTTATTTTCTTTCTTTTTTAAGGACATATTCTGTCTGCAGATACATGACTTGTTTTCTAAAAGAGTTCTTTTTCTAAAAGTAAAGAAAATCAAATAATATTGATCTAATTGTGCACTTACTAATGAGTGTCTCAGGAAAGAAAATAATTTGGGAAAAGGAGGTGACATGTTTGTAGTTTGGCCATATCTATTACCATCTTAATTTCATCAAACTACGGGCTGACCTTGAATTGACCATGCATTTTATGAGCTCAGATGACTAGCTACCACTCAAGAGAGCAAAAGCAGTCAGCTGACTAGTCACTTAAATTCAAGGGTAGATCAATCATAAAGTTGGAGATTTTGCATACAGTTTTAAAATAAATCCCTAGAGTGGTCTCTCTTTGCAGCTGAATTCCACACACTCTGTGGTCTGGGCAACTGTCGTTTCCTTTGAATTTGTGTTTACCAATCTAACAAGTTTAATTTTCACATCCTTAGCAAAACATGAGATTGGGAGGCTCGTTCTCTCAGATGGCCTAATTCAGCTCCCATTAAAATCAATGAAATTACCCTGTTGGCTAAAGTGAGATCTGAGTTATATGCTACACACAGAACAGCTGTGCAGGATCAGCTCAAAAGTACATTACTCCAGCATCCCATTTCTGACAAGAATATATAAAGTGTGCTTATGGAAGAAGTCATGAAAACAAGGCAAATACAGAATGATACTTTAACTTGTATCCTTGCTACTCTCAAGAATTTGCATTTCTGAGATTTTGTGAGCTGTATGTTGCAATCACTTCACTAGTTTAATAGCTTTTGATGGATTTTTCACTGAAAGTCTTCAATCTGCCTTTGAATCCACTTATACTTTTGACATTCGCAGAGTTCCACAACTGAATTATGACTTATTTGAAAAAGTACTTCCTTTTGTTTATTTTAAACCACCTAATAATAATCTCATTTGGTTCTTCCTAGCTCTTACATCCTGAAAAATAATGAATAATCAGTCTCATGTTCAGCATCTACATGCGATTCACAATTTTATAGACTTAAATCATATTTTCCTTCTACAACATTACTTTTTCAACCTGAATAGTTCCATTTTATGTAATTACCTCTCACAGGAAGGGCATTGCTCAGCTTCTTTGAAAAACTTGTAGTTCTACTTGGTCTCATTTGAAGTGACACAGCAAGAACTATTTGCAGCATTTAAGATGTGGATATACCAGGAATACACACAGTGACACATGGTTTCCTCTGTTATTATCCCTTTTTTCCTGCCATTTCTTTGCTATTTCAACTGCCCTGAGCACTAAGATAATGCTGACATTTGGCACACAGCTATTTGCATCCATTTCTCTTATGAGCAAGAGCTGGTTTTCATGACTATGATTTAGTGTAAACTACACATATAATACAAACATATTAGTTTGCCTTTTTAACCACTGAATTTGGCTGGTACCATGAAATGCATAGAATCATAGACTGGTTTGGAAGGGACCTTAAAGATCACCTGGTTCCAACACCCCTGTTGTACATGGGCATGCACAGGTTCTACTAAACTAGCTGATCAAAAATTCCTTCTGTAACTCTTCTTAATCAGGGGGTTTTTGGGACTAACGTGAAATTTTTGTGATACCAACAGTTTCACTCTTCAACCTCACAATTCAACACAGTTTCTAAGTCTAAGTGTGTAATGACAAATCAGAATAAAGATTCCTCAGAGAGATTGATTGTTTATTAAACCTCTTCTCTAGAAAGAGCTGGAATTTTGATGCAGTAACTGAGCTGCAGTATTACAGTGTTCTATCTTCCCACCTGTCTGTGATGGATTTCTGTGTGAATTCGAAATCCTCAAAGTTTCCTTTCTCTGACACATCCTCACCTGTTCCCTCATCCCAGGCAGGTGATATCCTTCACATTATTAATTTGGGATTAAACGAGTGTTCATTGCTTTCAGTGGCAATTGTGGGCATTCAGGGGTGATGCCCTTCAGTCACTCCAGCCAATCCTTCCAAATGGCCACAGTCCCGCTCTCCAGTGAAGATGGACTCTGCTCGCTGCACTCACCACAAAAATGTTAGTGCCTCTGAGAGCCCTATTAGTACTGCCAGCAAAGCTTGTCTGAGCAAGGCGTTTGACACATTCTGGATGGGGTGGCACATTTTGGGGGTTGTGCAAAACTGTTTCCAGTAACCCATTTGAACAAAAATAGAAAAAGATATATTAAAAAAACAACAGCAAGAGTGTTAGTGTACCATATACAATACTTGGTGAAAAAGAACAGCTGTATTAGGGGCATCCCTGTGGGATCTGTGACAACAACAAAACCCTTGAAGTTAAAACACTATCCAACATACTGTTATCAAAAGCCATGTGGACTTTTTGGATGCTCTCTTCCATCATTGCTGTGATTAACATCATCTGTTCTTTCTGGCAAGCAAATAAATAGATAACTAAAACATGGTCAGATACTCTTGCCTGAAATGTGACAAATATGCCTTGCCAGCAGATGACAAACATCTCTTTCTCAGAGATCCACCAAACTCAAAAACTTGTGATGCATTTTTTAGTTTTTCTAGTGTGTGAAATTTGGGAGGCACACTTCAGTACAATGCTGTCCTGTATGTGAGTATGTCTCCTGAATAAGAACTGATACCAAACACAACAGGCTTTGTGAGTTACTTCTTAAGATAAATGAAATCCGCTTTCTTAATCTCTTCCTTTCTGAAGACAAGGTGATTTACTTAAATATGCTGTCCATACTTGTCTGTCAGGCTCTTATGCCTTCCTATTAATTTTTGAAACCCTTAATCAAACTTTACAGAAGGTAGAGGAGTTAGTGATAGCTACAAAGAGAAAACAATTTGGGTATAGAAAATGGCTATTTTTGTTATTAGAATATTTGCTTCTACTATGTGGAAAGGTTGTGTGCCTGAATCAAAATGGAAAGTGGTAGAAGTCATATTTAGGCTTAAATATCAAAGCTTTATTGAATTTTGTTACCTTCTTTACAAAGATACTTGGATCGATGTATTAAAACAAAACAAAAACCAAACAAAACAAAAAAACCCCACCAAAAACAAAAACAAAACCAACTATGAATGAACAAAATGAAATGTTTAATTTTTTTTCAAACGAATCTCTCTGTGTCTGGAGGTGAACATGGAAAGCATGGTGCAGACTACACTGATTCAATTTCTGTGATTTTTTTGCATCTAAAGAATAGGTTTTTGTCCCAGGTGTGTTGTATCATATCCTCTGGGTCAGTTAATCCTTCCCTCCAACAAATCACAAGATTGTACTGTGTACTTCGCCTTGTAGGTGCAAGAAGCAATATCTGCAAAAATAATGAAAGGAAAAATGTTTCAAGCTGTTACAACTGTAATGGACTTACATTTAGGAACAGCCTTTATTAAAGGCTTCCACATATTTTTTCCCGTTAGAAATACAGAATTGCTAAGAACTGAAAATTGTATTTTTTCCTGTAACTTTTCATGTAAAATTTGAAATGCAACTAGCACTAGATGCCAATGAAAAGAGCTGTCATTTTCTTGATAGCAGGAACCATGCTATGTGTGAGTTTGTGTTTAAAAAAGTGATACCTTCTTTCGAGAGGCTTTCATATTTAAAAACGTGTACATTAGGATATCCTCCCAAAAATAATGGTTGTTCACATGTTGACTAGCATTTCAAAAAAAGAGGTCACAGTTCTCATCCAGTTTATTTTACAGTCTAGATCTCAGACATCAACTTTCCATGGAAGAAAAGTCACCTAAAGATTGTAGATTATGTAATACCTTTTGCGGGCAGTGAATTACATAGACCTCTGATTTAATCTACCTTGGCAATTTCTATGACCCTCTGTTTCTTCTAATCTCTTCAATGTACCTTCATATCAATAGAAATCCTGAAAGTGGTGTCAAGAAAAGCAAATTTATATTTGTAGGATGTCTAGCTAACACAGAAACAATGAAAGGTGAAGGAAGGAAAAGAGTTTCTTATTTTAGAAGTGTCAATGTGCTGCCCAAAACAAGAACACATTAACAGCATAGTTAACAATCATCACTGAATTACTCTGCTTTCACAGGTGTTTTTACAGGTGCTTTCACAGCAATCCTTCCAGATATCCTTTCAGATAACCTTCCTTCTTATAAAAAGCTTTTTCTTGAAAGCAAATATTTGGATAATTTTCTTTCGCAGAAATCCTACATTGAGTGAAATGACTTTGCTCAATGCCATGAGGGATTTAAAAAAAAAAAACCAAAAAAACTGATTCACGCTAAGAGAAAGGACTTTGTGCTAAGGGGTAAAGTCATGAAAATATTCCAACGTAAGTAAAATATGATGAACATAAACAGGAGGAATATCCTCTGTAAATGAGGGAAGGGACTCAACTTTCTCTACCCATACAAGTACAAAGATGTAGAGGACACATAAAATATAGTAGTAAAGGGAGAAAAGAGATTTTAAGAGAAAATACTAGTCTAAAAACAGCCATTGACAGTTGTCAAGATTATATTGTGGAGTAAAATTTGGTAAGAGCTTTCAGATTAAAATTTTGAGCTTAATATTTGAGAAAATGGCAAACAATAAAAAAAATAACATAAGGGTTTTTTCAATTAGAAAAAAATGTCAATCTCTCTTCTGTGCTTTTTCAACAGAACTTTTCAATCTTCTATGTGATTGTTCCCTCTCTTTCAAATCTTGTAGGTAGTCTGTGTATTAGAGTTGTCCTCAATATATCTGAAGTCATGCTAAAACCAAACAAACAGTCTGCACACTTAAGCGATTTTTACTTTCAAAAAACAGATAGCCATTGTCACTTAAACAGACCTAAAAATTGAATAAATTTAGAGCAGAGATGTGTTTTGCTAGCAAAAGAAACAATTATTTAATATTCCCTCAAACGCAACCAGAAAGGGATGATGATGAGACAATGCTCCTTTATTGCCTACCCCTTTGTGTCTGCAAGTCACCTTGCACAAGTTTGATAAAAGACTGCATGAAATAACTCCTAGACATACACTAGAAAACTGGCTACACAATTTATTTTCACTTTATGTGCATGCTAGCACTCAATTCAGAAACTCTGCTCTGTATCTGGGCATACATATTTCTTTCATACTCACTTTTCCACTTACTCTCTTTGCTGGCTCCTATACTTCAGCCCATTTCTTTGTATCATAAGTTCCCCATGTTTTTTTCCAGTTCTATTCTGAGGCTCAGTTCAATGCTGGTTCTCATTTTCTGAAACAGCTGAATTATTTTGATTATGAAAATTCCATGCCCAAAACTCAGGCTGAGAAAGACACCAGACAGAAATCTCAAGCCTGCTTATTTCAAAACCTAGGAGAGTCTGAAGCCACAAAAAGCATCCTCTGTTGTTAGGAAATGTCAGGAAATTTTTAGCTGGATCAGCAATTTTTACCTCACCTCTAAGTCCTTCCTTTCTAGTGGAGCAGGGGATGTGCCTAAAGAGGGAAGAACAAAGGATCCTGTTCAGGTGGTAAAATTATGCATCAATTGGACAAAAGACCCAATAACAACCCATTCATTTAATTGCCTGGAATATGCCAGGATTTCACTCAAAATCATCTCAGGCTTGTGATGCTAAATCAGTTTTATTCACAGCGAGTTCAAAGGGAGCTAATGACTCTCAGCCCTTTCTACAAGTGAACATTAACAAACAAGATGGCCAGGCAGAGATAGGACCAAAGGGAAGAATCCCTATGGACGAGAGGTCCAGCTCCCTGGAGATAAAAGGTTTGTCTCAGGGTTGGCACCCTGGAAAACAGCTGTTAGGGAAAGCTGAAAACTCCTTTGTCAGCACATTTGGCTGGCTGTGCAACTTGAGGTAGCTTTACCTTCACCAGCAGCTGGCTCAGCTGCTAAGGGCTGCCTCCAGGTCCTTTGGATCCTGCTGCACAATGCTTCAATTCCCAAAACAGAAGAAAGCACAAAACCAATCCAGCCTTTTATCCCCAATACCACCTTGGACCCCTTAGTGTGAAAACCCACATCAGCAGGCAGGTGGAGAATAGACCAGGTCCCTTGTCCTGACCTGGGCAGTGTGTTTCCTCAAAAGACATCCCTGGTCTGTGCTAGAGCACCATCATCTCCTCCTCTTCCACAGCACACAGCACAGCCACCTGCAGCAGATCTCCTAGGTGACATCTGGGGCAGTGCTCTGCAGGTTTGTGTGACATGGCATGGGACAGAGACACCAGGCTTCACTCTTGGGTGTCATGAGAGAGAGCAGTTTCACAGGTGAGACATTTTGTGCCAATAAAATTTGCTGGATTAGTTTCTCTTATTAATTCAGACCTTTTTTTTCCTGGTAACTATCTGAAGATAAGGTAATTTTTGTTCTGGCAAACACCAAATCACTTTCTTTTGGTGAACAAAAACCCCCTCAGATGACATATTTTAGATTTGCATGTTTTCCATAAGCTGAAATTTTGAAAAATATTTAGAGGCTTAAATCCCCAAATGATCTGTCTTATCACTCTACTGTAAAAGGCAGTTTGAAACAGTTTCATATATTATTTAAAACCTTGTAGATTTGTTATTTCCTGATGGACATTCTAATTTCATGAAGTGGTTCTGTATGCTAGAATTTTCTCAGCAAAGCTGTCTTGAAGATTGAGGTTAAAAATAACAACTATATCATGAAAATAGCAAAAATGTCACAAATTGGTAAAGGAAATTAAGAGAATTTTTGAATATTAAAAGGAGGAGTGGTGCAGCAAAGCAGAGACATGTTAATTTTCAGAGACTTCAAAAGCAGCTTTCATTGGTTTGGGTGACTGGTGACATTCTTAAACTAGTGCCTTGTCTATCAAGCTGGCTTTTTTTTTTAATCTTCCTTAGGTAGACCAGTAAAACAGTCATTTAAATCTCCACACAACCTCTTTTTGCAAGGAATTTAATAAGAAACATCACAATTATAGTCCAGATTTCCATGACCGCAATTGCTTTTCTGTTAATGAAGAATCTTGGACCCCCTGGAAGAATGCAGTGGAAGTGGAGGAGGTTCCCCTTGGCCTTGCAGCACCACAGAACTCTGTGGGAAGACTCCCACACTTCACTGCTGCACAAAGGCACTTCCTGACCATAATGAGTGGCACGTTGCATGAAACGATGCCGATAACCACAGCTACAGGTTGCTCTACCCAGTGTTGTTTCTTGTCTGAGATTCTGGTCCAGTATACAGGGAATTTGTTTCATGGAAAGTTCCAAACTAGAGTCTCTATAGGAGCTAGGCTTGCCTGGTGTGAATGAAAAGAATATGTCCTCCCTCTATAAGCAGGGATTCATATATCCCAAGTAAAAATTACAGAACTACTAGAGCCAGGGAAGGAATCTAGAAATCATGCTGCATAAGGTACTTCAACCTCAGGGTTAAAAAAAATTAAAAATTAAAGGAAAAAAATGCACAAAACTTTACTTTGATGCAAGACAAGTAAAAGGCAGTGCCCCTTTAGGCCACTGCTGGCCACAAGTGTCAACATCTTGGAAAAACAGAGATGCCACCAGTGCTGCTCCAATCCCCTCTGACATCAGAGAAGTGCAGCCAAGGACTCCCTGCAGAGATCGGGGGTAGCCAATGATGTAAAGGGGAGCTTCCCAGCATGAGTTCCTGCAGCTGCTCACTGTGCCAGTGCTCTTCCTTCCTTCAAAGGCTTTCTTTCTGGTCTATATATAGAAGAAATGCAGATTGCTGTGAGGGGGTGGAAGGCACTGTGGAATAGCTGCTTTCCAAAGCTACAGAAGTTAAGGCAGCTGCAATAATGCATTTGACTCATCTTGTACTTGGCATTGAGTCAGCATCTTAGAGCAAAGGAGGGATTGCATGCTGCAAGGTCACACACAACTAGTGACAATCAGCCTTACAGGAATAAGAAGCAAGAGCAGCTTATTTCAGCCACTTTAGTAAAATCGTTATAGAAAAAGAGTTACCCAGGACTAAAGGGATTCTAAACACTGCTCCATAACCAAATTGATGTCATGCAGCTGGAAGAGGCTGAAAGCTGGCATGTGCCCCTCCACACTGTGCCTGACTCATGCTCTCACTGACATGACTTGCTTGATTGAAACAATCGATGCTGTCCTGTGGATGTCATCCAGAGCTTCACCAAACAGATCCATATTGGTGCTGATATCAGATGGTATCAGCTGCCCATGTGTGAAGTTAGGAGAGAAAGAGATCTCTCACCATTTGTTGCCAACATGCTACTCTCAGTCTTGCCTTGGTGAGGATGTTATGGTGTGGATGGGAGAAGTTTGATGGCTTTCCTCCTTAATTCCTCCCAACCCTGCTGTAGAAGTGGGCATTAGCTAGGCAAGGGTCAGAAGGGGCAACCTGTTCCCGCTATGGACTGAATGGAAAGCAAGGACATAAATTTTGTTTGCACACAGCTTGACTTTCTGTAAACCAGTTGTTGATTTTCTTAATTTATAGCTCTTAGAATTTTTCTGCTTTTGGGATTGAGTTTGCTTTTTCCTAAAAGCTGGTCTCCCTCTTCAGCTGTTACCTGGGGGTTGGGGGTGAGGAAGAATAATAAAATTGCCATTAAAGAAGGATTACTGTGCATTTGCTTCCTTTTTTGCTTATATCCATACCTGAACATTTATTTCTCTTGTTACCATACATTGGAAGAATTTTTAAAAGGCCTGGCACTAATGAGGAATTTCATATGTTAACCTCCAAGCTGATGCAGTAGCACACAGCTGACATCCAGCTTAGGTTTATGCAAGGCAACTTGAGTTCCACAGAACAATTCCACCAGCCTACGGGGAGAATCAGGCACTCAACATTGTATTTAGAGTTTGCTGGAAATTTTTCAACTGAAAAGATTTTCAATATAAACCAGGAGCATTATTGATGAAAATGTGATTATAAACTACATTATGAACTGCCTCTTGAAATGATTGTTTATTTGGTTTTGCTGGTACCTGTCCAGCTGGCTAGAGAAAAATAATTGTCTTCCAGGTTTTCTTTCTACTTTTTTTAGTCAGTTTTCTGATGGAAAATGTTGAGAGGGAAAATGGTAATAATGTCAAACAAAGCAGCATTTTTCAAAATACTCTTTGTTTAGAAAAAAAGTCCATTTCTCACTCCTTGAAATTTTAACAGCTCTAATTCTTATGTATGCATGAAAGGCAGAGAAGAATTGTTCCAGTAACTTGTCCCCTTAAGCAGAAAAGCTTGCCCCTATGTCTTGCCTGCCCGTGGCTGCCAGCCATTTTTCATCATATTTTTCCCATTTACATCCTTTCTCCACCCCTTCTATAGCCCCATGCCATTTGCAGAACACTTGCAGGTGCTGTTTTTCCCTGGCATTCCCTGGGCTGCTCCTGCACCGGCATGACTGTTTAATACGGCTTGTTGGCAGAGCTCCACGCGGAGCGCTCGCCAAGATTTCCCCTCTCTCCCCCTTGATGGATGAATGAGTGCAAAATAAACTCAGCAGAAATTTGCATTCAGGCTTACATGGACTGAACACAGAGTTTTGATGGACTGACCAAACTTATCAGAAGTTTTCACTTCTCTTTCAGTCACGGGGAGAAGGGTTGTCACATCTTCAGTTTACTCTGTGTATGAAAAGAGCTGCACACAGTTAATGAAAGTCACAGGAGCAGCGCAACTGTGCTGTTAGGTCCAGAGCATGAGAGATCATATATCACTGTAACCTACCTAACCTTCCCTGTACTAAATGACAAACTGCTGCAAATAGCCTTTGGGTCAGGTCTTGCATTCACTAAAATACTTGTCCTTCAGCTGAGGACTCTGTTGAGCTCATATATCACACAGCATCTTAAATCACACAGACTTGCATAAATGCTAAACACTAATTAAGATTTGAAAAAATTACTGGAAGATAAAGTCCATTTGAAACAGGTCAAATCAAGGCTTAATTATATTTAGAATTTATCTTTCTAGGTGACCTCAGAAAGATAGAAGACTGCAATTTTCTAAGTGTTTATTAAGTTGTTACTGTACTTCATGCTGCAACTCATATCTCCCTCAGAAGCCATTCAGACTACAACTCATGCTCAGCCAGAAAAGGAGTTCCAGTTGGACACTTCAAGAAGCAGGATGTGGCAGCCTTGTTGAGCTCAGAGGGGTTTTCAAATTGTCTTTACATAGGACATGTCCGCTGATTAATGGATCCTAACAAGTACTTCTTAAAAGGTTTTATTTGAAAGATTTTATTTCACAGAGCATATTTTGTTGGGAAAACATTGTTTTTGAATCCTTTCAAGAACTAAAAACACATTTTGGAATAAAACAGGAACTATAAATGTTGGCTTTGTGCAGCCACACAGTGTAGTAATCATTACTTAAGCACTTCTCCATGCATGCTAAATGCTTTCTGAGCAGTGTTTCTGCCCTGAGGAGCAAGTGTGTTAAGAAGAAACAGCTAAATAGTCAGCAGACACTGAAGAAAGGGAAAATGACAGACAATTTTTATATCAAATCAGTCAATTCCTTGGACCTACCACGGCAGCAGTGTTGGGGTTTTTTATGTGACAGAAGGCAGGAAGGTAGCAGATATGCTCAGGGAGGTCGGGCAGTGAATATAGAGCTTTTAGCCAGTGATGGAGCAGCTGACAAACTGGCTGATTTGATGTGAATTGAATTGCACTGAGGTTTTCAGAACTGAGTAGCACGACTTTGTGTAAGGCACACAGTATAAATAATGAAAAAGAGAAGGAGACTTCGTACTGAGTCATATGTTCTGAGATAAGGTATGAGTTGCTGGCAGGGACATGCAGGACCTATTCTGAGCACAGCTTCAGAGGAGAGGACTCAGAAGAGAGGTAATGAGGGAGGAGAGAAGGAGATACAGTGCAGGAGGTCAGGAGGAGTCACTCACACATGACAAGCAGTTTTCTTCTGCATTTCAAAATATGACGTTAGCACAGTAGCCATATTTGATAATAACAGTATAAACAAGTTCGTTCCAGCCCCCTCTCCGTTCCTAGAAATCAGACACAAAGGATGGCATAGCAATTTACAGTCTGTCATTTTCCCTTTGCACCTGGGCTGTTGCAAGTGTGTTGCTTGGCCTCTCAGTCAGCAGCCCAGGATGCAGTGTGATCCCCCTCAGCAGCTGAGCTGTGGCCTGTGCTCTGCTGCCTGCAGTTCTGTGTTAGTCCCTAGAAAACTTACCAGCTGGTGGAATCTAAAGACGGTCCAAAGTTGCTTTGAATTACACCCCAGCTGTGATTAGTGTAGGAATGTAATGGGAACTGAGCTTCTGTGAAACCTGCATGGCAATGTTGTGTAAGACAAGGAAGGAAAGAGCCCAGCATATTTGTTTTAAAAGTCACAGTGTATCTGCAGCTTTTAAATTGAACATTTAAGAGGAATTCAGACAAAATTGTGATTGTTAGGTGTTTGACACATCTTCTGATTAGTCTTTGTTGGAATTATCTGTACTGCAGAATAATTATCTATACACAATTCCCTGCATTAGCATTATAACCTAATCACATCTCTATAGCTTTCTGTATGACTTTTTTAATTGGTTCTGTAATAGCCTCAGTATAAAAAACAGTAACCTGAAGTGATTAGTCATTCATTATTTCCCCTGTCTCTGACTCAAAAGAAAAGAGATGAGCTAATCAAATCCATACCACTACACAGTCTTTTCCAGAAGTAGATAGAAGTAGCATAAGCTGCTTTTAGGGGGCAGAAAATCATTTCAGTTTTTTCTCCAAATAACTGCACAAAGTTCCATGTGGAGTTCCTACAATATCTTCCTTGAAACCACTCCGAGTTTATTTACTGGAGAATTCTTGTAATTTTGTGTAAGTCAAAGATTCATGTAGCAAAAAGGAGAAACATATTCCTTTTATGTCCAGCACTATCTTATTGACAGAAAAAAAAATGAGTTGGATTAATAGATATTAAACAGCAAAATACAATTCCAATCAAACCATACATATGAAAGTACCATATGTAGAAGTTGTAACTTGCAGCTAACTATTCTGGTTTACTGTCTGGAGTGAGATTAACTGGCACTGTTCTATAAAGCTTAAAAGCATAAGGGCTGAACAGCTAGTTTTGCTGACTTGAGGCAGAAGAAAAGAGGTTTTATATAAGGTGTATTGTTTCATATTCTTAATTTAATATACAATTCTATACGTATATATATATAATATGTAGTTATATACCAAAAATTATAACAAAAGTGTAACAAAAGCATAACTAAAGTGAACAAAAATATAAGTACACTATACAGCCTTATGACAATACTCCATCTTATATATGACTTCTGTAGATTGTGACAATATAGTTTTATGTTAAGCATTATTTAAAGGCTTAAATAAATTCTGCACATGTGACCACTATTAGAAGAACACAAGCCCTATGGGGAATGGCTGAGGGAGCTGGGGTTGCTTAGCCTGGAGAAAAGGAGGCTCAGAGGTGACCTTATCACTCTCATGGAGCTGGGGCACAGATATTTTGCTGTAAGCAAATAGTCCTTAGGTGAAAGGGAAACTCTCTTGGACATTCTGAGCCCTAATGAAATATCCTAAATTCAGTGACCATCATTCTCTGCTAATGTCCATCCTATTCTGTTATTCCTCTCTTTGTCTTATCCTGTTCTGTACTTCTGTTTTTTTCAGCCAGAGTATATAATGGTCAAAGATAATACCAGAGGTGCCAGAGGATAGAACTTGCATTAACAAGATGATGATGTCAGGTGCTGTTACCCATTTGTTTACTTAAAACTGCACATCTGGCAGCAGAAAACTAAGAGAGAACTTATATTTCCCTGAGTCATCCTCAAAAGATTTAACAACAAGCCCAGGGCATCAAGCTGACTGATGCTACGTGAAGGCTAAAGTGCTGCTGCTCAGCATTGTCATGACCCCAGTGCTCTGCAGGTTTGTGTTTTATGGGATGCCTTCCAGTGATCTGCTCTATCTCCCATCCTGCAGTCTCTCAGTCTGGAGAGGTAACCTTGGGCACCAGCACCAAGGAAGAAGATTTAAAGCACCTTCACAAGCCTTTCGCAGTCATACCTAGCTCAATAGCAGCCTTCTGGCACTGGATTTGCTTGGGCTCAGCATGGTCAGCCAGAACATCTATTTAGGTCACAAACCCCTTGATTTGCTGAAAATATTGAAAAAAAAATTGGCTTTCTATCAGATTTGAGCTTATCTTTTGGACAACACATCAATACTGTTTGCAAGCTGTTCTCCATGTCCATTAAAGCTGGTCAATTGGCTGCTGATGCATTGAGTAGGGTGGGTTTTTTTCATTCTGTTTCTCCTCTTTCATTGCATGGATCTAGGAAATTACAATTTATAAAAGAAATTAGTCACTGAATAAGCACTGTAAAAAGATGAGTGGGATAGAGAGAGAAAAATCAGCTCTTACTGAGACAAACAGCAGTTCATGCTTGTATGGCCAGCACATGCAATTCAAATGGAGCTGAAACTTGAAGAATATTTTTATGCTAAATTTTTGAGAGAAGGACCTTATTTCCTAACTATGTTTCATCCAAATATTCTGTTCCACCCAAATGGTCACAGTTCTTCCAGATCAGAACAAGGTTTCCTTGCCCTGTAATTAAAACAACTTTTTTTTTTCCTCTCTTGTCTGCACATCAATTGTCATTTCAAGTAGTGACATTTGGCATTTTTGGAAGGTAGAGCCTACAGCATGCAAAATTTTTACTGTGATTTAGATATTCAATTAGTGTAAGCACATGTTGTATCAGGAAGAACAGGGCAAAACAATTATTGGGGAAGGGCAGAGATAAAACGTAGGCAGAGTATGTCATGACTGATAGGAGAATAAAAAATACCTGTCTTGTAATTGTGTTAGCAGAAGCTAACTCTGTTATTTATATATATATATATTAATGGTTTATAATTTTAAATTACATGAGAGATTAAGAGGAAAATAGCACGTTGAAATATTTGAGCAGGGATTCAGCAGAAATTTTCACATAAACCCAAATATAGGAGCTTTTTCTTATGTTCCTAAGTACTATTACCTGCTAAAAAATGTTATCTGTCCATATTGAATGATACTTTTGCCACAGATTTGATAGGAATAAGGTGTCTCCAGAATTCAAGAGAAGTAGATAAATTTTTTCAAGCAAATATTATTAAAATATATACAGACCTCCCTTCATATACTTGTGTATATATGTACATATATGATGTGACCTCTCTACTTTTCAGAGACAGATCTGGGAATCTGATGCATTACAAACCCTAATATCACCCTCCCACCACACATTAATTTATCAAAACATTTTTCCTAGAAAATGGCTATCTTCCAAAAATTTAAAGCTGTGGGATATATTCTGTCTGTGTATTTCGGTTTTGCTTAAGGTGGGCTACAAGGCAAGCATGGGACTCACTGAGTTCCTAGCAATGGCAGGATGGGGGAAATCATTTACTCTCATGGAGAGTGACAGCACCTTAAAGAAAGGACAGTAGAAACTGGACACCTGATTTCTTCAGAGCAGGTTTCCAAATTCTGACCCAAGTTTCCAGGACTTGGTGGGAAAACAGAAATTTCAGGCACTGTTGTAGAAAAATAGCATGGTAAGCCTGCTTGGAGGAGTTGTTGTCCTCGTGACAGGTAAAAGAAAGGAGCGCCCTTGTGGAGAAAGGGAAAAGCAAAGTAGGAAAGCACAGAGCACAAGGTGCTGCTTGTGGAGCTGCTTTTGCTGCCTCCAGTACCCACACTCTGGTGGAGAGAAAGGGAGATTCTGTGCTGGCAGTGCCTTGGCCCTGCAGCTGGAGCACTTCTGGGCACCCATGTAACCAGCCTTCACTCAGCAGCCTCTGCAGCAGCTTGTCCTGACAGCCCCACACCCCCCAGTCCCTTCTACATATCTCTGGTAGTCTGGTAACTTCAGCACAATAAGATCAGTTTGCAAGGTTTACTGTCAATGCGGAGGGAACGATCCCTCACTTAGTATCATTCTACAGACAAGGATCATATCTTGGTAGGACAAGAGAAAATTACCTTAAGTTGTGCCAGAGGAGGTTTAGATTGGATATTATGGAAAATCCTTTGTGGAAAGGGCTGTCAAGCATGGGAGCAGGCTTCCCAAAGAACTGGCAGAGCCAGTATCTAAAAGAGGTGTAGGCATGGCACTTAGGGACATGGCTTAGTGGTGGACTTGGCAGTGCTGCACTGGCAGCTGGACTCCATGATCTTAAGTCTCTTCCAACATAAATTGTTCAATAATTCTGTGATTTCTTGATTCTATATTTTCTACAAAAAGGTTACGTTCACACAACTCTGTAAATAGCTAATCATAATATTGATGACAAAAAAAATATTTGTCCAAAATGATCAGTATCTTCATGAACAGTGACAATAGCAGATACAACAGAAATTGTACAAGAACTAGGGTATAACTAGTAAACTGTTTTACATACATTTTACTTTTAAAAATTATCCATCTCTGGGTTGAGACAGCAGCAAGAACTGGAAAACAACAGGTAACTCTTACATAAATGCACCTTCCTCTGGAACAGCTGGGCAAATCTCCTGATCAGAGATTTTTGAAACTAAATTGCATGCTTCATCAAAAAGTGATTGTTAGCAGAAAGCCTGCATGGAAAAAACACAATATGTCACTTTAATCTTTCCCTCCTAGAGTATGATTCAATTGAATTAAAATTATTCTGGACTTTTGCAAATCTATTTCCTGTAGGAATATATTTGATGGTCCTCAACAAGCTTGTTCTTATGCCTGCTAAAGACGAGAGAAATTTTATTTTGGTTTTGCACTAGTACTGCAAAATCATAGCCTTGTTGTTTTTTTTCAAAATGACTAGGTTTATGTGTATTTATGCTTATACGATGAATATAAATACCTGATGCCCATACACCAAGCAACCATCCATGTAAAAGTTAGTGTCAGGCGACACAATATGAATCTTTCACTAAATCAATTTCAAAAAGTGATTAAAGTGTTGTAGTACCTGGTAATCATTATGTAACTTCTCCAGGCAAGAAATGAGTGGAGATTTTGATGAAGAGGACATTTCTTTTTCTTACTTCCAGCTGTTCCATCCCCTAGATAATCTGATTTCAGTACAGGTCCAAGGTGTTTAGCTCATTTTAAATCCCTCAGGATCACAAGTACCAAGGGCTGCACCCACACCAGTAAGACAGTGCCGGGATAGAGGTTAAAGCGCTGTCCTGTGGTTGTTCACTAACAGAGAGCATTCTCCCTGACTTGCACTTTTCATGTCACCTAGAATTCCCTAAACCAATGTTCCAACACTGTTCAGGAAGCTGTAAATAAAATAGCTGTGGTCACCCTATTTTAAAGGGTATTTAGTCTTCAGGTTGCAAACTTCTTTTAAGGCCTTGGAGCAGGCTATAGAGCAGGCTATGGACTTCTTCATTTTCCAGTCCCAATGTAGTGTTGGATACTGCAATAGCAATGATGCTTCATGGCTTCAACATCACTTGTCACCATGTGCATTCCGCCTTGCAGTGTTACCACATGGTGGAATATTGGCCTTTAGCATGAAGAAATTGTGCCTCCAGGGGGGCAGGTGGTTGTGCATGTGACTGCTATGGGTATATACTGGGAGAAATACTCATGTAAAACAAGCAAGCATGTGCACCTTTTAGTGGAAAATCCATCTCCCTTAAACTGTGTCTCCAGAGGGCTACTTAAAATGGTTTTTAGCAGCATAAAGATGCAATATTGTGCTCAGTAATTCTTAGAACTCTTTGTGGCAGGAAAATTGTTCTCCTAATCTCATACTCTTGAGAAGCATAAAAGAAATAAAGCTATTGATATTAGTTCCTGGACTCTGAAGAGATGCCATTGCAATTTTGTCACTATACTACAGAGACGTGTTCATCAGCATTAGACTTTTAATTGTTGCAAACCAATACAGAATTCAGTTAATTGTGTCTTTAAAAACTCTCTTTCTGCATAAAAGTAGGTTTAAATATTACCCCAATATGTTTCCCTTATAGGCGTTTCTGGGTATATATGCTGGGATGTTTGCTATCCTTATTTCGCTTTGTAAGTTTTACTGGAGATCAAAGGCCTTAGATATCACAGCAGACACAGGATGTGCAACATTCACTGGTACTTTTGCATGTCCTTACCTATTTATGTCCCTGCCTGTAACACTCATGCAACCCTGCTTGTCACTGTGTGCCTGGGCCAAGATCGTAAATATAAATAGGCAAGCACTTGCACACTGGTGCTGTGCCAGCCTGGCTGGGGAGGAACAAGTGGCAGGCACCAGTGATGAGAACTGGACACCCAGGCCAACAAAACTGTCGAATGTCCAATGTTGCCTAAAGTGCCCATGGCTTCACACAAAGCGTTCCTGTTTCGAACACCGATGTAACACAAAATTTGAAATTACGAGATAAGTTTAATGATGGTAAAGAATGCAAAAGAGGACGTTCCCCAGATACTTTTCTTCTATCTGTACCTTGATTGCCCTTGCATTCCATGGTCTCAGGATCAGAATTGTTGCAATTCTGAACTTCAGACAAAGCCAAAGCAGAGAATGAGTCATGAGCAGGATTTTGTCCTGGGTTCCCTGATGTTCCCAGTGAGGCCAGAATTTCATAGCTCTGTGGGGGTTTCATTTCAATCCACATCCACATTTGTGCTGGAATTAGCCTTGTTGAGGCAGTGGAATGCTTTTTCAGTTGCATTTCACCATTAATAAATACAAAACCCCATCTGATTAATAACCAGTGTGTTGCAAGCCCCAACCGACTCAGGAATGAATGATTAGCCAATGGATCTTGCTGTCAAAAGAAATGATTGAGGACATAAACTGAATAGGATTAAATTTGACACTAAAATTCTAAGTAATGAAAGCAGAAAAGTACCATACATATCCTGAGCAGAACCCAATCACTGACTGAGAGGGTCAGGAACTAATTTCCCCATTAAACAAGTTCATCAACAAATGAACATTTTGATCATATTTCATCATGTTGTTTCTTAATCATTTTTTGTTATTCAGTTCCAGGGAGAGGAAGAAGTAGGAAGAAGGAAAGAGCTGACAGACTTTGGTCTCCCATGGAAACTGTTAGGAATAACTTGCTCAGATTCTCTCAGTACAGGGGGAAAGAACAGTCCTGAGAAAAGAGGTCTGACCCTGTGAGCAGAGTTAGCACTGGGTCAGGGATACCTTATGAATGGACAATGGCATCAGGGAGAAGGATGCACCAGGGGTGGGTTTTATTGGGCACTTTGGACGCTGGTCCAAACTTGGGCTGAATTTTCCAACCTGCCCGGAGCACAGCTCTACCTTGACCAGAGAAAGACAACAGCTACCCAGGCAAGCTGTCAGTTTGGCTTAGTCTGACAATATCCCTGTTCCTAACAGCAATTTCTGGGATTTTTAACAATGTGATTTTGATAATCCTAATTTGTGTGCACATGCAGAGATTTGTTGCTTAACAGCTATGAAACTCTTGTGTTTGTAAACAGGTGCAAAAAAAATATTCAGAAAACCAGTTATTGCAATTTCTTTTGTGTCACATCAGCCTTGAATCTCTGATTTCAGAAAATGTGATATGAAAGAACCGGACAACTGATAGTGGAGTATTGTATTGGAAATCAGCCTAAGTATGGAATTGGGTCCAGTTTTTTACAAGTATTGGACCAAATACATCGTTGCAAATGTTTTACACTGATTAGCAACTCATTCAAGGAGTTGTGCCATGCACAGAAATCATTTGCCTCTATGAATGATCATAAGGTGTTAAAAAATGTAATATTTGAATCCTGGAAGTAAATCCTGGAATTACATCCCCAAAAGAGAATTATCTTTTGCAGATTGCATGCCAAGCTTTTTCTGAGTTATTATCACAGATGGTGAAAAATTCCCATGGCCTTATACTCATGTTCTTTTTCATTCCAAATGGAGTCCTTTGTGAAATACCAGCGTGACTGCATATGTTTGAACTCTGACTGTCCACTTAAACGTATGCTGCACTTCAGTGGTGTGGTCTCTGGGAGGGAGTGCTAGGCTCTGTTACAGGAGGTTTAGAACAATTTATTTTCACTCCAAGGCCACTGAAACCCTGCCTAGCATTATCTCTGCCAGACTATACAGCAAAACTGGAACAGTCAGAGCTGAAACACCGTCTGTCATGCTCTTCTTAATCCAACAGAGCTGCAAGATTCACGAAGGCCAGTCTAGTTTCTCTTTGTCCTCTACACCCAGCTCCGTGTAACCATCACTTCCCTCAGCTCTCCCCAGTGATCTTTCAGCTCCAGAGTTGGGGATTTTCTCACAGATCTGGTGGAAAATGAGGCATGGCTGGCTCTGTAATCTCTTGGTCACTGGTCTGATGGATGAACTCAGACAAGATGCTTCAACTCCATCTCCCTTCCACCTGTGCCTCTATGCAACAGGGAAATGATAGTTGTGAGGTCCTTTATCCTGGTGAAAGATCTTCAGTGGTAGTCTCAGTAATTAGGGTGAGCCTATTTAATTGACAGGAAAATCAGATTTAAGGTTATTCAAGTGACCTTTCCTCTTAGACCTCAGATTTTCTTATGATTATATCAACTGCTATATGGTGCTCATTTTTATTTGGTGTAGTAGGTATTCAGAATAAATTTTGAAAGTACATAGTATCAGAGACCTACAAAAGAAATCAGGAGCTGAAAGTATTCTTATGGTGGGTGTGAAATTTTATATCTGCTACAAGTTTGGGGACAAAGGTACTCCTCACATTTTGCAGCTAAGTAGCCGGTGAATTTTAGGAGAGCTGTAGGGGCAGCTGGGCAGCCTGACTGCAGCTTTTCTGGTGTGCCCACTGTTTGTCATCTGATAGGGACAGAGCTGACTTCCCAGCAGTCCTGCCCTCATCCTTCACCCTCCTGCTGCTCCACAGAGCTGGCTGCTGTGGCTGGGCATTGCCTGCCTTCAGAGATTCTGGGCGACAGCCCATCACACCATACAGGGTAATTTACCTCAGTTCCCACTGGTGGAGCAGTATAGATCAGCTGGATCATGCTTGTGGACTTGGCATTTAATGTGCTTTCTGGTGAGTAGTGATACAAGCCGCCTTATGTATCTGCTATTGGTACATGGAGTACGAACCGCAATGAAATGGATCTGTTCCACAAGAAATACAATTTTATGCTTCCTAATTGAGCAATTAATTTAGTTTTGCCTACTATTTCACAAATGTCAGGGGTAAAGCTGAGAACAAGTGGTTGTTGTATTTGCATCAGGATCTGAGGGCTAAAGAGTTGTGCACAGAATTGATTTCCAGATTAATGTTTGGATGGATTTGAATAGAGAGTTAATTTTACTTTTTTGTTTACTGATTTGATTTGAATCCCATCCAAACAGAATAAGAATACAATTTAAAGTCTTGTCTTGTTTGACTGATCTCTGTGAGTGTCCTTGAAAGTCCTTCTTTATTCTGATTATGGCTGTACTCTTTTCCACTGGGAAAAACATATTGTCCTGTAACTCTAAACTAATAAGAAAGAAGTGTCAGGAAAACTTGGATATTTAAATCAAAATTGATTTGCACGTCTAAGATGACAGATGTTTCAAACAGGTGTGGGCCAGTCTATGGAAATTCTGAAAAATTAATAACCAGCAAAAATCTGTCTAAAATATTCTCAATGTGTTTCATCCAAGTGATACTAATTTTATCCACCTAAAACATTCTCGAATAAACTTTAATTCAGTCACAAAAAAGAAACCAATGTTTTTGCTTAATAAAGTGATAGCAAACATGTTTAGTATAAGCATGTACTCCTTTACTATACATTATTTTAATATTACGTGAATCTATGTGTGTAGAAAATTAGAGATCTAATCCAGAAAAGCCCAGAGAGGAGGAGACAACATTTTGTTCAGTGTTACATCAGTTCCACACTACTGAGGAATCCATTTTATTTAGGGAGAATCCCCATGAAAGCAATGAAGGCAGTCAACGAGATTCTGTACCCAAGTGGGAAGACTCTGATCATGCGTGTCTAAAATGTGCCATAGAAAAGACATGATTGCCCATTTTATGGCATGTTGGACTTCACACAGAGTCTGCTTCTAGTAAAGGACATTTCTAGGGAATCACATGCAATAAATGAATCCTCTAGGCTCTTGTTTTCAATGTTGTGTGCTCTTCTTCTGTGTGAAAACTTCTGTGGAGGCTTCATGAGCTAAAAAATTCCCTGAGGTGGGGTGCTGAGACTTCAGGAAACAAAAACTGATAATGTTGTACTTTTTGGGCATCTGTACTCCCTCTCTTCTATATTCGAAAATCAATCTGTGATGATGTGGTTTTAGAAGGCCCACTGTAAGCAAGTGTCAATTAAAATGGCATTAAAGGTGCCTTAGGCAAATTGGTATTTGTTAAACATATGGATGGTATTATTAGCATGACATATGCCTGGCGTCTGAGTAACAGTCATCAGTTTATCTGAGGCAGAAGATGCCTACTTCATGGGTCAGTTCTCTGGTGAAATATATAGAAAGTTAAATTGAAACTAAATAATTGCTGAACCCAGCGCAATTTGGAGAAACTATTTGGTCCCTACACCTTCCACATAACCCTGAGATTGAAGGAAAAGCTGCAGTTAGCTGAGGGGACATACTGAACAAAAGATTATGAGGGTGCCTTCATCACGCAAATAAAAACGTGACAGCATTGCACCTGTGGTGTGATAAAGTGCCTGATATGTGTGTGTCAGTGGCTCCACAGGCTGTGTTCTGTGTGTTTTGAAACTAAATCTTTCTTCCTGCTATTGACTTCTTGCCCTCTGGTACATTGAGTTGGCTGCTTGAGACATTCACTAAGTACAAAGTCAATTGACTGTAAGTAGTGATGAAGAAAATGTTGTGTGATTAATATTACAGTTCGAGCTCCTCTGATCAGTCACGGAAAGAGCAGTCAAATAAACTCAACTCCATTTCAGAGAATCACACAGTGTTAATGGTGGAGAGTCTGCCTGGAGCCCAAAGGGGAAAAACAAGCCACTTGAGGCAAATCTCTCTTCTTTTACATAGAACAAACTAGTTGAGCAGTGTTAAAAGCTGCTTATTGATTTGTGCCCAGTCTGAAAGCCATGCAGTGATGTAAATGAAAATGTGTCAAGAGTCAATATTGATTTTTTTTTTTCTTTTTCTTCTTCTCTTTTTTTTTAAAGCAAGGCCACCCCACTTGGGAAATGCTGTTAACTATACCACTAGGCTTGTCAGTAAGTGAAGTAAGATCCTTTTCCACAAGACTACATATGTCCAGACATCAAATTTACTTCTTCTACTGAGGTAATATGGACAGCATGCTGAGAGCAGCTATGTTGACAAAACTTGTTTCTTTGAGAAAATTGTTAGGTGAAGAAAAAGAAATGACAGGGAAGAAGTCAAATCTTAGAGAAGATAAATTTTCTGGGCTGAGCTTGCAGTCTAGTACTTGCATAGTAGACCAATTTTTTGTTTTTAAATCTTTACTTGCAATATAAATTATACTCAGCAAGAGCCAAGGACAAAGAAAGAGTAGAAAGGGAATCCTGTGGTCCCTAGAGCACTGTGCACTCTGCTGGAGGAAACCTGGCAAGAGTTTCCCTTTAGAAAGAGGGTGTTTGCAGATAGAAGACCTACAAGAGCCTCTCTTTCAAGTGAAGGCTCGTAGAAGAGAAATGGGTGGTCCCTGAAGGGTAATACAATATATTATTTGTTGACTTCACACCGTGCTTAGTGAGGGATATACAAAGCAGTTTAAGAAAATACAGCCAGCAGTTGCCTATGTTTTCTCCCCTGAAGAATCAAACACAAACTGTAATAACTGCTGTGCTCAAAATCAATGCTATAGCTTTTTCTATTAGATTAGAAACCACAACCAGGCTCTTTTAAGTAAAATTTCTACCTTGTTAACTCTTAGAAAGTAATATTCTTCCAGGTCTTTAACAAAAGCTCCTTCTCTGTAGCCAAGATAATCTTTTTTCAGTCTGTGCCACAGAATCTGGCAACTAATTGCTTACACCTCAATTAGAGGTGACAAGAGGATGTGGCAGACAGCCCATTGCAGCTCTGATCTTCTAAGAATGAACAGTTATCCACAAGGGAGAGTCATATTTAGTGTGGAGTCAGACTTGTGAGATTTTTTTTTTACTTTATTGGCACTTTTAAGGGGTTTAGATACTTACACAGCTCCTAGTTTTTCTTCCTGAACAGAAGTAACATGCTTCATTTATGGCAATGTCTCTCTTCTCTTCATTCAGGCATCTCTGCTTGCCTCTTTCCATGAAAGATAAACATTTCTTCTGTCTCTCTATCTACCCACAAGAAATTATCACCTCAATTATAATCTTCCTGGGGTGACAAAAGAACTATTTCAAACTAAAAACAAATAAAGAGAGAAATTATATTCTAACTTGGAGAAGAAACCAGATTAAGTACCACAGAGGCAAAATGGCAGTCTTCCAGCTACTGGCAGAAAAAGATGCCCCAAACTAACTGGTGGCAAATCAAAAGTGCAACTCCAAACATATTAAGTGTGTGGAAATGCTCCTATCAATTTCAAGACGTTCAGCTGATTAAAAAAGAAGTTCATTTTTAAGACCCAAACAAATTGAATTTAGGCTTCTGTTGAAGGCTGTAACTGTTATAAATGCTATAAATGGATTCCTGGGCTGATGAACTGAAAGTTGTTCAGTGAGAAATGTACACATGGCTCACACTTTATTTTTCATCATCTCAGACAGGTTTTTGATCCTTTTATTTGCTTTTTTCTTTTTTTTTAACATTTTGTTGCCAAACAATGAGAAACATAATGTAGTAATTCTTAAGGGTTTTTTGGGGTTTTTTTTTGTTGTTTTTTAAGAAATACCAGGGTAATAACATCTTCTGTATAAACTAGATGTAATTTGTCACAAATCTGGAAAGTAAGGCAATATTGATGTTGTTCATGCTTTCTGCCTGCTTTGTCAGGCAGCTTGCTTTCAATTTTGTGTTATAACCATTCAGATTTATTATTATTAAAATTCAGGCAGAGGGAGACAGAAGAAGATATTAAACTATTCCACTGCTCTGCTATGTTCTGTACATAATGTGCAGAGATAGTCACTCAGCAGAATTCCATAATAGAAGAAACTAACAAGAAATATGAAAGGCAAAAGGCTCACAAAATGGGTGCATTTTATCAATCTGTTTTAAAAATGTATGAATGGGAGCAATCTGGTGTTAACTACTTTCCAAACATTTTATTTGTCTCACAATAATGTTCTCTGTGAAAAATTATTTTATCTTGTCAATACTACAATTTTCAGTGCTGTCTCACACTTTTCTGTTCAGGGCACAACAATTGAATACGAGTGTCTTCAGCCAATTTTGGAAACACCTACTTCTGTACATCTTAGGAGTTAAACAGGAGAGGGGTTGTAAGTCAGATTCTCTTAAGTGCTTTGGCATTTGAAAGGTAGGTGGTGTCATGCAGATGATTTAGCTATCATCTCCTGGACTCCCAACTCCCTGGTGTGGTGCTCCACCTTGGAATTGTTCAGGAACCATCTGAACTAATATGGAATGAAATTAATGGGAAAGAAGCATCTGCCTCTGGCCAGACAGACTTCTTCTTTCTCTTGACATCCTTGACTGTAAACCCTGCCTTACAGATTGGTGCCAAGCCTTCTTCCTGTATTTTATGAATCAGACACAATGTTATTTCACATTTTTCCTTGATATTTCTTTCACTCATTCATTCACTTGGTGTGAAGAGAGGCTTGTCATTAATTATTTGTTCTGGAGCAAGGACCTGAATCTTGATAACCTAGCTGAGTGATCTACTTTTTGGCACTAATTAACCAGAGCCTTAGACATCTTCTGAAGGCACCTCTCTGAACTAGCATGACTAGAAAAATGGGTAGAGAGTTGCCTTGTTTGAGAATTCAGCCTTAGGAACTGGGAATATTTGGTTTGTGCTAGGACTCACCTGAGGTGCCACCACTTGTCTTTAAGCCTGCCCAAAGACAAGCACTGTCACTGTTCTGTTATCTCCTCCAAGAAGAGAAGCCAGTCTAACACTAGGGCAGCATAAAAGCAACCGTTGTAGCTGAGTTCTGCCTGAGCTTTCTGAGATGCAGTTTGGCTTTTTTGGGGTATTTGTCAAGACAGTGACCTGACCACATGATGACCTAACAGACACTCAGTACCAGAAGCTGCCCCAACCCAGACACAAGCTGCAGCAAACAAGGGAAGATCTCTTCTCCTGGGAGTCCTGCTGGTTCACCTAACCAGTCACCTGGAAGATGAGGGCTCACATGCTTCACCAGGTAGGGCAGAGGGAAGAACTCACAGCAGTCACTGGTTTAAATGGAAAGTAGTCTTTGAAGCAAAGGGCAGAAAACATTCCTCTTTCCCAGCTGAGTGCCCTAATTGCTGCCCTATGATCATTCTCGGTCCTGCTCTCTGGTCCAAGGAACCCCTAATTATTTAATGTAAAACAAAAGAGCTTTCTCAGGAGCAGCACAAAGTGCTCTGTCCGTCTCTCTTTCTCTGGGTACTGGCATATGGATGTGCATACATAAAGACGCCAACACACAGATGAAGAGGTTGCAATTCTCTTGGGAGGTGAGATATGTGAGTTTGAATCCTCTTAGGCTGAAGGGCAAGGGAGGATTAATTTTGTTTTGTTCATAGTCTTATACTAGAGGAGGATTTCAATGGGAGTCTTGAAGGAGGGTTAGTAGAGTGACCTTGGGAATCATCTGTGTCTGGTAGTATTTCGTTAAACACTAAATTGTTTAACGGAATAGAAGATGATAAGTAGGGGAAAAGAGGCAAATCAATTTATCTCAAAACTCTATTGGTTAAATTAATCATTGAAATGATCCCATCTAGGGGCTTTATAAGATGCACGCTTCTATGTGCAAGTCACTTGTCTTTTTTTACAGATTAAATGCTTTGAAGTCAGTATAATGATATGTTCCATTTCTCAGCACAGGATACAGAGGGTAGACCTGATAATAGCTTATCTTTTTTTTTTATTTTGGATGAATGTTTTTGAAATATCTCCAATATGCAAAAAAAAAAAAAGAGGAAATAATAGTATGGATGAAGTAGTAGCTGTCCATTTCCTCTGAGAAATCTCTGTGACAAACAATATAAATAAACCTGTTGTTTAATGTTTTCTTAGTTTCTTCAGGTGATACATTCAGGAGTAAATTCAGAGTGTAAAAGAAGAGTCTTTGCATGAGTTTCAGAAAATAGCATAATATGTGACTCGCATTTTGGAGAAAAGAGAAAGAGGGGGAAAAAAATTACTCATTTTCTTCTTTCTAACCCAACACTTTAACCTTCTTTAACACTTTCAAGGAGGTGCTTCTGTCCTCTTGAATTTAACACAAACTCCTTAGTCACGTACCTGGAAGAGGCAAGAGCCTGAGTCCCATTGCTTCAAGAGTGTGACAGAGTGGGGAGAGAGAAAGGAAAGTCTTGTGTTTTGTTTAGAGGAGGAGACACATGTACAGAAGCAAATATTGTGTGAATCAGAATATAGATCCAAAAGCCTTTAGAAATCCAGCCCTCCTTCTTTTTTCCTCTCCCCACCCCATGAAATTTTTCTGGCTTTGATCCCATCTCTCTCCCTCTCTGTTCAGGGCACAGAAGTATGTGACCCTGAAAGACATCAACTGACATCTCCTGTCCTGCCTAACTCAGATCAGCAGAAGGAACTGTTTGAAAAGTAATGGTTTATGAGATTGATTTTTAATGTAAGCTCAGTACTTTTTGTGAGTGTTCATGACAAAAGAATTTAACCTGCCTGATAACTTAGAAACAAGAGCAAATAAATGTAGGCTGGAAAAAAGTAAAAATGCGATTTCTAATTTATTGTAGTGCTTAGGAGCATATTTTAACTCAATTTGCCACATTCTCCATGATTACTGTAGACTTGTCAGTAAGAAAAACTCCTTACAGTGAAATATCTGGATCCTTGCCCTTAAATAAAACAGTATTTTTTATGTCTTCTAATCAAGGATGTTGTTTACAGGGCAGATAACTGTTAAGTCTTCTTTCCATTATTGACTACATGATTTGTTTCCTTTTGCAACTGCATTTAGATGTGCTAAAACCTCACTTGGCTGTTTCTCATTTCTCAGTGCCTTGTTCCAGGATGTGATTGCAGCTCAGTTATAGCAGAAGAGCGGAGTATGGAGCTCAAGCTACTGGTCACTTATTTCAAATAGCTGTGGCAGTTGTTTTTACTGTTTGTTTTCTGCTCTGTAACAGAGCATCTAAACATGCTTAGGGAATAGTGTATTATTGGGTATGGGTATAAAGACTTCATCTGCCTAATGGAACAATTAACTCAACCATTCTGCTGCTCCTGATCTGCAGAATTTTGCTTTAAGATTAGAGTGATAAAGTGAAGATTAACACCTCTGGGTTAGTGGGGCTGATGAGACATGATTTATTAATCCTCAAAGAGAACCTTAATTGGACACTGGAGCACTCTCTTCTTCATTGTTAAACTCTGCCAATTCCCTGGATAGTTAGGGGAGATGGTGAGGATGATAGACTTATTGTAATTAGATGCACCAAAACTAAAGTAATGATTTTTCCCCCTGGGAACACCATGTGTTATTTTTTCCAAATAAATCAGTGCTGATATTTATGAACACCTGAGAAACATCCCCTACACATGGTCATTGACTACCCAAACGTGACTTATAAAAGGGAGCTGCAGAACAGGATTCATAAGAATCCTTTGATTTAGAGGAACTGTCTTAAATCCTGGCCTTCAGAGCACAGAGAATTTACTGTGCAAGCAGGTTAATGATCAGGTTGATTTATCCTTTTTTTTTTTACCTACCATTACTCATTCTTTCATCATGTTCTTTCCATTAAGAGGCACTGATTTATAGGAAGAAACACTCCTCTAAGGAGTTTGGTAGTTTTTGAAACTAAGTCTCCGAAATACTTTTTTTTTTTTTTTTTTAATCCAAAGAAATGTCTTTTTGCAGGCAGTATAATAAATAGGTTCATTATAATGCAGCACGCAGCTAAAGACAGGAGAAAAGTCCGTAGGCACACAATTCTAGCTACTGTACCTAGGGCTCAGGAAACAGAGCTCTGTGGCTTGAGGATTCATTAAGACTCTTGGTGTTGTACAACCCTGATGAAATAAGTTAGCAGTCTCATTAGGGGGTTGGAGCAATCATTTGGAAAAAAAGCCTCCTTTGCTACATTTGTTTACTGTGTCACAGGAAGCATGTCCTCAGTCAACTGGGATAATCATTGTCAGCGTTTTACATAGTTACGAAGCAGGCTAATAAGCCAGATTGTCGAATTATGTCAATCATGTCTAAACATCAACAAACAAATTGCTCTATGCAGATGGGAAATTTGTGAGAAAGCTTAAATATTCAGTTCAATGGGAACAGTGCCTTCTGCGAGGTCATGGTTTAAGATTAATATCTGGAGGAAAGTGACTTTCCAGAATGTGGATCTGAAGAAAGATTTCTGTCTCTATGAAGTTGTTTATTGAGGCTTTTGACATTTAGGGCACTGACTGAGGAGATACGTGTATCATTAAGCATTGTATCCTGCTTTTCCTCCTCCAACACTGTACTTACCACAGTATCACACTGGTGTATTAGTTGTCTTCCTCTTGCCTCTGCTGAAGTCCTCAGGTTTCATTGCAGCTTCACACCCAGACTGACTTCCCAAGGCTCTAGTCAAAGTAGAGATGTGAGCTGAGAAGAGGAGTCAGATTTTTTTCTGCTATAAAAAGAAAACTTTATGTATTACTATTCATCCCCACTGGGGTTTGGAGTCAACTTTTAGCCCAGCAATCCTGATGTCAGCTTTCTGAGTGACAAGTGCTTTTGGCACTTGTCATCTTTGCACCAGACACCACTCTAGGGAGGAAGAGCCCTGTTTGTGGCTGGTAGTTGCTGAGTGCTTGTGTGATTTCACCCCTGCCCAGGGTGATACCTAAGAGACAAAAGAATGAAGAGTTTAAAAATGCTATAAAGCTTTCAGAGTGCTTAAATAGACTGAAGTGAAGATTGCTTTGAAAAAGTAAGATAAAAAGTAAGATGTTAATCTCTAGAAAGAGCAAAAGATCTATTCAATTAATCAATAGGTCTTTTACAGTGGCAAATATGATTTAGTTAAAGAAAACAGAGGGAGTGCAAGAAGAATATAATGAGTTTTCCACTTCTCCTAAAAGCAAAGATTGAGAAGAACAGTTATTGTCTGACAGGTATGTTCTTCAGAGAGGAAAACCACATTCGGGAGAGTGGGTCTCAGAGCTGCACTGAAGTTACAGAGTGTCTGCATTGTAGTTACAGAGTGTCTGCACTGTACTGTCCCTCAGGAGCATGGCCTTCAACTCACAGCAGAGAGAGGTCACCTGGTTAGGAGCACTGGAACATAGCACACCAAAGCCTGTTTCTGTCCGTCCTCCTATTCAGAAGGAAATAGCAAGAAAGAGATATTCTTTCTTATGAAAGAATATCTTTCATCTTTGGGCAGAAAATATTCTATTATGTTCTGCCCAAAACGTAAATTTGATTTTTCAGTCTCAGTGAAATGTAGATTTGTGTGGTTTGGGTTTCTTTACTAATATAGTGTGTCTTTAACCAAAATTTTTGTGTCCTGATACTGAACCCCATCACTTTTATGGTTATTCCATATTGATGAATGATTGGCTCAACGTTGACCTGTTTTTCCAAAGGCTCACTCAGCAATATGTTTACCTGCATTGCTGCTGTATGTCACATGTATTGGCATCCTCTGATCCATGATCATTATCATTTGGGATTCCTTAATTCATCCTTCATAATACAGAGTGCTTATCCACATTATATTCCTTCCTTACTAACCTCTTATTGAAATACAGTCATAATCTACCCAGAATTCAGGAATTTGGAGACTTAGACTTTTGTAGCATCACAGATTTATTGTAACTTCCCGAGAGTTTAAAGGTCTGAATCAAGGTGCTCCATAGAATGCCCCTTCTCCTAATTCTGAATGTTCATGGCCAGTTGAAGGTAACTGCTATTCAACAGTTCCCTGAAAGCTGGGCAAGGGGAGAGCCAGAAGTACTAAATTAAGCTATTAATATAACACACAGAAGGGATGGGGGTGAACAAACACAACTGTATCATGCCCCATTTGGCTGGAGTGCTGATGTTATTGGTTTAAAGCTTCACCAACCCTCTCGGCTCTTTAGCACCCATAAACGTTATGTTGGAGCCTGATTCTCAAAGAGAGGGAACCAGGGAAAACTTAATCTGCCATCATGAAGAGAGGTGATGATATTTTCTTTTCTTGGTGTGAAGCAGCCTTGGCTGAGCAGGAATTTAGGAGGCCCTCGGGGTCTGTATGTGCTAGCAGGCACAGAGGTTCATTTTACTTCATCTGGCCTTTTGGGAGAGAACAAATACATAGAGCATCTTTCTTTCCACATACCTTCATAATAAACTTCCAGAGGAACATGAGCTTGACAAATCTCACTGTAAAATTGTAATTAAAATAGATCTTCCATTTAAAAAGTCAATTCCACTTTAAAAAAAAAGAAACCTTCTCAGTTCCACTTGAATCTCAGTCCCCTTAAAAAGACAAGCACCATTAAGCTGTTGAATCTTGTGAAAAAAACATATACAACCCAAATGAATGATTTTAAAATGCAATCAATTAGAAATCACAGCTGACTTTTTTGATTGGAAATTAATTTGATCTGGAATGGGTTTGTGTCCTTGCCTACTATTAATTAGCAGTAACAATAGTATTGTTCTTCTATTGGGAATTTGAAACAGATCTGCCTTTCTGTAAGGCAGATGGTTGGTACAGCTCAAACCACTCTGAGTCACAGCAGAGGTCTCAGCTCCATTACTCCTGTTAGCTGGCAAAGGAAGGCTTTGGTGGAAGAAAATGGTTATCCTGAACAAAGGAAGAAATTCAGTGGAACGAGTTTGTGTTTTCAAAGTTGCAGCCTGAGAGACATTTACAAGCAGGAGAGTCTGGAGCATTCTCACAGCATTGCAGCTATCAAGTCTTGGATGCTGGGGCACTGTGGGGAAATATTGTAGGAATGCAGCAAGATAGTGCTAGAGCCTGCTCTAGAATTCCAGGTGTTAAACTGGTGTCAAACATGTGAACAACATTTCTATCTAAAGCATTAAGCCAGACCTTCCTTGGCCAAAAGCAAACTCAATTGCATTATCTTCTGTTTGTTCAAGGGATAAGCCCAGCAGCTGTTCTTGTTGTGTAACATTTATATCTTTACAGAGGCTGCAATAACAGATATAACATTTGCAGAGGCTCCCTGTGCCAGGGTTGGCCCCTTCAGTCACTTTGGAAGGAGCAGGATGCTCAGCCCTGTGCAGAGCCACCTCTCACTGAGCAGAGACAACAGGAGGGATGGCTTAATTTTCTTTCTTTTACATTTACACTGCAGACTTAATGCTAGTAATTTTTTAGTATTTCATTAATATTCAGCTTACAGGCTTAATTTCAAAGCAAGTATTTTTTATTTTCAGAGATGGACAAAAACTGTTAGCATTCCTAGAGATAAAGGAGACTTTTTTCCTTTTTTTTTTGTCTGGTGCATCAAAGGTTGCAAACACATTTGTACATCTGGTTTCTCCAACAGACCTTGCTAGAGCTGTGAGTATTTAGGATAAGGAGTCTGAATGTACATGGAGTGCAGGTATCTTTTCAGTCAACCCTGCTCTTCACACAGCAGTGTGAATAAAACCTGAAGCTGGGCACTGCTGTGGAATGGCACCTTTTGAAGTAAGGTAGGTAGAATGAGGCTCAGTGCCTGGTTTAACGTAGTACTAGCCTAAGGGTCCATGCAGAAATACATGACCTGCAGGGAGCCCTTAGGGATCTCAAGGTGGGCAGGTGCAGGGAAATGCTCTCTCACTGTATCTTACCAACTGTATGGCTTGTCCTTGGTGGCCCAGGAGTGTGGGTGGATTGGCCAGGAAACTCACACATGCTCCATAGGACAGGCTTCCTATCAACAGGAAACTGGGGAGAAGCAGGGAGCAGTCACCCCAAAGCAGGGAATCAGCAGGAGACCTGTACTTGGCTACACGCTTTGCTCCAGGAGCCACAGCAGGACCATGGGAATGACTCCTCTGATATGGGGTAGTTTGATAAATCTGCTGCTGCTGATACTGCTTTGGCCTGTTTTCTGCAGGAAGGCTTAGCTGGTGAGGGCACTGAAACAACACCTGTCAGAGATAAAACAAACAAACAAACAAACAACTTGTAAGAACACAAAGAGGGAGGACAAAATGGGAAACAAGATTCTCTGGATATATTAATCTTCAACTCCATGGTACCTTTTTTTTGCCTACTACATATATGTGTTTTATAAAACAGAATTTAGTGACTTCCTTACCTCACTTAATACAACGTAAAGACATCTACAAACACTGTCTGTTAGGCAACTATGAAATAGACAGGATTAGGACCATTAACTTGGAGGTAAGAGGTGCTTTATCTCATTGTGCACTCTCAAGTCTGCTTCTGTTGATAATAACATGGACACTGACATCATCTCAACTGCTTGGATTCTTAGCTGTGATCTGTAACACAGAACTCCTAAATACATTAAATTTAATCAAACACAGAAAAATGCCTGCCATTCTCAAGAATGAGAATTGCTCAAAAAAGTAATACAGGACATTAGTACATTAATGCACACAAACCCCACAAATATAGTTAGATACAAATAAGGTTGTTAGCAGCAGGCACGTTTATAGAGTAATGAGAAAAGAATCTTCAAAGACTGAAGGATTAAAGTGAACCTACAGATAGGACAGAAATTTGAAAGACGTCAGTGAATTAATCCATAGCTGACATTAGCAAAATAGAGTTAGGTAATACTGTAATAGTTTCCTTATTCTAGGCTGTGATCTTGTATTTGCAGAAAATGGGGCCTGTTGCAGGAGGCAAATTGTTTGCCTGAGTGGCTGTCAGCACAGGGGAAGGAGTTGTGACACTGCCATCCATCCTCCATCCTAACAGGGGCCTCAGGTGGAGATGTGCCACTGCCCTGAAGCACAGGCATCTCCATCAGTGTCTCCCAGCCAGATGTTCAGTATGGTTACCACCTCACAGACTGGGACTATTGACCAGATATCACCAGGTCTTTTTTGCATAAGGTGAACCACAACTGGACAGAAATGACCATGAGCCCACTCCCACTAGAACATCCTCTTTTTTTACAAGAGAGCCAAGAGTCAAGGAGCCCTGAGGAGGGGCAGGAACTGGACACACTGCAGTGGTACTTTCCAGCAGAGGTAAATTATTTTGGACTGCTGTAATTGAGTCTGCTCTTGTACCAAACAGTGAGGGTAAAGCTTTACACCAGGCTAAGCTATGATCTGGCTCCAGTGCATTATCACACTCTTTTGCATGTAAAGCTACCTATATAAATTGTTAAATGGAAATCTTCCTGGTAGCCTGCTACCTGGTAATTGTATCAGCAGAGCAGGGTGAGAGATAGCAGGAAAGAATGTGTGTTATGGGAATAACAAAGGAAGAAGTCAATCAAAACAAACATTTGCTTAAGAACACACTGTACATTTGGGTGTGGAAAAGGACTGGTCTCTGTTTTACACATGCTAAAGGGAAGTAATTGAGAAGGTGTTCCATGCAGATGTTATTGCAATTGGAGAGTTATGAGACAGCCTTAAAAATTAACTTGAAGGTAACAGACTTAAAATATATTTTAAAAATCCTTCTCTGAATTTAACTAGCAAAGCACATAATTCACTAAGCTCTAATGGTGAATTTATGATGTTGAAGAATTTATTTCCTATTCCTTCTTCCAAGAGAGAGAGGCAGAGAGACAAAGACAGAGACAAAGAATAAAATAGAAATATTTCTTAAATTAACTTTATTTACATCCTCTTGTGAAATGGCAGGATGAAAACAGTAATTAGGATTCAAGGTCAAGATGGAATTTTGTTCACATCTCAGTCCTTCTCACATCATTTTGCAGAATGAGAGCTGAATAGAGGAAGAATGAACTGATTTCTTTTAAGTTTAGTTATTGCAAATGCAAAATGAATATCATTCTGCAGATATGGTGCCAGAGGACAACACAAGCTAACAAAATAATGGTAGTCCAATAAATAATTTATGCACCATATCAAAAACTGAACGAGATAAAGACATAGAGAACACATTTGAAAATTTGGAAATTGCTCAAAGCTTTTCCTCCAGTGTCTCCCAAGAGAATGAGCATGGAGCACTAATAAACTCTGTGACTGTGTATAATTCATAAACTTTCCCTCATTTTTTGATTTTGCTTACAGTTTATAGCTAACAAAGGAGCAGAGTGGAAAAATCCTGGGGAGAGTTGAGAGGAGAACATAAACCAGCTGATTCCTCCACTTAGTCTATTCATAAAGGGCATCTGTTCTCATCCCAAACTGCACATATATCTGCCATTAAACTTAGTACATCGAGAACAGAAAAAAAGCCTTCTACTCACATCCTTATGTCTACTTTATATTTATATTTTTATGACAGCTATTGCAACGTGAGAATATAACACAAAAAGCCATTTCCAGGTGATTTGTATTAAAATTATTGTGTTATGGCTGTTGATTACTGTTCAGACTGGATTTCTTAGGGATTAATTCAATGGCAGCAGAGCAAACTCAGAGCAAACTAGTGAATGCTATCAGAAGGCAGTGGAATGTTTCTGGATGAATTACATAGGATGAAACCTCCCCCACCCACAACCACATTGGAAAGATGTTTCTAAGTTAAAGAAATCTAAAAATTACATTCAGATAAGATTTGCCTTGAAATGGTTTTGATGGTCACAGCCATGTGAAGTTGCATTCTGAAGAGACATGGTGGGCAAAAGGGTTGTTTTCAACTCTGCATGCCAGCAATTTGTAACATATTTTACTGGCACAACACAATTCAGTTGCACAACCAATATTTTTTTTCTGTAAGATTCTTTGGAGTTTTATTTTTTTAACTAAAACCAGAGGACAGTGTCCCGTGGCTTCCTGAGGGAAACCCTCTGTCTCCTACTCCAGGTATACAAGCAGAGCCCAGCACGTTTCTCAGCTGCATGACAAGTTTCAAGCTGCTGGAAGCTGAGAGGGCCCCCAGCCTCTGCTGCCATGTCAGAGCAAGCAGCATCTGGCCTGAGCCCCCACAGCAGAAGCCGGTGGAACACTGGAGCAGGAATTTCCATGCGCTTCCCGCCATCGCCAAACTCATAAAGAAACCACACAGTGCTCTCAGAGCCCCTCTGCAGATCTCTTGTCCTGGGGGGCAAATGAGAAAGAAGGTCACTACTCTCAGCAAGCTCCAGAACTGACTGAGGGGTAGCTGGCCTTTGGTGAACCCCTGTGCTCTGAGTCCAACAAAAGGGATTCATTCTCCCAGTTCCTCCCTGCCTGTCCTGCCTGCCTCTGAGAGCCTGTTGAGGGTTATGTGAATATTGTTTACTTCATTAATTTCCTCCTGCCATCAATTGATGAATAAATTATTCATAAGTAAATTTATAAATTATTCTACCAGTTCTATTGATGATTGAATAATATTGACCAGATAAATTATTCACTCTTCTTTTCCCCCACCAAATGACAAATAAATTATTTGTGAGTATTGTTTTCTTCATTATTAGATCAACTCTTCCATCTGTTGAGACATTCGTAAGACGTCACTCACTCTGATAGCTATTCAATTTGTAAGCAGGACCCTTTAGGAACTATGTTTTCATGGACAAACAGAACTAGTTTAACTTTATTGTATACTTATATGGCAGTTGCTTTAGATATAAGGTCCTTTAGAGCATGAAGAAATGTTTTGTATCTTTCACAGCTAAGTAAACACAATGCTGAGATATTCTGGGCTTAATTCTCACCCAACCAAGATATATTTGAATTGTGTAGTTTATTTTATAGTTTTCTATATGTGGACTTAATAGTCGTGGTTGAGGCTGCAGCCATCCCTTGATCCCGAAAGGTATCAGGTTGTAGGTTCTGTAAATGAGCAACAGGAGTAAAGCCAAACCAGAGATACCTTGACTGATTACCCTCACAAATGTGAACTGCATAGGCCAGTTATTCCAAGCTCCTGGATAAACTACTTGAGTGCTCCATCTGATTAGATCCATGCCTTCTTTCACCGATTCACCAGTAACTATGTGGCAAACAAGTGACAGCCTCTTCTAGTGGCAGCATTTCTAGCACATTTTAACATGCAGGAAAAATATGTCTATATTCAAAAATATGGACAGTCCATGTGGTTATGATGGGTCAGGGAAAAAATTTAAATTAATTTTAAAAAATACATCTCTAGGAAAGTGATACTAAGTCACAAACGCCCACAAAGAAAGGATTGGATCCTCTCTGTTCCATGAAGCCCAAGTTAGATTAAGTTCACCAAGACAATCAAGTTTCATTAACGTGAAATCAGTATAAGGATCATGAATAGTATACTGAAAAGCATTCTCTAAGAAGTTGCTCAGAGAGAGACAGAGAGAGAAGGCATCTCATGACAGCAGAGGAACAGCCTTCAATAATTTTCCAGGTGTGAGTGCCAGGGAAGATCAGAGGCACACACCTCCCTGCCGGCATTTGCTTGACTCCAAGACCTACCAGTAAAGCATGTGCAAGGATGTTTGAGTTGACTTTTTATGTTCTTTATGTTCAGAACTTAAAACCACAAAGCAGGCATATTTGCCAGGCTGAGTACATGTAAAGAGTGAACAGAGACCCAAGCTACAGCTCAGGCTGCCCAAGGGGAGGAAGATGAGTGAATGGGCTGTGCCAGAACAAGAGGACTGCATAGTGACCAGAGATCTCCCTTATGGGGAGCTCTCCAGCACTGGGCAGCTCTGTAACACCGTGACACTGGAACAGCTGTGTCCTCTTGTTTCCCCTTTCTTTTCCACCCAAATGGGGGCTGTGACCAGTCACTCAGGTCAATATAGCAGTGTAATGTGGGCCCTTAGAACACGTGCACAGCAGAAAATCCCAGAAAATCTTTCATTTTCAGAGAAAGCTGATAATGGGTCTGCCTCTCTCACTGAGGCATCCTAAAGAGTTCTTGTCTAAACTGTCATTAATGGTTTCACTTGGATTTCCACATTAAAATTGGCAGCACCTCTGAGGGGAGTGTTGTGGTCAGGACTTACAGGGGAAGCACTGAGGCTTTTCATTCTGAAAAATAACTTAATGATCTTTGAGGTCAAATTTTTAAATTCCATTTCTCCCTGTTCACCCAGCAGAAGCCCCATGGGATATCCAGACACAGAAAGGTATGACAGAAAATGGGAAGGTGGTAAAAGTGTGCCTAGACAGAAGTGGTGTACGCAGAGAGCTGGAGTGGAAGAATGCCCTTTGCAGCACTGTTCAGAATGGATATGAATGAAGCACAGTTACAGTGTTCAAGGGCAGGGAAAGGACCACTGCAGTAGTTGGGATAAAATGGTGAAGGGAGCTCATGGGAAAATCTTAGACTTATACAGGTGTGTAATAGACAGATCTTTGGGACATTTATGGTAAAGAAGCTATGAAATTTAGCCTGCATATGAGATTACAGAGAGCAGCCTGAGCTGATTATGTTTCAGATTAAGAGTGAGTAAAAGACAGAGATGCTACTGACCAGAACAAATGTAGGTGCTCTATATTAGACAGTGTGATGTCTGTTCATCAGCAATGGAATAGTGCAGAATATGAGTTTGGATAAGAGAAAAGAGGAGTGTAGCTATATAAAGGTATATAGGGCAAGAGAGAGTTGCACAGAGGGATGGGAGGTACTCTCATACAACGGTATTTTTTCTCAGTGGTGGGTAAAAGCCAGGAGCAAAACTCTACTGAGATGGAATTACTGTAAATGCAGTGTACCGTCAAAATATATTTGCAGCTCAGTTAAGTTTTTTGCTGTTAGTTTTCCCATTAATTCTTTTGACTCCTATTAATGTTCTGAATTTAGTTCAGTTTTGCTGCTTTTCTGAAGGGAATTCACCAGGAAACAGCTGCAAGAAGCTGCAGAAGGCCACATAGATTTTGCCTTATATCTAAGAGAAATTTAAATTAAATTATCTGCCAGTTTCAATTAATTAAGGAACCTTCAAACAGCCATTCATATATCTTATTTCAGATGTGATATTTTTTGGAAAAGGGCAATTTTTCCAAGAGAATAAAAAAGGAGTGATAGTCTGTTGACGTGATTCTAAGTAGTGGAAAAGAACATTTCAAAATTATTAGTATGTGACAAAAGGCAATTTTATTTCACACTAAATCATATTAAGTAATACCTCTCTGCCTGCTTATCCTACTTAATGCAGTGAAACTGTTCATGATGAGGACTGGACCCTAAATGAAGAACAAAATAAGAAAGCTCTGGATATCTAGCTGCTTATCTTTTTCTCAGAAGATTCATAATCTTCTTCTCTAAATCTTTCCCAGAGCTGAAAAGCAAACTGCTTATTCTTAACATGATGCTACTATTCGCCTCCCTTTATGATTTCTCTTTTGACTTTTGCAGTCATTGCTTTTCTCCTCCATGTCCCTGAATTTTTTCCTCAACTTCCTTTTTCCTGTATTATTGTTATTTTTGATTGCAGTAGATTTAGTGCCAGCTTGAAGAAACAAGGCTGGTATTGTCTTTTAAAGACTGCAAAATTAGTATTATTATAATCTCGCCATAACCATAACTGCATTTCCACAGGCTTTCTATCTTAGTGTCATCAGCTCCACTATTCCTGAGAAATGGAGCAGAAAAGGAAGGTGATCATTTCAGGAAGGCGATTATTTCAGAAGAAAAGGAGGGAAGTAGCTGCAGAACTACCACTAATCCACAGAAAAGGGCCAACCCTATCAGATTAATCTCATGCTCTATGAGGAGCAGTGCAGGGTAATATACTCAGGATGCTGGCAAGGAGACAGGCATCTGTATTTTGAACTAATGAAGTCCTATTAAGATCTATGTGCTTGGAAACGTTCCTGGAGCACTGTAGCTAAGCATGGATCATGGCAAGCCAGCCATCCTTCAGCAGAACGCGGGCGCCTGCCCCGCCGGCTCAGATGCAATAAGGCAGTTTTCCTAAGCAGATGTGCCTGAGACCTCAGGGGCATCAAAGCGCCTGAGATTCCTGACTACTCTGACAATCTGGCAGCAGATCTGTTTGGCACAGGGCACCACAAAAGTCAATAGCAAGCTTTTGAGTTGTTTCTCTCTTTCTAACACCATATTGCTCAATGTCTTTCAGTGAGATTAAAATAAAAAAAAAAAAAGAAAAAAATAAAAAGAAGGGTCAGGCTGAGAATGGAATGTGATAAAGAGCTGGTTGTGGCCTTCTGTACTGTTGTCACTTGACACAGCAGCTTCCTAGAGATAGCACAGTTGTGGGTAGATGAGTCTTCAGCGTGTCTGGAGTGAAATGTCCTGTGGGCAGTGGACTAAATAAATAGTCATTACCACTCTATAAACTCGGGAGAACACAGATATCTGGCTACATCACTCCAAGCCAGCCCCAATGGGGGATTATGAGTCATAAATACCCTTTCAGCACTGATAGTGTGCTGACTTCTGAGAAACGAACATATGTTTTCTTATCTAGTATCCACATACAGATGCTGATTTTGTGGGTGACCACAGAGTCTAGCAGCTTTTCTGGAGAAAGGGTTTTGCCACTTCTTTACACAAAGAACTGGCTTCAAGGGCAGCTTAAAAACAGTCCTAAATCTCAAAACTCTGCAATAGTGGACAAAAAAAAACAAAAACACCAACCCAAAAAGGTATTTTTAGATTATTGTCACAGCTGTGGCATAACACTATAGGAAATCTTTATGTTGGAGTTTATCTGCATTATTTATTGTTTTTCAGCAGCTTTGCTGACATTTTCTTCTCCACTCTTTCAGTCAATATGAGTCATGAGGAGAAAAGGACAGGTCTAATACACAGGCACACTTACATGAATCTGTGAACTTCTTCCATGCCATATTTCCTTCTTTTCTTCCTTTGAAACCTGAGTTGAGCAAGTGTGCATGAATCTTACTTCATCCCATCTCAGTCTTATGCTATAGAGAAAAAACTGGAAACTGTAATTACTCATGAGAATTAAATTTCTTTTTTATATTGAAATATGAACCATTAAGGAAAAAATTAAAAGAAAAAAATCCAAGTTCTTTTTCTGCAGGGTCAGCACTTTATCATTCCCTAAAAAATATGGTATTTTCAAATCTTTCAGTTCCCATTATACATTTCATTTTACTGTGTCAAAAAAGGGAAGAATTTTGTCTCTTCTTAGACCATTCAACACTATTAGGAATGAAATATTCCCTCTCTAATGAAAAATCATGTTCTCCTTTATCATGATCATTCTAGTTCTTTAATAGTGGTGCAATAGTTCTATTGCAATTAAGGAAGCCACTGAAGCAGAGGCTACTGGGGAAAAAATACAGGAGCACTGCATCTTTTCCTTGCTGATAGCCCAGACGTGCCTCAGCAGTGAGAGAGATAAAAGGGAGTGGGGAAGACCTGGAGGAGAAGCAGAAGCAATACCATGACTGGCTCTTCCAGGCAGACCATGACTAAGATCATGAGCTGATGAGAATGCACAAAATTTGAGGCATAAATTCCCTCCTTTCCCAAACACCATGAGATTTTCTACCCCAGGAAGAGTCTAGGTGCTTGATTTGTATGAATTTTAGTGACAGTGAAAAACGGAAGAAACTGCAGTTAACATTCAAGAGACATAATGCAAACACGCCCAGTGATAAGTTCATTGTATCCTATCGCTGTTTAAATTCCTTGTAAACTCGAAGATCTTTCTGCAGGGTATGACAACAAATATTTGTTGGTCAACAGGTGACCCCTGCTGGTGCGAAAAAATAAAAAAAAAAAAAAGAAACAGGCCAAACAATAAATTCTAATAAAAAAACACCTCCTATTTATTATTTTTTCAGCCTCCATATTTGCCTTTGGTTTGTACTTCATTTTGATTAATCACATAACTCTAACAGGACTGTATCTCTTCAGCCTGCTTGCCAAAAGAAAGGATGTTGTTGTTTTTTCTTATACTTCCATCCATAATCAGCTGCATGCTATTCATTTATCTTCTCAACTCTGCTCCATGTGTCCAAAAAATTTCCCTTTGATTGTTTGCAAACAAGTTCCTAGTGATCTTCTTGTTTCATTGTCTGTTTATTTGGAATAAGTGATTATAGCAGCATATTCTCTTTTCTGTGCTTCTGCACAATTCAGATCTTTCTCATTAATGCCATCATTACTAGTATGCTTCTTTTCCTGTTTTCCCCTACTCATTTGACTTTGACCTAACTTGAACCAAAATATAACTTTTACAACAGTTCACAAAAAAAATTACAGTATTTGTCCAGCATACCTGCTATCCACCTTTATCCATGATCCCTTCATCTTGTCAGGAACAGTTAATTTATTTTTCAGTTGATATGATCATCAGAGTTCTACATATCTGTACTGTCTTCCCGTGGCAATTCACTCAATAACCCTAGTCCTGCCACCAGTAAAATGGGAACGTAGGGAAAGGGTTTGAATGAGGCACTCACATAATACACTGGTAAGGCTATTTTCTCATGTTTCTTTATTGAACTGTACCATGTCAGTCCAATAATTCAGATCAGATGTACATCTGACATCACAAAGCACATTTTACTTGTAATTTACACATAATTTGCAAATCGCATTTTTAAATACACGTGATGCTGCACACATTTCTATAAATCATGCATTCAGTAATTTGTGTTGCTCTTGTGCATGATGACACTCTCAGATAGCCAGGAACAAATTTTCTTGTATGCATATTTAACTGAACTGTCCAGGACAGATATTTCTCATGTAAGCCCACTGGAGCTGTGCAACAGTGTGCTGTCATCTATTTGGGTGGGAGGTTCCACATTCAGCATTCAGCTACTGGGAAAGTTCTGCCTGCAGCTTTCTCCCAACCCTCCTCCTACTGGTCAGCAGCTTTTGTGACAGTTCAGCTCTTGCCCCTAAAAGAGCAAAATCTTTTAAAAACACTCTTATTTGCCTCAAATAACTGCTAAAAATCTTGTCACTTTGGATTACATTTTATCTTGCCTTCCAGCTTCATGTAAAGTTTAAAAGTATGCATTCCTTTCAGAAAACTTAGTGCACCTGATAATACATCCCAGAATTTTAATTCCTTCCTTTTCATTTCTTCTTTCCATTTAATTTAAGTGTTCCCATGTTAGTCTCCAGCAACATTTTCGCCTTAGGGACCTTCACCTTAATCACATTCTGGTTGTATTAACTCTGTGTCTTAAATAGAAATATTTTTTCAGTCCTCTCCTCTGGCACATAGAGCTGTCTCAGTACATCCATTGCAAGGTGTAGCCTTTTCTGGAGTCCAGATATTATTTTTTCTATGTTTTTTCAGGAAAAAATTAGCATCTAGGGAAAGTTTTATTGAGATCACCTCTCTGGAATAAAACTCCTTCCATGGCCTTTAAATTAGATGCTAAAAGTGAAAATAAAAATGAAACAAACAAATAAATAATGCCATTTTTAATTTCTAGTGTGTGCTTAATACTTGTCACTCTGTGGAAAGGTTTTCTGCACTTAGGTACATGCCAACATAAAACTGGAACTGGTTTGGGTTTGGGCTTTTTTTGGTTGGTTGATTTGCTTGATTTGCTTTGTTTGTGTTTGTTTTGTGGTTTGTTTGGTTGGTTGTTCTTTTGTATTGACTCTTATTTCAAACATTAATATTGAGGTCATGAGGCCTTGTGTAATCTATTTCAGAAAACAGCTTGTCATTAATTTGATTTTGTTGTGGCCTGATGACCTCCACAGCCTGACTAAGGCTTGCAGGCAGGGCTGAAGTGGGGTCCAAGAGCCTGTATAAAGGAGAACACATGGAATGCACTTTAGTTTAATTTATAGAGGGCTGCATATGTATATGTTTTCTGAGAGATAAAATTCAGAACCAATTGTTCTAGCACTGAAGTGAAACTTTCACTTAGAGGGAGCAGCACTGAAAGATTTAAAACCTGGTACCTATGAAAATTCAGCTTCTTCTTCATGTCCTTCTCTTTCATTTTCCTAAATTTAATAGTTAAACGAGTAATTAGGAGTAGCATATTGACACAGAGATGTAGCATCTGTGCATTTTTTTAATAGTTCAGCTTTAGCTACATATTTTCTGCCTCACTCAATATATAGGATTCCTCATTTATACATGATTTTTATGGAAAAAAAAGTATATTACAAAAAGGCAAAAGTTTACCATGTGGTTAGAGCACTAGAAAGGAATTATTTCAGACTGAATCTCACTGGTGCTACAGGTTTTCTCTGTGACCTTGAGCAAATCACTTAATGTCTCTGTACCTCTGCTCCTCATTTATTTTTTAAAGGATGGTAATACTTCTTCTGTCTCTGTATTTACATTGCAAACTCCTTTTACTCTGTGTTATATATTATTCTTGTTTCAGTAAAGATCTTATCTAAGAATTCTTATTATAGAGCTGCTTTTTTCTGCATAAAAAGCAATATATTCTGTATGATTAGTTATCCTGCATGATAGGTTATCCTGAGCTGTGACCTGGCTGCATAAGGAGATATTATTGTTGCACCGGAAGTGTTTTAGAGACCCAATCAGACCTTCAGCGTTGCATGGCTCTTTTATCAAGAGATGGTGGGCTGAAACTAGGAAGCTTTCTCTACAGCAGTAAAATAAATATGTTTCAGAATGGCTATTCAACCACGCTTGGAAAAAAAACCAGTTTGGAATGACCTGCATATGCACCTTTAAACCCAGCCACCACTGGGGCAAGCAGACTGCACGAGTGCTGCCTGCTGGGAATGATTTCCAGCTTGTATTATCTCCCTGACTGTATCCTGGATTCTTAAGAGAGATTTCTGGGCCAAAAATTTAACAGCATGGGCAGGACAAAGAAGTGTTTCCAGGCTGTGTTTAGCATTTAGACAGTCAAACCTTGCACTCTCTCTGACGATTCCGCCTCTGTATATAGTTTCATGTTTGTAATAATCTATCCCAGTCTTGCTTTATGTAAATCCTAACGCTATAAAAGAAGGAAATGTGCTGCAAAAGAAGCTTTGCTGTAGTAAAACTTAAGAAATTTGATGTCAAAAAGTGTTCAAACTAAGTCCAGCCAAAATTTGGAAAAAAATGTTTCTGTTCAAAATGCTCCATAATACAGTAAGCATTCCCTGATAGAGGGAGTGAGACTTTGGATCAGTATTTCAGGTGACTACAGTTTATATTTATGATTTTTGTATCAAGAGGATCCATTTGGTGATGAAAGCATTCATTTAGGTGGGTAGGTAGACAGTATGGCCTTACCCCTCCTGAGCCAGTGAAAGGACTGGAATTTAATTCTTCTGTATATCTACAAGAAAGCTCAGAACTGGTATAGAATGAAGAACTATGTCATCTTTGACTGTGCTCTGAAAGCAGGAGATGATCTTTCTCTTCAGCTCATGTAAGAATATATTAGGAATCCAGGTCTGAGTCTCCTAAAGAGATCTGCAATCCAGAACACAAATGGAATGTTTGAGGAAGAGTCAAACTAAAGACAAACAGTTTTACTCAGCTCCTCTTTCAACCTTGCCTAGGAACCTTCTGGTTAAATCCTCTTGGAATAAGGTCATAGCTTTTTACTCCTTACTGCTTCATAGCTATAGTATATGAAGCAATCCTCAGCTATGGGATTTAGATGATCTCTGGAATACATCAGGAAAAAAAATTAAATATATGCATAAATATATGCTTTGGCATTGCTAAAAACAGGGGATGTAGGCATGTTTGTTTCAAGGGTGAGAGTTTCCCATCAGGTCTTGAGGTGACAGTCAAAACTGGTGTCATGCAGGTGAGGAGCTGAAGTGGTTCTCCACAGAACAGACCAGACTGATGCCCAGCACAGACACAGCTGATAGAATACACTGATGCTAAAAAATCATTATTGTGCCCACCCCAGCTTCTCAGGTCTGTCATAATTGACTTGCTGGCATGGATCACGACATCTTTTTTAGATTTTAGGTTTCTCTCCGTCATATGCTCTAGTAATCATAGAGACAGAGTAAATGTCCCTCCATAACTGTACACTGTACACAGGACCTGCAACTCCTGGTTACTGCAGCCTTACTTGACATCAGGGAATTTAACCTCTGTTGAAATCTAACTCTATCTGATCCAAAAGGCTTGAAATCTAAACATATTTACCTAAGAAGATATTCTATTACAATATGAACTTCTACAGTCAAGACCTACATTGTGGCTATCCCACAGCCCTAGTAATGGTGGATGCAGCTGAACTGTCACTTCCAGAGTTATCATCCTACCCCAGATACATTGCCATGTGGGACTGAAAAACAGTAGCAAAAAGAAAAGCAGATGAACTACTTATTTTGCAGTTTTGCAAAGATTTTGCAAATGTGGATTAATCAGCTGCAACATCTGATTAAACATTACCCTGCACAGTACCACTTTCTGATGAGTGTTTTATGTGTCCTTGTCTCTACAGACTGAAGAAGTCCTGAAGATTGATGGAGGGCCATGCTATTCAAACAGCAGGCGTTGCTGAGACAGAAGCTCTTTGTGCTAGGCAGCCTTGCTATTGGAAGTCTCCTATATCTAGTTGCCAGAGTTGGGAGTTTGGATAGGTAAGTAATTAAGTAGCTGCACTCTTATTTAGAATGGGCTAAGATTGTCTGAGTTTTTGCTTTAAGGGTCTGATTTCTTTCATTCTTTGGGGTGTTTTTGGTTTTGTTGTGGTGTGTTTTTTTTGGTTTTTTTTTTTTAGAGTCTACTTGTATAAGACGACAGAAAGTCTGGCTATTTTAATAGTGGTTTTCATTATTTATTCTTACCCTTTGGAGAAGTGGGAAAATAGTTACAGTCATCCCTGTCAAAGTTTTTCTGTCTGTCCATTTGTATTCTGAGCACACTGACCCTTGTTTTCAGAGAAGAAATAAACCAGCATCCAGTAAAAATGTCATCACAGTAGCTCATTTTGCCTGTGTACATCTATGTGTTGACCTCTAGTTTCAGCGAAACAGTTATGATGTATTTATACATCTCCTTTTCTAAATTTGTGAGCAAGCAATTAATGTGCTACAGTGGTAGTTAAAATTAAGTATGGGCCTGCAGAGCAGCTCATCAAGTTTTGAATACTATTTCATTTGAAAGATTGCTTCAGGGTTTGAGAATTTTAACTATGTTAATTAGCTGGTATTTTCTGTAGCTGAATGTGCTAAATAAGTGGGTTTTCTCTACAAATGATTTCCTGGAGAGTAGTAGAAAACACAGCAGAGAAAATCAAAGAGTGTTTGGCACTTCTGACCAAGACTGAATTTTGACTGTTTTTTGACAGTGCAACAGTAGTGCTACCTGCACTGACACTGCTGTTGCTGTCAGCTTTGAAATGGTCTGGGATTGATGTGGTAGGTGCTACACAAAGGCACAACACATAAAAAAACAAAACAAAACAAAATCCACAACAAAGAAAATAAAAAGAAATCTGTTTCAAAAGAATGAATGAAAAAAAAAAAAAAAAGATTTCCAGAAACTGGTAGACAGTTTACAAGTGTTAATGCTACATTCTTATCCTTCTTTTAAATGATGAAACATATTAGTTGGTTTCAAAATTGTCACACAATGCTGTGTGACTATACAGTGCTTAGGAAGTGAAAACAGAGCTACCTACTGTCCATTGGTAGGTAACAGTGGGCTCCATGGGTGGTCACTGGGTGCCTTCTTCAGCTCCTCAAATCCACTCCAGAAGAAGGAGACCGTGTACCCAGCCAGGACCCGGTGCATTGCAAATTAAGCCCTGGACCTTACATCTTCTTTCCCCTGGTGGTCAAACCATCTCTGATACTTCAGAAGTAGAAACTTCACTGAGACTAATGTGATTCTGTAAATGAAGGCAGAAATTCTTACTGGTCCCTGCAAAAGTATATTTTATGCTCGGAGGCATGAAATCTAATTAACCTTCTCCTATTATCAATGCTTGCACATCTACAGAATTTACTGATGTCTATAAAATTATCTCGCCACAGTATTTGACTTGCTGACCTCCTGCAACAGTGAATTCTGCTGGTTTCATACATAGTGTTGCCAATGGCAGTAAAATCCAGTTTTGTTCTCTTGCTTTGCCCAGTGTGAAGCACACCACACTGCTAAAAAGCAGTCCTGTGTATGGACTTGTTATAAAATAGAGATAGAAAGAAGTACTACAAAGGACAAGACACAGATGAATTAACTAGAAATATTCTTCTGCTTCATTGCTGTTGAATCTGTCAGTAAAAGGATGCTGAGTGGCTTTAACAGACTTTGGAATAACTAATTGTTCAGGAAGAAATCCAGATTCATTTATGCTTAATTTATGCTGATTTAATTTGAACAAGAGAGCTGGGGATGGCTCAAGTTTAATAGCCTCAGATTAGGCTATCCAATGGCAGTGTCTTGAGTTTCCTTGGGCCCAAAGGGAAATTACCACTAGTTTATCTGATTCATTGAGTCATAAAATCTGATAAGATGAGCGCTTCCCTCCAGGGGAGGCCACCTTCCTTCAGCTCCTGAGTGCATGGATCTACTTCACATGTGGAAGCTCAAATAGAGTCTGTGGCAATATTGAGAATATCTGGATTAGTCTTTGAGTTACCTGACTCCCTGGTTGGCAGTGCCAGGAGCCTCCATGCCTGATTTCCATGCTACAAACTACTCCTGAAACCAAGCTTATAATCTTTTGCTGCTGTGACACCTCCATTGGAAGAAAATTAGCAAGTATTCTGGATCAGGTGAGACAGATCATTAAGATTGCCCAGACCTACTTCAGCTGTTTTGAAACTTTTCAGAAGTGCATTTCCCAGAGATGAGTTGCTTTATAGCGGGTTTTCTCAAGAAAAATAATGCTGGAGTTTTACTGTAGCAGCTTGAGAAACTGCCTGTTTTGGGAGAGCAACTCAGTGATAGAAGTGCTATATACTCTTTCTTAACAGGGAACTGTTATTTAATGGGAAATTGACTCAGGAAACAAAGAATATTAGCATGTTGCAACATAAGAGTAAATAGTTACATCTTGGATTAAACTAGGAGGATCTGTCATTCACTCACCACTGCCAAGATCTTTTTAAAGTCACTTTTTAATTGTTTAGAGAGAGTAGAATCAGAGGGAAAGTTAAAAAAAAATGAAATATAAAAGATGACGAAGGACTTCTAACAACATTCAATCTTTTCCCTTAGGCTAGAGGATATCTTGAGTATTTATTTATTTTCAAAGGAAACCACCCTGTTTGACAAGCTGTTGTGTTACACTGAAGGCAGTGCTAGCTGTCTTTTTGAGCAAGAGATAAAATTAGTTGAGATGGGTCTGGAACTGCTGTTGTGGAAACCTCTTTGCTTGAAAACAAATAACAAATACACAGAAGGAGAGGGAAGAGAACAGAGATAGCAATTGCAGCTTCTGTTTCTTATGCTTTTAACAGCCACCTTGCTGATGCATTAAGACTCTCACCAGCCACACCGCCATCTGACCAAATTGTAGCATTGTTAAGACTTTTTTTTTTTTTTTTTTTCCCCAATATGGGCAGGTTTGCATCAGCATTTCAATGATTCAGTCTTTACCACTAAGTCAGGATTTTCAGTAAATGGCAGAGAGCAAAGGGATAGAAGAAGCTAGAACCTTGAGAAAAAAAATAACAGGAACTCACTTTCCATCACATTTTCTAATTAGTCTGCAGGACTTAGCTAGAGCTCATGTGAACCCAAAAATGTCATATGGATTTTTTCTTTGGCTCTGTCTGGACAGGCTATATCTCTCAGCATCTGGATAATCAAGGAAACAGCTAACAGGTCAGCCAGGGGGATCAAACTTACTTTGTCCCAACCATCCATTGTCCTAGAATCAGTGTCAAATTAGAGACCCCAACAAGCAGTGATGGATGGAAAACCTGCAAAGAAATAAATAATTATGTCCTGAAAGCAGAGTTTGAATAATATATAGTAAATGAGTGAGGGACCACATGCTGAGAAACTAGAATAAATACTGAATACATAAACAGCTATTAATGAGCATTTCCCATCTGCTATACTGGCTAAGGCAGAGGTCCTGTGAAAAATAATAGCATGCAGCTGTGTAATTTAAGAACTGTATCATAATATATGTGCACAGCAAGCTCACACTAAATTTGCCTAGGCAACCTTTGTTCTTACATATCCTTAATTTTGGAGAGCATGGCTCCAAAAAATTAATAATATTTTTGTAGGACCTTGGAAGTGCTCTGTTCACACCAATTTAATTTTCAGTGAAATATTGCCCTGTATAATATCCAAAGTGCTGATTTGAGAGTGGAGATGAGAGTTTATTCAAGGTTCTGTAGAAGCAAAGTTTTAACATTTTTCTTACCAAACCACTGCTGGGATCCAGTGGTATCAGATACAGAACAAAGAATTAAAAAGTGGAAAAGAGGGGAAATGATTGTAGTTGAATATAAAAGACAGTACCAAAATGCAGTTGCAAAAGAAGAAATAATAAAACACAAAATAAGGTTCAGTGGGAGGATACAAGAGTGATTGCAAGAAAATTGTTGATGTAACAATGCAATAAATGCACTTTAAAAACTTGCTATTCTTTTTGTACCTTGCTAATCTTATCTGAAGCAGAACCTTGGACTTTCTGGTTCTGACTGGTAGAGAAACACTGTGCATACTGTAAAGAGGAGGAAAAATATTGAAAGTTGAAGCTTAGAAAGTTAGTTTTCATCCCTTTTCCTCTTCACTAAAAAAGCCATCTCTGGATCAACACAATGGAAAGCACAGGAAAGACTTTAGGCTAGAAAAAGAAAAGTGTGGGAAAAAGATTACTTAAATGATCTGGATTTTCAGATCAAAATGTCCAAATATAATTCATCTTAGAATGCTTTAAAAACTGGCAAACCCATCACAAAATAATGAGAAATATGGAAGTGTAGGCAAGATTCAAGAGGACTCAAGAACAGTAATCATAGTTCCTATGCTGGCAAAGGGAAAATGGGTCAAGTAAGAATTTCCCAGCTAAATCAGAGAAAAAAAAAACAGATTAAATAATTTAAAAATTGCAAATTAATTGACCATTGTCAGAATAAAATAAAAGTTGAAAGTTGGGCGCATCACACTACATTCAAAAATGTTCCTAAGAGCATGATTCCCTTATACATAAAACTTGTCTTGAGAGATATCCTCTTTTTACAAGTACCTCTAATTTTACTTGCAGACTGCAGCCCCTCTGCCCCATCGATGGCCGTTTTGGACCTCGTGGCCAGGACGAAATCCCGTTGCGAGCCCTGCAGTTCAAACGAGGTCTGCTCCATGAATTTCGAAAGGGCAATGCCACCAAGGAACAAATTCGACTGCACAATCTGGTTCAGCAGCTTCCCAAGGCCATTATCATTGGGGTGCGGAAAGGAGGCACCCGAGCACTACTGGAGATGCTGAACCTTCACCCTGCAGTGGTCAAAGCTTCTCAAGAGATTCACTTCTTTGACAATGATGAAAACTATGCCAAGGGGATTGAGTGGTACCGGAAAAAAATGCCTTTTTCTTACCCTCATCAAATAACAATTGAGAAAAGCCCCGCGTATTTTATCACCGAGGAAGTACCTGAAAGGATTTACAAAATGAACTCATCTATCAAATTATTGATCATTGTCAGGGAACCTACCACAAGAGCTATTTCTGATTACACTCAGGTGCTGGAAGGCAAGGAAAGAAAGAACAAAACGTACTACAAATTTGAGAAGCTGGCGATTGATCCTAATACCTGCGAAGTGAACACTAAGTATAAGGCAGTGAGAACCAGCATCTACACAAAACATCTGGAGAGGTGGTTAAAATACTTCCCAATCGAGCAGTTTCATATCGTGGACGGAGACCGGCTCATCACAGAACCATTGCCAGAACTCCAGCTGGTTGAGAAGTTCCTAAATCTTCCTCCGAGGATAAGTCAGTACAATTTATACTTCAATGCCACCAGAGGGTTTTACTGCTTGCGATTTAACATTGTCTTTAACAAGTGCCTGGCGGGTAGCAAGGGACGCATCCATCCAGAGGTGGATACCTCTGTCATTACCAAATTGCGCAAGTTCTTCCATCCTTTTAATCAAAAATTTTACCAGATCACAGGGAGGACATTTAACTGGCCCTAAAGTAAACTTCATACAACACTTTCTGTTGCACCTGAGGCATGCAATGGGATGTCTCTGCTGAAATATGCACTTTTCATAGATACGGCTAGCAAAGTAACTTTTTTCATGCATATGTGTACATAATGCAGTGTGTGACCAAATATACGGTGGGATCGATTTTTTCTACAGAGTAGTAACTAACATAAATTTACTGTCAATATAGTTGCATCTTTTAAGATATAATGATAAAGGGAAAGGAGGTATTTAGGGAAACAAAGTCAGACACTGTTGAAAGGGTCAGTGTTCCTCTCGCCTAGTGAAGTGTTTACGTGACATACTTATTGATCTAAGCAGAATATTAGTTTATGCCATAAAAATTCTTGTCAAAAGTCTGTAAAGCTGTGAGAAAGCATAATCTTCAGGCTATATTTGGTATGTGTATTGCTAAAGGAATACTGACACTTTAAACACAGTGCTGAATTTTTACAATGAGAGTGAATAGTACTATTTTCTTATTATTTTAAATTAATATCTTATCTCATACAAACTACATTGTTTTAGAGTTCCTGTGGTGAGTTTGCACTATTGTTTTGTTGTATGGACCATAGTGTCACTTGTAGCATGTCAATCATGTGTCAAGAAAAGGTCAAATAATTTTTTCTTCTATACTTGTGTGTCGACAAAGCTAAACATGGTGTACATAGTGTACAATGTTTGTAAATACTGGTTTCACACTAAGTAATTCTATTTTGTAAACTGAATATGGCTATTTAATTTATTGTGAAAATTAAATTTATTGTGGTATTTAAAAATGGAATGGATTAAAATTACCTATATGTGCAATGGCTTTTCACCTTTGCTTGATGTATGTCAGTGTGGTCCCTTACCTTAGACAGATCATATGTGTGTGTGAGAGAGATTTGCTCAGGTAAGCTTGGTTTATAGACAGTTGAGAAAACTTATACATGTGGCAAAGCAGTGTTTATTAAAAAGCTCATCTTTCTAAGAATCTGGTGTAATGCTCACCTCAAAGAACATTGTTGCTGTTCTGTTGTGGCACTTTGCTAAAATTAATTCAGTTGTCCGTGAGGCTAATGCATGACTGTAAAAGCCTACTGTAACCAGGTATATTGAAAAAGCAAAGACCTCATTAAAACAAAAAAAAACCAGACAGATGAACAAAACTAGAAGAAAGGTTTTGGTGATTTCATCACCAAAAGGTGCTATGATTCAGAAATCATAGAAAACAGTGGTGATGCCTTCGTTTTTATCTGGTAATGCATGCATCGGCTCTGAAGAAAACAACCGCAGTGTTGTTATCACTGGGATAAACATGTAGCTCATGTTTCCATGCAATAGGTGACAAGAAATTAGTTCAGAAAATAATTATTTTCATTCATTATACATTGCATGGCTCTTAAAGATTCATAAGAAAAAACAATGAAAGCAAATGAAAAAGTATTTTAAAACAAGAAGAAAAAAAATAAAGAAGTGAAGTAAAAAAAAAAAAATCCCAACCATTTTAAAACCACCATCTAGAGATTGATAGAGACAGAGATTTTGGAAGGTGTCCAGAACATCTGAATATTCTGGGCTATGGCAGGAGAGTGGCTGGTAGTTCAGATCATAATGAGATCAAGTGCTCCCCATGGGCTGTTTATTTTGTTCAGTGATTTGGAAGGATTGGTTTTTCTAAATAAGCGGTTTTTTAAACTCTTCTGAGAGACTGCTTCTTGTCTTGCTGTATCTTTAATCATATGTGCTAACACTATGAGCAGTGTGCCCTTTCTTCGTGCTGCATCGGAGCCGTGCCAGCACAACACGGCAGAGCATATGTGAGATTCTCTGCAGTAGCTACCATACAACTCACCGTTTTCCTGTATAAGAGCCATTTATCTTCCAGACAAAAAGACCTATATTTAACTTATCTAATAGTGTTCAATAGGGATTTTTTATCCAATTTAACCTTTGCATGGTCTTCAGGTGGGCAGACAGATTCCAAGCAGCTTTGGGTGATTCTTTGGGTGATACTTCATATAGTCCTGGCTACAAACTGACTGAAGGCTGAGATGTATTTTCAATGAAAGGGACAAATAAGTTAGGTCAAAGTTACCTCCAAGCACAAAATACACATTTAAAATTAATATCCCTCTACATTGATCAGAAGAGGCACAGAGACTGTGTTCCACCAGGCACGACTACACACACTCCTGTCAAAGTCAACTGGCTTAACTCCAGCTTATCATTTGCAATTTTGGAGAGACGTGGATAAATTTAGGATATATCTTAGACAAATCTGGTTCAAAAATGCACAGAAGAATAGTCAGGAACAGCAGGGGAGGAAAGAGGTTCAAAGGCATTATAATGTATATCAAAAAGACTAAAAGAGCAGGAGACTGATTCACTAAGCCTTCAATGCTATGTCATCAAGCCTATTTGACATAACCCAGTGAAGAGAAAATTTCAAAACTGATTCATAATGCGTAGATACATCACCCAAAGCATTCTCCTAGGTTAATGGGGATTTAGCCTCAGTGTTCATAACCAGTTTGTGAAGTCCTGACATTATGGTATTTTCCTTTTCAGGAGAAATTTCTGAATAATTCACTTCAACCTCTTTGCACTGCTTCCCAAATTCTGAGTGAATCATTTATATTCAAACTGATCATGAGTGTTCAGACTGGGAAGAGCATTCTTAGCTTGAGATTATGATTTCAGAGTGATGCACAGCTATATGAAGTTGCAGCTGTTAACTTGTGGCATTTAAGTTCTCTTAAGACATTGCATCGTTCCTAGTTTCTGTACTCTAAAATTACAGGCTCACAGCTCTGTTAAATGTTTGGATTAAAATAGCTAATATTTCAGTGTATTTTTATCAGATTGTCCCAACTGCTATTTAAAATATATAGGACAACAATTTGCAGTATAAAGGATTATCAGAGATGAATTTGAAATTGTATTTTCAGAAAATAGCACATAGGTTAATAAAGGACTGATATTTGGAGATCAGAGATACATTTACCATTAGCCCACTATATGGAATTTTCTTCAGGAAAGTGGAAGAGATATGATGGAAATGCATATACCCTATGTTAATGGATTTTTCCCTTTTTTCCACAACCTCTAAGAATAAAAGAGACACACCATTTTTAGCAACATATTTCATTATAATAGTCCAAGATTTTTAAAAGGGAATGGCCACAAGCTAAAAACACAGGACCACCATCTGAACATCAGGAACAACACTTTTTTACATGCAGGTAAAGCACTGGCATGGGTTGCCCAGAGAAGTTGCAGATTTTCCGTCATTGGAGATATTCAAAAGCCATTTGCACACTGTCTTGGGCAACTGGTTTGGGGTGTCTCTGCTTGAGCGGTGGGGGTTGGGTTTCCCTTCCAACCTCAACTATGCTGTGACCCTGTGAAAAATATCTCTATATAATTTAGTTCTTATTAAGTACTGCCCAGGGGTTCAGTGTTGTACAGACCACAGAGAAAGTGGAACCCCAGTGTCACAAGCCAGTCCAGCCACTGCTCAAACCCAGGGTATGGAAGCACTACAGAGCACATATTTACTCCCTGGATAGCTGATCTAACTCATGCTGGAAACCTATTCAACTTACTGGAACCCTGTGATAGGAGAGATCTTTTGGTAATGACAATCCTACAGGTCACTGCTGCTAGTTTTAGTGCAGACTGAGAAGACTACAGAGACCGGGAAGTTCACAAAGGACCCTTCTTCATTTAAGGGAGATTAGGCATTGAGTGTTACAGGGTATGACATCTTTGCTTTCATTTCAGATAAGATAAAATGCTATTTCTTTGCTTGTGTAAAAAAAAAAAAACAAAACCCCAAAACCAAAACAAAAACAAAAAACAAAAACAAAAAAAAAAAAACCAAACCAAAACAAAACCCAAAACAAACAAAAAAAACACCACAAAACCCCCCCCAAAACAAAAACAAACCCAAAAACAACAACAACAACAACAACAACAAAACAACAAAAAAAAAACACCTTAAGAAACCAGGTGTGTAGAAGGAGTCTACAATTCCATGGCAGTTTAAGTCAACCCAGCTCATGCCTGCCAAGGCCCCAGTCTCTGTCCTCATACAATGCGCTCTTACCCACTTCTTTGCACTGACTCTCATGATTACCTGCCCCTTCCATTAGGGGAGCTACTTTAGTTCACTAGACAGGCAGATGACTAACCTGTTTAAAAAGATGAGTAATGTCACTAAAACTGTTCCGGATCAGAGCAAACATCTTTTCAAATCAGGATCTGTCACTAGAAGAGGCCAGTAACTAATGCTTTGTGCAGGACATTAAAACAAAGAAAACATGAAGATATTTCCATTCATTTTCATTGAACGTCTCCAGTGGAAGAGGACAGGCTTCAGATGTAACAGCAATGAGTGCCTTCCTCTTCTTTGTACTTAGCCAGAAACACCTTGAAGTCACTGAAGAGGTGTTCCCAAGCAGTCGTCTAAGCCCTCTTATGTTATCACTTTGTTAGAATAGATGTGCAAAGTGAATCAGAGAAATTTGGGTAGTACCTTTAAAATCTGATAATAAGTATAAAGATATGGTAACAGAAGTTTTACCTTCCTTCCTAACTAACTTTGAAAATGCTATGGATTGTCTAATTAGTTTCTTGAAAAAATACTTGCGGCACTACTTTATACTTATTGAAGATCCCTGAGCAGGCTTGGTCCTCAGATTTGTAAAAGGCTGTAAAAGCAGAAGAAATAATGACAAATTTCACTTTTGAAAGAGCTTGTTTACAGAGAGAAGGACTTCAGGTATATTATTAAAAGTGATTTTAATAGTCATCTCAGACATTTTTTCTCATTGTACTCTTCAATTCCAAGGACACCAACTGTCTACTTAGCTACACTGCTGTTAGTTTGCTATTTTTTTTAGATTCTACCATGTAAAATTTACTTCACAGAGAAAAAAAAATATATAAAACTCAATAACATAGATCCAACGAGTCTCAGATTGCATTATAAAGACTTAATTTTGTTACTGGAGGCTCATGCGTTTTAGTGAAATAGGGATGTGCCCAGACTAACCATCATCAGTACCTATAAGTTGATTTTTCTTTGTTTATTGCTTTCTTTGAGTAGATACTTTACATGTGATATTCCATAGCACTCTTCTATTCTACCAGTTGATCATGTCTGGCAAATCTGCTCTTTAAAGACTGACTTACCTTCTGACAACTTTGAGACAGACATGATAAACCATCTTCAGAGCCACCAACTATCCCTAACTGCATTTACATTTATAGAGAAAAGATTTTCAGTCCTTTCTGCAATAGTGCACTGATGAAAGAGTCAAGCCCTTAGAGAACATCCATGTGTTATCAATCTGGATACCAGCCTTTTTCCCAGGGCTTGAATTGACAAGTGCAAGGAAAGCACAGAAAGGACTAGAATGCTATCGTCCATCTGCTGCACAGTGCTTAGCATATGGTAAATAAGATTACCTGCTGTTCTGAGATTCTTATTAAAACTGGCAGTAGTGTGGCATGACTTTAGGAGCTGATGGTGACCAAGCTACTGGACTCTTTTTAGTTTATGTCTAGCTTACTTTCAGTTCAGGTTTGACTCCACTCAAGTTCTTATTAGTTTCAAAGTTTTTTCTCATGGTTCACAGTGATCCACAGCTCTCCCTGAAATATCTTGTGAGACAGAAATATCAGCACAGGCTGTCATTGTCTTTGCCACTGTGATCACAAAGAAGGGCTGTGGTAAAAGGTATTTAACTCTGCTGATGTCCTTATGATTCCTACACGACTCCCTTACAACCTCCAATATAATTTCCCCTCAGCAGCAGTGTTCACTACTTTAGAAAGTTAATGCTTCTGTGAAAGTGTCCTGATTATTGATAAGGACATGAAATGTCTATATTTTGAACTGATTGTAGTCCTTTGATACAGTACATGTACAGTACACATAATATGCAGCAAAACATAGATATGACAAGGAAACAATGCTACTTCAAGCCATCTGATGTTATGCCTCAGGCTGATTAAATAGACAAAAGGAAACATGACGGTATCATGCACATCTTACTCCTGGCCTTAATTGCAAACAACTGTTTTGTAATGTATGAGGTCTTTGCCATCCAATTCCTTGGCTGATTTTCTTCTGATGAAAGACTTTCCACTTCACTGAACTGTGAAGGCTTCGTTTCCATTTCAAACCCATGGAGACATAAGAATTAATTTACAATTCCCTACTATACGAAAAAGAAAAAGTTATACACATTTCATAAGAGGTGGAACTAAAATCAGCACTGTTACTAACTTCATCTTCAGAAAATTGCTCCAGTTGTTGCAAGTTCCTCAGTAAAACTCCACTAGTAATACAGCTTTATAAGAACTGAAATAAAACCTTTTTACTTTGGATGGCTGTGTAGCAGCACCGTGTCTTGAAAAGATGCAGCCCAAACCTATAAGGTTGGTGAAGTGAAATCATCATTTGTCTTAAAAACTCCACATCTGGTATGTATTCAAACAACCAGCCCTCACCAAGAAGATGAAGGAAATAATGTATTTTTCCTTTTTTTTTTTTTTTAAGTGAATGGTAAGGTTCGTCTTCCGAGAGGTAGCCACAAGTAATTATCATTTCCAGTAATAATTAGCAATGCGTATCCCATACAATGTACAGCTCTTGTTACACCTTCAGGCTCATTTTAATCAATTTGCTCTGAAGTGTCCCAAGAATTAACTGGAGAAGAAACTTCCACTCAGTGCTGATTAGGTGAAAAGTCTGGCTATATTTCTGCCCTGGGCTCTAAAGTTGCCACCTTTATGCAAGTGGTCTGCCCTGGCACAGTGGCCTGCCATCCTATCCACTGATAACAAAAAGGAAACAAGCAGAGCTATATACACAGGTTCATTTATATTCAAGATCCAGCAAAATTTCCTCTGCAAAGCCACACAGGCTTTATTTTAAAATGTTGTCAATTGAAGATTGAAGTTGAGTACTTCATAGCTGACATGTTCGTTTTTACTTTTGACACTTAGATATTAAAGGAAATCCAGAATATAACTATGCAGACATTCTCTCAAGGCTTGGAGCTACATAAACAATTCAGATTTCTATTTTTAATCCATTTTAGTGAATTAGAATAACAATGACACAAAATACTAAGTTACTTGATCAATAAAAGTAGTGGTAATGCATTTTTATTTTGCATAAAATAGTAAAAATAATCACTGGAGTAGATTAAAATGGTAGGAGCCTTCTTTTCCTGGATGTTCCTTTATGTAAGCCTACAAGACTCTTCTTAACAGCTTTCTTGTTCAACCCCAAAAGTACACACTGAGTACTAAGTGCTGTTGCTGCATGCACCATAATTGGGATATTCTTTGAACAAATTTCTTTGTCTCACTTTCAACGTGAAACCATGCTCTAAGTCTGCAAGTTAGCAGCCATCTAAGCCTGCACAGGGAATCCAACACGGCCACTGTTTCCTATACAGAGATGAGACCAGGTCCTCTGCAATATTTCATCTCTGAATAGTGAATTACAGGGTGTAATTACATTGTAGGTGCTCACACGGCGTAGGGAAACCTAAGCACTCTAACTAGTTTGGTCAAGAGCTTGGGTGCTGGAATTGCTCTATTAACCACCAAGCAATCGTCAAACCTAATAATGCATTATGAAAACAGCATTAGATTTCATTTGAGTAACACTGGTGATCTCATTTCATTTCCTTTATGCTACTTTAATAGTTACAATTCAACAGCTCTGATGTCCTTTTCACTTGTACAGCTCTGTGTGTAATCAAGCTGAAGGTTTAGCAGCACTCGGTATTCAATTAATTCCAGTTTTTCTGCTGCAGCTTCTTGTAAGTGCATTCTGAGAACCTAGAAGGAGCTAATTTTCTCTCACATGAATGAAAGTCAAACACAGGACAGAATCAGACATCACAGAAATAAAATTTCACTGCCTTTAATTTAAGAGATCATGTCTGCCACATGTATAGCCAAATCAGTGGGAAATAGCTCTGTTAAAGTAAATTTTATGATCCTGTTTCCTGAGGAAAGTTTCAGGTGTGGAAAAGAGGGAACCATGACAGTGGCTGGAGCCATTGTTCAAAATAACGTATCATGAAAGACAGGTCAAGGCTGTGTAGTAAATATACTTTTTCTGTACTGATTTGAGTCCTAGCATGTCCAGTGTACCCCAGCAAATTTTTTGCTTGCATGCAGATTGGGAAAAGTTCTTTGGTGTTGAGCTGCCATGCTCTGAGTATTGACAGGTAAGCAACAGAAACCTTCCTGGGGGACTGACATAGCACCTGTGGGAGCACGTGTGCAGCCATTGTCCTCCTCCCCTGCCTAACCTATCCCACCACCTTTCCACTCTGGGTCCCACACCATTAGGCTCCCCATAATCTCTACGGAAAGGAAACACAAATCCAGAATAATGATTAATTCAGTGTCTCTCTGTGGGTGATTGTAGATGGTGTTGTCTTGTACCAAACAGATGAAAGCAGGGAAGCCCTGAGCAAAGACATAGCCTCAGTGCAGCTCTGTGAGTTGGTCTGCACTCCCAGTTAGCAGAGAGGCTTGATTTGCCTGCAGGAACCAAAATCTGCGATGGTGGGAGACCAAGGGTAATGCAGGCTTGTTTGCTGATGCACTTTGTCCTAAAGAAGATGAGCCTTGGCCTTGGGTGTGTCTGGGCTCCCCGGCGCAAAGCAGGCATTGTCCATCCTGGAATTCCTGCTGCAGTGTGCCTCCTCAGTGCCTAGCCCAGCTTCTCTGATTGTCAGTCAGTTGGAGGCAGCGCCAGCAGATACAGCAGCTGAGAGCTGTCCTGATGTCACTCAGTAAAGAACTGTGATTCCTGGGGGGACTCCTCTCATCTTATTAGGGATATAAGACAAGTCTCTCCCTTGCTATATAACATTTCTGTGTATGTACATGCAGAGCAAGCCTTATTTTAGGTCTTTCATATACCTGGGAGACAGACACTGGCATGGGTCTTTTCTGTCTCATCTTAACAGTGTTAAAACAATCTGTTGCTTTGGTAAGAGTTTTTTCACATATATTGTTGTGGCTTTGCATTACAGAAAGGACTCTGTGACTTTTGTGTGCTACGTAAAGCAGTAGTTACGGACTTGCTAACACTTCTCACATGAGAGAAATCTTGCCCTTTTGCTCGGTTTCTTGCTGGATGAGTTACCAAATTTCCAGGGGGCAGAAAAGGCAGCTCTGTATGTCAAGCCAAAGATACTGTGGGCATGGCTGACAAAGTTTATTACTCTCCTAATCAAGGCATAGAAGAAATTAACCACTTAAAAAGAGCTTGTTCCAGCTGTCACCTCAAGGTTTCAAGTGAAGGAAGATATCCCCACACATTTTGAGCTATTAAAAAGCAGGGATGGCCAAGCTGTGATTCCTGACCTACATGAATTTTACTCGGGTACAGTTAATGCATGCCTTTCAGGCAAGGATTATGTTATTTCTCCAACACAGGGAACTTGTCAGACTGCAGGGGGCAAGGGAAGCTGCAAAAGTTGTGAGTGAGAAATTTTATGTGTGGAGATAACCAACTCGAATTGTCCAAATGAATCATTGCTATAATCCTGTAGCTTGTCTCTTGGAAGGAAAAACAGCTTCTGCCTCCCAAAATAAAAAAAAACATTTTAAAATTAAAAAAAAAAAAAGAAAAAAGAAAAAAAAGAAAAAAAAGAAAAAAAAGAAAAAAAAGAAGAAGAAGAAGAAGAAGAAGAAGAAGAAGAAGAAGAAGAAGAAGAAGAAGAAGAAGAAGAAGAAGAAGAAGAAGAACCTTGGAGAAAAATAAAAGTAATAAAAAAAGGCACTATCTTTTTTTTGAGATGAAAGAATACATAGAAGCAAGCACAGATGTAATTTAGCAAGAAATAGGAATAAAAACCTATGGCTGTAAAAATGAAAAAATATTTAATATAGGAAGAGACAATAAAATAAATCAATTTCCATATTTGAGAGTTCAATCTATGAACTAGAAATAAGCAAAAATAATAAATGTCAGACAAAGTATTTAAGAAGAATCAAAAAGTCTTTTTACAGGTATATGGGAGAAATGAAGCAGCAACAGAGAAAATAACATGATAAATAAATAAGAATGACTTACCTGAAGCAGACTTGTTCAGTTTATTACTGCATATTTTTTTTCAATTTCCCCTCTATAAGTCATAGAAGATCATTTCGAAGGATCTGCTCCACATCAGCTGAGTGCTGATGTGAGAGCTGGGCTTTCAATCCTATTCCCAGCAATTTCCGAACAATCCTGTCCTCAGCCTACCTCCAACAGAGAGACCAAAAAAGCACCTTCCACAGCAGCTGGACACTTAGGTTTGAATTTTCTCAGCCTTTGGAATCTGGACTCTTGGTCTCCACCTGCAGACCTCACAATCAGGGATTCATAGAAAAGGTAATTGTGGTCAAGCTGAACATGAGTCTCTCTGGAATAGCCTTTGTCTCTTGCTTCTCTGCTTTGAAGGTGCTGCTAAGGTGGGTTCATAGCTAGGTCACTTCAAGCTGTTACAAAGGCATGTAGTCCTAATTCTGAAGAACTAATACAACTGTAATTCTAAGAATAAAAACAACAAAACCAATAATAGTGATGATAATGAGAATGTAAGAGCTGGTTTATCCAACCAAGCTGGTGGAGAGACTTCTTCGCTCATCACTCAGAAGCAAAGGTGTCAGTTTTCTATCCAAAGGCCAGAGTCATAACTAAAATGACAATCTATACATACATATTATGAGTTGCACTGCAGATCATCCCTTTGCCCATGGGCATTTCTGCTGTAAAGCTCATCAAATTGATCATAAGTTCTGTGGTGAATCTTTTTTAATGTGATATCTTAAATACATAATTATTTAATAATTAATTTCATTTTTAAAAACAGAAATTTCAATGGCTCAAAGATATTTAATATTTTATCAACACTGATGATCATAAAAGTCTTTCCCCAGCCATTTCCAGATAACATAAAAATTGGTGAGAGAATAAATAATCAGAAAGTCAGTTACTGCTACCCAGTATTTTATTGTCATTTTGACTGAAAACACATCTCCGGTTTATTGAACTTGTCACAAAGAAAAAAAAAAAAAAAAAGATCAGGATCAGCTTCTATGCAGAATTGCTCCATCAGTGTCAAGACCATTTAGATTATGTCTCCTTCAGTTTCACCATCCCTCCTTCCAACTTTGTTATATGATACTGAGCAAGTCCCTTCTGTATTATCTGCAGGATGAATTATAAGGATGCAGGGTAGTTTTCATAGCTGTCTGGGGGTTACTATATTTCTGTTCTTTTGCAAATGTCTTCAGCATATGAGCTATTCTATTATGCACAGCAGTTAGGCTGACAAGGCTAGGATTTCCAAACTTCTGGCAGCTCAGCTGGCTTAGGCTCAACAGCTTCACTTGAGATGCTGAATATCTGGAACTGCCAACCCAAAGGCCAAGATCCTTATATCATGGATGACTGAAAATTTTTTGTACTGGATTGAAATTTCTAGGGGGAAAAAAAAAGAAAAAAAGCGCCCGTGCTCTAGGAGAACAAGATCACCTGTTTCATGAAGAAGCCTCCAAAATTATCCCAGAGCGCACAACAAAGTGGTTTGTTTGACATCCCTGTTGGCTGCTGTGAATAGCACCAAATAGCCGAGAGTCAATTTTGCTACAGTAAGTTACAATAACTGCAGGACAAAGCAGGACAAGAGGAGAGAGGCTGATCTAGTCTTCATACCACTTTCAAACCCTTCGCTTTTCAGCTGATTCATGTGACAGGGTCTCCTGTTCATAGAGAATAACACTTCAGAACCTCAACATTCTATTACAGTAAAATAAGCCAGGAGTAAGGACGTGTTCTTTCACAGCCAAGGTTTCTAAAGATAACAGTAGTTACTATCCAGTGAAAATTTTAGTAGTAGTTTTTTTAAAAGAGATCACTGAATCAACATTCGACTGAGACTTATGATGACTGAGAATGGACTAGTTTGATGTCATAATTAAGACAAAATCCTATGAGTATTACAGAGATTACAGAACAATTAGTCTAACTTCTTTTTCAGTAAAGCATTAGATAACATTTTTTAGAGATTAAATGGGAACACTTTTTAAAAAAGGAAAATGTCTTGATTAAAAGGTAGTCAACCTTTCTGAATGAAGTATAATCATGTCTCACCTAGAAAGGTAATAAGGCAGTTGACTTCCATTAATCTTCAGCAGATCAAAAGGACATAGTTAGCATAATAAAATTTCAGTGACTGCATAACAAAGTTTCACAATGGTTGTAAAGAGTAATGAGTTGTAAGAAAAGTGGAAGAAATTCTTCTGGTATTTATATACTGTAAGATTTTGACAACAATAATACTTCTATGAATATCCATATGTGTTCACCTATTTAAGGTTAAAAAACTAACTGTTCCAAGAAACTGATAATCATGCCAGTTTATAAATTGCAAAGTAAAACATGGGGAAGATTATTTTTACAAGTGGTATTGCCACTTTCAAGAATGCATTTTACAATGTAGAGAAAACAACAAAAATCTCAAAAGAAGCAGCAAGTCAGCAGATGAAGAAGTAGCTGAAAAGCAAATATTTATGAAAGATTTATGTTTCAATCTCTAGGCATTCCAGCTAGAAATTACTGACTTTTAAAAAACATACATGATCTGAAAAAAGGAAAATCTCATCTTACTATTAAAGCTCTCTCTGAAAATTCAGGCACTATGGGTTGAATTTCTGGCTCTGCCTCACTCTCCCTGTGTGACCTTTGGCAGGTCACTTATGTCTCAGTTTCTTCTCAACAAAGTGGGAATCAAGTTTCTGTGCTGTGTAGAGGTTATACCAGGTAAATTCATTAACATCTGAGCCTGATAATGTGCAGCAGTAAGGAGCAAATAAATGTTCGTACACATAATGAGAGAAGTTGGTGGCAACAAAAATCTGTATTAGTGTTACAGAAAAACAACTTCATAGATATGTTTGTTGGTTTTGCGTTTTTTGGGTTTTTTTTCCCTTGACATTTATAGTTGCTGGATTTTACCAAAATCCAAAATGTCTTCCAGCTTCAGTAGCTGAGGTTCAGTCTGATAAGGCAGCAGATGCCAAATGAGAGAAGGCACCTGTTCTGCACCCTTGCTGCATTAGGTAATTATGTGCCAAATGACTTAGACGTGCAGTCACTGAAATTCAAACTATTGCCCCTATCAAACTCTTGTAGTTACTTGTAGAAGCAGTGAGAGTGTGTTGAATGAATTCACAGTGAAGTATGCCTTGCCTCCTCAATTAAATTGTGTGTGTATGTGTGTGTGTGTTTGTGTACAAGAGTGTCTGCATTCATTTATGTGAATCTATAGATAATATTTTTCTTCAAGAAACTGGTTGATAAAGCAGTAACAGAAAGCTTGTTTGTGTAAATTAGTTGGAGCCAGCTGGTGAAATATAAACTGAAAAGTTCATAAGGTCAAACAGACATGTGGTTGGAATGGCAAAATGTCACATTAGGTCAGAAAGTGTCACCACAAAAAGAAATACACAGGAGAATTTATACTTTACAAAAGGGCTAGGAAAGAGGTAATGATCCATCACTGATGTGGATAATAAATGGTGCTGCATTCAGTTGGCATTTGATCACATCCATCCCAGTAGTGTCTCCCAGGAATCAGCCCAGTCCTCTTCAAAATCTTTATTGATGATCTGGATGAGAGGACTGAGTCTACCATTAGCAAATTCGCAGATGATGCCAACTTGGGTTGGGATGCTGGATGGTAGGAAGGCTGCGCAGAGAAACATGGACAGGCTGGATGGATGGGTTGAGACCAACAGTATGAGGTTCCACAACACAAATTTCTGGGTCCCACACAACCCCAGGCAGTTCTACAGGCTGAGGTAAGAGGGGCTAGAAAGCTGCCTTGTGGAAAAGACCTGGGAATGTCGGTCAACAGCTGGTTGAACATCAGCCAGCAGTGTGCCCAGATGGCCAAGAAAGCCAATAGCATCCAGGCCTGTGTCAAGAATAATGTCATCAGCAGGGCTAGGTAAGTGATCTTCCCCCTCTACTTGACACTGGTGAAGCCACATCTTGAATCTTGTGTTCAGCTCTGGGCATCTCATTACAAGAAGGACACGAAGGTGCTGAAGCAAGTCCAGAGAAGAGCAATGAAGCTGGTGAAAGGTCTGGAGCACAAGTCCTGTGATGAGCAGCTGAGGGAGCTGAGGTTGATTAGCTTGGAGAAAAGGAGGCTCAGGGGTGAACTTATTACTGCCTAAAACTGTCTGAAAGGAGGCTGCAGCCAGTTGGAAGTAGGTATCTTCTCCCATGTGGCAAGTGACAGGGCAAGAGGACATTGTCTCAAGCTGCATCAGAAAAGGCTGGACATTAGGAAGATTTTCTTCATAGAAAAGGTGAGTAGACTTTGGAATGGGCTGCCAGGGAGGTGGTGGAGTCACTGTCCCTGGAGGTGTTTAAGGAAAGACTGGATGTGGCACTTGGTGCCATGATCTAGTTGACGTGTGGTGTTCAGTCATAAATTGGACGCAATTATCTCAGAGGTGTTTTCCAGCCTAAGTGATTATGTGATTCTCTGATCTTTGAGCATTGTGTTAACAGCTAAATCTGAAGATTGGCAGTAGTCATAAGATAAGGAAAAAACAGGTCAAATAATTTTAGAAGTCCTTTACAATGTGACCGGAACATACTTTCATGAAGAAACTACTCATCCACAGAAACAATATAAATTTATGCTCAAAATAAAAAGATATGTTTACATTTTTCATATTTACACACTTAAAATTTATTTCGACAGTATGCCTAATGAACCATACATCTACAGATATGAGGAAAAATTCAGCTGTGTTTGCTGCCTTTGTTTCTGTTTAATTTATGTTTGTTTGTAAATTATTCTAGATTCCCAGTTTCTAGGTTTATTGTTTATCAATTTTTACTCTTATTGCATTATACATACATACAGGAATTCATGGTCCAGAGATTTTTACTAACTGCAAAGTGAGAACTGTTCACAGAGACATTTTGCATCTTGGTGAAATGCAAGGAGGCAGGGCCAGATCCCAAGTACATCTAGCACTTTGGAACTGAAGGTTCTCAAAGGTCTCACTGGTGGGGTTATAAAGCTGTAATTATACAGAACCAAGGAAATTAAGTCAGAATCTTCTCTGTGTTACATAGGTGCTGTATGACAAAAGCTCGCAGATTTCTGAATGCTGCAGCCATCCCTACCAGTGTGAACATTTAGCACTAACATGCTATTCTATCCTCCAGCCCTCACTGCACACCACCAGACCAGACTAGACCCAGCTTTGCATTGCAAGAACTGTATGTAATGCTGTCATCACAGAATTATTTCATGTTTTTACTTAGGGAGAGTTGTAAGGAAACTTTTTCATTAATGAAGTCTTCAAGAGATGCTTCATGCATTTACTTAAGACATAAGTTACAAATGAAGCTGTCCATGCAATTCATCATTTCTTAGCTGTTTGTCAGGGAAACAACTGACACCAGGAAGTACTGATGAATGTAGAACAGCAGCAGCTTTAGCAGAATATATTCTTTACAAGCAACATCCCATCCTTGTGGGACATAAAGGGCAGAAAACAGAAAGAGTCATATCAGAAGAAGGTGACAAGCAGCGAAAACAGACTAAGTACCTTTTAAATGCAGTTTAAGGAAATAATAAACAATTATATATTTATACTGAATTTTATTTCAATTCTAGAAGTCTAAAGAACAAGACTGGGACTCTGCAATACTTTATTTAAATAAGGGTATTGATACAATAATAACTGTATCAAAAATTTGTTACAAGGAAAGAAACCTGTTTAACACCATGGCTACTCTATCTATCTAATTATATTACTCTATCAGTAATCTAATCAGGAGCAGGTCTTAGTCTAGAGCACTGCCTCAACATGGTTCATGGTGCTAGAACTCCTTATGGCAAGGAAGTGATTTGTGGCACCATGCAGTCTCCAGACACCTTCTTTTTTTTATATATATATTGGTACATATTGGTATATATTGGTATATATATGTGTGTGTGTAATACCAGGGTATGAAGCATACAGAAAGCTACAATATTCTTTAGATGAGATGTATGTCCTATATACAAATAAAAACATTCAGGTTTGTTTTTTTTCAGGTCTAAGCCAAATATATTCCTCTTTCACTATTGCTATCTGTAACTTGGCCACTTTATGTTCCCTAAAAGATGAAGTAGGGAGGTCTCAGTCTTCCCTTACATTCCAAGAATGAGTATATCTGTTGGCCATGACCACAGGTAACACCAGAGGCATCATCATAATTAAGAGCAGCTTAATATAAAACAGATAGCAGAGCTAATGAAAGGAGATGATTTGTAGATGAAAAACTAAGAATCCCTTGAGGGAGCCATCCTGTGCTGAAAAACTGGAATAAGCAGCAAAAAGGCTACCTTCATTCAGCACAAATCATACTCACATTTGTACCTGATCATGACCATCAACACTTAACTGAGTCATAAAAAAGGCCTAGAAACCTTCTTCTGTTTACTACTCAACACAAAACACCAAGCTGAAGCAGTTACAGAACAGGATGGACCTATAAAATCTGCTAGAAATCTGTCCCCAAGGTCTTAATTTCAATTAATGTTATGCTGCCCTTCTGCTTGTTAACACTGCCAATATCCCCCACACTCAGAGTGTATGGAGAGGTACAGCTGACAACATTGACTGTCACCAGGAGTCACTTTCTGAAAGGAAATGGCTGTATTCAAAGTACTTGCAGAACCTCAACGTTGACCATTGTCACTTCTGCAATAGCAGATGATAAGCTCTTCCTCAGGCAGGAGCTCCTGCTTCTGCTGAGTAGTGGTTGGCTGGAAGTGATGCCTTGGAGTGAACTACCATCCCAGCTATATGTGGTGAGTAACTTTTGATCTGTGAATGGGCCAATGTGCATCTTCCTTTTCTTTTGCTCCTCATTTTGTGCACAGTTGCCTAAGAGACAGCATTTACAATGCCGAATCATCCTGTAAGCCTGGCCCATTCCAGCCCTACAACCTCTCTCTGCCCTTTGAGAGAAAGCTTCCCTCAATCACGGAGAACTGGGCCTGTGTTGTCTACGTGTTGCACAATGGAAGAATGCTGGTAAAGTTTGTCTTTAGACTAATGGCTGCCTTATCACTGCACAACTCCCTCATGTTTGTATATGGAAAGCAAATGAAAACAGATAAAATACAGCATATTAGGATTATAATAAAGTAAGTCAATCTTCTTGCTTTGATTCATGTAGAAATAGTTATATCTTACAAAATAAATACTCTTTTTTTTCCAGCTGTACTGAAGGTCATTGATGCCTAAGGCCTGCCTAAAACAACATGACAGAAACCACATGACTAACAAAGGCCATAAAATTATTTAAGTGGTTGCTGGTTTTGTTGTATTGCAGAGGATATAGAGGCAAGTCAATGATATGTTGGTTCATGGTTTTCTTATCCAAATACTAGGATTTTTTGGTATTTTGAAATACAAGATAACAGGAACAGGGATCCTTGAGGTCTCAGTGTTTAGCAACTTAGTCTGTTCCTAAGCATAATAGGAAAAATTGATGCCCAGGCACACTTGCAAGGGCAATCTATTTGCATTTCAAAGGCAGTAAGGTTTTAATCATGTAGCTGTTCACTCATAGAGTGCAATTATAATTCCATGTTAAAACGAATCTCTAATGTAGAAAAACAAAACAAACCAAGGCTGGGGGAAGGGGGGGAAGGAGGTGGCACAGAGGGGGGAGGAGACAATCTGTTTCAGTAAAAGAGAAACATCTTCCAGAAAAAAAAAATACAGCTGGAAGATTCTACCTTACTATGATGACCTCCAAACCCACAGTTTAAAATGCAGTTCATTCTACATTCAAAATGACTGGGGTTAGTACTCCATGTAGAATTTATTTGTAGCATTTTTTTTACCTTTTTCTCAATGGTTGGGATGAAAAACTCATCCTAAAACATAAAAGATTTTATTAATTTCTCTTTTTATGTCATAAAACAATTAATTTTTTTTTAACATTTAACTTACTGAAAAATTTATTCCCCAGAGAGTAGCTGGGAACTCACTGAAAAGTAGTACATGCACTCTGGGCTGGGAGAGGCTGAGAAATTCTGTGCACAAGGAGTATGAGCTGTGAGTACAGAAGAATGTTGTGTTCCCCTGAAGATGCCACAGAAATCCTGGTTACAAATCTTTACTGTGTACTAAATGAAGAGGGACCACTGAAAAAACAGTGTTATCACCTAGAAAATTAAACCTGTTACAAATGAGTGAGAGAATCATTCCTTCAATTGGCTTATTAACATCTTTAGAAAATATTCCTTTACTTTGTAGTGTTGGGAGGTTTTTTCAGTGGATTTCACCTTGCATCATTTTCATTCAACTGGAGCTCCCCCTCAAGGAACACAATGGGAAAATATTTTTGCAATACAAGATAAAGATTTCTCATTTTGACTAGAAGAACTGTTATACCCTAGCCTTCAAAATCTTAGAGATTTTATTCAGAATATTCCCTCACTTTCTGCTGATATATAGTTTGCAAAGAAATTTCATGTAGAAGTGAGACTGTCCTTTAATAAAGAAACATATGCCAGAAAATTGATTTGAGTGACTTTGGGGATTTAAGTATGATTTTATTCCATCTCTAGTTCTTGTATCATAAAATATTCGATACCCACACTCTGCAGTAGTACAAAAAGCCTGTGTATTGGTTCAGCCCTGTTCCTCACCCTTAATCACAACTTAAATCAGAGCTTCTAGATGGGTCATTGCAGGGAGCTCTTAGTAGAGCACCTCTGCAGCAGCCCCACTGCCCACTGTCAACCAAGCACCACATTCAGAAGACATGATGGGCCAGAAAATACCCAGTGTCAAAACAAGCGGACCCTGGAGGACAAGTTGCCCACACTCTGTCATGGAGATCTAGACCATGGTGTCCAAAAACTGTGGAAGGAATTCTTCCAAGACATGATAACACTTAGCCTTAAATTTTGCATTTCTTCAGCCTTCCTTCTCTGATATATAGACATTTTTCAGTATAAATAAAGAAATCCAAATCAAATCAAAATAGCAGTATATCACACAAAAAATAGCACATCACTATTTTGGAGTGGAGAAGAATGAGTCACATATGACAAATGTCAGTCACCTGCCTGAATTTATTTTGCAGCATCGTTAATAGTGTGATGATAGCCAGACAGTGAGGGCTGAGGGAAAGGAGTGAGTACCAAACAGTTGTCAGGTGAGCATGAGTGGGAACATCATCATCAGGAATGGGACTTGACTTTGTTCCCTTCTCAGTGCCTCCCCAGTACTCCTTCACCTTGAGTTGCCCTAGGACAAGTCGCACAGCTATAAAATTATCCTAAACAGGAAAAGATGTCTGTGACTCTTAGGATTTGACCAAGATGCCCTCTGCAATACTTTCAGTGGCATTAGATCTTTCACTGCCTGTCCACATTCAGCCACACTGAGATGGTGTAATTATTATTAAATAAAAATTTGATCTGGCTAAGAAGTTTATCTTAAATAAATGAACATTCCTGTTGACTAAATAATAGCAGTTTGTGACTATTTCCACCTCCTTACATTGAGTAAAGACAATAGTGGGTGTGCCACTCCTATAGCCTCCACTCTCCATATTTTCACATTATTTACTCTTTAATTTTTTTGATTTGTGGCAGTTAGTAAGATATTTAATGAGTCCAACCCTCCTAGGGTTGGGTGCCTGGTTTTGTTAATATTTAAATAATTGGTTTTCCTTACCTTTTTCTTTTTCTTTTTTTTTCTTTTTATTTTTTTTTAAACAGTACATAGGCTAGGTCTCTGCAATCACTTTGCAGAGAAGAGGGGAACAGAGGGCGTGATACTGGCTGAATGCTTGCTCACTATTATCATAGTTAATAAAGCTTATGTCTGACCTGTGCATTATTATAGCACCCTAGATCTATGACAACAACTTCAGAAATACCATTTTTAAGGTTCTTCAGGGACCTGGTCCCACTCTTAGGACTTCATGGTACAGTTCAGCATGGTATGATTAGCTGTTACAATCTGGCTTTAATTTCACTTCTTTCAGGAAGTGAATGAACTCACAAAGTTTTATCTGACACAGTATTTATCACTTCATTTTCTTTTTAATGTTGTACCGTTGATAGAGAGCAAAGTGATACACATTATTTGCCCCAATAATGTCACTCCACCAAAGCCCTTAAAAGCTACAGTTTCATGCTATTTTTCTTGGCACAGTACTTAGATTTTGTATTTTGTAGCCCTCACAGATTTGCAGTAGACTGTGTACATACAGCGTTGCCCTGCACTGGTTGCTCAATCCTGAAACTTTGGAGTTGGGTACTGCCCTCTATTTCTCCTAAGCAGCTGGAGTGAATGCTCAGTCATTCAGGAGCCTGTTTGCCTGAGATCGAATAGCAAATCTTTGTAAATTATGCATATTTATTCAACAGAAATAACTGCAAGGCAGACACAAGCAGTGAAACCAGAGTTTCCTGGAACTTACTTTACCTACCTACCTGTAAGTATGGTACAGCTGTAGAATCTGCTGAGAGACAAGAGTGGTTTTTGCTCAATTAAAAAAAGAAAAAACAAAACATGAGTAGCAACTGTTTGAAAGTGAAATAAATTGCAGCAGAATGGGCAGAAGGGATTTAATTGACTTAATTATGTCAAATTTAGTTAATTATTGTTCAGCTGGTGCAAAGCTACTCTTCTATACTATACAACAAAATCTGTAGAACTGTAAGTAAATACTTATAATTCCTTACTCTCTCAAGAATTTCCTTAATGTTAATATGACTTTCCATGAGAACCAAGCCTCAGTCTAGTTTTCAGCTGTAACGGCACCTCTTTTCTATAATCAACACAAAAACCTTTTCCCTGGTTCCCCAGCAGTTCAAGACACAAATTCATGACTTTGAGGGGAAAGCAGAAATTATACTACTCCACAGTTGATAGTCCTTTACTGCCCATACACATTTACTGAGAAAAAAAAAAAATCAATGTTGCCTGTCTTATCTATATGCTATGGCCTCTGGGCTATGACCTAGAACTCCAAATGTTTCAATCCACACAAGGAAAGCTGGAGGGAAATGGTCAGCAGACAGGCATGTCTCTACTCACAACCACATGAAGCGATAGTTTATACTTTGAAAGCAGTTCAATTGCAGTAGGTTTTTTTATATTTAAATGTAAATAAAATCCCTCAAGTAAAGGGATCCATGTCTGACCTTAAAACTCTCTGACATTAAAACTGTAGAAATCCCCTATACACAGCAACATTTTATTTTTTTTCCTAGAGAACACTTGTTTTGATTCCTCTTACTGTCCTCTTAGCTGACTAAACCCTTTCCTCCCTCACATATACCTTCATTTCCATGGACATGTAACATGCAGACGTTGCAAAGAGTTCAGTTACTCTATCATTACATTTATACCCCATCTCCTCATTACTGCTGGTCTCTCATTTGTCACAAAAAATGTGCAAAGAGCCAAATGCAAGCTTGTAACATCTAGGCTGCATCAGAAATTTCTATTCATGCAAGAAGGAATAATTTTCTGCCCTGTGTCAGCTGGCTTTGTGGTTTGCAAAAGCTGTTGTATCATGGGCTGATTAGAAAGGAAAAGAAGAATGCAGCAAATGCAATTGGTTTTGCTACTGCTACTCCCACCAAAGAAGGCACTTTTCATTTGTCTCTGTAATGAGGGAGCCTTTCCACTCACAGGTACATTAAGAAAGAATGTGTGCATGGGGGGGTCCCCACTGTGCAGTTACCCTGATGTTTTCAGGACTTTTCATATGGCTTCTGCTGAATTAGATGCATAAAAGAAGAGCTAATCCTGCTGAATCAGGAAATGAGACAATGGGGATACTCTGTAGGATTCCCATTAACTTCATATTATAGTCTGCAAAGGCTACAGCTCTGAATATTTGATATTTGTCTAAGTCCAACTGAAATCAATGGGAATTTGGTGTACAAGTTCAAACAAACTGAATGGGGAATGTGGAGGACTCTGGCAACCAGAAAAAGAACATTTTCTATATTATTCAGGTATTTAGAGTCTGTTTCTCAGTGCTCTGAGTCTCATCTGCAAAAAAAAAGACTATTGAGGTTTCTGAGTAAGACTGAGAAACAATTTACAACTTTATTCTCTAATATACCTTATGCTTTGGATGTTGTACCATTAAAATTTAGAATCATAAGGAAAAAGTTCTATTAATAGAGCAACAAAGTTCATTTTAACAGCAGCCCGTATGCTCCAATATTATGTATCTTTCCATATTGTTAACCTAACTAGTGGCATCAGCTTGTTTTGTTCAATAGATTAATTAATCTAATAGAGGCATCCCCATTATCTTCCAATCTCTGCACAAAAAAAGACCAATCATGATGTGCACTTATATTAAATTTTGTCTGTAAAATATGCTTGCTTGATATTGTAGGCATTTGCATTTTATATACTTCAGTTGCCATCTGCTAATGGTAATTTTATCATTCAATAAATAACAGTAAAGAGATCAACATTAATGAAGATTAGAGAATTTTTTAATATAATGAATAATCTTGGTTTATTTCTGTGAACTGGTACTGCAGCCAGCAATAAAAAGGATAATCTATTAGAACTATAGCACAATAATGAAAGCTGTTGTCAAGGTTCTGGCATAGTGGATGACCAAAGGGGATTGCAGATTCCCAGAGTGTTGACTTTCTCTACCCTTTACTAAGGAGTAATGTGTGAATCATTATGCTATAGGCAGATGGGACTACTCCAGAGAGACTGAGATTGCATGCTAGCCTAGCAGAAGTTTCAGGAGGCATTCATAGCTTGGATAACCACAATGTCTCCAGCAGGGCAGGAGAGTATGACCAAACTTTTCACAGAGTGAAGGCTTTAGATCCCAACTCAAGTAAGAATGCTTCTTATGGAAAGCATTTCAGGCCCACTGAATAGTTCAGTCAGGTTGACTACCATTACCAGTTTAAATACAAGCATTTGACTGCAGGTGTCTCTCAGTAAATATACGCTGAAATATGCTTTTAGGCATTTCTTTGCTACCTAAAATTTTAATTTGATTTTTTTTTCTCCATCTATCAATGTACAAAATATCTTTTTTGAAGTTTAAAACATACACTGGGTATTATCCTGTTTTCTGAGGTATAGCCCAGATTTTTTCTGAAGTGTGATCAAAAACTATTCTCTTAGCAAATTAGAAACTAGCTTAATCCCAAAATACAGAGTTCAATTGGCCCCCAGTAAATTCCAGAATGCCAAGGTCTGTGTCTCCACACTCACATCTTCTGCATTGAACATCAATTGTAATTCAGATCCTGGATCCAGGAAACGTAACAGAGACATGGAAGCAGTAGTGCTGTATCTGACCAATAAGTAAGACGAATTAATGATAAAACGATATGTGCTGCAGATCAGACCAACAGTTCATTTGCCAAGTATTTTTCTCTTGGCTATGTCAACAGAGATGCTGCTTAGAGAGACATCATGTTATCTCGTAACTAAAACATAGTGTTATCCACTGTGTTTTGTTGATCCCTAGCATCCATGATGACTGGGGATGTTGGAGGGCACACCCTCTTTCCTTGCTATATGTTTATGGGTATATTGGCAATGGATTTGTCTAATCCCTGTTTGAATTTCCTGATATGGTCTGTATTCCTCAACCCCTTTCAGCAGCAACATCCAGCAGTACCATCCATTATTGCGGGTTGGTTGGATTTCTAGAGGTCACCTAGTCCAACTTCCTGTGCATTTTATGGTTAATTTCAATGTTGGACCAGGTGCCCTTGTCCACCTCAGCTTTGGAAATCCCCAAGGATGGAGATTCTGCAAAATCTCTGGACAATATGTTCCTGTATTTAAACACACTCTTGGAAAAAAATATTTTCCTAATTGGAATTTCTCTTGTTTCTCTTGCTTCTGTTTTCTCATTTTTGTCAATCCTTCTCTTATTTTTTTTTTCTTCCACTGCATAAAAACTACTTCTTTTATTTGTTTTAAAATAATCTCCTCCTAGATTCAAAATTTTTCCTCTGTAGTAGAGGCATAGGGTGAGAAGTGTCATGAGTCTTTTTTACACTATAAGTGAAATTTCCAGAAAAGCAAGAGGATTTTTCTCCCTTGTGTTAAATACAGTGAAGAGGTCTTTGCTTCTGTTGAGGTGGAAATGTGATTGTATCTCAATCTTTGGATTATGTATAATCCAAGATGAACTATGACAGGAATATTAAATATGTAATTTATTTAAAATATTAAAAATCACATATTTAAAATATATGGTTTATTATTGATTGGATGCAACTGATTACTTCAAAATAATTTATTCAAAATCAAGTTTGCAGATTGAGCAATGTCTCAAAGCACAGACACATGTAACACTAGCAAACCCTTTCTGTGAATGTCCTTCTCTTGTACAAACCCCGAACAACCTGTGGTTGGAGAAAGAACAGAACACTTAAAAATACTATGAATCTGGTTATTATGTGTTTCAGTGTTTGATGGTCAGCTGTCTTGGACAAGGATAGTAGCTATTCCCATGACAAGTGAGTCTACATCAGCACCCTACCTATGCTTTATTTTGCTTGAAATGTTTACAATATGAATAAGCTTCTCCTGGAAAAGAAATTTCCTATTATTTTTTTCTCACTCACCCTGTAATTTTTTGTCTTTTAGTAAAAGACCTGCTAAGTAATTGCTCATCAATGAAGTGAGTTTTTCCCATTGATTGATGCCATCCTACTACAAAGTGATAAAAATGATCCCTCATCCATTCTGGAGTCTTCAGATGTAAATAATTTGCCATGTCAACTACTGCTCTAAATAATCCTTGGTTTATGAGTTTCTAAACCCTATGGACTGAGGCATCATTTCCTTGCTATAATTCTAAAATAAAACATAATAAAATATTTTGTCATTGTCTTGAGTAAATTATGACCTCTCATACATGTGTTTCTAAGACACAGCAGAGGAAAGATTAAACACAAATAAACACAGACAATTGTAAGTAGAGTGCAACAATAATGCAAAATTCTGTTGAAGAGAAACTTGCCATTCTTTCCAGTGGCAAAGAACAAAGGAAAAAGAATACATGGGATGATGTGCCGCAGGAAGTGGGCCTAGATATTGGCTCACAAGTCAAACCAAGATGAAGGAGCATAATGGCAGTATCAAGCAATTCTGCCTGGATACATGTAGCATGAGCAGGTGCTGAAGTCCTGTGTACACCAGGGGCTACTCAGGATTATTGTGCCTGTGGCAGTGTTGAGGGAAAAGCAGCTCCAGCAGTTTCAGATCTCCAGGAGCCATTGGTCTCTTGAGCCCAAGCACAATTTCCACCACAGTCTGTGCTGGCAGCAAAGTCCAAGTCCATGACAGACAGGACTGGGCAGATGTGTGATGACTATGGTGACTCTCTGACTTCCCAGGGCTCATTGCTCTGCTGTTCCAGCTCCTTTCCCTATGATCCCTGCTGTAGCTGCAGTGCCTTTCTTCTCCTTGGCTTCAGGTGGTGCTCAGTACCTTATACCTAAAGCCTCCTGCTCAGGTGTTTGGCTACTGGCCAGTTCAGAGGGTGCTGATGCTGTAGACCCCCAGCCTAGTGTTGCTGTCCCATCCCTTTCAATGACTCAGTCTGGCTCTCAGCTCACAGTCTGGCTGTTTTCCATGTTTCCATTGCTTGCACTAACGTACGTGGGGTGGACACAGGCACCTCCATCCAGTGCATTTTGTCCCCTGTGCTAACATCTGGGTGAACACAGAGGGCTGTACTCAAGATATCCTGCATTTCCTTCTTCTGAATTGATGTCAGAGTCATTTTGGGGATAAAAAGATCTCTACTGGACAATGTCTACCTCTTAGTAATTCTTAGCTATTTCTCAGTCCTTTAGTCCCCCTTTAGAATTGTTTTGGGAGTGAATGGCCTCTGCCATTTTCACTAAACAAAAAGATTTAATTTTTTTCTCAGTAGTCTGAAGCTAAGATGGTTGTTGCCCTCAATGAGCTAATTTGCCTAAACCCAGCTGAAGGATGAAGCCAGACATTCAGGCTCAGGTGAAAAGGAACAAAGCTACCTCCGCTATTTCTAACAGTTCATTTTAGTGAATTTAGTTCCCATTGGAGACATGAAAGCAGACGACAGCAGCCATTATCCTGCTTTGTTCTGATTATTTCTGGTTGTTCTAAAGGTAATTTACTATAGAATAACCTGTGTTAGAAGCTGTGGCTCTGAAATTTTACACAAAGCAAGTATAGCTTGAGCATCCCTCCTATATCGTCCTGACAAAGAGGAGTCCTTTCCCATGTGGAGGAGAGTGGATTTGTCCCAGCGCTCCTTCAGCACTTGGTCTGTCTGCTAAAACAGCCAATGAGGTTGCCACTGGTAACAGTGTTTTATTTTGAATACAGAATGGTATTTTTTTCTAGGTCTAAATGTCTGGCAAGCCTATTAATTGTGCCCGTTCCAGCAAGAAGAGAAGTAATTGTAACACTTAACAACCAAATAGTCATTCATTTAAAAAATTCCAACCAAAACCAAAAACAAAACAACATCTGAAAAATTAGTTCCATGCTTAGCACTAGAATAGTGCTTACTTTTTTCAAATCCATTAGACTGGAATACTGTTAGACTGAGAAAATGCAATTTGGAGATACACAGGCAGTTTAAAGTTAGGGTAAGTGTTGGGAAAATTTTCCCTTTACAATTATTTTACTAAAATCAAAGGGGCTGTGACAGTTAAGGATGAGTCAAGGATTTGCCTCACTGTTCTATTAAAATGCCAAGCCACAAATTAAATAGGAAAGTATTGGTGCTGCTTGAGCTAATCAAATGGCCATGTGAAGGCTGAAGTCACTCAAAATAATCCAACAGGCTTCCTTAGCCCTGTGTAGCTGAGCTCAGTCATCTCAAGCTGAATCCCAATGGTGTTGGAAGGCTAATCTTGCATAGGCTGTCCAAACCACTTACCAGGAAGAAAAAGTGAGCTATTATATTGCACCTACTTCAGAAGTTCATTTGGATGGTGGAGAGACAAGAGTGAACAAGCAAAACTAAATACATAACCTGAGCAAACTAAGGGACTACATATTTTAAATTCTGAGATAAAGTACATACTCTTAGGCAGATCATCTGACTCTTTTGAATTTAACTCTGAGACATCTAACAGGCAGATGCATTCTTTTCATTCTCAAGGGAATCAGTGAACATTTATTCCTTATGCCATCTTCATTGAAAACTGTTCAAACAATTGCAGCAGAACTCCATCACAGAGCCAGCTGAATCAAAATATAATAAAAGGCAATTTTTCTAGAGATCCACCCAGAGACCCAAGAGCTCTCCTGCTGGCAGAAATAGTGATGTGTGGCATTTGGACTCTGCCAAGCTCAAGCCCTGTGAAAGACAACAGACAACAAACTCGGAGATTGTGAACAATGAGGAGACAAGGCAAGAAAACAGCATTTTCTGCCTTCCTCAAAGCCAGAAATTGTTGCTTTTACCATTTTTTGCCATCTGTACTTTATATTACTGGACTTTTTTGTTCCTTAGTAATATAAAGGCAGGTTTATCCTATATGTCAAAAAGTGCTAGGCTTAGGATTGCTTCCTCAGCTAGTTTAAATCAAATGCTTCATCTTCTGAGAATAAAGGAAAATGTGTAGTGTGTCATGAGAGGGAATCTTTTAGGAGGCAAACAAAAAAAAAAAAAAAAACAACAAAAGAAAAAAGAAGCTGCATTTATTCTTATTGCAAGACATAAGTAAGCAACTCACCAGCTCAGACTTGGTATTTTATGTACACCTTAAGAAAGGGATTAAAGTATGATCACATTAGGTTTATTACAAAATAATGTCATAGTTCTGGTATGGAATTGACTGATTAAGAATATTTAGTAATTTATCTTGTGGGTTCAAGGTTTACCTTTGACAAAACTCTGCTCTCATGACAAACAACATTCCACCTGGGATTAACGCAAACCCAGTTTATTTCTATTTTCCTGGCTTTACAAATGTCAGGTATATATTTGAGCATATTCAGGCATTAAGGAACAGAGAAGTTTTAAGAAGGTTTTTTTTGTGTTTTTGTTTTTTGTTTTGGTTTGGTTTAGTTTTGTTTGTTTTTTTTGTTTCGTTTTGTTTTGTTTTAGGTTTTTTTGGTTTTTTTTAATTGGAAGGTGGTGCTTGAAGAAATTCACAGAAAAGTCATAGGTAAGGAGAAAAACATCTTTTGGGAAACATGCAGGTAAACTGGAATTCTACCCTAACTTCCATAGAAAGTCTGTTAAAACATCATTTTATGTAATTATTGTAAATACTACTCAATAGGATGGTCCTTGAACATCATCTTTGAAGGGTGGTTGGTCTCCCTTCTAGAAGGACAGATATGGGACTGTCTGTACACACTTGTTGTGTCAGTGAACAGCTAGGTGATAGAGAACATTGCACCTGCTTTAGAGCTGCAAAACATAAGCTCATGAAGCTGGAAGGTATTACACTGGCAGAGAACTGCAGTGATGTAAGCTGCAGAAAATGTAGTGATCAGTGCTACAACCTCAGAATTAAGGATTGAATTGAAGAGTCATAAAATCACAGAAAATTTTGGGTTGGAAGTGATACTAAAGATCTAGTACCAAGTCCCCTGCATCGGCAGTAACACCTTCCATTAGACCAGGCTGCTCAAAGCCCCATCATCCAACCTGGCTCTGAACACTTCCAGGGATGGGACATCCACCATTTCTCTGGGCAACCCGTTACAGTGTCTCACCACCCTTGTAGTAAAGAATTTCTTGCCAGTGTCTAATCTAAACATAATGTCTTTCAGCTTGAAGTCTTTCACCCTTGTTTTATCACTGCATGCCCTGGTAAAAAGTCCCTCTCCAGCTCTCTTGTAGGCTTCCTTTAAGAACTGGAATGACGTTATTAGGTCTCCCTGGAGTTTTCTCCAGGCTGAACAACCCCAGCTCTCCCAGCCTGCCTTCATTGAAGAGGTGCTCCAGCCCTCTGATCACCTTTATGGCCTTTTACACCTGCTCCAGCAGTTCCATATCCCTATGCTGGGGGCTCCAGAGCTGCATGCTTTACTCCAGGAGAGCAGAATAGTGGGGGAGAATCACCTCCCTCACCCTGCTGGCCACATTTCTTTTGATTTAGCCCAGGACACAGTTGGCTTTCTGGGCTGCAAGTGCACGTTGCCAGGTTGTGTTGAGCTTCTCATCCACCAGTTCTTTTCTTTTCATACATGATGTATGGAAAGTGCTTAGTCTGAGCTGATGAATTACTTTTATGTATTTTAAAGCACTAGTAAATATATTCACTAACATCAGAGGATGTCAAAATATCTCAGCCCACTTCCTTGGCCCCATATCTCTTTGTCTGGTTCTCACAGGGAAGAAGCCCAGACACCCAGACCAGGGAATGCTGCTGGATGTTTCAAGCAAAAATGGGCCAGCAGTCTGTGCCATGCACCCACTGTTTAGGTGAAATGCAGACATAATGATCCCTGTGCTTCTTTCCTTCACTAAAAGCTTGAGCTATCTCTATTTCTTGCTGAAATAACTCCAATGAGGCTTACCTTTCATGAAAAAATTGTTTGTGGGAATAAAGAATCCAGTCTTGATGTTGTCAGTGAAATTGCTGCATAGTTTGATGTAAGTGGGACCAGAAATTGGGGTATAATAATTTGAAAACATTTTGAGGGTGTTATTTTCCCCGGAACTCTTTTATCAGTGTCACTTGGTGTGTTATTTATTCACCACACATTATACTGCAGTTTCCTGACCAGACTGTGACATTTTGCAGCATTCTTTCAACATTATTGTGAAAATTGTCTAAACTAAAAGCTAAAACTTTAAAATAATTGATTTTGCAAGTTTGCTTTAGTCCTATCTTTGCCTCTGGAATATTTCCAAAATCTATAACAGACTGAAATAACTTGAAATTGCCTTCTCTAAATTTCAAAAGAAATGGAGAAGAAAAGGGAAAAAAAGCTTTTGGAGAAAAGCTTAGCAAGTCAATTAAAAAGAAGTACAGTCTAAAGAAGTGGTTGCATGGTCTAGGGAAAAGAAATCACTATCAGAATCTTATGGAAGACATTGACTTCAAGGTCAGAATTGTCACTAATGACAACAAAGAGAATTAAAAAAAAATGTTTCTTCCTCCTAATGAAAAAGAAAGGAGAATTTAAGTACTTTCTGCTTTGAATTGCTTTAAAAAATACCCTAGCCAAACAAAATACATCACTGTGTGCCCCACTGGCATGATGTTTTTTGCTTAATTGTGTGGCCAAGTCAATTAAAAATATCCCTTGTAATGAATGGGGAAGCAACATAATAAACTCTTAGTAGGACTTTTCCGAAGCAAAACCTGCAAAGAGAGACTTTGTGCACAAGGGACCTTTATTTAGGCTTGATTCTGTCTAAAATAAGAACTAATACTAAACATTGTGTATTAACACAATTAAGCCCTAAACACAATATACTCTTTTTCTGTCTCTGCTAGTAATTTAATCAAGCTCAGGACAGCTCTGAGGCATTGAAGTCAACTGGAAGAGTACACTACATGTTCATAACATAAAACTGCTCAGCCTTCCAAATCGGATGGCCACATCCAAATTGCCTACTGGAAAAGATCCATAATCATACTCAATTCTGACTCATGGATCTGCCTGCATTTTTGGAACATCTATAACTGTCTTGCTAAGGAAATCTTTTATATCTCAGGATTTGAGACAGCCACCCTCTTCAGCGACTTTTTGGTATATTATCAGGTTGCATGATAAATAGGGGCTGTCTACAGGAACCCAGTCTGATGGAAAGCCACCTATAGCCAGCTAATAAAAAAGCTCAGAAGGAGCTCCAAGGTAGGTGCTCTGTGTGTTTGAAACCCACAGACTGCTCCTGAAAGCTGGTGCTGACTGTAGTTTCTCCTGAACGTTTCCATTAAGGCATGTCTGGACCTGCCTTTCTCCATCTGTACAGTAGTTTAACAGGTAAATTTTTCAGTGTGTATCTATGAACTAAGTGTTCCTTTCCTCAGGCTCTCCCTTAACATGTGGCTATCCTACTGACTCCTAACAGTTTCTTGGGGACTTTCATAACAGATTCCCTGATATTGACCCTTAAGTAAAGGTCTGAACATTGTGCTCATTTTATTCCATTGGCTTCAACACAGAGTTGATTTCATTGGGATTTACTGTAGTATAAATGCTACAAAAGTAAAAAAAGGTAACTTGTGCAGCCATTAAAAATTATTGCCTTGATAAACCAAAAGCAGGAACAGAACTTAAATATTATTTTTACTTATGATTCACAGCCTTTAGGCCCTAATTCTGTATGTTCAAAGCATGTGATGTTGAGAACAATGCTATTAATAGATATATAGAAACATTTCAAAGCCAGGAAAACTAATTCAACATGCTAAAATATACATATATGCAAATGATTAAATTACTTTTACGAAAGGACTAGCAAAGCACACATGACATTTCTTTGTTATGAATGACCTATAACTATTCCATAATTGCAAGCAGTATCTTGAAAATATGCTGCTTCCTACTTAGTCACAGCTTGTTTCCTTTGCTATTCTCTTTGTGAAAATGGCCATATAGACCACGTAGAGCATTTTGTCCTATATGTTTCTCCCATTGGAGAAAGATATTTCATTAGATTCTAGTCTCTCACTCTTTTCAGCACAAACATTTTTAGCTATTTACCCAAAATTTATAAAATTAAGTTTCTTCTGCATCATATGCATGAATATTAATAGTAAACACATACACAGTTTAGATTTGGCAAGTAAGCTGTAAAATATATTGGTATCTTTTAAATGTTATTTCTTTGTTCTCCAGACCATAAAGACCTGGGAGGTGAGGGGAAATATCTATATTTGTTGCTATTTCCCTCAGAATGCAATTTCCAGCTAACGTGGTGGGAGACATGCTCTCAAATGTGGGAAGACGATGTAACAGATGTAGTGGCATCTGCTTGCACTTTTGGAACCTTAACTAAAAATGTTCTGAGGAACAATTTTCCTTATCCTTCTCAGTGAGCACCAACTTAGCTAAACATTGATAATGTTTTAAATGTCAACATTCTTCTATCACTGCTTATCAGGGACAGAAGAGGAATGACTGCAATATACCATCAAATTTCTCCAAACCCCAGGCCGGAAAAAAACTTTAAAATACTTATCAATTATATTCTGCCTTTCCAAACTGAGATTGAGCCAAGAACACATGAAGGTCAGAAGGAGGACTGGGTTCAGGAACCTCAACCTTTAATTTGGAAGGTGATGTACATATTCATGAGATCATGCATATGTTATCATCATCTGATCATATGATAGCACTGGGTGTGGAGAAATAATTTCTTTATGAAAGGAGTTTTTTCTATTATAAATAGGAAATTCTCTTAATTACTAACATAGTTACTTCTCACATAAGGACAAATTCCCTCAAGGAGATCTGTGGAAGAAAATATTTTGCAACTATTGTTCTGGATGGAAGAAAAATTACCAAAGTTGGTGGTTTGTTGTGTTTGTTGTGTTTGTTGTGGTTTGTTTGTTTGTTTGTTTGTTTGTTTGTTTCTGGGGGTGTTTGGTTGGTTGGTTGGTTGGTTTTTGGGGGGTTTGGGTTTTTTTTTGGGGGGGGGATTGTGTTTTTGTTTTTGTTTTTAATTTGAGGGGGTATTTTCTGCTTCTCTCTCTCATAAGAACTAGGAATCCAATTAATTTGCAACCCCATGATTTGTATGAAACACAAATAAAAGTCCTTTGTTTTTATTTTACATATCTGTTAACAGGAAAAGTACTGCTTGAAGTACACTTCAAAGACTCTCTTGCAACAGCTTCTTTCATAGCTTTTCCTTCCTACTCCAAGGACATTATATAAATCAAGGAACTGTGTTAGACAGGAGAGCTGTGATGAATACAGTTCTGTAGAGGTTCTCTTAAGATGGCTTCCAGATAAAATGTCTAATCTTGGAAATCTGTGTGGAGACATCATATATCCTATCATATCAGTGTGCATACTAGAAGATATTGATGGATGCATTGAGATTAGGTGATGGAACGCTGCCATGATGGGGTGGCATTGAATAAAGAGGGCACTGAACATGCATGATAACAGAAAATAGGGCTGAGGAAAGTGTTTGCAGACACACTGATAAAGTTCCTCTCTCAGGATGCTCCACAGGTTGTTCCCTACTCCTAAATGAAGTGTTTAGTATCAACTCTTGGTGCTACATCATGGATAGAAACAAGGTTTTATGGCCTAAAATCCTCACATTTGAACACATCCCAGGAGCACTCTAGCAAAGTAGTCCATATGTGTCAGCATTTTCTCTGTCATGGTGCTATGGTATTAAATAGATGGAAACCAGGGCAGTGATCATCCCCCTGAAAGGAAGTTGTAGCAAGGCAGGGTCGATCTCTTCTCCTAGGTAATAAGTGACATAAGTAAAGGAAATGGTTTTAAGTTGCTTTAAGGGATGTTTGGATTGGATATTAGAAAAGATTTCCTCACCAAAGATGGTGGGGCATTGGATGGACTGCCCAGGGAAGTGGTAGAATCATCACCCCTGGAAATCATAGAATCACATAACTATTAAGGTTGGAAAAGACCTCCAAGGTCATTGAGTCCAACCTTTGACCAAACACCACCATGCCACCTCAATCATAGCACTAAGTGCCACATCCAGTCATTTCTTAAACACTTCTGGAGATGGTGACTCTACCTCCTCCCTGGGAAACCCATTCCAATGTTCCTCTTTTTTGGAAGATTGTTGTCAGCTGGTTGTCTGTGCTGCTTCAAGAGTCATCGGGACAGATGTACTGTATGCACACTGAACATTGAAACAGACTTCAAAAAAACTAAAAACACACAACACCTTAAAATTATGTTGGCTTTGTCTTCAGATGGAATGGAATACAATATTTTTCTTCTAAAAAAGCACCAAAAAAAAAGTGACTCAATGTGTTTTTCTTCTCTTGAAAAATATCAGGTTTTGGCATAAGTCTTTATCAATCTTTGGAAACTCCTTGAACTTAAGACAGTGTAGAGAATCTCTCAGTTGCCCAAAATGCAGCAACTTCATTGGGTGGATTCTCCTAACTGGAAAATTTATTATCTCTTCAAGTGACAAATCTGGAAACATTTGTCTCCTTACTTTTTGTTAAAGAAATCTGTAGCTACTTCTTTCCTGTACCTGGAACAGAAGGTAGGCAGATGCAGATTCATGTGTCCATCTTATGATTCAAAAATGCATTTCACAGTATCGTGAATGCTGCATACTAACATCTTAGTATGTTTAATCATTGCCACCTAAAAATCTGAATCAAGGGGCACTTCACAAACAGTCTTAAATCCTGCTTTAATTCTGGACTCCATGAATAAAGTGGTAGAGAACTAGGCTATCAAGTTATGTATGACAGAATAACCTCAATTTTTCATCTTGTCCATGACAGAGCATTAAACGCTTGAGTTGAAAAATTGTATGAGATTTAGTTCTGTTATTTGCCTTTCATGTTGGAACTAAAGACTTCAGTTTTTACTTTATTTTGCTATTTAAGTCTAGATCTCTTGGGAAACTCAAGATATATTTGGAACTGTTAAAACTTTTGACATAAATACAGCAACAGAAATAACTACTCAGTGCTTTCAAAATAAGTTTGACTATTTAAGTAAACTGCAGTGAAACGAAGTTATTTGGAATATAGCTTGTCCAGATCTTCAGCTGGTATAATTAGCCAAGGTGCTAAACCAGTTGTTTGTCTAGACAGTTAGGCTTAAGTTAACTACCATTTGAAGAAAAGAAGAAAAAAGATGCTTGATAGAAGCCACCTAAAGCTTAGAGTTAAAAAAGTCATACTTAGGCCCTGAACTAGCTTTCTCCCTCTACCTCTCTTATCATCATTTTTTTGACTTGCTTTCTCTCCCCAGGCTGGAAGTATCATGGAAAATCTAAAATACATACATGGCTGCCAACTAGGAGACTGGAATTTGTAACGCTGGAAAGAGTGAGAGACCACACTTGGAGTTGGAGATATGAAAGAATCAGGTGAGATTTAGAGCCTGGCTACATTTAAAGCGCAGCCAGTCACAACCTCTCAGCTATGATCTTGCTAAAGCACACTGATCGGTGGTCACTCCTGATCATTTTAGAGGGCAACACTTCTATTAGTTTTATGCCATTACATTTACTCTCTTTTTCTTAGCTGTAGCCTAATGGACATTGACTATTACAGTAATATCCTACAAGTACTCAGCAGATCTGACTCACTGCCTAGATCTCCTCTTTGGAGAATACGAGTCCCAACAGTCTTCTTGCTGGTGAAGCAATGAGGCACTTCCCACACACCTGTCTGTCTGATCTTTGTCCACAATGGCCTTCTGATGGATATGTCTAGGGACACATGGACCTGCACAGAAACCCAGGAAGGGACTGAAGAGAAAAGGATGGTGCATTAAGTGACCCTTTTCTTGATTCAGTTGGCCTGCTTTTGGGGTGTACAGTCAAACCTGGATGTAGAAAAGGGTTGAAAGGTCAAGTAAGATAGATTGTGGCCACGCCAGCTGTCAGACAGCCTTCCAAGATGTCTGTTATTTAACCCTGATATTGAATATATAATGGGCTAAAAATGATAAAAAAGCAAATAAAATGCCATGGGCAATTTAAGGGGGAATAAATATGTAACAGTGACTTTCTCCTTTATTATTTTAGCTTGCTCCCCAATCACTCCAGTGACAAGAAACATGTTTCATCCTGCCCTTCAAATGCTTTGCTCTACCAGACATCACCTGCATGAATACGGTATTCCTGAAGAAATCTGTTTACTGAGTGGGGTGAGGCAAGGAAACAGGAATATTAACAGAGATGTGAGTCTGCAGCCAGCATATTAACACTGCTGGTTCCAGGAAAAATTATGGCAGAGAGGTGTACAGAAGAATTTGCTTCCTTTATCAAAGGCAGTGTTGCATGTAGAAGAAAAAAATACGCACAGTTATACATAATGCAGTATTTTCACCTGGATAAAATATGACAAATTCTTACAAACTACCAATAAAGCACAGGCCCTAAAATGGTAAATTTATGTAGTTTCTAGAAATTCTAGTAATATTGAGTCAGTGCTGTAGAATGGATATTTCAGTATTTGGGAGATATAATGACTTTTTTTGGGGGGGGGGGGATGGTATTTCTGGAAAAAGTCATCAATGTATGAAAAGTTCTAAATGAGGACCTTTTTTGACTAGATTTAAGAGACATAACAAGAAACCTTTTCTCATCTTTGTTTCTGTTCTTGGACACCCAGGTTTGTTTTGCTGCAAAGGAATGTTGTGGTACATTGCACCTGTGATATATCCACCCTAACAACGGATGAGGAGAGAAAGAACATTCATGACTTTGCAATAATGAGATTGCTGATCCACAACCTGCTGGCAATTTCTGTACAGAGGAAATAAAGTCAAATAGAATTGCCACGGACCTCATCTCCATGCTGATAACTGCACATGTCCTCAGACGCATCCATCCTCAGATCACTCTTTCTGTTATTAAAACTTTTATTGTTATGGCTAAAGTAGTGGTGAACAGTCTTGTCCTCCGAGCAGTGAACTATCTATAGACTCCATAACTCCATTTATTTTGTCTGATTTTATTCATTGGCATTTTTTTTATTGCCAAGACTCAGTCAGATAGGAAGTTCAATCCGATAGATACCAATTTTAAGAGAAAATTTCCCCTGTTTACCTTTAATTGTTTCTTAATGGATACAAATAACTATGCTGATACTGCTTTATAACAGTTAGTCTCCAAAGATTAGAGTGAGTTTATACTGAAGCTAACCCACCACTGTCAAATTGAAATAGTGTTTATACAGTGCCTCATAACAGTATAAATTAGATTTAAATTGGATTTAAAATAAATTGGTGCATTTTTCTTTTGCAGACATTTAATAACACTACACATGGTACACCAGATACGCAAAAATAGCACTGATGAGATGTTTGCGTAGATGGCAAATGCTTACTGGTTTTTGCTTGCTTGAGAGATCAAGGAAATCGAGGGTTAATCAAGGAAACAGGAGGAAGAGTGAATCATGCAGGGACTAGAATGTCTTATCAGCTGTGACCTGCTCAGCTACTGAGACACAGAAGAAACAAGGAAGTGATTTATAGGTTATAGCAGTTCAAGACTCACTCTTCAGGATTTGCTGGAGAACTGTGACACTCTCCACCATGCTCATCCATGTCCTGCAATGCTCCTCATCTGGGGGACTTCCGACCAGCAGACTCTTTCCTGCTCCTCATTTGGGGACTTCCTATTGGCACTGTTTTCCACTAGCATGGCACAAGTTTCCCACTACATACTGAAACCAAACCCTTACCTGTCTACGTCCCTACCAGTTTCTGTAAATCATACTGTTGATAAGAACGAAAATATGTAGCCCTAGCAATTTGCAAACATACTGATAGAGAGCTATTAAAGCACCATTTATAGGTTGAGAAGGCCTGTCTGCCACTTTTCACAAGTTCAGTTCCACTCAGCTTCAGTATTTAGCTTAGAAGTAGATAGGATAAAACAAAGTAAAGCAGACATGAGTAAGTTACAAATACTGTGCTTGATAAGGAGGTCTGTCTCTCTGGGAAATATATTGTGATGGACGGTTACTTTTATAATCTGTCTTTTAAAATGTCATTTGAAAGTTATAAATATCTGTTAGATTTTCTAAAAAAAGTCTTTCTTCAGACATTACCAGATACAGGGAATATAATTCTGTTGTCTCACTGAAACCAAGCGTAATTTAAACTGATCTGTCTTTGCAAACAATGAGCACTGAAAAACTCTATACCAGGCACCCTAGCAGTCACCATTAAATGGTATTTAAGCTAAAAAAAGATGGTGTGAGACATCTAAGTTCTGCTAAAGGTGAATGTGTACCATTTTCTTTAGGCCTGTTAAAACCTTCAATACAAATAGGAAAAGTTAATTATTTTGCTGTCATTATGCTATACCTACCATTGTGGTTTTCTTCTAATCCACCTTCCTATTCTTAACAACTCTTTTAAAAAGATTCTAAAAAGAAAATATTTGAATATTGATGCTTCTAGCCGTTTATTTAAAGACAAGCATTAGAACTCTTGAATTATGCCACTTTCAATAAAACCCGGATCTGCATTTACGTGCTGTGCACTGAAGACAGAGTTTTCCTGACTATCAAACTGCCAGGCACGCCACTGCAGAGGGAACCAGTTTCAGGCAATTGCAGGAGATGTTCAGTGGGTGGGTACATCTGTCCCAGGCACAACATGATACAGACGAATCATATTCACACACATGACATGGACATGAAGACACTTCACAGTAAAATTATAGGTATGTAAGAGAATACATTGGCCTACTAATACTTAAAATGAAGTCATTGCCATGTGTTATTATCAACATGAGCATTCAGGAGAAGTGCAAGCTCCCCTAGCTCCCAGACTATTGTATCACACTAAAACACTCTTAGTCTTAGCACTTTCCAGCAGCAATTAAGGAGGAATATTCAGCAGTCTACCCTCTTGAAATTCAAAAGTAGCTAGTAGATAGTAATATTGTCAGTGCTTATTGGACAAATAAGCAATCTGAATCCGAGCAAATTTGAACCTCACAATTAATTTTCTATTTAGTTCTCTCTATCTATGTTTTCTTTAATGATTTTGACATTCTGCATAAAGTGATTTCATTAGCAAGGTATCTGCATGATGAAAGCTATGTTTTCTTCTCAGGAAAGTGACTCCAAAACCTTATTTACTCTTATGCTTTCCAGAACTTATGTAAGGTCTATCAACAGCATGAACAGAACTCATCAATAGCATTGTCTGTGATTTTTGTCTTTACATTTATGTGTGTGATTACAAGCTTGCAGCTGTGAATGCCACTAATAGGTATCACTTGAAAATGCTCACCTTCACAGATAAAAAGAGGATGGGAGGAGAAAGGACTATTTTTAGGAATAAGGGAGGTGGGTGGGGTGTGTTGAGTTGTGCTTAATAGTATGAGAGAGAACTCTTATATGAGGACTTGAATTTGTGAATATATATTTTGTATGTTTCTCTAAGTAAAGTTGGCTTGATTTTTTTTTTTTTTAATGTTCCTTCCCAAAAACCCCCTCACTATCTAAGGCACAACATAAATTCTGTGTGAAAGAACAAGCTAATGTTAATATAATGATGCAGGTAAAGGGTGAATTAAAGCTAGCATTCACCCAGTAACAGAAACAAGCAATTACAGGAAGGTATAAAAAAATATCATCATTATGTTATAAAATGTCTGTATGTTGCAACATAGTAAAAGGAATGGCAGCCTTTCCCAGTGATACTTTGTTATGTAGTCTATTCTGTTTTACAGTGGGCCTGGGCCTCAACAGGCTGGTGCTCATGCCTGTCTACCTTGGGAAGTGATGCTCCAGAGTTTCTTCTTGTGTAGCATGGCTGCTGTGCTGTTCCCTTGATAAGCAGCTTTGAAGATATCTGCAGAACCTGCATTTCTAGAAGCAGGACTGGTCTAGCAAATCACCCTTGTATACACAACCCATGAAACTTGATATTTAAGCTTTACTGACCTTTAAAGGTAAGTGTCCTTACTGTCATATTGAGTTACTGTGAATTCAGTGAATGAATTCTTATCCCTTTGACTAAAGGATAACTTTCTATGTTATTGATGCTTGCTCAATTCAGGTATGAGTTAGCATTCAAGGAGCTTCTCTAAATGAGAGCTGCACTTGCCTGAACTCAGATGTTAGAAGAGCATGAATAGTCATTTTTGCCCTGAAATCAACATAGCTTCTCTTGATTTAGCCCCTTTAAAACAAAATAAGCTATTTCTGTATGTTGTTGAGTACCCATTCAAAACTAATTGAAATTATGAACATTTTTCTCCACGTGAAGTCCCTAGTAAGAACTTCGACAATACATCACTGCTTTTATTGAATTCCCTATGTGGTGCAATAAAAGTATTCCTGATATTGTGCCAGCTGATGTGTTGTATTGTTTTGATAGAAATATTTATCAGGCAACCACAAAATGGTGAGTAACTTCATAAACACATTGGATTTCAGTGGTCAGAGAAGCATATAATACAGTGATTAGCTAATATAAAATAGTGCCTGGAGCTCCTAGAGTCCAATCTAAGTCTGTTCAAGCAAGTGGCAGTGCTAAGTAGGCTGAGATAAAAAGGAATTTATTAGTAAGTGGATAATATCATGCCTCTTATAGTGTTATGCAGATAGTTTGCTGCACTTTGCACCAAGAAACAAACATCAGCTGTATTACAAGGTGTAAAAATCAATTTTGTATGTTATTTCTAAGAGAGAAATTTCCAAGTGGAATATGAAAAAAAAAAAATTAAAAATGTTATACCACCTGGCTACATCATAATATAGTATCCTTTTTTTAAAAGGTGAAGGGTGGGGGGAAATCCAGGATGCCTAGGCTTATCCTCAGGCTGTTTGTGCATGCATGTGCTTAACAAACTTATTTTACAGTTGTCTGTCTCTAACAACGTAATTTTTTTTTTTTTTTTATCAGCTACAAGGACCCAGACTCCTGTGAAGTACCTCTGGGCGTGAAAGCAATCTAATCCTGGGAACAAAGACTAAACCTGTATTAGGACAGGGGGGTTTTTTTGTTCATTTGGGTTTTGTTTGGTTTTTTGTTTGTGTTTGTTGGTTGGTTGGGGTTTTTTTTTGTGACATAGGTTGTACAAATGCCTTGTTTTCAAACAGAGAAGTACATGTAGCAATAACCAGGGGTTTTAGGTACTTTTAGAAACTTCAGCAAATCAACAGACCCTGGTCACGGCTTGGATGAGTGGAAGTCGATAAATATAGGCCTTTTGTGTCAGCTGAAGAAACAGTAAACTTTAGTGTAACTGATGTGTATCCCCAGACTCGGCTCATCGGGCCTCACAGCTGTGAACCTCTGTATAAATGCAAATACAAGCAAGCTGGCAAAGTACGAATGTGATCATGTTTGTCCTTCCCGAATTTGTACCTGAGCTGAGGCAAGGAGAGAAAACGGCTGATGGATCTCGAAGAGAAATGATTCAGAGGTTAAATGCTTCTTGCGTGGCATGGCTTGATTTTTTAGGAGAATTGTTATATGTTACTGTGAAGCGTGCTTTGAACTTCCTCTAGAAAAGGGATACTGAGGTGCAACACTTACCACTAGGGCAGAGTACTGACAGACAGGAGTACTCAACAAAACCAAACCAAACCAGCCAAACAAAACAAAAACGGTTTTGTTCTGGTAAAGAGTACTCTTTTCACTTGGGGAGGGGACAATACTTGAAGCCCAGCCGGCCGAGCATCTGCAGCCGCCCCGTAGAGGATGAGGTTCGGGCCCCAGCGCGGCGGAAAGTGCTGCGCGATTAAGGACGAGATAGCCCGCGCCCCCGGCCGGTGCTGGGGGGCGGCTGAGGGGCTTCGCTGCGGCCCTGGGGCCGAGCAGGGCCCGGTCCCGCTGCGGCCCCGAACGCGGGGACTCCGCATTCCCGCTCCCGCCGCCGCTGTGCGAGACGGGGCGCCCACTTCGCGCATGCGCCAAACGGCTCCGCCGAGGGGCGGGGATACAGCCCCGACGCCCGGGGCGGATCGTACCACTGTGCGCCGTGGGGGTGGGCCAGAAAAGAGCTTTCGGCAAGAATTCGTTTATGAAGAATCCCCTCAGGCTTCTTTCCTGAATTATGTGTGCAACTAAGGAAAGCTAGCACGGAGAAGCAGGTGAGAGCCCACGTTCACTCGCGTGTGTCCTCTCCTCTTTCTTCTTTCAATCTCCTCCCTCCGTCGGTGGCGAATTGGGCGCGTCCCTCTAGCTGCCCCTCCCGCTGCCGAGGGTCCGGCCCGCTCCCGCTGCTGGCGGTCCCGGCGTCGCGAGTTCCCGCTCTCCCGCCCCCTCCTTCCCACCCTCCGAGCCGGTTCCTCGCTCTCCTCGGCCTCCCGCTCCCTGCCCACGGCCCCGGCGCGGCAGCCCTATGGCGTACAGTCAGGGCGGCGGCAAGAAGAAAGTCTGCTACTATTACGACGGTGAGCAGGGCCGGCGCGGGAGCGCGCGTACAAGAGCGGGGGGGGCGCCCCTCTAATGGCCGCCCGGGGCGGGCTGTGTCCCCGGCCCCCGCCGGCACGGCCGCCCCTGCCCCGCGGGACGAGCCCCCCCGGCCCGGCCCCATGGCGGGCGGGGGTCTCCGCCGCCTGCAGCTGCGCCCCCGCGCCCCGCTCCCGCCGCCGGCTCTGCTGAGCCCCGCGGGCCGGCGGGCGTGGGGCGGCAGGGCCGGGGGGCGGGTGTGGTGGAGTCGGGCGAGGTGAGGGGTTGGAGAGCTGCCCGGTCCGCCGGGCCCGGTGGTAGGTGCTGTGTCTATTGTTTCCCCCCCCAAAATACTCCCCACCCACACCGCGCCCCCCCGCCGCCAACCCCTCAAAAAAAAAAAAAAAAAAAAAAAAGAAGAAAAGTTGGGACACTCCCCTCCATCCGCTGAGCACGGAGGCGTTGGAGTCGCTGCTGTGTCTGGCTCCTCCCCTGCAAAGAAAGTCCAGGCCATGTGTAGCTCCGGCACCTGGTGATTGTTGAGCTGAGGCCTTTCCCTGCCTCGGGCTTTCGTACCGAGGTCTGGGGTACGGAGGCACGGGGAGACTCTGCCCCCTCCTCCCCCATTCCCCAAACCCAACACGGATCAGAGCAGAGGTCTGGCTCCCACGAGCCTCCCTTCCTGCAAAACGCGGAAAGTTGTGTGCGTGGGTGCTTAATAACAGAGAAATTTGAGTTGCATGTAGGCCCTCTGAGTTTGCACACTTGTATGGTGGGGACACAGGGGCTTCCATCTGCATTGTCAGTCATGGCAAAAAAGTGCTTGGTTTGAGATATTTTCAGCAACTTGTTTGCAGTTTTCTCCGGCCACAGCAGCAAGAACTTTTAGTTTTCTTCTTGAGCTTGAATTTATTTAGCCCTCTTTGTACTGGGAGGTGAGCCCGATAGAAAGATTAGTTACAAGATTTGATTAAATTGCCTCCTATCGTAACAATCTGGTAGGCTTGCATCCGAGGCTGGCCAGGAAACAGAGGTTGAGGATGTTCAGCCATAGCGCTTTGGTGTTTTCACCATTTTGGAAGGGAAGATGAGGGCTAAATCCACTCAAGATATCAAAGGGTGCGTTGCTGTAGCAAACCTGCCATTCTTTGGAAATGGCAGACCTTGTGGGGCCTGTCTTGGCTTTTTTTTTAAACCACACTAGAGGAGGCAGAGTGGTGGTTGCCGCCCCCTTCTCTTTGTTGCTAGCACTGGTTCTTTGTTCAGCCTAAAGGGGAAAGGAGGCCCCTGTTAGGGATACTTTTGGTGAGGCTAGGATCTTACTTTTCTTAGGGAAGAGGAATCACTTTTCGCTTTGTTGAAAGAAAGGCAGCAGTGATAGTTTAGAAGCTTTCTCTCTGGAAATACGTGCTTTTTTTTTTTTTTTTTAAATCAGTTTGCTTTATTTTTCTTTTGCTTTTTTTCTTTGATAAAGTCAGGTAGCTGTAGTTTCCTAGATGTTTGATATATTGTTTTTCTGTGATTACTGGATTTTTGGTACTCTATGCTAGCATTAGATTCCCTTAACAGACTAAAAAGCTATACTTGTGAAGAGAGGGGAGAAACTGGAAGAAGAACAAGTTTGGAGGTAGCAGGATAATGGCGACTTAAAGCAGTTGTAGCTCATATGTAGATGAAGATAAACGTAATTAATAATGTAGAGAAAATAGTATCTGTTGTGTCTTAAAATAAATGTTTTATATGTGACAGAAACTGTTTGGGAATATTTTTGATGTCTCATTTGTTTGTATTGCCAAAAACAACAGTTCTTTTCTTTCGGAAATAGTTATTAGAAGAAATTTTAGAGTTAATACCTAAAATAAATATCCTGATGCTACTATGTGGTTCATCTGGCAATTCTGAATATTTGTAACTGTTGTACCAGCAAAGCAGTACAGTGAATCAGTGAAGGGAGCGTTTGCAGGCTTAAATAACCCAAAACAAAAAAAAAAAATACTGAGGTAGTGGTATATCTCCAATGGAATGTCATGTCTGAAGTAAATTACCCTTGTTCTGGGTCATAATTGGCTCTCCACATATACTTTTTACTCTGTTTCTTGAAAGTTACAGACTAAAAAGTCTTGAAAAGTTCTAGAAGCATATATGCTTGTCTTCTGAGATGCAATAAACTTCCCCATGCTTTTTGTGAAACTTGGTGTAATTGTCATTTAAGGCTGTTTTTTTAAAATTAGACTGTCACTTTCTCAGAGTGTATTGCTGTTAAGGGTTTGGGTTGTTTGTTTGTTTGTTTGTTTTTAGTCAATAGTTTTAATAGCCTTCATACTGTGTTTGGAACCAATAAACTTTGAGTAGACAAAGCTTGATTTCATTACCTTGAGTTTGCTTGTAGTAGAAAGTCAACCACATCCAGTTTGCAGAATCTTCATTGCTTGTGATCATGCTCAGGTCAGGAATTTTGCTTAAATTTAAACTAGTATACTATGAGAAAAACTAATTAAAATATGAATTAAAATACTTCAGTGATCTTACTTAAATTATTTTTCATAAATGCTTCCATTCTTGATACGTGTATGGCCTTAGCTTAGCAAGGTGTGCTCCTCACACTGCTTAAAATCACGCTCGATGTGGAAGGCTATCACAGCTTTTATTTTAGTCTCTTACCATGTATCTTCAGCTTGTTGTCATGGTTCTGCAACATTGCAGTTCAGGTAGTTTAGCTCGTCCAAGGTGTTGTACAGTTGCCCACAGCAGCGAGAACAGGCCCCAGATGGTCTTTCCAGCTCTGTGCTCCTGCACGGACAAGCACAGTTCTAGGGAATCGTGCAGCAGGCAGTGTGGTTACAGTGAGTTCATGTATTTATCCCATGCCAGTGCACTAGCAGTATTGTTTAGATTGGTTCTTGTGCATAATTTAGTGTGGGTGTTCAAAAGGCTCTACCTTTGTGAAAAATCAGAGAGATCTGCATGAGTGTGGTTGGTTCCACCCATAAAGACGAGACTGAACCTGTTTTAGTAGGGCAGTGTGTTACTACATTGGGCATTGTTTGAGTAGTACTTCTAGTTAAAGCTTACATCTGCAGATAAAATGAACTTAAACTGAAGCATTTTCTGGAAATTCATCAGTACTTTGTGCAGTGCCTTCCAAACATGATGATGGTGTCCAGCCCCTGCTCAGGGCTCAAAAGTCAGATCTTTGCTACTCTTCTGCTGTCTGCTTAATTTTAAAACCAGAACAAAATGCCCGATCCTTCAGAAACTAGTGCAGTAATTTTAGGCCTGTTTGAATAGCTGTTTGTTGGACTCATCAGGCATTGATGATCTTTTATTTTACATTTGACTTTACATAAGTTCACCCCTTGGTATCGCTGAAGTCAATTCAGTGTAACTGCTGTTCTCAAGATATGTTTTTTCCATGTGGTTTCCATTGTAGCAATTAGGTTTCTTCAGGTGGTGCACTTCTGAAATACCTCATCATTTCATAGTAACTATACCTAAAATAAGCAGGGATGTGGTCCATGTACATAACAGTTTATCTGTTAAAAGTTATAAAGTAATGTAACATACAAGCTACAAAGTATTAAAAAACAAGTGTAGATGTCATCTCTTGTCTCTTTGTTCAGACACTTAAGACTCCTTTGTAATGGGTAAATTTAATGGTGTTATTTTTCTCTTTGTCATAGTAACTGTAGGAACGAATACTTTTTTGGGGACATAGCTTTTGGTGTGTGGTTTTGGCAGAATTAAAATTCCTTTAGGGCATGTAGCCTCTTGTATTTTTCTGTGTGTTAGAATATTTTCTGTAGGCCTTGCTAAAGTCTCAGATAGAGAAGTGGGTGTCTAAAACTTATGCTCATCAAAGGAATCATGGGTTTATTTTTATTTGATAGTTCTCATCATTTTGGCATGTAACTTGCATGAATTGAGAAGAAAGTTTATATACGTACACACACATATATATATATGTATATTTGAACCCAGAATATGACAGTGTATGTAACAAGTGTCAGGTAGGTCTTCTGTGTATCACATCTGTATCACATAGTGAACACTGTGGGGCAGTGAACTAGAGCATTAAATGGGCACTTAGTTTGTCTCTTTTTGGTTAAGGACTCAACTTTTCAGAGATTATGTGTTGCTGCTTCTCAATGGGAGCCATTTAGCTGCCACTTTTACTGGTATAAAGCAGTAAATTTCAGTTTCTGAAGCCTTGCTGTGAAAGATGAATAGATTTGCAAACTTTTTACACGTACTACTTTGCATTTTTTCCCTTCTCTTCCTCATTCAGCTACATTTTTTTTGTGCTTTCCATGTGTTCCCATGCTGGTAAGTGATATACTGTGCTCATAACCCTTCTGTATGATTTTTACTTCTATATTAGTAAGAATTTACCTTAATATTAGTAAGTATAAAGTCAAGTATTCATACTATCTGCAGTAATAATCTTGTGAGCTTGGCCTCGCTGTACCCATTCCTCATATATACACATTTTAGTCAGAGTTAGTCTGGCAAAGGTTTGTGCAGAGCTTTTTAGCTCCATCAGTGAGTGAGGTGTCTCATCCTCACACATACTAGCTCATGACCTTGCTTTTCTTCCCCAAGTACTCTAGTAAGGCAGAGACATATGAAAAAGATACACATAAATTTCAGGATCAGTGGATAAAGTGTTTGTACCAGGAAGTGCACTACCTTCTTCACTAGGTAAAGGAGGAGAGACTTGACAACTTTACCTTCATCACAGTGTGATGTCTCTGTGATGGGTCCCCTTCATGATGTTGGTTGAAAATCAAGGTGCTAATGAGGAAAGAGGATCTTTCCTCTTTTCCTTCCTCACCCCTGCCTACACAGGCACCACTAATCCCTTGAAACTTGATGGACTTTTTATCCATATGCTTCAAGAATAGTTTTTATGAGGCTAATGCCAAAGCCTTTTATTCTTGGTGATACTAAGACCTGAAATATAGAAATGGTATTGTATTGCCTGTTGCTAAAGTGTATTATATTGATATCTATTGTTTATTACTACTGCTGGCCTCTATTAGGATCAGTATTCTTCTACCAGGTACTCACCTCCAGATCTTCTATTTGAAAAATAAACTCCCATTAAATCTACCAATGTGCTGATTCTTTTAAAATTCTCTTTTCCGGTAAAAAAAAAATAAATGAAAGCTAAAATATGTGCTTGATTTATTTATATAACTGTATGCTGCAGTGTATGGTATGTAGAATATGCATAAGTTAAAATTTGTTTAGTTGATTAATTTTAATATATTAAAGGATGTGTTGCAGGTGTATTTGGGAAATTTGTTAATTTTATTTTTTCTCTATTTCATGTGGGAAAAATAATGGACCTTACATCATACATAAGATATAAAATAATTCTTAAGTGTATGCTTCCCCATCCATCAGCATTCTGAATAAAATGTCAATAATGACTATAGAAGCTGAAGTGGTTAAAATTGAAATGACCTCTTAAAACGCCCCATTTTTAAGCCACAAATGCATTTGTAATGAAGTTTTCTCAATAATATCACATTATTTATCATCATTACTTTCTTAAAAATCTCAAAATTTAAAGCTTTTACTAGCTTGAAGATTTTTTAAAATCTGGGACTTAACAGTAAGTTCAAAACATAAAGTAGAGCTGATAAATGATTGGTTTTCATCTTCTAGGCATTAGCTTCAAAGAGCTGTGATAGATTTTTTTTTCCTAAGCATCAAATATATAAGGTATTCTTTTGTAAAGTGCTTGAAAATGTTTTTGCTGGAAGGAAGGAGTTTATACTCTTAATAGTTTTGCTCTTGACCTGCATGAAACCAACCCTACAGACTTGCAAGAACTGATAAAAAGTGCTATTCTTCCACTTAAGTACCCAAGTTAGAAGGTCCAAACTCTTCAAACTTCTTTTAATGTTAAAACTTGGCATTTCTATTGTTATGGGATGGCTAAGAGTTAGGTATTGAAGGGTAGTTTTTCTAAACATAAGAAGTTATGTTACATTAGTTTATATCTGTTTTCTTAAGTGTCCTTGTTCTCCTCGTCTCTTTGAAAACTGAAAGCCTGAAGGATTTTAGAATGCTTTGAAACTTTTAATCTTACTGTAATACTTGTTTTTCTTGGTAGTTGGTGATGCTACTCCAAACTGACATTTACCCTTCCTCCATGAAGATCATGTTGAAGAGGTGAAACTAAACCGGTTTTGTAGTGGTGCTACTTCTTACCTCTGACTGATAAAATTTACAAAATAGTATGACATTGTGAAAATAGTGTTTCTTTTGTTCCCAGTGGACAAGGCAGAGCATGTTGAAGGATGTGAAAGAAAAATAAAAAGTTCAAGAAGGTAAAGTTCAGTAATCGTATCGGGAAATTGGGTCAAAAGAAAAGAGGTGCTATGGTGAAGAGGTGTTTTAGAAATCTCCAGCTGAAAGCAATTGACAACTGGACATAACTTTTAGGCTTGTTTATGTTTCCAGAGGCAGTTCTGTGTAAAATGGTTCATGTGCTGAGAGTGTCAGTGCTCAAGGCAGGGTTGTGTGTGTTCTAACAATACCTGAGCTCGGAAGAAAACTTATTACTAGCCTATGATAGCAGTTATTCCTTTCTTGGAAATGAGCGTCAAATTTGTTATCTAATTGTGTGCCTGGTTGGTCTCCAGTGTAACAGAGGCTAATCTGGATTATAAGGTTCTTGTTAAACTATCTTGTGGGTCTCCAGCAGCAGGTGTCTGGGGAATATTTGTGCATGTGGTTGCCACAATGGATCTGGAGCTAACTTCTGGGTGTAACAGGGTTAGTAGTTAAGGACAGGCTGAGGATGGTATCATAAAATCAGGTCATGCCAAATGGTGGGTTTTACTACAGCCTATGTTGTGACACTGTGTGGCAATGCCATCAGTACTGTCTCCTCTCCTCTTAATTCCAGTTCTGCTTCCCATTTTATTGTTCAGTTCTGGCCCACTGTTGGGCCAGAACTTCACTCTTGATTTGAATCCATGTCTTATATTTATCTTTGCTCTCCCACTACTGTCTGCTTGTAGTCAAAGTGTTAGATTTGGCTTCTTTTTTCCCCCTCTGTTTCTGACATAAAAGTTTGTTTTCCTTGTGTTCTTTTTGAAGTACAGTATTCCCTTTGTGAGGTTTGTTTGTTTTCTGGAATCATACCGGTTTACTTATCTTCTGAGAATGATTAAGTGGCAAAGAAACTTGTTTTGTAATATGAATAGCTATTCTTTTGTGTATTATTGGCAGGTGATATTGGAAACTATTACTATGGACAAGGACATCCAATGAAACCTCACAGGATCCGAATGACTCACAACTTGCTGCTGAACTATGGCTTATACAGAAAAATGGAAATTTATGTAAGTATAGGCAATATGATGTCCACTGAAGCATTTTAAGTTATTTTTAAAGGGATTCAAGTATCGTCACACAAATAAATAAAGGTGGAAGTGAAAATAGAGAATACTTAAATAGCGTATTCAGAGCTCTTTTACTTAGAAGTGAAACAGTATTTAATGCAGTTGTATATCACAACAGAGTAGCCCTTGCTTTATGTAAAACACCACTACTATAATTTTCCTTTCACTATTTTCCCTTCAAAGTAAGTGGGAATTTCTTTCAAGTTGTCTGTTTTAGCACCCTGTTAGCTGATTTTGCAGAGCACTCTGATTTATTTCTTTAACTTGTTCTTGTTATCAGCGACCCCACAAAGCAACTGCTGAGGAAATGACCAAGTACCATAGTGATGAATACATCAAATTTCTCCGATCAATAAGGCCTGACAATATGTCTGAGTACAGCAAGCAAATGCAGAGATGTAAGTGCCAGGCTAAGTCTGTGTGTACATGCTTTTATGGTTAGAATTGTTTGAAGCTCAGTATTCGCCAGTACAGAGGTTAGAGAAATACTGTAACAAGAGGAACATATCCCTGCCTTTAGCTACACTTTTCCATGAAAAGCAGTCATCTTGACAAAAATGCCTTTTAAGCATATGTAAGGATTTTTGCCTTTCCTTTCACAGGGTGTATTCTAGATGTGGAATACTGCTGCTAATACTAAGGCTTCATGCACAGATTGTGAACTGTTTGTGAAAGTGCCTTGAAATCTTGCTTAATAAAGTGTCTTTTAGAATACTAGAGAAGTAAAAATCAATGTGTGAAAATGTGTTTAAGTCAAGAAAAGAACTTGCTCGTTCCTCTTGGTGGGAGATAGTAAAAACTGTATATCATTCATTGTTCACCCTTTCTATTGTTAATTTATTCTTTTAATTATAGGAATAAGCTCAAAGTACTCTTAGGAATGCAGTTTGACAGCTATTATATCAATTTTAAAGGCAGTATTGTAACCTCTTTGTAATGCCTTATTGTCAGCAAATTATTTTTCTAAGTAATTGTACATTTTTAACATGACCTATGTTAATCAGCATTTCTTCAAAAATCCAAAAAGATCAAACTTCTTCAAATGAGGAGACTAATCTTCCAATAGAAACTAAAAAGAATTTTAAAAGAAAAAAAGATTAGTTTGGAGTTATACTGTTAGGACTCTGCATTGTTTTCAGTGTTAAAATTAGCATTGAGTGTGTATATCAGTGCTGTTGGAATGGTATTTTTAAAAATACTACATTTCTTATACAGTTAATGTTGGAGAAGATTGTCCTGTATTTGATGGCTTGTTTGAGTTTTGTCAGCTGTCAACTGGAGGTTCTGTTGGTAAGTATAGATTGTTTGCCAAGTATTTTATAGCTTTACTAGGTTGATATCAGCAACTTAAAATTTTGATTGTGCATTTAAAAATAAATATAAGGGGTCTTTTATATATTTAAAAAATAATCATATCAGTTACAGACTGTAAAATACGAGATGTATCGAGTATCTCAGTATCGGTAGGAGATCTGTTCTAAATTAACTTTTTGGAAAATAAAATATGGTTTCAAGTAGCAAATTTAAAGGCAATCAGAAATTTCTGACTCTGTTTGCTTTCATTCTTCTGTGTGTCTTTTTACAGCTGGGGCAGTAAAATTGAACAGACAACAAACAGACATGGCTGTCAATTGGGCTGGGGGACTTCACCACGCCAAGAAATCGGAGGCATCTGGGTTCTGTTATGTCAATGATATTGTGCTTGCCATCCTTGAGTTACTGAAGTAAGTTTGTGATAGGCACAAGTTCAAAGCATAGAAAGTGTTAAATTTAGGTATTTAAATATTTGAAGATATGAATTGTAGTTATTATTTGAGTGAGTTTTCATAGCTCATCTTGAACTTCTACAGTTTCAATTAAGAAAGCTCCAAGCTCTGCCTGGTTTGGCTTCAGCAAGATACTCAAAATAAAATACAGGCAAACTGAAAAGATAACTAATAGGAGATAAATCCAAGCAACAATGCACCCTGTAAAACACCATATGCTGTAATTCTAGATGGTGGGGAAGGACTAGAGGAGCAGACTTCAGAAAATGGACAGTCCTACTTGCTTTCTGCAAATATTTCTGTAAAGATTGTGTCCTCACATGTAGCAAAGGGAGATTTCAAAATCTCCCTTTGCTACACATGGGGACAGAATAGTGGGCTAGATGGATCACTGCCCTGACCCCTTAGGGCAGTCATTTTATTCATAATCTTACACCCATTTGGTTTCACGTTATGTCTTCTTGTTTCCTGTCGTTGGATTTGTTACTGAATCAAACAGGAATACTCAGGGAAGATCATGCACTGAGCATAGTTCCTTGGATTATTACATGAATTAATGTGGCTGGTTTTAATAAATAATGAAATAACAGCTGTGCTGTTGTGACTGCAAAATAAGAAATGAGGAGTAATGAAAAGTGATCGTATAATTGACTTCAAACTGTAATGCTTCACTAGAATTTCAAGTCCTGAGTGTCGCTTTTACTGCTTCAGAGGACTGTATCCCTACTAATAACACATAAATCCCACTTACTAGAAAAATATTTTGAGTATTTGACTCCTGTGAGTGGGAAAGCTGATTTTGCTGGTGAGGAATGAGGAAAGTAGCTGTAATCTGGAAATCTAGAGAGGGAAGAGGTTTCTAAAGACACTAAGAATAGTTAATATTAACACATTAAGACATTAATTTTGATGTGAAGCATATATTCAGGAGCTGTCTCTGCAGTCTACGAGATACTATTTTCTGTACTCCAATCTTGAATTTCTTAGCTTAATGTGCATGTGAAGGAAGGAATCTTGCAAATAGTTATGGGTTGTGTAACCATGAGAAACTGTCCCTGAAATTATGGGTGCTCATACCCTTAAGTACTGTGCAAAGCATGATGAAAAGGCATCTTCTGATGACAGGCTTTGTTCATTACTGGAAAACATAAAACTTAAGGGATACTACTGTTTCTAGTGCTCTAAGGCTTCAAATAAATCTCTGGTTTCTTTAGCCATCTCAAACTGACCTGAAATTTGCAGTATTTAAGAAAATAATAAACAGTAGTATAATAAATTTATGTAAATATAAAATACAATACACTTGAAAGTAAGAATGTGCCTTTCTTTACAAGCTGGAGAGGTGAAGAAGAAAAGAGCCAATGGAAAATAAATATTTATTTTTTGCAAGCTTACGGAACACAGGCTGTGTTGGTAATTACTGAGAAGGCAGAAAGAAAGGCCTTGGGGTTAATGAAAGGGGTGAATTCAGCAGATGGGAACAACAAAGTGATGTCAGCAGAAGCATGAGGTATAGCTTCTACAGAGTGAGACGGTTGGGGTAAATAGTAAATAAATTCCTTATTTTGATGAGGATAAATGTTGTTCAAACTACTGAGATTTCTAAGAGTGTATGGTCACATCAGCTATAATCATCACAGTGATCATAATCTTGGATTTTAGTCTCTGGCCAGTGTGTTTTTTTGTTAGTGTTTTTCTTGTATATTATGAATATAACAGATAATGATGATTTCTTATATGTTCTTTCTAGGTATCACCAAAGAGTGTTGTATATTGATATTGATATCCATCATGGTGATGGTGTTGAAGAAGCATTTTATACCACAGATCGTGTCATGACAGTATCATTCCATAAGTATGGTGAATATTTTCCAGGCACAGGAGATCTTAGGGTAAGGTTGAACATGTACTGTCTTCCTTGTAGATACTTTCTTTTCACTTGGCTACAATTACTGTGTCCAGTAATGGTATACTACAGTAAGTTTTCAGGAAAAATGTTACTCTAGAGTGATAGATTAGTTGAGGAATCTTAGGAAAAATAATACAGGACAGTAGGGAACAAAAATATTCATTTGTACATGAAATTAACACCTTCACTTCTGGATAAATAGGCTGAAATCTTTTTTCAAATAAAATAAAGTTTATAAATAAAATAAATATCAAATAAAATAAAGTTTAATTCACACAGATTTTGGAAATGTCTCTAAGAAGACAGTATGGTATATTTATGATTATCTGTACATTTCAATTCTGCAGTTACAGTGAAAAGTTGCTGTTTGCAGATCACCCTTTAACAGTCACAAAGCTTAAGTTACAGTTCAAATTCAGTGTATTCTGTTTACCTAGTAATACAGTTGACTCATTTTTGGAATATTTCTTATGTCATGAAGTGTGCTTTGAGTTCTCCTGATGCTTGCTCATTGCCTAAGAACTTTAGCATGCCCCATATGGAATTATGTACTGAGCATTATAGCTAGCCTAAGGGAGAGAGCATTTGCCCATGAAGAATTATCATTAAAGCTTTTGTAGAATCTCTGGTAAAGCTGAGAATGGAAACCAATTTTCTTGGCCCTTCATATTAATTTTAAGTTAGCCATTGCCCATGTTAGACTCTTGTCCATTAGAACAGGAACTTGTTCCACTTCACAGCTTGAAAGAGTATTACAAATACTAGGATTAATATATCCCTAGCTTCAAACTAATAAATTAAACCTCTTTTATCAGAGACACTCCCAGGATATGGCATTCCTCTGGTGTTAGCAACTTTGCACATTAGTTTGTGCATACAGTTAGAAACTTTTTTAAAAAACTGTGAACACTTCTAACAAGTGGGCCTACAAAAATGCTGTGCTGGGAAAGAATTCACTGTTTCCCTAATATATTTAGACTGATTCATGAGACAGAAATATTCGTGTTTCAGCCAATACTCCTGAAAAGTGTGTTTCCCAGGCTGTTGATGCTACCCAGAAGGCACAGGAGTAAGTGAAAGTTGAGCAGTGGGGTGCAAAGAATTCAGTTCAGTGTAGTTGTTGGAGCTGAATGTTATTATGGTTGTTAGATTCTTTTAAACTGTTCTAAATTGATTTAGGAAGAAATCAGATTAGTTTTCATCTGTGTGGTTTAACTTGACTGGCCACAAGGTGGTAGTGGTGCTTCAAACTAAAAACAGCTCAGACCAGGATGTTTATCATGACAAGCTGTTGTTGCTGAATTTGGCTAGATTTTTTTTTTTTTTTGGAAGGGTTAGATATCTTGGCTTTTTAGAAGCAGCACTTCCCGTTGACAGAGAAGTTTGTGGACTCTTCACCTCACCACACCCAGAACAAAGAATTAAAAGATAGCATAGTTGAAATAAATAGAAGAATATTTTATGGGTTTGGGGATTTAATTTTTTAGCAGTGTCAGTGAAAAACAGTATCTTAGGCAAGGCAACTTTTTTTCTGAGCTGCTAGTTAGGATTTTGAAATGAGCAGTGTCTGCATGCAGCCTTTAGCAGGCTTTATTGCAATTATTGCATCCCCATAGGGATTTTTCCTGTCTCCAGAGATTGCAAAGCTAATTGAACTAAAGGGAGCACTAATTCTCTGAAAAGTCAGTGTTCGTTCTGAAGACCAGTATTGTGTTGCTTCCTTCTGCCTAACTTGATCTGCCATTACCAGCCAAATCTCTTTGGTTTTTAACATGGGCTGTATTACAACTTGTTTCTGTAATTCTTTAGTTAGTTGATCTAGCTTGCTGATCAGGTTACGTTTATTTGATGCAGGAACAAGTCGTGTCAAGTGATGATACTGTGATTGCAGCTACATCACTGTAGATGAATCTGAGGTTTTCTAGTTCAACGGCATTCATCCATTTTCTACTGAATGTATTGTTCAGTCTAAACCTCCAGTGTCCTCAGTAAGTTATTTGACCTTGTGCATATCTTAGATGATAGCACAAATTTTGCCGTTTATACACACAGATAGATCAGTTGAGACCATAGTTCTCCATAGTTCTCCCAGGTTCTGTGAGGCAATTTGATCTGTTGGTGAATGGTAAGCAATCAGAATGTTATATTCTTTCTTTAGGTGTTAAAACTAATGCAAGTATCAGTTACAAAAAAGGTACATTTAGTAGCTCAAACAATTACTCTGTTTAGGTGGAAATTGCGTGAACATTTGATTTTGCTGTGTTTTAGGATAAGATCAATTTAATGATTTTTTTTTTTTAATCTGTAAAGCTAGACAAGGAGAGGAATGACCTCATGAACCGGTTTGGGTTAGGTGTTGATCTGCTGGAAAGCAGCTCTGTGAGAAGGACCTAGGGCTCCTGGTGGACAAGTTAACCATGAGCCAGCTGTGTCCTTGTGGCCAAGAAGGCCAATAGTATCGTGGGGTGTATTAGGAAGAGCATTGACAGCAGGTTTAAGGAAGTGATCCTGCCTCTCTGTTCAGCCCTGGCAAAGCCAAAACTGGAGTGCTATGTCCGGTTCTGGACTCTCTAGTACAAGAGAGACATGGAGCTCTGGGAGTGAGTCCAGTGGAGGACAACAAATATGGTGAGGGAACTGGAGCTTCTTTCTTAGGAGGAGAGGTTAAAGAAGTTGGCCCTGTTTATCCTGAAGAAAAGACATTGAGAGTGGATCTCATCAATACTTACAAATATCTCTAGAGTGGGTGTCAATAGGATCTAGTGAATAAGGGGCAATGGACATAACCTGAAACACAAGAAGTTCCATCTGAATATGAGGAAAAACTACTTTGAGAGTGACAAGAGCACTCTAGTAGCAGTCCAGCGAGATTGTCCCATCTCCTCTGCATATACTGACTGCCCACCTGAATGTGATCACTGCTTTATCACGGTGTTGGACTAGATGATCTTCAGAGGTCCCTTCTTCCAATACTGATCATTCCATGATTCTGTGATCACCTCAGAAAATTCAGCATGTGAAAGTCTAGATGATTCACTCTGGGATATTCTGGATAACTTATTCTTCAAATCAGCCAGAGTTGAATTCAAGCGGAGTCTTCAGTGTCACTGGTCTTGCAATACTAGAATGCTGTGGGCAAAAAAAGCCAACTGTTAACATTGTGTCTGTGCTTCACTGGGCCACTTGTCCCCCTCCTCATCTCTGTTCATTCCTCCTCACACCCCCAGTAAAGGTTGGTTACTGGCAGTGGCACACTGATGCATTCCCTGCTAAGGAGGCTTTGTTCAGGAATAGGGAAAAGTCAGTGACTTCCAATAGATAGTGTTGAGAAGTTTAGTATTTGTGTTGCTGGGTTATGCTACACATGACTTGTAGTTTTTCTAGGATATTTCTGCAGACCTTCTGTTTCGTAATAGTTTACAGCCAGACTGAACAGGTTAATTCTTACTGTCTGCTCCACTTAACTGCTCTGCATTGCATCTCATCTGTGTTGGTAATGAAATAAATGGAAGAAGTTGGAATGTGTGTCAAGCAGAGATCTTTAGCTTTGAAGGTGATCATCCAAATAAGAGTGGTTGGATTCAGGGTGTATTCACTTAATTTTTTTTTTTTTTTTTTTGTGACAAACCTTTTCTCTTAATACATAGGTTTTCTAGGAAAGCTGATAGATAGACTACTACAGTTCCTGTCTTGACACCTGATGGAACTAAGAATAATTTGCAAGTTTGTTCTTTTTTTTTTTGTTGTTGTTCATTTAAGAAGTCTCAGTTTCTTCAAGAACACCTTAAGGTGGCCCCTGTTGGATTTTTCTTCTCTCCCTTTTGCTGAGGCTCTTCCTCATCCTATGTTTAGGGCAATAATGTGGTTTTAAAATGTCTTCAAGTCCAAATCTTCTGTACAACAGTGAAAACATGCATATCACCTTGCTCTTCTTGGTTTTCGTACTTTTGTTTGCTTAGCTATTACCAGACTAAACTGATTGGTTATGATTTGTCTTTTTGTCTTAAATCTTTGAATTAAAAAATTGAGTGTACTCATTGCTATTTTAATCTTGGTGTCCAACTCCTACACTCTGAAATGATTTTATGGGAGAACAGGAATCAAGTAAACTCTGCCTTTTATCCCTCAAAGATATGTATAATGGTACAGAATAGCTCAGCAGACTTGTGTAGACTTTTTTTCATTATACCATTCTGTGTGCTTCTGTGTTTCTATTAAAGCATTTGTCATGTTTGCTTGTAGGACATTGGTGCTGGAAAAGGCAAATACTATGCTGTCAACTTTCCAATGAGGGATGGTATAGATGATGAATCGTATGGACAGATATTCAAACCAGTGAGTGTTTTGGGGTTTTTTTAAGCTCTCTGAAAACAACTAGTTTTGTATTTCCATTATGTCAATTAATGGCTTGCTGTTTTATATTGATTATAGATTATATCTAAAGTAATGGAGATGTACCAGCCCAGTGCTGTGGTATTGCAGTGTGGAGCAGATTCACTGTCTGGGGACAGGCTGGGATGCTTTAATCTTACTGTTAAAGGTAAACAGAAAAGTTTCTGTTCGTTGTCTGTAACTTTTTACTTATTAGAAACGTCTACCCTTCATACTGTTTTTCAAGACACTTGCATGATGAGGACTGGAGTCACAAAGATTTTGTTCATTACTGTGATTAATCACCTCTTTCTTTGCTATACAGGGATGGCCAAAAGAAACCCAGAAGTTGCCTCTTTCTTTCTGTCCATCTAAAAAAGTTAAGAAGCTTGGTTTTCCATGTGCTTCCTAGCCACTCAAGTGATTCCCTTTCTTCTATGTACAGGCTTTCTGTAGCTTTAAAACAGCGTCCTGGAATGACAGGACAACAGGCGTCTGCAACACTTAAAATGATGGGCAAATAGAACTAGTCAGTAGTCAGCTTAGTAGGACTACAGAAGCTAAACATCAAACACCTTGTTGAGGGTAAAATAGGTATTACTGAAATGAGAATACTCACTGCATTGTTAAATTTATAGTGGTGTTTGTTATACTGAGCCATATGTTAACAATAATTTTCATTGGCATAGAATTAATTTATTTTAGTATTACTTAAGTTGCTAGCTGCAATTGTGATTCTCTAAATTGGGATGTTAATTTAGCAAGTAGCATAACTGTTACTGTTATTATTATTTTATTATTTATTTAAATTATAGAATATTGAATGTATAGCAAATTTTTGTTAAGCCTTCAATCCAGCCTGTTTAAATCATGGGTTTTCTTGGTTTTGTGTTTTGTGGGTTTTTTTATGCGACAATTAGAGTTTTGTAGGCAACAAAATGCAGTATAGTATCTGTTGGGTCTGCAGTGTTTCAGGGTTCTTTTCTTGATTTGCACCAGGTGGCAAAGCTACTTCAGTTGCCCATACAGCTCAGATTTTTTTCCATCTTACATATCTTGGAAACCAAGAGAGCTGCTGCCTCCTACAGATGCCTTTCAGTATGCTGTATCTCCCTGGAGTGTGTACTGTCTTGGCACCAGTTCACTCTGTAAGCAAGACTTAGCAACCTCTAATACAGGTTCAAATTTAGAAGTAGAAAGGACCAAGTACTGATTTTGTTTTCCCTTCTTCCCCCGTTGCATTTGACTGAGAAATTGTCCCTAAATTTGTCTCTGTGTATGACTTCAGTTATGAAAAGACAAAACACTTATTCGAAGATCGTTTCAGAACAACAGCAATAGACCATCATGCAAAGTCTCTGAGTACTGGCGTGGATGATGCACATTGTGTTTTGTACATTTCTAATCTGTAGGTCTTGATTTCTTGTGAGGTTGTGCTTAGCTCTAGGGGGAGACAGTTCTGTTTGAATCAGTTCAGTTCTTTTTAAGTGTGACTGCATATGTCTGATTAAATAGTTTGTTATATCTTTTTCTGTTTAATAGCTATTTTGCATATATTCTCAACTCTTTTTATTTTACAGGTCATGCTAAATGTGTGGAAGTTGTAAAGACTTTTAACTTGCCATTGCTGATGTTAGGAGGAGGAGGCTACACAATTCGTAATGTTGCTCGATGCTGGACATATGAAACTGCTGTTGCCTTAGATTGTGAAATTCCTAATGGTAAATATTAGTATTCAAATTAAAATTTTATTAAGAAATAATCATAGGAGATTTTAAGTAAACAGCAGAAATTTTTGTAGGTAGCTGTAATGCATCAGTTTAGAATAAACTAGGTAGAAAATTATTGCTAGGATTTAGCCACTAAATTTTCAGTATCTTATGCACTAAATAAACATAAACATTTAGGGCTTTTTTATGCCTTAACAAAAGCTTTAAATGACTGAATCACTTCTAAAAAATTCAAAATGTAAAACTTAAAGAACCTTACTTGTAAGTATTTCTGATATGAATATCATCATTATGAAAGAATATATATTGCATTTTGATTGTACTATAAGTTGTACAACACGGACATGGTGTACATAAGAAATTAATGACTGTGCAAGTGTCCACATAGCAAAAATACTATGTCATTTTATCTGACAGCAGTAGCTGTGGAAGTATATTGACTTCCATTCTTCCATTTGACTCAATTTTGGCTATACAAGCTATCTTAAAATTTTAAACCACGAAAGACAATAGTAGACTGCGTTAGAATAGTTGAATACTGAAGTAATTTCTCTGAGGAAGATTACTAAAGATCCTGGACTCTTTTACTTCTGACCAAATATGCTCCTGGATATGCTTTTGGAATGCCATTTATATAAAATTGCTGTTTGGACTGATCTGTTGGAAATGAGTCACTGGCAGTTTGCATGTTGAACCAAAACTTTTGCTGATAACCTTTTGCTATTCATGTATCTCTTGGTGGATTCAGTGTTTCCGTCTGACTTGGGCAGAATGCTGCTGTCAGTGAGAAAAGACTATTTAGAATGTGCCTTTCAAGATAGGTATTTTCCATTTTTCATGTCAAAATATATTCTTTGTTAGCCAAAGCTTTTGAAGACACAGTAGCAGTTCCTTATCTTGGGACTTTTTTTTTTCTCTCTACTTTTTGGGTCCCTGTCACTTTTAATCTGTTCTGAGAAATAACAGTGCATTTCTAAATATTGCAATAGCAACTTAGCAACTTAATCTTCCTGTTTGCTTTCTATCCACCTAACCAGGATCACTCGCCCTGTAATAATCTTAAGTTAAGAAAGACAAAGGGCACAATTAAAAATGGATTTCAGTGTCTTATTTCTTAAAGGTTCTATGGATTTTTTTTTATATATAATTATCTTACTTTATCTGGAAAGATACAGTCATATTCAATATAAATTCCTGCAAAATACAACCATGTAAAATAGCTGTTGTCCTGGCTATGTATTCTTCACCAACTTCGTTTTGGTGGTTCAGTGTTCTAGTCAGAGGGTCATTTTCTGTGAAAATGCAAAAAGTGGGGTAAGGAGGGAAACAGACAGACTGAACCAGTCAGTGCCACTGAAACAATATCCAGCAATTAGCAAGGATATTGAATTAGCTGTGATATTCAGCCTAGTAAGAAGTATTAAAACTTGTCGTGAAGGAGTATTTTGAATGTCTCACTTAAACCTTTCAAACTGGTCTAACTTTGAAAAGGCCTACAAGAAATCATAAGTTATCTTCTTTCCCGCAGAAGTATAATTTTAAATTGTTTTTCAAATTTGTTATTGAGTTCTTCAGTGTATAATTGTAGTAGATCTTTCTCTTTGTATTTTGCCAGCAAATTTTAGTTCATTTATTGAATAATTTAGAGGAAAATCACTGAGGAGTCCAGATAATAAATATTACTTCTTTGAATGCTTAGGGTTTGATGGTTCTCTAAGTAAAATCCTGTCAAATCTACTGTTGTATTTAAAATGTTTAATATCTTTTTTGGGTAACAAAGTTGTCTTGGTGTTTGGTTAATAGAGTTGCCATACAATGACTACTTCGAGTATTTTGGACCAGACTTCAAGCTTCATATTAGTCCTTCAAATATGACTAATCAGAATACACCAGAATACATGGAGAAGATCAAGTAAGTAGTGATTACCTTATCTATCAAGTAGGTCACATGGATCATGTTTCTCCAGAGGTTTAATTGTTAGGCAGTTTTGAAAACTGTATACCTTTCTCTGTTTACTAAAAATAAGTACCAGAATAGACTAGACATGTTTTTCATTTCTGCAGGGGTTTTTTGGAAGTCTCTTCCTCTAACAGAAGGGCTTATGAAGCCTTACGACTATAAATATGAAAATTTATGACCCAGCTTGGATTTTTCCTTTTTCCAGCATCTGAAAAGATGACTGTTTTACTTGGATTCCCATTCTAATTTTGTAGAAAGTTTATCCTGCCAGGAAAGAAGCTGGTGTGCCATGACAACTAGGATTTCTAATTCTCAGCTCCATGCCTAAACTGTGCACTGAGAATGTTATTCTTTGTAGCTGTCAGCTGCAAAAAATAAAAAGTCATATATGAGCTCAAACCTCCAAAATGCTGGTAAGACAGTGACACGTGTAGGCTATTGAGTGGCTGTGATTTGACAAATCCACAAGGTTTGAGCAGTGCTCATTGACAAGCTATGGTGGTTGTGTGTTTCTAGCTGTGCCACTTTTGATGCTTAGTTTATTCCTCCTCTCATCTTGGCATTTTCATTGGAAACAAATATTTTACTTCAGGGGAGTAAGTAATGCATATATACAATCAATTCTGTGCTGAACTGGTCAGAGGCAATTGGTTAGCCTAAAGTACTCTTGGTTTATAGTGGTTTGTCCTTGCTCTGGGTTTAAAAGAAGAAACTGCCACCCCTGCTCTGAGTTCTAACAGGGTGTTACCAGTACAGATTCTTTTTGGTTACTAAAAATAGCTGAATAAAGAAGTGAAATGTCATGTATAAGTTTGCCAATACTGCTATAACCTTTAAAACGGTCAAATTGCAACATTCACCAAAGCTGTTAAAATACTAATTTTTAACTGACTGGTACATAGACTGTGATGGGTGTTCATAGCAGAACTATATCAATCACAATCAAATGGAAGGAGTTTATAATGTGTGATGGGAGAAAAAGCCCATTTATTTTTTGTTAATGTAATTGTACAAAATTTCTCGGCAGTAATGTGGCTGGTGATCTGCCAGGCTGCTTGCTGTATGTTATATATTATTGAGCTTTTGTGGTATAAGTAGGCTGCAAAACTTGCTGCTGCAATCCCAGGCAGAGATTCCTCTCTGTCAATAGAAAACACACAATCTCACATTATTGTACTAGCACCCTCAACATCAATGACCTGTCATTTTGGAGAATCCTCCTTCAGTTCATTGTGTGCTTTCACAGACACCTGGCTTTAGGGAGCTCCCATGCATGGCAAAACTTCTTTGCCATGTCATGTGATTTAAACACAGGCAGAGACTCTAAGGATTCCAAAAAAGCACCAGTTGCCCTTTAGCCCTTCAAATTGTGCAGAAGGATGCTAAAATAATTGTTGCAAATTTGCTTGCCAAGCCCGCCTTTCTAATTGCACTTTGGAATGATAGTTTTGAGTCCCAAAAGAAGCCCAGTATCCTTCTCTTTTCCTTCACGTGGTCCTTTGGAGTATATCATCTATCACGTCAGGTTGCTTAGATGTGACAGAACTTGTCTCTGTTCTTCCTGAAACAGCCAATAAGGAAACGTATCCAAATTAATTAATTTTGTCATTGCTGCTCACAGTTGGGAAGTCTTCATGCTTTTAAGTGTCTAAATTTCTTTCTAAGAAACTAGAGATAGTCTGTTCCCAACTTGATACTCTGCTTATTAGTAGTACTGACACCAGTTTATCCCACATGGGCAGTACTTGTGCTGATCCTGTGGGGAATTAACAATTGAAGTTGATTGAAATAAATAGTTGTAAAGTACAAAGAAAATGATGTTCAAGTACGTGGTGGATACTAATGATCTCATAGGGATGGAAAACTTCCTGAACGTGGCATGCTAATTATTTTAATTGAAAAATGAAACTGACTCTAAAGCAAAGCCAGGTTAACGTTGAATGCAGACTTCAGAACTTCATAGAAATCCAAGGAAATGCTGCTTCTGTGTAGTAATAACTTTCCTTGTCTGTTACTTGCAGGCAACGCTTGTTTGAGAACTTGCGCATGTTACCTCATGCCCCTGGTGTACAGATGCAGGCCATTCCTGAAGATGCTGTTCATGAAGACAGCGGAGATGAAGACGGAGAAGATCCAGACAAGCGCATTTCTAGTAAGAAATATCTCTTCATGATAATATATGTCCATGGTTGTTTTGGATTTAATTGCTCAGAACCAAAGTTGTTGTAGTGTTCAGTGTTGGGAAGACTGGCACTTCTGTTTCCTGCATAAAAAATTTTGCCTCTGGTCTGCCACTTTCAATGTTTTTAAGGTGGCACCCATGTGCACGTTTGAACCTCTTAAAGGGTCTAATGAAGTCCCTGTGTTTTTTGCATCTATGGAACTGCCTGGCTGTTTCAAATCTATAATGGATACTTCAGAAGACTTAATGAACTAGAGAAACAGTACTTTACTTTTTTTGTGACTAACAAAAGACAAAAGCTATGTTTCCCTTTGAGGTAACATGAGATACAGTTTTTAAGGGGGGAAAAAAAGCCTTTTATTTGCTTTGTTGTGAGACAGAGATTTTCCATATTTGTGACACAACCCTTGACTTTATTACCATAACCCTTCTGTGAACTTTGAGTTTTCTTGAGCTATAGCCAAGAGTTTCCTGCTACCTTTAGTCTTTTTTGATGGTGATTAGAATAATTCTATAACCTCTTATTAGTGCACCATCCATTTGCTGAACTGTTGAAGTCATTATTTTTTCTCCTGTAATTTCATTATTTGAAGTTTTATTTGATACATGGTTAAAATATTCCCACTCTCCCCCTGTGTTTCTGCAAAGCTATTTTTTGGAAGTCATTGTGTGAGTCCCAGAGTATCTTGAAAAATAAGTGGTTTCAACTGTAATTTAGTTTATTAGCATTAAATTATTATAGTATGTTACTATTCATTCTAAATTTGATAATTCTTTTTTATTAGGCCTGTTGTAGCATGACTTTTTGATTAATTAATACCATAAATCTGAATCCTAGTTCGAGCATCTGATAAGCGCATAGCCTGTGATGAAGAATTTTCAGATTCTGAAGATGAAGGGGAAGGTGGACGACGAAATGTTGCTGATCATAAGAAAGGAGCAAAGAAAGCCAGAATAGAAGAAGACAAAAAAGAGACTGAGGACAAAAAAGCAGGTAGGACTGCAGTGTGATTTCATCCTATATTTTAGAACTGCAAATGTCAGTCCTGCCAGGAGACAGATGTTTTATCTGTTAACAGTTAGTTAGCTGTTGAGATGATAAATTCTTTTCCATCATTTTTAAATCATCTATTTTAAATTAATCAGTTTCAAGATACAGCTATTCAATACTAGTATACAATATTTTCAGACAAGGGTTATTGTTTCTTCCCCACAAGCTTGAAGTCTAAGAGCCAGGGATTTGTTTGACTTAATGAAAACAGAGATGAAAAAATATGCATTGGGCAAAACATTTGTTCCTGTTTTCTTTTGTGGGGTGAGCCAACTAGTTTTCTCTGAAACAGAAACCAGATAGGGTTCTGGGGACAGTGTAATTCCAAGGACTCTTGATTTTTCTAAGAACTGGATACATCTTCAGCTCAGGGGAACTCCAGGTCTCATTACTGCATGCCATCATTATGGCCAGTCAAGAGAGACTTTGCCTTGAGGCATTCTGAATCACTTGGCATTGTGCCCAGACCTCTCCTTTGGATGGATGCATTTAACACTGTACTTTAATATGTAACTAGTGACTTCTTTTAAAAGCCAGTTTCCTCTGGCTAGAAATATATACAAAAAAATAAACTTGGTCATGCTCTTTACTTCTTAAGTATTTTAAGGCTTTCTTGCATCTCTTGGTATATTTAAAATCTTGTGATTTTTCAGATGTTAAGGAGGAGGATAAAGCCAAGGACAGCAGTGGTGAAAAGACAGACGCCAAAGGGTAAACACTAATTAATTAATAATATTTTTTGAGTATGTTTGTTAAGTCAGTACTGTATAATATTTTTTCAGTTCTGTGGAGATCAATTTCAGTTTCTCATAATATTGAATATTTTAGAATCATGACTAGTAATTCAAAATTGCATTTCTAAATCAGTTTTAAATTATATTTTTAATTAAAAAAATAAAAAACCTCTTTTTTTGCCTTTGTACAGAGCAAAATCAGAACAGCTCAGCAACCCTTGAACAAAAGATAGCCTCTCATCACTTGCAGAACATAATACTAGTGTCTGAGAATACCTAAAAGGAGAAGAGTTTTCGTATGGAGAGAGACTGCTGATTTCATTTTGTACTATTTGGCATGGACTGTATTTATTTTCAAAAGGCTTTGTTCTGTTTTTTGGCAAGTTGTATTGTGAGTTTTCTAATTATGAGGCAGAAATTCCTTTCTTCACCATGCTTTATGTAATAGTATTTAAAAATGGATGTGAGTTATTATGTTAAATGTCTAAACTGATCTATTAAAGTAATTTGCCTTTCCTGAGCTGATTTTACCTTTTTTGTAATTTTATCTTTATTAAAAAAAAAAAAAATTGCATGTGGCTGTCTTTTGTCCATCATTGAACTACAAAGAGGAAAAACTATATAAATTGGGCAGGCTTGTCTGTGAGTACCTAGTGAGTTTAAATGGCCACCTGGCAAACTGAACTGTGCTGCATTCACTGACTCCACACATTCCAGTGGTTCCTGCATGAGGTGCAAACACATGTATGGGTATACAAGTGACATTTGAATAGGCTGAATAAACGGGTGAAAGGATGCTGGAATAGCATCATTGCCTGAACTCGCATTTTAATGTGAATGTTTAAAACTCTGCAGTCACATGCCTTGTACTGTCCAAGAATCTTTCCTACCATTAGAATCTACCTAAAAAAAATGATTCATTTGTTCATGAAATCAGTATATGGTCATCTTGCAAACCTTGCAAGATAGCAAGTGAAAATTTGGATTTAACTTAAAACCCATTCCATTTTTTTTACAACTATGAGCAACATAAAATTTTCTCACAGAGAAAGGATTTTACTGCCTGCCCCCTTCATTGATTCATGAGTTAGTACTAGTGTCTAAATTGAACAGAGACCTCAGTGCCCCCATTCCCCTTTTTTTTCCTCAATCTACAACTGTCTTACAGGTTGATATTTAATGAAATACATAAGCTTTAAAATCAAGATTTCAGAGTAGTGAACACAGAAGTTAGCAGAACTGCAGTGCAACTCAATCTTTTTTTCTTTTTTTTCAAATACAATTTTTTCTTGCTACTTTTTTAACCTATTTTCTCTCAGTGGTTGTGGTATATGTTGATATTGTGCCTGATGTGCCCCAGGACAGTTGGCCTTCCTGGCTGCCAGGGCACTGCTGACTCCTGTTCACTTGCCCCCAGGACCCCCAGGTCCCCAGCACTGCTTTCCGGCCTCTCATTCCCCAGTCTGTCTGTGCATCCAGGATTGCCCCATCCCAGGTGCAGAATCTGGCATTTTCCCTCGTTGAAATTCATATGGTTGGTGATTGGCCAGTCCTCTAATTTGTCAAGGTCTCTCTGCTGGGTCTCCCTGCCCTCAAGGGAGTCAACAGCTCCTCCCAGTTTTGTATCATCTGTGGCTTTGCTCAGTATCCCTTCCAGTCCTGTATCCAAGTCCTTTATGAAGGTATTGAAGAGCACAAGGGCTGGGGGTGGAGCCCTGTGGGAAACCCATCAGTGACAGGTCACCAGTCTGCTGTCACCCCATTCCCTATAACCTTTCGTGCCTGAGTGCTGAGCCAGTTGCTCACCCATGGCATGATGTGTTTATCCAGCTGTGTGCCTGACATTTTGTCCAGAGGGATACTGTGAAAGAAAGTATCGAAAGCTTTACTGAAATCCAAAAATATTACATTACCTGGATTCCCTTGTTATAAAAAGGAATCAGGTTTGATAAGCAGAACTTCCCTGCCATGAAGCCATACTGGCTGTGACTAATGACTGAGTTGTCTTACAGATGTTTTTCAATATTGTGTAAGGAGAAAAGTTTTATTAATACCTTTTCAGTATATGCTTTGGTTTCTGGGTTGTTTTTTTTTTTTAGTCTTTAATCTTTCTGAACATTTAATTTGGATGCTTGGGTAAACTTAATAAGGGTAAGATTCTTAAACATGTAGGGAGAGATATAAAAGGTTTTTTCAATACCCATGTGCTTGTGCTATGTTCTTTCTTCCAGTAAAGTACCCATAAGACTCCCGTTAGGGTTTGTGTGACTCTGTATTGGAAAATCACATTTAAATTTTTATTGCAGTTTGGTGTAGCTGACAGGTGATTCCCTGCTATTTGCATGCTGTTTTAAAAGTACATTTGCCCAGTGATTGAAGTATTGTGCTAACTTGTTCCTTTATATGACTACAGAGAATACTTACAATTCAGTTCTACAAAGAGTAGTATGAACTCATAATTGCCTGCTTCAAGTGTTTGTTACCTTTTTGTCTGAAGTTTAGAAAAGGATAGCAATTCTCTGTCATTTAGGATGCTGTTAGTTTTAAATAATTTGTGGATTAATTGCTTGTTCTGTTGGAAATGAAGACTATGTGAGAGTAGAATTAGTGGACTGAAATACAATATTTAAGAGGACAAAATCGGGGGGGGGGAGTGGAGCATTTATATGAATTACACTGTTGCTGGCAGCAGACTGACACCTTTCTGCTAGACTGAGAACCTCTTCAGTAATACCCATGTGATGAAGCATTGCTTCTTTGTTTCATTTGAATGGAGATAGGTGAGGTGCAAATGCTGTAGGACCATGCTCTGGCCAAATGGTCTGTTTACCTTCCTCTTGTCTTATGTTACTTCTCAGCTCACTTTTTCCAAAAAAGAACCCAAAGAAGCAGACCAAAAAACCCAAAACACACACACAAACCAAACAAAACCAAACAGACTGCTCCCCCTCAAAAATCCCCAATTGCAACCAACCAAAAAAATCCAACCTTTTGGAGAAAATGGGCAACTGAATAAGAGAACCAGTATGATTTCCAACAGAAGCCACCTTATTGTTTACATTAGACCCCAGTTACAGATTCTAGCACTACTGTCCACATGTACAGGTGTCTCTCGATTGGCCAAGCCACTTGTCCACGAGGCAGGCACACATCCTTCAGGACACCTAAATGGTCAAGCGTCCATCATCATGTTCTGTGTCCTCTATCTAGGTTTTGCGTTTTTTGTAGACAGTTTCTCAGGCTCTTCGTTCTTATTTTTAGTCCTCTTGTTGTCTCAGTAGCCTTGATGAATTCCTGAGAACTTTGAAAACAAGACTGCAGGTGGGTTGTTGTCTACAAACAGTTTGGCTGGTACACAGAATGGCCGAAGTTATTCAGATACATCACTACACCAACCCACTCCAAGAAGAAAGGTGCTTTACCTAACATTTTGAACATTCCCTCTGCAAACTTTGTGTGCTGTAAAAGGGCCATGGTCTATGCCTGACCTCTGTGAGGATTGGGGAAGAATACTTGGGCAGGGAACTGGGTGGTTGCTGTGAATAGTTATTTATTTAATCTTTCAGTGGATCAAATATGCCCCCTTAGAGCACCTAGAACTTCAGAGATGCTTTTAGTGATCTTAACAGTCTTGAGGAGGAATTGCTGCTTTTTTTTCATGATTGAACGATGGACTCAGAGACAAGTCCTTTCCTTTTAGCAAATCTTCTTCAAAATGAACTTGAAATTATCGCCAAAAAAGTTGAATTTATAACATGGTTTGCTTTTGTGTATTTGCAAGCTCCACAGAAAAAACATTTCATGTGCTTGCAGCTTCTCATTCTTTCAATGAGTTGTGTTTTGGGAACATGAGTTTGTGTGTGGGGAGGAAAAAATTCTGAAAGGGAAATCAGAATGTCTTTTTCTCAGAGCATAGAATTCCTTATTTCTGTACATATATATGCTAGTGGTTGAAGATGGCTGATGTGGCTGCGCTTAGCCAGGTTTTCAATGTGATTGAGAAATCTGTAAATGGAACCATATTAGACAGGATTATTATTTATGGTTAATAGAAGTTGCAAACGTATATCCTGTAAGATAATATCCAGAATGCAGCAGCAGAAATAGTACCTATTATTCATATAGTTACCAACCATGGGATGGTTTTTGTTTTTTTTTTGTTTCTTGGGTTTTTTTTTAAAGAGTAATTTGTAATAATTGTCTATTTGTGAGGTGAAGACATAGAACATGGAGACTAATGCGTGACCATATTTGGTCATATTATAATTCACTCCATATGTTCGGAAGTTGACTTCAACAAATACAATTGTAAATGCAAATGTAAACATCTGTTCTTGGGTATGGTTGAAGCACTGGCATGAATGATGTATTTGCAGAGAGGGGGGATTTGGTGAACTGCAGCCATCACCCTTTTTTCCTCAGCACCACCAAATATATTCTTTGTTCCCCGTCCCATGGCAAGAGGGTAGCTGCACTCTCTTCGCCCTCTATGGCTGTGTCTTGATTTAACCAGCTCTCTGGTTAAATCAAGTTAGTAATTTTTTAAGTGAGATAATTTTGCAATTTTGAAAATGTTTCTTTAGCTAACTAAAAATATGAATGGATGCAGCCATTTGAAAATGTTGTCTTCTAAGTGACAGGTTTGCTACTTTTTGCTAGAAAAAAGAATCCTTCAAAATCTTTATCTCATTTTCTGCCTCACTTGTGTCATTTTGTTTAGTCACATCATCTTTGTAAGAGTACACACAACAGGGAATTATATGTGCTTATTTTAAAAAAAGATGATATACCACACTCAACAGTAAATTTAGTGAAGTGTTCAGTTCTTTCCATCTTACCTTAGAAAATACCATATCTTTGAAATGGCATTCATTTTGGACAGATGACCTGGCAAAACAAGCTATTTAAGCTGGATACCAGCAAGCAGAAATAAAAAATAACTTCCTAGATTACAAGCTTGTATTAATAACAGTCTAGGCCTCATGTTTTCTATGGCCATGTTGCCATAAGTAGAAAAAACCAAAAAACCTAGCCAAGCAACCAACCAACCAAAAAAAAGCCCCAACAAAACCAAAAAACCCAAACCAAAAAAAGCCCCCCCAAAAAAGGAAAGAAAAGAAGCTGTGGGCAAGCTTTAAGTAATTCCGTGTTGCATTTGCCAAATCATCTCCACATGGGTAATGCATATGCTGAATTGCTCTTCATTTTTTAAATCTATTTTTAAAACTTTCTTTATGTGATGCTCTTTTAGCAATATTTGATTCCATAAAATGCCCCAGAGACTTAGCTGGTGGAGGAAAAAATCTATATCATTGCAGATTGTACTGTGCTGCTTGCTGTATTAAGCCTAGAACAAAATTGACTCAGTATTTTAAAAGCAGTCTTTTTCAGCCTAGTGAGCAATTGAAGACAGACAAATTGACATTTGGGCTTGAAGTGGAGGGAAGATCAGAGTTAGCTATGATCAGAGGAGGATTGTGAGTCAGAAAGCCATGCTGTTGTGTGGCTGACTGAGACCTCATTTGGTCGAGAAGGTTTTCAAACACAATAGCAACATACTTCTAAAGTTTCTACTTAGGACCTTTCTGTGGAGAATGAAATTATGAGGGAGATCTCTGACAGATCAGATTGGAAGAACAATACTTAAACACCACAGATTTTTAAATGGAACCTTTCTGTGCTAACAGTCTTCATGTTAACCTTTTCATTATGTGAGTGAAAGGGCCATGCCTCCCTACTTACTGTGCAGGGTTTTTCTGTTGTTTCCCTTGCCCCCTTCATCCCCTTCCCCTGCTATTTTTGGCAGTGTTTTTTCATTCCCTGTTCAGTGAGTGGTAACACAAAAGGAATCCATGAAAAGCCAGTGCTTCTGTAACTGCAGATACATATGTTACCAGTCCAAAAAATCATGCTAGGCACCTGAACATCAAAAAGCTAGACACTCTCCTTTTTTCTTTTTTCTTTTCTTTTTTTTCCCCCTAAAGGATAAAGCAGAATGTTTCTAGAATTACCCGGCAGAATTTTAGATGCTTCTTCCACCTAAAAACATTAAAATAAAATGGTACATTTCCCTCAAAGCAAGTGTTGGTCTAAACCATTAGCAACATGGGAATAATATATAAATTCTCAATCTCTCTATCCACAACCAGCAGGAGTTTGTGACACCATGCACAGAGAGAAAAACAACAACAACAACAACAAAAAACACCAGTCAGAGCTTGGTGTTTTGCAGAAGTAAGGACTTGTGCTTGACTTACGGGTTGAAGAAGAAGCACTCCAGGAAGGCTGTGCTTCTCTGCAGCCCTGAGGGAAGTGAGTGTGGTACCTTTAAAAGCACTTGCTCAGCTTTCAGAAGCAGTCCAAGGAGGGCAATCCACGTCTCTCTTCAGCCTAATTTCGACTTTCTCTTGTTTACTTTTCACATGCAGGTGTTGCTTACCCTGGACTGCATTTGAGAGACATTTTTAAGGCTCACATAACCTCTGAAACTTATTTAGTTTGGAAACCATTCTACATGCATCTGCCTAAAGCTATGTTTGTTGTTTTAGAGGGAAATAGGCTTGCAGAAAGGAAAAAATCCAACCCCTGCTATCTGTAAAGTCTGACAAAAGTGTTTTCTGTTCTGTTTACCTTACTAGTATTTCCTGTTCTCAGATGGATGGTGCCTTAAGGCTTAAAACATGAGGTAAATTCAAGTTATGAGTTATTTTGAGTTCCTAAAGGGAAAGAGCCACTTGGGATTCGATGTTGAGAGGCAGATGAACAGCATTTCTGCAAATCAATACCTCCAAATGAAAGTTACTATGGAGAGCCTGACATCTTGTAGTTTCTAAATTGATGAACTGAAATTTTGGAGCATGAGTTAAGCCTTTATGTGACTGCAACAATGATTACTTACTACACACATGCCTATCAAGCTTCCTCTACACGACGACATGAAAACATCCTTTACAAATTTCTATTTTTAGTATTAAAAGTATTTCCAGTGCTGCTACAAATCCCGGTCGGTAGGAGTTTGTTGTTTGTTTTCTTTCCACAGATTGCTAAGTTGTCTCCTGAAGGCAGGCGAGGAGAATTGCAACGCAGGCCGTGGCATGTCCCCAGCGGGCTCATTTGTCAGTGTGTGCTGAGCATGCCTGGGCACGCTACAAAGGAGCAGCAGGGCATGATAGCACGGCTGGTTTGGCTCTTTGAAGCCCAGAGTGATACAAACCTTGATGAATGGTTGGGGCAGCTCCTGGAGGGGCAAGCCTTGAGACAGACCGCAAACAAAGGCGCGTCTCTTCTGACACGCTGGCTTGAAACCACCTCGCTCAGCTTTCAGCAGCAGTCTTGCCAGGACAGGGTTCAGCTCAGGTTTAATTTAAAATTAGGTCTCAGGTAGGCTGAACTTGTGTATAAGTGAAACAATGCTGGCTGAATGCATTCCAGCAGCAGGGCACTGAACTCTAATGTTAAGACTGAAACAGTTAATTCAGTTAAGGCTGAGTTATACGTGATAGAAAGGAAATAGAAAGGAAATCTTGCTGTTGCTGGTCTTATCAGAGGCTGCAACGATAGGACTTTCACTTTTACTCCTGGAGACCTCACTTCGCCAGGGTTGCCTCCTCCTTCCCCACAGCAATCTCATCTCTGCTTGCTTAAAAACAAGCAGGTCCTGCCCGTGCAGGCCCAGCCATGGGATTTCCTGGGTACCAGGAGTACGGAACCCTGCGAGAATGGCCTTTGGGTAAGGATATTTACAGAGTTTCAGATGTTGCAGGCCTGTGAGGGCCCACTCCTCTGTTCCCTTTCTTTTGGCAGATCACTTCTCTTTGTGGGGCAGAGAGCAGTTTAGTTCTGTGTGTAGTCCTTGTGCTGTTTGAGCTTGTGGACGTGAGCAGTTCTTGTGCCCGACCAGAACCTGGAGTCATTTCTAGGAAGCATGATCAGCTGCCTCTGAGGGGGTGGGAGCCAGCAAAAGAGGAATCAGGGGCTCCACCTCTTCCCTCCTCCCTGTGCAGGAAGTTACAGGGGAGGCTCTCACCCTGGTGGGGACATTGGCCTCCAGGACAAACAGAGGAGGGATGACCTCAGTCAGCTCTGCTCCTTTGCAATGAAATGCCGTAAACAAGGGGTGCCTGCTTGTGATAGTTCTTTGTTAATCTAAACACAGCTCATATAAAAGATGTGCAAGGCCCTAGAGAAACTGTTCAGCAAAACAACAGAGCCGAAAGCCTCATTACCAAGCACTTAACTAACATGCTTCTGATTTCTTTGAAAAGAAGCTCAGAAAACATGTGGTGAAATCCTGAAGCCTTTTTCCTGAACTCCTGAATGGTCATTAAAATCACTGTTGCCCTGTTTAAGGAATTTGAAGTGTGTTTCTCCAGGCTAAAATGTGTTCAGAGTATCCCGATCTCACCCTGCTGGAATAAGACCCCAGTCCCAGAGACTGAGAGCCCTGGATGAGTATTTGTCTCCATAGTGTCAGCTCAAGCACTGTTTTCTTTATTTCTGCTCTTTTTCTTGCCCTTACATTTCCTCAGCCTGTGCCAGTAACACAGTCAAAGGTGACATAATAAGCTGCTTTGGAGAATTGTTCTGGGACTTGGAACGACCCAGCAAAAAGGTTCTGTGCACTCATTTTCTTAAAGGCTGCCACCACTGTAGTGTGGATGGTAAATGGGAAGAGGCAGAGGTTACCTAATGTGGTACCAGAACTGAAAGAAAAGCTTAACAGTTTTTCTTTGGTGCTCGTTCTCCTTGTTACACTTAGGGCTCACTTCCCAGGGTACAAATTACATCAGTTTAAAAGCAGTGTTACAGAAGTATTCCATACTGAAGGTGGCCAGTCTTTTCAGTATGAATGTTCAAATAGGGAGTAAATGAGTCTCTCTCAATAATACTACTGGAAAATACTACGTGATTTTTAAAAGGATTTTCTCCTTTTCAATTTACTATTTACATTTTAAAGCAGACTTGTACATTTGCTGTTTAACTCCCATTGACTTCCTAGGCTGCTACTCTAGCAATGACATCTTGTCAAATCTGTGATAAAAACATGACTATCAGGGTAAAACCTTACCTACTTCAGCAAAAAAACAAGAGGTCTAACTGCCAAATAATTTGTCTTGTTTGATCTTTTCACTATTTTAGCTCTATTTCCTTTTGTCGGTTCTCCAGCCCCAGCTGGTAACTCAGGGAAATGCTGCTGCATGTTACCTGTGAAAAACTGAAGAGCTGCTACAAACACAAACTGTTTTGGTCCTGCTGCTATATGTAGTCCTATTTATTGTTTCACTTCTGCCTGAAGTTTTTTTGTGGATGGAGGGTTTATTTGTAAATTCTTTTGGAGTTTCTCAGCTTGGTGAGTTCTGTAAGGGGTGGGGTGTTCAGTCTGTGATTGCCAAAGATACTTGGACATGTCCTTCAAATGTTTATTGTCTTAAGCTTCTTGCAGCTGCTTTTATGTTTTTTTTCTATCCCTACTTTTACTGCTCAGTTTTTCCTGATTCATGATAAAATCCAAATTTAATAATCATGGAGACTCTGCAGAATTATTTACTTACCAAAGTAAAGTCCGTTCTTAAATTGTTGCTGTATAGAACTTTCTGGGATGAGCTGGCACTTTGTGTAATTCTGAATGAGCCCTTCTGAGCTGACCTCTATTGCTTCCTCTTATTGATAAAATCAGAGGCAACAGTTAGCAGGCACTAAGCCGGTGCAAACTGAAGACATGCTTTTACTGTTTTATTTTCCCTTCTATCACAGTTCTTAAGTTTTCAAACCACCACTGAGTGTCCTTTTTATGACCTGAAGCAGAAAATAGACAAAGATCCAGTGAAAAATATCTGCAGACGTGACACAATAGACATTGAAAGAGCACGTGTAGCACAGGGTAAAAAATATTAGCAACACATACATTCATGTTGACCTTTTCCTTTAATACCAGGGTGCTTGAAAACTGAGAAAGCATACTGGGAAATAAATTAGTTCTTGTTAACCTCACCCTCATCATCAAAAAAGCACTTCTAGCTCACTGTCCCACTGTCATTGTCTTGACATGGAAAAGCATTATTCACATGAGTAGGACTGCATTTTGGAGATTTTAAAAGGCCTGGTACAGGCAAACTGAACCCTTCTCTCCAAGACCCAAAGTCTTCTGGAAAACTCATGTTTCCAAATAGCAGACCAAATAAGCTAAAGTGGAATGGCAATCTATTTGTGTGGTTTGGATCCTCCCTTTGGAATGCTCTAGTGAAATAATGCCCTATGAAAATCTACCAAAAAAACATTAAGACTGCTTTTTTTAACTATGTATATTTCTTTCAGGTAAACTTTTCCTTTCTGCTCAGCAGCCAAGAAACTCTGCACTGCATAGGGTAGCTGAGGGTTACATGAGTAAAGTGGATCTAAGTGTTGTGAATTTTAGCATGACTGTACCTCAATTTTCATTGCCCAGAGGAATGCAGATTCTGAAGTGTTGTTCCTAACTTTTCTGTGATACAAGTGAGGCAATTCCACTGGAATCTACTGAACACAGCTTCTTAAAGAAAGCCTTAATAAAAGCTGATGAGTTTTTTTGAAATATCTCTCAAGCTCCCCTTGGGAGACACAAAGATAATCTCCATTTCTCTTCAATTTCTTTACTTTGGACCTTCTGAAAGTAGGTACTCAAGTTTTGAATTTTAAAAAAAGTAAAAAACTAGATGTTGAGATGGGATAAGACTGGAAACCTGGAATTCTTGAAGAGTCTCAAGTTCAAGAAAAAAATTTAGGTCACATCAGTATGTTATCCTAGAGTGAGGATGAGGCATTCCTGAGCTGTCTTTGGAGCTAGGTGCAGCATAATCATATTCGATAATGGTCCTTTGAATTAAGTTCTGCTGAAGGACAGGACATGTTTGATGCAGAACCGTGTGGGCATGGCTGACCTGTATTTAGCTGAAAAAACACTGTCCCCATGCAGTGCTGTAGCTGCATGTCTCTGTTGGCTCTCCGTTGTACAACTGGTAGGATCTTTCAGTTTGTGTTTGAAAACAGAAAGATAAGTCTTAACAAGATTAAACAGACACTTTTAAAAATCAGTTTCTGAAAATCATTGTAGTAGCTCTGTTTGTTAGTAATCCATTTTTCATCCCAAGAATGCCCATGCTGAAGAAAACACCTTTCGGAAAAAAAAAAATAAAAAAGGAAAAAAAGAAAGAGAATTATAAACCTCATGTAGGATTAAGACAGAAAAACAATTCAATTAAATCACCTGCCAATTATCTTACCAATCTGATGCTCAGGTTGAATTCACCCTGAGGGCATATGTATTATTTTAACATACAGGGTGTTCTGCATTAAGTGATCACACTATTTCTAAGTAACTACCCATAAAAAAGGGACAAGTGATCCAAAACCAAGTGTCTAGTAATACAGAAACTACAGAGAAACATCTTTTAAAAGGTCAAACAGAGGTGATGAGGAAATACCTCATTTGGGATGTTGTGGTAAGTGTGCATTTAATGACAGTCATTGTGGAAAATTCTCAGCTGATGCCTCTAAATCCAGCCATACTGACATCAGGCCTCTTGAAACCTTGCTGTTGCTATAGAGTGTTCAGAAAACAAAAAAAAAAATGCATTGATATATTTGCTCACTAAATTGCTATTTACTACCCTCAAATCCACAGGTCTTCGCTTTGGGGGCAGAGTGTGGGTGTGTTGTTTTCTGCAGAAGACAGTGAAGCTGCATTGTTCAGAACTGTCAAGGGGCAGAGAATACTCTGCCACATAGATGGGTGAGAGTCTTTGGTTCCCTCCCCCCACGCATTGGGCCCTAATTCAGCTCCATCGGTCAGCAGATGCATTTCGTTCTAGGTGTCAGTTCTGGTCTCTGCGTATTGGCTCAGAATTGTTTTATAAAGACTTTTTCTTCCATGTGAAAATTGTGTGGGTGTCTGAGACAGCTTGATCTTGAATTCAGTGAGAATCTTAGTCCTCACTGTTTCTTTGTAGGCTACAGTAGGTTAGGGTTTTAAAGGCCTGGATAAAAGCTTTAATTATCTTATCAATCCATCATCAATGATCTTGTTTAGCAGGATGTTCAATACCCTGCATTTTTTTCTAGCATGAAAGATTTTTCTTAACCCAAGACTGCATTTTGATGCAAATATCTATTGATAGGGGACTGTTTTTTTTCCAAGAAACCCTCTATGCCTGCAACAGCTTGTATGTAAAGATAATATTTTCTTGTTGCACTGAAACAAAGTGGTAAGGGTGCAAATGCGTTTTGGTTGTGAAGAACACCTCAAGCTCATCTTTGGTCTGTTTTACACACAAGCTTGGTCAAGGCAGGTACTGAAGAAATACTCCTCAGCCTAGAGAAAAAACATACTCTCTGCTTAAAGAAAGAATGATCCATGTATGATTTTATGCTAGTGCTTACCATGGAAATTGCCATATCTATGGACAACATCATTCTTTCCATTACTGGTGTATTCCCTTCTCATTCCAGGCTTTGCAAATAACTCAAGGCTTTCAAAATAGCAAAGTCCTACATCTAACTTTTCCCTCTATTTGGAAAACATGTTTCTCCCACTTTAAAACCAATTTACTTTAGCAAAGCCTAAGGTCCTGGCACAATCCTGAAAAACAACCTTTTCCTTCTTTTTTTTTTTTTTTTCCCTCCATTGGCTGGAGGTTGTGATTTTCTAAACCTTTGGCATTCAGTGCTTTACCAATCTACCTGAGGCTCACTGTTGTTCTGTGCCAAAAGCCCACAATATCCTTATTTATAGCCTGGCAACTTAGCACATGGTGCATGTTACCTTCTACAGCCTTGCCTGGGAAATGAGGATTTGTGCATTTTTGGAAGACACCAAGTTTTCTGTAGCTTCATATAGTTCTGTATATCTTCACACACAAATACATCTGTTCTGATAGTCATGCTGTGGCCCTACTGAGACAGCACATCCTTGATCAAATTCACTTATTGAGCTTGGGATAAGAGACTTAGTGGAGGAGTTACATGATCCTCTACCAATTCATCTGTATTTGCAGGAGGAAGTTTGCTTTTATGAAATTAAATGGTAGCCATAAAATGGGAGCTTTACTTTTTAGGCTAACTGATGGTCTTCACAATTTTTTTTCTTTTTGTTGTGGAAGTGTTTGTTCTTGAGAGGAAAAGTATTACTGCTGTGAAACTATTTAAGGTATGAACTCTTGTGTTCTTTATGTGATGAACACACCACATGTTGCAAATGCAGCTTTCCAGTATCTCTGTTGATAATTCTCTGTTAAAGAACAGAGCCCAGAATTCTGTGTTTTGAGAAGTTTTCTGTTCTCTTTCATTTTTCCTTGTAAAATCAAAAATGCTTTGCAGTTTCTTCCTGCTTTGGAGCCAATTCTTTTCAGGCTTTCTGCTATCTCAGCAAACCTTTCACTTGCTTTTTCAAGTGGACAGTTTAGACATGCAACAAGTTACAGATTTCAGTCCTCTGCACACAGCAAAGCTGCTCCCTGTTTCTCATTGCTGATACCATGACATGCTCAACTTATCCACTCTCATAGTCCTCGCTTAAGCTCTTAAAATCGTCAACTGTTTCCAGATTTTTAACTTTTTTTTTTTTTTTTATCATGGTTCCAGCTGTAAAACAGGTCATTCAGAGTTAGAATAAGATTAAGTTTTTCAGATCTTATTCCCAAAATATGTCACTTAGTATCAACTGAAACCATTTTGAGCACTTCCAAAAGCTTAAACTATGCAGAATAATCAAATATATAATTTGAAAAGTCTTTTCTTTTCTTTTTTAAAAAAAATATTTCCAACAACATAACTACCTTTAAGTAAATGTTGAATCTAGACATAAACTTGAATTAGTGGTGAGCACTGCCTTTATAATTTCCCATTGTCAAGGAAAAATATACTTTGGATGTTTTAAAAAGACCAAAACACAAAACCCAAAGAAAGCTGTGAACCATCTAATTCTGGTGCTGGGGACTGTACACTTGTGTGCCATTTCCCTGCAGTTCTGGGATCAGTCCTTATTCTGCTCTCTCAGTCAAGAGTTGGACATCTTTGTCATATGAGAATCTATACAAGGGTAAATATAATGCAGTATTATATGCAAGATGTGGGTATATGGGTAGCAGCTATATGGGAATATCTGTGCAGCTGCACCTCATTTCCAGATTGCTGTCTTGCTGTCTATATTAACTGCACACAAATCCACCAGCCCTCCAGACCTGGCCTGCCTCTCAGGAGGAAGGGAGGCATATGCATAAATATGACATGATTTCTAGGTGTTATATAATCTTGGGATTTGAGAGCTGAAAATCTGTGCCAGTATAGGATCTTTCCTTGAAGAGGGAAAGGAGTGTTTTCATGGATAGGTACATACTTTCACAGTTACACTTGAAATTAACCACCTTGTAGAAATAGATATGAATATCAGTGGAAGGGCAGAACTCCTTTGAAATTAGCTCTGGGAGAATCCTGAATAGTCTTCCAAGAGCTGCTTAAAGTGTATTCATTTATCCTAATGATAATTTATTGGATGGATTTAATATTTCTTAGTGCAATGGGAGGTTGGGGTGTATAAAGCTGAAATAGATCATGCCGCTTTTCTAGCCAAAGAAAGGGGAAGAGGTCAAATGTAAACCTCATCCTCCTCTTAGAGGCTGGAAAACAGTAACTGTGAAAGAAGTATCTGGTTCATTATCATCCTTTTCATAGGAATGTAATAGTAGAGTGCTACTTCTGGAAGTAGCCTACCTTTTTGGGATGGGAGGGTAAGTGGTACTTGCAGTAAGGGATGCTTCAGTAATGCAAGTATGCAAAACAATACTGGCAGCAACCTGAACGTCCATTCTTACTAAATGTACTAACACAACATCGCTCTACCAAGAAATGCGAATACTTTAACTTCTTCCAGGAAGTAGCAAAAAAGATGGATTTGAGCAGAAGCCAGGAGATGTGTAAATAATAACTATGATTACATTGACCTTCCTGCATAATTAAGGCCAAATGAAAAACATGTTTTAGCAATCTGTTCTGAGGATTTAACCCCTGAATGTGTAGGCTTGCAGGTCTGTTAGCTCAGGCGTCTATGATGGGTGAGTGTCCCGAAACCCAACATATTAAAAAAGGTGAAAAGTTTGGCAGCGTGGTCGTTTCTAGCTCCGTCCCCTTATGCTTTGTCTCCTTCCCTCAGGACAGCCTGGCACAGTGGCTCTGAATGCCTGACAGTGTGTTCTGCAGGAATACAGCTGATTGCTTAGACATGAGTAGCCTCATTTTTGAGGCTGAGCAGGGAACACTTCTGAGTCCACGTGCATTAAACTGCTGCACGTATTTCTGCAAGATGGGAAGCTGAAATGAGCATTTGCAAAAATTACCATTCTGCTTCTTTGTATATAAATAGTTGCTTTAAATCTCAATTCCTAATTTCATTCCAAAAAAAAAAAAAACCAAAACCCTAACTACCCCATTTCTGCTCAGGCAGGATTGCCCAGCATTCAGCACTGCTGAGTAGCTTAATGATAACCATAAAACTATACCTCATTACCCTATCTGGTTTCCAGCTACTAGGGATTCTCAGAGTAAAATTATTCCCCAAAAAAGGAGTGAGAAACAAGTAGCAACTGGCATGCAACATGCCAATATGAGATGCTTCAAACCTTTAAACTGGGCATGGTGGATATTGACCTCAACTCTCTCATTAGAGCTGGAATATATTTATTTCCTCCCTTTTATGCTAGTCTACTAAACACAGTAGGGTTTCTTTGGGGGTAAGGCTGAATTCCAAGTTGTCCTGGCAAGTTCAGAAGCCATCAGGCTCTCACTGAGCTCTTGTAGTTTACCTGTGCCTGTGGCCACATGGACTGTGACTGTCTGATCTGCTAAACAGGGACTGTAATGGTGAGCCATGTGCGTTGACAAGGCTGAACATTTAATGTCTATATGTGTTGAATTCAAAAGTAGGCTGTCACACCTCATAAAGGCAGTGATCAAATCATGTATACAGAGATCTTTAAGCATAAACCAAGGGTGTACGTATGACACTGGATGGGAGCTACTGATTAATTGGTATTAAATTTAATAAACCAAATCCACTTCTTATACAGATGAAAATCTAGGAAAACAACTTTGAAGTCCAGTGCCTATTATTTGACATTATAATATGCTAGGGCACATAACTGTAAGGAAACAACCATTACCATTGTCCAGCTTTCAAACTGATCCAAAGATACAAAAGAATTGATTCACTATCTTCTTTTCAAAATCAGAAAATATAATAGATTATCACAGGTTCTCCCCTCAAGATAAAGAATGTCATCCTTAGTCTTTATGGAATAATACTGAGCTTGGAGAAAGGCTTACAGCTTCAATAGGTCTTTACAGCATCCCAGGAGTGTACAATATTCATGCTTTAAAGAGCTTGTCACAGTTCTCCTTTCACTTATGTAAACAGAAAAAAAAAAAAAATTTAAACTATTCAAACTCTGTTGTGTGCAGATCCCAGTAGAGGATTATTTTTACTGCTTCTTTAACTTTTTCCCCTACATAAAAGCTGTCTACATGTCGGTGACAGGAAACGTTCCCTATCTCTGTGAAGATATGAGAATTTTAGAGATAGCAGTAACTATGAAGTTTTACTTACTTTGGCATTTCAGACTGTGTGTACCTCTGATTTAGCTGAAAATGAAGAAGTCTGAGGCAGACTTAAGTTTCCTCCATTAAAGAGTCCCCATTCTGGTTTTCACATGGAGATAGATATAAGCTTCTGGATCAAAGCCCAGCTACTTTTGAGCCCCATGACCTGTGTATTGCAGCTGACCAACCTCTGAAGTGCCAATACTTCTCCCTTAATCCCAGCCATATCCACACAGCCAAAGCCTGCCCTGTAAATTGAAGACACTCATTCCCCATTCATCATTAGTACAAGAGGTTGGAAACACCTGTTTGCCATGAAAAACTGCAGTTAATACATTGCACCCCATTTTTACATCTGTCTGCTTTTAATTTCATGAGGAAGGGCATATTACCTGTGCAGTAATGTCTGCAGAAGGTGCCAGTGCCACCCTTTTCCCTCAGGTGTTCCCCAACACACCCGGGTGGGCAGCAATCCCTTCTGCAAAGCAACGTGCGTTCACTGAACGTGTTTGACCCCAGCAGAGAGCCAGGAGCTCAAAGAGAGAACTTGGGGTGACTAAAACAGTGTCCTCTTTCCAAAGTGCTCTCTAAGCAAAACAAAACAAAGCAAAACAAAACAATAAAAGAAGTGTGTTTTTCTTTCACCCCAAGAATTCTGCCTGGGTAAGCCTGGTCCCATGCACAGCTGAAGTCATCCCCTGCCACTGGTGGGACTCCATGTGCCAAAACCCCCTTGCACCCTGCCAGGTGCCTCCAGGTGCTCTCAGACACACACAGGCAGCCCAGTTGTGGGCAGATTTTGGGCTACCAGGCAGCCAGAGTGCCTCTGAGCACACTGAGCTCAGCCCTGCTCCTGCTCTCTCCCTTAGCTGCAGCAATGCCATAACCTGAGCGCAGGGACAGGGAGGTTAGTTTTGAAAGCATGCAACAGAGTTTTTGACCTTTGCAGGAGGGTTTCAAGGTGGTTTGACCACACTGCTAACTTCTGGTTCAGTTTAGCAGAGCAGCTCAGAGAAGCAAACCATAAATGGTTGAAAGCAACCAACCTGCCTTTTTATAACTTTTGTGTTCTCTCAATTTCCTCTACTGCTATACCTACAGGAGAAAAAACAACCCCAAGTGTTGCCACCAGCCCCGTGAGCTCACAGCATTCTCACGATAGGACCCAAGTGTTCCCAAGGCTGTTCCAGGAGTATCACCATGTCCTGCATCAGAGAACTTTCTGCCATTGCCCAAACTGCTGCTGGTGTGTCACCACACACCTGCACAGCAGCCCCAGGAACTGCTCTGTGCTGTAGGCCAGTTTTGATGTGAGATAATCAGGTTCAGCAGGTGAGCAGCACTACGGAATGGATACTGCAGTGAAGAAAACATACAGAAACATAGTCACTATATTCTTTTCCAAAGTGGTTCAGTTAACAAAATCCTCTTGTCTGGTCAGAGCTATAAGAATGAATGGCTGTTCCTATACTGTGTAATGACCAGGCCTTGAGCTAACAAACATTGACTCTATGGAATACAATTTTGTTTAATTCAGTTTTGCTAAGGGAACATCTAGTGGCCTGGTGGATTTGTAAAACCCAGTTCTTTTAGTCTGAGGTAATACTGTTTCTTTGCAATGCATAAGTGGAAAGCCCCATAGCAAGAGAGACCAAAATTATGAGCATGAAAAAATGCTCAAGAGAATCACAAATTAATGTATATACAAACAAAAGGGTAATGATCATTCAACCACAAGAGCTTGGGTTTCAGGGTAAAAATATCCATGTCAGTGCTGGAGAAAGGACAGAAACCCAAGCAGCTAAGTTGGAGAGAGGAAGAAGAAATTAATTTAGCCAAACCTAGTTATGTGGGAAGGTAAGGCTCTTCCCTCAGATGTTCATCCTCCTGAAAGAAAACAATCCTGAAACTTCCAGAGCTTTAAATTTCTTCCACCCAGACAGAAAGCAGTAAGTGTTTTACTGCTGAGGACAAATCACATTTGCAGGCAAGGGTGGAGAGACTGAAGGAAAACACTGCATTGTTTCATTCTCCTCATTTAATGGTCTAGAGGGACCTTGGAGTTTTTTGTTATTCCCACCACAGCAATAGTAAAACCAGTGTTATGGGTGAGATTTTAGTCATCCATATACGTGCGTGCGTGTGTGTACACATATGCCGCTCTCCCAACACAATCAAATTGAAAATGGTTATTTCAGCCAGGACTGCATTGTTATAATAACCCTTTGAGATGGACAAGTTTACAGTTTAACTTCCTATAAGCCCAGTAAAAGATCTGAGAAAGTACCAAACAGACAAAAGAAAATTGAAATGGAATAAACCTGTTGATCTGGCTCTTTTCAGCAGCACCCAGGACTGATGAGGAAATCACTTACTGACTGACAGCTTAACAGATCTGAACCTCCAACAGTGTCAGCACTGGCATTTTCTCCAGGTGTATAGTAGAAATTATAGCAGTGGAACTGGAACTCAGGGGATCCAATATTACTTGCAAATGTAAGAAACTGTACTTACACATGTGGTGCAGCTAATAAGTCTGTGCCATTAGGATTGATATTTGTGCCTGCATTTACTGATTTGAATGAAAAATGTGGTTTTAATGTTTGTGAAATTACAATTTCTGTTCTCCATTGAAGACGTAATTGAAAGAAAACAACAGATATAAGTCCATACTCTGCATCAGTATACCTGTGTTCTGTTTCCAACAGGCTGTGCTCAACACCAGTTACCTTGAGGTGCTTCAGCTTATTTCATAAAGGGGCTGCTCCTCTGTGTAGGTTTGCATATGAGCAATGAACCCGCTGGTGGCCCAGGAACAGGATGACCCACCCATCGGATTCCCAAACAGAAATCACAGCTGGAAGTAAAGCCTTACATCCCCCCATCCCAGAGAGCTGCCCATCTGTCTTGAGTGAGGGAGTGAGAAGGAGCATGTGTTTCTCAGAGAAACATATTTCCCCTGAGAGTTAGGCTGAGCACATCCTACATATTTCACATAAGGTACTGAAGAGCCCTCATGTAGATAAGAGCTCTGAGTGACTTGCTGGAGGGTTAGGATTTTACTAGCCTGAGTGTAGGAAGGCACCACACCCCATTCCAACCTCCCTGGTTGTCCCCAGTCATCCAGACATTCACTTTTTAATATGCCTAAAGCAGCATGCTAAACTGGAGTCAGGGGTGTATCTTCAGAGGGTAAAGTATCAAGACTAAAAGCCAAAAGAAGAGAAAGGGAAATCTTCTAAATCTCCCAATGTGAAGAACCTCTTTCAGGCCCACCAACAGCAGCCTTCACAAAAACACAAACCCAGAAGTAAACAATGGCCACGATTATGTTTCATGCTTGAAAAAGCAATTAGATAAGTGATACTTCTAAGAAAGTAAACTTCTTCTATAAATGCTTGCTACAGACCTAAACACTTTCTGAAATACAGCGGCTTGCAGCTGGAGAAAGAGAATGCCACAACATTTATGTATAATCATTTAGGAATTATGTTAAACAGTTTGAAGAGGAGAAAATGCAGTTTTCCTGAAGAAAATTTTCTAAAACCTCACTCACAGATTTTGGAAACAAGACCTAGTGTACCAGATGTCTCCGACAAGACTTAGAAATTTCAAAAGTTTCTTACTATTACTGCAACTTGTTCAGCTTCATGGGGTTTAGCAAAAGTCAATACTTTTGCTCAGACAACTTTCATATAGTCTTTTTTATCTCATTTATAAGCTTGATCACAAATCCACTGAAATGAAAATCCCAAACCTCTCCTCATTTTCCAGTGGGACTGAGCTAGATGGAACATTTTATGCAACTGGAATAAATAGCCAAGAAAGAAACAAAAGATGATTAGGATTTCTTAGGAACAAACTGCAAGACACCATATAGGATTGATTCTTCACCACTGAGGAGTTAGCATAGTTTAGAAATCCAGGGTGCATTTTTTTTAACCTGCTGTGACATTAACTACTCCAAGTTCTTGTATCACTCTTATGTTATTACCCAGCCCAGTCCTTGGAGTGATGCTATCTCTTTTAGCTTTGTTTCCCTTGCAAGGGACAGAGGAAGGAGGACAGAGATAGCAACAGAGAGTAAATAACATTAAATGATAATATTAGTAAATATATTTCTTTCCTGTCAATCTCAATACAAACTGGAGCAAGGTGATAAGAAGAACTACTACTCCTGAGTCCTACCAGGGCCCTTGCTCCCAGTTGTGGCAGACAGACGGAAAGTGCAGATGCCTGCTTGGGAACAGCAGAGATGGGACAATTGACAGTTGCTTTTTCTTATGATGCACTTAATTGAAAACAGAGGTTTTCTTTTGCAAAGCACATTGACCTACATTTCTCTTTTGACATAGGAGCTTCCTGCTCAGCCTTGAGGTTTGTCACACTTCACTTTTCCCAGCTTGGTAACTGCAGCCAAAGACCCTAGTCAGCAGAGGTTTAAGGCAGACTGATATCAGATCCTGCAGATCCTGTTAGTGAATCCTGTAAGCCTTCCTTTGACCAAGCCCGCTTGCTGATGGAATGAGCACACCATGTTCGCTCTCTGTAGGAACTGACACACTGCTTTCTGCATAAAAACAGGGGCAGACAGACATTTGGACAGATAATCTGTCAATATGACTTTAAGATGGTTTAAGTTTAGTCTTTAGATTGCTCAGTCACAACTGCCTTTTGGGTGAGGGAAAAGGGAGAAAAAGAAAGAAAAAGAAAACCTTGGGAAAAGGTTTCTTTTTCTTGAAAAAGAAAATTTACTCAAGAAAGGATTTTATTTCTCATTTACTAGAGAGCAGAGTCTAATACGGAGAACATCAGTTATTAAAACAGTCAAATAAAGTACAGTTTGGTCAAGACAAAAATAAAGGTGGGTTATGTAAGTTTTTCAAATACAAAGTCATATTACATGGCATGTCTTTTCAAAGGAAAATGCAGTCAGGCTGTGATGGATACATCAGCTACAAGTAACTTTCTTCTACCAAAATGTAGCAGTGAAAGAGTTAACAGGTCTGGCTTGTACATTGTCATAAGGAGACTTCATTGCTAGCATCCCACTGAGATGAATGAAGGCAGCTTATGTCTAGTGTTATTGTTTCCATGTGTTTGGCTCCAGACTCAAGCCAGCATTCCTCTCAGTTTATACTTGAAAGGTTATCTTCACAACCAGAAGAGACAGAAACTTTCTGTAAATATATGTATGTGTAAAGAGGAGGGCAAATACAGGTTAACTCCACTTATTCAGTTCCAGCTTTCCTGAATTAATGTTTTGATAGTTATAGCAAAAAGAATTTTGTTTACAGAAGCTTCTGATTATCAGAGTGGCAGAGATGTTCCTTACAGCACATTTGGTCTGTTTTAAATATACAGGGTGATCTGATCAATACTAACACAATTTAATCTTGTGGTTGATAATTTTTAGTCTTTTAGGCTTAGCAATAAAGTACCAGCTAAAAAAGAACACAGCAAAATATGCATCTAGGAATTGCAAATGGAAGAAACAAAGTCTGAGCATGTTTTTAAAAAGGAAAGGCAAACAATCTGCATTTTGGTAAATTAAAATATAATGCTTTAGAAAGAAAATGTCTGTAAAGACTGGAAGTAATTTAGTTGACTTGAATTTTACCATGTGAGTCTTGCTAAAGCCTGTTTGGGATTTTTTCCCCACTTTCTCCACTAGTAATCTAACACTAAACTTTCAGCATGGAAGAGTACCTGCAATTGTGCATTACCTGTGCTTCCCTGGAAAAAAGAAGGAATCACAAACAGCTCGTGCAGATCAGTATTTTTACCCTACATTGAAAATTATCCCTCTCTGACTGACAGGATTTAGATAAAGTGTAGTAATTAAAGTATTTCTATTTGGGAACACTGACAGTGTTTTCAGCAATATCTGTTTTTAGGTTGGTTTTTTTTGCTGAATCTAGAATTTTTCTGATACAGAGTCTCATATATATGCCCTAGCTATAACACTGTGTGGTTCTTATTTCCGCAGCACTAGGTAATAGATCAGCATTTTTCTTCTTTAGAACATGAGATTTTCATTTAATTTTAAAACTGATCTATGAGGATATCATTCCACAGACTATTTTATTAGACATCTGGCACAAAAGAAGGTAACATATTGACAAGGGTGATGTAGTGCCTAACTTCTAGGCTTCCCCCGCTCTTCTCTTAAGGTAGTAGGAGCCTGTAAAGAGAGCCATCAGAGCCATATTCAGGGACCTCAATTCCAGCCTTGACCTGAGCTTGCAGTTTCTTGCCAGCAAGAGGCCTCTGAGAGCTTAGCACTGCCATGAGAAAATATGGCTTTAGGTGGAATTTCAGATGTCTGCATATGATCCTTGGGAGCTCAGAGAATCAGATCCACAAAAGCAAGTCTGAGACTGGGATGCAGACCTGTAAAACAACTGGAACTGGGAAACAGGACTGTATCTTAAACTTTGTCATCTTTAGCAGCAGCTCCAAAACAGGACTTTAGTACTTCTGTTCTATGGGAGGTCCTTCTTTAGGCACCTTAGTCCAAAGCTGAGAACAAGATATCATTATTTGTGTGTCCAACAGCAAAAGCATAGGCTCCCTGAGGGGCTCTATAGTCCCCCAATGTTAATTACCCAGATAAATTAGACTGGGGTAGATAATTTGAGAAATACAATTTGCTGTAGGCACCAAATGTTCCCAGAAGAAGTAATAAATCTCTTAAATATATAAAAGAAGAGACCTGACTAATATATGTGGGTTTTTTCCTGTAAAATTCTCTTTTTCATGGACTTCTAGTTTCCACCATGGAATTTGCTAAACAGACAGAGGCAAGGTAAATTTTTAAATGTAGAAATGTTCTACAAAGCTGTTGTTGAAGGAGGCATTTGGCCACCTCAGTACTGAAAGCAGCAAGCCCATTTCTCTTTCAGCCTGAAGCAGCCAGGGTGCTACACTGATAGATGCAAAAATATGCACAAATATGACCCCAATGCACAAATATGTTGAACAAGAAGATGTTCCTCTATTCATCGTAATCCACGATTTTCGTGGCACTAACCAGCAGAGCCACTGGGGTCCACTAGCAATGGCAGCCCTCTGGTGCCCTAAGAGAGATGCTTTAGCAATACCTGTTCAGTGAAACTTGAAGCTATTCCTATCCAAAACTTCACCAGTTTGTCATTACAGACAATGACATTTGCTGAAGTTCGAAAGGTCTTGCAGAAAGCCTCCAAGGTCTGAGCAGTGGATGCAGATGAGATGCTCCAGAGAAAATGACCCAACACCTATGGGACAGGGTGACCTGGAAAGATCCCTCCTTTCAGTTGTTATGGTGGCATATTGCTTGAGCAACCTTACTTGCCTCTTAATGAGGGTTTATTTTGATGGGTGAAGCAGCAGTGAACATGATTGTTGATTTTTTTAAGAGACTGAAAAAAAAGGCTACAATCAAATTCCTATCATTAGTTAATGAGAACAGGACAGAAGTAATGAGGTTAAAGCAGCAACAGAGAAAAAAAATTAGCCTACCTGGAGATCTCATTTGCAGAGTCACACAGAGGTGGATTTTGCCATAGTAAGTTGTGCAAGCATTTCAATCCAAAATATAGAGGTTTGGACTAGATACATTTGCGATGAAGATGGTTCCCAGGACAACAAGTTTGAGATACAGGTTGGACTAAACTCCCTCTTTTTTTAGTCTAAGTCTCTATCCATTTTATTTTATGCACATCACCCTCCTGTCCTTGAATGACCCAAGAAAATCTACAGAAGTTTTTTGGGATATTTTATGACCCAGCTTTACTCTTTTGTTTCCATGATCATCCCTTCTCAATCCTCTGGGACCACAAACTATCTGTCTTGCCTGCAGAAAGCATTTAATAAGAACCAAATTTTGATTTTAGTTGCATCTATTCAGCCCCAGCCTCATAAACAGCATTATGTGAGTGAAATGGTAATTAGATAACACAGCTGAGGTTAAGTGTGAAGGGATTGGTTCAGTCCCTCTCAGGCTCTTAAGGCTCAGGTTCTCCTTTATGGCTGCATGCCAAACAATGTTATGCTCCCAACGGAATGGAGAGGGTGGTAATCTTCCCTGGGAAGCAGGGTTGGAGCTCTTTGGCTGCTGGGTGGGGAATGCAGTGGCTTGGCAGCATGGAGCCAACACAGCACCAGTCTCAGCCTCACGACTTCCGCAAATATCAGCAAATTTATCCCTTAGGCTCCCCAGTTTGAGAGGATCTATTTCAGCAGAAAGAAACTCACAGCAGCAGTGCATGCAAGGATGAAAATAGCATCTGGAGGGAGAAGAGATTATGAGCAGGTAAAGTTGCCTGAATATGTGAGAGTCTCTATTATGCTTTTCCTTGTATTCTTGTATTAGTTTGATCCTGTGCAGGGCTCACCTGAGAGGTAAGGCACAGTCATCGACACCAAAGGAATTAGGATGTTCCTTAGCACTGCCCCCTGAGAGACATCCACAGCAATTAAGTGTAACAAAAGGAAGAAAATCAGGTTTCTCTGTCTCCTGGATCAAGGGAGGGTGGACTGCTCATAGGGTTTCATGGAGACACGGTCATTCCTTATGCACAGAACAACTGCGAGGACAGGATCCATTCCCTCTTGCAGTGTTAGGCAGGAGAAACCAGAGAACCTCATTTTCATCCTAGTAGGATTGCACAACAAACACTTTGGAGGCCTCTCCTCCCCTTTATTCAGCATTGTGCTAGAGCCATCAGCTTAACAGCTGCAGGGGACAAACAGGAAGGACAACCTCAAGTTATCCTCCATAGCTGCAGACAGATGCTCATGCCAGCCAACATGCTGCATTCATAAAGCTACCAGCAGGAAACCAGCCCAGCAAATAGTCCCCTATGGGGAAAAAAGACTACTTCCAACTTCCAGGGAGGGAAGAGGCAAGAGAGAGGTTGTGTCATACCTGCATGCAACAGCAGGTTCCGTAGAAATGTCCAAAAACCAGGTTTTTGGTTCCAGGTCCCCTTGTGGCTGGAAAACCTCTACAAGGCAGCTACCTTTTCTATGTTTTCTTCTTTAGCCATACAAATTTTTGGATATTACGCTTCATTGTTCAAAATCTTTCTCAGACACTTCTCCATGTAAGAAGGCTTGCCCAGGGACCACACACACTTTATCCCCACTACAGTACTACAGACTTACTAGTTTTTGTATTATAGATGAACACCCAGATGGTACATTATTTTTTAGGTTTTCTTATGAAGACTGCAAGCAATTGTCATGAAAGTCTAGTCTTCTTCCTCTGGAAAGGCAGATTTAATTTGTGGCTGCTTCCTTTTAGTTTAAATGACAAAGACAGGGTCTTGGTAGCAGCTGGAAATAAATACTTAAAGACTTAATTACTTTCCCCTTCTCTACCTAAAGCCAGCTGCAATGGAAGTAGTCCTGTGACAGCATGCTGCTGGGAGTAGTTTTCAGGTCAAGCAAAATTGCCTAACTAATAAAAAGAAACCAGCTAACGAACTGGGACATCAGAAAATAGAAAATATATGGTCCTTTTTTCTTATTTTGATTGAGTTCCTGTTAAGGAATCCACAGTAGAACCACAGTATTCCCAGAAAAAAAAAAAAAAAAGAAAAAAAAGTTTAGGTACAATTTAAGATGCCTAGTTTACTATTTGAGATTTATGAATATTTCTATCCAATTTTCCTGGACAAATCACAGTTATGAAGAACAGTGTTCCTGACATTCAGGACTGGGGCAAGAAGCATGTATAGGGTGTCTCTGTGGACTCTGTGTGTGTGCTGTTTGGAGAAAGCACGTGCGGTTTGTGTGCAAAATTCTGGCTCTCAATACAGCAGTGCCTACCTGACAGGGACTGGGTTACTGCAGTTCTCCTTTCTGGCTGTGGGCAGTCAGGGTGGATGGTGATGCTGTTGGAATCTTTTGTATTTTACGTGCTTTCAGGAAGGAACAGGAGGGAGCCAAGCAATTGGAAGGACCCGTCCCTTCTCACTGTCCATTCTCTCCATGCAAGTCCTGGGGAGAAGGGGGAAATAAATCTTCAGGGACCAAAGAGGAGCTTGATCCTGTGGGATGGTGGAGCAGGACAAAGAGCAATGCTTACTTTGTACATTATGCATACGGTGAGGCAGGAAGAACTTCCCTACAGGCATCTTTTTGTTAGGAAAATCAAGATATAGAGCTCTTGCGTGGTCATTAAGAAAAGGTCAAGCTTAAAGTCTGTCATGTCATTAATTTAAAAGGTAGGCTAAACACTAAAAGAAACGAGCTTTGGCAGGCCCTCACACTGCACATACACACTAATAACAAGATGCTAGGTTCAGCCAGAATGTTCCCAGTTGTTACATTTCAGCTCCCATTTTTTACAAGCCTTTCACCCTTACAAGGAAAACAGACTGAGAGAAGATTTTGCGACTGCCTGATGAATTTTCAACACTGTTTTGGAAGGAAAAAATGAAACCTGCAATTCCATTATTTGTATGAAGAAAAACTGCATGGAGTGTTGAAAACTGTCAGAGTCGTCTTCTCTTAAAATCATTGGAGATTTTTTCTTCCTGTAGGCTGAACTCAAAGAAACCCATTAATGTGACTTTTACAAAATGGAGCAGTTAAATAAGAAATGTAAAATGGATATCTTTGGGCTCTTCCTTGTTTTGGGCCACCAGAGGCAAGTTCTGAGTGAGGCTGGCTGCTTTGAAGTGGCTGGCTGCAGCTCTCATCTGCCTTTGACACACTGGCTCTGTTGAGGGTGTGGTGAGGAAGGAGCAAGAGGAATCCTCCCTGACCAGAGGATGGATCTGCTGAAGGCCAAGACAGTTTGATGCTGGGCAGTGACAGAAATCTTCTATAATGCATGGTAACATCTGGTCCATGTCATCTTTTTCTGGTTCAGCTGATGCTTTTTTTTCATGTGAAAATACTAAAAACAGATCCAAACCCTCCATAATTGAGGCTGTAGCAGTTGTTCCTTTTTTATTATTATTTGAGAAACCCTTTATAACTCCCTTTAGATTTTGCAGCTCATGGATTATAAATCTGCTCTTCAAAGTAGAGGAATGCAGCTTTCTGGCGCTGGGAGCTGTCACATCTCCTGCAGGAAGGTAGACGGCCTGACTGCTTCAAGCTGTATAATTGCAACAGCCAAAGAAAGGATTCGCTTCTCTTCCGTTTCTAGGTCACACAATATGAAGAAACAGACAAGCTGTCTTTATACTGTCCCTCAAAAACATTTCTGTGCTATCCTTTCTAGCTATTCCCATTCCAGTTGAATGAACAGAGCAGGGGTAGCAGCAGCTCAGACCTTGCCTTGTTCATTTTCTTTCACACTAAACACTTCACATGTTGCCTGCAGAGCTCTTGTGGGTGTTACTTGTGTCCACAATCACCTTCTCTAGGCCCCTTGGAAGGCTGGGTTAAGTGATTGTGACCCCTTGGTATCTAGGGAGGAAGGATGGGGGTGGTAAGAGGGGTACTTTGAGGGCAGAGTGCCATAGCTTTGCTACAAGGAGGGCTCATCCTGTCAGAGATTCCCAGCATGTTCCCTTTGCAGCTGCCAAGTGGTGGGAGTGCCTGTGGTGCTGCAGGCACTGGTGGGAGAGGCTGCAGCTTCCTGAATGCTGCCAGTGTGTGCCCCTACTTCGAAGCAGATGAACCACCAGCCCTAAGGAGCAAAGGAGTTCGTGGGTATGGAGGTCAAAAGAAGGGTGCTTAGAGAACCACTGTAGGGTATAAAGTTCTTCTCTTCCTGGGTTCTGCCTGCTTTCATCTCCAGGAGCAGAGTGCCCTGTCTGTGTTTTTATAGCCTGTAATAACAGATGCTTTTTAATAAGTGCACGGACAGACAGCCTATTGTCTGGGTTTGTGCCTCAGAACTGCATGGTGGGAAGGGCTATTGGCACTTGCCTTTGTTTACTCTGTTTCTAAGGATGTGTGGTCCTTAGAAGGATGGAGGCCTTGCTGTCTTTCCTGTCTTTCAGGTGTTTTTATGGGCCAGGCCAGAACGTAGCCTGTTTGTGTTATGTTTGCTTTTCTGAGTAACCCAACTATGCCATGGCCTGAGAAGGACCTCCACATGCATTTAATCTGAATGGACTCCAAGGGTATCCAAATGGCCCCAAATAAACAAGGGTAGCCTATCTGAAAATATTTCTGGGTTGTGAACATTGCAGTGTAGGCTGAAACTAGTTAGAAAGCCTGGCTTGTGCATACATATTTTCTCTTCTTTTAGTGTCCCAGTGGGGAAGACAGTCCCTGAAAGGCTATGAAGCATGGACTAGCTTTCAGAGCTTGCTCCTTGCCAACAGTCTCTCTGTGTGAGGCCAATAAAATTTGTTTGCACTTGACAACAATAGAGTATTTTTGCATTTCACAGTGTGTCTCTTCGGGACTGACTGCTGTTTGGGAAGGCCCTTAGGTCTATCCCTCCCTTTTATCCCATGCAGACTGAAGACACCACCCTTTCATGCCCTGCCTCTAGAACATGGTCATTTGCTGTAAACATTGGGGTGGGCTTACAAACTGGGTGGAGTAGAGTTGCTTCCAAGCACTGACCTAGGAGGGGTCAAAGGAGGGATAAAAGCTAGGAATGTGGAACTTGTCTCTGAAGTCAAATAACTCATGGGTGAAGGGTGGTCGTTGAGGTGGCATTGAGAAATGGTAGTGATGCCTTAGGAAGGCTGACCTGAAACAGAGACTGGACAGGGCTAGAGAATAAAGTAGGTATTTATTGAAAGGCCTCTAGGATATACCTTGGGCAGGACAAGAGCCTGACCAGGGCTACATCCAAGGTGGACTTAGAATGGTCACAAAAATGGCTGGCCAGTCATGAGGTCTTACATTTTCATAAGTTTTGGTCCATTTGCATATTGGGGTTTAATTGTCCAATTACGGCTTCAGATTGTGAGGTCCCATTCTTCTTCTTTCATCCTTCACGTCCACCATTGTTTATGCTTTTGAGCCTAAAAGTTGTCCTTGGTCTTCAGCAGGAAAAGGATTAGTTTTGTCTACCTACTCTGAAGAGAGCTTAGTAGCATTTCATATAGCAGAGGCTCAGAACTACACCCCTAGGAAGCACAGAATCTGAAAAACAAGAAAGCTAAAACTTAAGGCATCAGTAGGAGCAGGAGTGAACTAGCTGTTCTTCCTATGGGGCTGGGAACAGATCATCCAATATAATCCCCTCATGGTCACCCCCTTTCCCCTGCACCCTTGGTCCCCCTCTGAGGGGCCAAAGTAAGAAGGATGATCACTTAGGGGGGAGCAAGGGCAAAGAGGCATTTGAGCACACCTTGTAGCCCTGCTGGGTCAGAAAGCAGTGCTCTGCTTTTCAGGGCTAGCGCTCACCTTGACACCGGGACATGCAGAGACCTTTTGCTTTTTGAAATGCTCAGCCCCAGGCTGATCACCTCACATCTGGAGGGGACCGTGGTCCCAGGAGCAGTGCTAACCCTGAGTGCCCAGGAGGCGGGGTCTGCCCTGCTCTTTAGTACAGCAAAAGCTTTTTCACCAGGCCAGTGACCCTACTGAGAGGGGTCAGACGCAAAGCACTGCAAAAGTTTTTTCTCTCCTTCTCTGTGGATAACAAGGAAACTTTGACATCCTTCTTTTTTCTCTCCAGCCTTATGAGATGTGTGGGTGTTAAAAAAATAGGATAGTAGGCCAGAGATTGTGCATGGGACTGCCAGCCTACTGCAGATACAAAGAGGCAGAGCCTTTCTAAAGAATGATGTAACGAGCTGTGGGCAGCTGTTTTTCCTAGGGCAACCCAAATACTCTGCAGGGAGGTCTTGTGTGTGGCAGTCTAAGATGCTCTATGAATTTGTGAAAAAAGCTCACTGGTGGAGATGTGACACCCTTGCTGGCACAGCAATCCAATGAGCAGCTGGGCAGACCCCACGTGAGGGGGAAATAAGCCCTGCAGTAGCCAGGGATTGCTGACAGTGGCTCTTCTTTTGCTCACAGTATCTTCAAAACCTCTCACCAACTTCTTTTATTGTGCTGGACACGCCTGCTACAAAGCCCTTATGAAACAAAATACTGGTTCTGAGAAAGATAATTATCACAGGTGTTATGATCCAGAAAATTTTTCTGTTAACTCAGATCTACATTGCTTAAATTATTTTGAGAGAAAATGACAGTGTCTCTATTACAAAAGTGGTCTGAGTGTTATATTTAATACAGTTGTCTAAAATATTACACAGAATACTTTACTGCTGTGCAATAAAAATAAATAATGTGAATAGTTGTATCTTCCTCAAGCATAGCAGCTGGATTTTTTTTTTAAATCCTAGGAGCTTGATTTGCCCAGTTCTTGTAAGGGACAATTAAATTTAATGATCTACACTTCAAAAAATGACCTGTGATTCTGAGAATTTTAATTTAATGGTTTCCCTGCTTGAGATATGTCTGAAGTGCTTTATTGTTTAAAATAATTCTGTGTGGTGGTTTTTGAAAGTCAAAATGGAAACATCTCAAGGAGACAGAGCCAGCTTTTCCCATATAAAAGGCTGACATACCACACTAGGGTACTGTTATTCTAACAGGCATTTATCTTTTGGTTTGAACTCATATATCTAATTGCAAAAGGTGCTTAATTGAATCTTTAAACAGAAGAACACAAATTTTGGAGAAGAAATTATAATTTTAGTTGAAAGAGGACTAAAATCTGTTTCTGATGGTGCTTCCTAATTTGTACAATAGCATGACATGACATTTCCAATGCAGCTGTTTCACTTCCATGCTAGACGATTTGTATGGTCAGTTTTGTAAAAAAATAGAAGCTTTAGTCAGGTTTTCTGGATCATTTATAATCTGATGGAGTTTTTTTAAGATTTAAAATTGCTGACAACATAGAAAACCCGAAGGGGTAAAGGAGAAAAACCAGCAGAAAATATCTTGTGACTTTTGGTTTTCTTTGTACAGACATATTCCATAGCAGTTCATATACTTATTTAATTTTGTAAAGGAATATTTGTTTGAAAGGGATACAGAAGGCTTTGGCTGCCTGTTACTGATAAATCAACTTTTCTGAATGCTCACTGACTCCTTTGGAGCTTGGAAATGTGTTTTATTATCTGAACAATTTAATTAAGAACAACTAGTCTGTCCATTAATTATATCATTAGTTGCATTTAAGTCAGTATTTACCACCACAGTGCAGTAGATGAGAACTAGCTCTTGCTCCTGTCACATGAAGTAGCTCTGTGCACTGGCACTGAAGTCACTTAGATGTGTCCCATGAAACAAACGCAGACTTTGGGTTTGACAGTGGGCAAAATTGAAGCCTTGCTGTTTATATCAGGCCATCACAGAAAATCTAAGTAAAGCACAGCAAGATAAAATCAATTAGTACACAAAATATTTTTATGCTAGGGATTTAGTGTAATGCTCTCTGTATAAAAGTTGTGATTCATTCCATTATTTAATGCATTTAATGGGTGTTCCTTAACAAGAGACATCCTTATACATGCTATTTTATGAAACTTGGTAAGTATAGAGAATATTCACTCTTGACAGCTGCAGATCAAATTACAAGCAAGCCACAGAGAATGTTTCTGCAGAGGGAACCCTTACTCCCCTGCTGGGCTCCTATGAAAGACTTGGCCAAAATCCAGCTGACTTTGCTCCCCAACTGCAAGGAGCCAGACTGCATTACACTGCTGGCAGCACTCAGCATCCCTGAGGAGGTTTTTCTGAGCAGAGTCCAAAAGCAGTCGCCACCCAGGGCTGCACAGTCTGGTCTGCAGCTGGGGGAACCTTGTGTGTAACTCATGGCTGGGGTGGTGGCCAGAAGACCCGTTCAGGGCAGCTGGAGCCTCACCTCCTCCAGCTACCAATGCAGCTCCTGCAGTGCGTGTTGGTGTGGCTGTGGGTGTCTTCACATCCTTACCTGCCTGCTCGTGATTGCCCCCATGGGCGGGGGGAGCATTTGTCACAGATGCTGCCTACAACCTTGTCCTCATGATTACATGGCATCAGAGGCACTGGCCTGCTCAGGGAGCAGGACCCTGGGCACTTGCATCCCCCCTCAACCCTTCCTGTAAACATTGTGACTGATGCAAGGGTGCATCCTTGTCTCACATTCGTCAGTAGAGAGGAAAATTTGCTTCACACAGGTAAGCTCTGCTCTCGCCAGGGACTGTATAGCTCACATGGTAAAACCGGCAACCCAGCAACACAGCATACAGGGGAAATTTATAAATAAAAATATAAATAAAAATTTATAAATAAAACTGTTATTGTGTACAAATGATGAGGAGACTCTAGTATTGCATAAGGCCATGACTTTAATGGACTTTAATGCACCAGGGGTGTGGCAAATGCCTTTACCAATTTCTGTTCTGACAGTCACCATATACAATTACCACCCTTCACCAAAATGTTTGCAGCCATGCTTAATACTGGTTTTCAAAGTTATGGCTGATGTTCATTTGTACCATATGCCAACAGTCATCTCCTGCAAGACAAACAGGATTTTATATCTATATCTGTGAGAGACTGTTAATGGTTAATGACTCAAACAATAGACCACCGAGGAGGCACCTGGGCATTCCCACCTGAACCTGAGCAAATACAAACCCAGTGGACCCTGTTCTTTGTGGGTTTCTTTCAGTGGATCTGGACTGTAACCATCACTTTGACAAATCTGGGACACCCACAGCAGAGAAGACCAGAAGATGAGGAACAAATGGATGCTGTCAGGATCCATGGAGTGGTGATATTTTTCTCTACCTGATCTGTCTCTCTGTCACTCTCTTTCTTTGCCCCCCTAGACCCCTTTTTCTATTTCTAGCCCCCTTTTCCTACTTCTTTCTCTCTCTCCCTCTCTACATCTCATTTACTGTAAAATAAAAATCCATACTATTGAATTCAGCATATGGTCTTGTTTGCACCTCAATTTGGGCAGAGAAATCCCTAGTAACTTTAATAACTGGGTCTTAACTATATAGTAGAAGTGATATTTCTTTAAAGGCCTGGTGGAACATCTCAAATTCAAGTAGCAAGCTTGGTGATACTGCCCTTTAAAAGATCCATGAGTGACTAGGGAGGATTTTTGTGGGTTTGTTTGGTTTCGGTGTTTTATTCTTCCTTAACAAAGTACCCAAGATGGCTGCTATTAAAAATCCCTCCTCACGACTGTTTAGGTAAAGTTCAGTGCCAACTTTCGTTTAAGCTTCAACTTAGCAGCTCTCATTAATTTCTCACATTCTTCTGGGACTTGGGATTTCCATATTTGGTTTTACTCTTGGATTATATCAGACAAGTTTGAACGAAATTCTTTCAGCTAAATGAATGTGAAAAAAATATATTCCATATGTTGTTATCGAAATCTTCTGTAGCTGTTTAAGTCAAAAATGGCAAGCCAGAAATCTTTATGTTGGCTTGCAATATAGCCTCTTCAAGAAAACACTCTTAGGTTGAAGAAAATTGGTTAAGCAGTTTTAAATCAACTTGTCATTTTTTTCTGCATACTCTGTAGACCTCTTTCATTTCCCCCTCTCCCTTTTTCTTAACTTAGTTTTTAAACCCTTGTTTAAATGAGTTTGCCAGGGATTCATTTACTAAGAATATCCTTAATGACATCTCAGCTATGGATACATTTGTCAAGAACCCCAGCTGGTAAGACCAATGGAGTTGAAAAAGACAAAATATACATCATTGCTTCAGTATATATGTGTATTGTCAGCTTTCTTTCCCAGTTCTTACCAGTTTAAGCATCAGACCTGATAATCTTACTTAGGTCAGTACAATGACAATTTTTGCATGTTTATCTTCAGACTGTTTCTTGCCTTTTTTTATCCTAAAAAGATAAACAACATACAAAAGCTAGGCTAGAAAGAGTAGCTGACAAGCACCCACTTAAAAATTAGGAAACTACAGAGGCTGAGGTTGCTGCAACAGTACTAAGACTCCACATGTTCTTATAAAGCTTACAACACACACTTTGACAAAAGCCCATGTTTAGAAAAAGATTAAGCCTTTAAACTCAACTACTTAAATCTAGGAAAAAGTAAGACTCAAGACAGTTCATTCTCTGGTCCACTAAGTGTCTAATCATTTGGAGTGCACTGGGATGTCCTCAGCGAGAGAAATACTAAACTCTCCCTTTCCTACTCCTTCCCTTCTGCAAGAATGAATACACTGGAGAGCAGAGGAAGGACTTTTCAGAGAGATAGGTATCCAAATCTCCTCAGCCAGGCATGGAAGGTTGCCAGCAGTTCCCAAGAGCATGTTAGCTCTCAGCTATTGTAAAAATAAGTACCTAAAAACATATGTCAAAAATCCCTCACATCATTCCTTTCCCTCCCCCTCGCTGTGTTTGCCCCTGGCTAAACAGGCAGCTAGGAGTAGGGCACTGGAAGGTCTTTCCCAGGTAGTTAACTTTCTACAGACATTATAAAGGGACCCTAGACATCAAATCCATGTGTGAAGTCAAGGAATCCTGTTTTTATAGGGAGAACTACAGCGCAGAGATTAAACCCCAAATGTCTAAATGGTTTGCTGCTGTATTCCTTATTCTTATGTAAAAATCTTAAATACCAAAGGACTGACTGTTCTCATTCGATTTGGTTAGAGTGGTAAATACAATCTGAAAGTACAATCTGAAAAACACCCCTCACAGAACACTCCTAAATCATTGGACTAATCATTTGCCTGAGGTTGCCTGTGTTGTCACCAGCACCAGTGACAGTGGAAGAGCATGTTTCCCTGGAACTCCAGTTCAGTGCTTTGAGCACACAAGAGTCCTGTCTCTTCTTCATTCCTACTTTGTTACCTGACTTATAGGGATGTAAGAAACATCAACCTCATTCTGCTTTTTTCTGAGGAACACTGCATTACTCTTTTCTTTGCTGATTTACTTCATAAATAATCGTGTCTCTGATGGTTACAGGCACAGGAGGGGTAGGTACTACTGAAACCCACATGCTGGCTGTAGCAGGTACCTTTACAAAGAGGCCTTCATGTTTAGGATGAAATCCTTGAAGTTTCCATGAAAACCGTGTTTGTTAAAAGAACTAAAATTAAGTTTTCATGTGTAACTTTTTTTATTTTGACAGTTTCTCAACCTTAGCTTTGTACTTCATATTTCCTTGTTTTAAGAAGAAACTGGGCTCAATAACAAACATCCTTAAGTCAATTCCTGCATGTTATTTTAGTGAATCAATCCAAAATTTTGATACTTTAAAGAGGAAAAAAGGAGAAAAAGAAGTTTGTTCTGAAATGCTGAGACTGATAGTAGTCTGAGTTCAGGGAATCTCAGTCTCCACCTAGAACAAACCATAGTGATGACTGGAGTGATGGAAATTTACCACTCTCCCTGCTGGCACTTCAGTGATTAATGAAAATACATGTCTAGCAGAAAGTGCCTGAATTTCCCTTGAAATAAGCCCAGTCACTCTCAGAGGAGAGAGTATGTACTAGGAGAAAACATAAAATGAAGTAGTGTATGTCCAGGCTAGACATAATAAAGAAAATAAAATAGTGATGAGACATCTAACAAAATGTAGCTTGAAACCCACAGTCTTTTCAAATCTGCTTAGTACAGTGGGGTACAAGTGGGTTGCAGACTCTGTTTATATGTGTATGTGTTTTACATAGACACAATTACATACTGTGTATGTAGGAAAGTGGCTATGGACTATGAAAATGTGGATCTGATTTTAGCACCTGAAAATCAGACCAAAAAGGAGGACTCAGTGAAGACTGATGAGCATTTCTCTTTGTTTAAAAGTGTTATTTTCTTACTAATCTGTGCTATGGGGCAGCATGCTAGGGACATGTTTGCCATTGTGTACAGTAACGGATTTAGGTATGTGACAGGTTTGCTGCAGGTCCACCATAGATTATAATATATATCTATACTTGCAGATATGTAAACTGCTAAACCCAGCAGGCTGTCTTTGTACCTTTGGTCACCACAAAAAAAGTCATAAGGTTTAATGGCATATGCTAAAGGATAGGGACACTCCTCTTGGAAAACTAGTTCCTTCTTATGAAACCAGCATGGCAATACTTCAGTGCTGTTTTGCTTTCAGTTTGGGGGTTTTTTGTTTTGGTTTTTTGTTTGTTTGTTTGGTTTGGTTTGGTTTTTTTTTAATTTTTTGGGGTTTTTTATTAATATATATAGCCTATAGCTTTTAAGGAAGGCAGTACACAGGATTTACATAGAAAAGAGTTGGGTTTGTGTGCTACAAACAAGGAGAATTTTGGAGGGCTAGGAGTCTAGTTTGCTTTTTCATCACATGAAAGTTTATTATAAAGATAAATCACTTCTCTGTGCCAGCTGGAGGGAGCACCAAAAATAATTACTCTAGTATGTGAGAAAGAGGATTTTACTTAGGTTTTAGGAAAGGATTTCTGACTACAAGTCTAATTTAATGGGCTAACAGGTTACACTACAGGAAAGTTGTGGAAAACCCTGTGGAGGTTTGAGGTAAGTACAGATAGTCTGAAAGGTACAATCTGCCTTTATCCTGTCTTAATGCCAGTGGTAGTCAAAATGTTTAGCTTAAGCTCCCTTCCCTACCTATGTATCTTTGCTTTACAATTTTAATTCAATGTAGTGATTTCCAAAAGGTCTTGAGAGATCAGGGAAAACTTTGTCATATGCTTCAGTAAAAGTAGTACAGGAAAGGGAGGGTACAATAGCAGTTGTCCAGAATTTATCTCATGAGATACATATGTATAAACATCCAACTAAATAAAAATACACATGCACTAACAGAGCCACATATTATTCTTAATGCAGTTATCAGTAAGGTCTCTAAGCAAAAAAAGATTTTGGAAATAAATCAATCTTTTTTAATACTAATAATATGATATTTCATTACACGTTAATTAACTATTCAGTGTAAGATGTAGACTCTATTGAGTTAGGTAGAAACTCATAGGAAAAATTAGAACTGTCCTTAAAGTGTATCTTTCTCAAAAGATGCTCAAAACAGCCCTGTTGGGCCCTTGCCATTGCACTCGATAGAGGGTAATGCTTGAGAGATATTTCCTGTGAACCACCTTGACCCTGGGATTCCTGCTGCCTGAGTAGTCCCCATTTTCTGTTTCTGAATTAAACATCTTTTCATGAAGCACAGTCCTTTGCTGAACTTCTGCTTGATTTTTGGACTGTCTCTCTCATGTGTATTATGAGTATTCTGAGTTCCCTCCTATGTGCACTTCCAGTCCTCCCAATATAGCAGCAAACCATTGACTGTTATACACTGAGGTTATTTTTTAGCTGACTTTTCTCAACACCTATTTTCCTATTTCTTATTTCCATGGCTGTGTTTAATGAGAATGCTGCACAGGAGAGCATCTATTACAGCTCCCTAACTCCCACTGAACTACTAAATTGGGTATACAGTCAGATGAGATAATAACATGGAATTGACATGATTTTTCCTTGTGAAGCTGATCTTGACTATTTCTAATAATTTTATCCCCCTAAAAATACATTTTTCTCCAGTGTATTTTCAGTTAACTTTTTTAGCTGTTTCATCTGTAACTTCCCTAGTCCTTGTTTCATTGTACTGTTGTTCCACTTAATACACATCTCTATCCCTCTGCCAGTCCCTTTCTTTTTGTTTTTACACTCCTTAACCTTTTCTTTTTCTCATTCCTTTATCTTTTTTTACCCAAATCTTTTGTGAAACCATACCTAAAACAGGTATTGCATTTATCCTTCTCTAGTTTTCCAGATTATCTTATTTCTTTTTGTTGTCAAAAGCTCTCACTAATGACTCAGAAATTTTTCAGCTAATTTCCTAAAGCTGTGTGAAATCCTTTGACTACTACTTTTTAATGTTATTCTCTTAACTATTTTCCCCACTTGGCATGTTGTAGAGAGAGTTTTCCAAGTTTAACACTCTCAGTAGCAACAAATGCTCGGTGTCCCAGTGGTTATATTGGCTAAAACAATTTTAGGGAAATTCCCTCCCATAGCTCTCCCATGTGGCTAGCAATACAGAGACCATAAATATAGCCAAACCACAAGCATTTTTACCACTTTAGCTGATTTATGCAACATGATGGTGAAAATGTCATCAGGCAATCCCTGCACTACCATTCCTGTCTGTGTTAGAGGAAGAGTTGGGAAAGTTTTAAACTTGTGATTTTCAGGTAAGTGCCTCTGATAACTGGCATAATATTCTAGAAATCACAGTGAACACAATCAATTTCACAAACTAGTGAGGCCACTTTTTTCAATGCCAAGTGAAAACAAATATGAAATAATAAACATGGGTTTTTTCTATTTAATGCACAATATACACATTCATTTCATCTGCTGGTCCATGAGGACTCACAGCATTCCAGATGATGGATCTGAACCAATTTTCCAGTAGTTCCATTCTAAGTCAACTAGAATACATGCATTTTCTCCCTATATCTGTAGTTTTGATTTACAATTTAGATAAACAACTTCTTACTAAAACTCTTGGGAATCACAATTATAATGGGAAAATTCAGATTAAGATACTTCCTTAATAGAAAAGAAAATCTATGAAGAATCTTTGTTTCTTTGCTTTAACATACTAATACTTAATCAAGCTAGAGGATAGCTTTTGATAAAGAATTAATAGCCCCCGAAAGAAAAATTATATCTCTAAATGCAAATATTCTCCCTAAAATGGGCACCTTCGCTCCTTCCAAAAATCCCCACTTACTTCCATGCTGGAAATTGCTGCCAGTGCTCAAACCAGCCACTTGAAAGAGTGAAAAGTATTTTAGTTTCAGTACATGAAAACGGCCTCGAAGTGTCACTAGAGAGCTATCGATAATCTGTTTCAAGTTACATTTCAAGGTTTTTAGGGCTGCCTGATCTTTTCACTCAAGAGCCACTTCTAACTTAATCTTTGTTATTGCTTGCATTGCCCATCAATACGTGTGGCCATGAAAATGCCTTGGCCGTTTGCACACAGATGGCAAGGCTTTCAGCATCACAGTTCCACTTTTATGAAGGCAAAGAGCACGAAGTGAAAAAAGAAACTTGAAAATAACAGATCTTGGGGAGAGGGGGGGAGGGAAAGGAAGTTGGTAATTTATTCCCTCTCCCTTCATAATCTTGACCAAGACAAATAGAAATGTGATTCTAACAATGGTCGGAAGTGAAGCAGCCTAACCTTTCTGCATTTAGCCTGAAAGCTTTTTTAGAGTGGACTGTCTCTCATAGATGTTTACACACAGTGCCTGGCACAAACAAGACTCATATTTAATCTTGGCCTTTGGAGCCCATATCACAGTATAAATATTTCCTAGTAGCAGTAGTCCTAGAGAAATGAACCTTTGTTTACACTGCTGTTCAGAAGCCGTCCTCAGCCATGCTCCTCCTGCGGGATTCCTTCCCAGCTGTCCACGTCACTGTCATCTGCAATTTGATTGCCTTTAATATGGCAGATTCACGTGTAAGGAAGCCTGCAGTGGGGAAGGTTTTTAAATGTCCAGTTTCACTTGCAAATGGTGCATTTCTTACACATACATTGCTTCACTCAAGTGCTGCTGGGAAGGTCTGATGTTCAGCACCCTCCTACGGTCTCACTGTAAACTTGTGTGGCTTCTCTGACGAGTTCACTACAAGTGTCCTCCTTCTATCTTTGCCACAAAAGATGAAGAGTGTATTATTTCTCCTAAAATCCTCAGGAACAATTCAGCACTTCCATCTTCTGCATCTCTGTGACGAAGCCACACAGAATGTTTCTCCAGCAATTGCTTTTGTTGTTAAACCCGGCAGACCTGCCATGAAGCATTTAGGAGCAGGGAAAGTTCAGAAGTACTAGTTTGTTTCTACTTCTATATATCCACAGACTACTAAACTGATGGCCTGTATCATAACCTGTATGCAAGTATAACAAGAAGGTGCAAGTCAAGGCCCTAAAGCCTCTTTAGATTAGATTAGAATTGCACAGGGATTTAAATAAAAAACAGTTGGCTTTGAATCCCTCTGTTTTTAAAATTTGGTTGTCCTATTATAACATCATTTGAAAGGTATTTTCCCCTTCTTTCCTCTCTTTGGCCCAATTTATAGTAACAGCAGAAGCTTCATGATCTTGAAATTGCAATTTTCTGTGCAAGCAACACAAAGGCAAAAAATTCACCAGACTAACACAGCATTCAGTGGATAGCAGTGATGACCAAGTACATTGAAAGTAGAAAACTTTTCCGATGACTTATCCAGAGGAGCTTGTAAATACACTTCTGCATCATCACTTCGGTGTATAAGCTTGTTAAGTATTAGAACAACTCCATGTGATGGAGGCAGAGGAAAAGCCAGGACTGATGAACCTCCAGGGTACAAACTCTCACTATATAACAACTAGGCTAAGTTTCCAGCAGCCTTTCATTTTTGTCATTTGTAACAGCAACATGTGGAAGTGCTCCTGTCCATTTTGCCAGTATGGTCCTGTGGGCCTTCAGCCTCTTAATTCAGGCAAACACAGTACTTTCTGGTACCTTTATTGCATGCCATTTCTTGTGGATTCCAGGTGGATGCTACATAGAAGAATCAAATGTATTTCTCTTATCATCAGCAACATTTATGGGGAAATGTCATAAGTGTGTTGCATACCTTAACAAACTTTGTCAAGCACAGATTTTGGCCTCATTCTAGTGTCACCAAGATGCATAAAAGGGAAGTTATCTAATTTAGCATACATATGACATTGTTCCTTCATGCATTAGCTTGTAAAGTTGTTAAACAGCAGGATAAAATATCATAACAATTTTCAAATATACCTGTATAAAAACATCCAAGAGAAAGAATTCAAAGAAATTTTGGAATTATTCTTCCTCCACTGCTTTGAATTATCTTTCTGGATATTTATTAAAAAGCAAAAATGTATACGTAGGATGTACAAAAATAGTACTGAGGGAAAAATAAAAAATATCCTGTTCCTTCCTGTGTTCTGAGTATCAGTTCATGATTTCTGTCATTTTGTTTAATTACCAAAGTGGGATATATTTGCTGCCCAGTATCCTCAGAGGAGGTAGGTCCTCTGAGCTATATCTGCTAAGTTTGCTTCAACAGACTCCTAAACTGCAATGTGGGACTTGTGAGTGGCCTAATGATTCATTCCTGAGAAATGTTACCTTCACCAATCTATTTTGGACTTGGTTTCATTAGCAGTGCTTGAAATGAACATAGATCTGCACTCCAGTGGAAACAGTGTCTCTCATAAGTAAACTATATTTTTTAAAGACAGAAAGGGAGTACTTTAAACCTATGAGAGCCTTGCTTCAGGGGGCTAGAAAAAGCATTTCCTAAAGCTTGGGGATTGGTTTCTTTTTTTGTTTTCTTGGTCCCCTTTGTAAAGGCCCTGCCTATGCAGGTCTTTACTGGTTCAAAATGGTTATTTTCCAGTGAGAATGAATGGGTTTTTCTTCCTTTGAACAGCAGGTGACCCTTGTAAGCATGGCTAATTTTGTTATCAAATTAATTTTAAATACTCAGGTGGTTCCCCATACCAAACTTCAGAGAAATAACTAGTATAGGACAGAAAGGAATTTTTTGCAGCTATTAGAGCTACTCAGCAGGAACAACTTACCTAACCAACAGATCCATAGGTATTTTTTTCTTTTTCAGGAAACTAAGGTGTGAACTTCAGGAGAAAGAGTCTAGTTTGTATTGTATCTAAAAATAAATCTCTAGTCACTCTGGTCTCTGCAAAGAGCAACTATCAAATACTTTATTACCAACAGTATCAGCTGTGGTGTTGGAGAATACCCCAGGTGACATTGCTTGGCTCAAAACATTCCCTCTCCAGCACTCTTCCAGTGCAGGTTATCACATATGGCCACAGGAACTATCCTAACAATCCTAACTCCTGGAATATTTGCTACTTGGTGATAAAAATGCATACATCATCAGTAATATTCCCTGTGCTTGCAGTTCTAAAATCAGAATTGTGTTAGGTGCAAAAAGAAGGAAAAAAAAAAAAAAAAGCAAACCCTCCCCCCTCTTTAATTGAATAATGTCTTTGATACTTTATCTAAATCCATTATATCTTGGAGAACTACTATTCCATATATCTTGTTTGTGTCTTTCTAATTGCAAGTATTAATGTCTTGTTTCACCTAGTCCCTTGATAGTCCTGTTTTGGATTAACATGCCTTCCTGCAGCAAAGACTGAGGGCAAAGATGTGTAAATAATATTTGTAACCATCCTCAAGCCTTCAAAACATTCTAAAAACATTAATTAAAGCTTTGTGTCACCTCCACCAGGTACCAACATAGATATCCTAAAAACAGAGCATTCTGAATCTGAATTCTTTTATATAAAGAATACCTCTTGCTTTTGTATAGAAAGCATACTCAACAGTACAGCCCAAATTTACATATTTCTAACTGTACTTCATTCACAGGGCAATACTTTGGTCGCCCTTCTGTTTAGGCATTACTGACACTTTGATCCCATTGCTAACCCTCCTCTGATCTTCCCAACAGGCAGTGTTTCCACTTCAGAGCCATCTCAACAGTTGTCCCAGTAAACGCATCACGAAAACACACTGCTACATCTTCCCTTTCTCAATCCTCAAACAAGCAACAGGCCTTAAAATCTCCCCACTACACTGGCTCTCCCCAGGGCAAGCCAGCACCCAGGCTTCCAGTAACTTTGTAGCACCACTTCTTAGGCTCCCTCATTCTCATGACAGGATGCTGCCCAGCCTGCTTGCCTCTGCCCTGCTGGACTCATGGCCATACCAGCAGCTCCCGCTCACCAACAGTGATCCGAGGAGCTCAGATTTGTAAGGAGAACAAATTAATCCCGCTGTCTACACCACGTTATAAACAACATACTATTTTCACTTGCTTCTTACTTCAGGAAAAAAAGGACCTGCTTGTTGGATCTGGTTTTCCAAATAATGGGACAGGACAGTTGGGAGACGTTCCTCGAGCTTTTATTGCAACATCAGCCTCATTACAGGGTGAGACAGTTGAAAGATGGCAGCAGCTCACGTCTTGCCAACAGCAGCCAAAGCTCTATTTGTTACAAGGCCTTTTAAAAGTTTTCTAACCAACAGCAAATTGTTAAGAGCTTACAGACATCTGCATAAACCAATCATTAAAACTACACGTATACCTTATATCTAACACTAGGTGCTTGCTTCATAATTTTTTGGTATTTGGGAACTGTTTATACTCTTCTATAAACAAATCACAGAGCCTCATTATTAAACTTTTCTATTATCTTGCTTAACACATTTTTCTACTTACTAAGGCCTAGCTCTACACAACACAAAAACACAGTTTTATTGTTCTATGTCCCCATTCTGGTATCTTTTTTACTCTAAGCCTTACATCCGCACTGCTACGCAAGCTTTCTGCTTTTTCTATTTCCCACACCTGCTTTATTCTATCTTGCTGACCTGAGCATGATAAAAAAAAATAAAAATAAATTGTCCTCAGCTAGAATCAGGATGCTTTCAACTAAGCTATATCATTATGAAAAACACATTTCACCTCAGTCTCTCAAAACAAACAAACACTGAAACCAGTCCAATACCACCAGCGATGACCTTTTACTACTCTCTCACTATACAAAATAGCATAAAGACTGAATTCACAGGACTAATTTTGCAGCAAACCATTAACCAGCATTACCAGACTAGAATGTGTATTATTCTAGATTTTTAAAAGGCAATAATTAAGGACTCATAACTTAGAAAAACTCAAACAATCTAAACAGATGAAAACCTTCTATCCGGTCATCTGCAAGTGAAGTTCAAGAGTTAGCTGTTTCAAACAGTAATGTAGAAAACATTCTTCAAACATAGACAACATCATAATAAAGGAGTAAAATACACATGCAACGCTTGCATCTAATACAATTAACAGGAGTTTTTAGATATGGCAGAAGTTGATACAAGGCTTGATTCGTATCCAAGGATTGTGGACACAAGCAAGAAGGTGATGGCACTCCAGCAGAAGACAAAGCCTGGACTCCACTTCCCTCACCCATCTCACCTTTCCCTTTTCCTGCCTTGCTTCCTTGCCTGAAGGCAAAGTCTCTACAGTTTCACATTAGTAAGTATCAGGAGCAGATAAAAAAATCAAGTACTTGAGGTCAGACACATTGATTTGGAAGGTCTGAAATGTAGTTTAGATATTACCAAGATAGGCATGAGATGTAAAGCACTTTTGTACAACCAGGTTACATTCTGGAACAAAGAAAACCGCTGTCTCAGTGTAAGTAAATAAACAAAAGAAGTAAATTTCTCGAGCCCCTAGTCAGGCAAAATTAAATTCCAGTGTAAGTTTTACCTAAAAATACGGCATTGTTTCAGCACAACAGATATTACCTTGTTCATAGCAATAATAATATTCTGCATAAAAAGAAGCACAATATAGGAAAATTGATTTGAATCACACACTTTAAATTCACATACGCTCTGAGAGAATTCATTGAAGTTACAATACTTAATATAATTAGCATTTTCATTGAGGCAACCAATTGGATAAAAAAGAAGTCTAAAGCTTTCTCAGTAAGATGATGAACCACCTGACCAGTCACTAACACCCAGCCCCTTCATTTTTCTTGTATATAGAAAAGGATATTCCACAATTCCCCAGAAATGACTACTCAGTCCCTTGAGGACCCAGGGAGCAAAGATGCTCCTGCACAATTATCTGGCAGGAGGTAGCAGTTCAAAACTCCTCTATTTCCATGATTCCAAGCCCTTTCTTGACTTCTGTCTTCTTAAACCACACAGTGGAAAACTGGCATCATCAAATCTCACCCGACTGCTGGAACAGGAAGAGCAGACCACGCAACTGGTGTTCTTAAGATGCACTTTTGAAACTCTACCAGTGTTAGGACTTGGAAATATATTTCAAGTCAAGTCAAGCCACAGAATGACAAAGCCCCAAGCCCAAAGTCCATCCTGCCAAGGGCAGGAGCAATTCTGCATTCCCAGGCATAGGAAGTGCTTCAGAAACCACCAGCTGAGTGAGGAAAAAACCATGAAAGCTTGAGAGGTTAAGAAAAATCTGAAAAAGAACTTTACTAGCAATAATTTTCTTCATATGTACATATACAGTTTGACAAAAATAAAAAAGGAAAAAAGAAGAAGAAATTCAGACTTCTCTTTAAGAATCCTTGGATTTAAATATATATATTTATTAAAAAGAGACATTGACTCTATGGCCAAGACATAATGTGTCTCAGAACAGGTTTTTACAGCCATGTTATAAAAACCCCTTAGCAAAGCAGTTATGCACTAGACTTCAAACACATGTACTCCAAGAATGACACTGGTGTGGAGGATCTTGTTTTACATCCATTTATTTTTGTCCCTCAGCAATTATAGCATAGTTTCAATACATTTCTAAAGTTATAGAGAAATACCAGGGCAACTAGAGTACATACAAGCCAAAGTTAAAATGGTAGACAGCTGAATTAAAAACAAAAAAAAGACCACCAAAAAAAACCCCAAAGAAAACAAAAAGAAGTATGCATTCAGCAGGAAATCTACTATACTTCATTCAGTTTAGGCTTTGTTCTTTAGGGAACAAGGTGCTAACGTGCCATTTTCTCATAAAATGAATCATAATTGCTTCCAAAGAGTTTCTGCTGAAAATGGTGGAAGCAAATAACTGTAACACTAAACTTTCTCCAATAAACTTAGAAGCAACACTTTCTTGAATCAATTTCCACCCTCCAAACACCACTGCTGCTTTTCTTACATGAACTCACTGTTTTATTAAGGCATAATTGCCCTGAGCAATATGCTGGAAATTAGCCAAAAAGCCTAACAATTAGAGACAAGCACCAAGTATTTTTTAATTGACAAATTTTGAAACCTGTTTTGAAACTCACCTGTACTTGGGAGTAGCACTTGAGGAAAAAAAGAAAATATTGCTTTAATTACTTTAAGTAGAATGGCAGTGTTAGTTTCCCCCTTCTGCTTCCAGGCTAAAGTTTTCAAGACAATCATTGAAGTACCAAAGCAGGACCACCATAGCAAGACCAAAGTGGGACATGTGTTCAAGAGCTTAACTCCTAAGCAACTCAGCATAAAAATTTCAGTGCCCCACCCTAAGCAATTCATATTAAATCTTATTTTCCTCAAGAGGCAAGACCCTCATACACTGGATACCTCTGGTCTTAAAAGCAAAATGGAGCCTGGACAGGAGAATCATACACTGTACATGCTCAGACTGCCTTCCAGTCTTCGTTTAAAGCCAGAAAAGCCTACAAATTACCTGGTGCACTGCACACTTCCTCTGTAAAATGCACAGTATTACAGAGTCCAAGATCCAGGAAGGTACTTTTCAAAGCTAGTGCTAACAGCACACGACTGTCTCTCTACAAATTTAGGCAATACTGGCTAGTCCCTTTAAGCTACCAGAGTATCCATAAAAGAAAGACAACCAAATTATACATTTTATTCACATTTATTTTTCGCTTTTAGTGTGCTCACAGAAAATTAGAACACCTTAAGCAGGAGTTTAATAGCAATTTTTGTAAGCAAAGTTACATTCCATCTCTAAGTCAAATTGGTCAAAGCTTCTCCAGTATTTACAAAAACATGATAGACAAGATGCTACACAAAAAAAAAAAAAAAAAACATTGCATCTGAAGAGTTTTCCTTTATTTTCAAAGACAACTGGAAAAGAAAGCATTGTCTGCTGTAATCAAAAACATACCACAGTATAAACAGTAACCATTCCACTTATCACAGCTTGGTTGAGTTTAAAATTTGTGTTTAAAAGGTCCAAGATGACTGCAGTTTTACAAAAATGGGCAGGGTGGAAAGAGTTGCAAACTTCATGTGCTTCTGGATATCAAGATTTGTTTTTTTTATACAATAGTCACAGTTAAAAACACCCTGCTGGTAATACATAATTACACTTTATTAAGGTCATAAACCAGCAATAAACAATAAAGCCTATACAACTTGTATTTCTACTTAATCACTGACTGATACAGCTAACATGAGATAAGTGAAAAGTTCCTATGGTTTAAATGAATTCCTAAGACTATGATCTCTTTATCTGGGTATTGATTTTTATTTTTTATTTTTTTTTCCTTTTTCCTTTCCTTCTTAATCAAGACTTGTAGTGTTGTAAACCTTATAGAACATCTGCCTCACAAAATACATCGTAATAACTTTCTTTTAAAAAAAAGACTAACCCCTTACATCATTTCTGGCGGGGCGCGCTCCCGGCAAGGGCTGCGCGCCCCGGGTTCCCCACTGCGGCCCCTGTCACTTCATTTGATATCCCTTATTGACCCACCCATCTCCTTCATATATGGGCATGTCCATAGACCGATCGGCAAAAGTTTTATAATATGAAGAGAGTTGCAAAGTATGAAATTAAAAAAATAAACGAACAAAAAAAAATTAAAAAACAACGAAAAAAAACCGAACCAACCAAAACAAAACATTAATACTGATGAAAAAAAAAACCCCAAAAAAACCAAAATATAGAGGATGGGAGAGGAAGGCGGAGGGGAGCCCCCCTCCGCCCGTTGGAATGGCGGCAACACATAACGATTTGAGATGGGAGCTGCGGGGGGAGAGAAAAAAAAGAAACGAGACATCTTTTAAATCAATCCCTGGTTGTAGACAAGTTCTCCGAGACCAGTACCTGGCACCACTCCAAAAACAAACAGGGGGGAAGAAAAGTCCGTCGGCGAGGGGCGGCGGCGGCGCTTACTACTCCGCCGACTCGGCGGCGGGTCCCTCGGGACTGCTCTCGGCGGGGGGCTCCTGCCGCGCCGGCTCCTCCGCGGGGGCCGCCTCCTGCTCGCCGCTGCCCGCCTCGCTCGTGGCGGCGCCGGCGCCCGCCGCCTCCTCCGCCTTCCCCTCCGCTGCCTGCTGAGGCGGCTGCTGCTCCTCGGCCGCCGCCGATGCCGAGGCCTCTTCTCCCGCCGCCTTCTCGGGGGCGGCCTCGTCCGATTTGGCCTCCTGCGAGTCCCCCGCCTCCTCCTTCGCCGCCTCGGCGCTCCCGGCCGCGCACGCCTCCTCGGCGGCCGCCTTGCCCTCCTCGCTGCCCGCCGCCTCGGGGGCCGCCGCCTCCTCTTTCCCGCCCTCTGCCGCCGCGGCGGCGGCGCCGCCCTCGCCCTCGGCCCCCTCGCCGGCCTCCTTCTTGTTCTTCTTGAAGGAGAAGCCGCTGAGCTTAAAGGACTTCTTGAAGGAAAAGCGCTTCTTTTTTTTTTTCGGGGTCTCGCTGCTGGACGAGGGGGTCGCGCCCTCCTCAGTCTTGGGGGAGGACTCGCCCTCCGCCGGGGAGGCCGGCTCGGTGCTCTCCGCCTCTCCCGCCTCCTTCTCGGAGGCGGGCTCCGACGAGGCCGCCTCCTCCTTGCCCGTCTCCTCGGCGGGCGCGCTGCCGTTCGCCTGCACCTCCTCCTTGCCCGCCTCCGCCGCCGCGGGGGAGGCGTCGCCGTTCACCTTCAAGTGGCCGTTCTCCTGCAAGACAAGGACCAGCGTTACCGGCGGTGCCCGGGGGGGTCGCGGGGCGCCGCCGCCGCCGCCCCTCCCCGCCCGCCGGCCCGGCCTCGCCGCTTCCCGCGGTTCGAAGCCTCGCGCTCTCGTCGGGCCGGGCGCCCCCAGCGGCGGGCGGAGCGCGCGGCTGCCGCCAGAGGGCGCCCCGGCTCCACGCAGCGGCGGCCGCGCCGCGCACCCCCGCCCTCGGCGCGCCCCGTCCAAGCCGCGGCGGCGGCGCGGGGCGGGGAAGGCGAACAAAGCTCGCCCGGCCCGGCCCCGGCCCCCCGCCCGCCGCGGCCCCTCTGCGCCCGGGCGGTGCGGCGAGGCGCCCCCGCCTTCCCCCCCCACTCCCCACTCACGCCGCATTTGCATCTTTCAGGCGCCCGGAGCGCGGCTGGCTGCCCCGGGCGGCAGCTGCGGGGGCGGCGGGGGGTAGCTGCCCGCTACGCGGCGGCGGCAGGGCCAGCCCGGCTCACGCGTGGGGAGGGGGCGCGGGTGAGTGACAAAGCCGTGCCCTGCGGCTGCCGGCCCCCCGGCGGGGCTGCCACGGACGGGGCGGGCGGCTCGGTCCCCGGCCCGCGCTCCCGCCCGAGGGGGCTGCCCGCGGAGCCCCCTGCCCGGCGGCTCCGGGCCCCGCTACTACGCGGCCATCCGGCTCTGCCACCGGAGGCGTTCCGCGCGAGGCGCCGAGCGTCTTCGCATGGAGGTTAAGCGGGCAGAAAAGCCAAGCGGTGTAAGATCCTTCCGTTTACGAGCCATTGGGACACTCCACCATAATACACGAGGGATTAAAAAAAAAAAAAATAAAAAAGAAAGAACCGTGCCCCTTCCCCCCCACCCCCCCCGGCCCCCGCGCAGGAAAGATAAAGGAACGAATCATTCAAAGCCGAGCCCGTTTAACCAAAATAAAGAAATTATTCCTTTGCCTCGAGTTGCAAAGATAAAAGGATCGACCGTATTCTCCATTGAATGTGCCACTGGGGCATCAAAGGAAGAAGAATTAAAACAGGATGCGAAAGAGAGTCCGTCGAAGTTGGCTTAAAAAAAGGAGTAGATTTAATATTTTTTTAATTTCTTTTCGTTTTTACCTGTCCATTCGCCTTGGATGGAGATGCAGCCACTGCTTCCCCAGGTTTCTCGGCGGAGGCTTCGCCCTTTGCAGCGGTCTTGGAGAACTGGGCACCCATGCTGTCTTATTCAACAAAGAAACTCAACAGATCCAAAAGGAGGGGAAACAAAGAGCGTTGGGTTGGTATAAATACTGGGCGACCAGCAGCAGCAGCAACACACACACACACCAGAGGGGAAAAAAAAAGAGAAGAGAGAACAGAACCGATTATAATGCACTCCTTTTAAAAAATTTAAAGTTGAAGAGATCAAAAAGCAGCAGCACAGGAGGGAGGGGAAAAAAAGGGAGGAAAAAGTCGAGCAAAAAAAAAAAAAAAAAAAAGGAGCCCAAGTTTAGTAAAAAAGAAGTAATAAAAAATCCCAGATTTGTAGCCGTACTGTAGACAAGGAGAAAATGGAGAAATCTCCCTGGTTGCTAATAAGATGCGGAGTCCAACGCCCAAGTGCACAGATGAATGGGCTTCCCGAGCGGTGACGGCAGCGCTCCGCCCGGCGCCGGCCAATCGCGGCCGCCGCGCACAAAGGGGGGCGGGGCCCGCCCGCCCGGCGAACAATGGAGCCGCGATGGCAGCGGTTTGAAATCGGCCCCCGGCCGATAATGAATGTGCCGCTCCGCTCCGCTCCGCCGCGGCGCGGGCGGGCGCGCCGGGACCCGGCCGGGCCGCCAACAAAACACCCCGAGCGAGAGAGAGCGAGAGAGAGAGAGAGAGAGCGGGGCGGGCGGGCAGGGACAATGGTGCGAGGGGCGTGCGGGTGAGTGCGAGTGCGAGTGCGAGTGTGAGTGAGAGCGTCCCGGCCCCGCCGCACGCCCCCGCCCGCTGCCGCCGTGAGAGAGCAACAGATAGTGTGTGCGAGCCCCGGGCGGGGGAGAGAGGGAAGGAGGGGATTTGCTGCTTTCTTCCCCCCCACCCCCACCCCCCCGCCTTGTTTTTTTGTTTTATTTTTTTCTTTTTCTTCCCCGGGTTTAATTGGTCGCGATTGTTAAATCGCCCCCAATTTGGAAGGTATTTGAACCACGTAGATCGGGTTTCGCCGAACGAAAACACGAGTCGAAATTAGTAGGTCTGTAGGCCAGATGTTGCAAAGGCTAAAGCAGCGGCAGCAGGAGCCGCTGCCGGAGCAGAAACGGACCCCTCCCCCATAGCGATATTGGCTTGGAATAAAATATTTTGTGATTAGCCTACGGCTCTAATTAAATTCTGCTGTCTGATTATTCCTGATTTGTGTTTTTAAAGTATTTTCTGAGGCGGTGACCCACTTCACTATCACATTTTCATGCACTCAAGTAGTGGGCGAAGCGACGTTATCAGGGAAACATTCGCGCTTTCCCAAACCTCAGCCCCGAGTGTGTATTTACGTTGAATTTAAACCCTCGAATAAGATGTAACTCGAAACTAATGCACGCGAATTAACGGTGATCTGGAGCGCTTATCAGCGCTGGGGTGAGCGAAATATCACGGACCCGAGCGATTTCCTTTCTCGGGGGAGGGGGCAGCGTGTGCGGGGAGCCGGCCGGCTCCCTCCCTCCGTGCTGCGATGCGGGGAAGGCTGGCCTAGACCTCCCCCACCCCGGCACCCCCATCCCCTTTTAAGGAGCAGAAGCGAGCGTCAGAACGATCGTTTCGCATAGTCGGGTAATCTCCTCCGAACGCCTCTTGTTTATAAACAAGGATGTTTAAATGATTCCAATAATGAAGGGCTGCGGAGCGGGGAGGCTCGGCTCAGCCGCCCACCTCCCCTCTCCCCGCGGATTGCCGGGGCTGGCGGGATCGGTGGGCTTCGTGCGGACGCCGAGAGCCGCCTCTCGGTAGCCCCGGCGAGGGCACCCGGTAGCTTTCAACCGCTCGAGGGGAACATTTCGTTTCTCGGGGGGCAAAAAGAGGCATTTGGCTGGTGTTTTTTTACCGGGGGGGGGGGGCATAGAACATCTCCCTCCCTCCCGCCGCATTTCACGCACAGCCCCTCCGCCGCCGCCGCCACCGCCACCGCTCCCTTTGTCTCGGCCGCCGCCGCCCGCCCCGCCGAGCACGGCGCAGCAGCGTCCCGCTCCCCCGGGGGCAGCCCCCACGCCCACCCGTGCGCCCCGCACCGGCGGCACCCGCAGCCCCCGGGGCCGGCGCGGGGGGCGGCCGCCGGCCCTGCCGGGGTGCCCGCCCACGGCAGGGCGGGGGTGCCGGGGGTGCCGCCGCCGCGCCCCGAGGCTCCCTCGGCGGGGCCGCGCCGCCGGGCGGTTTCCCTGGCGACGGCGGGGGGCGGCGGGGCCTCCATGGTGGGATCGGGAGCGGAGCGGGGCGGGAGCGGCTCTGCCCGCCCCGGCGTCACCTGCGGCCGCCGGCCCCGCTGCTACGGGGCTGGGCTGGGCTGGGCTGGGCTCGGCGGGGCCGGGTGGGGCCGGGGTCGTGGCCGAGGGCGCCGCGGCGGCAGCTCCCGGGGGCCGCGGCGGCGGGAGCCGCTCTCCGGGGATCCGCCGGCCGCCGCCTCTCCCGGGCGTGCCGGCGGAGCGGTGTGCGGCAGCGGGCACCGGCGGCACAAGGGATGGAGCGACCTGCGCAGGGCTCACCTTAAGGCGTGACGGCACCGCAACCGTGGGGCACGGCCAGGCGGACAGCTTCCTTCTTCGGGATCCTCCCCCGCTGCTCAACTGCACGCGTTGCGTTTTGTCTGCTCCTTTTAATCTGGATATTAAGGAAATCGTGTTTTTGTTGCTGATGGTTTGGGGTTTTACCTTTTTAGACTGGTTGATGTAATAAATCACCTAAGAAGACCTGCAGGAAGACCATGACCGGACTTCGCAATCAGTATCAAAAGGCACCTGTCCCTCCTGAACGGGTATATACAATTTCACCGGCACGGGCATACGCATTTCTACTTTCCACAGTAGCTACCTCTGAATTTCAGAGTAGCGTCACTGAAAAATTTCACATAGTGACTTGGAGTTTAGATGGTGTGCTTTGCATTATGCTTTTGATATGTTTTTCAACCATTTCAATGTTTTACAACTTGAAAAAGAGAAAGTAAAAAAGACTAAGCCTTGACTGATCTTACTCTAGGTACTTAGTTCCGCAAGTTCTTCTGTAGAGTCTCTGGACAAGAAGGAAATCTGGGATATTTGTGTGGTCCCTCTGTCAGACCCAGTGCAATTAAAACTCAGACAGCTATCTCTAACCCAAACCCTTGACCGTGAGGTGCAAATAGAAGATTTAACCCCTCAAATGACCTCTCGAGCCCATCAGCTACCAGGCTGCTCCTTGTCGCACCACACCTTTATGCAAGCAGATAGGCTGGAGGGGAGATTCCTCTTTCTTAAAATTGTACTTTACTCAAGATCCTGGTCTTTTAATCTCCTTCCAAGAGGCAGGGAGAGGGAAAAGAGAAAGACTGACAGAAAGAAAGACTTCATTAGTGTTTTGTAGCAGGACTGTAATCAGTTACAAAGATGAGAATACCACTTTTCTACTGTGCCTTCCACATAAAAAGTTGTCATAGAATTTCTGTGGCGGGAGCAAGGATGTGCCAGTGTGAAGTTGCTTGTGTATAAGGTGTTGGAGATTTAGTGTCTGAAAAAAAGCAGTACCGTTGTCAAGTGCATTTGCACAGAATAGAATATTCTTAGTTGGAATTTGTGTTAAGGCTTTTACCACAATAGCTGTGTCAGCAAAAAACCATATTCCCACTGTGTCATCTGTAGTGATATTTCTAAGAACATGAGAACCATAACTGAGAGACAGCTCTGTGGAGCCCCAAAATGAAGAGGAGACAAGGCTGAAGAGCTGTTCTCAGGGGGGCAGCAGGATTTGCCTCCCCTTGCTCCTCCAAAAGTCTAAGGGCTCTGCAACTTCCTGATTTCTAACAATGTGTTGCACCCCCTAGATGAAGTTGTCTTTTTGCAGAACTTCCAAAAAGTGTCTCCTGTCAGCACATTTTTCCTGAGGTATTTTCATCCTCAACCTTTTGGGAAGGTGGAAGACTGAGGTGTGGAATGATAAAATACTTTGTACAGTGCTGCTCAGCAAATCAGCCTCACAGCTGACAGTGTTACTGATTCTTGGCTGTGACTTCATGATCATTAATAATAAATCTGTGCCTTGCAGCCACAACTTTGATTGGGCGTAAACACAAACCTTCCTGTCAAGCTAGCCACGTATAAGCACTGTATGTACTGCTTATGTCAACTTTGCACTAACATTCTGTGGGGAGGCTAGGACAAAAGCTTTTGGCCCAAGAGCAGCTGAGGCAAAGTTGCTCCTGCAAAGTGTTTGGCCACAACTAGAACAAAAGCTGAATGTGTTCTGGGTTATGTGGCTGTGGAAATCCTGACCTTACATCAGGTACTCTGAAGCTGCAGTTTACCACCCTATGAAAGCATGGCTTCTGACTCCTGCAGCTACTGCCAAACTTCCCAACTCACTGGTACCCAGCTTTTTTTCTTTTTCCAATACTGCCTAAAACATTTATTTTCATCCATTCCTGAAGCACAGGTGAATGAAATGGTATTTTGAGTTTACAGTTGAGGAAAAGGAGAAAGCTGCTCGATAACAGCTCCCTGCCAGTATAGCAGCTTCTCACTGGAGTCCCAGAAAAACTCATCAGTGATACTCACACTCTGCTAAGGTAAAAGCACAGTCATGAACATGTTTTAACTCCTGTTAAAATTTGAAACTTTTAAAAACATGTCCTAACTTGCCACTTGTAGTTGGGACACAAATGTATTTTAACTTGTTTGCTGGCAAGTGCACTAAAATGCAACACACCCTGTCAACACTGAGAATCTGAAAACGCATTAATTAAAACTTTTCACTGACACCTTTTTTTTTTTTTTTATGCACCTTTATCTTCGTCCAGACAAGCCTTTAAAGAAAGTGAATCTCTGAGCGGTTTTGGGAGCTGGAATCCAATGTTTACAGAATTCCTGAAACAGTGTGTGCTTTCTAGTGTTCACATTGTGACTCTCCCCTGGGTGATCTGAGCTCTGAGGAGGTGCTGGAAAACCTCCTTGTGTCCTGGGGTGCACAGAGAGCTTTCCTATGTGCAGAGGCAGCAGCAAGCAAACTAAAAAATAATAATCAAAGTTTACACTGAGAGATAATACTCCCTATATGCTCATCTACCATGAGTCCTTTCTTCTCTTGTCCTGGTCCTTTTGTAGAAACAGCGTAAGACAAGCATGGGACAGAAAACATCTTACTTTCACAGGAACTGTCAAACTGGGACAGTTCTGTAATGGGGAACAGGTTAATATGAGATAAATAACTTTAAAAGTTTCAAAACGAATTTCAGATTTGCAGAACAATTGCATCTTTTCCAGTTTCTTAAAAATGAGTATTTCGTGATGTCTGAGTCTGCTGAGATTTCCTACTGACACGTCACTTCAGTTTCTTCAAGCTTTACTCCAGTTTGGTGCAATGCTATCAAAGGCTTTTAACCTTTATGTCACTCACCACCATTACAAGCCCTTTACTAATATTTGCCAAGCTTTTATTAACTGAATACATTCAACAATGTTTGTTAAATAGGATCCAGACTGTTTGAATGTCCAGTGTGCTGAGAAACAGAAAACTTAACAGAGCTTATATATTTTAAAAGTATCATACAGCTGGTCTCTATCATAGCTAATAAAAAAATATCTGTCAACCAACTAGATAGCTGGCATCCAGTAATGGGGATGGTTACTTCTGGGAAGAAAAAAATCCCCAAAGCAAAATCAAGAATAAGAAAACCAACAATAATCCCAAACCAACCAAAAATATCTTAGATGGTACAAAGGCAAAAACACTCAATGTAAAGCCCAAGCCCCTCCCTTAAGAGTAATCACAGTAACTAAAAACAGGGAAGGTGTGAGTATACCACTAAAAGACTGGTCCATGCTATATGCTGATTTTTCTTTAAAGAACACCATTTCAGCAGAGAAAAAGAAATAGAGATAGTGGAGAGTTGTAAACATTTTACAATCTTCATTTCTAAGGACAAATAACTTCTCCACTCTAGTTCCCCGCCAGCTTTACCAGGGTAAGGCAATGCAGCAGTAGTCTTTTACTCCCTTCTTTCCTGCATTCTGGCCCTACAGTTCCACTCCCTCCATTGTGTGTGCCCTGGCTTTCCTCTGACCTCCTTGATAAGCAGAGTTAAACCAGCAGAAAACTATTCTTTCTCTCTTCCCCAATACCCCTGCTCCATTCTCCTCCCCCAAAAACCCTTCCCCACCCCCCAGCTTTTTGAGCAGGGAAGGGTAGTTTCCTGCTGGTTTAGCTTCTTGTAGCCCTTGGTGTGGCCAGACAAGTTGCAGCGATGACAAGCAGATGATAACCTGATTGAGCACGAAGTTAAGCTTCAGTTCCATTGACATTTGCTTCAACAACCTCACACAATCCCCCTCCTCTGCAACTTGTGCTTGCTTCCAGTTTCCTGATTCTCCTTCAGTTCTTCTGGGAAGAGTGATCTAAGCAAAAAATGCCTGATGAGCAGGTATCTTTGAGAATGGCATTGGTAGGTGATGTCTCATCATGTTTCGTTGAAAGACCACGTCTGCTTTAATGATGACCACTTTGTGTCATGTGGCTACAACCAGCCTGCCTTTTATGAATTCCAGCTAGATTTGGAGGGGACAGGAGTTACATAAGACTAGAGTCATGTAAATTTATGCTGAAAAATGTCACGGAGTGTGAAATGAAACTGATGGACCCAGCTAAACAGAAGTCTGTCTAAAATAGGAAATAGGAAGCATTTGAGCTTGACTCAGAGATTTGGATTCCTGACATTTAGTTGTTGTGAATTGAAACTGATTTAGGGTTAAATCAAACAAGGGCTTGGGGTTGTGGAATTAACAGCCTCCACATCAAGTGCCTAGGCTCTCTGTAGGGCTCAGGCTATGGGGAGAAAGCCAAGTGCCAAAGTCTGTAATTTGCCCAGCTGGCAGGTAGAGGCTGGTACCCTAAGTCTGGTTTTATGATTCTCACTGCCTGAAAAAATACACTGCAGCCACAAGGTGCAAAAGGCTAAGCCAGTACAAGTTGATGTTGCTGAGGCTTTTTTTTTTTTTTTTTTTTGGTTACACTCAGCTCAGAAAGGCTGTTTGTTTCTGGTAGCTGGAATAAATGTTATACAGTGCATCTCAGTCAGCTTGGCAGAAATGTATGTGACATGTACTGCCTGGCATGCTAGGAGGGCACAGATTTTGTATCAGTGGTCATGTAATCCCCAACCATACAGAAATACATCACAAGTAGGAAATACAAAGCATTTGTGCCTGTCTCAGAGACCTGGATTCCTTATATTTGGTTGTAGAGAAGTATATCCCTTTACTTGGAAGCCAGCATTCTGACCTCTTCCCTGCCGTGAGGTGCTTTTGCCCCTTTGAAAGCTTAAAAGGCAGTTCCTTTTCATCCAGAAAGCAAGGCTTTAATTCCCACCTAAGAAAATTTGAATCCCTTCATTTACCTCCCTCTGCTTTTCCCATGAAGTTCTAGGGTGAAGAAATGTGAGCACAAATGTTTTCATTTTCTCTCACTGTTCAGCACAGGAATTAAGAGTTACTCTTTGGCATGGAGAATTACATAGTAATTGCTCCAAAACCTGAGCATGATTCTGCAGTCTAATTACTTAGCAAGCCTGCCTGGGAGTGGGAGACAGCTTGCCTCTGGTCCTTACTCTTCTGAAAGTGTTACTGTTTTCTAGTTTCTAGCTCTTAGGGCAGGCAAGGACTGGTCCTCATTCTCCAGTGTTAGCAGTTTGACCCAATGACTTCGATATACAGTCAGGATCCTGTTTTGTCTCATTGTTTAGCCTTCAAATAGTTTTATTTATTTATATTTTTTTTCAAAGTAGAGCACTGAGCAGAGAGCTGGTATGCCCTGGTACTGTCATGTTTCCAGCTAGACAGGTCAGCTGCACAGCTTAGAGTAAGAGAGATCTGCATGCCCCAGCTCCTTCCCTTACATGAGACAAGACTTCCTTCACATGCAGGTAGATCAATGTCCACACAAGCTTCAATTACTCTGGACATGCAGAAAGACGTGTTTCCCCAGGGAAGGCCTTTGAGCAGCTGCTTCTGAAGTGCTTTGGAGAAAGGGCAACTGAGGTGAGACATGGCCCATTGGTTGGACACCTCTGGGGACACGTCTCGCCTCTTGTATCTCCTGGCATTTTGAAAAGCAGTGGCAGATCATACTTTAAAGCTACAATTCCTGGGTCCAGTCTGATGAATCCAGCAACTTACTGATGGCTTTAAATTTTCAGTTTGAGTTTGGACAACCAAAATGCATCTATGTCCTTTTGTAGATTTAGCTGCAGTTTGTAACCCATGAACAGAGAGAGAACTGACATTTCATATTAGACTTTCAGGTCTTTAATTTTTTAAATTTTTTTTCTTCCCATTGTCACAATGAATGATTTAGACTATCAGAATATCATACCCTGATATTACATACCCACCACACCTATTTTGGCTTATATTATGACTAAACATTTTCATATTAGAAAGTGTTTATTCTATGTGTATTTTGTGTTTTAGCACCTTGCTTTTCACTGTAATTGTGTGTGGTTCTGGGAACCAGACTATAAAAAGGCTATAAAGCTATTAAAGAATATACAAAGGAGAACCATGTAGATTGTGAAGAGCTTTGAGGGGAAGCCTTACAAGGAGTGGCTGAGATCAGTTGGTTTGTTTAGCCTGGAGAAGAGACCTGAGGACAGACTTCATTGCTGTCCACAACTTCTTCATAAGGGGAAGTTGAGGGGCAGACACTGATCTCTTCTCTGTGGTGGCCAGTAAAAATGACCCAAGAGAAGAGCCTGAAGTTGTGCCAGGGCACATTTAGGATCTTACCTTATGGGATGTTGGGCACTGCACCAGTGGGATTCTTGGGGTGTCCTGTGCAGGCCTAGGACTTGGATTCTATGATCCTGGTGAGTCCCTTCCATCTTGGGATCTTCTGTCATTCTGTGTAACCTGTGCAAAGGATTAAGTTCATACACACTTCTATAAACACGTAGAAGAGTTCACCTTACTTATACAGTGAGTTCACTTGTCTTTAAGTGTGGATATGTAGGATGACAGCCACCTTTTGAAGTCTAATAGGTAACAGAAACTACTGTCTGCATGCTGGGGGGTTGATACACCCTCCTTGTGTAAGGAGTGGGTAATATAGGTATTTTTTTTTAACAGTGGCTTTAGAATTTTGTTGTATAAATGTTTCTCAAGCCATGAAAAGCCATGGTTTTTGAACATTTAGTGACTGAAAGGTTATTTTTTGTGATCAGTATTGCAAGAAACCACACTCCAGGCTGCAGGCTTCAGGGCAGTAAATTAAGGATTGTTAAAACAAATGGGTTAATGATTACAAATTCAGCTGTTTGATTTAGAAAAGCACATATGTGTAATGCAAGAGACAGGAGGGGTGGTTGGTGAAATAACTAGTTAAAGACTGGGGCATTTATGTCTGTATTCCTGCCAGCAGTTAGTGGTGAAATAGCTGGTTTAAGATGGGGGCATTTTTATCCATATTTCTGCCCTGGGGCAGACTGCCTCTGTGATTGGGGTAAGTCTCTGTAGGTATATCTGCCCTGCAGACCAGGGTGCTGGGTCTAAAGGGTACTGGCATTAGCTGTAGTGCAGCTTGTGGATATTGGAGGCAGACATGGATATAAGCATAAATGAACTGGCTTCAAGTCTTGGTAAAGAATATTTTTCTGCCTTGAACCCGTTTATGTCCATGCTGCCAAACACACATCCTTTGTACCCAAGCTGCTGTAAAGCCACTATCAAGCAAAGGCAGCAGGAGGGCTGCATGGATGAACAGGTAGCTCCTGACTAAGCTCAGCCTGAAAAAGGAAGAATGCAAGAGGCAGCCACAGGTGATCCAGGAACAACAGAGACACAGTGTGCCATGATGTAATTAGGAAAGCCAAAGCCCACCTACAGTTAAGTCTGATGTGGGATGAGAAGGGCTACTACAAGCATACCAGCAGCAAAAGGAAGATCAGGGATAATGTGGGCCTGCTGCTGAATGAGGGCAGGGACCCTGTGCCAAGGGATACAGAAAAGATCAAGATAATGAATGCCTTCTTTACCTCAGTGTTTGCTGGTCAGACCAGCCTTCAGGAACACCAAGACTCAGAGATCAAAAGGAAAGTCTGGACAAAGGAAAAGTCACCCGTGGTGAAAAAGGAGCCCATAGAAAGGAACATTTAAACAAAGTGAATATATACAAGCCCATGGGATCCCCTGGGAGGCACCCACAAGTGTTAAATTAGCTGTCTGATGTCACTGCAAGGACACTGTTGGTTATATTTGAAAAAGTTGCTGTAATTAGAGCAGAATCACAAGGACTGGACAGTAGAAAATATCAATCCTATCACTGAGAAAGCCAAAAAGAAGGATCTGGTGAACTATAGGCTAGCCAGCATTCCCTTGGTTGCCAAAGAGAGGCTGTGAAGCCTCCATCTTCAAAAGTCATCTGATCACAGTCCTGGACAACTGGCAGCCCTGCTTGAGCAGGGGGATTGGACCAAATGATCTCCAGAAATGCCTTCCTATCACAGACACGTGATTCTATGTGATTCAGACTGTGATATTGTTTTCAGTACTGCCTTAGCTATGCCTGTACTCAATTTAGTTTCAAGCTGTATTTCTGAGATCTTGTGCCTCCATTAAATGGTTTATGGAATCTGGAAATTAATACACCTGCCTATATGCCTTGGAAGTATAAATACACCAAAGACTGTGAGGTGCTTTCAGTGAACCAGGCATACAAATGCCTTTTGTACACGTTTATAGGAAAGAAACTTTACAATCTTTTCCCCCGTACAGTACAAATTGCATTAAAGTGTGAGAAAACAATATCTGTAATAATGTTCTTTAAACGAGCAGCTCAGAAACCGAGTAAATCACAGGTTTAATGTGAACCCCTGCCTTTGTAAGTTCCCATGCCTTCTGTGATACCGTGTTGGAGTCTATACAGAGCAGATGAAGTAGTGTCACAGTAATTTTTGTTTATTCCTTTCAAATTATACTTTCTCACACTTTTGTAAGGTCTCCCATTTCCCCCCATGCAGCTATAAAAGGCTGCCTTCAGTCTGTTTGGGCTCAAGGCACGCATGCGGTCCTTTATTGACAAAAGCAGATGGCGTTTTCCCCTACAATCCGTTTCCTTTCCCTGGCTGGCATGTCAAACACGGAGAGCATACTGGAGGACACGCCGTCATACCACGCCAGCCTCAGAGTGCTCCCCTCGCAGGGAGAGCCCAGGACCTGGCTGCCCATGAGGCATCTGAATTACTGGAAACTATTTCACATTTGGCTTAGAGCTATTTTGACAATCTTCAGCTGTATCCTTTATTCCTTCCTTCTTAGCATGTAAATGTCCTTTTTATAGTAGCTATTCTTACAGAATTTATGGTTCTCTTTTCTTAAAGCTTCTCATTCCCAGTTCCCCATTTTTATTTAAGTTAGTCCCTTTTCATTTCCTGGGCATACCATGCTAAGCAAAACATACATTCGAGGGGTGAAATGTTGTGTCTTCCTCAAATTATCTCATGATGCTGGCCTCTATTATTCCCTTTTTTGTCTTCAATGTGGCAATTATGTCCTTTTTGCCATACTGCCTTTCATGCTTAGGAGGAACTCTGGAAAATGTATTATTATCTTCTTTTGTATGCTTCCTTAAACCCCTTCTTTGCTGTTACACCTACCAGTGCGAAGAAATTACTGGTTAATCCATTGATTTCTATTTTTTTCCCTTGGATTTATTGGTAGTTATTTTGAGTTTGAAATCTCTGTGGGATCAGGCCTATCTTTGTGGACTGTCATTGCCTTATCGGTTAGCATAAGGACAGAAAAAGTGCAAATTTAAGCCTCTGAGGTGCTTTAATCTTGGCAGTCCCTGAGCAGAGTTCCCCTTTCTGCATCTTACTTAGATTTACTAGGGAGGATGTGCAGCTCAGTCAGTGTGTGGGCATAAAGCCTGTAAAGAGCTTTGAAGCAACAACTGGCTTGACACAGCACATGCAAGGAACAATTTATCTTTCCTTCTTAGCCCCACATATATCATGGGCACTTTAATTTCTTTTTCTTTACCCCGTCAGGATTTTGAGATTGCTTTTCATATGGCTGTGTTCAGCACTATTCCTTTCAGAATCAATTCAGTTTGAATTTTTCATTCATGTACAAAGAAAAATTTCTGAAATCAACAAATAAAGCATCTGACTCATTTAAATGCTTATGAGCCTAATACTGCATTCATATTACTGAAAAAAAAAAAAAAAAAGAAATGCTTTCCTTTAAACCTAAATTTTATGAAGCATAATCACAGGAATTTTTTTGTATCCTTAAGCATTGCGAAGTTTGTACATACAATAGCATTTGCAATGCATTCATGGGTGGTCTGGAAATCTGTGAGCAGCAAGTATGAAACACCTCCACACTAGTAAAAGCAGGAAAAATTCAAGCCAAAAGAGAAATGGGAACGACATAATTATCACTGAATACACAGTCAGACTTTCAGTACCCAGAGAAAACAGGTAGCATTAAGATTTTTGAGATCATCTTTCCTTCTCTGCACATTTGCAGCAAACAGTAATGAGGTCCTTGTACAGGCTGAGGCTTCTGTGGTGGCGACAAACAGAAACTCACATTCAGGGAGGTTCAAAATGCAGCTGAGCTTGGCTTAAGCAGGCAGACTGAGACCATTCAGACTGCAAAGTTCATTCTTTATGGAGAACACGATTTGAGTCTTCAATGATATTAACACTAAAAATGTCAAAAGCTATAAACACATATTATAGTGATATCAAACTCTTTGAGCAAAGTGTCAGTGGGTTTCTCGGAATATCCAGATAAGAGCGGTTTCTTTCTTTATGAGCTCATCAATCCCCATATAGAGCAGAGACCAGTCTTTGAAAGGCTTTTATATCTCATGTCTCATACTTCACACCTCGTTTATAACCCCTTTATAGAGGGCAGAGCATAGGGTGATTTCTGCTCTCCTCCACTCTGAGTGCAGGACCCCATTTCCTGTCACCTAAAGATGCAAAAGTGATGTTACACACAGAGAAACTCTACACTTCCTTGGCACTTGCTTAAGGGGAAAGAGGAGCATGGCTGCTGGGGGTGAAGAAAGGCTCAGGAGCTGAGGTGAGTTTGGACTTGGCCAGTGGAGCACAGGGGCAGGGCACTCATGTCTAAGATGCTCAGCCTTGTGGTTGTGTCAGCAAGCTGCAAGGTCATTGTCCTTTGACACTGTCATCAGCAAGCACAGCTCTCCTGCCCCTCACCCTGCTGCTCATTGTCCCAGGAAAGGAAGTTTTCTCTGTTCTGTGCTGTCAGGTTGTGCTTCTAAGCAGATGATTGTATCTTGAAAAGGCATTGTGTAAGATTAAAAAAAGCCAGTCTGTTGGAAAGGTTTCAGGGGGGAGGTTTTGGCACCACAGCACACAAAACTGAGACATGATTATGCTATCTACCTACTTGTCATCAGATATACACAGTACATCTACTGCCTAGCCAGCAAAAGGGCTGGAAGAGGAGAAGGGCTGACCACACCTTTCTCCAAGCCATGGGTTCCCATTATCTTTTTCTGCCAAGACAAGGCAGGAAACACAGTTTGTGTTTGTCTGAGTTTTGATGAATACTGGTGACACAAGGCTGTAGAGTCCAGCAATTTCTAGGATTGAGAAGTGCTTGGGACAGGACACTACACTCACTCTGTAGGAAGTGAACACAGTGGAGGGGCTAGAAACACTCCCTCCTGAAGTGTTTCTAGCAGTGCTATTCTGAAACCTTGGCTGAGAGAACTCCAGCCCATTGCCAGGGAGTGTGGCCCTGTGCCCATGGCTGGGAGAACAGAGGTTGCCAAGTAAATGATTAGTGGAGCACAAGGGCTTGAGCCCCAGAACAAAAAGTGGGATTATCACAAGTTGTTTCTCTATATGTATCATAATGAAGTGAGTTTCTTCCCTTATGCCTTGAGGTCTGGGGCAAATCATCCTGCTTCTTTCTTTTTCTCAAATCTTCATGGGGGGCCACACTGAGATATCACCAAATTTGATGAGGGAATGAAGAAAATGTGGTGGGTTTATTTTTATATCTATATTTACTTTCTTTTTGGTTTGAGTTACTTGGAAGTCTTTCTATATAAAAATACTTTCAAATGTAATTTGCTTCCTTGGGTGAAATTCATCTCCAGCTCTGCAGAAATGTTGTACAAATGTGGTGCTCTCAGTTGTGTTTGAGCAGTTATCAGAGTTTTCAGAAAAGGTAGCAAAATATAAATCAAGAGAAGCATTCAGACTGGTATTTCTGATTTTTTTTTAGTAGCTGATGATAGACTGTGGGTTCAATTAGACTTGGAGGAAGGCTTCCCAACACAATGTTTTCCCCTTTAAATTTTGTATTTCAAAACACAAATCTGTATAGAGCACATCTACATGCAAATATATCTGTTAGGCATTGGCTCACTATTCCATCCATCATACGAAAACCTTTAGAAGTATCACAAACTTGCTGAAGTCAAACACAGATAAGAGCAACTCAAGTTCTGATTTTAATTCTGCTTTACTCTGCGTGTGTGTTTACATGTCAGCTGTATCTGAGATTTCTGAGAGGCGTCCTGGGTAAAATCAGTACACATTTTTAAGTTACTCTTATACTTCATTAATGAAGTCATAATTTGGTATTTACTAGATCTTAACCACTGAGACAGCAGATGTATAAGATTAGAAGAAAATGTGAAAGGTAAGGTGTTGAAGTACTTAAATCAGCACTACATTTGGGTTTTTCTGAAACAGAAAATCAAATCAGGTCTGGTTTCCAAAGAATTTATGGAAAACCTCATTGACAGCTGCACTCGCAGTTTGCACTGTGCTTTTATTAGCTCTATTAATGATGTTAGAGAGATACATATTGTTCTCTTTTAAGCAGCTTTTACAGTGTTAGTAACTAAAGTGCTTTGTTTTCTGCCTAATATTGGTGATAATTAATGACAAAGAATACAGGGAAATGGTATGGATCTGCTTTTCTGAAAATTATTTTGTAACCAGGTCTGACAGCAGTGTGGAAGACTTGTCATCCTCTGTGCTGGTCTCCTTACCTTGTTGCAAATACTAAGAAAAATAATAATCATGTTGATTAAAGAGGCAGGACCAACAAAGTAAGGTTTTTCAGGGTGCTTGTCAAATGTTGAATAATAGGTGGTTCCTCCTAAGACCAAGGTTTACAGATAGGCGAGGAATGGGGAAGAATGCATAGCAGCAGAAGCAGAAACAATCAAAAAATATTCCCCTTCTCAGTGGATGAGGAAAGGGCAACTTGTCAGGGATGAGGACACTCCAGGAGAATGGAAGAGCACTGCAGGGAAGTCTGGGAGGATGATGAGGTGCTCTGTGACACTAGTGAGATCAGCCAGGAGGAGAGCAAGCCTCCAATCCACACAACATAAAAAAGGAAAACATCCAAAGGTCCAGTGCTTCCTGACTGGGCTCCTATTATTCCTGTTATCTCTCAGCTGCCTTCCCCTTTCTTTGCAACTCTTCCTCAAAGCCATATGGAAGCAGGATTAAGGTGGGTGGAAAGTCCCACCTTTCTCCTCATAACCTCAAAGCCGGGGGATCTCCTCGGAATGCCTTGGGGCCTGGCATTACAGCCACCATCTGTTAACTGCTCCTCTTCTCTACTGTGGCCATGGTGGTGGTGAATGGCCTCAGACAAGGTGCAGACAAGGTTCACTGTCTGCAAATTTCTTTTAGAGCAGCTATGGGAGCTCACTGTATCCTACTGGCAGATGGGACAAAGAAAGCATCCTCTCTCTCTCTTTATGCATGAGAAACAAAATGGACAAATTATTTCCCTTACATCACACAAAATGACAGCAGGAAGGGGCAAACAAATCTTACTTTTCCTGAGCCCAGAACTACACTTCAAATCTGAAACCCCCGCATCTCTGATGGAGGCAGAAGGGAAGGCAAGGAAACAGTAAAAAGGATTAGAGAAGACAGGACATACTGGCTTCATGACTGCTCATATGCACACTGTCTTAATTGAAGTTAAGCTTTTACACAGAAGCACTGCAAATGGTTTGGAATTCAAATATGAAATTAAAATATTGGCAGAAGGGTAGTCTGGGACTACAGTTTATGTTCTCTTTTTAGGGTCTGTATCACTTTATCTGAGAGCCTTGTGATTGTCAGCAGATTTTATTCTCACAAAATCATAGAGAGGAAGAAAAGTTTTTTACCTTGGGAAAGTGTTGGGAAGGCAGACAACTGAAAAAATATATTATTTTGGGTCCTCCAGGAAAACTGAGGCTGATTTTAGCTGTAGAGCAAAAGCTTTATAAGTTTCAATCTATATTCCTAAATTCATTAAATCACCTTTTCTAAATTAGATTCTTATGAATCTGAACTCTACTGCACAGTCTATGTTTATAAAGTTTAAGTTGCTCTCTGAGAGAGCAATCTGTCTTTGTACCTGTGATGGATCTTCCTCGGGGAGTCTGTTGGGAGCCTTTTCAATAGAATCATGAGGAAAAGTGTGGGCCTGACACAGGAGTAAGGAGCCTGAGGACAGGGAAATGGAAAGAACAATTTAATTTGCTCACCAGCCTCAGGAATACTTGACCTTATGAGTAACCTTGGAAGGCTGTGAGGAGGTGGAGGAATGCACATTTGGTGCTGAAGAAATGAGTATTAGGAGGGGAAGATTCAAGATGCAGCTTCTTAAACTTTTCATTCTGAGCAATGGATCTGATGGGAAGTGTATATGATTGCTCCCAATGACATCCCTCTCTCCACTTTATCCTGAGCACTGCCTTGGACATGACATACTCTATCTGGTTCTAGCAACTGCTTTTGGGATCCCTTGAATCAAGCAGCTGATGCAAAAGTTAAGATCCTGGAATCTCTTCCACAGTCCTCTCACAGCTCATTCGGGAGAAATTTCATAGATTTACCTTGTGCTTTGTCCCAAGAAAAAATTTAGGATGCATTTTCTGTGTTTGAATGTAACGATTGTTATATGCTTTTGAAATCTTGTTTATTGTTGTCTTTTCCACTCATACTGAGTCATAGAAGAGCTATTCAGTTTTCCCCCTGTCCATCTCCCCCTCCCTGTCTCAAGAACAAAGCAAATCCCTGCATATGGGTCCTGTGGCTTATGAATGCAGTTTTCCTGAGGCCTCAGCCAGCGCAGCATTTCAAGGCTTAGATCTGTATTTCCCAAGTCAGGGCTCAGAATCCCAGATAGAATCTAGGTGGTTACTAATGCATCCATTAACCTGAAAGAAATTCATGTGAGTCCCTTCTATGTCTATTCTTATACCTAGTTAACATCTGATATATCTGTAAGACAGCCTGCAGCTGATACTCTGCAGGCTTTGAGCACTGCAGGCTTAAATGCCAGCAGAAATCTGTGACAACCTGGAAAAAAAGGACAGGATGTTGTATGGAAGTTAAATAGACCAGTTATTTGTATTTTCTTATTAATACTTTGAGCATTATTTTCAGGTCTGAGCTTCAATCATCAGTTGCACAATGACCACGTAGTCAAGTTTGCATTGTGTTTATTGCCAAATTAGAAAAAGTATCCCATTGTGCTAAACCTTGCAAATTCTATCTGTCTTATCACTGCAGGATCATGTTGTGTCCTGTTAGCTGGTATCACAACAGCAGCTTTGTTTTTGTAATGCTAGACTTGAGTGTTCAACATAATGATACACTCCTACAGCTGGTTTACACAAGGATTGTTGACATTTTTCACAATGCATTTTTTTAGACATATGCCTGTGCGTAAACAGTCAGCGTAACCTAGAAGAACTTGAAACTCCCATCTGGATGTTGTATTTAGGTCTCATATGCAGAAACGTTTTTTCTAAGATATTTTGTCAAAACTCTTGCAGTTTTAATTTTGATTTTCGCCTAGTTTATTAGTCTCTAAAGAGCCTCCCAAATTATCAGTCACATTTCTCTGATTCTCTGTTCCATAAAGCATGATCCACCATGTTATAATGTTTTGATTTTTTTTCTCACATCATTGGTCTGATGATCTGATGATCCCTGGCAAGGGAATAAACATGTTAAGCTCTCAGATACTTGCTTTCATCATCAGAGGAGCCAGGCTTTGGTATTAGTTACTTTTCAGGGTCACATATTCATACATAGAACTGAGAGCATCTAATCACAACTATCTTCTCCTCTCAGAATTGTAGCTACGCTCAAACAAGATCTATCATATTAGCTTTCCTGCCACTATAACTGATGTAGTACTCTCAAGTGTAATCAGTGTTGTTACCACAGAAAGTCATACACAGTAATACATTTTGTTGCTACGCTCCAGAATATAAATGTACGGGGGGGGAGGCGTAAAGCGGTCATGCCGGTGCTTGAATATACCAGCTGCAAAGCAAATGAGCAGGGCAGAGTCAGTGTCTACACTCAGAGTTTTGAGTCTCTAGTTGTGACAGCATTCACACAGAAGCTGCTTTTCAGATTAGGGAATTGTTTTCAATTAAGTCCTTGTTCTCAGCACTGACTGCCTAACCCTGCTAATCTTGGGGTTAGAAAACACAGCAGTAGAATGGCGAGCCTGTATAAATCTTGTCCAAAATTCATCTTCTGCCTCTTTATGCCCAGTGGAGCTGAAATACAGGGAGTTGTAAGGAAGACAAGACTATTGTGTCCAAGGAAAACAAGAAATACAAATCACCAATCCTGATGGATATATATGGTATAATGTCACACATAGCTGTCATTTACAGCTACTACACTTGAAGAGAGATGGTTGCAGATTTTGGTAAGAGTTATTTTTAATTCGAAAATGAAATTTTGAAACCAATTTTTTTTTCCCAATGTACTTGTTTTTACTTCAAACAGAGAAACTTTCCAGCTCAGGATGAAATTTATCATCAGAATGAGAGTGAAAGAGAGGATGAGGATGGAAATTCATATTGATTGGGTTGACTCTGTGGTACCAACCAAGACACATATTTTTGTCATAGGAAAACATTAACCTCTGTAGCCTGCAGCATCATAACTCAGATATGTAGTGCTGAAAGATCAAATTTCTGCATGCAAGCTGTTGTGGGGTGCCTTTTAATTTCTCTCAGTTTTTCTTTTTTTATGTACCCCACTCTATAACGAATTTTGTATTTATAGGTAGAAAAAGACAAGTAATTGAAATCTAAAACATCTTTAATGGATGGTAAAACTGCTATCAATCTGAATGGTAACAAAAACTTAGTGCTTAGTTTTACTGAAAATATGCACAAAATTGTCTGCTAGTGCTCTGTGAGAGGTCAGCATTTGTCAAACCGAATTTACTGTGCACCAATAAACTTCTAAAATCATCCTTTCCATTGTAGAGGCTGTTCCTCTATATGTTGTTCTTCCCTGGGTTTTTTTAGCATTTTCTCGGGTGGTTTTTACCATTCTGTCACTAGTTCATTGCTGGTCTTTTGCTGGTACCCATTTTAGGGAGCAGGTATTATCAAGCAAATCTGCTGAGAGAAAACTAGGGGGGCTAGAGGACTTCAGTGTGGTAGGAAAAGCCTTGAGGAAATGGGTAAATAGCTATCTGCTTTTTGATGAGGTCTTAATTTTCGACCTACGGATCATGTGGGATTTTAATATATAATTGTACTGGCAGAAATGAAGCCATCACCACACAGCCTAGTCCATCATCACTGTATTTTTTAGAAGATGCATCCTAAAACATGACAAACAGTGACGTTGCGGGGTTTCTTGTCCCCTTGTTTTCCTTAACAGAGAAGCACACTTTGGAGTGTGAGAGACATATCCAAGATCTAATGGGTAAAATGAAGACTTTCTGTGTGGCAATTTTTTTGTCACGCTTAAAAACCTGGACCAAAAGAAGTTTGACAAAACCTCTGAACTGCAGCATCATGCAAAGTCAATTAAAAATGCTGATGATAACTGGCTGTAGTCTTCCCTTTTCTCTTTTGTTGTTAAAGCTGGACCAGTAACCACCATGGAGTTCTTTTCTTGCCAAAAAAAGTCTGACAAAGATGAAACTTTGGATACACTGAAGGGACTGGGAGGGGATGCTGAAATATGGCCGTGGGTGGAGATAGCTGAAGAAATGTGTGACCATGCAGGCAATCTTTACGTGTTAGAAAAACAGTTGTAACCAAAGAAATAAATATCACCACAAGCTTAAAAAAAAAATAAATACAAGAATGCTGTCAAGATCTTGGCAGCCAAAAAGAAAGAATGAATTGTTTATTCATATGTGTCTATGCATTTAAAAAAGCATAAAATGTTGCCCTCTGAGGATGACAGCTTAAACGTAAACTGCAATAGGACTAGTGATGTGATTAAAGAAGATTGCATACCTTTGAGGATAATAAAGAACTGATTCCCTTAAACATTGTGCAAGCTTTAAAATCAGTGTCTTGGACAGCATCCTAGGAAGATATCCAGCTACAGTAAATCAGGAAGAAGTGGCTGAAGTGCCTAGGGACTTTTATTCCTACCATAATTGTATTTGAAAAATTTACCCTGAAAGACTTTGCACAGAAGATAGTGACAGCAAAATGTTGTAGTTTAAAAAGAAAAAAAGTCAAGTATTTACATAACTGAGAAAAGATCACATACGTCCCTGCTTGAAATTATGGGATATGGACCTAGAGTCAATGGAATTGCTATTCAGGTGTTACTATCCACAAGCACTCTGATAAGACTTATTTGCAGTACCTACTCTGGGGAGTATACCCGGTGGAGTTATTTTACAGTCCCTCTAAAGGGTTAAAAAGAAATCTAAATGTCAGAAGAGGGAGCTGAGATGTAGTTGAAAAGACAGTGGTGAAGATTAACATTCAACCTCTGCCCTTGACAAGTCTCTAAGGCTTGGCAGTTTCTCACTAGAAGTCTATAAAATGCTTAGGCATGATTGCTACACTTTGGGAAGAGCCAAATTCCTGAATTCTCTGAAGGGGAAAAAATAAAGAAATTATGTTCGTTGTATATACTTCACTCCCATGAGAAGGTTACCGAGTTGTTTGTATATTTTATATCAACCCATATCACTTCCTACAGTTGGCGATAAAGCCCCCCACCAAAATTTTGGCAAGCAAATAAGAAAATGTTCTGCCAGACACCATTAATACAGATCAATCTGGTTTTCCTTTGCGTGAACCAGAAAATTTTTTTCCTGAGGTAACTCTCAAACAGTTTTTACCTCAAAGGCTTGCTTTTTAAATCCTATTGCATGCCAACAAATCTAGGATAATTCATAGATGCATGGAGGTTAAGGCCAGAAGGGATGGTTAGATCATCTACTCTGACCTCCTGTGCATTTCAGAATGGTAGATTCCATCCAGTACTTGTGCTGTGCTCTTTAACTGGTGCTTGGTAGAAGTACTTCCTCAGAAAGTTAGTCAGTCTTGATTTGGAGACATCAAGAAAATAGAATCTAGTTTCCTTGGCAGTCTCCCCCCATACCATTAATTAATTACTTTCACAGTGACTTAAAAAAAAAAAATGGTCTTTGTCTTTACAGGTTGAACGTTTTTTAACTTCAGCTTTCAGCCACTGATTCTTGGTACACTTCTCTCCAACAGATTAAACATCTTCTTAGTATTATCTCTTCATGAAGGAACTCATTCATTGTACCTCTTTGTTGAACTAAATAGATTGGTTTTCTGAAGTCTTTCAGTGCAAAACACTTTCTACAGCCCTCAAACAAATTTTGTTTTTATTTTCAGTATCTTCTCCGATATTAGCAATACCTATGAAGCTTGAATAAATTATGATTCTCTTGAATACTGAACAGAGAGGTAAAAATTGTCTTCCTAGTCTTATTCACAGTACTTATTCTGATAAAAAGCAGGATAGTTTTATTCAGTGTGTTTTCTGACATTATCACAGTATAAATCAATGGCCATGAGGCAGGCTGGAGAGGGGAAGCTGTAAATAGGACACAGTTCTTCAGGTAGGACCATTGACCACCAGAAAACATAGAGAGAAGATGGCTTTCTGCTTGGTGATGTCTCACAGTCAAACTTTGAGGTCTTTCTGGAAAAAAATATTCATTCAGGGAGTCATTTAGAAACCTAAATTTGAAGGATGTTGACCTCTGTGGGAGAGCAAAGTGGTTACTCTCTGCTCCAGTCCCTAAAGTGGGGGCTTGTGCAGGGTGAGGTGTACACCAGAGCCAGTGCACGTGAAGAAGCTACATCTCCAGGCCAGGCAGCAGAGGAGTCACACGTGCGTGACCACTGCTCAACCCCAGCATCTGGATCAGCACAGCCAAGCAGTGCAAATCCAGTTTTGGTGACCACAAGCACTCGTTCCAACTTCCTTATGGAATTTCAGTCTTAACTGTAAATCAATTGCTCTTTGGTTTTGAAAATTCAGCCTTCAGTGATATAAACAGAGCAGATGCCAAGGGCATATCTTGAAACTACTGACAGAACAAGACTCCTAGAATCTGAAGCACCATTCCAGTTAAATTTGCTGGAAATGAAGATTTCAGTCCAACTTTTCGCAAAGTTCGGACATGTTCAGAGCCGAAGTTTACTTTTATGATCATCTCAGCTGCCAAGAATATAAAAAGTGAGGAAGTTGTTCCATGCAACAGTCTCTCAGGCAATAGAGCTAATCTGAGAAATTCCCAGTTATAAGAACTCCCCAGCCCTAGCTGCCTATTCGTATTCTCAGTTTCTTGCTGTTGTGGTTCTGTTTATATGGCTGTGCAATAAGCCACATTAGTGAAATGATCCCATTAATACAGAAGCAAAAAAGCAACTGCTTTGTTGAAGGACAGGAGAAAGTGGTACTCTCTTAATGAAACAATTTAATTAACATAAGGACAGAACAGAACAACAACAACAACAACAATAACCTCTCTGGTTGCTTAAAAGAATAAATGTAATTGAGATTCCAGTGTAGCCCTGGAACATGCTACTACCGAAGAAGGGACAGTAAAACATTGTATGGGGACAGAAATTAATTTGTCAGGATAGTGAAAACTGAAGGAAAGCAGGAAAAACTTTTTCTACTTGAGAAACTATAATGTGAAATAACACCTTATGTAAAGGATCAGAAATAGGTTCAAAACCCAGTAGTCAGTAAAGTCTGTAAAACCTTTTTTTTCAAGGTAGATTTATTGTGCGAGAGAAACTTATTCATATGCTAGAAAATTATATCTTGATTATACTGAAATTTGAGGCAGGTGGTAGAATCAGTTTTAGTAATAAACTGGGACTTTCTTCTCAAACTACCCAGCAAGTTTCCTTGGAAAAGGCCAGATTGCAGAGTAGCAACGGTTCTGACTGATATTTCCCCTAGATGGTAAGTAGGAGGGTAGGAAAATATGAGTTCTTTATCACAGAGGGAGCATCTAATCTTGGATTATATATTAGGAAGAAATTATTTACCGTGAGAGTGGTGAGGCACTGAAAAAGGTTACCCAGAGAAGCTGTGGATGACCCATCCCTGGAAGTGCTTAAGACCAGATTGGATGGGGCTTTGGGCAGCCTGGTCTAGTGGATGCTGTCCCTACCCATAGTGAGAGGTCTGGAGTTGGATGAGCTCTAAGATCCCTTCCAACCAAAACCATTCTATGAGTCTAAGTACAAAGTGCCTAAACAGATTCATTTGTCTTACTTGTTCAAGGGCAAGCCCTTGCCCTTCTTATTTACTTTTTTTGTTGCTTCTTATAAATTTCCTTATAACCTAAACAACAGTCATAAGTACCTGACATTACTTTGCCTGCTTTTCTGTATACAGAAACATAAGTACACATATATGGGTTTTTCTTTTTTGGGTCCTGAAGCCTGAAGGTGGAAATGTTATTTTTCCTCCTTTGAACATGATCCTTGAAGAAATTCCTCACTACCTATTTTGTTCAAAGATCTTTCTTTGTGGAGTGCTTCTGTAAGAGGAGATATGTTTGGTCTTCAGATGATCAGTTATGGAAAAATCTTCCTCAACATGGCCCTTGGGGGTCACTCCTCTATGGCAATCCTTATGCTTTTTTCTTCCTTTTTGGAGGAATCCTCTGGACCCATGCCTGGCCTCCTGGAGTTCCCCAGCATGGAGGAGTATCCTGGTTTCTGCTGTCCCTTGCCGTGATCACTTGCAGGGTTTCCTCCTTGTTGGTGCATGCCCTCAACATCTCCTTCATTTCAGAACATCTCCTCAAGAAGAAAAATGGGATTGCTGAGGCATGGTATTTCCAAATGGACCAAAGGGATCACATTTCCAAAGAGAGTGGAGGGTTAAAAAATTGCTTCTGGGGCTTTGAAAATTTCATCTTAGTTACTTGCATTTCCCAGCTCCAGAAAGTTATTTACAATGACATTTTGTGGCTGGACTTAATGTTAAATGATCCTTTTTGCGGTATTACTTATCAACTGAGAAAAATAAGCTGGTTTTGAGTAAATTTTTCCCATCTTGTGGTACATATTTAAGATAAGTTACATGGATTAAATCACAGAAATAACTAATTCATAGCTCAGAATCCTTCATGTACCTTCCCTGTGCATCTAGCTTGGCCCATTTTAAAACTCTGAGAAAATTTTGTTGTGCTTTGTGCTGTCCTCCACAAGCTGGGAGCCATCAGACTGCTGTGCCCAGCAACTGAATACCCTGATCATCATCAAACCACTCTGCTTAACCCCACTTTGTGCATCATAGCACCAACAAAGAGAGCAACACTTGTCTAGAACTTTTTTCCCAGAAGTAGCCACAGAAGCTGAGATCAATGTGTCTATACTTACATTGTCCATCAGCCCTTCCCTTTCCAACTCTGAAGTAGCTGCTCTGGTCTGAGTGACAGTGACAGGCTGAGACACACAGTCAGGAAGGCTGCTATGCCCAGGGCATACGGAGGGCAAGGCTTGCCACCGTGGGCTGAAGATTTAATCATTCCTTGAATCATGCAATCTCCTTTCCTCCTCACAATATCATGCACCGGGCACAGCTGGGAGAGAGAGCGCAGCTCGGTTTCATCCAGATGCTGGAGGGGGAATAGGAGTCTGTAGTGAGGCCAGCCCCTCTCTCTGCCTGGTCTCTTCCCTCTCTCCAGCACTGTGGGGACTTCTGTCTCCAAGGGATAAGACCGTATGATGGGAGTTTTAAATCCATCTGCCCCTTTTTAGTTTTTTCAGAGGTAATGCATACCTGATGTACACCTGACAATTATTTCCATGAAAATTAACAAACTAGATGAAGACGATTAAAGAAAATTAAAATTAACTTTTTCCACCTCCACTCTACATTTCCTCAATCTGATATCTGCAGTACTTTGTTAAATTTAACAGCAACTTAAAAATTAATGAAAAAGTGTAAATTGCATTTACTTGTAGCAAGAATCTTGACCAAGATTGATGTAGCTATCACTGCTGTAAATCTGGGTACAGTTTGTTATCTCAACAAAATTGTACAAATTTCAAGACTAATTTTTTTTTTTTTTCTGGTCCAGAATCTTCTTCCTAACTCCCTTCAAACTTTATGGGAGCCAGCCAAAAGAATGGAATAAACCCTTCCACTTAGCACTTAAATCCCCCTTAAAAACTTCTGACTTATTTTTTCACACTCAAACAGGCTATAATTACTTCTGCCTAAGATCAGGTGGGTAGCATATAAATCCTGAAAGGCAAGTGGAAGTCTTGAAAACCACAGCTTGACTTCACATCTCCTCCCCTTCCCTTCCTCTCTCCTCTTCCTTTCAGGGCAGAAACAGAGAAGAGGAAGAGATGCTGCTCTTTTCATCAGCTCTTTTTAATGCAGCGTGATTTAGTGCACGTAGAAGTCATTTGTGCAGTAAGAATGAGCCATTTTGCAGCACTAGAATAATTCCATTGTACTGTATTTCTGAAGAGTAGCAAAGCTCATGGCTATTACTGTTAAATAGATTTGAGCAGGAATCGTTGGCTACAAAAACAGCTCAGTACATAACTCTAAATGAAAATAACATACTAATGTGTGAGTGATTTACACCAACATCGGCTGTCTCTGCAAAAAGTTAGTGCTTGTTCTCATGCTTTCATTTTCCTGGGTGGAAGATTAACTACACATATTTTCTGATTTCTTTCTTGAAGTGGTTTCACATTAGCATAATATTTTTGTTCCCACAATTTCACTCTCACACAGATTATTAAACTGGAATACACTGTTTCTTAAATAGAGTTCTTATTCATCAAATGTGCTTTTCAGGCTTCTCATATTGACAGCGCACAAGTAGAACTGTTGCAAACACATTCGCCCCTTTGCTGTAAGCAACATTCACTTTTTATTTCCTTTACATAACTAACAAGGCTGTTGCAGTGACTGCATTTCAGTGCTTAAGTACTAACACTGGTTTTACGGGCTGGATACTGTGTGTATAAACAGTACTTGTGAACCTAGGTGTGTGGATTACTGCTTTGGCCACGGTCAGAATTTGACCCTGCATAAAGACTGATTTTTGCATGTGCCATTAGGAGAGCTGTTTTCAGAACTGAGTGCCTGAAGACAAAGTCCCATGAAAATGTTACTGTGGGGGGAATGAGACACTAGTGGATCCATGTGGCTCTGCATCTTGCCTGTGGCAAAGGAAAGCTGATTGCTCAACAGTGAACAAGCGTGTTCAGAGTTTTGCTCACAGGTTTCTACACAGCAAAGGGTTTTAAGCATACTGTGGGTTCAGTGAACTACTTATGCATTTTATACACCCACTGTCTTTTGGGGTAGAAATTGGCTGATGCCACATGCCTTAGGTAAATGCCCTAATCACTTGCACAGGTCTCTCCTCTCCTCTCCTCTCCTCTCCTCTCCTCTCCTCTCCTCTCCTCTCCTCTCCTCTCCTCTCCTCTCCTCTCCTCTCCTCTCCTCTCCTCTCCTCTCCTCTCCTCTCCTCTCCTCTCCTCTCCTCTCCTCTCCTCTCCTCTCCTCTCCTCTCCTCTCCTCTCCTCTCCTCTCCTCTCCTCTCCTGTACAGTTTTAACAGGAGTTAGAAACATTTCCCCATCTCCTCTGCTCAGCCCCATGTTTAGGGAGCTACTATAAAACGAAACATAAATTTCTTCTACACTCCCGTAGTCCCTTAGTCCCCTGGGCTAAGATCAGGAATATGCCCCATTTTAATGCACATCATATTTTAAAAAGGAGAGTGCAGGGTTGTTAATTCCAGTCTTTCATGTGCCCTGGATGATGCTCAAGGCTAAGAATCTATAAAACACTGAGAAAGGTGGGATTTGGGAAAAATTCATTCCATGTGTGGGTTCCTGTGGAGTTGATTTGGAAGTTTCTTGCTCTGCTAACCAGTGAACTTGAATCTTCTTATCAGGCAGTTTTTTTTTCTCCTAAACTAAGTTTATTAGTCCTGTATTCAGAGCCTAATTGTCCTAGGAAGTGACATAACTCTGTGACAAGGGTCAATGTATGCCACCCCTTGGGGGAACCAGGCATCAGGACTGATGTGAGATGATCTCATTGCTGCTACACCTAGCCTGTGTAAACAGGGCAGCAACCACGGATTGTGGGGCTTCCCAAGAAACTATAAATATCTTTTTGCAGGGTTAAAAATTATCTTTTTCCTGCTAACATCCTACTGCTTAGGATCCTTTACATCCTAAATGCAGAGAGAAGGTGCAAGGACTTTTCTATGGCCTTGTCTCCTACATCCTCCCAAAATTTCTCATTGGCCTTTTCTTGCTGGCTGAACCATTCTGCAAAGATAGCTGCTGCAGAACTCCTATTATGACTATTTTAGAGAACTTATTGACATCAGCATGGTTTAATAGACCAGGATTCTGAGTCAGAGAGATGGAGTTATTAAATGTATAGAGGAATACAAGCTTTGGGGAGGAGAAGGCAGGATGTAGAACTTGAGGTGAGTTTGTAGGTAAACAGGATTGGCAGAAGAGGTATTATTCAGCTGAAAAATGAATTCAATTATCAGGTTTGGTTAAGGAGAGTTTTCCAGGTGTTAATGTTAATAGAAATAATGATGTGGGAAAATAGTAAGGAATTTAAACTGGAAATGTCAAAACCTTCAGTACTCATGTCATTACTGACATAAACATTAATAAATAACAGGCTTATTTTAGTTCTGTTTTCTGAGACTGCAGCAACCTTTAGAGTTTCTTAGATGCTTTCCCTTTAACAAGCACCCAGGTGTCCAAAGTGTTATGGAGCATTTTGCCACAGCTATGCTACTGAATATGAACCAGGAAGTCTCAGGATGTCAACAGGCTTGCCCTCACTTTCACAGAAAATTAAAAATCAGTCATTACTTCCCCTGCACGCAAATGGCAAAAGAGCATTTTTATCTGAGATCACACTGTTTTCAGAAATATATCCAGAAGTGTCAGGAGATTTAATCATTACTTAAAGGATCTCCAAGAGACAGTTAAGCCCATAATTTCTGTTCCAAATGAAAGGAAATGAAAAGCTGCTTAGGAGTTCAAATGGCTAGGGGAGGCTCTGGGGAGTCTTTGCTGGGGTGTGTCTATGGGAATAACAGCTTGCATGGAGAAGAAAAAGGCAGTAAGGAATGAGAGACAGATAAGGTGAGGGGGAATGGGGCAAATAAGAGCACTGAGGGTAAGGCTCTGGCTAAAAGCATGAGGATACAGTACCATCATGTTCTGATCTGGCAGATTTTCCATACTGACAGAAACAGAACATTGTGAATTTCTTCTAAACAAGGTTGCATCAGAGAAAACCACGGTTTACCAAATTTGTCTTCCCAGCTGGAAACACCTACAAATACATTGATTAGGATCAAGTAGCAACAGTAGCATCACAGCCTATGGAAATGGTGACCTGAATCTAGACAGAGAATTTATTTTACAGTTATGTTTTGGATCTAAGATGCTGCAACAGATTGGTCACTAAGCTTGCTATCACTATCCTGGGGTGACTCCCAAAATTTGCCCTAAACCAGGACAAATATCAAGTGGCAAACTCTTTTGGGGTTTTCCTGAGGAACAGTCATCAGAGTAACAAAACTCACCAGGACTTTTGGCACCTGCTCCTAACTCAAGGTGCAGACAGTCTCTTGAAGATCATAGTTCTACCTTCAGCTGAGGTCTGTAGCATTTTGCTCACTCCTGCCGAAACACAAATCATGATTCTTATTCTTCCTCTTAACTTCATCCTTTTTCTATCTGCCTCTGTCCCTGCCATATCATACTGTATATTTTTGATAGGTTAGCTTCTCAGCACAGTTAGACCATCTGACAGTAAGGACCAGTAAGCACAAGGAAAGGGACAGGAGTCTGTGCCTGGCTGTAAAGTTGGGACACCCCCTGCCTTTTTCAGCTGTTGTTAGGTGACGGTGTTTGCTCACCCTAAATAACGTGTCAGTATGTGAAAATACAAACAACACTCCTCCTTCATGCTGGGAGTAAAGGGAGGGGTAATTCTTAGCTAGCAGCTGCTCAGGGTTGTACCCATGGTGGAGAGGAGGGTTTGCTTTGGGTTTGTTGCCACATCTGTTCTCACACAAGTAAACACGAATGGGCTCAGGTGAAGCTCTCACACCTCACTGCTGCAAGCTGGACAGGTGATTAACAGCAGGCAGAGGCACACACAAGGCTGCACCTGCACACAGGTCTGCTGGGAAGGTGCTGTGCTGCCAGTGTCTGTGTTCCAGTGAGGGCAGGACAGGGGTTGCTCTGAGAATACATTTTTTTGACATTGAATTTTATTCACTAGGAGTTTGTCGTCTAGATTTCTACTCTTTGAGCACAGACACTATCTGAAGAGACAGCTAGGTCCTGCCTGCACTGTGTAAGCAACTAAATGTAGCATAATTTTTTTTCCTTTCTTCAGGTAGGATGTGGCTGCTTTGTGTTTACGCATCAGCCAATCCCGTCTTTCTGGATGTAATAAAACAGCATTTGAAATGGTCTGCTAAATCTTGCTCTGCTTTAAGCTACTAAAACAATTTTATCCAAACTATAACATAACAGGTAGGATTTACAGAAGGATTTTAACTAAGAACAATTGTTTCTTTTACAAGTATATTTGTTGTTAAAATACAGATGGAGTCAATTGACAGAAAAGGTTAAAATCCCAATGGTCATAGAAAGGCTCAGATTTGGTGGAATTAAAAGAATTACATGAACAGCAAGTAAGAATCTGGATCATATTCATTTTTCTGTTACTGAAATATGGCATGAAAGAAGGTACAAAAGGTCCATGTAGTGAGTTGTTCTGCAGGTGCAGAAAGTCACCCATGGCATCATGTGAATCTTTCCATAAAGTATTCAAATTTGATTTCAAAATTATTAGGATGTTTTGCATCTGATACCCTTTTTGGCAGACTATTTAGGAAGCTCATGCCACCTGTGGTTAGAAACATAACTTTTTGCTTGAAGTAGTTATCAGATTCTGCTTATCCATTTGCTTTTATGACAACACTTTTTAAATGGCATAACAATTTGTCCCTTCCATTTGGTATATTTATAGAGATCAGCCACCATCACTCTCAGCCTTTCTTCACTGGACTAAGCAAGCCAAGCCTTTCAGGGCCTCTTGGCAGACATGCTTTCTAGTCTTCTGTCTGTCCATGCAGCCAGTTCTCCCCATCATACTTTTCCCAGGAACAAATCTGACCTGAGCTGTGTATAAAGTGCCAAGAGACCATCTGTACACTGGCATGAGCATTTTTCTGACTGTTGGCATACATAATAGGATTAATCATTTTCTTGTTTGCAGCCTAGACAACGGCAGCTCTTGAGAAACCTTGTGTTTAGTGAGTATTCTTGCATTCTCCACCTCTTTTAGTATTTTCAGCAGGTAATCTTTCAATTTACAGTGAATTTCTGTTACTTGCTCTTCAATCCATGACCTTACATCTAGTGATGTTTGTATGTTTTATTAATGTAGTTCTCAAACCTACAAAGTTATTAGTTCATCCTCTTCTGTTTTGTGCTTGTCCCCGGCTGTGTGTTACTAACAAATTTCATCACCATCATCTTTCTCAGGATGTAGGACATATCAAATCTGTCTGGATTCTTGTCTGCATCTTTAGATACAGAGATGTGTTTCAAAATCTTGAAAGGGAACAAATTCTCTCCAGACAAATGCTAGATGGGGCAGTATCTGGGGCAGATACTGTAACTAAAAACTGGGCACCACAATTAAAGGAGAGAATGTATTTAGTTAAATTTCTGAGAAAAAATGTTTGTAGAGAAAAAAGGAATTTGGCCACAACAAGGAGAGCTGCTCCCAGGATACTAGAAAAACACAGTAGATACTCATTGCTAAAGAAATGTGATTCTTATTAAAAAGATGGTTTGGGATTCAGTGTGGTGGGTAAGACATGTTTCACTGAAAATTAACTGCACCAAGTAGGTGGAAGAAGTAGAAACTGTTTAGAAACATAAAATGTGCTATAGTTAATATCTTGAAGGAAGGCATTTTTCTCACAGTTGAAAAGGTTACTTGAAGCTCCTATTTCCTTTTCCACGCAATTCTTTGAAGTTAGCATACAGAGCACGTGGATGATATAACAGGCCACGGTGAAAGAATATTATTAAAATTCAAAAGTTAGGTCGTGCCACCACTGTGACTGCTCTGTTACTCGAGCCAGTTCCCTTACATACAAACATTATTGCAGAGTAATTAATGGCTCAAAAGCTCTGTTTTTTCCAACAGGCTTCTTCGGCGCTCCTGGAGCAGGATGGGCAGCGCTCACGGCACAGGCAGGGAGCCCGTGGCTTGTTTTCGGCTGGCTCTTCTGTGTGTGGCTGCATGTCTCATAACCCTCCTTTAAAGGCAGAATTGCTTGTTTCCATCTGGGCTTCCCTCACTGCTCTGTGTGACTGTTTTTTCAGCATGGGCTTGTGGATCTGGATGGTTTGCTTTTGCTAAAGCACAGGAAAATTAAACTGGAAGTATCCACTGGTTTTTGGTACACAAATGGAATTCTGAAGGAACTGGTTTTTGACAGTGTCTTACAAAACTTTCTATGTTCAAAGTGCAGCTCCCACTAACTCAATTCACAAGTCACGGCTTTTTTTTTTTTTTTTTTTTTTTAAATCTGATCCCTAGCCCTTGTTTCAGACAATCGGACTTCTAGCTGGGGGCAACCCTCTTTCCTCAGAAGAGCCCAGGGTGGTGGGAGGACCACAGGAAACTCTGGGTTGGTTTTTTGCTGCCTTTCCCCACAGTGCACATGCTTTCATTAGCACCAGCTTTATGCAAGGGTGGAGAGGAAATGTTTACTGCCTTTCTCTTCAGAGGTCTCTGTTTTATCCTGGTGTGCACATAATAGGGTGTTTTGCAGATGTAAAAAAATGTCTCAAGGCAGTAAAATGCTCCTTGGTTAAGCCTAGTCCTGATTTACACCTTCAGTATGAGCAACAAGGGGAGATCCAATGTATATATTAAAGTTTGTTTCTAACTGCAATGGGCTGCTTCATTTGAATTGTCCCCATTTTCCCTTCCTTCCTTTCTCAATTCCTCCCTATGAAAGCATGTTCTTTGCTTATGCATAGAAAGAAAAGTTTTCTTTTCTTAAATACCCTTTTGAAAGTCTTTGAGATTCTGTGTTTGAGGTATGTCATATTTGGAAAATATTCAGAATTTTCCATATTTCTGTACCATGTATATTTTTTTTACTACTAAGCCATCCTATACGAGTTAAAATTCTTACATTTTGCAGTATTTTAAAGAAGATAGTTTTGTCATTAATCCAAGAACTATGCAGCAGGCTATTTTTTATACCACATCACAATTCTCCTCCTACTCATTCTTAAAGGAAATCAAAAATTCCAGATGTTTTCCCTGCAACATCTGGCTCCCTGGCACAGGCTTTTGAAACAGTGTTTGCAGTCTTAAAGTCATGTCTTGGTTTTGTCATTTAGTTTACTGATGGGTTGTTGGAGTCACTGGTGACACAAGGACTGGTTTGCTTCGACAACTCTTTCAGTCTGAAAGCAGATAGCCTGGCAGGCCCATTGGGATTCTGCTCAGAATTTTTTGGTGATCAGGAATGTGACGAGCTCAGCCACCTTGGCTTCCCATCTTGCAGAAATACGTGCAGCAGCTTAATGCACGTGGACTCAGAAGTGTTCCCTGCTCAGCCTCAAAAATGAGGCTACTCATGTCTAACCAATTAGCTGTATTCCTGCAGAACACACTGTCAGGCATTCAGAGCCACTGTGCCAGACTGTCCTGAGGGAAGGAGACAAAACATAATGGGAGGGAGCTAGAAAGGGCCATTACGGCTTTTAATCTTTTTTAAAGGTTTTTCATATGTCTCTTTTTGGGACCTTTATGCAAAAAATCTTGCTTCTTTCACGTCCTCCACACTGTGCTTTGATCAACAAGTTATATTTTTTGACATGTTTCTCATGGGGTGTTTTTTGACATGTTTCTCATGGGCAACAGGCCCCATAGTATGCCTGCTTTCCTTATATTGATTAATTGACTGATTCATAAGGTGACTCTCATCTAGGGTTTAAATGCTGTATGTACTAGGAGCCATGACAACTAAGGTAGAATTCCAGGTGAGTGTCCTAACTATTAACTTTTTCCTGTTTTGGGAGAGGAGATCTTTTTATTTCCTCCCTTAAAGATCTAAAATGTTCTGTGTTCATCCCAAAAGGGAGAGAAACAAACATTGTGCTGGTTTTCTTGGTGTGTAAAAAAACCCCTTTCTCTCTAATTGAACGGTAAAGCTGTTTTTATCAAATGCATATGCTCCTGCCAGAAATATGTCTCAGCCAGGGGCACAGGCTGCTCACTTTTCATCAAAGAAGCTGGGGAAAATGGCTCCATGGAGCATGCTTTACAGTTGCCTGCTGAGACCTCTGAGACTGGATCTGAATTTCCTGCTTTGAAACATTTTGCTGCTCCAGCAGAAAGGTTCTTGGAGCTGGCATGAGGCAACCACACCTCTCTTCTGGGTTCCAACATGTTTTCCCATATGGGCAGGATGTGGCTCTCTATGTCCTGTCTCCTCCTAGTTGTTTGTTTGTGTAATTAAATCTTCCACACTGACATAGAGTTCTTGCATGCTTTTATGTAAGACATGATTTATGGTCTGGAAATACCATCATCCCCTCATTTTGCAATGTGTACGTGCTCCTCATGTCACAGTTGGGACTACCTGTGCAGTACCATAAAGCACACAGAGAGCATCCATGTTATTCTGCTGCTTTTAACCTTCATGTGTGACGTGTGCTGGGATACATCTCTTCCAAAGTACTTAACTGGGGATTTTATCTTACACATGGTGAGGGGTTATAAATGGGATGGACAAAGCAACAACCTCATCTGTCCAGAGTGTATGTTGAAAGTTGTTCCCCTTTGTAGAGTTCTCTGAAGTACTCAGGAAGCAGGCCTTGAAATTAGTTTGCTTTAATAAATTGGTTATAAACACTACAGCACCTCCAGGCCTGCTCCAAGAGTTGCCCAGCTATCCCTGTGAGGGAAGCACTCCCCACTCCTCTAAGAAAGGGATGAGACAGATGACAGAACATCATGCATCTTTCAACCATTTGATTTTAGTCCTCTGACACATAGGAGTGAGAACCCTTAGATGTTTTACAGGGTCACATAGTTTATGCCAAAAAGCACAAGACAATTTTTTAGTGTACTAAATAGATTGTCACTAACAGGACTTCTGGTGTCTTGGAATAGGAAAATGGTGTAGTGGAATGGGAAAGTTCATGAGAAAATTAATCTAAAGACCAGTGTAAAAGAGTGGGGAGTGAAAGAAAAAAAAAAAAAAGGAAAAATGAGGACAGCAAATGTAAATCAGAGGTAAGGTTGTAGCTATGGGGTCTGCTGCATATAGGTGTGAACGTCTTCCAAGTTCCTCATCCTCTGGCCAGGTGAGGCCCCACTAAAGGTTGCTACTTTTTAACCTAGACAAAGAGCATTTGGAGGAAAAGTGTGTGCATTTTTTTCCAGCTCTGAACAAGCGTAAGAAGAATTCATCCTCTGACAAACAGAAGTTAACTAAGTATTTTGTCTTGAGGGATGGTTTGATGTCCTATTCCTTGTTTAGAGTCAGAAGTCTAAAGCCAAGTCTTCACTGCCTTGCAATATTTTTTGTGCTGAACAAAATGGAGTGGAACACAGACTGGGACCCAGGCTGGGCTATTAAAAAAGGCACAGTAAAACATGCAGGGTACAAGTCTCTGTGCTAACAACATTTTGTAACAGCCCTGCCAATGAATCCATGCAAAAGAATGGGAAGGATAGGAAGACCGAGGAGATGAGGATTCTGTGCAAGGGAATGCTGCAATGTAGATCTGAGCAAAGGCTGTGAGTAAAGTTTTGTGCAATTTTACAGAAGTTAGAGCTTTTGTAGAAGCATTTGTGCACTGTAGTATCTGTGTCATTGTGAGACGTGTGAAATGGACTGCTTGTTTTACTCCAGCGCATAAATTCAATACTGAATACAGTTTTTTGTTCTGACCAGTACAGATAAGGAGCCTGCCACTGATATATCCTGGGGATGAGTCAGGGTGGTGGTGTGACAATTCTTTATCTGCACCACATACAGATAAAAATGTCCATTTTTCTGACTCACAGTACTGGGAGCCCTGCTCCATCCTTCCCCCTCGATACTGTGTCAATGAGTAGAATCTCTCACTTTCAGCAGATTTAATTGTTATCTTGCTAAATGTGATACTATGGCAACATGCCTGCCCCAGGATTCCCTTTGCTGCTAGGCCTGGTGCAGCTGAACTAATAGAAAAGGCTAATGGGAAAGTCTAATGACCATTTTTAAAGCTTAAATACCAGTCATTTAATCTGACACTCTGCAGGCTGCCAGTTATTTCCTTGGGATGTTCACAGAGCAGTTAAATGCAAAATAAAATTTGCAGTCAGTTGAGCTGGTTTATAATTGTTGTGTAATGCTGGAAATCTTCAAAACTCCTTGAATACAATATTCAGCAAATGATATCTGGCTTTCCCCCTCCCCCTCCAAAAATTTAATGTGCACATGCACTGCCACGATGCATAGGAAAAAATCCTATGGAGCAATCCAGCATACACAATCTGTCAGACCAAGAAGAAATAAGGGTCTGTTGTTAATTCCAACAAATGGTAAGCAGCTGCAGAATAGTTTCCACAAGAAACAGAGCAAAACCCTCTCAGTTAAGGATAGATTTTTTTTATGATTTTCTGTTGCCTTTTCCAGGGCCAAAATCTATTGCAAATATTCCTGTGTAGCATTTATTTGTAGCATTATCTGCTATTCCAGTGCTGTAAGCCATAGCAACAAAAAGTCTCTTTGAAAGTAAGAAAAGCTCAGTGATTTTTATACTGTTTTTCAGTATTTTAAACAAATTAATTGCCACATAGATATCATTACAGAGAGTAAATCTGCTCCAACAGCATCACTGAGTGTTGGTATTCTGTGTCATAAGACTTCAGCCATAGTGGAGAGCATGGATGCACTCGCCAGCTGGGGGTGCTTCTCTGATCACAGTGGGAATATGGTCACAGGTCATGGAATCTCATCATTACATTCCAGGACACCTGTCACTCTCATTGAGGCAGTGCTTTCCTTAGCTGAGTCACTTTTCGTGTGAGTCATAAGGTTATCCTACATCTCTAATATTTTGCCACTTAGGAGAACAGGGAGAATTTTAAGAGTTCCAATTCAAAATATGTAATAAAAAAAATCCCCTTAAAGACACTGTTATTCAGAATCTTTGCTGCTGTTATGATGGACTCACAGCTTCTGACGCAGATTTCTGTACCTGAGGGACAGTTAACAGGACTTCAGCAGTATCATAACTTTAATCTCTCCTTGTGACTTTACAGCTCCTGGCAGAAGTGATTGCCAGGAAGATGGGCTGGATCAGATGGTCCTTTCTTAACTGGTTAAGGTCAGTGTTTGGGTATGTCTTACTCAGCTCAGCATTTGCAGGTGATATAGAAGCAAAAGCCTCATAAATACCACTTAACTCCTATAACCTTAGTGACTGTTTCTAGGAATTTTGTCATAACTGTGTCAGTACTCCCCAGCACAAATTCCAGAGTGCAGTCTGGGCCTATGTTATTTAAATTACACACAGCAAGCTGAGTTTTATTCTGCAAGCTACACTGAACCAAATCTATTTCGGGTATGTCTTCTCTTAAATCATGATTTAGCCAATAAGCCAGGAGAAACATGAAAGACTAAAGGTCATTGGAGACTTAAATATTTATATTATTGTTTGTAGTTTAACAAAGAACACTGCAATGTTTTCACTCTTTCAGAAAAAACAAAACAAAACCCCAAGCTACCAGAAAATAGTCTTTATTTGTTCACCTGAGACATGTTCAGTAGAGCTCAGGTGTGAATTTGAATGCTGAGTAATCATACATTTCCTCCAAGTTTAGAAAGTGTGGGATCTTACCCTTGCCCACTGCTGACCACAGTGCCTGGTGAATTTAAGAGTTTCTGCATAAACCACAGGATGTAACTGTTTAGCTCTCATCTGTGTCAAAATTTTACAGGAAAGTCCTCTGGGCTGAGTGTGTTGATTCAGCCTCAGAGACATGGAGTCTCTGAGTACTGCATGGAGCAATGAAGTAAGAGGATTTAAAGAGAGCTTAAAATTTAACAAAGGCAGAAGCGAGTAAGCTGCAAGCGCAAAACATTTCCAGAACTGCATCTCCAGCATCCTAAAACTGCTTTTACCAGTTATTATCAGTTATTTTGAAGATCTTAATTTCCGTACAAACAAAATTACATCGTATAAGCTACAAGAGTACCAGAGACCTAATCACACATTCATGTAGTTAGGGTTTATGGCTGAAATTTCATGGTCATCTGATTTAAATACTTGAGACCAGTCCCCCAAGAGCTGTGGCTGTGTGAGGATGTGTAGTCCCCTTGAGTCAGTAGAATTTATGTTGACATAAGTTCAGCCTTGTGCTCTGGTACCACTGAGCTGATGGGCATTTTGCTTCTGAAGCAGAGGTGGTTAAGCACAAGGTCTCTGATAGGTGATACCACAAGGAAGGTGAACTTTGATATTGGCAATTCTTGTTTATGTGTCTTAAAAGGTCTCAACGTGTGAAGTGTTTCAATGCCATTCTCAGGAAAGGGTCAGCCTCCTCCTCTGAAAGGTTTGAATTAAAGTGTGTTGTTAGATCCTCATGTCAAGAAATCCTCTAACTCCCCTGGACCTTTCCATACATTTTAGTCTTGCTTACTACAAATGCTTCTGCAGGATAGCAGCCTTTGATTCCTCACTGCTTCCACTGTATGTAGTCACTCATATTCTGGCAAAGTGAGAAAAAAGGAGTATAGAAGAAAATGCTGATGGAACAACACATATTCAAGTGCAAGATAAAGTTCTGCATAAAGCACTCATCCTGACCCCAAATCAGACATAAGGAGTACCTTAGGTGGCTCAGAACACGATGTCATGACTCTTATGTCAAGAACATGATTCAATTACTTTCCCACAGTTATTTGCATTGTTCTCATTCTTGAAATACTAAAGTATTCTGTTGCCTATGTTTTCATGGGAAAAAATATGTTACCATTCTGATGAAAAAAAATAAATTATGAAATGTGTTTGTATATAAGTGTAATGGACCAGATCCAGAATGGGGCTTGAGCAAAGTAATGATGATTAAGTTTACAAGTTGGATGTCTGGCTCCAAAGTTGGGATTTATGCTGATGCTTTGAATGTGGGAGAGCCTGTGGTTTGTAAGGAGGATTTGCAAAGGATAGGACACTGTATGGAGGAAATGCTGGAGACAGCTCTGCCTCTGGAGGTCTGTCCCTCAGAAGTTTAACTCAGTGCTAATACAGGTATCTCTGTGAAAATGGATTCCCTGCCCGAAATCACTTTTGGCACTTTGGTGTGTAAGGAAACTGACCAACTGCTCCTTTTAAAGGTAGCAGCAGTAAAGGTGTGCAAAAGTAATGAGCAACCTTTTGTCTTTCTGGGAGCTGTGATGAGCAGTCACCTTAATGATAAACTGTGCTTTCCTGTGAATTATTACTTGGAGACGTGCAAATGGCACCTCCTGAAACTTGTGAGCAAATATTCTCTCCAGTTGTTGAAGTGGGCTGAGTTCACTATAGTTTCTTGTGAGACCTTTCTCTCTCTGTAGGTGCTGCATATTTAAACCACAAAAGTTCCCAGTAATTTCTCAGCTGAGCACAAAAAATTAAAAAAAAAAAGGTGGAAATGTTCATTTTTGTTTCTCTGCTGAGCAAACAGTAACCATTTTTCTTATTTCTTTACAGAAAAAAAAATTAGAAATTAACCAACCTTGACTTGTTTCATGGGAAACTGCTGTTTTTTTGCAATTTCATGGCATCATTTGTTCCTTCTCTTTGATATGGTGTGTGGCTGTACAAGACAGAGCATAAGATTTTTCTCCCTCCTCTCCCAGCAGTAATATAAGAACATTTCCTTTTTTAATACTGTTTCACGTAAGTATTTTTTAATTTTGTAAGAGGGAGTAGAGATATTTTTCTGAGGCTATGACTTTACCCAGAAAGGGAAGTGCACCTAATGCTGGGGTACGCGTGGTGTGCTGGGAACATGTGTCCAGCGTGCCAGGTTTTTTTCCTTCTTTCAAAAAATGGAGGCATCTCTTTGAAGCCTTGAGTCAAACAAACAGTGACCCTGCAGCAGGTCACATTGTGGCTTCTGTAAATCAGTCTAAAGCAATGGGACCTCACACTATGGATGTGCATCCAGGGCAGGACATTCACAGGGGTGCCATGTGGCAGGGCGGGTTTGGGATTTCCCACAGAATAGCTAGAAATAAAATTCAGGACAGAATTTCAAAATGAAAATTAAGTAGAAAGCTCAGAACAAGCCTATAACACATCCCTCTATTAAGTGAAATTTCTTTAAAATTCTGAGCTTATTTTTTCTCAAACACATTTTCCTGCCCTTAATAAGGTTGAACTCATATAAGCAGACTATGGAACTTAATCAGCTCTAGTTGTAAAATCTCATTGAAGACTGTAATTCTTCTACAATAATATGTTTGGAACTGATAGACACAGATATTTTTGTATGATGCTTTACCATTCTAAGGAGTTTGGTATCACTTTATTCAATCACAAGTGTTTTATAAACTATTTCAAAGCAATCTGTGGGATTTTAAATGTACTTTCCCCAACCAGCCACCAAATACCTCAATCCCTGAGCTACAGGTTAAAATGAATAAATATTATAATTGCCCTGGCATATTAATGACTTCTGGATTTAGTAAATAAGTATTGCTGCAGTTTTCAATATGGGTGAGGAATAGATGCAGTAATTTGGAGATAATCACATTAGACATCTTTCAGAATCTACTCCATCAAAAAACCCTCCAAGACCAACATGAACCTAATTAAGCATAAACAATACTCTTAATTAAATCTATTGTGATTCTAAAATAGTTTTATAACATCTGCTGTAGCATGATTGCTGCCCTAATACTGAGTATGAGAAGTCATTCTAGCTAGTAGCTACAGAGGAATCACGCCTGGAGTTAAATACAACAGGCCCCAAAGATGGGCAGGTTGTGAGGCACAGCAGCTGAAACCCATCTCTAAGCATACCACCATTTGATAGAGGGCTTTGCATGTTCATATGCATCTCTGCTTTGCAGAACTCTGGCAGATGAACTTGCCTGGTCTCCCCATGGCTGTTTTGGACACTTTTTGCCCCAAGCTGTTTGGTCGGCCCCTGCACTGGATCCTGTTTTCCCACTGGATAGCCAGCAGCTGGGAGCACCAGAGACTGCACTGCCAGTGTCACAGGTTAGATAAAGCTGCTCTCACTATCCAACAAATTAGGCCAAACTTTCAGAAAAATGGCTGTGACACAGCCACATAGTCTGGGTTTGTTGTCTGGGGGAAGTGGTCTTGGACACTGGAGCAAAGTAAACTTCTGGGGAGATGATAACTGATTAAATTCTATATATTTTCCACAACTGACCCCTTAATTACCTGATGGTGCCTTATACCTCTTTATGAACTTTTATTTTCTGTTAATTATTTTTCTATTAATTATTTGTCCCTTATTTCCCAGCAGGAGTACTAGTCCTGAGCCTTCTCTTACACAGAGTTGCACTGATGTGATTTTGCTGAGTTCATATTGTTATGGACTCCTGAATAAAGCAAAAAGCCTGGAAACTGTGTGGTTTCCACTTCTATTTCTATTTTGGTAGTTTTAATTGGAGATCTTTTCTTAAGTAAGAAAAAATTCTCTTTATAACAACTAAAATAGCAGCATCCTACACCAGTGGCCTTTTTTATCTAAAACTATACTTTCCATGAGGGTATCACAAGATACTAACCTATTAATGTTTTCCCTGTGACTGCATAAAGAAGTTGAAAAGTCCTGTTTACTTGTCTTTGCTGATTTGTGCTCTACATTGTTTCCAAAAAAAAAAAAAAAAAAAGAAGACGTGCTAAATGTTAATGGACCCTGAAGGAAAATGTATTTTTATTTGTGAGACCCCTTAGAAAGTTAGAAGTCAGCCTTAAAAAGCAGACCTTTTGAAACTCCTTATAAAAAGAAAACAAGATTCTTTTTTAGTCTTCATGGATATCAAAGGAATTTTGTATGTGATTGAGAGCATCTGGCTCTAATTGTATTAAATAGCCTTAAGCATCTGACTTTAACTAGAGAAGCTGAGAAATTCCACTATGGATACCACTTTTTCATATACCTTTCACATGGGGAAGAAATCAGGATGCTGTTTTTATTTCAACAATCAACCCTAAAAAAGGAGAAACATGACAGAAGTAGAACATTACAGTAAGTTTTTTATTTTGGAAAAACATTCTCTGTTTAGAACAACAGGAAATTGGAGCCTCTTTCTAAACAAATTGTTTTGGCCTAATTATTTTGCATTTTCAGTCTCAGACACTACAAATACAGGGTGTTATGTATATATTCACACTTCCTTATTAGCAGTATGAGCAGCATAGGCTATATTGCACTTGGTTTAATTTTCAGTTCACACATACAACAAAACTACAAAAGTGCTTTAGACAATAGCATTTCTTTAGAGCATACCTACAGGTATTCCTGAAATTTTGTATGCTTAGAGAATTATATTTTAGAGTTAGGATAGAAGACTGAGAAAAAAAAAAGAGCATAAAATAAAATTTAATGACAGGCTGCCCTTTAAGACAAAGGCCTTCTTTTCATTGAAGTGTTCATTCATTTCCATGGATGTGAGAAAACAGAAAGGAAATAGCTTTTGGCCTGATGAGCACTGGGAGGATGTTTCTGTACGAGAATACTTTGTATGCTGTACATCCAGACAGTTTTCATTGCACTGGCTAGAAGAGATTTCCAGGCATCAATGCTATTAGTGAAAAATGCTGAAGCTGGAGAAGATAAATCCTCACCTAAATTTTATAGCTCAAGCACTTAGGAAGTCCAGCGAAACTGTGGTACAGTTTTAAAGTAAAGAGATCATGAAAAATCAGTGTGCAAGCAGAAGCTGTCACTATATACAAAGGACTTAAGCAGTCCAGAATTATACCTGCTGCAAATGTGATTCTACAAATTAGGAGTGTAGTGACCCTGATCCAGTGATCATATAATTTCATATCACCCATGCCCCACTGATGCAATGACTGACAGTCTTGATGCACAGAGGAAAAGCTGAACAGCACGGCTTCCTAGCCAGTGTCCTAGCCCGTGCTTAATCCACCCTTGCCTTAAGATTCGAGGAAAAAAGCCTGTGCTTGGCTATACACAGACCAGGACACCCCAACTAAAGCAAGATGGAATTAAATTGCAAAATCAGAGGGCTGTATTCTTACTACATTATTAAGGACTGCACTCACTGCATAACAGTTTAAACAAAAGCAATACAACATGACAATATTTTTGCTATTACTTAGTTTCATATGGACAATCCTTTCAGTTTACAGTGAGCTGTGTGTATTCAGACAAGTCTGGGCTGAGCTGTTTGTCCTTGTGGTATTTCAGATTTCACACCTCATGCTGTAAAACTTTCCAGGACCAGCTCTGTGCTTTGAAGTATACAGTGTATGGCAGTAAACATTAACAAGTCATAAATATATTTCACCCAAAAAAATGTTTTACAGATTATACTTGCCTTGTACCTGGCAAGTAGTCTGTGGTGATACCATTCATTATTCTGTAATTTCAAGAATGTGTAGGATGGCAGATAGCTCAAAATCGTGCTGCTTTGATGAAGCAATCAGACTTTATGGAAAACGTTTGTCTTAAAGCCTTAAAACAAACAAATAGATATTGAAACAAATTACTGTGTCTGTGTGTCTTTTTAAGTTTAAACAATTAAAAGGTTTTTTTGCTGCTGTTTCTCCATGAATGAATTACTATTCAAATTGAATTGTCATGACATCAAGCAAACTCCAAGGAGTACAACAGTTAAAAGTGTGATTTTCAAGAGCGAATATTTTTATGAAGATACCACTCTCCAGCTTATGCTGGCAAGGGCTAGTCTAATGAGAGCAGCATGTAATTATTTGCCCTGGATGCCAGCTGTCAGTGTATAGATACTGTCTATTCAATTATAGTGAGCTGAAGATATATGTGAGATACCTCTAAGAGACATTTGCAGCTACAGAGAAGCATTTATGTGCCTGTATGATGAAGCTATGTTTCTATAGGTTGTGTGAGTACAGCTCAAAATCACAGCCATACTGATTTCAGGATGTCTGTCCTGAGAGTCTCTTCCACAATGCTGGCTGATTCTCTTCAGGGTGGTGAGAGGTTTCAGTGCAGGCAAGAATTAAAGGTTACCATGGGACCCAATATTTTCTCTCTTCCAGTTTTCTCGTAGGCTGTAATGGCAGCAATGTCTTCTTCAGCTCACACCACCCAAGCATTCCTATTCCTTCTGTTTTTCACGTCACCCTGCTTTTCCTCCTGAGCCCCTGGGTAATGTTACACACTCTGTTTCCTGTCTTAATTGGTGTGGCCTCCTCACTCACACTTATTTAAGGTTTTGCTCCTGTGATTAGAGTCTTTGCAGGCTGACTCTGGAGAGTTCTGTAGACTTGCTGGGAAATAGATTGTCCCTCAGCATGGGCCCATGTGCATAACTGTGCATTAAGTGCAAAGTCTTCATAGTGAGAAATTGCTTAATTATGAGGATGGTGAGTGACACTAGAAAAGTGAAAAAATGCACATGCAAGTACACATACTGAGGCTGGTATATGAAGGGGCAATCCTTCCAACAGAGCAATACCTATCACAAGAGATTTATTTTTAATTCCAAATAAAATATTCCAAAATTGTCTAATTGATGGATGGGAAGCTTCAACAAAGTGCTGAACATAAGGGAACCTGACATTAAATGGTTGGGATGCTGCCATGACATTTGCTGAATTTTATTTTTATGCTGAATTTAAACCATCAGTGCTGCTAAAATTGATTCTTAGAGGAATAATGCACAATAATGAAAACATAAAATATAAAAGAATGTAACTCTTGTGAATGTGGTCAGATACTACATCTTATACTTCTGAAAATGATAAAAAAAGATTTACTTTGTTTTGCTTTGAAATTCCTCTACTCGCAGAGTGGAATGTTCTCTAAGAATTTGTGGGTTACTTTAAAGAACAGTCCTTTAGCCCTCCTTCATTTTAAATCTAGGCTTCACAGTATATTCATTTTCTCTCTTTCATCTTTTCTCTTTGTGGAAGGAGAAAATAAATACCACTGGTTGATGTGAACATTTATATTAATCTTAAAGATGCTGACATTCACCAGGCTTGATCTGCTCATTTTGTTAAGTTGCAGTAGTGGTAAATTATTAGCAACCTTCAGAAGGTGCCTTTGCAGATGCATTTTAGGTAAGATAAGTACCTTTTTGGCTTTTTTGCCTTTACCTGTATTAGGAAGATAACTTGTACTGGCCTTTGGTTTTCTCTCATATATGTCAAAATTCTCTAGCAAAGTGAAAATAATTCGGGCACTAAAGTATGACATACTTTTAAAGAACCCATATGGTAGGAAAATGACAAGAATGAACATTGGGCAAGTAAAATAGAAATTTTACATGGATTACTGGGCAGTTTCCCTGGAAGGTAACCTAGTTAGAAGGACAAACAGTTACTATGGGCTAAGGTGTTTGATCAGTCCAGTTCATAAAGTCCATTAAGGGGCCTTGGGACATGACTGGCTAAGTATAATGCCTCTTTTAGCTAAATAGTAGAATAGAATAGTAGAATCATTTGAGTTGGAAGGGACCTTAAAAGTTCATTTAGTCCAATCCTCCCTACAGGAGCAGAGGAATTTTCAATTATTGGATCAGGTGATGAATCATCATCATCATCATCTCTTACATCCTGGAGCGTGAAATACAAGTAGTGGTTAAATAAGAAATCTGTGAGTGAACCTGAGAGCACAATCCTTTGTCTCAGCTTTATCTTGGTGTTTTCTTGACCTTGCCTCACTTTAGCTTCCCAGGGTTTTCAACACTTTGTCACCCCATGGGACAGTTGTAGTTTGAAGATACACATTGAACAGTGTGAAGAACAGTTCTGAGCTATGCAGTGACTATTGATGATTTCCAGTTGACTTGAAAAAACACATGGTGAAGTATTCTTACAAAAGGGGTAAATCAATTAGAGACTTGTTGATCAGTTAAGCCCATCTAACCACAGATTGCTAGAACCTGATCAGTTTAGGAAGGTAGTATGGGACAGAGTTATGATCACAGTATTTGGGCACTTTCTCCAGTGAACATTTCATATTTGTACCATGTCTGCTCTAGGAGAAGTAAAAAGATAATATTTTTGAACTCATACATGCTCACAGTCCTAGAGCAAAAAAACAACAAAAGCAAAACAAAACCAGATAATTCTTAATATGGAATGAAATAAAATAAAAACACCAGAAAATCTTTGTCAGTTATGACTTTTTAAAAATTCAGCTTGTTTTGTCTATATTAAAAAATTTATGCACATTAGGTAAGACTTTGCCACATTTGTATGAAAATAAGCCAAACTGTGAATCAGACAAGATGACCTAATGCTCTGATCTATAGTAGGTTCATTGGTTTTCAGAACACAATTAGGAGGCCATCTTTCCTTTGGAAAAATCTCTTCCTAAAGGACTTTGGGAGTTTGGCAAAATGTTGATGTTTAACTAAATTAAAATTTAAGACCATGGCAAGAAGGTAGGTCAGATGTCTGTGCCTTCACTCCAGGATGCCCTCTGTCAATGTTATTCTTTTGGGGACATCAGTTCCCCAAGGAATCAATACACACTTATGTCCTGGTTTCCTTTTGAAGGAAAAAATGGAAAGGATAAATGCTGACACTATTACACAAGTCCAGCAACACTCAGGGAACTTCTGCTCAGCTCTTCTTGAAAGGAGAGATGGCCTAAGGAGGAAGAGTGTAATCCCCTTCCAACTTGGGGTCTCCTCTTTGCTGTGGGAAATGGATTTGTAGAGAATTCTCAAAGCCTGATAGAAGACTCACATAGTATATATCTGTATGCAAACTCTGAGATAAAACATGCTGATTTAGAAAGACCATGGAACACGACAGATATTGTTGAGAGAAAAATGGAACTAAAACAAGTTTCAAATGATGGTTTTGTAAATAGACTAGATACTTTGGGGAAATAGAACTATGAAAGATGTATTGTAGTAGGACACATGAGGAGTAATTTTAGATGATTAACTAAGACATTAATAACATTGTGTAGCAAAATCTAATAGGCCAAAAAAACACTAATAATGTATTGTAATTAGGAAATAGTTTGGCTTCTGATTGTGATGGCATGAATTGCACCATCCATACCATCTCACCCTTTACATGAGACTGAAAATGGAATAAAAGTTTTTAAAAAGTCTCTCAGAAGCCCCATCTCTGGGTCAGAAAAAGGGATAATCTGACACTTTGCAATATCTGAGGATACACTGAGGCACTCTTTCCAAACACAGGAATCTCAGCTCTTTGCATGCTCCTTTTTTAAAGAAGACATTTTCTAGGTTCAGGTGGGAAAACTAGATTTTATTCCCCCCTGTTCTGCAACTACTCTCCTTCTTGCTTCTAGTCAATAGTACCAAAGAATCAAAGGTTTGCATCTTGGAGAGGGACAGGATTTCATTCCAACTCCTCTGTGTTTGCAGACCCTGGTATAATGCTGTGACAGAAGGCATCAGAGTGATCATGTGCTCACTTCTAGAAACTTAACAAGATATGAAGTCTTCCTCCATGGGGAATGGTATTCTCAAGATACGACTGAACCCCAATACAGAACAGTATCTTTAATATAACCAAACTTTGGCATAAATAGCTAACATGGAATAAACTGTCAATGACAGTCTTTAATTCGTTTGGAAGCTCAGATTCTGCTACATTCAGCTGTTCATTGGGCTACTCTGCATTATTCTGGCATCACAAAATAGCAAGTGAATATGTCCCATTTCTTGTGAAATCATGGATTTATTTAATAATTCCTCAGCTAACTTGATTTTATGAGCCACCCCTTTGAGACGACAATAATCTGGGGAGGTTTGCAGTATGGCAGCTCTAAAAAGATTTGCCTACAGGAGCATCATATATTACACAAATCATGAGAAAAAACTCTGAATATTTTCTTCAGCTTGATTGCAATTTCAATAATTTCTACTCCAAAATACACAGGCCTAACATTTCTCCAGTTTTCTATAGAGTTTACTTTCTTATTCCTTCTCACTCTTTTACCTCACAATTTAGATCTGTAAGTACCCTCTCAAAGGCTGTGAAAATTCTGTCTAGAATAAGCACCCCATGGAGCCAATTATTTGCATGATTTGAAATGAGGAATTTGTCATGTAACCCTTTTTCCCATCCCTTAAATGACAAGCTCTCACAAATATGTTTGCTGCTTAAATTTCCTTAAAACGTAAAGAAAAGTCTTAATAACAAGAACTACTACAAAGAACCTTGTACTTTCTTAACATAACATTTTGGGGTGTTGAGATTTTATGCCATACATACTTTGAGTTCTGGTACAAGTTCCTTCTTATTTCTGAGTCAAGTATTTCCCAGGACTTGCTCTCACATGGCAAAATGGTTGCTAAAGTGCTATAAAAATGGTGGGTGCAATAAAAATGATAATGCATAAAGGCAGCTTAGGGTAATATGGAACTAATTTATTGAACTTAAAAATAGTTTTCCACACCAGACGTTTTATAATTCAGCAGTTCTAGAAAATACATATACAGCATAAAAATAAGAAGGCAGATACCTTACTGAAGTCAGAGCAAATTTGTTAATGGCTTCAGTGGAAAGGTGCTGAGGCCAGGGATTGTTTTTTAAAGACCATTAATAAACAGAGAAGCACATTCCAAAACGTGATGATTAGAAGTACTTGGCAAACTAAGTACATAATTTGCTGAGCATAGAGTTTGTAATATATGAATTGGGAATGGGAAACTGCACTTTAGTCCAGAAAAAATTGAAACGTTTACAGGGAACAGATTTTAGATATCTTTTTGCCTTCTAATATTTAAACCTAGTCCACATATTGTTTGTAAACTGCTTTAATTTTATGACAGTTTATGAACATATGATAAGCTGCTCTGGTCACTTTTTTTATAAAGAATGTAGGCATATTTGAACAATATACAGTTATTTAATGGAACCAGGTCCTGTAGTGCAGTCATTAAATCTGCTTAAACCCCCAGTGGATAAATAAGCAGTAGACTGCTATTGGTCAATTCTTGGAACAGAGGGCATGTTCCTCTGTTATTATTGGCAAAACGTGAGCTGCATAATATAATCTCTCAAGATAAAGTAACTACACTCTTTTGCAATTAAGCTGAAAACCAAATCCTAATTATAAAGGATTTCTAGTATTAATTTACCATAGAAGGGTAAATACAGCAGGAAGAATTTACACTATTAAGACAAATACTCAGTGAAGCCTAAGGCATTTTGCACAGATGTTTACAGACTGGAAAAAGGCAGAATTTGCCAGTGCAAAAGATGCACTTGTCTGGTAACAGGTGATTGTTACTGAATTTAAAATTACCAGACAGGAGGTTTGGGTCTTAAATCTCCCTTGCATGAATGAGTCTTCTCAGCTTTAAAAAGTACAAGATATGAGAAGGGTGGGAGAGGGATGCTGCAGCTGCATCTTAAGAGAATGGTGTGCAATGCTGGAACCTCCAGGGATAAAGCATATGTTTCTGGGAAATATTTCCTTGGAAGGATGAGGATCAGGTCTGGCTTCAGTATAAGCTACAGCCTGTCAGCCCTTAATCTGAAACTCTCTGTTGGTTGCTTCACTTCAGGCACTTGAATTAGCCAGTTTCAGGCCAGCCCTACAAATTATATTAATTTTGTGCTTATCTTTATTAAATTTATTAAAAATCAAACACACACAGTGTCCCAGCTGTCAAAAAGGGATTTGCATTAATAAAACATAAGTTATGTTTATCCTGATATTTGGCTTGTCCTCTGAAATTGAGAATTAGTATAATGAGGGATAGAGGCTGTTCTTTTTCAGAGCCAAGCCAAATCAGGACAGAAATATATGGACCTGTGATTACACATTTCAGTGCTCAGCTTCAAATCAGGCGATGATTTAGAAGCAGTCAAATAGTGAAGGAAAAGTTCCTTATTGGGTGATGTCCCTGACATGTACAAGAAATTATCCATACAGAGTCTGTATTTGAAATATTTTACTTCTGCTCTGGAAGAAAACCAATGTTTAAACAAAGGTTATGCCTCCTTCAGCAAATAGCTAGAGAGATAAAGCAGCTAAAAAAAATAACCTTCTGACTTTTTGAATAGTGCCATCTTCCGTGATTACAGGGTTTCTTGAAATCACTTTGAACTCTGCAGGCTGGGACAGTATTCCAGGTGTGTTCTATCACATCTAACTATTTTAATAATTCTCTCTGTTACCAGGTATTTTTGAGCCATAGCCCTACACTGTGAGGAGCTGTGACCACAGCCTCTTCAATAAACTTTCATACGAAGAACTTCCTTTGTGCACAGTTTGGCTGGAGCAAAGTAACATCTATAAAAAGTTGGGGTTTTTTATATTGACTGTGTAAGATTGCATGTAATGGAGTTACCTTCTCTATAACAAAAGACCTGTTTCTCCTATGCCTTTGTGTGCATGCCAAAAGCAGTTTCCCATTGTATCAAATACTAAACAAATATAGTTCTGCCTAAATCAGGTAAGTTTTAATTTTATTAAATTCTGATATATTATTTAAGCCTCATTGCCTTGCACCATAAAAAAAAAAAAAGGTTTCCTTGTTTTTGTGGGGGTTTTTTGTTGTTTTTTTTAATAGTTCCTTATTTTTAGGAGAAAGCACCCTAAAAGAAAAAAGAAGTGAAATGGAAATTATTCCAAAATAAGCATAACCTTTAAAGTATTTAGCCTGTAAAATGCACACTCTTTTGAAGAGCTGAAAATAATATACAATTCAAGATTCTTGGTTCCCATACTGAATCATTAGGCTTAATTATAGGGATGTTAGGGCAGATAATAATCATAGCCTTGCTCTGTGACCCTTTCCTGATCAGAAGTACAACTTATGTTGTGTGTATACAATGCACCTGCAGCCTGTTGTAGATACACATATATACACAAATACAGAAAGTTAATCTCAATAAGCAGAATGTACAGAAGCCACAGACGAGCTAAGGGACAACCTAAGTGGCAAAGCAGAAGGCTAGGGCCAAGGTAACTCTGGCATGCACAGTTTATTCTAGGCAAGGCCTAAAACTCATGGAGTGTTTTATTTTTATAAAAGTCCCCATACATTTGCTGCATTTTTGGTGGAGGATGTGTTTCAAGGACACATTTATGGTGAGCACAGAAACAGTGACAACACATATGTACAGAGCTTTGAAGTGGCTTTCAGGAATGCCTGAGAATCAGTTAACTGCACTTTAAAAAGACAGCCTCATGAAAATCATGAGTCTCGAAACAGACATTTCTGAGGCATATTTGTTGTGAGGTGTGCTACAGGACTGTACTGGCTACTCAACCAGATGGGTGTAAAAGTGCCAGGAGCCAGCCAGTTGCTGTGTCAGTGTGAGCCAGCCAAAAGGCATCTGGTCCTGGTTTTCTGGGGCTTTTCATGGGTTGGTGAAGACTCTTCAATAATGTATATTTCCAGTTATAGTTGCTGCTGTTGCTTTTCCTTTCAAAGTGCCTATCCAAACCTGACACCACCAATGAAAATGGAATTTCCTATCTCCCTGCTAACATAGTAATTTGGTGTAATCAAGCCTTTTCCCTTTTTTGAGGGGGGAGAATATTAAAAACTGTGTGTCTACTTCAGGTTTTGGTGGTATTAATGCTGAACAAACAAAATCAAAACCTGAAGGAAGACATAAAAATTCTCCCTCACTAAGTGCTGAGATTAAAAGTTGTTCACATCAGACAGGAAACAACTATAGTGGCAATGCAGACAGAATATGTAAAACACATTTTGAAGTAATTTTCCACCCCTCTTCTGTTCCTCAGCCCCTATGGCCATTCTGAGTTTTTAATGACAAACCACTGCCTTCAGCTGCTGACCTCGTGTTGCTGTCAGGCTTGTGGGTGTTGTCTCTTTCCTTGCCTTGGTGTTGTTTCCCGAGGTGGCTGATGGAATTTGAAGTCGGCAGGTTTTTGTGGGTAGCTGTGGCTTCAAATGAGGGTGGCTGAGCAGTCAGCATATAATGTACTTACTGTTCCTGTGAGAAGGACACAAATCTGGTATGGTCAGAAGTGAGATGAGCAGCAGGAATTGTCGTGTCCACACTCACCAGTTAAACCCAATGCAGTCTGCAAGTCAGGGTCATCAGCCTTATGATAGGTATGCAATGAGCTCTCCCCACACTTAATTATGTATAGTCAAGAGGCTTTATTTTTTTAATTATTATCTTAACTAAAGGTTTTTCAATTACCAGAATCACAGGATATTCTGATTTGTAGAGTATCTGCAAGGACCATGGAGCCCCATTCGTACGTGAATGGTCTGTACAGGGACAGAACCCACAGCCTTGGCATTATTCATATCCTGCTCTAACCAGCTGAGTTACTCCTAGTGGCACCAAGCAGCTTTAGCAAAATCCTTCTCCAGAGTAAGCAGTACCTCTTAGACTCTAGGAGATTTAAGTTCCTTGTTTCACTTCTATGTGTTCCCATGAAATGCTTTTGTTTTAACAAAATGAAGTGTTCCGCTGAGAAAATTCTGATTAACTCTAGTTATAACCCATTCAATACAGCTAAACTCCTGTATAAAGAGGAATAATTCTGTAGACTGTGTTCCTGAATCTGCAATGTTTCAGAGGAGCTAGGTTTACACAGTATTTCTTTAATTTCTAGGAGAAAGCACAGCAATCCTGAATTATGATATACATCGAGCATTTTGATAATTCTGAAACTGTGAAGCCAATGTCATACCACACTTAGCTTAAACTAATGAGTCTTAGAGTGTCTTCACAATGTTACCACTCTCTTCCCCACCATTACCCACAAAAGCAGACAAGTCCTGCAATCACAAAGGGCCGCTAAGGTGTTATGCACAGAAAATTCCTCATACATGAAGTGTGTGACAACAGACAGCTGTGTAGGCTTTGAAATGATGACTTGCAGAGCTCCTGACAGAGGCCACCCAACTGCTGAGTTACCTGTCAGGCTAAGAGTGAAGTGCAAAAGGCCTGCCTCTCGCTTACTGAATGGATTTTGCTGCACAGATACACATTCCGCCTCTATTTCTCTTTCTGTCTTGCAGCCTATGGGAAGAGGTGTGAACAATTAGCTAATGAAGAGCACGCTATGTCTAGACAGAGCTAACTGTTAGCAGATGAAGGCTGTTTATGTTTGTCAGCTAGCTGAGCGACACAAGCCAGACAGATGTGCATCACATACCACTGGACTTCAAACTGCTGTTTTCCTTGAGGTGTTTTGTTCCCTTCATTGTCAGAAGAGCAGATCATGCCAAGTTCCAGCTTCATCATTTCTTCAGTGGTGGAGAGGCATGATGATAAAACCTTTGGACTACTTACCTTCTGTACAAGGTTTCCTTTTCTAGTCTTGTATTTTAGAAATAGAAATAACAATATGTATTGCTTTTCATCCACTAGGGATTTAAATGATCAAGGCTTAAATATTGTATTGTAAGCAGTGTGAGAAATCAGAACTAGATTTGAAGATAGGGGCTACCTTGGGAGAGAGGAATCTACAGATCAGTTCCTGGCTTTGTCACATATTTCCTGTTTGACCTTGGGCCGATCATTTTGATTCACTTTGCTGTGCTTTCTCATCTGTAAAGCATGGGAAGAGGTGCACCAGGCAAGGGCAATTATGTGAAAATTATTGTGTTACTGCAATCAGGGGAAGGACTTGCAGATATTCCTGTCAATAAAATTGCATGTGGACTTTTGTAGTACATTTCTTTTACATAATGATTTTGTGGAAGGTAGACACAAGCAAGAGTGACCACACAGGAGTAACAGTTTGTCATTTCACATACATTGTTGCTGGCAAGCCTTGAGACCTAGATTGCTTTGTGGTCTTACAAGTATAGAACAACGTTTGAACAAATTTTCAAGAAACCATATAACTGTAATCCTTAAGTGGTACCAACTAATGGAAACCCTTAGCACAATTATCATCCAGGAGCAGAGTTTGAGGTATAAGGAAGAAATTTGTGGTTCTGTCTGGTTTAAAATGAAATTGGAATGTTTTTAAAGGGATTGCTATTAGGAAACATTTTGACTTTTCTTTCTAGCTATAAACAGATGCTTATTCATATTACACCAGATTTACTAGCTAAGGCTGCTTTTCATCAGCAAGGCATAAATCCCTCTTGACTGACTGGCAAGGCACAACAATCAAGCTGGCATAAAAAGGGCAAGCTTGCTTACTGTCATTACAGTGATTTTACAGTCCTACTCCTGCAATGTTCCTATTGACTCTGGTAGACCCAACTCAGTTTTTATGACCTGTTCAGAAGAAGAAATCCTGAGGAATTGTACTTCATCTGTCCTGAGAGCTGGATGCAAACTGCACCATATACAATATAAAGCAAACCTCACAAAGACAAGAACAGATGGAGCACACCCTGTCTCTTTTGTGGACAATGCTTCCTTGAATAAATTACACTAAGGATACAAAAGAAGAAGGAAATGTTATGACTTTGCTAATGTGACCCTGCATTCTCTGTGAAGGTTTTTGAGTGGCCTATTCAACCATCCAGGCTACATCCTTGCCTGAGAGTGATCTGAAAAACGATGCAACAAACCAGTACATCAGAAATCCCTAAAAGATTGATAATGACTGAGAGTGATCTAGGCTCTATGGCTGACATTGTTTATTAAACTGTAGACTGACTAAAAGAGATGGTGGCATTAGTAGGTGTGGTAATGGATATCAAACACCACAGAGCCTTTGTGGATAGGCCTTGGAAATGGAATTGCAAAATCCCCTTTCTCCCTGGGGTGATCTTTTCACCTAAGAGCTGGCATGTTTCCATTCACTACTGGCACTTGTACTTTGGTGATAAAAATCATAGACACAAAGTCTATTGCTGACCCAGAATGAAATCCAGTCAGAGTTTTGAGCTGAAAACCTTAAGTTTGGATATTTGCAGGTAGATGTTTACATCCTAAGTCAAAAACTCTTTTCTGGTTTTTATAGATGTGTGAAGAAGAAAAGACACTTTTCAGTCATGATCCACATGATTTATTTCACTCCTCTCTGTTAACATGAGACAAATACAGTACTAGAAGTGCCACATTCTCTCCATTGACTGTGATGGAAGCCAAAGGTGAGTCACTTAGATGCAGATGGTAACACTGAAACCCTCCTCTAGACTACACTAATGTGACTCAAAATGTTTAAGTTACTCTGTCATTTTGGAATCATGAGGATTTTTTAAGGTCAATGCAGCTTTCAGATATCTACTACAAAGGTTATAGTGACAACTGAATTAAAAGAGTTGTGTTTGAATTGGAGGATGTCTCTCTTGCTTGCTGAGCTAGGTGAGGAATTCCACTCTCCATGCTCATTCTACCTGTGAAAGCATCAGAGGACCTGAGACTAAAATCTGTTCTCTAGATCAGTCTGTTTGTTTGACATATCTCTGCTTTGACTTAGGGGAACTGGTTTTTTTTTGTGGTTTTTCCTTTTTTTTTTTTTTAAGTTTGCTAATTTTGCACATTGCAAAGGAGTAGAAAGAGGTCAGCTACAGTTCAGTAGGAAATGAGTGTAATGTCACTGGATTCACTTTACCAAGGATCATTTATGGACATTTAGTCAGAGTGAATTTCTCTTCAGTTTCAGCAAGGCCGATAAACTTCGTGAGAAGACCAAGACATTTACCTCTGCTATTAAAAGTTTGAGATTTGGAGAGGACTTAATCAAGGGACCCCTCATTATTTGTATTTATATAGCATACACACTGAACTATTATTAGCTTTCATGTTGCATTCTTAACACATTTGAAGTATAGAAGTGGAAACTGGGAATAATTTGTCTGTGAACTACATGCCTGTGGGGTGTAAGCTAAAATGCCTTCTTTGATCTAACAATGAAGTGAATTTCTGTCATGGACCACACACTTGAAACAAGGCAAGCAGTGGAAAAACAGAAGGAAGGATACAAACACTAATGCTAAGGTCCATGTACAGTGTATCTTTCCCTCTATACTCAGCGCTAAGATTACAAGGCAGTTGCTGGGGCATTTAGAAGAGTTCTGTGTTGCTGTGGAGCACAGCAAGACTTTGAGCTTAGAAGTAATGCACATTAGTAGAGAATAAAATTATTCCTTATTGCTTTGGTGCCTGGTGTCTGTGTTTTGACAATATTGTAGTCTTTCCCTAAATGCTCTTTGCTCAGAGGTGGGAGAAATCACTTCATTAGGTAGCCTCTTTAAGTGGGTTGCTTTTCATTTCTCTAGTTGACAGAGTAGCAGATTTCAGGATTTTCAGTCAGTACAGGGTGAGTTTTCAGGCAGCTTCTTTGTGGTAGTAGAGAGGTTGGTGGGTTTGTTTGTTTGTTTGAGTTTTTTTGTTTCTTTTTGTGGGGGGTTGTTTGCTTTTTGTTGTTTGGTTGTTTTTTTTTAATATGTTAACCTTATTTGTCACAGACTAAAGTGTAGGCCTACAGTTATGCAGTGTGGGCATAATCTTTAAAAATGTTTGCATTAAGATGCATAGAACCATACTCAACCCTGATAATATTGTCACTGATTTCACTAAGGCTATATGAGGGCTGAGTTTGCCTCTGTTTGAAAGTCAGCTGATAGTTTTCATCATGAGGAGGAGGCTGAATAAATTTGTGTCACTTTTTAGGAATATCCTGCCTTTCCCCTTCAGAAAAGTCAAAAATGTTGCTTTAATAGTGATTTCATTGTGTTGCTTCCCACTAGATGCAAGCCCTATCTCGCCAGCTTGAAATGTTGGGTGTTTTTTCATGATAAATGAAGCATAAAAAAACCACCGTCCTTATGCTAGAAGGCAAACAGAGGAGGATATTAAAAGTGCTCTAACTGTGATCAGAGAAATTCTTAGCTGTCCCAAAGTGACTTAGGCTTACTAGTCTGATTAATTTTTTACAGTAGTTCTGCTCCAGAACCACTTAGTGTTTTTGGAAATCCAACCTACTCCCAAATGCAAGTACATGAAAATAAGAACTCTGCCCTACTCACTGCAGTAAATTAAAATCAGATGTCAGAAGACAGCCTCTAGCTGTGTGCCTTGCCTGTCTTGTAGATGGTATTGCCCACAATCTCCTGTAAAGGAGCATTTGAATTGCCCCAGCAATTTCTGCAACACAGTAAGATAAATGGAAATCAGAGCTGGTTTACCTTACATGACCAGCTGAAAACAGGAGGTGAGTTGTAAGCAGCTTAGATGATGCTGTCCTTGACAATACCAGGGTGGGGTGGGCAGCTCAGGGAGTGAACAGCTCAGCTGCCCGACTTTAAAATGCCACCAAGTCTGTCAGAAGCTCTTGTTGAAAGAGCTTTAGACATGCAACAATAACCATTCATAGAGGAAGTCACCATCTTAGCAGAAGGCTCAGTCCTGATCTCTTGCTCCCTTACCTACTGGAATTTTGGACACTATGATATCTTAGGAAGAGGACAAAGAAAAAGTTACATATAATTTTAGAAGGGCAGAAGACTTCCTTTGTTGACAGCTTTTGAACTTGAGTCTCATGTAGAGCAGAAAGGTAAACTAATTCAATGAGCACAGACAGTATCATGTACTGACCCTAACTTGATAAAGTGATTGATATTAAGAGGATGTTAAAATTACATTCAGCTCCTCAAACTGTCAATCTATTCTCTTCCCAATACAAGTCATCCTGAAAATCTCTGTGACCAATTAGTAGGTCTGTCCAGAATGACAGAGCCATAGGAAAGACAACACCAGCGTTATGCCCATTTCGAGAGCTGCCTTATGGAAGCATAAACCACATAAAGCTGTGGGAACTACAAGCTTGTGCCTCTGAGGACTGACACAAAATCTGGGGCTGACTGTGACAGCGTGTGCCTAGACAGAAGTGTGCAGGAGCAATTCTTCCCACTCTGATAGTCACCAGTGTGCTCTGCCAAGCACAGGGAACAAGTACACTGAGTCCAGAGACAAGGTTTCCACAAGGTTAGAGAAGGGAAGGAGAGAAAGACAATCTCCAAAATTTATCTGTTTTTCTTCTTCTTTTGAAGGAAGAAGGAGCATTGGAAAGAAGGGAGAGGAGGAGAGTGGGAAAGAAGGAAAACATGTGCCTAGAATTTAATTATTAGTGGAGATATATATATTTTAGGGAGGCTGTTGAATAAGCTTCAATAACCTATATCTAAACACCAAAAGGCACAAAATGTATATCAGGGCTAAGAAAACTGGAGGCTGAAAACAATTAGAAAACACAGTTTTAAAGATAAAACCACTTGTAGTTTTAACGCAGTTCTGTAATGGCACTGATAGTCACTCTGGCCCTGTTCTTCTAGGTTTGTTGGATAGCAAGGTGACTTTTGAAGAGTCTTTATCCTTTGAGGCAACAGGTCACTTTTGACACTTTACACAATATTTGGGGTAAACATCTAAAATAAAGATAAGCAAAAATCTCAGAGAATTCGAAAGTCAGAATTACTCGTAGACATTTTCCTCTTTCTAGTTTGAGAGGCCACCAGCTAGGAAAAATATTTTTTCCTTTCTCAGTCAGCCTAGAATCTAGAGTCAGTCCAACCTCTAGAGACAGATTAAGAATTGACTTCTAGTTCTGAAAGGCTCTGAAAGACTGAAATTAAACACAAGGTTTAAAATAAAAAGGTGGGAACACAGTGCTTTCATTGCTCTTTGTTAACATGATTTTCACATAATTAAAGCTGCAGGTGTACTTTTGATTATGCAGGTATTCTGGTGTGTGGTTCTGCGTAAATAATATGTTTGCAGTGCCTGCTGGCAGATTGTTCATTATGAGCTCATTTATTTGGGTTCCCTAGTTCAAATAGGAAAACAGAAGCCAAATTCTGGCTTGATTTTCCTTGTCTTGTGTGAAAATCTGCACAAAGGAGGTGGGCTTTTTGGGAGGGCACAATTTCCCTGCTTTCCTTTCAATATGTAAGAGAATTCAGCTTCTCCAGTTAAGAAGTACTTGAAAACTATTAAAGGAGACATGGACTTGCACACCTTGAGTTCTCTGTTTCCTGAAACTCATGAAAGTGGCTCTGTTAGAGCTACACAGCTAGGTTTTCCATGTACAATGAGTCTGGTCATTTATGTTATGTAAATCCTGAATAATGGTAAAGTCTGTGAATTTGATTTGAGATGGAAGCTGACCCCTTCAGTTTTCTTCCACTTGATCAAAGACACCTCAATACTTCAGATGTAAGAAGTGTGGGAAAAGGAGAAAATTTTAGGAGTACAGTGCCTGGTCAATAGAATTATTTACATGTTCCTGCAAAGCTTCTACCTTGCCCTGTATCTGTAACTCAGTTTCAGCCTCTAAATGTACATGTGTTTGAAGGCTTCATCATATATTTTGTATCAGGATATACACTTTTGTCCAGCACACATTGGTTAGTCCTTTGGGTCCTCTGACCTCTAAGAAGATAAAATATAGCAGCTTATAATTTTGGTGATCTGGATTCAAATGTTGAAGCCATGGCTTAAAATTTCAAGGCTCCATATACTGTATTTAATTTCAGCAGAGGTATATTTTTGCCGTCTACATCCTTCCTGTCTCTCTCCATCCCAAAAAGGCATATTTAAAGCAAATGTGAGAAACAATAGCACCTCTGTTATCTAGATTCAAATATTTTGACTGCTCATTCTATCAGTCTACCTCAGAAGAGACTCCTTTCAACGTAATTTTTCAAATCCAATTTTAAAGTAACACACAATTCTGCTTCTGAAACACTGCTAAGAGATGACCCAATTAAAGAGCTGCATATCAAGACCAAGAGTGCAAACCATTTTTTCGAATGCACTGATGAAATTACTTTTCCACTGTCATTAGATACTTTCCTTCTGACAACCAGTTAATCACAGAAATAATCTTTTAAATATGCGTTAAACCATAGCTATGCCTAATCATCCCATTAAACATCATCAGGTCATTCTTTGCAGAGATAAATAGCTTAAAGAGCATTCTTCCTTTGATCATGCTATCTCCTGATGCTTTTGATAGGAGGGCAAATGCATCCTCCAGATTTCATCAGTCCAAATCTTCAGTGAGCTGCTGCATTGTGCCTGAAGTTTCCTCAAGTGAGTGGAGCATGCAGCTCTTCACCATCACAGAGTGATAGCCTGTACTAATAGGTGTCCAAATGTGGATCCTTCATCAGTGTGGAGGGAATATTAGAGCACAGGAGTGGGAAGATGTCCCATTATGGCAATAAGCATAGGGCGAAGTTACTAAGAATTACTTCAGCCGCTGCATAAAAAAACTTAACGTTTTCCTCAGAAGTGTGTTGGGTTGAATCAAGTTAGATCTTCAACGCCCAAGGAGTTGGCCTGACTTCTAGCTCAGCAGGATGATCTGCAGTGACCAACCTACTTCCTTCAAAGCGAGGGGTTTTAGTCGTTCTTGGTCAGCCAACATAACAAAAATGAGGCACTCAAACCCCTTGGTTTGGGCCAGTTGTCTGCTTAGGTACCACAGTGCATAAATTAGGCAGTGGAAAAGCAGTCACTTACCCTTTATTCCATTATTCTGGGGTAGTGAGTGTTCAGGGAACATTGAGTCTTGTAAATTGAAGAGTTTATGGAATCATATCATAGGATCATAGAGTGGCCTGGATTGGAAGGTACCCTAAAGGTCATCTGGTTCCAAGCCCCCTGCCGTGGGCAAGGACAGCTTTCACCAGACCAGGTTGCTCAGAGCTGCATCATCTTAAGACTTTTTCTTTGAGACACATTGTGGCAGGGAAAAATGAGCAACTGAATAACAGAACCAATATGATTTCCAACAGAAGCCACCTTATTGTTTACGTTAGACCCCAGTTACAGATTCTAGCGCTACTGTCCACACGCACAGGTGTCTCTCAATTGACTAAGCCACTTGTCCACGAGGCAGGCACACATCCTTCAGGACACCTAAATGGTCAAGCGTCCATCATCATGTTCTGTGTCCTCTATCTAGGTTTTGCATTCTTTGACCACAGTCTCTCAGGCTCTTAGTTCTTGTTTTCATCCTGTTGTTTTCTCAGTAACCTTGATGAATCTCTGAGAACCCCGAAAACAAGACTGCAGGTGGCTTGTTATTTACAAGCAGCTTGGCTGGTAAACAGAATGGCCTAAGTTGTGCAGATACATTGCTACAACACATCCTGCCTCAAGGTCTAAACTGGGAGGAGGATTCAGCAAAGTGCCACTTTCTGTGAAACGATTATGCAAAGATGGGGGGTTGTTTGCCAACTGCTTTTTTATCAGAAGACAATCCTACTCTGGGCTGTGAAAAGAAATGGGGAAAATTTCATCTTTGATTGGCACAGAAACCGATATAAAGGTAAACCCCACTGCCTACCTCAGTGTGAGGAATGTAAGCATGCATTCTTTACTGATAAGGTACAGGAGAGTGCATGTGTCTGCTTAAAGGCTGTGAGGGAAGAACGAAAAACAGAGCCAACATGATGACAGAAGTTATTGCAGCTTTGATAGCTCCACTTAGACTGTACACTGTAAATGCAGGCACTTCCACACACTGATGTTGAAAGGATATTATTGCTGGCTACTGAAAGCCTGTCTTTGCTTCTGTCATATATTTCTAGAAGAATATTCCTGGCAGGGCACTGTGATAGAGTGTGAGCACACTATCAGAAGCAAAGCTCCAGGTGAAAGGCAAAGTCCACTCTGCTACACAAGCACCAGTTGCATATTGCTCAGTGACAGATGCCAAGCAGCTTGGCAGATGGGTACGTCAGTGTGTCAAGGGGAGGTAATTACAGTATTTTTGTGGTTTCAGAACTGACAGTACAGCTGCCTACCTGCTTTGCTTTGCAGCTATTTCATTGATTTGTCTGCATGAAATCAAAGAGGTTTGCATCTTTTTACATTATATTTATTATTTTATGGCCCAGTTTGGCGGATTGGAAGAGTGGGTGGAAGGAGGTAAGGTAATTTTCCCTCCTCGCTTCAGCAGGGGTTTTGAAATAAGAGAATTTTTTTCAGTGTATCCCAAAGCATTAAATGTCAGTGGAGCATAATGAAAGCTGGAACTGGATCTTTAGGAATGCTTAATTAACACTATGTGGGACAAAGTAGCCTTTTTCATTAGCTAACAGTTTTCCATTACTTTTCATTTAAACTTTTCAAGCACTGGGTTAAAAGGTGCTTGTCTGAATAGTTTGAGTGGTAAAATGTCAAGTGTGCTTTCAGCTAATGTGCATTAGGAGAAGCATGGCTCATGGCTAGCTGGGGCAATAAAGTCTAACCAGATGAGCTGTTCTTGTCTGAGTTCATCCGGCTATGTTCTTTGGAGAATACATATGACACAGCCTGTTATCTTGCAGCATTGTGTTGTGCAGGAAGATGACACTCTGCCTTTCAAAAAGCAGCTGTTTCCCTCTTTGTTCCTGCAGCAGGAAGCCTTGCCTCTATGTCTGCCTTTTCAATACTGTTGTACGATGACATGATTAGAAAGGTGCAGGTTCTCCACTGCTTGGCATAGGGAAAAAAAGGCTTTGCTTATGTTTTCCTGTTTTTCTATCAAAACTTTTTCAACCACCATTAAGTGGAGGTTACTGCTTAAATATGGCCTTTTCTCTACTTCCAGACCTGGCTGTGCATTTCTGCATAGTTGCAGCAATATTAATGAGCATGTGGCTGGGCCATGATCTGGGTCAAGGAGCTGACCCCAGTAGAAATTAATCTGTTTTAAAAAAAGGAAGTGTTTTTGAAGCTGCAGCCTCAGGAGCTGTGAATTGACACCTCTCACCTTATTGGATTCAGGAATGTGCAATTTCACAGTAAGGATGATTGCTTTTTCCTTTTCACTGCTAGGCATTTATTAAGTTCCAGGTATGCAAAGTGATACTAGCACTGGTTTAATTAAAAAATATGTTGGGAATGCCTCCAGGATAGGGGTGGACCCTCTTTATGGGAGATGAAAAACATCAGGGTCTGAAGAGGAAGGAAGATCATTTCAACAGTAGCGAATAAGAAGGTGCAATAGGTAGAATCTCTGACTACAGTACTGTATCAACTTAGGAAATACAGTATTAATATTACTGAAAATCATGCTAAAGTTCTATCTGGTTCCATACCCTCATGGTTGCCTTTAAGGTAACCTCAGAGAAATAATTTAGCAGTATTTACAAAAATATACAGATTATTTATTGCACGCCATGCCTCATGACATTCTCCTGTCTTCCTCTGATCCATGTTTTGGGCTTCCTGATTAGTAAAATAGCACTGTATCTTCACTTAAATAAACTGCTTTTCCATTAATTTGTTTAATAGCATTCAGTGCTTGTCTTAGGTTACTGACATCTAAACACACCATAGCAACAGGTTCTATTATGTAAACTTCTCATATGTAAAAATAAAGGTCTTCTGCTTGTTCAAACTTGCCGTCCAATTTCCCTGTGTCCCTCATAGTTTATATTTTATGAAAAATTGTGAGTAATCATTCTGAATTTATTTTTATTAGATTATTTGTACCTTCATGAAGCTCTGACAGTTCTGCCCTCAATCATCTCTTTGTAACGCTGAGGATTTTCAGCCTGTGTAACTTCTCAGACAGAAGCCACATGCCACTTCTGTGTCTTGTTTTCACACTGACAGTTTTTGTTCATGACCTACATTGCACAGTCTGGTTGCCATTCTGACTTCTGCCCACCACCTAAGTGATGTCGTGAAGAGCTTTCAGGGGGGCCTTTTGGATCTCATCCCCCAGCAGGGACAGCGAGCGTGGACATGGGCGCTGTGTCCAGGCAGTGTGCTTTTGTCCCCTGCTGGTCACCGCGCATCCGCGAACGCTGAATTTCCTTTGCTGTCTCCCTGCCTTGTCACGCAGCAGTTCTGTATCACAGCTGTGCAGTGGTGAGGTACAGCTACAAAAATGCAGCTTTATTTTTAATGCCACGGATAACATTATCATTAATGAGCTTTTCCACATCTGCTCTCACCATTTCCATGTAGTTTATGAACTACATGAACATATGTGAACACAGATTCCAGAGCAGTCCCTGTGTGCAATCTGTATCCCTGGCAGACCCCATCTGCTATGAAACCCCTTGCCATTTACTATCCCTGCTTCCTTTTCTCAGTGAGTTATCTTCATCTCATTATTCCTTTTTTTTTTAATCCTGTGACATAGGAAGCTGTAAAGGAATCCTTTAGGGATCCTTTAGCAGAGTTGCCCAGGCCCTGAGGGCACCCCCGGGACTCGTTGTCCCTGCCTGGCCCCTGGGTCTGCCCATTCCATGCAAGTCCCAGGGCCCAAGTCAGCTGTTGGGAACCTCAGCCCCTGCTCCACTGATGCCACAGTGTGCCTGATGTCCAAGACCCAGAGCCCTGCCTGTCCCTGCCATGGACCGTGCCCATCCCGGCCACATAAGAGGCTGTGTCCAAGCCTGGACCCAGCCTCAGCTGGTCCGTGTCTTCCAAAGCCATGCCTGGCTACCTGGGGTTGGAGCTGCCTCAGCCCCTCCAATTTCCCTGCTCCTGGCTGACAATGATACTTGTCACTTCTCAAAACTGCCCTGGATAACTTCCTTTTCCAAAGGCTGGATTGACTGCGCTTACTGTATTATGTAATTATCTACAAATGCTATTCTTATTGTAAATGACCAATTTAGCTGGTATGGAAATCAGTCTCATTTGTCCTTTTTTTTTTCTAAAACCTCATTCAAACCCGAAACAAAACTCTTAAATCTCTTGAAACAAACCTCCTAAGCTCTAGGACCAAGTTGAGTGACAAAGCTGTGCACTGCAGTTAATAGCCAGTGTATTCATAGCTGAAATTGTTTTAGGACAGCTGTGACAATGTTATCTGTGATTATTTTTTCTTAATTTTTTTCTCTAAAGCTGTTGATACTTTAATTTTAAATACCTCCTCAAACTTCCCTCTAGAAGAAGCCTTGCAAAGAGCTCAGTGGAAAATACTGATGTGAATCAATCTTTTATTATACAACTTCTTAGAGTGTCCTTGTACTTCAGATCTGAGTGCTGAAGACTCTGTTGTTACTTGGTCAGTGTTTCCAGAAAATATACAGCTTCTATGTGACTAACAAGCTCTTTCTTGGAATAATTTTTGACACTGTGTTACACATTTACTAGCATTTTTATTCTTCATAGTTTTCTATTTCTTTCACAAACTTCTATTTTTGAAGATGTCATGATGCCTTTCATAGTTTCATGTACTCTTGTTCTTAACTGTACAAACTTTTCTTAAGGTTTTTAAAGTCTTTTGATTGTGGTATGCATTTCTTCTGAACGTCTCATTTTTATTTTATAAATTGTCTCCAAGGCAACTGTAAGCATTTTTATCTTTTTAAGTTAACAAGCTTCCTAATTTTTAGTGAAACCCTTTTTTTTTTTTTTTTCTTTTCCCAGAAACAAGCTACTACAGTCACAGGGAAGTCAGATATTGATGGAGTTTTTGTGGTTCGTTTGGGGTTTTTTGGATTTTTTCGGGGGGGGAGTTGTTTGGTTTGGGGTTTTTGTGTTCTAGCACAAATGCTGAATCTGAACAGAGTGAATTGTTGTACAGAACAGAGCCTGGACACAATTCACTACTAAAATATGGGTATTTTTTTTTATGACTTCACCAGCTAGTAACTTCAATAAGCAATTGGTTACAGAATCCGAATATTTTATTTCTGCATCACATCCTGTCATAAGATCTGAAGACTACTGTTGTTATCTCCCATCCTGCTCAGTTACTGGCATAACTTTGATGTACATATAGAACTTTAACATATAGGTATTCCTTATAGCTCTCAATGCATTGAATTTATTGACTTTCATCCCTTACAATACAGCACTCTGAACAACTCCACAGTATTTTATCATTTGAGTACGCTGTTAGCCTTATTATCAGTGTTGTACAGGTTGTCTTGCTTTTATTTGACTTCTGAATGCCTATTACATTGAAACAGATGTTTGAGTTTATTTTACTTTGTATTTGCCTAAAAACTCTTCACCTAGTGTTTTTTTCAGCTGTTGCTGATACTCAGTTAACTTCTGCAAGGTCACGCTTGAATAATGCTGCTGTCTTATCATCTTCCCTTCTTCTGTAGCTTAAAAACCACCCTGAACATTTCACATTTCTGGGAATTCCGGTTGCAGATTGTTTTGCAATCATTTTATACCTAAAACTGTGTTAAGGTGCCTTCCCATTTGTAGGACCCTTGTCCTCAGCTTTAGCACTGTTTAGGTGAAGAGTTTGTGCAAACTATCAGCAGAAGTTTCTGAGTCATTTGGCCATGGAAGAATTGTTCAGTGAAGACAGAATGCACTTAATAGCCACCTCAGCCCTTGTAATAGTGCTAAGCCTCTCTCTGCCTGTTGATGACAGCTTCAGCCTAATTGCTGGCTACGTTTTCTATGCACTGCTATTAAAAAGGCACTGGTTTCTCTGCAGTTGCCTGGCATGTCAAATCATTTCTTTACAACAGAGCTTATCATTGTGACGCCTATACAGCCCCACTGATCTTACCCAAAAGTCCCTTTAGCACATGTGCAGACTTAAGTTCATTCCCTGATGTGCTGGGTGCAGTAATTGCTGGAGTTTAGGGATAACTTGCTGTCCCCCATCTGCTTAGCATGCTCTGAAAGGCATATCTGGCAGATGGGTCACGGTATACGTAACTGAGGGAGGGTGGTTCCTCGGTGTTTTATTTATTTCATATTTGTGGTGGGGCATTGGAAATAGTTGAAGAAGTGACAAGGTGTCACTGTTTTCACTGCCTCAGCTGCTTCTGGGGGCTTATGCAGCTGCACAGCTGGATGTCCAGGGGATGAAATGGAAGCTGTACTCTTGGCTCCTTTCCAACTGGCTCCAAGTGTACTTGAGAAGCTTCCATGTGATAGTTAATGTAGCACCTGCTCAACAAACAAAACCCAAGTTTCCTTTCCTCTGCTATACTGTACATCTGTTATTTTGCTGACATGGAAACTAGTGTAACAATCAGATTCATTACTTGTCCTCTAAGTTGATTCCAGCTAAGCTGAAAAGACCTTAGTGTGTTTTCTCAGTGGTTGTTTAGGCTGCAGCACAAATTAAGTAGTTCTCCCTCCAATGAGGTTTGTTCTACATTGCAATTTCACTTGCATGTGTATGTTCATGCTTGAGGTAAGACTGAGAGGCAGCATTTTCTTCTGGCCAAATATAGGCTGCAGTTCTTGGCAGAGGCATGTTTGCTTTTGGCATTCTGCGCCCAGGTCTAATTAGAGATCCGAGAGAGCAAATATGCAAATGCGTGAAGAAGACAGGCACAACCTCACCTGTCCTTTGCCCTTTATGAATTCTCTGTTGGGACTTACTGGGACATTCCAAGTATCCCAGCAGTTTCAGACAGCTGCTATTAACGAAATAATCTGCCAGAGAATGTTTCCTTTTTCTCCACAAACTTGGAATTTCTCCCTTCAGAAAATCCCACAACTTCAAGGTCAGGACAGGGAACAATCATTCTTGAAGGAGTGACAAGGTTAAAGTCCAAGTTCTCTCCCACTCCTCAGGTCCCCCACAGCTGTTATTTACTACTTCTGTGTGACTTTTAATAACCTGCACTCTGAAGACTTGCATTCTGTAGGGTCACTCGCGTGCTAAAGACAAATACATGCCTGAAACTGGAAGCTAAGTGGTTAATTACTAGAAACTGTCTCTTCCTGACTTCACTTTAAGTAATTTCATATTTTTGTTGCATGTTTTAGACCTTCTGCGACTCAGACCACTCCTTAGCTTTGGAATTAATGAGGATTAGATAATACTCTGAAGCACAAGTCTAATGCATGTTGCATTTTGCGAGGTTTTGATTCCCACTATAACTGCACAGGTACCTAAAAGGTACACTGTTCTGAAGTTGCTATTTTGCAGCAAACGAGTACAGCATGGGGAGAAAGATGCAATGTACAATCAGTTTGCCTTTATTTTACTCTTTTGCATTATTTGGTTTAGCTTAATACTAAATTGCCATTTTATTCTGTGCCCTCATCAGGAAATTATCCCAGAGATACTTTCAGAATGTAAACAAACCCATTACATGGTCAAGTTTTTTGATGTATCAAACAAAAAGAAATTCCTGAAAACTCTTGTGGCTCTGGAAATTAATAGAATACCTTAATCTCAGTTACACCAAAATGAGAGCTCCTCAGTAAGCATATTTTTTTTTTTCTCTTTGGAAACTGTGAATAATACAGAAAGGGGCTGAGCAAGAGCAGCTCTGTACTTTACAATACTTTACAATAAACTACTCAGGTATCAGCATTATTTTTCCTTCTTGCCTGTTTTTGGCATGGCTGCCCTGAACCCAAAGCAGTACTGAGACTTTTCTTACTGCTCAGAAAACTGTCTCCTTGAAACCACTTACCTAGGATGTAAGAAAGTCTTAATGTAGTCCTAACAGCTGGCAAACAAAGAATGTGACTGCTTCCCTGCAAGCCTTCATGTGTAATGAACCAGCTCCAGTTCATTTTGCATCCACTCTTGTTAGAAATCCTGAGGCCTGGTTGTTTATAAAATTTGAGAACCTATTTTGACATTTAAATTTTTTTGGCTCTTCGGAAGGCCGGAATTCACTTAAAGTGAAGGCAAAAATTATTTATTGTGCTTTTGTTAGAGAAGTTATGGCATGACCAGAGTGGCTCTGTTTCGGTAAGGATTCTGTGTTGTTCCCTGACATGCAATGAAATGCAGCAGGTGAAACAGAGGACATAATCTGGGGGCAAGAAGCCTCGAAGGGGCCTGTGCAGGCACCTTGTGAGCAGCTGCTGAGGAAAGACACAGTGCCCACCATCAACTCAGGCAGGTGCTAGGGAATTATGCAGCCCTGTTTAATCTTCAGGGCATCAGTCCAGCTCCAGTGGGACAGAGAAAAATCTTTGCAAGTGCTTTAGTTAGATCACAGCATAAACCTGCAACTTAGTGACTCTTGCTACTTAGGATTCTGTGCTATTGTGTGGTTTTACACCCTCCCTACCAATAACACCAATCTATGGTAAAAACAGAATTTGTTCCACAAAAAAAATCCTTTTGAAAGCAAGGTGGTTGAAGAGGCACCCTTGCCATTTGTTCATGCTGCTTACACAATGGTATCCCACTAAGATGGAAACATTATTTTTCTTCCTGTTGCTATTTTTTTGCTATCAAGTGTAATAGCAAAGCGCGAGCCATCTATCTTTTAGCAAGAACTTGGGATTTTTTTTTTCAGGATATGGGGCTTAGTTATTCAAAAGAAAGCAAGATACAGCTTTGCATAACTATTGAGGTTCTTTTCAGAGGTTAATTTGTTACGTCACATAGATTATCTGCTCAAATACTGTACATTCCCTTACCCTGAGGCACAGAGGTTCATTAAATGAGCTATGCAGTGAAAGAACCAGACTTTTTCTAATACAGTTTCTAAGCCTCCTGGCAGTTCTGTGCAAAACATCCTTCCCATGCTCTCAGTTATGCAGTCTTCCAAAGGGGACCCACTGTGCATCTGTCATAAGCTTTTTCCAGTGTCACTAGTAATAAGGATTAACCTCTCTATGCCTAGCTCCTGAGAGCTGGCTTTTTATGGAGACATAAAGAATGTCTGGGGGCAGAAAGCAAGGCTATACTGGTGCAGGATCCTTAGTTTTATCACCCACATTCCCAGGTGGCTGAACAGACCCTGAATTAGTTGACCTTCAAGGTATGGTGAAATGCTAGTCTATTTACTCAACCTTGTCCCTAAGGGAGGTAAGTGTAGGAATTGGAAACATATTAAATAACAGTGCTCAAGGATGAGACACTATCTAAGCCGACACTTTGTCAATTAACTATGCAAATTGTCTGAAAGTTTTTCATGAGTAAAAGAAGTGTGGGGCGTGGATTATGCGACTCCCCAAACAAACAAATAAATAAGTAGAGCTGTATGTTCCAATGACAAAGTTGGTGAACTCCTGCTGAACTGTTAGGAAACCATTGGAGCAGTACCATTTATTAATAGGTAGCCCATAAAACTGAGCTAGTGAAGTTGCATTATCCTAGCCTACCCCACAGTATTTGCAGTGGGCCAAATTCACCCTCTCCTGGCACAGGAAGCAGCACAAAAGGCTACCAGAAACTGATGTTTCTGATGGTTCAGCACTGACCCTCCCAGCCTGAGCTATGACTCTACTCAAACCCATAGACTACTCTTTTTCCTGAATGTACCAAAGAAGCTTCTCCTGCAATGTGGAAGGCACTCCGAAGATGCCGGAAGGTGAAGTCTACTCATCAGTGAGTCTCGCTCAGCAATGATCAGAGCTTGAAGCCGGTGTTTGTGCAGTGAATGTACTTGGTCAGGTTGTCTGCAGCATTTTTGTTTCTCCACTCTCCACTTTGGTTTCCACCATTCTCCTGAGCTATAGTCCAGAGTGGGAGGGAGTTAGCAACTTCTCTGGAGCTCTGTAGTCCCAAAGCTGGGCATAGTTGCAAACATTTTGCTCATGGACGTACTTTCTCTCTCCTACTTCCACAGTTCTCAGTTGCTCCAGAAGAAGCTTCCTGTTTGCCATTCAGTCACACAGGGCAGAGCAAGGTCAATGCCTCATCCCCAGAGTACTTAAGGGTGCCAGGGCCAGTGAGTAATGCTGCAGGAATCTGCCTGGACATCTTTGCTGGTTTGTAAGACATCCTCTAGGGACAATTTGCTTATTAGAGCTCAACTCCTCTTTTAAAAGTTCTTTTGGCTGAATTTCTTGAACAAAGATTCTTTAAGAAATGGACTACTTTGCTTTCTTGAAAATATCAGTTCTGCAAGCAGGAATAACAAGTAACTGTGGCAGCAGAACTGTTTTGCACAAATGTGACCTAAATTTCTTTAACCTGAGGCTTTAGTTGGTTTCAATGCATGAACGTGAAGGCAAAATGAAACTACGGTATTTCTTGTTTCATGAGGTATTTCCAACTGTTTAAAATCCCATTTGAAAAATCAGGCCTAATGTATGAATCTGTAACCATGAGAAGCTAAAGTATCACAGAGGAAGATATATATAAATACCCTGTTACCATTATATAACCTCCATATGAAACCTCTGATGGTATCCTTATTTCTGATTAAGAAGTGGCTGGACTAATCACAAGTAGTCAGGGATTTGTAGTTTGATTCTATTAAGCAGCATGTTATAAATTATGTTAATATTTTTCTGTCTTTCTGAAGGACCTGTATAAATATAGCAGTGTTACTAGCTGTTGTACTCCTCACTGGCAGCTCATCTCTTATTCAAATGGATGAGTAACAGTGGGTGGAATTCTCAATTCTTTAGTCTTTCCAAGTTCACTGAATTATTCTTTACCTCTTTTTTTGATTAAAATGCCCTCATTATGTATTCAGTGATACACATTCATAGCTAGACATCCTCTGTGCTTTGATAAACTTACTAAAACGAAAGCTAATTATTGACCCTATTGAATAGCAGCTGTATGTAGATCACGAGTGAGATCGATCGATGCATCTCGCCTTTTTTTAAAGAAACACATACCTTCCAGATCAGAATCCACTGGCTGGGAGTTAATGCACACAGAAGCCTGCAGTTCTTAACACTACCTTGTCAGAGTAAATACATGTTCAGCCACCACTATGTTAATGGATTCAAGAGCTCCTAATGATTTTGGAATTGGTTTATATACTGGGATACCTGGACTGCTTTATTTACTGGAGTGGCTAGCTAACAGGCTTTGTTAAGCCTAAAGGCTGTGGGCTTTTGTGCATGCGTGCGCTAGACATCCACTGCAGATTCTCAAATTGCATTGACTTTGTTGCCAAGATGGCAGGCAGCTGTCAATGTGGACACTAGCAAACACAGATGGAGCAAGTCATTCAGGAAGGGATGTGATATTTGACAATTCAGGCTTCCAAGGGGCTTAGCAGGTCGGCAGCTACCACAGCCCCATGTTGTCTTATTCTCGGATCAGCATAACGAATCATGCCTGAGAGACCAAGTTAATCCCTTTCAGATTCCCTGGACTGTAGATCTTTCTGAATTTTCCTTTCTTTAGCCCTTTGTTTTCCTCCTGCTTTATACTGAAAGTTAGCTACAACAGCAAGAATGTATTAGACTACTTGGAATACTGTCTTCAATTCATCCTGTCCTGCTGGCACACGGCACAAGCGGCACAATGAAGAAACTCCTGCCTCACTTCTGGAATGAGCCAACAAGAGGGTTTATAAAATGCGACATCTACACGTGCACACATGCACACAAACACGCATGCATAAGCTGGAGTTGTTGTTGTCTTGGTTTGAGGGTAAATGCAAATCTAGTTTTTGAAGCCACCATTTGCCAAAAGGCTGCAAAATCTGCCCCTGTAAATTCAAGGAGTTGTTAGCTACTTGCCAAGTACTTCCACATCTCCCAGTGTACGGCATGCAGGTGGCCTTCTCCAGCTGGTTAGACGCACCATTCATCACTTCAAAAGCACTTAGAATGCCCTCCTCTGCACTCAGTCAGAAGAGGGATCTGTCCCAATACTGGAAAATGCAGCTTGGGGCAGGCACTCCTCCTTGTATGAACAACTTTCATTGTGTCTCATAGAAAGAGATATGAGATGTTTGAAGATTAATCCTGTCCTCACTAAGGCACATCTGTTGCCCATTAGATTAGAGAAAGGGGCCTCAAATACGCTCTGCACCTCGGGCTTTTGCCTGTCAGTACAACTTTATCCTGCCTTGCCTCTGCAGTGATTTCTCCCAAGCATGTGACCATTAGGTAGATGTTGGGTAGCAAAATGCACTGTATATCCCCTGCTATGATTATGCAGTGTCTGAGTAAATTTTGATGGCTGGACAAAATACTGGCTTTATCACACCTTGGCTGTGGTGGTATAAGCCATCAGCTGCAGAGAGTTGTTCCATGCTAAGTAAGCTTGAATATCTCATTTTTAAAATAAAGAAATATAGAATGCCTAGATTAAAACCAGATTTGGATTGCCCTATAAAGATTAAAGGTAACTTCAAGACTTTTACCCTTCTTCAGCATAACTTCACCCATTTACATTAGGACTAGAATTCTCCAAAATCTCTCTCTTTTGTATCCAATCAAACTGTTCTCATTTATCCTGTGTTTGAATCTGGCACAGAATATTCAATAGCCAAAAAGCTCCTGTTTTTCCTACTCAAATAGTTGGTGGGTCATCTGCTTTAGGAAATATGTTCAGAAATGTTGCTATCTATTTTTGAAGTGGTCATTCCAAAACTGTGCCCTCATGAGATGGTACTGACTATAAAATCATATCAGCTTTACAGTAATGCCAACTATAAGGTCAAAAGTTGATGGTCTCTGAGATTCTGATCACAGTGATAGTGCTCCAGAGCTTTGGGAACCCCTTCGTTGCTAGAAGGAGACAACAAAATCTTTGTAGCTGAAACTAGGCCAACATGAGTAATTGATTTTATTGGTTCAGCAGTAGAGTTTATAAATAACAATAAAAGTAGAACAGATCAAAGGAAATTTTAAAAAAAAAATTACTTGACAAAGCAAAACACCCAAAAATGTCATTTTGCGTTGCATGGGCTGTTCTATTCCACTTGAAATACTTCATTTTTTCAGGAATATGAAAAAATAATAAGCAAAGAAGGATGCATTAGTGTTGCAAAATATTCAGAAAGAATTGCCCAGCTTCACTTGGATGGTTAGATGAAATACATCACTAATAAAAGTGAAAAGCTGAGAATAAATGGCCAAATGACCTCTGAGAAAGGAGCTTGGAGCAGCATATAACACTAGTACACTCAGGTCTATCATTCTTTAATACATAATCAAGCATAAAATGGGTCTTAATATGATGGAAAGTGTCTCCATGATGGTGTAAATCACAACAAACAAACAAACAAAACCAAATAATAATGCTTAACAACTAATTTTCCTATGTTGTGTTCAGTAAGACTTTCCTATCTCCAATTAGTTAGCAGACAAAGCAGGCATTTTCTTTGTGGTTACACTTGGGCTTCTCAAAGGATTTGCACATTAAAAATAGAGATATTCTCATGTTTGAATCATCAGAAGAGTCCAGCTTAGCATCAATCTGAAGCCACATCTAATTTCAGAGGGACACTGTCTTTATGATCTTCATAATGGAAATCTGAACAAAGCTTGAATAAAGATTTTGTGCTTGTTAAAGCACATTGCAGCACTGCAAGCTGGGAGGAAGGGAATTTTAAGCCACATCATGATTATATATGAATGGCCATACTCACAGAGTCACTCTCCTACTAGTCCTTGTTTAGTAACTTGTCCAAAAGAGGAGGACTGTCTGTTTAATGTTGCTTGTTGCTTAAATTTTATTTAGGTTTAAATACAGAACCAGAAGAAAAAAAGAGACTTCAAGAAATCCCCCAGTGAACTCTATTGGCCCCAAACAGCCCATGTTTCTGAGACAATCAGACTGTGGTGTGGGCAACAACAGAGGCTTTGATACTACTCTTTTTCAGGGTTATTTGCTATGCTCATTTAGCTGGTTGACTGGTTCCACCTCTTTTCCTCTTTTGTCATTAGTTGCTATGTTAGAGAGATCGTTTGTTTGTTTGTTTGTTTTCCTTCATTGATTCTGTGCTGCTTTTACCCTGCTTACTTTGACTGTGGGAATCTGCCTCAGATAAATGTGGTTATTGCCCTGTGTTCTTGCCAATATTGGGCCAGATTCGTTATTGGTGTTTTCAGGGGAGCAGCTAAACTATACCTGTGTATAATCTGTAGACAAAACACATGTTGGCATCACAGTTTCTGGTTATTCAGTCCACTTGCAAAAGAAAGCATTTTAGAGTTTGAGATGATGTCAAAGTGGACGGGCTGAGGCTCAGTGTACCTGGAATGATTGACTGGATTGGCTACAGTGGTTAGCAAAGTTATTATACCTGAAATCATGAATGAATATATTCCAATATTGCTTCCATGACTCAGGCCTTTTATTTGGTAGAAGAAGTAAATTAGGGAATGTAGTCAGAAAAAAACATTCTTGGTAGAGGCAAGTTAAGAGTACAGTCATGTTTCTTCTAAAAACTTTTCAGATATGGTGATATAGTGCAAAAAGAGGCTACTCGTGACTACAATGAATGACTCAAAGTGTCAGGAGAATGAAGGGAAATAGTTCTGCATTCATTCTCATCAGGCTTTGTCCTTTCTTAATGTTATAATGATGTCAAGAATGTCAGAAATTGTAGTTTTATCGGTTTGTCTGTTACATAATTTATTTCTTCTTCTTTAGAAAAAGGAAGAGAAAGACGAATGTATCAAATTGACAGCAGAATCATTGTACTCCAGCACTATGTTAGACTTCGAGAGCTTTATTTCCATATGTGAGAGGAGTCAACTACTGTTTCTAACCTACTTCCAGGCCCACTTTATATAGGTCTTGAAAGACCTTGGTCCTCTTTCCATATTGTCTTAGTCAGTAAATGTTATTTATCAAGGTATTTACATTTGTTGAGACAGATTTCTTGTGGAGTTTCCCTTCATCTAGCAGAAATCTCATTTTCACACATTCTTAATTATGCTATATGTCAATCTTGTAGCACGAAACTGATTTAAAAGTGAAAGGCAACCACTATCCATTAAAACTTTGCAATGTGTCACACAGTATTACTCAATTTCTGATGGTAGAAGGGATCCTTTTAGACCACTTAGTCCACTCTCCCTGTTCAAGCAAGATGCCCTAGAGTAGGTTGCCCAGGTTTTGCATATGCCCAAGAACGGACACTTCGTAATGACTCTTTGGCAGGCTGTTCCAATGTTTCAACAGTCAACAGTAAAAAAGGTGCTTGCATTCAGAAAAAAAATAATGAGTTCCATTTTGTGTGAGAAGGGTCTCTTTTCCTCCTCTTCATATACAGTGTGCTAGCAATAGGTAGGATTCACCTCAGCTAAGTCAAAGGTCCATAAGACCTATTTGTCTCAGTGTGTGATCTCATGCTAGAACAGGAGTCTGGGCAATATGATGATGATGGCCATTTGTACATGGTTTTTTAATAGATTATCAAGGGACTCTATGACAGTAAGTATAGACAAGAGTGATTATTTCTAAGGAGGTGAAGTTAATAAATTTCCTCTCTTTGTGTTTGCTTTTGTTTTGCATGATGATTACCTCTCATATATGTATGTATATATATATATAGGTTGTATATATAGGATATTTACAACTATTTGCTACCTTCATTGGATTGGTTACAAAGAGTTGGTAATTCTTCCTTCAAGCTATAGTTGTTAGCTATGATTCAGCAAATTAAATGCATGCACTGCTGCACTTTGGTACTCCCTGAATGGCAGTGTACAGCAACTGCAGCACAAATAATTGAATATTTAAAGTAAAGTTAAAAATCTTGTGAATATTAAAACTTATCTTCTGGAAACAGGGTGAAAGGTAGCCAGATATCATTCTGTATCAGTCTTCTCATCCAAGGTAATAATTCACTTATCATTCACAGGTGAAAACGTATAGTTTACATTTGTTTGAATGGTGGCTTCCATCTACACGTAGCTCTAACATATAATATGTAGGTCATCTGATGGACATTTTTTTCAAGAAAGGGAAAATGCTACTTTGTTGAAATATAATCAGCTCATGAGAAGGGTTATGAAGATCTGCAGAGCTTAGAAGAAAAGATGAATAATGGCTATCTTTTCATATGGGCTTGAATGAATGGGCTTCAATGAACGGTTTCAAGGCCTACAGTTAGCAGTACATAAGTTGTATAAAGATAAAATCAAGCTGTGAGCAGAATGTTACATGAGCCAAAAATAGGTCACATTTGAATCTTTTCTAAAGACTTTATCAAAGTTACTCCTTTCCAAGGATGTTGAAAAATTACTTGCCATGTGTGCAGCTTGCCATTGTCAAACAATGCTGATTTCTAACAGAGTGTAACGGATGACATTGTAAAAACAGTAGAATTGTAAAATGGTGTTAAAAACTCAGTTTATACTGTATGGTGTTGAACGGTTCAAGGCTTTTTGGGAAACGTCAGTGAGGAAGGAGTAGTTGCTAAAAGCTGTCTTTGCAGCTCCCCAAGTACTAACAGACAAAGGAAACATGCTGTACAAGATGTTAGGTGGGTTTTCCATTTAATCCCCTTTTTTAGCTAAAATTCCCCTGAGGGACAGGACAAGCTTCCTCCCTGTACACTTTCAGCAGTGACTGATTATAATTATATTGCACATGCCATTTCCCAGTTACCATTGTCAGATGGAGGTGACAAAAGACCACACAGTGTCACTGGGACTGTTTTCTGTTGGTGAATGATGTCAAAGGATGCACATGGACTGTTGCATGGCTCTAATAAAGAAGAGAAGGCATTTTGGAAAGCCCGAAAGCCTTGGGGCTTGTCCTGAGCCCAACTAAGATCAGACTTCTGGGTTACAGAAGAGGTGGCACACAGCCTGCATGGTCCTACAGATGTGTGCAGTGCTGCAGACCTCTTGTTCTTCACCCAGAGCTCTTTCTTGGTGGTTTCTGAGGGATTCTTATTTTGCCCAGTGATACTGCACTAAATGAACCATATTAGTTTGAAAGAGCTTAATCAATCAGCACTCACAGATACAAAATCTATTTCCTGTATTTGCAAAATTCATTGCAACACATTCATTTGAATAATACCATTTGCTGATCAGGTATTCTCCAAGATGAATAACGATGACACAGAGCTGCTATGTTCCTGTGATTAGTTTTATTTCACTCAGAAGCAGTGTCTTTCTTCGTTGATCTAATCCTTCTGACTTTCCATCTGTGACAACAGAAAGGTATGGATCATCCTTCACAGTAAATGGCCTGGGTCTGATTTTCTATTTCTGTTTTTAAGAAGCCATCCTCCAGTGCAGCATTGTGCCTGGCTTTCAGCTTCCTCTGGTAGACTGGTGGCCTTAGATGCAGCAGCTTAGCCTTTAGATCCTCATTTTTCTACCAAACTGACAAAATTTTCTGATTGCTGTTTTAAGAATTTCCTCACCCAGTAAAACAAAAGTTAAGTTACACCAGTACCTGATTATTGTGAGAATAGTCTGGTTTAGGTACACTGAGTGGGGTGGCGACAATGTTTAGAGCTTTTACCTTGGATTTGTAACCTTGTCTCATGTTGACCTTTGAGATACAAGCAACTCTTTCTTCAAAGCCTACCTTGGAGAGCTGTAAATGATTAATTTAGCAATCATAGCTAAGTTTTTTCTGCAGAGGATACACCTGAATGAGTACACATAGAGTACAATATATTGACTGAATGAAAACTAGATGGCAAGTTGCAATGCTGTTGAATGAAGTGGGACCATAGTTTTCATCATATAATATCATAGAATCTTTAGGGTTGGAAGAGACCTCTAAGATCATTGAGTACTATGACCAAACTCTACTATGCCAACAAACTATAGCACTAAGTGCCACGTCCAGTCATTTCCAATGCTTATCCCTCCTTTCAGTGAAAAAATGCTTCCTGATGTCCAACCTGAACTTCCCCTGGCATAGTTTGATGCCATTTCCTCCTGTCATGGGTTGCCTGGGAGAAGAAGCTGTCCCCCACCTTGATACAAGCTCCTTTCAGGTAGCTCTGGCAAGTGATAAGGTCTCCCCTGAGTTCCTTCTCTCCAGGCTGAAAACACAAATGCCAGAAAACCTGATAGGAAACAAATACAAAGCATAGATTAAGCTCCTAACCTTAGATTTCTAACAAGAAATGCATAACCTTTCAGATAAAGAATGTGGTTCTAATTCATGACATGAGTTCTGATAGAGAGACATCAAGTAAGGAAGGTTAGTATGAGTCAGGCTCTACAGGGATTTTGTTCATCAGCCTTGAGGAAACAAGCGTGAGAGCAGTAGCTCTATCACACTTTCAGATGTTCCTGGGCTGATTTAGATTTGTCATCTGAGGTGGTGGTGAGGACGCTGTTCTTACAATTGCTTCCACACAGGGCAGTTTATGGTCCCTTGGGACTTTCGCTGCCTCTCCTGTAGTGAAAAAGAGACAAACCACATCTCTCTGCTTTTTCAAAAAACTTGCATCTGAGGCTGAGACATTTGGCCGTCCGTAGAGGGGTACCACTGCTTACAGCATGCTTACACTGTGGAATTTTGATGGGAAAGCTACTTTGGGATGTAACTTTTTTTCTAACACTTCCCAGAAAGTAGTTTAAGGTACGAATCTACTTTCTTTTCTTTTTCACTTCCAAAAGCACTTGGACTAGCCTGGGAAGATTATAAACTGCCAGAACTAAAATTGCAACCAGAGTATCAGAACAATCTTTTTCATAATTAAACGTAGATAGCACTCATCATGTCACATATATCAGAATGAGTCATTAAAGTTCAAAGCATGGAGAAAGCACAGCTAAGGTCTGATTAACAGTAGCATGCTTAGAGTGGTACGTAGAGCAAATAATTTACATGCTTTAAATGCATCCAGGCTAGGAACTGAACTGAACAGGGATGAGGCTGAAAGTTGTATGGTTAGGCAAGAGGCAACAGTCCAACTCTAGCAGCTGGATTAAAAGACCAACATGTTTTGCTTTTCGGTCATCCAAAGTTCATCTTGCAATTCACTGATGCAGCCGCCGCTATGAGGGATTTCTTCAATAGGAGCTGGAGGGGGTTTTGTGATGGGGTGGGTTCCCAGGGACAGCTGAGGGCCAGCCACCTGCTCTCCAGGAACGTGCTCTCCCATTGGTGTGGGAGAGGGGTGAGGAAATCCATCAATACATATTCCTTCTGCATAATATAGTGCAAGTGTGTGGAGAAATAGCAATTTAATTAAAGTCCACAGATGGTATTAATCACTCTGCTAACAAGCACAGGTCATTTTACCTGTGAGGAGATAATTTCTCTAAATCAAACATCCTGTATGTCCCCTAAGTGTTTTCATCTTTTCATAATTGGATCTCAAACTGTTTTGAAGCACCTCTCATAAGCAAACCCTTGTGCCAGCTGGATGTTCCCCCTGCAGGGGATGGAGTGCTTGCACTGGAAATCCTGCTCCAGTCATCACAATAACGTGGAGACCGGTTTTGACTGTAACACTTGTGAGTTAAACTCCTCTCCCTGTCAGAAAGCAGAGCATGGATTAGGTGAGTAAATCCCCACCTCCACTTTCATCTCCTTGTGGACATTTAAATAACTCAACTCCAGTAATTACCCAATATAAACCACAGCTCATAGCTGCCAAAAATTCCTGAAGACAAGAAATGAATGTGCAGAGCAAGCATATGGGACCATACAGAATAACACCCCAAGCAGGGAGAAGAACCTGTGAGTATGAGGCTGTGGTTTAAACCAGACACAAGTACAGGCTGTAGTTAAAAGGAATGAATTTTCACATCCCTTCCTTCTTGGTTTCCCAGGGCCCTAGACATAGGTTTGTGCTGTATCCTTTGTGCTGCCACTAGTACTTGTGAGGACGTCCAGACTGGTGGTTGTGAGGAAAAAAAAGGTTCCTTTTTGACACATTAGCTTTTACATCTCAGAACGAGGCAATTTTTAATTGTCAAGTGAGAGAGAAATAAATCCATGTTTTAAATTTCATACTAAAATTCATCTGGAATATTTTTCCTTTTCTTACAGGTCTCTAGCTATAATATCCTGGTTTCTAGCTACAGTGCGGTGCTGCAATATTCACCACCACAATGCAATGTCCTATTTCATCTTAAACAGTGCTCAACTTAAAATAAATGTACCTAATGGCTAAATGAAAGGGCAGTATATGAGCTAAGAAGATCTAATGCCCTGTGTCTTTTCCTAAAATTCTTGTCTTTTCAACTATGGCATCAGTTCTGAAGAAAAAAAAAAAAAACAAAAAACAAAAGCAACAGCAACAGCCTTGTATCCTTTCTTCTCTGAGGAGTGAATCCTGGGATAATGACACTTTTGCGGTTCATAGGTGTGTCTTAATCAAAAGACTACAAGCATAATGCATCTTCCCACAAAGGGCAAAATGAAATAGAGGCCTGCAATGCTTAAGGTGCACAGTCTAGTTCTTTAGGACACTGCCAAAGGCATTTGGTAAACCCATCCTCAATTACTGAGCTCTATCTGATCATAACTCTGTAGACATATCACTGTACTTGCAAAACCTGTACTGTGGCTCAATAGCTCTCAGGAAGCCTACAAAGCTAATAATTGTGAGAGAAAATTTAAATAGCTCCAACTATATCTTTGTTGGCAACTCACACTGCTTGCAAGTGTTATTAGCTGCCAACAACATATAAAAATATTTCAGACACAGAAGAGTGGTTTCTGTTATCCTAATTTCTCAAATTTGTCTTCCCTTCAAGGAACAGCTGGACTTTCTAGCACTTCATGTTTATTCTATTCTATTCTATTCTATTCTATTCTATTCTATTCTATTCTATTCTATTCTATTCTATTCCATTCCATTCCATTCCATTCCATTCCATTCCATTCATTGAGTTAATGAAGTGGCAGTTTGCTTCCCCTATTGGTTACTGAACTAGATTTTGAGATATGACATCAGGAAAAGGGACCCTCATTGTGCATTCTGCTGCTGGGAAAAGTCACGGTGGATTTGGCATTGGTATTTGGGCAACTATGAAGGTGATGTTGCCACTCTGGTGAAAACATTTAAGGCTACAGTACAAAATTAAATTTATTCAACCTAAAAATGAAGCTCACATTTTAGTAGTGAAAATTATTGAACATTTGCAGAGATTTTCCTAGTAATTTTAAGGATTCTTTACCAATTAGGTTTCAAAATCTACAGCTCCAAAAAATGTTTAATGCAAGAATTGCAAAGTGACATTCTGTATCCTGTGTCACCTATGACTGTGATGATTGCTGCCCCTTATTGTCTTTAGAACTAGGAGTTAGTACTGTTCCAGGGTAAGGAAGATCTGCACCTGCTGTATTTTTATGGCTATTGCGATTAATTTCAATTTTTTCTAGGGAGAAGGGGAGAGCAAGCAATGATGCCCACTCTCCATACTTACACGGACCATTCAGTGTGTATGAGTGTTTGTGTGAGTCCGTGTTCTTCCTCCCACAGCTACCCTGGCTGTCCTGGACTCCTCTCCCATACTCTCATGTTCTCTACAACACAAAATGGTGTTGGGTTGGACCTGTGCTGAGCAAGCCGTCAGTGGCCAGAGACTTTCTGAAAGCTAAAGAAGTGATGAATAAACAATGAATTCGAGCAGTGTTATGGAGCAAGCAAATTTGGGAAGTGAATCTAAGTGGGAGGGGTATAGGTGTGCACAGAATAATGGTAAGCTATTCTAATGTAAAGTAGGTAATTACCTAGAAAGAATTCAGGAGAAAAAGAAGGAAAACATTTCTGCAGCTCAAAAGGTGTAGAGAAGAGAGGAGGGTTTTTTTATTTTTTATTTTAGCTAGATGGAAAATTTCAGAAAAAATTTAAAACAGTGACTTTTTAAACTCCTGAAACTTCTTCAGATGAGTTATACTGCACCAACATTTCAGTCAAACTTAAATCTTCTAATCCTTTCCCTCTGACAAAATCTCAGAAATTGTCTCTACTTAGTGGATTTAAAAGTGCTGGTGTTAAGTCGAATGCTATACATTTGCATAGAAATTCAGTTACAAAACAAATGCAAATGATTTCAGGGCTTTACAAAGTTTAGTATCAGGCCCCTCTCACTGTCTGACACAACCCAAAAGTTGTGGGAAGATAATCAATTGCTGCCCTGAACAAGAAAAGCACCTTTCCAGTAAAAATAAAACTGGTCTTTTCTTTCTGTAAATAATATCTTAAGTATACAGCCTTCTTTAACCATGGTGTTATTAAATCTGGCACTGATGTCATAAACACTTGGTAGGACTGTTAATTTTATGAGGTACCTTTAAACTATTTCAGACTAGAATTTCAAGATCTAATTTTAAGGATCTCTTTTTATGTATTAACATAACACCGAAATATTAAGTCACAAGTTTGTATTATACTGGTTGTTTCCTTTGGTAATTTTTGATGTGCAGTATTTTTCTCACGCAGTTTTTGTATAGAAAAGGGCATACCTCCTGAAGGTGCAGGGCAAACCCTGAGTGAAACAGCTCTGATCCCACTTCCTGCACAGGCTTGAGGTAGGAGGAAAAGACGTAGACAATTTTTAAAGGGTTTTGTAATGGTCCTAGACTTTGTGGCTGGCCTGTTCTGAAGCTGTTCACAGAGTGCAGCAAAGTGGATAGACGTGAATAGCTAATTAAGGGATGAGCTCTAGTGCTCTTGGGTGGCAAATGTGGATACCAGAAACTTTATGAAAGGTCAAATTTCTCTAGGAATTTTTATACAATTTTAAATCCTAAGGAACCAAACTAATGTGGTGCTAACATATTTGTCTATGTAGTTTAAAATTTGATCACTCTTTAAGAGGCAATTTCATTATTTTTTTTTTCATAATGGCAGCACCTTCTCAAATCGCAGTAGGATTTCAAACTTATTTAGGTAGGAAAAAAATGCATGGAAACTTCAGCTCTTATTTCCCCCATTTATTCAACTGATTTTTAGTCCACTTCCAAACAAAAAAAGTGTCTGAAAATTTTATAATCGAATCCAAAAAACACTAATATAATCTATTAAAAAATAATTGTGTTGGAACAAAAGTGATGGAAGGAAGTGTTATGGTAGATTAAATTAGTTTAACTTGAAAAACAAACAGCTATTAGAGCTCATGCTGAGTTTTAGGCTGTCCTTGAATTTGTTCTGCATATGAACTTCCTTTACAAGAGTGAAATAAACACCTTCTTGGATATGTGATGGTGGTAGCATCTGCCATTCATTACACACCTGAGCAGGTAATCTTGAGTTATTCCTTATATGACTGTATCCCAAGTATCAGTAAGAAATTAAATTTAGAGACAGGCACAAGTGAACCAAGATTTTGGGAAATGATTGAGACAGCAATCCCTAACTCCAACCTATAATGTAGTATTCTGTAAACTGATCTTTTTTTAAGTGCTAATGAATTCCCTGGTTTTACGATCAAGTTATGTAAGTCATAGGTAGGTATGCATTTGAGAAGTGTCAAGAACACAGACTTTTACATCTCCTCTTTGCCTTCTCAGAATGTAAATCTTTAAATCATCTTTATATACACTGGCTATGCGCCAGTGTCAGATTTGTCCTCTGCATGTGTATGAAAATTTCAGTCCTTCCTTTCTGTGAGTTTAAGAAGCTTATATAGTTCCTTCCATGACAGCTAAATGAAGTTTTGGTGTCAGGCATCTTATATAAAGTTTGCTTCTCTTCTGAATTTGACCTCATGTGATTCCTCAGCAATATTGAAAACTATAATGCAGCAAAAAGATTGAAAGCAAACCAAAATAAGGAAGAAGTCCTGTTTTCTTGTTTTTCTCCTCTAAAAATTCCAGTGCCCATAGTAACTCCTTGAATGAGGAGAAATGGCTTTGGTAAGCGTTCCACTCTTTTTACCCAATTACTCTACTTGAATATGCACAATTAAAGCAATTATACAGTTGGATATAGCTCCCCTTATTTTGTCTGCTTAAATCATCAGGTAGTACTGTGTACAGCAGTAATCTTTTGCCAAAATAATTTAAAATGTCTTCATTATAAAAAAGAAAAATAGTTGATATTCATCCTATTCTCTTTTCAGCTCCCAGTAAGCTTCTCCAGCAGTAGCTACAGTAATTCTCTGGACATTCTCTTGTCACCAGTGGTTCAAAAGGTAAAACATCTGACCTTTAAAGTTCACTATTTATAAGACCATAGAAAAAGTTGCAAAATATTTTATTTTGATAAAAATACCATTTGTAGATTTTCAAAGCTTTCCTTTTTTCATATTTGTTAAAGGAAAGAGTTTGGTGTTTGTTTGTTTGTTTTTAATGGTAATACACAATCTCTCTCTGCCACTCCTCGGTCAGCACCCCTGCCTAGGGCCTGTCTCATGTTCTGTCCAGGGGTAGGGTGCTAAAAGGTAGAGTGCTGTCCTCCTGAGTCCCACTGATCTGCACACTTAATAACATAAATAACGCCCCCTCCCAAAATAGTTCTTAATTGGAAAAGAATTTTTATACTCAAATTCTGTAATACGTTTAATTACCAGCTCTGTAAGCCACTCAGAAACATTAGCAATTGCAGGCCCACCAGGTAACAAAGCTAATGCTTAAAAAAGTACAGGAAATTCAGGAAAACCAGACCAATCTTTACTAAATTAGGCTTTAACTTTTGTGGATTTTATTGTCCATATACCTGATAGATTCAGAGGTTAAGTAATAACATATGGGCTTAGGCAAAAACACAGATGTACATAAAAATATGTTCTTGAGGAAAGCACATTAAAAGGATTTGGTTCCATTTTCACAGCTGTAATTTATAGACTACCCAGGGCATTTTTAATGGCTTGTATCAGACATTACCAGGCTGCTATATGTGGCTGGATTCAGGTCTCAGTTCCACCAGAAGAGCTATTACCCAAAGCTTTCTGGTTTTCATTCTCCTTGGTCTTCAGAACATGGGAATTAAAGGTACAGTGGCAATCCTTATCAATACTTCCAAAATGCTGAAGAAATTGGAATGACTTGAGAAAGATTAGGGGAAGGCACATTTTCTGTAAACTCATTTCTCACTTTGTCACTTTATGTCGTCATTTCTCCACTTTTCGAACTGCACTCCTCTGTAGCCCAATCTCTACTAAAGAATTCTTTGGGTCAGATTTCCATATTTTACAGCAAGTGAGTTACCTACTCTTGGGTAACCTAATTGGAATCCAGCAATGGTGACACGTTTCTCTTTTGAGTTGCAAATGCCCATTTAACTGTTAGGTAAAGGCAGTGAAATGGGCCCCTGTTTGAATGCACAGCTCTTTAAGGTCTAGGTGTTTTGTTATTCACTGCATTTCGCTCCCTAAAAGGACTTAGGAACTACAGAGACAATATGAATCTCTGTCACAGTGCATGCAGGGACCTGAAAACAGGCTGAAAATGTATTGCTTTAAAGCATTTCAGGTATGACCCTAAACAAACAAACAAACAAACATGCTCTACTCGTTCACCTCAGCATTTCTTGACTTGGCTCAGTGTCCAGACAGCATCTCCAAGGCGAAGATCGAGGGCCTAGCTCCACCCCTGCCTTTTCCATGAGGAAGGTCTCCAGGCTGCCCATTGTGAGGAATATTGCTGGACCATGGGAGACAATCCCAGGGAAACGCTGCGACCTCGCCGTGCCACTAACTAGATAGGAAGTTAAAGATATATGGGTTCCTGTAATGATGGTGATAATAATTAAGCTATGTTATTTTGCTACCAATTTTTCCACAAGGAGAGTTGTTAATTAGGCTACAGTTTTCTCATGTCTCTAGACCTTTACTTTTCTCCCCAGGCTAGAAATCTCATTGTCATTGCTGACCCTGAACTTTTTCTTCCACCAGCATCTCCCTCAGGTTTATTACTGTGGTTGGACTCTTGCCAGAATTTGCCCTCACCCCGACCTTGTCTTTGATGAAATACTTGTTTATACCTTACTCAGTTCTCCACTCAGCTAATGCAATCCCCTTCTTTATATTCCCTCCTGAATGATCTCCTTGAGTTGTCTGAATTTAATTCAGTGTTGCCAGGAGAGAGCAAGATGCATAGTCCTGTTGTAATAAGCTTATTTGGTACGGGATAAAGAGTGGCAAGACGAGGATATAGGATTACAATACCTTTTCTTTTTCTTTTTTTCTTTTCTTTTTTTTTTTTTTTTTTTTTTTTTTTTTTTCCCTCTGACATGCTCTCTTGTTTCTGCTGTCAGAACCCTGCTTGGACAGATTGTTACTGAATGTGCCTGGGGTGGCAGGGACCCAGCCAGACACAGGAGGCTGAGCTTGGCTGCTGCAGGAGCAGGAAGGCAGGTGGGCAGGCTGGCTAAACAACAGCAGCCTGTGAATAAAAGGGCAGGGTGTGCTGGTGGCTGCTGGGACTGAAGGGGCTGTCAGCTTGCACAGCTAGTTCAGAGACCTTCAAGCTCAATGCTGGATGCTGTTTGGAGGGGAGAAGGGATCTGCAAGATGAGCCTGTCCTGGGGGAAATTTTGGCTGAGGAGTCATAGAGAGAGGAATGGGTGAAGTGGGAGGATCTGGAAGAGTTGGGTATTTACACTGAAAGCTTTCTGGGACAGGTAAGAGACAGTATGTTACTCTAGCAGTGTGCTTTTGAGGATGTTAAGTCTTGCCTTTAATTTAAAAGAATTGCAATCACTTTTAAGTTTAACCAGCTTCCATAGATAAGTCCAGCTCTGGGGTAGAAGAGAAAAAGGGAGGGAATTATTGAGGTGAAAGGGAAGGACTAAGCAGGAATGAGTTTGATAAAATGAGACCAAAATCTGAAGACATGAACAATGTGTAAGGGGTGATTCTGGGGCAATATCTGTGGAATTGGGTAACTGTGAAAAGAGAGTGCCCTAGAAAAGACTGCTTCTCTGCAGCAGTAATCATTTTTAATTGGAGAAGTGTCGAATGTGTGTTCCACCCACAATTAGTTTGGATGTCCCTGTAAAATGTCTTTGTTCTTATCATAGCTACAATGAGAGACTGCCAGTGAAAAGGGTCTTGTAATAACAATAAATTGACTTGGTGCCTTTTCAAGCCCGATTTCTATAACAAGACCGTTTCAGGGACCAAGCCAAAATTAAAACATTCCTAGCGATGCTCAAAGGCAGAGAGTGCATCTCTCTTATTACTCTGCTGTCCTATTGACTCCAGTGTGCTCTGCACAGCCCACCCTTTGATTCCTCTATCAGGACCCCATTTCTGATTTAATCCAGTCTACTACTTCTGGAGCAAAACTTTTCCAGAAGGAGACTAGACAAGATCAATGTCTGAACACGTCTGTTTTAGAGTTCAACAAAAATCTTAATTCAAACTGTTGCATTCCATAGAATTAGATCACAGTTCCTAAGCATTTGTCATCTCGGGCTATGTTTAGATCTACTGTCCTTTATGTTTGAGTACCAGAGAGGTGTTTGCCCAGATACTTTTCTTATTTCAGTTTACAAAGAAAATTATGAGCTACTTTTTTGGACAATCTAAAGCTTCTTCAGAATGACCACAGTGCTTACAATGAGACAGGAACACTACTGTTGTAAAATCATATCTCAGAGATGCCCCAGATTACTAATAATTTGGGATAACTTGTTAGTGTTCTTTTTTCCGTAATAAATTTGAGTTCCAATTATATTTATAATGTAAAATTATCTAAATAATTAAAGCCACCAAGGAAGCTATTATTAATTACTGCTCTTAATTTTTGGCAGAAATTACAGGATGTTTCTTCTGTTGCTTAATGGTGGACATAGTTTCCATGAGCTGTCAGTGTCTTCTTAGGAAAAAAAAAAAAAGTCATAAATGAAGTTTTCCTCCTGTAACATCGAAGTAGCCTTTAAAATTTATAGGTAAATTTTACTGTTTTGATTCTTTGTGTTTCAAATCCAAGCTGTATCTCAGAACATCTGGGCTCTAATTAATTTTAATCCATAAAAGTAAAAATAATACGGCCTCCTCCTACTGAATAGAGAGAGGCTCTTAGAAATAATAACAACCCTAGAGTAAGCAATCAGCATCTCACATGCATAAACCATTCTAGGATTGGAGAACCTTATTGCCCAGTTTCAAATTCTGTCCTGGACTTGCTTACTGATCTTCATTGCACTACATGACATTTATGTGCCTGTTTCTTTGTTCTAAAAACATATCTGCTGTAAAACATTTTGAAGTCTAAGCCATGAACTTCACACATTACATGTGACTATACTTATTAGAGTAAAATTTTTAAGTATAAGGGAGTTATACTGAGTGAACCATTATCACTGATAAATGGTGACAATTATCCCCAAATGTTTGAAATCAGTTCTGTGATATGTGGACATTAGAATACGTGAAAAAAATGTAGATCAGAAGTCCATACTTATTAGAGCTGTAAAAATCCACAAACAAAACCAAGTTCAGAATATAGTTTAATGGGTTTCTATAATGTCACTGTGATCAAACTTCAGTTAATTGCTAAAGCTTCATCAGGGATGTCATCAGATAGAAAAAAATATGTTTAGATATATGAAAATTACTGTTTATAATGTATGGATACCATATCCAGTTAATAACTTAACCTCATTTCAGTTTTGCCCACTGAAACAATAACCCAATTTAACAGCTTTGATCTAACTTTTTAGACTTTTGAAGAATTAGGATCTTATTGTGGATTTGACATTTGATATCCAGAGCAATTTTACTTTGACTTTAAATGCAGACCAAATTAAATAATTTACAACTTCAAATCACATTCAAGGAGTGTATTGCCACCTATTTTCTTTAATCCATCTCTCCCTACCTAATGCTTAAGGAACCACCCTATTACAATCCTGCACTGAAAATAAATGGGAAAGTATGTAAGCATTCATTTAATGAAGTCCTCTCCAGTTCCTGGGGGATTTTTTCCTCCCTTGTTAGCCTTCTGTCTCCTACCTTGGTTTAAATATTGCACAAACATCATTTGACCTTTCTATCATCTCACGGAAGCCTCTCTGAAAATGTATTTACATGGTGCTAGGTGTATGCATCCAGGGGAATTTTGGCTAGCAAGATTTTTAAGTTTAAAAACATGTAAAGAGAAAGCAGAAAATGCATTTTAAAAGCATTGAAATATGCTAAGTGGGCATATAAATACATGACATTTTAGATCTTCCACTCTCCAACTCAGCTTCTACTGAATTGTAGGAACATCCAGTAAAACCAGTATTTTTTTCTATAGTAGTTCCTTGAAAAGTTAAAGTTTTGTACCACAGAGTGTCCAGAATCACTTTAGGTTATCAAAATTAAGTTTTTCAACCCAATGTCTTTCTCAGCCCAGACTTGTCTGGGCTGAATGTCACTGGAGATACTAAAAACTCAGCTGGACAAGGCATAAAGCAACATGATCTCATTTTGAAGTTGGTCCTGCCCAGAAGAAGGGGGTGGACCCTTCGATTTCCAGAAGCGCCCTCCAAACTAAATTGTTCTATGATTTTATAACTGCTGGCTTGCATTAAATCTATAATTGTTCATTCCACACTCAGATTTTACTCAGCGCCAATGGATATATTCCTGATTGATTAGCACTTATAAAGAGAACGAGCAGTCTGGCTCCTCTAGGTATGAATTTTGGTCTGTCCAATGTGTGAATTAAGCTAAAACTGGTATGGGACACTTGAAGGCTGTACAGAGAAACAGTGTCTGTTCAAGATGGTAACTGAATTTTGTCCCCAAGCCGAGGCATAGGTCACAGCTGAGCTGGCAAATGGAAAAAGTGATGTAGGATTCATTTAGGTCAGCCCTAGTTCCTTCCAGGGAAGACTTGTTTAGTCTCCCCTAGGCATTGCCAGGGCTAGGAACATGTGAAATCAACCTAGTTGTCTATAGCACTAACATCTTTTCCCAGGAACATGGTAATTTATGGTAGAAATCAGCAACATATGAACAAACTTTGAATTCCATTATTCCCTCTTAAACATAATACACACGACTTTACAGAGTAAAGCATAAAACTAGGAGTCAATGAGATGGCTTAAAAGGATATTTTCAGTATCCAGTTATAGGAATCAGCACAAGTGCAACCCTGTTTGACACATTTACTCTCTTGTGCTTATGGCCTTGGACAGGTTTCCAGGTCTTCGTATCTGACATAGGATATCATCCTATTTTTTCTCATTCTCCAGTGGATCTACAAAATCCACTGAGGAGATCATAGCATCAGAATGATTTGGATTGGAAGGGACCTTAAGCATCATCTAGTTCCAACCCCCTGCCATGGGCAGGGACATTTTCCACTGGATCACATTGCTCAAATAAATATCCATCTGGTCTGGCCTTGAGCACTGCCAGGGATGGGGATCCACAACTTCTCTTGGCAACCTGTTCCAGTGCCTCATTACCTTCAGAGTAAAGAATTTCTTCCATATATCTACCTTAAATTTCCCCTCTTTTAGTTTGAACATTTTACTCCTTGTCTTATCACTAAAATTCCTGAAAATAAGTCCCTCTTTGTGTTCCCTGTGGGCCCCCTTCAGGTACTGGAAGGTTGCTATGAGGTCTTCACAAAACATTCTCTTCTCCAGGCTGAAGAGCCCCAACTTCTTCAGCCTGTCTCCATGGAGGAGATGCTCCAGCCCCCTTAGAAACTTTGTGACCTCCTCTGAATTTGCTGCAGCAGTCCCATGTTCTTCTTATGTTGGGGGCACCAGAGCTGGATTCAGTACTCCACGTGGGGTCTCACAAGAGCAGACTAGAGGGGCAGAATCACCTCTGTAAATTGACTCAGTGCAGGAGATAGGAAGGAAAATGAGAGTTTCAAGGTCCTTGTTTCCTCTTTTCCTGACCAACATTGTATCTTCACATGCAAGACCTGCAGAATAAAACTTCTCAAGGTGCCATTCTGCTGGTGATTCAAAGAGAAACCATGGGGAATTCTAAAGACTTATTTGAGGCAGTCCCCTGTATTACTGGACTTTTCCAGATTAGTTGTCTAAACAACCTTGAAAAGGGTAGGTTTATTTATTCCTTCCATCTGATGAACACTTTCAGGATTTAGACCAAACCATAGGGTTGTAATGTCTATTTTCGAAGTGTATCTTAGGTGGGGTCATACAGTGAGGATCACTCTCTTCAGTACCATATAAGATCCACCTAGGAACATATCTTCACCTGTCTTCAGAGTATCAATTTCCCAAGAAGTGATAATGAGAAAGAACTTCAAGAAAATGTCTTCTTGGGAAGGTCCTCAGTATAATTCTACAAATTTCTCCAAATTGTTCCAAATTATAGATATACCGAGGAAAGGCTGTACAAACTAACCCTCACAAAAAGTAAAAAAAAAAAAAAAATAAAAAGAACACCCCCTCAAGCCCCCAAACCAAAACCAACCAACCAACAAAAAAAAATTATAAAACCAAAGCAAAAATGAAATAAAACAAAAATGACAAAAACAAACAAACAAAAACCCCCACACAACCCTCCCCAAAAACAAAACAAAGAAAATACCAGCGAAAACCCCAACAAAACCCAAACAAAAACAAAAACAAACAAAAAAAGTCCCTATAAACTTTCCACAAAAGCTGTGCTGGAAAAAACCCTCTGTCATCATATTTATTGTACCACTTCACCTAACAGTGAAATCTTAATGTGATGTCTTTCCCACCTTTAGTATGTATTCATTTTTGTGCACAATGTATTAAAAACATGGGGCCATGATACTGTCAGAAGTTTTTCTGATCTGATGATATAAAGTTCAAGTCTTTCAAGTCCTACACCCTGCAGACCTCAAATTAGTCTCAGATGGCTTGATGTGCGCTAATACTGATCTTGTATGTCTGTGAAGGCTCAGTGAACTGGTTACTACTTATGTTTGGTTAAAATGTGTTTGAAAAAATCTGGTATCTGAGCAGTTTTTGATTTATTTGCAGCCAGTGTTTAGGAAGTTCTTCACCAGGAAGGTTGATTTACTTTTTGACATTATAAGGGGAATTTTTCATCTTGCGTTTTTTTTTTTTTTTTTTGGTTTTGTTTTTACACCTCTGCTTTTGGTTCTTTTAGGCCCTGGGGGTTGGTAGTTTAGTTGTTTACTTAGCTCTGGTCATTCTGAGTGCCTATTCTTCCATTCTTCCTCTTATCTCTCAAGTGGTATCCTCTCCATCTGTTCAGTAAGCACTAACAATTTGCAGCCTTATCTTTTAAGACCATCTTCAGAAGCAGTTTTGCAATAGTTTTCTGAAAAGGACTTGGCACTTAGAAAGTCCAGGTGCAAAACCATTTAACTGAGATTTCAGGGGATAGCATGGATAAATGAACAAAAATATACTGTTGCTATTTTCTTTTTCTTGTGTAGAGATCCTCTTGGTATTTTAACTGAGCTTTAATCCCCTCCGCCCACAAAAAGGCAACATAAATTTATATTTGTTTCAAGTAAAGCTCACATCTGAATTTATTCAACCAATAGTGCTGTAAACAGAGCACTATTAAACGAGGAATAAGTGACCTTTGCTGTGAGTATCTTTGCAAGCAGCAGATGTAATTTACAATAAATATGTAATAAAGATGAACGAACATAGTTCTTCTTTCCCATTTTCAAATGAATTCTGAAACTGGATTAACTCCTGTGCGATGGACTATTTATTTGGTTTCCTGAATATATTTTCTAGCAGGCTTAGCCCACCAACATGATGTAGGTTTGTACTGTGAAGCTATTAATATCCCATAATTAGCATACAGCATAATCAATCATCTGTCTTATTGCTGGGTGTCTTACATACTTTAACTTTTCTGAAGGAAGGAGACTGTAACAGTAAAGGACAGTGTTATCCAGATCACCATCTTTCCAGTGATGGGTGCCATAAATTATAGAAAATGGGAGAAACAAGAGCTGCTCAAAAATCCTCTAAATCTTATGAGAATTATGGCATTTCCAAGTATGTCTATATCCTGAATTGTTATAAAGAAAATCTAAAATTGTCTTGTAAAGGAGTTATATTTCAGTTCAAAGAAACATCTAAAACAGTGGCTTACCAAAATCCCATAAAGAAGTGGTAATGGGAAAACAGGGAAGATTTTCCATATGCATTAAAATGGTTAAATAGAGGAAATTCAGAATAGAAATACATGTTTGATTTTAGGTGGAATGAGATCACCATTGAAGTTCCACACAGATCTCTGCTTAGGCCTGTATTGTTCAAGAAAGAAATAAATGATTAGAGAATGGGGGTGTGCTTGTGGGGAAAAAAAAAAATCCTGCTCTGTTGCAAACTGATGGTCTCTAAGCTGACTGTTACTAAAGAATTAAATCCTAGGCCAAAATAGGGAACAGCATAAGAATGTCAGCTCAAGACCTGGTCCTGGTCAAATGTCAAATTGAACATTTCAAGCTGCTTGTGAAAGTGAGGGAAGCAGAAGAACAACTACACTGCTGTTTGACTTCATCAGGGGCTCTAAATGTGGCAGCAAGAGAGAAGGCAGCAGCTGACCACAAGGACTCCCACACCCCCGGCCACATGACATTCTTCAGAAATGTAATTTATCTTCAGCCACTGGCATTTGTAAACAACTCATGACATTGGGGAGAGCAATCACAAGAGGTAAAATCTTGGCTTTCCTCATTCATCCAAATGAGTGAAGATCCATACTGATTGGGGAAAAGCCATACTGAGAAGTAAACAAGCAAACAAGGACAGAGAGGCCCTTGAGAGACCTTGATAAGTCAGAGAGATGGGCAATCAGCAGCTGTATGAAGTTTAACAAGGGCAAATGTCAGACTCTGCACATGGGACAAGGCATAGAGTGGTGTTTAGGGCAATAACTCAGGTAGGAGGAAACCTGAATACAGCAGGACAAACTGGGGATTCAGGTAAAGTGTGCAGTGGAGACTTCGTAGAGATGGTTAAGCTACTGTGCACCTCAGTTATATAGTCTGCTTTTGGGCCTGGACTGATATCTAAATGTTGCTGTTTTGCACCATGAACATACCAGTCACAGATATTTTTGGGGTGTGTCCTGTTGCTGCTTTTGTAGTGAATTTGAGCTCCAGGGATAGAGTTTGAACTGTAAAGATAGAGTCCTCCGTGTTGATTGTAGTAAAGTCAGGTCTGCCATGGTCCTGTTCTTGAACTCTTTCAAGTGATCTCCAGTTCTATCACCAGCTGAGTGTTTCCACCTCGAGCTTGTCTGACTCCATGGGTTTGGGAAGAAAAGGGAAAAGCACTGGAGTTAAGTAGAAAAACAAAACGGTGGGTTTCTTTTTAAATTATTTTATTTAATATCTTTTAACATTCTGAAACCGTGGTGTTCCCAGGCAAACAACTTGCCATCATAATAGAGGAAAAAGAAAAAGTGGGTCATGGAGAAAATCAGTGTGGGGTAGGAGTACAACAGCTCTGGTTTAGATGGGTTTACATTGCCAGAGAGCTGCAACCTTTGCCTCTTACAGCTCAGGATGTGCTCGTGGTAACACAGTAGTTTGGACTGGGATTTCCTTGGCCTTGTCCCCCTGTACTGTGCTTTGATTTGGTTTGCAGAGAAGTCTTCAGGCCCAAACCATATTCAGGCTAGATGAAATTGATGTTGCACTCTCAGCGCACTGCAGCCATGGAAGGACAGTCAGCTGACATAAGGGACTAGACCTAGTCTAAAATCCTCCCACTAAACCAAACCAGAAACTCCCTCCCATCCACATTCCATGGACACCAGTTCTTCAGCACCAACTCTTTGGCTTTGCAGGTCTGCTCCTCTGGTGCTGTGTCACGGAATAACAGCTTCACCCTTTGGACACCTTAGAGCAGACTGGGAGATTTTTATTTCTGGTTTTATTCATCAGCCCTCTGGAGAAGATTAGTGCTCTGAGGAAGAATTATTCCACATAAAGAGCTAGTAACTTCATTATCCCAGGTAGCTATTTCTACATGGCCCACACAAATATTCAGCAAAGTTATGAGCCAGGCCATCTAAAACAGTAAGGCTTCAACAATATTACAGATTTTGAGATTCAGACCTTATTTTTTATTTGGATTTTGACTCTCCTTGATGTATGTTTAACTAAAAACAAACAAACAAAACAAAACAAAACAAAAAGTTAAGAAAAAAGAAGAAAGTGTAGAACACATTATTCATGGGTTTCTAGTATCTCACTTTCAAATTATTGAGAGGTTTATGACAAAATCTGGCAGTGCTGTTTTAAAAGAAAGTCAAGTTTCTAGAACAATAAACAAAAATGCTCACAGATATAACTTTGTAAAAAAGTACATAATAGTGAGAAGTTATGGTAGTTACAGTGATTTATCATTTTCCTCCATTCCACTGCCAGTACTGAAATAGCACTGAAATCAATGGTTGCTTGCTCTGATAAATGGGCCTTGGTTATTCAAACCACTTTTTTCTGAGTTTGTTTTATCTGTGTTTTCCACCAGGCTGGACACTGCTGCAAGCAAAACAAACACAAGCAAGATGAGAAAACAGGACTAACTCATTGCTTGTCTTCCAGTAGCAAATATATGCTAACTTCTCTATTTATGTTAAATGTGTCTTCCTTACTCTCCAGCATAGTAATGTAAGATTGTACTCAAGTACACAGCACCTGAGTCTAATGAGTTTACTGGTTACTAACCAGAGGAACAGTAATTCAAAGCAGATGTTAACTGACACATTATATTGTTCTAACAGTGCAATGTGAAAAGGCACCTTATTATTTTAGATGTGTTATCCATATCCTTAGATGTGCTCTTAGATGTTTAAAGTCTGTAGTATTCCGAAAGCTTGTCTTAGTCAAACAGAGACTGTAAAAAAAGAGTAAAAAATCTCTTTATGTTGTGAGGGAGCACCATTTAACTGATATAATCTTTGTATCAGCTGTCCTTCCTCTCTCCTGGGAAAAGAAACAATTTTTTTTCCTACCCCATGGTTTGTTTCAGTTGCCTGTATTGTCAGCAAGTATTTGCTTTGCCTGCAAACACGCTGTACTTTAGCTCAGTCAGTTTTTAGGTCGTTTTTCCAACATAAACACTTTGGGCATGACTCTTGCACTCTGTGTTTTGTTTATTGAATCATTTGCACTTTAAATATGTTCTTGGAGAGACTTCTTTTTTGGTATATTAGTTCAAAATCGTTTCCAGTCAGATCATTTTAACTTGTGTAGTATTATTATATATGTGTTCCAACACAGGTATTGAGGATTTTCTTTTCTTTTTTTGTAAGTTCACTGAGTAAAGCAGTACAAGCCACAGAGCTTTCTGGGATTTTTTTTTTTTTTTTTCTGTTTAAACATTTCTTAGAGTGTATATATAAGTGATTTTGATCTCCTTTTCTGGGTGATCCCATATAAGTGTGAATTGTTATAAAAGGCTGATAAAATATACCTCTCTTAAGTCATGTAGAACTGATTTGGAAAAGAGTTTGAACAATTCATCAAAAGATTTGATATTTCTGTTGCTTCCTTACCAAAGTTCTTCATCCCGCCTAATTGTTCAGAGAAGAGCTGCCTGATTTTCTCAGCAGTACAATGTTACACAGGACATTAGACAGCTGCCCAAAGGTAGTGTCTGTAAGTCTGTCTGCAGGGAAGAATATTTAAAAACAAGATCATTTAGTGTTGAGAAATATTTCTGAGAGGCTGTTTGTTTTTCTGAAGTTTTGCTTTTCAACATGAATCACTAGAGACCAGTCAGATAACAGAAGAGAGAGCTTTTTCATCTCTAAAGAACTCTTCAAAGAGGTGGATGGGAATCTGGTCACATGTTGGGTTCCACTGAAGGAAGATGTACAATTAAATCTATGTATTATTTAACCAGTGGTTTTTGGCCTTTGCCAGTCTGTGAAGTTGTAAACATTTTCTGTGGTAGATGTGGTCTCTTCAGAAATTTCACTGACATGGGGAGTTCCAGGCATATATGAAGGTGTTTTTCATCATCAGCTTTCCCATTTGCATTAGAGATAGTATGTGAGCCACTTTAGCCATCTACAGGCCATTCTCTAGAGGAGTTTCATGAACATTTTCTCTGTATGATAATTCTGTGCAGCTTGCAAACATAAAAGTGAAAATATTAAAAATGTCTTGCTCATTTAGCCCTAGATGTCAGTTTCCTTTAGCACTAAGCAAGTATGAGTTACAAGCAAGGCAGAACTTTTTTCTATATTGCTCAAGACTTGTGAAGGAAAAGGAACTGTAGGGCCTCAATCAAAATATACTGAAACACCTGTGATATGTTTTGTCAAGAAAGAATTTCTTGGGACTCCTGCTGAATAAAAATTAAAAAAAAAAGAAAAAAAGAAAATACTTCTCTTCACCTAGATTTATTTTTATTAAAAACATGGTCTGTTCTCTGGATACAGATTCTACCACTATAATAACTGTACCTTCTGTTCTCATCATGACAATTAGACTTCATGAAAACCTTTCATGAGGTCTTCTCATCGGAAGAGGAGAAAGTTAATGTTTACTCAGGACTGCTGAGGAATTTTGCTTCTTGAATGACTCCGTTAGGCAGCTTTCCTGGTTAATCAGCACTTGAGGTGCCTTAGCTCATTGTGGCTTCCTAGCAAAGAAGAGATTTCAGAGGTACTTGTTCCACCACAGAATGATGCAGACTTGTCTGTTACATCTCATATCTTCTGGTGTGCTTGTAAGGGCTGGTATAACAGAGAGCTGAACTGATTTTGTGTTTGGCAAAATGCGTTGGGAGTCTTCTGCATGAAAGCTGTTCTCCAAAAGCAGCCCCAGCTACTGCATACAATTTTCTCTCCTTACTCTCATTAGAATAACTTATCTAGTTGGAATTATAGAGAGAATGATTTTAGGTCATTCAGAATGCCTGGGCTGGCATTTGGCCAGGACGTGAGAGTTAACAACATGGAACTTGAAAAATATGTTAGTGATGTTCCTTTATTTCCTTTCATTGTTATAAAGAAATTGCTGTTTCAGTAGTGACTGCCGCAGGTGACTGCACATCTGACATTTCCCTTATGATGCAATATAGCTTTGTCTGTATTTCTACATTGCTAGGGAGGAGATGGGTCACTCTGGGGTTTTTTTATCACTGATTGAAGAAGTTTAAAATGTGGATTTGCTACAGTTAAAGGTAAGAAAGGAAAGATTACTGAAATAAGAGCTGCATCTGTGATGGAGAAAAGAACTGTCATATGAGGTATAGCTGCTTCATGTGTGGATGGGTTTGCTCTGGGGTGACAGGGCTTAGCCATTTATCTGCACAGAGCTAAGTGTAATTTAGAGGTGAAGTCAGTCAGCACCATTGCATGTTAGCATGCTCCCTTTGAAAAAGGAAACACTGAAATCTTGAGTATTAGGATGTTTTTAGAGGTTAGGATTTGGAAGACCTAAATTCTGTCTTGCACCAGAAATTCCCTGTATGATTGTAGTCAAAGCACATTAAAACTTGAAGATGTAGATTTTGGACAGGAGCCAGACACCTAAAAGTGATTTGCCGTGCCATGGAGCTATTGCAGTGCTCAAGCACACTTTGTAGACTTGAACATCAATCTCTCTGTTCCTTAGTGTCTGCTCCTTGCAAAACTGCAAGCAGTCCCTCCCCACCAAGGAAGTGTGGTGAGAGCAACTGCCAGAGGTTGGAGCTACCCCTGGCACCTGTACAAATACTGTGTTTGGGAGAGGTGGATAAAGGCAATGATTCAAATGGAAAATCTGTTTAGTGTTGTGGATATTCCTTAAGATCATGTTTTGTACTTTCTGGTAGCTGATCCATATACAGGATGGAAGCCTAGTCCTGCTTCCAGAAAACAGGATGACATCTGTCTTGTTTGACTCAGCTGACAATGCAAGTTGTCCTTTCTAAACTGCAGATTCTGTGTGTAGTCAGGGAAGGGAGCAAACTCCTCCAGGAGTTAGCTCATACCATATTGAAATGGTTGTTTAAGCCAGAGGGGGCTAAGGACAAGTCCTTTTGAGGAGTCTGTCTCTTTTCACAAGCCAAGGAGGAGGATCTCTGGATCCACCTGTTTGATGGTTACATAAAATGAAATGAATCACACTGTAGACTCCCTTCAGAAGACAGAAGACCCTTGAGGAAGTTCAAGTGTTTAATCCTTCCTCCTGATTCACAGGACATAATGATAATAAAAAATTAGTTCCATAGAAACTTTCCTTTTTATAAAACATTCTTACTAGGTAGTCTGTGATGAATCTTTCCTCCTTAGTTCTTGGAATTATTTCTTTACATGCCATAAATAGAATGAATTCTGTTAAAATCCCAGTCACTAGGCACAAGAGGCTAATGTGGTTGAACTTTCTTCATGTCCATGGACAGTGACAAATCATACCCCTCCTAAATAATTAAAGTTTGATTGAAATGTTGCTTACCTGAAATGAGTCATCTGCGGTTAAGACAGGAAACATCAACAACAAGAAGGTAATGCATGTTTTAATTGGAAACTTGGCTCCTTTTGCCTAAGCCAAAGCAAAATCAAATGAAGCCTCTGTAATGCAAACCACTCTCCAGTTCCAGAGCCATGCATACTGACTCACATTGTCACTTCTGCTAATACCCGAAGCCAGAAAGGCACATGTTGATGCTGGAATCCTCAGGAACACATGGCTTGATCATTTGTCTCCATTTTCACGCTGTAGTGAATCTTCCACTCTGGGAAACCGACAGGTTTTCCAAAACAAAAATCTTAAACTGTATGCCACTTGAATGGCCTGAAGGACACGTTTATACACTTTTATAATTTGACCAGTTCATGAAGGCTTATTGGCTGTCACTGGAATGAAGCATATCCAATGACACAATTCCAGTTGTGGGAGAAATACTGCACTTGCAGTGTCTGCTGTGGCAGAAGGACTGGGACATATTTTATACACACTGCTACTCTTCCTTATAATTTGTAACATTTTCAGATCTCTAGTGAAAATATATGTAAAATAAGCACCTCATATTTAATGATAATCTAATGAATTACTTTAATACCACAACAAAACTTAACACGGACAAGGACGTTTGTAGGTCATTCAGAAAATTGATACTAATGCATGAAGTTCCTCACCTTTTCAGTCATTCTCTTCCATATTCTCTATTATTACTTAAATCAGTGAATAGATGTGTCTAATGTGGGGACATCTTGAATCCTTTAAATGCAAGACGTGTGAAATTTTTATCTATAGTCCTTAAAGGGGAAAAAAAAAAAAAAAAGGAAGAGGGTAGTGATGCAGATGGATCAATATAAACATATATGACAGTAGCTTGGAGCTGCATGCAGTAGCCTAAGTAAACAGAGTGACAGGATGGCTTTTCAAAACAAGCTTGTCATGTTTATGCTTGTTATCAGCTTTCCTGACAACGATTTTCCCATCAGCTAACTACAGACTTAATTAGGGCATTAACACAGTCCTGCCCTCACACCTCCTGCCTTTCCCCAGCTAAGCACTGGGTCATTACTGGGAGGAGAGAACACAAGCAAGGAAATGAGAAAGAAAGAAAGGAAGGAAGAGAGAGAGAGAGAGAGAGAGAGAGGAGAGAAAAAAGGAAAAAATTGAAATAAATAGGGAGTGGAGGAACAAAAACAAAGCATAATTTTGAATACATTGCACATGGTAGAAGGGAAACCAGCACTGCTTCTCTATGCTTTTTTACCAGGTTTTGCAAGAGAGTTCATAGGAACATGCAGGCCAGGCTACTCTGCTGAGAGAAATGAGACCAGTTTCTGTGATTTTCACTTGTAAGAGCGTGCAAATGCAAAAAGAAATGAACTCCTCCACCATCTGTTAAAATACATCCCTCACCCTCATCCAGAGCAGCTACTATGTGCAATAAAGATTCTTCCTATGCGGAAGACACTACATGGCAAGTTGTAAGATGCTTTTGGCAAGCTGTGCTTTTAGGGAATAGGGATGCTAATTGCTCACACAGAGCTTGTACAGTGACTTCACAGCAATTAAAGGAATGTGGTGCATTTTGCAGTATCCAGTTCCTGTGGGTAATTTACATGCCTGATAACCAGAGTAGAGCTCCATGGCAGACACCAACAGCAACTGGAGTGACCTTGAGCATTTCCATCACAGTGTCATTTTTCATAAAGACAGATTATCAAATAATACTACATTTAAACATCTGTGATTTTGCAACTAGCAAAAAACCTGAATTTCCTGTTTTTCTTTATTATTTCAACAATTTCCTGTCATTCATCATCTCCAGTATATGTGCTAGGTCATGTCTTGGCAGCAGGAAGTTTTGCCTTGCTAATCTTTTCCCCCGTTCACTGACATGACATGTTTCCAATTAGGTGCAATTAATTGTATCTTATTGCTTCTGACCTGTCAGAATTACCTGGTCAGTGGAACCACTCATCAATTCAGATCTCTTCTTCTGTTGTGCTACTGAAATGCACGGCTGAAGGTCAATGATAGGGAACCTATTGAATGCAGTGTCAGAGAGAGCCCAGAGGTGGTAGTACCCAAATCCAAGACTGAACTGCAGCACAGATATCTCTGCAATGCTCATAAGCAAACATTGTATTCACTGGGCAGCTTCCAGGCAAACTAATACAATGGTTTCCATTTGAGTAACCAGAAGGTGTTAAGCAGTAGCTACTAGAAACCCATGACTTTTTAAACCCACGTCTGGACTTTTATTTTTTTTTTTTTCCTAGAGGAGCTCTTGGAATAGTTGTTTGTATTTGGTGTGATTTTGGAAAAGGCCTAGGAACCTTCTGAGGAAGAAGTTCAATAGTCTTCAAAGAAGCAAATCTGTGCTGCTCTAGATGTTTGTCAGTCTAGGGCAGAAAAATTAAATAGGCAGTCTCAATCACCATTGAGAAAGAGGTAATGGAGAATAACTAAACTAGTACCAACAAACACATGGAATATGGAAAATAAAGCATATTTTTTCTGCTCAGGCTAGTTCACTTGAAATAGGTAATAGCATCAATGCAATAGATTTCTGTAAAATGTTGAACTGATGTTGTACTGCTTTTTGATTTAAAACCTAGATAAAATAAAATCAGTATCACAGAAACTAAACTTTGGAGGCATATTGAATCTCAAAATATAACTGTAAAGAGGGAACCATCAATGAACAGCTGCAGGGTTCTGAAGAGATCACTGTTTTCCCTACAATATTTAATGTTTTTATAAAGAAACTGGAAGTGCAAAAACAATTACTGACTGAGCTTACAAAAGCACAAAGATCAAGGGAAGAATGATAAAGTAAAAAAGGAATCAGTCACTGTCACAGAAAAAACAAGACAGTAAGTGGTTTAGGTAGGTCAAATAAGAAAAAATATGGTAGCAAGATAACATCATATCTGTAAGAAGAACCTGAAACTAGCAAGGGTATGATGATCAGAATAATATTTTTGGTTTTGCTAGCATTATGATTATAAATTTTGTTTAACATAATGCCTAGGAGTATCTGCCTTCAGGAAGGACTCTGTGATGCTGCAGGAGTATAGAAAAAAGTACGACTACTATCTAACAGAAGGTGCCAGTGTAATTTTTCATCCAAAAGGTGTGTGCCAATTCTGTATGTCTAAAAGGGATGTTTTTGAATTGAGGTGGGGAAGCACCCAAACTGCATGCTAAAGTGACAGACAGATGTATGGAAATGCATTGAAGCCATAGATGTGATTAAAGGACTGGAAAAACTGAGTTGCATATGAGTTGCTTATGGTGTTCAACCCAAGTAGGATGTCCAAAAGAGTCTTGAGTATCTTTGTTATACTTTGTAAATTTTGAATGGTTAAAAAACTGAGAGTAGAAGGCTTTTCCAGTCTTTAAAACTAATTAAATATAGCTAGACTTGATAAAGGCTCCTCTTTTTAACAGCACTGTGATAAAACTCACAACGTGTAAAGGGTGAATCAAGGGTTGTTGTTTTTGTAAGTATATGCTCTAGTTAAAAAAGATTAATTCAGAGAAGTCATTTGGCTTGTGTTGCTGAGGAGGTCAGGCCACATAATTTTTGGCTTTATTTATCTATGAATCTAGGAAATCTATTATCATATTCTTTAATCACATTCTCATTCTCTTCGCCAGAAGACCCAAAAAAGAAGAATAACAATCTGAAGCTACAGTTATACTTAGGGAATTGAAATTCTAGAGGGCTTTGATCTAAGCATCTTACCTCTTAGGGTAAATTATATCCTCACCATGACAAAAGAGGTGATAGCATCCTGTTCTGTTTGCTCTTACTGGTTGCATATACTTGAGATAAAAATGTGAGGTAATTCAGTGACACTGTTTCCACAGTGTATCTCAGAATGACTCTGAGTACCAGATAGTTTTGACTGTTGTCATTGGCTTTCACAGTACTCTCCCAGCTGAGAAGGCCCCAGTGAAATTATGTTCTTTTAAGATGGGTCACTTAGCTAAAAGAAGGCTGAAAATACCACATGGAGTTTCAGCTGCATAATTTCCAGCGATTATTGTGGGACCCTGTGTTCCTGGGCCTTGGGCAATGCTTTGAAAAGAAAGGGGCTATTGCCCAATCTTTATATCTCTGAAAGGAGATAAAATTAGAGCAGTTTATAAAGTAAGCCCTGCAGGTTTACTGAGCAGCTGCCTTCAAAGGAAATTTCCTTGTCTCAATAAACAAGAAAACAGAAGCACCTGGACCTGAACACATCAGTCTTATATTTGGGATCACTACCTTTTCAAAATCAGATGACTGAAAACAAGAAAGTGTCATCAATGAGAATCAATGAGAAAATACTGTTTATCTGTATTGCTTTGTCCTGTAGTAATATTAAGTAGTTGTGCTTATATAATTCCATTAACCCAGAGTAAAAGCATCAAGATCTTTTGAGTAGCTGAGTTGCCTCAGAGAAAACATCTTAGTTTACAGCTCCACTTTGACTCAGGATGTTCCAAAGATACTAAGTTCTCTGAAAAAGACTATTTTTTAAGTACTCTGAAAAATTCTCAGTAATTGGAATAAACTGTGCTGTAATCATAAATTATATACAATCCACTTGAAAATTTAGCACAGGTTGATTTTGTTCAAACACAGTGTAGGTAGTGTCTACCACTCAGTAGAGACTATTATAGTGGAAATGTGTCTCTTCCAGGAGTAATTAAATTGCAGACAATGTAGACTAATCTAACACAGCATGGTGTATCAGCTGAGTCAAGATGAAAGTGCGTTATTTTGCTTGTTGATTCACTTCTCTGTCACTCCAAAATTCCTTTTAGTATGCATTGTGTTTCTGAATGCAAGGTCTTGGTTTTATCTACTGCAAATCAACCCAAGGAGGCCAGTTTTATATTTGGATAGAAATTCAAGTAAGAAAATGAAACAGTTCCTTTCAAATTTTTTTTTCCCTGGGAGTGGTTTTAAAATATCAATTATGGTATGAAAGATCAGGTCTTTTTGTGGATAGATTTTCTCTGTGCAGAGCAATGGTCAATTTGTAATTATTTTAATAGTGTTATTCAGCACCTCTTAGTGTTCCTTGCTGGTCATGGTGAGGATGCTTGTCAAGTCTGAAGCCACAGGCAAATTAGGCAAATTGCTCATTTGCTCATTAGTTGCAGTACACGAACTTGAATATTTCTTTGCTCTAGATATAATGAGCTTTCTGATTAATGAATAATTCCTCTTTATGGTTTTATTTAAGGTGTACGTACTGCCAGGAGCCTAGTGGGAATAGAGGGAATTAGGATAGAAGATTGTAGTGAGATTTCAATACATACATAAAAAGAAGTGTCCCTGAGTATCTCTAAAGTCTAAGTCAGAAGAAATGAGCCCAACCTTTTTTCATGAAGGTTGATATTTAAAGTCTGCAGTATCCACATGACATTTTCTTTCTCTCCTTTCAGCTGTGATTTGGTAGCTAAAGTGATACAGCTAGGTGATTTTTACACTAAATTCTTCTGAACTGCCAAATTAAATGTCTAACAGCTGACATGATGTGGAAAAAACAGCTATATCTATATGTAAGCAATCCTAGAAAACATCACAAACTTTTACTCCTCCTGATCTGGTCACTAAACTGAGCAGCAAGAAAGTGTTTTTAGAAGGCATAAGTATTACAGCACTCCCAACAGGAGGCTGGAGCCTGTTGTTCAACGGGATCCTCACGGCGTTATCAGTGTAACAGAATGATGCTGATTTATATCATCTGAAAGATGTCTGCAGGGACTGAAATATGTCATCTCACCAACACTATCACTCCACAAAAGAAGAGTGATAACATCTCAGTACAATTTCTGTGAATGCTTGTTTTTTGCTCTCTTTGTAGAAAGAACAAGCATGAGGAGGCAAGGCAAGGCAATGGCCACAGAGAATTCATGCTAAAAGCTAACCCCAGCTGACAATTATCTTTCTCCTCTGTATCACACTTCTTGGCTCTCAGTGAGTTTTCATGTATCACTATCTTTAACCTCGAATATTGCAAACTGGCCTGGGAATCAAGATTGGTAGTCTGCTGATTCAGTGTAGCTTTGCATAAACCACTGAGCGAAAACTTCGAAATTGTCATGTGTGTCTGGTGCTGCCTTAGTCATTGCAGACCCCTCTGGCCTTGTGCTGAAGGCACCTGGTCTCAGGGACGGAGAGGGAACCCCGACAGCATCTGCTAACAAAGATTTCATGGGTGCTGCGATCCAAACAGTGATACCCAGTGTGTCCCTAGCTCTCTAGACTGGAGTCAGTTGTCATGTCCCTGACTGGCACAATGTTATTGTGATTCCATCTCAAAGCATAGGGATATAAATGACAATGAATAGAAATTATGACCATAATAAAATTGAAATAATAATAATAATAATAATAATAGTAACAATAATAATAATAACAACAATAAAAGTAACTATAGTAATAAAAAAGTAATAGTAGAGTATCGGAGTTACACAGTGAATGATTTTACCATATTTAAATGAGCAGAAAATGAATCATCTCCACTATGTTAGTCAAACACACAATAACTGTGTGTACTTCCCTTTTCTTCTGCTGTTCCACTCTGAACAGCCACTTTCAGCTGTTGTCCAGCATTTGCTGACTCCTTTCCAGCCTCTTCCAACGTTCCTGATCCCCACAGCTGAGTTGCTTCAGGTGGGCTGCCCAGCCCACCACCACATTGCCCAAGCCCCCAGTAACCAGCCTGCACCTGAGCAGCACCTGTGGTGCCAGTGGGACTTCAGCAGGACTTTGGGGAGGCTGCCCCTTCAGGGGCCTACAGAAAATGAACACCTGATTATTTTAAATGAAAATCTGATTGTTTAGACAAGCTTATATGTTGTGCAGAGGTAAGATATGGATGATTTCTAAGAGGTGGCTAACTCAACAATATATTTAGAAATTTAGATTGCCTTAAGTCTGAATGTATGAGAGCCTGAGCAGTGAGTGATGTTTGATCTTGTCTGCAAGTAACAAGTGGTCAGTGCCAGGATTGTCCCAGTGCCTCCCTGTAAAGTTATCTCTGCAACATTTTGACTGTGACTTCAAACTGCAGACAAATCACAGTGCAAAAGTCTCTACCTCCGTAAAAGTTGATTCCTAGATTCCAAAGAACTCTTATTTTGGGAGGTCTTTTCCAAATTAACTTTGAGCTAATTTATCTTTCTTTGGAGGTTGAATGGCTGAATCAACCCTGCAGTGATTGGTACCCAGATGTGTTCAGCGCAGGGGTAAGTAAACAGTGTTTTATCAAGAGGTCTGTCTTGCAAATGATATAATCAAGCAAATGCTACAATGAGTAATAACATTATATTCTACCAAACCCTCCTACTGCCTTTAATCGAGTAAGTGCATTCCTTTGATCAATGTTGTGGATAAGTAAAAAGAAAATAAAATTCCAAAAGAGAGCCTTATATTTAGGAATGTGCAACTCCAGAAGAGTTATGGTCTTAGACTGGATCAGGCTAATCTCTACTTTAGAAATGATTATGTTTGCAAATAGTAACATCAAGTACTGGTGATAAATCATCTAAATTCTAAACTCTCAACAGAAGGGATGTTGTTAACAATTACTTAACTTAAGAGGAGAAACAATCTGCACCCTCCACCCCCATTAGCAAAAATGAATTAACCTCCAATTTTTCAAAGTATTAGCTAAGTATGTGCCTTTTCTTTCTCAGAAAGAAAATAGTTTTGGCCTTGTCTTTCTTTTGCATCTAGCAGTTTTGCCTAATGGGTTATTTGGTGGTTTGAAGGTAGTTTATGGCTGTAAGCCAACCTAACAGCTTGCTGCTGCCACAGAAGAAGGTCTCAGAACCCTGTCCCCACTATTTTGGCTCACCCTTTGCCTCTTTCCTTGAGTCAATTCAGCTCAGAGAATTGTCCACTTCCTGGTTATTTTCTTCCAGGTCAGGGAGGTGAGTTGACTGACGGTGACATGGGAAGACCGCTGTGGTCAGCAAAGAGTAGAGTGGCAATACCAAATAAGCAGGAACATACATGGAACACAAACGTGGGAGGAGGTGGGGTCTACACTTTCTTTGGCAATGATCTGTTACGTCCATCTACTACATCTTGTAGAAGTGAACCCTGGATTGTTTGCTGCCAATGAAATGTATGTGATTTTACAAAAACGTGGAAAAGTGCCAACAGGTTATCACAGTGATGCTTTGCCCTCTTTATATTTGAACTCCCTCTATCTCCTTACACAAGCAGTGGGTACACAAGCACTCAGACCAACTCTTCTAGACAGTTAACTCCATTTGAGAATCTTGGATGGTGCTTGAAGGGGTAAGAAATCTCAGAAGAGGACTAAAAGTGATAAATACATGAACAATTATTATTTTCCAAGGTCTGGGGTATTTTTAAGTTTGGATACACTCACACACGTCTAAAGTGCAATAGATAACTGTAATCTATCATCAGTGGAAGAGATAAACACCTCAAACAAATGTGTCAAAGATGTTCATAATATATGAGCCTCTGCAACTGAATCTTCTGTATGTTTTACGCCAGAAATTTGGCCAGAAAGTGGGATTCAGCCTTTGGTTCTCTTCTATTTATTTTGGCTAACAGTAACTAAGGCTCTTCTTCCTAGTCTCCCTGATTTGCTAGGTTTTCATGTTGCACTGTAAAACAAATTAATGTACAATTTGTAATAAAAAGAAAAATAGTCCTCTTGTCTTCATTTTGCATTTATTAATGAATGAGAATGATGTGGAATATATCAAAATCACAAATGATTTTGCTCATGCATTTTCTAAAAATTGTTGTGTCATGACTTATGAACATGTTTGCACAAAATCTAACAAAAAAATAATTGTTGCACTCTCTAATAGGAGCAGCAAGGTTGTGTTATAGAAATTGTAGTATCTTTGACCAGGTGTGGAATCTATATATCTGCAATGCTAAAGTTTGGTTTCACCCTTTGTCACTGTGCAAAGGCATGTCTCTGTTTATCATAGCATTTGCTTGTGTTCCACAAGGGAGATTTCCTCAGTGTGTGATCATTTGGTTGATACACTTGGGCTATATTCAGCTGTTGGCTCACTGCTGAGGAAGAGAGCAAAGGAGTTTCCCTGTGAGCACCTTCTGATGTGACTCAGTGTCCTGTGCTGAGATGTAATTGTGACTAAGAGCCTGTGCCGTGGTCACCCAGCAATGCAATCTTCTTTGTCCTTGATTGTGTTACAGGTATCTGCTTTCTCAGAACAGTAAAATGGCTAGAAAGAAGTACAAAGAGCAGGGCAAGACAAAGAAAGACTGAGTAAGCACAAGTTGTGAATGATGTGATATTAAAAATAGCCAATGTATTACATTCATTGAATATTTTTCCACACAATTGTTCTTATGTGTTATTCAAAACGTTTTCTACACTCTCTTTTCCTACATAATCTTCTCTTCCTGTTTCTCTGTTAAGGTTTTTTCCTTATATTTGTTCAGTTTTAAGTATGTCTTCAAGCATAGAGAGAGCAGAGTATCTTTCTTGAGCTCTTTAGTGTCTGAGCATGAACCCCAATTTCCTGTTAAATGTCAGTGGGTCTGTAAAGGCCTTTTGAAAACAGTTTGTATTGTATTTGAAAGGTGTGGGGGGCAGTTGGGGTAGTAGGATCTCTGATTTTGAGCTACTTTCTCTGGTGCCTCTCAGTCTGAGATGGATTGAAACAACCAAGAAGGCCTTTACTGTCCCAATATTTCAGGACAGAAAAAACCTTGGAAAAGAAAGACTGGATTTTGCTCTGAGGAACTCAAGATTGTATTCTATGTACAGTTTATTGTTATAGTGCTTATTTTAAGAATGCTTTTGAACTCAATTCTGTTAATGTAAAGTCTACAGACTTGAGTCCATGTATAAAGTGTAGTAGAAGAAAAGAAAAAACACAAGGTTTTTAATATCTATCTTGCTCTGTAACTTTCAGATATTTTTGCAATATTCCTTGACCAGAGGGCATGTGAGGGAATAAAAGGATTATTCTCTCTGTTTTCCTTACCATATTTTATTTTCTCACTGTTAAGTCATTAAGAAAAAAAAAAAAATAGATTTATATAGTGTCTTTTGGAAGAAATCAGAAAATGGTTTGTAAATATCATACCTAACTGAATTGTGTATCAACCATTGTTGATTCCTGAAATAGACTGCAACAGCTTCATGAAAGGACTTAAAAACACTACTAGCAAATTTAAATTTAGCAATCCTAACCATAGTACTTCTGAACCTCAGCAAATGTCTAATTAGGTATTTTATAATTACCTTATTTGGAAACTGGCCAGGACACCATGGCTGATATTACATCTCTTATGAAAAACTCCAAGACATCTGTTTTTGTCACAAGTGAAAAAAACTCTTTCTTCCGAAGATTAAAATTTCTTTATGTTTATGTTTTCAAAGCCTGTTCAAACTGCTGCTCAACCATAAACCTGCTGCTTTGAACAAACATCTAGGGACACTTCTTTATCCCAGGACATGTGTCCTGAAATTCTGCACAGTTCTATCATAGAGCAGTGTCCAGGCAGCCCTTGTAAAATCCCTTTCAGTTTGGAGTAAGGCTGGAAAACAGCACATAATGGGGGGGAAAAAATACAGAATGTGTTGTTATCTTTGAAACCCTGACTTCAGAGCTATCCTCCTCAGTATTTTTCATTATACTTAGTATGCATGTATTCAAATTGAAACTCAAGAGAGACGGAAGAGACATTTTTTCCCCCAGAAAATTAAAAGGTATTGTGTATGATGGAAACCTGTTTCTACTCTTCTCCAGGAAAGAATTCTGCCCTTCTTTGCTTCCTAATCTTACGTTTGGTTTGCCAGATCTGGAAAGTCTGGTTGTAAAATGGAGCCCACTCTTGGCAGTACAATGGGATTAAACCACAAGGAAGAGGTCATAAAGCTCTGGGCTATATCACCAGTCCATGGAACTGGCAGGACAGATCTTCTTTCAACACTGAACACTGTTTTCTTTCTTTGAGGGAATATTTGCCAGCCTCATCAAACGCAAAAAGTCATGCCTAACACAGAAACACACACCTCCATAACAAAGGGATGGCTAATCTTAGCTTCTGTCTGGAGCCAGTGTCATCATGGTTTTTGGGCACACATATCTTTACTCATGGGGGTGCCCTGGTTGGCACAGGGATCTCTGTTGATGGTGCTTTGCTGAGCTGGCTGCTGAAACCTTTGTTGTCTTGTAAGAGACCACAAGCCCTGAAAAAAAAAAAAAAAATGGAAAGAAAAGAAGGAAAAAGAAGACCCTGGACCTGTTTATGTCTTTTATGTAATGACCATACTAAGCTTGATGGAACAGAATGAACTGACTTCCTGATTCATGAAGCATAATTCCTTATGGATAACAGTCTGCTTGTCTTACCACAGACTGTGTGATGCACAGAACATACCATTTTACTCACAGATATTTTTAAGCTATGCCGTGGTCTTACAGAGACCTACTCACCTTGTCTGCCAAAGTTGAAGTATTAGGTATATTCTTAGAAATGGATTAATGTATGGTTTTAATAACCTGCTTTTTCTTTTTATTCAGTGGTTTTCTTCACAAGTAGTTCTTGTGAGTAGAATAGAGTTGACCTTATTCTATGCAGAAGAAATATTGAAATGTACACTGCAAAAAAGCACAGGGGGTTTCACTAGAAACTGCAGAATTACCATTTGTAATGTATGACAGCACCACAGATTTTGTCCAGTGCTACTTATTTTACCAGTGAAATAATGCAGGGAAAGGGCAAAATGTTTCTTGGCACTTTCACAAAAATGTCCTGTGAATTTCTCCTTTTTGAGTTTTCCACCTCTTGCATTCTGTGCATTCTTCTGGATAGTTAGGTCTGAAAGCTGATGGTCTTTGTCACCCTTACTATTCAGTATTCGGTCCTCTCACAAATGCTTTCATGCTCGGGCTATTAGATCAACTGAAGCTGGTTCTAAGAATTCTCTGTCCACCCTACAATGAACAGCTTGTTTCCATTCAAACTAGTAGAAATAAGTATCCGAGGACATGGGAAGATTTTTCACTGGACAAAGCTTTAATTAACTGTTGCATATATATGGACAGGCTTTGGGAGAAAAATACACTTAGCCAAGAGGAGATGTATTTAAAAGGAAAAGAAACCCATTTTGGCTACAAGATATTGCCTAACTATCTGTAATACAGAAGTTAAAGGCAGCCACATTTGAGAAGACTCTGCTAAGAATTTTCGGCATCTCTTCTACTACCGACAGGATTCTGCTCTCTTACTGATGGTAAATTGCCAGCTGTTTCTGCTACTTTATTGTCAAAAACACTCCAGAAAGTTCTATTATGAAATAAACTAAAATGAAAATTACAGTTTTGGGGGTTTCTTTTCCTGTAAATAGAAGTGTTCAACTACCTCTATGCTAGTATACAAACCAGTTAGGCACTGTCCAGTTTCAAAGTCAGTTGACTTGACGCATTTCAAATCACCATAGATATTCACTCCCAGCTTCTCAAAAGAAGGTGATTGCATTCAAAATGCCTATTAGGTGTGGTCCTGGCCTGTGTTACCTCCTGCTTCTCTACAAAGAACGACCTGAGTGTTTTGTAGTTGACTATGATCAAAACTGTGCTCAGGGATTGTATTAGTGATGCAAATGCTCCTGTAGTAGTGGTGTGTCCTGGCTATGCCTGGTTAGCTGGCAGAGATATAGCCCAAGGTTTTTGTTTCCTCAGACATATATATTCAAATGTATCCTCAGACACAGAGCCAGAATAACCCTGACTTTCAGCAGAGCTTGAAAGCAAGCAGAAAAAATTTCTTTTTGTGGCCATTGTCTTAGAGAGTCTGTTTAATTGTTGATGCCCTGGTTGATAAGAAACATGAGCATATATGTTATACATGTTCAACATGCAATCTGCCTGAACAAACCTCTTTTTTCATGGTAAATATAACTTAGAACCATTCTACTCTATTATAAAATGTTCAAAACTTTTTCAAAGGATATGAAAATTTTTGTGACTGTTGTAAGCATCCATATTTTTTAAGGAAATAAAAAAGAGATTCAATTCTGCAAGAAAGGGCAAATATTTGCAATTATTTTCATTTAAAAGAAACCCAACCAAAAAACCAAGTAATGCTTCTGTGAGGACACTCCTGTACTTCCATTTTGGACTGTGATTGTTGTTTGGATAATGAGATGAGCCTTTTGATTGTCCATAAAATAAAGTTACACAAAAAAAACCCCAGTGTGTAAAAAGAAACATCTTTGTAATGGGAGTGTTGTGAAATTCAACTCTTAGTGGTTATAGATCAAAATAGTTTCCAGAAGGGCTGGCTGCCTCCATGGGCTGAGCTGTAGGGATAAGTGAGGGTTGTAGGTGTTTCCCACAACTCATTTTCAACCTGCCACCTTCTCCCAGGTGATAGAGAGAGGCAGTCTCTAGCTTCTGGGCATGAGCTGTGCACAAGGGGTGTGGCAGCTAAGTTTTGAAAGGTCTTTCTTTTATTTGATCCCATTAATATCCAACAGTAAAGTGAAATAGCTCAAATAACAGCAGGATTTGACAATAGTAATCAGTTTTTCATTGTTTTCCTCTTATCTCTCATTGCCATAAGACATTGATTTTTGTCCATGATGTAACCATGTTGACTGGTGAAATGATTAGAATATGAGCCAAGTGAATTTTGTAACTAATCACACCTTTTCTTTAGAAATATTCTTCTGTGGGAAAAAAATGGTTTTGCTCAGCATAGTCTGAATTTTATTCACATTAGCATTTCCAAAAGTTTGCTTTTCTTCATTAAAAAAACGTGAAGAATTTTCTCTAATTAGTTTCTAGCGGCAAACAACATCTTGACCTCATTTGTCAGAAAATGCAGAGCTGAACTGTATCATTTAACAAGGGAATACCACACATTTATGATTAATGTATGGCACTTTCCATGACCCTATTTGACTCCCTTTGTGAATATTTAATGTATTTATCATTGTATTTTCAATCTCAGATGACAAAAAAGTCAAGAGCTCATAGCACACAGTGCTTTATCTTATCAAATGAGCAATAATAAATGAAAAACAGAGCTTTGAGGTATTTTTATAGTAATTACAAAACATAAAATACAATCAAAGGCTGCATAAAAGATATATATTCAGTTTTTTTCTGCTCCTCTTAAATGTAAACAGAAATACCCTGAGGCAAAGGGAAGGTGGAGATGCAGAGAGACATGCATGCAAAAAAGCTGACAGACTATCCAGACTGGGAAGTTAAGGCACAGGACAGGACACTAAAATCCCACCAGCTGGCAGACTGGCACCAGCAGTATTGGAAAGGTTGACTTGACTGAGCTCAATGTCACTTATCTCCTCAAATCTATTCCTAATTTTTCTGCATACAAAGTATGAGAGCAGCCCGTCCAGAACACAAATCCTGTTGGTGGAAAAACGTGGCTACTGTAAGACCTGAATATAAACCCTTTTGTCTTCTACAGAGTACACCATTCTGCAGAAGGGTGATATCACTTCGTAGTCTTCACCTCTGTGCTCCCTGTCCTTCCTGGAACAATGCCATGCACGCCAGTCAGACAAAACTCCCATTGAAAGCTCAGGAATTTTCCTTGAGTCTAACATTAAGCAGCTCTTGTTTTGTCTAAAGGACAAAAGGACAAGGAGGATTCCCACTGTTTTTTATTTAACTTCGAGCCACATTATAATGTTCAGAACTATCCATGTCCTTCTCTGTGCAGCAGGAAGACTACACAATCTGTATATTTATATATATATATATTAGGGTTCTCTCTTCCCTCACTCTGAGCCAGTGTGATTCAGATGGCATACACACCTTTATAATAAAATAAATAATAATAAGACTGGTGTAGATTTTGTGTGAGCAAAAAGGTGTCCATATCGTAGCTTCATAATTGTTTTGGAATTTTCTTATTCTGCTCCCTTCATTTGCTTGGGTGAGTCACAGCTTCATACACTGATTTTTTTTTCCATCTTAATTCATCATGGTTCATCATGTGAGCTCACAATGCTCAAACTCAGGTGTGTCTGAATTACAGTGTGCTACCGAGTCAGTGTAATCTGCTGAAAATCAGTAATTTGTGGCTGCATCAGTAGAATTTGTCACTTTGTATTCATATAAATTGGCCCAGAGTTAGTAGTTAATGACATATATAGGCTGTACTTAATAAAGATTAGTAAATACTTTGCTTGTTTTTATTGTCTGGTTTTGGTGAATACCATGGCAGAAGCAAACACAATACTAGGAAGAGGAATTGTGGTTTTGTAGGTACCAATGACAAAATTCTTGACTATTCCAATAAGAGCAATTTTTTTATTTAAATGTAAATTCAATAAGATTATCTTATGCTTGTGGCAATAATGTTGTTTGTCTACAGATGTGTCTACTTTATATTTTTCTTTTTATATTTTCTCATTCTCATTAGATACTACTCATTTTAAGGCTAAGTATCTTCTCAAAATGCAGATTTATTTAAATTAAGTAGAATAGAAACACATGGATCAGAAAAAAACAATCAGCTAAAATAAGTCTAATGGTTTGAGAAGACCACATAATAGCTATAGATTAAATTAATGGTCATTTTAACAATGTGGTATTCTCTTGGTGTAACATGTCCTTAATCACAGAGAAGAAAAACTGGCTGCATGCAGACATGGAGAAATGTGAAAGTGTTATTGCAGACTCATTTTCAGCAGCAGTTTGTTACGTTTCCACACTTGGTTTTGCATGAGTCGTGTTCTGTATTCTGAGGTGTGAAATATGGATTACAGATGCACTGAGAGACTGAATGGTCTGTGAGCAAGCCCTGTGCAACTGGATCCTCATGGTCTTCAGCTGGATTCAGGGGACAGAGTCTCTGGAGAGTAGTGTAGAAAACTGGGATCAGGTTATGTAACAACTTTTACTATAAAATGAATTTTTTGGGGGGGGCTGTGATGGTCCTATAGATCCTATTTTTGGGCAGATATAATAAAATCCTTGTTAAAAAATGTGTGACAAAAACTTCTATTTTTTTTATTTTATTTTTTTTAGAAACAGCCACAGTGGGCCTCGAGGTGATATTGGCAGCTGTTTTTTAAGCCAGCTGTTGAAAAGTTATGCCTTTCACGCTATCTGCACTTATCATTCAGAGCTATTCACAAAAGTTATTCTTAGTTCTGCACAGTGATTTACAGCTGTTTATAGGTAGCAATACTGCTGCCTCAGAGTTTGTATTGTAATGTAGTTTGTGTAATATGTGAATTGCACAGTATAAATTGACAGACTGTTCCTGTGTGGACCTAACATTTCACTGAGATCACCTTAACAGAAAGGAGTGGCCTCAAGAATTGCTATTTTTTGAGACTCAAGACTTGAGTTTAAATGGTTATAAGTCAGTTTTGTGTTACACTGCAGGAGGAATAACTCCACAGACACCTTCCTCTGAAATAACTTTTTTCATCTTAGGACAATGCTAGCTGACATTTTTTATTATAGATATGAAGAGAAAAATACCAGGCTGTTCTTCAGTTTAGGCCAACTCTTCTGGATGATTAATAGACACTGCAATTACAGTTATATTGGAGTAGTACCAGTGAAGTCCTAGAGTGACAACAGTGTACAGTTAAAGACACATTGCTGTAGGGTATTACATGACTAACACTTGACAGAATATTTATTCACCTGTCATTTATCATTCTCAAAATGTTTCAGGGAATATCTTGGCATTCAAGCATCTTGAAAGATTTTTAAGAGTTTTCTCACTGAAAGTGATTAATACCTGTTCATGCCTTTGTTTCCAGCTCTCTGAAGGTCATTGTGTGGGCTACGCAAAACTTCATTGTGTATGTAAAGAGCTTCATGTTGCCTTTCTGCTCCTTGGATCCCATTAGCTCTCACAGGAGGGTTTTTAGATGCAGCCTCCATTGACAATAATTTTTGAGCTACATGTCACTCCACAACATCATTTAATATGACATGGCCTTCGTAACACTAGTACTAAAACAACTGAGAATTTCTTGAGGTTCATAGACTTTTGGATTATAGCTTCAAAGTAGTGCCACAGGCACTAGTAAAAAAGTTTCTCATGCTGCTAGTCTGTCTATGTAATATGGCCTTGGTCATACTCCTGTTAACAATTTTTCTGTACACAAACACCAGTAAGATAGTACAGAATTATTAGTCCTCCTTGTCTGTTTTTTTTTTACTCTTAAAGATGCTGCTGACAGCCTCAAGGCTCTCAGCTTTTTGTGTCTGAGGGCTGTTGTGCAAGGGTGAGTTTGAGGTTTTTACCTGTCTTACATCCAAAAGGCATCTCGTAGGTAACCAGCACTCATTGGGTTGGTATGATCACAGGACATGGCTGTCTGCCATTAGCTATAAAACCACCTGTAAAGCTAATTTTCTTGTTTTCTATTATTATTTTTATTATTATTATTATCATCATCATCATCATCGTCATCATCATCATCCTCATCTTTGAATTTCGATTCTAACACATCTGTCATTTAAAATTATCAAGACTTCTCTAAATACTCATGTAAAACCACAATACTATAGTATAGTAGTACCAACCACAGAAAGCTGGTTCTGGAATGGAGAAGGAGGTGTAGGAGTGCAAATTAGACAGCAAAATGCACACATAATGATCTTCCTGAAAAGCAGCCCAGACATTCACATGCCTTGGCTTTTTAGCATGCTATGAGACTTGACTCAGCTTTGGATTTTGTGTTCTTTCCCAGTGTTATCATGAAACTGCACTGTTTGATACCACTAAGACACCAAAAAAGGGGTTTGGAAGAAGACAAAATGGACATGTCTCACCATATAGAGTCAAGAGAATAACAGCATCAGCTCTGCTGGAATTCCTTAGTGGGTTCCCCTAGCATGACCCTGATGGATTATAGCACTGGTATTGTAACACTGTGTATAAAAACCATTTAGGATTTGGGATACCTGCCATGAATAAAATAATTTGATTGTGTGAAGTTTATGCATAGCGTGAAAGCAAAACTTTTAAATCAGAATTACGGTGTTTGTTAATATGCTAAACGTTGTAGGCTTTTCAAACAGAAGATGTGTTAAGATAGTTAAAAACCACTTCCATTTCACTAGAGCATTTAATTGTACTGTGAGCTGCAGAGATGCCCTAAGGATTGTCACATCACTACTGGGTACCTGGAAGAAAATAATTAAGTCTGGACACAGAGAGATAGTTTTGGGAAGAATGGTTGATTTTGTCAATGCATATTTTAAGAAAAAAAATTAATTGAGTGTAATTGTGTGAGTTCTTACCCTTTCTTAATTGTACTTTCAGTTGTGGATAAAAGATCAGAATCTCCAGGCCAAATGGCATTTTTGTTTAATTTAATTTGCATAGAATTCATTAATCATAACTTCATGTTTTTGCTAAGGAGCTTCAGTGTGATTTTGGATTTAGAACCAAAGTGTAAGTCAAGTGAGTTTCATTTGTGGATTTAGTGAGAGTATGCTCGAGCCTCTTTGAAAATCCATGTTCTGGTGTTCACATACATAATGCAACATCTTAACATGATGCAATACCAGCTGCATGTTGTCATCTTTTGGATCAAATGTAATATAAACACTATTATGTAAATGTAATATAAACACTGAATACTAGAAATAAGTAAAATACCTCAGGGCACTTTTTTAATTGTAGCAGAATTGTTGTCCTGTTTTGACTCTGGTAGTTAAACATGTGTTGCACTTTTTCAGGCTTTTTCCCTCAAAGGGTAAAACTGGTGGTGGAACTAGACCCCACTGGTGGAGCTGTATTTGCACTGAATGCACGTCTCTCTTTCTCCAGCTGCAGGCCATCACAGCATGCTGCTTCTTGGCACACACTCCCACAGTTCTGCAAGACCACACTCAGGTGGTGCCTTCAGGATATTGCCATAGCCCAGCTCCACTCCATCTTCTGGGCTGCCTTTTATACTCCTTTCCCCTTTATTTCACAGACAGTTGAACATACATAAAAGTAGTTACAGCAAAAGATCTGCTCTTATGTTGTCTTCCTGTTGGGCAGTGGGCCATTCCTGTTTCTTGGGGAAAGCATGTGGGTATTTTAGCGACCTTTTTTCCCCAAGTGAATTTCAATAGATTCTCACATTTACTCCTAAACAGGGTGGCAGGTTTACCCACTGTTGTCAACATTTATTAAGTCAAAACATAGCAGTATCAAGCATGCATTCTTAAGGGACTGATCTAACACTTCTTAGATGAGTAACTCTTCCAAAATATCTGTCTGACTCATTAGTTTCTTCCCACATAAACTCCCTTCTAGTTTCATTTGGCTTAGTGGCATTTTTCACTTCCTGTCCTAAACTATCAGACAGTGTTTCTGTGAACTGTAAACAGTGGCAGGGTTTCCACCTAAGAAACTTCTGCAGTGGGTGATGTGTACAGACAGTTTGGGCAAAGTGTGCTGGAAGGCTTTGCAGTGTCAGAGATAGAATCCAGGTAGGGGGTCAAGTTAACTTAAAAATTCAGCAGAGTCTTTTTTACAGGAAACATTAAAACAGTCTTGTCACCCATCATGACAGATGGTCATCCTGTTTAAGAAGCATATTTCCCTGTTATTTTTATAATACAGTCGAGGCAGATATTTCACCCCCTTCCACGTTTGATTGCAGCCACTCTTTCTCTCCTTTTGTGCTCCGTTGCCTGGAGAGAACTCCTCTCCTCGCTCCACTGTCACAGGCCACTAGTCTGTGACAAAGCTCAGTCTCAATCTCCCACAAAGCTGAAAAAGGAAAAGTCACAAAAGGTCCTTTTTTCTTCCTTTTGGGTTTTGCCTTTTTCCTCACCCTGGCTGCAACGGGGCTGCACACAGCATGGAGATAACTTGCAGCAGATGAGAGAGGGAGGCATGCCAGAGGTAGGAGCTGGCAGCAAAGACCCTGCTCATGATGCACAGGTGGAATATCTCACATCAGAGATACTGATGCTGTCTCTGCCTTTGCCATTTGTCACTTTTGCCTGCATTGCTGCCAGGTCTTTTCCTCCTTCACACTTTTGAGAAAGGTCCTTTCACTAAACTCCCATGTAAACAAGGCTTGGGTATTTTGGGACGATTAATTCAAATGGAAGAAACATTCTTGTTCTTTTTATGGAAATATATAAATGAACTAAAATTTTGTTTACAGGACTAACTAACTGAATACTATAGAATTTTATACAGCTATTTTTAGTGGACTGGCAGTTTGAAGGTGTGATGATGTCGCCATCAGAGCTTAAAGCTGGCTAAAGATAATTAATTACTACTAATGACATAACCTGAACTTCACAGGACAGCATGATAAAGTAGAAAATCTGCTGGGGAATCTGATGCTGGGGTTGTAGCTCACACTGATTTTCAGTTTCCTCAGAGAGTATTGCCTAGTCACTGGTAGTTTCACTAAGCACATTTTGATTGCTTAATGTCCACCTGTTGGTACAGATTTTCACTGCAGTGGGGACACAATCTAGACAAAGTCAGTTCTATGACCTAAGAATCAGAATCCTCTTTTCATTTCTCCTATGAAATGTCTACTGAGGTTCTTCAACAACAGGTAGGTGGGATTGAGTATTTAAGGTTGACACCAATTGTGAATGAGTATGTGTCAAAGTTTAGGCATCTCTATAATTTTTTTCTGTAAGTGGATTTGCTGCGCTTACTGAGAACTGCCTCTCTCCTAGGGTGCCTGATATGTGACCCCTGTCTCCTCTTTGCATCTTTCCACAGTCTACTGCTGAGCTTTGCTTTGGAGATTTTTTTGGCAAACATTCACAGAAACCATCCTCTAAAAGGGCAGATATGACACAAGCTTCAAATGATGCTTTCACATCCGTATACCTTTATTTAATTCAGTAATATATTGTAGTTAGAGCACACAACAAGGAAGTGGGAAACTGAGGTAAGCTTCCTTCTCTGATGGTCAGAGTGCTATTGACACAAATCTAAATTATTGAATACCTTCTTCAGTTTGGTACTGCTGTTTTTCTGACTTCCATAATCTTCCTGATGATCATCTTGAGACTTCTGTACTAGGAGTCTCAGTGGATTTAGAGGGTTCAGTGTTGAAGACATTCAAGCTGATATCACCTTCCTGCATAGGCATTTCCTTGCAATCAGAATGACAGAAGTGCTTTATTGCCTTACTCAATGAAGAAGAGAGAAGGCAGAAGGGGAGGAAGACTAATTTTATTCCAATTGATATATTTGTCTGCGGAAAGCTGGAATCTTATTCCCATTATTATATTGGGTTGGCAAAAACTAGAGTCTGGAGTTCTATTTCGTACACCAACAATTTTCTCCAATGATTGTTTCATTAAAACATCAAGGACAGCCAGTGACAAACATAATGTACATTTACCTTTAATCAAGGATTGATTTTTATTTTACTAGTTTGATTACTACCAATGCATTTTTGTTATAAGGCAGCACTAAACTTTAAATAAGACTGCATGATCCATTGTTTAGAAGTTAGATTAAGTTTAGGAGCTTCATATATGATTAGTTGTCTCACTAGTTTTTGTACACGTTCACTTCTGTGCAACAGTTGTGTATGGGAAAATGTGATCCAGATACACTACAACCTTTACCTAACCAAAATGACATGGTTTTTTTTGGTTAAGTTCTGTTATCACTCCATTTCACATAGCAGAATATGTGTGTTTGCTAAGCTTTTTTTTTTCTTTCTAGTTTTACAGGGTGAGCTGAAGTCAGTCCTGGAGTAACTCCATTAAATCTAATTACATTTTTCTAGTGGAAGATGTCCCTGCCCATAGGACAGGAACTAGATAAACTTTAAGGCCCCTTCCAACCCAAACCATTCTATGATTAAATTAACTTTAGCATTGGTTTGGCCCAGTGTATTCCTATTCTGAAGTGATAAATTGTCCATAAGAAGCGTAGTCTTTTACTTTTCATGTGTTTAATTTCGTAGGAATGACAACTATCATTTCTGAGGCTAAACATTCTAGGAAGCAATTCTGTGAATCATGCTGAGAATGAAAAATATCATGTATACATAGCATCAAAGGCACCAACATAAAGCTATAGTTTAAAAAGTCAGCATTCCTGTGGTATTGAAAGGAATTAATCTGAGGAAATGACTGAAATCATTCCTCTGAGAGGAGCAACACTGAGAAAATGTATGTGTGTTAAAAATGCATAAGTGCTCTACTATTGTCTAAAATTGAATTAGGTTCCAAGTGAATGAAGGGAAAATAAGACTGTTTGGAAAAGTGCAGTCAGTCACACTACTTGATTTAAGATCAAAGAGGGAATGTGACAAACTGTGTCCCTCCTTCATCCAAAAAATAAATGGACACTGTGTTCAAATAAAATCATCAAAGAAATCTTCAGAATAACATCCAAGCCATTTCACATGTACAAACCATAGAATCCTAAGAATCAAAGAACACCTCAAGTTAGAGGAGTTTAATACAGATCATTGAGTCCAATTCTTGATCCTCACAGGACTACCTACAACTAAACCATGTGACCAAGAGCACTGTCTAGACACTCCTTGAACTCGGGCAGGCTTAGAGGTGTGGCTACTTCCCTGGGGAGCCTGTTCCAGTGACTGGCTGCCCTGATGCACACCCTGACCACAGAGATGTGCAAATACATCTTTGACAAGGAATTATCTTTGCTACTTGTGAGGAGAGTGACATGAGTTACCTCATTTCACACTGATTCCTCACAAAGTTTTCCTAGCAGAGCAGGAAATTCTGTTTTGAAATCAGGACACACAATGAGATGGATTCCTTACAACTAGATTCAGTTCAGAATCAAAATGCTTTAGTGAGTGCTTCTATTTACTGAATGAATGAGTCATGAGTTACATCTCTGTTCTCATCACTATTTCAAATCAAGAAAATAAGACAGAGAGCTGTTAAGCCCCTATCTATCCCATTGAACTATCACAATGTAGGCCCTAGAATTTAGGTATTGTGATAAACTCATCTTGTAATTAACTCATCCTGCTCTTGTGATAGCATTCTTCCACTTTGTAAAAGTCTTCAAAATCCAAGCTAAAAAATAGCAAATCTAAAAGTAATAGCTGCCTAGTTTATTTTCTGATGCAACACCTGAGTTTCTGTTATCCAAAATACACTTATTGAAAGTGGAAAATTAAGAGAAAAAACCAAAATGCTCTAGAGCTTAATGGCCGAGTTCTCTTTCCTAAGAGAAAATTAATGAATAAAGCCCAGATGTCATAAACTGTCTTCTACAGTCTTTCAAATACAGGCTTTTTTTTTTTTTTTTTTTTTTTTTTTAAACTGAAATGTGGTCTGTTAGCTTGCTTAATTGGAAAGGTGAATAAAACATGTATTACAGAAACAAACTTTTTCTTTATTTTTTCCAAACGGCATTATTTTCTCTCTTAATTTTCCTAAGATCAATGGGTTTGAAACCTCTTCTTTGCAAGTTCCCATTGCTCACGAAATCATTTGATCACAAAATAATTTAGGTCATAATTGACCTCTGGGGGCCATCTAGAGTGATATCTTGCATGACGCAGGACTAACTTCAAAGTTTTGTCAGGGAGGTGAGCTTTTACACCATGTCAATATATCTACTCAAGTTTTTAAAATCTCCAAGTAGAGAATTCTACCTTAATTGTTAGAAAATGCTATTAACTCCTGTTTTCTTTATTCTCATAACTTAGGTTTACATCTGTATAAAAAGCTGTAGTAATAAGACAATCTGACTTAAATGTCAGTCCTCAGGGTCAATTTTCTCTTGAAAAGGCATGGTTCTTTAGACAATGAAGGAATGAGATATATTTTCTGTCTTGTATTTCAGGATATCAAGCTCCATCAGCTTCTCTGGGTCATCCTCTGAAGGAAACTCTCTCTGAGGACCTAAAGAACTTTCCTATTTTTGGATCATGCTTTGATTTTCTATATTTGCAGACTGTTCTTTCTTCAAAAGAAGCTTGTAAGAAAAATCCTGTTTCATTATTCTGAAGTGTTTTGATTGTATTTATTCTTGTACAGGAGTGCCTGTATGACTTCACCACGTGGGTTCATTTTGTGCTTACTATGTAAATTAAGACTCATTTTGATTTTGAGCCAGGCAAGTCACTGTTTATTTGTATGTCACCATATATTCATATGTGCTTCCAGAATTTACACTGTTATCAGTTCCACTGTTTATTTTGAAGTTCATTCTTCCTTCATTTGTTGCATCACTATGAAAAATAAAAACAAATCTGAAAGAATTTTACAGACTCCTGCAAACATTTACAAGAGATAAGTAAGATAGTAGTTTGTCTCTGCCTCACAATCAGAGCTTTATTCTCCAGTGTCTGTTCTTGGACAGATTGTGATTTTAATCTCTGTTATTTTTGCAGAAGATCATATGGACTCTGCAAGACATTTGCTTTCTTTACAAGACATGATACCCCACAGCCTGATGCCCTTGAGTTGTGACTGCCCCCACATTTACTGTGTTTGCTTTTGCTGTCTCTACAGTTTATTTATCCTTGCATTCAGACTTTCTGACCTTGCATCCACTTTGTATCAATATATCTCAGTCCTTTGACTGTTTGCAAGCACTGTCATTTCTAGTTCCATTTCACTGAAAACATGCACTCATCATTTAAAAAAACCAGGCAAATTTCAGTTGGTGACATTTCCTTCAACACTGCTGCTCTCACAAAACTTTTGTCTCCAATGAAGCTCTTTGATAACCATTTTGTTAACACTATTTAGTTCAGTTGGTTATATTTGCAATGTAATCACCAACAGTAGCAGCATCCTGGTTTTGCTTTTAGCAAACTTATGTCTTTCATTTTTGATTTTCTATTTCTCCCCTTTCTTGGTACAGGGCACCCTAGACTCGAACTATCTCTCCAAATTTGCTGTTATCTTTTCTGGCCAAGAGGATACTTCTTCAGTCTTCTTATAGTTCCTGGTTAGAACAATTGGCTTATGCTTCACATTATTTCTTCATTGTCTCTTGAATCATTCAAGAGGACTAAAATGCAGGTATAATTTTTCTAGAGATTCCTATTCAGTGTCTGTTGTTTTAACTCAGAGCCCCACCCTAAAGACACTGAGAATTTCAGCTACACCCTATGTTTGATTTCTCATAGATTTCATGTAAATTCTTTTTAGGTTATCTCACATGTTATTTAAGTTCTTTGTGTTCCCATAATGCATTGCTTTTAAATGTATTAATTTTATTCCATCTTATTTTGTGTATTTCTCTTTAAATCTGTAAACAGTTTTCAAGTCTACATAGAATAATGTACTCTTATGGTCTCAACTTTTTTATATCTTGGTCTTTCTGAGAATATGGGTCCTGACAACAAAATCTAGAATTTCTCCTTACCTTTTCTTGACAGTCTGTGCCATCTGTTTCTAGTTTGTTACTTGATTAATGGATTGAACTGATTAAATAAGCTAGCCCATCATATTTTTCCAGTTTAGTATTCTTTCATCTTAATGATTTGAATTGACTTGCTGAATTGCCAGATGAATACTGAAAATACCAAGGAAAAGGAGGAGATATAAAATGGTGACAAATTCATTAGTCTGCCTCTGTAATAGTGGAGAATTATTGGGATGGATCAAATGTGCTCATGAAACTGAACATTTCTTAGCTTTTTTTTAAGTTAGGCACTTTACCTATCAAAATGTAACAAGCTTTTCTGCTTTTTCCTGTACCTTAATTTCTTGCTTTGAAAAAATTTTTTATGTGTTATCTAAGATTTCTTGATAGTCCCAGTCATAATATTTTGATATCTATGATATCAATTGTGATGGGCATTTCATAGGTCTTCAAATTCCATATAAACCTGTGCATTTGATTTTTCACACATTTTCCAAAATCTGTATTTCTTGATACTTCTTAACAGAGTGTTAGTGAACTATGTTAAGTCAACAGATTATCAAAGATCAGTTTTTGTAGGTTACAGTCATTTGATATCTGACAATCCTCTTCTCCTTGGAGCTTTTTCGGATCTCTTTTTCCTCCTGCGATTTAGTTTCTCAAGCCTTTGTGTTGGGTAATTCCTTATTTCCTTTCCTTGAATAAATATTCAAGAGGAGTATCAACAGCTCTTGATATGTTGTTCTTGACCATTTTTACTATATTCCATCTACTGCAATTGTCTGAGTCTTTCCCAGATGAAACCTCTCTGAAGATTGACTGTGCCTTCATTTGTTTGGTTTTGTCCCTGTCTAACTCACTATATCACTCCATAATTATAATCTAAGAAACAAAAAGCTTTATTTTTATCCTTTCTTGCTGTCAATCTGATACCTTTTTTCCCCACTTAATTGTCTTTCAAAAAGCATTTTCAATTATTAAACCTTTTATATCGTCTACCGTGACGTATAAATACTGTCTCTTTTTTAAGTCTTTTGGCTCTTTTTTATTTTGGTTTAGTTTTTTGTTTGTCTGTTTGTTTGTTTTTGTTTTATCAAGTCTCTCAACAGAAAATGGACTTAAATTCTGAAGGCATCTGGTCTTTGATGCATGTTCACTCTGGGTCATTTTCCTACCCTATTGATCACATCATGTCGTGAATGATATTTATAGTCTCTTTGTCAGCTTATCCTTATCTCTGGGAGATGTCTCTCTGGTTTTAACACAATCTTTTAAAGTTTCAAGCTTGTTAATCTGCTACCAGCCTTTATTTTGGCTATCTTTGATATCCTGTGTTATAACTGACTAGTGCCTCTTTTGTGTGGTTCTTTTATGCTGCAATTTTTGCTTTCTTGCACTTTCTTATTTGCTTTTATGAAAGAGTGGCTAAAGTCACTGTTGGCTTTTGGTAGTCAGATTTTAGTTCTGTCTCTTGAATCAATAAATACACAGGGCCGCTTGTGGTACTTTCGTTCTTTTTTCAGTGACTTTGTTCAGCACTTTCAGATCTTCAGTGAGCTTATTGACTCCAGCTTCTGATCAATAAAATGTGTTTCCAGGAAATTCTGGAACGGTTACAGACAACTCTATCACTCTCCACCACATTCCTCCCTCATAAAAGTGCCAGATTTTTTGCTATTATTGTTGTCTTTAGATATTTAATTTTCTTAGGAACCACAGCTATGGTGAAAAGGGCTATTGCTAGGAGACTGTTCTGTGTTTCTTGGCCATGCTAACCTGACATGTGCCAATGACATTACCAAATGTCATATTCCCTCATCATATGACAGGAGCCAGTATCCACTTGAAATAAATGCCTACAAGCTGAATGAAGCTCTTGGCAGCGTTTTATTTTGTAAGTGGAAAACCATTCCTTTTTCTTTTGTTATTTATTGTAGTAGCATAAAAGATGAAGGTTTTTTTGTTGCTTTTTTTTTTTCTTTTGGTATCCACTGAAGTTTAGGATTAATTAATATTCACATATAGCAAAGTGTTGACAATAGCTTTCCAAAATTGTAAATTTGACATTTAGCAGCATCATTTAAGAGAGCAAGAGCTTTCCAAACTACAGTTGAAATTAAATTAACTGTGATATAAATGTTTATAACTTTAGTCACTTACTGAGTGGCTAAGGAAGTTTGTGTTACAGCTGGAGACTTCCACATGGATGTTATGAGATACTTCCTCCCCAGTTACCTTGCCAGACATTATGTTTTACCTCAGGTATTTCTATTTAAAATGCTCATTATTTTATCTTGCACATTTCAAACTAAAATTCTGCATACCAGGACCAGTTTGCTGTAGTGATTTCTTGTTTCAAATGTTTTAACAGCAGACTACTTCTTTAGTGCATAGCCTGTGAAGGGTTCCAAAGAAAGATGTTTGAGGACACTGGAAATCATACTCAAGTATCAGGTATCTGCCTCCATCAGACTTTGTGTTCATTTACTACATCAAAATGATTCATTTGTCATACCCACAATTTACATATTTCCCCAGCAAATGAATTAGTTTTTAATGTACTCAGAGAGCACCCTCTAGACTATTTCCTGAAGAACCTCTTGAAATGGCTTTTGCCTGAGCTATGAAGAGCTCTAAAGTTCCTCCAAATCTTTCCTTTTTTAGGAAAGGGATTTAATCCTTTCTACTGACTGAGGGACTTGTCTTTCCCTATCACATTTCAGGGAGACAAGCATGCATCAGATGTTTGGCTTTTTACACCCCCATTAGTATTTGAAGTGGTATGAGGCAATAGTTGCTCTGTTAAGGCATTCCCTGATGTCAGTAAACAAGAGTCCACAGTTACACTAAGTGATTAAGTGGGAAGCTGCCAACACTTGTTTGATGAAATTCATAAGGCCATTGTTGAGGCAGTATATGTTGTACAGATGAGCAGTCATGAACTTCAATCTGGGCAGTATTGATGCATGTGCTTGCATCCAGCAGAGAGGGACTAATTTAAAAAGTAGTAAAATTAACCTCTTTGTTATTTCATTCTGAGCAACAAGGGAGGAGGAATGCTTTATTTACTAAATGACCAGGACATGAACTCTTGAGTTTCCTTGTGCATTACAAATGTTTGGAGTTTCTCTTTCTCTTCCATTTAAGAAGACCACATATATGATATTGCTGTGATGATGATGATGATCTTTCAGCATACAAGGTGTGCTTTCATCAGTACCTGAGCTAAAACTGTTACCAGTAGACATTAGCAAGTAGCTACACACCAGTAGCAAGGCCAGCTTGTATTTTAAGTAAAGCCTGAAAAAAAACCTTTGCCACAGGTAGTTATTTAGCCAGATAGATAGTTTCCTTCCTTCCTTCCTTCCTTCCTTCCTTCCTTCCTTCCTTCCTTCCTTCCTTCCTTCCTTCCTTCCTTCCTTCCTTCCTTCCTTCCTTCCTTCCTTCCTTCCTTCCTTCCTTCCTTCCTTCCTTCCCGTAATTTTTATCCGATGGCCTTTTCTGCAGCCCTCTGTCAGTCAACACCCACTCCACTCTATCCAGACGGTGACAAAAGTGTGTCAGGTACTTCAGATCCTTCAATATGTGGCAGAGTTAATTAGCTCTTTTCTGTGAATTGCTTGTTTGTGCAGGTATAGGAAAACAACCCCTTATCGACAACTCACGACCCTTTAGCAGTGGAATGTGCAGACAGACTCTGCAACACGGGATTTATCTGGCAGTGCTACTTCCGTGGAATGTTTCTTTTCTGGCTGTGAAGCAGTTTCTCCCTCCACACACCCTGCCATCCCTCCACTCAGTACATGTCTCCATAGTCTTCTGGGTCTGTGATTTACTACCTTTTCTGGAAACAGGAAGACTAAATCTTTTTTCAAGTACAAAATTATATTCACATCAGAGTTAGGAAATGATTTTTTTTTCTCCTAGATCCTTTTTATTTTTGTTGCTTTGTATTCTTCTGGTTTATGTGCAGATTTTCATAGACTTGCTGTTGTAGGAAAGATACCTTCAGAACATATACAATCAAAGTCATATGACAAATTTTTTGATGGGTTGTACAATTCTAGTATCAAAATCAGAACCCTCTTGCTTCAAGTCTGTCCAGGTAAGTCTCCAAGCCTGCCTGGTCTCTGTCCCTATCATTCTGTAGCTAACAATTAAGGTATCAGTGGCATGAAAAGAATTTTATCAGCACAATAGCAGATCTTTTTATCACTAGGGATATCTCTAAAAGAGTCTGTTCTGGTGGTCATTACGCATAAACCTTATATGCAGAATGTTTCACCAGTGATGATTTGACTGTCCCCTTTGAATGGAGTGGTATTTGTTTGCTTTACAGAGACAACTGCCTGATAGACAAATATTTCTGTCTCTTGTCTGGATCAGATGAGTTATCAGAACTATTCAAGTATCATTGAATAATCAAGGATAAGAATGCTGAAGGATTAAAGACAAATTGCTGTGGAAATTAGAGAAGACATGAACTGTATGTGATGGAATGAGTCAAGGCCTTTTTAATACATAAACTCTTCATTACTGCTAAGAGAAGGGAATTTGCCAGTGACTGTCAAGAGAGAGGACCATCCTTGAACCTCTCTTGACATTTTTTTCTATTTTCCTTTTGCTTTCTGCTACTCTCCTCTTGAAGGAACATATAATATTGCTTGTGTATGATGTGTACTTCTACCTCCAGCATTTGCAAGCTATTTATGTGTGCTACTGCTTAGTAGGATGGGCAGATGCCCAGTGCTCTTGCACCATGTTAGCAGTTCTGTATGAGGGAATGAGAGGTTTCACTTTGCTTACAAACTGACATTTGACATATGGTCTGTACATGTTTCATCTTGGTTTTTCAGACATCTGTAGAGGTGTGTACAGAAGCCATGCTCATGGCGTGTCTGACAGCTTGCAAATGCACACTGTTTGTGCCATAGGCCGTGCTGATCAGTTCTTCTGTCCATGTCCTTGTGGGTGTTTCTCACACGGGGAGCGGGGGGCAGGCAGCTCACTCTGGCTACCAGCTTCTTGTCAGGTGCAATTCAAAGCAGTGACCACCAGCTGTACACCTTCCTCCTGTATAAAAACTGAAACGCCACCCCCAATAAAAATGTGCATTGTTAATTTTTTTTCAAGAAAAACATAATTGATTTTAATTGTTTAGTTAATTGAATAAGCACTAGTGCCTCGTCTGTCCTTGGATGCTGACCTTGTCATGTATTACTCCTGGCCTAATTTTTAAATTATTCCTAAAACATTTCTAATCTCAGTCACCCATGTTAAAATGTAGGATTTGGAGGGCAGGAACTTCATTGTCATATGTGATTTATGTAGGTGGACACTGATTCTGAATCTCCAAGTTGTTGTTTGTTCTTCCTCTGCCCTCAACACTCACAGGAAATGGGCAAAATCTCATGACATAGTGTGAGAGATGTGACCTGAATAAAATTAAATTGTGAGATATTTTGCCCCTTAATGTCTAAATTCTTGTGGTTGTGAGAAGGAAAATTCATCTATCCAATACTGTCCCAAATCCAAAGAGAAAAGGTTAATATTTCATCATTTCATTAACATCTCTACCTAGTGTTATTGTGTGCTTATGCCAGATTCTTACACAAGACAGACAGGTGAGAGTGACACCTTTGGCATTCAGTGTGCCAGACCTTTGATGTAAATAAGAACCATATACTTTTGGGGAGCTTCAGACCCACTGTGTGTTTGCTATGGAGTCAATGACTGCACACACAGTAGAGCTGTTGTGGAGCTCTAGGCTTGTTCTGTGTGCACTGAGAGCTGATGCATCAGTGTGCAGGTAATGCATCCAGAATCTCTTCTGTATAACCTAGAATCCCAGGCCACTATAGGAGATTCTGCCTTGCAGAATTTCTAAACATAAGAAAGAAAAAAGCAGAAAAAAAGCAGTGACATAAGAGTTCTCATACTCCAAAGAGCTGCCAACCTCATCTCGTACAAGTGCGCCTTTCCTATATTCCATATGAATCTCCATCATGGATCATTTTTCATCCTTCCATGGGTAAGGACCACGTCTGTATGTAAATCTAAACTCTGAGCCTGTGTAGCTCCACCAGCATCAGGGGTAGGCTGGTTTACTTCTGCTCCTGATATGGCCCCAGTCTCTGGCTTTGTTTTAGCTAATTGTTGAGGGTTTTTTGTTGGCTTTTTTTTTAGGGTTTTTTTTTTCCCCTTTTGGTTGCTTTTTAATAGTCACAGAATAGTAAATGATAATAATAGATTGCTGCATGGATGGGTGTATCACCATATGTCTGTAGGGGGATGTGAGAGACTGAACCGTGGGACGACCTCCCTGACATTCTCCAAAGCCTTTTTTCTTTTTCCCAGGCTTTTTGGGAGGGCGTGTGTCTGGGAGGGGGGAGAATTCATTAGGTATGCTGGAGAAGAGATTTCTCATGTTTGCTTGCAGATCTTTTTAGCCTTCATGGAGTGGGATGCACAGTTCCCATAAATATGTGATAATGATCATTTGGAGTGTGAATGTTAATTCGTGTAATGGGTTCCCAAAATATGGGCCATGTGCCTGCTGAGTATGTCTTATTTTAAAATAAATGTGCATACATAATACACACACAGACACATGCTGCCTGCATATGCATCCATAATTTGAAATCTAAAATTATAATTTGTTTTTGAAGGAGACAAAGCAGCAGCTCCCCCAGTACACCCGTAACCGTTGAGCAGGAGCCCAGCCGTCAGGATGGTTTTGCGAGCCCTGCCGGAGATCACAGTCCCACACGGACAGCTGCAGCTACAAAGCACCCCAGTGACCTAGATTCAGCTCTAGATTACTGTGTGCTTTGGCCTCTGCCTCCCATCACTGCACCAGGAGTCTGATTTTGTTGCACAAGCTAACTTGCTTACTGCTCTGACCCATTTTACCATAGCAACCTGGTTTGCTGTACCAGAGGCTAGAAAAAGCACACAGGCGACTTTTTCAGGATTCCAAGATTAAATTCACTCTCTGCTCTTTTTTTTTTTTTCCTTTTCTTCACTGCCCTCCTTCCCCCCCCAAGAATGTGCTTAGCAGACATGATGAAGAAGAACTAATGCTTTCCAACAGCACTGGAAGCGAGGAAAAGATTTAGGCGAAGGTATTACTTCTGTACTTCTAATACATTGCTTATCCTGATGAATGTTTTGACTTATTTTGCTCTCCCTGGCAAAATTAACCAGATGTTTCCCTTGCCCTTAGTCTCATTCTTGATTTTCCCTCATTCATCCCCAACCCTTTCTCCCAATATCCTGCCATTTTTGATTTCATAAGTATATTTCATTTTGTCCTATTAATTTGACTTTTTGATAACACAGGAATAAGTGCAGTCAGGTGTGCAGGACTAAAGCTGCTCTCACTACAGCATCCTGGCTGGTCACGCATTTGTGTGTTTACATGGGTCTATGTGTTAGAAACAGGAGGAGGTGGTTTAAAGACAGCTCTTCTCAGACATTAATTTAGTCTTTTACTGATGTGATAATGTAGGATACTTCAGAGGCACAACATCTCCAGCTGGGCAAGGGAGGGGATTGTCCACTCTGCTCTGCACTTGGACAGCCTCACCTCAAGTCCTGTGTGCAGATTTGGGTGCCACAATATAAGAAAGATATAAAGCTATTAGAGAGTGTCCAAAGCAGGGCTACAAAGATGGTGAAGGGTCTTGAGGTGAAGTTGTATGAGGAGCAGCTGAGGTTACTTGGTCTGTTCAACCTGCAGAAGAGGAGACTGAGGGGAGGCTTCATTGCAGTCTGCAACTTCCTCGTGAGGGGAAGAGGAGGGGCAGACACTGATCTCTGTGGTCCCCAGTGATAGGACCTGAAGTTGTGTCAGGGGAGGTTTAGGTTGGATATTAAGAAAAGGTTCTTGAGTCAGAGGGTGATTGGGCACTGGAACAGGCTCCCCAGGGGCATAGTCACAGCACCAGCCTGACAGAATTTGAGAAGCATTTGGACAACACTTTCGGGCACATGGTGTGATTCTCAGGGGTGTCCTGCATTGGACTTGATGATCCTTGTGGGTCTATTCCAACTCAGAATTGTGATTCTGATTATGACTGAGAAAAAAAAAAAAAAAAAAGAAAAAGATAACCCAAAACAGTATGTATAACAGTGGCGAGATTTGAGAAAATCAGATTATGATGAATTTTATCTCTTTTGTCCTTTTTCTTAATGTTGTTGAGGCAACACTTTATGTTTGGTAAACTTGGAGATATGCACATAGATATAAGAATATGCAAAAAAAAAAAATTGCGAAATCACAAGAAAGTCAAAGGGAGAAAAGTGTTACGAAAGACATTGTCTTTTCCTTCCATTTCACGTCTTTCTGAGATGCTCTTGAAGTACCTGAGCATTTTTGATAGCCAACCAAATGAACTTTGCTTAACACTTCCCAAGTGCATCTGTGACTGTTCCTGCCCTCATGGATGCTGGGAATGGTTCAGTCGGGCTTCCAGGCTGACAGGCATCAGAAATACATTTCATTTTGCAAAATAATTTGGGAATCTGCTTTGCAAATCACACAGAGATTCCCAGATATTCACAAATCACAAAATTCTGGAGTTTGCATTTGGCTGTGCTGCTCTGGGTAAATGTTTGATTTAGGTTTCTTTCTGCTCTAGACACATAACTCCTGGTTGTGTTGTCTCATTTATTTTTAGCTTCAAAAAACTGTTAAGTGTCTTCATCTTTTGCTAATCAGCATGAGTATTGTAAAAGGCTGAAGCTCCATATTTCTCCCAGCTGACTAGTAAAACAAGGCAAGAAAGTGGTACTATGTAAGGCTCTCAAAAAACAGTGCAAGGTGCCAAAGTGGTTCTGATGAAATTGAAAAGTACATCTCTCAACATTCCTTCTGCAGAAGAATTGTCCTTATCTCCAGGTATGTAGATATTTGAGCTGTTTGAGCTTAGCACTCTTTCAAACATTTCAGTTTTCATACAGTGAGGACATTTCTGAGACAGCTGATGGACAATGGTTTGAACTGTGTCTGGCAAGAAGCTTCTAACCCCACATGTAAGAAATATTTTCAAAGACATGGTCAGAAGAGCAAATCAGTACAGACTAAGGGATATTGTGTGTTTGTGAGGCCTGCCCATATAGCTCTCCTTGCCAGTGTGTTGTAATACCATAACTGGGCTTACCTCAGAGCTGTGTATTGTACCATATCCTCAGTGGGGGACAGAAGTTGTATTCTATGTAAACAAATTTCTGAAGAGGTTTCAAGTTGTAACTTCAAGATTCTATGTCGACAAACTCCTCTGGAGAAGAGAGAGGGGCAAAGAGGAATACATCATGGTCTGCTGCATTCATAAAGTTTCAGACTCCTTGTCAAATGACTATTAATAAATCACATCACTAGTGTCTTTTAACCCTGCAAAAACATCCAAGAACTTCAGACCTTCTGCCTTAAATAAAAAATTTATGTGAAAAACCCCTTAAGAGCTGCTACTTACTCACCTCAGCATCAGGGCTTTTTGACACAATTTTCACTTGGACTGAAAGTCATCTGCTAGTCCTTATGCAGATGTTGCTTTTGGTGCACAGGTCTGACAGCTGCCAGGGCAGAAGACTGCTCTTGGTGGGCTGAACTCCCACCATTCCAGCCTAGACTGTCTGTACAGTTTCCTCCTCTCCCATGTCCTTTGACAGACCTCACTGTGACTGGCCTTGCCACATTAGTGTAGTGCTAGGCTTTCAGGCAAGTAAATGTCTCTCTTCCTTTATTAGTGGAAAAAAACCTTGAAATTATCCAAACCTAGCCTTAATTATGTCAAATTAATGAGGTCAAATTGAAGCAGGTTTTCAATATAAATGGGAAAAATGCTGTGCTGACAGTTATTGTTGGGCTCATGGTACTGTAATTCTAAGTTTGTCCTCCAGGCTGGCCTAACCTGCGTGGTGAACATGGAAGTCAACAAGGAAGTAATTACAATGCACAAGGCATGACAGCCTCAAAGACAAAATTACCCTTCTTCAAAGGTTTCAGGGACCAAAAGAAACATAGTTTTCCCAATAAATTCTATCTTCCAAACATTGGAACTGAGCATCATTTTCTGGGCTTCCTGAATAATTTAAAAACTTTTTGCGTAAAGAGAGAGAGATTCACTCTCATATATCCACTGATAAATGCCCTTCAGTTATTTCGTAGACTGCATGGGAGTCATTAACTTGTCTTGTGGATGGACTCACCTTAGTGAACTGATCATTTCTTATTGCTTCCTGAGGCTCTAGTGTTCCTAATCATGGGGATGATTAGACTGCTTGCAAGATGAAGAACCATCAGAGGTGCAATTTGCCAAATGTGGGGTTTAATGAAAGAAACGGTATGTAGCCTGAGCAAAATTACAATGGTCTTTGGCACTGCAGACTTTGTCGCTGCTCAGAACCTTGAAAACCACCCAAATATTAGATTTTTACACGATTAAATGTTGTCTTTTCTGTCATTTCTCATGTAAAACAGTTACCAAGTGACCAAGGGATATTCCAGACCATATGACTTCATGTTCCATGTATCAATTAGAGGAAGAAGGAAGAAGAGAGGAATATTTGGAGTGATGGTATTTGTCATCCGAAGTCATTGTTACACGTGAAGGAGCCCTGATCTCCTGGTGGTGGCTGAACACCTGCCCATGAGAAGCAGTGAATTAGTTCCTTGGTTTGCTTTGCTTTTGTGTGCAACTTCTGCTTTCCCCATTAAACTGCCTTCATTTCAACCAATGAGTTCTCTATCTTTTACCCTTCTGATTCCATCCCCAATCCTGCTGGTGGGGGAGTGAACAAGCACCTCTGTGGGGCTTGGCTGTTGACTAGGGTGTTGACTGGGGTGAAACCATGACAGCCATAAACTGCAAATGCTGTTTTACAGATCCTGATTTTAGTGTTCTCACACACCACAGACAAAAACTGCAATCTGCATTTTCCAGTACACATCACCTTTGATCTGGCACAGACTTTTAAATAAACTTCTCTATTCCTACTCATCATTCCAACTCATCTTTGGAAGCCATTGCGTTTAACTTATTTTGCATGCTCCCAAAGCACCTAGAGGTTCTAGCTAAGGTTCAAGAATATAAAAATGAAGTTTTCCATTTCTCAGTCATATATTAGTGAAAGCTAGGCAGTTCTTTTTTTTCTTTTTTAAATGCATAGCTACAGATAAGTAAATGGTAGCTAGAAACAGAATGGAAACAGTTTATTTAGTTAGAAAAAACCAGAAAGTACTAGAGAGCTATGGAAAGAGGGAAGCATGTAAAGGAGAATATAGCAAGCAGAAGTAATGAAGCTGGCACAAGAGAACTTGCAAGAGAGCAGAGAGGGGATGGAAACACAGGTCTCAAGAGCTTGGGTTGGAAGTTCCTCAGCAGGGAATAGTGAAGCCAGATTTGGAAGACAGTGCTAGTGTCCAGTGTTTTCATTATGAAGACATGCAGCTGCTTCTGCTTTGGATGAAACTGTTATGCAGCTGCTGGCTCTGCTTAGGAATGTCCTCTGCCTCTGGGGCCATATGATACACATCAATGTTGGGAAGAGATAGAGCACGAGCAAGCCTTTAATTCCATCCTAGCAAGCCTTTAATTCCATCCTAAACTATGCTGTCACACAGGATGAAGAGAAACATTTTGTGTTTGAATAATAATTTATACTATGTATTTTTGTATTTGCTTAATTAATTAAAGATTAATTGATTAATTAAAGATTCCTTGGGTGTTTCGTTGTTTTTTTTTTTTTTATTTGTGCCCACTCACTTTTCCAAAAATGTTTTCACAGTAAGTAGGACTGTAAAAAACAGGTACATTTAAAACGCAGAAACAATGGTTTCCTTGATTAATATTAATCCAGCAGGAACTAAAATAAAAAAGAAGGAAAAGAAGAATTAAGGTAATTTTCAAAGCCAGTGCTTTTGGATAGCTGATATAAAATCACTTCATTTTTGTGTTAGATACTGGTGTTTGGGACCTGGATGGTCCTATCAAAATAAGAGAATGTGGTGAAAAAATGAGAGAATCTGTAAGACTGAGACCTGAAGTGCTGGGTTTGCTTTAGTGGCCGCTCCTGAGAGGATGTGAGAGATGGAGATTGTGACATGCTGTGCTTTTCCCCCACCTCTGAGTTACTGATGGCAATAAGATTGACTCTGCTTTGCTTAGAAGACAGAAGTTCACACTTCTTTTGAGCAGGTTTTGGTCTATGCAGATACTCCAGTAATGTTTGGATTAAATCTCAGTAGCACTTTCCTGAGTATCTCTGTTCTTTGTGTAATAAATGCAACAAGAAGGGTACTTTTGTGATGCATCACATCAATTAAAAGATGGATGGACTGGGCAAGAGACAGAGGATACAGAAGGCAACTGAAGTAAAAAGAATGGCAGAACTGGACCAGGTTTTGTGCTCCACAAAAGAAGCAAGGATTTTGTTTTTGTTGGAGTCAAGTTGGTGTTGATGAAGGAAATACAACTGAATTTAAGAGTTCAAGAATGTCTGCTCACCCATTAGCCCTTTGTGGTATGCATAGCTTTCCAGATTTAGCACCACTGACTGTACTGCAAAATACTGAATACCTGTGAAAAATGAATCTTCACATCTGAGTAGGAAGAAAATGCTCCTTTTCAGTGTTGTGCCACAACCCAACATTCACAAGGTGTTGAACTAACAGCATAATGGGCTTTAAAGTTTATGTTTTGGGCTGTAGGAAACTATCTATGTTCAAACAAATGCTTCTGATTTACAGGTGAAGGATATGATTCCATTTAAAGGTTTTCAGATATTGTATTATGAGCCTAGTATACAAATTATTATAGAGAAAAACAAAAATAACAATACTTTTAATTATTAATAGTTTTAATAGTACATGTAGCATAATAAGCAGTCTAGTCAAATAAAACCTACATTGAAGGTATTAGACTCCTGTAAAGCAGATGAAGCTGTGCTACCTTAAAAGTAAAAAGTTTTCAGTGTCATAGTTATAGTTCTGTCCAGTGCTTTCTAGTAGCAGAAATATTTGCAGGAAAGATAAAATATTAATAAGTGACAGGAATACAAGAACATCAACATGCAAATTATATTCATATGCCTACAGTCAAAGATGCCAACATTTCGTGACAATACCATTTAAACACTTTGGATATTTTTCCCCATCATACCATCTTTAGAATTTTCAAGCTCAAGCAGATATATATTTGTGGTGCTTAAAAGTGCATGAAGTTGTTCACAATAAGTAGACATTTATTAAAGGTTATATCCACATTAGCAACTGTGCAGTCCTGTCCAAATGGATGTGTGGAATGAACAGAGAGCTGAACACCAGGTGTCTGTGGCACACATTTTTGCAGTGGGAATTACTAGAGTTAGCTCTGCCTAATCCTGTGGGTCAATTTTCATTGTAATTTAAAAAACAGGAGAGGAAATCGTGAAGAAAACCTTTTGTCTTAGCTTCATCCAACCCCAAATTTAGTTCAGATACTCTGAGTCTGCTGTGATACAAACAAAACTATTCATTGCTGCTTAGGATACACAAGTTATGCCTTTAAAAAATGCACTAACATGTTAATGTAGATTCATCCTGTTTTACTGAGCATTAGAAAATTTGTTTCACATGACACAAGAGGCAAAGAAGTTTAATTTCTTTCAGTTAAATTCTTAAAGCTCAGATAAGAAAATTCCATCTCACTGTAGGTGTAACAAAGCTGTCATACATACAGGGCATGTAAGACAAGTTCCAGATGATGGTGTTGATGGCTGCAGGCCCAAGAAAGCTAAGCATGCCTTCTAAAGGTGAGGATGTGCCGTGCTCTGAATAATCTGGTCTAATTTACAGCGTTCTGGTTTGTTCTTCATGGTAATTACTGTGAGGCTAGAGGTCTGGTCTCTAGAGATGATTGCAGTTTAATGATGTTTGATTGCCAGAGAGTTATCTTCAAAACTCGACTTAACATGGAAAAGAATATAAAAATATGATTTTTTTTCCTATTTTGTGGGAAAGAAAACATAGAATAATTTTTGTTTGAAGGAATCTCATCTGAAGTCATCTGAACTAGACCTTGTTCAAAGCAGGGCTAACTTAACTGTCTTCAATAAGAACTAGCACATGCAATCATATGGCTTCCTCCAGCAGTTTAAAGAAGTATTTTCTCATTTACTTGTCCATACTGAGCACTCTATAGGAGATGCCCACCCTCACATCCACTTGCTGACCTTGCCTCTGATCCCAGCTCATGAGCTTGCCCTCCGTCCCTAAGCCATTCCATAGTTTTGGCTTTTCAAATAACTTCTCCGTTCATGTTTCATGGTTTTCCCAGTGTCATTTTACATTTCTTATGAAACATTTTGTCGCCAGCTCTTTACTACTGCAGGCACAGTCAGTGATAGCAAAGAGCAAAGAGCTTCTGACTTTGCGTGCTGGAGGTGCACACAAGGCAAGTCATCACCCTCTTTTTCTGCCATGCTCAGAGAGTAAAAAAACAGTCAAGACATTGAAATTATCAGCAGAGAAGAAAATAAATATCAGAAACCACAAAATCTTGATGTGTATGTAATTAGAATGCAATGTAACTTACCATTTTTTGCCGGAAAGTAAAGTTTGTTTGTCGCTGTATACTTGTGGAAGTATTTGAAGTAATGTGAAAAGAATGAAACAAAGACATAAAATATGGCTTCAATAGAAGAAAAGGGGATTTAATAAAATTTAGGGAATAAGATTGTATTTTGGGTGCCTCTCTAGAGATAATTCCAGGGAGATTTTTATATATATATACATGGAATATCTAAATTTATATACTATTAAATAGCTGTTCATTAGAGTGGTTCTGTCAAAAAAGAATGACTTTTCTTAACAATTTTTCCTCATTTCAAATTTCCATCACCATTGCCTGGGTAGACAGTAGGGAAGGGGGTGCAAAAGTATTCTTACATCAATTCTGTATACACATGACAGTATCATATATGCTCAAAACAAGTTGCAGGGGTGTGGAGAACCACTCTAGTTTCCTTATGAAAAATCCTGATCTTCCTGAAGTTGGTAGAATTCAAGGAATTGGATATTCACTCATTTATATGATGATTCAGTGAGGTGTTTATATTATGTTGCCTTATCAGTTTTTGGAGTTATTCTTCTAAATATACATCACGAGTGGTCTTTCAAAACAAAGCTTCTGTTTTATATCAAAGCCCTGAGATTTTTTAAAAAATAAATTCTCTTTTATGTTGAAGTGATAAGCAGTGAAACGGCAGAAATTATTTTGTAGCTCCATTAATTGGAGTGTGATTTTTCCAGCATATTTCCTTCATAAATGGGGCTGGGCTTTATTGTTTAAATAGTTATATGGAAAAATGTGTCTTTTTCCAGGGCATCTTAGCCCCTATAACAAATAACTTCTTCTATTTATACCAAATTAGCAGTCCTGTAATAAAAGAGGTTTGTATACCGAGGACTATGTGTTTATTCTCCAAGTTTCAGTAGTTCTTCACGTCTCGTCTGTTTTGAAGCCAAACTCTGAGAATTGGACACTGAAATCTTCAAGTGAAACGCCTGCTAAAACAGGACAGCCCGCATAACAAATTAGGCAAGACAAATATACGGCTATCCCTTGACTTAAGAGACAATTAAAAGCACTTTCGTGGATAAATAGCCCGTAATTGTTTTGGCAGTCAGGAAGAAGATTTAGTAAGGAGTTTATGTAGCTAAAAATGAAACAGGAATCAAGTAATCTCTAAGAAGAGAGAAGGGAGGAGAGCTAAAGAAAACTTCTGCCTCAGCGACCATTTCTTTTCCAGGCTTTTTTTTTTTTTCTTTTTACATGAAAATTGAAAAGTGTTCATGGCTTTAGCAACAGGCTTTTGGTTGTTTTATTCGTGTGTGTGTGTGTGTGTGTGTGTCTTTTCACATGATAATGAGAGATTCTATGGCAACCATTGAAAAGGAAGGCTTGGAAACAAAAGCTGAGGCAGCAGAGGATCAGTACATGTTCACTGTGTCTGCAGGAATAACGGCAGAGACTCCCTCTGCAGAGAGGTATCTGATGGCAGCCTCCAAAAGGGACGGCTTTGTTTTAACTCAGGCACAGTTCATTCACTCGACAGTGAGTGACAGGACTTCATTACTCCCAAGCTTCACTATAGGTTGGTTTGGTGGGGTTTTTTTCCACACAAACCCATATCTATGGTAGATGTGCAGTTAGTAAGTGGTTAATGCTGTGCTCAACATACTTCGGGGGTGAACAACAGAAATGGGAGACAGAGAAGAAGAGGTTTAGCAGCCAAATACTGCTAACTTTCTTTTGAGACTGGTTACAGTCTCAAAAAGAATTCACATATGAATAGTGTAAGCAGGATTGAGTCTATATAGGACTGATATAATGTGAAATCAATGCTTAATTGCAGGTTAGGAGTAATTACTTACCTGTTGGTCCAAAAAAGGGTTTGTCATCTGAGCAAATGGAGATATGAAATATCAATCCCAGTTGTTTGCAGAAGAGCAAATTACTGTTTTGGTGATTGTGTTTTCCCACAAAGATGAAGCAGCAATCTATGTTGTGTCATGTAAAGTGATAACACAGACATGAAATAGCCTGTAGGACAAGTTACTATAAGTGTTCCTATTATTGACTGCAGGAAGAACAGAAGTTCATTCAAGCCTGAATTTGGAATAAAACAAAACAGAAATCTTTAAAGTGAGAACCGATGAAAAGTAAAAAAATAAGTTTAGGAGCAAATAAAAGAAAATGACCTTCCTATTTGCTCTGTAATGTCACTATTTTTGTACTATTTAGTTTAGAAACCATCACAATGGAGAGATACACTGAACTGGAGATTACAGGTGGTCTTGCTATTCGTATTTCAAACATTTTCTTTTTCCTTAACCATATCACATATGGTTAAGGAAAAAAAAAATATCAGTTTTTTAGTAGATTATTTTATTTGAAAAGTCTAATAAATAAAAAAAGAAAAAAAAAAAGGAAAAATTTTGCTAATGAACGTGATGATATATCCTCTGCTTGATACTGTGACTTCATTAACATGAGTTTCCAACAAAATGCTGTATTACCAGAATAGTACTACAAACTGAACACCCAGTTCATCATATTTTGCTCTCAGATGACTAACAGTCATAATATCTTATATGAAATTTAGAATGATATGCCAGTTGTTGAAAAGTATTGGTGTTGATGATTTTCCTGTCACTGGTTTTGCAAAACTACTGCACCTACAAATAAATTAATAAACTCCCAGTGACTGAGTTCCAAACTTCCAAATCAAAGGCAGTTTAGGATTAGCTTCAGATTCATTGATAAATTATTTTGAAAACTTCAGGCCAATTTGTGCAGAACCCAAGTGAAAAGAGTTGAAAAGGAAGGCTGAAATGGTAAAGAACAGTTCTGTAAATAACAAGGTTCCACTATCAAGGAAGGATGGTTCACACTGCAGATTTATTTCTCAAATCTTACCAGTTTATCTAAATACTTATTTTCCTCGTACTGATGTGTTCTTAGACTTCCATATGAGTCCTGTAAATAGGTACAACACACACTCTTTTGCTCTTGTTTTTCTGATTGTGTCTTTTTTGTTCTGGATGCAAGTTCACTCCAGTCTGTTACCCTTCGATGGAAAGTTGATCACATAGCACTCTAAAAACACAAGGGCTCAACGACCCAAGCTTCCTTGCATGCCTCAATAACCTGAGCTCACACTCTCCAAATATCTCCTCTCCACTTAAGATGTCTTTTGTTTTGCAAAGTAGTGGAAACAAGCAAACAAACATGTATGTTTTGTAAAGTTTCCAGAATAATTTCTAGTTCTATTTTTAACACAAACCAAAAAGAGAACACAAGTGTAGACTTCGTCAAACAATAAAACTTCCCACAATTTCCTGAGTAATTTTTCCGCTCACTCTCAATCTGTCTTTGAACTTAGGGAAAGTCTCTAGCTGTTCAGTCTTCTTCTTCCCACACTTGCCTTCTTCAAGTACTGAACTCTCTCCCCTCTTCCTGACCCTTCCTGATGACAAGGGATCTGAAGATGTTGAGGAATTCAGTATAAAAGAATTGGAACCAAATACAAACTGAAGGAACAAAAAAACATTGAGACTGATAACTAGCTGTAAAATATATGTTTTTTCCTTCAAAGAAGTCTTGAATAAAGCTTATGGAAATTCCACTTTTTCTCTCTTCCTTTTTTCATGTCAGATATTGGATTTCCCCGAATAACTTTCTGAAATACAAAAGCAGAAATGATGAGTGGAGGTTCGTGATGAAGTCTAATACAAATATGAAAAAATATTGTTGCTCATTTATTAGCAAAGAGCTGTGTATCCTCTGCCTGTGATTCCCCTACAGATTTGGACTTTAAATGCTTAGTTGAACTCCTAAGTTAAAATAGAATGTCAAAAATATTTCACTGCAATTTAATAGAAGATTACTGCTCCTCCATGAGCAACAGCAAATGTGGACATGGTCATGTCACAAAAAAAATATAAAAAATTAATTCCAGACTTTCTCTTTACTCAATGGGAGTAGATTACATGTCTGCTGAGTTAAATGAACTTTATGAAACAGTGTGTACTTGATATAATTTTCATGTAAATATAATGAACATGGTGAAAACAGTTATGCCATGTCTGGTCTGTGGTAACTGGATATGAAAATAAAAGGCTCAGCTCAAGACCCTGGACAAAGAAAGGTGCCTACTGTCACCAGGGATGCTCAAGGATGCATGGAATTATATTCTTCTTAGGTTCTATTTCTCAGCCCAAAAGCATATGTTTTCTTTGCCAGTCTGCAACTTCTGGCAATCCACCTTGGAAATGGCATAGTGTGTCTCAGAGAGAACTAGATGACTTACTTTTCAGTAGCTGATACTGGAACAGATCAAAAACTATCAGAAAACATTCCTGGGCACTGCAGCTCTGTCCTGTGTAGTGCTAAAATCTTGCCAAAGCAAAAGGCATGGTTTGGACTCACACTTGTTCATACTCCCAAAATAAAACTTGGGCATAATTTTGCAATTGGTAGCAGTCAAAAGCAATTTCAATAAGTGTTTGGACATCACCACTTTATCTTGGAGGGTAATAGGGTTTAATTTAATTTGAAAAGGAATTTTGCTGGGCTAAGGGGAAGAGACAATGTGTGAAGCAGTTTATTGAATCCTGTGTTCAGTTTTGGGCCCCTCATTACTGGGAAGATATTGAGGTGCTGGAGTGCACCCAGAGAAGAGCAACAGAGCTGGGGAAGAAGTGGGAGCACAAGTCTTACATGAAGCATGAGGGAGCTGGAATTGTAGGTCTGGAGAAAAAGAGGTTGGGGGGAATTTTATCACTCTCTCCCAAGTACCTGAGAAAAAGCTGTAGTGAGATGGGGATCAGTGTCTTTTCCTATGTAACAAAAAAGAAATAGACCCAAGTAGGGGCACAGAAGGTTTAGATTGGATATTAGGAAAAATTTTTTCATGAAGAGGGCTGTCAAGCATGGAAAGTGTGCCCAGAGAAGTGGTGGAATCATCATCCCTGTAAGTATTTAAATGATGTGTAGCTGTGGCCCTTAGGGACACGGGGGACTTGTCAGATCTGGGTTAATTGTTGGACTCGATGTTCTTAAAGGTCTTTTCCAGCCTCAATTATTCTATGATTCTATGATTCTACAAAGAGGAGACAGAATGGAAAGCCCAACATATAGGGAAAGAACAAAACTGAGAAGCATTTCTATTTAGCAAAAAGTGACAAAAGAATAAAGAAGAAGTAAAACTACACAATTCAAGTGTTAAAATGTCTAGTCTCTGCATACTTTATGTGAGATATTGCCATCAGGCATTCTGTCACATGGGGGAAAATAAGACACTAACATTAAAGAAAGAGGACCTGATACTCCTCAAGAGAGCAACATCCCTGTTCAGAAAAGAAAATCCACTCTGCTCACATAAGAAGTTTAGAGGCCAAGAGTTGATTCAAAGACATTCATGATGATAAAAATTACTAAAATAATAATATGATGACACATAAAAGTAATTTTTTATGAAACACAGTGCAAAAAATATAAAAAAACACCATAAAAATGCTGAAAACAACACCCGTAGTACATAAATGTGACTTTATGCTTTATATATATAACATGCTTTATGCTTTCTCTTTAAAACAGCAAAACAATGCCTCTTGGACCAGATGAAAGATAAAGAGTGAAAGAGGTACTCATGGTGCTCTGGCATGATTGTTAAAGGTTGAAAACATTTTGGCTTTGACCCTTTTTGTGTGAGTCATTTGAAACCCTCTGTATCACTGTACTTTGGATAACAGGGCAAAGAGGCAGAAGGTCATAAAAATGCACTGTGACCTTTTTTAAAGGCAATGTGGTTGGGAACACTATCCCTGATCCATTACTGAATGAAAGCTTTCTGACCAAAGCCTGTCTATTGACTTAGAAATGTTAGTTTGAAAGACTCAAAAACCCCTGTATTACATAATTATATCTTCTGGTTAATAGAAATTAAAAAATATTAACTTTTTCCCCTTAAGCTGTGTATTTTTGTTTAATGTATTAAATGTGCCATGTTTATAGGTATCTTGGACTAGTATTCAAAATTCTCATCATTTAAAACAACAGCTTTGGGAGGATTTATTGCTCAGGTAAATTAACCTGTTGAGTTTTTGTTTTTTTCCCGCAGCATTCAGAGGGATATACAGGCTGAAATAAAAGTCCTGATGTCCATTTTGTGTGTATATCTAATTTTCATTGGCACTGCATTCTGTGAAACCATATTCTACTATAAAAAGAAAAAAAAGATTTTAAAAAGGGCTAAATGGCAAAAAACCTGTGTCCAAAGATATAGACTCAGATTTATGTTTTCACAGGGCTAGATGTTGTCTTCACATGATACTTCATTTAATAAAGATTTGTGCATGTGATTAACTTTAGAAATGAAAATATTTCTCTTCAGGTAGGAGTTTTCAGCCATTCAATGTTAAGCATGTGTTTAAATGCTCCGCTGCATGAGGTCCATCATGATGTTTTCTTGAAAGCACCATTTTGTACAGATTTAATTTTAAATGTCTTATTCTAGAACAGGAATGGGGAAATTTTCTCCTACAGTCAAATGGCACTGACTTTCTCATGGTGAATGCCTGGCCTATTGAAAATTACACACATTTAGGTGCTTCAGTTTTTCACTTCATATTTCAAATTCCAAATAGGTGAAAAGGCAAAGTAGAGAAAATAGAAATCCCACTGCTCTGTTTTAGCCCATTTCTCTGTGCCTGTGAATTCAGGTTAATTCTATGACAGAAGCAAATAGAATTTGCATGGTAAATATTTCCAAGGTCTGAGCATGTTTCACTATTTCACCAGTTTTTCATTGGCTTCCCATCAGTAAGTAAAAACAATTGTCAAGTCATCTGATGTACCTTCTTGACAAAAATCACATTACATCAACAACAGTATGAGGAGACATTTGTGGAAAGGTGTACGGAACATTTTGTTACCTTGCACACTGGTGTTGGTATTACCAGCAAGTGTGCTGCAGCTAGAGGTGATAACAGTAAGTATCAGAAAAAAAACCCAACCAGGTTGAGTCTCAGGTCCCTGCTTGGGTTTGCTCTGCTGGTGGATAAAAATGCTTTGCCAGCAAACATGGTATGGCTGTTGCTAAGAATAAAATGAGAATCTATGAAAGTAGCTCTGACTCCTCACAGCAATATTGTAACACTGACACTGTCCACAGAGTATGTGAGAGTAAATTTATTTCCTGTGATGCTCATGCAAACAAAGTGTTTGGAAAAAGAGGCATGAGCATAAAAAAGCCAATTAGTTTCTTAAATTCAAATTACTACTTTGCAGACCCTTTTTTTTCCTCCCAGAGTTTTCACAGCTCCGAATAACACTGTTCTAATGACAAGGTTTCACATTTTTATGCTCTTGTAATTGATCTCTCCAGTATACATGCTATGATGGAAAAGTTCTCTGTGGATTATTTTTTCTCTCTTATATCTATTTCTGGAACCTGAAGAACACCCCCAACCATTACATACCTCTTTTAGAAATGGAAGCTTTGAATTTCGTCACCACCTTTTCATGATCAGCCCTTTGGAGAAAGTGGTTTTGCAAGATAGTCATTATAAAATATAGTACAAATACAATTCTAGTCCTATAGGTTGGAATGGGGGGCATTCTGTTAGAAGAAACACGTTGCCAGGTTTCACTGATCATCTCTTTTAACATATATACACTTCTTCTCACATTCCTGGGTACTGAAAGTGCTATGCAGACAGTGCAGGAGAAATTTCAGATTTGAAGTGATCCATTATTCTGATTGCCAGTAAGTGGGGAGTCTCTGTGGACACTGAAAACTGCTTTGTAGCACCAAGGCTAGAGATTCATATAAACCAAAACAAAAATAAAAGTATATGCTTTTGTCTGAAAGTATTTTGTCTGGGGTAGAGTAAATTTTCTTTGTAGTAACTGCTATGAGTTTATGTTTGGGATTTGTTCTGAAAATAATGTTGATAAGGTAGAGATGTTTCTATTACTGCTGAGTCGGTTTTACACAGCATCAAGGCCTTTTCAGACACCACTCCACCAGAGAGGGGGCTGGTGGTGCACAAGGAGCTGGGAGGGGACACAGCTGGGACAGCTGACCCCAACTGACCACAGGGACATTTCGTTCTGTGGCACCACACTCAGCATTTAAAGCTGGGGGAGAACAAGGAAGGGGCATGTGCAGAGTTATGGTGTTTGTATGTTATGGTTAATGGTTAAGTCATGGTTACACATGTTGGAGTCCTCCTTTCCTGGGGATGACTGAACACCTGCCTGCCCATGTGGAGTGATGAATGAACTCTTTGTTTTGTTTTGCTTGTGTGTGTGTGGCTTTTGCTTCACCTGTTAAACTGCCCTTATCTCAACACACAAATATGTTTCACTTTTACTATTCCAGTTCTCCCTCTGATCCCACTGCTGAGGGTGTGAGTGAGCAGCTGTGTGGTGCTTAGCTGCCAGCTGGGGTTAAACCACAACAAAATACAGTAACTGAACATGAAAAGAAAGAAACAAACTAAAGAAAGTGAAGAGAAGTGTGAGAGCATGGCCATAGCTAACTTGGTCTCCGCTGACATCAGCAGCTTTGGGGTTTTTAAAATTTATTTTAATGAGATTTTGACTGATGGCAGAGGGTAAACTCACAGAACTCTGAATTAAGTTGATATGCAGTTGTGTAATAGGTAATTGTGTGTAATTGCCATATCCAGGTAGGTTGGCTCTGTGTCCAGAAGACAGAAAGGGACCAGTTACCAGACTGCCAGGAGTAGAAGCAAAACTTGAACTGCAAAGAACTTGCAGAAGTTTATTGAAAGTTTGCCTGGATAGAACAGGAGATTTTTGGCAGTTTCCACTTCACCTGCATGTCAAAAAAGTATAGAAAGCTATTACTCAAAGTGGACAAATCCTGGTTTTGTACTGAATAATGTAATGAATAGCATTTGATGTTGAATATGTCCTTAAGAGATTTTCATAATTTAGGTTAAAATTACTCCATTACCAGGCATTTCTAATATTCAGGAAAGTTATTCCTAGATAAGAAAGTATTGATTGCTGTGTCTTTTATTATCTGGAGTCTCGCCTAAAATGCAAAGTAATAGTGAGCAGAAAATGTAAACATAGTATTGGTTCTGCTTTAACAGGGTGCATCTTTGTCCTGTTTAGCTCCCATGAATTGGAAGGCAGGTCTTTAAGAAATATCTTGTAAATTATTCTTTGAAACTTTTCCAAAATATTTTGTCTTATCTAGCAGTAACTCTATTTTTTTCATTTACCTGACCATCAAGTGTTGCTATAATCTACATTATAATCCACTGATTGCAACGTAGAGTTTTGAGTTAAATATTATGTTATTTGTCATTAGTCACTTCCAGGTACTATTAAATCATTTTATATTGGTAGTGAGGATACACAGAAAAACAACTTCAATTTTTCAGAAAGATTTTTATTATGAATGTTTTTTAATAGAAGATGTCAGATTGGGGAATTTTATCTACAGGATTCAGTCAGCTGGTATTAAGTAATGTCTGCTGGTGCATGTCTGGGTATGTGCGTGTACTTCAACGAACATTTGCACGTCCAGGGAAGTTCCCATGAAGCCTAGACATGCTCACATCCCTCCAAAAGAGAGAAGTCTGGCAAAGAAGCCCTCGTAGCTGTGTTTTCAGCACTCTCTGGTCCCAGTGTTAACATCCATGGGCAGCTTGTATGAACCCCATCCTCTCCACTGGGGAGCTGAGATGACCATTTGCCCCCATCTCTCACAGGTGTGGTAACTCACAGGTGCTGTTTCAGCACTCTTCCTTCTGCCCCGGAGAAGCACTGGACCTGTCAGAATTGTAATATGTCTTGACATTTGTTCCTTAACATAGCTCAGCCTCATAGGAGCCTGGCATGGGCCTTGTGGTAAGCAGACCACATTTCCTTCAAGCACTTTCATTTCTGTAATCCTGGGTGTGTGATGTGTTGCCCTGAAGGAAGCTTTCTGCTGTTGCCTTGCTTCCAGTTGAGCTGCCGTGGCAAAACGCCTTCCACTAGAGAGGCTTCGGGGAGGGTTAGGCAATGGGCATGGGTTAGTGGAAGAGCCACTTTTTAAAGGATGTGCAATTAGGCCGTTCAGATGCTGCTTCAAAGCTGGGGAACTTTCTCAGTGATGGGGAGATGGGAATATCATGCAGGAAAATTTGGGTGACCTGGACGGCAAAGTGAGATGGAAATTCGCGTTATGGTTGACAGGGTCATGCACTGAAGGATTACTAAGGCTCTGGTGTGTCAGCAGTGGTAAATAAGGGAAGAAGAGAAAATGGACGCATTAGTCAGCTGCAGGGTGGCTATAAAACAGCCCTGGAAAGAGTCAAAAGCAATCCTAGAATGAAAACTGGACAAAGTTTTTCCAGTCGAGGTAAGAAAGTATGACTGCACCATGCAGGACCCTGAGGAATTCATAATCTAAATATTCTAGGCAGTTTTAGTCAGCCAAGCTCCAACAGGATAAAATGAAATGGGGATGTGTGTAAAGAGGAAACAATTTAACAGGCAAGTGGAATACCTATGTTACAATCAAAGCCTAAAATAACATAGTTTCACTAACGGAATTCTTCCTGTCAGTAGGTCAAAGCGGGTAAAAAGTAGGGAAGAAAGAACAATTTAAGGTAAATGACAGTGCAGGCACAACACCAAGTAGGCATAAATGTGCAAGAATTCCTTGCATTGTGGTGGAGAAGTAGATGAGCTGACCCCAGCAGTACTGTACACCAAATGAGCTCAAACCAAACAACTTGAGCATTTCTTCACAACACATCAGAAAGGGTCAGTGGGACTGCTTCCCATATTCTGTTCAAGAAAGAGTTTTCATGAGCTCAAGAATCAATCAAATTAACACATGGGAGAAAAATATCCCAGTGGGTCCTATTCAACAGCTTTCAGCTGAGGAGATCCCCAAGCTGGGAACAAGTTAGGAAGTCCTTGAGCTAAGAAGCTGTGAAAGTTTTAGGGGGTTGTTGCCACATGCTTATCCCTTTGTTATTTTCTTCCATGGACATTCATTGTTGATCACAGTTTTCAGAGTGTTTTCAGTAGTTTCTCATACAGCAAAAACTAATCAAAGAAAGAAACAATGGGCCTAACACCACCCCTCTGTCAATCTTTCCCCCAAAAAATCCACCAAAAAAATCCATAATCCCTGAGGCTATTTTCTTTCTACTAAATATAAATGCATGGGATTTTTGGCATGATCTTTCCTGCCTGTAGCCTGGAGAAAACAGAAATATCCATCAACAGGGTAGACAGAGACTTCAGTGTGAAAGGACAGGCTGTTTTTAAAACCTGTGATAAGACGAGCAGAAAGCAGTAGGCTTTGTCATTTGAGAAAGCACAGTTCAGAGGGTGTCTGAGATGCAGTGGAACAAGACAAGATGAAGCAGTGTATCATGAAATTGTCAGTTTTCAAGGATTGAAATTTGAGAGCTGTAGCAGAAATTGTTTTGGTGTCTTTGCTGCAGAAGTGACCGCTGCAACACCACAACTGAGTATGTTTGTGGATGAGATTTGTGCACGTGAAAGGGTAGCCGGGAGTCAGTTCAGTAACATGAGCAGGTGATCAGTCTCTGTAACAAAATCTTCCTTGTCTCCTCCCCTAGGGGATACCTATCCATTTCTGTATAACCTGTAGTTCTTGTTCAAGAATAGAGTACAGAATTGAGTCTTTCAGGAGTGTTTGGGGTGGGTTTGTTTTTTTTGTTTTTTTTTTTTTTTTTTCCTCTTCTCTATTTTCTTTTATTTTCCTCTGGTAAGGTGAGGCTAATTATTTCTGTACTACATCAAAATAGGACACTCATATTTGTGTCTCCCAAGTACTCTGCTCTAGCAGTGATTGGCTAATACTATCTGCACCCCAAAAAGATAAAGAGAAAAGAAGTTTTGCATGAACAATTGGAGAACAACCTGCTTCCAGAAAAAAGTTCCTTTTTCCTCTCTGTAATTGGAAAACTCTGTTCTGAAATTTATATATTACTGTTCACCACTGTGTTTTTAGATATTCTAGTTATTTATGTAGTAAATATTCTTTCTTATTGGAAAATATTTGCTATAACTTTAGGCAAAAATGTAGCAAGATTATCCATACTTGGCTCACTGCTTATTAGTTATGAGTGTTTTTCACTGCTCGTTGCAAGGGCACATTCTTCTGTATGAGTTAAGGAGAAGAAAATTCTGTTTGCCTCTCTGGTCTCCATTGCCTCAGCCTCTGTCCACTCCCATGAGGCTTTATCTTTTTATTTCTTCTCAGACAGTCTTGACCTTTATGTCTTTATTAATTTTTTTATACCTAAACACTGATCATATCTTGTCTACAGCTGCAGTAATTTCTGGTGTGAGGAGTTACAGTCAAGTCCAAGTGAAGTAGCACCACTTCCTCCTCTAATGCATCAGCATCTGTTTTTCTCATTGGTTTTGTCCCTTCTGTGCTTTGCAATCCTTCAAACTATGCATATTAAGCTAACTTTCACTATTGATACAGAATATTGATAGAGTGATATCTTCATCGCTTGTTGTCAAGCTCGAGTCCGTTTTAATAGCTTGAGACAGCAGATGTGAAATTTTGCCCACAGCTGAACTGTGAGAACAGGGAGCATGCTGCCTTCATCCTGACTTCATGCCAGGATCCCTGTCCTCCCTAAAAAGGAAACCTGGAAGCCATGGACCCAGATCTGAGGCTGGGAGGAAAGGGCACCTCAGGGAGTACACAACTCTTCCCAGCCTGTGCGGTGTTCAAGCAGCACGGGGGGCTTCAGCCCTGGCATCGGGTTCCTTCTTCCCTCATGCTGATGCACCCCAAGTGTACCTGCCTGCTCTCCAACTGCCTCTAGAGTGTTCCCATTCAGAGAGCTTTGCAAGACTGAGGGCAAGAATCCATCAGATTACATAAGGCTTGCAACAGAATTCTTGGTCTTTACTGTGGATGTCATTACTTGTTCCTCACGTTGTTGTCACAGGAATCATAAGATATGTTTGAAAGCATATGTCAACAATATTGTTACAGGCTTTGATTCGGATAATTAATTCCTTTTAACTTTGCTTGTTTCATTCCGTTTACTTTTCTCTGGAGATTTTTTTTCATCAGTAAACTTTCTGTATCTTTCTTCAGATAGCATTTTTTTTATCAAGCTACTGTGGTTACTGACTCTTCTGATAAAGACTTAGCACCCTGAGTGTGTAAACCTATTATTATTCTGAAAATTTCAAGAAAGCATATTTTTTCTTAATTATAATGCAGGTATATTTATCTATAAACAATTGCTTAAATTTTTAAGTTTCCAAATTATGATACTTGTTCTCTTAATAAATATTTTAAGAGAATAGACATGTCCAGATTTCAGTAAACAGGGACTTCTACTTAAAAATATTCTCTCCTGTTGGGTTCTTTTTTAAAAAAAAAAATTTGGAAGCTTTCATTACAACTACTTTTGAAAAGAAATTTATTGCAGGCAGGTCCCATGCTGTCTCACCCATGTTTGTGTCTGCAAATCACAAAGTGGAAGGGCTTATGGATTTCTTTCTTTCTTCTTTGTTTTTCAACATTTCCAGTGATTTCCAATGATAGAGTATCATGTATTCTCTCTGGAGTGCAATACAAGATGGTGTCTTTTTTATGTCTTTTGCAATATCATCCATTATTAGACTCCTATTCAATTAAGAGTTATTTTAATCATGCAGGAATTATGTCTATTAGGTAATTATGTATGATGCTCATAAATAGCAAAATATTATGAAAACTTACATTTTTTCTACTCTAAATTTATTTCACCTATTAAAAACTGATCTCAGACTGCAATGTTTATTTTCCCTTTGTTTGTTTTATATCTATTAATGTCTTCCTCCTCCTTTTATTTTTTTATAGCAACATTGGCTCAAGAATGACTACTGAAATTGAATATAAATATGAAAAACACGCCTATTAGATTTAAACATAAATTACCTCATTCTATCCCTGACCTGTGATCCCTTTTCCTTTAGCCTGCTGTGTTTCTCTGAATGTATTCATTTTTGGAACAGTTAATTACCATACCAGATTCTCATTTAAAATGTAAGAGCTTTCAAACAAAATAACTTCCATATTCAGACATTAACAGCAAAGTGCATCTGGATGGCAGAATCAAATGAGAGATGTGCAGCAGCACAAGTCCAGACCACAGTTTTTAGAGAAAAACTAATTGATTCTTCTCTCCTGTCTCCAATCTGAGCATGGCAGCTGTATTTTCCCTTGCTCTGCGGATGTGTGACACAGTGCAAAGGTTGATACAATGCTGGGAAAGCAGAAGAAAAGTGAATGGGACTGTAAAACTCCCTCTTTTGGCTCAGTGGGGAGTCTTCAGAGTTTACTTCAGCGGGGAGGAACTCATTTTGAGTTTTCCTTAAACAAAGCGGCACAGTAAGAGGACCAAAACTGCCTCCTCTCTCTTTGTGTGCATCTGTTTTTACTTTAATCACTCCTAGCATGAATATTGTATGGTTTCTCATCCCTGGAATATAAACAAATCTGGTACTCTCCTTTCTTCCTAGAGGATTTCAAGCAGTTCTCCAATATTTTTCTATTAATGTCTGCATGTGTCAATCCATTGTTCAACTGGTCCCACAAACCAGCCTGCACACAGGCACACATACACTTAGAGCAAATAATCACAGAAGTAATTAAAAGCTACAGGAAACTCAGTTACCCCGTCCAAATAGCTGTAGGCACTTTCATAATTCGCACTTACACTCTTTTATGCCAATGACATTTTATTTCACCATCACATCTCTAGTATCTATGGCCCTAAGTTGCCCTTCTACTAATCTGCAGTCCCCATTATCACAGATAAAAGATCTTTTGTGTCTTGGGAAACATATATAGAGGTCAGTCTCAAAGGATACCTATTATTTCAGTAAGACCTTTTATTAGTGTGCTTTTTGGTTAGTTTTGTTAGTGTTCTAAAGCATCATGAGCTATTATAAAACTAATCTCTCATCTCTGAAAAAATAGGTTTAGCTTACAAAACTACACTGAAAACAGTACATGAATGGTCATGCATGTACTTTTCCAAAGCAAATAGATACACGTTACTTTCAGAATTCCTAGTCCAGTTCACTGAGTCTTGTTGGATTAGCCAAGTGAAAGAACCATGTTGTCACTAAAGAAGGTGTTGATTTGTTGACCCATTCAGCCGGGATTCCAGCCCTAAAAGCGTGGTGAGAAGTAGATTAGGCCCCCCAAAGCTTTAAGCTGCTGTCCTCAGTAAGCAAGGAGGTCACTACATGTCTGCCACAGATCATTATTAGCCCTCTAACACAGCTTCATTAGCTACCTACAGCATAACTGCTAAGTTCACCACGAGTTGGAAGTCACCCAAAGAGCAATGATGCTAACAGGAATGAACTAAATTATAATCACCAGTTAATGGGACAGTGGTCTACAGCAATTATTTTGCTGTTGCAAAAAAACCCCAAAAACCCAAAGCAACAAACAAACAAACCAACCCTCCAAAAAACCAAAAGAAATCCCCCCAAAATCACCAACCCCCCCCCCAAACTCCAAAAAGGAAGGAAGCAAGCAAGCAAGCAAAAAAAAAGAAAAAGAAAAAAAAAAATCCCAAAAAACCCCAAGAAATCCCCAAAGCCCCACCCTCCCCAAAAAACCCCCAAACCCACCACAATTATAAGAAATCAAATGCATGCACCAGGTATCTTTCAGGACTCCTCCTGCCCACAGTTACACACATGCTCAGTGCTTGGATGTCTCAGTGCTAGCAGTGACAAACATTGCTGCTGAGGTATCACTGAAAGGCTTAGGGAAAAATGAGAACTTCTTAGACAATTTGTGCCACCAATAATTTTTTTTTTCCTCACCAAAGTGTTGCTCAGATTGTTGCTCTTTGTCTCTGAATAACACTAGTTGTGGACTTTGTGAGGGCACAAATGATGTAAAGACACAGGGCTAAGAGAAGGGCTTGATTGCCTGTGCTTTTTAATTGTTAGCACCCTCCCCTGCCGTTTTGACCTGCATCAAGCAGCACTCCACAGGCAGTGCTCAGGCATGAACAGGAAATAAATCAAGGGATGTTTCAATGGACAGTGTGATGCAGGGGAGACCAGGGCAACAGTGTGCTGGCACCAACCCTATGGTCCAGTAAACAATCCCCCAATCTCTTTGTTTGGTAGTATATTTGCAGACAAAGCATTCTCTGAGGGTGTAGATTTCAGTGAGAGCTAACCATCGGGTCATTTGAAGAGATTACCTTTTGTCCCTCGGAGCAGCTGGGACACAGTGAAGCTGAAAGCCTTGGCATGGGTCTGACTCTACTGCTGCTCTTGGCGCCCTACTCTCCACCTGCCCAGGCTCCCTGTCACTCTCAGCTCCTCTTCTTCTCTCTGCAACTGGGCAGGAGACTAATTTGGCTGAAACTGGAGAGGCACAGATGGTACCAGGGTACTGTCTCCAAACATACCAGCTGCTGTAAACCTTGGAGTTTTTGTCAGCATCCCCAAAATGGCTCTGTTAATAGTCTGTGCAATGGAGAGGTGAGAGACACTGATTTCTCAAGTTCTTAGTATTAAGTCAGTGAAACTTTTTTCCCCTTAGTATTTAAAAAAATAGGTATTCAGTAGGCTCCCAAGGTCCCTGCAGTTCTCCTCTGAGCTACAGCAGCACATTAAAAGGAGCTTACTGAAAGGTAACCTTAGAATAAAAAAGAATTGGCATTTTCTTGGTGTCAAAACGGGTGGAATGATTCATCAGGAAAGAAAATAAGTGGCAAAAAGTGAGGTCTTTCTAAGACATCTGGTGTTTGTAAACAATGAGATAGAGTAATCAGAAAGCAAAGACAAAGCTTTTCCCAGATTTGAAAGCCCATTTATTCCACTGGGTATGGTTACTGCTCCCTCCCCTATTCCCTGTATCCTCTGTTTCCAAGGAACAATAGTTTATATAACATTCAGAGTTCAGTCTGAGAGAAGAAAAAATTAATTTTGTCCAAAATGAATACTGACTTAAGAAAAAAACAAATCAAAAAGTATATACATTTTGATTTTGACTCAATTAAGTAACAGGTTTTTTAAAATTCTTGTTGCTACCTCTCACATATTAAATATATAATAAAAGATCATATTAAGGATTGTAGTTGTCTTAGGGCATGCAAGACTTATTTTTTCTCATACTGTCCATGACTTTGCTCTTGTCTGCATTCCTGAGGTATATCATGAGTCATAGATCCAAAAGTTGTTTCTACTGTTATTACAAGTAAATTACAAAGTTTCGTATGGAGAGTAAAGAGTGTATGATATGCATAGTTTACTTCTATTACATATGCATCTAATCATCTGAGCATATATATTTTATATTTCCTGATATATACAATTAAAATGTAACTTTATTGTAACAGAAAAACACCAAAAAACAGTAAAACTCATTCTCCAACCTGGTTGCAACCATACTTTACTTTCTTTCTGTGAAAATATAAGCAATAGGAAAAAGTAGCATTTTAATATCTCCTCTTTGTCATACTTGAATAGCAGAAATATTACTTTCCTCCCCCTACCAATGATGGATCAGTCGCTCATTTCATAAGTATGCAAAATCCCAAGAAATTCACTATGTTCTTTGTAATAATTGATTTTCCAGTCCTTTTAAATACAAACTACTTTATCTGCCTATCCATGCATGCATCCATCCATCTATCTTTCTGTTATATTTTATTTCTTAGCTCTATATTTTGTGTCCCTTCCAAAAACACAGAAGATGCAAAAGAACATTTTTTTTCTTTATAAATTGTCTCCAGGAAAGCCTTCTACTAGAATTTCATGTCAAGTGCCAGTAAGAATCTATAAAACTCAGTCAGAAGTTCATAGGCATTAGAATCCTTGTTATTGATGAGTCTTGGGGTCAGATTCAGCTAATGCTAAGGGATCCTTCTGGGAATGAGTTTCTTCAACTATTTGGCCTTCTTCCCCAGCTAACAGTTTTATGAGCAAATGTTGCTGCAATATCTGTCTTTGAAATTACACCCTGACATTGTTAAAATGATATAATGATCTCAGGCCCTGTAAAGCCCAGTGCTAACCTGCTACACTCACTGATTAGCCTGGGAGCTGTAGGATATAAATAAAGCTGGCAGTTGGACTAAAAGGCAACTGGTAGGGCCTGAGCAGACTGAGAAATTTTGGCCTTGGTTATCTGTTTTCTTGCCAACCTTCAACAAGCATGATGCTGCCACTCTGCCCCAGAAACTTTGCTTTAGCCTGGTGTGAGTCAAGCAAGTTTTTAGCCTCCTTTGAGGAGAACTGGAGGAACGGATAAAGTGTATGGAAAAACAATGTTCAGACACTTCCAGGGAATAACAGGCATGTTGTTAAAAATGCTTGTTTCCTGGAATCAATATATTTTGTTTTGAAGATGCTCCAACACAGCAGGATAAATGCTCACATTTTCCTTTGGGTAGATACCATCAGAGAAGTAAAATTCAAGTGAAAAAAGTGAAAGTAAAATTTAAATATTTCTGAAACAGGTATGCTTGTCTTTGGTGGTCTGCCTGCAAGTTGCAACTCTCAGCATGGGAAATTGAAAATTAACAAAACCATTCTATATGCACAAATAAATTCCATGGGTATTTATTTAGTTAGGCTTAAGCTCCCTAAATTTGACATATACTCCTAATTCTAATGGGAATGTAAGGTAGAAAATGACACAGAGGCATAAGCCCCAAATTGGATGGCCTCTACACTCTCCAGAGCTAAATAAAAAAAGAGCAAAACACAAACCAAAAAAAAAAGAAAAAAAAGGCCAAAAGAGAACACAGGACAGTAATCACAAAATGTCTTGTAGATGTTTTTACTTATTACACAGAAGTTGGAAGCACAGGACATTCTACTAGAAACTCTTTTTAAGAGATTTCTATGATTTCCCAAATCATGTATGTATGAAGTATGGCTAAAATTCTACATACTAGAGGGTTTTCCTGTCTAGTGGTTTACATGACTAGGTATTCTAACAGTCTGTGATAGATACACACCAACCACAGGGATGAGTCACACAGAGGAAATTAATTCATCATTAATGAATATGAATTCACTTGAGAGACATTTTAGCAATTGAGACAGGTTAAAATGTGTCAGTGTTGCCAACAAGGAAATATAAGAGAAGTAGGCATGGGAATACTGCCCGTATTTTGCTGGCTCTAGAAATTTTTATCGAAGACCTACACTTCTGTGTCAAACATTTCAGATGCAGCCAGTTGGGAATGACAACACTTCAAACCTTTCCTTACTATTGAAAGGTAAAATCCAAACAGAATTAGTATCTCTAAATCCCCAAGCTTTTTAACAGCACCTTCTGTCTTTGATTTGAAATGCATTTTGTGCAGTTGATGAATGAAGGGGCCTGTAAAAGAATTCATTAGACTGGAGTTCAGCATTAGTCTCTGGCATTAAGCTGCACCATCCTTTGGGGTTTTTGCTCACATAGGTGTGAGGTATACAGTTCTGATTATGTCCTGTTACATTTTAAACAATCGTACTCCCTGAAGCATTGCAGTATACAAATCTTCCCAGGTTAACAACTATTTTATGGAAAGTAAAACCCTTCATACCTCCACCCACTAGGAAAGTGTAATTTTGGCAGAAAACATTGAAACATTTGCTGTAAGGAAAAAGAAAAAAAAATTGGCTGTGCTGACATGAACAATTTTAAGCTAAGCAAAACACTGTACTGTTCCCAAATGAAAACCTGACTTTGGATTAGTCCATTAGCTGCTGCTCAGTTTTGGTAAATGTGAATGAAGATGAGAGATCATGGTGGAGAATGGAAAGTGAAGTTGGAGAGGATGTTATGATCACCAGTTAGGAAAGGACCAACTGGGTCTGCAGATCTGGTGACTGTAACAACTCATTTTCTTTCTTTAACTTAATTTTCAGTTTAACTTTGTTCATAGATAATTTAGACCCATTTGGTCTTGGGTTAACTTCATCTCTTAGTTTAAAATATTTGTTTCTAGGCCAGCTATTTGTCCAATCTTATATGTAACACAAGAAAAAATTTCCACTCAGCTGATTAAGGCTTCCCATCATACTACAGTAGCTAAACCTGTGCTACCTTTTCCATTTTCCATAACAAATGTTTTTCCCTCATCTGATGGTATCCCACATCTGCATCTGTTCCACTCGAACACAGATGGACAAGAGCAGCAAAATCTTTTTCCTCCTTTATACCCCAGTGTTTATACCCTCCATGCAAAGTTCTTGTGGTTCACCCAGCACAGCAGAGGAGACATTTTGCACGATTTAATGGTATACTTTATTGTTTGTTATTTCTCCTTAAAAGTGGTGCAGGCCCTGAGCTGAACTCACTGTATCAGTGCGATTTCAAACTTGTCTCAAAGACTGGAGCTTGGAGCCACAGCTGAGTTATAAGTGCACAGTCCTCCACAAGGCTAAGGCTGACCAACAGAAATTATGCACTCAGCCTTATATCTCCTGGCTAGCACACAAAAATAATAACTCATTCGGTTTTTTCATTGTCTAATAGTTAACATTTTTTACCCAATTTTGTTGAGTCAACACTCAGACTGGAGTGACAACCAATTGTCAACAAGTTACTTTAAACACTTCAAAAAAATTCCTTTGTTATGGCTTCCTGGTGTGTGGATTTACAACAGAGTGAATTTTATGTGTGTAAGTGTAGCCTAAACTTGGTGGTTAACCAGAGAGTGCTGGGCTTCTTGTTCCTGTGTTTAGATTTCCTCTGGTGCCCAAGCTGGCCAGCAGCCTCTGAATTATCCTGAAGTAATTTCTGTGACCATGGTGTTGTCATGTCCAGCACTGTAAGGTCAAGAAGAGCTTGGGACAACTTAAAGAGAAAAGAGAGATCAGTACATTCCAATTGTCTGCTTCCCAGTAGTGTTTGACCTACCAAATAGCATTGTGCTCTAAACCCTAAAACCCCTTAAACTGCCTTGTTTTGAAATATGAATGTTTCTAGGTATGTGAAAGTCAGACTTCACAGCATGAATTTGGCTGCCCTGTCAGTGCTTCTGTTATTGGGTGAGGAATATATCTAAGAAAGGAGTGTGGCTCAAGATCTGAACAAGTCTGCATCCTGGCCATCCTATGCACAGGAAAATGCAAAAAAACCCCACTGCTGTGCTGCTGCCTGCAGGCAGTGCCTTTTCAGGTACTTGATTATCTCAAATTCACAGAAAGTAACTGGATTTGTCTGGGTGGTGACATTCAGTTTCCACAAAGAAGTTTATAGAGAAAGACTTTTTTTTTTTTTAATTCAGAGAAGGTGCACATAGTCTTTTACGTAAACCTGGAGTGAAAGAACACACTGCTCACCTGTTTAGTACTACAGCAAGGAGAAATCCACAGTCAGGTGGATCAGGTGGTCACAGTCCAGTGACCCTCTTCTGGCCCCGCACAATAGGGACAATTAGGGTGATCCTGGTAGGAAATGTAATAAGAGAGAAGTTAGACTACAGCAATTCCTTTTTTGCCCAGAGACTGCTACTTTAAAGTACAAAACATATCTGAGTTTTTGTGTACAGTAGAGAGCTCTTCACAGAAAAAGCTGTTCTCAATTGGGCTCTGGTGTGGAGGGAATAGCAATTAGAGATGTAGCTTATTTCTGAATACTCCAAAAGAATGCTTTGTACTGATTAGTAACCAAACCAATGACACAGGACTTCAAGGATTGTGGAAAAAGAAACTTTATTATTTCCTATTTCATTTTATTGTTGTCTCGTGAGAATTTCTATGGCCAAATCCTGTATGGAAGGTTAGTTCAGAATGTTAGTCCAGACTTTACTGGACTAATAATGTGTGTAACACATTGATGAGTCTCCTCTAGCTGCCAATACCCAAACACATGCAGAAAAGACAGCCAAACTACCTTCTTCATAAAAAGACATGAAACTAATGAGAAATCATGATTGAAAAAAGTCCCTTAATTAAAAAAAATAATAATAAAATAAAGGCTATAAGAAAGAAAATGTACCTAATCTTTATGAAGAAATAGTCTTAGTTTTTTTCTCCTTCAATAAGATTGAAAAATGCAGGTGTATAAGCAGAGATTGCAGAGAGACATTAATTCTATGAGTATAGCAATGTCTTTATTTGACTTTTCCATGAGAAGACTGCCTTGAATACCTTCAGCTATGTTGCCTGCAAAAAGGCATTTATCGAGATTTTTGTGGCCACAGAGAGTCCAAGCTCCCAGGGCAAGTAGTTCTTCTGGCAATTTTGTCATTGCTCTAGGAGCATGCTGAGGGATGGTTTGTACCACTTCTTTTCCTGAAGGACAACATGGAAGAGATGATTTGGGGAAAGGCTGGATTGATCCACAGCTACTTGCTGTGGTTTGCAGAGCCAGCATGCAAAGATAGATGAATCAATGAAGGAAGAAGTGAAAATAAAAGTTCCATAAAAAAGGGAAAGTGGAGGGAAGGATGTGCAATTAGTCTTTACAATGGGCCAGCACAGCTTCAAAGCAAGCAGGGATGTAATGCTAAACAAACCACAAAGCTCTTATTTTTTTTTTCCTTCTTCTTTTTTACCCAAGCGTTTGAAAAGAGACAGAAAAAAAATCAGGCTTTAACAGAGATCTCTGAAAACACCTTGCTTCTCATGAGAGTCTGTCACAGCCCACCCCCACCCCCCACCCTTTGCTGTCCAAATAAACATTACAAGAGAATGTTCTTTACATTCCCTGTTGAGCATGTATAGAAAAGATTGCTCTGGCACAGCCTGCTCTCTGTTGACAACAATGTTTCCTGTTATTGTGAAGGAGTCACAGGCCTGCCTCCAGTCCAGATTAGGGAGCGGTGGTGTCACAGATGTTTTTTCAGGTGTAAAATTCCTGTTGGCCACACAGGCCGTTCACAAGGATAAAATGGGTGTCTTCAGCTTGGCTCAGTGTGTCTGTTTGCTCAGCACTGTGCTGAACCAGCCGCTCTTTTTGCAGCAGTGATGAGACGAGGAGCTTGAAACCCTTCCTGTTGCACATAGGAAATGTTGTGAAAACCTGAGATTTCACTTTTTGTGCTTCTTGTGGGTCAGCTAGGGCAGGGGAGAGAAGAACAGGCAATTGTGAGTTCAAGGACTGCATGATAGGAAAGACTTTCTTTTTGCTGGAAGAATGTGGCTGGACTTTCTCCCTGAAGAAGATTTATCCTGTTGTGATTTCAAGGGCCCTTAAAAAAGCCAGCCTTAGAGAGCCACCCACACAAGATAGCAGCATAGCAGCTGCATAACAGTGCTATCACAGTTAATGACTGCAAATACAGTGTAATATTATTAGAAGGTCACTGTGAGAGGGTGTCCTGCTGTGCTAGAGCTTATGCAGGTGCTGTGGGTGTATCCATAATAGTATCATATCACTGGTGGCAGGGAATTTTTAGATACCAACCTTCTCTGTATTAACCTGGAGAGAACTCTGCATTCCATAAACTTATTTAACCCCAGCATGAGTGGTTTTACAGTGTAGTAGCAACTTCACTGAGTAGAAAACTCATTTCACTGTCACTTTGATGTACTGTCAAACTGTGCTTTTCTTTTTCTTTCCAATACAAAATCATTCTTACTTTGTAAACTCTTTGCTTGTCTTAGATATGTAAGAATATTCCTCCTTAAAATGATTGTTTTGATGAAATGCCTGATATTACTTTTCCAGAAAAATGTGGAAAGGAAAACTGTGGTCTTCTGTAAAAGTGAAAATCCATTGCTGAACTCTGTTTAAAAAGAAAGTTGCAGGGCTGGGGACCTGCTATTGCAATGAGGGCAGTCTAAAAGTTCAGATGATCCATTTCTTCATTCTTTCACTCAATTGCGTTTTCACAATGGTTCTCCAGTTTGTTGGAGACAATCCTGAAGCTGACAGAACAGGCAATATTTTGTATTAAAAAGCAGTTGTTAAATATTGCAAATGGGGAAATAAATGGTTATTTGGCATGTTTCTAAAACATCACCCTCTCTTCTTTGCTATTCAACATATTTGCATCAATTTTTCTTGAATTCATATGAGCAGAGACCTAAGATCAGCAAGAAAACACAGAAAAAATATGTAGCGGAGCTGAAGAGAATTATAATATTTTCCATATATTACCCAAGTTTATCTCTCATTTTGAAATTTCAAAACATTCTGAGAGATACCATAGTTGCGGAAAAGAGGTAATGATGACAGTGCAGTTGCACTTTTACCTTCTTTTTATTTATTTTTTTCCCAGAGGAGAAACAACACAGAAGGAATAAAATCCTTGATTCTTTACCTGACGTATCAGGACAGCCAGCAGTAAGTTATTCAGGCAAAATATTTCTCAGCTCACACCTATGCACACATAGATACACACAAATATATGTGGGTGTGTGTACACTTATAACCATCACTAATAGGGGGTTTTTGTCTACTTTGGTGATAACAAGTGAAAAGACGAGATCCGACTGGGTTGGTCAGACAATGAAACACTTTATTTTTATGCACCATCTTTCATGCAAGCATATCATGAAATTCTTCAAAGCCAGTTTATCTACACATTCCTGAATGGTGCAACTAAAGTGCTCAGCTTTACAGGAAGCATCTGTACATGTTGCAGGGCAGGGGTGAAGATGGAAACAATGGCCAAGTTTCAGGAGAATGATTGAGTGCTAGAAAACTGGGAAGTTCATGCAATGGTATGAACACTTTTTTAGGCAGTTGGAGAGGCTCTGCCCACTGAGCAGATGACTCCTGGAAGGAATTTCAAGAGAATTAGTGGGAATGGCTATTTCAGATGGCAGAAGGAATCAAAATAGAAAGCCAGTTCCTTAGGCCTGGACTGTCTCCTTTCAAGTCTGAAACATATTTCCTTTCTGTCTTGAATCTTTTGTGTCCAAGAGCTCTTTATCCTGCTCTGGTAATAACAACCCAGAAGGAAGGCTCCAGGGGAAAGAAAAAGGGGTGAGCTCTGCTTATGACCCCTTCATCACTCAGGCTGACATGGACAGGACCTGCAAACTTTCTGGCTATTGTGGAGTAATAATGTTTGGATATTTCCTCAGCACCCCTCAACTTAGCCCCAAACTCTCTGCCTGCTCTCTGGCAGCAGTATTCAACCTGGTGCAAGATCCTTCAGCTTGAAAACAGGCCCTGGCTGAGTACTGGCTATTAGCAACAAAAGGAACACGTGACAAATCTAAGATGAGAGATTTTAGAAGAAGATTGGAGTGGACCTTGGACACGGACAAATTGACATGATTTCTATTTTGGGCACAAGAAGACACACACTCAGCCAATAAATATCAGAAACATAGGCTTGATTTGACAAAAATCATTATGTGGAACAGAATAAATTTAAATTATAAAAGTTTGTACTTCAGTTCTTTTCCTTATAAGGTCTCTTGCTATTAACAGGCAAAACTACATACACAGTGTATGTTCAATAGATATGATTTCAAGACATGGAAATCTCCATTTTCCACTTGAAAATGATAGGTACAGCAAGAGTCTGAACTACAGATTTTAATAATGCTCTGACAAGTTTAATCGTTATACATAAAACTCAGTTCTGATTTACATGGTGGAAATCCCTTTGGTTTCACTCAGGCAAAATTTTTATCATAATCTTTCTCTTTCCTAAATTTTTTCTCTCTTTTGGGCTGTGATGCCCCTTTTATTCTCTTGTCTCTTTGTACAGTTTTTCTTCCGCTTCAGCCTGTTTTCTAATCCCCAGTAATGCATTATTGTTAGTAGTTCTTTCAGGGGATATGGGGCATAGCTGTTCCATTTGCAGCAAAAAAACACCCCAACACTTCAGTGTACATGTAAAAAGGGGAATTTTCTGTTTTCATAAACACAAGTTTTGATACTAATAAGATTTCAGCATCTACAAAAATCAATCAAACTGTGTTTAATTAAGAATTTAAAGACAGAAACAGATTTCAGGCTGGATCATCAGTGGTCTTCACATCTTGCTGTGGGTCAAAAATTAAAGAAAAGCAAAGTTGAGTGTAGTTGGTATAGGGGCCTTTGGACTGCTGTGCTTCCTCCTGTGCTGGTTCAGGAATGCAGGTGGTAGCTGAGACACTCTTTCACTCTCAGAGGTTGAGCTTAGCTACGGGCAAAAAACAAGGGACCTGGCTGTATATAGCTTTATGATCTTAGAACAGGCAAGTAATGACTTACTGGTGCTTAACAAGTCAAGGAACTTGGAGCATGATAAATTGAATTTCCAGTTATCTATTCAAAAACAGATGGTCACATTTCAAAACACTTTGTTGCCAGCATGCTAACTTGAAAGGTCACACAGTGCTCTCAGCTGAGTTTTTCTATTGTTTGAGGTTTCTGCTTGCAGGCAGAGAGCAATATCCTGCATATTTTTTTAGCCTGTGGTGATACTAGTCACTTTAATCTGACATAACTATGGCCTGCCACCCCAAACTGGATGTTCTTTTTTCTCTTTTGGGTAGGCATGAGATTTGTGCAGCTGCTTGGTGATGTGACTCACCCTACAAATACTAGTTCTGGTGTAGTTGATGATGGAGGGGAAATACAAGCTGGGAGAATACGGGAACATCCTTTCTGTCAGGCAAAAACATTTTCATCAGTTCACAATGTCTGATAGGGAGCTTTGAGGTAAAATTGTCTTCAGCCTCATGGAATTTGAAATATTCTGTAGCTTAGGTGCAACTCCCATGCATTTATTTTATTACTGCCAGGTAGAATTAAATCTGTAGAAGAAATTTCACATCATGAAATGTTAAATTAGGCAAACCAAACTGTGGCATCCCTAACAAAACTATACCTGAGTCTCATGGCAAAGGCTCTTTACAGTAGCAAATAATCACAAGCCAAATGGAAGAATTTGGAGAAGCTTCAAGTTTATTGTTCTCCTTCGTTTGTCTGCCAAGGCAGCAATGAATGTAATTAACTGTTCAGTCACATCTAAACCCAAGTGGTAGTGAAGGAAGGATAATAGAGTGTAATAAATCTGTTTCTATGTCCTGTCTGGTTGTAGCCTACCACATTTCTAATATCTTAAAATATTTATATCATAACACAGATGATAGAGATACAGAGACTCTTTTGCAGTAATCTGTTTCAACCACCATTTCTGATAGATAATTTTTACTCCATTCCATTTTTTTAACCTTTTCATATTCATCTAGATAGTTCTTCTTTCCTTTTTTTTTTTTTTTTTAATGTAACCATGCTATCATTCATCACCTGATTTTTCCAGTTCTATCCAAAAGGCCTAGGTTTCCACCACTGTCCAGCTTTTAAGTATTGCTTCTCAGTCTTTTCAGTTAATGAAGGGCCAGGCATGTAAAAGGGAAGAGGAGTCCCCTGATTACACTAAGCTACAGTTTCTGAATTTGTCTTTTACCAACCTTTCTCCACTTCCTCTCCAAGGGATATGCACACATAGACTGTGAAGGAGAAGGTATTTAAATTGTAACCTCCAAAAATTAACTGTCAGGCTTCTATCTAAAAGAATTAACTCATTTCAAGCAAAGAGCCATTTTTGTTGCATGATCTGTGATGCCACTTTTTCCCACACAGACTTGCTAGATCCTTTTTAGTAGTTACAGTTACATACACCCAAGTGGTAGTGAATACTACAAGCATCTGTGGAAACACAATTTGCTTCCTTTTTCTCCTGGCTCCCAATACAGGTAGTTTTGGGTGTTGTTGTTGTTGTTATTTTTTTTGGTGTTGCTGTGGTTAGTTATTTTTGTTGTTGTAGTTTTGGTGGGTTTTTTTTTTGGGGGGGGTTGTTTTTTGGGCTTTTTGGCAGTTTTTTCTTTTATTTTTTTTTTAACTACGTCTTCCAGTAGCAAACATAATATTGATTTCTCCTTTCTGAGGCAGCATTGCCTATAACCAGTGGTTCTAGTAGTAATTCTTTAGCCATACTGGGCACTGTTGCAATGTGACCTGTCAACATGTTCCTAGAGAGCAGAGTAGGCTTGCATCTCATGCCACCACGTACAAGGCTGCTCAGACTCTGCAGCATTCTCCAGCACAGGGTTTCTGCTCCCCTCTGTGCTCTATGACAGCACAGATGAAGCTGGTCTGGTGTTTATGCAGCTAATGGATTATGCAGCTTCAGGCGTCTCTACAAAGAAGATTTGTGTCTGTGCACACATGTATGTGATACAGCCTGAACTAGATGGTGTTTAAGAAGCTGCTGAAGAGAGTGACAAAATCACTCGTTTCTCCCCTTTTCCTCCTCACAGCAAACCTCAGAATCTTTGGAATGAACTCAGTGGGATGACATTTTTTCTCAAGGAAAATCTAGATCTCAGAAATTAGTCAGTGTCTTTATTCTCACAAGAAGAGGGGTGATGAACACAGTGAAACAATTTAGTCTTCTGAGATACTTTTAATATCTTCCCAATTACTTCAGGGAATACTTCTGTTGTCTGATGATCCTTATATTTTTGCTGGGAAGTGTATGTGTCATAGATTTCTTTTTCCTTTCCAATGTATTTCACTGCGATTATTTTTAAATGTCTTGAACAAATTACTGAAAGTTTAGATATGTGTTTCAGATTCCTTCAGAACTCAAATCCTGTAATTATTTTCCTTGTAATATGCCTAAATTCATTTTCTGAACAATATTTTTGAAACCATTTTTTCTGCAGGGTTAAAATACAGAAGTAGCTTTGCTCTCTTCAAGAGCTGTCTTTTTGAATAAATTCTATGGTAACATCTTCTTTTTCTACAATGAATTTTGTGGTGTTTAAGCAATCAAGTTACAATTTGGCAGGGTTTTTTTTTTTTTTTTCAGGTGTCTACACATTAAGTGGTTAAGAAATACCTCTCAAGGTTGATGTCTGAAGACAGCTGTAGTCAAGTAAGGATTTTGATTAGCTTCCTTTGTTTTTTTAGTGTGAACAATACATTCTCTTATCCCATTTGGGTTTTGCAATGCCTGGAGTTTAAAACTACTATTGAATGGGCTATTATTATCTTGGAAAACACCAGGAGCATGATTACCTCTTGTGAAACTATTTATATTTGCATATGGCACATGAAAAATGGAATTTTAATGTAGATGAGTAGAGAATTATGGTATATAATTGTAGGATTTTCCATGCTGCCCAGTTTTCACAATTACGATGTCCTGAGGTGCAAAGGAATGTAAAATCATGCTCTTGATTAGGAATTCTTTGCCTTTTCAAAAGAAATTGCAACTGGTAATTTCTTTTTTGTTTCAATTATGGTATTCTCTAGTTGATGCAATTTTGTGTAGCCTGACCTGAGTCAGAAACATTAGAAAATCTTTGTCTTTGGAATTACAGTTATCAGCTCGTAGCCCTTGGCAGTCATTTCCCGGGAGTGTGCTTGCTTTGCTCTGCAGTAAGCAGAGAGTACATATGACAAACTGCTTGTCATGGAAATGCATGATCAAGCTGCATGCTTATTCCAGATTTTGGAAAGGGAATCCTTTTGTGTACTTTGCTTTACACATGTTGTCTCTGAGCAGAGCATTTCTGTCTTCGTTTTTATTTGTATCAGTATTTTCTACTTTTACCTTATGTGAAGATAATTCAGTGGCAGAGACGTTGTGCTTGCTTAGAGCTAGCAGTATGCTCAGCTTTGTACAATACTCAACAGCAGACAATCACTGCCCTGGAGAGCTTAAAGTCTAAAAATACCTCAGCTAGCGCTTCAGCTTTTTTCAGCCTTTTAACATTCTCAAGATTTTCTTCTTGTTTTGTCTCATCCTAATCAAACTCAATTTTAAACTGTCAATCAAAGCAATCAGCTTGGTTCCTCTCTGAAAATGATCTCTTAAAAGGTAAATTATTAAATTTTAGCCATGAAAATAGTGTGGGTTCAATCCTACATTCACTGGAAAGCAGAATCCCATTGTAATGGACCCCTCAGGTAACCTTAATCTTGCCTACCTGTTCCCAGTAGTGCCAGCAAAGCCCCATTTGCAAGCACTCTGGCTGTATTACCTGTATTGCCTCTCTGGCTACAGAGAGCAGTGAAGTTGTAGAGAACAGCTGGAGCTCTGATTGCAAATGAGGTCATCTGGGAAAGACATCCTGATGCTTTCATGAATATATGTGAGTACTGTGAAGCAATGAGAGGTGTGTTTCTCCAGTGAGTCTCATTTCAAAGCTGTGCTGTGTGGTTTCTTTGGTGGGTTTTTTTGGTGTTTTTATTATTATTATTATTATTATTATTTATTTTATTTTTTATTATTTTTATTTTTATTTTTTTCAATCAGGACTGTAAGAAGCAAGGTGAAGATGAGTGTCATCTAGTTTAATACTAGACAAGAGAAGGATGGCAAGAGATGACATCATGTGGTAATGGAAAAGGACTAAAAAAGAATGAGAGGGAAAAAAACTCTAGCAGAATGGCTTTGCAGTCCATTGGATGCTGTCTCTTTTTGCTGTGGATATTTTTGTAAGTGTTTCTGTCTCTGGTTTCTCCTTTCTAAGAACAACATCAGTCAGCACTGAACTGTGGTATCTCAGATTCTTTCTAGGGATTAAGCTGCAGGTTTAATTTTTGGGCTGGCATAAGGACCATCTGTTCAGAGTAGTTTGCAGGAAAAGTGGAGATATCTGTGTTGTGAATATACAGAACACACTGTAAGAAGAGAAGGCAGAGAATAGACTTTAACATCTTGTTATTTTCAGTTTTATTGTTAATTCTCTTGTGCTGGAAAGAGAGTTTTTCTAAAGGATGAAGCAATCAGGTCCTGTTCTATATACATGGTGAGCTAAGGGAGGACAGTTTCAGGCTCCTCATCAGAGGGGTTCAACTGTGTGATGGCTTACAGAGTTGGTAAGAGATGGAGACATTCTCTGTCCCAGATCTACTACTATATTTCTCTTTGCTGTCCCATCTGGTATGAAAATTATGCCACAAACCACTGCAGGAGCCCTTCATGCTTTTGTGTGTTTCAGATTAAGCCCTATGCCCATATTACCCCTACCTACTAGGGCTACTTCTGTTTCATAAACCAAAGCCCGTTCTCAGCCTTGACTTGGATTACTGAACTAGTTCTCATGCCTTCTCCTATAATTCAGCCTCCATCTCCTCCATACACAGGAATGGTCTTCACCTTAACTAATTTTCTTATTGCTGTCAAAGATATAAAGTTGCTACTTTGATTAAAAAAGAATTTATCATGTCTTTTTGCAGGAAGGGAGAAAGTACAATAGGAGGACTCAAATCCAAGAGTAGATTGAAGAGTTAGAAAGACAAAAGAGGGAGGTAGAGAAAGGGTCACTAGCTACACTGTCACAGAGTTAGCCTCTCCTATTCCTGCTCCATCTGTTAACACCAAACTGTTAACACTGATTGATGTTAACACCAAATATAGGATATTGGAGATTCATAAGAGAGATTCTTCAGAAATTACTGACATTAAGGTATACCTCATATTCCTTAGCTACTGACCTTACTGATCTCCTATCTGCAGTCCTTCACACTTCATTGGGAGCCCTATTTGTTATCTCTGTAGAAGAGTTAGTAAATTATAGGAACTAGGTGAATGAGTGTTTAGGGCTTGAAACACAATGGAACTCACTGAGAAAGAAAAATACAGAAGGTTGTAAAAAACTGTGATCTGTTTTCAACATCCATTTAGTGTGTTTAGGACGAGGACATGATGGAAATCCTTTCTAGAAACAACTATACATTTGAATCACTAAGATCCACAACCTCAAGAAGGTTAAAATGAGACAACTATAAAACATACCTCTTTCTCACATACTACTTGCATGGACGTCCTTCTGACTGTAGATCAGACTTAGCTGATCTTGTGTTATCCTCTCCCTCATGAATGATAAACATTCTTCTGTGTGCTGCTGCTGCACATAAGGACCTGAGCTATCCCTGTGGGGAGGAGGACACGCATGGGAAAAGGAGAAGCTGACAAGTGGGCATGGGAAGACTTCACAGTGATCCCAAGCCATGACTGTGACTCGTGAGTCAGAGTCTTGCCTCTAGTGAGCACATCAAAATACAAAAAAAGCAGATAGATTTTTAGAGCAGTTCAGGTACAGAGAAATGAGAAACATCTTGGTACCACCAACTTTTTCTCTTTGCTCCTCAGAGCTCTGGCCCTGTCAGATCTGCTGTCTGAGCTGCCTCATGAGCAGGCTATAGTGTCTTTCAGTAAAATTAACCTGCCAATCTGTATTCCTTAATACATTTCACTATATTGTGCAGATTTAATCCAGATCAGGCATGGACTCATGATCCCAATTCTGCAAAGTTAACTGTAGAGTGTGATGTACGTGCTGACTTTATTCCTTTAGGCTGGTTTGCACTGGCTTCAGGACAGCAGACCTTTTCTAACCCAATATGAAGATAGAACAGCACATACAGACAGTACCGGAGGTAATATCAGGTCTGCTTGGACAAAATTACCTATTTAGCATTGTCTGAACCAAGCTGAAGTGGCAGAGTGTTTGTACTGGTGTAATGCTCTGTGCTATGCAGCCAAACAGTTTTCAGCTTGATGCTAGTTTTCAGATGCTTCTAAAAACCACTGTATGCTTTCACACTTGATTTATCGTCTCATGGTGCTACAACATTCAAAAGTACTGAACTATTTGCTAGTACTATCATTTTTCACTGATGCAGTGTAAAAGAATTCCTGCTTGGCAATAGCATAACTGGATTTGCCTATTAAAACTCAGCCTACAAGCAAAGGAATCCAATACTCTTGGATCTTTCTATTTTTTTCCAGACAAATGCATCTGAGCCTAAGCAAATGTAAAATAAGCATGAAATATACTATTCCTTTACATTTGTGTTAATAAAGTTTCAGGTATGCTATAGATGTTTTCTTCTAGTAGTTGTAAGACACAAACTGCAGGACTTTTTTTCAAATGTAATTATTAATTTACAGAAAGGATGACAGAATGAGAAACAAGGGATTTTAATAATGTTCCATCTCTATTTTTTGGAAAATTTTGTTTGACACAGTCCTATTTTCCTCCAAACTCTTAATTTTTGATGGGTGACAATCAGATTATAGCTCAGACATAACATTAGTACTTTGCATGCCTTCTTTGTACTGCTTTACTTGAAAGGAGGGAACTGCAGAATTTCAGTATTGACATTTCAGAATGACAACTACCCAATGAATTGCATGTGAGAACTTTTTTTATTTAGAATAATTCATTATAAACATATTGCAGCATCATGATGCATTTATGTAGAAATATTCTTTGCTTCTTAACTTTTCCATTGCAATAAAAGCAATTTTTTTATCATGTGTTTTCATATTCATTCACCTTCTACTGTATTTCTCAGCTATACCATCATTTGTTCAATGCAAAAAGTCTCCAGGGCGAATATGGAATAACACATAGGCAAACAAATGTCTTGTTCAATTAAATGTAGGCACCTGAATAAAGGCAAGCAATAAAGATTTTATGGAATAACCCACCTGGTCTCTAGAAAAAGCTTTTTAGGTTCCTTGAGAAGGATACAAAAAGTAAAGTTGCATTGTCTGGACCAGCCATCTAGGACCCTATCCTTCCATCCTTGGGGCACCTAGACCTGGACTTACATTCCTGCTGCTGAACACAGATGAAATACTAGTTGTACAAGTTAGTGCTCAGCCCTGTACCACATGTGTCTCTTATAAACCCAAGGTGTCACATGTTTGAGTTTATTATATCTGAAATAAAATGTGTGGTCTTGCATGCCAGGAAAATTATGTCTTTGTAGCAAGAAGCTGCTGTGCATCCACTTCCTATCATGTGGGAGAATATGTAGGCTATGTGGGAGTACTGGGGGAAAAAAGCAGGTGAAAAGTCCATTGGGTTAGGGGTGCAGGAGAGCAGGACACCTGGCATTCCATACTGGTCCATTCTACAGGACTTCTGTCTCCTGCATTGTACTTGGGCACTATATGGAAGACCTGTAGCTCTTCCCTGTGTCATACTACTCTCCCAGTTTGACAGTAAAACAGCATTTGGGGCTAATGGTCAAGACAAGCAGGACTGGACAAGCCCTGCTTAATTTTCCAGAGCAGAGATTATCTGAATGCCTAATCATAAATAGAGAAAGAACTTTTTATCTCAGCAAGTGGGATGGATATTAGACCAAGGAGGGCCTGGTGCCAGATTTAAGAATAGCACTTAAGTGCTTCCTTAACACATCAAAGCTCATGTGTTTGATAGACTTGGAGACTCACTTCCCCCAAATTTCTGTCTGAGTGGCTAACACGTCACAATACTCAGCATGCATTCTGCACAATAGAAATCACATTTTTAGATATCATTTGGCATCTAAAAAATTCCTTGGTAGTATGACTTTGGTCCATGAAAGCACTTTAATATAGGATGTGAACATCAACAAATTATAGCCTGCCTTAGAAAGTTTAGGTAGGTTGTCCTGGATTACTCTTCAACCTTACCTCTTTTGGTATTTCAAAGAATGGTTTTAGGAATGTTTTTCTTCTGATGCTTCCATTCACAGCAATTAAAGCATTTCATGCTCTTTAAAGCTCTGTTGCAACTGTCTTTTGTAAATGTGTGAATGGAAGAAGAGACAGTCTCTGAAAACTGAAGCTAGCCCTGCCCATTAAATTAATTGAATTTTTCAGATATATTGCCTGCATACAATTTGATTAGCTTTTAATCCAATCTGCTCACCCCATCACTTGAAGATTTCATATTTCAGTGATATTGGGGGGGTATAACTCCCAAATTTTTTTCCTTATTCTTCCATTACAGTGCATCAAGGGACAGAGGTGGGCCTAGCAATCTACAGCCACTCCATCCATTTGTACCCAGGGAGAGATGGGGTGATTCTGCTGCTTCATCCAGAGGGGCTTTGCAAAGTCTTCTTTCCCCTAACAAGCCTTCCCATTTGACAACTTCTCACCTATACGCTAATGCTTTTGGGAGCTAGGTGTGAAACCAAGAGGAGAAATACACCTGTTTGCACAGTGATTTTTTCTGATGTTAATAGTGGGAAGTATTATGTAACATGACTTTTGCAAACAACTGGAAGTTTAGCTTGGCAAATGGCAAGCAGCCTCTGCACAATATTGTTCCCTGCATGTGGAAATTCCCAGCATGACTGATTCAAAAGTTTAACATAACTGACACCTTCCTGGAAAAAAGTATCTCAGACAAACTGAAATGAAGTGTTTCAAAAACTAGGTGCTCGGACATTAACAATGCTGAGAAATTTAAGTTTCTCATTTCAAAAGGGGGGAATAAAAGAGAAGAAAATTTTCCTTTTCATGTTCCTAGCATCTTTGTTTCAGGAGAATGCTGCAGTGGTGGGTTTAGCTCCTTTATACATCAAAGGGTAGCTGTATCCCATTCTGGAAGTGGGTTAACATGTGATAATTAAGTGACTTTAAATATTAATTGTCCTATTTAAAAGTAACATTGGCAAAGAAAGACATCTCTAATAAGAGAAAAATTACATTATAAATATTATTCCATAAAAAATGGGGCTTATTCAAGCGTTTCTTTGAAGCCAAATGAGAATTGATCCGGTGTCTGAGTACATTCCCAGGGTGCTATGAGGAAGCTGAATTCTTTTCATAATTGTTTGGCAAACTTCTTCCAAAACACACAGCACACAGACTTAAAATGCATTTTTCCTGTTGTGTGTCTCCGTTTATGGGTGAATACCATATGGACTTTGGTCTGAGCTTTGCTCATCTGAAAAACTCTGTGAGAAGACTCCATGTTTCAGTTAACTGTTTCCTGTTAAGCAGACAAAATATGTTCATCTGAAGGAATCAAAAATGACAAAGTTATTTCAAGGTAAACAAGCCATTTTGTTTCCTCAGGGTGTGGAGTAATTTTGTTTTTGCTATTCACATCTGGGTAAAAAGGACGGATTAGGTATCACTACTGTTAATTTCAGCTTTTCTCAGGGAAATAAAGACAGGATTTGAATAGGAAGTATTTATACAAGTTGAAGGCTAAGCTGACCCTGAAGGCAGTGATCAACTTAAAGATTTGTCCTGTAGTAGCATATTGATGTGAATGTTGAAATGAGGTGGATGTGCCTGATTGACACAAGGTCAGGAAGGGCTGTGTTCTGAGAAGGGATTCTCAAAACTGATAAAACTGATAGAAAGTTATTATAAAATTGCTCTCTTTTACAGCTTAATTTACCAGTGGTTAAAGAAAAAATGGGAACATTCATGTAGATTGTATTGCATGGATGTGAGTCTGTACTGTTTTCTATCCCATGCAGAGCAGTGACTGCAAACTTTCCCATAGGAAACAGACATCAGTAATAATACATTGTTTAGTTAATATAGGAAATTCATGAATTCTGCTATTGAGTTTTTTTCAGGTCTTTTTTTTTCTGAAAATGTTGCTTAAGGCCCAATTCTGCTGTTCTCATGCCAAAAGACATTTAACCAAATGAATGTTGAATTTAGCTCTCTGTCCTTATTCAATTGTTTTTTGAGTTAAGTATTCATTGACTTCAACAAGAGATTTTCGCTAAGAGCTGAATTAAACTAAGTAAAAACATTAGGATCTAGCTGAGATACTGACTTCTCCCACGTCCTTAGAGCTCAGTATACTGGAATTCATTAACTCTCATAAAATGCAATGCTAAAAGTTGATGTGTTATTGAGTAATGGTAAATGGAGAGTAACATACATGCATTCGATTACTTGTTTCCATTTCTACAATGCATAGCAGGAGGCTGCCTCCCCACATAGCTTTTGGACATTACTTATGATTGCAAAACTCTGATGGTTAAAAACCATTGGCATGGAATTTGTAAAACTCTCAGTGCTCTGAGTGTCTTGATCTAGGCAGGTGGTGAAAGAACACGAAACTGGCTGATCAATATGACTCTCAGAGTCGTGCCTTTTGTCTTGATGCAACTTGTAATTCAGTGATTAAGTATGAGGAAGGAAATCAGGGAAAAGTTAAAGAGGGTTTTATTTTAAATTCAGTAGGGAGTGAGTGAAATGGAAGAGAAGTTCCACTATTAAATTTATCGACCCATTTCTATACTGAGATGGACTTAGCATAAGACTAGCTGTAGTAAAACACATGAGAAGCAGAATCTGAATGTCAGACTGCTTCGAAGTTTAAAGTAAGGCAATTTCAAGAATACTCTTCTCTACTCCACATGCACATGTTCCCAGCTGATCAAACAGCCGCTGACAGCGATGAATTCTGCTGTACTACCTAGGAAGCCACTTGTAGAAGTGTCAGGGCAGCAATAAAAGCATTGGTGGCAAGATTTTACATCAAGAAAAGTCTCCTTACATATGGAAATGCTTCACTGGCTTGCAGAATTTATGCCCCTGTTATATCTTAATTATGATTACGAGTAATTTGAAATCAGAGTTTCCTAAGGAAAACAGTGTTAGAAGATATAGGGAATCTTTGCCAAATTTTCTGCTGGTCTACACGTCATCTCTTTGTTGATGCCTCTGTAGACTATTTACATCAACAGAAAACTGTGGTTTCTTCACAATGAAAAAGTAATTTGAATTGCTCTCTTCTCCAGCTGAAAAATTCTTAGAGATTTGGTGTCTTTCTAAACACAGATTGTTAAGGCTCCATAATTTGTATGAATATTTGATTTTTTCCATGAATGGATTCTTATAATGAAATAAGATTTCTGTTCTTTATGCTTTTTCATGGGTTTACGTACCTTTTCTGCTTATTTTGCTTGAGACTGTTAGCACATAGAGACCAGACAAATAACATTGTATATTGACCTAAGCAGATTCACTCCTAAACAAACTATTCCTCAAAGATTTCCAGAAGGCACCAGCAGCTCTTTAAGAAGTAACAGCCTACAACAATGTTATTTTTCACAGTTAAGCAGACTTTGGTCTAAAGCTGTGCAAACAAGCCTCTGAATTCTTGTTGCTTCCAGGGACTGTTTTTGGGTGTGTGCTGATCTATAAATCAAAAGGATTTGAAACAATGTAAGAGAAAATGTTTAAAGAAAACAAATAAAAAAGGACATATTTTTCTCTTCTCCCTCCTGCAGACCAGGGTACCTTTCCAAAGAAGTCAAAGGCATTACAGGGTTGCAAAATTTGACTATGAAAGAGGAAATTCAAGAGTGCCTGGTCCAAATTGCACTGAATTAGTGCCAAACTTGTCCTTGACCAGAGTGAGTTTTTGTTGAGATCCCATGTTCTGATTTTGGCAGTCAGGTTGGCTACCACATCACAGTTCACTTCAGTTTGGAACAGGTAAGACCCAAACTGGAGCAAAGAAAGTTAAAAATAACAGAAGACACCAGATCAATGTGGACCCTGCAAAGCTCTCTTATAAAGAGTATGTGATTCTGTGAAGCCATATGTAACACTAGCATTGTATAAAAAAGCCCAAATGGCTTGAAGGCTTTGGAGTAGCATTGATGTAAAAGGCCATGAAGGAATGGGACCACTTATTAATTCCCTGCCCAATAATACATCCACAGATGTTCTAAACCAGGCAGCTTATATTGGGTCTTACTCTGCTGCTGGTGTCAGTGGCAAAACCCCTGGAGACCTCAATGGTGAGACAACCCAGGCAGTGGTGATGAAGGGAATTTATTTCTTCTGAGAGGAGCAGAGCTAACTCTGAACAGCCCCATTTCCTGATACCGATGTCCTCTTGTTGTCAAAGTCCTGATACCCAAATGCAGTAATAAAAGTTCTGCCCGCCCAAGCAACCTAAACACTTCAGTGCAGCTGGAGGTGAAATCTCTGTCTATGAGAATACTCATAAAAAGCAATTTTTTTTCCCTTCCAGGAGCTACTTAGATGGAAAAATAAATAAATGGTAAATTTATTTCACTATTCTTTTTTAAATAGAATGGAGGTGGTCATTTTAGAAAGGAAAAAAAAAAAAAAAAGAACAACAACAGTAATTTAAACAGCTCTAATTTTATTGGGTTTAAACAATAAAAGTATAAGAAAAGATAAGGCTGGATCAAGCGGTGTTAATTTCTGATTCTAGGTGGAGTTTTTTGTTTTTTTCTTCTCCATGAATGTACTGACACACATAGTGTTATCTAAAAAGAATGTAAGAAGCATCTTAGTCCATTATCAGCATTAATCACTGAATACCCTGTCTATAAGAAAACTTGCTTCTCTGAAAAATTGGTGCAAGCATATCCTTTGCATTCAAGTCAATGACAGTGTTCACAGAAAAGCTGTCCCAATGCAGCCATCCAGTACCCCTGAGATCTGTGAGGGAACGGATTTTGTCCCTAAGGCTTTCCTTTGTAACTTTTTGATTAGCCTGCAAGAACATAAAGAGCACATAGCTTTGATGAGTGTTGAAAAGTTCAGCCAGTGTCAGGGCTTCAACAAATGTGTGTGTGTGCCTGTGCATTACTGCCAGGTGGTGCTTGGGTCTGCAGTTCATTCCCTGGTCCTGATCACTGCCTGCCGGCGCTGCACAAATCTTACTCACTCTTGAGCTCTTACTCACTCTTGAGCTCCCATTCAGAGTCAATCAGCTGCATCTTTTCTGAAGCAAATCATAGGTGCAGCTCTGGGGGAATCCCGCTCTGGGGGAATCCCACTCTGGGGACCACTACAAATAAGCACTGTGGCAAAGACTGCACAGTCCTCCATTTGGAACCTTGCAGGAGACTTTGCACTCGGTCATCTTCAGCACATGCAGGGCTTAACAGCACAAAATCATAGTGCTGATATGCTCCGTCACAGTCCTCATAGTGTTTTAGACCCTTTGAACTGAATAAAATTCACAGAAAATCATAACTGTCTAATGGCCTGAGGATAACAAAGAGGGCCCAGGAGAGACCCAGGCCCAAGTGCTGTGGAATGTGATTGTAGCCAATGGCCTTCCCCTTTGGGTGAAAGAGCATTCAGCAGGATAAATATTTACCTACTGCAAGTGTATGTCAGGCATAGCTGAAAGGAATTTGCATCTGAAAGACGATAATTAACATGATCAAGTCTTCAGTATATTTTTCAGGGCTACTGATTATAGCAGCTGATGCAAACAGTCAGAAGAGTAAGAGGCTGAGAGGTTCAGCAGACCTCAATCTCCTGGAAATTCCATATGGTAATTTCCCATTTACTAAGAACAAGGTGCCAGGTCACTGCTAGTTTAGATTGGAGCATTAAATATGACATACTATCACAATTTCAAAAACTGCATCTCTCTGACAGTTTCTATTTTCGTCTCCAAACTACAAGTATGACACTATGAATGCTGAAAACATAGGAAAGAAATTTACTTTGGTTTCCCTGTAAGAGAAAAAGAGGCCTTTTAGAATTCTATTTGCAAAGAAGCTGAATGTTTTGTCCATCAGATCTCCTCAGAGGTTTCCTCTCCTGTAATATATTTATCCTGATGGGTGGGTTTTTATTTTGGAGTCCTCTTTCGAGTATGATATAATTTTTAAGGCAGGCCAGGGAAAGACAGAAATGTCCTGGTTCATTGGAACATTTCCATAGGGAGATGCCTGTAGTCCTGTCAAAACAAGACACTCTCATAAGTCCCATTCTGTGAGCAAGAACAAGTACTTATCGTATCCTGAACTGTGAAGATGATCAACTCATTTGCTAGCGTTTGTTAATCTTACATCACTGCATTGCAATTCTAATAAATGTTCCCTCATCTTTCTCTCACATCTTATTGCTTACATCCTGAGGTGCAGGAGAGCGTGTACTTTTTTCATTGGACTGCAGACATGCCCCTATGGAAATGCCTCTGCATAATGATTGGACTAGATGATCTTGAAGGTCTTTTGCAACTGAAACAATTCTTTGATTTTAACAGCTGCAGAGAAACTGTATATGAGATATTTTGTCAAGTCATTGATAAGCACAAAGGACCCTGATTTCCAGAAGTACTGCTGTGAGACATCTTTAGTCACTGAAAACCTGATTCCACAAAGCAAGGAAATCATCTCAGTCCTTTAACGTGATGGTGGATTTTCCTAGGAAACTTTTAGGAGCCCCTGAGGGTCTCTTCCTCCACATTAATGATGCAGTTTAGCTGCACCTGCAACTTATTAAGATTTCTCTTTCTAATCCGGATGGCAGGCCACCAAGGTTAAATTGATGGAGGTTTCTTACCCCCACACTACTCAATACATTTTAGAGACTGAACAGAACTCACTTTTTCATGGTCTATAATGAAAAGGAAGTACAAAGCTAAAAAATTAGCCATGAGGGGTGTTCACCAGCCAGGCATAGTCTTAAAAAAATAAATGCTGATAATTTTTTTCTCTGGATTTCAGTATGTCATTTCATGACACACTTTCCCTGTTCTTATATTTGCATAATGAAAAGCTGAAGCAATCAAAACGTTTTCAGCTGAAAAATGTAAGTCTTTTTCAGAGCAGAAAAGCAAAGACTTAGTGGTTTATTGAGCTGTTAAAACTAAATCTTGCATCTTCAGAAGTTGTTTACGTGTTTCATATCTTCAAGCCAGAAAGCATAACCCACAAAGCCGGACTTGTCCCCATGACCCACTGACTTTTTGACATCTTGAGGTCATGCATCCCAAGCATGCACAAGCAGGAAACACAAGGCTTCTTCCAACCACATCCTGGTGTGTCTGTAGTGTAAATTAGAGCTATGAGAGCTCTGGGAAAATTCATCTGGCAAGCACTCTATGTTTCTTTTCCTTTTTCTTATAAATTGTGCTGAAGGGTTTGAGCTTAGTCTGAATCTAATTAAAATTAATGAGAATTAAATGTAAGGGAAGAAAACAGAGATCATCTGTAAATAATTGGTGCTAAGGATGGAAAACCTGTATATTGAGAAGCAGGAACCTCCTGTACCTCAGGACTGATGTAAATGATAAGATGCAAGAGAAAGATGAGGGAACATTTATTAGAATTGCAATGCAGTGATGTAAGAGTAACACATACTAGAAAATCAGCTGATCATCTAAATCATTCAGGATAAGATATGCTCACATTTTTGCTTGTGGAATGGAACTTATGAGATTGTCTGTTTGGTGGGGTTTTTTTTGTTTGTTTGTTTGTTTTTTGTTTTTTTTGGTTTTTTGGGGTTTTTTTTTGACAAAACTACAGACTTTTCAATTTCCAGTTCAAAAAGGGACCTTCTTCTCTTCTTTTACTTATCTAGAAATTTACTTATCTAGAAACTACATTAACTCTCTGCCAGTCATATCCCTGTCATGTCAGCCAAAGCTGGAAGGAATTACTCAGATGTCACTGATCGCTGCTGAGAACCTATTATTGAAGTGTCTCAGATTGCTCTTGAGAATAATCGTCTTTTATGAGGCCTATGTGAACAAGAAGCAAACAAGAAAAATGAGACGTAAAGGAAAAAGCAGAAAGTGCAAAGGGATTCTATCAACATTTGACTTCAGGATAGAGTCATCTGAGATTCAAAGAAAGTAAGTTATCTTATCCTATAAGATATGATTTTTATCCCTGGTCCAGTTTAAAAATTAATGATATGAAGTTTCAAGGGGATCATCTGAAGATGAGGCTACTGAACATGGTGCTATTTGGCTGAGTGTCAAATAAACAACATGGAAGGACAGGGGCAATACTATATTTAAAAAAAAAGGGGATTGCTGAGATTCATTCCTACATAAATGAAACAAAATTAGGTAGGACAATATTTCCTTCACTGGCATAATTTCTGAGTGGCACAAAAGAGTTGGTACAATTGAAATACCAATGAAATGGATTGGAAAAAGAATTATCTTACCTGCACCAAACAGGAAAGGAGTACACAGAGGCTGTAAATTCAAAAATTGCCCCAAGAAACAGATTGGGAAGAAGGACTTATACAACAACATTTTTAGTTTTGTTTACAAAGCAAGAGCAGGTGCAAGTGCAGCTTGACAAATACAATAAAAATTCTGCATGTTTGCAAGTTCTAAGTACTGCAGTACTAAAGCACCCAACTGCTCAGGCCTTGAAGATTTCAGCTGGATAGATCATCACATTTATGATCTATTGATATGGAATGAAGGTTGTCAGTAGTACACAAGACTAATACTAACATTCAATGAAGCATGAAATCTCCAAATGACAAGAGCAAGATGTCAAACTGGACAGAAAGAAGTGAAGCTCAAAGAACACAAGTTCAGTAATAATGGATATGTCTGATGCATGGGATCAGAAAAACAAAGGTGATCTCAGCCTTGGTACATCCCATCACAGCCAACATATCCTTTTTATTCAGCAGCACAGCAAATGTTGCTGGAGTCTACTTACCTCTTTCTGACTATTCAGAACTAAGGACTTCCACTAATAATGCAATGTTGCAAACTCACATTCTGAGTTCATTGTCTGATTTGATGTAATACAGAAAAGTTCCATCAGCTGCAAATCAGCAATGCCATAACTAGCCCAAGATGTTGCTTTATGACTTAGCTTTGTTTTATTTTTCAAAAGATTGATGAGAGAAGTCTGACTGACGTCATTCAAGACCTGCTGCAAATACTAAATTTTAATATTAAAATTCTATAATGCAGCTCTCCCCAGATGTTATTTATTAGAAATAGACTGTTGTCTATTTCTTCATTTGTGTATTTTTATATGGCAGCTCTTATAATCTTTCCTGCAAGTAAGAAGTAGAGAATTCCATGCCTTTAAATCACAGATGTCTAGAATAGCTGCACTCAGTGCAATGCAGAGGGTTTACATAGTAGGTGAAAGGGTGCCTGTAAATATGAGCTGAGCTGTGCAAGAAGCCCTCTGTGCACAATTTCCCAGGAGCAACAGCAAGTGTGTCAGTGACAGTACAGAAAATTTTTACGTGAGTCTGTCTGGAGCTCTCACAAGTCTAACATAATAGTACCTGCAGATTACAGTACTCAAGAAATTTGAAGGCAATAAAGAGGTCATGCAAATAGAAAGAAGTTTAAAGACTTCTAAATAAGATTTCTGTTTCTCCTTAACAGATGCATTAAACCAACTTTATAGCAAGGCAAAAAGGCTTTGCCTGCAAGAAAGTTTTGCTTGTGACAAATAAATGAATAATGATAAAAGCTTTGTTAGGTGATTTGTTTGATCTATGGAGGTTATAAAGGGTATACCAAACTAATAATTCAAATTCCTACTGATCACTGGTCTTCTGTTTTTGTGTTAGAGAACAAGTCAGGAAGCTACTTCTCTCATAGCATTTGAACCAGTATCTGTCACTGCTTGACTAGCCTGTGTATTTCATGAAAGGCCGTACTATGAGGTGTATTCTTTTCCTACTCACTGTAAGCAGCTGAGCCTGAGACTTTTTAAAATGACATTGAAGAGACATAAACATCAAGCATGGTACTGCAGAATGCCAGGAAACAAGAATTGAAGACTGACTGCATACAAAACCTAAACAAATCTTTCCATCAGTAAAATGGGTAAAACAGTTTTAGAAACATGATGCAATTAGCAGTTGCTTATGAATGTGCAATGGTTCACTACAGTTCTTCTCAAATAAGTACTTAGAATTTTCTTGCAGTTTTGGGAGTCAGGTCACATATCTTCTTGGCAGATAGTGTGTGGGTATCTTAGCAATGATTGCATTTCCTGGAGTGTACCATGCACTCACTGCAACACAGCACAAGTGTGAAAGAAGGTTATTATCAGGCTTAAATTAGTGACTCCTGTGGGTGGAACCATTTCAAAAATGAGCCATTTAACACTCTGCAACATTACTGCACATCCAGCTTCGCTGTCCAGTCAGTCTCTCTACTACAATGCACCATTATTGCTGAATGGGGCAGAAACTGTACTTCCAGTCATTGAACATCTACAATTACGTGTACATTTATGTCTTCCATAGCATGTTGCAAAATGCTTAGCCCTTCATCTGTTACAACTTTTTGCAGAGCTGCCTTATCAGCCAGGTAAGAAATAATCCTCTCTTCCAAATAATTATTGATTTCAGGCCAAAGCAAAATATATTAAGACTCTCTAAAATAGCTGTTTTACTCTTTTTCATTTGATCAGCTGATTTTCTTTAATACTTTATTTCCAATAGGATTGAACACTTATAGTTGGTGCCACAGTTTTCTGGCCCAAATGGGATTAAAAAAAAAAAAATCTATTTCTGTGTCTTCCCACAACTCATTTAGCTTGCATTTTTCTTCCCTTGCCTTTCCCTTTTCCTTTGAATGTAGAGTTCTCTGTACTCCTGCACTGGCAGTTCTCTCCAGGAATCTCCAGATTCAATGCCAAAGTGTAAGTGGTGTGCTTAAGGACATATACACCCCATTCTTCCTTTCACTCACAGCACATACTGTCAGAGAAGGCAATCCTTGTAGGTATGGCCACAGGAATCATTCTTACCAGTCTGGTAAGAATGGGCATGCCATTCTTCCTCCAGCAGTTCACCCCAAATACTGGCATGAGGAGAGTCAGCAGAATCGGTCTTACTGCTGGTAAACCTGCCCACCTTGCTGAAAAATATGTTGTTCTCCAAAAGGGGTGTTGAGGTGCTTAATTTGTTTTGGTCCTCCTGTGTCATGCGAAAGGTAAGGTAACAAAGGAAAAGTCTGACAAGAGGGCCAGTTGACACCTGTATCAACTACCTACAAAGAAAATTATGGTGTTTGATCCACTGTTTTCATCTTGGGATGTATCATTGTGAAAGGAGTATCTCTATGGAAGTATAGCAGAGCTGTTTTTCTGCTCTTTATTATGGATATGAAGGGAAAGGATAGGAAACTACTTCAGGGTAGGTCAACTAGCACAGCTGAGGATCTGCATCAGGAGACAAACCTTGCAGAAGGCATCAAGATGAACTAGTTCTCTATTATTTTATTGAGTTAAAACAGTTTTGTAGAGTGCCAGCTCCTGGACCCATGTGATTACAGATGCCTCAGGAAAGGCTGAGGGAGCTGGGCCTGTTCAGCCTTGAGAAGAGGTGACTGGGAGGAACCTCATAAATGTCTGTCAGTATCTGAAGGGGGATGTCAAGAGGAAGGAGCCAGGCTCTGCTGGGTGGTGCCAGGAAACAGCACAAGAGGCAATGGGCAGAAAATGATGCACTGGAAGTTCCACCTGAACATGAGCCAGAACTTCTTTACTGCACTGGTGACCAAGCACTGGAATAGGTGGCCCAGAGACATTGTGAGTCTCTCTCACTGGAGATATCCAAGAACTACCTGGACACAATCTTGTGCTATGTGCTCTAGGATGACCCTGCTTGAGCAGGAGGGTTGGATCAGATGATCCACTGTAGGTCTCTTCCTGCCTGACCCATTCTGTGATTCTCTTGCAGGGAAATTTCTGTGTCAGTGAGTTACAAGAGCAAGTTTTTCTCCCACTTCATGTCCCCTCAGACACACTTCTGGTCACACCACCTCTCAAGGATTAATGTCCTTCTTCACAATGGAGAAAAGGTGGCTTCAGCCACAGTAAAGCACACCTCTTCAAGGTTTGTGATTGAACAGGAAAAGATAATGGCCCAGCAGGATCCCCACAGAGAGGTGTGAGGAACAGTGAAGTGTCCTAGTGGGAGAAGATGCCTGGGCTGTGTCCCTGTACTCAGCACCGTGCTAGAGTCATAGTGGAACTATTCCTGAGTTCAGAATTTCAACTTACATTAGAAACAAAGGATTTCAAATTTCCTTTAGGTAAATCCTACCCTTAATGAGTATGGATGTGACCCTTTTATGGAGAAAAATTTTGACAGCACCAGTATATTGAGCTGAGCTTTCAAAGTGATTCAACTGATTTGTTTTTCTAAAAATAAAAAAGCAAAACCAAAACAAACCAAAAAAAGCTAAAATTTTGAAAGCAGATAAGATTCTGCCTTCAGTAATTAAAATGGTTCATAAATATATTTACAGACATTAAAATGAATGCCCAATAGATGGAAGAGTCTTCTTCAACATAAAGCTACTATTTTTTTAACTTGGTTAATATTTTCTCTGAGTGAATATTCTTGGGGGCCAAAACAAAATGTTAAAAAAATCAGACCCATAAGCAAAAATAAGTTATTTATACTCTTTCATGATTCTTTTCTCTAGTCTGACTGCATGATATTTTGAGTTCACAACATTACCAGGTAGAACAATATTGCAGCAGTACATATTATCTCTCAGATCATTCCTTCATTTTCTAGGATTCCCTCTTCCCCCATGACCCTTTTGCTCTTTCTTGGCTACCTCCCAAAATAATTCTCTTCTGTTTTCTTTTTTGCTGACAGTTTCCATTTAAAAGACCTTGGTTTCTGCCCCTTTGTATTCATTACAGAATATAAATCAGAAAATCTCTGATTAGCTTACTTCCTTGTTTTTTTTAGCCAGGATGATGTCAGTACAGCTTAGGGAATGAAGATTATTGGTTACATTGTGGGCTGTCTGCTAGCCAAGTCAAGAGAAGCCCAGTGTTCAAAAGAGTGGAAACTTCATGTAAACAACTATAATTTATATTGCTTGGAATCATGGTGAGAAAGAAAATTTGCATGCTAGATGTGAATGTGTTTTGTGGTCAGGCATGGGTCTAGCCCAAGGAAGAAGTAAAACCTAGTTAAAATGTCACAGCTCCCCTTTTGTTCTGCAGGAACCAGCCTCTGATGTACTTAGTGACTCATTTGTTGAAAGGTGTGTTTGGCAATACTCTCAGGACTATTACTTAAAACATTGACATGGAGAAGGTTCCGTCTCTTTCCTGATAAAACAACTTATTTAAGATTCACAAGACTCACACACCCACAGGAGGATTTAGTGTTGCCACAAAGACTGCTCTTTAGTGGAGTGCTTGGTGGCATTCAGGCTCCTACAAAAGATAGCTTGAGAGTATTCTCAATGCTTTTTCTTATCCGTGTTATATAGTTTGTTTTATGCAGCAGATGTATTTAACATTAGCCAAAAGAGTGATAGTATTTAACAGAAGGCTAACATTTATCATCTGGCAAGTCCAATTTGCTGTTTAGAGTCAAAATCGCATTCCATTAGGAAAAGTCACATCAAGTCATACCCCCATTGCTCTGTTTATTTATTGAGAAAGCATGTTCTCACCTTATTTCTCAAACCATTCTGATCTGTTTATTTTAAAATGAAGTATTCTCACAATGAAGAAACAGATTACATTTTCCCAAACATGAAATACAATTTCTTTCCTCTTAGAGCAGTGCCAATGGTTGGCACTCCAAACCAGACTTAAATCAGTGAATCTTAGCCTTGCTTGTATCATTTCAGGGTCTCACCCAAGGCCCTGAGAAAGACAGTGTCTTTTAGTATTTCCCTCAGATCTTGGTGCCAGCCCCTCACACTGAGGGAGGGGTGTTTTTGCAGGGCTGGGGGATAGACAGTCATGGTGCTTGAGACATGCCTCTGTCTAACCCACCAGATGTGAACCTCTGTGCACTAGTGGGGTCTCCTCTATTGTCCAGCCACAGTGGGCCGAGGGAACAGCTGTGAACAGCTTTCTTTCTCCAAAAATGTTACTGTGGCCTGCATACCCATGTCCTGGTAAAAAAACCTAGCAGTCTGCACAGACAAGCAAATAAACCAAAACAAACCTGTGACACTGAGTTACAGCAAACCATCTGACATAAGGCAGTTTACTTAACTCACCTTGAAATGATGAGCTGTGGCAGTGAGCTTTCACACCTGCATCCTGAAAGGATCTCAAGCCCCTTTGTCAGGGCTGTGCTCCTGCGCTCTGTGCAGAGGTTTTACACTAAGTATGATAGGGTCTGAAGGCTATTGCTCATGGCTGCAGGTCTTCAAAGCTATGTTTCATTTCTAAATGGCTGAGATTCTGTGAACGTTTTAGTAAAGAGGTAACAATAAAATAGTATTCAGTGGCCTTTCACTTTGCTGGTAGTTATTAGCACTTCTTTTTTTTTGAAATCACAATGGAAAGAGATATTATACTATTTTTCCCCTGTTTCAATAAGGACAAATTGAAAGGGGGTTTTTTTTGTTGTTGTTTGTTTGTTTGTTTGTTTGTTTTGTTTGGGGGTTTTTTTGTTTGCTTTTTGGGTTTTTTGGGGTTTTTTTTTGGGTTTTTTTTTGTGTTGTTGTTTTGTTGTTGTTGTTGTTGTTGTTGTTGTTGTTGTTTTCCCTGAAAACAATCATTCCACTTTGAGACCTAAATCTGAACATTTCTGAAAATGGCTTATTTTTCTGGGTCATGACACCTCTGTAAATGTAATGTAGCTGATGTCTGACTGAGGTTCTTGAAAGTTGAGAAGAAACTTTGGTGCTAGAGGAATCTTTGTGTGATTCAGCTTGGAGTGTCTTCAAGTACTTTCTTTTAGTTAAGAGTACAAGAAATTAGAAGAATACTTTTACCAGAGCTAATTGCATAATATACACTTCTCATTTTTGAGTCTCAAGTGAGCAAAACTTGGTTTGTAGAATGCAACAAGTTTTTGTCTGACTTTTATTTTGTAAAAGCACATTTAGAGTAATTGATCCATTTAATAAAGTAGAATTCTTTTTCATTAGCTGTAGACAAAATTGATGTTGAGGACCCTATTATATAATTAATAAATAGCAAAAGATTAAATTTAGCAAGACATACATTCATAGACATGCGTTGTTTGGAAATAAAGAGTCAAACATGGTTTTTTGTTCCCCAGCCTTACACATATTGCCAAAATGCCACAAGCCTTTAATTCTTAGCATGCAGAAGATAGGACATAGGACACAAACTAAATCTGAGCTTACATTGAGGTTTTTGTAACCATTTGCTAACAGACAACCAAGAATGTTAGCACAGAAGCAGTCAGGCCAAACAAAGGAGAAACCACCTCTCACTCTGAATCTCTGAATCTCAATGCAAATCTGTATAAGTATTCAAGGCCAGATTGCATGAGGCTTTGAGCAAGCTGGTCTAGTGTAGGATGTCTGTGCCCATGGGAGGGGATTGCAACTACATGGTCTTTAAGGTCCTTTCCAACTCAAACCATTCTATAGTGTTATAATCACTCAAAAAAAAAACCCCACCAAAACCAAAAAGAAAATCATAGAGGAATTGGAAAATCTCTTAGGTCATTGGGTCCAACCATTAGTCTAGCACCTGTTACATTCTGTGTGGTTATTCCTGCCCACAATGCATAACAGGGCAGGAAAATTTCACTTTTTTTGTATGAGCTGTCATAAAAATTCCTCAAATGATGAATGCAACTGAGAATTTGGGGTGTGAAAGACTGAGGACTTTCCCAGTCGAAGGATGCCAGCTTCTCTAGGCTACCATTTGGAAATGGCCTTAGCTTGGTATGGAAAATTGCTAACATACTGCTCAAAACCAACCACCTGTGGGAATACCTACACAGCTCTGACAGGGTGGCAGTCTGAATTGCTCCTTGCAGCAAGGGAACTGATCAATCCCTGCAGGACAAAGACAAGGCATGCAGGCAGGCCAGGGGAAGGTAAATGTGCTCTGCCTCTGCCTCTGATGGAAACCTGTTTTGCAACCTTTGCCTTCCTCTGACACCAGGCTGACACTTCCCCTGGGCACACGGACTTGCATGGCAAGGACTGTGTTGTTCTGGACATATAAACAGACACAAGGGCTGTTAAACCTCACCATTTATAGGTTAGTCTGTTGTAAACATGCTTGTTGGAGATTAAAGGCTTAAGCTACCTATGTTGCCAAGAAAGCGATCACAAGTTTTCCAAATTAAACATAAACATTCACCTCACTGTAAATGCCTTGGTCAATCATGCTAATTCCTGCAAATAGCTTTTCTGTAAACAAGTATTTTGTTAGCAAAATTGGAGGTCATCACTGCTGATACACAGGGATAGATCATTAGTCCTGATAAAATCCGAACTTAGCCATAAGTTCCATTCTCTCTTAGTAAATTTTAAAGTCATTACTTGTGCATTACTCTTTAGTAATATCTGGGTTTTCTCAGTCACTAAGGTTTCTCCAAATTTCAATGTACCAGGACAAATAATTTAACCTAAGGGATGAGAAGGCAATTAATAGAAGGACAACATGATGCTACATCAATAAATTAAAAACATATAATGAAAATGCATGATCACAAACTGGAGTGAAACTTTTCTTTCTTTTTCCATTCTAAAACATAAATAGAAAAATGGTGGCTGAAAAATGTAATTACAATATTTATTATACATCATCATACCAGTTGCAAAGTCTTACCAACACTTTGGTTTTCTGCCTCAGAGATCTTAAATATACAGTGAAGCTCACTAAATTACTGTCTAGCACAGCACTGGTCAAAATACTAAATTAAGCTTTGATTTTCAGTTAAATGTTGGAAATTTTTTAAAAATGTTAAACAGAAGGGTTAATTTCTCTGGTAACTGTGCAGTTTAGAGAAATCACATGCCTTAAAACAGCTTTTAGGAGAATCTGTTCCATGATCTTTCCAGAGGCAGACAGGTTGGTAGTTCCCAAGGCTCCCCTTTCTGTGGGTATGATGTTTCCCCTTTTCCAGTCATCTGGGTTTTCCCCTGACTGCCATGACATCACAGAGAGTGACTTAGCAACTACATCAGCTAGTTCTCTCAGGACTCTGGGATGCATCTCATCAGGCCTCAGAGACTCGTGCAATGAGGAATTTTAATATTGCAGTTTACTGTAAGTGATTTAGGAGTTCCCCAAAAATACCTTGAGTCACTGGGCCTTTTTGCTAATAGGTGCCAAAAACAGTCTAGAGCTTAATTTGTGCACACCTCAGTCTATCTATTCATACGAAATTCTGAAGCAAAAGCTTAATGCCAACATTCTTTCTGACAGTCCTGGTTCTATCTTTTTTGTGTTTGTGCCATTGCCATTTGCTACACTCCATGTTTCCTCAGTTGCTCAACCCCCTCCATGTGCAGTGTCTGCTGAGGAAAGGACTAGCATTCCAATCTAGTCCAAAGAGCTGGAGCAAACAAAAAAAAAATAGTTAGCATTGTCACTAGCTTCTTGATGATCTTTTGACATGCTTGGAATAGTTTACTTAGGCCGTGTAGATAAGCAAATAACCTACCAGGTAGTGCATGAAGTTTGAGTGTGTAACCGAAAGAAACAACTGATTGTACTTCTGATTAAAGGCAATGAGAGAATATCATTGAGAAAGGAGAGTGAGATTCAAGAGGGTGATTTCATGTGAAAAAATGACTGGGTGTGCATTCCAGCACAATTTTATATTTTGGTTGCAAAAATACTAGGTTTGCTTTTCATACTTAATAGGTGTTGTCTATGGCTATTTGTTGTTGCTAAACCAAACATCTCAGTAATACAAGATCTTTTTCATGCTGGAAGATTATTTTATAAGAAATAAATTGTATGAAACAATAACAGAAATCGTAAGGGTTTCCAACATGTAACACACTGGAGAGAGCCTGTTTTATGTAGCTTTTAATGTGCATATAAGTGCACATAATGTGTTTTCCTAAGGAGATCATAATGCATTTTATTTGGTTTTCTCATGAAATGAGAAATAGGTCTTTAGTGCTATGTATTGTAATCTTTCAGTTTGGAGTTTATTTCTTTGGTTTTTTTTTTTGTTTGTGGGTTTGTTTTTTTTTTTCTAATAATCTTTCTAAAGAAAAATCTCTGCTCCTATAGGATATACTAGCCTCTGCCTTCACAGTGCTAATTGTTAATTATGGCTTTATGGGTTGACTGCAATTTTCTGTGTAAAGATTTCTTGTATGGTCTCAGTGAGCCACTTCACATAGATTAAAAGAGACATGTTAGGCGTGGATATGATATGATTCCAGTTTGCATTTGAAAACCTATACCTTCAGTAGAATTTGTGTCAGGCTTTGAATGGAAGAGTCCACTCTTATGAATCTGAGAAACATGGCAGGAGTTAAAAGAAGACTGACAGACATGTAGACTAAAACATGACCTGAGCTACAGTTTAAGGACATTTTTTCATTTAATGTAACCTGCATAGCCCAAGAGCCATCTGTATTCTGAGCTCCATGAAAGTTTCTTTCACCATTTTATTTTATTTTATTTTATTTTATTTTATTTTATTTTATTTTATTTTATTTTATTTTATTTTATTTTATTTTGGGTAAAGAGGCAAATTTAGTGAAATCAAAACATTTCAAGAACATGTTTTGCCAAATCTTTCCTTGACAAATGTAAACATTCCAAAAATTCCCTGTGACTGACTTTGACACATTTTTAAAATTATATGTTGCCAGTTGAGAACTGGAATGATTTCACATTTTAGAAAAACACTTAATTTTATTTATTGTCATTAGAGAAAAAATACAGTCTCAAAGTCAAACCAAGACACAGTGATTTTCTGGACTTCATGGGATTTCACAAGTATTCTGAATTTGTTTAATGAAAAAAAAGAAGAACCAAATAACATATAAGCTTTTCTATGTGTGAACATCTTGTAAACCAAAGGAATAATATTTTCATCCTGCTTGACAACCTTTCCTCCATGGGGAGGCAGGAAATGTAGGTATCAGATCAGAGGAGTTCCTTCAGAGCTCTCTGCAACATGCCCATGGGATAATTGACCTTGAAAGCAAGAGCCTTTGGCTAAGCAGTGACATAGCAGTGGAAATCTCAAGCTGGTGAGACAATTGCGTACAAGGATGAGCAGATTCACTAGTAGCTACTTTTTATTTATGTATTTATTTATTTATTTATGGAAGGCCCTTTATTAACGGGACAATTGAAAATTGAAATGTTCTATTTTTGCATTTTTTTTCCTTCTCTTGTGTTCAGTAACCGCTGCTTTCCCCCCACCCTCCCCCCAACAACAACAACAACAACAACAACAACAACAACAACAACAACAATAAAAAAAAAAAAAAAAAAAAAAAAAAAAAAAAAAAGGGTTAAAGTTATGCTAGGATTCTATGCCATGGATAAAATTCAGGCCCCTCCTCCTCAACTTCAAAGGGGCCATTTGCAGTGGAATGAGTGTCATTCCGTGGTGGAAGCAGGAAGCTATTTGAGCAAGAGTCGGGACATAACTGAGACAAGAGCCGGGGGAGCAGGACCTGAGGACTGGTGCAGAAGGATTTCCACCTACGAGAGCACTCAGGTTGTTTCAGCTGCTGGGATACGGGAAGCAGCTGCAGGGCACTCGCTGCCGTCTTGGGAGGGGAGTTCGCGTCTCTTGGCTCCGTGCCCTCTTTCCCTGCAACCACCCTAAGTGCTGAGCCGGGGCACAAGGGCTGATGTTCCAGTTCAAGAACACACAGAGGGCCATCACACTGAAACTGGGAGTATCCCGAAGTTCCCCTTCTCTTGGGAAAATCTGACTTCACCTCCTGCCCTAGCTCATACAATTCTGAGATGAATTACAGAGCCTCACTTGTGCTCTATGTAGTTTAATGAGCCAAAAAGAAAAATGCCTTTCCTTCCCCCTGAGAAGTAGACCTTTACTTTCATAAAGACAGAGGGACCTAGTCCTTTCACATTCATTGCTGCATACCAAAAAACCTCACATATAGCCTTTTTCCATCCTCACTCTTTTGTTCATGTGCAGGGTTTTTCGGGTGTAACTTATCAATGTTTTCTTGCCTTATATTCCTGCAGGCCTCATTTGGATACAATACATACATGTCTTACTTCAGTTCCTGTAGGCAGTGATGTATTTGATCTGCTGGCCTGAGATATGCATTTCTTTCAGAAACCCTAATGTAAACACTGGAAGTAGTTTATGGCTGTGAATCAGCATCCAATGGCCATGATGATTTAAGAGTATGAAGAAGTGACATAAAAAAAAAAACCTCCCTGCACTCCAACTCAGAGTCTTAAGGTGGTTCTCTATTCCATTCTTGAAGGTACAAATAGAAATACTAAAAAAAAGCTTCTGGGTTTCTCCTTTTATTTTTCTTCTCTTTTGCTTTCCTTTTATATTTTTTTTTTCAGTTTTGGTCAAGTACAGGGAAGTATTTTTCTGCTGTGCTGACTTATTGTTCTGCACAGCATACTTGGAGCTGAAAAAGAGTCTTGCTGACAGGATTTAATATGAGGAAGTTTTGCAATATGCTTTACAGCTGGTGTAAAACTTCTTGGTGAATGTCAGAAATTAACTGTTGTGATAAACTAGTTAGGTATTGTAGAGCATATTGTTTGAGCAAGATGCTTTCTTCTCAAACAAACACTTTATTTGGTACAGGGTTTTTTCAAGATATCCACCCTAATTGTTAAGATCTACCATTCAACCATCAAAGTTTGTTAATGTGCAATTTAAAGAAGTGGCAGAGACAATCCTTGAGAATTACATTCTGTTTCCAGTGTTCATCTGAAAATAAAGGGTAATTAATTGCTTCTTTTTGTTTTTCAAATGAATTTGTCCTAAAAATCTGAAATGGTTAAGAGCAATGCTGAGCAATTAGGAAAAAAAAGGGTGTTGTGTTTTGCTCTGTTTTCAAAAGGATTTGAAGGGTGAAACCTGCTTTTGTACATCTTGTTAGCACATTTCACTGTAGTTGGCAGTTTGTCAAAGATGAAAAAATATGTTTGTTTTAGCTGGCAAAGCTGCTTAGTGTATTGACCTGAGCAGAGTTCTGAGCATCTGGATACCTGGAGTTTATTCCCAGCTGTGTCACTGCTTTGTTGAGCAACTCTGAGCAAGCACATCTTTACCTCTTTGCTTCCTGCTTCCCTCCCATGTAGTTTCTTGCATCTAGTCAGCTGGTGAACACTTAGAGCAAACACTTTCAAGAGATTTTTATCTGTACAGCACCTAAAACACCTGACTCCTATCTCACTTGGGATCTGCAGGTGCTTCAGTCATGCAAGCAGTAGCAGCAAAATTAATAACATCTAATAAAGTTGTTTCACTGTGTTTATGAGAAGAGAATGTAGTAAAACATAAATGAAAATGAAAATATTTCCTTTGTTCCTTGTTCCTCTTTTTTTTTTTTCTTTTTTTTTTTTTCTTGTGTGTGTGTGTGTTCTCAGAGTCTTTCAAAGATTGGAAAAGACAAATCCCTGGTTAGCTAGGATGTAACCAGGGAACACCATGCCCTTTCCTGTGACTCTCACTGTCCCCTTGCAGACACCAGAGTCAAAACAGAAGTCTTACTTTTTGCCCTCCTAGGTAGGAGAGGAGTTGAGCAAAACCAGGGACACAGCTGAAGCATAATCAGTAATAAACAGTAAATAGCCAGTGACTGTTTCAGTTTCTCTGTAGTTCTTGGAACTCCTATAGCTGCTCCTGGGTGTACGAGTAAGCAGTTCCTTGTGCACATTTGAGGGGCAAACTGCCACTAGTATGGAAAAGGTAGACACAACCCCAAACCTATGAGTCACTGCTAATATTATGCAGATAATCAGTAAGGTCCTTGCATGTTATAGCCAGCACACTGTCTATTCTCTTTACTTACCCATCCTCAAATGGGTTTTGAGTTCTCCACATATGCTATTTCGCATCAATCGAAGCCAAGTTATTCCTTCACATGAGCACGAAGGAAAGTCAAACCAGGCCAGGAGCTGAGCTTGTGGATGCAATTATAAGTGATCAGCAGTGTTTTCCTGATCTGCTTCTTTTTGTTGCTCTTTTGAGCACTGCAAGTGTTTGAGCCTTGCCTCATGGTCGGTGCTGGCAGACAAATGCCTTGGCCTCCAGCGCAGAGTCCCCGTGGCGGTGTGAAGCCCACATTAGCTCTTCCTACGGCACGCTGGCTGTGCTGGACAGCAGTTTTATGCCTCTGCAGCTCAGAGCAAGTGTGAATGTGAAGAATGGATGGCACTTCAAGCAAGTGAAAGGAAACTGGTTCACAGCCTGAACTAAATCCTGAAAACTTGGAGGACTATTTCCTCAGTTCATCCTGAGCATGTGTTTTTTGAGCTGCAGATTTAATTCGGGTACCAAAATAAACATTTATTGCTTCAAAAGTGTTATGTTGTTAATGATTCCAACAGGATCTGCTGGTTCACTCGTCAAATTAAGAGATAAGGGCTTGGAAAGCTAACTCTAGGCAATTATTCCAGAAAAATTTGGATGATATCCTGTAACAATATTAATTATTCAGATTTAACAATCAGCTATTCAGTGCAAGTTTGGATGATGTGTAGTAAACAAGATGTGAGATCACACACAGAAATGAGTACCAAAGGATAGTATTTGTAAAAATATTATTAAATGTTCTTAAATCTGTATTAACAGAAGTAAATGAAATCAGGACAGCTAATGTTTTCTTCCCCACTTTATTCTGAAGTTTTAGTACTACTTCAGTGTAGGCTTTTAATAATAAAATGTACACTGGCCCTTTGTTATACTGTATTATTAATTAAATATTAAATTATAAAGAATATTTAGGAAAAAAGTTAAAATTAAAATGCAGTAATCAACCAGCTGTAGTCCTCTATGACATGTTAACCTTGCTTTTACATGCTTGGTCACTTGCAGTCTATTTTACTAATTCAAAGAATTTACAACACGTTTCTCATCCATTTCCAGGAATTTGAAAGAACTTGTTTGTTTATTTTCACTTCCAACAGGTTTCTTCACAAAATTCTTCAAAATATACCAAAGACTTTTTCTCCTCTGAAACAAAACTTTAGGCACCTAAAAATAACAATCTTTTTTTAATGGGCTAATTAGTGCATCAAATTATTGCTCAAGCCCTTTATCTGAGACTTTGGGTAAAATCCAAATGGAAATGAGCTTGGCCGGTGCATTTTAACCTACATTTGTCCGCCTCACAAAGTCACCACGCGATTTAGCCCAGTTGGCAGCTCTGGTGCAGCGACAAGCAGGGCTGGCATAGCTGAGATGCTTCAAGAGGGGAGGACTGCAGCGCTCTGACAGGACTGTGAACACGCACTCTCACTGTGTTTCCTGCCCCGTGCGTGCTCCTAGTCCCTGCTCCCACTTCCACCCTGGCAGCAGCGTCTGCTGGGCTTTGGTTATCTGAGAATTGCAATAAAACTGATTGTCAGGAAAAAGCATCCTAAACATGGCCACGCTGCAAAATGAGTAACAGCTCACTTCCAAGGCAGGGGAAGGATTCTCGGCTTGGTCCCGCTATTTACAGCTTGTGGTGTGCCAAGCCAAGCAGTGCTTAAAAACCTCTCTTGCCAGTGTGGCCACCCTGGGAGGCCATTCCCAGGACACGCCCTCACGATGCAGCAGTGGTGTGAGCACAGTGACAGATGTGTCCTGTGTGAGCTCCTTTTCTGTGGGGTGTGTGCTCTCCTGTGCAGGCACTGGAGCGAGGGTAGTGATGGTTTGTCTGCTTTGGCTGCTTCCCAGGACAGCCCTGATGATAAGATACAGTATCTCAAGGAACCATCCTGTTACAAAACCATAAAATAAATAAACAAACAAACCAGGATATTTTAGGTTCTGAGCTATTGCATCACAGGAATGGCTGGAGAAAAGGTTGGCTCTTGAGCCAGCCATAAAAGAGGGGATTTACGTGCACAAAAAAAACCTTTTAAAATTCTGCCCTAAGCCACAATTGCAAAACCTCTGTGAAATATCAGAGACATTGCAGAAATTCCTCCTTCAGTTACAAATCACTGTGTTTTGTTCACTTTTTTTCTGACACCTGATCTCAAGATCCCTGTGATGTTGTGTATCTCACTGACAGCACAGTCCTGGATAAGCTTGATAACTCGTAACACAATAAAATCAGCAGACAAAAATAAATGTCAATCCATCAAGTCCAGGATGAACATCCCTAAAGAATGAGGTGTGGAGGAGGGTAGACATAGCTTGCAAAACAGCAAATAAACTTTTTCAGAGCTTTGAAAACAGCTTATATTTTTAAGGGACAGAGGTGAATAAAATCAAAGCCTAAAAGTATTAATAAATTCTGTCTCATTACTCAGGGGGAGAAAATAGGGCTTGTGCAACTGTATTTTCTCAGAAAAAAAACTACAGATAAGTATTAGCTATTTTAAGACTTGTAAAATATTTGGTAGCAAAAAAAAATGCCTTATGTTTTTATTTGCCACTGAAGACTCATAAATATATTAGTATAGTTTTATTTAGTCAAAAAGTATACTAATATATTTATTAGTATACCCTGCAGATTTTTGTCATGCTCCTAAAAATGTCTTACAAAATGTCCACAGAATATGCAGAAACATTTTCATTGACAAAAATCTAGCCAATCCTTCTTATTTATTTTTAATGGATGCATTTTTCTTTTCACTCTGGAAACATACTTCAGGAGGGACACTTGGTCTGATGCATGATAGTGAGAAGATATTCCCAAAAGCAGAATAAAGAGGGAAATACGTTCATTTACTATAATATAAAACTATTAGTGAGAACATTTCCAAGGTTTCTTCTGTTTTCCATTAAAATCCCTCTAAAGAAATTATGTTTTTATGTGATAGAAGTTGTCCCTTCATATTTAGGGCCAGAATATTTGGATAACAAGTTTCTGCTGAAGTAAAAAATAGTACCAACTGCCGTATTTCCTTTAATAGCGACCAAAATCATGCAGGTTTTGCAGATTTGACATACATATAGGAGATGAAAGATTGAAAATTTTAAAAGATATGATTTTTAAAGAACAACAGTGTTTATATCTTTATTTCAAATCAATGATGGCAAAAGAAAACTAATTTTTGAAGGAAGCATTTTCATTATTGCTTCAATTTTTTATTAAATTATTTTTAAAAAAGCACATGGAAAATTACAGTTCTTGTTCAGCAAATTGCATCCCCTGGTCAGAAGTCTTGCATTTGGAGCAAAACCTATTTATCTCTCACTTATACCCAGTACTCTTTTTCTCTCATGCAACACAGCCAAGACAGCTTGGATTGATATCCTTGTTCATTTTTCAGCTTCATTAAAAATGTCAGCACAGGCAATGCAGGGTTTACCTAGTTAACACCTCCCTCCCAGGACCAGCTACCTTTAAAAAGCTTTGCCAGCTACCTACATTGTCAGTAGGGTGCTTGAAAAAAGACTGGATTGAGACAAGGTAGATGTCACAGCTGAGGTGGTCAGGGAGCTGTTACATAAAACCAGGCATATTTTTCCACATCCTTGACTTTTTACAATATTCCTCATTCCTCAGTCCTTACATTTTCTTTGCAGTCAAGATCATGCAGCAGTGTGGGAGGTTGTCCCAAGAAAGTAGGGGATGCTTTACTAGGGGCACAATGGGCTCATGAGGACAACAGTCAGCTCTCAGTGGGAAAGGTACCATGTGGCAAGGTTTTGTGTGGCAGCCCTTGCAGTCCTATTTTCTGACATTCTGGGACTGTCTCGTTACTATTGTGAATACCTACAAGCAATCACGTGTATTCAACACAATTTTGCCTTGAGTGAGAGAATAGTTAACAAAGCTGAGTCAAATTGTAGCCTTGGTACATGTGAGCAGGTTACACATGCAGAACTGAGAAAGTAGGCAAAGACCAGACCCAAGAAATGCAAATCTCACTTAAGTGTGAGATACCTCTCTCTTTTTATATCTAGGTGTCTGACTAGTGCAAACTATATAAACTGAAAGAAGACCTCTTGGTACATCTAGCCAGAAAAATGACAGGACTATTCATGCAGCCTGATGTGCTCTAAGGAAATCCAGTATTTCCAGTGCTGTGAAAGTACTGAGAAATGGTTTTGTGTAATCTGATGAATTATGGATTATGTCAGGTACCTGGATATCGGGAAGAGGTTCAAAACTAGGTTACAGAAATCCCATTAAGATAAAACCTGGAAGAAAGGAAGAAGAAAGAAATAAGACTAATTTAATTGTTTTCATTATGTCAGTCTCTAGGAATGTTAAGCTTCAAGCAAAAGTAAAATGTTTAAAAGATAAACATTTAGAAGAGACAACATAAGAACTAAACAAATAGGAAATTACCAATCTCCCAGCAATAGTGTCAAGTTTTGTTAACAGATTTGCTAAGCTTTGAACAGTTATTTTCTATTATTTCAAGAATAAGATTTAAGGTAGAATGCACCCAAAGCATTTGCACTTTAGAGATTATAGGACCATTCACGGTATTGCAAAGAGCAAAGCATTGGTGCTATGACTGTGACTGTGATTGTGACTGACAACATGCTGCATTATTTTTGTCCTTCTTACAATCCACAGAATTGTACCAAAAGTTCTGCCTTGTAATACTGCTTGTCTGCCAGCAGGGACAGTAAATTACTTAAACATCTAAGTAGTTGATTGCTTTGTTTCCCTTAATAGATGCTTTCTGAAGTGTCAGCTGCAATCAAGGAGAAGATTTCTGTCTGGACCTTCACCCTGATAAAATGAGCACTAATAAGCTTATGGAAATAAGGATGTGCTGCCCTTGCACCAGAGCAATGTGGACCAGTTAATGTCACTGTATAGCACACAGACTCACAGAATTAGTTAGCTTGGAAGAGATTTGGGAGATCATCAAGTCCGCCTATATATGGTGACCGAACACCATGTTGTCAACTAGACCATGTCACTGAGTGCCACGTTGAGTCTTTCCATAAACACCTCCCAGGATGGTCACTCCATCACCTTCCTGGTCAGCCCGTTCCTATGTGTAATCACCTTTTCTGTGAAGAAATTCCTCCTGATGTTCAAACTAAACCTTTTGTGATGCAGCTTGAAACAGTCCCTTTCACCCTGTCACTTGCTACCTGGCAGAAGAGGATAAACCCTGATGGCATACAACACATACACATCCTTTTGGGTAGTTGCAGAGCGTAATGACACCCCATAGCCTCATTTTCTCCAGCCCCCTTCAGCCTGGAGAACTCATAGCCCCAGTTGACTCAGCAGCTTCTCACAGGACTTATCCTCTAGGCCCTTCAGCAGATTTGTCATATATGGTGCTTTGTGGTAAATGATACCACAGTCTCTGCAAAGGTGTCAGGTGATGCAGAGAAATTATGTTAATTGTAGGAGGTCACACACAGTGTCAAAGTAGTACCAGAGATTGAAGGGTTCACATGGTCAAGCATTTAGCAAATACTTGTATAAAAAATTTCAAAGCTTTTTTGAAGTTCTGGCTAACCTCCACTTTTCATGTCAGACTCACAGTATCATGCCTATCAGACCACCTCTGGTCTGGTCAGCAAAAAGACTGCAATGTAACCAGCAAATCCTATTTCTCAAGATGCATTGACAACAAACCAATTCAATTTGTGACACCTCTTCTCTGCAAAATTTACACATCATCATTTGTTGCTTGTGCTTTAAGAAAAATCAAAACGGACCCAAACCAGATAGTTATGGCTCCTTATCACCATCTCAGTTTTCTCAGTGCTTCAACACAGTCGGTTTTGTTTTACCCACTAAAATAGTCTTCAATAATCATATTCTTTTAATAAGCCAGTGTTATTTGTTCTCCTACTGCAAATCTTAATAGAATGGTTTAGCTGGATTTATTAAAAAATGAATTTATGACAATGCAAACAAATCTACTTCACGTGCTTATCATCATCATAAATTCTGTATCATATGATTTGTACTCCCTAGGGGACAGATTCTCAGGTGATCTACATGGGCAAACTGTTTACTTGAATATGATTTCAGTGACTGATATCAACAGAGGATCCTACCTATGTATTAAGTTTTTCTTTTATTCGTTGCTTACCTGACTCATACTTCCAAGGCAAGGAAACAGTAGCATGAGGCTGAGTTAATTATGCAGCCAGAACAAATAAGCTGTAAGAATGTTGGTTTGGATTTGACGTAAGGTAGAAGTTCTTCACTGTGAGGGTGCTGAGACACTGAAACAGAACCTCTATGGCTGTTCAAGGCAATGTTCAAGGCCAGGTTGGATGGGGGCTTGAGCAGCCTGGTCTAGGGGAAGGTGCCCCTGCCCAAGGCAAGGAGATTGAGCTAGATTATTATCTTCACATGTCCTTTCCAATTTAAAACTTTTTTTAAATTATGTACAATTTAAGCTGTAAAATCTCCACTTTGGAAAAGAGCTGCTCACAAAGAGTGCAGCAATGAAGAATGTGTCTTTTGGCAAAGTTCCTTTAGTAAACCAGAAGGGCTGGATTCAAGTCAGAAATTACTTTTTGGGGGACGTCCTGTGGTGTCTATTAAGCAGGATACATGACCAAAACCATCCCTTGTGCCCTCCAAGTCTATTCAGCTGTAATCTGAAGTAATGATAATGGTGAATAATTTTTGTTGAGGTATTCTTGCAAAAAGATGAAAGCAGTAAAGAATAACTTTTGCAAAACTGAGCTGTAAACAAGGGTATTGTACACTGGGCTTGCCTGCCCTTTGTCAAAATTGATGGGAGGGGTGAAAATTTCCACCTTTTTGCAGGTGACTGTATGAGGTAGTGCCCTATTAGGGTCAGCACTGTTATTAAAAGACCCTGCCATATCCAGCTTCAAGATTATTTTCGGTTTTTGTTTCCAGTAGTACTCTAAGCTACTGAGTTAAACTCAGTTGAAGAAATCAGAATTCATCGTAGCCTTTATGACTTTCTCCATATGTTCAGGTGTTATCTTTGACTTTTTGAGTGGTATGGATTTGGAAGTGGGGGGGTTTATTTTCTTTTCCTTTTTTCCCCTCCAGAGTATTTGCCACTTGGCTTTGTTAGGAGATGTGGGAGGTTTAGAAGGAAAAAGAGTTTTCCAACCTTTGCTTCCCCTGAAGTGTTAATGAATGTTAGAAAATTTGATATATTATGTAAGTTTCATGTCTCTCACCCCTACTGAAATATAGCACAGAGGCCTTGATGATATCACTAATGATGAATTTGGTCTCAGATCGTTATCTAAGTGTATTATTCTGCTGCTTTCCAGTCTTACTTGAATAGTAAGCTGGTTTCCCAACCCACCCAACCCTTTCTAAGTGACTTAAGAGAAAACAATCTTGCTGAGTTTGCTGCATTGCTTCAGGGAGGGTAGATTTTATAGACCAAATTATTTTCTATTAGCCTAGACAAATCCAGTCCGCAGTATCCAAAACAGAAAAAACCCAAGCAAACAAGGATGCCTAAAAGCCTGTGCAGGTCCATTTAACCATTTATTAACCCATTCTAGCTATATATGAATCTGATTTTGGGTCAAGCTCTATTAATTTAAAAATACAGTTTTATACTTTTAAAAATAATCTGGTTCCCATCAGCTTGGCATTTGATCTCATTAGCAAGCAAACAGAAGGAAAACTGAAGCTTGTTGGATATCACACAGTTAAGTTATTTCATTTTATTAAGAATGAACTTGCATGTCACATGTCAATGTTTTTATGATGAAAACCATGGATTTTTGGGGACTGCAATATACAGATTAAGTCAGTTCTCTAGGAGTAGGAACTGAAACTTTTAAGAAAAAGTGGAACAAAATCAGAAATTCCTGTGCCGTTCTGTGTCATGAAGGCCACATCCCGGTTCCTCAAAATGGGCGAAGCTCTTTGGAAGGTCGGGATCCCCTCAGGCTCACACTTACAGTGAATCCAAACAGTGGGGATTGAAAAGAAAGGTGTTTGCAGCTCTTTGAGGAGGCCCAGCCTTCTTCCTCTGCTGTGGGAAGGAAGATCACTGGGGAGATAGCACAGAGGATGAAGCAGTTCGTGGGGGGGAGATGTGGATTCAGTGCATACCTCAGCAAGCTCTTTCAACAGGAAATGAAAGCTACCCAGATAAGGTGTTGATTGCCTCACTGACACTGCCCTGGGCTGCAGTTATTGCAGCTCAGGCTACGTGCAGACTTGAAGAGAACTCAAAAAAAATTAACTGGGAAAAAATCCCACCACACACGAAAATCAATCCCTCTTGTACCATTCCTGCCACAACTTGAATCTAGAGTTCACTGATTAACCTTAAAATGTTGATAGCATCACAAACAATCCCAACAACTTCAGGAATTCAGCAACTTCATACCTTTAACGAGGGAACAGTTGTGGCAAAGACATGCAGGTAACTAGCACCAACTAGGTCCACACAGGGGAAAAAAAAAGCTTAATTGCTCTGTTTTGAAGATGGGGGGTAGTTTATTTTTTTATTTTTTATTTTTTATATATACACTTTGTAATGCTATGCTACACTGACTTCACAAGCAACGGTTAAATACTTCAATACTTTTGGAATTATGGCCCTAAGGAAAAATAAGGAAAAAAAAATTGAATTTTACCAGTCTCATAACATGATACAAAGAGAAGTAAACCTCATCCAAAATGATGAAAAATATTCCGAGAAAGAGCTGTGGTGGCAAAATATAAGTAAAGAGTTATGAAGTAGAGCAGTGATTGAAAGACAGCTGAGTTCACACAGGCATATTAAACAGTGTTGAATGATAGGTGATAAAAGATCAAGTTCATGTCCTTTTTATTGCTGCAAGCAGACAACTTAAGATGATGAATCTGACCAAAAGCATCAAAGAGTGCAAAAAGTCACAGGACAGTGTAAGTTATTTGGAGAGTGATCTTCAAATGCTTCTCCCTTCTCCCCCTTGAGAAAGCCAATTAGTAAAAACCAAGCGAGTTTGTGGAGCTATATACAATATGGAAGATTCTGTCAAGGCTCAACAAAATAAAGACAAAATATTTTGTGTTGGAAGGAGATTTTTTAGTATTACATTCCTCATGAGTGTGAGCCCAAGGTGGGAAAAGAATTTTTGTAGGCTTACTATGATTATTAGTTTTTATTATTACAATGCTGTAAAACTGCCCTGAGTCTTGACTCTACATTCTTCTGGATATAGTTAAAAAGTAAGATCAATAGGCACATCTCTACTAGTATTTTTAGCTCAGGGAACATATGAACCTTGGAGGAGCATGTTCTCTTTGTCCTCACTATTGCATTTAGGCTCTCACCATGGAACTGCCTTGGAAACAGTAAAATGGGTTCCCCTGGGGTGAAATGAAACCAAAAGATGTGTTCCTCTAATGTCTTTTACTTCTCATCTGAAGTAAAACCCCTGAAGCACCTTTAGCACTGATGTTGGACCTCCAGCAATAAGAGTTTTGCTCTAGAGAGCTACTCTTTCTGGCCCATACCACTTGTTGCTGTGGGACCCAATGGAGTGTACCTCTTTGCACCTGACTTTAGATACATTGATGCCGGCAGCTAGAAGGAAATAATGACTCCAAACGTGTGATCTATCAGCTGGAAAGATATATCATCTACTCAGATGGATCATATTCTAAAAGCCATCCTTTTCTCTGCACAAACAATGAAAAGAGTCTAAATAATGAGATTCTGGGTAGAGGTTCACCCAGAGAACCTCAGTCAGTTTGAAATTATAGTATAGGGCAGAGAAAAGGAAATAGATTCCCAATGAAATGGCTTGACTTTTCTGAGACCAACCCAACTGACCTGTGCTGGAGATGGTACTTGACCTCGTATTTTTCAACTCCTAGCAAATATTCTCTCTGTACCCACACTAACTATTAGAATTATTTAGTTGGCTGCTTAGTATGGTAACTTAATCTTTATTTATGTTGTACAAAAAGATTTTCTTTTATTTGGATTGCAGGCCAGAACTACATATCTCTATTTTGTATCCATTACGAAGGATGTCTCAATTTTTCCAACATTGAAAATACTTGCTCTTTTGCATTTTTTTATCACAGAACTTATTATGAACACTTTATTCATTGACTTGCAACATTTGTACTCTATGATATCAATTTTTATTTGTCAAATAAATTTAGTGTGGTCTTTTATGAACAAAAAACAATCTAGTGACCTGGACGCAGTATCCTTGTAAATATAAATACAAACCTGAACTAGGAAAATAAAATTATACCTGAGTTTAATTTCTAAAATTGTTGATATTCAGTTAATTAGATGAATATCAATGATACAATTAATGACTTGTTTTCTGTTTCCATGTGTCAGAAATACTGTTAAAAAGTGGTATAAAAATATTCATCTTGTGTCATGCTAAGTGTGTTTTTCCAAACTATCTGGAAACAATAACAGCAGCACTTTTAGAGGTAGATATTTGTTCTTTCTTATTTGCAAAGAGTCACTGACTGAGGAATCTTATTTGCAGTATATTAGTCATTCATGTTGTATTTTAAATACAATTTCTGCAAAAGATATAAGAAATTTTAACACTTGTTTTAATCAATATTTTGAAGAGGAAATTTAGGCACATATAAAATAAGCAAAACTCATGGACTTTACCTTAAATTGTTCTTATCCACATAACTTGATTTTATAGAAAGGAATTGCAATTTACAGTGTAGCAGTGGGTACAATGACTAAGTGAAGCTGAAAACACAAGGTTTTCATGCAGAGAGTTTCAAGAAAATGCACTGGGAAATCCAGCTGCCTAAGATTTGACCTCTCAGTTAAAGACTTATTTTAGTAAATCCGTTTTATTAATATGCGTCCCAATGCCTGGGCAACCTATCCGTGGCCCTGCAGAGGCAGAACATAATTCTAAGAAATGCAGTCAAATTTTTGGGGAGGAGAATACCTGCGAAGAAATGAGACATAGTTGGAAGGACTCTGTTTGAGATTCTGAGCTGAAGAAAGCTAAGAAAGCCCACAGCAGATGGCTAATGAGTGTAATCATATTTAGCATTTCTCACTTCACAAATTCAATAGCCATTTCATGCCAGGGAACCTGGATGTCCTTTTAATCCTGTTCATCTTTCTCTTTCTCTTTCTCTTTCTCACTCTTCCAGTGATTACCAGCCTGATCCAGACAGTGTCGAGAAACTACAGTCCCAAACTGTTGCTCTTTCTGTCTATCCCACCACAAAGAAATTGGAGAGACCTGTTTCTTCCACCACATCTATTTCTATGCCACCTGATGTATTTTCCAAGATCTGTTTTAAATTTAGACCTTTGTAAAGAAACCACGAGTCTTAAATCTCTCTTAATGCATGAAAAGTTGAGAAAAGAACCTGTGTTCACTGATGAGTCTTTAAACAAATGCCTCTTCCAAGATCCAAGTTTTATTTTGAACTGGATCTCAGGCTAACACTCTTATGTCACCTAAAGAAACTAGTCCAGCCTAATGTATTTTCCACTTCAAGAGCAATTTAATGATGGGCAGCACCATTTTTGTGGACTTCGCAAAGGTGTAGGATCTTGCAATGAGGAAGTAAATTCTTACTGTTAGAACCATGAAATTTAAATAATTTTGAATATAACTCCTTGGGGCAGGCAACCTGAGAGGAAACAGCCGAGAAGAACAATTTTTACGACTGATTCAAAGTCTGTTTTAAAGGGCATTTATTTTGAAAGAGGCATCTTTGAAAAGGTGTGCAAGGAATTCACACATTCAAGGTGCAATGTATTCTGAAAGTATGAGCTGCCAAATGCAAATCCAGATGGAGAAAGCAGTACTATAAATGGAGATTGAATGGGGATGTTTGAGCAGTATACAGACAACATATAAAGAAAAAAAATATTTTCTAATAAAAAATAAGAAAGACTTTCTCTTCCACTCCACTAAAGCATGAGGTAACCAAACACCAAAGTGTGGTCAACATGGGACATGACCCATGGAGTATGGTTCTGTAATGCAATGTGAAATTCTCTGGTTCTCTGTGCTGTTTACTCAATTCCATGCAGAAAATAAAAAATAAAATAAATAAAATAAAATAGATAATAAATGAAATGCATGATATCAACACCAAAATAATATTTGTCTGCCACCAGCTGAGTTCAATCTCGACTCTTTCCCCTAAGCCAACTGTGTTTGATTTTGGTTTATTTGCTCCTCAGTCAAAAGTGCTTAACGCTGCAGCTTTCTACCTGTGTCAGACCTGTGTAGGAGTGTTCTAAGGCTCAGAGTCTTTTCTTCCTGATGTCTTTCAGCACTGCAGATGCATAGTAGTATCTAAAGCAATCTCTTCACCTGTGCAATAAGAGAGCTAATTTTACAAGCTTTTTAAGTACTTTAATCTGTAAGAACATTAGCTTCAAAGTGAGCACCTTGGCGCTTGGATTTGGTGATACACTTCAGAAGATTGCTAAATTTGCTCAAAACACTCAATCTGAATGAAAGAAATGTCTTGGGCTTGAAGTGTACCTTATCCTGAGAGTGCTGACATTAACACACAGCCTACCTTTGGGACTGTGGATTGCTGGTTAGATGTCACCTAACACTTTCTTTACTGCACATATTTGAGAAGGATTTTAGGGTTTGTCTTCTCTTTTGCCTTAAATATGTCTTTAACTGCTGTTCCTTTGTGCAGTGTCCCAGAAGTATGCCAGAAACAGAGAAAGGTGACAAGCATCTTGCAATATTAATAGTAGAAAATAACTTTGGTCTGATCTGTAAATAATTTTTCTTTTGCTTGTGTGGTCCTTTTGCTCATGGGATGTCTGAGAATGTCACTGATGTCGATATATAAGGTGTAATAAAAATTAAATATTTAAGATGTCATTTTACTGTAGGTATCCAGAGAAAGTGTATTATTTGAAGACTTCCCTGTTGCATAAAATATTGATCTTTATATAAACACTATAAAAAAGAAGCATCTTAAAAATGTTTTGTGAAAGATCGACTTTTTTGATAATAACCTTGTTCAATAGACATAGAAAAGCTATAATGGCATCTGAGTTGCTAGGTAAAATTCTCTTGTAACAAAATTCATTTATAGTAGGCAGTAAAATAATGTTTATTTAAATACTGCAGTCATATATAGCAAAATGTGATGTCTGTGTGTCAAAATTCCTCAGCAAAGTAAGAGGATTTCCTCACAAAAGTTTAGAAAATTGTTTACCAACCCAGTGAAATATAAGACATCTTTCTTTTATTTGTGTTTCTTTTATATCAAATTAAGTTTACTTCCTTTCTTTTGAGCAAGACAATCTTCAAATGAATTAAGAATAAAAACAAAAATTAATTTTGTTTTTTGGATAATAGAGACCAGTTTCTTGGTTTATTTAATGTGTTCACAGGACATATTGTTAAATATATTTCAACAAAATCAATACTAATTACCTCAAAATTATATTTTTTCATATTTCAGATTACATCTCTTTTGTACAACCTTTGACACAAATTTCTGGTACATAAACAATACATTTTGTCTCTGCTGAGTTGCATTTATTGTTTAGATTTAAGGGCTTAAAGTCTTCAGTTGTACTAAATCCTGATACTCCTCCTTACTTTACAGAGCTAATATGGCATGGAGGACTAAGTACAAAAGTCACCTGGGTTATGTATGTCAAGATCTGCAAATATACACCTTAAATCGACCAGAAGCTTACAATCAGTAAGAGAAAAATTACTCAGTTGCATCTGGATATATTTTTCATAGCTCTAAATCCTGACCTATATTGACAAACTGAAACACATAGAAATTAACATATTAGATTTCTGTATACTGATTTTATGGAGTGAAGCTAAAAATTTCTCCTCTCCTCTCCTCCAAATAAATCCAGCTGTTCCACAGATTCCTTCCCCTTCTCCTGGATCCCAACCTTCAAATTCTACTACTTCTTCCCTGCTTGAACTTTGTTCCCAGGTCCTGCAATGTTGTCATATGTTGCTGTCAAATAGCTTACAGTAAAACAAATAACCAAAAAGAAATCCCTTCCATTCTTCCAGAAACAAGCTTCAGGATATGAATCCCAGTGAGAATTGAATCAAATGGAATTCCCCTTGAGGCTTCTCACTGAGAATACGGACATCTCAAGGCATGCATCTCAAACCTGTTTACAGCAGAAGGAAGTGAAAGGTGAAAGAACATCCCATCTGTTATTTAAATGATAAAAAACTGGTTTCAAGTGACGTTCAGGAAACTGTGAGCCTTATTTGTATTATTGAACGCTTGTGAAAGCAGTATTGCACTCGACAAGACAGCTTGTTCTAGTGACCCCTCTTTCCCAGTTCCAGTCATGCTGAATGCCCACACAGAGATGCCCCCTGCCTGGGTGACCCAGGGCCCAGCCCAGACTGCATCTGCATTCCTATTTGAGGGGCCTCTGCCTTTCACTCTGAGTAAAAAATCTGGCACATCTGTAAAGTTTTTGTCAACACAGGTCTTTGTGCTGTTTCCAGAAACCCAAAATACCCAAGACTGGCACTGACATATCTCATGTGTTGTGTCAGCCAGTTTTGACTATCAAGGGATTGCAAAACAAGCATGAAAATTAAGCCCGAAACTGCTTCAGTAGGCAACTTGAAGAGACATTCCTCTGCTGTTCCCTTTTTCATTTCTTTGCTTTGAACAGTTGTTCTAGTTAATGGTAAATTTCCAACCCCCAGCCTCTCCACCAGATATATAATATTGGGTCTTTTTTCTTAAAACGAAAAAAGCCTTTATGCTTGTAAAGTTCTGTGTTCAGAGTGCTAAACACAAAACCGATCACTCTACTATAGTCTCATATTTAACAGCATGGCTTCTGTCCTTTAACAATTTCTTTCTGAAAGATATATCTTATGTACCATTTCCCTGTCCTCTCTTATGTATTTTATTTTTTTTCCTTTATTTTTAATTTCTCCTTTCTGATTAGAGTAAGGGGAGGGCAGGAGATTCTGATCCACTATTTCAGATTCCACTGTGGGACAGAACCTGTCCGTAAACTGAATCTCCACCGTCCTCTTTCCATGCAGAGAAAAAGCTGTTGTCTAGTGCCTGGGTCTAGTCCTGTCTGTGGGAAGATCATTGCATTCTTTTCCATGAACCACAGTCCATTGTGAAAGAGTTCAAGGAATGAAAAAAGGCACAGAAAAATTTTTATTTTGTTATCTGAAATAGCTCTAAAAAAAACCAATCCTAAATCACCAAAAGCATACCCTAGATTTAGACAGAAAATGAACAGATTCTAAAATAACAATTTATTGCAAATACAATTTTATATTTTTTAAGAATTAAAATACAGTGCCTTTCCGTTATTCCAGCATTCTATTTGATTAAAAATTGAAACATTATATTGAAAAGGATAATATTCGGTGAAAAAAAATGGCTGATACTGAAGCTTGTGAAGAAAATAAGTGAACATTAGACTCTCTGGTGTGCAAACTGAATTTCAAGCAGCATTTTAGCAGAAGTTCATTCATTAATTAGCCTTGTTTCTAAGAGTACAGCAACCTTCAGTAGTCAGGTTACCTCTGTGAATGATGAGCATGTAGCCTATCCAGAAGTTATCTGAGTTAATTGAGATTAATTTCTTGTAAGCAGAGTTTAAGTCCCTTGGGGTCTCATCAGAATGATGGTACTTCTGATTTATACCCTTATAGCAGTGTTATTTATAGAAGGAAGTTCCTCAAAACAAAATCAGAATATTTGTTATTCCCCTGCATGACAGCTGTTCTACTCAGGAATATATGTGTAGTTTCTCTTTTTCTCAGAGCCTTCAAATCCTTTACTTTATATGAATTCAGAATTATTAAATGCAATGAATCATCATAAGATAGTTATCAGCAGATGATATCTAAAAATGGTGTTGAATTTTCCATGTTAAATATGAGATGGGGATTGTTTGGGTTTTTAAAATTATTTTCCATTTACTACAGAATCACAGAACTGTTTAGGTTGGAAAAAACCTCTGAGATCATCGAGTCCAAACACCACCACGTCAACCAGACCATGGCACTGAGTGCCATATCCAGTCTTTCTTTAAATACCTCCAGGCATGGTGACTTCACCATCTCCGTGAGCATTTCATTCCAATATCTAATCAACCTTTCTGTGAAGAAATCCTTCCTAACGTCCAACATAAATCTCCCCTAGTGCAGCTCAAGACTCTGTCCTCTTTCCCTGTCACTTGTCTGGGAGAGGAGGCCGACTCCTGCCCAGCTACAGCCTGGTTCAGGTGGTTGCAGAAAGTGATAAGGTCACTCTTGAGCCTTCACTTCTCCAGGCTAAATACCCTTCAGCTGCTCCTTATCAGGCATGTGCTCCAGACCCTTCACCAGCTTCAGTGCCCTTTTCTGGACTTGCCCCAGAACATTTTCATGCCCTTCTTGAAATGAGGGGGCTCACAATGATGCAGGACATGATGAAGACAACAAAGAAAAGATTGTGTTATACAGTTTGACTCAAATGGGAAAATCTGGACAAAAAGCCATGGGTCAGAGCAAAAGTGATTCCCAGAGCAGCCATCAATACTTGTTCTGTGCAGCTCCCAAATGCTGTATACCTTTGCATCTCTTTTCCTCCACCTTTATATCCAGACATCTCACACTCTTTTATTTTTGCAATGTTTCAGAGAGTTTGTGGAAGGTCACTGGCCTAGTACATTTTTCCTCTTGCCTGTGAATGCAACTGTTCAGAAGTGCTACTGCACTCCTGAATGTTTCAAGACATGACATCAACTAGCTTTAAGTCCAGTATCTTCAAGCTTTTAGATTTAGGAGAAGAAAGTGCTATGGGAAAGCCATCTGATTTCTTTTGCAACAGGATGCATCTTCTGTCTCTGTCTTTTTTTGCTACTGGGAATTTAAAACAATGTGGAGACTCTTTTAGAAGTGTGAAGGTTTATCTTGAATCAGTAGACATTAGGCATATATAGACAAGGTAATATACAGAAAATAATTTGGATCTGGAGAAAAAAAACCCAGCATCTGGTAAATGCCTTTTCTCAGAGATGTGAAATCCTGGGACTCAGTCTGAGGGAAATGTCTGGGACAATAGATGAAAAGAGGGCATGTCATTAAAACATGCCATGCTAATAAGTGGGTAATGCCTCCACAGAGGCTGTGTTTTCGTGTGTGTACACCCACCATTCCCTGCTTCTGTATTTTTTAATCTCCCAAAGGAGTATAAATACCTTGAAAACTTGAATTTTTTTTATAACGTGACACATCTTATCAAGAGAAAGAAACCTTGAACAAATTAGTTATTTTCATAGAGACATTGAATGATATATGGATGAATCTTTATTTTTAGCTCATCTAACCTCAGGAGAGAAGAAATGCAGAAGAGAACTAAATCCTCTATATTTAATGTAATTTAAGGGTTGTTTTTGGCACCACTACGAAGGACTAATCCTTGGTGTGCAAATGTATGCTGGAGTTTTTTACTGGTGTTTAAATCTGGAACAGGAATCTGAAAGGAGTTGCAATCTTCCTTCTGTTGAGATCAAACCTTTCCTTCAAGGCTGTTCATCCATTCCAGGGTCTTTAGGAGCATGGATGTGGGGAAGTTTCCAATTTTCTAAACCCTTTTCTAATCTGTAACACTGTCTACAAAAGCACATGGAAATCACATACAGACAGAGAAGTTCTACTAAATGTCAGGGACCTGGTGCCTTCACCAGACTTAGAACCATTATTTGCTGTCCTTCCTCTAAAAGGGAAGAGCTCCCTACTGCTGGCAGTTTACAGTATTCTTGTATTTTTATTAAAACATCTTTATGAAAGACACCTTAGACTTCAATAAATACCTGTGCACAATCTGAGCATCAAGGCTTTGCAGAAAGACAAAGACACAGCAGTCCTAATGTGGTTGCTGTGATCTTCCTCCCTACCACTTGTACTTGAAAGGAGCATTGCCTCCTTTCCAGGACTATAAGCTATCATGCCAGGCATCATTCTGGCACCAGAAAAATCTGCCTACTCTGTACAAGGCTCCAAAGAGGCTTCCTAGTACCAAAAGACAGTGAGGTATTGACCTCTAATATTGAAAGGCTTCCTAAGGAAACTTCCAGTTTCAAACATATTAGATGAAGGATTGCTCCAACTTGAGCAGGTATTTTCTAGATCCATGTAGAAAGGCCACTTCTCAGATAGAATTTACACAGATTGCTTCTACTGTAAATGTTTGGTTTGTCTGTATTTTTTCAGGAAAGGCACAAAGCTCAAGTGAATGCAATTTATCAGCCTTTTTCAGGCCTAAAAAGAACTCCTTTGAGGTTCAAAGTTTTATCTTCATTTTGTGTATAGAATATTTACCTATCTTCTCCAAATATGTCTTTCATTTTCACTGTACCGTACACTCTTGGAGCTACCACTGCGACTTCTTGCAGTTGCCATAATTTTAAAATTCAGAGGGGTACTCATCTGTCTGGTGGTGGCACAATTCACCAGAGCTTCAAAGGAAATCAGTACTTGAAATTCTAATAGATAGAAGTCTTTTTCTAGGAAGAAGTAAAAGAAGTGTAAAGGTCTCACACACATCTCTACTGTTTAGATTTGGAAATGTCCAAAACTGGACATTTCTCCTAAATCTGTGACTTCAAGTCTTGCTCTAAACTAAATTAAAAGTTTGATACTTCTCAGTCCATCATGATTGTCTCTTGTATCCTTTATTTTTATGCATGGGAATGAGATACATTTATCCAAATAAATGCATAATATTTTTTGTCACCATGATGATAAAGCTGGCTAGATATTTACTCATATGAGTGAGGATGAGACATAATTTTCCCACAGTGATAAGATAATATTTCTCTTTTGGTGTATGGTGAGGTATCCACTGACATGCATCACAAAATGCCCCAGATGCTTTCATAAAAGAGGAAAAGAATTGCCAGACCTCCAAGTACAGGATAAATAAGCAGTATAAATAAGGCAAGAAATAAGACACAATTACCAGGCCCTCAGTCTTAATATGTGCTGTCTCCACAAAGTCCCATTTGTGGCCTCAGAAATTATTTCATCTATTTTAGTTTGTTTTTAAAATACAAGCCACGGAGAGAGGAGCTTTCCAGCACTCAAATTAATGTATAGAATACTGCAGTGGTAAAAGAAACTATGCTAGCAATGTGTATGTAAATTTATTTCTGCCTTTGAACTCTGTTTATACATTACTCTTGAACTCAGCTGCTAATATTTAGCACCAATGTAGTTCTTGCTTACAACATTTTACTGCCAAGGAGAAAAAAATAAAGGATTTCCTTTTCTTTGCAAAGGCTTTCAATAAGAGAGGGGGAAAAGAGACTGCTTTTGTTGAACTTTCCTCACACATAACTTTTTTTCATTAGCTGTAAAATGTCCACATCTGCAGTTAGAAATGAAACTGATAGATTTCAGTGATCCGAGGTGATACTATTATAAGGGAAATATCAGCAATTCTGTGATTCAACATGTACTTTCCTTGTAAAGGAAAGCCAAATGAAAATATTTCTGCATCTGAGTTCAATAAAAATCTCCTAATTTTCAAAGACATATTCTCTTGAACTTGTCAAGAGAAGTAGTACAAAACTGCGTTGCTCAAATGTCACTGCTTTTTGGAGAACAGCAAATTTTTCTAACACCAAGATCAATGTAGTGTAGAGCCTAAATCAATTCATACTGAAATACTTTGAAGTTCTTACACAAAAGCCAGCTGGTGGAAGTGTGTTGTAAAAAGAATTAGCTGAATTATTCATGGCAAATAATCTGAGTTACGGATTTACCCTCCCATTGCCCCACCCCCTTTTCAGGAGTTGTCTGCAATGCAGTCCTCATCTCTGTGAGCATTTGGCAAGTGGTTTATATTAATGTATTTTTATATGTTCCAAGAGTTGCTGGATCTCTTGAACACTATTATTTACGTTGCTATATTTTGTGACTTACAGCGTGCGAACACAACACGGTATAGTAAACAATTTTATGGTAGAATTTCAGTACACTGATGGGTTGATTGACATTTCTAAACCTAGAGATTCATGAAAAACAGAGCTCTACTCTTTGGTTGTCTTCGTAAAATGAACTGATATATGGTTACATCTTCTGGCCTATCTTTATCCCTTGAAACTTTAGGCAGTAAACTAAGGTGGTTGAGATGCATATGCACCATGTACAGGCTCCTTTGTCAACTGAGGGTGAACAGCTGGCACTCAGAGGCTGAGGCTGATCCTCTATGTGATTAGTGCTCTTTGGAATTGCCTATCTATTTATTATATTGGGAGCATAAAGGGCCTATGGGATAAAATCAGGTTGAAATGATGGAATGCCCTTGGTTGAAGTCATCCTTCATGTAACAGAGACAGAAGTTTATCCATTCCAGCTAACAACAGATGACTTCTTTCTAATGTTACCTTTACTGTCAGTAAGGAAACATAAGTCCTATGGAGCAAACCATTTCCTCCTGAGTAGACTTATGAAACAGCTAGATGGCTTATACCCTAAAGGTCTTATTTCTCATGGGGGCCTGTGATGGAAACTTAAATAACCAGCCCATATCTATGTATCCATACCAAGGACATCTACTTCCATTCAAATCAATTTCTTCTACAGACCTTGCCCACTCAGATTAGGACTGATAAATATTGGGAACACCAGCCCTTTTTCTGCTCCTGGAGAAGAATTACTATGGATAACACAGAGTTTTCAGTGTCATTGGTATTTATAAAGCATGCTGAAGTATTCAATGTCTCCTATTTATTGTTCACAGTTATCAACCCAAAAAGCATAATGAAGAAATGTAACACTACCTACTTGGTCTGCAGGTAGATTACTACATCAGGGACCTACTTACACATTTCTTACTAAATAAGTCCTCAAAAAGTCATCTCTATTCTCCTAAGAAAATTTAGGCCAAGTGGATGCTTCACAGTTCAATATATGCAACAGAAAGGTGATGAAATATCTGAGTGATAAAGTTCTTGTGCATTGACTCGCAAATAATTCAGTATAAGCTTCCTGTTAATAAATTTAATTGTGAAATGAAGATAATTCTAGCCATCAAAGTACTAAACAACCTTTGAAACAGCCTTCCAAGAGATTATCAGTGATAAAAATGATGGAGTTTGATAGGTTTATGAAAAAGACTACATAATATCTTGTGTAGTTATTATGACTGTTTTAAGAAGGATTGGACTTCAGATGTCCATTCTCATCCTATGTTTTTGCTGAAACCTTTGTTGACTCTTTGAATCACTGCCTGTCAGAGGTTTGAGCAGATTAAAGTAGCACTTTAACCATATGAAAACTCATGTTAATTCTATTTGGTGTATTCACCTTCAGGAGTGAGCTAGCTAGATAAAAGTGTCCAACTGATTGTCATGCAAAAGAGCCACTTTCCTCTGAACACCTCTTTGAGTCACTTCTGTGCAATGATGCACAGGTTTTACTACACACGCTCATTCCAGTTTTTCAGGAATTCAGGTCGTGCTTTGGCTTATCAGCATCTGCCTGTTCATTCCTTTTAATATGTATATATTCAGAGAGGCACAAAAATGCTCAGTAATCTACATGCATCTCAGAAAGCCACATATATAAAGATGTCTATATCTGTACAGTGGCAAGTGATGAGAACTGTTTATTATATGCAGAATAAACAAAAAAAAATTAATGCTATTAGTTAAAAAAAAATAAATAAAATTGCAGTTCATCGATATAGTTTCCAGGAAAAGGATCATTTATTGTTTGGAGACAAGATCAAAGCATGACCTTAAGTGACTTCAGGTAATCCTTTTGTCTTTTCTAACTCTACTTTATTTCCTCAGCGTATATATTCCAGTACAGGGGTGATGGAAGGAAAAGAGGGGAAAAGAAAATGTTATTTTATTTTTATATTCACTCTTTTGTTCTGTGTTTGGCTGGTATATGACCTTACATTTTCATTTACCAAGTGCAACAACTCCAAGAGTAAGTCATTAGCCTGAGACAATGAAAATCTGGAATCACTCTGGCACAAAACTCTTTTAAGAAGCTGGAGTGGTGAGCACAGATTTGGCTGGCCTGTGATGTGTCAATCCCTTGCCATCAGGTGAATTTAACAGAGTTCAACACCACTTTTGAGAGATTTGTGTTGGCTTTTCCTATGGAAAGTAGTCGTGATGAGGATCCATAATAATGGTGCCTTATCCACAGTGAATGTGTTCTACCTTTGGCTATGCCTTTTGTTTAAACTTGCCCTTTGACTTTCTCAAAATAAATGGAACATATGAAAATTCACTACAGGTGTCTTGCAAAATAAACATTGTGGCCAGCTGAGGCCTGCCAAAACTTAACTTTAAATTGGGGGTTCCTAGCTATTGGGACAATAGTGTTGCTAGAGTTGAGAGGGTGTTAAAAAGTACGAAATGTTCTTGCCCACAATAGGCTGGAGAAAATACAAAATCAGTAGTATTCCAATCTCCGTCTCTCTGACTTTTAATAATGCTTAACAGCTTCATTTTTCCATAAGTCTTTACTGACACTAAGGTCAAATTAGTGTGTGTTATGGGTAGAATGCATCAGAATCAAAACAATTTAATTTTATGACCACCTGATACTAGTAAAGAGGAAATTATATTCAGCTTATGGTTTGGCCAGCTATTCTTTAAAGATTTGGACTATGCTTTTCTTTTAGGGATTTCCTAAAGAAACACTTTCTACTATATTGATCCTTTGGTAATTTTAAGATATATTTAAAAAAAAAAAATACAGTTTAGACAAGGCTGTTTTCAGAAATAAATTTTTCAGAGTCATTACTTACAGCTGGATTGAAACAATGGGATTTGGGGGTCAGCATTGTCCTTGGGGAGGGTTTGCTTCTCACAGAGGATGATGTAGCAGAAGTGTGACTCCACCTCACACAAGGGCTTCCTGAGATCTGCTTTAATTGATGAGGAGAGTATTTTTAACAATGTTAGTCTTAACCCAGTCCAGTGGTAAACATATTCTCACTAGCCTGGAAAATTTTGCTGCTGTAACAGCCTGAGGCAAACTTGTTACTGTCTGGTGACTTGAGCTCTTCCTGGCAGCTTGCCTCCACCGAGGAAGACTTATTAACTTATTACCCTGCACTGAAGTCACAGTTGATACGTACAAGGCAGCGGCTTTCATATATCTGCTTTATGAAATAAATCCCTTTCACTTTCTAAGTACATGTTTTCTATAGCTGATATGACAGCTTTAACCACAGTTATTTTCATTTTTCCTTTAGAGATGTGGGAATGTGTACACAAATACTGCTACAGTACATGATACACATTCATAAAGCATCACAGAAAAAAGATGATTCAACAATGATGGAAAAGAGAGAAAGTTACAATTGACACTGTGAAACAAACTTCTGGAGACTAAGGAAAATTTTAGGCATTAAAAAAAATCATTTTTCTTTATCTAAGAACATTATTTATCTTAAACTCAGACAGCAAAGCAGAGTAAACAACCAACAATATTTTATTGCTACAAGCTTTTTCCTGTTTCATCAGGATGGAAATTGAGAAGGAGATGAGGACTCTCCAGATATTGCATGTGTCCTGTGGGCTCTATGGGACACAGCTCTTGCAGCTCTGGGTTGTACAAGGCTCTCTGTAAGAGTGAGGTGTGCTTGGAACAGCAGAAAGCTGTTATAATACAGCTGAGCTTCTCTGCAGAGAATCTAAGTTCACAGAACCTTTTATATATTCCCCACTGGTGATACAAATATTCTACATTTTGCACAGACAGCATGGCCAAAGCCACATGGTCTAAAATAATTTTGGAAAAGCCCACAAGATTGCAGTAAAAGCCATAAGACTCAATTAGGAAATGTTAATACATTTGCTTTTGAAGCATTTGAGATAGAAAAACGTTAATTATAATGAGATGTGTAACAAAGTTCAATGAATTTGCCACAACCACTGATGAGGATAAGTGACAAAAAGCACAAAATTTATTAGATCTCCAAATAAACAACCTGACTACCTACATTCTGCTTCCAAAAGTCTCTAGCTGCAAACTAGCCTATTAAAAAGTATTTTTATTTTCCTAGATAGATTACAGAGTGTCTTCTGATACCTTTGTCATTTTTTTTTCATTAGATTTCTGTGGTGATTTCCTTGCTATATTTTCTCTTTTATTAAGAACTCTTTTTTGCCTCTACTTTTTTGTTCCACCCATAGTTTCTTGCACGAGCTTATCAACTAGCTCTTCTGTTGTATTTTCTGCTGAATATTTGATAGCACTCTGTTTTGACATATAAAACCAGCACTTTTAACATATAAAAAATAACCTGGGTTAAGTCTATCAATCCATCAAAGAGAATGGGAAAAATCAGAAATCCTCACTGATCTAGTTAAATATCATCTGCTGACAGTCCTGTTCTTATCACAATATGCTTTATTGAATCTGGGGTGTAAAACAAGCAAGCCCAAAACCTCGACACTATGAGCTACCTTTTTTTCAGGTATGTGGGACACACATACATAAAGGCAAGACTATCCATGGCCTTATTTGCATTCCTCTCCTTTAATTTAGTTTAAAGTTTTTAAAAATATATCTCTAGATGTGTATATTGTGCCTGTATTATTCAGTAGTTTCTTTGCATTGATTTATATCACAAATGTGATTTGTAAAAAGATTGAACAAAGGAATGTAGCATTAGACTTTAATTTGAGCAAAGCACTTGAGGAATCATTAGGAAATGAGATAAAGATAATAGAAAAGAGAAGAGAATTACTTGGCACTAGGCTGGGCCAGTAAAAGATGCAATTTCATTGATTGGCCTACAGGGTACTATGAACAAAGAAACAAATTTAGCTAAAACTCTCCCTGTGTAGCCATATATATACCATTTCATCTCTTAGTGATATTGAACTGCATTATACTATCTGCCTTCCATCTTCTCTTTAATTTTATTGAGAATATGAAGCACATCATGTCTCATAATAGTGATAATGACAGATAGAGCTCTGAAAGTAATTGTATCCTTGAGATGGGATACCCAAAGGTAGGATTTGAAGAAATGATAAGAGCCTGAAACAAACCTAATCCTGTGTCTTTTAAATTGTCTCTCATGGCCTCAGATCTTGTTAATACAACAGGAAGTATCCCATCATATGGTGGAAACTAAACCCTCTACTGCTATGTTTAGTCCTTAATTTTCTTTCAACATGAATTGTAAGACAATTGTCTTGTCCCTATGGACATGTTGTGAATAGTTTAAGCATGAGTGTGAGGCTGGAGTTCACAACTATGAGTCCTACTCTGGATGTACCTTCAGGGCACTGCAGGCAGGATCCTTCTCACTTTTAAGACTTTGAGTCTTCAGCAGCACTATACAGGGATTTCTTTGCAGAAGGGACATCTGCAGCGTTTCTAGGCTTTCCAACCTGCACAGGACAAGGTTTGTTTCCAGCACCACCTGTGCTTCTTTGGGGAAATTAAACGCAAAAGGAATTAGAACCTCAACTGGAAGACAGGATCCAGATCACTGAAACAGCGCTTGAAATATTTAACAATAAACTTTATTTGCATTCATCAAAAATGGAACATAAGTCACCATCACAGCCTTCCAGAGTAGATGCACATGGGTTAGCAGGGTATTGCACAAATGGGAGCACATATCTCTCCCTGGTACAGTGGTTTAAGCTCTCAGTGGGGAAAAAGGGAAATTAAACAACAAAAAATCTGAACTAACTGGAGCAGGTACTGGAAACTAAGCTGAAACAAGGCTGCTTTGGCAGCCCATATGTGTGTTAAGAGAGGGATTGTGAGAGTATTTTCCTTTGTTCCCTTCCCCAAACTTTAATTACCCAATAAAGAAACAGGGCCAGGCACTCCATTCATGGTCCCCCACAGCAGCCAAGGTGAGCAAGCAGGAGCAGGCTCTGTGCTATGGCATGAAGTGAGGAAGAGCACAGCACCATCCTGCACAACTGAGCAAACCCAGCTCCTGAACCCTCCAGCCAGCCTCTCACATCCCATCGCCAAGCTGGCCCTGAGAACCAAAACCTCCTGGCTCACACTCTGAGCTGCCTGCCTGCTGCTGGATCCTCCTGAACACGCAGTGGGAACAGGCAGGGTTGTCTGTACTAGACTGCAATAGTGGCAGACAGCAGTGCTTTTGTTTCTTGTCTCTGTTCTGGCCAGGAGAAACTGAGCTTCCTTCCCACAGCAGCATCTTCAGGCACTCAGCTGGGCCCTGTCTTCATCAACAGAGTGAGCCTAATGGGTTTGGCAGCTTATTAGCTAAGGCTCTCTGCCTTGGGTGCTGCCTGGAGCAGGAGGGTCTGGGTTACCCCTTTATTCTGGCATGGTTGACACCATCATCTTCCATTTAACAGGAGAATGAATAAAGAGATAATGCAAATAAGTAAGTCAGTCACTGGTGCCTCTTGAAGTCAGTTCTGAAGGATAAAATGGAGTTATTTCATTGTCTGGCTTTTGCCACGTTGAAGATGGTTTAAATTTGAAGAAGTGATGTTAGGGAGATGCTTTTGTTCTGCGTGCAGTGATATTTGTGATGCCCCACTCAAATAGGTTATTAATCCAGATACTTGATGCTGATTTGTTGCTCTTTTTTTTTTAGTTGTGTACATTTTGTGAGCTGACTACCTAAAAAAAGTAAAACAAATGAAAATTCTATTGAAAATAAGAAGAGCTCTTAGTTAAACATTGTTATGTTGTAGCAAACATAATTTTTGAAAATCATACTCTATAATAGAATCCAGGGAATAAGAAAAAATGTCAGAATAGTGGTACAAGAAATTAAATGTCTGTCCACTTAACTCATTAAAAGGAAACATTAATACTCTCAAGACAAAAACCTTTTAGATCTTTCACATAAACCAAAGATATTTGTAGTCCCCTCTAGTTCAGTTAAAGGCTAATCTCTTTTAAATCTTCACTCTTGTCCATTTTTTACTGAGGCAGTAAAAATCTGATTATTAACAAAGGTGATAGAGTGCTTTGGCAACCAGCCGCTGTAGCTCTGTGTCAAGCAGAAAAGGAACTGACTGAAAAGGCTCTGAGGAATACAAGGAGAAACCCATACTAGCATGAACACCTGACAATATTCAAAGTACTTCTCAAAAAGACAGATGGTTAAGGGAAAAACTCCACCAAAGTCATGAAAAAACAAAGAGAAAACCTAATAAGAAAATGTCTGAAGTCGTCCATATGGGTGGAGAAAATGAACAGCATTCAAGTGGAAATCTAACGAGCAAGAGATTTTCCAACAAAAAACTTAGTTGGAGCTAATGCAGCTGGAGTCTGCTGAGCTCTCCTGAGGAGAGAGGAGAATGAGTCCCCTTGGTGAGGTGGGGTGAAACCAAAGAGTTCAAGCGAAGGTTATGGCAACTCCTGGACACAGCGTCTCAGGATGCAGCCTGTGCTTGAGAAGTGTGCAGCTCAGCATGGGACACAGAGAAGCAAGAGACTCTGCCCTGCCTGCTTTGGCCTTCAGCTGACTGAGTGAACTCACCCTGTCATTCCTCACATGGAGCTCTCTGAGATTGGATCCCACAGGCATTCATGTTGGCTCTGGGTTAACTGCGAGCAGACAAAGGCTTTGTCTAAAAGCTACACCGACACCTCCTCGTTGTGCCTTTGGGCTTGCCTCCTATTCCTCCTCCACAGTCGTCCTCTCCCTCTTGACTCCAAGGGGATGACAGTGGCAGATAGGCAAATAAGGGCATGTTAGACACCTGATGACAATATCAACCCCACAGCATGCGGTGGGGAGGAGAACAAGCTGTGGGATGACCCCCCTAGGGTGAACCACAGCAGAAACAAGAACCCCTAACAGAGGATACTGCATGCTTGTTTCTTTGGTGGGGTAACTTACAGGTATTGTAAATGACAAGATTCCTCCATTCCAAAATTAAGCTCCCACTTTACAGGATCCAGACTGATGGGCTTGAAGGAGAGGATAAAATTTCCTCTACCTCACTGATCCACTGAGAGTTCTACCTGCCAAGGAATGAGAAAATCCAGTTATTCTTTCATAGGCATCTGCACCATTATGCTGTTTTGATATGAAACAGGTTGTAAGTATGCAAGGCTGCCAAATTTACTACAGAATTACTCTTAATTTCTCTCAATGGAGACCATTTTCCTAAATGAGAACCTTGCAATTACTATGATATGAGCAGAAACAATCAAATTCCGTTGTGTTTACGCATCACAAAATGTCACTGCAGTGGTAAAAAAACATTGCAATCTAAGTAACTATTAATTTTCATTTGCATTTGCTGCAATATTTTATATGTTACATTACATTTGCACAAATATTGCTGGAAAAATTAGATTTGAATCTTAACTTCAGAGTACTATTTTCTTTGTCTCTGTAATTCTTGGAGCATGGAGGTTGCTAATTCACACTGTTGTGCATCTCTTTTGATAGCAGAGAGGCTCATTCATGTCACTGTCTTGTCTTGAATTTAAATTTAGATTGCTTATATGTGTTCATATTTTCTATTTATATTATTAGATCCACTCCTGCTCTATTCTTTGCTCATTAGGGACCTCTGAACACCAGCTTGAGGAAGTTCTGCTAAATGAATCTCATGTCCTTTGCAAGAGCTCTGTGAATGACATGTGTAATTATCGACAATTAACAAGATGCTAATTATACCTTCAAATTATAATCCTACTGAGCAAAATAAAAATCCTTTATGGAAAAAAAAAATGTTAAAGGCACAACATTATATTAAACCAAATGACAAAAAGTTTGGCAACTTCCAACGGTATAAATCAAACAAACTGCTGAACACATTGTGCAGCTTGCCAGAATGGCTCTCTGCCAATTAGCTTTTCCTTGCATATTCAATAAGCTGGGGGAGGGGAGTGGGCAGAAAAGTGAAGGAGGAAGAGAATTTCACTGGTGTGTCACTGCTCAGTCAGTAAAAAGAAGTCCGAAAAGCTGTAACTATCTAAACATTGCAGTGTGTGTTGTCTTACAGTTCCATCAAATTGACAGAAGGGGTTTGTCTGAAGGGTTTGAAGCTACAGCCACTTTAGCAAATCCTATGTTTGCAAGAAAAAGCTTCCCTGTGAACACATCTTGGATCCAGTCTTGTAAATGCACACAATGCATTTGTTTGGTTTTTTCAGCAGTTGGCATAGGCAGTTTTGGGTCTTTATCTGCACTCAGAGATGGAAATTCTTGCAAAAGTAATGCAGCTAGAATTAAAACTCTAAGTTCACATGCTCTCAAATTTTGGTAGATATGTTTACCTCTACAATTTAGCCTAAGTATCTTGTTCTTCAGTCATCCTGATTCAAGGCAGTCCTCAAGGACTTGCTCAGTTCTGTTATCAGACTAAAGTACTCACAAAAGTCCAATCTCTTGAAAATGTAAAGCCAAAACAACCCAAAGCAAGCAATGAAAGTACCATCTCCTCACACCCCCCCACCCCCCCACCCCCCATTAAAGGGAAAAAACCCAGCCAAAACCAACATTGTTTTTGTATTTAAAAAAACAGGCCATCTCTACCACATGATAAAACAGAGATTTCAGGTACAGAGACAATTATCTAACATGCCTGGATTTTGTAATACTTTTATGGTAAAGGACATGGTGTAACTTCAAGAGAAAAAAAATAATTTACAGAGCCTTCCCAATAGGATAGAATTATCAATGATCTGCCCTGCAAAAATGTCTGCAGTTTTGGGCAATAAATGTCAGAGAGGGAAAGGACAGATTTTGCTGTCTATATCATTGTTCTTCTGCAAACACAGTGGGGCACAGTTTGGGTTTTGTGGATTTTTTTGGTTTGCTTTGTTTTCCTATGGACAATTTCCAAAAAGCAGGAATTGCTTTTAATCACTCACTGAGGTGTATTAGGTGATCTGGTTGGCCAAAGTAGTGGTTGGGATACGTGCCATGTGGCTTCTGGAACAGTTTTCAGGTAATGAAGAGTGATCTGCAAACACTCCAAGTGAACCCTTTGCAAGCATCTGACAGGCTGGAATTCACACACAGCTGATTTGCCAGCCTCCACAAAAGGCTCATTAAAAAGTTGATTTGTTTCCAACAAGTACCCTATCCAACTGAAATTTTGAAATTCAGAAATCTTTGTAAGTTTTTAACTCCATTCTTCCTTTTACTAAGAGGAGTTTCCGAGCCAATGCCTAACTTTTTTAGCTATTTTAAAAAAACACTGCCTCCTTTTCTACTGTGTAAAAAGTTACAGCAAGTTATTTTTTTCTTAAGTGAAAGTAGAAACTATTCAGAAATTACTTCAGAAGACATGCCATCAGGAAAGCAATGGGAAGTTGGATGACAGCATTTGTCATATTCCATCTGTACTTAACTTTTCATAACCTATCTTATCTAAACATGGGAAGGGAAGACATTGTTTAATTTAGGCCTCATACTACAACCATTTAATAGTCATTAATTACTTTTGTCTCTATGAGAACACGGGAAAAGCAGACTCATAATTAATCTAGATTTAAATATCCAAGAAAAAAGACATCCTGATCTGCCAGGACTGTATGCTGCACAGTAAAGAAGAATCCTATTTCCCTTCAATCCTCCACTGGAAACAGAAGGGGCTGATGACTGATGGTTGGCAACCAGGCTCTTTTCTGTACCACCCCACACAGGAACTTCTCTAAGACATGTTTAGTGTCTATTCTTTTTAAATCACTGTATACATCAATGTAGTTTCCCAAAATGTGTTAAACTCTTCTGCTTTACTTGTCTTTGTTTGTTTGTTGTTAGATTGTCAGTCTATTCTTGTGTGGTGTGCCTGGATTCATAATGTAGGATACTGTGTTGCTATGGCTTTACAGACCTGTCAGAGAAAGGAGTATCCTATCTTGACTTATGAGACTGTGCTTCTAAATATTTGAGAAAGAGCAAATTCTCCTGCATCTTCTTGGTAGATGGAGAATGATTTTCCCTTCTAGACAGAACTGGTCAGTGTGTGAAGGTGCTGAGCTGCTTTCACAAAGAAAAAAAGTACTTTCCATAAAGTCAAGTGTTCCCAGATGGCCTGACAACAAGCAAGTGCTATGAGCTCCTTAATCTCTTCTTCAAGAATTACCTGAGGAAGACCTATCAAAACCAGGACATTTAGAGTAGTACATTCCATACACAGGAAGTCTGAAAGCTTTAAATAATCTTTCCAAAAGAGGAGGAGGAAGCATAAGAAAGTAAAAAGCATGAGTGAGTTAAGATGTCAACAGAAAAAATTTACTAACAGGAATTTGTAAACAGTTCCTCAACTGAAACTAAATAAGTTTCTTCATAAATTCTATTTACAGAAAAAGGAAGTGTATATTTCCCCCCCGCCACCCCCCAAAAGGAAACTGATGTAAGAACATTAAAAAGCCTTATTTGGTTAAGGAAGTTTAAGGAACTTCAGAAGAACAAGAAGGAAGAATGAAAATATAGTTACATATAATATAATAATTTGGGAAGACATAAATCAAATTAAAGTATTGAGCAGAAAATTTAAGAAAAGATATTACACATCATCCTGCTGAACAACAACAACTAAAAAATCCCACTTCAACAAACTCCATCTACTAACAGAATAAAAATTGTGTTACCAGGAAGATTCGTAGAAATAACATGAAATAATAGCATGAACTGACACAGCTTTAATTATACCACATAAAGTGTCAGGATACAATGCAACAAAAAACTTAAACGTGTTGTGCACTTCCCTTTAATGATGTGTGGTGAGTTGGACACCCTTTTTTCCTTACCATCTTGTTTAATTAGTACCTTTTACTTTTAAATTACCAATAGATTTTCTCATCGCTCTATTTATTAGTACTGGTCCTACTATTGATATTCTTCTTTTCTAAAATATTTTCTAAATATTCTTTTAGGCTGAGAAAACAGGGACTATTCATCCTGGAGAAGAGACAGCTCAGGAAGAACCTCATGATGGAATGATGGTGGGGAGTAAAGAAGAAAGAACAGACTCCTCTTAGTGGCCCTCATTGATGGGACAAGAGGCAATGTGTAAAAACTGAAGTACAGGAGTATTTATAATGTTTTTAACTGAAAGTCTGGTCAAATGCTGGAAGAGGTTGCCAAAAGATAATCTGGAGCCTTCCTCCTAGGACACATTAAAAATATGTCTGGGCATGGCTGGCTATGAGCAACTTGCTCTAGGTGACCTTGCTTGAAGAGAGGGATTGGATTAGATGATCTCCAGGGGTGCCTTCCTACATCAGCCATGCTGTGATTCTGTAAGTGTGAGTTGAAAATGAGAGGGACTTAAAGAAGACAAAGTCCTACTAGGTCAGCTTGTCTTTGCATGTGTACCCAGGTAAGTTTACCCAAAGAGTAATCAACTGTAAAGGACTTTAACGAGTTTCTTGCTTTTGTGGAGCCTTTCAATTCACAGAACTGTGAGATAGCAGATTAGAAGTTAATACAGCCAATTTTCATAAATCTGAAAAACCAGATACCTGCTTGAGATGGGTTGGGTAGATTGAATTTCTTTTCAGATATTGTAATCACAAACTACCAGGAAAACTAATAGCATGCTATTGTTAATCTTGAAAAGACACAAGCAGCAAGGGAAAGAGAAAAAGAAACAAGAAAACATAGACTCACGATGAATCCAAAAAGTGATAGAAAAAAATCATACTACTCTTTTTGGCTCAGAGCAACCCTTTATATTCATTCAAAAAGGCTGGAGAAAAGGTAGGTTTGTGATAATTCAGAGTTCATAGAGGTGACTAATCCACCTATCTATGTTATCAAGACAGAAAAACAGGCGTACCCTCTTTAATGCCAGCTTGCAAGCACTGTATGCAAACAAGGAAAGCTTTACTTATAAAAGACCCATATAGTCATAACTTAAGATAACCAGGTCTAATCAGTAATTTTAGAAGCAATCTTTCTAACCTTTCTTCATCACTTTCAGGACTGATCTTCAAAACAGGTCTATCACTGCATCTTATTACCTGCCCAGTGAATGTTTTTCAGCAGCAGGAGAGGGACAAAGACATTTGGTTTTATCTTCAGTGTGGCTGATGTCAAACTGTTTGGTAAACCAGACTCACCAGACTCCATTCTCATCTATGATGGATGTATTTAATTGGATATTTCTTTATTTTTCTGTTCTGTTTCTCACCGTAAAAGTGGTATATTTGCAGACATTTTTTAGTAATTAATGACTGCTCTTTCCTTGTTTGTGGAAACTCAGTTCTTCCTACTTAACAGAACTCCTGAGGTTACATGCTAGGAACACCGGTTGGCAGCTTATGCAAAGTAAGCTGTCTGGCATCCCACTTCTTATTTGCAGCAGACAGCTTCTTCTTCTCTGGTTTGATCTGGATTTTGGGGAATGCTTGGGTGGAATTTCCTCCAGTTCCTCCTTGCAATCTTGCAGCAGGATTAAGCATGTCATTCTCCTAGGCTCAGTTCTGTAAACACTTAAGCATCTGTTTAACACTTGTGAGCAGTTCCACTGAGACCCACAAGTAAAGTCAAAGGGACAGAGGATCAGGGTGTGATTTAGAAGAGGAGTGTATAAAATGGTTGTTTAGATCCCCATCTATTTTAGCAGGGGTAGGTGTCGATTTATGCTTCTTCTGAGTGATCTTGTGAATTCTTTTCTCCCTTCCAGCACTTTAGGTGCTAAATTAAATACAGAATATTTTCCTCTTTTACACTGAGAGCTATATTAACTACCTCGCATAAACAACTAATTAAGCTAAGTGAACTGAGCAGCTGATTTTTCTATATAGGGAAGTAACTGGTAAACTCAAAACAGAAAGAGAAAAATCCTGATTTTCTAGTTTTTGAAAGAATATTTCACCCTCAGACAAAGGAATGATTCAGTGAAAAATAGCCAGACTACTTACTCAGTCATATGAACTTCTGCAGTGACTGCTGTGTAATCTAGTGCTGGCTGAACCAGGAAAAAGCATTGACCACTAAGAATCAGATATCAATTATCTCCCTCTGTATGCAAACACCACATGTAACATTCTTCTGTCTCGGCATCTTTTTCTCTCCCTTTGCAAACAGTGTTTCTCCTCACTGCTCATTCATTTCCGCGTGCACACACATACACCCACACGTATTTTTCCATGTGTATGTACACCAACAGCCAGACCTGCTTGGACTTCTAGTTCAGCAGTGCCATCTTCATCCCACAGAATTCACTGTGAAGCCTTCACCAGTGGGCTATCCCGGCACAATATTTAACTGGCACAGAATCAAGAGAAAGTACAGAGGGAAATGCCAGGTCAAGTATTACAACAAAGAAATGTTGTCTCCTGACATAAAAGAAATTCTGAATCTGCTAGTGCCTGAAGAGCTGAATTTAGTAAAAAAAAAAAAAAAAAAAAAAAAAAAAAAAAGAGTAAAGAAAAATTGGGAAAATAGTAATACATAGTGATTTTTTTAAAGAATAGCAAGGAAGATTAAAGGAAATACTTTGAAAATACAAAAATACATAAATAACATAGGTTAGGGTAACGTATTTCTTAGCATATGAGCAATATTATATGGCACCAAAGCTAGTGGCATAATTTAAATTATTTCTGAAATGTCCAAGGTGATGAAGGAAGCTTAATATACTGGAATACTGAAAAAAATAGAAGCAGACTGTTAAATAAACTTTGCAATGTACATATACACTCGCAGTCTCATCTGTTCCACTTAAAAACATCCTTTCATCTCTAACAAGAAATACCTATGTAGTTCCTCAAATTTCTCAAAATGCTATTCAAAGACACCCACTTTGAAGTTTGCCCTAGCCAAGTGAAGACAGCTAATAACTTAGCCACCAGAAAGATAAACATGAGGTCAGAACAAAGAGTGTACATTTTTTTAAAGGAAATGGAAATGAGGCTTGCACAAGGTTGTATGCTGAAATTAAAGGCTTTTTATTATCAAGTTGAGGGAGCTGAAAATAGCTATGGGTACTGTAATGTTTAGGTGGTGAGATGTGTAAACTGAAGTTGGTTAATGCTGGCTCCACAAGTGGTTTCCTTGATTTGAGATGATTGTGCTGATGGGAAGTGCACTTGAGCAGCCTAACTGTAAGTGCAGAATTTTGGGGGATTTTGGGGTTTCTTAAGGTTATTTGTCCTTCTTTTAAGTTTAGAGAAAGTATTTCTCATGTCTCGGTTTTTAAGCTCCTGATTTCCACATGAAGCCTTCCTGTACGCCTACTATGTTCCTTCCCCTTCTACTTGAAGTTACACCCCTTTCCCCTCTGCCTTGAGCAGTTTCCTTTCCTCATAAACTGCTCCTCTGACACCATCCCTCCCTATTGTCATGCTTCATCTTTCTCTGTGTAATTTCTATCCACTAAAAATATGCAGAGGTCCACATGGTCTTGCCTTGCTGGCTCTATTCCACCCACTGTAGATGTCACAAAATGAAGAATGGCAGGTAGAATTTGAGCATTAGAGAACCACGGGCAGAGGGAGAAAAAAGCCTGAAAAAGAGAGGAGCAGTGCGAAAAGTGGAAGGTGGCAACAGGAGATCTTTAGCCTGTAGGAAACTATCAGGTTGTAGAAAAGGTTTCTTCTGTGTACAAAATACTCCTGCCATCACCCAGTTACCAAAAATAATTTTTTCAAGAAATATAAAACAAATAAAATATTCCTGAATACTTAATTCCTCTACCACACCATCCACTTGAGGGCATGATCTAGGATGAGGAAAGATTAGGCAGTCTTTTATTAGAACATTGACCACAAATCACCCTTGCCAGCTTTCAAACTTTCAAGGAGTTGTAATATTTTACTCATCAAAGTGATTTCCAGGCTATACTTTACTGCACTTATTTCAATTACAGTCAATCCTAGTAACCTCAGCCTGCCAAAGATTAATACTCAATTACTTACATATTGTTTACATTGATAAAATGCCTGTTACTGTATTTCCTCAATAAACAGAAGAAAAAATGGCTTTTGGGAGGTTGCCTTAGTTTGTCAAGTCAATATAAATGTGGGATATTTTAAGGCTGTTTATACTTGATATCATCTTTTCTATAAGAGATATTTCTTAGTTCTATTTTTAAGTGAGGTTTATACTATAATCCTAAGTACTTTAAAAACATGCTACTGGAAGTTATCTGGCAGCTTGTACAACATCATCTACTATTAAAACATAATATAATTTGCTGTTCAGAATAACTTGTTTTCTTAACAAAATGTCTCAAAAATTCTTATTTTCATTATTTCAAATACAAAATTCACATACAATAGAGTTATTATTGGCGTTTAGAGCCTTAACAAATCCTTACTGAGTCAAACCTTTCTGGAAAGGAGAGTGATCCTGAAAACACATCCAAATGTTTAAGTGGTGTACCAGCAGGTGCCTTCATAATTAAATCTCTTCATTCTTTAATCAGTATTCCTGTCAATCTCTGGAAGCTGTTCTGTAATCATAAAAAAATAGGAAAATAGGCAAATGTTTAAGCATAGTTCTTCTTGAAGTGCAAAATAGGGCTATGATAAACCTGGTTTAAAGTTGAATGCGACCAATTTGAGGTGAGAAAGTCTACAATGTATTATCTTTGCTTTAGCACAGATATATTTACAGAAATAGGTCAATATGATAAAAAAGATGCTGTGATCCTCCCAGAGAAACAGTCCACTCTGAAACATAAAAGAAAAAATAACAAGGTACTTCCTTTGTGCTCTGTACACACACCCCCCGTTTATAAGCCAGAGCATTGTCTGAATTCTAGACATGAGCATTACAGCTGCCCTAATTATTTCTTTTTTTTTTTCCTTTTTCTCTTTTTTTACTATAAGTAGAACGTGTACTAGCCTCAGTGCTTCCACAACATCTTTGATCAAAGATTTATACATGCACAGAGAGCAAGAATATTGGAATTATTTCTGTTTGAGACTGGGAGTATGGGACTGGACAGGACATTAACATTCCAAGCCAAAGACACCCAAACACAGGTCAAGTTAGATGTAGTTTGAATTCCAAAAGCCACAAAACAGTCTGTTCAGCAATAAGTGGGGAAAAAAAGAGAGTGTCTCTGATGTAATCTGATATTGTTACTAAATACGACCCCCCACTCTCTGCATAAGCACTGTTGATATTGTGACACGAACTGACAAAAGCCAGAAAATTCAGCAATACACTAACACCTCATACTTTGCTCATGGCTTTGTGAAGAGAAGGGGAAACAGATACCAAAGCATGAGCTGAAGACAGTAGCAATCAGCAATCATCTAGTTTTCTGGCTCTTGGTCAGTTTGCATCACAAATTTAATGTTATTTAAACACAAGCTTCACTGTAGTGTAACTTGAAGGAAAGAAGACATTATGAAGAAAACATGCTCACATTGCCTGTAAGACTGAAATAATTTTAAAATCTGTTTTTGCAAATAGAAAATCAAGTAATTTAAAAGGAATGTTAATTTTCCAGTTCCACCTCCACAGTAAATTCACTTATTATACAAACACTACTTGCTAGGCTTTCTTCTTATGCTCCCTTATTGTATAAAAGGCAATTATATATTTTGGTACAGGGTCATAGCTTTCTGTGCTTACATTATTTGCCAATTTATAATGGTTTCTGTAGACATGATATGGTTCATTTATAAGAATATTAGTTAGTTCCTGAGTTAATTGATTGTATTGAATACAATCTATTGCACTAATCCAGCTGTCCCATGTTCATGTTAAGCCATAGAGAAGATGTGTACTACGAAAAGTAAACTAACTTGCTCATTTCCATTCTGTTCCTACACCAGCCTTCTCCTTCCAAATTCCTAGACCTGCCTACTCTAAGCTATATATGAAATATTTGTAATAAGCTTGCACTTTATTTACTCTATGGGAAAAAAAAAATCCTATTTCACATAATCTAAGTGATGTTTTAACACGTGCCATATTAAAAAATTAAAAAAAGAAATCACTTCTCCTCTTTTATAAGTATCAGCTAGAAAATTACCTAGTTTGTCAGGTAAATGCACTCCACACAAATTTAAGAGTTTTCCTGTCTCCCTAGCCAAGCCTCTCAGTGATACTGCCATATATCCCTGCTGTATTTCTCTACCCACAGTTTATTACCTTTGCCTGTACTAGATGATTATTGTGGGGTAGGTGAAGGGTTTGACCTCTGCTTTTGGCCTCACTCATACACCCTCTCGTTCAGGCACAACTAGCACTCTCCCAGACACACCCATGCACCACTTGGGAAACAGAAGGGCCCTGGGATCATTCCCAGTGGGCATTTTGGAGGGGACTACCCATTTTTCTGACAGAGAGGAATTCAACTCGTACATGCCCACAGTATAGTGTGATTTTTTTAAAGACAGAAAGGTGCATTCCACTTTGTAGTACAGATGTAACTTAGCTTATGTATGATCCATCAATACACTATTCTCTTCTTTGCCTCAAACACTACACCTGAAGTGGCAGGAAAGCATCATTGGTGATTTTTCTCTGTTATCTCATTACAGAATTTATATACTCTAATCTCTCTTTCTGTATTCCATGATTCTACATAATTGAACAAATAGGTAAATTAGATTATACAGCTCATGCAATATGATGATGGAGAAAATCCCCTCAGATTTGTCTCAGGAAGGCACTTTGGGAAGTCATCTGGCTCAAAGCAAGTAAACTTTGAAGCCACAACTTTCTTCCTAAGACGCTGCTATGATTCTGTCGTTATTTATGGATTAAAAAAGAAAGTATTTTTATTCTGCTTGAAAATATCCAAACAAATTTCACTACCAAACAGTAAACATTACACCATGAATCCTTTTACATTAGGATAGATTAATCACTTCAAATCATGTATGTGCTAAAACTTCTAAGTTAAAAAGAGAGGTACAAAACCACCCAGATGATAGTAGGGCTCATAGAAGGGCCAGAAAAGCCCTTTGGGCCTGAATTGCCTTAATGTAAAAATGTTCTCTCTGTATTTTCCAAAAAAGCACTTTACCTCAAGATAAAAAAACACAGTAGAGGAGCAATATCTGAGGGAGTCATATGAGATGCTTTCCTTCACACAGGAAGGACACCAGGTACTCTGAGGGAGAATACTTATGGGAGCTGTTCTTAGCTGATACTGTAAATGTGCCATTGTCCTTCATACTGTCTAATGCTATTCAAAATTCCAACAGGACATTGATGCAAAATACAGAACTAATAATTATTTCCTCAAAATCAAATAAATTTTCATGGGAGAAAATATGTATTTCAAAGAGAGATGTGAATTTTGGTTTAAAAAGGTTCTTCTAAGAACAAAATATTTTCCAACCACAAAAGGTGTTGAATGCAGTGGAAAGAGTGTTTACCTAATGTAGGTTCTCAATATAATACTGAGAAACACAATTCCCGAGACCTTTTATTTACAGAAACAGGTGCCAAGAAGTTAATGAAATTCACGAAAAGCCAGTCACACACAGATCATAAAATTAGACAGATGTGAGAAACATTTAAATTACAATTTTCAAAGTGGAATGACAGCAAGACATCTGAAGATGCAGGGCACTGTAGATGTTGCTAAATGCAATTACATTCAAAATTATGTCTTTTTACTTTCTGATGCTGCCTCCAGCACTCTCACAGTAGAATATTTCACATGCTTTTGCTTTTTTATTTCCCACTTTGTCCCAAGAGAAACAGCTTGATTGGTATGTGGTCTGGGTATCTGTTGTTTCTTGTGAACAATTTATTGTTGAGCAATAAGGTTGAAGAAACTAGCTCTTAATTTGAATCAGAAAGAAGATTTGCAAGCACTTGTAGCTCGCGGAACAAGGGATTTCAAAGCCTATGAAAAGCCTATGGAGACTTCACTGGCATCACAAAAATGTTCCAAATAATTCAGTGTGTGCATGAGTGTGTCTGCCTGTGTACAAGTTGGGGCATGAAACATTTTCCCAGAGCCAAAAATATTGAGGTAACCAATTGTGAACATCCAGCATTCTTAGAGGCTTCTGCAATGTGACTGAAACAATATTAGGGTGATGTGTTGTTGTGGGATGCTGCTGTTCTGCTTTTTTTCCCATACAGCTATTTGAACTTCCAAAGGTAGGACAAAAATAAAACAAAAGTACATATGTTGAGAATCAGTTTAATAGTCTGAGGACAATGGCCTTTCGTGGCAGAGGACATTGGAGAAGAGTTTGGACCAGTTATCCAGCTGCTCTTCATCCAGCTGCTGATTTAGTTGAAACAGTAAGATAGGAGTGATTTCATATTTAGAGTAGAATTAAGTAATGCAAAGTGGCTTCTCTGGAGCTGGCTATCATCATGTTGACATTGGCCAAACACTCAATGAGGCCAAAATGGACGATATTTGATAGTCCTTGGGTGTTGCAAAACAGAAATTAGAATCAGATGAAATATCCGCATTGCAGAATCAGTTCAAGAGCAATGCTTTCCCAGCCATTCCAGCACTTAGACAAGGAATAACAATGATTAAGACTCCTGCCTTTTCTGGGAAATTAATTATGACAAATGAATATGATCATTGATCAAAATCGTGAGGCAGATCCTGGATGGTTGATCTGTTAAATTTATACAGGACAAAGCTTTATAAATGTTTCATTAAGTAAATGCGAAATAATTCCAAATGTTTCTAGGATTTTTCTAATGTTCAATAATTTTCTTGATTATCTCAATGCTTTTATTTATTTGTCATAACACCATGTAATTTATGGTCATATCTGTTATATTTGGCATCTATTTTCAGTGAAATTACATTTTTCTGATCATTAACAGATAATTTCATCTGCATACCTAGGGGTTAAAAAAAAAAAAATCAATTCATCCCAGCAGTTTTTAGACAATTGAAAGTGAAAAGTTTAATCGCATTGAGGCACAAAGAATCTCTCAACAGTCATTGAAGATTTTCCCACTTCTAGACTTGGTCAGACAGACTCATCATAGTGTATTTACAGAGGCCACAAAATCATTAAACCTATTAAATGATGGGAGAATTAGACAGACTACTAATGAAACAGCTCCCATGTAAAATTCGGCTGTCTCGGAAAATTTCTTTCCTTTCCTCTCTGCTGAAAAGGGAATAGGTGAAAGGAAAAGGAGGGGTTTGAACTGAATGGTCCTTGGAGCTACCCTTTCTTACCATGTAATGGAATTTTCTAGTCTTGTGCTCAAAAGGTCTTCATCGTTCTAGGGATTCCAAATAAAACTTCAAGTGCCATTTAAACTAATGTTTTAAACTGACTCAAATAGCACCTTCCTTCCCAACAAAATGGATGGAAAGCAAAAGTAGTTTATAAATTATGACTCTGAGAAAAATCTCCTCCTAGACTCAGAATAAAAATATAACCCTACATTAGAAAGATGGAAAAATTTCTAAAAGCATTCTAGTGCATGATTATGTTCTTTTGCTACCCCTGCTGCTGCCAGATTACGAATGGGTAAAGCAAACTCCAACACGAACCATACCATTGCCTCACTCATTACAAAGTCAGAAACTGCAGGGAAAAATATGAGGAGGAAAAGCTTGTCTCCTGTGCTTCAGTAAGAGTAAGGAGAAGTCAAGTTATCTACAGGTAGATTTCTATTAGTCCAGAGAGTCTGCTTCCCATTTGGTGAAAGGGTATTCCTTTTCTTCCTAATCCCATAAATTCCTCCTGATCAGCTAGTAGCGTGCTTGGGCATTCAGCAAGGTACCTGAACACTAGCCATGGAGTTGCTCATGTGTTCCAAGCCAAGCTCTTGTTGCAGCTCCTTGCTGCAGCAAGCCTCCTATCATCTGTAGTGTGTCTGGAGTTACTATTCCTGCTGGCATATTGCTTCTATTCCTCCTTCAAAAATGAGAGGGAGAAACAAGTGGCTTCCTGTTGGATGAGTAATGGATCTGTTCTGTCAGAAAGGCTGTCTCAGACCTCACAGACAGAGCCAGCCTGGGACATCCTGCAAACTTGCCTAGACACTGTCCAAAATATATGGTGCCCTGTTTTTCAAATATCACACCATTTATCTGGTGCTTTCTGGAAACACTTCAGACAGACACACAACATACCAAGATGATTGTTAAAAAATAGAATATTCTTTATTCCTATCTAAATGAAAAATGGTGGTAGCTTTTTCTTTGGAGTAAAATTAATGTTCACCAGCACAGTACATGCAGAAAGATCAAGTCATACTCAAATTACAAAGTGAGTGCAAACATAATGGGAGTTTGCATGGAGTGGAGGGGGAAAGGAGGATGGAGGTGATATTTGGCCAACATTTATATGAGCCTCACCATCAGTGTTAGACCTGTATAATTACATGCACATATAATTTTTCACCTTCTCATATACTTTAATTGTCCAGGCAATTTTTGAGATTAGTTTTGGGAATACTGAGCAAGAAGTATGACATAGGATAGGAAAGAGAAATTTTCATGCATTACTAGTCTAACTACTAGTTTCTTTACCATATTTGATTCTCATTTTTCTGTATTAAAAATCAATACATTAATGCTGGGAATAACTCAGTTAAAACATTGACAACACTATCTACTTAGGACACAATGAAATAAATACGCTTAATTGCGGCTATTGATGCAAAATACTTCATTCAATAGGACTTGGGAAAAATCCTGCTATTATTAACTGCAACCATCACACAGTTCATTTTGGAAGAAATTCACAATCCATCCAGCCTGAGAACAAACAGTAAATGGGAAAAAAAAAAGTTCTGCAAACACTTTCTCCTAATATGTGGTGATTTTATTTCTTCGTGAAAGACATATCATATTGGAATTTTATTTTAACAAGTTATTTCTCACACAGGTTAACTCACAAGTTAATGAAGTTCTTTAAAATAAATCAAGCTGGTGTATTTAACTCTTGTAAACAAGAAATGAAAGGATGACGCAGATTTTTTCCCGTGCTTGACTCAGGTGTGTAAGTGAAGGCCCTTGGTATCCTTAAGCCTTTTATGTTGTCAATGGAGAAAGAGAGAAGCTCCCACCAGGGAGTGCTTCAGAGAAAGGATTAATTTTAGTGTTCTGAATTACTCCCTGGGAAAGACCCTTAGAAAAATACAGAGAAGGTCACCAAGGGTGAATAATGCTTTCTCTACAGGGAATGAGTAAATAAGCTCTTCGACACAGAGAGAACTAGCTAGGGCACGAATACAACACAGGCCTATGGAAACATGAGGGGCACTGAAAGGGCGAATGGGGATCAATTTTTATTTGTCCTCTCTTCTTTATAAGTTAGTGGCCATCACATAGCAGCTGGCAAGTTCAAAGTACAGACAAAAAGACAATTCCTTATCCTGTAGCTGGGAAGAAGTGGAACTCATTGCCATGAGGCATGAACACTGTGAGAGTGTTATATGTATTAAGAAGCAGAGTGGACAAGATGATGGTAGGGAATTACAGGGCAACTTGTGAGACACTGCTATCCCTGCCTCAGGAAGTCTGTAAATCAATCTACTAGACCTTGGAGAATAATCCAGGACTGAAAAACTAAACTTTGCTTTCTTCTTCCTTTGGTACCATTGCCAAAACCGAGCAACAGGATGAAAAACTTCTGGTCAAATTCAGCTTGACTGCTCCATTCCTACATCTTACACAATATCCTTCACAAATTAACTTCCTTGTATAAACTGGAGTATTAAACACTGAAAGTAGACTTGAGGGTAAAACCTCTGCACAGAAACAGGTGAAACTCTTGAACACGTGAAGACAGAGAACTGCAATAAACTCCTAGTGCTAAAACTTAAACCCTAAAATATAAGGTGAATGCGTTCAGTCACACTTTCCTCACAGCAACCCCAGAGACAGGCTGGTGTTCTCTTAGTGAGCTCTTTACTATTAATGGGGAAATATCTGACACCAGGTGTGTTTCAAACATCTCTTGGCTGAGTCAGCACACACCGGTTGATCTCTTCTGGAAGAACTGGGAGAGAGGATGAGATTATTTATCCCATCAGTCTCAGTCCTGGCAAACACACAGCTGGGAAGTATTTACTCTCTGGAAATTATATCTCTTGAGCTTAAACCTGAGATGCCTAGAGAATAAGGGGAAAGTTTATGACTCTCAATTTTCCTGTATGGCTAGAAGCCAGGCTATGATCTGGATGTAAGTTTAACACTGTCTTTTCTCAGATAAAGTCCAAACTTCAGCAGCCAGAATTTGTCACAGTAAGTATAACAGTAAATAAAATATTTCACTCTTTATATTCAAAGCAGATAGAGGGTGAAATTTTAAAAAGTAGGTTTGCAAATTTTTCATCTCCTGAAAGGATAACGATAACAAATTTTATTTCTCCTGAGGCTCTTAATTGATAAAATAATCTCTGTTGGTTGCTTTCTCTTTAGCAAACAGCTCACTGGTTTGAGACAGCCAGAAAGGTTGGATCACATCTTGAACTCTCTAATTGCTTTGGTACAGCTTTGGCTAGTTAAGAGTCTATTGTGATTAATATGAATTTAGGCACCTGCTTTCACAAATAACTACTGAAGTCCATCTCCAGATGTAGTACCAGTTTAAGCTGCTTACAACTAAAAAACATTTCTCCTAATTTTTAGAGAAACGGCAGCAATGATTTCTTCTCTTACCGACCATGATGTTGACAAGACAATGTGTAGTTGTAGATGACATATTAGCACAATAGGCAATTTTTTTTCCATCTTGAAATTTAGGAATCTATTGCTATTGCAAGTTTCAATATTTATTTTGAGGCAAATGAGTCCTGTAGTCAGAGGAGGAAAAACTCAGCAACAAAATAATGGAAAAACAGGAATTCTGTTGGGTGAAATTTGGAAAAAAACTACTTTCAAGAAATTACAATGTAGTTCTTTCTATAATCACCTGTTTCAAAGAGATAAAATCTGAAGCTAAAGAGACATTTATGAAACAGTTTATATCAATTTAAAATAGATATCTAAGATGGTTGAGATGATCCATTCCAGGGGCACTTGTATTTTTGTACTGGCTATGGGTGGAGCATAAGTAATTTAAATTAGATATATACCTTTTAGGTGGCTGAAGTCAGGGGAGTTCCACTTCAATTTTCCTGTTGCATAGTTTCTTTTTTGGACTCTCTTCAGCTGGCTGTGCAGACCAGCAAAAGTCAATAATAGTGCCCCAAGGATTTCTTGAGCTCAGAGCTAAAGAAAAAGACACTGAATGCTTCCATGGACTTTTAGGCAAAAGCAAATGAGTGTCAGATACTGAGGGCAGGGATAAACAAGAATGGGCTTCTTGACAGTAAAAAGAGATGGTAATATAACATGCTGGAGAAACTATGACACTGTTTCCATAGGTAGCTGTGGAAAAAAAGGTCATCAAGGATGTTTAATTACCAACAAAATTATTTTATCTCTTGGAAGTAGAATGGACTGAAGAAGCTCTTTTTGCTGTAGAGTGTGTTTGGTTCCACATCTCTGGGAAGAGTTAGGCTTTCCTTGCCAGTCTCTAGAAGGGAATGTTCACCTGTGCCCATTAATGTGTAAACCCACAACTGTGTTACTCTTAATTCACAATAAAGTTTCAGTGAACACCTTGGGCATAGGGCCACAAGCCGCTTCACACCGCGTGTGAATGGTACATAGGGATGACAGTGGAATTATATCGTGATGTCACACATCATCTACTCGGGACAAAATTCTACTGATGTTGAACAAGGTGGACAGGCCACCTATACTTAACCTGGAAAAGGAACATGTATAAATTATACAGGTTCTATAAATAACCCCTGCCAGGTAGAATGCGTAACCACACCACAATATAACGTGCAGTCCTTGTTAAAATAACAAGATGTTTTTTCCACCTTCTAGTTTCCTGAAGATATAAAGAACAGTTTGAAACAGCATCGAGAAACAAGCTAAGAAACTGAGAGAGCAAGCAATGCATGTATCTCTATGTGTTAAATATATATATATAAATATATATATCTCTAAAAAATGCACATTTGCTTTATGTCTTCCTGCATTAAGAAAAAGTTTTAGTGGCACTGCTATACAATATAAGCCTGTTCTGGAACTCTCAGTACCCACAAAAATTAAATCCTATAAAATCTTTTTTTTGGTCTAGTTCATTAATTTATGGAATGATGAACTTCAAGAAACAATTTAAGCATTTTTTTTTTTTAATTACACAAGGTAAAAATGAAGTGGTTCTAGCTCTGAGCTAGCTATGAATGAGGTTAATGTATGGCAAGCAATAATGTGAAGAAGGAACCAACAGTAGTAACATGTGGACTTTCTCCATGTAGTTCACTCCTTGGAAGCTATAAAATCTGGTTGGTATAACAGAAGTGTTTGTAATTAGAGTTAATGGAGTTAGTTGAGACCACAGGAGGGGGAAAGTAGCTTTGATCCCAGGTGGCCTCATAGCAAGAAGGCTCACAGCAAGGGAGCACTCTGAATTGGAAAATATCAGAGGCATTTGCAGCAAAACCAAGAAGTCACTGCTGGAAAATGCCTAAGAATATAATTTACAAGCAGAACTAATTTAGTTTCCCATCTCTATCACTTTAACTTTCTCTCCAGCCACAGCATTCAAAATAAGGATGAGATTTTTTTCTGTGATCTTTTTTCTAAAAATGTTAATCTAATTGATTCTTACAGTTTATACTGTATTGGCCACATAGTCTTAATCAGAAAAGAAAAAAAAAAAAAAAGTAAGATGAAGAAAATCTACAAAATCATTCCAGAAAAGGAAGCAACACATTCATTTTTATTAGTCATATAAAAGTATTGCTTCATAATAGCTGAATTATTCATTATCAGAGCTTTTGGGATTTCCATTGTCACTGTTCCTGAGTGGCCAGTTTTGGAAAACCTGTGACATAAATACTGTACTTCGTGAAAACCGTAGTGAGATTCCAACTGATTAGAAAATAATATTTAGAGACTCTCTATAGTGTGATAATTCATTTGGGACAGAGCTTTGGAACATTACTTAAGAGATTCAAAATTACTCATTACTTAAAGCCATTTGTGGCTTATACCAATGAACAAAGCGATCACTACAGATTAAGCAGCTAGATTATTTGCAGTGTCTTTTTTATCAAAAATATTCTTCAAATTTTACTTGCACTTAGCTTTATTTTCATACTTCCATACTCAATAAATAAATGGATTTAAAAGTCTATCCCAAATGTCTTGAATAAAAAGAAAAATAATCAAAAGAAAGTACAAACGAAGGAAAAAAGTGGGGAGGGACTTTGACTCTCGCTGAAGACTAAGGTTGAAATGGGAACTGCTGAGAGGGAGTGCCATGCTGTTATTCCAAATAATAGAACCTACAAAGATAATGTGTTTGTCAGTTCCAGCCGTTTGCTGCCATCATTAGTTAAATATTAAAGAAAGAAATTTATGTTGAGATACTTCGGGGTGCCTCAGGTTCGTAGGAGGTTTTTTTAAATGGGAAGTCTGATATGGGGGTATATGGGAGAAGAGCAGTAGCTATGATCTAGTCCCACACCCCTGCATTTATGAAAAGGGAATTAGTGGGCCTGGGTTTTGAGGAACTCTGAGAAGCTTTTGAGGAAAGGATCTCAACAACCTTGCAGAGGAGACAAAAAACATGTACAAGAGTCTTAGCAGAGCAAGGCTAGTGTACTGTGGTTGAAGAAAGGTGTAAGAACTGTAAAAAAACCCCTTAGGATCTAGAGGTATCAGATGAACCCATGTGTATAGACATGTACCAGTGAAAACCACCTTAGGAACAATCATATGAATGGCAAAGGCACTTTAGGTAGCAATTCGGCAGCACAAATGATGGCAGAATGGAGAGTCAATTGGCTCCATCAGCAGCTGCAGAGTATATGGTCTGTGAAGACACAGCAGAAAATGATTGTGCTGTGCCAAGAAAGGGCTTAATACACTTAGTAGAAACAGAAGTCAATCTTTAACTTAATCTAAAACACTGGTCAAAATTCCTAGTAAACAGAAAAACAGAATGTAATAATAATGATAATTTTCTGAGAACATTGAAGCAGAATTTGAGCCTTGGAAGTGTGCAGCATTTGAAGGGTGGATTATGTATAGACAAATAAAATGTTGGCTTTGGGAAGCAGAATGAAGGCAAAGGGAGTCTCAGTGCAATTAAATATAGAACCTTTAAGAAGCTTGTAAAATTTTTTACACAGTCTGTTGTAACTGTTCTCATGTTGATGACCTCAATGTCCTGCATTAGCAATACTCATTTATGTATAAATATTTCAGCTTTACTTTGAGTGTCAGAAAGACAGAAGGAAAAAGACAACAGACAGGCTGACCTCAGATCTCTGCTAAATTCTCTAAGTTCTCCTCTGACATTTCATTACTTCTGTCACACACATACAAAGAGATTTATGTGTCCATCCAGTGCTGTAACTGGATTTATTAAAGATGGTATTTCCGGCTTAATGGAAGTGACTGCCAGCTCCATCCATTCCCACACTAGAGCAGCATTTGGCAAAGATAAAAAGGAATTTATCAGTAAACTTTTTGTTTTGTTTTCTGTGCACCTTTCACTCCCCCGTCCCTTATTTTTTCACCAAATATCAACATTGTCTATGGAAAACAGCCACTTCCTTTCTCTCTGATTAACATCAGCAGTGAAGGAAGGGGAGGAGGGGGATGGAAGGGAATAAAGAGAGAACCACCCAGTGCACTGGGAAAAACCTGAGAGTAATCAATTAATCTGTTTTCAATCTGTGAGCTGTGCTGTCTTGAACTCCATTATTTTTTACTTATACAAATCAAATTTTAAAAAGTGGATCTGATTGAATGTGCTAGAAAAAAGGGTGAGTTAAAAAAACAGTAGAAGTTTATCAATGACAAAAAATCCTTAGACCCATTAGACAAATTCCTGGAAAATCTGACATTTTCTCAACATTATTTTGCCTGGTGTTCTGATTCCAGTATGTTCTATGTATTATGGCTTTCATTACAGATGAACCATCTTTTCCTGGGGCCATGGCAAGTGCATTCCCAGCATTTAAAAAGGAAGGGTTTTTACATGCCAAAATTATCTGTGATTTATTGCCTTGTGGGCTCATCTGGATTTAGTTTTGGAGTCTGGCACCAATTCCTTAGTTGCTCTGGTCAGTTCATTCAATTTCTCCAGTCTGAAGTTCCTCATATGCAAAGCTGGAGGAATGATAAACACATAAGCACACCCAAAGTCCTATGAGTGACTTACTGGACCCCCTGTAAAGGGACTTTAACCATGGTCCGAGGGAGCAATGGTGTGACCCTGTAGAATCTTGCCAAATTCCCATCCCCTCCACTCCAAGTCCTAAAATGTCATCAAGGAGGTAATGAGTGTGGGCTCTGACACACTGAGGTGGGAACAGTTTTCAGGTTTTTGACTTTTGCTAGAGCACAGAAAAGGGAATTCTACCACCTGTCTGTGATCTCCTGTTGAATAGTGCACCTGGCTTCACGTAAATACTTTCTACTTGCTGACAATGCATATTTGCAGTGCCTGGGATTGAGTGGAGAGGAGTCATAACGGTAAGAATAACCATTATTTTCCTAATGTTTTAAGAAAGTTTCCTAGGTGACTATAAGCTGGCCTGTAATGCAAAATAAATGCTGTTTACTTTTTCTTATTTGATGTTCACTGCAAGTAAGAGGAGAAAAGGGAAAAAAGAAGCATGAACAGGGACTGACCTTCTTCTATGGCTTAGTAATAACCAAAAAAGTATTTCTCCAGAAGAAGGACAACTGATATTAATTTGCTTTCCAAGGAAGATTTTCAGGCAGTGAATGAGGGAGGACATGACTCTCCTTGCAGAAGAGAATTTATTAATATGTGCTTGGCCAGAGCAGGAGCAGGCTTACACTTTTACTAGATGTCCTCTTGGATTTCCTGACTGTGGACTCTCCCAGACTCAACCATCCTGTGAGGATATGAAAATTGTAGCAGAAATGAGAGTAGATTTCCTAAATCAGCTGAGAAAAGGCACTAGCATTTGTCTCCCAGTGTCATCCCCATTTAAATTTTTTTAAGATTTTTTTCAGTATTTTAGTAGTCAGTACAAAAGCACATGGAAGATTTTCCTGCTGGCTTGGAAAATAGAAGAATGTGATGGAAACCTTACAATGAAAAAAATCAACAGTACAGGCCCCAGAACTCTAAAACAGTGACACTAGCTTAGATACCATAGCCTAAGTACAGATGGCTGATAGAAATGTATGTCTGAGAGAAACAGAACTCCCTAATTTCTCTTACCCATGAAACAGTGTTTATCCTTGAGTAACATTTCCTGTGATCACACTTTTAAGTATAAATATTATTTTGTATGCTGATAGTGGGCAGAAGGAAAAAAATTTCTTTCATTCTGAAAGATAAGAAAACAAGCAAGTATAACTGGAGGAACTTTTGTCCTGGATTCAAAAAAATGTAGCAGATGCTTTCTCTCAGTTGCTCTTTATCAGAGAGAATATTACATACAGATGTATTTTGGAAAGTTTATTTTTCTTTCAATTAAAAAAAAAAAGATTCATGGGATGGGGAACACTTCTTTCAAAGCTTAACATGCCAATATTTTAGTAGTCATGGGGGAATTTTAATATATGACTTTTTTTCTAGGAAAGAAAAAAACCCAACTTATATATTCTTTGTCTGAAAATGTGCAGAAAAATTCAGGAGTTATTTTCATAACTTTAAGCATAGCAAGAATTTCAGTTGACAGCACACGCCCAGTTTCCAGTCTGCTTGCTTAAACGTGGATTCTTCTTGCTGGTGCAAGATGCCATTGTTCTCTCTGATGTATTCCTCTAAGGTTATTTCCATAATCAGTTTCCCCAGCCACGTCCTCCCTGTCCATTACAGAGCATTGCCTGGATGGCATTTGGTGTTCCTGAAGATTTGCCCACGACTTTGGTAGCAGAAGGTCAGCAGAGGATGCCTGCAACTGGGAAAAGCCATATGTATTCACTGCAGTCCTGCTGCCAGTGTGGGGGCAAGGAACAGGGTTCCTCAGGAGGAGCAGGGGAAGGATCAGATATGCCCTGGCTGACTGCACAGCACCCACATGAGATGCCAGTGCTTCTGCACCCACGTGAGATGCTAGCACTTCTGCAAAGCACCACATGTGTTGTTCCCTTCTTATCTCAGTCAGATTGGCCCAGTCCTGCCCAGGCATGTCAGATTTGTTGCACACATGCAATGGATGTTCATTTCTGGCATGTCTTAGGTGCCTGAGGTGCCAAGGCAATGCATCTCAATTAAAAGTGACTGAACAGCGGGCACATTAACAGGTATGTCAAAACACTGAAGGAAATGCCCGGCAGAGGCAGATGTAGGTTGTCCTCAACTTCTCATCTGCGGCATATCAGTCCTTCACTGCAGAGTTGTCACTCACCTGAGTCCTGTGGTTCTTATGCCCTCTGTGGTGGTGGCACAGATCTGTCATGTGCACACTTTGTTTCAAGTGCTGTCGCACACATCTAAAACACAGATATTGTTCTGTTAACGCTTGAAAAGCACAGATTTATATCAGCTTGTATTTAGAGATGCTCTCCAGAGCCACAGAAAATAATTGACCCTTTTTTGGACTTTCTGCATGAATGAAAGGAACTACATTTGCAATTATAACAAGGAAATGACAATTTTCTAGTACCACATAAAATTTTTTCTTTTCCTTTGAAAACCATTTTAGAATGCACACTTCCTACCCAGGGTGTCCTCTTGGTCTCCTTCATGTGTGAAAACATCTGAGTATAATAAATTAGTGTTTTTCTTTAGGGAGTAGCTGTACCATCTTGAGGAAATAAATTATTTTAAACATGCTCCAAAGACAGAAATATCATTGTTAAATATGCATTCTGTAGGACTTTAAAGAACAAATGTGTGCTAAAATTTTGTTTCTAATTGTCTGAAATATGTTTTTTTTTTACTGAAATGTAATCTAGTATTTTAATACGAGAAGCTAGTGTTCAGTATTCCTTCTCAGTACGCCTTTCTTACTTCAAGGAGGTAAAACTGAATGTACTTATGACTAGTTCACCTCCCCCTTTATCCCCCAACACATTCACAATACAATTCATTCAGTGAAAAGCCTTGAACTTACTTTTTTTTTTTTTTTTTTTTTTTTTTTTTTTTTTTAACACAAGGAAAGCAGAAAAAGCAAAGCATTGAATTCTCATCTCTCATCGCACACTAGGAGGTAAATCCTGCCTCAGTGCTGGCCAGCCTGCCCTGAACTTTGGTAGATAATTCTGGTAGTGGCACTCTGCACAGCCTCATTTCCCTGCACAGAAAAATAAAGCTGCTGCTTTTTATGCAGCTTGGCAAACTTTATTGACAGGGCACCAGGGGAGAACAAACCACAGTTTTTATTAGCTCCCACCTTACAGCAGCCCAGGCCCATTCAGAGCCCTGCTAAGTCAACTAGAGGTCTTTTGATACCAAAGAGCTTTGAATCCAAGTGCCTGGAGAGAAATTATACATTGAATAAGAAAGAAATGGGGAGGGAGGATGGAAATAATTACTCCGTAAAAATGTGCTGCTTGTTCTATGACATTTTCAAGTGACTTTCTTCAGAGGGAGAAGTGAGCAGCTTGGTTTGTGGTCATTGTTTTGGTCAGCCTAGGCTCTTGAACTGAGAAACTCTTGGAACTAACTTTCAGGGAATTGTGAACGTTATAATTTTATTAATTGCTTTTACATGTGTTTCTTTTACATGTCTGTAAGCAAATGCAATTGAAAGTTGTGGTTTCTGTGGCATTCCTGAAAACAAATATTACTAACACTGATGACAAAACCTTAACAGAATATAGTGGGGAGGAATAGCAGTTATACAAACAATAATTCTTTTAGACTGATTTACACATTTCTGAAAATGTGTAAAAAATTATTATTACAAGGATACTTTGAATGAAATGTTAGTGTTTATTGGATGGATATTACACTCTTTAAAAGATATACTATAAATGTTTCGATGTTGTAGAGAAAGTTAATAGACAGGAAATCACGGAGTTCTGTAGAACTAAAAAACGCTGCTATAAAAAGAACTTTAAAATCTACATAGGAACATGTTTCCCACTGACTTTCATCAGTGTGTCACAGATAGAAGATTTCTCAAAATACAACAAAGCAAATAAAAAAAAACAGGAATTACTAGAGAATGTTGTGCCTAAAAAATTTATGTTATGATATTTATCATATATGGACATCTTATGGAAACATATTTGAATTGCTTTGTCTCTCATCCTCTCTCAGCTGCTTTCTCTGATTTTATGAGCCTGTCTGTGCTTTTTCACAGTCAGAAAACAATTAAGGAAAACATCTTTCTTTTCTGATCTGTTCTCTTGTGAGAGTTGTGGGTTAGTGAGCAGATACATGTTTCAGAAACAAAGCAGAAGATTGCCTAACAACAGCATGCTTTCTTTAGAAAAATCTGTGCTTCCTGATTTGTCTGCATCAGACATCAGAAATGTTGCAAAATAAGCCTTTTTTTCCTATTCTACAGTATTTCTGCTTTCTAACTACTGCATCATTATCACTTCCCCAAACCTGGTGTGGACAATACACATTATAGAGATTTATATTAATGCATGAATACCTTTAATATTTGTAAAAAACGACTTCTGCACAGACAATTAAAAGCAAGTCTGAATAAATATTCAAGCAAGACTTGAGATATTAATAGACTAGAAGTGTCACTGACTTGAAACTCGGTAGGCATATGAATAAATTGTAACACGCAGAGACAGAAGAAATTACAGAAGAATTCCTTAAGAACAGGGACTGTCTTGTTTGTATGGTAGTCAGAATAGCTGAATATCACTTCTACTGGGAGTTTTAAGTGCTGCAGCAACATTGGTGAGAGTAATAAAAAGAATAACAAGAAGTATAATGTGGGCACACTAACTCCAACAGTACCATGCAGTGATATTCAGCAGTGTTCATTCTTCTTTCAAACGACAGTGCTTAGTAAATAAAGAAGCAAACTCTTCCTTTCTACTGCAAACAGGAGAAATAACCTCTTCAAATAGCTGAGAATAAGAATGTTATTATAGCTTGGGATATTTTAGATATTCAATAATGAAAACATCTCTGATATACAGAGTGGTTATTCAGTGAGAGTATTTTAACAGCAGATTGCCATTTGCCATCCAATAAGGCAACTGCTGTCAGTGGGAATTGTCAGGCATTGCATCCTCCCTCTCCAGCCCCCTGCCTTGGTAGGGGGCAGGCACACAGCCAGTGTATCCCAAACCTTGGTCTGGCTGTCTTAAGGTGACAACACAAACACGGCATGGCTAGAGAGCTTCACTAACTACATCTGCAAAAAGGAACCACTTTGCAGCTCTTCATGTGGGGTCCCTCTGCACAAACTGTGTGACAGCCCTGTGTCCACATGTGCATCCTTTCAGAGTGTATGGATTCCTGTATTTGGCTCCAGTGAAGACTTCACTATTGAGCCTTTTTTCACTAAGATTAATAAAACAAGTCAGAGGCCCTGTTTTACATTACCATGAGCTGTTTCTTATTCTGCTTTTCAGAGTGGAATTTTACTTGTACTCTTCTAAGAGGTACCCACCCTGCCTCCTCCCATTCTGCTGCTTCTCCCTTCCTTCTCCTCTGCCTCCCTGGCATTAAGAGATGAAACATTTTCTAGGGTTAAACCCAACTGAGCTAAGAAAAAAAGAAGAGAAGGGGTGGGATCGTTTTCTGCTGACTGTGCTTCATGGATCAGCTCACCGTGTGGCCAAGCTGGGAGGAGAGTTGGTGTGAGGGAAGAGTGGGCACACAGCCAAGGGCCTTGGTTTGGAGAGAATGCTGGTTTGGTTCTGCAACCTGTCAACTCATCTGTAATGTGAAACCTCACCTTGGCTTGAATGAAGCTACTTGGTAAATTGTGCAGCAGTGTGATGCAAGGAGGCAGAACTGAACTTTTGGAAAGAAAGAGATTGGTCTTTGAGGAAATTTCAAATACCTGCTATTTGGCACAGAAGAAATACAAACTCCTGTAGTTCTGATTTTTTCCAAGACTAAGGTTCAGCGAGCTGGTTTTGTCTCAAGAGTTCTTTGTACTCTAGAAAAGAAACATCACCCATTATTGCTAAGGCAGCTTTAGTGTTGTCTTACTTCCATTAAGTGATATAATTGAAAAAAAGCAGATCTTTACAGTTCATAAATGTTATAAATCAAATTTTAAAAGCCACACAAATATTGCAGCATTTTCTGTAAATTTCAAAGCAGTAAATAGAGAACAATACTTGATATTCTGCATTGACACATGTACAAGTGTAAAGAGTTATGACTAGTTGGAAAACAGTCACAAGACATGCTGCTTTTCTGTATTTGTCCATATTCCTTAGCTTGCCTTTTGCACCTTTTCTTCCTTTTATGAACTGCTACTAGTTAGGATGTACAAGAGATTTAGATGTTCAGAAGGAAGCTTGCTTTTCATGGGTGAAAATGCAGGTAACTTCTAATGCATATCAACGCAAAGAAACAGACTCTTTCTGCACTATTCCCAAGGTCACTGTTGATGCCTTGAAATGTAATGGAGCAATAAGGCAAACTGTACCTTTAAAAGAAGGTTGAAAGGAGTCATCTCTTTACATTGGACCAGTAATATATCTGAGAAGTGTAGGATGTAGATATACTATCTTTAAAGAATCATTTCTGCTACTTTAGTCCATGTGAAACTTTTAGGACAGGAAATCACCATCTTCCCCCAAACTCTAGTTTTATTCTAGTGTTTTGGTCTAGTTGAGAACTTTAGAACAAAATCAAAACTAAAACACTATGTGCTTCCAAACTCAACAATATAAATTCTGGGTTTGAAGTCCAGCTTTAGTGTTATTACTTAGATTCAAGGCATCTATTAAAGAACACTACGAACAGATCAGCATGAGCCAAACGCTTAATCCTGTGCTTAGATTCAAGTTTTCTGAGTTTATATTTGGTATCATATGGGTATTATTATTTTTGAGTTTATACTTTTGCCTCTTTTCTCCCCCAATTTATCACAAAGGACAAAATAATTTGATTTCTGCAAATGAGGGTTCATGCATCACTAATTCCCTTGTGCCTGCAAAACACAGTATTTCAAAGCAGTTTCCTACCTGTATCTTAAGCTGAACTGGAAGTAATCATAGATTATAGCTGTAGAGAAAATGGGGAGCACTTAACATAATATGTTAACAACAGATTTTTTTTTTTGTAAGAAATCATCGCATAGCCCCAAGAAGAACATTCCTTGAACTCTGGATGGATGACCCTAGGCAAAAAAAAAAAAAAAAAAAAAAAAAAAAAAAAAAAAAAAAAAAAAAAAAAAAAAAAAAAGAAAAAAAAAAAAGAAAAAAAGGCAACTTCCAAAAGCCATTATATTTTGGAATAGTGAAAAATAATATGCTTATGCAGTTACTGAATATCATTCTATTGTGCAGGATCATGGAAGAATGAAAAAAACCTCAGCTCCACCTGAATTTAAACACTGCCAAATAGTACATCGCAACTAATTTATCCTGTGCTTCACTCACAACCAGTTAGCATCTCCTTTGTGCCTCATCACAGCACATGCCTCATTTGTATTTCCATCCACTTCGCTGAGAAAGGCACGTCTCACATTTTGAGAAACAACACTATGAAATGAGTGCACTCTTTAAATACACTTAGCCTAACTGTTTCCATTCTTCTTGGCCATATCAGAGTTCTCTGGCTTAGATTAATTTCCCCCATTGCATACAGTATCTTGTAATCAAGTGTTTAACTTTTTTGGCCTGAGAGTGAAATAAGAAAATGACCTATATCCCCACTCCAAATGTGTGGGTGGTGCAGGAAAAAATACCTTTATTTTCACTGGGACATGCTTTGCTTGCCCCAGACCATTCTCTAATCAGCTTGTAAATGACAGATCTACACTTGCAGCTGCAGTATGTTCACTAAGCAAAGGCATGTTAGAAGCTGGTCTGGTGAGAGATATAATAACCTGAGTGAGTGGTCTAAAAGGGGTCTGAGCAAAATGGTTCTACTTCCTTACTTTGCAGTAATCTTCCTCTGTAAGGGAGAACCTTTCTGCATTGGTAACCCTGCAAAACTGTGCAGACTCTAAATCCAGGGTCAGTATTAAAACCAACAAAACTGGTGTTGCCCTGTAGCCCACATAAGCTAGTAGGCCTCCTTGCACGTGAACACTGAAGTCAATGTCTTGGTGTGGAATGCTGTCTCCAGCTATTGGTCACAGAGGGAGACTCAGAAAACTCCCTTTGCTATCCTTTGGGAGTTGCCTTGAATTAATAACTCGCAGTAAGCCAAGTCTGGTTACTTTTTAGTCTCATCTGACTGGTTACTGAACTATGCAGTAGTGTGCTGGTTTCCTGTACTGTGTTTGGGAGTATGCTGTGTGAACTGGGAAAAATGGCAGGGAGCCAGCTCCTCTAAAAAAATGCTTGCTATCTGTAGTAACTTCCTTTTATAAAGGAGTGGAAGTTCTGATGGGAAATCAGTCTTTGCTGAAAATACTTTATGTAGCTCATATAAAAGAGCCCTTAGGACACCTCACCTTGGCTTTAATGGAGATGGGAGATGAGATTTTTTTTTCTTCCAAGCAAGTTCTTCTAATTATTCAACTAGGGTGTGCTGCTTCAACTTGTGCTCTTTACTCCTGCCCTAATTACTTCAGAATTATTTTCTGTGCAGTGTAGGATCTTGCAAATATCTTTATATTCTGGTATCAAGCCAGAGTATACTCTAGTAGTTTGCACAGTCACCTGGAATATGGAAGATGTTAATTCTCAAATGCAAAGGAGAGAACTTAACATGGATTTTTCAAATCCATGGGAAAGTGACCTGACCACTAGATTACTATGTAAACGTATGAAGAAACAGCATTGTGAACTGTTTCTTTCTCTGGTTTAAAAAGAAAGTGTCATCACAATAACATTTGCTCAAGATCCTGTTCCTACAGATTCACATTTAATGTGTATTTGACAGTGTGTTCTGACTGTGAAAAGGATTTCAACAACTGCATGAAAAATGACTCTGCTTTGCCAGTTAATGAAATCAAGAATTTATCAAAGAAATGTGCAGATCTGGGATGCCTGGATTAAAACCATAATGAATTTTTGGAAAACATCCTTGTATAGTGCATTTTGGAAGGCCAAAGGAAAATGAAGATTGTCTAGAGACTTCCAATTCTCACTAAATAACTAAATTAAATCACATAAGCATTCCTCATTAACACCCATAACAATTGTTACAAATTAGAGGTCATTTCACCTTTGAGATTGGCTGTGATTAAAAAAAAAAATCAAAACACAACGCTTAACCAATTCATGCATCTAGGGATTGTAGCTAAATATCCATAGATATTTGTGCAATTTGCTTATGCATTATTCAATATGCATTGCTTAGGCATTTGACTAGAAGAAAAAGAAAACTAGAAATAAGGGTAGGTTACGGACCAAAATTCTAGATTATTAGCTGGACAATTATCAAGTGGCTAAACAATAATATTAGTTTTACATTAGGAGTGAAAGAAAACAACAAAATTTACACAATAACCAATCTTGGTCTCACTGGAATACAGTGTCTCTGAGAGCTAAGGTTGCCATATGTCTAGGCTTCCCTTGATACGTCCACTTTTTAACACAAAAAAACCCAAAAATACCAGTTTGGGAAGAAAAATAGGATTGTGTAATTTCTAGATGAACAGAACATAACATAAATACTGGAACTTATTTACTGGACATGAGCACATACACAGTATATGCAAATGTTACAGAAATCTAGCAGCTGTATTTACAAATAGGATTCAATGGTATACTGAGGCACAGCCTTACCTCCTTTGTCCCTTGCTTTTAGAAGTGGCAGTAACATTGACTAAAGTGCCACTTCTTCCTTCATCTTGCCAAGTAAGAACTCTGAGAAGCATAAATGGGATCTTGTAGGAGAAAGGATTGAAAGAGACCTTGCCCCCGATGAGCTATGGCTGCACTATTTACCAAAGAGGAGGAACAGCCTTGCCCTTAATGGGTCACAGCTATGTCCAGGGAGGATGGGTGTTATGAAAGAGTGGGTTAGCTGGTTGAGAAAAAGGCAGAGAGAAGGGGAGACAGAGAGGAGGTAGAGAGTTTTTTTGTTGGCCCTGCTGTGAGGCATTAGAGCCTGTGGTCAGAGTCCGTGAGTAGTTGGAGTCTGCTGGCAGTGCTATCTACTGCAACAGGACCTTGTTCTCTGTTTTTAATCCAATCCACACTGCTTTTGGATACTTTACTTTTTCAGTTTAAAGACAAAAGTTTGAAACCCCAGAAATAGACAGGAACAGCCTGAAGAAAAGGGATCAGAGAATCATAGGCATCTCCACACACACACGTGTACACAATCTGTTTGCTTGCTTGCTGCTTATTTAAAAGGGGAGTCCCAGTGATAGGCAAAGCGCATCTTGTGGGATCTTTTGTCTAGATGTGGCAGGCTGTAGGACTTCCACATTTTAAAAGAAGAATGGAGCATACAGTTAGAACCATCTTGTTAGAGATGTAGAGAAAACACAGATACAGACATCTGCCTGGCCTGTGTTTGTATGTTCATTGGAAAAAGGACCTTAACTGTCTTCAGGGAAGACACATCTCCTCATAACTGTGAACACGCTGCAACACGGTTGGTAAGAATAAAATTAAAGAAAACTTCTGCCTGCAGGTCGGTAAAGAAAGAAGGCAAGGTAAATTCAATATGTAAGAACTCAAATACATTCTGAAAAGAAAAAAGGAAAAATAAATCACAAAAGGAAGAAATTAGGTTGCAAGGGAAGGCTAAATTGCTAAAGTGGCTCTTCAGAACCCATCTACAAATGACCCCTGAGCAAGCAGGGGCAGCCTCAGTCAGTTTGTCAGGGGACAGGATGTTACAGTGACCATGCAGATTCTGCTGAAATGGAGAAGTCTTCAACTCAGAGAAGCAGACATATGCTTATGGCATGAAGGCACATATGGACAGTCTCTTGAAAGAAACTGAAGCATTTCTTAGCAGACAGGATCCCTGATGCATCCAGTCTGGCATCTTGCCTCTGGCAATAAATCATACTCAGCATTTCAGAAACAGCTTCCAAAATCCTATAGTCTATCTGCCCATTTATGTAATGTGAAATATAAGTAAGCAAGAGGAAAATTCCTTTGTGGTCTTTTTGTCAATCATTCATTGTGGATCATTAGATTTATTATTGCTCTTATCTTAGCACGAATAATCACTAATGTTGTTACTGGCAATAAAATTAGTCCACAGTTGAAAAAATCAAGTTATTGCAGTTAAGGCTGACCAAGTGGTGCCTACAGTCCAAGATTTCTTTTTATGGACTCTATTTGTATCTGATGTAAAAGAAACATGCTTGTGTAATTTAAAAACAAAATAAAAAAATGACAGCTAGGGAAAAGTCGCTTAAAGAAGAATTGCTTTTATCTCAGGTTATAGTTTAGTCAATATGAGCCCAAATGTTGTATGAAGCAGATCCACAGGCAAAAAGAAACATTTGATCAAATATCACTTCTTTTCATCTCTGTAATGATACAAGTAAATAAAAAGTGCTGGATCAACTTTTTACATCACTCATAATTATCATACATTAATCCTTTTGAGTTAAGACTTTCAGCTGATCCACTGTTACACACATTACAAAGCATAAAAAACTATGGGGAAGATAACAAATTCCAAGGCCAAAATAAAGCCTAAAATTGTTCTGGAAGAGGCTCTTTGCAACTCACATGAACAAAAACTCCTGCTGTAAATAGATACATTATCTGTAAATAAAATATACAACAATTACCATTCTGTAATGACAAAGTTCCTCTTTTGTGTTGCTGTTCCTGAGAGAAAATTGCTGATTTGTTTTTTCTACATCTGATGCAAAAAGCCAGACACTACTCTTTCTAATTTAGTTACATTTCCATTGGGAAAAGAGGCCATTCACTAATTCTATTGCACCAGTGTGCTACATATGTAATATCCATATCACAGACACAATAATCCACATAGCAAAGAGAGTGAATACATCCAAAGGGTCTTCAGTGCCTCCAGAAATTCATGGAACTACTGAAAAGACATTGTATTGTGGAAAACATATAATGCACAGTACTGTGTGTTTATTTTGTGCAATTAAGGTGGGTAACTAGCAATTCCCTAGTCAAATAGAAAATTCAAGTTTTGAAGAAAAATATAACCTGAGGAATTTCATGTCAGCCAACAATAAGAACTTTTGTTTTGGGCCTTTTTCTTGTCCCACTCCTACATAGTGTAGGCTGGTTTTAAATGAAAATGAAAGATACTTCAAAACCTGTACTTGTTAAATTGTATATTGAAAATAAGGGTGTCAGCATTTTCTAACTAAAACTGCTTGTTACCCTGTCAGATTTCAACACACTTAATGACCTTATTTTCTTTTTCTCTTATTGTTAAAATTACCTATTAATTTGTCTTTCAAATGTTGTTCCAAGCCAAAATTTTATTTTCAATTATATTTTTTTTATGTTTAGCCCCAGAATTGCCAAACTATGCAAATAAAACACAATTCTTCAAGTCAGGTTTTCCCACATGTGAAACAGGAAATTTCTTGCAACAAAAATTACATATTTGTACTTTAAGGTACATGTATTTTGTTTTGTTACTGACCACTTGGAAAAAATACTTAATTATAGAATATTGGAATTTGTGTGAGTGAACTGCATCAAATCAAACAGACTTTAATAGCATTCTATTGATTCAGTGGCAGAGGAATCAAAACCTTTTACAAATTAATCCCATTTTGCACTTCTTGTATAGAAATTATCTTCTGTCTTTAGACATATTTATAACCCTTGTTTGGTACACCTGTGTCAGCAATATTTTATGCTGGCAAGGTGGCAGAAGGATGTGGCAGGTTGGGCAAGAAAAGCAAAAATTTGTAAAAATCCAAATTGCCTTCATCTATATATTTGAAGAGATTTGGAATATGGATCTGACCTGACTGCTCATTCATCTTTTGTGATCTCAGAATAACTAAGAAACCCTGAACAAATAGGAATTGTTTGATTATCAGGGACTTACCAATATTTCAGCTTTGATAACTGGGATGAAATAAAATCCCTTGTCCAGCATAACCAGTTTGTGGGGGAATATCCACCCTGTCTATCAACCAGACATTTTGTAGTCTGTACTCTGTTCCAATTCTACAGCAACAGGTATGGCCTGTTTATGGCAGGACATGAGGGAATATAAAGTTTGACAACAAAACTCTAGAAAACTAAAAGGTAAAGGAGAGGACACAGAAACTGAAAGTGACTGTGTTGATTTAATATTGAAGAGCAACATGCAGTCAGAACATGTTGTTCAAATGCAGCATTCGGGTGAGGCATTTAACATTCTTTGGAAAGAGTCTGGGGAGGAGAAACCTTTTTCAGAATAAAAGTATGACAGTTAACTATTCTCTCTGCTAGGCTTTTTTGCTTTAAAAAAAAAATTATATCTTGGCTATTTTAGTTTGGGAAGATTTTCCATTTCGTTTATAGGAGCTGAAGAACTCAATACAAGTTGTGGTGAATTGGATTCTTCAATCTGTCAATGCCATTTCCATGCAGCACTCCCTTAGTTCAGTGTACTATGATACTTTGTTGCATCCGTAATTTCCTAAATTGAAACGTTCAACTGTACTTTATGCATCCAGCAAATTGCTCTGCGCAGCACAGAATGTGTGGCCTGATCTCTCATATTGTAAGGTTGCCCAGCAAGGTAAGTGAAAAATTAACAGCTGGGGAAAAAACTAGATAGTGTCACTTCAGTGTCCTAATCATAACAGAGAAAAAGGTTTCCAATCTACTACCCTTTTTTTCCAGTCTCTGAACACGTACCTCTATGCTCAGCAGTCCCCAAAGTTCACTGAAGCAGTGGTGCTTGTGCTGATTTCATTTGATTCCTTCTGCAAGATTACCTTAGAACATCTGGTAAAAATTAGAGAGATTAGTTACAGTTCTGTTTTAGGTTAATTATTTGAAGCCTCTGCTCTCACTTGTCTATTGCAGAGGAAAGGCATAAATTTCTGACAGGAATAGAGGTTCTAGCTGGGGATTGTGCAGCCAGTGTCAAACCTAATAAGAATTCAAGGACTCCAGGTCCATAATTTGGGATGATGGTAGTGCTGCTGCTGCACCTCAGCTGTGAACACTGCTTGTCCAATAAAGAGAAGGTCTCTAATCCAAAGAAATGTGTCACACACTTGCAGTTTTAATGGAAGTGAAATCAGCCTGACCACAACTACATTTCCTCTGTATTATGCTATGCAAAATTATTTGGTGGTCTATAAAGACAGCAATGGAATACTTAAAATACTCAGGCATTAATAGCTTCCTGGTTTTTAACTCATCAGTGCTGTAATTTTTCCTCTTATTATGCGACAGCTGCTAGCTACACAGTAGGGTTGCTTTAGCACAGCAAAAAGAAAAGTAAACGTGCTATTTTCTTTGACACCTTGCAGCCATCAGGTTGTACCCAATAGGGATGGGCAGACATTACTGTCACTGTGCCTAATGGACAATAAGAATCATGAAGCAAAATCTATGGCCAGGGCTGCCACCTGCACGGTCCTTTCACACTTCTGAGACTGTGCTACACCTGACTTCATGTAAGGACAGGACATCACTGCTTTTTGGCAGTTAATAAAAATTAATATCAAGAATGGCAAGAAAAACTTAAAGTTTTTCCAGCCTGCCTGGAAGTCAGATGTTTTGAATGAGGATACAACACTGATGATGAATGAAAGTGTTACCTCGAGCAACGCCTTTTGTCACTCCCTGTGTTGCAGACCTTAAGGTAAGAGCTGTCAGGAGCTCCTGGTGCACACAGAGGGCAGCCTGTCTTTCAGGAGAGACTGCTCCCTCAGAGTACTGTGGGCAGCACTTTCTGCCCCAATAACTTTTAGGTTTCACTTAATTCTGTCGTCCTTGTCACTTGGGACTTCAGCTGACTGCAGTCAGACTCCCTTTCTGACATTCAACTGCTAGGCTAAATGTATGCCTGTGTATACACATTTTCACACACACGCACACACACACAGACACACACAAATATATAACAGTGATATTCAATAGCCCTATATTTAAGATGCAGTTTCTGAGGATATGTATACAAAACATGAGGCTATATTAGGTCTCACAGTTGCTTTCCTCAATTTTCACCTAATAAAGAAAGCTTTGTTTATGCTTTCAGCTATAAACTGTCTGTTGCCAAAATTGCAGTGCCCTGCCTGTGTTTGCACAGAGCCTGAAATCAGAAGTGAGTTCTGCTCACCTCCTCCAGATGTCCTTCACCCCTGAATGTACATTGAGAAAGAGAAAAGTGTAGCCATAACAGAAAAAAATTGGGGTTCTTTTTGTATTCAAGCTGAAGGAAGCAAAAAAAAAACCAAAAAACAACCTGAGTCTGGAATGCTAAGTACTAAGGCTGGGGAGGGTGCAGTAGACGTGATTTGAAGCTGGAGTTTCAATTTCAAAACATTGGCAACTGAGAACTTAAATGAAGATGATCAAGAGCTGTCAAGAAAGGGCCAGTTCCCTTCAGGAAGAATTTATAGCAGCTTCTAGACCTACAGTGTTACCTGACTTTCAAAGCAGAAGATTTGACCTGTAGTCATGACACGTAGACATGAGTGGGAATCCAGTAAAAAGCAAAGGGAAGAATTCTGAAATCCTCCATATACATTCCTGTTCCTAGGAAATTCATTTACAAAAAGTATTACAATGCCAAGTACACTTATTTCTGTTCACCCATTCCATGTAAGTAGAACAAATGAGGCACATAATGGACGCTGAGCTTTCACCCATATTTTTTTCCACTTGAAGCTTTTTTTACTTGCATATATACTTCCTCTATACAGTGGTTGTACAAACATATAACATACACATATATACACATATATATATGACTATATACACCCATCTATGACTAGATGGATGTTGATTTAAACATGCTTAGGCTGTTTGCTGCTGCATTTTGCTGTTTCATTTCAGAATGATTAGCTGCATTTCAGAATATCCTACTAATGTATACTGGCAGAGCATGAAAGCATTGCAGTATAAGATAATTATAATCATTACTAGTTCCCAGTTCCCTTAGATGGTTAATATTTTTTCTGATTTTAGAAAATATTCTGATTCATAAGGAGACCTTTTAGCACTCTTGGGGGTCAGATAGAAATGAATACAGACATATAATTAACTATTTTATTTTTTTTTTACTAAGAACAAAGATTTTATATTTTCTGTGTTACAGTGGACTTTATTCCTCTTAAAATTTGTCATGCCACTTAATCAGATACTGGTTGGAAGGCATCCCACCTACAGCCATCAGGAACATTTTGAAACTGAACTACTTTGCAGCTGCAAACTGTGGGCTACTGAAGGCATGATCTCCATTACAAGAACTTTGCTGGACTTTTTACATCTATTTGATCACTTCTGTTCCTGTGCCAAAGCTGATCATAATGTTGCCATCTGAAGGTCATATGTCTGTGTTTGAATTAAATAAACAGCATATTTTTTGCCTTAACATAAGCATCTCATCCACACCAAGATGAATGTTGTAGTGTCTGTCCTGGGTGTGCTATGGCTCAGCTGATCCGCCTCCATTCTTGGACAGGAAATGGGAACAAGGAGAGAGAAAGTAACAAACATTTATTCCCCTCCCTGTAGGCTTATTGACTCAAAATAAATAGCATTTGATCTTTCTCTGAGACAACATGGAAATTAAAACACATGATGATCTTTCTTGTGCCTTCCCCTTGAGATGCTCACAGCCGCTTCTCACAGTACACTTTGACTCCCTTTTGTCTCCATAAAAAGCCAGTCATAAAAGTCACAAACCTTTCATCTCAGCTCATGTGGTAGTTAACCTAAACATCTAGCTAATTAGGGCCCTTTCCCCCCATTTTTTCCTCTTTTTCTTGGGACAGTGGAGGGTTCATAAGCCTTTTACAGGACAGAGCACAGATGTCTGGGGGAGATGACTTCTGTGCTCTGAGCATGTGCAAAGGCACTGACAGGGATGGAGCAGCCTCCCTCTCTGCCCGCCCATCCCTCTGCCTGCACCCAGGGCACTCAGCATCACACTGTGCCAGGCTCTGGCAAGGCAGCAAGGAATCCAGCTCATGAAAAGAAGGCGGCTCTGTTTGCACTAGTGTGGAAGTAAAACGTTGGATTTTGGGGGTACAACATCAAACCCACAGACAGTGCATTGATAGCATGTATAGTGTGCAGCCTTTTTGTGATTGTACAGTGATATTTTTTCCCTGGATCCTGTCTAGATGAGATTTACATGAGGTCTTGAAAAAAATGCAGATTTATATCCTTCTGCAGGCAACTTCTCAGCTGTATCACAGGCTGTACATGCTGAAAAGCTGGGAAATTCTGAGTGTTAGACTGTACAAATTCAGTCTGTTGACAGATGAGGAAAGGACCTTCCCATTTTACAAAGAGACTGGTAATTAAAGCAGAGCAGTCAGAGAGCAAAGGGAGGATGTATTCCAAGTGACACTCTCCTGGAGATGTTACAATTTGAAAAATGTAAACTGCCTAGGAAAAAAAAATACTAGAAAACTGACAGAGAATAGTCTGAGGGGAAAAAAATAAATCTGCTTTGGAGAATAAGAGCCAGAGAATCTTCTAAGATAGAAAAGATAAGATTTTAAGACAAACAGCCCTGCTTCCTTTTCACTCTACTTGTTCAGCCTGTTGGATGACACGCTGTCTTCCTCACCTGTCCACCATTTCATATGTTTGCAACTGACTCAGAAATTCATTGTGTAGGTTTGTTTGCGTTTCTTGCCTTGTTTTCTTTCCAAGCCCTTCATGTCAGTCTGGAAATTCCACAGTTACAGGGAAGATAAGGTTAACAAAAAAGACAGATTCCTGCCAGTTTGAGCTGATGCTTCTTCACAGCAATGCCTGTGTTTACTGAGTGTAGGCACTAACAAATCATACTGTACTGGTGTCCTTTTCCCCAGCACATACCATTGGGACAGCTTGTGTGGCATCTGTAATTCTAATTCAGTGCAGGTCCACCACAGAAGAGTTTGACCAATTGTGTATGTATTTGTTTAAAGAATGACATTCCCCGAACCAGTCCGTGGAAAAATTTTAATCACCTTATCAACTTAATAGTACTGGAAATTCATTTAAAGAAAGGACATACCATGTACAAAATGTATTGGGTGAAGTTTTCTGGCTTGAGTCTTTCAGGAAGTAAATTCTAGACTTTAAACCCTATGACTCCATGAAGATGGAATGATTCTCTTTCATGACAGCACACATTCTTAAAATCATCACAAATGCCTAGCTTTTATATTTACAATTTCCTGAGAACTTGCTGTTCAGTAGTGGAATCTCTGCAGATAACCTCTAAGTGAACACAACTCTACTTTAGAGCTTATCAGATAGTTTTTAAAGGAACTTTCTACTTCTCATCATGCACAGCTTCCACTCATGGGATCTCACATGCCTCAAAACAGGGCTTTGGGATTTTTAAAAGAAAGATAAAAAAATCAAACAACAGTCACAACAAATCCCAGCATTTCTTTCTCAATGAAATATTGTCCATAATTCTAAAACTGTGATGCTTCCATCTCCATAGCAGAAACTGAACTTCTGGACCATTTTTATTTTTGGAATAAAGGTTCTGACCCTGTGAGGTGCTGAAGTTTGCAAGGGACAAAATGTTTTATCGCACTCTGCAGCAGTCAAGAGTAGTTGATGACTGTCAGAAAGTATTTTACAGTATGAAATATGGAGTGCATATCTTCAGAAAAAAATGATGAAGACAAGATGGTAGAGTACTTTTCTTACATGTTGAGTTTATTCAGAAGTTTAAGTTAATTTTGACTTGGTTCATTTTAAATTTATATGTCATATATGTGTTTGATCCCTCAATTATCTAGTAAATTACAGCATTCTTGCTACCTGTCTTCTTTGAATGGACATCTTCCCCAGCCCACTATTAAAAAATTCAAATGAAGTAAGAAACCACTTTTTCTTGTTTTGCAAAGGTGTCAAGGAAACTCCTGTCTGACCATCTAGGAGCAGCTCTGCCAGTCACACATGCACTAAGACAGGGCCAAAGGCCCTTTACAGCACGGAGCCTACAAGGGCCCTGTTGGACTCCCTACCCTCACTAAACTCATACGGTCAGACAAGGTTTCCTTACTGGTTTAACCCTTGGTTTCCCATAGCAGAGTCTCAGACATCTCAATACTTAAAATTATTTAATCATCATGCAATAACATTACAGCTCAAGCTGGATGCAGGAAAGTTTCCTCAACAGAGGTATCATTTTCATCAGTAGTTTCTGAATCCTTCAATCTGACAATCTCTAGGAGAACTCTTTATTGAGGAGGGAACTCAGGTTCATATGCTTCTTGATACAGCATGATCTACTGTGGCAGAAAACTGGGATGGTAACTGATTGTCACTGAGGGGCACGTAATTTCTTTATATATGACCACTGTATAGAAAAATTAATAAAGGCCTCCTTAATCATAAATTTTAGAAGTCTAAAATGGCAGTAGCAACACACTACAGAGCTACTGAGTGACTGGTCTTTCCATTTTACCTGGCCAACTGGAGAGCCAGCACAGACATAGGAGAGCTAGGTCACTGGGAACATCTTCAGCCTTTGGGAAGCACAAACACCTCTAAGAAAGAATTTACCACAGTCCTAAGCACTGAAGCACTGTTTGAAACTCTACTATTCATTTTTGTTTTAAATATCTTCTGTGCTGATTTTAGCCAGATTTTTTTTTTTTTTCTGAAGGAAATAGCAAGTTGGTCATTACCCATTTCACTCTTGTGTAGGATGTCACATGTTCCAGCACTGTTGCTCAGATTATTTTTTATTCCTCTTTTCTACACAAAGGAAAGAGTAGGGAGTTTCCCACATTATATGAAAAAGTTCAAGACAGTCCCTTGGTGGCAGTGGATTTCTCAATCCCCTCCTTCTACCCAGTCACAATAAGAATGAAATGTCAGGATAGATGGCAGAGCATGAATCAGGAAAAGTTCTGGGGAGGCAGAGCAGGCTTTGCTACATTATTCCAAACCATTCAGAACAAGCTGAATCCCTGTTCCATCTATTCATCTACCTGGAGAATGCACATCTTATCAAGTCAATTGCATAAAGGTAATCAGCCCTGAAACTAGGAAATAAAATATTTTAAACATTAAGTATATTAATATGGTCAGGGAGGGAATCTATTTTGCTGAAGTCCTCTTTTCCTGTGTTTTCATGCTCTGTTAACAGCCTATGATCTTCCCTTCCAGAATCCTTTAGTTTTCTGGAACATGTCTAGCCTGGGACAAATCTATTTAGAACCAAAATCTTTACTGTGAATTTTGTCATTTTTATGGCTAAGTGGGTGCTTGTTGATGAAAATGCTGAGATTTCACTCTGGAAATTCACTCAATTCTGGCAAGTGTAAGACTTTCATCTGTTAGCATTGACAAGGTTGAACTTGGCAGCCTTGCAGAGTTCCAACCCAACAGGTGAGCATATTCTGGCATGTATGGAGCTGAGAGACTGAATCCTTGAGGGCTAAATTTCCTGTTTTGAGTGTGAGAAGAGGGAAGGGAAGGGAAGGGAAGGGAAGGGAAGGGAAGGGAAGGGAAGGGAAGGGAAGGGAAGGGAAGGGAAGGGAAGGGAAGGGAAGGGAAGGGAAGGGAAGGGAAGGGAAGGGAAGGGAAGGGAAGGGAAGGGAAGGGAAGGGAAGGGAAGGGAAGGGAAGGGAAGGGAAGGGAAGGGAAGGGAAGGGAAGGGAAGGGAAGGGAAGGGAAGGGAAGGTTAATTCACATTCATATGGTGCAGAATTTGCCATAGAACTTGTGCAGTGCTGCTTTTGAAAGTAGATAATCGAAGGACTAGTGTCCTGAGACAAAACAGTGATACAAAATGCCGTCACAAACAATGCCAGCATTGGACAAATTTGCTTGTTGAATGTGCATCTACTGGCTGGTCATCAAAATAATGTGACTGGGAATAATAAAGCATACTTGAGATTCTAGTGCTTCCAGAACCATTGAGGGGAGCTCTCTGTGAGAGACTGACAGGAAGGAAAGTGACCTGGGTGGCTGCTGTGTTACAAATGCCACTCAGCACACTGGGTTTGAGCTGCTTCTGCAGCAGCTCTTTCTGTGGTCTGGCCTCTGTCCCTCCCTCTCACATAAAATTAAGAGTATGCTGTAGCTAACACCTTCTGCATATTAACAGGTAATATTGGACAAGCAGCACAAATTCTTACCATGCCAGAGGGTTGTGCTGTAATTTTGTGGTCAAAAGCCAGACACCTATAACGGAGTGAAGCTAAATCAGAAATGCATGTGATGTTTTCCAATACTCTGCTTCCCTTGATCTTGTTTGTCACATCTCACCATATCTAAATATAACTTTGTATTTTCAACTTTTTTCACAGAATCTTGTTTATTAAAGGATGAAGTGAAATGTTTTTAAGAACTGAAGAACTTAAGAAATCTCTACCAGAGCTGATCTGCATATCTTCTGCACAATTCTGTCTCCAGCAGAGTTGTTGAGCATTCCACAGGAGCCTGTCTGCTCCCTGCAGTCTGCTGCCTGACACTCCCTCAGCATCCGTGTCCGCTGTGTTTCCCTGCCTCATCCCTTTAACGTCTGTGCTTGAAGGCCCCTGTTTGAATGTACTTGTCCTGCCTGTCTCCCTCACCCACCTGTGGCAGATCTCACTCCCAGAGGTTCCCTGCCCACAGTAGGGGCTGCTCTCACTTCTCTCAGCTCCCTTGTGCTGTGAAAGCACCTCCCAGGTTACCTTGTGCGACTCATCAACCACCCTCACAGCTACAAAACCTGTGCCATATCCTCCCTCATCTCTCTCTTCTTCAAACTTGAAAAATCCCTGTTTAGCCTCAGGAAAAAAAACAAAAAACAACAAAACCAAAACCCAAACAAAAAGAAAAATAAACCCCAAGCCCAACCCAAGCTCCCCAACAAAACCCAGAAACAATAGTCTTTTACGCCTGTTCTAAGTGGCACTTATCTCACAGTGGTTTTAGAAATGTGCAATTTCCTTGATTTCATAGAGCAACAGCTGGTTCTGTCTTGTCTAAAAGATAGAATTTCAGAGCTATTCTTTTCACCAAGATAATTAACTAAATAGTTGTATCTGTAATTCAGCAGCAATTTTAATATCTTTTAGAAACATACAGTATCTCTTCAGGCATTCTCTTCATTTCATCCTAAAAAGTTAATAGTGTCATGTCACATTAGGAAAAACATGGTGCAATTATTGACAAAGACTTCATAAGAGAGGATGATAACAAGAATACCTGGGGGAAATTTCTCTTTCTCTAAGGACAGAGACATTAGACAATAAAATCAATGTGATATTGGAATAAAACAGAAGAATTTGTTGCAACAGAGTCTGATTCTCATCAGAGTCTTCTTTCCTTTGTTTAAGATGGAAGACTGCTTAGAGGAAAAGCTGGATAAGATACTGGCTCTGGCCAGAATGTGTGTAAAAAAAACAACAACAAAAACTTCTAATCAGCTACAGATTTTCAACTTCATTCTCTGGAGCTGGGTGGGGGATTATAGATTAAGCCTGTGGTGTCTCTACAGTTTCATGAAGAAGAATCTTTCCCTTTAGTGTAGCTTTCCAGGACAGATATGTATGAGTTATGCTTGGGAGGGATGGAAGTACAAATGCTTTTGCAGCTCTTAACAAATGTTAGGGAGAGAGTTTCCTCTTGGACTGATTCAGCATTTAATGTCCTCACAGTTAAGTAATCCTCAGGAAATCTTGTGAAGGAGGGAGTTAAGTTTTGCAATACTGACTTTACAGATGGAGAAGGTCAGGATGTAGGTAATCAAGGAAACCACTGCAGAGTAGACTTGGCTTTAAATTATACCATGCCCTACTACTTGATAACTTCTGGATATCAGGCAAAAACTTTGAAAGTACTTAGCTGCATAATTCATTAGCTATTTCAGTCTCCCTGTAGCAAATGTCTGTTTCTGTTTTACAGACACTTTCAAATTTTTAATTTCACTAAGAGCTAGGTAGTCAGCCCTTTCAAAAATTTTAACATAGCTTGTTTGTGCATGGTTATATATACTACTGGTTTATCCTCTGCATATTTGGCAGTAAAATTCCTCCACATCCAGTGTATATCTTATCAGAGGACTGAGAAATCTGTGGCAGAAGCAGGAGTAGATCAGAGTATTTAGTTTCTAGTCCACCTTTCATGCAGTCACCTACTGCATGTATTGCACATATGTTCAGTAGTATTAGTATTGTTAATTAAAATTTAAAATTCAGTAGGTGAAGGAAATTGTAATGAATGCTTATGGCTTATGACAGATTATCTTTTAACTTTCTGTCTTGCAGAACAGTAGGGCAGTCTTATTTCTCATTTCATTATCTATGTTACTCATTAATAGAACAGACACTAAACAACAGGTGGGGAATATTAATGGGTTCAATATAAACTGCCTTTTCCAGAAATCAAAGGTACTCCTGCTCTTTTTTTTTCCCCTGGGTTTTGCATATATAAAAGATATTTTTTTTTCTTAGCAACTATTCAGTCAAGGGAGTTTCATCTTGCATTTTTCAGAAATGTACTCCTTTAAAAATTACCCCTTTAAGTGGACTCCTGTCCAGTGGCCCATTTGGAACCATTTGAGACAATTGATTATTTGCTGCTTTAGATTAATGTTTGTGTTTGTTCTCCCCTTTTCCCAACAGCTTCTCAAGGCAGTAGCTAAATGCTATTAACTATTTATGAGTTATTTGTATGACCTACTTCTAATCTTTATATCTTGTATCAGACACAGCTTCAACACGGAGAGGCAAGGGACTGTAGTGAGCAGTCCAGCTCCACTGCTAATTACAGAGCTGCTTGTAGCTGATTTCATGTTTTTATTTCAAGACTGCCTTCCCCTCTCACCTAATTGAAAGAGACTTGTGTTAGGCCATATGCTTCAAAGATGGACATTAAATGCAGGAGAGCTCAAAATGATTAATTAGCAGTTCAAAGGAAAAGGGAAACAGGAGAGGAAAGGTCCTGTTAACAGAGTCTGGAGCTCTTAAAGTAATAACAACATTGTCATTGTGAAATTATATTTATCTGATGAAATTATTTGCTCTCCAACTTGGAATATACATTGGGAAATATCAGTCTTCAGTTCACTCATTTTCCCTTTGAAATCTGCCATTCATTCAGTGTAAGGATGGATTAGAAATAATAAAAACAAGAGCAAGGTCTAAACTTCTGACCTTTTTATGCTGCATGTCAGTCAGGCTTTTCTGCTTCCACTTTCTCCCTCAGATTAGTTGGCAGCATCTTTTTTTTTTTTTTCTTTTTAAGAAAAAAACCTAACAAGTCTTCCAACAGATGAGCTTGCAGAAGAAAAATGTTGCCATAATGGCATTTTAAAAATACCACTGGCAATTGCTGATATGACAGTAATTCTTTTCCTTTTCCTTCCCAGACGAGCAAAAACTTGCCACCTTTTTTTTGCCTAAAAGTTTCCTACCACATGATGCTGACACACATTACTTTTTTTGGTTTTTTTTTTTTTGTTTGGTTTTTTTTTGTTGTTTTTCATTTTTTGTTTTGTTGTTGTTGTTGTTGTTGTTTTTGCTAAGAACATGATGAATCTGTTATTTTTAACCCTTTTCCTATTCTGAAATTAAAACAAAACAAAAAAATTACAATCTGCAGGGGTTTTTTCTTCTATAACATACATCTTGCTCTTATTTTCCCATTGCACAAGTTTAAGTCCAAGAATGTTGGTACTGTCTTAAGTAAACATCCCTGCATCTGTAACAATGCTGATTATCCCTCCCAAAATACTCCAAGTCACCATGCCAACTTCTTTGGTGGAAAAAAACCCCTATGTTTCAAATGCTTTAGGGTGAGAAAGAAAATGGAAAAAGATACTTCATTTTTACTACAATTGAACAAATAACTAGGCTATTGCCTAGCACTGCTCAGACTGGCACCACAGGAGAATATTCAATGCCATGGGCATTCCAAAGGGTAACTCACCCTAATGATTTGTCTGCCTAATACCTGTCAGGAGAAAGTAATTCAGATGCAGTCCTGCCTAAAGTTTTGTGCTGGCACCCTTGGTATATAAGCTTTCACATGTACAATTTTTCTCCAGCTTTCCAGAAAACCTACAGGCTTTGAGGCAAGGTGATGGAGGTACTTTACTTTTATCTAGTATAATTAACTTTATCTGGTATAACTAAATAAGAATTGCAAAGTTTTTTTTCATGCAGTTTGGGTTCCTAAATGTTGTTATCACAACAAAACGACTGTATGTAATTAGGCAGCTAAATGTTGCCCCATTTTAGTGATGTTGTAAACATTCTGAGTTATAAAATACCAGACTTTTGCAAGACCACATTTTCTGTAATTTGGGTTCCTGTAAAATAGGGTTCCTGAATTAAGTCCTAAAATTATACAATGATTAATTAATATTGAAAACCTGAGCAAAAACTTCAGGTATTTATTGGGTGAATAATTTGATAAAATATTTGTCAGGTGGATTTGATAAAATAGTTGTCTGGTGGATTCACTGTTAGTATAATCACAAACATGTTAGGGATGGTGTGAGACAAATTCTGTGTCCCCTGATGGGCAATTTGTCTGGATGGAGTGGCAAAGAAGAGACTAAGGGGGCAGGTCAAAAGGGAAAAGTAGCACTCAATAGATACTGAATAGAGATAGTGACTAATTTTTCAACAATAATTTGATAAGATACACTTTCCAGAAAAGTTAAATTCTTATATTTATCTGTTCAAAGTGCCTTGGTATTTCCTCAGAGATTTCTCTTTGGTCTGTATATCTTTCATACTAAGCTTATTCACTTCCCACCATCTAAAAGTTGTGACCATTTGTTAACCTTAACTCTACAAAAATATTTCTAATTTATGTCAGATATTTAATGGGCATAACATCTGACACAGACATCCTGAAAACAGAACAAAACTGAATCTATTTACTCAAGTTCCATTCTCAAAGGTCAAGGATCAGAGAAGAGGCATTATCATGTGTTTATCCCGCTGTTAAAGTTTACGGAGCTACAAACAACAACAATACAGTTTTATTGTACAAACAGATGAAAAAAATCAACTGAGCTCTCTGTCCAAGTTTAATTAAGTCTGCAATTTAAATAGTGCTTTCAAGAAATGCATGAGGTTAGCACTCCTTTTTTTGCAGATACTAAGCTTGTTAGCTAGACTTGCCATAAAAAAATGGGCAACCTCCCCCCCCAAAACAACCCTGAGTGGATGAATGTGAAGCAAATGTATTAAAACAACTGGAACAGCTCTCTCTGTGGAAAATGCGTTGCTCAGCAATAAGGACAATTCATTAATATTTCCAAGCTAGGAAGATTTGGAGAAGAACCCACTTGGAAGGAAACCAAGTTAGAATACGCCCAATTACTGGGCTTTAAATGCTTCCAAGATTTTTTAGACAGTTTTTCTGGTTCGTGTCGACAAGTGTTCCCTTTTGGCATCCCAGCCCTTTCCTGGGCATACCAGCAAGGCATATGCAACAACCTAACCTCATCAGCCCAGGGCACCAGTCCAGCCTTCTCCTGGCAGCTCTGCTTCCCAATCGTCTTCACTGTTTGTTACTCATCCAAGCAACAGCTCACAGAGAGCATTGGTAGTGTTCATGCAGCTATTTGAACTGACTGAAATAAAGTTGTCCAGTTAGGTACAGGGAAAAGAGAGGGATTGAGGACAATGAAATCATACTGTTTCATAAACACATTGCCATTACCTTAATTAGTGCACTAAATTGCAGCAATATGTCATTGTGAGGCATTTTATTCCCATTACAGCACGTACAGCATGTAGTAGGAATCTGATATCCAAACCAGAAGTACAAAAATTGGCTTGAAACACCTCTGTCTTAAAATGTATAGCAGCATTCTTTGTACAGTGAGATGAACCTAACCCTAAAGTGAGAAGTAGTGCCATGGAGAGACAACAGCTCTGACTGATAAACATGAACATGCTTTTATCACCAGATATTTGCACAGAGAGATTAGAGTCAGATCAGCATCATTACTGTAAATATTTAAGGACTTATTTCTCAAACAATGCTGTAAGAGATGAACCAATTGCCCTTTGCTGACAATGTGGCAGTCCACTCTCCCTCGCTTGGTTTATACTTATGCAAGTTACCTCCATCCAGGTCAGTGATGTGAATGTGGAATTAAGTCCCTTCCTGGACTTTTACTTTGAGGTATTTGAGTTTTTCATCTTTCTATCACTTCTATCAAAATAGACATAATCACTGAGCTTACCTATTTGACAAGGTCCTTTAAGTGGCCAACAATTTTATGCAGGTTTTATTTGCCATTGGTTCAAGTATTTCTTTAAAGTTGTTAAAATCAAAATGCCCTTTTCCCTTGTTAGTCTCTCACTTTCAAGTCAAAGAAGTTTTTCTTACAGTGGCATTTACAGTGGATTGTAATTGCTGACACCACATATTTCATATATCAAATATTTAACTTATCATCTCAAGGTTCCTAATCCTTTCTTTTTTATTTCCCTTTACCATCAATAATTTTTCAAGATGTGAAAAGTCAGTGTTCTCTGTCATCTCTTTTTGAACACTGCATTTAGACACAAGATGTCTCCAACACAAGCCTCTTCAGACCATTAAAAAACTCCCTTGTCATCTTAATGCAAGGGAAAGTATATTGATTTGCATTTCAATTCAGCCAAGGATATAATTATAAATAAATAATTTTTACTAACTGAAATCATAAAATGAAGTTTCTGTCTGAATGTACACTCTTATTTTAAGCAAATTTTATGAAGACTGAGTTATTAACAGTCAGAATTAAATTTGTGAACCAATGTGGATGAGTATTCATGGAAAAGTTGCCAGGGCTCCATCTAGAATGACCCAGAACAGAGTTAAATTTCTTACAACCATTTCCCCATACACTACATGCAGACTATTAGGGCCATTCATAGATTTCTATCTCCACTTCTGACGTGTACAATGTAATTTTGAGAGTTGATAAGCTGGAGAGGGTTTGGAAATGAAAATGTAATAATTTGAGTATTAGAAATCTAGTTCAAAATGGATGAATAGACCAAGTCTATGGAACAGAATAAACAGAAAGTCTATGATCTGAATGTGATTTCCAGCATGTTCATAAAGGAAACATCTCAAGATAAACAATCATTAAAGGAACAGGAATTACTATATTACCTGGAAATTGGATATTGCCACAGTTTCACAATCCTGTTCCTAACCATTAGGTTGGTATTTTATATTAACTGGAAAGATCTGAAGTCCATTCTAAAATAATTGAGAATGTTGAAAAATAAATTAATACATTATTCTACACATTCTATTAAGCTATAGTTATTGATGCAATACTTGGTTCCTACTGTAAGGAATTTGCCTTGCTCAAAGTGCCTACTCATTGTCTTAGTTTTCATTTCTTATCCTGGGAGGTCTTGTTCCTTCCTTTTCGTTCCTTCTTTCTTTCTGTCAGAGGAAGCAAGTACGCTGCAAGGTCAGACCACAGCTTTTTCTGACTTGTAATAACCCCAGCAAAGGAGCTGCAATTGGACAGACCCAAAGCCGTAATCAGTTTGGGGATGACATCCATGAACAAGGAAATTCCTCTGCTTGGAGGCATGATTTCACAGGTGATGAGTTCTAGCCATGTAGGAAATGCAAGTGGTGTAAGTCTCTCTAATGTGTCTCCTAAGGAGCAAAGGCTACAATCAACTTAAAAGATCTCTCCTCCTCTGACTTCTCAAGAGTGTCAATCCCAGGTACTGTTCCACAAGGGTTTATAGATTCCTAATGGTCTTTGATTTCAGTGAGGCAAAAGCAACAAATTACAGGAGATCTAATCCCAGCCCTTGTAAAGATAATGAATGGCTGATGTTCAGTATTTCTGAGAGTATTGTATAAAGATTAGGTGTTTAGCAGTCCTGCAAACTTCCTGTAGTGTTAATGGGGACAGATCAATACCACTGTAAGCTGCTTCATCCCAACTCTATGATTACTGTCTCAAATAGGGTGAACAACTTGCCCTTTGCAAGGCCTTCATTCTCTGTAGAAGGAGCTTGGACAAATACTTTGGATTAAACTGTAAACCGCTGTGAAAGAGCAAGTGGAAAAGTGGTATAAGAACAAGATCAAGAAATGATTTATTCTCACAGAGAAATGCTTTTTAACAATGTGTTTAACCTTACAGTGTGCAAGTGACCCCAAACTTGGTCACAAAATTTGTAAGGGCTTTTGGCATGAAGCAAGCAAGCACAACTACCATATGTTCATCTTTTGCACTAGGGACAAGGAACATTTCTCCAGCTCCTGTAACAGAGGAAATAGCCAGACACATGCAAGTAAAAAAACCCCAACAAACAAACAAAACAAAACAAAACAAAAGCAAGCAAACAACAAACAAACAAAACACCACAATGACAAAAAACAAACAAACAAACAACCACACACAAAAAAAAACCCCACAAAACCCACACCACAAACCCATGTGTACATGTATGCATATGTGTATCTATGTATATATATTTGTGCGTGTGTGATTTACTATATAGCATTTGAGCCCAGTGATCACACTTTGAATGACTGGATACTGCATAGATATTAGGTGAAGTAAAATCCACAGTGAATCAAATTGTAATATATCCATTGAGATCTCATTTCAGAGAAAACTCATTTCCATTCATTTTTCAAGCTTGTGTCCCAGACCACACCTGTAGGAAAGCACTGAAATGGTCACAAGCTCTCAAAAGATCTCAAGCCCATTTTCACAATACTGGAGGATGATTCACGCATTTCTAACAAAATCAGGCAAATGTAGTGGTTTCAGAGTCCTGCTCTGAGAATTTGAAACAAAACTTGAGGATTAGCTATAAGCAAAATGTCACTATAGTCTCCTTCAATCAAGAGTCAAGGTTCTGAGCAGCTCTGGCACTGCTGATGAAAGGAATTTCACCTTGTAGAGGAAAACATTTTGCACTTGTGAACCATTGACGGCAATTAAAATCTCAGAATGGCTAGATTTAGTACCTAGAGTAATAAAATTTCTGAAATGTTCATGGAAACTAGAAGGAATAGCATCAATGTCATTACTACTTTCATAAACTATGACTGTGAATCGCTACTCATTTAAGTTTTATTGAATAAGGGCAGCTAGACTTCTTTTAGGATGTGTAATAAATATATCTTGGAAATATTTACAAACCACTAATTTTATTTGTTAAACTCTTGAACTATATGAACAAAACTTATTTCTAGAGTTGATGTGTTTGATGAAAAAGAACAACAATAAAACCTTGAAAGAGTTTAATAAATCCAGACCAAAGAAAAACAATGAAATTCAGCTCTTTCGTGCTGATGAATATCTTGTTCCTTCCTTCCTCTCATCCAAAGAGTGGATTTCAGTAACTAGAAGCAAAGTGTCTTATTTCAATTCTAAGCTGTCATGATCTGTAAGCAAAAGAGGTAAACTATACGTTAGGTGTAATTTTTCTATTATTATGTATAGCATAAGGTTGAATATAAGTGGGAGTAAAACTAATGCTTCTAATGAGCAGGAATAAAACTCACATCCTCCAGTGTTGTATTTGCAGATGATGATATGATCCAGGTGCTCCTGTATTCATAGGTTTTACTAATTAGAGGAAAAAAAGAGACAGTATAAAATTGCAATCTTTGCTCACAGCCCCATGAACTTCTGTAGTTTACTGTTTACCTTGATGTTAATATGGTGTATTACATAAAATAATGAAAAATGTCACTTTTATTTTTCCAGTCTAAAAGAATAGGTATGATGAAGACATTTTGAATTCATTAAGGTCAATGGAAGAAATGGCTGCATTGAAAATATGCTTACAAATGTGCTGGAGAAATATCACGTATATATATGAATGCATGCAGGCAAATAAATACATATTCATGAGGCTGAAACTGCCATGCTAAGTCAATTATTTACTTTTGTCATTAGTATGGTTATTCATGAATTTATGTGACATGTTCTGGCATGACACACATTGTTTATACCACGCTACCTGCCTTAGCACTTAATTAGCTAATGTCCTATAAAGACCAATTTGCACAATGCCTAAAATCAATAAAAATAATGTTTTATCTAAAATTAATTAAGCAAAGTGCTAGCGAATGAAAAGATGAGTCCATGACTTCTCTTTAGCAGAACTGGAAGCATTAAAACAAATTTTCATGTACAGATCAATGCTACACCTGTACAGTTTTAGCACACTTGTTTGAGGTCCTGAGACACGCATTCACACGTACATAACACGCATTCATCAGCACATAACCACCCCACACTTGTGTAAATGTGTAACTTGAACCCATTGAATGGGTGCACACAATGGCGTTTATTGAATTGTTTCAAGTTTCCTATCAAGGCTTTGTTTCCTTCCCTCTTATCCAAGTCTTCAGATTTCTAGAAGGTTTTCTTTGATGTGTGCTCATAAACACGGAGGGATTTCCCCTCCCTTCTCCTTCCCTTCAATTCTCTCTTTGTGCTTGGAATGGCAATTCAACAACTATCCTTTGTCTGTGACTAATTTATTTATTTGTTTGTTTGTTTGTTTGTTTGTTTTGGCTTGGGGGGATGAAATCCACACAGAAGAAGTGTTTTTTGGCATCCTTGCAGTAGAGGAGAGCAACCCCTCCAATGGAGGATATTTTTCAGTCACTATTCCTGCTTCCCAGAAGCTGAGGCATCAGAATATAGTTATTTTCAATTTGCCAATGTGCCTTTACAAGTGAGGCTATAGAATTTATTATAAAAAGGAGCCTTCCCTTTTATTTTGTTAGTACTTATGCCCAGTCAGTTAAAAATTACTTCCCCACTCCTTCATACGTGTAAAATTTTCTCTAGCAGTAGAAAAACCCTCTCCTCTCTTGCTGAAATTTCTTATAAAGGATACAACAAAATCACTGCTTTCCTCCTAAAAATACTGGGTCTTCTCTTCTATCCCACCAAAATTTTAGTAAAAGCCTTTCACAGTTCTCACATTCCAACTTCTTTCTCACCCACTGTATTAGATAAAATGAGGATTTGTGACACTTTGTATGTACTTTCTCTTGAGAGAAACATAGTGTCATTTTTTACTGCTTTTTTTGACAATGAAAGTTTGAACAGCAAACTTCCTTGTGTGGTATCACTCCTTCAACATGCAATGCTCTGGCTGTCATGAAATTTATAGGTTTTTTTAAACTAAAACACTTACCGTGTCTGTCATTAAAAACATTTACAAATCTGAAGTGATTGCAATCCCACATCATCTCCCACTCCATGAAAATGCTATGGCTATTGACATGGTGGACTGAACAGCTATTTTTTAGTGAGATCTACCACATCTTCTTCTCTCTGCTGAAGAATTTACACCTGTGAGTGATGGTGGTGAGTTCTAACCTAATATAAAAGTCTCCATAACAAAGAACATAATTAACAGTAGGAGTTATTCCCAGCCCTTATGTTACTAGTTTTTATAAGAATGGCATGTCATCAGAGTGTTGAATGCTTAAATGTGTCCAACTTGATTACCATACAACTGGTTCTCCTCTTACACTATTCATACACTGCTATACTGTCAGGTTTATATCTAAGTCAAAAATATGCAAGAGGGTCGGGGTTATGATCTTTTGTGTAAAACAAAACCAAACAATGTTTCTTTGAGAATGTGTCCTGATCCCTTGCTGCTATCATCTCCATATAACCGGAAGAAGTAATATCATTGGAGTAAATGATGTAAAAGTTTCAGATTATGGATGCCAAATTCACCATTTAGAGTTTTAAGTCTTTCTATTTTCCCTGACAAACTTCCACATTAAAAAAAGAAAGAAACCAAGAACAATGGAGATATCCAATGCTAATTAGGACCCAGTTCAGATTATTCATAAAGCAACTTATTTTTCCAATACAGAAGGTTAGTGACTTTTGGGGGAAAAAAAGGTGCCAGAAACATACAGATACCACACACTGGTCTCCTAATATTTCATTACATTTGGATCAAAAAGACAAGTTTGAGGGATATTTTCGACTTACTACGATACTTAAAGGTTTTCTTCTCTCTTACCATCTTCCAACCCAGGTGGAGCTGAACTCTGTGTCTCTGAGATCATTCCCATCTCTGCTTCATGCTGCTTTTCTAGAAAAGCAATGGCTTAAAAACTCTTTTTCTTTTACTTTTCCCCTGGGAAAATACTTTTGAAGCAACAATGGGTGTTGCTCACTTTTAAAGCACTACCTAACAAGAGCAGATGAGCAAGCAGGCAAGTGAGGGAAGTGTTCCTCTCTGCTCTGCACTGGGAAGGATTCACCTTCAGTCCTGGGGGCAGTTTTGGGCACCACAGAATAAGAAAGGGTTGTAGATATAAGATATAAAGCTATTAGAGAGTGTTCAAAGGAAGGCAGCAAAGACGGTGAAGAGCCCTGCAGGGAAGCTGTTTGGGGAGTGGCTGAGGTCACTTGGTCTGTTCAGCCTGGAGGGGACTGAGGGGAAACCTCATTGAGGTCTACAACTTCCTCATGAGGGGAAGAGGAGGGGCGAACACTGATCTCTTCACTCTTGTGACCAGTGACGGGTTCCAAGGGAATGGCCTGAAGTTGTGTCAAGGGAGAGTTATGTTAGACATCAGGAAAAGGTTCTTCACCCAGCTGGCGACTGGAACAGGCTGCCCAGGGAAGTGGTCACAGCACCAAGCCTGACAGAGTTCAAGAAGTGTTTAAACAGTGCTCTCAAGCATGTGGTGTTCTTGGGGCAATCCTGTGCAGGACCAGTATGGGAAATAGTAAAGGTATGAAGACTTTCAGAAGCTGTGAAAGCAGCCTCAGAAACAGAAAGAGCAGAAAACTTAGAGCTAGCTGCAGCTGCAAAGCCCGAAAGTAGAGAAGATACAATAATACAGCAAACAAGGACATGAAACAATAATTTGAGTTTTTAGGTTTAGCTAAGATAGAACTTAAGGCCGCAGAAAAATATGCTTAGCAAGATAGTAGAAGATTTTAAGCTTAATAACGGAGTATTGTGCATTGTTAATAGAAAGCATACAAGAAAGCATTGTTTGAAGCAGGTGCACATGTGCTTTCAGTGATTGGCTAAAACAATTTTTGTAAGCTTTAGTAATATGCTATTGGCTAGAAAACTTTTAAAATGCTCTGTAACAAAGAGATCTTTGGCTGCCCATGGTAGACGAGAGCATGTACCATCTCCTGTGTCTCACCCTGTAGCCAAAACTAGTGCCCAAATAAAGCTCCTGACACGTCACCCAGCAGTCCATCCCATTTGTGAAAAATGCTAACAGACCAGGGCTTGTATTTCAGTGATCCTTGTGGGTCCCTTCCAAGTAAAATATCCATTCTGTGATTCTGTGTTTCTTCTCTTGATTGTTTACTTTTCCTTTTCTTTTTCTCTGTAATTGATTTGTTTGATTTCTCCCTCGTTTTCCCCTATTTGGTGAATATTTTTAAGCAGAAAACAAGTGACATATGTAGTTTCATACATGGAAAAAAATTACTGAATTTAAAAAAAAATATTCATTATTCAGAGAAATTGCTATGCATAAAGAACATTGCTTGTCCCTGGAAAGAAAGCTACCTTTACTCTTTTGAGGGGATATCAAAAACAAATAATGTTTGAATATAAAAAAAGGGTCATCTTTGCAACTTAGAAGACACTGTGCCCTCTGTGTTCAGGTATAATTTACTTTGTAAATTCACCAATTTGTTAGAAAAAAAGTTGGTCGGCATTTCTCTAAAATGATCTGTCATGGCAGGGTGCCACCTAAGCCACCTGAAGTATGTCTGACTTTGCACTGCTTACCTTTGCAAGTGGCTGTAACAGTGTGCACTGAAACTAAAGAGGGGTCTGGCATCACATTTGCACCTAAAAGCCGGGGCAATGAAATGAAGTCTATCCAAGCGCATTACACGCCTGCCATTGTCTGCCACACAGCCAGCCAGCTGTGGGCTCTAGTTTTTATTACTACCACTGCTATTATTATTATCATCGTCATTACCATTATTACATCCTGTTTTCCTTCTCATATTCTGTCGTGACTATGATTTTCCTGTGGCTAGTGCACGGGCACCAAGGCATGAGTGGATGTACAAGCATGGGAGCACTTAGCAGGGCAAACTGGAGCCAAAGAGAGGGACCCTGCTTTCCTTTTAGCTTCCTGAAAATAACTAAGCTTGTAGCTGTGGAAATGGCAGGAATTGCTAATGCCCGCCACAAACACTGAGAGGCATGTGGCTCTCCTCTCCCTACCTCCTGCTCCTGTCGTCAGAGGGGGCTCTGGGAGCAAAAGGTCAGGGGGATAATCCTGCACCTGCAGCTCACAGAGGGCCGGGCGCGCGGTTCCCGACCAGCCCTGCCGTAATTGATGCTAATTGTTATGGAGCCAAGGCGCCCTTCCACGGAGGAGCAGGTGGGAGCCTTTGTTGTGCTCGGGACCATTAAACTAATAACAAGCTTACAATTCTCTGCACAGGCTTAGGAGTACAAAGGCACAGGCAATACTTCGGAAAGCCCCTTAAAAGGTTTACTGGGCATCTCCTGACACAATGAAGTAAAAGTCCCTGAGAGTGAAAGGGCAAAACAAACTGAAGAATAAAAAGGGCAGTACCTGCTGGTTGATGAAGCACTGAGCAAACCTGGGAAATGTGACTTTGGGAGGTTTAAAGTGCATCTGACAGCTTCTGTGGAGACAGAGATTTTGCACCCTATTGTCTGTGGGAAAAGTCAGGTGGAAGCAGCTACATCTGGGACCTAGAGAGGTCCCAGGGAAATTTTCTCAGGAGCTGCCCATCTGTTTGCAGGTTTTGATGTGAAAGGATAGGCTCAGCAAGGGGACTGAAAAATGAGAGGGAAAAGAAAGGAAAGGAGTCCAGCTGCTAATATGATATTGGATTATGGTCAGACAAAAAGCTAGTGACTGCTTATACTAAAATGATGTGTGTTACTTCTTTTTCCCTTGATCTATTTTCAGGGTTTGTTCCCTCCACCTTCTGCAGACCACCAGCAGGAAGAAAGGAGTGTAGCTTGCAAGAGTGAAAACAATATATACTGAAAGATACATCCCAGAGTTTTGCAATCCTATTTGTGGCATTTCAACAAATATCACAACATTATGGACAAAATAAGAACTAAACACTGAAAGCACTATAAATGAAAATAACACCTTAAAATGGGAAAAAAAACCCCTACACTAAATTGATATATTTCTGTGTATGGTTTGTGTACCCTGTGTGATGTGCAAAAGGACTGCAGAAATAATAAAATACTTATCAATAGCCCACTGAAGCATTCTTTTATTCAAGCAAACAGACAAAATGAGGTAAAATAAAGGAAGAAAAAACAAAATGTAGGCTAATTTTGACAGACTTGTAAATAAGTCTGGAAACACCATTCAAAATGGCCTGTGAATTTCTCAGAAACCAATTAAAGAGTCCTTTTAAAAATTCTGGAGTAGATGACCTTTTGGATAGGCTTTTCTCATCCCTGATACACAAATCTGTGATTTATAATGCAATCAGAGGATTGCAATAAAAAGTTAATGCATGCTGCTTGAGGATGTCACATCCTGCATTGAGTGGTATAGATTATATTGACTATTTTATGTAATTTACTGTTCTTTTTTTCAGAGTCTGACACTGAGGTGTAGTTAAGCTCCTAATTTAATCATGTGCCTCTTAGCTTTATGGGATTACCGTGCCTGGGGAAACTGACGTGATGATCCACTAAAAAGCCTGTTACATATCTAAAAATTAACAAAAAATAGAAAGGAGATTTTTTTTTTTTTCAGGAAGTAAACTAGAAACAGAAACAGGAGAAATCATTTGTGGAAAAACATAAACCCATTCAGACACCACATGGAGACACTTTCAGATGCAGATGTCAGGTGAGTCACAAGTCACCAGTTACCTGCTCCTCCAGATCTGTTCTAACAGTCTTGGATGTGTAAACAACTTCGGAATTCTGGAAACAGAACCCAAGCCCTTTAATCTGGTTGGCAGAAATCATGAATTTGTTTTAAGAATCGTGGTAATTAAATGGAAACAAACAACAAGACCAAAGACACAAGCTGGACTTTTATTTCTCTCTTCAGTCCTAGAACCACAGAGGCTTGGCTTTACCAGTAGCCCAAGTATTAGCAATCCATTTTGTTTCTTGATAAAAATGCCTTTAATTTTTTTTTTTTTAAGAATTGCAGAGTTCCAGGAAGTGGAAAAAACTGAGGTCCCATAGAGTTCTTTGAAATGCAGCAGAATTGGCTTCAGCATAAACTGAAGCCAAGCACACCCAGAAAATTCAGAACCAAGATTTAAATCACTAAGACATTGGAAGGAAAAAAAAAAGACCTGTAATAACTAGTATTCTGCCTGAATTATTATGTTGTCATCTCTGTGCTTTATCACACTAATTAATTAGCAAGTTTGCTGGGAAATGAATATACAGAAAGTATATGGTTCTTGTTTTTTGCATCTCATCAACTATGAAGCAATGAAGTGATGTTGAGTGGCCTGGTCTGGCCAACCAAACATAGAGGAACACATTTTTCTTGTCCTTTTATGTCTTTTTTTTTACCCAGCATGATTTTTGCCCCTAAGTCTGTGGGAATGGAGTGGTGAAGTTTAAGGCATGTTCTTGGGTAGAAAGGATGGTTTCCTAAGCATCTCTGCAAGCTGTCTACTGGTGAAAACGGAGTATAGATTCTTGCCCTGCTGTAGGTATGCAAGCAGCTGCAGATGAGAAGAAGCTGCTCCCTGCAGAGACTTCAGCTGCAGCTTGATGTTGCAGCATTTCCCCACTTAGTGCCTCAAGTTAAAGGAAAACCTTCTTGGTAGATGCTGTGCAAAGCTGGCAGCCTAGACCTGGCTTGTAGGTGACAGACAAAAAGAGATATGGTCCAAGCTGGAAGAATAAGTGTGAAAAATCCAAGCTGAATGTTCTGAAACTCATAAAAGAAACTTTTGACAGGTCTGTACATGTCTCTGTGCCTAGGAAGCAGGTGCATGATCATGTTCAGTCCATGAAGTACACAACTGTGCTTCACAGATCATTCCCCACCACCCAGAGCTGGGAAAATTGTATCAGACACTGGAGGGCAAAATTATGCCTGGGATGTCCAGGATGATGCCTTTGAGCAAATGCAGAGTTGAATTATGCTTGTAATGGTAATGGAGGTAGAAGGGTTAACCAGAGAGTAAGGAGAGAATATACTTCTCTCCTTAAAAACATCCCTGAGACACAATTATCTAGAACACACAGTTCCTCCCTTAGCACTAGAATAGGAGTTGCAGAACTTATCATTTAGTGGCCTTGCTGGCTGCCCTTCACTACAAATTCAGGCAGGACATAATAGAAGTAACAGTGTAGTCACTAGCCAAGAAAATTAGAATAGTGGCAGCATCAAATATACTAGCAAACTAGTATGATTGCCTGAAAATTATAATGCTTTGCAAAGAGCTAATATTTGTATTCATTCTAAGTACTGAGGACCAATTTTCCGATGAGAATGGCAGTAATTGGGATATTATTTGTCAGACATTCCTTCAGTACTCTACTTAAAATAAGAGACTATACACATTTTTGGAGGTGGAAAATTGTCTATGTTTGATTTTGTATCTTTTGTGAAGATTCTTGAGTACTTAAGAAGAAATTTACTGATTTTCAGGGAAAGCTAGATGTCAGGACTTCCATATTCTTGTCCTACTTTGATAGACGGTGCAGCACTTACTCTAGAAAAGAAGAAAGGGTAAGCCCCATACACAAATGGAACAATCCAAGAAGAAAAAGATGATACTTACAGACTTGAGTTTGCTGCACCCATTATATCTATCAGAATTCACCAAAATACTGTTACAATATGAGCAGCAATAGACCAGGAGTAGCTTTGCTTTAGTCCAGAGTTTTGCACAGACATTTTGGAGATCATCATGAATGCTCCTGCTTTGCTTTGGAGGTAGAAAATAGACTGAGTCATAATTTGCACACCCTATACAAAAACCTCACCTGCAATCTTCCACCCCCTTAATTGTGAAAAAAAATCTTGGTCTTTGTTAATACCCAAGGAGATATATTTGAGAGAGACTTGCCATGAAAACAAGAAGTTGGCATGTTGCTTTCAATTTTCATGGATTCTCATGTGCTGGCAGGCAACTTTCACAGGGATAAAAGGTTTTTGATCTTAGTGAATGACTTCCTTCTATTTTCAATAATGCAATAAGCCATTTTATTTTCTGCCAAAAGTATTTCCATAGAAATGTTTTGGTCATATTGCTTTCACAAAAATACTAGGAACTAGTCAAGAAGTCACATTGGTCAAAGGTCAGGGAGATCAAATGGCTCTAACAAAAAGACTAATGAGTAACATGGGGGAAGGGGGGGGATTACAATATGATTTTAACAAAAGAATGTGGCAAAGAGCATTTTATTGAGTTTTGGTTGGTTGTAAAACTGGAATTCACCTTAGCTTTACCCAAATTTGGAAATAGCTCAACAATCTGCAGTTAAAATTCAAGTAATTTTTGACAGTTTCCATGCAAATGTATCTGTTCTGAAGCAATTTGAATGATTTTGCATTGCAAAAAATATCCAAAATGGTCTTTAAAGCAAGCTTTCACATTTTACTTGCCCACCCCCACCATCTTAGAGTTCCCAAGCAATACTATTGTAAAGTATATATTGGTGAGAAGAAGGATTTTCTGTACCATCCATCACATATTTAATTCAGAGTCCCTGCAGAGTTTTGTCTCATAGTCAGCAACTGGAAGGACTAATTTGATCAACTTATTTCTTGCTACAACTTAATTCAACCATGATTTTCCTTGAACAGCTACAGCAAAAGCCATGAACGTTATAGCACTGATTGTTGTATTTCTGTCTTTTCATGCAACAGAATCTGTTAACTTGCTTCAAACACTGTGAGAAGCAGCTTAAGCAATTTTGGGACTGCTTTGAAGACCAGTAGTTGCAAGTTATTAAATGCACATTATTAATAATGGATAAGACTGAGTAGTGTAGTAGGCATTATTCCCATTGAAGATAACAGCTCTTTGCCAATTGAGTTTGCGGTAATTACGCCAATTGTGAAATCTACTGAGCATAAACTGGAAAAAATAGGAATGGCTCTTCAATATATTCAGTAATTATCCTCCTAACTACATTTTAAAAGTGCATCTGGACAGTGGACAAAGTCTTCAGAATCTAAATGAGCCAAAGACAAGCTCTCCTCACAGCACAACAGGGGAATTCAACCAAATGCATTTATTATGCTCTGAAATCACAGCTGACTTTTAGCAGTGCCAAAAAAGAGAGGTTTACACAAACTGCTCATAATTTTTTAAGCACTGATTACAGCTGAAGTGCTATTTTTGTGTGAACAAAATTTGTTACCAAGTGCGATTTAACAGAATATAAACTTTGAAAAGTCCAAAGACTCACATGTTAATACAAATGAAGATATAGAGAGAGAGAGGGAAAAAAAAAAAAAAAAAAAAAAGAGAATACTATGACCAGAAGTCATAAGTGGAATGAAATTCAGTTTTTCTGAATACTAAAGAAGAGAAACACAGAATGTCATTTCAAAAATTCCTCTTCCATTTTTAGGAAGCCACACGTGTATGTGGATTAGACTAAGGTAAGAAATATGAATTTGCTGTTAATTAAATTCTAAAGGTGGTAAAAGCCAAACTCACACCCTGAAAGAATAAATGAGAAATTATAAATCAAACTCTCTTAGGGAAAATCACTCAACATAGTTACACAGATAAGGAACATCTTTCAAAGTATTTTGCAGTGGTTTGGTCATGTATGTTTATATTAAATTATTTCATAAATGATTTTCTATGGCATCAATTATGTCATAGCCTCCTGGGCTGGTTTCTTTTTCCCCATCAGCCACTACCACCTCACAAACTAAATATATTGCACAAAGCTTTGCCAAGTGTTTAGGCTTGTATTCAGTGAACCTGTATGTTTACCACAGGGGCAAGCCCAAAAAAATCTTTGTGGTGTTCCACACACAACTTCTATTAACTTCGCTCTCCGGGATGTATTTTGCCTCCATTTCTTTTACATTTTTAGTCCTTCATTGAGTGATAGAAATATAGAGTATAAATAAATGTTTCCTTCCTAAAATACACTTCTTCTAAACACCTGGAGTACTTGTGATCAGCTCTGGGGCTCTCAAAGTAAGAGGACATGAAGTGAGTGTTGACAACTAAGAGTGTTGGAGTGAGTCCAGAGGAGGACCTCAAAGATGACCAGAAGCCTGGAGCACCTATTCTATGAAGACAGTTTGAGAGATTTGGAGTTTTTCAGGTTATGGAAGAGAAGAGTCCATGGAGATATTATAGCACCTTCCAGCACCTAAAGGGGGCCTACAAGAGAGCTGGAGAGGGACTTTTTGCAAAGGCAGGCAGTAATAAGACAAGGGGAGATGGCTTTACACTGAAAGAGAGTAGGCTGAGAATACATACTAGAAAGGAATTCTTTACTGTGAGGGTGGGGAGGCACTGAAAAAGTTGCACAGTGTTGTGGCTGTCCCACCCTTGGAAGTGTTCAAGGACAGATGGGCTTTGAGCAACTTGGTCTAGGGCAAGGTGTCCCTGCCCATGGTAAGGGATTGAAACATGATGATTGATTAGGTAATTTCCAATCAAACCATTCTATGATTCTATGACTGTAAACAACATCTTTCATATTTGTTCAAGAAGTTTATTTAAAAAAAAAAATCAGGCTAATATGATAGTTGTAGCAGTCTGAATAAATAAATAATCACAGATTGTTCTAAGAATTCCCTGTCACTTTCCTTATATATTTGATTACAAGTTTTGATTAGAAGCAAGATGAATTTTAGGGTTTTCAGCTTGTAAAATTTTGTTTAATTTATTTTCAGTCCTGTATTTACATAGAGAGAAGATATTCCACAACAAAGTTTCATTTTTATTATGATCCTTGTAGTTCGTCTGATTTGGTTTCTGTTGTGTTGATACACTGTTGGTTCAGAAACTGTGCAGAAGACAGCCACACACAAGACAGATGATAACCCAATACTCAAAACACTCCAGGACACACTGGTTCGCTAATGAATTGCTTTATCTTTCAACAGTTTTAGAAATTCCTGGCATAACAAAGAATAGATCAGATACTATGCTCCAAGCTCAGACTGGAACCCAGGGGATCTTAACAAGAAGATTAAGGAGGTAATTGGCAGCAATTCCAAAATCACTGGTTTATCCCTGAAAAAATAAGATCTGGAATAAAGGTTGGAATAAAGGTTGTGAAATCCTGAACTTGAAAGTCCTGGACAAAAAACACTTATCTCCTAAAAGGGGAAAGTCTGAGCAGTGTCTTGGACTCCAAAATAGTGATCACTTCAAGCTTTCCAGTTTGACTGGCAAATATGTCAATTGGCAAGGATGCCAAACAATCTTAGTCTGGGAAAACACCTCTACTGTCATGGAGCAAGCAGCATGGACCAAGCCTAACAGAGTCCAAGGAGTGTTTGGACAACATTTTCAGGCCCAAGGTGTGACTCTTGCAGTGTCCTGTGCAGAGCCAGGGGTTGGACTCAATAATCCTGATGGGTTCCTTCCAATGTAGTGTATTCTGTGACCCTGTGATTCTGTGACTTCCACTTTTAGAAAGTTTGACTTACCATCTCTTACCCTGAAGGCCAACCCTGGCCATTCTGGGAGGTTTTTGTCTTTCTAAGCCAAGCAGGTCGAATTTCTCCTTCTGTGTCCCTCAACTCAAAAAGCACAAAAACAAGTAAAAACAAACAAAAAAAACCTCCAAAAAACAAACAAGCAAAAAAAAAAAAAAAAAGCTAACAAAAAATATCTTTCATACATATTAATTATGGGTGTGAGTAAATATTCAACATCATATATACATCACAATCCTGAGAGAAATTTTGTGCTGCAAACACATTGCATGAGTGGGAAAACAAAATTGTGGGGACAACTGTCCTTCAATGATTCTGTGTTTGTTATGAAACTGGCAGTGAAGAGACTCAACATGAGATCCAGTAAGGTCTGCCAAAATGTTGGAGTGGTAGATATTTGTTCTTTCGGGAAGGAATTGGTGGTTGGGATGCCACCTGTGCTGCTTGGGGTGTTTGATCATTGCAAAATTACCTCCACTCAAATTAGGGACCTAATTAGCAATCACAGGCACTGAGTGTTGCTGAAAGTCTCTCCAGCTGGGCTGGTCCTGTGTGGGTCAATACAGCAAAAGGAGTGGCTGATGCATTTTCTCAGTTGTTCCTACTGCAGCATCCTTGGTGCAAAGGGTGCTGCTTTTCATTCTAAGTCATGCACATGCTCACCAGCACTGCTACAAACCCAGCAATTACAAATCAGAGCACTGGGCTCATCTCACTTTAGTTCTGGCTATCATGAACATTCCCATTCCCAATTTGTAAGCTATTCTAGTTTAAGCCTATTAGCCAGTTTTGAGGAAACTTATTAGTACAGGCACTATGGATTTAGTTAAAATGTAAGCACATGTAAGATTGTTTTGCAGCTTAGCTATCTTTTTCAGGGTTTTGAATCTCATGAAAAAAACTCAGTGTTCTCAGCTGAAACAAAAATGCATTGAATCCTTCAAGTCTTATGAAGCCACTCAACTTTAGTGTTACTTCTGGCTGCTAGATTTGATTTCTACTGGACTGTACATGGCTGACTAAAGTCATGTATCACTGGTGCTCCGCTAACCTAAATGAAACGGAATGATTCTATTTCCAGTAAGTAAAAAAAAGTTGGTAGGTGTTTTCAGGCTTTCAGACTCAGTAGATTCCTAAGTAAAATACCTGTTTGTGGCCTCACTCATACGTTTTTCTTCCTTTTCATTTTTTTTTTTTAATTAAACTTCATTCCAGGGCAAGCCAGTTATGATTAAGACAGAATATTTGCCTCAGCTATAAAACCTTCCCTGCATTGTGAAGGACAAGGTTTAGGGGTGCTGCAGCTCTTCTGAGAGGTCAGACAGAACCCATGGGATTACTAAAGGGAGCTGTCTCCAACAGAGATTCTAGTAATTTAATGTTTTTAGCACTCAGCATCATAACTCTGGCCCTGACTTCAGTGTCTTTAACTAAGCTCAGTCCTTTCCTTGAAGCCACCAAAGGTCTGCAGACCTCTGTGTGGCACCCTGGTCTGCTCACTCCTTGATGCAGCTTCAGCTACAGTGCAGGGAGCCAAACTCATGTTTGATAGTTCAGTCTTGTCCAGCAATTCCGTGGGCCTATTGTCTAGTCATTGTCTCCTGGGTTCTGTGCCCCATAAATTGCTATTTAGTCTGCAGCTTTAATTTGCACACCCCTGGACAGCCATTAAATACTCATCTTTCACTTTTGACATAACTCCTTTGTTCCCTTTTCAAGAGTAAAATATGAGCAGGCCCTGACGTTTCTGTGTTCGTTCAAGAGTGATACCAGCTAGAGCTAGGAAAACACATTATTCCTGCTTGTCTTCAATTGAGAGTTACAGTGAATACAAAATTACAGATGTGAAATTACTTGAAATTTTGTATGCTGGTCTTGGATCTCCAAATCATTGGACAATTTTTAGGAAAAACAAAACATAAAAAGATTGCACAAAGAATAAAATGGGTAGGAGAAGAGGCTTATCATTCTTAAAATTATACAAATGCTGTGGTTACAGAGCAATAAAACCAAGGGGTTTTTTCCTATAATGTAGTTTCTGTTTTATTCTGTTTTACTCACATATCACCTTTACTATAATAATATTTTAGAACATTCCAGTAATAAGTACAGTGACAACCCTAACCCAAACACCTATGCGTTGTGCTTACTAAAGTCATATTTTAGTATCCAAAACAAAAACAATATGCCAAGTGTGGGATTTGAAGAGGTTGTAGAAAGGATTTTGGCAGATTTTCCAAGACTCAAGTCTAACAGTTTATACTAATCTCCAAGGTTTTAATACAAATATGAAATTATGACCCGAGTTCGTGGCTTGGAATAATTCCAGTAATCACAGTGGAGTTCCACTGGGGATGTATTTATCTCTGGGGTGGGTTTTTTTTTTCATACATCCACTTATCTGGTTCCTAATCTGCAGTGTATTATTTTGTATTCTTTGAGCAAATAGACAGAAACGCAAAGGAAAGTCATGTAACTGAGATCTCCCTCCTCATATCCATGGACGTTCACACATTACACATCCTTTTTTTCTTAAAATGGTTTAACAAACCCAGATTGGATTGTATGATTATTTTACCAGTTTTCTAGACACAGCTGTAGTTTGTTTGCTTGTTTGCCTCCAGGTTTAACTCTTGTGCCACAGCCCAGTTGGAGTGCTTCTCCCAGGACTAAATACTCTCTTCCTTATCCTGTATTTGGCACAACTATCTTGTCTGCAAAGGTTGCAAAAGTAGCAACCAGGCTTGAAGGCTTCAGGCAGAGGAGTCTGCCACAGAGCAGTGCACCAGACTGGAATTTTGAGTGGCATCATCACCTGCTGCGCCTTTTCACCATTGCTTTTTATGCTGTTTTCCCAGAGCTGGTGCCAAAATTTTGTAGACGTTGCAATAACTGTCTGCAAAACTGAGCCTTCTTGAAGTTTTGGATGTGCCAGAGTCTGAGAGAATGGATAGTTTCTGAAGTATTCAGTGCAACAACTTCCTTCTCTTAGTCTTGTGCTATATGCTTCTCCCAATATTTGCTGTTGTTTTAAAAGGTTTTTATTAAATTGGCTATAGAAACCATGGACACTTTTGTGAGACGGCAGAGTGAAAAGGGGAACATTACATAAATATTAAGAATCCAATTCTTGATCTTGGATTGCACGGAGAAAGTTAGTAAGAACAAACCCGTAGAAGAAATAATATAACAAGGCAGTTCAAATCCATATTAAATATATTTATATATGGATTTGTCTTATAAGTTTGTATGAATAGTTGTATGTGTCTATGCCTTACTATCTTGCCATTATGAACTTTCACACATTTCCAAGTTGTCCCTGTATGCATACATATTTAAAACATCGTAAGGATCTAGTAAAATAAATAGTAAACTTGAAACAAGATTAACATTAAAAGACATATCACGAGCTTTACAGTTGGCAGAAAATATGTATTCTCTTTAAGTTGGGGTTTTTGGGTGTTTGCCTGTTTGTTTTTGATGAAAGTGACAAAGTATCGTTTTATCAGAACATCTATTGTCACCCTCCAGTTCTGCAGTTCACCTGCACAGGCAAGGAACAATGCTCCATTAAAAAAGAACTACTAGCATATTACAAAACTCATATTTTCTTTTCAGAAAATGAAAAATCTTCAATTAATGGAAATGTTTTTATTGTGAGCTTTTGCCCTAGTCATTAATGCAGACACATAGGAGAAGGGAGGCAGATAGAGATTTCAATGGCAGGCGGCAGCAGCTGGTTTAGTGTAGTAACAGCAGCAGTTTATTGTTCTGAGAGCATGGTAATCAGCTCATGTAATAAACGTCTTTGCTTCTCCCTGCAAGTACTCCCTTGCTTAATACAGCAACACGGTCCGGAAGAGAATTTATGTAGCATTAATCTCACAAGAGTTTTTAGCTAAATGTTTCTTTGCTTACAAATAAGTTTCAGCTTAGTCTCAAAAGTGAAATAAGGTGTTGAAGTAGGTTACTAAAAGTGCTTTAGGCCACTATTTCTGGTGAAAAACATTTTCTATTTAAATCTTTTACTTTAATCTGCATTCAAAACCTGTTGCAAGCTACAATGATCTAAATGTTCCTATCAAAGAAAGATTATTAATTTTTAAATCCAAGACAATGACATGTCAACTGAACCTAACAGAAAAACTTCTTACAGCTACTGGTCTTCATCTTTCAAAAGCAAGCCACCATTAACTAGCAGTCGGTAACAGCCTTTATGGGGCAGACACAGGAAGGTCAGGAAAGTCACAAGGAATAAGAGACTTAAAAGATCTGACTTTAATTTTTAAAGCAAGTGTAGAGAGAAATCACAAAGGAGCAAATAAGTTTTCATCCTTTTTGACTCTTAATGGGAAGGCAACAACTTCCTCTTTCCATTAGTAAAATTCTGTTTGTTTGCACTCCCCAGAGCTGCTGAATCTCAATCCACAGATGACAACAGCGTACGTGCATGGCCAGCTCATGGTCCTCAAGCCCAAAACTTCTAGGGAGTCTGATCTATTGCCCAAGCAAAGACTGACTATGTAATCCCAATACAATAAATCTGCTGCTGTTCCAAAGAGTGGGATTTATGGTGTGTTCTCATGCCAACTTGGTTCTATGCGCCAGGAAAGCCTCAGAACTACAATGAATGAGTTGAAAATAGTTGCGATCTCTACAAGCAGTAAATGTCTCAATTTCTGGAGCTATGGCAGCCCATGAAGGATGGCCCAACATTCTTGCACTTAAGCAAAGTAAATGGGCAGAAAAGTAGAAATTTCCCTCAGGAAAAAATCTGTGATGGGAAAGGAGTTCTTGATAATAAGATAAAGAAAAATGGACAGGAATATGGGAAGGGATAAAAGAAAAAATGCTCTGGAAGAGCACATTTTGCCACTACAATTCCTTTCTTCTATGAAAACAGCTCAGTCCTGTGAGTTGAACAAAGTTCTTGTCATATGAGAAAGAGATTAAGGTATCTTTAAATTTAAAAAAACCCAAAATCATAGCTCAGAGTTGGTGCTTTTTATTTTTTTATTGATTTATTTTTATATCTTAAAAAAATTGGAAAAGTAAATTTTCATTTTAACAACCAATATTTTTTCAAGGTTGAGGTTTTAGTGGCATTTTGGGAAGTTCCCTCTTCCCAAAAATGTATGAAAAAATATATCAGAGTGGAAGTATTTGCAGCTTCTTCAAAACTTCCTGTAGTAAACAAATTATGTTTTTCATAACCTGCTGCAGCCACCATTTTCAAAATTCTGAAATTATGTTTACTCTAGAAGCTGTTGTTGTGCCCTGTTCTCTGGCTATAAACTAATCTCACATTCTAAATAATGGGACGTTTTGAAATACTGCAAATGCTGCTTAAATTTCAGTCAGTATTACGCAAGTTTTTATCCCACATTCCTTTTGCAGAACCTTTGGGAAAAGGCATTACGCTTTTCTGCTTATGGCCCAGGCTCATGCCTACTGCTTCATTTAACCACCTTTGGGATTAGTATTTCTACTCCATTGTCATGGGCACTCCCAACAATTATTATTCCCAAAGGAACTATTGCAGTCATCTCGTTCATAAGGCTTCAATTAAAAGTCCTGAGGGAGGGCATTGAAAGAGGTATTTTCTTTTGAAAGCCTTTAAATACTGCACAACTGCTGCATTCTGAAGAGCTGCCTGCCATTCTCCTTCAGTCTTTTCTGCCTTATAGTCATTTATTCTGGCATACTCTGCAAGCTGCTTTTTATTGCAGTTCACGTGTGCAATCATTTTGGTGGAGTACATTCTGTGATGTATTTGTGCTACTAACACTAGGTACCTAACCTCCATGCCTAGACTGGGGGTCCCATCTGACTAATATATCTCTGTAGGCAATAGAAAAAGTCGGATAATCCAGAGGGAAATGCAGGGAAGGAAGATGCTCTCAGTTCTGTGATTTTCACTCTGGACAGAATTTTCGGTATTCATTAGGGTAGCAGAGAGATGTCCACCTCTTGGGTCATCAAGCAGGCCGACCACGATCAGCAGAGCCAGGCTGGAAGGGCAATGCTGGTCACACTCAATCCCCATCAAAGGGATCTGGCAGACAGTATAGGCAATGTGCAGAAATGGCTTCCTGTCCGTTTCCACTCACAAACGTTGAGTCTCTTTTTACCTCTGAAAAACCATATTGCATGTACATCATGGTTCTAAACCATGGGAATGTTTTGCCATTATGCCTCCTAGACCCAGAATATGTCACCTGTCCTGATTTCAGCTAGGGTAGAGTTAATTTCTTTTCAGTAGCTGTTACAGTGCTGAGTTTTGGATTTGGAAGGAGAATGAAGTTGATAACAGGCTGATGTTTTGGTTATTTGCTAAGACATAAGCAAAGGACTTTACCCTAAGTCAAGGAACTCTCTTTTCGTCTCATGCTGTGCCAGTGAGGAGGTACACAAAAAACCAAACTGGGACCATAGCTGGGACTGGTGACTGGAGATGACCAAAGGGGTATTCCACACCACAGAACACCAAGCCCAGTACATAAATAAGGGGCAGTTACCTGGAAAGGCAGCCAGTCTGGATTTGAGAAAGCAGGTCTGCCATCAGTCAGTTGGTAGTGAGCAATCGCATTGTGAATTACTTGGGCTTTTTTATATTATTATTATTATTATTATTTACAATGTTTATTACATTTTATTTTTGTATCAATTATTAAACTGTTCTTATCTCAACATACAAATTTTACTTCAATTCTCTTCTCCATTCCACTGGAGTGCGGGGAAGAGAAAGGGGGTTGAGCGAGCAGCTGTGAGGTGTTTCATTTCCAGCTGGGCTTAACAACACAACAGTCCTTAAAACCACAGCCATCACCTCTGCTGGTAAAGAACTGTGGAGCTACCAGTCTCCAAATTTAGGTTTTTAGTTACCTAAATTTGGTATGTGAATATTATCTTCATATTATTGAACAATTCAGTTCATACTTTGCTGGGAATGATGTGAATGATTTTCAAAACTGATTTCTAGTATACCAGACATTATTTTTTTTCTTTGCTATGATTTCTGCTTTGCTAGAGATCAGTAGAAGCTGACTAAGCATTGTTATACCTACAAAATATACGTCTAAGGAACCATCTGCTGTGACGATCATACATCATCAGAAGTCTAAGATGTTGTGTCAATGTTAAAGCTGAATGCAGAAACTGACAATTTTATGAGGGTCTGAAAATTCACGTTTTCATTGTTTGTTAAAGAATGTGGGTATATTAAGCATAAGAGAGGAAGGAGCTTCAGCAGCAGAGGCAAGTAGGTCCAGTCATATACAAAAAAACAATCTAACTGCTCTTCATGAAAAGAAAATACTGAATAAAAGGCTAGCTTGCTTACTGATTCTCACAGAGATAATACTATCAGCCATATTTTACGAGGCAGATTTATGTCAACTGTAAAATGGTTGGAGCAATCACAGGATGTCATGTGTTGCTAAAAAAAGGAGAAAAAAGTAGGTAAAAGCTACATTTTTTACATTTTTCAATAACATTACTATTTTCTAGAGTATTTTAATAAACAACATTCCATTAGCATTATGTCAATATGGTCATATTACTCATCTCAGTTCTCATGTGTTTTATTTATGATCTACAAAAAGAATTACCCCTATCCAAACTTATTTTAATTGAATTACAAAACAAAAGGAGCCTTTTCTAACTTTCCAATCTTCCTGACAAACCAGAATAGGGTCAAAGAGATTTAAACAGTCATTAAAGAATGTGTTTTAATTTACTTCAGATAGATTCAGGGGAACTTTGTTCCAGATGGTAACCTTAACCTTTTACAACAAACTCTCTATCTGTGGCAGTCCCTGGTCACAATAGGATCCATGTCAGGCTGATATTTTGGTGGTCAGGAATTTCGTGGTGTCATACCACCTATGAATATACATTTGGCATAATTTATTGTGAATACATGTAATAACAGAGGAAAAGGTTTTAATTCCAGTTTTTCTCATATGACTGTGAAGATTTTTTTGAAGTATACTCAGTGTAAAGACTTCAGAAAACAGAAATAAAAACTCTCATGCATAAGTTCTCTTCTTAGCAATTTTTTTTTGTTAACATAACCACTTAATTTCTACTTTCATTTGAAATTTTTGACCATAATGAATTTTAGAGAAGTTTTATGCCAATGGTCAGTTTTAGATCTTAAAGCCACTTGTGTGTCTATGAACTGTGTGCACAAAAAAGTGCCAAAATATTCATGAGGCATTCATTGTGCTTAATGCTATCTGTATTTCCATTTAGTTTGAGACAAAAAAAAAAAAGCAAAAGAAATGCAGTTTCTGCACGTTTTAAAAACAAGGAGATTTTGTTTCTAACAGCACCAAAAGTAAATATTTACCATATTTAGGCTATGTAATGATGATTTAATTGTATTTCATAGAATACCTAATATTGTAGGAATCACAGTTGTTCACTGCTTATTACAGGTCACAACTCCCTGTATGGATTTCTTATCTAAATCATTACCCAAACCTGTATTTCTACATGATACACATACAAATGACATATGTTCTCACACCTTTACTGTGGTATTGTACAGGCTTTCTCCATTTAGAACGTAAAATATAACTTCATTTAAAACACTGAGAGAAGTTACCTCCTTCACCATCACCCCTTCTAAAACAAATCAACTTACCTTGAATATTGAACAGCAATTTTTAGGCTGGGATCCATGGATACCTTGACGTTCGTGGTCTATTTCCAAGGGATTTGTGTAAGGTAACTAAGGAAAGTAAGAGGAGTGTCAATAAGCTTACATTCTCTCCAGCAGGTTTAGCCTATCTGCTGGAAAATTTTACATGCTTGTCAAATTAGAAAAAAAGTTGAAAATCGCCTTATGGATGGATTTAATGAATTACAGAAAAGCATTAACACTTCTGAAGAAGTCCTGCTGCAAATAGTATTATCAATCTTTTCCTCTCAGAGAAATATTCCATTTCAATCTACAGTACATTGCAAGTGCTGTTTTTATTTTCATTTCTTTTTTCATGCATTATTCTTATTCTTATTCTTTCATATTTTCTGTAAATATTTCTGCACACAGTATTTTCAACTGCATGCTTAAGGTGCTTCCATTTCTCTCACTTGACTTAATTATTTTATGATTTTGGTGACTTCTTATTTCCCATAAGTCATTACATCAGTGGCTGTACACATAATTCTAATTCAAGGATTAAATTATTTTTTATAATTGATATGCTACATTCAAAGTTTCTCATAAATTCTTTAGCTAAGCCATAGACTACAGTAGCAAACATACAATCTTTGCATCTTATACAAGCTAAACTCAATTTTTCAGGCACTAATATTTTCCTAGAGATCCTGTTTTGATAAGCTACTCTTCAGCTGGAAAAAACAAAATGCATTTTGACTGAAAATTCTGTGCTGATGGTAATAGCTCTAACTTAGAAAATACAGGCCTTAAATCACACAAACAAAAAATCTCATTATACCACCCTCCCACTCCCCCACCCCCATATTTTGCCACCATAATGAACACTTGCTGTATCCTATTTTCAGTTATCAGGCTTAAGCCTCTCTTCAGACTAATTTATTCATTTTTTTAGCTAGTTTGGCTTTATGGAATTACTTGCACCACTGCTGGAATACCACCTGGATGTATAATTTTCTTTGTGCTGCTCTGTCAGGCAGAAATATCCCATGGGTTTTTTTCTTATACATAATCCTTGCCAAATTATTTTTTCCCCTGCAAATCTGAGAAGCTCTTGTACTTTAAAGTATGGAGTACTTTAAAATCATCCTCCTGTCTCTCTCTTGTCTTCTGTTGAGAAAAGTTTTGGGAGCACAATGAACACATACATACATGTGTGGGCACCAAGTGTCTGTGGAAAAACAAGCAGTGCTTCTGTCTAATACAGAGACAGTCAGTCTGGGAAGGTGCATACCTAATCATGGGACAAGGATTCATCTTTCCTTGGTGAGATCTGTAAGGCTATGCCTTCTCCTTACAAAACATCTCACTTCAGAGACTGCTGGAACAGATGAACACCCATTCATTACACTGTGGCTGTTTGGAGTGTGGCGTGGGAGGGAGGATTTCACAGCCCTCAATGCTTCCCTGTTACAGTCAGCAGACAGAGATAATCTATTTGATCTAATTAAAAAATTTACTTAAGAATGAGTTAAATTAGGCCTTAAATTTTACTTTTTTTTCTTAACTATTCCTCCAATTAGTCTATAATGATTTTCTAATACCGTGGTTATCCGGAAGTCCGAGGGCTAAGGTTGGCTTATCTACCTACTTAGTACTCCTCCAATAGCCTGTAAGAGATTATAGGATATGCTCAGGTATGCATGTAAACCTCTGAAGAAACTGTGTGTCTCCAGAAAGACTTGAAGCGTTGTTAATTGGGTACAATTTAAAATCTCTGAATATCTTGGTCATGGGCTTGAGTAAAACGCCTCTAATTCCAGGTTCCAAATTTTGACTGGAAACGGTAAACTGGACCCACCTTTATATAGATCTTAACACGGAGCTAGAAAGAACATTAGTTTTGCACTTAAAAGCCTAGACCTAAAATGTTTCACTGGTGTTATGTTTCTAGTTAACCTTCTCCTGATGATTTTCATGGTCTACACAGGTATTCAAGGGCTGGCACTGCTTCTGATCATATTCAGCAGCATGGTGCTTTGTGGCAAACCAAGTTCTGCTGATCAGACTAATGAGGGTGCCTGTTTTTGTGACATAGGCTGTTGTTCCTTTCCCCGTGACATGACTAATTTTCTTTTCGATGAAAACCAACATGAATGGAAATGGGAAGCTGATCATTTTTGGGCCTTGTTCAACATCTGTCCAAGAAGTAGCTAGTGTACATACCTGGAACCTAAAAGCTGGAAATCCTGGGGTTTACATGTAGCTTTAAGATGGAAGTGAAAAGATATTTTCAAGGGCTACAGTAATGAATTATACTCTATTTCATCCTGTTAGTTGCCTAAGTTAATTGGTATGCAAGAAATACTACAACTTTTTTTTTTTTTTTTTTTTTTTTTTAGCATCCTCTTTATTTAGAAAGTACTAGATGGTGTGCAGATATCTTAGCCGGTATTTTTCCTTTGATATAAGTTCCAATAAATTCAAGAAGCCTTAGTATATTTTTCTTGCTAGAAAATACATAACAGGAGAGAATGTGACTTAATGCTCATATTAAATGCAGCAATTCGACAGTAAATCATGTCCAGTTTCTTAGAACTCATCACAAACTGACCATTATGTCCCTTTCATCACAATCAGGGAAAGAAAAGCTTTGAGAGTGATATTCACCAGATGTAGAACCTTAATGATAATGTTTCTTAAGGCATTTAATCAGGCATATTTTATTGTAGGACAGCACCATTAAAAGATATTGAGAGCTGTGCAGTGCTTTTCAAGCATAATCCAGTGAATTTCTGAGAGGAATGTATGCTTATGAGGATCTCATTTTCTCCTGGATATTTCACAAAACCTCTTTGAAATCTTTGGAATCATAGTAGGGATAAAATTAATCCCATTCCCGTTACACACTGATATAAAACAGATAAAACTACTGACAAATTGATGGCACAGATCTTTGGCTGGTTTCTGTCACTTTAGCTCACTGAAGTTAATGGAGCTATATACCTACATGGAGTCAATCCACTATTTGTTTTTTTATCACTGCCCACATATGCATTTCTTCAAATTAATTCCCACTTAGTTATACATGTGCTATTTGTCCTGCATCATCCAACATATTTTATAAGCTTTCTGCCCTTAAAAATGCCTAAAGGCATCTAGTAACAATGAGGCCATCCTTAAGGAAGAGCTAATAGATTTTGAAAACATCTCTCTGAGTAATTTTCACTGTTACATCTTTTATAACAAATAAGTCTTTATCATTCTAAACCTTATTTTGCACAATAATTGCTTTCTAGAAAGCATGTGACTAATTGTAGAGCTCCTGCTAGCCTCCAAGTACACAATAATAATATAGAAGACCAAAGGTCATATGGCCCAGTATTTCTTCTGTAAGAGATAGCTCTTCAGCCACCAAAAGTGGATGCTTTAAGAATATAAAAAACAGGAAAAGGGCACATCCCCAAGACTCTCCTCTTTTCAGTGTCAAATAAAGCCAGGTCTGTTTTCCTGCAACAGCAACAGTAAATCCAAATGAACACTAAAATCTGACTCAGATTTCTGTGAAGAATGTGCTGGTCTGGTGTCAGTTGTTTTCCTCTTTTTCCCAGTACTTGTTGAGAACCTAAATGCTAAGCCTTTCAGCAGCAAAATAAGCTAAATAAATAATATTTCAAAATAAATAAAATAAGCTAAAAAAGTCCAAAGGCCAGAAACATCACCCTGCCCCTGATCCCTCACATTCCCTCTAGACACAAGACTATCAGGCCTGATACAGTCATTCAAAGTTCATAGCAGCCTGTACTGTCATGTCATTGACTGCCACGAGATGAACTAAGAGAGTTTATAAATAGGTGCAGGATAGTGTAATCATTCAGTTTGGTTTTATCAATTTTGACAGCTCTTTGTTATGAGGCTAAGCAGAGAAAGACGATGGGATGTATTGTGTCTTGTATAGTAAGACTGTGATGCAGAAGAAAGTGCAAGTATGCATTTTGCTAGTCACCAGGGTATTCCAAAAGTGGCTCATGTTGACTTTAAGGCTAAAATATCCATCCATCTTAGATGAGAAAAAATAACAGAAAAGCATACCTATTTTCAGCTTGCTATACTTGCTGCTGCTTTTAGAGTTTCATTGTATAAGAAATCCATCATTAATGGATGGCAAAGACTATTTCAGGAAAAGAGAAATATACAGAATTTATTTATTAACTTGTTTTTCAGCTCTTACTCTGAACATGTGTGCAGGGTGTGAAGAAACACTAACATAGAAGAAAGATCAAAAGAGGAGAAAAAAGATCAGAAGGAAAAGGAAAAGAAGTTCCTCACCCAGCCTGTCATCTCCAAAACATCAAAAATTTTTCTGGGAGGACTGGATATCCCTGTTTTATTAACCTTTTAGTGCAACAGCCTGGGAGACAATGTAGTCAAACTCCTTTAATGTAGTCCTAGCACAAGGGGCAAAAGGGCAATTTAAGGCAACTCTCTTGGACCAGGAATTAGTGGGTTAGCTTCTGCCTCACCACCTGTGCCGGGTCACTGCCCATCTGCACTGCCACTCTGCCTGTTTTTTCTGGCCCTTCTGTTCCTTGGTGGCTGCTGCCACCTGGGCAAGGCTTGCAGGCTGCTGGGAGGGAGGAAGAGTGGAGCCTGGCAGCAAACAACACATAAAGAGGAGAAGAAAGAAAACAGCTGAGAGGAACAGCAGCAAGGACTATAGTTGCTTGAAGTCCTGGAACAATTCCTGGCAGCCCTAGACACCTTGTAATCAACCCGATGCTCTCTTCATGCAGAGTGGATTTACTGTACAGCTATTCATTAGGCACGCAGCTACTCACTCCTGTATTGTTTGCTTCCAATAGCATTGAGAGGCTGTAAAATGTGATGTATGCAGTGTGTTAGGTTAGGACAGGGCAGCAACTGTACTGTGCTTAACATTCCTGTTGTCAAACAAACAAACCAGACCATGCCAAATGCGAAGCTTGCCCTAAACCAAAAACTGCTGTCATTTGATATTGTAGATGCTAGATTTTTAAAATTACTATTATTCAGGAATTAAAAGATATAAATCTTGAGATAAATGTGCAAATACTTCTCTTTTTCTCTGGGAAAAGTGCTTGGAAGCAGAAGCAAAGATGTAGTGAAAAATATTGCAAATCCAATGGACAGCATGTTCAGCCTGCTTTGTCATTTCTTTACCTTGTATTATCAATATTTCCTGTAAAAAACAGGACATTTGGAAGGTGGGCTTCGGAGACCTAGAGGCTGTTCAGCTCTTGGTTCCAACGGGCTGGCAGTCAGGACTGCAGTTCACTCTGTGCAGCCAGCAGTGTTAAAGCAGGGGAAGAAAAAAAGAGCCTGTCTGTCTCCTTAGCTTTTCCCATCCTTCCATAAATGCAACTTTACTGTAACTTGATAACATTCCTAACTAAACCAGGCACCCAAAAGCCTGTTTAACACTGATACAGCTTGATGCCCTATACTCCAAGTACATCGCTGTTCTGTGCTTCTTGTGCAGCTGCATTTCAGTGGCCAAGTAAATAAAGTGTTGCCTATACAGGGTATGGTTACTCTTGTTTTTTTTTATTAATTAAAAGTTTGGTCTTATCCAGCTGCTAAAATCCAAGATCCCTTTACTAAAATGGAAATGTGTCACTATAAATCTCTCTTAAAAAATAATTGCCCTAGGGATGGGAAATGGGATTTTCATTTGTTTTCCCTTTAGGCTTCTAACTCAAATGGTGAAAACTTGGTTTGAATTAAATGAAGAGAATAAAATGCTTCAAAAGAAGATCTTCAAAACAATACTGTTTAAGTCAAAGAAAGGATACTCCCTGTGACAAGTTTCAAATTCAGATGAAGAGCCCTTATATTTGCAAGATCAGCAAAAAACACATTCTGATGAGTCATGGTTTGGTAGAGCAGCTCATGACTTTAAAGTATCAAAATCAGTTTTGCAGTTTTTAGTAAAAAAAAAAAAAGCCTTTAATTCCTTTTTGGCCTAAAAGAAAACTTTCTTTTAAAATTTTCCATTATTTTTTGGTTGAGAGTCAGGAGAAAACACTATGCCACTCTCTAAAACACTAAATCAAAACCTGTACATTATTTCCAAATGTACAGATTTTTGACTGAAATATATTTCAGATGTGAAATAATTGTAATGCCTTTCAATTTTCTAATCAGGAATGGAATACTGACTTTCTAAGAATGGAATGAGTCTTGAATTATTAAAATAAGACTAGGCCAGGTTGTTAATATCAGAAAAGTAACATTGTTCAGTCTCTGAGAGCCTACAAAAGAAGAACCTTTCCTGTGTGCTGTACACTTCTGGGTTCAGTAGTGACCCATTAGTGTCTGCTGCAATAAAAACACCCTGCAACATCTACTGCATTCATAGGATGAATTTCAATGCATGAGCTTGTTGTAAGTCATTGGCAAAAAAAAAAAAAATACAAAATATAAAGCCGTTCAGATGCCTCAGTTTTTTAAAGGGAAGGGTAAATTCATAGTATGGTATCATGTGTTTTCATTTACTTACTGAGTAATATATATGACTCAGGCCTAGCCCATACAATAAATAACTGATGCAAAATGTGACAAAAAAGGAGCATTATGCAAAAAATTCCTAGTTATCTTATAAGCCAGAGGACAATCTTGTCTTTCTGTCCTTAGAAAAGACTAAGTGAGAGGAAGAGAATACGCAGAGTTGTGAGGACTGCAATCTTAACCTGAGTCAGTAATTAAAAAAGGTTAAGTAAGTTCTAGGGCCAGGGACTCTCTCTTCATTTTAGCCTTGTACAGTGTCTGCCACAGCAGGGTTCCTCCTTCCCGCTGGGAACTCAGGTTGATGCAAGGAGTAAAACCAAAACTAATAATAGTAGGGAGAAAAAAATAAAACAACAAAAACATGAACAACATTCAATATGCAGCGTCTCTTTCTTTCTTTGGCCCTAAATACACTGTGGATTAGAGGAAAAAGCCCACCCACAAAACTACAGAAATATAACATTTGATGGGTTTGAACTGTGAGACAGGAATCTGTTGCTGCTTTGAACTCCATAGACCCATTTGCCTCAACCAGGTGGAAAACCCTTCCGTTAGTAGAGGGTCACCCTTGGCATCTCTTCATGTTTGCTTCCATCATATCAAGAAATTGCATGCAGAATGATACACTGTGATGAAAGATTGTTTCATAGCTGGAAATTCTGATGACCAGGTTAAGCTAAGGAAAATCACATTTGTGCAATAAGTTTAAACAGAGATGCACAAAGTACATTACTATGCTTGTGAACTATTAGAGAAACAGTGATATCAAACAAAAGAAAAAAAAAAGGAGGAAAATGTCTAAAGGAAAAGAACTTGAGGTGATATTTTATAGAATTTTTTCCTCTGTGAAGTGTGTAGGATCAGGTTTAATGTGGAACAGGCACTGTATTCAGGACAGTTAAATTCCAGCAGCACTGAGAAACTGGTTTAAAATTTGCATATGTATGAAGGACCCTTAGATTCAAACTCAGAATGAGAAAATAAGAAAATTTTCCATCATGGAAAGATATATTCCTCTCTGAGTTTCTTTAGTAGCCATCTGTAAATATTGTTCAGCGTGGGTGAATCACAAGGAAGGAGTGTGAAAAGTCTACCCAAAACTTGACAAAATGACAGGACCCAAATTCTGCTCAGGAAGCAGGTGTAAATTCCTAAAGCTAGAAGAAGTGTTTTTCCTGCATGAGTCTGCAACAAATAGAGTCAATGGTGATTACAAGACTTACCAATAAAATCCTTACTATTTTGTACATGGAATGCTGTAACACCTAAAAGTCCGGGCAGAACATGGGGACTTAATGATGGAAATGGTACACTGACATAAGGGATATTTCTTGAATATGCCATCAATTAAATCTTCCATGAAAGTCCTTTGGCGTTCTCTGATACAATGTAGGTTGACCCCTTCTTCTACAGGAGACACAATCCCTGCTCCCTTAAATGGCAGATTAAGGTATAGCAGAGTTGAAAAGGCTGCTTCCTGTGTCCCAAACAGCACAGTCCTCTGAACTAGACAAACATCCCGCAGTTACTTTTTACACAGCCTAATTCCTGCTTGCACAGTTTTGATCATTTATACCAAACCATAATAATTTATTTTCTTTCTTTTTTTTTCCTGAGCCTCGCTTGTAAGAACTTCTTGTCAAAACTTTTCCTTTACAAGAAATAAAAGAACAATATACATTTTTTCTTATTTCTTTTTCTTAATTTCTCATTCTTATATTATTCTCTTTAGCTTTGTTTTTGTTTCCTTGCTTGTCTTGTTTATATTAATTAAAAAAAAAAAAATGAAGACCCTCTATTTCTGACATCTATGGCTGTTGTTCACAAATATCCAGTATCAGATTTGAGTATACAGGAAATAAGCGTTATATATCAATGAAACATATTTCTCAATTGTATTAAATGAGCTAGGAAGCAACTGAAACAATAATCTCAAAACAAGTTATTACTTTCTTCTCAAGTAATTAGAATTGGCTAACTTTTGGTGCTTTTGCTGAGGATCTGTGTTTGCATAGCAGATGCAAACAGCATTGTCTAGATCCCTGTGTCTCCAGATGACAGTAGTAGCATTGTGCTCAGCGAAACCAGATCTGCACTTGCAGTGATCCACAGGGCATGTGTATTTTCACTGGTCTATGGTGAAGGGGGTGCAGTTACTTTGGACCTTATTCCCCTGAGATCTTATGCACTGCCACTGAAATAAACAGAAACTTTGTCCCACATCTAAGAAAAAACTCGAGAATGTTCTTGCATTTTGGCTTTTAGAATTTGATCTCTGCAGCAGAGTGTGCGTCCCCGAAGTACCATTATGAGGGCTTCCTGTACAACACCCAGGGGTATTATACACCCCTTAACAAGATGTTTAACAACCAGTATGCCGAGTGTGGAGCCACACAAGGACACCTGCAAGAAAATGCACATTGGGGAGAGGCCATAAGCAGACAGCCCTTCCCCTACACCAGATCCCTTACCCATGAGCTGTAGGGCTAACCAGACACTTAGAAAAACATCAGCTTTCCACTTAAAAAAAAAAATGGGCTAACTGCCACCAGCTTTCACTCAGTGTTTTTACTCAGTGGACTCCCAGCAGCTACTAGAACAAGCTTCTCAGATAAGCCTGGCAGTGAAATTACTTTGTACATACAAAGCAGTGGTTAAACATGAACTAGCCATCAGTACACTCACCTCTGAGCTGCTAAGGATCTGCAGAACCTGTGCTCTTGAGTGGCTAAGGTGTTACGTACTGATCTTAGGTCTGAAGCATAAATGTCAGGGAAGGATAAAGGGATCATGAATTTTAGACTAACCCCCCTCAATTCTACTATTGCAGCCCTAAGATCTTAGAGTTATTCCTGAGTTTGTACTTTTGTCCTTTAAGTAAAAGTCCATAAACATAGAATATTCAGTATCCTTTAAATCAGTTCACATACTTTTCTACGCCAAGCCCAGTTATTTACACAGGAATACTAGCATTATGCTGAGTGTGAGGTGAGTCATCGTGAGAAGCTTTCAAATTAGATATTAATCAGCAAGCTCTACGGGCCCTAATTACTAGGTACCTGTGAAGCTGATACTGCATGGATGATGAAGGAGATAGCTGCACATCTTTCTCACCTATTCCAGTGAACACAACCTGGGAATAGCTAAGCGAACAAGCTAACTCATTTACTTATATTAGAAAGCTAATATTGAGGTACCTAAGCTTCTGCACCCCAAAGGAAAAGGTTTTTTTAGCTTGGAGACATGTCATAACAGCTCAGGTAAAGACAAATTTAGCAGAGGCTTCACTGAAAAAGAGTATGTGTTCAGCAATGAATTTTTGACATGCAGATGTCTCAGTAGCATGTTGCACAATGTTTCTCCCCATGGAAATCATTCAATGTAGTACACTAACCTGCTCTGGCTTCTTTTGACTCTCCCTTTTTTATGACACAGTCAAAGAGAAATAACTTAGCATCCTTTGTTGTCTGAATGTCTAAACTAATTACAACAGGCACTAAAGCTGTATTTGCTGACTTGGCTTCTGTTGACTCAGCTTGTTCAGTGTATAATGAACTCCTTTAAAATCAAGAGTACTTAGAGATGGTTTTGCATACACAATATATCTGATGTAACTGCAAAGACATTATTACCTAGTTGGTTGTCCTCTACTTACACGATTTAGAAAACAAAGGATAAAATGTCAGCCTTATCAATGGCCATACCCCCAGGTATTCCCAGGCCATACCCCCCAATCATCTGTAATTTGTACAACAGAATTTAAATTTCAGTGGCCGTATTCTGTACAGGCATAATCACAGCTGGCATAAAATCCAAAAGGCTAAATCATCTGTATAGGATACGTGAATCTTAACTGGCATTATTATTTTTGTATTCAGTCTTAAGAATTCAACTTCTTTGATTCCTCAGGGATGGAATTCTCACCCAACATAATGCTGAAGGATATAAAATTATAGGAGAGCCTAGATTATACCACTCTCTGTGACCCAGAGAACATCAGCTGTGCAGCTACAAGAGTCTCTTCAAGAAGTAATGCTGGCTTGTGAATTTCTCTTATGACGAGAGGATTCCTTCTTCTAACACTCTTTTTGGGGTTGTTGGATCTGCTAAAGACTCCCACAGCTTGTGTGAGTACAGCTTGTGTATATAGTGATGGAGTTAACAGTTGTTATATTTCTTTCCTTCTCATTCTAAAAATGATACTTCTGGAGACATCTGGATGACTTAGTGGATAATGTTTGTAATTATCAGAAAGATTCTGATATTAAAACTCTATGGGTGCCATATCCAAGGAGTGCTTTTTAAAGTGCTTGACAAAGTAAAAAAGAGAGGGGGAGTTTTAAAGAAATCAATATTCATAATTACCTTTGCCTCACTCTGCTTCTGACAATGGCTGTGTTTTACTTGCCGAGCAGATGGTTAGGAATCCCAGGGCCTCTTTCCCTTCCTTTTTTCCTCCCTTCTTTCTGCCGTTCCATCCCATCAACCCTTTCACCTTTCTTCCTTCATCTTTTCCTTCCTCCTGCCCTAAGCTGGATGGGGAACACAATAAGAAGACCTCCTTGGGGTCCTGGAGCAAGAGGAGAGGTCCCTCACAGAGATGACTGGGTGCCTTCCAGTCAGGAGTCAGCACTGGACTCTGCCTCCTCCCTCACTAAACAAGAGGGAGCTGAGCCAAGGGAAGAATGCTGCAATTTTCTGCTGGCTTCATACATGGAAAAGTCTAACTCTTTCTTTTTGCCCAGCTCAGATAAGAGGAGCTAAGAATCTGGATGTGCTTTTACATTTTCTCCATACAGTCTTTCCCCTTTAGGTTCTTGGCTTCCAGAGCTACATAGCCAGCTCCCCCACAAAACTTGTGACAAGACCACAACCAGGTCCATTAAAAATATACTGGCTTGCCAAATACATGCATTTTTGCTTTAATCAGAGTTATTTGGGTTATAAAGAGTTCCTTTAAAAAGCAGGGTTCCAGATCTTAAGGTGAATGTATTTTATTAGGAAATACATGAGAAGTTTAAAATGGATTTTATGAAAAAAAAATATGCAAGCCACTACAAATGCAGTGATATTAGGTGGTGTCATTGGAATGTCATGTGTTCTTATTCTTATGTGGCAGCCACAATGTGACATAATTTATGTGGGGGATTTACGTGCAGAACAGAATTTGAAGGCATACTGCTTTTTGAAAACAAATCACAAGCTCTTATTCTCTTAATCTATTCTGTAGTTTCTGTAGCTCATTTAACTACCAAGAATTATTGTCAATCTCAGTTTTCACATCCTGAAAAGGGCAAGTGCAGTTTGAGAAAAAATAAAGTGCTCCTAACATATTTGAATTCTCCTAGAAGCCTCTAAGTGTTATCTTTGACGGATTTTTTTTTCTAGAGTGAATACTTAGAGAAGGTACATAATTGTAGGACTAATATTGTGTGGCTTTCTGGACATGGTGGTTTGCTCAGTCATTTACAATTCTGTGACTTTCTTATTATTATTGTACAAGAAGTACTACTTAAAACTGTCTGCTTCTATAGCATCATAAAATGAAGTAACAATCCACTTTGCTGTAACAACCTGAACACTTCCTCTGTACACATACATATAATTTCATTTTAAAGTAGCATAATTTCCATAAATGTGTCTAAGTATGAAGACTCAGAAAACAAAAACATCTCTGGGTGGCTTTGCAGGGTGAAATAATTACAACTTATTCTGTGTCTTTATTTGAGGCGTGATATAAAAAGACACTGTTAACAGAAAGTGCTGAAAAGCCCTCCGAAGAGAGAAATGTCCACAGTCTTTCACACTAATCCTAATTATATCAATATGGAGCATGAAGTTCAGATGTAAGACATTCAACCATTTGCTTTAGGCAGATTCTATTATACTCAGTTTGACCATTTGCATGAACTTCTGTGCCTTAACATCTAAAAATGCTGGGAGACAGATATGTGTCAGAAATCCCTCAGTCACAGAATGAGCCCTGGACACACACTTGTGGATTGTGAGTATTTTCTCATAAATCTGTGAGGTAACACTTCCTCCATGGTTGCTTTTACAAGAAAAAAAAATATTCCTTTTGTTCTGTCCTCTTTTCCTTTTCTGCTTTCCTGTACCTTGTGCTGCTTTTTTTCTAAAATAAAATGTTCAGATAGTCTCCTTCAGGAGATGGCATAAGACTATATAGTGGACTAAGGATCACACCCCACAGTGGGGAGCAGGGTTCAGCTCCTACCCACACCCAGGATTTTTTTAACAGCCAAGCCACTGTGTGATGATACATTTCCATCTCAGACATGCCCAGGTCTAGGGAGGCAAGTCATCTTGCTGGTTGTCTCAGTGCACAGCACTGTAGCACTGAAGCTTCTTTCAGCATCTCAGTTCACCATTTGTCAAGGGGCAATTATTGCCTAGTTGTAGCTGTGCACAGAAGAAGGAATCAATTGCACAAGTACCACAGCAACAAAGGCAAGATGAAAGAGTGTTATTTGCCAGACATCATAATGAAGACAGCAAGAAAAAATCCAAAGAATAATCTGAGAAACTCATGAATGAGGGCAAATGATAGTTCCTCTCTCTTCATGCTTAATCATAAATGCATTGATCCCAGAATAAATAAACTTCAACATTTTCCTGAGAAAACACTGCCTAATTGATGTAAAAAGAGCTTCTTGGTTTGCTTTATGATCTTGAAGGTCAGCTGTTTACACTCTACTTGCTGACTTTATAGGGTTTTCCTAGTGTACTTGTGATCATACATAGGTCTCTGTGTGAAAAAAAAATTGTAGAATATCAAAATATCAAAAAGGAAAAAACCTTTTCCTCTCTCCTTATATGTGCACCAAAACATAGATGTTTGGGGGAAGTAAAAGAAGAATGTTTATTAGAAATTTTGAACACTGCTTGGCCAGAAAAAAGTTTGTCTAATTGCTATTTTCAAAGTAATCTGCTTGTGTTCTACTTGTCAGATACTCAGTTACGACTGTCATTCAGAGTTGTAATTGAACTGACTTAGCATAGAGAAGTGGATGTGAAACCTGCTTTGATTTCCAAGAGCCAACAACACTGTGGCCCAAGGCTTTGGGAGTAAAAGAAAAAGAGACACTCCAGTCTTATCAAGTGGAACTTTAGACTCTTCAAATATAAAGCCTGCAAAGTGAAAATATTTTATTTAATTTTTTTCTGTTTATTTTTTCTTTGTTGCTCTGTAGGCCTGGACCTACATTCATTCGAGCCTTAGAATCTTTATCATGTCGCAGTCGATATGTGGCAGTCGACATGAACACTGCACTCAAGGTGCTTCATTAGAAACATCAGAAGGCTTCAAGCATCAGCATCTTGTTATTCAAAAAGACTCCCCTACCTTTTCTCTGTGTCTCCCAGGAGCAGCTCCACACAGCTCTGGCTCTGTCTCTCTTCTTCAGTTCTGGCTCACTTCTTCCTGTCCCTATCACGGCCACCTATCCCTGTCTGTCCTACGTACAGCAGTTTACCTTTTCTGTCCCTTTGCACAACCTCCTGTCCCAAACTCTTCACAGCACCATGAGCAGATTCCAGCTGACTCCTTTCCAGCTAACTTATCACACCCATACCTGTGAGGGCAAGGCTGTTTCCACTCTAGGATAATTAACACAGCTGTAACATATCAGGGGGGAGACTGCCTTCAACAGCATCTCCTTTTGTCTCCCCGCATTATCACAGGCAAATAACCCCTGAGAAATACTTGGTTTGGGTTTGGAGTTTTTTTGGTAAGACTAATATTCATGTTAAAAAAGGAAAAACATAGCCCATGTTAGTAAAAGATCATTTCCAAAGCAGAGGGCTACAAAGAGAAAACAAGCAAACAGACAAATTAATCATAGAGGAAGTATGGATTTGCCATGGTTTGCTGCTTTTGTTTGGGATAAAGTTAATTTCCTTCAGAGTGGTGAGTATGGGGCTTTGCTTTGGATTTATGCTGGAAACTGAGTTAACAAGCAGGGGTGATTCAGGTACTGCTGAGCATCCAGGCCTTTTCTGTCTCTTACCCCTACCCACCAACAAGGGTGCTGAGGGTGCACGAGGTGCAGGGAGGGGACAGAGCCAGGACAGCTGACCCTAATGGGTCACAGGGACATTCCACACCGCGTGGCATCATGCCATATGTACACCATACGTATATGTGTGTGTATATATATATGTGTGTGTGTGTATTCCATATCCTGCCGGCATATAAAGCTGGGGAAGAAGAAGGAACAGGGGGATGATCAGAGTGATGCCTTTTGTCTTCCCAAGTCACTGTTGTGCACAATGGATCTTTGCTTTCCTGGGAATGGCGGAACTCCTGCCTGCCCATGGGAAGTGGTGAAACCACTCCTCCAAAAATGATCTGTGCCTGTCACATATGCACTGAAATGCTACACCTTAAAGTCAAAGTTCTTAATTGAGTTGAAGAACAATCTGTTGAAAACCTGAGCAGCCAAAATTTGCTAATTTTTATCAGTCATAATCATTTTTAGTGGCAAAACAGTAATCTTTCAGCTTCCAACCCCTTCCAAACTTCCCAACAGATGTGGTAATTAAATATAGTGGTTTTAGAGATGTAAATGCCTGTCATTCATACAATGCCCACAAAGCCACATAAATAAAGTAACATTAATCGACTTGGATTCTGGTTCAGAAGCAAAATAATGACTTGTGGGACATCATGCATGTCATAATTGCTAGACCCATCAGCCTAAAATTGTTTCTAAAAAGTATCATCACTCTGGAGTATAACATTTCTGTGAACAAACTCCAGTGATGAGGTAGTTCTCACTGCAGGCCATGAGAGCTAAACCAGAAGTCTGTTTCAGAGAAAGAGCATCAGTCTTTCTAATGTCTGATGAAAAAAGAAGAGGCTGTCAGAAAGAATTAAAAAAGAGCTGAAGTCAGGAATTACTTAAAGAGTATCTGTGTCGTGAGTGATGTGGAAATAGAAGCTGAGTAGCCAGAAATTAACTTTGGTTTTGTATGTTTTGAGTTTTAACAAGCAACAGTAAAAGAGATTTGAGTGGATAATCAGGAACACAAGGGAAAATCTTATCAAATTAATTTATACATTTACTTTTTTTTCTTTCCTCAATCACTTGATTCACTATAAAACCAAGTGTAGAAAGTTTTCCTTGCTGTGGTTCTGAAACACAGCAGCTTTGCTTCCTGAGAACGAAGACCTGGAAGAGTTGTTAAAGCTTCACCTGGCATCTGTGGTTGTGCAGACCTATTTCTGAGGTTGCTGATGACCATCTCTTAAACAACAATGACAGACAAAAAGAGCCAAAAGAATGTCAGTGACTTAAGTGGCCAGAACCCATCCCAACAGTATTCAGGTCTTACAGTGTGAGTGCTGTTTCAGTTGTTAACCTGAAAATACAAAAGAGAGAGAAAAAAAAAAAAATTGAAGACATTTTATTTAAAATCTACCCACAAAAATCAGCATTTTTATTTGCACAAACTCTGCCGTTCAATTGAAATTTTAGTGGAGAGAGAAGATGAAAGAGAACAAGAGGAGACCTTGCACTTTTAGGCTAAATAAAGAAGGCTTTTCTTCATGCAGGGTGCCTTGTGGTGTTCCCATTTAGTTTGAAATTCACCGGTTAGAGTGTGTGTTGTTGAAGAGACAAACATCTCTCCAGGTTCAGCCTGTCTGCCTGCTGTTAGCAGGCTCCCTGCCTGGAATAGGTTGAGAACAGCTGTCCTCTTCCAGGCTCAGTTTTGCTGAGAGTTTTCCACTCCAATTACTTGTCACCATGCATCCCCTGAGGCTACTGGTACCCTACACTGTCTGGCTGAGTACATCTCCAACCCACTCTGAGGGCAGAAACCCACAACAGGTTAACTTCTGAAGTTTAAATGGGAAATAATTACTAATTTTACCTCAGCATATTAAGGCATTTTCCCACAAGGAGTTCAGTAGGTATAGTGGAAAAGAGGCAATTTTCTCAGCAGGTGACAAGAGAGCGGCTTTAGATGAGGGCTGCTTTTTTCTCTCACACAACAGCTTAAGGCATAATTTTGTTTACTACATCAGAATCAAAACCAAACATTCATGAAAGCAAAAAATACATATATCCCAGTGAATTTATTTTGCATGGCCAGGTTTTGGTAGTGGAGGGGAGTACAGGGGTGACTTCTGTGAGAAGCTGCCAGTAGTTTCCTTCATATTCAGCAGAGCCAACCCCTGGAAGGTCCAAGAAAGGTGTGTCAAGGTTGTGCCAGTTAGAAATGGAGGCAGCACCTTTGTGATAGGTGTTATACATGAACATATTTAAGACGATAAAAAAAAAAAAAAGTTATTGCACAATTTTAATTGTGGCCAGGGAAGAGTGGAGTGAGAATATGTGAGAGGAATTACTCTGCAGACACCAAGGTCAGTGGAGAAGGAAGGGCAGGGGGTGCTCTGGGCACGAGAGCTGAGGTTTCCCCACAGCCCATGGTGCAGCCCATGGTGAAGCAGCTGTGCTCAGCAGCCCATGGAGGACCACAGGGCTGCAGAGATCCATCCTCATCCACTGGAGGAGACCCACACTGGAGCATGTGGATGCCTGAGAGGAGGCTGTGACCTCGTGGGATTCCCATCCTAGAGCAGGGTCCTGGCAGGGACCTGCAGACCCATGCAGAAGGGAGTCCATGCTGGAACAGGTTTCCTGGTAGGACTTGTGAGCCTATGGGGAACCCACATTGAAGTAGTCTGTCCTTGAAGGACAGCACCCCAGGAGAGGGTGGCCCATGCTGTGACAGTTTGTGGAGAAACATTGGTCATGGGATGGACTCACATTGCAATAGTTCATGGGAGACTGACTGTCTCCTGTAGTAGAGACCCCACACTGGAGCAGGGGAAGGACTCTTCTCCCTGAGTGGCAGCAGGATCAATGTGTGATGAACTGACCATAATGCCCATTCCCTGTGTTCTTGTTCCGCTGGGGCAAAAGATGTAGAGCTCAGAAAGGGTTGAGGGAGGAGGGAGATGTTTTAAGACTTACTTTACTTCTCATTAACCTCCTTTGATTATGTTGGTAATAAATTCAATGAATACCCTCAAGTCTGTTTTTTCAGTGGTGGTAATTGGTGAGTGATCTCTGGTGGTCCTCATCTCAACCCATGAACTCTTTGTTATATTTTCTCTCCCCTGCCCACTTGTGGAGGAGAGTGGCTTTGGTGGGTACCTGGCATCCAGCCAGGGTCAACCCCCACTCAGTCTAGGCAATCCCAGCACACTCATCCAGCATCTCAAAACCTTGCTAAAAGATCCCAGACTACAGGCTGGATGATACTCCTATCAGGCCATAAGGTTCTCACTTAACCAGTGACTGAAAGTATGTTTTGCACACCCTCATTGAAGAGAGAGAGAATCACAGTAGGTTACATAATGAAAATATAAAACAATTTTTGGAGAGTTAGCAAGAGATATTCCTTGTTCACTTTGTGTATTGTTTCAGCTTTATAAAAGATTGTTTTTCTGACTTCATGCAATTTTTAGAAAGGCCAGTTTTTGTTTGACTTTTGGAAGAAACAGATTTCCACATGTGTCAAGTACTTTTAAACAAAATTCATCAGAAAGGATAACCTTAGACCTCCATTCAATATCTTAACATGCAGAGACCCTTTGATTGAAGTGATACCACTGTGAAGTTGTATTTTGTATAATTTCCAGGAGTAAAGTATAAATATTTCCAGCAAAGCATTCTTAATGTAAGTTTTGTTTTCAAAGTGTGTTTCTTCCTTTCTGGATCTTGTTCCTGTCATAGGAAACCTTTTCTGTTTTAATGGAAAAAACAAAACGGATGGATTCCACAGATTTTCTTTTCACCCACTCTGGAAAGTCACAAAACTATAATATAAGGCATTTGTGACGATGTGTCAGGAGTAATGTCTGAGAAACCCTTACTACAATATCATCCCAGAATACTATTTCTGTCACTTCCTGTTTCTCACCACGCTGAAAAGAATTGTAAACATGACATTTCTCCTACTATTTGTGCACTTTTAAATTCTGATCTCAGCAGGAGCCAGGAAAAGCACAAGTCCACAAACCCAAACTCTAAGGGAAAATGAATTTTGCCACAAATGATCATTTAATTGATTTAGATTTATATTTCTGTACAAAATATTATTATTCAAGGCTTAAAAGAAATTTTCAGGACATGTGGCCTATTTCTGACATCTGTTTTACAACAGGGTGAAACAGATCCTAGGTGTGTTTATTTCTTTCCAGTGAGTAAAAAGTTGTGACCATCTCTGCTGTACATGTTTACATGTCAGATGTATTAATTTGGTCAGTTAATCCCTTTTCCTTTGCTTACCTGCAGGCAGATACATCACTCCCTTTATTGATTTTTGTCTTTATGCATCTTGTAATGAACATATTGCATCAATTGAAAAAGATACCTCTATTTTTCGTATAAAATATTTTTCAGATACTGAAGAAGCTACCACACCCTCCTTACTCAACAGCTAAGTAAAGCATTAGCCTCCACTAAGCAATCTCCATCCTGCAAACCAATAGATATATTAACTGTGTTATTTTTTCTGTAGCACAGTCACAGTAAGAGAATCATATGATTTTTCCATTTGGAAAAGACCCCTAATTAGGATCATTGAGTCCAAGCATTAACCCAGCACCGAAAATCCACCAATAAACCTTGTCCCTAAGCATCATATCTACAAGTCTTTCAAGTGCCACCAGGGATGGTAGTTCCACCACTTCCCTTAGCAACCCATTCCAAAGACTGACCACACTTTCAGGGGAGAAATTTTTCCTAATATCCAATATAAACCTCCACTTGCACAACTTAATGCCATTTCATCTTATCCTATCACTTCTTACCTGGGAGAAGGAATTGCCTTGCCACCATCTCCTTTCAGGTAGTTGTAGAAAAAAGCCTACTTTTCTGCAGGCTAAACAAGCTCAGCTCTCCTAGACACCCTTTGTAAGACTTGTGGTCCAGACCCTTCATGAGCTTCATTGCCCTTCTCTGGACTCACTCCAGCCCCTCAGTGCAGTGAGGGTCCCAGAAATGAACACATGATAAAAGGTGTGGCGTCACCAGTGCTGGGTATGGGCAGATGATCACTACCATAGTTTTGCTAGCCACATTACTGCTAGTAGTAGCTAAGTTTCTTTTTGTAATTGTTATTTGTTTAGAAAAAAACGACATATGTTTATCATGCATGATTCTCTCTCTTTTACACAGCTTCAAGGCCAGATTCAATTCCATATCGTGAAGAAGTCTTAAATATATTTGGCATGCTGTATAGTATAATCCCTAAATGAAAGATCTTCTCTCGCTCATTTAAGTGAAGTTAGAAAAATGACCCAAAGAAAAAAAAGGTCAGTTTATGACTGACATAACAAAGCTGCAAAAAATTGTCCCTTGTTGCAAAAGATGTTAGGAATGGTCAACGCAGAGTTTGTTTAGTCATATGGGTCTAATTCTGCAGCTCCTGGTCATCAAAGAAATTTCTGCAAAGCAGGGTTTCTCCATTAGGAAGGACATTCCTCTGCACAGCCTGTCTACTGCAAGAGAAGAGTTTCCCTGTGCTTAATGTGAAAGCAACTGTATGATAAAGGTTTCAGAAGATAAAGTCTGGGGAAAATACTCTTAAAAATCTTCATTGCTACTGAATGATTTAAGCATAAAAATGAATGGTTGAATGTTATATTAAATAATAAAATACTGGCCAGTTAGGAAAGGACTCTGGCATTCTTGGGAAGATTTGAATGTAATCCAAAGCCAATACGTGGAGCTGACTGTTGGCAACTTAATTGCAAAACACGTTTCCGTAGCAGATCAGAAATAGAATCCTTGAATTTGTACAATTCCTGATTGAATTTACAGTATGCTAGGACAGATGCTTCCTCCTGTTTTTGAAGCACAACTAAAATCCTGAGCTGGAAAAGGATAAAAACAAAAAGTGCTTATCTCAATTTTTTTGTTTTTTGTTTTGTTTAAAGGTAATGGTAGCTTTTACAGAAAATTTTTACTAAATGAGTGAAGTGACCATTCTGCAATGAAAAAGGACCAAGCAGCCATGGTAATTTTAGCCCTGGTGATATTATGGCCACCAAATTAGTAGAGAAAACTGTGACTGCATTTCTTAAACATGTGGAGGGAAGTCACATGCAGTTGGAATGTCTCTGCAATCTGGGTTTGCATTCAATCATCTGACTTCAACTATAAGTTTTCCACTAATAAAAGTTTAAGTGGTTCAGATTGGCTTCTGTTACAAAGAATGTACTTAAATTTTGGCTGTTATGACATTCATGGGCATGGAAATATGCTTTATGTTAACTTAAATTTCTAGAAAGTGAAAACACTTAGAAACCTTTTCCCCTTACTCAATTTTTAAATTGTTGCTTGGGACTTTTTTGTTTCTTTGTGGTTTGTTTGTTTGTTTGTTTTGGTGGTTTTTTTGTTTGTTTGTGTTGTTTTTTGTTTGTTTTGTTTGTTTTCTTGTTTTGTTTTGTTTTGGTTTGTTTGTTTTTTGTTTTGTTTTGTTTTGTTTTGTTTTGTTTTGTTTTGTTTTAAGTGCCTGGATATCTTAAATATGTTGAAATAATAGAAGATATACATTTTGGATATAATATTTTAGCTTGAACTTTGATGTTGATATCAAATAGTGATTATTGTAAGAAAATTAGCACAAATTTTACTGACGTGAAAGTCTCAGAGAACCTGTTCTTGAGTGATTTGTGATTTTGCAGCCTCATTTAATATATATTAGAAAGTTGACTGTGAAGCAAGTCAGTTAACAGATTTTAGTGTTTTCAAAACATAATGTAAATTTATGTGGAAGTTATTCACTTAAATAGTGGAAACTAAGACTAAAATTTATCTTAAAAATTATACATTCAGCTTTTCAAATTTTTCTCTCTTTACAAATTTCAGGAAATAAATTTTTAATAGAGGAAGTTTATGCCTTTCAAGTGGTGAAGAAATCAATCTGAATGGGCTATACAATTCCCCAGTTCAGGGTTTTTCTGATCAGTCCACTTGGTTTTATAGAATGCTTATGATAGTTCTCAGTTTTTGAGGTAGGCCTTTGAGTACAACATAACTACAAAGAGTACAAGATATAAGACAGAAAGACATTTAAATGCAGCGTTAAAAAGTGAGTCATACTCATCCTAAATATAAACCAAATCAAACCAAGCCAACAAAACCCAACCAAACGACCCCTCCCTGGAAACTCCTCCTGAAAGTAATGGAACAACAAAATCCAGCAAAAACAAACAAGCAAAGAAACCCCAAAACCAACCCAAGAAAGCCTATTTAAATTTCTCCATCTTTTTCCAATTACAATCTGAAGATCTGGTCCATTAAAGGTCTTAATTATGTGTTGAATTGATACATTCCATGAGATGACATATGTGATTAACTGCTTTAATCTATACAGGACATAATCCTTTAAGGTTAATTTTTAGTGTGGTGTGTTTGTAGTAGGGCCAAAAGTAGTTTAACTGTCTTATTTAATTTTGATATGTAAAGATGGTGATTGCATTAAGAATCCCAATAAAATTTACAGAATTCCTCATCAAAATCTGTGAAATATTTTCAAGTTTGCCAGTTGTGAATAGAGAACTATATAAGGTTACTCTAAGCCTATTGCTGAGCATTTATTAATTGTTTTGTAAAATAAAAAAGACCTGCACAGATTCAAATACAAGAAACAAATTTAAAAAAAATATAATAAGATTTTCCTCTGTCTATTTAAAAAGCAATCTTCCCAAGGTAACCAAGTACTGTTTAACTGGCTTGAACTGATTGCTTAAGTCACTACCTTATTGATTAATTATGTTTCTACCTTCATTACATAAAAAAAGGTCTCATATGGATTGTACAAAAGGTTAATTATGTTTTAACTCCACAGAAGTATCACTTCTTACAGAAAGAAATCCAACATGAAGCAATATAAAATAGATGAAGATAAAACCAAAGATCAGAAAGCGAAAATGTAACTTTCAGGTAAGCTAACAAAATCAACCCTGTCCCCACAGAAGCTCAAAAATTCCATCATATCTACCAGAAACTGACGTTCAGTCTTTGACCCGGTCCCTTTCTCATTGCTGTAAACCCGTCTGAAATTTTATTGTTTTATCTTGTCAGTCCCTTCCAACTCAGCATATTCTGTGATTCCATCTTTTAATTCTCTTTCCCTGACATTCTTGTACACTCCAATTCTTCAGCACTTTGGAATTTCATGTTATATGTTTGATACTTGAAAGTTGGAAAGAAAACACAAATTGCAACCCAGTAGACTGCAGTTCTCACACTTTCCTGGCATATGATTGTGATTTTGTAAGTACTACGTGTCTGTGTGAGCACTGTATATGTTCACAGTACTAATTCAAGGGCAAAATCCCAAAACACTGATATGAGAAATAACCTGGAGGTTGACAAAATGATCAAAAGAAGTAATGACGATCAGCAAAAACTGACTCCCACTGGGATTTGTTATATATTGAGAAATTCTCATCAGTACGTTGTAGTTTTAACTTTCAAAGTCGTGAAAGATCTAGAAGAAAAAGTATAAATATGTTAGTGAATTCATAGTGAATTCCATACAATATCAATTTGCAAAAAACCAGACAACACAGAAGATTATAAAGTCCCAGAGCTGTTAGCAAATGCATAGGGAACAACATTAGTAAAGTATAAACAGAGAGATATAAAAACATAATTAGAGGCCCAGCACAACTGTGGAAAAGAAATTGGAAAACAGGAATGCCAAAAGAAGTTCTGAGATTGTACTAGACAGCAAACAAAATATAGTAGGAATCTACATCATGATATGTAAGAAAATCACCAATGCAATTTTAAAATGTCTCTGTAGAGAAATCATACCATGCAAGAGGAATATAACACCTATTTACCTTATCCTGTAGGACATATACTTCAGGTAGTTAGCTAAAATTTGAAACTGTGTTATCAATTAAAAAAAAATAAATTGTAACTGGGCTGTTTACAGAGATTTTAAAAAAATCAGGCAGTTAGAAGTAAAACTAACTGATTAACTTGAAAGACACAATAAATAGCATTGAATACAATGACACTATTAACTCACTTTAAAAACTCTTAAAGTTCTGAAACTCGCTTCTAGATGTGGATGAAATTTTGTGGTTGAGATTTTACTTTCTAAGAACATTTTTTAATAGAGGATGATAACATTTTTTGAGAAATATGCTTGAGAAAAATGAAAATTTTAACTCATCATGGTGTGTTTGAAGTGATGGAAATGTGGCATGGAAACAGGAATGTGCAAACAAATAAACCCATATTTAGAAATTAGTCTTTTTAGTTGCCATTTTTAGTTTCTCTGTGTCTTTCCTCTGAACAAAAAAAAACATTTTGAATGCTTAGTACCTTGCAGCAGAAACTCCTGAGAGACTCCCACAAACTTTACTGAAGTGATAGTCCACTGCTGTGATGCGAATAGGCATGATGACATACTGAAAATACTAAGGGTGCATCAACATCCAAAAATGATGATGATGCTGATTTAACAAGAAGATTAGGATTTGGATTCAAGAACAGATATGAAAACAGGGAAATTAGGTCAGAACATCTGGGGGAAATTGGCAGAAACAACCAGTTGGGAGTTTAATAGTGTCTGAAGGTGTAAGGACTCTGATCAAGTGTCTATGGATAAAGCCTAGCATACTCTACAGGGAAATGTGTATATAGTAATAAAAATAATAGTTTTTAAGAAAACTCCCTTGGGAACATTTAAAATTAAATTTTCTGTAACACTGGTGTCCGTTGTGGTGAATGGCAGATTTTGCACTGGATAGAGAAGGAACAAATATTCCTTTTTCATTATAAATGTCTGAGATTGTGTGAAGAAAAATTGCTTTTAAAACTTGGGCTTTTTCAAGAATGTGGTGTCTGCTGTCAGTATTACAGGGGGATTGTTTCCCTTCCTCACTTAGCATTTAGCCAGTGTAGCAAATAATCTAAATGTTTGTGTGATTGAGGCAAGATTGTGTCATACATGCATCCACAGATGGTTCTGCTGCAGAAATCCGAATGGGAAAACACAAATGGAAACCAAATACCATGTATGGATTATGCTGTAGATACACATGGTAGTTCATATATCTGAGAGAAGGAGGAGAGAGTCGGCCAGCGAGGGCTCATATTCCTCAAATAAACAAGGAAAAGGTTGTGGTTTCACCTGAGGGGGAAGGGAGTACCTTGGCTTCCCCATACTAAAATATGTAATTCATCACTGCCCAGTATGCCCTGTGATCATGCTACTTCATATGGCATTGCTGAACCAACTTCAGGGGCAAAACACATTACTGACAGCATTACAGTGTCATGTCCTTTCACTATCCCTCTGTCCTCAGCACTGGTGAAGCCACACCTCGAATCCTGTGTTTGGGCCTCTCAGTACAAGAAGAACATTGAGGGGCTGGAATGAGTCCAGAGAAGGGCAATGAAGCTGGTGAGGGGTCTGGAGCACAAGTCCTGTGAGGAGCAGTTGAGGGATCTGGGGTTGTTTAGCCTGGAGAAAAGGAGGCTCAGGGGACACCTTATTGCTCTGTACAGCCGCCTGAAAGGAGGTTGTAGTGAGGAGGTAATCAGTCTCTTCTCCCAGGTGACAACTGACAGGATGACTGGAAATGCTTCAAGTTGTGCCAGTGGAGGTTTAGCTTGGATATTAGGAAAATGTTCTTCCCTGAAAGGGTGGTCAGGCATTAAAACAGGCTGCCCAGGGAAGTGATAAAGTCACCATCCCTGGAGGTATACAAAAGGCATGTGGATGTGGCGCTTGGGGACCTGGTCTGCTGTGAACAGGGTGGTCCTGGGTTTATGGTTGGATTGGATGATCTCAGATATTTTTTCCAACCTTAACAATTCTATTATTCTGCTCAAGCAAGAACAAGCACATGTGCTTTTTTGTGAATTTGTTTGGATTTTTTATTCTTAAAGCTGGTTCTTTTTGGATGTTCAGCTCCTGAATAAATATTTAGGTACCTTATCACAGACCGTTTTCAGTTTTCTGTGTAAACACTCTATATGGGATACACAGCTCAGGAGCCATGAAAGTGAGCAGCTGAGAGGAGAGCTACTCATGTGGCCTGGCTGCTGCTGGAAGGGTCAGGGTGAGCATCCTAGAGGGGTGTTAGATGCTCTGAGAACAGACAACAGGCTCATAGCTAAGCCTTACTCATAACAAGGAAGTTAGACTCTTGGAAAATAGAAGGAAAGAAAAAGGCCTACTGTCTTGGGTTGTGGAACCTAGATTGTGTATTCTATATCCATCTGCTGAAAAGCAGTTGAGGAATTGTTTCTTCTTTATCTCGTTTACTCTGAAAGGAGGGGGGAAGGTGCCTTTTGACAATGAGCCAACTGTTGAAACCGGGTAGGGCAGTGTTCCTTATCTCTTTTACTGCCCAGGGAATGTTTTCTGCTAATGGACCATTAAGACACCCCTACCCTCCCCAGGGGAGTACATCCACATTCCATCATCCTATTGTGAGATGCTCCACCCAGTGGGGGAGGCCAACCATTCCTACCTGGATAAAACTGGGACTCAGGAACAGGAAGCTCTCTTGCTTCACCCCGATTTCTGGGAAGAAGACCAGACCTCATCTCACCATCACCACACCCCTTCTCACCACCTCTGGACCCTTTTGGCTGCAGGATCATCTCCACTTCAACAGAACCACATCTGCCACTCCAGGAGGACTCATTTTTAGACTGCTTCCAACACCCTGACCAACAGGGTGTCAGGTTGTAGCTCTGACCCTGTCAGGGTTTTCCAGAATTGCTTGTTTATTTGTTTGCTTGTTGGGTTGGGTGATTTTGTTTTCTACTATATTTGTACTGTTAATATTCCTAGTAAAGAACTGTTATTCCTATTCCCAAGTCTTTGCCTGAAAGCCTTTAATTGCAAAATTCTAATTTGGCGGGGGGTGAGTGGTTTACATTTTCTATTCTAGGGGAGACTTCAGCTTTCCCTGGCAGATACCTGTCTTTCCAAACTATATACTTACAAATATACTGTTATAAAGTAGGAGACAGCGTCTCTCCAATAATTTAATTTATTGTGCTGGAAGCACGGAGCTTTCTGCATATATTTCTGTATTTCTGTATTCTGTATTTTCTGCTTAAACTTAGGGAATGGGAAGTTGATTGAAATTTTTAAATTTTATTTAATTATTTTATTATTTTTATAAATTAATGTTTAATTTAAACAAGCATGTTTTTAGATACCAAACAGTGTCAGTGTCATCAGGTGCAATCATTTCAAAAGAAAAACAGGGAGTTTGTAGTTCCACTCCGGTCACTATAGAATACCATCACATCTCAGTGAAAGTTTTCTTATGTTTACATGTTCCAAGTACTTACGATTGGTGTTGACTTTGCTGTATTTTTTTAAATCTAAGTAATTAAAAAAATTAAGTGCATTTTCATCAAATTCGTCAAGGTAGATTTTTGGGCCGATCTCCAGGTATGTAGACTTGAGGTACTTGATGTCAATTTGAGAGGTTAATTTTTATTGACTACCAGTGAGGATAAAATGCAGTGGTTTTTACTCTTGAATCACCTTTCCATCCACTGAATAGTAAAAAGTCGCTTTAATGAAGAACTCTGACTGATGTTGCTGAGCAAATGCAGAAAGATTTCACACAATTATCTCTCAGCACGTTCTTCACTTCACCTGTCAGCTTTCTTGGAAGAGGTAGCAGAAGGCAGCTTCTTCTGCTTTCAGTTTGTGCAAAATTAATCTTCATGTTCATAATTATTCTGCTGTATAATTTCACAGGCAGCAAAGAAACTTCTCCACAAGTTCTTTGATAGTGACTTCGTGTGGAAATGCACCATGGTGCATGGTTCATGGTGCTTGATTAATCTCCTGGCTCACATAGCAGCATTTGTGTATCTCTTTTTTTTGGAAAGACTATTAACATATGTGAATGACTATTATTTTAGAAAGTTGTTTATTTGAAAAATGAGCATTTATTCCCAAAATGCTCAAAATAAACTTCCTTAGAAAAGTACCTGTGAAGAGTGAGTAAATAAGGACACATGCAATGAAATCGCTGGTGGAAAAATTTGCTTCAAATGTTCTTCAGAACAATCAGGAAGTGCTAGCAGATTTCCAGGTAGGAATAAGTATTCTTGATCCTCAGAGAGTAGCAGCTCCAGTGAAACACAGCAGTAGGTGTACACAGATATATAAATATTCAAAGTCAAGGCGGTGAATTAACCATCTGAATCTCATTGAAGATAATGAGGAACACATGGCCAAAGCCCTCTTTGCAACATGGAAAATTTATCCTAGTAGCTCTACGTAACATGAAAAAAATGTTAAATGATGAAACATTGCAGCTTTTAAAGACTTTTAAAATGCAAAACACATCTTAGTCAAGTTACTAAAAAATTGTAAAAACCCCATAAACATCTTGGCTGTGCTTAAAGAAATTGTAACAAACATCAATCACTGTAATTTAGAGAGATAATCTCCATTTCATGTTAATGAACTAGACAAAGGACGCTTTACTGTCTACTAGCAATACACGCTGCTTGTGTCTTTTAGAAAAAATACAATACAAGTAGGAAATATTTGAGAAATTTTGGCTTTTGCAGAATCTGCAATTACAGGTGGATGAAAAAAAAGTGTCATCAAAGCGTGAATTCAACAATGCACCTAAGCAGAAACCATTTACCCCCCAAATTACAAACCAGTTATAAACTGGTTATAAATGCTTAAATCAATAATAACAAAAATATTTTTAAGGCTGGCATAGGCACAGACACCAGCTGCAAGAGAAAATATTGTAAGTTTGAAAGGCCCATTATATAAACAGAAGTCTAAGGTGAAAACTCACCCTTATTGGAGTGATGAAGAGTTTTTAGAAGTGAAATCATTAAAAGTGGGAAATGCTTTTAGATGGTGTATATCATTCTACCTTTTAAGTGTTATTTTTTCAAGACTTTGGAAGAGAAAGAAGCCAGAAAACATTTTCTCTTTGTTTTGTTTTTATTGTAGGGTGAGGAGAAACCCAAATTTTGCAGGACAAAATGGGTGATTGTTGCAGCTTGGAGCAAGATAAGTGAAAACATGAAGGAGAGGAGTACATCTGTGTAGGTCAATTAACAGATAGCCTTTAGAATAAGTCAAGTGATAGAATATATTGAAAGTGAGAAAAGCCCCACAGCTCTAGATAAAATTTCCCTTGTGCTCATTTCTATTATGGTTCAAAACTGACAGACTCTTCAGCAGGGTTCATGACATATCAACTCATCTGAATTGAAGCATGAGGTTTCCAGCATTCAGACTGGAATCCATGAGTTTCTCAAAGAGCAACTGATTCCCAGCAGTTTTGGTCCTTAACTAGGCAATGTCTTTAGGTTGTAATTTCTTTTATTTCACTGGGAAGATCAGCTCATGCTTAAACAGAAAGACACATGTGCTGTGCAAACAATGTAGAACCAAAACTATTTTAAAATGAGCAAAGTTTAAGGGCTTTTCCCACAGAATTTTACGAGATATTTAAGTGGTTTCATTTATAATCTGGTTCCTGGATTGAGTTTCTTGTCCTCTGTATGCACTAAGATTATAGATGTTCAAATCATGATTTTAATTTTAAGTCTATCTAACCTCTGATAGTATGGCTGGTCATGCAGGCATGCAATCAGTTTATGGATGCAATTTCACAGATATATATATATATATACTATACACTTCAGCTGCAAGGAAGTTCAAAGACAAGTAAAGTTGACTGCCATGGTCTTTTTTCTCACACTGCAAAGCCCTTACAATTTTGCCAGTTTTGTAGATAAGCACCAAATTATTTTCCTGGGTGGTGCAAATTTTAGCCAGAATTCACTGTGATGAGTAATATTTTGACGAACTATTTAGCTTCTCTGAACATATGAAAAAGTTACAACAGACAGAAAGCTCTATTCATGCATATAACAATATCCTTCTGATTGTATAATTCTTACTGGAGCATAAGTTTAATGATATCAGCTATGAGCAATTCACTAGTTGTCAAACACTCTTTGTTTTTTAGTTAATAATTTTCATGTGTCTGGTTCTACTCCTCTGTTGCTCTCCATTTATAACAGAGAAGCACTTTGCCTAGGAAGCAAATATTTTTCTTTTTTTTAAATTTAACACTTTTTCCTTTAGCCTTTGAGTCCATCGTACTCAAAAAGAAAGAGTGTTTGAAGTGTGTTGAGCTGAAGTTGTGAACTGTTTGGATACATGACTGTGGATTTAGTGGAAAACCTAACATTTTTCTTAGTCAGATGGACTATGATTTTTCCACTTTGCTTTGGCAGATGCCTCACACCGCAGTGCACGTATGCTTTCCCATAATTACTTACTACCAGTTGTAAAGCCTCCATCTTCATTTTGAAATTAAGTTTCCATAATGCATGTAATATAAGATGTAAAATTACAGAGCACTGAAACTGATGTAAGAATACATTTAATCTTTGACCTATACAATAAACTGTGGCTTTGAAACTATGAAAATTCATTTACGCCCCATGTTATTGTCAGGGAGACGTCAGACAAATAAACAAATTAAACGTTTTACACTGAGTGTTTATATGAAGACTAGATATAAGCTTTGTCTCATGGAAATACGTAGAATCTTCCTCACCACCTTCACTTCTTCCAAATGTAAGATTTTAAAAATCTCAGTCACTGAAACAGAAACATGCACATGATTTTCATACCACACTGACAAGGATTTGATTTCTTTCCCTTAATAGAAGTTAAAGATGCCAACGTCTTTTCTCTTGAAAAGTATCTCCAGTTAGCACATTACTTTCATGTCTTACAAAATCTCCTTTTCCATGCTATTCTTATTTTTCTAGGCATTGAGAAATCAATATTTCCCTTTGGTAACTGGGTGCAACAGAAAAAGCCATAAGATGAGGAAGATGAGGAAGACGAGGAAGACGAGGAAGATGAGGAAGATGAGGAAGAAGAGGAAGAAGAGGAAGATGAGGAAGATGGTTTATCAGACATACAATAGGAGAAGTCTACTTAAACCATGAGAGAAACTCATCCTTCAGATACCAAATAAGTAGGAATAAGCCCTTGCACATGTGTCAAGGCATACATATCACACATACATATGTATTAAGTGTCTTTTACCATGTCCTAAGTTTAATGAATCCTAAAAAGTCATGCTTTAGCCTGATTTTCCTGGGTTATCCTGGCAGAGTGATCTCAGTCCATAGCAGTATCTAACTCAGTGATATCTGAGTAACTGTCGTTTGCTATCTTGGTTTTTTTTGGTTTTTTTTTTGTATTTGACTAGGTTTTTAAGGCCATAAAGCAACTCTGCGGTCTGATATTAACTTCAGCATAATGTGGACACAAAAAAAAAAAAAAAAAAAGAAAGAAAGAAGCGTTACTTCTTTGAACTTCTATGAACTGAGATATGAAAACTGGGAAAAGTTCACAGACTGCAGATGGGAAAAACTTTGGCTATTTCAGAAAAGACTTTGTGGTACATTTGCAAAGTATATACATCCCCAGATCCAGCAAATACCAGGAGATGTATTTATGCAGTGTTACATGATTACTTAAAGACTCTCTGAACACATCAACAGTGCCTTTATGAGATTTCCTGCAGCTTTGATTTCTCCTGTCCTTTTTTTTTTCTTTTTTCTTTTTTTTTTTTTCTTTTTCTTTTTTCTTTTTTTTTTTTACTGGTGGTTGGTTGTTTTGGTTTTTGTTGGATTTTTTTTCCCATAAGAAATAAATATAGGCATAATTATCTGTGGTGATCTGTATTTTGGGATTGTTCCACATCACATTGAAAAGAGCCAAAAGACTTCCACTGAATTTTTCATGTGCTTCATTAGGCTATGTTTCTCTTCATTATATCATATCTATTAATGCATTTTATTACTCTGGACCACCTTTTAATGCAGGCTTATCATAATTTCTCATTAAAGCAATATTTTCAAGCACCCCACTCACCTGACTATTATTGCAATTCTAAATCTATCTATCTACCTACCTATATCTATTCACACCCATGACAAATGTACTCACAAATTGGCATACAAACCTAGACAGCTGGTAGTCCTACTATCAACTGTGTGAACAACATCTCTGAATATTTGAGATATACACAGGACTCTGTAAGGATATTAGGATACTTGGAGGGCTGTTTTGATAGCTTAGAACAAGGTAAATCTTCTAGTAAAAACATTTAGCAGGAATAGACACAACAGAGCTGATGAGGGGCCCATAGGCTCATAGAATGTTAAGGGATTGGAGGGGACCTTAAAGATCATCTGGTCCCAGGGTTTGAACACTGCCAGGGTTGAGGTGTCCACAGCCTCTTTGGACAGCCTGCTCCTGTGCTTCACCACCTTCACAGAAAGAATTTCTTCTGTATATCTCACCTAAATTTCCCCTCTTTCAATTTTTATCCATTACTCCTTGCCCTGTCACTACAACTTCTGACAAAGAGTCTGTCTCTGGCTTCCCTGTGGGCCCCCTTCAGATACTGGAAGGTTGTTATGAGGTCTCCACATAAATTTCTCTTCTCCAGTTCCAACATCCTCAGCCTGTCTTCCTAGGGGAGGTGCTCTAGCCCTCTCACCAGTCCCTCTGGACTTACTCCAATAGTTCCATGTCTTTCCTAACTCAGTGGCTCCAGGTGGGGTGTCCTGAGACCAGAGCAGAGGGGCAGAATCCCTTCCCTCACCCTGCTGGCCACGCTGCTTTGGATGCAGCCCAGGATTCTACGCCAAGCTATAACCACATTCACATTAATGTGGTTGCCCCACTTCAGTCAGTATATCTGGGAAGAAAATGAGACCCTGCAGCTCTGAGAGTCTGACACCTTTGGGATACACTGGACTTCTTTTATGTGAACTGCATATTGAGCATAGCATTAATCACCTGCACTTTGTATATGTCTGGCTTATTCTAACCACAGGGAGAGGGCTCATGTGCTCTGAGCACGCCCTGAGGCTGTTTGGCTGGGACCCATGAAAGATCAGCAGCTCTGAGCAGGTTGTCCTGCTGGGGGCTGCTAGAAAAGGGCTTTCACACATCTTGACTCTGTCAGTAAATCCACACCAGATTATCCTAAAGATGTTTTACACACGCAAAGATCCCATCCAGAAAATAAGCAGAGGAGGCAACGTACTGAAGGCAGAAGGCTCTGTTTTTAATTGTTTACCTCTTGTTATAGTCTTCCCACATATCTTTCCACACTCAGTTTTTGCAGTCTCACAACCCAAACAGTGACTTGCTTTACCTTTTGGTGGGATTCTGGCTGAATTGCATTCACCTGCATTCAGCTGAATTCTGTAAAAGGAATACCCAAAAATGTTGCAATTAACTCCTCTGTGATTTAAATTGTAGTGAGCAGAAGCAGACTATTTTCTGGGGGAACCTGCAGGGTTTGGTACATTTTAGCAAACATGGTTTAATTTCACACATTGAGTTCATTCAGTTTAGTTTTTCAGTGTCTCCTGGGAGACAAGTATTTTAACTACATGCTGCTTCAGTAGAGACCATAATTCTGTTTGTAGAATGTTTAGTTGAGTGCAATTCAGATCCCCACAGTGCCTCAAGGACTACTGGATTACAAATGCTAAGTAAAAATATGACAATAGCATAGTAGCTAGATGCATTAAATGTCACAACAGCATTCTTTCTAATTTACAAGAGGTCATGAAAAGTCAAGATTAAGCTCTTAGTCTGTAATAGATATCTGTTACAGACATCAATTGTTTTGAAACAGGACCAATTGGCTGCAGGCTGTCCAAGAGGTTCTCTGCAATTTCTCCTGGATATTCACACAAATACGTGTTAGAGGGGTAAGTTGCAGACACCGCTAGTGCTGAAGCTAACATGAGAAAAGCATTACACAACAAGAGGCCCCACTTCTTACCAATGAACATTGAGAAACACTGGCTGCCAGTGAACAAAGAACAACTATTTTATAGAGATCTTAAATTGCATAATTTTTTTCTGTTTTCTAACGCTTTTTTACTTCACTAAAGAAACTGCTAAGGCACCAGGATTAGTAGCTGTAGCAGCAGCTTAAAGGCTCAGTGTTGTGCAGAAACCTTCCTGTTACTCAGTTGACACATTTCCTTGCAGACTAAGCCACAGCAGATCTGGTTATCATTCACCGATAGAAACAATCGAACCACGCTTTTCACAAACAGTGAAATGATCTCTCAAGCTGTAAAAGTTAACTGAAGTTTACTTTTCCTAAACATCAACTAGAGACAGTAGCTAATTCCCTGGTGGCAAGGAAGGCCCAGCTTCAAGATAGGAATGCTGAAAACTCCCTTTAGTCTTTTGGTCGACAAAGGAGTGGTGGAAATGTGGTCTCCCACTCCCTGGAAAAGGACTTGCACTGCTTTTATGAATCAGAAGATTGCTATTGCCATTTTAGTATGAAATAATACCTTGTAGACACATGAAATAAGAAAGTGACTCAAATTCTAAATTTCAGCTTCATAGCAGAGTGCCAGACTAGTCCTGAGACAAATGCCTGTAGAATTTGCTGCTCAAACTTTTGTTTGTCTGCTTTAAGACTGCCTTTAGGCTGACTGTTCTGAACACTGGTGGTGCCTTGTTTGCTCATATTGCTTATTTGCCCCAGCTTTAGAGAGTGTCACTGATTCACACACCTGATTTACGACTCAGAAACTCCGTTGAGGACCATGTCCATTTCACTATCTGTATTTCTGTGGAGCAGGGCATCACCTAAGTCCCTTGACTCTGGACGTTAATTATTCCTCTGAGTCTTTTTCAAGTCACTCCTGAGAGATCTCTTTCACTCTACCTGCAACAGATGCAATGAACTCTCTCCATATGAACTTTCACTTATTTGCAAACAGAGGAATAGTCTTTGATTTCTATTTCCACCCCATTAGGCAGAAGATCTGTAGACTAAAGGTGCACTCAGTTCTGAATTCTGCTCAGCTTTGGGAAACTTCAGTGAAGTGGTTCACTGAGAGTTCAACAGAAAAATGTTCAACCAGATGTACAAGACAAGAAATATTTAGTGTTAAAGGGTGTGGTATTCTTTTGAATTTCAGGAATAAAAAATACAGAGATGCACAGAGGTGAAATATGAACAGACACATACATCTACAGATTCTGTTTCAAGGGTAGTTTTGTGAGATCCAAACAGTGGTATGAGAATATTTCCCTTTTATCTTTATTTCATCCATCTTTAGGGAATAAATAAGAAAAAAATAGTATTTGATTAACATATAGAGGTCATTTATGTGAAAGTATTAACCTGAGGAGTAGGCTTGAAGATGAGCAAGATCCCATTTACTTACTGATTTTTACATGTAAGTTGCTTCTCATCAGACACAAGATTACTGTGCCTAATTCAGCAAGAAGTGAAATGAAATATGAGTCTTTACCTAAGGCCTATCTTTCCTGATAAAATTTTCTGCCTTGTAACTTCAAACTTCTTGATGAAATGGAGAACAGGTGTTTTGATCTGAAGAGTCCTACCAAAACAAGAGAGAGAAATACAGTCAGTTTTGACTTAGGAGTCATCCTCAGCAGTAATCAGAGGTAAGACACTGGACATGTTTGAGCAATAGGGAAGCCTGCAGGAAAAAATAAAAAAAAGGGAACAAAATGGTTGAACTCAATTTTTGAAAGCATGTAGATCTGGATCTGAAAACTACTTTTCTAATGCAATCCATGACTGAAACAAAAGACTTGTTTATACTGAAATTGTGAATTTTAAGCACAAACCCCTCTATCCATGAAATGGATACAGTACATGCTTGAAATATTATATGAAAAAATTGCAATAATTATCTGATATTGAACTATTATGGTGTCTTTGTAGCAACAGTGGCTGAGTACCAGCAAACGACAAGCCATAGCAGAAATAATAAGCTTCCCTTTTTGCCCTGCACCTCACTGGGAATTATTTTTCCTTTTTTCAAAAGTGAACCATAAATAAAGAAGAAATATCTGTTTGCATTTGGATTTTTTAGCTTAATTAAAGACATGTCATAACAAATTCAGTAGATTTCAAGGACAGGATATAGTAGATATACATTATTAATAAGCTAATAGAGATGGAAGTAATTTTTAGATAAGTATTTATCATATTTCCAGTAAGATGTGTGATAACGTTCAATACTGCACAAAAACACCACCAAAATAAATACACATTTGTAAACGTTTAAAAATGAAAGTGACAGTTATTGATTTAAAATTGTGAGCTGTAAATAAAGGGTTGGAAAAAAGGGAGATGCAGAGATGCAGGTTCCAATTTTCATTTCCTTCACAGTGAAGATGAAAGACTGTGAAGACACATTCTAAAGGTTAAGCTTGGACCTTGCCTTAAACTTTTATATACACTATATGGAGCCAGGGAGAAATTGTGTCGTTTCTTTTTCATCTCCTGAAGGATTGTTTTCCCTGTTTTTTAGGAGGGATTTAAGGCTTATCATCACTATTTGTAAAACATGAAGGCAGTAAAGCCTCTACTATTACACTAAGCCTAGGATCAGAAAAGAACAAAATAATGCATATCTGAGTATCCTTTCAATAATGTAAACAAAGACAAATATTTTTGCTTGTGGCAAATGTTAGTAATTTTGAAAATTATACTTTTCATTTACTTATGTTTGTTATAATTTTAAAATTGTTAGTTATCATTTTAAAATTTCAGCTTGAAAAGGAATCTCAAGATGTTATGAGGCAGTTCTGCAACATTGAAAATATCTGGTTTTGTTTGATTGTAGAATGCAAAGACATATCTCCTGTTTGACCTTTCTGTAGTCCATGCCAAGAATCCATCAGCAAAAATAAGGTTCGACATGAGAATAAAATCACAGCTAAAAACAGCATTATCTTCATGTACATAATTGATCTTTTATAAAGAGAAAGAATTTCTTTTTCTTAGGACTTAAAGAGATTAAGGTCACATCACAGTATGTTAAAATACACAAACCTTGATAATCTTTGGCAGATTTATTACCTACCACACACTCACAGATCCCTGTGAATCTTTGCAGTTCTTAACATGAACAGCTGCAGAAGTAAATAACCAAACATAAAGAGCTTGATGGAAAGAGAAAGATACCTACTTATACTCCCAGCGAGGTTCTTCACTGGAAAGCTAATCAAAGAATCATTCAGAAGAAAATCTGAAAACAATGTTCAGTTTGTTTTTGCAGATGTTCCAACCTTTAAGCTTTAATTTATGGTGCAAATATTTCAGTAAAACAACAAATACTAGGGGTTAAGCTTGATGAAATTTGTCAAGAACTTCCAGTTTATATTTTTAAACCCACCTGATTTAAGAAAGTTTTCTATATGCAAATACTTCAGAGTCAGCTAGTTGCATAGGAGAAAGCATTTAACACATTATGAGATCAAAGAAAGAAGGAAGAGTAAATTTTTAGCCAAGTGTTATGTAGCATGAACTAAATATGTGGATTTAAAGGAGTTTTTTTGTTTATATACATGCTATATTTAAGTTGTGGAAAGTTTCTGTAAGACGTTTGCTTATAGGGTCTCCCAAGAAAGTCTTTGAGAGGCTTTTTAATGCTTTCTAGAGCTGGGTTGCTGACAGACATCACGTCTTTGTCTGTAAGTCTTTAAACCTTGTTTGTCCACAACAATTGTTCACATGAACAGGGGGAATATTGTATTCCCAGCATGGTGCAGAGAACACATACTGTTCATAGGCTGAACTCATGGCAGCCCTGGAGTGCCTGTAGAGAGGAATTGAACCATATTTACTATTTTCATAATTTTTGTCATTGGTACAGAACAGATTGCAGACAGGCCCACTGAAGTTGTGGGGTTTGGAGGGAGACAATGAGCAAGTGAAGGAAGCTGGATTCCAGACACTTGCTCTCAGCAGTCATGTTTTGCCTTCTTTCAGGTCTTCAGAGGGGAGTATGTGAAGTCCTGCAGAAAGAATATATAGCCACATTATAGCTTCATTTGGTGAAAAACTCATATTCACACGTATTTTGTAGTGCTTTTTATGTTCAGCAAAACTCTTTGTTTATGCAACAAATACTTTCTATCGTCTGCAGTTTTATAAATTATGACTTCATTTCCAGCTTTCTTTATGATTCCTCATCTTAGCAAAAGCAAGACAGATCTGGGAACAAAGCTGTGTCACTGTCAGAAATGCTAACTAGTACACAATGCATTTCTCAAGACAGAAGCAGTATCATCTCAGTTATACTGGCTTCAATGAAGTTACTGAATCAAGTTCAAAGTGCACATTGCTGTCTTTTAAGCATTCAAGAGGTCCAAGGTATACTTAAATTAACTAAAACTAGAAGATGTAGATATTCTTTTGAAAGAGCAAAAGCCATAGTAAAATACACTTTTCCAAGACAAAAAAATTTCTCAGAGCATAGAATATATTCCCTGGGGAACATAAGGCTTTTAAAAATTGCTTTCAATAGCCCCCTTCTCCCCCTATCCTCAGTGCATACTATAAACTCATATCCCAAAACCAAAATAGCCTTATCTGTCCTTCTTCCCTTGGGAAGACAAGAAAAATTACAGCTATGGCTGTTATATAGAGCAGCTGGGTGCTTTCAAGTATTAAGGTAATAATCACAGAACAAGATGGAGTTGAACAGAATACAATAGCATAGCAACCCCGTCCACAGGGAATGGTATATTTTTGGCTCCCCTACAAGGTTTGGGAAAAAAAAAACAACCCACAGTTAGATATTTCACTACAGCTCTGCATGCTTGAAATTAAATTTCATTCTGCACTCATGTCCAAGATCACTCTCAACCTAGCTAGCTGTAAATGAATAGCTAATCAGTGGTCTAGAGTTTAAGACTCTTGGCTATACTGGCTGATTGCCTAGACACCTCCTTGCCTGGGGAAATCATATAACTGTGTTGGTCAATGAACCACCTAAATACAAATGGACATCTGAGCCTGAGCTTCAGGCCTCAGCTCTGGTCCCAGTCCCTGTGTGACTTTTCATTATCTGAGCCAGATAATTAACTAAAATAAGCAAATTGCACTACTTTTCATCTACTGAGAATTTGACACATTTCTTTCTGCCTTATCACCTCTCACTAAGGTCTAGGAATCAATTTTCAAAAGCATATTCACATCATCTATAGCAATATGGGATTATGAAATTATAGCCCATAAGGAGGGAAACTAGACTAACATGAAGGACTTTTCCATATTTGAATGTCTAAGAACTCATCAGACAAAATATAACATATCAGAAAGTGTCCATATGAGATCTTTTGTCTCATGAGATCTTGGAGTGGAAATGCAGATAACCTTCTTAGGATATTGAATGATTTGAAATCCTTTTTCAACAATCTTTAAAGGCAAAAAGTCACTGGTCTATTGCAAGGAAACATGACAGAAAACACACATCCAGATTGTTCAGCTTTTAGGCCTGGATATGAGGATATTTTATCACCTGTACAGCTACTTTTCAGAGCAGATCAAAAGGAAATGGCTGATACCTTGATTTTAGCCAATTCAGCCGCTTGAGTGCATTTGCCTGAGTGAATAACTGGACTACTGCAGAGTGAAATTGAAATGTTTAATCTAAGGCTCACACAAGCAAGGGCTTGTTCAGCTGGGCTGAAGTATGACTCAGTGTCCTAATATCTCAGTAACACTGAATCACAATACCTCTGGATCTGAGATTGTGTAGCTCACATATCAGCCCTTTTTCAGGTCTTTGCTTAAGTCCCAAGGTCTGTCCTTATGAGTGTAAAGTAATTAAAATAAGCCTAGAGGTTAATTCACTGAACCCTTTTACCATGCATTTTGCTTTTCACGATATTTTTTGGTTTGTATTCTGTCATGCTGTCTCCTCCCATGTATGTGTCTCAGCTTTGTACAGCTCCTGAGCACAGTAAGCCATGGCTATTGCATGCTAATTATTAGCTATTTCCTCTTACCTTAGGAATAGGAATGGAAGGAAGAAAAAGTCTGGCATCTAAACTTGTTTCACTTCCTGCAAGATTTCATTGTTCAGTTCCAGTGTGTAAGTGTTTTTTTCTTCACACAGAGAGCATCCTATGCTGAGCCTTTTAGTTCCTCTCCCAAACAGGCTTTTAAACCACATATTTGCATCCATTCCAATAGCGTCATTTTAAGCTTTCCTTTATTCTCTCTTTCCATTCTTCATCCTCCACTTGAGTTGCTGACTCCCTGGTCATTTTCTGTTGGCAACAATAAGAGTTATATGTGTTATATGTTGCCAGAATGATTAATTCTTCATGACTGTTTCCTCTCACCTTCATTTTCATTTTCCCAAACCTTTCCATATGTCCTTCAATATTTCATTTCAATAATTAAAGTTTCCAATGTGGCCTATAATGCAAAAACTATCATCACAGTCTTTTTTTTTTCTCCCCCCTCTCTCTCTTCCTCTTTCTTTCTCCTTGGCATGGTGGGAGTCACTACTTCTACAAAAGTCTGCCACAGACGCTGGGCTCTGTGCCTTTGGGAGAGTGAAATAATGTTGGGAGTCACTGAGAAGCTGTGTGTGCCAGGGAAACCCTCTATTTCAAGTGTTCCTATTCCACTGTTATTTTTTCCCCTCTGGATTCTTTTGATGGTTTCCAGGTCTCTCTTCTGGCATTTGACTGTTTTATTTGCTATTACTACTAGGAAGTATCACCAAAATGGAGAAGTAAAAGAATTTTCCAATCCTTTTGGTTCAGTTCAACTTGATTATGGATAAGAATGAGTAGAAAAGACATCGAATAAGTGAAGTTTAATTATATCTAGACTGTGGATAAAAATAATGCTGAAAATAAAAGATGGGGGGGGGGTGTATTTTTTAAATCATAAATTCATTACCAGAAGAGCAATTTTGATAATATGTTGACAATTGGTGCAATTGTGTGGTTCTTGTGTTGCTTTTCTCCAGTTTATTCTTCCATTACTAAGCACATTAGACTATGTGAATACAGGACTTTTAAGATAACAAGCAAGACTATATGATAATTTTCAATGCAGTCACTTTATTGTCCCATTCATTACAGTTTGAGGCTTGTATTTTTCTGTTTGTGTTGTTTTTACTGCATATATTTTGTCTCATATAATTGTTACACCCCTAAGGTCAGAGGTCTTGGTGGAAACTGTGCTGCATATACCAGCACATCAGCAACATCATTTTCCATCAGCCTCTAAAAAGAAATGTTCTGACAGGGAGTAGAAACTGTAAGCCACCTTTTCCATTTAACTGAGACGTCAGAAATTGTTCTGGACAAAAGAAATCAATACCAAATGCCTACAGTAAATCAAATCCTGAGATTTGGTCCTGGGCAGGGGGATCAGGATATTCAACATATTTTATGGATCTTGTTAATTTGCCTCAAGGAACCAAATTCTAGATGCAGTGTTCTCATAGATCTCCATGCTTTCTCCAGGTGATAGGACAATTCTGGTTGAAATCAACTTTGATGTCCAGGCTGCACAGTTTAAATGATATCCTCAAAAAGGAGCACTAAGACTGAAAAAGTCTCACAGCATTTAAACAATCAGGGTCAGTTAATATTATTAAATATTTAATCATTTAATATTAATAGGTGCTGGCCACCTACTAGCTACAGCTTGCTTTAAAGGTTTAGATTAATCCAGTCATTTAAATTCCTCTGTCAGTAGAAATGTCAATGGATTAGGGTTAGTCTGCTATGATCTTGCTGCTTCTTTTCTTCCCTCAAACATATTTGTATGCACAGCCAACTCACATTTAAAATAAGAAAACTCCCCTCACTTACAGGTAACCTACCAACTAACACCTTTCCCTACATTTAAGGAGAATTTCTTTTCCCAGGAGTTAGTTACAGGAAATGTTTATGAAAGGCATAAGACAGATCCTCCACAACTACTGCTTTGCATCCACGTGGACCCGTGCCCTTGTTTTGACATTTCTGGTCTTTTCCTTTTCAAGAGATTTGCTTCCTTCACAGCATCACTGAATCACAGAATAAGCTGAGTTGGAAGGCCCTCACAAGGATACTGAGTACAACTACTGGAGCTGCACAGCACCATCACCAGGAGTTACACCATGTGCCCAAGAGCATTGTCCAAACTCTGTCTGGCTTGGTGCTGTGACCACTTCCCTGGGGAGCCTGTTCAGTGTCCAAACATCCTCTGGGTGAAGAATTTTATTATAATATCCAAGCTAAACCTCCCCTGACACAGCTTCAGGCCATTCCCTTGGGTCCTGTCACTGGTCACCACAGAGAAGAAATCAGTGCTTGCCCCTCTTCATCCTCTCAAAAGACTGCAATCAAATTTCTCCTCAGTCTCCTCTTCCCCAAGCTGAATAGACAAAGTGACCTCAGCCGATCCTCATATGGTTTCCCCTCAAGACCCTTCACCATCTTCATGGCCCTCCTTTGGACACTCTCTAATAACTATATCTTTCTCATTTTGTGGCACCCAAACTGCCCCCAGAACTCAAGGTGAGGCTGCCCCAGTGCAGAGCAGACTGGGACAATCCCCTCCCCTGCCCAGCTGGTGATGCTGTGTTTGATGCACCCCAGGACACGTTTGGCCCTCCCGGCTGCCAGGGCACTGCTGACTGTTCCATTTGCCATCAACCAGGACTCCCAGTTCTCTTTCCCCAGCACTGCTTTCCAGCCTCTCATTCCCCAGTCTGTCTGTGCATCCAGGATTGCCCCATCCCAGGTGAAGTCTGGCATTTTCCCTCATTGAAATTTGTATGGTTGGTGATTGCCCAGTCTTCTAATTTGTCAAGGTCTCTCTGCTGGGTCTCCCTGCCCTCAAGGGAGTCATCAGCTCCTCCTAGATTTGTATCACCTGTGAACTTGCTAGGTGTCCCTTCCAGCCCTGCATCCGAGTCCTTTATGAAGATTTTGAAGAGCACAGGATGGAGCCCTGTGGAACCTTGCTAGTGACAGGTCACCAGCCTGATGTCATCCCTTTCACTATAACGCTTTTCCTCTGAACCATGCTTGGGTACCTGGATGCTGCTGTGCACTTGGCAGTGGAAACCAATCAGGATGCAACACAACGGAAGTTCTCCAGGGTAATGACATCCTGCTCCATTCACTTCCCTCCTCTCTTAACATATTTTTAGTACAGTTCTAAATGTGATCAGGCATGTCCTGGTGCAAAAAGTGCATCTAGGATTAGGGTTACCACTCTTCTGACTGTCCTGCTCACTCTAATTTAATTGATTTCTTCCCTCTTCCCTCTTCCCTTCCTCTCTCATTGTCTGTTTTCTCCCATTTCCATTTCCATTTCCATTTCCATTTCCATTTCCATTTCCATTTCCATTTCCTCCTCCTCTTCCTTCTTCTTCTTCTTCTTCTTCTTCTTCTTCTTCTTTTTCTTTTTCTTTTTCTTCTTCTTCTTCTCCTTCTCCTTCTCCTTCTTCTTCTTCTTCTTCTTCTTCTTCTTCTTCTTCTTCTTCTTCTTCTTCTTCTTCTTCTTCTTCTTCTTCTTCTTCTTCTTCTTCTTCTCCTCCTTCTTCTTCTTCTTCTTCTTCTCCTTCTCCTTCTTCTCCTCCTTCTTCTTCTTCTTCTTCTTCTCCTTCTCCTTCTCCTTCTCCTTCTCCTTCTCCTTCTCCTTCTCCTTCTCCTTCTCCTTCTCCTTCTCCTTCTTTTGTCTTTGTCTCCTTTCCTTTCCTGCTCCTCCTTCACATAAAGGACTTAGAATGGCCAGAGAAAAAAATCACAGTTACTTTTGTCACTATTATGATTCATCACAGGATTTCTGACAATGAAAGCATGACCAATCTCAGAGTCTTTCACTAAACCAGGGTGCTGCTTGAATGAAAAAATATGATCTTAATTTCTGAATCACAGACTTGCCTGGAGGTGCAATTTCAGTTTCAAGCTTTAATGCTTCTGATTGACTTCAGTTGATTAACAAATGTGCTTCTTAAACTGAAATAACATTCCATGTGAGTTATATACTGGTTGAAGTGCAACTTTCTCACTTAGAACAGTCTATGAATATACAATTGACAGTTTTTGTAGCTTTACATCCTTTGAGGAACAGATACAGAAAGAAATTTTGGCATAACATACCCCAAACAACGGGAGAAAAAGTGGTTTTTTCATCAGTGTTACCATATATTTTTTATTTCTTGTGAATATTCAAAGAACAGAACTAGAATGTTAGGGAATAGTGTTCACGGAAATTTTGATTAAAAAAAAGAAACAAAGCATCAGATTTCCATGTTTCATTTTCAAAAGTATGCAAGAATCTTTACTTGGTGCCTTCTTTCCCGGCTTCACTCCTGATGCAGCCAACACTCTCACTGGAGTCAATGAGCTCCTGTCCCTCTGAGCAAAGGCAGGGTCAGAAACATCCAAGATTGTACCTCAAGTCTTGTGACAGACTGGTTTGAGTGCTGCCTCTGCAGCCTAACTTCCTTGCTTCCTGATTCCTCAAAACCAGACCAGAGTGTCTGCTGGTATCCACCACTCCTCACAACTGACCCTGCCTTCTTTCCTGTTGCACCCCAGCACGGTGTGTGACAGAACCATAACTGTTCCCCCAGAGCTCGCTTGCTTTGCACCCCCATGGCTGCAGAGGTTAAAAAAAAAAAAAAAGAAAGCCAAAAGAGCAGCACCCTGTTGCTGACTGGGATGGGGATGAATCGTGTCATAGTTCAGAGCACTGTTGTCGCTCTGGCACCGAGTCACCGCACTCAGTCTCTGCCAAGACGAGTGTCAGCTGGTGAATTATAACATTGGCAGACAGGACGGAGATAAGCAAAAAAACACAATGACAGCTGCTACACAGAACTATTCTTTCTGGCCTGCTGAATACAGTAATACATTGTGTAAATAAAGACAGACAGCTTCATTATGCAATTGTCTGTTACTAGGTCTCCGCTGAAGAAATACTATTGATTCATGAAACTATACCCAAGCTCATCAGACTAATGTGTTCCTGCTTTTGGACTCCTAATGTAGCAAGAAATATAGTAATGTAACTCCCTAACAATACTTCTACAGAAATATGTGCTCAATAGGGAAAGAGGGTCCTGGTGATAAATCTAGTGATTATGTTTCTGATAAATGCTTCTAATATCTGTTTGAGTGCAGAGCAAAATATGAAAACAGATACACTCACCTTGCATGGCAAGTGTAAGATCTAACAGGGGTTAAAAAATAATCTCTATGTAGAGATATCATCCTATCATTCCAGCAGTGCAAATCAGGAAGCTTTTTTTTTTCTGTTATGTTTTAACACAAGTGACAAAGAGGTACCACAGGGCAAATTATAATAGACAAACCACAAAAATAAGCTGTAGTTATCTTATTGTAGTGTGTTAATTAAAATGTTGTTTCTACTTCCTTTCATGTAATTATCTTTGCAAACAATGCAGGAGGTCACTTTAGAATGTGAAATGCAAGAAAGCAGCATTTAAACAATCTTTCAAATGGCCCCATTCACCTTTTGCTTTAACCTGAGTGCACTGAGCCCCTTAGCTGAACAAAATGAAGTGAGAAATGACTGCAAAAATGTTCTCATGGGTGAAAAGCAGATGAAACTATTCATTTTGAAAATAAAGGAGGGGAAAGTTAAATCAGAAACATATTGTGTTGAATATTGCAGGGCATCAGTCTTCAGGAGTGTTAGGGAGTAGAAGTCTCTTAAATTTAAAAAAAAAAAAAGTGGGAGCATAAATAGACTGTAAAGAAAGGGTAAGCAGTGTTATTCTCAGCAGGAATTAGTCAACTATCCAAAGCTCATGAGAACGATTCCAGTTTTCAAGGAGCAATTGTGTCTGAACTGGCTCAGCTATACATTTGCTGGGATCCTGGAAGCAGTTGTGTGAACTGTGAACAGAATATTGAGAAGGCAGAAACTGCAAGGGAAGCTACTCCTAATTCCTAAACTGACTCTTTTTTTAAGTGGGAAGAAGATGTGAGGAAGGCCACAGCTTATTTTAAGCCCCTTTTTGGTTACCTTGCACTTGCATAGGAGGTTATCAGCACTGTGCAGTTGTTTTAAAATGGTGATCCCTAAACAAGTCACAATGATGGGGAAAGGTCCCCCTGGGTCTTTTTGCAAGCTGTGTTTGTGCATACACTCTGGTCTATGAACAAGCTCTTATCTAGTCATCTCACAGCCTGTGTAGGAGGTATCCAACCATCTGACTTCATCCAAACCCTAGGTGACCTCTGCTAGAAAAATATTACAGGTATTAACTGGCACAGACAATTCTGGAGATGAAGCTTCTGCATAGGATTTAAAGAGAAGGGGGAGACCTGGGTCAAAATTTGGTGACAATTTTCAAAATGTTTGTAAAATCACGTTTGAATTTGAACACCATCAGTTTGTGGTTCAGTTACTCTACTGCTTCAGTTAATGAGTAATTTTACACTGCAAGTAATGTTTTTGCTATGGCTGTGTCTGTGACTATTTTTGGTAATCAATTTTAACAACATTGCGACCATTAAATTAGGGATTGAAAGCTTTTTGAAAAAATGTCATCGTTTTAAAAGCTGCAAAATCTATTACTGCTTTTCAGTGATATCTTTTCTGGAATAAAGTATTCTAATTCTAGGAGTACATAGAATATTATTAACATATCTGAGCCAATTAATATGTTTCAAGATTTATGAATCAGATAATTTAAGTTTTCTTTCTGTATATCTTGTCAGTTTCGGTGGGCTGGCTAAACTATTTTTTAGGTCATGATTGCTCTGAAACACGGCCAGCAGTTTGCAGACTTGTGAACTCAAAGAGAACAAGGTTATTGGTAATACCATTTAACCTAAATTTTCATCATTTTTGAAAAATAGCCACTCTGGGACCCAGCCAAAGGGAATCTGATATGGCTATGCTCTCCACCTTTGTTTCTCATTGTAAATGTAAAAATAATAACAACATTGGAAGGAAAAATAACCACAGACTCAGCAAATAATATAGAGAATATTTGATCACTAGAACACCTGGGTTTTCTAACATAAGGAGCAGGCTTAGGGGCTTACAAGGCCTGGACATGGCTGCAGGATTTTGTGAGAGGCAGAAAGTTTTCCTTTTACCTATTTGCAACCAACACCACCTTTCTTCCATACCTGCTGCAATGTTGCTAGAGACCCATGTCTGGAATCCAGAGGGTGAGCTCTGCATGCTTCCACACACCTCCTCCTGCAACGGGAGCTGAAGCCCCATTTACATGACCACGGCAGGAAAAAAAGAGGATGCAGAGACTGATTACTATGGCAAAAAGTACAGTTTGAATGTCTGCACTCTGCCTTTTATAGTACAGGCAGAAACAATTCAATGGCTGTAGTAATTCTGTTACTCCCACCATCCTCTGCTCGGAGTAAGTCATGCTTTCTCTAGTCTAACCAACTCTAAATGAACATATGCCCTGTATCATCACGTGAATGCTTTTCATCAGCACGCTTATGTAACCATAAATTGGACTTTGCAAATTCTTGCAAAAGAATTATTTCAGGATGTAAACAACTTGGTTAAAAAATAAGTGAACGAAGACACAATAATGTTTATGAAGAATATTGGTTTTGTCAGTAACAGCTGTCTATATTTAGCCATTAAGACATGAAAGTGAGATAATATCTTCCAGTGTTACAAAACTTTATGCCATATAACAACTATTTAGGCTAAACATGATATTCTTTCATTGTTGTTGTTCATATTTCTCCTGCTTACTCCCAAGGTGTGATATGTTTCCAATTAGAATGGTACTGTAGTAATTTTGGATGTGAACTCTAACCACTTTTGTGGTATTCCTGGAGCTGTGAGTGGCTGAACCCTGATTACTTGGCTTGAATATCGTAACATTAAACATATACATATTAATTATTTCTGCTAGCTTTATCTAGATGAGGCTCTAAATACCATACCAATGCCATTTCTTTTACTGTCACCCCATTGTGACTTTATATCTGCAGTTTGGAGATGATAAAAGGTTGTGATATACTGTAAGCAAAGCTGTTCACAGGCATTTTCAACATTTCCAAAAGTTGGAAATCTCCAAAGTGTTGTCTCTGAAAGTTGTAAACAAAGCCATTTTAAGACCATTCTGTACCTTAAGACCCAAGCTTGTGGCTTTACAATTGCCTTTCCAAACTATTTTCTGCATAATAGTTTGAAGAGCTTAGTGCAGCCTAAAATTTGGTTTCCCCTCCCCACACTGCCAATCTGTAGGCCCAGTATCCATTGTACTAATCTAGTGCAAAATTTAACTGCATCAATAAGCTGTTCGGTTTGCAGTACAGGTCGTTCAAATTACAGGAGAGGTTAAAGACAACACAAGTCTACCACAAAATGGCAAAACTGTACAAAATCCAGGGAGGCAGCTGGTAAAGAGACTGCCTGAGATACTTTTCTCTTGAATCTGCTTTCTGAGTACATGCATGTCCACACCTCAGCTATAACACAGCCAGATCTAGCCAGACAGTTCCTTGCACCAAGGCAAAAACTTAATCAGACTCAAGTTTTCCCAATCCACCCAAACACATTTTGTATGTTCTTCAAGCCAGATATTTCCTGAAAGTGATCATGACCTCAAAATTGCTTATTGCAGCATAGTCACAATGACTTCTGAGAAGTTCCTTCTCCTTTAAACTAGTATCCATGAAAAATAATGTAAACCCTTCCTTCTGCTCCCCCTCCCTTCCTTCCGTTTTTCCTTCCAGGAGGTATGTCCTGGGTTATGGAATCAAAAATGTGTATTCTATTTTCATCTGCTGAAAGCAGTTGGGGAATTGTTCTTTATTTCTTGTAACTTTGGAAGGAGGGGGATGGGGGGGAGGGGCGGGTGCCTTTTGGGTAATGGGCCATCAACAGACTATACCCCCGGACTATACCCGCTCCCCCCAGAGCCCCAGAAGCCCCATCTGCATGCATGGTCCTATTGTGGGATGCCCCACCCAGTGGGGGGAGTCTACAATTGCTGCCGGGAAAACTGAGCCGGCCGGGGACAGATTTCACTTGCTTCACCCCGATTCCTGGGAGGAAGACGGCACCCCATCTCATCTTCGCCAGACCCCATCTCATCATCGCCGGACCCCATCTCACCATCACCTCACCCCTGGACCCCTCCTCATCACCCCTGGACTCCTCCTCATCACTCCTAGACCCTTTTTTGGCTACAGGATCGTCCCTGCTCCAACAGAGCCACGTCTGTCATCCCAGGACTCACTTCTGGACTGCTTCCAACACCCTGACTAACAGGGTGCCAGGTGGCAGCTCTGATTCTGTCAGGGCTTTCCCAAATTGTTGTTGTTTGTTTGCTGGTTTGGTGGGGTAGTTTTGTTTCCTACCACATTTGTATTATTGATATTCCTAGTAAAGAACTGTTATTCCTATTCCCAAATCTTTGCCTGAGAGCCCTTAATTGAAAATTTATAATTTGGCAGGGGTGGGGGGTTTGCATTCTCTATTCTAAGGGAAACCCCAGTTTCCCTGGCAGACACCTGTCTTGTCAAACCAAGACAGATTTTGGCGCCCAACGTGGGGCACAAGGGCATTGAGACAGAGGAATAACAGTTCTTGTGTACTAGATAGAAGTCTACTGCTCAAAATCATGTGGTCCAGCTTTCCCTGGTTTGGCTGGCACGTGGTTGTGGCTGTATTTCTGCCATTTGCTGGCCCTTATCTAAACATGGGCCCTATAACCAAGGCTACTGTGGCTGGCATCCAGTTTATTTTGTGGGTTAATAAGGTGAGGAATTCGTGGATTTTTAACTTCCTTTGGAAAGCAGGCACATGGATTCAGGGCTATCATAGACTAACTCTGTGTTTCTGGGGTTACTTTAATAATGGTACATATTGTGAGGAAATGGCACCAGGGGAAATTTTCTCCCAACCCTTCACTCAGTTTTTTGGGTCTACTCCACCAGCTTTTCAAGGGTTAAATTTCCCTCTGAATGCTAATGACGTCATACAGTGGTTGGTGCTGCTTATAGGCCTATTCTATTTGGTATTCAGAGATAAAGGGAGACTGGCCTGGGTAAGCACTCTGATAACTACCCCAAAGAATAATGATGCTGCCCAAGAGCCCACCCCTGTCCCACAGCCAGCCTCAGGCATAAACCACCCGGTTTGGGTGAAGGCTCTGATAAAAGAAATGCATGAGATGAACCAGATGCTGAAAGAGTACATTTCCCCAGCTGGTGAGAAACCTTCGCCCTGCCCTGACAAAAGAGAATCTGATACAGAACCCGCAGACATTACAACTGTCCAGGTTCCAGCTGACACACAGGGGCAGTCACAGCCAGCAGCAGTTGCCCCTGTGGAAACAAGGAAATCTAAAGTGAAAACAGCAAACCCAGAGAGTAAAGATAAGAAGGGAGGGCCCTCACAAGACACAAGGGAATCACATGTTCAGATCATCACTGAGACCCTGTCGTATGAAAGTCTCCGTAATCTGCAAAAAGATATTGTACGGCGGGGACGTGAGGCTTACACTGCCTGGCTACTTCGGGTTTGGGATCTTATGGGCACAGGTGTCCAACTAGATGGTGGGGAGGCCAGGAATTTGGGACCCTTGACCCAGGACTCAGGTATAAATCAGGTATTTGTAAGGGAGCCTGGACCTCTTTCCCTCTGGCAGCGGCTTTTAACGAGTGTGAGAGAAAGATTTGTCCACAGAGAAAGAATGCAGGAGCACCACCATAGAATGCGCTGGAAAACTCTGGAGGAGGGAATCCAACAGCTGAGGGAAGTGGCAGTACTAGAGGTACTTTTTGGGAGGAGTGGACAGCATGATAATGATCCTGACAAGGTTAGATGCACAGCGCAGATGTTATGGAACCTGGCAAATCTGGGGCCATCTCAGTATACTACATTCATTGCAACCATTAATGCTGAGGACAACCAAGTGACAGTGGGGGCTGTTGCCACTAAGCTTAGGAATTATGAGAGCATGATCAATGGCCCGCTGCAGGCTCATATCTCTGCCGTGGTGAAAGAGCTCAAAGAGGAAATGAGGGAGGTGAGGGAGGAGATGAGGAAGAGCAGTTCCAATGTGGCACCGGTGCGAGTCACAGGCCCCAGAGTCAGAGCCCAACGACCCCCAGCCAGAGAGAGAGGGTACACCCCGAGAGCTGACCTGTGGTTTTACCTGCGTGACCATGGGGAAGACATGGGAGTGTGGGATGGGAAACCCACCTATGTCCTGGCAGCACGGGTGCGTGAGCTCAAGGAGAGGAACACTCACCAAAAGGGTGCCACTAAAATGAAAGTATCCTCAACCTCCTATGCCCAGGCTGTCAGTAGTCAGGATGCTGGAACCTCTAGTATGTATGCTCAGGGAGGGAATAACCAGCGCTAGAGGGGCCCTGCCTCTAGCCAGGTAGAGGAGAGGGACAATCGGATCTATTGGACTGTGTGGATCCGATGGCCTGGCACATCTGACCCACAGAAATACACGGCTTTGGTTGACACTGGCTCCCAATGTACCCTGATGCCGTCGGGGTATGTGGGAGCAGAGTCCATTTCTATTTCTGGAGTGACAGGGGGGTCCCAGCAGCTGACTGTATTGGAGGCCGAAGTGAGTTTGACTGGGAATGGGTGGCAGAAACACCCCATTGTGACTGGTCCAGAGGCCCCGTGCATCCTTGGCATAGACTATCTCAAAAATGGACATTTCAAAGACCCAAAAGGATATCGTTGGGCTTTTGGAGTAGCTGCTGTAGAGACGGAAGCAATCAGACAACTAAATACCCTGCCTGGTCTCTCCGACGACCCCTCTGCTGTGGGACTGCTGAGAGTTGAAGAACAACAGGTGCCAATCGCCACAGCAACAGTGCACCGTCGGCAATACCATACTGACAGAGACTCTGTGACTCCGATCCATGAGATGATTCGTAAACTGGAGAGCCAACGGGTGGTCAGCAAAACCCACTCACCCTTCAACAGTCCCATTTGGCCTGTGCGTAAGTCTGAAGGGGAATGGAGATTGACTGTGGACTATCGTGCATTGAATGAAGTGACTCCACCACTGAGCGCTGCCGTGCCGGACATGCTGGAGCTCCAGTATGAGCTGGAGTCCAAGGCAGCAAAGTGGTATGCGACCATCGATATTGCCAATGCCTTCTTCTCCATTCCTTTGGCAGCAGAGTGCAGGCCCCAGTTTGCTTTCACCTGGAGGGGCGTTCAGTACACCTGGAACCGACTGCCCCAGGGGTGGAAGCACAGTCCCACCATCTGCCATGGACTGATCCAGGCTGCACTGGAGAAGGGTGAGGCTCCGGAACATCTACAGTACATTGATGACATCATTGTGTGGGGAAACACGGCAGTGGAAGTTTTCGAGAAAGGAGAAAAGATCATCCAGATTCTCCTGGAAGCTGGCTTTGCCATTAAGAAGAGTAAAGTCAAGGGACCTGCCCGAGAGATCCAGTTCCTGGGAGTGAAGTGGCAAGATGGACGGCGTCAGATCCCCACAGAGGTCATTAATAAGATCACCGCGATGTCTCCACCGACCAGCAAGAAGGAAACACAAGCTTTCCTAGGTGCCATAGGTTTCTGGAGGATGCACATCCCTGAGTACAGTCAGATTGTGAGCCCTCTGTACCTGGTTACCCGCAAAAAGAATGATTTCCACTGGGGCCCAGAGCAGCAACACGCCTTTGCCCAGATCAAGCAGGAAATCGCTCATGCGGTGGCCCTTGGCCCAGTCAGGACGGGACCAGAGGTAAAGAATGTGCTTTACTCCGCAGCTGGGAGCCATGGTCTGTCCTGGAGCCTTTGGCAGAAGGTGCCTGGTGAGACTCGAGGCCGGCCACTGGGATTCTGGAGCCGAAGCTACAGAGGGTCTGAAGCCAATTACACTCCCACGGAGAAGGAGATCTTGGCTGCCTATGAAGGAGTTCAAGCCGCCTCAGAGGTGATTGGCACTGAAGCACAACTCCTCCTGGCACCCCGACTACCAGTGCTGGGGTGGATGTTTAAAGGAAAGGTTCCCTCCACCCATCACGCCACTGATGCCACCTGGAGCAAATGGATTGCCCTCATCACTCAGCGCGCCCGTATTGGAAACCCGAATCGCCCTGGGATTCTGGAAGTGATCACCAACTGGCCGGAAGCTGAGAACTTCAGTCTCACCGAGGAAGAAGAACAAGAGCAGGTAACCCGGGCTGAAGAAGCTCCACCATATAACCAACTGCCAGCAGAAGAAGCACGCTACGCTCTTTTCACTGACGGTTCCTGTCGCATCGTAGGGATGAACCGAAAGTGGAAAGCAGCTGTGTGGAGCCCCACAAGACAGGTTGCACAAGCCACTGAAGGAGAAGGTGGGTCAAGCCAGCTTGCCGAACTCAAAGCTGTTCAATTGGCCCTGGACATTGCTGAAAGAGAGAAGTGGCCAAAGCTCTACCTCTACACCGATTCGTGGATGGTAGCTAATGCTCTGTGGGGCTGGCTGGAAAGGTGGAAAAAGGTCAGCTGGCAGCGTAGGGGAAAACCAATCTGGGCTGCTGATGAGTGGAAGGACATCGCCACCAGAGTAGGGAAACTACCTGTGAAAGTCCGTCATGTAGATGCCCATGTCCCCAAGAGTCGGGCTAATGAGGAGCACCGGAACAACGAACAGGTAGATCAGGCCGCGAAGATAGAAGTGTCTAAGATAGACTTGGATTGGCAACATAAGGGAGAGTTGTTCCTAGCTCGGTGGGCCCATGATGCCTCAGGTCATCAGGGCAGAGATGCCACCTATAAGTGGGCACGAGACCGAGGGGTGGATCTAACCATGGACAGTATCTCTCAGGTTATCCATGACTGTGAGACGTGTGCTGCCATCAAGCAGGCCAAGCGGGTGAAGCCCCTCTGGTACGGTGGACGGTGGTCCAAATATAAGTATGGGGAGGCCTGGCAGATTGATTACATCACCCTGCCCCAAACCCGCCAAGGCAAGCGCTATGTGCTGACCATGGTGGAAGCCACCACTGGGTGGCTGGAGACCTATCCTGTGCCTCATGCCACCGCCCGGAACACCATCCTGGGCCTTGAAAGACAAGTCCTGTGGAGACATGGCACCCCTGAGAGAATCGAGTCAGACAACGGGACCCATTTCAAGAACAGCCTTATAAACACCTGGGCTAAAGAACACGGCATTGAATGGATCTATCACATCCCTTATCATGCACCAGCTGCCGGGAAAGTGGAACGGTGCAATGGACTACTTAAGACCACTCTAAAGGCACTTGGCAGAGGGACCTTTAAGAACTGGGAAGTGAACTTAGCAAAAGCCACCTGGATGGTCAACACCCGAGGCTCCATCAATCGAGCTGGTCCTGCCCAGTCTACCCCTTTGCACACAGTAGATGGAGATAAAGTCCCTGTGGTGCACATGAGAGGTATTTTAGGAAAGACTGTCTGGATTAACCCCACCTCAGGCAAAGGCGAACCCATCCGTGGGATTGTTTTTGCTCAAGGACCTGGTTACACTTGGTGGGTAATGCAGAAAGATGGAAAAACCAGTTGTGTACCCCAGGAAAACCTAATCCTAAGTAAGAACTGAGTGTAGGGGTTCATTCTGCTAGTAGTTCATTGCTTTAGGTATGATGCAGATGATAATAGAATAAGGGGTGGATAATGTCCTGGGTTATGGAATCAAAAATGTGTATTCTATTTTCATCTGCTGAAAGCAGTTGGGGAATTGTTCTTTATTTCTTGTAACTTTGGAAGGAGGGGGATGGGGGGGAGGGGCGGGTGCCTTTTGGGTAATGGGCCATCAACAGACTATACCCCCGGACTATACCCGCTCCCCCCAGAGCCCCATCTGCATGCATGGTCCTATTGTGGGATGCCCCACCCAGTGGGGGGAGTCTACAATTGCTGCCGGGAAAACTGAGCCGGCCGGGGACAGATTTCACTTGCTTCACCCCGATTCCTGGGAGGAAGACGGCACCCCATCTCATCTTCGCCAGACCCCATCTCATCATCGCCGGACCCCATCTCACCATCACCTCACCCCTGGACCCCTCCTCATCACCCCTGGACTCCTCCTCATCACTCCTAGACCCTTTTTTGGCTACAGGATCGTCCCTGCTCCAACAGAGCCACGTCTGTCATCCCAGGACTCACTTCTGGACTGCTTCCAACACCCTGACTAACAGGGTGCCAGGTGGCAGCTCTGATTCTGTCAGGGCTTTCCCAAATTGTTGTTGTTTGTTTGCTGGTTTGGTGGGGTAGTTTTGTTTCCTACCACATTTGTATTATTGATATTCCTAGTAAAGAACTGTTATTCCTATTCCCAAATCTTTGCCTGAGAGCCCTTAATTGAAAATTTATAATTTGGCAGGGGTGGGGGGTTTGCATTCTCTATTCTAAGGGAAACCCCAGTTTCCCTGGCAGACACCTGTCTTGTCAAACCAAGACAAGGTATGCATCATGAGGTAAAGGGGAACTGGGGAAAAAAAGTGCTGTCTTAGAAAGAAAATAATGGCAAAAGAAAAATCCTGATTAGTATTTCAAGGGTACAAGTAGTGTTTAAGGTCATGTCTTGAATGTGCACAGATATCTTTTTTCCTCCAACAGGTGTCAGGGTGAAATCCCTAAATGTATGCTCCCAGAAAATTAATTATATTTGCTGTTCTTTTTCTTGTTTTTGTTCTTCACTCATTATTTACTACTCAAGCAAAATTTTGGCATTGTACTTCAACTCACTAACACACATAATTCATTGATCATGTTGTAACAATACAAAACAGAAAATAAGAAAGGACACCAACTTCCTGCCAGGCTTTTCTGAAAATAGATGTCTGTTTTCTAGAACCTGAATACTTTAGGAAGTCATCTCAAGTATTCTATACAACTTCCAGTATGATGATTAAAAGATTGAAGGTTATTTCAAGCTTTCTTCAGGAATTCTCAAAGTATTCTGAGATGCCTTGGAGTCCACTGTAACAAATGCAATACCAGTCAATGCACATACAATTAAAATACATCCCATAAAATAAAGTGCACATGTAAAAGCTTCACCTGTCTATTTCTTACCAGCTAGAAATCACTAAAGAAGAACTTTTCAAATCATCCTAATCCTATTTTCTTCAATATAAAAACTATGCTTAAACACATAGTTAGTATTAAATATATCTGTAAAGTTTTTGGACTATACTAGTAGTCCATATAAAACATTATTATTGACTTGAGAAATAAATATAAGCATATATGACTCTATTATTGCTTGGACATTTAAAATTCTATGCAGATGGCAAGTAATTGACCTTCAAAATATTCCAGTAAGCTACATAAATGTTAGTATTTCTCTTATACAAGGGAGGCAGGTGGTGGTTGTAGTTGCCGTAATTTAAGCAAAGACCTTTAAAATGTCAGCAACAAGGCTTTATTTGAAACCTTATGCACTTTTGAACTCCACCTTTAAACAACGTCATGCCCCATAGCAAAAAAAAAATCATAAAAAAATCCTTCTCTCTACCTCTTGCCATGACTCTCCCTCCCCCAATCTCCTACTTCTCCTGTCCCTTTCCCTAGATACCTTTCCTTACATGCCCTCTCACAACTACTCTGCCTCACCAGAGTAGCCTTTGTCCCAGACTCATCTGCCGTGTTTCCAGATGCGACCCTTCTGAGTTGTGTCTGTTTTAGGGATGCCTCACCACAGAAAACTGAAGCTATTTTGTCAGGGTATAATCTATTCTTCACTGAAACAATGTCTACACACAAATGAGTGAAAGTTTGTTCCATTATAATTCTGCTTGTTTTTGCAAGAGGAGAATCTTCCCCAGTGTGTTTTGTCTTCTTGCTTGTTTAACATATGGCAAGAAAATCACTATGGAGACTGTAATTTAGTAACTCAAAAACATTCTCTTCCAACATCCTGAATTTCTTGGCTCTGTACTAAATCCTTCAGTGCAAGAGGCTAAGATACACTCGGGATTAATTTGGCCAAATAATTTCCCATGTTTACTTGGAAAATCTTGACCAAGACGAAATTTGATTAAAAAAATGAAGAAAACATTCTTGACAAAATATGGTTCTAAAATGTGTTTTCCATTTTCTGCTCATCTCTGAAATTTAGAGAAAGAAGATTCTAACTGCAAGCAGAAACAAAATCCGTCCTGAGTCTAATTACTGATCTGATGTGATCTTATCTGCATTGGTTGTTCATTACTGGATCCTAAAGGGAATACTACCAGTGATGCACGGTCCCATTTGCTAAATAAGAAAGCAGACATGAAGCTAACCTCAGGGCTAATATCTGATTTAGAAATAAATGTCTGCGTACAGCACAAAATATTAATGTCAGGGAGCTGGGTTCTTGAGGCCCCTCTGAGCCCACACAGGGTCAGAGGGATAGGGGATAAAAAGACTTACACTGAACTTCTCCAGTTCCACAGCCATTGGTTTGGTCTGTGAAGGGATCCTGCATGTCTGAGCCTTTGTCCCAGACTCATCTGCCGTGTTTCCAGATGTGACCCTTCTGAGTTGTGTCTGTTTTAGGGAAGAGTTACTGTATGATAGATCTGTCCTGGCATGCAGCTTCTCTCCTGCAGACACACACACATGCCACATCACCTTGCCTGAAATTCTTGCCAAATTTATGAAGAACCTGCCTAAAACAGACACAGAACTTGGGACTTGAGCTGGCTGTGTTTGTCTTCAAAGCCTTGATTTGACCTGAATGGTCACCAATGAAGCTTGGATTTCAAGTGACCTGAATTTGATATTGGGCAACTATGGATTGTAGCTATGTAGATACATGGGGATGGATAAGGGCTCACAATGACTTGGCCCAGCAAATATGACTTGTCAGGGCGAAAAAAAAGAGTACAAGATACTCACTTTAGAGGCTAAGAGTTTTCATCAGGTCTACACCCATTTTCATGATTTCTTTCCAGCCCAGAAGCTTCCCTGAGGCAAGAAGTCCTTGTTTCTGAGTAAAGTGCCCTTGCTTCAATGTTGACAGAAACATTACAAGTTTTCATCCTACTGCCACTTGGCAGTGATTTTTTGAAAACAAGTTGTAGGCACCAGCAGCAATGGTGCTAATTTATTCCAACCAACAGTGTGTTTAGAGAGGTGAAACTAAGCTGAACCTCCATCCATTTCCCCAATAATTAATAGCAATTATGCAGCCAACTTTCCCTATGCAGTGCATTATTGGTTGTAAAATTGGCCTACAAAGCTGTATGATTGGGATGGGATTGAGCATTTCTCTGATGTCACTACATACATGGGATTTTGTTGGTTTTCTAGTTTTTCAGACATACAGTGTCTCCTGAGGCACCTTGTGCTTTAAACATCAGCTAGTCATTCTACTTAAAAAGCCTGTGGACGTGCATATTTGCAGGCCTGAGTGTCCCCTGTCACTGCCAGCTTTGCTCTTACTTCTGAAACTGGTCTGTATTTCTCCCTCACATCCAACTGATCTCCAATGCCTCTCTTGCTTCTTTCTCCTCGCTGGGGAGCACCACTTCTGAGACTGCATGAGGCCAGAGTTGTGACCGCTTTTCTGTCACCAGAAATCCCTGTCACAGGGAGTTACACCTGCCCCTCAAGCTCACAGGTATCCTTTAGCCTTCACAGCAGTTACTTGGATCTAGTTTAAAGTATCTGTAGGAATGGTGATTTGTCCAATGAGCAGTGCAGTGTGGTGCAGATCACAGCTACATGACATTTTAAAATTAACAGTGCTCATTGCCAACCCAGCCAAACAGCTTTGAAAGCTGAAGTGAATCAAGGGGAGTGAAGGAGGATGTCCAGTGTCCTGGAAAAAATCTGTGAGGTAATGAGACACCCAAAAAGCAGGGTCTATGTCAAATGCAGAGGGGTCGGTTACAGTCTTTTGCATTGAAAATGGAGATCCTCAGGACAACTGTAGCTGGAGAGAGGCATAAGTGTCATTCATTGCATTACTATTGTAACCATTGGTTCAATCACTCCACAGTTTTCAGTGTTGATAGCTGAAAAGAAATCTATCAACACTGATAAAGTTTATCTAGAGAAAATTTTCTACTTCTGGCCAGAAGAAGAGGACTTTGTAATTCTGTGCGAATGAGGACATGGTGTAAAGGTGTTGCCCAAAACGCAGAGAAACAGCTTGTCTGCTCTCTTTTTCTTTCACATCAGCTAACTTTTTTTATACCACATTTATTTCAAAAATTCAAAAGCACCTTCTTGAATACGTTTCAAGAAGTTGAAGTTTCTTCAACTTCAGACCCATTATACCCTGGGATTGCATCCCTTCCTTCTTTGCTTTGTTGGGGAGATCCTGCAACAGAATCATGATGTTTATGAGCAAGGAGAAAGAAGGAAAATGAGAGCAACAGGACACTTGATTCCAGATATAACAAAGTACACTTTGGACAGACTAGCAAATAATGTAAAATTTCAGAGAGGCAATCTGCAGTTTTGGATAGGCACAGCCTACAGTTAATCCCCTCAGGATCTAAAGATAATCCTCTGTTCTGTGTATGCTCAATGTCATTTAACCCGTTGAACAGCTGTGTGTACACCATTAAATGATGTATATATTCTATCAAAATTATTATAATGCCTTGATTTTTTTACTCCAAAACAAGTCCTTGCTCTGTGTGGTGTTCCACTGATTTGATCAGATCTGCAGGGTTCTTTGAAGATGAAGACTGTAAATATAATTACTATTATTACTATCACATGAAAACCTACACTGTGTATTTAGCTCAACAGAAGTAGGAAGAGCTCCATGTTTTTGTCTTTTTAAAAATATGTAAGTGCAAGGTTAAGAGCATTGGGTTTAAAAGCAGTCAGAGGCAGTGTATATTAAATGGGCATATTTGGCAGAAATCTGGGAAAGGACCTGGGACTACAAACACAATAAACAGAGCCACAAAACTGTCAGCAAAATGTATTTCTGCAGTCAAACAGGAAAGTGCCAGAAAGCATGTACAGGGACACAGAAAATAAGACAGAGGAAATCGTTCCAGACACATACATGTGGCATTACATTCTAAAAAGTGGGACACTCATATCCAATTTTACACCCTATATTACAGGTATTATATTAGAGGTAATCACATATTACAAAAAACAGACACAGAAGGCTAGCAAAAGGAAAAATCTAGAAGTGTTGAAATAGTGGCTGTACTAGATTTGCAGTCAGTGGAGAAAAAGTGAGTCAAAGCAACACAGGATTCAGCTTGTTACCTCTTTTCTGATTTGTGAATTCAAGCACACCAAAGGCATGGTCAATAATTTATAGATTTTTTAAATGTGATGTTATATTTAGGGGACAAATTATATGGCTTCAGTGTATGGCTGTCTTCTATAATCTATTTTGAGGTACTACTGATTTTAGAATATTTTGTCACTCACCAACAATATTTTGAGGCTGATCTTAATCCTTACAGTTAGAGGAGATATTTACAAAACAAATAAACCCAATGTTTTAAATAAGTGGTATTTATTTAAATAACTAAAATGTTGAAAAATATTGTGATATTTTTTCCCCCTCAAAAACCATAATGGTCTCTGTTATGTGTTGAAAGGGAGCAACACCCTCTATACGTATTTTTTGTGCTCTTTCACACTTACTCTTCCTTATCATGTCTACATTGTCAGAATAATATAATGCTATCTCACATACAGAAAATATAAATATGTGTACATCTAGAATTGCTTATAAATACAATTGTCCATTCTTTATCCTGCTAAATAAAGAACAGACTTTTTGCTCTGATAATTTGCTTCAGATATTCTGTGTTCTCTTAGCACCCTCTTATACAGAAGAAAATTTTTAGTTTCTTTGATTTGAGCAATAAAACCATAAAAGCTCCCAAAAACTAGCTACAGCTCGCTCTATGGAGAGGTTTTGCTTCTCTACAGTCCCTGACACTGTACAGGAGCTGTTCAGAATGATAAGTATATATACAGTACATCACTCCAGCATTTTAAAAGATATAATTTTATTTACGACTTTACCAATATGTATCTTCATTTTTGCGTGTTATAAACAGGGTGTATGTACTGAAACTGCAAGACTTGTAGAAGAAATGCAGGTCATCATGTTCATTTGATGTCATCTTTCACGTGGAAAGACTTTTATTGTTCCCTTGTGTCAATGCACCACTTTATGAAGCTATAGATCACTTTCATGGTCCTGAATCATGTTTAGTCATTTCTTACAAATCAAGTTAGTAATAACTATAAAGCCCCATCATTTAGTGTCCATCTCAGTTCACTCATTTCAGACTACTACTGGACTCTGAGTTAATTATGGAATGTGTTAAATCTTTATTGCCTCATTTATGCTGTAGCGGGGAAGGTAAGGCTATGGGGAAATTTGCCTTTCTCCAGCTGAATTTAAAGCTTTAGGACTACAACTGAATATGAATTCTGTAAGTATGAATTTCATGTGTGCAGCTCCATCCCCCTGAGATCTCAGGGACTTTTAGTTCTGGACAAACTACCTGCTCACTAGCCACATATTCTCAGGATGCTTGTAAAGCTGTTAGGTTTCCTCATCAAGTATCCCTGTGACATGACCTTGTTCACCCAGTTCCACCCTGTCATCTTCTCCCACAGGGCAATATTTCACCCCTTCTCTCACTTCTTGTACTGACCCCATGGCACCATCCCCTGCACAGCCTTACCTGCATACTGGCACACCAAAGCCACAGGGGCTCTGAGGAGGCTTTAGGCGTGACCTTAGGCCTGGCTTTACACGAGATACATGCTGGATAATATTACACCACAGACTGCATGCCTTTGTTTTTGACACATACAGCTCTGCCTTCCCTCCCCTCACCCCACCAAAACACATAGTGCCTGAATCACTGCTTGCAGAGAGCTATTATTAAACTTGTTTTATTTGAAGGGTAGAATTTAATTGCCATAGAATTCAGCTATTATTTATCTGCTAAAATAAAACTGTTAAAAATAAGTTCTGCATAAAATTCGAAAGCAATTTATCAGGGCATGAAACAAATGTTATTCTAGTTTCTTGTTCAGTAGCAAAAATTTTAAAGCTAAAAATCTGATACTAACTGTGATTTTATCTATGGTTATGTTGGTCAACCAAAGAAAATTCCAATTATTTTCCAATTGGTATGTAGGAAGTCAGAATATGAGACACAGCTTTTCCTCACGCGTAGACCAAGAGCTTTCCTCTTGCTCTAAATTAATTTAAATGAACATCTAATAAGTATTGTTCTGTGAATGCTTCAATTTCAGAATAGGAGCTATTATAAATAAGATAGAACTGAACTTCAGAGACAGCCTTTGGGTAGCCAGATGTCTGCTTATGTCAGCATTTGACTTTGCTGACACTCTGTCTAAATGCTTTTGTATACAAGCTCAGCTTTCTTTAAACACTTTGGTCAATTTAATCTTGGCTGAAAACACAACCACCACAAGGACTATGATGAGTGTTTGAGTTGGCTGCAGGAAAGAAGTCAGTTTCTGGCTAGGTAGCATTGACAGAAGGAAGATTACACTCCATGTGTGAGGGTGTTCCCTGTATATTTTAGGTGTGATCATTTAAAAAACATCATTCCTAAGTAATGATTGCTAGTTAAGAATGTCCTGGCCATTTCCAAAGTGAAATGTGGATTTTGGATGATGATCTTATTTTGATTCCATGGGTTTTGAATAAGTCTCCTGACATAAAAGTGGGAGCTCCTTGCTGAAGCTTAGAAAGGGAGAAATTAAACATCCAGTCATGTCTGGACTATCATATTTTTTTCTGCAGTTTTGATGGACAAACTGATGTTTCATATATTTTGGCCATGGAAAGAGACCAGAAACTGCCTGTAGAGACAGAGGCAGAAGCTCCTGCTGCTCCTATGATTCTGTTTTTGTCAGCAGCCAATCAAAAGTCCAGTAAGGAAGTGAAGCATCAACAATACATATATTAAGTATTCCTGGTATGTACTAATTCTCCTGGGCAAAAGGGCAATTCAAAACAAGCTCAAAATGGAGATAGCTACAGGTTGGGGAAAAAAAAAAAAAACAAACAAAAAAAACAACCCCAATCATGTTACAATCTTCATTTCACTGTTAAAAATATTAATACTAATATTAATACTACTACAAATAAACACAACTGTTGAGACAAGCTCTTAATTTTAGCCTTTGGGTCATGAGCAGCCCAAAGCACATTCATAGCACATCTATGTATCTTATAGTACAAAATTTGGCATATTTAGCTACCCATGTCCAAGTATTCTGTCTGCATTCTGTTGTCACGTTTTCTCATATCAACAGATAGCCAGGAGCAGTAATGGTAGATTAGTTTACAAATGGATGCAGTAGATTGATATAGTTGCTTTTTTGTCCCAGTTCTGAGCACTGTACCAATTTATTGTTCAATAAGGAGAACTTACAGTTCATACCAGGATTTTATACAGTTTCTTCCAAGCTAATTCAATACTTTTCTCATGCTGGATTGGACTTTGTAAAGGCTATTGATCTTAAATGATTTTTTTCTCTTCTAGATTCTCTTTACAGTGTTTTCACTTTCCAGCATTAGTAGATGTCTTTTCATAAGCATCAGGGGACCTTACCACATCTTTTACAGAGAGGTCACAAATTGGACTTCTTCTCTATTAAAAAACAGTAGAAACCAAGTCTAAGTTTTAGACTAAAAGAGAAGCAAACAAAGAAATAATAAAAAACTCCCAACAAAACAAACAAAACAAAAGTTGAAAAAACCCAAAACAACAAACAGAAACAAACAAAATCTCTCACTCCTGATTTACTGTGTTTTCACTGTTATGAGCAATTCATTTGGAATCATCCAACTCTGCTGATGACAGACTTCTTCTATTCAGCCTTTTCTACCCCACCAAGATATCTGTATATGTAACAGGTATTAATCTATGGGTGATGTATCACCTAAAAGGAAGCCAATTTAGAGCACTTGCTCAGTAGAATGATTCTATTCTCAGTTAAAAATAGTGGAGTCTAAAAGTCAAGAAATCATTGCTAAAAGTTCAGATATACACACCATCTAGTGTTGCTATAAAAGGCTAGCAGACCTGTAACTTTCACATTTTGCTTTAAGAACTGTGTAGAAAAGAAATACTGCTTGTATGACTTTTTCAGAAATATGAAGTAGATTGTTTTTTCCTTACGGGAGAGAAAGGAAGGGGATTGAAAGGAAGAAGGCTGAGAAAGAGGACACCTGTCCTCCTACTCTTCTTATTTATCTTATTTCTCTTCTTCTCAGGGGAAAAAAAAAATCAGTCTTTTCTTTCCTGCTAATACAGTCCAAACCAGTTACCTAAATCTCAGTAACTTGAAGACAAATAAAAAAAAAGGCAGAAAAATAAATTTATGAAGTCTCAGAAGAGCATGAACAGAAGTGATAAACAATGTTTAAAAGCAGAAGAATATTGGTGATAAATCATAGTTTCATATTTCAGTGTTATCACTAAGACTTTCTCGGAGCTATTTTTCTTTACGCCTATTTCAACAGTTGCATAACTACTCAACTCTCTGTGTAATATTGGAGTTTTCCTCTTCACCTTCCTGAGATCAAGTATGTATTCATACAATTCTGAAATATGTAAAGAACAGATTTATTTTGTACACAGTACTGTAGATTCTTTACCCAAAGAACCTCAAAGCTTTCGTTAAAACAGCAGACGGTTGAGTATTAGGTTTGAACACACTGTACTAAAATAGCATGTACTGAACACAGCAGTCAATCTAAGGTAATGGATTAAGTCTTTCTTCTGAAAGACATCACTGAGTAAAAGTTAAGCCATAAGAAATGTTTTTAAGGCATGTAAAAAATGCTTCTAAATGGGTCAAAACCTGATCTGGCATAATCAAAAACATCCCAGATGTAAAGGATACAAGCTCTCATATTGGGATGACACAAAAAGAAGCTTTGGAAGAGCACAGCAAGTGACCACAATTCTAAAATGCACAAAGATGGCACAGATAACATTCGCTGTCTGAAGCTCTGTATATACTATAATAACACTCAAATTATTCAGTAGGTTCAATCTTTTGAACTTGCATCAGATCTCAAAGACAAGATTGACTAATATGAGTTTTTAATCCTGTATGGAGCAGAGCTAATCTGCCTAAATCTCAAGAATGGTCTACTGGCATATTCAGCCAACACAGTCAAAACCTGAGGTGGCCTGGAATATGGTGGGGAGAACATGGAAATGACTCCTTACTCCTCTGAACTTCACGTGTCCCATACAATTTCTATAGTAGTTCTGGTATTGTTTGTGAAATTAAATATTTAGATGCCAAATTGCCGGGATTATTGCAGGGAAAATTTTATTGCAAGTGCAAGCTGAAAGAATTGTGTTTCAATCTCTCATTAAGCCTTTTATAATATAATAGGTTCCCAACTTTAACACTACTGCTATTTCTCTAGTATGAGTTATTTTTAGAAATTATTTTCCCAGTAGCTAATCATACCTGAAACTGTTGTAGCCATGTCTAAAATACTGTACCCAGCTTTGAATAAGGAAGGTTAAGGAAGCTGGGATTTCAGCTAGCAAAGAAAAACTAAAGGGCAAAATTTGATTTTTGTACAAATTTTTCCTTCTTATACATACATATATATATATACATAATGTTTTCAATTTTATTTTCAGTTGTCTGTTAACAAATAGTTCCAGGAGGTGGATGTCTCCTTTCCTTACTACATCTTGAACACCATTTTTCAGCTTAATTTTAGCTAAATATTTTCAATCACTAAGGCTCAGTAGCAATAAATACAAAACTGCAGTGATATCATGTTGATTTAATTTATATAGGGAAGACATAATTTATATTTACAAGCACAGCATCTTAGCAGTGTATAGTATGAAAACAATTTCAACCTACTTCTCAGGGAAATGTGCACAAGTCAGTAGTCTGTGGATACGCAAGAGATGGCCAAAGTCTGAGGAAGATAATGAGAAATTTTGTTGTATACCCCATTCTGTCACCCATTGCAGAACTCTTGCCTGTTTCAACATTTTTAGTTTCTCGATTAAGTTATGGTTCCCTGTAGAGATGAAGTGTATTGGTAATAAACCTGTTTTCTTTAGCAGCATTTCACAGACCCCTGAGAAGTAATCCAGGAACCCCAGGGAGCTGCCTAACACAATGTTGGAATAGGTCTGTGTGCTTGAAGACACGTATGAGAAATTTTAGTCTGTAAATACAAAATGGTACCCTGACTTCACATGACATCTGGAAAAATAGCCAATTGATACATGATTATTTTCAAGTGCCACTGCAATGAGAGTTGAAGAATTATATGTAAATAATATATATGTTCATGATATAACTGTATTTATAAAGACAAAGATGAGAAAATTAAATTGGCACATTCTATTTCTTGCCTGTGAAATCTCAGGACAAAATATACATACATCTGGTAGGTGCAAAAGTAACATATTCTGCAACTGAGAGGTTTTAAGTTTGCAGATATTATTATTATCATTATTATAAAGATTTAGGACTTACGTATACTAAATTCTTCTGAAACTTTTTGGTTATTTTGATGCCTGTAGTGCAACACATATGGATGATAGCTCAGGAAATTCTATTATTCAGTTTGTAAATATATCTTCATATCATCTAATAGAAGATTTCTGGAGAGATGCAGAGCAAAGTTTTGTTTTATCTCAAATCATTTGTTGAAAAATAATGAAAGACACAAGAAGAGCAGATAACAACAAAGAACTTTCCAAAATTTTGTGAGAAATATGACAGATGAATAGTACTGAATTGCTTTAGCCAGACACAGATAGAAACTTCAGTGTCTTTCTGTCTGAGAAACAGATTCAAAACCAGCACAAATGAGTTTCTTGAGTCAGAATGTTTGAGCCAACTCAGCTATATAATGTGAAAGCAATTCATTTATACAGTAATCTTTGGAATAAAGGCAAATGGAAAGGAACTGTTAATTCTTGTCAGTATCAATTATGTTGAAAATACCACTATTTTCTTTCTAACTATGAGAACATAATCCATACTAAAGTATATGTTAGCTTAAGCTGAATGGGGAATTATTAGACTTCATGTAAGTAGTCTATAAAATCAGCATTACTTTGTTACTGGAAGATTATGCAGTCTGATTAATGGAAACAACCCAACTTGACTAAACTCAGTGTTTTATTGGCTCTTTATTTAACAGTCTGCAGTGGACAGTCATCTGGACTACATTTAAAATACAGCTGAATGGAACCCTAGTTAAATGAAAACCCACAGGCTAAAAAGTAAATGTTGCAAAGCAGGGCAGAGAGCAGTTAGTGCGCTCAGCACCCACTGACAGTTTTATAAATTAGTTAAATAATGCCTGAAAATCAAAACAAAACAAAAATGCATTTCCTGTTCCTCAAACATGGAAATATTTGTTCCATCCCTCTGTGTTCCAATATTTCTTTTCTGTGATGGATACATCTGGCATCTTCATCTGTGGGTATGTTTTACTTCCGTTTGACTTCCTCTAACAGAGGAAAATCTTTCATACATTTTTCTAGAGGTCCAATAAAGCCCAGAAAATTTACTTAGCCTGCAACTCCCTTGGACCCCAAATGACAGGATGAGAATATCATATGTAGCAGGGAAGAAGACTGTGACTCAGGCAGAAGGTAATAAACCTGCAGTACATTTCACATATCATGCTGTAGTGCAGCACGAACAAGACTTCTTTTGGTCAGCAGATGTGTTAGATCTGCATTGCAGCTTGCAATGCAAGGTGGTGTTTTGCTCTTTTTTTCCTTTTTTTTTATTTCTTTTTTGCTCTTGCTGCTCCTTGTGAGCTGGGGCATCCTTAGACTGGCTCCTTTCACCTGTAGGTCTCCACATGGCTCAACACCATTCTAGTTCTCTGACTCACAATTTAGACATGAATGAGCTGAGCTCCAGCCCAAGCACATCCATGTTGATTAGACCAGGCACCCTACCAGGCATTTGAGTAATCCTAGCTGTACACATCCCGCCCATCTTGTGCAGTTACATCTGGAATGGGGAATGGGCAGAACACAAGGCCAAAGAGCTCAACCAGCTGTGGACCCTGTGGTCAAGAGCATGACACTCTTGCGTTCTCTCACAAGAGATCCTCTGTGTTTTTGAACCATTCAGATCCTTTCAAAAAGCAGGATGCTGCATAGCTGGGTTCCTCCGTGCACAGCCTGAAACTTTTCACGCTTTTGCAGCCTGTGCACCAATAGCACTGTGAATGCACAGCGAGTTGTATTGTGTCTCCAAAACATGCAAGATTGCCCCAAATATTTTAGCAAATACACTTCTCTGCCTCCTAGCAAGAAAGATGTAAAAGTTTAATTTCAAAATTATCAGCTCTGTATAATATGAAGGGTTTTTTTTTTTTTTAGGTCTGCTGGTTGCTATTTTTTCTTTCTAAAGTTTGTGCACATTGTTTGGCAGTTTAGGTTTTGTGCAACCTTGACAAATGCTCATCTGTGGCAAACAGCCTCTTAACATGACAGTAATGCTGACCTTGAAATAATTCCTCTCCACGAATGTACATTGCATAAATTCTCATGGAAGTGAAAGAAACAATTCAGTTTTACATTGTTTTCAATTGCCTCACACCTGCTGTTGGGTTTAGTAAAACAGATGAAAAACACTGTAAGATACAGCAGGAGAGAACTTAGGTCAGAGCTGTGAAAACAACTGATATTTGCTTGTTTTGCATAAAAAGAAATTATCATTTCCTCCACTGAAGACTGCTGATAAGCACGCCAGGGGCTTTTGGTTGTATTCCAGGCAAAATTAATCTTTCTCCATGATGTCATATAAAAAAATCAGTGTCTGTCATTGTTGATTTGCATATAAAGGCTAATTGAATGTGGATTGTGGTTTTTTCCCAACTTTCTTTTGTCAACAAAACTTATTACATAAATATGGTAGAGTTTCCTTACATTTGTGTGTACTTTTTCTAAAAATAACAGAATGGTTAATAAAAGTATTTAAGAAAAAAACAATGCAGACTTTCATTATATTATAATTAAACAGAAAAAAAATAACCATGATACTTCTTTTCAAATCTATCATAATCAAATATGAATACAAATGAAGGAACAGGTATCTTGTCAAACATTCTGTATTTGTTGTCTTTTTAAGAATTGCTCTCCATACCTCCTGCAGAGGGTACGTGTAGAAGTCAGCAAAATCACTTTAGGCCAGCAATGGAGAAATGGAAACATTCTGGGATAGTTTTTTACTTTTTCTGCAAATATTAATTCACATTCTTAGTTATCATGTTGGTGTAGTCTGGCTCCAGTTATCTTCTTTTAGAAGGACATAAAACATGAAAAACCATAAAACAATGATTGCTTTAAAAGTATTCTCACAACACAAATATCAAATATAAAAAATATTTTTGAGAAAACACTTTGTGACGTGTGCCACCTCTTCAAAGTTTCTTACAGTGTGTTTAGAATATATTGATGGGGTTAAATGTTAGATTTTGAGGAAGTTAAAACACTTCTCTTTTAATGGGGCTCTAATGTTATTTTACGAATTTGTTTACAAAGGCAGTTACATTACCAAAGAGTCATGTATCTCTTTTTCTAATTCTTCCTGTAAGTCTCATGCAAATTTCCATCCATTATCATATCACAGTCTGCTGTGTACAAGTGTTCATACAAGCAAGAATAAAATACCGTAAAAGTGAAAGTATGGTCAAGGAAAATCTCTACATCTCCTTGAAAGCAGCCAGCTTGGTCAAAGACACCTAAGGGACGTTTAGTGTTTTTAAAGGTAATAATACATATATTTAATTTTAGACATTTTAACATAAAGTCCTAAATGAAAAAAAAAAAATCAAAAAACAAAAAACAAAAACAAACCAAAACCAAAAGCACAAATAACTTAGTTACCTCTTTGAAGGTAATGTGTAAAGGGTAAGGTACCACTACAATTGCATATCACTATCTGGATTTAACCACGTCATGTCACAGTTCAAGAGTCTCAGCCAGCGTCATTCAACTACTTTAGGAAGTTTTGGACTGGTCATTTGCAAGAAATTTTAAACTGGACCATGCTGCTGTGGTACTGGAAAAAGATTTGTTTATAGTTTAAAAGTGGTATATGTAAAAGTGATTCTCACCTGCTCACATCATTTAATGCAATTGACCTCCAGCTTTTGGAGGAGATAGATGAGTTGAGATTTTTTCTGGAAATTTCTGACTTGGATGTGGTGATACTCTATAATTCTAGTAGCTGGTAGTTAAAAGCATATTTTTTTATTCCTAAGTCATTTGTTGCTTTGATTCTTTCATCCAATTTTTAATCTCAGGAAAGGCAATACTAATAACTTCTGACTCAGAGTCTGATTAACATAATATCTGTGTACTTTGTTTAAGCATGTTAGGTGGCATTTTTCTTGTTCTTTTAAAATAATGTAATCAAGAAAATAAATTCTTTATTTAATATATGGGACAATATCATGACATAATTAAAGGGTATAAAAGAACCAAAAGCCACAAGAATGTAATGACTGAGGATGTGCTTTTAATCAGTAAGTAATGTTGTCTTTCACTTCAACAGTAGTGAAAAGCTTTTAATTCATAAATACTTGTGCAGCTGTATGTATGCAGCTAATACACATTATAACTACCATCACATCTACCAACATGTTAATTGCAAACTCAAAGGATCTCAGTGGTAGCAAGAGGTATTACTTTAATTTCTATTCATGTTGGTTATAATTACTACTTTGTCAAAAAAAAAAAGCCATGATGTTTTTTCTTCAACAGTTTTAAATTTGCATACAAATCAAACATTCCTCTGCTCTTTCCCTTTGAATAGTAAGGTCTCTAAGCCAACGGACCATTTCTCCTTTACGTGTTGTACATCATTTTCAACCCTACAGTCAATCCCTGGGCTGATATCCAGCATTTGGTCTCTGGCCTCCTGGTCTCTGGCAAAAAGCCTTGGATTTGGGTTTTTTTTCACTTTCTAAATTAGCTGAATAACACTGGTAACCAGCTGCAAAGACAAACATGGTTCAACATATGGCAACTTCACTGGCAAGTCCTTGAAGCACATCTGAACAAGTATTGTACTGTCATTGTTACTAGCATCCACTTTTGCAATGATTTCCATGTCATATATCAGTGTTTGGAAATCTGAAGGAAATAAAATTTCTTTTTTTAATTTTTCCTTCTGTACTCCATAGTGTTATTTGGCATTAAATCCAGCTAAGAACTGCATTTCCAGCATAGTAGCATTTATATACAGTACATAAGGAGAATCACTAGGGAAGGGAAGGGAAGGGAAGGGAAGGGAAGGGAAGGGAAGGGAAGGGAAGGGAAGGGAAGGGAAGGGAAGGGAAGGGAAGGGAAGGGAAGGGAAGGGAAGGGAAGGGAAGGGAAGGGAAGGGAAGGGAAGGGAAGGGAAGGGAAGGGAAGGGAAGGGAAGGGAAGGGAAGGGAAGGGAAGGGAAGGGAAGGGAAGGGAAGGGAAGGGAAGGGAAGGGAAGGGAAGGGAAGGGAAGGGAAGGGAAGGGAAGGGAGGGGAATTTTGTATAAGTGGAGTGTCTTACTGACCCAATAGATATTCAATGTAAACATAGATCGCATTATATTCTCTGAGAGTGAGATGAGTAAATGCCTGTCAATCAGCCAACAGACTGGTAGAGCTGTGAACTTCCTTCAGTGCCAACATCAGTCATTCAACCTGGGCAGCTCCCTGGGCACAACCAACTGCATCTCTCAACAGAAAATCAAGCCTGGAGCTTGGGCCTCTGTCCTTGCTCTGCAGCTTTTTTTTTTTTTTTTTTTTTTCCTATGGAAATGGCTTCCATTCTGCTCTTGAGTCTGGTTTACTGCCATGCTAGGAGGATGTATGGAAAATTCCTATGTATCCCCTATGGAAATATATTACCAGTTTGTTACAGCATTTCCTCACACACATTTTATTTTCTTAGACCCTCAGGGGGAGAATTGCCTTACACTGTTCTCAGGAATTTAAAAACTGAATTGGATCTGGTCGGATTGTGTTCCGGGACTATGTTGATCATTCATTTGATTGTCACTTAGTTACGGGAAGTGATACATGGTGTCTGTTTCCCTGCTAAAATTTGGTGAATAAAACTAATAAAAAGTAACATAATGATACTGACTGCAGGTTTTTGAAACTCTTGATGAAAAATGTCAGACAATCTGGAAAGTTAAGACTAGTTAAATATGTACTGAAAGAGTGAAATCTGGACACTTTTCAAGGTAATGTTCTCAGGGAAAAGCAATGCACAAAAATTGAAATAATTGAAACCTGTTAAGGTAAATTATAATATCCCTCTTTCCATCACAGGAAAATTATAGCCATTTTACATTCCAAAAACTACTGAGCAATTTAAGGTCACTGTAAAAGACTATTCAGAAGTATGGACACAAAAAAATTTACAGAAACTCTGTTTCTGCAGGGCGTATATCACTGCATATTGTTTTTCATGACAGTTTCCACACTGAGAGAAAATAACTCATAGAGCTCATGGGCAAGTAGCATCCTTCAAGAACATGAGCCATTGTCTCATCTGTGTAGACTACCAGTTTAAGTAGGCTTCTTAGCCAGACTTTTCTAAATACACATAAAATGCCTCATGTCGCTCAGGGTAGGAATTAATCCTGCCAGTAAAGCCAGCTGGGAAAACTCAACTCACACTGGCCCAGAACATGTTACCAGAGATAATCCTGTAATTCTGATTCAGTTAAGTACAGTGTGTCCAAAATTATAAGGGTTAAATTTGGAGTATCAAGAAAAAAAAAGTAATTAAAATATTTGATTAATTTATGTGTATTTTGAGGCTCATCAAAAAGTGAAAATTCTCATCTTTGATGGGCATCGTTAGTGTTTTTTGTAGCTTGTATCAGTAGCTTGTACCAGTATCAGTTTCCATGGTTGACAGGCATAGGGGTCAGCTGACAACATTCTGTCAGTTTATAAGTTGAACTGATAACTTGTATGTAGACAAGAAAATGTCTTCAATCAAACTTCTATTTTTTTTTTTCTGAAATGAAACAAATGGCTTTATAAGGCAAATTGTCCAGCAACCTTAAGATCAAGCAGCGCTGATAGGCTGCCAACTCATATTTTCAGACAAGTAGGCTTTGTTAATTCCCAGAAGACTTACTGAGAAGAAGATTTCAGGGAGTCATTATATTCTCCTGTCTTTCCAAAGTGACATTGAAGGTTAATTAAATCCGCATTAGAGGTTCATGGTTATGTCTTAGAAAATATGAATAATTACCCTACCAGTTTGTTTTTTTCTTGGTTTGCACCAAGTGAATAAAAACTGCAAAAATTATAAGGAAAATAATTTTTCTGGTGATATAGTAGAATCATTTAATAGTATTTATGGAGTGGATTCATTTGGCTTATGAAATTTGGGAAGCTTTGAGATGTTAGGTTTGCAATGTTTCTTGTATTTGTTGATCCAGTGTCTCATATGAAATATGTTGGATGCCTGCGAAACCTATTTCTCTAGACCATTTATATGATGACTGAGAGTCACAGAATGGTGAACCAGGTTGCATACATTTGCATTTATCATGCTCTTGTGTGCTTGGTGCACCTTGACTAAACCAATGACCTTTGCCTATTTTTCACAAAAAGAAAAAAACAACCCTATTATTCTTTTTTGCTATTTTCTTTATTGAGCAAGAATTATCTGCTCTCCTACTAAAATACTATTGGTTTCTAGTAAAAAAAAAAAAAAAAAAAAAGGGCAAAAGAAAAAAAGGTAAAAGAATAAAGAACCCTGTGAAATGGATGCCTTGTTTTCCCAACATAAAAATATAATCCAATGTCTACTGAAGACTGATTTTAAACCTAGCTGTTTTTAAAATTTGTCCTTGGTCATAAAGAAATAACGAGGACAAAACTGGCTATGCCAGACACTCAGGTGTTGTCTGGCTGCTCATTATCATTTTACACCACTAAGGAAATGGCAAGGTTCCAAATCTGAAAAACAGGCAGGTACTGTGGACCCACTGATTTCAACAACTTCATAGTTAAATCGGAGTGGATAATGAATATCTAACCCAATAATTGTAGTTCATTTTGGAGGAAGATTTTCCACCTCTGAAGAGTCCTTTAAACCCAATGTAATACCATCTGATGTCAGTGGAATTGAAGCACATGCTTTAGTGTTGGGCTGAACTGAATGTTAACTCAGTGAATAGCCTCAGACCTGTCCCCAGCCTGGGTCTTTGCAGGCAGGATCTGTCTCACAACTTCAACATTAATTTGCAGAACTGAACTTCATTGTATTTTGAAGTTTGCATAGATTTCCAGTGCTAAAAAAGGTCAGCTAGAACCAAACTGTTTTTAAGACACGAAATTTCATAGTACTCCCCTATTTTCCTCATCTACTTGTCTGAAATTTACGATGTGAAAATGAGAAAAAGAACAGACAACTCTTAGACTTGCAGTGCTAATTTGTATATGACAAGATAAAACTAGCTGGAAGATACTTAGTAGCTATTGAATCAAAGGGAAAGTCAGTAACTTTACTTTTTCTCAGAAAAGTGAGAGACTATTTTAAAGGAGTTTCAAGTTAATAATCATCATTAGGGAGCACTGAAGAATGTAGGAATTGCTATTCATTGTATCAATGAGACTTTTACCTTATGCTGGACATCTAAAATCTAGATCTTTGTCTCAGGTACATTAAAATCAATTGAAAAGCAATTCCTCTGCTATCAATAGTGTTTACACAGTAAATTGCATAGTATAATTCATCTTACACTTGGCTCTTGGCATCCAGCTTTAAAAAATACAATTTTCAGAGCAATCAAGTTGAAATATTTGGCAACTTATTTATTTAAATCTGTTTTTTTAACAGACAGTTTTCCAGTAAGGTAAGACCATCCAGGTTTGTGTCATTTTCAGTTCCTTGAGTGCTTTAGGAATCTGCCTTCACCAGAAGGCATATTTTGAATTTTCCAGTGATGAATGTGATAAATGCTGAGAAGGGAACCCTTTAATCACGAAAGAAATTGATTGTGCTATGTAAGTCCATTAAGATATTTTTCATGTTCCCAAATGGTCTCTTGGAATAACTGGTCTTAATTACAGCCTTTTTAGAAATAATGACTGTGTGTCACTTTTCCAAGTACCCTGGCAGATTAATATGAGCTATTCTGGGGTATAGATAATTCACCTTTTGGAGAGAAAAAATTTTTTGCAATATAAGTTTAAGAGTCCCCGATCTACAGCCTGAAAATTGAAGTTTAGTCTGAAACACAGTAGGCATTTATGAGTGCAGGAGACTACAGGACCTCTTAGGGATACGAGTACCTGCCTTCAGCAGTACATGAGCTTGTAGCATGGGAGCTAGGAGATCTCCTGACATCAGTCAAATCTTTTTCCGTGATCTCATTGGCCTTTCAGACTGGCATCAATATCCCAATTCTGAAGAAATTTATAGCTGCTCTTCATTTTAGATGGATTACCCCTATATATATCCACTGAAAATGTTCAACTTTTTATTTGACATTTGTTTAACTGTCTGTTTTCCTTTAGTCTCAATAAAAGTTTAACCTTACTAACAGTATTCAGAAACCTGCCCTTCCTTACACAATCTCTGTTCTTGGTGTTTTTCCAGCACAAGAGCTTCTTGGGAAGAAGCTCAGGTTTCCTCAGAACACAGTGAGCTTATTTATGCATGTTTTCTCTTAACATTGCTATGAACAAACACCTTCTTCCTTTTTCATTGCCTTTACCTAACCAGGATTTTAGTGTGCAGGATTTGAAATGTTAGCCTGTAAAATTCACAGACAGAAATTATCTGCCTCCCTCCTTTTTTACAGAAAAAATCCACAATTGATTTGAAGCAATTTTGTTCTTTAAAGTGTTTTTTATGGCTGATTGTAGGACAAAAGAGGAAACATATGAATTGCCTACTTGTGGTATCTCCAGAGGAAGGTAGTTTCTTTTTTTGTTGTCCTGTTTTTGCACATCAGCGGCTGCTCCTAAGTGAGCTATAAAATGATGATACAATTATGCACAGCAGTAATAGAATCAAGATGAAATGTTTCTCAAGGGCCTCTGTGTTAAAGGCAGGACTCCCCACTGTTTGAAACCCTGTGAATGGTCTGCTCCACTTCGGGCAGTTAAAGTTAGAAAAGTTAGCTGGGATTCTGCTCTGGCTGAAAAATGCTGCGTAGGCACATCCACTGTAGCCTGGGCCTTCCTTTATAGTTGAAAACAGATTGGAAGAGGAAGGGAACATTTCTTCCTGTGGACCCACTCTGCCCTCCTGGCAGGAAGCTCTTTGCAGCTGCACTGCTGGCCACCTGTGACAGCAGCACTCAATAGCTGGATATCCTGTTGTATGGCTCGGCTGCTCAGTCATCCAGGACTCCTATGTGGAATGTAAATTGCGACTTTCCAGGGTTTTAAGCATGCCAGGATCAGGTATGAAAAAAAAAGATGAAAAAAAAAAGGGATGTTGAAACTTGCCAAGCACCAATTCTTTTTGGCACACTGCAAATAATGCATTTGGTTTTCAAGACATGCTCATGTGTGGATGAGAGCACATATGTAGCAGCAAGAGACAAAGATATTTAATCTCGCCTGTGGTTCCAGATCCTCAGCAAGCTATTGAGCAGCTAACAGCTGGGGGAGAGCAACTGAAATGAGCAAACATCAAAACTAGCCACAAAATTTCAGCCTTCAGATGTAAAATCCAAATTGGTTCAAACAAGAATGTCAATGAAAGAACCTCAGTTTTGGCCCTTCTCCTCTCCTTTGTGCAGTGAAAGTAAAATTGGAGCATGTGATTTCCTCTCCCAGAAACATGGGACAGAGGGAGAAGTGGATACTGAAACAAAGTCTGGAAAATCTATATATGAGTCAGAGCTTTAGATCATATTAGATATTTTTTTAGGGACTTCATACAGGTGAAGGTATCCCGTGTATCCCAGGGTCTAAACAATTTGACTGAAAGGAATATAAGGCAACAGATTTACTTCATGATAATATACATTTGGGTAAGTGTTTTGCAGTCATTCTCTTTATAGCACCAAGTCTTGCCCTGCAAGAGACAGACAGTCTTGCTTGTTTCTGTTGTAGTCCTATATTTTAAATAGGTAAGTTAAATAAAACATAGGATTCCTGGGAGTTTAAAAGTTGAATGAATGGGCAGACTGTCATTCAGATTTAATTCCATCTGGTAGCCAAACCAGCATGGACTAGTAAAACACCTCTCTACTAGAGATGCATTCACTTTTTCTACAGGAAGCCCCTTGGCATCGAATTTTAATGAGTCTTGCCAACTTATTTGATGTTTCTGAAAGAATAGTGAAATTTGTTTAAATGAACAACAAATCTAAGTTTAGGAGAGAAACCTGTTCATATGATCACTTGCAATGCCTATGTTTTGGGATGTTTGCTTTACAACTTTAAACACACAAACTTAACTTCCTTAAATGCACTTATTGTTATGCACGGATGAAACTGCAGCAAACTTATCCATACATTTTTCCATTTTCTACCCATGTGAAATACTTACTATGAGGTTGTTTGGTGTCACTAAAGCTGACAAACTTCAAGGACTTAACATAAATCAAGAAAAAACTGACACAGTGTTTCAGAACTAATAGTTCCATTAGCAGGGCCCACAACCCATAGTACAGTAATATACAAGATATGCCATTTTATCTGAGTTTTCCTTCAAGGCTGATGTAGCAGTTATAGGGCTCAATTACAGATTCATGTGTTTGAGTGTGAGAGAGAAGGGACCTATTTATTCAAGCAGAATGAAACAAAGATTATATAGTAAATGTGTTCAGAGATAAAGGGACTCAGTAAAATTGTTGACTTAGTGTCCTCTGATAAGAGATTCAGAGACATGAGCACAGAAATTAGCTCTTTTGGGGGCCCACCTTGGTCAATATCTTAACACTAGGTACATCCCTTCTATATAATGAAAGGGCATTGAAGAAACTGTACTCACTCTTTCTAAAAGAAAAAGTCTCTAAGATTCACTAAACCAGACAAGTAGTTGAACCTGAAAGAAGGAATGGTGTATCTGAATAATTTGTGATCAAAAAAAATCTTGAACCTAACTATAATTTAGGAAATTTAACACTGAGTGATCAGTCCTTTGTCTCGTCCCTCTTTAATTTAACCCTATATTATCTAAAAGCAAAACAGTCCATCCTAATGGAAAACCTTTAAATTAACTGGACTTATGCCAGGGTTGCATTTGACCACACAAGTGACAGAAAAAAAGCCAAAAGGGCTAAGATATCTCTGCCATGATTTTATTAAAAAAAAAATCAGATGAACTTTCATAGAAAACTTTCTGTGGTGGTCCCAGAGTCCCACTTGGCCTGTTTCACTTTCTGCAATAAAGTAGAACTAAGTCTTGTTTTAAGTAAACAACTGCCTTCTCCTATAACATGAAAAATATTAATTTGTCTAATATATATTAAAAATACTATTAATTAAAAAAAAAAAGATATCTAGATTTTTTCCAGATGAGCAAACATTGGACTGGGATTTCTCAGAATTGACGGTCTCTCCTTTTCATTTCATCGAGTATGCCTTTGTTTCATTTGCAGGAACTCATCTTTCTCCATATGAGTATGTAAAAGGTCATATGTTTCCACAGCATTTCTGCCAAACACAGTAAAAAGAAAGGGTCTTTTGAATCATGACCTGTTCACGTGCACAAGCTCTGTTGGTTCAGAAGAATGCTTCTTTTTTTGCTCCTTTTCTCTTTTCTTATTCACTGTTAAAGTAAAAATTATAACCTTAGTCCTGTTGAGTCACTTGTCCTTTTATTGAAAAACTGATTTTCTTCTTTGAAGAGCCCTGAATGTTAAGTGTACCCTGGAATTATATGTGTAAGCCCAGCTCTGCTGTGAACTTTACCTAGGTGTTAATACTGTTTCTTTTACAATTCTTACTGCTGATAAGAATAATTGCTACCCTTATGTCTGATTACAGTACATACAAGAAAACAGAACACCAGTCCATGGTGGTGACAATGTACTCAGAGACAACCACAGATTAGAGATACCATTATTGTATGTGCACTGGTAATTGGGAACTACAATGCAACCCCTGGAGAATATGATGGCATTTTACTGTTTATTAATAAATTTGTTGCTATAATTATTTTCTATTACATAGCTAACTATATGTCAAAATATTTCAGAAGTATCCTATTGACTAGATAGAAGTCATGTTCTTCATAAAAAGATAAAATAATGCTCCAGATTACCTTTCATTGCCACAGTAGTTCTCATTATCTTTTTATCCCCCAAAATCTGTTAGACAGCTAGAATTATTTTTTCCCTACATATATTAAAGCTGATGAGGTCCAGGCATAAGGCTGTTTCAGCTTCAAATTTGGTTCTTAACTATCATAAATCCTTTATTCCAAGCTGAATGTTCTGAAGAAAATTTCACAGTTTGAGAAAAAAAAATAGGTCACAATTATTTCTTTGAGCCTGAATAAAATGCTGCAGTTGCAGTAGAAACACACATAAAGATCAAATACATCTCATAAAAATCATGTTATTTCAAAATCACTGCTCATGCATAAGAGCAAATTTCCCTTCTCAATAGTGACAGGTTCCAGCTATAAAAAAAATTCTACATAGTATTCCCACTAAGCAAAAGACCAGGGTGTTACTGCACAGTCCATTATGGATCCCAAAATTCCACCCCATGAATTTCAGTTAGGAAAAAAATTGGAGATCTATGGTATTATTGGATAGGCAGCCTGAGGTTAGGCTACAAGAAGGCAACACTGACTGCATGGCTCTTACAACAGAGCAAATGTTAGCTTAAAATATTAATGCAAGACAAAACATGATAATTTCGTGAGCATGTGAGCAAAACCTGGCTACAGTAGATCCGATGAAATGATTCAGTACACAAAGCAGGTCAGAAGAGGAGCTAACTCTTAGTGATGAAGGTGTGACTTTTTTTCTAATTTTCATGAAGTGCTCTGTCCTAGCTCAAGTGTGCATCCCAAAGGAACATTTTTTAAGGAGGCCTTTGGAATCCAAGTAGTCACTTTTTTCCTTGTAGTCTGGCCTGAAAGTTAAAAGTAACCACAATAATATCAAATAGGATTGAAACTTGTCTAATTTTAAATACAATAAATCTGTCTTGGTTTGGAAAGACAGGTATCTGCCAGGGAAAGCTGGAGTTTCCCTTAGAATAGAGAATGTAAACCTTTCACCCCTGCCAAATTACAATTTTGCAATTAAGGGCTTTCAGGCAAAGATTTGGGAATAGGAATAACAGTTCTTTACTAGGAATATTAACAATACAAATGTAGTAGAAAACAAGACCATCCAACCAAACAATCAAACAAACAAACAACAATCCTGGAAAACCCTGACAGAGTCAGAGCTACAACCTGACACCCTGTTGGACAGGGTGTTGGAAGCAGTCCAAAAGTGAGTCCTCCTGGAGTGGCAGATGTGGTTCTGTTGAAGTAGAGATGATCCTGTAGGTAGGGTCCAGTGATGGTGAGAAGGGGTCCAGTCTTCCTCCGGTAATCGGGTGAAGCCAGATGCCTTCTGTGTTCCTGAGCCCCAGTTTTATCCAGGTAGGAATGGTTGGCTCCCCCCACTGGGTGGAGCATCTCACAATAGGATGATGGAATGTGGATGTACTATTTGGGGAGGGTAGGGGTGTCTTAATGGTCCATTAGCAGAAAATATTCCCCCGGAGGGAGGACAGGCAGTGAAAGAGATAAGAAACACTGCCCCACCTGGTTTTAACAGTTGGCCCATTATCAAAAGGCACCCGCCTCCCTCCCCCAGAGTTACAAGAGATAAAGAAGAACAATTCCCCAACTGCTTTCAGCAGATGAAATAGAATACACATTTTAGGTTCCATAACCCAAGACAACATTAATTAAGAGAATAGATTTTAGAGCAGTATTAGCCTTTTTTAATCTATACTAGCACTAGAACTCATATAAATCCCCCCATCATCATGAAATTCCTCCTTTCAGTTATGTGTAGTTGTGTCAACGTCCAGGAAAACATTTTAAATGTATGTGTTTTCTTTGTCTCCTGACATCTCTCTTCGAGGACTGTTCACTCAGTCTATAAGCTTTTCATTACCTTGTCTCTAGAACCAATCTTGGGTCCCTACGACTTGGAAGAGACAGAAAATATATGCCCAATAGAAAAATATATCTGCAAAATTATCAACTTGAATTAGAGTGCAGTTTTCTAGACCTTTTGTGGTATTGATGGCATTATTAATAGGAAAAGATAGGTATAGCTTTCCCATAGAGAGTGGAAGAGAAGAGGAGGACAAAATCAAGATGTTCATTTCCTGAAAATTTTAAGGGTTTCAAAATTCATTTTCATTCCTCAGTGGGATGACAAGGATCCATGTCCATATTTACAAAGAAAAACAACAAAAAAAACCTCAATAAAAGGCAAAGAAGTGTTGATAAGTACATACATCCGGTCCTGTTGTGACTGGAGCAATCTTCTTAATCATCTTACTGGCAGTTATTAATTCCTCAAATTAAACTCTTTTAAGAGTTTTCATTTGTTTTCATATGGTACATAACAGCTCTAGTATCTGAACTCTCCCATTCTAAAAGACACCAAAAAAAAAAAAAAAAGTACACTAGTAGACCTCATGAAAACATTTGTATTAGTAATATCAAGGGAATGAAATGGTCATACTGGACACAAATGGACACAAATACGTTGAATTTTCAGGATGGCTGGTCCTTGAAGTGTTAAATTGACTCTACTGATGGTTTAGTTAAGTCAGACTAGAGAGCATTGAACCCAAGAACTCCTGCTTCCGCATTTTATATAATCTTTCTGGTTCAGCACATTTTCCTTTAGGGCCTGTCTGCGCTGAGGTAGACATGTCACATCTCACTTAAGGAGCTTTCAGAGCTGATCTGGCTTAAAAACAGCTCTCTGCCAGAAGACACACAGCCATGTTTGGAGGTTCAAGCATCCCCAGGTGGTCTATGGCAGTGGGTTTGTTTTGTGCATGGCACCAATTTCAAAGAGCCTCTTAGGTGCAAAACCTGTTTTCATCACATCCACATGGTGCCAGGAAATCACAGAAGGATTCTGTTGTATCAGGCCTTCCAGGCTTCTCGATTTACAAAGTATTCACCTACCTTTTCCAAGTATGGTCAGGGAGTAAGATACAGAGTATTTTATGCCAGATCTGCCAAAATCACAATGGAAATTCTGTTTGAGCTTGGAAGCTTAAGTGGTATTGCTCTGTATGTAACGAGCATTTGGAATAGAAAAGAAAATTGAAAAGCAAGAGTTTTCTTTTCCTGTTCTTCCTTGTAAACAGGCTTGATGAAATATCGATTCATTCCAGGCCCAAAAATCCCTCTGATTTTAGATTTTATGTCTGTTTAATTTCAGAGGGAAGGGCCCCCAACTTCAACACACTATGGAGTGTCTCATCATTTTGCAAACTAAATAATAGTTGTTAAACCCCACAAAAGAGCAACAAATTTGGATGAAGCTATGTGTCAAAATCCAAATATACCTGTTATGAGACTGCACATCTGCTGAGGAAAGTCAGCAACAATAACTCTAGCCTATTTAACATCTCCAACATGCAGTTATGAGACTCACCCAATACAAAATCAATAATTTATACAAGAAATCCTGCATGTGTCTCTCCTAACTACCAAATAATAGATGAAAACTGACAGATAAAAGCTCAACTTCAACAACATCTCAGAGGAAGATACTGTGTACATGCAGGGCATCAGTTAAATTTGTTCTGAGTATGTACTATGTGATGATTTGAGCTGGAAATAAAGCACAGTTGAGAGAAAAAAAATAAAATCCTTAGCTTTGGGTAGCAATAAATTGGCTTAACTTTACTCCAGATAATGGACAAGAAAGTCACAGGACATTTAAGAGGTAGTCCTGATTCTCTCTTTCAACTTCATTTAAGATCACATTGTAAACCTACAGGGAATGTTACCAAAAAAAAAATTTAAGATGTCTAGACCATTCTGCAGTCAGAAATGTAAGATTCATGGAGATACAGAGTGAGCTAGCAGTGTAAGCAGGGGCCTGTTTCTCACTGTATAATGTGAAAGGCACTCTCCTGGGACTGCATCCTAGTTCCCCTTCCCATGGATTTTTCATTAAGTGGTCTTTGGATAAAAAGCATAAGCCACACTCATTGCAGGGAGGTTGGACCAGATGATTTTTAAAATGTCCCTTCCAACTCAACCTATTCTGTTCTGTGAAATAGATGCTGAATTATGCAGTCAGAATGTGGGATGAACCTGGAGCACAGGCACCTACCAGGATCCCAAACCAACCTGTACTAGCCTTTCCCTATGTGACCCTTTAGGTGTTGCTTCTGGGAGTCATTCGTCTCAGATCCTGCAAATAGAGCAGCGTGGCTTCTTAATGATCCTGTTCAAACCCAGGCATCTGACCTGAAACTGAAGCTGTAAAATCAACAGTCTGTCTGGTCTACTCTTAAGGGGCCCAAGTAGCCAGGCAATGTTTTTAATGATTCCCTTTCTTGGAATTAGAAAAGAAATTTCCCCTAAAGTGAGATTTGTCCCAGTTCCTTAGGAGAGCAGAAACCCAAGACGGTGGTCTTTCGTATGAAGCAGGGGAAGATACAATACATTTTGGAAACCTGTTTTACTTTACATTCTTCTATGGAAATTCTTATGACAATTCCAAACCCAAAAGAAAAGTTCTCAAGCACTTGAAGTATGTTATCTCATGAGATTTTTTCTCTGTGTCTCCTGAACTTGTTGGCATCATGCTTTCAGACACCTCATGCTTTGTTTCAGAAGCTCATTTTTAGCAGACAAGGAAGCAAACAATAATCTTCTCTGTCAGGGCACTCCTTGTTCTCTGCCTGCAGTCGCTGCAGAGCTCCCTACAGCTTCCCATCTCCCTGTATTCTGACCTCTCCATTTCACTGTGTACAAAGCAAAGCATGCCCTTGGTCTGATGCATTGGTCTTTTTTTTTACAAATAATGAACACAGATTCACTATTTATGCTATTTTCTTAGAGGAGATTGGATTTTGATGTGGTTTTTTAATCAGACAACCTCTTTATATTTTACCTCTGCATAATCCTATTGTTCAGTCTTCTTTATTTCCCTTGAATTGATCTGAATTCCTTGGAACATGATCATCTAGACCAATTGAAGAGAATGCTTGTATATGTCTTGAGCCTAGATCAGCCTTTATCAGTAAGCAGTGGTGCTGACACTCATCTTGCTTCTGGATGAGGGCTGGAAACCCACAAAAGAGGAGTGAGTTATCTAGTATTTGATATTTGCCAGTAAGTGAGCTACTTGTGATCATCTGCCTTGGAAATTATCAGTACCTTAGCTGAAATCTGACCTAAAGCATTGAGGAAGCCCGTTTACTTGGTATGGAAGTAATCTTTTTTTTTTTTTCAATGTTGAAAATTTTCATTTTTTGAATCATGGTTGTTGGGTTTTTTTTTATTATTATTTTTTATTTTTATTTTTATTTTTAATTTTGAATTGAATTTTGAAATTGGAAATGTACAAAAAGTTCTGTGAAACCAGAGCCTGAATTCTACATGTGTGTGCTACTGTCCTCTAATTCACCAAAAGGTTTGTCAAGCATTGGAACAGGTTTCCCAGGGAAGTGGTGGAGTCATCATGCCTGGAGGTATTTAAAAGACTTGTAGATCTGGTTCTTAGGGGCATGGTTTAGTGTTAAACTTGGTAGTGTTGTGTTAATGGTTGGACTCAATGGTCATCAAGGTGTTTGTCCTGGTTCAGGGAAAATTTAGAGAGGAAATCTCCAAAGGAATCCCCTCTAGAAAGCGGATTCTAGAAGCCCCTCCCCAATCAGTTCAGGAAAAGACTTCCTTCGAGAAAACTGGAAAAAACCCTGTTTATTTAATACTTTTAAGTAAAGTATTCACAAATGTGAGAAAATGAATAATATAAAACAATAAAACCTCTTGCTATTCTGAAGAGATGACAAATTCAGAAAGTTCTTTTTGTGGGGTGTAGCTCAGCTCAGTCTCTTATCAGTCCCTCCTGCGCTGGAAAATGCCACATCCTGGGCTCCAGTGGGCCACAGGTCTGAGCTCCTGGTGTTCTTCTGGGTTTTCAGTCCAGAGCAGGCCAATCAGTTCCAAGAAAAAGAAAAGCCACAGTCTGGGGAACTTCTCCGCCTCAGGTAGCCAAAAAGTAACTAAAAGCAAAGAAGCTCTCTCCTGCTGTCTGTTTGTGATGCAGACAACACCCACCAAGAGAGAGCTGAAGCTCTTATCTCTGTGGTTTTGAATAGAGCCGCTTCTGACATTCTACCACTTCTCCTTCTCCCCCCCATTGCTCTCAGATCTTGTTATAAAGGCACAGAACTCAATATCCAGAGTAAGCAGGACAGACAACTGGGGTTACAAGCATCATAAAGTCACCCTAGGACAGGTGTTTCCCAATCTATTTGATTCTATGATTCTAATAAGAATCTGCACTTCACTACTACATACTAGAAAATGTAGGCAACTCCATTAGGCCTACCAAAACTATCTTACTTGTAGCAAAATCTGTAATAATGTGCATACTGGGAGTGGCAACAAGATGCTGGAATCTGGCGTAAAGGTTGTATTTAATTTTCTCTTGATTTTCCAATCCTGCTTCTTGTACTGTTCAAGGCCTTTAAAATTAAACCAGACATAATATTTTTATTGTGAGAGCAGACCAATTGTAAGGACCAGTTTCTTCTTTATGAGGCTTTTGAGGCAAATGGGAAAAAAATGGTTATCAACTTGGAAAAAAATAAAAAAAAATATTAAAACCAAGCTAAACTGTTCACACTTAACTTCAGAAATAAATTCAGCCCATGATTAGAAAATAAAAGACTAACACTCAAAACCTTCTGTTGCAAGCCAGACCACTTATCTGGATTTAGGAGTGCAATTTAGCAATCCAACCTTTTATAGTGTTTACTAGCATGTTTTGCAGAGCAATTCATCTGTGATTTTTTTCTGTGGGTAATGAGTTCATATTTTCATAGCCTTTATATAAATATGAGGTTTTGGAAATAAACAAATTCACTAAAAGAATACGCATCAACACAAGTACCATTTTCTATACCTCTTCTGTTGTATGGAAGTCAATTTAAGTATATTTGATTGAACTATCTTTTAAGATTTGCAAATAACGGTGTTGAGACAATAGTCATAGGAGTAATAAACTGAGACCTCAGTTTAATTGTTTCAAGCCTTTCAAACATAGGGGGAACCACGAGGAAACACATTTTTATTTGCCTTTGTTTCATAGAGGATGAACAGGTGAACTGTGTTACCCCAGAGATAAAATACTAACAATATTTCCCAGTGGTTTACTCTGCTTTGTAGACTTTAATCCAAAGAGTTGACAATAAATTCAAGACCTCTGAAAGCTACACAAGGTATTCCATCTGCTGAATTACAGGTGATTTAAAACTGCTTGTATTAAGGCACCTAATCTTGAGAAAGAAAGTGCCTCTATGCTTTATATTGGGTTTGAAATATATTTAAGTAATAATATTTTAAAGGTATTAAACTGTTCCTGTTAGATTCACATAGATATAGGTAAATCCAATTTAGTTAACATTTTTAAAACCTCTCTTTTACTTGGTTTCAGATATTAATGCCAATAATGTTGTCAGAGACCTTAGAGGTTTTCACTCTGTGGCAAAAAGGACAGAGTTGGAGTAAGGTCTGTCCATACATTCCTCTTCTTTTCTGCCTCTTCTCTGGTTTCCTATCATCATTTTTGCTTCCTTTTCAGCATCACAGACATAAATTCAATAAGATTTTATGAGCCAAAAGAGGGGGTTTTCCCCTTCAACTTACTCTTAATACTTACTGTTGGACTATGGGAAATGAATTGGGGCACAGAGAGTCCTTAAGGCCACATTGCCACGAAAATGCTCTGTATTGTGGCACCAGGGCCCAGAGGTATAGTTCCATGCAGAATTTTATCTGTCAACAAGTCCGTCTGAAGAAGATATTGTCCCCATGACCTTATGTCTACTTCTAACTTTTGCCTTAATGTTTTTTTTGTTGATATAGTGTCCTCTCTCTTTTTTTTTTTTTTTCATTTTGTTATGCTCTTCTTGAAATATGCTATTGACATAACAAAGTAGAAAATTAGATGACAAGTAGTCTGAAAAATAATATGTAGTTGGACATATAGGGAGTGTTTCACTCCATGTAGGTACTAAGAGCACAGAATTCTCTACTTGTCTGACAACCCTCTTCTCTGTTCCTGGGCTTTGACACTGATGGTGTCACCCAATTAATCACTGACCACAATGGAGAAATGCAAGAGTTTTCATGAATTCCCTATCTGTCTTGTCTACCCCATAGGAGTTTGGCCACAGATGTTGGAATCACACCTGAATCTTCAGAGGAGCATTTGCAATAACAGCCTGTGTACTATGCAACCAGCCTTTGGGCAATAGTTATTGGCAAACTTTTATCATATTTTTTTTTCTGTGAACTTAACTTGGATTTAGTTCAATCAGACAACTTTCAAGCAGAGTGTTGAAATTATTTGCTGTGCCAAAAAGATTACTTCGATTTTAAGCATGATTGTTTTAGCAAAGTCCATCAAAGTGAAAGAAAACCAACCAACCAACCAACCAAACAATTAAGATTTTAGATTAATTTTGCAAGGACTAAGGCCTAATATTCTTAATTTAAGTTAGATGTGTCAAAAAGGAATACACCCACCAAACGCCTTATATAGTTGTTATTTAACAGCTATTTATTTACCAGACCCGTGTTTTAGTTTTTAGACTGAATTTTCTAAAAAAACCTCTTTTTCACCAGATGTAAATACATCTGTAAAATTTTCATTGTTTCTGAAGTATTTTTTTCTTGAAAGGACAAGAGATCATCTTTAATGAAGAACTGGGGTGGAAAACTGGGGCAGAAAAATTGAGGAGTTTTTTAATCCTGTTATTTTACTGGGAAAAAAATGTTCTTCTGTCTAGCTAGATCTTCTGTAATAACTGCTAATCATATTTCATTTTTTCGCATGTTACTGCCTGAGAAAGTTTTACTTTCTAAACTTTTATAAAAGGTGAGAAATATAAAAAAAAACATATTATCAGTCAACACAGCCAATCACTCTCTTTCAAAGAAATAAAGACATCACACTGCCTTTAATAATTAGCTTTAATAGTGGCATCTTCTCATTTAAGTCTATCCTTTACATATAATAAAACTGTGTATTAAAAATTGTATCTGGTTAGGATTATTAGCTGACAGAAATAAATTTACTGCCTTGTTAAAACCTTTTATCACAGCAGAAAGAATTTAACAGAGCTGTAGCCTCTTCCATCTTGTATGACAACAACTGGCTTGTTTACAAATTTTGAGCAATTACGTGCTGAGAAAGTCCACTTAAGACAACTGCATTTACTTTACTGTTGGAAAGATGAAGTGGTTTGTGTTTGGGGCTTTTTTTCTTCCAACTCTAAGTGGGTGATTAAACATCAGAAAACATGAGTTCAATCTCACTTTCAGGTTTACATTAACTTGCAGCTCATCCCATTTGAAGGAAAATTACCACAGACAGGTTTGCATTATAAAATGTTGCCAGTATAAATTTTTCACTTGCATTTGTGAACAAAATTACACTGCAAAACACTTTTTTTAAGAAAAAAAATTGTACTGCAAAACCAGTTTGTTTCATAGTCTGAGGCAATTTAGGAAAACATCTCAGCACTACTATCAAAAAAACAAGCTTTTGCAGTGTTTTGCCAAGTATAAATTTGCAGAAAATCTACAGTGATATAGATGAGACACAAGAACTTACCAAAGACAGGTGGTTGACGATATAGATTTGTGATACTATGCTGTGGTTTAACCCCAGCCAGCAACCAAGCTCCACACAGCCACTCACTCACTCACTCTCATCTTCACCAGCAAGACTGGGGGGAGAATCAGAAGGGTAAAATGTGGAAGCCTTGTGGGTTGAGACACTTTAACAGCGAAAGGAGAAAGCAAAGTAAAACAAGGAATTAATTCACTGCTTCCATGGGCAGGTAGGTGTTCAGCTAACTCCAGGAGAGGAGGGTCCTATCACACATAGCAGAAGCTTGAGAAGGCACAACTCATGGCCCCAAATATCCCCAACATGCTCTTTCTTCCTCTCACTTTATAAACTGAGCATGATGCCATATGGTCTGGAATATCCCTGTGGTCAGTTGGGATCACCTGTCCCAACTGTGTCTCCTCCCAGCCTCCCATGCATTGCATCCCCAGCCTCCCATGCCAACGTGGCAGTAGGAATAGCAGGAAAGCCTTTGGCTCTGTGTAAGCCCTGCTCAGCAATAACAGAAACATCTCTATATTATCTGTACTGTACTCAGCACAAATCCAAAACACAGCCCTGTGAAGCAGATTAACCCCACCCCAGCCAAAACAAGTGCATAATGTTAAGGCAAACCTTTTTCTTTGGTGAAAAAAGTTAGATGGCGTGTCAGAGGCAGGCCAAGAAAAGTGGGTCAGCAGAACCACTTATTTATAAGACTGAAGACTTATTTATAAGTCTGAAGACCTCGTAGATGTAGACTGTGAAAACAATGGCTCAAACCTTGGTCATGTCAAAGCTGGGGTACATGTATTCCCCGGCTTCTTCCAGTCACTTCAGTCTTTAAGTAATAAAAAGCTACTGACTCTAATCAAGCCAACAAATCATGGAGGTAATCCTAGCTTTCTCTGGATGTTAACCTCTGTCCATTGACAGACCCTTCCCTCCCCTTTTGCAACCTTTCTCTGTTCTTTTCTCTGTCTGCCAGTGAATAAACTCCGCACAGCTGTGCCAGCCATGCTCCCCTGCACGTCTCTGCAGTGAGGGCCAGGCAGCTGTGGGCTCTCCCCGATGAAGGCTGGCCTTTTGGCTAGGAGCTTTGGAAGGACTTATATAGATCACATCAGGAAAAAAATGCCAGGCACATGTGATGGTTGGGAAAATCGGTCTGGAAAGGGAATTAAGAGTCCACAACCTAACAATGATTCCTTTAATATGCTGTGGATTGGTAATGTTTTTGAACAAAGTAGAAAAGAATAGCCTAGAGTACCTGCAGAGGGGGAGGAGGACGAAACAATGCCTTTATTGTCTTTTAACAAAAACAATTCTGAAATGTACCTTAGTAAAACTCATAGCTTGAATTTTTTTTTCTTTCCAGTTCAGGCCTGATGCGCAGCGTGTTTCCCTAGTTTTGCCCTGTCCTTAACTGCATGTAGACTGAAGGCTTTTGTGCCGAGCACAGTTTATTACTGAAAGGAGAAAAAAATTGTTGAATGTTTGAAAAGCTGATTGACAAGGAACGTTTTTTCCCCTGATTTTTTAAATGCTTTCAGCAGTGTTTCCTTATAATCCTAGACAATGCCACTGACCCTTTTACAAATCATTTTACACACTGAAGACTGAAATTTTATACACTGTTAAAGTCAAGCTTTTTGGCCAGGTTTTGACAGCTGTTACTCTAAAACAATGTTTTGGCTCTGATCAAAAATATGACTTTATTTCCTTTTGTGTTTCTACCAGGAATGATATGACTGTTTGATAGATGTGAAGGAGGGGTGGGAGCAAGAGAGCAAGAAGCTCTTTCAGCTGCTCTCCCAGTAGAGCTCAGACTGCAATATGGAATGACGAAGGAATCTCATTTATCCAGGGCATTGGCTGTGTGGTAGGTGGTCCCTGAACTACTGTTTGAAGGGAGGTGAAAGTCATATTTATGTTGCGTATTTATTATCAATGATCATGTCCTGAACCGCAGGATCAGTGCATGAGACAACACTTTGAATTTTTTCTCTTCTCTGAGAAAAATTAAAACTCATGCACAGATTGGTATTTAAATTGCTTAAAGAGTCAGAAGTTGAACTACCAGTAGATCCATGAGAGCCCTGGGTGGAACTAAGGCAGGTGGGGGTAACACATGCCCTCACCAGCACATTGCAATTACTTGCTCAAGTACCTAACATTCCTTAGCAGGGCCTCAGCTTGGCTTTTGACCACAGGCAATTGCTGTGGTTGCCTTTGCCAAAGCCTTTTCTGATTAAAGATCACATCAGTGTAAGAGGTGGTCTGAGCATGTCCATGCTGGGCAGCCTGAGCTGCCACTGCCTGAGTCTGTAACCCAGCAGTGTCTGAAAGGTGACACGAGCTGAGAGGGGCTCTGAAATCCTGCCAGGTTTCACTGAAAAACCATTACTGCCTGCAGCAGGTGGTAACTTAGGAGCATAGAAGTTATTTCTGTGGGGATTAAAGAAGGGTGTTTAAGCACTAGTGTTGGTTTTTCCAGAAACGAAGTATAGTGCCTATTATAGTACTACCTGGAATAAACCACACAAGTTTGAAATTCTCTTTTAAAGAACACTTTTTAAATATTGAGCAAAAAGCTTAATGTGGAAGGCTTCAGATGAACTGTGATCTAACTCCACCAAGCTTTGTGTGTGTTGTCACACACTTTGTGCTAGTAAACTGCCTAGTTAGCTGAATTCTGTCCATCTCGCCCAAACACTGCACAGGGGCATATGGCCACAGCAGCGTTAATTCAGGCATTCTCTACTGTCCTTTCAGCAAAATATGTCTGTCCTGAAATTGTCCACACCTACAATGAACAAGTAAATTCTGGATCTAGGAATTGAAATGCATGTAAACACAGATTTTTAGAAAACGGAAAAAGGAAATAAACCCTTCGTTTCTCTGTGGTAGGATGTCAGCAAGGAAAGGCAAAGTGTCTAGTAGATAAAATAATAGAAGACCATGACACTGGTTGAAAAGCAAAAGTAAACTCCAAAGTGTGGAAAAAAAGTACTTAAATAGTTGCTTTTCTTTTAACCTGGAAAGGCTATGGCTTAGGGTAAATGTCTGAAACTTAGGGTGGATTTGATTTTCCTGTATTTATTCCATCAAGTCAGTTCTGATTATTTCATTCACTGTAAACATTTTTTTTCACTGGCATTATAAGGAACAAAACCAAATATTGAGGCATTAATTTTCAGATCCTTGCTGTAAATTTTCACTCTGCTCTCACTTTTTATGACTCTTAGGATACAGAAGACAAAATCTCTGCAATAACAGGAGCCATTCAACCTTTGTAGACTGGTTTGGAAGGGACCTTAGAGACCACCTTGTTCAAACACCCCTGCCACGGGCAGGGACACCTTTCACTAGTCCAGTCTGCCATTTATGTATTCAGCATGTGGGAATCAGGACATTACTGTCACAGATCTATGACTTGTCTCTATATTTAGTTCAGGGAACACTTTTCACCAGGGGAAAAAGCTAACAAACAAGTAAACACACACACAAAGGTAAACAACTAAAAAAAAAACCACACCCCACGTTGACTGGGCTTTTAATAATGTATTGTTTTCTTTATAACGTTTGAAAGGAAAAACACGACCTAGAGGTAAGATACAACTGAATTTTCTCGCCTAGTAAAGTTGTCTGATAACATCGTCTGTAAAGAGGCTTTAGGTGGACTCCAGGATAATGTCTAGTGCTCCTGAACACTGACTGACAATTATGATGTCATTCTTGATATTTATCAAATTTTCCTTGTTTTTCATGTGGACGTACTCTCTATTCTGTGCATGTGAGAATATTAGCAAACTACATTGACAATAAATCTGAGTTCTAGTGGCTGGAGTGGGCTCTTAAAGACTCATAAGTCCATGGGCCAAACCTGATAGACTGGGCATTGAAGGTTAGTTCCTAAGAGACATGTATTTTTTGTGCATATATTCCATTATTGCAAGTTTCAGTCTTCTCCAGGAAAGAGAGAAGGAGCAGGATGGGATCATTTGAGACCTTCACAGGCACTGGTAGCAGCAGTGGATCCTTGTGGGCAGGCATCTCTTTACTCTACGTTTGTGTGCACCTACCAGGAACACTCACCCAGCCAGATGGGTGGCTGGGATCAAGGAAGGAACTTGTAGCATCCTCAGCTCTGTGGGGCCAGAGCAGGGGGGATCAGCTGGGACCTCCACCCTTCCAGGTTCAGCCATCTGAAACCAATGAAGGAGATGCAAGCTCTAGACAATTTACTCCAAATATAAAATGTCTCTAATCTTAGAGGGTTTTCTTGGCATCTATCTTCAATTTAAGATTATTGCTTCCTGTCCAACAGACTACATTTGCAGACCAATGTGATTTAAGCAAGTACACAAAGACTGGTGTGATTAACTGGAAGAATGCAGGGTTCTCTCCAGAGTGTTATTGCCAGCTTGGTGATATTTAATATTTCCCAATGCAGTTTCAGCTTCATATTCTGTATATTTAATAACTTTGGCCCTTGTTATACCACTTAATACATTGAGCAGGCCTGGCCGCGGCCCAAGGTAAACCTTAGTGAACTCCACCTGTCCCATCCCTCCATCCTGGCAAAGAGTCATTCCCAGATACTCTTTGGGTACACTTATCCAGCAGGATTGTATCCAGCAGTAGTTTCACCAAGACCATAGCTCCCCTGACATGGCTGTGAGAATGACACCTGAGAGGATATCAAAACCCCCATTAAAGTCAGGGTGTATGATACTACTGCTTCTCTGCTGGTCTGTCTTGTTATCCTGTCATGGAATAGAATTTGGTTAGTTTGACAAAATCTGTTCTTGACAAATCCGCGTTGGCTGCTCCACGACTCCTTTTGTTATGGTAAGAGCTGAGGGTGACCCCGAGTCAGGGAGATACTTCATAAGCCAGTCATCCAAGCAGGGCTGGAAGGAAGCACTTGGTGATTCAGCCTGCACCTTGACAAGCACTTTCAGACACTTTGGCAAAAAGTCCCTGGCATAGCATCCAATTCACTCTGTAATTGAAGCATTAGTAGAATATTTCCTGCATCTTGCAACTTCAGGACAATCAGACTTGGGTTAAGAGGAAGATATAACCTGCATGAACATGAAAATATATACTACATTTAGACTGCTGCTAAATGAATCCAAAGAATCCCATTTAAGAGTATAACTGCCCCAATCACACCAGCAGCTATTGAAGATTAGTATGTTAGATGCATTTGGTTTATATAAGCTTCCTGGAAACACCTTCATCAATTGTGGTTTTTAATTCAGTATATTCCAGTTAAGAATTTTTTATTGAAAGTCTTAATAGTACCTCTTAATTTCTCTTCTATTGTTAAAATTTTTAATTCCCTCACAGTTAAATGTACGTTGCAATTTTGTGAAATTATTCTAGCATGCAATTTTTTCAAAGCATGTAACATAAATTACAGCTCAACTGCATTGCTTTAGAAGAGGAATGTTTCTGTAATTTATTTGCTGAATAAGAACTCAGAAATGGGTTTGTTACTTCCTTCCAGTACCAACTTCCTCTTGTAATTAATGCAAATAAACTGGCAGGGCCTCATGTTACTATGATTTGTTATATTCAGAATCTTTCATGATAATGAAAGGTCGTACCCATATGCTTACCAAGATGTGATGAAGAAAAGACATCTCTCTTTGCAAAAATATTTTGTCTGGAGTTGACAGAGGTGTGTACTTCTGAAGAATTATGATTTTGTCCACTCATCCTCTAGTTTTCAACCATTTCCCCTTCAGATTTGGAATTACTTTGGTTGTGACCTAACCCCATTTTCAGGTTCATAACAATTTCAGATACGTTTGTTTGTTTTTTGATTTTTGTTGTTTATATATATATATATATATATATATATATATATATATATATATATGTATATATTCTTTATGCAGATGGTTTCCTAAGAAGCCAGCAATCCAGCTAATTCCAGAATACTAACTTAAGCAGAGCTCCATTGACATCTTCCATGTCTACTCCAGGAGAAGCAGGGACTGCAGCTCGGTTGCATAACTGTATTTGTTGAAAAACAAACCAAATCACACCTAATTTATTGTTTCTTGTGTATTAGAGAGGTGACAGGCACAGAGACACATGTGCTTTTGACCAGGGTTAGAATAGCATATCATCAAACCCCCGTGTCCCTAAGATGAATGGATGTGACCCTGATATGTCCTTATATCTAAAGAAGGTACCACAAAAGAGAGAGTCAAGGATGTGCTGATGTATGTTAATTTTTTTTCTTGAAAGAGCATGCAAAAAGTGTGGTTGAGTGGCTCAATGAGAACTCGGTTTTGGGGGTGGTAACTTCATTTTTGTGAATGGTTTTGAGGTTTCTCAGGCTTGGTTGTCATTCCTCTCCTTCTACAGATTTTTTTCAGGAGGACTGTGATATAGCACAACCACTGACAACCATTGTCCCAGATTCACCCAGCACAGAGGATGTACTGCAGAGTTGTTCCATTTGGCTCAAATTCAGAGGCACATGTACTGGCACCAAAATAAAGAAATCCACAGGCAAAATCATTCCTGCAACTTGATCACTATCAAATGTGAAGAGAAAAAACAGAGAAGGGGTGTGAAGAATTGTTGTTTAAACCTCTCTCATAACAGGCCAGTAACAACTATATGTCTTAGAAGTTGCAGTCTTGTGATATCTTTATATGACTAAAATTATAACTAGGAATAATAATGCTTTAAATGTTTTAAAAAATCTGTGTCTAAGTACTTTCTCTATGAGGAACAATAGAAGTATTTTAAAAAGAAATCCCAAAAGTCTAAAGTAATTACAAATTTTGAAATTCCCTAAGTCAGCACTTTCCATATTATCCTGCTAAGACAGTACTAAAAGAATGGGCATATTATTGGTTGACTAAGTGATTACAGGGGAATACTTACTAATAATTTATTTTTTGCTTAATTTGTAAAAAAAAAAATTGACTATTCATTTCAGTGACAAATATCTTTCACAAAGTTCAGATTTCACTGTGAAAGCAGAAACCTCCCTGAGTAACTCAATTTTCTAGCTATGAAGCTAATGTTTTCATAATTAGGAGAGTGGTATTAGAGTTGTGAGACATAGTGAAATAATAATAATAAACCCTCTATATATGCATATGTTCAATGGACATACTGAAAATTTCACTTTTGTACAGGTTCATTGTAAAAAGTATTGGCCAGATCTGAAAGCATGCAAGGGCACAGGTAATGAAGGATATACAGCCTTAAGAATTTTTCAGAGTAATACAAGGTTTAAATATGTTTAAGTTTGAAAAAACTAGAAATTGTCAATGATCTGATGAAGAGCCTATTGTGAAATACATTTATACTTGATACACATTTCCAGATCTCATCATCTGCTGATACTTCAGTTATTTGTCTTATTTTATTGTTTGCCTCTCTAAGTCAATCGACATGTTGTTTATAAATGCTCTCTGTTAGACATGCACTACATCCCTCCCAAATCTGCTTTTATCTTTTACAGAAAATAAAGCTGTTCTTATTACAGCCATTAATGGCTGTTAGCCAATCTCAGAATCAGTACTTCTGCTGCACCTTCTTTGACCAGCTTCTCTGTTTATCCTCCCTTGTGATTTATCTCTCTGTAATCTCATTACAAAACCAAATACAATTATTTTCTTACTGACCCCCAGATGTGTATTCTAGACTGATCTGCTTCTCTCTAGACCAAGAGTCACTCAAGGAGATAGCTAAAGTAGTTTCATCATTTCCCTCCCCACACCTTCTTTTGACAATATTTCCACTGCTTATTTTTTCTGATCCATATCTTGCTAGTCCCCTCTAACTCAAATCCTCCTGTAGGTCTCTCTGCCTAGGCTTTGCCCAAATATTAGTCTGTCAGACAAATATGCTTAAGAACATTCCTGTCTAAACTAAATTAAACTAAATCATGCAACTAAAGAATGAAACTCCTTCAAATTCAAACCATCTTACATCTTTTCTTCTTCTCCTTGATGTGTATTATCATGTCAGATCCATTCTGAATGCTGCAATAAAAGACATTTTCTACAATGATCATGTCACAGATCCCTGTACATTCCTCTGCTTGCTTACCCATCTTCCTTATCAAACTCAGTCTGCTTGTCTTCCTTTCAGAAGGCTCTACCAGCATCTCCACTGAAACCTCACTTTTCATTTCAGACTCTGGGTGCAGATTCTATCTCTGTCTCGTCCTTCCAAAGGAGCGGTTGCTCGGAGACTGGCTGGGCATCAGTGTGCTGCTGGGAGGCACTGAATGCTTGCCTTTGCTTCACTTGGATTTTTTCCTCAGGTTTTCCCCCATGTATTCAAGTGTTTTTATCTTGATCCAGGAGTTTTTCTCACTTTTCCTCTTTCAGTTCTCTCCTGCATCCCACTGTGGGGGTAAGTAAGTGACTGGTGGGTGCTTAGTTGCCGGCCAGGGTCAACACATCACATGCAAGAAAAATTGACTTTTTTTCCAAAAATTCCCCTGATATGACACTATTAGGAATCCTGCAACTTCCACTATTTGGTGGCAGTTGTGTAATTCCTTGACATAATTTGAACTAGCTCGTAGTGAAAGCTTCTGTATAGCAAACCAGGTCGTGAAAAGCTTTTCTCATATCAACTTTCAAACTCTTAGACAACAGTTTCAAATTTCAATTCTTGCCAAGTCAGACTCTGACAATGAACCAATGCCCCCTTTGGAGTACACCAGTGGGCAGGGGATAACTCTGTTTCATTGTTTTTTGGGGTTTTTTTATTTTATTGCGCTTTTTTGCCTTTTTTTTTCCTTTTTTTTTTTCTTCTTTTTTGAGGATTTCTTTTGCTGGTAGAAATAAAGCTTGTATAGAAAATAAATGTTGCAAATTATAGTGTTCTTTTCCCATCTTCATCACATGAATGTTAATGCCGTAGAAGCACTAAAGAAGATATTTCCAAAAGTATGCACATTTGCAGAACTTTAAAGATGAAGAAAAGTCTCTTGATACTTAAGCAAGTTCAAGCACATTCAGTTTCATCATGGATGACTGTTCATCTTGCATTCCTATTTTTCAAGGTTAAGAGATGTGCTTGCAATTAAAAGCAGAAAAAATATAGAAATAAGAGAATAAGGAAATAACTAGCAGCGTGTTACTGTCTGGACTATCAAGCTGGTTAACCCCCTGAGGGGTTTAACTTACATTTCTATACACTGTTATCAAGACAAAAATCAGAGTGAAAATGAGCTGGGCTTGACCCAATCAGTAAGATAATGTTTCACCACTTGCATAGCAAACAATTCCTGGCAGGTGGCAGGTACTAGAGAATCAGCATTAAACATTTTGCCAAACTGAACTTGTGAAGTGATTGCCAGACTCAGATGCCTGGAGTAGATCTTCAAGAGACAAAGCATACTAAAATAAAAATTAAGTATCAAAAATAAAAACCAAACCACAAACAAAAACCCAACAAACCAAAAAAGCTTGCTTTATTGAACCAGCATCACAAGCAACTAAAAGCAGACAGGTTGTCCAAAAGACACCTGAGCAGTAGCAACCCAGCATTACCACATCTTCTCACATGTGTACAGCACCAGCAAGTCCTTTCAAATGCTATTGTGCTTCTCCAGATAATGCAGAGTACAACAATTTCTATATCAGTTTGTGAGTGAACTGCTAAAATAAAAAATAAATTTATGGAATAAATTAGAGGTGTTAATGATTTATTTGATTTTGCATGACATTAATTATTATGTTGTCATATCTCAAACTGCTGAAGCCATAAAAATATAAGCCTAATACTTTGAATGGTGCATGTAAGTGTGTTGGTATTTAAAATTTTTAGGACATGTTACTTATGTGCTGATATATGTCATAACTTGGCAAAATAAAATTTTAAGTGTGTTGTTTAGCTTTTCTAATCATAGAAGATTTGTCTTTGAGATTGCACATAATTTCTCAATACTCATTCTTTTTGTTGCTGACAATTGTAGCATTTTCATTGAAGATACTTCCAGAAAGGAAGATGTGCACTTTGTGCTTTGAACACAAAGACAATTCCTGGACCAATTTTTCAAGCAAGGTCTGTCTGCACATATGATTGAGTCATGTTGTAAATGCTGAGTTTAGGAAGAGAAGCTGAAATAAGTGTGGAATTAAAACCAAAATACATTGATCATTTCTGACATAAAAGACTCTATGATTTTTGTGTTTTCTTAATAAGATTGGGGGAAATGTCACAAATGTAAGAAATGCACATTTTTTCTACCACCAAGAAGTTCTAACTATTCCAGACCTTTTTGCCAACTATTTTTCTATACAAACAAAATTAAAAATACCAAGAACAATCTTTGTACAATCTCCACAGAGTAGTAAGGACAAAATGGTTGGATTGTACCAGGGTCATGGTTCATGCTCTACTTTGGGAGATGTTTATATTTTTTGAATTAAAAAGTCTTTGGCAATAACTGCATTGACAGGAGGAACTGCATCCAGGACTTGTCATTCCAGGAGAATGTGCTCATTTCCAGAACCCAAATGCAAGGATTTTTGCTTTCCATTAGGCCCTAAAATCTGTCCATCCTTTAGAAGGAGGAATAGAAAGAAAATGCAACTCCATGATGCCCTTGTGCATCCACTTCTGGGTGGTATTATTGCCCAGAAAAGTAACACCAAGCAGCCCAGTCACACACTGTCTACCACCAGGCTGTAATGACAATCATGTGGCTTTTCTTCAGGCTCCTAAATACATAAAGGAGTTTCTGTCTGTCAGTTACAGCTTTAGAGTGACAAAGCCACAAGCTGGTGCTTTATTCTGAGGAAGCAACCCAAAACATTCTTCTTGGCTGGCTTAGGCTTACCTCTCTTTGTATGCTGAGCATCAAGCAACCCATGGAAAAGTTCTTCTATTCATGTGGAGGCCTTGTTCTGCTCTCTGAGTTACAGAGGCAGCCCGAGGTGTCTCACTGTACTGAATTGACACATTGAGGATCTGAACAAATGCACCCCTTTGTGAATCCAACAGGATGAAGCACAAAATCCAAGTTACAAGGGGGAGATATATGCCTTTTTCTATTTCCACACACTTGAAGGACTTCCAGTTTTGTGGGAAAGTTAGACTAGATTTTGAAATTGTGAGGGATTTTAGAGATGATAAGGCTGATAAGCCTGACTCAGTATGTATTATGCAAGGTGACAAACACAGCCATAGCACCACTTGGTATCTGTGCTAAGGACCTGTTATACCTGCAAATGATGACAAACAGCGCTGTTGGTCATGTCAAGCCATATCATGTGAGACCTATTCTGCTCTGGAAAAGCTTTGGAAAGGCATATTTATTTCAAATTCAACCTTATATTTACAGTGGTTTCTTTTGTGTCTTCAAGTTGAACTTTGTGTTAAGTGCCTTTCCATCCTCTACAAATCAAGGCTTTCAAAGTCAAAATAGGTTTCTCATTTATTCTTTTTTAAAATCTCTATTTGTTAAAGCGTGGACAAGTAACCAGGAGTTCAAGAGAGCTATTACAAAGCAAAAAAAAAAAAAATAAAAAAAAAATCTAAAACTGACCAAAAGAAAAAGACACTATATTGTCAGATATATTTAATGGCTCTTTCTGAATACACAGGTAGTTGTTTCTATAATTGTACTGGTTTTGTTTGCACTAAGTTTCAGTACTTATTGTTACACATTTCTGATTGACTGGGTGAGTAGGTACTAATTTCATTGCTAGCTAAAGCTCAGTTTAACAAAAGACTTAAGTGTTCACTTAGCAGTAAGCACTGGCAAAGTGCCATTGATGACATTAAAAGAAGTATATGAATCTTTAAAACTTAAATTTTTTTCTGCTCAGCTTTGCTGAATGGTTCCAAATTTTCAATGATCAAGCTTCAATGAAGCAGAATCACAGCAGAATTTGGCCTTTGTAAAACTAGGTTTCACTGATACATCTGATAGTTTTTAGAAAGCTTTTTCTTAAGCATTTATGGATTTTTGTATTTTCATTCTGGACTGGTTTAAATCTCCATTATACTGACCAGCCTTATGGCAAAGAACAAAATATTTTCAGATTTTAATATTGGAATTGTGTATTGAGTTTATGCAACACAGATTTCCGAATTGAGATCTGTTGAAGCATTATTGAGAACAGAAAAGTCTATTTACTGACAAGGAATCATGAATTCTCAGAATTTTCCTAATCAGTACACTTGAAATGTGTTAGAGTCCAGCCAAATCAGTGGAAAATTTTCTTTTGATTTCAGTCGCTATTGCCAGTAAAGAGGATAAAAAATCATTTTAAAGGATTAAAAATTTTGTCTTTTATAGCCAGTTTTATTTCAATATATCTTCTGTGCCATTGGCTACTCAAGGCAATCTATGATTCTATAGAATCACAGAATTTTTTGGTTGGAAGGGACCTAGAATGCCATTTAGTTCCCACTTCCCTGCCATCGGGAGAAACACCTTCTCCTAGACCAGATTGCTCAAACCACAGAATCGTACACTCATAGAATATGCTGAGTTTGAAGGGACCCATCATGGGTTCGAAGGGATCCATCTTTGAGTCCAGCTCCTGGCCCTGCACAGGCCATGCCCAGAATCACATCACGTGTCTGAGAGTGTTGTCCAAATGCTACATCCAGTCTGGCCTTGAACACTTCCAGGGATGGGGCATCCACAGCTTCTCTGGGTAACCTGTTCCAGTGCCTCACCACTCTCACAATAAATAATTTCTTCCCAATATCTAATCTAAATCCAGTCTCAGTTTAAAGCAAATCCCCTTTGTTCTGTCACTACAGGCCCTTGTAGAAAGTCTCTCTCCAGCTTTCCTGCAGCCCCCTTTAGGTAGTGGAAGGTGTTGTAGGCTGTCCCTGGAGCCTTTCCTTGTCCAGGCTGAACAACCCCAGCTCTCAGCCCATCTTCATAAGAAAGATGCTCCAGCCCTCTTATCATCTTTGTGACCTGCTCTGGACTGGTAGAGTACCACATAAGTTTTGCTAACCCCTAGTGCTGCTTTTATCCTTTCAGAAAACTTGGTGCAGTTTTGTTTCTTCTACATAAAATATTTCTGAAAATTAAATCAAGCAGACCAGGAAGTATTTCTAGATTTAATTGTGTTTTGGGGGGTTTTTCCCCTTTTTTTCTTTTTATTTCTTTCTTTTTCCTTTCTTTTCACCTTCTGGAAGAATGCCATTATACTTTTGTATTTTGTAACATCACAAAGACCTACAAGACATACCAAAATGGTCTCAGGACTAGATATTAAATGAATCAGAAGGAAGACTTCATTCCATACACCAAATTGCTGGGATTTTTTTCGTGTTCTCATAGAATAGATTATTTCAATATTGCAACACTAGATGTCATCACATCATGGTCCAACATGGTGAAACTATATTTAAGCTTTTACCAGGATACAGATGAGTGATTAATTCAAAATGAATAATTTATGTATTGGATTTTGCTGCCATTTTTCTTTTTTTTTTTCTGCATGAAATATTCAAAAGCAGATTACAAGGCTCTCTTAAGTATTCCCTACTAGAAATTATTTGCAAGTTTCTTTCCATTTTGCATCCTAACAAATGAATTTTAGCTGCTCATTTTGAACTTTAAATTCACAATTAGTCCTTTACTAGAATGTTACTTCTGTTCATGATTTATTGAACAGCAGTACAAAATGACAAACTGAAAAGACAAGTGAAAATCAGAATGAATAAAAATTCAGGTCTTTTTCTAAATCAATATCCCCTGTAAAATAACAATTAAAATTTTAGATTTCTCTAAAAAATATTCAAACAAAACTAAATATGAAAAATATGTTTATTTACACTAATTATTAACCTTTGTGTAAAATAATCTGTAAAAACAAAGTGTTTTCCTTGAAATCAACTTCAAACAGTATAGTAACAAGTATAGATTTTTGACCAATGAATGATGAGATTTTAAAAATTATTACTGCCCAATTATGCACTTCTCAATACAATTGGATTCCACAATAAATGCTTTCCTGCAGAGATATTTGTGGAACTTATTTAGAAATGACCTTGCTTATACTGGGCCTTTTGCTGAGCTGCTGTAAATTCAGAACTTTTCCTTGTAGCTTTAATTGTTGATAATGTGAGAAGTGCAATGCAATTATTTCTTGTTATGATCTCAGGACATATCACAGATGTCCTCTAGTCCCTGATATAGCTGTCATTAGGTCTAGCAGCTCCCTTCTTTAGCAGTGTTACTCATAACATTCTTTTTGATTCAGAAAATAGGATACTTAGTCTGTTTAATAATAGTAAAATTGTTATTACTTTCAAACTCTCTGCCACTCAGTGCCATGATTTCCTGTACTCCAAAAGCAGAGGGAATCTCCAGGGACTTTCGGCTACCTTCTATCTCTTCTTTACAGTCTTCCTCCCTTCTCTACTCTCTTGTGTTCTTGCATGTTACAACCAAAAGGAAAACCCCTATATCTCCATAAATTTTGCAAAATGCAAACATAAAAACTGTTGATGCCAATAAAACAAACAAACAAACAAACAAACAAACAAACAAAGAAGAAAAAAGTACAAGGTTGCTGCAACATCTACTTTTAAAGCAGCTATAAGTTCTTCCTTTCAGTTTTTGGTTATTCAGGTAATTGGGACTTCTGAAATGAATTTGTAAATGCAAAGAGGGCCATTGAATTCAGTACTTTATCTGACAAGTCTTTAACAAAAAATGTAATGCCAGTGTGAGTAAAGGAAACTGAACCTTTTATTAACACCCCTCAGACTACACAGCAAGGCCTACTTATGTTTTTCTACTGATAACCCAATTAGCATCAAATTTTGTTCTGCAAAACAAAAGGTTGAGAAATAATCCCTGTCTAGACCAGACCATGAGGACTCAGCTGCTCTCCAGTCAGGCCCCACATTTTTGGATGACTGATCTACCAACTTCTCTGTTTTAAAAGAAAAAACTAACTAAACATTTTTTTCCTGAGGACAGGAGGAAAAAGTTGAGGTCATGAACCTCAGTTTCACTGATAATGTCACAGCAGCAAAATCAAGGCATCATGCTCTTATTAGCCTTTCCCACCGGTCATTTCATTCTCATGTATTCCAACACCAAGATGTACCACCACTTTTAAGATAGATAAGGATGCATGCAAACAATACAGTCCACTCTGGATGTTTTTCTGTTATTTAGTACGCCCACCTCATGCATTTCCCTTACTAGGCTGGAATTTTCTTCTTGCTCACTGGCATTAGCAATTTATTATTTTTTTTCATTATTGATGACCAACATGCATTTAAACTTAAGCCATATCTTAGATTAGTCTAAATGGTTTAGTTAATCATAATTTTAACCATTCAGACTTTTTTGTGTTTACTGACACCATTATCTGTGATTCAAAAAAGATAAATGCCATTGACAGATTTTGATTTCTTTTTAATTCTATTATGTGAATTTCTTTGTGCTTATTACACTTCTTCCATTGCACCCTCATTTCTCTGCCCATAGTCTGGCATTTTTTTGATCTCGCACTTACTCCTAGACAGTGCAACCTGATTTCTTTTGATGGAACCACAGATGCAGAGAGCTATTCCCCAGAGCTCTTAGCTCTCAAGGCCTGTTTGCATTAGCTTATGATCTTGTTACCAGGCACTTCTTGGGCTGAAATCAGTGCAAGAGCGGGTTAGTGCTCATTGCTGTTGACTGCTTTCTCTGTTGTGGTGGTTCCTTAATGGCTATGTTCTGTTGGGGATGGCATGAGGAAGGCAGTCACCCTGAAGAACACTAAAAAGACAGAGCCAGGGGTTCTTGAAACAGATTTTTACATGTCTTTTTGCAGCCTAGGGAAGGGTAATAGAACAATTCACTGTGATTAGCTGAATGACCTGGAACAGAGTGCCGGAGAACAATAAGAAAGAGAGGCACACTGTTGTATTTCAAATCATTACAGCACTAAATCCAACTTCCTGCTCTTTTCATGAAAAAACTCCTCAGCTTCTACTTTATAATTATTCAGAAGATCTTGCAACAGCAGCTAAGGTATGGTGTATATTTAATGGTATTATTCCAATAATCTCAACTGATAAATGGGACTTAAGACATGAGGAAGTTCTCTGCCTCTTGCTAACATCTCCTATCCATTTAATAGACAAAATGAGAAAGTATCTACTTATTTATGGCAGGAAGTAATTATATTCCTTCATATTTTGGTAACAAAATGCAAGAAGTGCATTTTTATTAATTGATTTGCTATTAGAAGTCAATTAATAAATGTTTTATTTAAATATTAATAGAGAGCAAGTATGCTAGCTGCATGAAGCCTTGATCATTTGACATCTGATTGCCTAAATTCAGTAGATTGGTCACTATCCAGTAACTGATCTTGGTTATAAATAATTAAATAATTAAAGCATTTAAATTCCAGGGACACAACATCATGCTCTTTATTGAGCTTCCAGACATAAACATTTGATCCTAATCATCACTTAGGAGCACAATTTCCTATACGAAGATGGGGTGTAGAAGCTAATTTGCTTGCTGCTATTACAAAAAATTGGAGAGGGGAGAGGAGAGAGGGGAGAGGGGAAAGGGGAGAGGGGAGAGGAGAACTTGTTTTAATCAGTCTGAAACTTAAACTCTACTGCAATAGCAATTCATAACTATCTGCTAGTAAACTCTCCTGCCTTTGAGCTTTGACAGATTTCTGGAATGTTGGATGACAGTCATATGAACTCTTAAAATAGTAGCTGAAGGATAAGAAAAAAATAGAAACCAATCCTTTCATGGAAACTGAGTGGGTGCAAGGATCTAGGAGGTTATTACAAACCCCCTCTGTCTGCAACAGGCATTGATGGCACAAGCGCTGACAGAAGGGAGAAAAGAATCACTTCATAGTAAGAAATTTTTGATCATGATAAAATTCAGAATGGCACTCAGATTTTATACATACTTCATGTATGAAATATAAAAAATCCCCCGTCTTTATAAGTGCTTCTGCTCATGCTGGTATTGTATATACAGACCTAACCCTCCAGGAGTTTCCAGTCTGATTGCATTTCATGCACTGTTTCAGCTTTACAGCCATTGTTTTAACCAAGCAGAAAAATCCTTTTATTGTGTATTTAACTATTTTCGTATTGCAGGACTGAAATATCATAAAATATTTTCATAACAACTCTTTTGTCTTCCTCCTTTCAGGGAGTTTAGCAGATGACAAATTATGCATGCAGTTGTGCTGACTTTACTACAGACTTAATTCATTTACTACAGATTTAATTCATGTCTGTGATTTCAAATATTACCTGCATACAAGAGCAACTCTTCTATATTTCTGTATTGAATCAGATCCCAAGATAAAAGTACTTATTTTTTACATAGTGAGGAAAAAATTACATAGATATATTTTTATATAAGTTCCTCTGACATAAAAGTAGCAATTTTGTTAAGGAAGGAAGGAAGGAAGGAAGGAAGGAAGGAAGGAAGGAAAGAAAGAAAAGGGAAAAGATAATTTGGTTCAAAATCCGCAGTTATTTCACTTAGAACTGGCCTATGAATGAAAATAATTTTGTAAAAATGATTTTTTCGAGGAAAAAATATCATCAGCCATTTTCATTCTTTTAAATCAATTTTAAATGCCTATAAAATGTGTCACCAACACTGTAAATATTTCCAGCTCACCCTGTGTGGATTGCGTTCTTCATTAGCATACACTTATAAGTTATTGTTATTCTACTTCCTTTTTAATAAATTATTTTTTTCTTTTCAAGTCGACAGTAAGGTGTGTAAACCCTTTGTGACTCCTTTGTATGTATGAAACTTGGTCTCCAAGTCAAAAAGAGCAGTGCTGGTTATACATCATGTATATACAAGTCAGGCAGATGTATGCAAAGTGAACAGTTATAATTGCATTAATAAGGTAGTACCATTTTTACCATTTATTTATATACCTACATTAATCCATCTTTTTCTAGGCAATAAACCAGTCAGTTGATAAAATGTAATGCAAACAACCTGCATGATGCTATTTAAATGCCCAAGTGTTAAGAACAACAGAGAAATCATCACCATACCCCTTCCATGTGGGGCCCATGGAGAGCACAGCTCTCTCTTGACCTCATCAGGCACCACCCTGGCGGTTTTGAAGTGCCCTGACAGATCTCAGGCAGGGACCAACCTTCAGGTGTCTGTTCCTCTGAGTTCAAGGCTTCCCATCCATCTAGACAGAATGGAGCACACTGTTAGCCCTTTTGGAGAAAATAAATGCATAATCTGTTAAGACTAGATATACATTGAGGACTTGGGGAGATTACGGCTTTGGTACTTGTCTCAAAACCTGTATGACCCTGGTTTTAGTTACCTCGATCAATTTTTTTACCTGTTTCCAGTGTGGTAATTGAGTCTAGCCCACCCTAATTATGACACTATCCATGAACATTCATAATTTGCCTCATTTCATTAAGATCTCTGGAAGACCCTTCACTACATCTTTGAGAGTTAGCATATAGCTCATTTCATTGATGAGGTTTCTATATATCTTTTACCAATTACATGGGATGATATGCACTGGAACAAGACAGTATTGGCTGCTATCCATATATTTAAAACTGTTTGGTAGGGGTTTGCCTTTTATTTTAATTTTTGTGATTTTTTCACAGACACTTTTACACATAGAACTAGAAACAGAGTTAAGATTTCTGCATCACTCACATCAGAAATGTGTGAGAATACACCATAGCAGGGAAGAACTTAGCTTACTGCTGTGGCTGTGCCCATGAGCTCTAGTGTGGAGCAGAATAGGTAAGCAGGCTAAATACACTAAAAGGGTTTTGAGACAAAAATCTTAAATGCTGCTTTCTAAAAAGGACAAAATTATATGCTCCATAATTTCTTATTATTTTTCCTATTCTGTACTTCTTTTCCCATTTCCTGATTTTGTTTTGAACTTTTTTTCCACTGTGAGGCTGGGGAACATTTAAATGTGCTGAGATTCCAGGATGGAAGGAGTCCAAACAATATAACTAACAAACACTAACATTTTCCTTTAAGGGGAGTATGTTTTATCTTTGCTTCCAGGATTATTATTATTATATTAATAATAATAATTAATAATAATAATAAACAAAAACAAACAAAAAAAACCCCAATTATTCAAGTTTGCTTTTTCATCTCTAATCATGCTTGATATCAGCAATGTGTGTCAACTTACACCAAGAATAAATGAACCACAGAGAAGAAAAATGAGAATAGGACTCTTGAAGAGAGTGTGGTTCATCACCTTTTGGATGCTATTGCTGAAAAACAAATGTACTTTTACTCTTGCCTAATGCCTGTAATATCTGATAGCACATTTTAGTGCAATTTCATGTTCTGGAGCTCATTTTCTATTTCTCACTCCTTAGACATTTTCTTTCTGGGCCTGAATCTCATGTTTGGGATTGTTTTGTGGCCAACAAAGTAGATCCAGTAGTGTCCAAGACTGCTGTGTCCATGCTGCACTTGTGCTGTAGCTCCACTTTTACAAGTAGGCCAACTGTCTGATGAGGTAGCAATAATGTCATCACTTTACAATGAAATTTACTGCTACATTAATGAGACTAAAATAGATATCAACTAACAGTGGTTTTGTCCTTATGTTTGCCAAATAATAGTAAGGCACAGTTTATGAACTCTGTGGGAGCTTACACTACAAAGCAGTGTCTTGCACAGCTCGTACAGAGCCATGTAGTCTGTTGATGTAATCACTATGCCAGAACTAATTAAACTCAAAATGACATTTTTTGGATAAGGCAAAGTTCTATAAAGAAGAGCAAACTGTATCTGATCAGAAAACCTCTTGCCCAAAATGTCTTCACATACATAAGGTCAGATCTGCCTCACTTTTTTGGAAGCACAGTAAATGTAATTTTTCCTTTCAGCTATTAAAAAAAAAAATAAAAAAATTGCAATCTGTGTAAATTGAATAATAATATGAAGACAACTACAATTTAAGAATGTCATGTTCTTAGTTTACCCTTTGTCCTGACACGATGGCAGATTATGGCATGGGCATTTCAAATGCACAAGGCTGGTGGGAGATTTTAATATTTTAAGACATAAAATCATTAATTTTGCAGAAAGTCAAGGCTGAAGGGAAATTATCAGTTAAAAAACTTGTAGCAGTGTCTGTGTGAAAAAAACTACTGGGCATTTGCTCTTCCACCCTGTCAGTTTGATTGTTCATCAATTGTCTGGGAAGCTTGTACTGGTGTAAGAAAGGGACTTTGTGAGAGCCTACAAAGGGAATGTGAGTAAGCAATGCTTGGATTATAGACTAGGCTGGTAATGCATGGTAAAATAGAAAATGTGGTATTCATATATGTTCATGTATATACATGTGCTAATACAGAAGTAGGGGAAAAACACTCCTACTTACCAACATGTTACTCTACAGTGGAAATGGTATGATCTAAAGGCTTAAAAATTCCTTGCAATTATAATTAAAATGAAGTTTAGAAAAGCCAGTAGGGAATTCAAGGGCAGTATTAATTTTGAACCGCTACCAGGCAAAAATCAGATCAATTTGTTTACTGCAACATTACCTTTAAGCTTATTATCTAGCATGCAAATATAGCAAATATAGCAAATATAGCAAATATAGCAAATATAGCATCTGGAACAAATTAAGTAATATATTAAGACTACAAAAGTCTAAGATCCATTCAATTTAACAAACTCTCACCAGACAGTGGAAATGTTGATTCTAATGAAACGGATTCTGCTGAGCAGTATGAGGTACATACATGGTCCTTGCTGATGTCCTGGCAAATGTAGAGCAAATCACTGATGCTGAAATGAAGTCTATCTTAAATATAATAATGTTATTGATACACACCAATCCTCAAACAGATTGTTATAATGCACACAAGATATTTACTCTGTAGCAATGTTTTGTTCTGAAAAAAATGTATTTTTAAGAGCTGATTCCATAGATTTTATCTCCTAATACTTGTGTTTCACTACCCAGTCATGGACAGTCATTTTGGCAGTAAGCATTTTTAAACATTTTTATTTTATTTCCTCATAGGATAAACAAACATATGGGTAATTCTATGTGCGTGTCTTTCACAGATTATTGTTTGTATCATTGTCCTGATTAATTCACAAAAATGTCTATTTCCAGGATGTGCTTTACAAAAAGAAATTGTTTCCCAAGTTGCACAAGCCTCATACGTACCTTTTACATGGTGGACAACAGTCATGATCAAAAGATTCAATATTAAGTAACTAAGAAGTGGTAATTTTTTTTCTTATTGGTGGCATTTTACAAACAAGACGAGGATTCCCAGCCTTCACCTAATCTTTTATGGTCATTCATTTTGTGTCATTTTTCCAGGTGCCTTTTTTACAGATTTGAGTTTGTACAAGCATTTATTTCTATGTAAATTAATATTAAAACTGCTTAAAATACATGGAATTGAGGATTTACATATGTATCTGAAGTTATGTAAATGCTAATTCATTTGTATAGCATATGTAATGATTTCTACCAATAACAACAATCTAAACTATTGAATTTCTTTGTAAAAATAATAACTAAGAATTATTTTGTTTACCTGTTCAGATACTGTAGTGTAATTATCATGAAAAGATATGTGGAGGACAGTTTTAAATAACATCAGTCAAGAGCTTTGTTCCTATTTTTGGGTCAAGATCAAGTGCAGAGTAGAACAGAAATAGAGTTTTCTAGTGAGTTTTAGTCAAAAACAGAGATTCCAAACAAGAAAAAGAACATCTGGCTGTGTCATCGTCTCACCTAGATTGGTTAAATGTATTCAGGAGAACATTTTGAGACAAAATTTGCTTTTTAATGTAATGGTATTTTGCTTTCACTTTACCCCAAATTAGCTTTCCTTCTGCAGCTGTTATGCTGCTGTCAAAATAGAAAATGCCTAAAACAATAGTAATACCAGATATTGCTTGGAAAGTGGCAATATCTTTGTCTGACATCTGAAATATTATATAGGGAAGTATCTCTATAAATACAAATAGACATAAGTCTTGAAAAATATGGTTCAGCTGTGTCATTTCTCTTGTTTCTTTTCTCCACTAGAGAATGAACTTTGATTTTACTCTCTGGAATACAGTGCTGGGAAAGCTCGGGAACCATCCTCCATTCTGAAGTCCAACAAATCTGTAACATCCATGAAGCACAGAAAAAATACTTCTAAAGAAAAATCTCTACTCTGGCGGAAAACACTTTTTTTTTTTTTTTTTTTTTTTTCAAAAACCACACATACACAGCTCTCATGCCCATGTCTGTTACACAAAGGCAAAATCTCTGAGATGAGAAAGTCTGACATAGTAAAGATCCCTGATAAAGGGCTTATTTCAGAGATTTTAATGTGCTGAGAATTAAGTGGTTGTATTGGCTGAGAAGGCAGAGCTGTCACTCCCTCTCTTTGCAATATCAGACCATTCTTCAGGCATTCCTTAGACCATATCTGGCTCTGACAACCTTATCTTAGTTTAAAAATCTGAGATCACTGAACAAAAATTAGAGTCCAAGCATAGATAATGTAACACTTCCAAACTCATCAACTAGTGCATTATATATTGTATAAAGCTAAAGAATTAATAGTCAGAGATCAAGGCTGGGAAAAAATGCATTAATGAATTTACGAGTGTGATTGAGATTTTCAAAAGTGCTACCTAAAGACAGAAAAGATCAATTGAACCTTTCTATTTTAATATAGATTTAATATTTCATATGGTATTAATTGATGCCAATATTTTGGTATGTATTTGGGCTTAATTCAGTAAAGAGATTCTGGGTTTGTCCATCTTCTAGAGCCAAAGATATCATGCTCTTCAGGAGTCTTACCTGTTACAACATTTCTACCAATTCAGTACCTATATCATTTCATTCTTCAAATATACATGAAAACAAAGTGTGAGAAAATTAATAGTGACTCAAAGAATCTTAAGTGGTCCATGAATAACTAAGGTGGGGAGTTTTTGAAATTCTCATAATCATCAGAGGGTAAAGTTCTAAATAACTTCACAAAGCAGTAAGAGAATATGACAACCAGTTTTAAAATGTAACTGTACAAATTGCTGAACACTGATGTTTGGAGTGATTGCTTAGATGAGATCACTCTAGACAATCCTTTAATTATCTTAAGAAATAAAATCGCAAATAGTTTTTCTCCTCTTTGTTTAAAGTCTTATAAAAACAACTAGATTAAATGCCTACCCAGCAAACTTTTATGATGAAATAAAATGACATTTAAAATAAAAAGACTTTTTATATTGGATACTTTCTCTTAGATAAAATGCAAATTCATGACCTGAACATCTGCATGAAAAATATATTTTTGAATACATATATTAAGCCTATAATTATTAGTAAATATGTAGAGTGTGTGTAGTACATTATGGGTTTTATATATTATGTATATGAATTGTATATGAAGCATGAATTTATATGTAGGGAGACATGTAACTGAGCATCACAGTTCAGGTAATACAAGAGAAAAGTTACCCTGCTGTGGAGTCTCCTTGCTCATTATATTTTGCCATCTTTTGGCAACCTATCAGCCCCCCATTCCCAATCTCTGGCTGTAGAGCTTAGGTGATAAGGCAGGCCATCCACTGCTTTTCTTCAGCTACTTGTATTTTTAAGGCAGCATCCATAACTGGAGGTGTGGGTTATGCACGTGTGAAACACACAGGAGAGAATTTTGTGCATAGTTTTAGCTTTTTGCTGCTTTATTTTTATTTTATCCTTTTGTGTGTGTTCATATAAGATCAGTAAAGGGATTTTAGGCTATGACTGTCAAAGAAATTTCTATTTCTAGAGAGGATGCTAGAAATAAGAAATAATTAGATTGTAAGAAAACTAAATCGAAACAGATTCATTTACAAAGAAGCAACCTAAGCTGTCAAACAGCAGCCTTCACAGAATCATCTGTGAAACATTCACTTTGAAGTTCACCAGAGAATGAAATAATAGTCTGTTAAGGGGATTGTGATTTAGCCAAGGGTGTGCTGCCCTGCTGGTGGCTGACATCTCATAAGCAGTAAAACTTCACTGCATTTCAAGTGTTGAGTTCTTACTTTCAGTCTGATGAAGTCATCCCATAGCCAAGTCACTTCATATTTCTCTTCTTTAATATTCTCAGACTTAAAAGCTGCAAGATTTTTTCTTACACTTTTAATCCTGGAAATTAAATTTTTGGGGAGGACATGTAAATATAACACATAAGAAAATGTTTTAATTTCATGTAATTTTTTTGACCTATCTATTCTGGCTTTTTGTCAGGGTGAGGAAAAATGATTTATGTGTTTACACTACAATCAAAAACATTTTCACCATTTGTGTAATACAATGTTAACTTGATAATCTACTCCATGAACTTAGCAGAAGACTATACCTTTCAGTGAAAAAGTTAGTTACTTTAACCAAGATGTCAGCTGAATGTCAAAAAGAAAGTCAGGATATCTCTCTTTTAAAATAACATTGATTTAACTTGTTTGTTAGAGTTTGTTGGAAAAAAAAATGTATCATTCAGAATAAAAATGGATTTGGTTTTATCAGTCAAGGGTCTAAACCCAAAATCTGGCCCAATTTTGGTGTTTTCATCAGGAAAACAAAATTAAATTTGTTCCTCTCTGGACATGGTACCATAAGACTTATGCCTGAAACTACCCAGAAAGCTTTCATCATAGTCACTTTAGGTCAGCCCTGCAGGACATTTACACAGTGCTTGTGTCCTGTAGAAATTTTTTCTTGTCTGAAATGGTAGAAGTACCAAATATATTATCGTTAAAATATATAAATAAAAAAAAATGCAAGTGCCTAATTGAATATGAATTGCTGCTATTGTAAGAGACTTGAAACCAGGTCATGTCAAGTTACAGACAAAAGTAGGGGTAGATTTGTCAAATGCTTTAGGTGTGTTCAATTCCTGAATACAGGGGTAACTTTGGTATAGAAAAAATCTTCATTAGACTCCACAACTCCAATCTCATCAGTTACCATTTGCAAGGATGAAAATTCTCATTCTTGTTGTTTGTACAATAAAACTGAAAGCTGCATTTCAGGAGTAAGAGAACACTCCCTGGGAGATAGGTTATCACATAACATGAGCTCTTGAACAGTTTTGATGCTAAAATTTCTATAAATTTTAACTAGCTTAGGCTTTTCCATTCTCCACTTATCTTTCTCTGAAACATATACCCTGTTGGTATACTTTCTCTCCATGGAGAAATACATGCTTATGCTAAGTAAAAAATTAAACCACCTGGTATAAATGCAATTGTTAAGAGGGCTGTCAATTTATTTCACACTGTGTTCTAGTGAGACAAAAGTAAAGCAGAGATAAAATAACACTTCCTTTTGCAGATATGAAAACAATTTCTCTGGGAATAAGTTCTGTCATAGAACAAAGATAACATCTTTCATATTGTGAAAAGTAGGCCCTTTTTCTCTTTTATTTGCTGATATCTTGTTTCCAGGCAAAAAGATGCAAAATTCTGTCAAATAGACTGACCTATACTTTAAATAAATAAAAAAAAAAGTTGATTTGGCGTTTCGGCTTGGCTGTGTTTTTTTTTTCTTTTTGTTGGTTGATAGGTTGGTTTCTTGTTTGTTTGTTTTTTTTAAAAAATGTGGACATTTTACAACTTTTTAGGTGGCATTTATCCAGCTTGAATCCAGCTTGTCTAAGATTTTTATCTTCAGCTTTAAAAGCTAGTCTCAAGACTGAAACTTTTAGATTTTTGGTCTGATTTTTTCATCATAGAACACAGATGATAATATCATTAAAATTATGTGTTATTTGTGTCCATTCCACATGAAACATGCCAGCTACAATTTAACATATTGGTGAGACACAGCTTGTTCACTGGTGTAGTTCCGCTCCTGCTCTAAGAAGCTTCTTAACAATAAGTTAATTAATATAGATGAAAAGTGTAAATATTTAGTCATATCTGCTAAGATGTGCTGGAATAATAGAATTATTCCAGGAGAAAAACAAGTTAAATTTTAATAAATATGACAGTAGTTAATCTGTGCTTTCACAAATGGGAACAAACATAGGAAAGTGGGTAGAGGGAAATGCTAGGGGTATAATTAATGGATAAGTAACATAGAAAGTGTCACACCTTCCATATCACTGGTCCTTCTTTAAACCTCATTTCTTATTGCTGAACATTTGATGAGAAAAAAATTCTGCGAGAAGTATCTCTTTTAAAAATTTAAACACCTTGTAAACTTTATGAGAAATGATAAAAATAAACAGCATCTGTTACAGACAAACCAATATTTGCCAATGTGAGCAGTAAAACTTGAATGAACAGCACTTTAAGGTTATAATTAGGAGCCAGAAATACTAGATAGAAACCAGATTAATCCCTATTTCACTACTTCTGATTTATCTGTTTTGAAGAGAATGTTTTGTTATAAATACAATCGAACCATTATTAGGCCTCATATAACAACTGCTGGAGTAATCAGAATTCAAAACACTTACACTGACCAAATGGTTGAACAAAATCACCTCAAGACTTCCTCAGAAATACTGCTCACTGTTTTTCGTGGGATACTTTTAGATAACAGCTCTTTTTTCTTCCCTTTGTAAGTTTTGTATTTTATTTTTTAAACAAAAATTTTGGAAATACAAGGAACAAAGAGAAGATGAAGAACTTGTACTCCAGATGATATTTCTGCTTGGTGTTACTGCAAGGTCTTGCATATTCCATTCAGAGTCCAGTACATTCAGATTCCTGTACATGCCCTGTGCTCCCCTTATTGGATTTTAGTCTGCTTTTTTCAAAACTTGTCATGCTCTGTGCTTATTAGATCAGTGGAAGTGCTGAACAAGACATTGATAATGATGAATCAACTTCACTTTTAAGGATGATATTAAGGTCTGGAGGACCACTGACCTTCCCTGTGTCACTTTTTGGGTTATTTCACTTCCAGAAGATGCATTACCAATCTCACTATTGTGTTAGGATCTTCCACAAGCTGATCAAGATATTCCCTTGGGGTTTAGAAATTATGCCATCTACTCGGAACTCAACTACTTCATTGGTAGCAGGGAATTGTCAGGATAGCAAAGCACACTTCCAATCCCTTCTTTAAGAAGACCTTTACTTCTAATAGTACCTCCTCTGTTTATGCTAGTACTTGTACTTTACATACTATTTGTATTTACTGCCCAGTTAAAGGGTACCAGGAGAATTTATGGGTTTCTAAACAAATGCATTTAGCTCATGCTCTGCAGAACACTAAAGCATCTACTTAATGCTAAGTAGCATTACCTATATGACCACATTTAAAGCCTCATAAAACCTGAATATGTCTATAACTGTCTTCTTGTATCAGCACCTTAATTCAGTTTGGAATAGAACTACCCTCTATAGCTGAGTGTGGTTGATGACATGTACAGAAAATTAGATCCTCAAATGAAACCTCTTCAAATGGTCCAGCCTGTCAAACAGCACCAGTAAAATCAGGAAGCTGCATGACTGGCATCAGTTGAGAACTTGGTCTGGGAAAAAAAGACAGTAAAACTACAAAATTATAATTCATAACTAACTTCTTCTAGAAACTCAGTCCCATAATAGTAATCATTGCTATATGAACATCTGGGAATGAATAGAAAAGAAATAGCAGATCATCTGGAAACTTTTTTGTGGAAAGTGCTTACTAAGGAGAAATGAGGTTTACAGTAAGCCAAGCAAAAAATAAACACACATGAAAAGACACACGTGAGTAGGTAAAATAAAAAGCCTATTTTGGGTTTAGATTTTTTTAACTAATTCTAAAACTGTGCAGTCCCTCTAAAGCCATTGATTATAAATTTTTTTAATTCTTTGATTCAGGTGGGCTTTTTTTCACTATTTCTCCATTGTTCTTTTCTTCTAACTTAAAAAAAAAAAGCGTACTCCAAGTTGGAAGCATGTGCTGAAACACTTAAACCAAGTTATGAAAACTAGTTATCCTTGCACCTTCTCACATTATAACCCCTTTTCCTCCTTTTTCCCCATCACAAAATTAAAATTCATACCAGCTTTATGGAAACAACCTTTCAGACAAGAGATAGGCAGCTATGACAGGGAGAAATCTGGGATGGTACACATAGATGTCCAGTGCAAGTTTAGGCATTTTAGGAAAGCCTGCTTGGGCTCCAGCTGCCATTTCAGAAGGAGGTAGCACTCCTCCAGGTCCTGTGCCATAACTTCCACCAGCGTGATATCTCAGACAGCATCAGGAGTATACACATTAAATCCTTGTTAGATAAGAGTTAAAAGTTAATCTCAAAGCTTAAGACCTTCTGTTGCAGTCGCTGATATGTAGCAATCAACACGGACACTGCACTTGAGGTGCTTCATCAAAATCATCAGAAGGCTTCACATATCTGTATCTTGTTATTCCAAAAGTCTCCCATATCTTTCTTCTGTATCTCTAAGAGCAGCTCCACACAGCTCCGGCTCCGTCTCTCTTCTTCAGTTCTGGGCCTGGCTCCATCCTGTCCCTACCACAGCCACCTAACCCTGTCTATACTACGTACAACATCTTACCTTTTCTGGCCCTTACACGACCTCCTGTCCCTGGGTCTTCACCGCAAGCAAACTCCAATTGAACCCAACTGACCAACTTCCTAGTTCACTCACTCTTTATCATGCCCTTGGCTGTGAGGGCCAGGTGTTTCTACTCTAAGATAATTAACACAGGTGTAGCATATCAGAGGAGAGACTGCCTTCAGCAGCATCTCCTTTTGTCTCCCCACAACCTTCCTGTAAGACTGATCTACAGTTGATCATGAGGAGTGTCACTGAAAACCATTAGCATAACCTCTGGTTCAACACCTGAGGAAATATTTGCAGGCTTCCAACTATATAGGGGTTTTATATTAAAATTAATTCTTCGGCCATTACTGGTAGTCAGTCAAGATTATATTTAAAAAAGAAATGCATTCCTCCTACACAAAATGGACTGAGACCACTATAAAATTATCTGCATTTGGATAGAGTAGCAGACAGCTCTAAGTAAATGTGTGCCTGAAACAAGAGATTGAAATGCACAAAGTACAGATAAAAAAGTGCTAGTGCTCCTGAACATCAGTGCATCCACCCAGTACTCGGATGTGTCAGCTTCCTTTGCTCTGAGAGACTGAATTGAGTTATATCTATAACATTAGACGTGGGATTAGCATAGTTTAGTCTTCTAATACAGCAGGATTATAACACTCTCTTCAAGTTCAGCATTTTAAATTAATTCTATTTGCTTTTCTTTTTCCTTTGTCTTTTTCTTTTCCCCTTTGGAAGCACAAGACAAGATACATGATTAATCAGAGTGGAATTTGCTTTTCCCCAGAATATCCAATCAACATATGATGCTACTAAAAGTGGATTCAAAGGGCTAACTCTGATAATGAACTTGAAGAAAAAGTGATGTTGGCCGCTAAGATAGGAAGGAAGAAAAAATACGTCTTGTGGGAATTTTAAGGTAGGATTATCTACAATTTTTACAGTGGGGAATACACCTACAACGGCCTTAGTAAGAAAGACCGAATAATTCATTATCTATGTCTTTCACAGGTGATGAATTTTATTGTCAGAAGAGACTTATGCTTTTCAAACAATATAATTAGAACAACAGAAGCTTTGACCACAAAGCCCTAATTTGCTGATGCTGTTTTTAATAGCAATACATTTAGAAATCTAAAAGAAATAAGGTATTTCAAGTTTATATATATATGTATATATATATTTACATGTAAATAATGAAAGAACAATTGCAATTATTGTAAAGTTAACAAAGGTTTGCCTTGGACTAGAAGGTAATACCTATGGTAATAATAAACATGAAAACTGCCAGTCAAGTAATATGTAAAAAAATGTTAATAAGAACCTAAAGGACACAGCAAGACCCTTAAAATTCTTAAACAGCTCAGAGGTTACATAGTCTAATACTCCCATTTTAAGACACAGTAAAGTTGTATTCCAAGAGCTTCAGATGCAAGACTGGGAATAGTGAGCTTAAAATATTCAGTCATGGAATTAGTGCCTAAATTTAAATTAGTGGAAGAATGAATCTTTTTCCTGATCTTGCTGTGTTTTGTAGCTACACTGGGGTTTTTTCTGAATGGAGCTGAACAAGCCATTCCACTGCAAGAAGTAGAGCAATTTCCTGGGAAAAGGTTCAACTAATGGTTAAAATCATCCAGGATTCGTCTTTAATAGTGAAATGACAATTTAAATATTAAAGGAACAAAGGACAATTATTTTTCATGTATCTTAAACATCTATCTTTATTTATCTTTAATGTGCTAAATTGCCATCTAGAGGTGTCTATCTCGCCAGTGACTTTACAGAGAGACTGGCATAGTCAGGATGCTTCCCTGGGGACAGCCAAAGGGAAGAGAAGAGGAAGTCTCACTACAGAGTCTCACTCTGGTGCCTTCAGATGCCTGAAATTAGTCATGAGACTCAATCCAGTGTTCACTCAAAGTTGTCTTAATTCACCAAAACACAATGCTACTATTTTTGTCATGCTGTTTCAGCCTGACTCTGGTAGCCTAACACATCTATACATCAAAAAATTAACTTAGTTCAGAGAACTGTAAATAGTTTTATTTTGTCTTAAAGAATAATTAGGAGTAAGGGAAACTTCCCTCTGTGTTCAAACATTTGGGGTTTTTTATTGTCTCTAGGTTACTTTGCAAGGAAGTTGTGTAAAACTATAGTTTTTCCAACTTTCTCATGAACCCCAAAGTGTTTTGAATTTGCAAGATTCTCTGATGCTAACTAGTTGAAACGTTTGGATTAGTTCAACAATGTTGTCTGCAGAGTTTAAGGATGTTGGGATACATTTACACTGAGTAAATACAGGGACAGCTATTAGAAGCAATTTAAAGTAAAATGAAAATTAAGTCAACTTTTTTATAGAGTGAAATCTCTCACAGTAAAAGGGAAATATTTTGATATGGCAGGGTGGATATATATATGTGTGTGTTTATATACATATATATGAGACAAAAATTTGCAAGGGCTATTCAGGCAAAAAAGAAAAAAAAAAAATAGAAGAGCTTTAATGTATTTCAATAGTCAGATGCATCCTTCCTATTGCCAGAATGTACTAGCATCCTTTCAACAGTGGCACATAGTTATTTAGAAAGAAAATACTGTGAGATGAAGGACCAATGGAAGCTTGTCTCTCAATTCATTGCCAAAATGATCATAAAATCAACTATAATATATATTTATTTTTTTAATTTATAAACACAACCAAGATGAAAAACATACCCAAATATAACTCCCCATGCATTGACCTGTTTTTTGTAGTTATCAAAAAGGAATATCTCACATATTCATCAAAATTTAGTGCTAGGGATGAACATAAAAAATGCAATAATCAGAGTAAGATGCTGTGAAGTGGTAGTAACATTTTCATGTGTGAGGTCTTTAAGAGAGCCCAATTACTAGCCACATGAGGACAAACGTTAATGAGTTAAATAGGTTACTGTTCTGAGTAGTACTGACTACTTATTAAAATTATGAGCCATCGAAATAATGCTTGGAAAAGCTGACAAGAATGTGAGATAAACCAAACCTTCTTTTTAGCCTCTTTCATGTAGACCATTGCCATTAACATATGAATTAATAATATACCTTGGTAATGTTTGTCCATATCATTTAGACCCTGGCACATGCTTGGCTTCCCTCCAAAAAGTCAGGAGAGCGAATACACTTCACTCTATTTGCCCAAACACCATTAAAACAGCAAAACTACTTCACCCCAGGTGCTGTGGAAAAAGCTAAATTTTTAAGGAGTTCATCCTTAACAGGGAACCTCTTTCCTTCTAGCATTTCTGACTCCATACATTTGTGTGAGAGCAAAATATTGAGAGCGAACTAGAAACTGCCAGCGCAGATAAGGTAGTTCTGACAGTTCCCACTATGCTTTTAAAATTCATAAGACTCTTAAACCATGAGTCAGAAGAGCAGAAGCTGTTTCTCCTCAGCCTCTGGAGTCATCTGATAAAGTAGTGAGAGTAAAAAGCTTGAATATCGTGATCCTTCTCAGGAGGCTTGCGAGTATCAATTGCTAGCGTTGTTTACACATCTTCCTAATAAATAGCAGTCTATTTATTGGATTAATTAGTAAGCAAAAATGCTCTTACAGGGCAGACTTTCTTTACAGTATTTCTGCTTAATAGATGTCCATCATGTCTCTCAATAATCTGTATAGATAAAGCTTCCATCTCTATCCCTTTCCTCTCCTTTCACACCAAAGCCAGGTTTGAGTGGGATGGATCAGTATCACTAGGCAGCATCTCTGGGGACGTCACTCATGAGCACGCAGCCACGGCTCTCTGGAATTGCTTCACAATACAAGATTATTGGTGCTACACACTTCCAGCTATTGTTGCACTTCCACAGATTATCAGAAATAACAGGAGGCATTCAAAAAACACGTCAAGCAAGCCTGAAAATTCAGTCAGCATTCATATGAGATTATTCTCCACTTCTTGGTCTTTGCAAAGTACCTCCCTCATCATTTCAAAATGCCCCTGAGTGTTTGAAGAACAAAAATTTTAAAGAAAAGTGACACGTTGCTATAAAAATCTTACAAGTTAGCTTCATGGCAAGCATGCATCATATCTCAGCCATCCTCAAAAAAGAAAATATGAGTCAGTGTGTGTCAGCAATCAGACATATTTTTCTGTCAACCATATAAATGTCTGACATCTTCCTGTCACTCCTGAGTCTCTGTCAATTTTCTTGGGCTCTGTTTATCTGCTGTGATTCTAAATTTCCTGCAGGCCAGTGTGGAAAATCACATAGCCTGCTGCTGCTTTAGGCTGACCTACATTCCCCAAAAGATTAGGCAGCCCAAAATACCATCTTTAACTTTCTGGGACACTTCTGAACAACAATAAGCCTCACGAGGAGGAAAACACATTAACAACAAGCTCCAAATCTCATCAGTTTTCTCTCCTGGCAGAGTCTCTGAAGTAGCAGTGTCACTGAGGGGCAGGCATTGCTCTCAGATCTTCTGCTGAGCAGTGTTTGACTGGTGATCACTTGCCTTTTAACTGCTTTAGAAAACAGCAGCAAAGCAATCCTGACAATGCTGTTTTATTTACCCCAAAGAGGGGGCATGTGGCCTCTTGGAAAAAATAAACAACAAAAATCCTAATTAGATAATGATCAAAGTCTAGAGGACACATCATCTCCTTTCTGCAAAATAGATGCTGGGAAACAAAATAATCTTGCAATGTAGGCTCTGCTTGCTTCAGTTCACCAAGTACTGCATTCATGTCCATTATGTTCACTATCAATGCAATTAAAGAAGAAATGCTGGACAGCAGTCCCTGAACCTCATTTGTGGGAATAAACTGTGTCCTTCCTAGGGAGTACTTACTGAGGGTGTGGGCAGGGGATTCTGCTCCAGATGCATAGTGGTGTACGTTATACATTCAGTGTATAAAATGCAGGTCTACCTGTGTACTGAGTGTCTGAGGTCCTTGCTTGGCCATGGAGATCTACTCAGCCTAGTGGGGGAAGCTACTAGGCCACCTGGGCCCACTGGGCTCTACCTCAAGAACACACCTGCATTAAGCCAACTAAACAGCTCTCCAATCATCATATTGCCATATTTTACACTCAGAATTTTTGATTTTTTTTTTTTCAAACAAAAAGCCTTTGCCCAGTGTGGCAAGTTTTGAGAAATTTTGGTGATGAGGTGCAGACATGGTGATACAGAAAAGTAAAAAAAGAAGGAAGACTTATAAAGTTGTGACATTTTGAAAGTTATTTCTCATCTGTGCAAGTTAAAGGGAACCAAGTACAGTGTGTTATAAGGAGACTGTTTCAGTACGAGGTACCTCTCCAAGTCTGTTGTATAAAAAATTGTGGCTAAAAGCAGAAAAAGATTGTGTTAATATGTTCCACAAGAATACTTAAGTTATCAAGTTTGCAGGAGATTTTCCTTCACAATATCCTAGTATGACTACATCTGTGTAGAAATATAAATGAAAGTGATACCACTAGTGGAACATGGCAGAGAAACACTTTATAGGTGAGTGACAATAGACAGGAATTTGGAACCCTGTGACGGCTGCCTCACCTGAAAGTGACTCTCGCTGCCTTCTTCATGAGCACCTCTAACAGCAAACCCCAAACAGGGAACTGAGCCAAGCACAACATCAGGTCCTAATCAGTGGCAAAGCCTATAACAGGGTGCTAGCCACAAAACTAGGCTGAGGTGTAAATACCCACGGATGATATTCATTCTTGCTTCAGTGGTGTCAGATATTAATGCCTACTTACCTCCTGTCCCAGTTTTATGCTTTTCACTTGATTTATGAATCCCAGTCTTAGCACCCTGTTGCTTCACCACAAAACAATCTGAAGTGGAAAAGGAATTGCCAGAGAAACTGCAACGATCCTAGGTAATCCTGCAATTCTTTGGTGACTTCTCAAGATACTTAGACCATTACTATCTGATCAGGTTTGAACAACTTTTAGGCTTTTCTCCCTGTCATGAATGAAATAAGCCCTAAAACACTACTGTCATAGGTTCCTAAATATTTTTTTTACAGATAGAGAAGTTAGTCACAAAGAAAGAAGAAATACTCGATTCTCATAGTTAACCAAATCAAGAGTGAAAAGGCTTTTAATTTGTTAATGACATAAAATTACTACCAACCAGTAAAATATACATTCAAAATTCAATAGCAGTAATACAAGCAAACCACAGTATTAGATGCTCAGAAAATGTCAATAAACTGCTACACATTTCTAAAAACCTTACTGCAATTAACCCCAAGAGCCGTACACACCCACACCCACAGAGGTACACACCATCTAAAAAAACTACCCCCACCACTGCGTGGGTAACACCACACACCACACTCTCACAGAACATCATAGTCCCACCATTTTTGGGATTGAGAGAGGTGGATGTAAAATGTGTAAGCAGACAATGCAAAAGACTGTGCAATATAAGTGTTCCAGCAAACACCCATCTGCGTTCAAAGAGTGCAGACAGCAGCCTTATAAATTTGTTAAATGAGATTGAATTTGAACACAGTCTGGAACTGTATTGGTAGGGTGGGGTACAGTAAAGAGGACTTTTAATTTTCTAGAGGTGGGTGGGTGTTTTTTGGTTTTGTGTTTTTTTTTTTTCTGAGAAGTCAAACTTCTATTGTTATTTAAGTAGTTACTTAAAAACTCCTGTGTTAAATCAGAATGGTTCATAAAAAGATTCCTTTAGGCAAAATGCATTTCTTGCTACGGAGTTCACTTTTGTATTTGATGTTCTACGGATTTCAAAAAAGAAAAAAGGGGATTGCTGGGTTTGTTTCCTTTCATGCCACTCTTCTACTGGTACAGTCTCTTGCACACAATAGTGTTTTTTTTTCCTGAAAACAACTAATTTAACTCTATTGTCTAATATTGTTGGAGTCCAGGGCATGTGGAAAACTCCTCGTGCTGCCTTGGGGGGTCCAAGACCCCAGCTGGGACCCCAGGAAAGCACTGCCTTTGACCTTAGTCCATGGGAAAAACTTCCAACGCTTAGAGATGAGTTGAAAGCAATGAAGGTGGGAAAGAAATGGTAGTTTGTCACAGGGTGAAAATTTGTAATTTTGGGCTTTTAGTATGGAGACAGATGTGAGCAAGATGGAGAATTTTGGTGGTGACTCATCTTCTTCTTCTTCTTCTGCTCCATTTTCTGCTGTGACGGTGGCACATAGACATTGGTAGAATGGATTTGACACAGAGGTTGAGTGTTTAGAATAGGTAGTGATTATTGGCACAAAATTGTAAACATAGCAGGTTTTAGGAGTTAATTGGGCTAGAAACCTTTAAAAACCTTGGAATCTTCTGTCCAGGGGTTTTTTCTCTGTGTTTCTGGTGTGTTAGGCCAGGTTTCGGCAGCGCGTAGAACTTGAGATAAGAAATAGAATAAACAGCTCTGAAGACTGAAGCTGTGAGTCTCATTTATCTTTTTAACCCTGGTACTGGACTTTTGGAGAGAAAAGATGATCCTCCTCTCACAAGTGGGGACTCCTGAAAGGGAGATTCCCGCATAATATGATGAATCCAGCAAAAACTTTTTGTTTGTTGTCCAAGGTTTTTAAACTGGCTGAGCTTTGCACTGTCTTGCTTTATACTCTATGTACATTGCAAACATAAGTAAGGATCAGCTGCAGAAAACAGAAAGCAAAATTAGCTTGACCATTATAAAACACTGCTTTTATGAAAGTATTTTGTTATCACAAATGTCCAGTAGGAAAACAGCAGCAAATATTTCAGAAAAAGGTGAGATAGACTTACAAATATGGTGAATTATAATAATACCTCAATTTGCTTTGTAGAACTTATTAAACTTATATGAAACTTGTATTCTCTTTCTGTTCTGAAGATTTTTTGAAATCATTTTAATGATATAGTTCAGTGATAAGAATTGAACTAAAGTTGATGACAGCAAAACTTCTGAACTATTTAATGTCAGTCAAAGCAAAGCCACACTTCAGGAGCTCGCTACTAGAGAACAAATCTGCCTGTAGAAGATAGAACATGAGGCACAGTAGGAAAATGCAGTAACAAAAAGATGACTAATTCATAAAACTGGCAGGGAAAATCTGCCAATCGTACATTTATTGTCTTATAACATTTCTTGCCAACATAGGGCAGAGCAACAACAAGGTAAGCAATAGCCATAAGGGTAGGTTATGTTCTTACAAAGCAAAGAAACCTTGTCTTACTGTGTTCTAAGAAGGCAGTAAAGACTTGAGTCTCATAAAATGTTCTTTGATTGCTTTTCATTTTGTTAGGCTTTGCATTTTCTGCTGTCTTTTGGAAAAACACTCAAATATTATGAAAAGAGGGAGGGAAAATAAATAAAGTTCAAAATGTAATCTGAAATAGGCTGTGGACATGGCATTTCTGTTCTGAGAAACAAAATATAAAATAATAATAAAAAATAATCAAGAAGCATAGCACCCTATGGAAATTTCAATTTCCAGATGAAAGAGGTCTACAAGTGGGTATCCAAACAAAACAAATCTTTTAAAGTTCACTAAGTGTGATGAATGAGTTCTTAATATTGGATTTTAGGAGTGCCTATTTTTATGTTATATAACTAATTTCACCACTGTGTTTGAAGTATGATCTTTCTTTTGAACTTAGCCTCATAAGAAATGTGCTTTTTTAGGGGAACTGCAATTCACTAGGTAGCAGTGCAAATTCTGTAGATGTATTACCTGTGTCCTATAATAAATGTAATGAGGCAATTTTGCGTGGTTCTAGGCCAAGCAATCAGTAAACACATAGATAAATTGAAAGCAAGACAGTTTCTGGAAAAAGTTCTTGAGGAAGAAATATGGTTTTAAGTTCCTCATTTCTGGGCTCTGACTTGGCATTTTGTTGCTCTTTGCATTCCAAAGGCTATAGGAAAACTCATGAGACCTCCTTGCTTCCTTGGAAAGGAAAGGAAAATATCACCTCTATAGAACAGCTATGCCTAAAAAAAACTTTCACTGAAAGATATGAAAGTAATGAAACATACAAAACATATCTCACATATATAGTTTATACATCTGCTAAAAATATTGAAATAATTCAGTTCCTATGGGGGCAACGCCAGAAGTATTTTCTGAAAATCTTTCAAAGCTTACTGAGTGAATAAAGCCTCGTGCAAACTGGATCAAGAAACACATATAACACTTACCATATTCGTATTTTCCCAGGGTTTGTTTCCCACCCTGGTAAGCCCTCATTACAAATGTCTTTGCTCTGTATATGGCACCTTATAAGTGTGATGACCTTTTTCAAAAAACCAATAGCTCATTCTTGAAAATAGAATCAGTGTGCTAACCCAACTGTCATAAATAAGGTTTTCCTCTAGCTTCCTAATGGGAACAATTTCTCTTGCTTGTTTAACAGCAACATGCAGAATAATTAATGCAGTTTTGTTTAACAAATTAATTGCAAAACAATTCACAACACAAGCATTTACAAGTGGAATATTTAGGTTACAAAATATTTCACAGATAATGGTTACTTTATAATTAGAAATATTTAGCAGTTGCTACTGACTCCTTCTCATGGTGAATGCAAGTATTTGTGGGACAAGACAACCTTTGGGATGCAAAGAACAAAATTCAATCCCAGCCATACATAAAAAACCAAGTTGCTACCTGGATTCTCTATCTATTAATGTTCAAATTATCCCTATATGTCCTCCTTATAACATTGCTGGGAGGGTTAAAATCATCATTTAGAAGTATGTAGGTGCAATTACAAGGACAGGACTTCTTAGTACTCACTGTTCTGATTGTTTTTAATTCTGTCTTATGAATACTATTGTCTGAGGCCACAGACTGGAAAATAAGAAACCATGTCAAAGAGTGAGTAGAGATTTACTCTTTACTTTGGAAACAATTTTGGAGTTCTAAAATGTTCTAAAACAACATAACCAATGAGCCATGTTATAAACAAGGGGCCATCATTGTGAAATTCCATTGCTTAGCCCAAAATAGATTAGAAATAATATTTAGTGCACCTAAGATTGTGGACTCTAAAAAGTTATACTAAAACTAGTTTTTTCTTACATCTGAACTTAAATATCCCTGTTGAACATTAATCTACAATACAGATATTAAATAAAGCCGCTCATGCCAGTTCAGATTAGTTTAGATTAGCTCAGAGTTCTGCAAGGAATATTTGAACTTGCACAACAAATTAGCATGCACTCACACACACATAAAGGCAAGGTAAGGTCTGAAATAATAATTCTGATCTGATCCAACCCCCCCGCTAAGGCAGGATACGCTAGAGGATGTTGCTGAGGACTGACAGCTTTTGAATACCTTCAGAGAAGGAGAACTTCACAACCACTCTGGGTGAGCTGAATTCTTCTGCATGTTCAGATGGAACTTCCTCTGTTTCACTGTGGCTATTCAAGATGAGAAAAAATCCCAAAACAAATCCCAGTTGTTGCACAGGTAAGTTCTGAGCTCTTCAAACTTTCAAGGGCACCCCTGACTACACCAGCTGAGCTACTGCAGTGCTGGTGCTAGGCAGTCTATATTGAAGCTCTCACTTCAAAAACCTCTTCCAACTTTATTCTTTTAACAGACATAGTTGGTGTTTCTTCATTGCCCCAACTGCTCATGTTTAATATACTTCCTTAAGAATGTCCATATGGCATCTGGCAGCAATAGTTACTGCTTGACAGCTATGATCTCTTAACCGTTTTACAGAGAAGCACAGATCTTTGGAACTATCTTTCCCTCTCACAAGATATTTTTTTGTAAACTCTCCCTCCTCCCCTCATTTCTCCCAACTCCAAATAACCCTGGAGGTTAGAGGGACACTTCTACGGGACTTTTAGTCCCTAACAGGCTTTTTCTAAGCAAAACACTCCCAGCTGTTACTTAGCTGCCATTCAGGGATGGCAGTCTTAACCAGTGATTCTCACATCTTCTCCTAAAAGCCCCATTGCAGCACCTCTATATGCAGGCATCCTTAGGAAGCTGCTCAGAGGGCTGCTGCTCACCAGCACATTGAGGATCTTTCTGTATTAGGGGTTCAGGTCTGTTCTTCCAGGACCAAATGCACCTGGGAAATAACAGGGGAGAGCTGGATAAATATCAGTCCTCAAGGGCAAATCCTACTCCACCTCATATTACTGTCTCCAGCAAATGCACTGGTAGTGGTTTCCACGACATTCTGACTGAAAACGTGTGGGAAGCCATAATTGCCCTAGCGTTTTATGTGGGGGGATGCTTATGTGTTTCAGCATATGTAGTTTGAAGGGTATGAAAATTAATCCATAGCTGGAGGTAGCCTACTTTCATTACTGCTTTCTGAGGTTTTCTGGAGACAAACATTTACTTAGAGTTTTAAAAATCAGTGACTGAATTGTGGTAACTGTTCTTTGGATTTACTGTCCTTAATATGTTTGTCATTTTAGTAGTGGTTCAGCAAAATAAACAAATAAAATTAAAATCCAAAGCCATTCTGTGTTGTTTCACATAGTATTAACACCACATCACTTCTCTCACCCTATTCTTTCTGAATTAAACACGCTTATACAATTACAAAAGGAGCAAAGTGTTCAGTGCAAACAAACAAAATCAATCAGCTGAAGCAGATAACTCCTGGTTTGCACTCAGAGAAGCACACAGAGCATTAGGTCATTTTACAAAGGAAAGATGAAAACAAATCATCACCAATCAGAAGAAGAAAGATCACAATAAATGAAATATACTGCTGTTACTGTAGCACTACTATAATTTAATAAGTCAAACAAAACTGTTTAAGAAAAATAAATCATGAACAAGGACTGGTTGCAAACTTAAAACCAGGTAATCTGAAAAGCATCTGGTTTTAGACAGCAAAATCCCATCCATCAACCAGCAGAGGTTTTGCTTAAGCTTTGTTTTAAAGGCAAATTCCAAAGAGTCAGTGGCTAACAAAAGCCACAACCTCTTAGAAATATCATCTGCATAAGAAAGTTAAACAATATCCGCAAACTCACTGTGTAAATACTTCATATCACTGAATAAAATTTTGGTTGCTAATAAATGATTGGCCACTGCTAGAAAAACAATGTGATAACCAATGTGAATCTGTTGACATATAATACATACCTCAAAGTATGATCTGAGCCCTGAAGTCATGTCCTCTCTAGACTCAGACTGTCTAGAGATGATATTTGTGATTAAAATGGGGATTTGTGGATGAGTACGTACAGAAGCAATGGCAGCAGCTAATCCAAACAGGGAAAGAGAAAATTGTATCAAAACTGAAAAATGCCAAATTCAAAAATGCTATATTTGTGTATCTGACATTCCTACATAAAGTAGAACTAAGCAAACTCTTTTGAGTTGCTCTTGAATTTTTTTTTCATCTGTATAAATAGGTCATATTTGCATGAATAAGAAGGTCTTAATCTCTGCCTAACTGCAGGCTCATGCATGTATTCAGTCCCTGTTGTCAGTGCTCCTGAGGTGAGGGGGATGAGCTGGGAGCCAAGTGTGGCCCCACGGCCAGCTGTGCCCTCTCCACCAGAGCAAGGCCAGGGAAATCATAGGCCTGATAGACAAGCCTGCTCCCAGAGTGGAATCTCAGGAAAGAATTAAAGGAGATGCCTGAAAACAGGAATGGAGTCAAGGGTACCTACATCAGGTCTAGGACCAATCCCAGCAGAGCAGCCAGTGAGTCCAGGCAGCAGAGGCAGGACCAAGAACAAGCACTCTGAAACATCACTTGAGCAAGGCAGAGGTGCCTGCCCAGCCTGAACCAAAACAGAGATGCCAGACCAAATGTGCAGAGTCCTGTAGGGATGTTCAGGCTGAAGTCAGCACCTACTGGTGTGTTCAGATCTGTGAGTCTTTGAGTTTTCCTATTCCTGCAGCATACTCTCCTGTGAATAATTTTACAATAATGGCAAAAGAAAAAGTTCTGCAAATATAAAACTTGTTGATTGGAGTAAGTGGACGTACTCAATCCATTTTGTCTGGACTCCCACAAGAGCACCATTTGCCCATGGTGCCAGAGCTCCATTTAGGCTCAAATCTGGGCACCTGGTGGGTTCAGCACCTTGGTCTTTCCTGGGCACAATGCCCCTGTTAGAGGAATCACTGTCCCTGCCTTATTACCAGCTCCAGGAGCAGCCCACTCTTGCTGCTTACAGGCACAAAATCACAGCAATCTGCAACATGTCTGACTGGGAGTGGTTTAGATATCATTGCTGAGAAATGTAAAAGTAGAGCTGATCCAGACCCCAAGATCTCAGCCAACAGGGGTGGTGGCGATAAGAGAGGCTCATTATGCCAACATATAATTTACTTCTACAATAATTAGCCCAGATAAAACAGAGATCATGGTAGTCATCAGCTCCAGGAAAGGCTCGGAAAAAAGAAAATAAATTGATTGACTAGAAATTTCAATTAGGCCCCCAAATTGTGGTTCTTTCTCTTTCTATGTATACTATAGTATATTACAAAGTAATATGGAACAGTAGGAGAAGATTTGTGGAGTGAAGCACCTGATGCTGAGTGTGCTCTGTGCTCTGTGTATGGGGGATTTTATGTGGCTTGGTCCTAGTCTTTCTGTCAGGACGTAGTACTTTAGGTGCATTCTTGGAATGATATTTTGCTTTAGCTAAGGAAGTCCATTTGTATGTTCTGAGGCGGCTCCATGATATGAATGGATGCTCACTAAATTCTGGATAACTAGGAGATCTGTTCGACCTAAGGCACTACTATGGATGTTTCCATAGTTGTATAAGGTGGATGAGATTTATCCCACTGTTACAGACACAGTGTCACATATTGTTTTTTTAGCTGATCCCAAAGTAGTCAAATTTCTGCTCTAGTGAAGTGTTGCCTGCATGTACAGGTAGATTAGATATCAGTGCCTTTAGCAAACTCAGTTTTCTAGACAATTGCATCCAGTTTAGTGCTGCAGTCTGTGCACCTGTAAAATAGGAGCCAAAATCTTACAAATAATAATAACAAAAGCCCCCAGTCTCTCATTTCTTTCATACTGTTACCTCAGTGTGAATGACTAAGATGGCGAAGAAGAGGTGAGACTCTCATCTTTGGGAAATCAGTTCTGAAAAGTACTGTCCCAGTATCCTCCAAATATACTTCCTTATTAATTTTCCTAGCTTTATTTTCTTGTTTCCTGCATATTCAGGAATGAATTTTTGTTCAATTATATTAAATAATTTCTTTTTACCATCACTCCCACGGTACAGTATTAAAATGCCCTAATTGCATTATACCACATTATACTATTCTAATTATATTTAATGCAATTTTATCAAAGTCCCTGCTGTACCAAAAGCATACCAAAATAGTGACAGAAACACATCTATATATGTGCAGTACAACAAAAGCAATTTGTCCATACAGGAAGGTGACTGATTTCACAGCATCAGCTGCCTGTGCCGCCATGTGGGAGGAGTCCTAATTCACTTGGTGTCTTTGAAGGCTTGTTCTTTTCCAGTTGCCTTTCTATAATATAGAAAGTACATTATTATCTGAAAAGGGAAATGCTGCAGTGAAATTACCTTTGATAACATTCCCAGTTGTCTTCATTTGAGAGTAATTTTGATGGAATGAGTACTTGTTGGGGAACTCCTTATTTGGCAGAAACCACCCTGTATGACAGGGAATAACACAACCAGGAAGAGGGGAAGGAAGTAATACTTTTTTGAGCTGAGGAAAGTGTAACTCCACCTTTTTTTCTGTCGCCTCTTCACTCTTACATTTCATTCTGCTCGCACCTCAATTTGTCCTTGAAGGCTTATTCTCAGGATTTGCATTTCTGGAAAACAAGTCTTGAACATTGATATTGCAAACTTGAAACAATTCATATTATTTACCCATTTTAAAAGTGGTATTGTCTTATGCAGTGAGTCCTTCCAGCAAGCATGGGAAATAATTCTAGAGTTCTCTTCCAGAAAGAGTGATAGGAATTTATTTAACTAAATAATGCTGATGGATGTGTAGGATTTTCTCAAAACAGCAAGATGTTTACACTGAGGATTGAAATATTTAGTATTGCCATTGTAAAGTCAGAATTGACATTGACATCCATGCAGACTAGACAATGCCCCTTTTCAAAATTTTGGCAACAGTTGCATTTAGCTTGTGGTGACTCTTTTGCACACAAATTACAACCATAAATATAACTTCGACTAATAACAAGGTCCTTCGTGTTTTTCCCACTTAGTTAATCTGTTATATAACAAAGAGATTTAAGATTAAAAAAAAAAAACTGAAATCATTTTTAGCAGCATCCAGCTTAAGAAAAACTGAGCTTTAAAAATTTGGAGATCTATGAATATCTTCTCTGTGATATTCCCTAAGATAAGAAATGAAAGAAAAAAAAAAAAGCCAACAGAAAAAGTAATTCTAAAATTCCATGGGATGAGCAAATTCTATTATATTTGTTGTCTGATTCTGTTATTTCCCAAGCTAACTAAAGGAATCAATAAACTTCTCACCGAGCCATCTAAGTCCAAGGAATTGTGTGTAACACTTGTTTTTAATTCTTATCATGGACGTGTTCATAATGGGATTTCATCAGATAGCTGAAGTTATTTTTCTCAAAGAAGACAAAAGTGTGCAAAAAGCCCTAATACTATGATTTAAATAAAAAGGAATACTAACTTCATAAGAGGCTTAATACAATACTGTTAAAAGATTAGTATTTGCTTTGAGATATGGTCGAGCACAGAATGCCAGCCAAGTACTTAATCGTCTTTACAGAGGAAACAGAGAGCTGGAATTGTCCGTGGATGGGCAAATGTTGAAGTAGGAATCATTTGGATACTTAGCCTGCAACTACTCCTTTGTGAAGAGGTAGGAGGATTCCACAGCTGTGAAGATGTATCCTCTCAGTTTCAGCCCGGGTGATGGATCGCTTCCTCTGACAGCCCCAACTCCAGCTTTGGAAAGGCTTAGAGGTTGGAAGCTGGTTTGGATCATACCCACTGACTCCTAGGAAAGGATCCGAGGAATATCCTGTTAAGAAGCAGAGCTTTTCTGACGTACCATAAACCACAGCAATGAGAAGCAGATATCTTGCTGGAGTTTTTCGGCTGTGATGCGTGATCGTGAAGCATGCTCTGCCCATGGCAGACTTGCAGGTTAGATGGTATTAATCACCTCTGTTCAAAGTGGCTGGTCACAAGTACTTTGTAATGCTGCTTGTGGATCTCTGTAGTGCTCAGGATCAGAAAAGTCAAAGTATGAACTACAACACAGAAATGTTGTAAAAAGGAAATTTGTAACAAGTTGGAAAATAAATAATGAAACTATGACACGGTTGAGTAATTGGGAAGAAAATTAAAAAATTTCATTTTTTTGATAATCTTGTTCGTGCAATCTCTTTAACAAAAATAAATACACAATAAGACATTTCTCTTACTCTCAGTCTGTTGGTGTTAACAAAAATAAATACACAATAAGACATTTCTCTTACTCTCAGTCTGTTGGTGTAAGTCAATAATATGTGCAAACACTCACGTTTTCAGGTATTTTATAATGTTTTGCCTTTTTCTTTTTGAGATTTCTATTGAAGATGTATTCTTTCCCTTTGCAAAGACAATATGAACTGTCTGAGCAAACAAACTGGTTGAGTTAGTAACTGGAAGGAATGAAACTCTACAAACACCTAGAAAGATATGTTTTCAACAATCACCTTAATGAGGTGATTTCCCTTTGAAGTCTGCCTGACCCATGGGTAATAGTTTTACAACAACTCCAACACCAAGAGCAGCTTGCCAATATTCTTGTCCTTTAAGACTCACTGTAACAACCATGTTCTGTGTTTTAAATTAAATAAATGTTCTATAGATACACAGCTGCAATGCTTCCCAGATGGAAGAGAATTATTTCAATTGTTCTGACAATATAGGCCTTTCCCTCTTCATTTGAACATAAGTCAGGGGCTCAGATGTGTCCTTAGTAAGTTTGGATTGTGGGGCTAATAAAGAATGAGTAGAAAAGTAGTGCACCAGAGGCAGTGGGAGTCTTCACTCTGATTCATTGATTTCAACTTTCCAATTGTCTGAAAAATAATAATCTATTTCTCCTCTGCCATGCCCATAACTATTCTCTATCTCATTTCTTTATCTTCGATACATAACTTTTACATCTCTGGTTAGATGAGTAAATAAGATGTGACTTAAAAGATCTGCAACACCAAGCCATCTACTACTGTGATGTCTAATGAAGACTAACTCAATGAAATATCTTTTTGTATGAAAAATGCATTTTTTTTTCATTTTGTAATTTTCATTTTTAGCTAGGAAGGATCTTATTGAAACATTTTAAAAAAAATCAGTACAGATAAGAATTCTGCAGTCTGGTATTTTGATTTAAACTTTGATTGACTATATAAACTGTCCTGGTTTAGGGCAAATTTGGGGAAAACCTCCGAAGGGGTTCCTCTGGAAGAGTAAACCCAAACGGCCCCTCCCCCCAGCCGGTCCGGGAAAAGAACTTCCTCGGAGAAAAGTGGAAAAAACTATTTATTTAACAAACAAAATGCCCACAAATGCAAAGAATTAATAATATGAAACAATAAAACCTCTGCCCGCTCCGAAGAGAGATGGCAAACAGAGACAGTCCTTGCCGTGGGTGTAGCTCAGCTCACTCAGTCTCTCCGAAGGTCCAGGCCCGGCGGGGCCGCAGGTGCCAGCCCTCGCTGCTCCTCTGGGTTTTTCAGTCCTGAGCAGATTTAAACAGTCCCAAGAAAAAAGGAAAAAAAAACCCAAAAAAAAAAACAGGGAGTCTTCTCTGCCTAGCTAGCTAGCTAAAAGCACAGGAGATCTCTGTCCCACCGCTGTCCGTGCCTCGGATGAACACCGGAGAGCAGCAATGTGGGGGAGTCAGGCAGTTTTCTCAAAACAAACTGCGCGCTGTTCTTTCTCCCCCTTCACTCCCAGAACAAGGTTTAAAGGTACAGAACACAATATACAGCACAAACAGAACAGACGATTGGGGATACAAGCAGCATAAAGTCACCCTACCACATTCCACCCCTGTATCTCCATATCGTCAACTTACTACCAAAACTAAAATTCTAACTCTACACACACATACCTTATACATGCATATATATACAGTATACAGCTATATACAGAAAATGGTAGTAACATTCAGTAAATGATATTTACTCATAGTTTTCACCCAACAATCAGATCTCCCTGAGGTACACATCGTGTTGTTCCATCTTTCTGCATTATCCACCATGTGCATCCTGGTCCCTGAGCAAAAACAATCCCACGGATGGGTTTGTCTGTACTTGAGGCAGATTTAATCCAAACTGTCTTCCCTAACAAACCTCTCACATGTACCACTGGAACTTTATCTCCATCTACTGTAGATAGGAGCTCAGACTGGGCAGGGCCTGCTCTGTTGGTGTAACCTCGGGTGTTAACTAACCAGGTGGCCTTTGCTAAGTGTTGCTCCCAATTTTTGAAAGATCCTCCACCTAATGCTTTCAAGGTGGTTTTTAACAGTCCGTTGCATCTCTCCACTTTGCCTGCAGCTGGTGCATGGTAGGGGATATGGTAGACCCACTCAATGCCATGTTCCCTAGCCCAGGTGTTGATAAGGCTATTCTTAAAATGAGTCCCATTGTCTGACTCAATCCTCTCAGGGGTACCATGCCTCCAAAGAACTTGCTTTTCCAGGCCCAGGATGGTATTCCGGGCAGTGGCATGAGGCACAGGATAGGTCTCCAGCCACCCAGTGGTGGCTTCCACCATGGTCAGCACATAGCGCTTGCCTTGGCGGGTTTGGGGCAGGGTGATGTAGTCAATCTGCCAGGCCTCCCCATACTTATATTTGGACCACCGTCCACCGTACCAGAGGGGCTTCACCCGCTTGGCCTGCTTGATGGCAGCACACGTCTCACAGTCATGGATAACCTGAGAAATACTGTCCATGGTTAAATCCACCCCTCGGTCCCGTGCCCACTTATAGGTGGCATCTCTGCCCTGATGACCTGAGGCATCATGGGCCCACCGAGCTAGGAACAACTCTCCCTTGTGTTGCCAATCTAAGTCTATCTTTGACACTTCTATTTTTGCAGCCTGATCTACTCGCTCGTTGTTTCGGTGTTCTTCATTAGCCCGACTCTTGGGAACATGAGCGTCTACATGACGAACTTTTACAGATAGTTTCTCTACTCTGGTGGCAATGTCTTTCCACTCATCAGCAGCCCAGATTGGTTTTCCCCTACGCTGCCAGTTGGCCTTTTTCCACCTTTCCAGCCAGCCCCACAGAGCATTAGCTACCATCCACGAATCAGTGTAGAGGTAGAGCTTTGGCCACTTCTCTCTTTCAGCGATGGCAAGGGCCAATTGAACAGCTTTGAGTTCGGCAAGCTGGCTTGACCCACCTTCTCCTTCAGTGGCTTGTGCAACCTGTCTTGTGGGGCTCCATACGGCTGCTTTCCACTTTCGTTTCATCCCTACGATGCGGCAGGAACCATCGGTGAAAAGAGCGTAGCGTGCTTCTTCTGCTGGCAGTTGGTTATATGGTGGAGCTTCTTCAGCCCGGGTTACTTGCTCTTGTTCCTCTTCATCAATGAGACTAAAGTGTTCACCTTCAGGCCAGTTTGTAATTATCTCCAAAATCCCAGGACGATTCAGTTTTCCAATATGGGCGCGTTGTGTGATAAGAGCAATCCACTTATTCCATGTGGCATTGGTGGCATGGTGGGTAGCAGGAACGTCTGCTTTGAACATCCACCCCAGCACCGGTAGTCGGGGTGCCAAGAGGAGTTGCGCTTCAGTACCAATCACTTCTGAGGCAGCTTGAATTCCTTCATAGGCTGCTAAAATTTCCTTTTCTGTTGGAGTGTAATTGGCTTCAGACCCTCGGTAGCTTCGGCTCCAGAATCCCAGTGGTCGGCCACGCGTCTCACCCGGCACCTTCTGCCAAAGGCTCCAGGACAGACCATGGCTCCCAGCTGCAGAGTAGAGCACATTCTTCACATCTGGTTCTGTCCTGACTGGGCCGAGGGCTACTGCATGAGCAATCTCCTGCTTGATCTGGGCAAAGGCGTGTTGTTGTTCTGGGCCCCAGTGGAAATTGTTCTTCTTCCGAGTAACCAGGTAGAGAGGGCTCACAATCTGGCTGTACTCAGGGATGTGCATCCTCCAAAAGCCTATGGCGCCTAGGAAAGCTTGTGTTTCCTTCTTGTTGGTCGGTGGAGACATTGCTGTGATCTTGTTAATGACATCGGTGGGAATCTGGCGCCGCCCATCTTCCCACTTTATTCCCAAGAACTGGATTTCTCGAGCAGGTCCCTTAACTTTGCTCTTCTTTATAGCAAGCCCGGCTTTCAGGAGAATCTGGATGATCTTCTCTCCTTTCTCAAACACTTCAGCTGCAGTGTTTCCCCATACAATGATGTCATCAATGTACTGCAGATGTTCTGGAGCCTCACCCTTTTCTAGTGCAGTCTGAATGAGTCCATGGCAGATGGTGGGACTGTGCTTCCACCCCTGGGGCAATCGGTTCCAGGTGTACTGCACCCCTCTCCATGTGAAGGCAAACTGTGCCCTGCATTCTGCAGCCAGAGGGATGGAGAAAAACGCATTGGCAATGTCAATAGTGGCGTACCACCTCGCTGCCTTGGACTCCAGCTCGTACTGGAGTTCCAGCATGTCCGGAACGGCAGCGCTCAGTGGTGGTGTCACTTCATTCAATGCACGATAGTCCACAGTCAATCTCCAATCTCCGTCAGACTTGCGCACAGGCCAAATGGGGCTGTTGAAGGGTGAGTGGGTTTTGCTGACCACCCCTTGGCTCTCCAGCTCACGGATCAACTTGTGGATGGGAATCACGGCATCTCGAGTCGTTCTATACTGCCGGCGGTGCACTACCGAAGTGGCAATTGGTACCTGTTGATCTTCCCCCTTCAGAAGTCCTACTGCAGATGGGTTCTCTGATAACCCAGGCAAAGTGTTCAACTGCTTAACACCTTCTGTCTCTACAGCTGCTATCCCGAATGCCCACCTGAGTCCCTTTGGGTCTTTGAAATACCCATTTCGGAGGAAGTCTATGCCCAAAATGCATGGGGCCTCTGGGCCTGTCACAATAGGGTGTTTCTTCCACTCGTTTCTAGTCAGGCTCACATCAGCTTCCACCAAAGTAAAATCCTGTGATCCCCCTGTCACACCAGCAATAGAGACAGATTCTTCCCCCACATGTCTTGATGGGATTATTGTGCACTGCGCACCAGTGTCAACCAAGGCCTCATATTCTTGTGGTTCAGATGTGCCAGGCCAACGAATCCACACAGTCCAAAAAACACGGTTTTCCCTAGCCTCTACCTGGCTAGAGGCAGGGCCCCTCTAAGCCTGGTTATCCGTTTTTCCCTGGGTAACCGGAGCTACTTCCCTCTTGGTGGAACCTCCTCTCTGAGTCTTGCCTTCCAACAATTCACGCAGCCGCTGTGCTAAATCGTCAGTAGATTTTCCATCCCATTTCTTCATGTCTTCCCCAGAATCACGCAGAATGGACCACAGCTTAGCTCGTGAGATACCACTTCTTTCCCTATCTGGGGAACGTCTGCGTTTGGTACCAGAACCTCTGACCTGTACTGCGGAGATTTGGAGAAAGTCCTCTCTGAGTTGTTTGTGGTTCTCCTCCATCTTGTTTTCTAATGTCTGCATACGTGTTTCCAGAGCTGCAATTCTGGCATGTGTTGGACCGTGCACAGCATCTGCATATGCTCGGAGCTTCTTCGCCATATCTAGCACGGTCTTTTCCGTGTCGTCTCGTTTCATTATTGCTAAAGCAGATGAGTATTCTTGTGGCCCAAGTCGTACAAGTTTTCGCCACATCACGGATGTACACGGTACCAGGTCTGGGTTCCTAGTGTTTAGGTCATCTGAGAAGACGATCTCTGCCACTGCCATTTCTCTTAAGCGTTGAATCCCTTGTTCTATGGTCTTCCACTGGGTTTGCTGCATATAGAGATCGTCTGCACACAGATATCTTTGTTCCACGCTTCCCAGGACCCGTTCCCAGAGACTGCGTGGATTAGCCTCTCTCATCATTCCTTGGTCAATAACTGGATCTTGTGACAGGGATCCCAGATGCCTTGCTTCGGTGCCGTCCAGAATTGTGGCCTCGCCTGCAGCATCCCAAAGACGGACTAACCAACTAATTATAGATTCATCAGGTCGTCGAGTGTAGTCCTTTCTTAGGCCTCGAAGGTCCTTCAGGGAAAAGGACTCAGTAGTAGCTTCTGGTCTTCTGCCAGTTGGTTGGGCTTGTGATCTGCTGCCAGTTGGTTGGGCTTCTGATTTTATGTTAGTTGGTTTGGCTTCTGATTTTGTGTCCGTCTGTTCGGTTTCTGATTGTGTATCAGTTGGTTCAGCATCTGATTGGGTGTCACTTGGTTGGGTGTTGGGAGGCACTGAGGGTCCTTCACCTGGATCATCATCCACTGGTCGATCAGTTTTGTGTGTGCGCTTCTTTGCTGGGGCGACTGCCAGTGTTTTAGGCTTACTGTCTGGTTTAGCTGCTGTCTGAGTAGCTACGGTATTGGCTGCAGCCCGAGCGGCTGGGGTAGCTGCTGATTTATCTTCCTGCTCCCCTGCCTCTACCTGCTGCCCTACAGTATCTAGCAGCGTACGATAAGCATATGCCAGGGCCCAGCTTATTGCAATAAGCTTTTTCTCCTTAGAATCATCATGGCAGTTCTCCTCCAGATATTTCCCCACCTCATCTGGGTTCTGAATTTGTTCATGTGAAAATTCCCAAGCTGGGGGATCAGAAAATTCCTTCAAGGTTTGGCCCATTCTCTCCCATTTTCCACACCATTCAGGATTTTTCACACCTGGGTCTACTTCTAGGTCAGCAATCTCATCAGCCCCTCTGGAGAACTCAGACCTCATTCTAGACAAGCTGTAGAACATATAGAGGAAGCCTACCAGAAAAATGGTTTCTTTAACAGTCAGGGGACATTGAACATTCTCTAAAAGTGATGTAACCGATTCAAAAGAGAAGGAATAAAGGAAAGACTGAAAAGCTTCATCCCCTCTAACAAACTGGGTGCAATTATTAATAAATCCCCAAAACATGCTACTGGAACTAGGATGCAGGGTAGGATGAAGAAGCCATAAACCAAACATACCAGGCACAAACTCCAGTACCTGTATAAACTTCCTATAAATCATGAACATTAAGCCCAGGACAATAACAATCCTAATTCGTGCACCTCTAGTGTAAAAGCTATGTGTTAGAGACAACATCGGAGCTATCTCTGAATAAGAAAACAAACCTAAGGACCAGAGAGGTATTAAAACTTCAAAAAAGCCTAGGGAACAGAAACACAGAAAGGATTCCATCCCAAGAGACATTAGGAATTCAATAAGCAACATGGCTACTGAGTACTCTATTCCCACACAAAGTACAACCAAAAATGCAATCAATGTAAGTTTTTTCCACTCTCTCAGGCCCCGCAGTTGGGCGCCAAAATAAATATATGTCCTGGTTTAGGGCAAATTTGGGGAAAACCTCCGAAGGGGTTCCTCTGGAAGAGTAAACCCAAACGGCCCCTCCCCCCAGCCGGTCCGGGAAAAGAACTTCCTCGGAGAAAAGTGGAAAAAACTATTTATTTAACAAACAAAATGCCCACAAATGCAAAGAATTAATAATATGAAACAATAAAACCTCTGCCCGCTCCGAAGAGAGATGGCAAACAGAGACAGTCCTTGCCGTGGGTGTAGCTCAGCTCACTCAGTCTCTCCGAAGGTCCAGGCCCGGCGGGGCCGCAGGTGCCAGCCCTCGCTGCTCCTCTGGGTTTTTCAGTCCTGAGCAGATTTAAACAGTCCCAAGAAAAAAGGAAAAAAAAACCCAAAAAAAAAAACAGGGAGTCTTCTCTGCCTAGCTAGCTAGCTAAAAGCACAGGAGATCTCTGTCCCACCGCTGTCCGTGCCTCGGATGAACACCGGAGAGCAGCAATGTGGGGGAGTCAGGCAGTTTTCTCAAAACAAACTGCGCGCTGTTCTTTCTCCCCCTTCACTCCCAGAACAAGGTTTAAAGGTACAGAACACAATATACAGCACAAACAGAACAGACGATTGGGGATACAAGCAGCATAAAGTCACCCTACCACCTACCTACAACAAAAATGAAATTTTGGAAATTGTGGCAAGATAAAAATATTTGTGTTGGACTAAACTTTTGAGCAAGATATTCCATTAACTTTTGTCCTTCTCCTTGCTCTTTCATTCATACTTATGATCTCTGAACCCTGCAAATATTAAGGCCTAACACATGCCAGAGTCAGTGTCAATCTGAATACAGCTGAAGTATTCAGGAAGCTAAATATACACGTGCGTGTGTTGGAGTGGGACCTTATAGGAAGTCTTACTGAGACAGAAATATAACCAATTTTTCTTTTCAAAGAATGACAAAAAAATTGCTTAGACGAGTCTTAAGCTTAGAAGTGATTAGCACATTTTTGAAAGTGCTTTTCAGTATTTTTGAAAAAGTGCTCCCTCAAAATGCCAATCACAGCTCCTGAGCCCTTAATTTGCCTGACAGTTTCAGTACCCCTGCTGCCAGTGGGACTGCCTGGTGTGAGGCTGTGGCTGAATTTCTCACTCCTGCTTTGACAGGCTTCAGGCACAAGAAAGGTGTCATAAGTTCTCTGCAGACTGTGCCACAGCAACAATTGACCCAGCTGGAAAAGAAAGTGGGAAAAAGGAAAAGATGAATGGAGATCTTTTAGAATCCAGTCATTAAAGATATTACATAAAGTGCATTTCAGAGATTTGCTTGGAAGATTCTTATTGGCAAATAAATTTGTTAAGGAAAAAAGAAAAATGAATGGCTACACCATCTGAAAAATACCTTTTAAATATTTCTCGTTGTTATTTTGTAGAATAATTCCAAAACCAATTTTTAGTTGTTTTTCTAACAGTAAAAGAATTACACCTTCTTATTTCTTATTTTCTTGGGGTTTTTATATTAATTTGTTTGGTTTGTTTTGTTTCATTTCCCAGACATTACAGTAAATTATTTGTAAGAAAGGATAACTCGCTTTTTTAAAAATCACTGTCAGAAACTTAAATTATGCTGGACTTCAGTTCAAAATCATTAGGAGCAACTAAGATTTTCAAATGTGTCTAAAGAAGATGAATGACAAAATGCATTTAAACCATATCTTTAGTATTCTGGCCAGTTTCTATGAATCTTAGATATAGGACTATGTGTCATCAGGCAATATGATGCCAAGAAAAAACTTAAAATTTCAGATCTTCAGTCACTTATACAACAGAGCAAAATTGATAATTAAGAAAAAATAATCTTGATCCTTCTTGTAGAAGCCTAGATTTCCATGTCAGCTTGCTGCAAGAATGCAGATGTGAATTACGATCTTTTTTTTCTCCTCAGAAGCCTTCACTATTTTCTTTGAACACAAACAAATAAAAACAGATTAAATTTCCTAGGGCTTAAAAGAAGTGCTGGAAAATCTTCAGACAATATTTTTATTTTATAGAAGACATTAGAAATGTAATTTCTTTTTCTTAATTTGAGTTTGAATTTTTGTAACACCATTTCAGCCAAATTTGTTGAAGAACCTCTAAAACCAGTAACTATATTTTCTTTCTTTTATTATTAGTTTTGGTTAAAATTTTCTTTTTATGCTTTCTTGAACCAGCACAGGACTACCAGTCATATATGTGGTATCACATGGAAAAAGCAATTCTTATTGTTCATCAATCACCACATCAGCTTGTTTCTGGATCAACAATAACATTCTCTACAAAGGTCTGCCAGCCTCCTCAGTGACTCTCTCTCAGTGAGAGAAATGTAGAGTTCCAGGGGTCATGCATTTCAGTACTTACAGTATCCATACCCTCATCTCTTTGCAGAGTGGGTATATTCTCAAATATATTCTCAGGATATTGCAGGAATATATATATATAATTAGACGTTAAAAATCGCAGAAAAATTTGGAGGAGGTGGGTCTTCTTGTGAATACCTGCTTTGTCCAGGCTTGGTGACTGTCAGTGAGCAGTAAAAAGGTGACAGGATTCCACCAAGTCCTACTTTGGCTATGTTAAGGTAACTTACAAGCATGCTCACAAACAGAATCCTGTGCTGTCTCAGTAAAAGATGCAGATCTTACATGTTTATTTATTTTGTTCCTCTGCCCCATGTCTGCCACGAAATAAAACATAGTTGCTTCGAAAATCCATGTTAAACTAAAAGAATGATAAGCCATAGCATGAAACTTTAAAAATAACTGGGGAGATTGTGCTTAAATTTTCTTAAAAAAAAAAATAAGTCACTCCTCAGAAAGATAGAGATGTTGAAACTTTCAGTGGGAAAGGTGAAAGTTTTGGATAAGTGGTTAGGAAGTGAAGAGAGATAATAATGGTAAATGGTTCATAACATGAATGTTAAACTCCAGAAAATTGTGTATAATTCTCGCCTACATAAGTCATCCCATTTTTAAGATGTAAATAATGAAAGCCATCTGATCTAAGAAATATAATGGTCTGTTCATTCTTAGTACATTATTATACTCTGATTTTTTAGAATAATTTAGCAAAAAAGCACAGCTGAAAACAAGTCAGCCTAAAATTCACGTCAAGAAAAGAGGGGTCTGAAGTAACAACTTTGTAATCTTTGCAAGGAAAAAGTAACTGAGAGCGAAAAATGCAGAAGGCAAAGACAGTCTGACCTTCGGGTCAAACAAGATGAAAAAGGTTATTCAGAAATGCACTTTTATTAAGAAATAAAAGAGAAAAGAGAGAGGCACTGAGTGCAGAAAGCTGAAAGCAGAATTTTAAAACAGTAAATGGGAATAAATGAGTGGACATGAAGAAAATGTTGTGTTCATGCTCAAATGCAGAAGTCAGCAACTAGAACAGCAAGAGGCATTTTTGTATATCCCCAACCAAATTTTAAATATGTCATTGTTCTCTCTCTGGGTATTCTGCAGTTTCTGTTCTAGGGGTATCCTTGTGATCATTTTCTGATCGCATCTGGTCACCTCTGGGCTCAATTGTGGAGCTAATGATGGACCTGATGATTTTGGTCAAATTAAAATGTGTTTAATGAATCAAATTTTGTATAAGACAAATCATGATTAGTTCAGACAATCTGCAGGTTGTGCAGGAGCCATCCTCCCTCAGCATAAGAAGTCACCAGTTTCCAACCTCCATCATCATGGAAATCTCCACAGCTCAGTCTAAGCACAGACTATCTCCACCTTCAGTACAGCTGGGGGTCCAGGCCCTCTGATAAGATCAAGTCAAACTCATTCTCTTGATCCATGCCATTCTCATGCTTTAGTCTCAGATTTTAAACAGCCCTCTTTAAAGCAATATTTTTTTATTTTATCACTTTGTTGCTGTCATGCAAGCAAATTTAATTAAATCACACTAATTCTGAGCAGACAGGATGAAGAAGTAAAGGAAAAGGTCTGAAAGGATAAGCAAGGGATTGATTCTTAGTCTGGCTTTCACCAAAGTTCCAGCAGCACGCTATCATTAAGGAAGTCAGGATCAGTCAGAGATGATCAATCAAAAATAAAAAACCTCACAACTAGTTCATAGTGAAGTCCCTATGCAATGCAAAGCCAATAACGATATTTCCTTGAGTTTGTAAAGTCATGTTTGAAGCCAGGATCTCTTTAGTGAGGGGATCATGGCCTCTCCAGAGGTCACCAAAAGTAATCATAGGGTTGTGAAACATTGAAAATTTATTCGTTACAGTAAACAAAATCTTGCCTTTCCAGCCCCATTCTATCCTTCACCTTCAAGAACAAATGTCAATCTGTCATCAAGACCACAAAATATATGCACAGATAATTCTTGCAGGCTTGTCACTCTTACTATGTGTATGTGTTTTCCTGCTGGCTTATAGGAAATCCAAAAATTTCCTGCAGTCCTACTTTCTTTTTTACTTTATGGAAGCTACACTGGGATTCAAATAACATGGATAACAGGGCACACAAAAATCACTGGAGGTTTAAGGGCACTGACAAGGCATAATCTCAAAAGTGAATAAACATAAAATCTTAGAATCATAGAATATCCTGTGTTGGAAGGGAGCCTACTCCTGGCTCTGTGTGGGACAGCCCCAAGAATCACAGCATGTGCCTGAACATCGTTCAAATGTTCCTTTTGCTCTGGCAGGCTTGATGCTGGGATCACTTCCCTAAGAATCCTGTTCCTGTGTCCAACCCAACTCAGAGTGAAAATTTCTTAATATCCAACCTAAACTTCCCCTGACACAAGTTCCTGGTATGTTGGCATGTCGAAATCAACATGAAATACTGTGGGAAAGGCTATGGCAAACAATATTCCAAGATGAACTGCAAGGTGACTGGTTCAACCCAGACCATTCTGTGCTTCTATAAAATAACATAAGGTAGCTAGACAACTTCAGGAAATCCCAGAGTAAGGCAGGATGCAAAAGTAGTTGCAGCCAACAAGGAATGGCAAACTGCCTGCTCTGAGTATGCCTGAGGAAAGAAGAATGTGCCTTTCCAGGATGGTCAGCAAATCCCCACCTCATCTTTGCAATTGGGTTTCTGTTGGTCTTGCCAAAGAGAAGAGGAAGGACTGGAAAATTGTGAAGGTGTAACAACAATAGCTCTTCCTCTGAAACTCTCCTCTGGCTGTTTTCCCTGGCCTGGGCCCGAGATTCCCCCACACTGGGAGCTGGACCTCTTCCAGTTACCTGCCAATTCTTAGGAACCTGAGAAGAGAGTGGGGACACCTGGGTGTGAAACACTGGTGTTTAGTGGGGGCTATCACACCAAAGGGAAAAAACAGGAGTGGGAAACGGGAACTGAGATGGGAATGTGGACACTCTACTGCTGAGGAAAAAATTAAGGGGTTCCAGGAAAGAAAGAGAAGGCATGACCTCATTCAAGTCCCCTGGAGATTCCTGACCTCTTGGCATCTTTCTCCACTTACTATTGCTTACTATTATCCCATGCTTACTATTTCTGATGGCAGCTGGGCAAAGCTGCAAACATATTTTCAGAGTTTATCTGTTCAGCCCTGTGGGGATGGTGGTAAAAATTGCTCAACCTAAGCCCATGCAATTCTATTCTTGATCTCATTGCTCCATGCAGCAACACCTCCATTGGTTTCATTTAGATCTGTCTCACTTTCCCATGAGATATACTTTTTTCCTGAAGGGCAGCAAGAGATCTTTGCCTCATGGAAAGGGCATCTTAGGGAAGTACTACCTAGTTCCTAGAGCATAATAATTCTTTGCTTTCCTATTTGCTTCTGTTGTCCATCTTTTAATTGGTGCTTTCATCCAGTCAGTCATCCTGTTGCTTTGTCAGTACCCAAGGTAAGACACTTTGATGTTTAATCATTTGCTGCAGTGTACAACAGCTAATTGTCTCAGCAGCTCCGTGTTACCTTGCAAAAAACATCTCCAGATGTGTTCTCAGAGTTTGGTGTGCTCCAAACAGCCCACTCCAACAAAATAACAACAATCAGGCACAGCCAGATCATACCAATCTGAAATGTCAGCATCAAAGGAACCAGCAAGGTGAAAACAGAGCTCAAACACCACTCTTGGTCTAACAGCCAAATTCCAAATTGATGGGTAAAGATCTTAGAGAGTCAGCATTAGACTCTCAGCAATCTTTGGGACTGTAATCAGAGACATTTCTAGAGTATTAGAAACAAAACCTCCATTTGAACAGACAGGGCCAAGGTTTGTTCAGGGATGACTTCTTATGTTCTTTTGTAAGGGAGTGGAATGAAGAGGTATAAAGAAAAGCAGAGATTGGTTTGGGTAGCTCATTTTGTCCCTGACAAGTCTAGTAAGGACTGGGAAGTTATCATACAATGTGTTGAAGTCAGAAAGAGGATGGAAGAAAACACCTACAATAATGAAGTCAATGGAAAGTCGATTAAGACCTGCTGCCACACAATAGACTATAGCAAATAAACAAATATTTGTCCAAAGCTTATTTCTTAAAAGCATAAGAAAGTGATTAAATGGAATCAAGATGTGCCTTGAATGGTAGCTAGAGCTTTCTTACTTTGGAAAAGCTCTTAAGAAAAAAAAAAAAGAACAAAAAAAAAAGAACAAAAAAAGAAAAAACAACAACAACAACAACCCTGTAAGAGGCAATTTATGAAAGGTGGAACCATCTGAGTCCTGAGCAGGCAAAAGATGAACATGTGGGTTTCATTCACATCTCTGTGTCCATGTTCACAGCTAAGTTGGGCTCCTTCATACCAGAATTCAAACGAAGCTAACACCGGAGCCGCTTCACAGCTTACACCAATAATTAGCTATGATCAGTTTCTTTTTTCTTTCAGCCTGTTTCCAATGAGAGTCACATCCACACCAAATTAGGTGAAAATATCACTTGGGACTTTATATGTTATATCACTGTAACTTACAGTATCATAAAAACTAAGTCATACTTTAAAACACTTGCTTTAGTGGACATCAGACAGATATAGATAGCAGGAGCCATGCATAAGAAACTGTTGAGATGACTTCAAGGAAACATGTCTATGACATCTTAAGTATAAAAACACTTTTTTGCAACAGTAATGGCTTCTTTAAACAATAAACACTGTCTGATTGATTACAGAAGAACCTGGAAGGTAAAATTCAGATCTCAGGTTGTTTCAGATAGCATTTAAAGCTAATGTTTTGCTCCAGTCTAAAAGTGGACTCTGACACCTTTCTTTCAATAAGCTAAATTTTTAAGGTTTGTAATCTTAATTTCAAAATTTAAAAGAAGGAAAACCACACAAGATGAGCTTTTCAAACACTGGAATTCATATTCAAATCACTGAAATATTTATTTCTTTCAATCTCTTACCATCAAAAATCACTTGTCACATTCACATTTGAGTATTGGTGGGTAATGCACAGAGTCTATGATTACAGTAATTAATATGAACTAATACAATATTAATTGAATTTATAAAGCACTAGTTCTGGAAAAAAAGTTCCAGAAAATCTCATATTTATCAGTAAATTTGCCATAAAGCAGACTAAATAAAAGAAAAAAGAATGTCTTTTCAGCTTGTATGACAAGATTAAGATGGCGGTACATATCTGCTTTTTCTAAAGAATTAAGATTGACAGTAAATTAGGGTCAATCTCCCATGATGTAGCCAAAGAAAGTACAGAACAGATGTGAGAGTGACCCATGGGTTCATAGGTTTTTGAGGCCAGAAAAATCATTTGAATTATCTTGTATGATACCTGTTATAACGCAGACCATAAACCCTCATCCTGTTTCTTCCCTTCATGCTATTAACATGCCTTACTTTGAAGTATACCAATAAATAGTGGAACATTTCTATAAAACTCTTCAACCACCCTTTAAAAATATTTTTTTCCATGGAGTATGCTGTGGTTAAACATTGGGCTGTGGGGAAACTTCGGGCTATTTATAAAATTTGCTGTACCTCTCATTCCAGACCTTGCCTGCAGGTTTGATGTAATTGCATGGGTCTTTTGGTCATTAAACTAATGTGTTTGAGGTTGAAAAAGTATGTTTTATGACAGGCAATGAGGCATCTCACCTGATTTCTTCATAAGAAAGGGTTATTTTTCTTCTTGGGATTGCAAATGGCATTAGGATTTCAATATTAGGGCCAGGACAACAATTTACTCTGGAGTTTTACAAGGCTTTAATATGAGGAAAAGACACTTCCCTTCTAGTGGGGACTCTCACAACCTCCTTCCCTGGCTGGACCACCATAGATGTGAAAAGGAAAGCTACAGACCCACTAATGCAATGTTTCCAAAAATCTCTGACTCAGAAAATGGAAACCACGTCTAAAACTTGAGGGTTTAACACACAGTAATTGTTGGGATATTTGTATTTGCTTTCTCAAAAATTTTGACAGCCAAATTTGACAGGTTGCATGGGTGGAAGTTGTTTTTGAGTGGTGATCTACCTGATCTAGAGAGCAAGTTAAGGTGCTTCTAGGTCAAGCTGTTCTTATACTTTCTACACCTGTTTTTACAGTGGATTTTAAGTCCAACAGGTGAGAACATCTTTTAAGATGCTTACATACATTAATTCTAGTAACAGTGTCTGTTCAAAGATTCTCGGTGCTCTTCTGTTTCTGTGCATTATGTAAATTGGAAAAAAATATTGTCCCTCAATCATATTGTGGTCTCACTTTGTGTTCAGCAATCGCTCAGAGATTGAGAAAGCCAAATGTAAGGAAAGTAAATCAGATTTGCCTATGCTGACACTTTTTGTTTCTCTTTTCAGAGAAAAAACTTTAAATGCTTTAAAAATATTCTCACATTGAATAAGGAGTTGGTTTCTGAGGCACAATAGAAAAACAAATCTCTAAATCTAGAACACAAAAAGTTGTTAAAACAAAAATGGCAGCACTATTGATAATATGTTATTTCTTCCAGAGACTGCTGCTGGACGGATTTATCAGGAGACTGCTACAGCAGAATAGCTCTTGAAACAGCCCTCAGCTCTATAAAGTTGACACAAGGTGTAGATGACCCTATCTGTAGCTGACACTACTGCTAACAATGATCTTGAGACAGTCAGGATTAAAAGATCTCTTTAGGTGAGTTCCCACACATTAGGTGTGTGCGAATATTAATGCCACAGATTACACATGCAAAGATGTAATGTTATTTTTATCATTATGGGAGGAGGATAGGTATTGTACTGGATTTTTTAGCTTTCTCAGAAGTCTCTAAACCTTTAATTCTTACCAAAAGTTCTGATTTTCTCCTTTTTTTTTTTTTTTTTTTTATCCCACAGTCAAAGAACAGAAAGTTCCTAATGGAACTTCTTGTCCCTGCCAGCTTTAGTTGATGAAGCTTTTGTTACAAGGGCTCTCATAAGCAAAATTATCAGACAACCTTAGCAAAAAACTAAGCTTTCTGGAGACACTAATTTTAAGGAGCCATTATCTATAGTTTTTGTATAAAGAGCCATTACCAGATGCCTTCCTGATCCTACTGACTCTGTTTAGTCGGCCTTCATTCTGTCATGGTTGCATTTCTCTTTGGAAATTACACTAAGAGGTCCTGAAGTGCCTATTCTAGCAGCCACATCCTGAAAGCCATTCTGTCTGTGGGGGGAACTCTTCTGAAATGTTGTCTTCTGTGTATCAAGATGGATATGAAAACCTTCTGTCTTTTAAGCTAATTTGGAAAGTAATGAGAACATTCCAATATTTGAATCCAGCTGTCACCACTCACTCAGGGTGACCTCACGGTGCTAAGGCAGAGTTATATTAAGAGCTACTCTGAGATAGCTCCAAATGAGATGATATTTCTACATGATAGAAGTCAGGGTTCAAAGAAAGAGAGAAAAAATTCATTAGGGTAAGTGGAAAAAAAATATAAACACTTTCAAGCAATCAAAAACTTTCTGTTAATAAAGTCAGCATACTTCAAAGATAAACACAGAATGAAAAAGATCAGTCAAAGGATTTTAAGTTCTCCTTAGCTGTGGTCAAGAGCAGTTTTTACTTTGCTTTTCTTAAGAGAATTGGTTGTCAGAGATAGTTCATCCATTGTTTATGGCTCTTTGCAACGATGAATCTGCTGCTTTTTCTGTCAATTATTGCTTCTGTCTTATTCTATATCTTTAACAGAGCTGATAAATAAACCCATCTGCAGCGACAATGAAGGATTATTTTTCTCTCAGATCACTAGAAACATTCTTTATGCTTATACTGTCCTTTCTGTCAGTCATAGCCATATTTCTCTCTGCCATATTTTCCATTTTTCCTCAATTAATAGAAAAGGCAGCTCCCCACCAACTGGTAAGACCATTGCTGCTGGGATCTTCAGTAAGAAGATACACCTGAGCCACCTGGTTATATTTTTCATCTTTATGACCTCTTTCTGGCTCCATCCATACAATTCATACTCTAGTTTATTGAGATGCACACTGAAAGCAATGTGACGAAAAGGACTGTGCATTTCTAGCCATGTTTTTGTATTTTCCATCACAGCACTAAATTACTTAATATGATCTTTGCAACTTACCTATTAAAATTTAAGTGGCTAGGAAAAACTACTGTGTGGTGTTAGAGCTGCTTTGTAATGACAGGCTGATGCAAACTGAAAAAAGGACATGATGAATAAAGTGGGATTTTTTTTTTTTTGGTGCAGTCCATCAGTGTTGCTCCTGTTAAGCCCCACAAAAAATACATCAGTATTCACATTTTCATTTTCTGTTATTGAAATTTTTGGGTTACAGAACAAACTTAGATGCCAGCCACCTGCCTGCATTTCAGCTAGTTACCATACTTCATTATTTGCATTTAGCAACTGTTGATACAGCAGCTGTTGAAAGTACGAATATTCAATCCTCCTCTATTTTTAAGACACAACACTTTTTAAGATAAAACTGTTTATGCAAGGCTTACAGACAGCTGTGACATGAGATACTGCTACCAGGTTTTGACAGGATTTCCCTATTACCTGTGTGAGTTATAAAGGGTGCATGGACAATGAGATCAGATTTGACAAAGGTTCTACCTCTATACTGCTGCTGAGTGCTCAGATTAGCTAGCCTAATTCGTGAGATCAATTTTCTGTTTGTGTGCTTCTTATTGACATAGTACCTGGTTTTGTAGTGAGGGCAGATTGAGGATGCTTTTTGTTACTGAAAGCAGATTGATCATTTCATGAATGCCTTCATGAAACACCTTTTATAGTTTTACCAACTTGATGAACTTGTTTTAATCTTTTTTAAAGCTGTAGGCACATATTAAAATTTACAGATTTATTTAATTTGTCATAAACTTCAGTACAAACTGTCTCCAACAGTGACACCTTCATTAGTGCAAATGTAAGAGCACTAATGAGATCCATTTTTCACTCCTCAGCAACACCAAGGAACAAACTACTGTTTTAAAACTGCCTATACAATAGCTTTCTACAGTCTGATGATATTATGGCACCACTAGATGGAATTTTAAATTAAAACTGTTTAAGTTTTTTACCTTCTGAAAGCTGTATTACTTCCTCTTTTGTTGTATTGATCTAGGACCTGACTTACAAGAGTGGGAAGAGTAATGAGACTTTCATAAGATAGCAAGTGAGGAAGATAAGTGCAATATTGAACTGACAAGCTTCAAGGTGGTAATGTTCTTGTGTGCACTGGTGACAGCAAGTTGGAAGATTTGTGCTGAAAAGAAGTGGTTCTCCAGCTAAAAAGTATTTGATAAAAGAGAAGAAAAATCTGGATTTGGCATTTGCCTTTGAAACTAATCGCATTCCCCAAGAGAATAAAAAAGATTGTTCTTTTCAATAAGAAGACTTGTGCCTGTGTTGCTAAAAATGTAGACTAGGAAACTGTAGTCTTAAGTGTTCTGAAAGCCTACTTCATGAGTAAAGCATGTGCAAAGTCCCCCAACAGAGGTAGAGACAAGCAATAAATGAACTAGTTACTATCTACACTAAGATAGACAAATATGACTCAAAAAGGGAAAAGTATCTGGAAGAAGAGACATCAGCAAAGACGTCAGAATTCCAAGTACTTTCTAAAAAGATGATTGATATGGATTCACTGTGTATATTTTTAATAAACATGTTCTCTCATCTCTATTTAGATTTTTTTATTTAACTCAGATCCTCTTAGTATCTAGTTAAATAATATATCTGCCATATACAATGCATACACATAAAAACCCCAGCCATCTCCATACTTATGGCTGCTGCCCCAGGGATTTTGAGGGCTAGCTGTTGAAAAAGGAGAGCTAATCAGGGACTCATGAAAATGGAAGGGGTCAAAGCTTACCTTTTCCCCTTCCATGAAGTCTGAAGACATCAAAGCATGAAGAAATTAATAAAATGAAAGGCTGTGTGTTTTGGCAAGGCAAATTTTACTCTGCAATAAAGACAATCATACAAAAAATGTTTTCAAGTCTTAACAAAATTTAAAAAAATACACAGAAACACAACCTAGCAAAAAACCAAAACACAAGACAGCTGTATGAAATTTGGGGAAGTACAAAAAAATTTAATGAGCAACTGTCATATAACAGTTAAAATTACATTATTCAATATGATATCTATGTTTTACTCTAAGTTAAATATGAAGATTTTTTTTAATCTTATGTGAATCTAATCTAACTTGAATATATAGGATTGAAACAAGTTTTTTCAACTTAATTTTGTGAGACACCTTACTTCTTTTTCACTGTACCCTTTATTTAAAATTACCACCCAGTTAAAAAGGATTATCCATCTATCTAGTCCTCTGCATTGTCACCAGTCTACAGGTTTGTGCTATGAAAAATCCCCAAAACTTCTCATTCCCATGCTTTTGTATCTCATTGAAATATTCTGGAGAAAAAGGACTTGTATCCCAGATCTGAGTGAATATTGATGCTGCAATTAATCTATATATTTATTAAATTCTGTGTTCTCTGTAGGCCATCACATTTTACAGACGCTGTAGAGGTCAACATACAGCATTGTCAAAGTGTCATCTCCTTCAAAGAGCAGGAATTAACCTTGAAGTATCACAGAAATGATAACTATGTTCTCCAAAGAGAAAATAGCATTTTTCTTTCTACCCTGGAAACGTCAAAATAGCTTCTTTTTTGTTGCCTGGAAGGAAGACACTCTGTTCACACATTATAAATTAAAATGATTGAAAAGGAAGAGGAAAAGACAAGTTGATAAAATTATCAGATCTGTTATTGAGGACTATTTGTGGATGACACTTTTAACTATGTATTCAAAAATAATCTATCACAAGGCTGAACATAACCAGTTATCTCAGGTAATTTCTGAGCCACTACTTGCTTAATATCTTTGGAAGACAAGCCCCTTGGGGCAGACTCTATTTCTCAACATATGTGAATACTGTGGAAATCACAATATGCGACAAGCATGTGAAGAAGCTTTAATTGACTAATAGGATTGGGGTGTCTAGAACCAGGTGAAGGAAAGGCAGAAAAGTTCCCATGAATCATTCAGTTACCAAACCACATACTGTTAAGAAATTGACATATAAATATCTTCTTTTAGAATGGAAAGTCATACAAAACTTGTTAAAAAACTGAGATATTTTTGTAGGTGTTGTTATGGAACTTATTTTTCATTCTCATCAAGCACAGACAGAAACAGAATGTATCTGCATGTCCAGTGTGTCTATTTTTTACACATTCCATAAGACTGATGCTCACAATTATTTGGTATATTGAATTTCTTCAGGACATACTTTATATTATTAGAATTTGCACTGAGTACAGAGATAAATGTTTTTAGCAATGAAGTTTGTGAGCTAAACTACTGTACATGAGATCAAACATTCCTCCATTGTGATGGATGACTTCCCTTCAGCTCTACACTTCTGAAGCTGTTCTGTTTATTTCATTTCAAGCTCACTTTAATCCACAGTTGAAGGAGCCAAATCTATATACAACATTGAAACTGCTCTGTGTTCCTGTCAGATCTTTCCTTTTATTTTTTAACTAATGCTATTTAAAGACTCTCTGCTAGAAAGCTTAGAATATAAAAATGTATACAAGTCAATTTTATATTCTCTGTGCAATCTCTATGATAAAATAGCAAGTGAATCAGTAACCTTTAACAACATAGTATGTCTTGTTTCTCTAGCTAAGAATTTCTTTTGCTTCTGGTAAATTGGTACATTGGGTCTTCAGTTTAATTTAGCAAGAGAATCTTCTTTATTTGGTACTGTCCTGAAAATTGACAAGACAGAGGTTGCATTTGTACTTGCATGTTTTAGTTTTTCACCTCCAAATGCAAGACAATTGGCCTCCATATATTCAGAGATGACTGCAGAGCTTTCAGCATTGACAGTAACTGAAAGCCTCTGGGTTTTAGTGTAAATCCTTTGAATCTTCTGCCAAGATGACATTAGGCCAGAAGAAACCCTCATTAACTGGCCATCCTGCAACAAACACAAAGTCTTGAACACCAGCCAAAATTGAAATGTTTCCCTGTTGTGTTTACACTTGGTAGCATTTGTGTAAGACACCATCATAAGATCATAGAATTCAGCTTTCACCATCTCACTGCTCCTGCCTGTAAGCTCATCAGTAAAAGCTGCACAAAGGGGTGTGCTCAGCAGCATGGTACAGATCCTAAGCCACTGGCCTGGTGTTTTGGTCTCATAAGCATATTAGTCAGCTTTATGGGATTTGCATTTGACAGAACTGTAAGGAGATTAATTACAGCTCCTTAAGCCACTGAAATATGATGTAAAATCAATTACTATGTTATTGGCCAGGCCAGACCATGTGGTGGCAGGCAGGACAACAGTCAAATGAGCATGGCGCTTTCGCTCTCCATTTCAGATTCCCACTAGCAAAGATTTCTCAGACATGTGAAGATGATAATGACATATGGGATAGTGTTGGCTAATTTTTAACAAGGCAATTGATGGCTATACATAAGGCTTTGTGGGACTACAACAGTCTTTTGTAGTTTTTTTGTAGTTTTTTGTAGTTTTTTGTAGTTTTTTGTAGGTTTTTTTCCTGCAGATAATGAATGGAGGTCCAGTGTTTTCTTCCTGTAGATAAACAGCCATGGATTTGTCATTTGATAATCGATGCATCGTTCAGTGGGAACAATTCCATTTGTCTGCATTAAGTAGAGTCCTTACACTGACTGTACTGAATTCATGAGACATTTTAAACAGTTCATTATGCAAAATCAGATAAAATTTTACTTGTGAAGTTTTGAAAACAACTGAAAATATTTGAGGAGTTTTATTTAGGAATAGGATTGTAAAACAAATAAAAGTACAAACACTGTTCCCACTTAGGTATGTTTTTCTCTCAGGACATATGCTTGATGTCCTCCACCTCTACAGTTTCTTTTGAACTTGGGATGTTTTATGGTGCTCCAACACACATTTAATGTAGACTAAAGTCCTACTGGACAGAAGTGCATGCAAGCAAAGCAGGAGCAGGCTGAGCTGAACTTTTCTCTCTTCCTTCTCCTGGGTTCAGGCAATATCCCACAGCAGAAGACCCACTCTGCCTGGTAAATCACACATAACTGCACCACAGGATGGTGCAAATCTGTATGCATGGGACAGAGACACACATTTCCAGCTGCTGCAAAGCAGTCTTCTTAGATGTGGAGGAGGCAGAGAGCAGCTAAAGTGCTGTGAAAGCCAATTTTGTGTGAATTGCTAGAGGGAAGATAATGGGGGGTAAATCTAATAAACCCAAGACTGCTATTAGTATAATGTTTATTAAATTCTTTGGAGCTTTTCATGCTTAATAGTGACTCCAAATCCAAGTATTTTGTGATCCATCAGGGATCCATGTATGTTCTACACCATTCTTGGTGTAGAACATACATGCTAACTGGGAAGGGAGTCCTGCTGGGCTTTATCTCATTTCATTATGAAACAAAATATTGGAAAAGAACACTTTCAATTAATATTTTGACAGAGGTGAAGTATGAACAGTGAACCATGAACAACATTCATCTAGGAACGTTGTTGCCATGAGTGTTCAAAGATGGTTGAGTGGTAATTGTACTTGGTTCTGATGAGTGGAATATGATTCTCAAAGCTTGTCCAGACATAGGTATTCCAAATCATTTCACACTGACTATTTTTTTTTTTTTACAAGAGAGGCAGGACAACATTAAAAAAGTTAAAATTGCTGGGACTCAGTTTTATAAGGTGGCCTTGTATTTTCTGGATGCATTGGTGACACATGAGGTGATTTTCTTGCAGAGCATATTAGTATCACTTCATAACAATGCATGGATAAAGTGAGATAATTGTTGGCAATGGGAATGTAAAACATCTTCACAGCAGTGAAGTCATAATGGGATGTAAATATCTACTGGTAGAAGTCTCAATAAAAACAGTCTTTAGATTTAAAGGTCTAAATATTAAGCAATTCTTGAGCCTTATAGAGAAAGTGCACTGGGATGAATTCAGACTAAATTAAAAGAGAAATAAATGAGCAATAAACCCAGTGAAACTCCTTGAGTTAATTAACATAATTTTTTAATGCCCAGGGTCATTAAGTACAGATTCTTTCAGGAAATCCACACACCTCACTGTCTATGTCAAAATAATTTTGTCTTCCAGACTGAAAAAAAAAAAAAAAAAAGGTTCTTGTAAAACGTCACTGTCTGACCCCAAATAAGAAGATATTTTGGCAGGAAAAACAATAAAGGTAACCACAAAAGTAAATTTTAACAAGCAAGAATCCTGAAGGATAAACACTTTCTGGGAAGTTCATTATAAAAAAGAGACTGGCATCTGCTCTTGTACAAAGCAATAAATTTTAACAGTTTGAAAGGCAGAAGAATTATTTGGTTCTGCTGCTTCCAAGTGGGTTAGAGAGCATACCCCCACAGACTGTAGCTCCGTTGTGGATTAGAGAGGGATGGAGACTGTGAGATCTCTCATTTGGATGCCTCAGCTGTTCTCTCATTTGGTCAGTGGAAAATAGATGGGTGTGAACAATTATGTAAGACATTCTGGAAAAATAAACAAACCAGCTGGTGTTGCCTTCTACATTCACTTCAGTCAAAATACTCAAAAACTAAGGCAGTGATTAGGAGGACACTACTTCTCCTGTCATAGGTCAGGAATGTGACTGTCTGCTTTTAAGATAAGGCTTAGCAAAATCCTTTCTGGCCAGAGCCTTGGCACACTGAGCTAGATAGGAATCTAATTGTGTCCTTTTTACAACTGGTTGTCAAATACTTATCTGCTGAGAGAACTTGTTGAAATTTCCCATTCAAACCACTAAGTGTCATAACAATCTGAATACCTAAGAAGATTTCTTGGATTAAATAAATCTTTTTTAGGGGGGAAAAAAAATCAAAAATGCTCTTAGGTTACTCAGGTTTTGGTCACCTTCTGACTAATCACCTCCTGTCTAATCCTCCATAAAGTTGAAGTCTCAGTGATTTCCTCTTACCCCCTTCCTGATTGGAAAGTCATATTCTTTTAGAGAGGAAGCAGGAGCAATCTCATGGGACATACACAATCGTTAACAACGATTTGAAAAATGAGCAACAACAGAAGCACACTCTGAGGTTACTGTACATTTTTTTTCCTGTAAATTATTCCCTCATTTCTAACATATTTGTATGAAGAACAACACAGAAAGTGTTGAAAGAGATGTATTGTGTCTGCTTAGATGAGAACATGCTGATAAGGAGTGGGACATGTCATGACAAGTATTTCTCCTTACCTCATTACCTCTCATTCTTTCCACTTGCTCCTCTTCAGCAAAATGCTGAAATGTGACTAGAGCAGTAAGAGTGATTAAAATTTCAGATTGCTCTATCTTTCACTTTTTATTTTATTTTTATCATCTACTCAGATACAAACAAACAGTTATAGAGGGAAAATGGTAACTTAGTGAAGCTGAAGTTGTTATCCTTTCAAAAGATGAGTATCATGCTTTGCTGCTTACTCCATATGATGGTCTGCAAGTACAGAGAAAGAGATGAGAGGGTGCATCAGTGTGTGTGTGTGTGCTGTATGCAGAACAATCTTGGAAGCATCAAAAGGTTTATTTTTGGTGGTATGGGTGACACCACAAACTTGGCAGCACAGCTTGCCTCCTCAGAAAACTGTCTGCAATGTTATTATTAGGCAACATTAAGAACTGAATGATTCTGCCTATCTGTAATATAAAACATTCATGAAAATTTCATAGATCCCTTTTTGCAGCAGGCATGCTAAGAAGATTCTCTACAACTGCATTATGCCTGCATTTGCAATTTTACAGTTAAAAATATATTAGTACTTTAATTATTAATCCTAATACACAGGGGCTCATAGCATTCTGATAAAAGTCTTCAGAGCAGGCAACTTCTCGATGAGAAAAGGCAAAATATATCTGGAATCAAAATCAACATGCTCTTCCCCCTTGAAGAATTGTAAGTAATCTTACTTACTAAGCTGAATTCATACAAATGTTATTCATTCTTTGGTTGGATACAGACTAGTGTTCCATTCTTCCCCAAAACATACCCACCTGGAGAAAGACACCACAAATTTCAGCCCATCTGTAGGAGATGTCAAGGAAGGATTGGTCATCCTGTGCCGTCACGTAAGTGGATGCAGTCTGCTACACCTTGGGAAGAGCAGAGTTCCTCTGTGTCCTTGCCATTGTGAGTGCTCCTGACAAAAGGTAGGGTACAGCGTGCCATGAATGAATGGTTTAGGCCCCCCAAAGGATCACAGGCAAAAGCGTGTTTAATACAAAGTTCATTGTCAAGGTTCACTTCTGCTACGTACTGGGTGACTAAAGCACACAGAGAAAAACCAGATTAAAAGCTATCAATCTAAAAGTAAAATCAACTTAGAATTATCTATATGCAGGCTGGGGATGAGGAAAAGGTAAGGATGGGAACAGGCAAGGATAAAAAGAAATCATTTTGGAACAGTATTCCAGCCAGAATCTATTTAGATGCAACCACAGCACCGTGGAGCACTGAGATTTAGAATTTATTGTGCAGTGAAAGTTTAGAGGTTTAGAAGAAGATCTGGTAAGCAAGTCAGAAGTCCTTGTTGCTTCATTGTTAGGATCTGTGTCTGTGTTTCAGGGCAGAAAAATGCCCCTGTTGTGTGAAAGGCAAATCAAATGATCCTAGTTATTTTTTCCAGTGATTTCAAAGTCTTACAGTCCCTGAGTAGATTGTTGTACTTCTGCTACTGCTTTAACATGGTACTTAGGCTGTTCCTATGTCTAGCTAGTCTATAATCAGCTGTTTCTGATCACATTTCTATTGAAAGCAAGATAGATATATCTTTCTTATTTTCTAAATTTCCCATTGAAAAAAAAATTCTTTGATTAAAACTGAATGCCAGAGAGAGAACTTGGCATCTTCTTATGGGTAGTTAGCAAAATTCCATTATCAAAATAGTACCCAGTTTTATGAATTTCTTTGATCTCTTTAAATCATAGAAGGCTAACTTTTATGGATAATTCATATGAGAGTGAAATGTGTGATCTTTGTTCTATTTGAATCCAAAATCTCGGATTCTCTGTTCATTTGTCTTGGGTGAAATTTTACCCCTATGAAAGGAAAAATGAAGCAGTTGCACAGCTCTCTATCCCCCAGCCATATTCTAGAAATAAGAAATAGAAATAGAAAGAAATAGAAATAGAAAATTTATTTCCAAGAGCCACAACTTAAGGAACAATTAAAGAATTGGCAAACCTGGAAAAATAAAGTCTCTTTCCTAATGGCAGCTTGTAAACCAAGGTGGAGTTCTGTCCTTTAAAACACTGATCTTTGCTCAGATTCCATGTAGTGCTCTGATCACCACCATCTTCTTACAGTTTTCTATTAATTTATTTGACTGGTTATAATGCCAAAGTCTAAAAGTTATTATAGGAAGCTAGTTAATCAGTCTAAAGAAATATTGGAGGTTTAATAATGCAAAGATTATACCTGTAAAATTTTACAAACATAGACTGCCTGTTAGAACTGAAAGATGTTGGAGTTTTTTCAGGTAAAAATTCAAATTTGCACAAAATTGTGATTCTCCATGGCTCTTATGCCATTTTTTACCCTATACATTTTAAAGTTCTTAATTTTACTGACACAAAATGTTGTGAACAAAGCAACAAGCCTGTATTTAGAAATTTTTGTTAAAACTCATTCTGCCATGCATTTCTGTAGTCAGAAATACATGTTCTTCAAGTTCTTACACTATCTTTTCCATGAAGAAAAAGAAACCCTGTGATTTATCACCCAGTCAAAACTGAATTGCACACCTAGCAAGATGAATATTTATGAACTTTTCACTGTCTAGATCTTTATCCTGTACTGCATGGAGTGAAAACAAACTGACTTACACTAGTCAAGAATCTTTGCTTAATACAGGAAAACTTATCAGAGACATTTTATCAGCAATAAAAAAAGTAAGAAAAATATTTCAACCTGAAATATTTGTTTAGCTCCATTAGTAATATGCCTATAGACACTGTAGTAGTATAAGTCTATTTTAAGTCTTGTATCACCACAGATTTCACTATTTCCTACTCAAAACTGATATGATATAAAACAAAAACTCTGTTTCTGAAAGCAAATAAGACTGCACAATGTGCTGAGGAAGGTTGTTTTTAGCTAATAAGCTTCAAAAGATTGGAAATAGGCAGTAAGAGTGAGAAATAATGTGCTTGGGAAATAAATAAAGATATATTTCTATTTATTTGACTTTGAAAATAGTTGACATGATTTATTTTAGATCAGCTGGAATTTAGTGGTGATTTTTTGCTGTTTAGTGTCTAAATATTCAGATGTCAATATATCTTACCTAAATGAAATTGTTATAATTATACTTACTCAATTTTTAATCCATTTAACCTTAAATGGACATTCCAGATTTCATTATTTACTGCTCTGTATGTTAATAAACAAACTTCTAATATTTGAAATTGTATCAAATCCAATACAAATTTCTGTTGGAAGCATGTTTTTTTCTTCAGTCCTGAAATGCACCTTTAAAAATCAGAAGTTGAAAAACAGCAAGCACCAATCTATCTCACTTCAAAGGATATTGCTGAACACAAAACCCCCTTAGTAAAGAGCAAGGAACAGTTTGCAGCAAAATATATTTGCTCCCGAAGAATGAGACAAAAAAAAAAAAAAAAGAGATAGACCATTGTAGTCAAAAGTCGGTAACATTTGTCCAAATTGCATAAACTCCTATTTCTAAAAAGCCCAGGAGACAAGGGGGAAATTGAATGAAATTCTGCCTCTTTCAAAAGGGGAAATTATGCCTGACATATGTCAAAATTCCATCCCAAGAAATATAGCGGGATGGATTATAAGAGAAATGATCTCTACACTTTTGCAGCCAATTGGTGTTGGCTCCAGCTCAGGTATGTGACAGGAGGTCACAAACTTGAATTGCCCTGCTTAAGTGCTGACTTGATAGAAAAATCTAAACTTCATTTGCTGCCCTGCAGTTTCCTCCAGGTAACAGCCATTTATCTATTTGCATGCTCTACACACCCTCTCTTCAGTAAAGCTCTGCACTTCTGTCAGCATTGCCATAAACTACAGCCAAGAAACACTGCTTAATGGATTGATTTATTTTGAAAGACTTACCTCGTAAAGAATTGATATACTGCCTTCATAATTTTACTTTTGCCAATCCATATTCCAGCATGCTAATTGTAATTCCTTGGAAAAAAACTTTATTTACAATTCAGTTGTTATTTGGATATAAAAAATACACAGCACAAGACCTTTCCCTGATCTCTTAAAAGTGTCTTGGGAGAACAATATCTGACCATAAGTTAAATACAGCTTCTTTAAACAATCCAACTTGTGAGACTTTGCTTTCATAACTGATTAAGTAATGAACAGTCTGGATGTTTTGCGGCTAAGAATGTACAATATTTTCTTTTGTTGGAAAGTATATTTTATAAAGATCAAGTGTCTGGACTGAAAGCAAAATATAATGAAGGCAAAGTAAAACAGAAATGTCATCAGGAAGGGTCTAACTAAAGCATTTGATTTGCTTCCTTCTATTTATTTTCTTTAAAATTAAATAAAGTCTGAAACTCTGTGCTAAGTAGAGGTTTTTGGGAAACCAGGTTTTAACAGGCTAATTGGTCACTCATTTCTTAATACATTAATGATATAAACATGACTGACTGAAAGATTTCTTATAATCATAAATTTTGAAAGAAAATGAGACATTTAATATCAAGCAAAATATCTTTAAGGGGGATTAGCTCAGAGGCTCTTCAAGATAAGTCTCATTACTGTTCCATTTATACAGAAACACTAGAAAGGATATTGCTTGTCCCTGAACTAATGTTTGTGTCCAAACCAGATGTACACAACACCTTCACCAAATGCTTCCTTGATGGTGAAAGCTGTTACTACACATCTGAGTCTGTGCTAACACTAACAATGAAAAACTGCTTTTAGACAAAGCATTTAAAGATGCTGTACTTGGTGTACGGGTACTCTGTTAATGGCTGCACACGTGACACACTTTAGTTCCTTCTAAAGAGGAGGGATCTTCTTGCAGGCAGAAAGGAAAAAAAGAAATATTAAAAAAAAAAAAAGAGAGAGAAAAAGAGAAAGAAGAAAAAGAACAAAAAAATTTAGATGGCTTTGATTTGCTTTTTGTGCTAACGCATAATACATAAATAAAAATTGCTCACTTAATTAACGCATAATACATAAATAAAAATTGCTCACTTAATACAAACACCTCTATAATTATTTTTCATCCAAGCTTCTTTTGTATACCCCAAAACATCTAGGCTTAGTTTAGGGCTGTTTTCAGATTAGGCTGACTAACCTTTTCAGGGCCACAGATCAGAGCTACAACAACATGAACCAAATATGGGCTTGTGACTAACCTCTTTAGCAATACTGGATTCTCTCATATCCATTTCAGTTTGGATTCCTATCTTCTGTTACCTTCCAACAGTACTTGGGTGTTTCTGCCTACTACCCACTTTTTTCTCTTCAATTCAAATCACCGATGTGCTTACATCCCTGTGTTGGCCATGTTTCTGCATTCACATGAGCCTCACCCCTGAAGATAGAAAGCACCTGAGAGATCACATTTCTGTGTATTGCAGACTGATTCAAAAACCTCCCCTTTAAATCCCTAGAGAGACTTAATCCAGAGACATCTGATTCAGCTCTTCAGGCATATCATGCCATCTCCAGAAAATTAGGGAGAAAATTGATTGTCCAGATGACATCTCAGCATGCAAATGAAACCAAATAGCATGAAGTTGAACTGTTCTCGGGTCAGGAACCAAAAGAAGAAAGCAATGATCTTTCTGTGGTGTACTCCCTCACTTTTCTTCAGTGTTCTTAGATGCTGTGTTGGATTCATACCATATTTTTGTAATATTCAATTATCTGCATTGCAGTGTATCTGCAAAGCCAGAGTTATGATCACAACAGAAGCAACACAGCAAACAAGTGGTTAGCAGTCATATATGTCACCAGGTGAGGACAACCCCCACTTGTGGTTCATTTGTTCAAAAGTTTTGGAATAATTTTCCAGCAGAAGGTGAAATCTCTAGAAACAAAATTACAACATTTTTCTTAAAAACTGACACTGATAACAGAGTGCCAGTTGAATGTCTTTCAGCAATGACTGACAGCAATCAAAACAAACCATCCCGATTACAATTACAGATAAGAATGGACTGAGTGAAAATTTGTGTCCTGAAAAAGCAGAAATAATTATAAATGCACTGAGGATATAAGTCTAATTCAGCAAAAGAGCCCTGAAATGACCAATGTGTTTCCAGCAGCACAAAAGAACAGCTTGCACGGAGCAGTTTAGCACAATGTTGAAAGCAGGCAAATTGGCCCCTTGAACCTCTCAGGCTTCGCATCAGTGAGCAGAGCACATGCTTAAATTCAGCACCTGGCATGTGGCCATTCACACATAGCAGAGGGTAAAGCAGGTGCCTCAGCACTGACACATCAGGTTATTTCTGCAAGAAAGGTAAAAATGGTGCTACTGTATCCAAAATAACCACAGCATTTCTGATCCATAACAACTCTGGTAAATCTAATAGCCACCCTGTGCTCTGATTAACAGTAAAATAGGGAGGATCATGAGATTCACAGAATGCAGACATCCTTTCTTTGTTGCATTTTTCTATCACTTAATTTAAAAATACTGCAAATAGGAAGACTAAACCCAGTATTAAAAAAAAATGAGGTGGGGAAAGAGAGCTGCCTGAAAGAGTACAGCTGTGCAGCCCAGGTTCTGCTTCCAGGCATGTTTTGTGTAAAGTGAAACTGAAAGCTTATCACAAAAGACCAGTGATCTGCAAGATTTTGCCACTTGTTAGGCAGTTCATAGGAGGTTCGCTAAGACCATGCTGGCACAGATGAGAAACAGAAGTGAAAGCAGAGAGGAATTTGCATACAGAGTGCAGATTTCATTGTTCGTGAAAAAGCTGCCCTTGATTTGCTTCAGTCATTGTAACAATCAGCCCAGACAACTGTTTACATGCTCTCCATTGTGCTGGTGTTGGCTAGGAAATGGCAGGCACAATGAGATTTGCTTTCTGATGGCACTCTGGGGAGCAGTAGGAGCTCACACACTTGACAGACAGACGGACAGGCAGACGGGCCTCTCTTTTGAAAGAAACAAGATAGTGTCTTGCTTGCTCTTGAGCTGTGTTATTGTGACAATGAAGACAGGAGCATGTGTGGCTGAGAGCAGGGCATGCAGCACTGCTTGGGTGCCAGGGAAGAAAGGGTGAAAATTAAAGCAAAGTGTTGAGAGCTAAAATCTCAGAAGGCTTTAGACAACTACCCCTCCTTGCTCAGCTACCTGCATCTCAGCTGTCTTAAGAAACTTTTCCCAGTTTCTGGGAAAGAAAGACAGGTGAGGGGACAGGTAGAGTGTATTCATTCATAAGTCACAATGGAAGCCTCTGTAAGAAAGGAATGAAACTCAAGCTGTACGGAGGGTATGGAAATAGTGGTTTTTTTTACTGTAAAGGGGGTGGTAGTGTTGCTGCTGTCATAGCAACGTAGTCATAGCTGTAAATACAATAAGTTCTCAAATTTAAATATAATCACAATCAAGCAGGAGGCTCATGAAAGACAACCCCCTGTCCTCTCCGTTGCCCTCCCTTCATTCATGGCAGTTTTAGTGTGTTTAGGTTGATGGGCTTTTCCTTGGCCCACCCTGGTCTCATTTGAAAGGCATGGATAAAAACACTTCTCTAAGCTATTTGAAAAACTTTCTACTGTGTTTAAAACTGAGACTTCATAGGCAATGCAGTCTTTTCTTGGAGCCACTTTCTAGAACAAGACATTCCTGAAGAATAAAGGAAGGATTACAGTTGTTTGATTGAACAGTTTGTAAAACAATTTTGTTTCGCAATTTCCTTTGCTTAAAGAATTAAGAAATCTATCCCATGGCTGAGGATCATGGAAGGACTTTGGTTTTGAGTTTTTTTTATGTATTATATTTTATTTTCCTTTAAATTCTTAATCATAGCCACTTTTATTAAGGCAAACCCCAAACTTATTGCTGGGAGGACTCACACAATCAATACATTACTGCAGACAGAAATCAGCAGTGAGCCACATTCAAATACCTGTATTTCTCTTTCAAAATGGAGATGAATTTTGCTCTAAATCTTCACTGATTCTTGGTGAAAAAACCCTCAGTCAGCAGTAGTCAAACTCTTTCTCCCCAGCCTACCTGCCAGACTTATATGATATGCACCCTCAAAAGCATATTCTGTTCTCCAAGTAATTGGGAAAATATGATGACTAACCTACAGGATAGAAGAGTGAGGGGAGGGTTCCTCAGCCAAGCAAAACACAAAGGAATGTATACTTGAAAACAGAGAAATAAGACTGGTGCTATCGAAAGGCCAAATTCCCTGGAGAAACAAAATATCCAGGAATATAATTTAATAAGGTAGAAGGCAAAGTAAGCATTTTACACCTCTATTAAATTTTCCTTACAAGTTTTCTCTGCAAATACAGAAAAGACAAGAATGCCATTTCATTTATATGGATTATTAAGATTTTGTTAGTTGTGATTTATTTATACAGGTCTGACTAATGACTTAAAGTGAAATTATTATAGCACGAAGATGATAAATTATCTAGTGTATAACACTGCTTAAAACCTAAACATGTGTTTATAGTTGCTGTTCTGGGATAGTTGCCAAAGGGACATTTTACTTAGCAAGTTATTTTAGCGTGAATTTTTCCTATAAAGAACAAAAAATCTCTCCAAAAATAATAGGATGAGGGAAGGGGAAGGAATCTCATTTGTTTGCTTCTAGGAAGCATCATGAATCAGATTTTCAAAGGAATTTCCGTGTTGTCTTAATTAAAAAAATCATTTTTTGATACAATTTGGGTAGAATTTTCAGTAAAAGTACATGTTGTCTACTACATACTCTATTTATATTATAAAGAAGCAAATCCCTCAGCAGGGAAAGCTGCAACTGTCTGTGGACAGCTGTAGTATGTGGAAAGAGGTGATGTTTTGCTTTTTGGAGTTAGTTGAAGAAGTAACTTACAGTCACACCAGTGACGACTAACAAGCACAAATGATGTTCTCAACAATTCTTAGAGGAATTCTTAAAGGAAAAGAACTGAAAAACCATAAATCCTATCCTTGAAGATTTACTCTTTAACATCTACACAAAACAGTCTTAATAAATGAAGAATAAAAAAAAGTCTGAAATCTACTACTTGACATTTTTTCTTAAGAATCTTTACTTCAAGAAGCTTTTTATGATATAAAGACAGACATTTTTACTTGGAAGGAAGTATGATTAAAGATGTAAAAGTCATCAAATTAGAATCTCACAGTAAATATACTCACCATGAAGCCACCAAATGAATAAAAGGCATGACACAAAATCAGAAGTAATATTTAATTGAAGAAAATGGAAAAGAGATTAAATGTAAACTATAATAAGCCAACCAGAAAATATTTTTCTGACCAATTTGCTAAAGGCATAAAAGCTATTAATAAAACCATTTTTAAATTTTCATGAGTAGGTAGCCTGCTGAGAGCTAGTATGGCTAATTCAGTTAAAAAGAAGAAATAAAGGAAAATGAGACAAAAAAATTTGGTGGACTCTTTATATGCACTATTAATGGAGGGGTATAGGGTGTTCCCCATACCATTAGCTGGTTGTGCAGCAAAAGAATGTCAAAAATAAGTAATAGAATTTCAGAACTATAGAATGGTTGGAAAGGACCTCTGAAGGTTATCTGATCCAAACATCCCCCCTTCCCATTATAGAAAATATTTTGGAAAAAAATGAACAGAAAAAATGCTATCAGATCATAAGTACCAGATATTATTTACCCAAAAAGTCAAACAAAATTCTAATACAAAATAAATTATCTACCAATTAGTTTAGCATATTATTTTAATTTTCATTATAACAGATTTGGCACAAAATCTTTCAGGATAGTCAAACTTAGAAATGACCATTTAAAATATTAAGCTGAATTCAGTATTCATGAGTGCAAAGCAATGTACATTGTAGACAAAATTATCCTACTTATATACACTTATGATGATGTCCATTAAAGGAGCTAGAAAAGATTTCCAGGGAGGGAAATGTTTGAGAGAAACATTTGTGCTAAAAAATGCCATGCACAAAGTTCAGATACATTTAAGAAGCAATAAAGGAAAACATTCAAGCAAGCAAACACAGAAAATATTTTGCAGCTGTTCTTGAATGCTGCATACAATTCTATTTTCGTAATCCCAAAAATGATATAGTTAGATGCAAAAGGAACAACACTGGAAACAAGAATGACCATAGGTACCGCACAGACTTCATCCAAGAATAATCAAAAAGTAATAAGCAAAAAGTGCAAGAGTCTTAACTGACAGAGAACATCTAAAAGTTAGTATAGAAAGTCATGATTCATAAAATCATGAATGAGGTTGTGGTATTTCTCACAGTGCCCAAGTATGAAGTCATCCAATTAAATTAACAAGTGGCAGTATTACAATCAAAAGGAAGAACTTCTTTGCACACATTGTACTAGTAATGCCACAGGATGTTGTGTAGACTAAAAATAGATATAAACAAGAGAAATAATAGATGGAAGAGAGGCTGTGAGCAGGCTAATAAAGTCAATGGACACAATCTACTGCAAGGGAAGTCAAGTTGCTAACTGCTACAAGCCAGGAAGCCATGTAGAGGGAAGAACTCTTCCTTACCTGCTTTCTTTAATATTTGCTACCGATGACTACCAAAGGAGGGTTAATAATGTAAATAAATATTTGATCAGAACTAATGCACTCATTTTTACTTATATTCTTAAAGAAACTAAGTGAAAAGTGATGACCAGATGGTAAAGAGAAATAAGAAATGAATGAAATCTATAAAATCAGGAAAGCTGGGAAAAAAATCAGTCCTAAAAAAGATAAGGACTATCGCAAAATGAGTTACTAAAGAAGAGAAACTCGATTAAGTGGATCATTAAAAAAAAAAAAAAAAAAAAGAGGAAAGGGAAAAAAGAGGCTGTGATTTACCAAATCAGATGGGTGACCTTGTTCACATGGTGTCTTTGTTCACATAACCATCAGAGCTATGCCCTTCTTATTTTGTGCAAAGAGGGTACTGGATACAGTGGTTTTGTTCAGCTGCACATACTGACACTAACTTTTCAAGACAGCCCTGAAGGAGGAAGGCGTAGAAAAAAAATTAAGAGGAAGCCATATGTGAACAAACAAAATATAGTACATTCATATCTAAGATGCTGATAAGTATATATTCTCCCAATAATTAAAAGTAATCTCCTAAAATACACAGAAGTATGTACTTAACTTTTATTTCCAGACAGTAACCCCAAGGAAGGATGACCCTTGCTGAAATCACCAGCAGGCTGTGAGAAAGCTGGATGACATGAATCTAATACTTCAAGAGAAATATATAGGTGAGGATAAAAAGATGATAGAGGACAGATATTAAACAACATTTGTTTTGGGGTCAGATTGTTGTCCTTCATCTCTTAATCAGTGTTTTTGTAATGAATATTCACAGTCCATTTCTCTCAGCAAGAGTTTCTTCAGTTACCAGACATGGGTCTGTTAGGCAGCTCCATTCATTCAGTCATGTTATTTCCTTGTTTCATTAAAGACAGCTTTCATTTCACAGGCCCAGCATGGGTTTGTGTGTGGAAGGGAGAGAGGAATTCAGCTCACTGTTAATAAAGCCATGCATGGTTCCAGCTTTTTCTGCTTAAATTTCACCCTGCAAGGACAATTGCTTTACATTAAAAATGATAATAATAATAAATTCTAACTCTGTTACTCTTGAAATTAAATCTTTCAGATCACTTTCTGCCAACAAATGGCTACAGATAAAAGTGAATGGTTTGCTGTGGCTGTGGGTGATACAGTTCTCTCTTTGATCAGCACACAAGGGAGGAAGAACTGTGTGTCCAAGTGGATCTGTGCTTGCTTTTTCCCTGGGCCTCAAAAGGGCCACTGAGATTGTAGAAGGGAGAAAGAGGTCCATATAATTTCTTCAGCTAAGCTTTGATGGTGTGTTTAGTGGCCCACTGTTGCTACTAATGTGTTTTTCAGAGTCACCCTTCATGAGGGAACAGACACAGTTCCTCCAGTCCAGGTAGGAGCATGTTTGAGATTCATTCCTTCTGTACATTTTCTGAACCATTCTGCAAAAATATGCTTATATACATTGATTTTTCAAGACAAGAGTTCCAGATCTCAAAAGAACTTGGGCATTGTGATGCACAGCTTGGCAATAACTAAAAAATGTGAATAGGAAGACATTTTCTACTCTGAGGGTGGTGAGAAACTGGAACAGGTTGCTCAGAAAAGTTCTGATTGTCCCATCCCTAGACGTGTTCAAGTTCAGGCTGGATTTGGCTTTGAGCGACCTGGTCTAACAGAAGATGCCACTGCCCATTGCTGAGGGATTGCAACCAAATGATCTTTCAGGTTCCTTCCAACCTCAACAATTCTATGATGCTGTGATTCTATGATGTCAAGCTTTGGGTGTGTGTGCATGAGAGTTTGGGTGTGACCCCGGGCTGTGTCTCTGCTGCCTGCTCTTTGCTGGCTGCTGCAGTCCAATAAAGGCTTTTCCTTAGTAGTTGGTGCCTGGCAACCTAACCTCAGCTCTGAAGCTATCCAAAGTGTTTGAAAGCTCACCCAGCTCCCAGCCCTCCTTAATGTGTGTTTTGTTACGGGTGTCTCTTGGGATTGTTTAAATACATCACTTTAATTAGGTTCACTACTACTAGAGATGTATGTGCCCTGGACTGACAACTACTTCTGGGTTCGTTTTTAATATCAGACAACTTAATGGAGAAAATTAAGATCTCAACTGAAAAGTATGAGATAGGGTCTCAGAGAAACAGACCAAATTTTATTCTAGAACCATCAAAACAGAACTATCTTCTCCAAACAGATCTTCTCCCACCCATTTATCAGTCTTAATCTCTTAATGCCAATTTTTTCTCCTTTCAAGTCACAAGGGACAGTAATCAAGACTCTGCATGAAGGACAGAGGTGCATTAAGTTTACTATTAAAGGAATTTCAGAGATGCCACATATCCAGACTGCTATAACACTGTCCTGGCTCACATTACAGGGAGTATCACTCTACATACTTTTTAAATGCCTCTCAGATTTCTCAGTTTTCTCATGTGCCTCAACGAATGGAAACAACAAGATACATCAGCAATGACAGTGGCAAGGTCCTCTGACATCAGCTGGCCTGAAAACTTTGTTTCTCCACTCTTGCTTTCATCAGTGCCAAGAACATGACTTTTCCATTCAAGTGCCTCATACAGGCCACAGGGAAGCACAATGATGGATATTCTGTGTGATCCAGATGGCTTCTTCAGTGAAATGTGCATATCTGTGTGCTCCTCCCAGCGCTGATTTCTGTGCTAAGCATGCATTCCATTTTTGGATCCTTGTCTTGAGCTTACTGCCTGCATCCCACCTCACCAGTACATGCCATCTGTGGTAAACCTTCCTTTGATGCTCTCCTTTTCTCCTGAAGAGTGGGACTCTTTTGTACACTTCCCTTCTCTAAAGGTACTCTCTAAAGGTACCATTGGCTTATTTTTCAGTATTTGATAGCATGATCCCATCTTGGGTAGGTTAGAGAAGTGAATGGAAACTAGATAGAATTAAGCTGGTATCACAACTAACGCTAGCAAGCTCTGCCAGAGGGGAAAAAAAAAACAAACAAAAACCACAAAAAACCCCACCAAAACAAAATAAACAAACAAACCAACCACAGGGAAATAGAATATATGAGAAAATTCAGTAGCAAAGCAGAAATGTGTGAAAAAGAGGCTGAGATAGATGAAAAGAGAAACTCTAAAAAACACTTTTTAAAAAGCAAAAAGAGAGAAATAATAAAGTCGCTCCTTCCAGACAGATTAAGAAATGGGAACTCAGCCAACACAAGGAATAGAAGAACAATATTATAATTGTTTCTTGAGAGATCTGGCAATGGGCCATTTAGCCTGCTTGTTTTTACCTTGGGTCATTGCCCAGACTGGACAATTAAAAGGATATTTTTGTCATAGAACCAGTCATTTTATTTCACTGCTGTTAAAAAAAGTGTCGCTACCAACTGTGCACATTGATTTAATCTGTAGTTGTAGGATTTTGTGGAACAAAAAGCACTTGCTATAGTTCAGAAATCTCAGAAACACAACCCTTTCTTGAGGTCTTAAAAGAATGACTTCGTAGAGAGTAAGTGAAATCTCACCTTCTCTACCTCCCCTTCCTCCCCTTTTCCCTAGAGGGAAATTTTAAATACAAACTGACAGCTAAATTCTCCCTTTATGATCACCTACACTTTCCTCTCTCCCATCCTGATTGCTGACATTTGCCAGAAGCACAATGAATCTTTAAATAGGAACTTCTGAAGACTGGTGTCATTTATTTTCCATCCTAAACTAGAGAATAGATGGTGGTGAGTATATAGTGTTTTCCATTCAAGACTATTAGCACATCTGTTTTCCAAGGCTTTTTAAGGGTTGCTATGTTTAGCAAAGAAGTTATTTTAGTTGCATCAGATCCCACAGGACTACAGCATTTCTGACATTGGAGTTTTCTTACCGGTAGAGTTTTAAGAATATGAAAATTCAGATTGAATAAATGTTTTCTAGTGGAATTAAACATTAAAATTACTGTAAAGGAAGAAGAGGAATTGAAGGGCTGAATTTGCAAACTATCATGCTGTAGGAACTGACTAAAGCCCCCTGTTCCACATGTACCTGAAGGAATTCAAGTCCATACCTCCTAGCTTCCAAGGCAGCAGCTTGTTCATTTAACTGTGAGGTCATCTGCTACAACTGCTGTTCCAAATGAAACCCTTCAGTTATTGCTGAGCACAAGATTTAGAATTAGTCTTTTGCTCAGAGAATAAGAGCTAAACCTGGAGGTGAGACATCTGCGTTCCAGGACACATTTTGAACAGTCTAGTAAAAAGCAGCCTAAAAGTTCCATATCACCAAGGGACTTAAGTGTGACACTTAAGATACTGTTTGGGAGTCCTGAAAGATGGTTTTAAACAGACTTGTATGGACACAGGAATGAGAACAGGCCAAAGAATTGAATAAAAGCAAAATAAAATAATCCTTATATTTTTTTCCCAACTGAATGGATTTGGCAAATTTGGGTTGAAGTCATCAAGGGTTTTAAAAATGGTAATGGTGAAATGATGGGTTTAGGTAAATTTTTATTTCTTGGAGAAAACTTTCCTTGATGTTTGATAAGAGTTCATAAGTGTATAAATATACAAAAAAAATGTAAAAAATTAAAAAGTAATAAAATAATTGTATTAGGTTGTTTTTTCTCAAAATTCTTCTTTCTCTTACAAAGAGTTTTGAAGTGCTAGCGGGTTCTTGTGGTTTATATTTATATTTTTATATTGCAGTTCTTGAAGCAGTTGTATATGCCTGGTTAGTTGTTAGAAAAGAGATACGGAAATTTTTCTGTAAGATAAGTAATTAAATAATCTCATTGTCTATACAGTTTGGAGTATAAAAAATAAATCATAGAGTAGGATGTCACAGTTGATTCTGCCTGAAAAGGGGTGGGGAGATTGCTTTGTCATTTGTCCAACATTTAGTTAGATTTGATTAAATAAAAATATACAAAATCAGGCCCAGATCCAAGATCAACACATCTTATTCTAACTGTTTTAATTTTCTGACCGTATATTCAGGACATATATCAGCAGGTCAGTGACTACATTCCAAGACTACTGTCAGTCAAGAGAAATGCAACTGGTTTATATATTTTTTTTTTTTTTTTTTTACAAATTTATCTAGCCAACTTGTCAGGAAAACCAGATGTAGAAAAAAAATCGTATTTGAAAATAATTTCTTTTCACTCATTGTCAATGGGACCATTGGAAAACACTGAGTATATTTAAGCCATCAAACAGGAGGTATGCAGAACAGCTTGCTATGCATCTTGGCATACTGTATCCTGGTACCCTCTGGCATTTAAAACATGCAGTCCCAACTGTTTTCCAAATGCACTAGAAGCTCTGTGGGATTGTGGACTTCCCTTTGACATAGGATTACAGAAGGATGTAACCCTCTGGATATCTCTAGATCAACTTTCATACTCGAGGCAGGTAGATCAAGTTTCCCACGGTTGTGTCCATTTCAGTTTTGTCTCCAGAGAGGAGAGAGTCCACCAATTCTGGGAAATGTGTTCTAGTTCAGACACCCTCACAGTGATTATTTTTCCCTGTGTTTCTCCTTTCCCGTTATCTACACAGCCACTTGTGTCACCAGCTGGGTTAGGCATGACTTGCCCTGCCTAGGGCTGCACATTCCCAGTCACAACCTGAGTCAGCCCTTTGTGTGCCTGGAAATGGCTTCATGGAGAATTTACTTCGCAGTGATGCCTTAAGTTTTAGCTCTCATGTTTTTCAGATTCTGTGCTGCCTAGGTGTGCAGTTCCAAGCCTCATATGAAGTGTTAGTAAGTTCTCTTCACAGAGTTGGTAGACAAAACAAACCCTTTTCCAGATGGAGACCAAGGACAACTGTTACAAGTTTTCAGGCCCAAAAGCACAAACAACGCTGGACTGAAGAGAGAAAACAAGAAGGATGGGACTTCATAATCTGAAGCTGTAATTGGACAATTAAACCCAAAATGCAAATGAACCAAAATTGATAAAAGTGTGAGGCTTCTTGACCAGTTGTCCATTTTGTGACCATTTTGGGTCCACCTTAGGTGTAGCCCTGGCCAGGCTCTTGTACTGCCCAAGGTGTATCCTTTAAGGGCTTTTAATAAATATCTGTCTTATTCTTAGCTCTGTCTAGCCTCTCTTCCAGACCAGCCTTCCCAAGGCATCAATAGTCTTCCCAGGAGCTGCTGATCTCCTTGCAGTTTCTTGGATGCTATTTCCAGTAGGTAAGTGTGATGTTTGTCTTTATTACATGCCTTACCTATATTCTTCTTTACTATGCATGCTGTTTCTCTTCCACAGGTGTACTCATTATGCTTGGGCTTCCCCTTGCCCATCAGTTTGACTCTCTAACACAAGTCCCCAGAAGTTCTGGGAGAAACATAGACTGCAGCCAGCTGCCCCATGTCCTCATGGCCTTCTCACAGGGAGAGTGTGAGCAGACCCTCTTTCACTGAGGAAAAAAAAACTACTAAATAAAAAGGAAACTCAACTATTACACACTGCAGAAAAGGCAGAGTAAAGGGCCTACTAATGCCTACCCAACATTACAAAGTGTAAAATAAAGGTTATTTACCTTTGTTATAAAGTCTTTAATGATATCACTCATAGGTACTAAGGTACTGAGGTGATGAGACATATAAATTATATAGATACTTCAGATAGCACAAAAGGTAAATGATGTCCATGAGCAGTTGAAAAGCATAACGTCTGAGCTGGCTACCAGGTCTGATTTTGTGTCATTCTGAATGCTGTACTCACAGGCCACATTTGGTGAAAGCCTGTCCAATCTGGAAGCCAATATGCAAAATTTACACCCATCTGTGTGGGTTCTGGCTGGAAGACAAGGCATTACAAATCAGAGTAAATACCTGAGCTCTGCCTTTTGAACTGCAAGCTCCTTATATAGCATTGTTTTTACCATATACCTTTACAGTACTTGGTATGTTGGGACAACCAAATAAACCCAGATATGCTACTATGTTCTGTGCTTTAATCCCAGCTGGGAACTAAGCTCCACACAGATGCTGTGGAGTGGGGGAGAGAAACAGAAATAAATAAGTTAAAATAAGAAAAATCTTGGGCTAAGATGAAGAAGTTATCAAAGTATGAAAATTTTCCTTTACCACCAGAACTTTATTTTAATCTTTTTCTTTAGTTCTCTAGAATTATTCTTCTACCCTGAGGTAATTAAAGCAGTGTTTTTCCTTTGAAAATAATAAACTGGCCATCATAACTGGACAGAGAACTATGAGATTTTGAGTTAAAAACACCCCTGTTCAAAAATATATACCTTTGTTTAAGTATCTTGAGTGGCATGAAGCAGTTTGTAGCATAGTCCTCGCTCCATCAGTTATGCTCTATTAGAGCAATCTCACTTTCAAACCTGTTTGATATCAAATTCCAAGGGAAAGTGATTTAGAAAAGAAGTATCAATCTCAAAATATCTTCAGATAGATTTCTTGTATGTGTGTGCATGCATAAATATATATATATAGAATCTCATAAAACAGGTTTATCCAAATCAAAGCATAAAAGAACCAAGGAAATAATCTCCGTATTTTCCCTCTTGGCCTTGTGAGTTCCCTACTGCTCCTAGAACATGCAGAGTTAGAAAAGATACAGGACAAAATGAATTAAATGAATTAGATGGGATTGAGCATTAATTTCCTTCTGACTTAATGAGTATTTTCTTTTTTCTTTTTTTTTTTTTTTTTTAATGACACTGTCTTAAATCAATTTGTATGAAAAAACTTCAGGTGAGGTAGGCTGCACCTGTGTAGATGAAGGTAAATGTGCATCTTAAGTAAAAGAGACATGAGTTTATATTGCCCTGTAAAACTTTTTCATTTTTAAATGGAATATTCATATAAAACTGCTGAAGTATGTGAGTTCTCCTCAGCCATCATGTTAATTCCTAACCACTGGCAACTGGGAGGCTTTTCCATTCAGCACAGCCAAAGACAGATTAAATTAATAAAAGGGAGCAGGCTAGTGGTATAATCTGATCTGCAGTAAAACAGTAAGGTCTGGAAACCTCTGACTTAAACATGAATTAAAATCTGAAAGTTTTTTTTCTAAATTTTCATTGCCTTCCTGTGTTTCTTCAAAGATTGCAGTTTCATGTGTCATAGCACCAGTCCCAGAGTATCTTCCTTTTGTGGAAGCTCGTTCCTACAGATTGTGAGTATGCTAAGAAAATATATATGACATAAGCACACATATACACACTGTATGTGACATTCTGCATCCAAACTGGAGGTTGAAGGGGAAAGGACTAGAGGAGAGGAAGAGCCTGTCTTTAATGAGCCACAATAATACCAAACATGAGGCTAACCAGGAGAGCAGTCTGCTCTCTTAAAAATAGGCAGCTCTGTGTAACAGCATCCTTTTATTCCACGTAATTGGATCTCTTAAAATATGTTTAAATATCAGTGAGTGAGTATCACAGATTATGCCACTTGGCAATCTTTGAAATCTCTTTTCCCTCAGGGTCAGCAGCAAGGGCAGTGAACCTGGAAGATGCTAACAAAGCTTTTTAAAGCCCAAGTGGTCTCTCTCCAAATTGAAAATCTCTTAATCTACTCATTGGATTTTACAACACAAACTCTTTTCTCCATATATTGCTTTCTTTATATATCCTGAGAAGTAATAAGAAGTAGCTTTTAAAATAGTTTCCAACTGCTACATGCTAGCTTGGACAGTATAGAAAAAAAAACATGTGAATAGATTTTCTTTTTCCAAAAGGTTCTCATTAGTGCCAGAGAAGACATAAGGTTCTACACCATTTCTGATTATGCGAAACTATTTGGGATTTTGGCTGCAATTTTCCTTCATTTTGCATTCCTCTGCAGCCTTACCCTATCTCTACTGTCTTTTGTGTCCTTTTATTTCTGTATTTCATCAAATAGGAACGTCATATCCCCTTAGTTTTGAGACTTTTTTGGAGAGCTCAGTGATTGGAGCAGATTTTTAATTGAGACACCAAATGGACTTTGACTACGTGTGATAGGGGCACAGGCATACCCAAATGATCACATGACTGCAGCATGGCTTTTCTCTGGGCAAACTGTGTTCAGTGGCATGCAGCTCTCCTGTACAAACTGCCTGGGGTGATGCTGTTCAGGTAATTTATAAAAACGACTCTGCAGCCCCTCTCTTCAAATTGCCAGTGTTTTGACCTTTGTTGGGTCAAAGTCCTCATCTCCAAGTTCTTGCTCCAAAAGGTCCATATCCCTCTTATCCTGGGTGCCCCAGAACTGAAAGCAGTATTTCAGACCTGAAGGTCTCTGAGGTATCTACACGGGTCCTTGCAACTCAGAAACCCTACGTTGTCCTATAGTGGCATTTATGGAAGACCTTTAGAGCACGATTTCAATATACTTTACAAAACCTGCAGTTTGCACAAGAAAAATATCCACAATTAGGTCTTTTGCATATATTTGCAAATAGAGGGAGGGAAAAAAATTATTTTACCTTTTGCTTATAAAAATAATCATTGAGGGCAACCAAGAATTTGCACACAATTAGGCAAGGCTCGCTCAGAGAGAGTTTCTGAAAATGAAAGAGACAACCTGAATGCATGTGCAATTTTATTCTTACCATTGGCTGCTTTCCTTTCTTTCCTTATTTTGATCTCTAGGCATATGCTTTTTTGCTTCTAATATGTTTATGCAAATTTGCTCCAATTGCTACTTGCAAGTGTTCACAACATGACAAGTATTCTGACATATTTATGTGACATACCTTTTGAAAAGATGATAAGGACATTACAGCACCACATTTGCAATGCTATAGATGAGGCCTGTCATGCTTCCCATTCTAAAACAATATTTTTAGAGGGTTTATAGTCCTGGAACAAAAATTATTTTTGGACCTTTGTTTAACATACATTATTAGAATACCATATCTCTGGATATAATGTGAGAAAATATAAGTTAAGAAGAATGTAGACATTTAGTGCTAATGAATATACACAATTTACAAGAAATGGGGGTTTCCCTACATTATTCTTTAAAATTATATTTTGCAGCTGGTTTCAACTCTGCCATAGCTACACAGATTTTAGGATACAAATATGTGCACATCTGTTGTAATTCGTATAAAAATAAAACATTCCTGTAACATTCCTGTAAGTGTTAAGAATGAATGCTCCTATGATGCAGGTGGCTTTAGACAAAAGAGGGTAAAAATTCAAAAGACCTGTTAAAATGCTACTGATGTTTTATGGAAAGAAAGAAAAAAAAAAAAAGGAAAAAACCATAACTTAATGGTTTGTTGCTGAAAGATCTCATATGTTTCCTCTACCACTTAGGCACATGTTAAGGATGTTGCAGACAATTGTTATTTTTATAGGGTTGTTTTTTTCTTTTTTAAATGTTCTTTAGATATATGGAAATGTTCCCCCCTGAAAAATACTCCTTGACCACTTCAAGAAGCAGTTTTAACAGACATTGTCTTTCTGCCACTTGAAAATCCTATCCGATCTCCTTTGGATTCAAACATAGCATGGCAGTTTTCTTGTACTGGTATCAAAACTTGTGGAACTTTGTCATTCTTTTCCAGGTACCTAGGAGAAAACAGATGATAGTTACCTAGAAGAAGTTCTCTTTCAGAACATCATCAACCAAGGGAAAAAAATCATCTTCCCAGTATCGTCTAAAATTTGTTTGAAAGGAAAAGCCAAAGTCAGCAAAAAAAGTGTTTTTCTGCTCACCTTGATCTTCTGCAAAACCTAGTTGTGTCAAATTCCAGTGAAAAGTTTCTGCTACGACAAGAATCTAATCACCTGAAAAACTAGCAGTGTCTCAATACCATGCTTCTGCCCAGAGTCTGGTGGTGTTGCACCAGCCATTATTAGGCCACGCATCAGCAGTTTCTGTGCTGTGACTGAGCCACTGCTGCCCTGTGTGTTCATTTAAGAAACCCAGAGTGGTGCCACAAGTGCCTCTGGCTTGGCAAGTGATGGCATCCTGTAAAGGGTGGGACACGTGGAGCAGACTGACAGTTCCAGCATCAGTTCCTTGCTGAAATACCACACATTCAAACAACCTACACGCAAACTTGCAACCACATCACAAGTTTGCATCCAGGTGAGCCTCAAGTACCTTTGCTCAAGGTCAAGTCAGCCCATAGTACAGGCAGATGAGGTGCAGGCAGCTCCCCTATGGAGAGGTAAGATGAGAGTTATCTACCCAGCCCTGAAAAAAACAAGCTGTGTTTTCTCTGCTGAGATGACAAAGGTTCAGCCCGGGTACCATCTCATACCCATGAAGTTCTGCTCCTTTGTAGATGTCCTAACCCCCTAGGTGCTTGAATTTCTTAAACACTGCCTCCCCTCACCAGAAAGCCTCCAGAGTCATTAGCTTTAGGTGCTCATTCATGCTAAGGAGCACACAGAAACTGATTTCTACTTACTAGAGAGGGAAACCTTTCACAAAACCAAGTGTTAGTGGGAGCACTGGGCCAGGGTGCATGGAATCATTCTGATTCCTATTTACCCACAGGACTGCAAGTCAACAGGCCAGGAAAGCCAACAGAACACTGTGCCCTGGGCAATCCTTCCAGGCCACTCACTCTCCCCAGTTATCCTGAAACGAGCAACAGCAGAAATTGTGCATGTGGAAAGAAAATGAGAAAAGAAGGAAACCAAATATGTTTTAAAAGTTAGAGGACTTGGCTAGCAGAGGGAAAAGCTGCTTCTGGCTACTTTCCCTCTTCTGTAGGATAGTATGTGACTTCAGTAGAGAGCATAGGTGAGAGCCCACACTCTCCATGGGTCATGGGCTGCTCCATGGCTTGTGTCCATGAAGATTCATGGGTCTAATTTCACCAGGAAGGTTGAGCATAGCCCTTCCTTTTTATTTCTAGCATCCAAAGGTTCATAAACTGTACTGCTTCTGCAGGATGCACCATCTTCCTTCCTCCATGTATATGCAGATACACAGATCAAAGTATAGCTCAAAGGCAGGTTTCTGCCCTGAAGTAAACAGCATAATTGGAAGGTCATTAGAGAACAGCAGGTGATAAGGCTTTCTTTCTTTCTTCAAAATAAAGCCAGGCCTGGTCAATTATGTGCTGCCTATATTTCAAAATGCATATGGGTGCCTACCATTCCCAAGCTTGGCCTGGTAAGTAAGCTTGGCCTTCAGAGGGTTATGTACTAGCTGGAGCTAGTGTACTAGCTCTTCCTTTGAAATCTGATTTCCTCCTTTGAATTTAAAAACTTTATTCAAGGACACTAGAATCCCCCCTCCATTTTCCTCTTGCAAGAGATCTCACCACTTTGCTACCTAACCCTGTCTTCTGTCCCAAACAGACTCCATGAAAAATGGAGTTTTATTTACATTATCCTTTTCAGGATGATATGATTTGAACAAATTGCTTCTATCTGACATTTCTCCTTTTAGCTTAAAACTTTATTTCAATTCTAGGAGAAAATGAATAATAATGAGGCAAAAAATAAGTATTTCCTCAGATTAAAAAAAAAATAAAACAAAAACCAGTCATGTGTATTAAAGAGTAAAAATCACATTCATTCAGAGAAAAAATAGTTTAAAAAACCTTTGCATTTTATATTTTTATGCAAATCATGTGAATCATTCCAACTTCAGGAAGGAGTTGGGCCAATGTACCTTGTACTTTACCCTATGTGGGGATTTTTCACAAAGAATAAATCAACGGTCCTGCATGGAAAGACAGTCTCCCTCAGTTTTCACAACCCCACATGTCCACTGGTAAATTTATGCCCTAGTCCACCTGCTACCATGGCATCATGCCCACTCATACTAGGTAAGTACCTCACAGAAGCCAATCAACAAATCTCTGGATGGCTTGGGGAGGTTAACACACAGAATACCAACAGTCAGGTTTTCGAAGAGGCTCCTGGCACATCTTGTGTTTTTAATGATTAGTATCTCACCCTCAGGGCTGTGTGTTACCAGCTCAGCCCTTGTAGCAGGGGACTAGAGCAGATGGCTTGGCAAAACCAAAAGGTCCTTGCCTTTACAAAAATTAAAGATTAATTTGTTGTTTTCTTCTAATAGGGAATTTCATGCTGACGAATAGTATTGAGCTGACAGGCTTCTATTTCTGCATCCATCTTCTGTTCAGAGAAAAGCATAACCATCCTTCTGTTAATGCCACTGTCTGTCTACATCCTTCTATGCAGTGATGAGAGAATATTTCAGCACCCCCAGTTATTTTGCCTTTGGCACCTCCGCTGTGGTTTCCAACAAAGATGATATCATCATGTGTTTATAGATTTATTTGCTTGTTTTTCATGATGTGGGCAATGGTCTACTACAAGCTGGCTTGAGCTCCTGTTATATCATATAGACCAACCATCTGGCTCAGGATTAATTAAGGGTAACATTTTTAGCCATTACTGTAGATATGTAACATGAGAAGGAAAACCTTCTTATTGCATAAGCAATCACCTTGTCACCCGAAGCAGCCAGTCAGTTATTAGTCAGTGTGTGGTGCTAGGTCCTAGTAGACTTTGATGATGGTCTGATCAACAATGGTAAGCAATAAAAGCGTGTTTCAGAATATTAGACAAGTGCAAAGGATAAAAGCCTTTTCTGAACATGGGCAGTGGGAATTAACCATGGCTCATAAGTTTTCTGCTGCAAATTTTCATGTTCCTGTGTGAACACAACGTGTAACAAAAAAGAGCTTTTGAGATGCAGTGTAATGGAATCTGGTTTTACATTTAACCAGTTTAATCCGTTTCAAAAGACAGAAGGATTGAAACAGTGTTTTGCTAAAAATGGCAATAGGTATCCACACTGTTTATCCAATGCTAGTAGTGCTTTTTAAGGCTTTTCTCAAGCCCACACTCCAAAATCTTTACCATTTTGAACCCCAAACCCTCACAGGAAGTCATTAAGCATATAGGCAGTGGAACTGCACAGCTGCTCCTGCAGTCATACTAATCTCTAGACAGATGCTCCTCATGTTCATCGGCTGTGATGAATGCCAGAGAAGCTATTAGAGAACAGATTGACTTAGACTGGACCATGATCCTTGGAGAACTGGTTTCAGACTGCAAGGACTGAGGCATCACATAGTGAGTTGCAGTGCAAATGACAATGTGATCAGACAGAGCTGCCTTTCAGCTAGATTTTCTCCTCCAGCATTCCTGAATGCAGTCTTGCTTGAAGAGACAAAACCCAATACTAAAGAAGACTTCCATTATTTTTTTCTCTGCTTATTTTCTTGCTGAATTTGCTGCAGCTAGCTTGGCTGCTCAACTTCACCCAAGTCTGACTTATAAAGAGATTCCTGGACATTTCTGTATCAATCCTATGTTCAACCAGCAGCTGCTATTATCAGCTACCATAACTCTTGGGAGTATTTAAAAAGCAGAAAAGGGTGGGATAGAGACAGACAGTCATTCCCCATCATGCTCTTCCCTTCCCTGCAGAGGAGGCCTGAACACAACCTAGTTGTTACAAAACTCAGAGATCACACCTGCTCCCCTCTCCAAGGCTCACAGAAAGATCACATGCCTTCATTGGATCTGCATCCAGGGACCTGTCTACCCAAAAAGAGGTGTCATCTGTGGTACATCCCACCACAGACCTTACTTTTCTGACCTTCATAGCTACAGCAGATGTTCTCGTTATGTTGTTATTCTGGGGACGGGAGCCTCCCTGGGCTCCTGGGCTCTCATCCAGCCACAGCTGTGGAAAAAGGATACATATAATAATAATGGAATCTTCTTTCTGTCACTTCAGCTTACATCATCTTGGCACCAGCGCAGTCAAGGTAGCATTAGTCAGTCAGTCACAGGGTTTCTGTGGACTTCTCTTCCAAACCACCACCCTTCTCTCTCCATTGCCACACTGCCTTTGCTCTTATTCCCACTCTTTCCCAGCTGGACTGATTTCAGACCTAGGAAATAAAGAGTTGCTTTTCTGCTGACCACTGTGCATTTCCTCAGCTCATACATGTGCCAACTGTGACATTTGGAAACACAGAAAGCTCAATCCACTTAGTAATGGTGTACCCATGCAAAAGTCTTGCAGTGTGTTGCCTGTAAAGTAACAAATGCCTGTGTTGGCCTTTTTTCTATGGACAACTTCTCTGGTTTATGCCTTTTATAAGGAGTAAAATATAAGTTGCTCTGACTTAAAGAGGATTTTGAGCACTATATTCCTTTACATACATCTCAAGCAGCTACATCCCTGAAGGATCTCTACTGCTTGAGAAATACCCTGAAGGCTATCTGTATTGCATATAATTGCACTTTTTTTGAAAGATATGCACAAAACTACTTCAAGTTGTTATGCAAACAGTCCCTAGCAATTTTGTATAAGGTTTCACTGCAAGAAGGAGCAGAATCTGTGAACATAAAGAATGATGAGGAGGCAGGGGGAACACTTGGGGGAAAGGAAACTAGTTCACACTATGCTATGCCATAATGATGGGAAAAGCTGTGTAGTCTGATTTGTCAAAAATAAGGAAATGTTACAATTTTTAGGCCTGTTACAGCTCTTATTTAATTTTGCAGAAGCTTGTAAGAGGCCATTTATTTTTAACACAAAACTCTTCCCTGAAACTACAGCTTGCCAGGAAAACCAATGCCACTGTTGTACATTGACTTGATCATAAAGACCAAAAATAAAATGCTCTTAACTGACATCCAGGAAAACCAGCTGAAATGAATTGCAGTTAAACAGGTACAGCACAGTCTTGACAAATGGGAGAAGACACAGAGGACAAGAAATGGTAATGATTTTTCCACGTTAACAACGTCTAAAAGTGTTACCATCGATGTGTCTGTGCTAAGCCTGCTGATGGGCTAAAACCAAACAAAATTCCTGGACCAGAGTGAAAATTTCAGGAAACTGAACACTGCCTTTCTATAAAAATAGGGAATCCAGAATTATTGCCTTTGGCAGTGAATAAAATCTGAAAGCAGACTGTGTTCCAGCAATGCTCTCTGTTCCACCTTAAAGATCCAGTATGCTTAAACATTATTTCACGTAAAGCAGGGAGGCATGTATCCAGTCTTCTTGTTAGCCCCCGCTCAATTTCATCCTCTCTTTCTGTTTCCTCTATCTGTCAAATTCCTTAGGGAAGACATGTGCAGCTTGGACAACCCAAACCAGAGTTCTTTTTCCTTAAGATTTGTTTATGTTTGCTATTTCTTCCAACATGCTTCCTATTTTTTCTGCCAAGTAGCATTCACAAAAGCCCTCTAAAGAGAATAGTAAGAAAAAGGCTGAACAGAAGGTGTTTAGTCTGAATGCTGGCTTCATTTCAACAAATCAAGTGAGTATGTTTCAGACAACTTTGTAAATCACAATCTGAACACAAACACTAGAGACACATCACATTTCACTTTTGGATAGAAGCATGAGGTTCAATATGGAAGAAAGTTTTTTACTTTTTGGTTGTGTTTTTTTTTTTTGCAGATAGGACATTTGCAGAAGGGATCTCAAGATCAAACACTAAGAAATACATAAGAGAAAAGGACAAGAAAAAGAATGCATTTACCTTTTATGTGGTTGCATTTTATTGTGACCAGGGTTGAACCCTTCTATTTACAGTTGTGGAGAAAGAAAATATTTTCCTGACCGCAGTTGAAGAGAGACCCTGACAGGGCTTTCCTGCTTGCCATCTCCCATGTCATCAGTATTTTCTGGGAGAAGAATTTGAGGTGGTTTTCCACCTAAGTGGTTACAGCTGTTTCCACAGGATCAGTCAGATGGAGTTTCTGCCTCTGTTTATTTTGGCTCTGGTTTTCGGCTGGAGCCCAGCAGGATGACAGTGTTTGCTCTGGGTCTTGGGACTTTGGATAAACATTCCAGAATTTCTGACTTCTTAACATTAATGTTTGATGAATTCTGCTCTTAATTTCTTCTGGAAAAATGTCAAGCCCACTGGGGATTACCCTTAGTCTTACAACAGTCTTTTATTTTATTGGGGTTTTTTAATAGAAAAGAGAAAATCATTTACTAGCCTGTGAAAATGAGCATGCTTTAAAAATTAGAGAATGCACTTTTCTAAAGCTGCAAACTTCAGTTCTTTTGTAATTTCTTTTAAAATTGTTTTCTTTTCTTTTTAATTTTTGCATTAAGAACACTTGCTTGACAGGAAATATCTCCAGCTAAATCTTCCGCAAGAAACTGTTACACACAGGGCTTCAGTTGGGAAGGTTATTATTCAGAAGTTAAGTAGCTCTTTCTCCAAGTCGCTGTTTTGATAGCCTCAAAACATACTGCGTCAATTCACTGTTGTCAAAGGTGACCTTTAGAAATCAAAATAAACACCCAGGTGAAATTCTGACCCCAGTGGAGAGAACAGCCTTTATCATTGACTTCAGCAAGGTCAGGACTTCCTCCTTAGGACCTTATCTCTTGAACAATGGAAAAGCACAAGTCACACAAGTCACATCTTCAGGAACAGTTACTAATTCAAAGGGATGGAGAGAGAAATGCATTTACAAAAATATGCATAAATGCACAGAATTAAATCTGTATTTAAATTATATTCAATAAGCACACTCTGTTGCATGAAGTGACTGCTGGTTTTTGTACCTGCATGCTTCAGTAGCTTGCAAGGAACATCTAAATGTTCAGTACATATCTAAATTATATTTACACCATCATAAGCTGACTTCAGGTTAGCTAGACAGCTGTACTTCAGAGGTCAGTGTCTAATTTACTCTAAAATACCACTGAAAACTCATGTTGTAGAGTCCTCTGAGTAGCACAGATTCCCCCCAGAGACTCCTACAAATCAGAAGGAGGAAGATGGGGATTAGGCCCAGATAGATCTAGGAAGCTTTTTTAGGTTCCAGGTCTCTGTTCTCTTTTTCTTCTCCTCACATCTACTCCCTCCTTCAGTAAAAAAAGAGGGAATCAGGGCTTCCTCAGATGACACAAATAGTCTTATCTTTGTTTATTTACACCAGGTAAAGAACTATCTTCAAGAGTTATTATAAGGCTTTCAAAAACAAATGAAACAAAACCAAAAAAAAAAAAAAAAAGAAAAGGAAGAGATTTGTGTAAATATATTTGTGTAAATATGACTAGACAGAGGAAGGTGGTTTCATAATGAATATACAAGCTTTCACAGCTGCAGCTTCATGCAAAATGCTTCACAACTTTCCACAGGCTGCAAGCAGTGTACATGGGCCATGGTGACAGCATCCATTGTCTGGAGAAGTTACATTGAAGGACAGATCTAGTTTATTATTTGGAGTCTGATTACTGTCCTTCTCATTCTGTGCTGTCAGTGGTCTAGATAAGGAATATATTTAATATGTACCCATACGTTTCACTTAACTGTGCAAAACAGCCAGAAAGAGCTGGAAGAAAAAGAAAAGTTTTGTAGATGTGAAACTGTGTGTTTATACTTTTAAGTTCAAAAGGGACAGATCAAAGCATTTATTGAAGCTCATGCCATAGCACACATCCCTGTGGAAGAAAAAGGCAAAACAAAAACCAACAAAACACTCTGAAAATGTCTTCCTTGGGTATTTTCAATGGACAAAGGCAATAGACACTCAGTTATTAACTTTTTGCATTCATTCATTCATTCATTCATTCTTTCACAAGATAGAAGATCGTGAGAAGAAAGTTGATTCTTACACATATCTAAATCAAATAAGTTTACCTTTTGGTACCTCTGCACAGCTTTAATAATCAACCTTTTATTTCAGAATAGAAAAATGTGTCGTTTTTTTCCTTGAATTGACAAACTCTGTTCAGTTTTAATGCTGGCATCCTGATCTAAAATATGAGAAAGGGATAGTAGTAGAAAAAATGTAGTGTGAGATCCCTGTGTCACATAGATGCTACAAGAGAAAGCAATCAGCATTTAAGTGAGTGCAAGTGAGGCTGGAAAGCTGGAAATGGCAAGGCTGGAATTCTTTATCTGGTGTCATAGAGAGAAAAGGTAAAACAAAAGCTAAATATATGACATAAAATTAAAAAGAGAGGTTCTCAAAACAACGGTTTGGAAAATTTGGCTGCTCCACCCTATGGACACACAAGGCTTCCTTCCAAATGACTACCAGAAAAGGAGGGACAGCCATTCTGAAGCCATCTTTGATTGATTGTCAAAGTCCACTCTCTATTTGGTGACCTAATTTTTTATTAAAAATAGTAACTAACATACAGTTTTTGGGTGTATTTTACTCTGGCAACTAGACCAGCCCTTTGCTTGGAAGATGAGAGGTAATGCAATACCTGAAATATTTGGAAACATGCTCAATCTAGGCTAGGTAGAAGTTTACAGTGGAAAAAAAGGTTTGAGCATGTAATTCACTTCTGTGAGATATGAAGTAGGAGGAAGGAACAAGATTATTAAAATGGTATTGTCAACTATATAGATGTATAATACGTAAAAATCTTCTTAAATTCTCATGCTTTTGACCATATTTACATAAAGGCTGATCTTGTAACAGCAGGTAAATGGGGTATATTAACCAGTTGCCAAAGATAGAGTGGAACACAATGTAAAACACTGAGTCCATGAGATGGCCGAAACCTGCATGTCATGTCTCTTGATAAAATTCTGAACAGCTCCTGGTGACACAAATAATTTGTCATGCAAGAAGGACGATACTTGGATTCTTAACAATATTGGTGAAGATTTGTTCATGGTATGAGTGTTTGCAGGGTGCATAGTTATTAGGGGAAACGTATCAGACAGTGTGAGATCATAAATAATGCATTCATGAGGAATGTGGGTGTGCCCCTTGTAAAAGGAGAACCAGAAGAATCTGTTACAAAGTTGACATTCCTCTGAATAAGGCTGTTAGCTATTGTTGCAACAGTCAATATTCCATATGCATCAACCACAGAGGTTTACTATTTTTCATTTTTAGTTAGAACAAAAAAATACCTGCAATCTATATTAAATCCATATGGTATTTGGAACACAGTGAATGCAGTTTTCTAAAACCATGAAGTGATTTACTGATAAGTAATTTCAAATCTATCCTTTCAAGGCACTGAATTAGTGAGCACAGTTTGGAAATATAAAGACAGTATAAAATTTAGTTCTGCTAAACCAAGTCCATAGCACATCATCATACAAAGCAACACAGACCTAGAATACGAAAAGCCACACTCAAAAAAAAGTAAGAATTCCTTGTTGGGCTGTAAATACATAGAGATACATATCCAGATGGACTGACCAAAATAATTTTGTTTGTTAGTAATGGCTAATTGCAGCTGCTGATGTTTTGCTAGAATATTTTTATAACTGGTAATTTATATAAAACAAAAGTAAGACACTCTGAAATGCAGACAGAACTTTCTAACTTGGTTTAGAATAAATATCAGCATGGCCAGCAAAACTGAGCCATCCTTTTAAGCATGCTGAGCAGGTAGGCCTATGATAAGAAAGTCAATGAGAACCAGTTTACACATCAGCAGAAGATGGTTGTATAAATAGAACTACAGAGTGGAAATGAACTCTGAGTAAACCAGGGAAAGGTTTTATTCAGAAACAGGCAGCTGTAGCATAAAAGTTTGTCACAGGCTCCCCAGGGAAATGGTCACAACTCCAAACCTGCCAGAGTTTAAGTGTCTGGACAACGCTCTCAGGCACACAGTGTGACTCTTGGGGTATCCTGTGCAGGGCCAGAAGCTGGACTTGGATGTTCTCTGTGGGTCCCTTCCAAATCAGGATATTCTATGCTTCTATGACTCTACAATGCAGTGTTGCAAATATCACATTATAACAGCAATGTACAGGAAGGCAATAAAAACGTTTCCAGGTCTGAGGAATGATCTGTTTTCCGCTGCTGCGTAGCCATTTGCAGGAGATACACAATTAATTTGGAAGGAGTACTTCTGGTACTGGAAGGTACAGATGAGTTTACCATCACCTTCATGAGGCTGATTGTTGTCATATCAATTCCACAGTAGTATATAATATGCTAACAGGAGCACCCTGAACTGGAGCAGGTAACACTTTTTCCCAAATAAAATGCAAAAACTGTATGATAATCAGGAACACAGCTGATGTTTCAAAATAGTGCTAATTGGGTGAAAAAGAAATAAGGAAGACATTCTCTGTCACATATTATGAAACCCTCATGTTTGGCACAACCCTCATTTGGCCAATAAACTGGGACAAGCATTTTTTTATCATCATCAATGATTTTAAAATTATATGTATAACATCTAATTATGTATAAATGTATAAATATATTTGTCATCCACAGGGATTCCTAGAAATTCAGGCTCTATTAAAACAAAATGCTTTAGTGCCTCAGGGCCTTTGGGAGCTCATAAAAAATTATCTCTGCGGGTCAGGCTTGAAGTGAACTAGCAGCAAAGTGTGAAAATGCTGGCACTGTCTCAGTGATCAGTGGCTTTTTGCTGCCAGAACAGACACCTTTAAAAATAAAGAGACTAATTAAAACTTCTCAAGAAAACTGCAAGAAAATTATTTATTCTGCTACTTAATACACAGATTATTGTGCATCTGTCTTTCCTGGGCTACTGGAATAGCTGATGAATATCAAATTAAGGTTATAGAGTGCAGCTAAAATTTCATTCCAAGAAAAGGACAGGTTGTAAAAGGAAAGATAGAACAAAAGAGCTTCAGTTGCACTGAAAAATCAGTGGCATTAATCACTCTAGAAAAGCAGTTTGGAAAATGCCCCAAACAGTCATTGTCACGAGGAGGTATTAAGGGCACCAGCACCTCTCTGAATCAGTAATTGACAGTTATGTCTACAGCCAATTATTTAGTAGTTCCTGGTAGTTCCTCTGGAGCTAATTTTACTGAGTAGAAAGAATCAACTTGTGGTTAAAAGGGACTGTAAAAATACCAGTAATTTGTCGTTCCAGACAGCTTTTCTTTTGCCTTTTCAGCAGCAGCCTGCAGCAAATACAAGGCTGTCTCATCATTGTTGCCTGTCATTCATTGCACTGGTTTGTTTGTCTCAGAGCAGAAGAGGTAAGGCAAAGGCATGTTCTAAACAAGTGTGTTGTACTAGTCAAGACTGTAAATAGAGACAGGGTATGAAAGTACCTCCCACTGAACCACATAAATAGCTTCGTCGAAACACAAGCTTCCTCTAAGGAGAAAAATGTTTTCAGCTGAACTAAAGGTCTTTAAAAAGCAATTTTTCACTGATTTACACTATGTTTTCTTAAAACAAAATAAGAATGCAGTCACATAAAGGAGGAGCTGCATGGATGAATTGTTTCATTTAGCCAGGCTTTCATGTTGAACTCAGCTTGTTTTGAGCTGCTTTTAACATATTCTGCCACAGTTAACAGCTTCAAATATTTATTTTAAAAGGCAGAAAATTATTGTTAATTTTATGTTGTCAAACAGCCAGCCCATGCTTCATTTGGGAGAGAACAAGAGAACAAGCATAAGAAACATCCTGCTATCTAGTGGACTAGTAATTGTTTCCTAATCAATTTAACAAATTGAGTGTAAAAGAAAGATGCTTCACAAGGGAAATAGTTCAACCCTAGTCTTGAATCTCTGTCAGTGTCCCCTCACTCATTCTATCACACCTCTTCAGCCAGGAACTGAACCCCATATGCTGCCAATTATGGAGAATTTTTAAACACTTTTCCCCTCCTAACTCCCCCACTTTCCTCTTGCCTACTCTCACTCTCTTTCCTTAGAAAGTGGGTGACATTATTCCATTCTTTCTATTTTCTATGCCATTTCTAATTCTTCCTCCAGTCTGTCTCTGTCCTCCCCAAGGCCTCCAAAGCCCAGCCATGCCCAATAAAGAGGTGTTCTCTTTACTCAGTGATGCAGGCACTGTGAATCCCAGCTGCCCTCTCCTATTTAAAAGAGAGCAACAGTATCTCATGCATGACTGTGGAGAATATCCATCCCAGAGGCAGGCATCAGGCGAACCTGAATAGGTGAACCACAGAAAACAGAAGGCAGAGTAGCTTAGGTGAGCCAGGCCAAGTGGATCACAAGAACCATGAACTCCAACCATCTCTTCAGCTATTTATGCCTAAAGCTGGTAACAGCAACTAATCATAGAATGCTGCCACTCTCTTGGAAACAAGAAGGGATTTTTTTCTTCATCTTTGGGAATGGCAGTCTAAGATGTTTCAGGGTTTTGGAGCATGTTGTACAGATTATTTTGGACATACTGATTTGGACTTCCATGTGTGTAGCTATCTAGGGTAATGCTACTGAAGAAATTGCTTGATGCATGCTACCTGCCACAGCTTTCATGAGTTAATTAGTGATCCCAGGCCCAGTGTTATCACAACTAATATATCACACCAGTTTAGATACAGAGCTAGGGAGTGCAGATGGCGATGAGCCACATGTGGATTGAAAATTAAAAGTTTCTTTGCATTGCTGTTCGTACGATGGGTCAGGTTGGAATGGACCACAGGAGGTCATCTGGTCCAACCTCCCTGCTCAAGCAGGGTCATCCCAGAGCACATTGCTCAGAATTGCATCCAGACAGTTCCTAAATATCTCCACTGAGGGAGACCCCCACAATTTCTCTGGGCAATCTGTCCCAGTGCACGGTCACCTGCACAGTGAAGAAGTTCTTCCTCATGTTCAGGTGGAACTTCGTGTGCATTGGTTTCTGCCCATTGTCTCTTGTCCTATTGCTTGGCACCAACAAGAGGAGCCTGGCTGTTTTCTACATCCCTGTCCTTGCTTTATTACAGTCCCACCAAGTATAGACAAATTTATTTCTGCTTATACGTAATTATTTCTGAGCATGTAGCTATAGTTTTGGATTGCTTAATTCTATAGTTTTAATTTGATATTCATGGCCACATCTTCTTACTACAGCAGTAAAGACTCCATGCCTATTCTTCTTGACTTTCATTAAAACTGCACACCAAATTATGTGGACTAGTAAAGGAGTTGAGCTTTACTACATAAGCAGATACCTGTTTTCAATTCTTTTAGCTGTCCAGAATTCATTTCCCTGAACAGAAGGGCTTAGTAAAATACTAAAGTCAGGTTCTGCAGGAGGAACCTGTTTGCCTTCAGCTTTCACTGAATTTGTCACAACTCTACTTGCAGCACATTTTGGAAGAACATATTTTAAGACATATTGCTATACAGCAACTAAATCTCAGAGCTGATAAATCACATGTCTAGTCTGAAAAGACAGGAAAAAGAGGAAGGAAAAAGGTCTCTAAAAACTTCTACTGCTGGCTAAGGGAGAAGAATACAGAATTTTTGAAGGACCATACTTCTAACAGTTAATAAGTGCCTTCACTTATAGAGCAGTGTTTGTCAGGATAGACCCCGAAACATTTTAGAGTGTCCAACTACTATATGCACAACTTCACTGAAATGCACTAAGCTATCCTCTGAGGAAAAAGGGGAGCTAGTGTTGTGGAACAAAGGATTCTGTGACACTGGACATGTATGAAAGTTTAGTTCTTATAAAGTGAGATACTAATTGACAACAACAAAGATCTTGCTTGGGTTTGTAAAGGAAAGAGGCATCTTGACAAAGAGTTGTCCTGTGTTGATACCAAATGTGAAAGGAAGAGAGATTTCCTGAGATGAGCATAAAGAAAAAAATCATTCAAGATAGAAGATAGCTTCTTCTTGAATGACTCGTGAAAACATCATCTCCTAGTGATTTCAGCTTACTAAAAGGATATGGTCTAGTTTTGCCTGGCTCTTTATTGTGCTTACAAGCAGTGCAATCCTCACGTTTAGGCCACTAAGTCCCTTCTGTCAAGGTTTTGTCACAAGCTGTGGTTGAGAACTGGAGGACGATGCTACTGTCATTAAATAAATAAATTAACACAGAATTGTAAAAAATTATCACATCATAAAATGAAAATGTGTTGCTTGGTATCCATGGCAACTGCAGAAACCAATGCTCTTTAACAGCCTTGCCTGAAATCATGTAAACTGCTTTGATAAAACATGAATCGCGGCAGATGGATATGTGAAAATAAAAATAACTTTGCATCCAATCTATAGCCCACATGGGACACCCTTGAAATAGTGTGAGTTATGTAACCCTATCAGGAGTCATTTTGTTATGAGACCAAGACAGAGGTAGCATTTTTTCTATGCATCTAAACAGAGTTTAGAATGGGTTCAGCAGAAAGCAAATGCTCCCTATCATCTCTGAGAAGTAAATCTAACCCTGAGCTCCACAGAAGATGAGCTGTGAGTCTCTTGTGCCAGGAAAGGGACCAGTTTTCGGCTTTGACCCAATTTTATGGTTAGAGCACCTGCTTCATGGCATAGGCTAGAGCCACAGATTGGCTTTGTGTAAGCAAGAATCATGAGGGAACCGTCACAGAGGTGGAAACAGAGCCAGGGACACATTAGGCCAAAGTAGCCACCCCCAAGCCCCTTCAGTACTGCTCCACAGATCGGTAGTTGAATATAGATTCATTGGTTGCTTTTCCTTCAGAAAAGAAAATCTACCCTCACCTCATTATGAGCCATCACTTAATGAACAGCATACCAGTTAGTGTCAGAGAAAATTAGAACCTGAGTCTGTGAGCACCAGATTGCAGCCTACTGCTCTGGTTTTAATAACCTTTCCCTTAAATGAGCTAAGTCTTGCTTTATATTTGGCTCTTGTACAACAGCCCTGGAACATGCAGGTATCCATCACTGCAGGGAATGAGGGTGAGAAACACGTGGAAGAATTAGGAATTGCTCCAGAATCTGAATCTACAGTTCTAGTAAGAAGAGCTCTAATATTTATTCAGAGGTTGTGTGGTCTGAGCAGCCAGGGTTCCCTCCCAGACTAGGGGCATCATCTGCTCAGTGCATGAAAAAGCAGCCCCAACACTAGAACTTTGCAAGGTGAGAACCATTTCAGTGGTCTTTATTTTTTTTCTCTCCTGGAAATTAAACTAAATCTATCAAATCCATTTTGTGGAACATGGTAAGTCATGAAACAGAGATTACTTTTCATCTTTACAAATCTGAGCACATGAAGCCAAATACCCAAATTTCAGTAAATTTAAAACTTCACCATAAAGGCTCTGGATTAACATCACCATATCCAAGATTGGTGCCCTCTGTCAGTGCTGGAGCTGAGAGGTATCACTCATGAATTGTAAAAATATCCTTCTTCTCAGGAACACACATTGCTTTTTTTTCTTTATCCCTAGTAGTGTTATCAGATAGTAATATGTAAAGTCTGTCTTCACCTTAAGCTTATCATATAAATAACAAAACCAAAGCAAACAAACACCTAAAATGTGTGCTTTGCAAATAGGACCTCTTCCACTGGAAATGCCATGCCTACTCCTCACTTCCCTTCTTCTGGAAATCTCCTTGTCCCTTTCAAAAGATGCAGGTCACATGAACTCCAGGAAGAGTTGTTTTAAGTCAGAATGGGGTCCAGTCCAGAAATGAGGTCAAATGCAATTGTTATGTTAGTGAAAGAGAGTGACTTCAGAAATAGGCTATGTAAACACTGGAAGAAACTTCATGTTTCATTGTGGAAGTGTACTAAGGGTTGAGCTCACAGAGCCACACCATCAATTAATCACAACTGGAGAATGGCAGTTTATACTACCCCATACCTTGTTGGAGTCACAAATGAACTCAGCAAGTACATGAAGAGGCCCCAAGGTATTTTAGGTTAAAAGCCCTTTCCCTCATGTTGCTGGGTTCTAGCCTGTTGTCTTCTGAGTAAACACTTTTTCTCGGCAGTTTGTTTAACGGGACTCAATTGTATTTTGTTTTATTTTCAAGATGGAGTCCAAAATTTAAATGCTTTCTCTTGCAAATGCTAAAAACCACACTGTCTTTCAGCACCATTTTGTTTACTTAAAAGTAACTGTTTTGTCAAAGGGACATATGAATTACTGCACTCCTGGAAAATAGCTCTTTGGAGACTTACACTTTTCATTCCAGTTCTTCTATCGAGTCTCTTTGGCTCCATCTTGTGATACGCTCATATTAGAGTCTATACATTGTAATTGCCATCTCCTTTTTGCTGTCTCAGCACTGTTGCTAGTATTTTAATAATCAAAAAGTTCCATTTGAAGCAGCACAGAGCCATGAAAAAGAGTTGGAGCAGAGCAAGGTTGAGCAGCGTAGTCCCTTTGGATTTATTTCTTCATAAGAAATGAACCTGGACCTTTATGAACACTAATAACACAATTTTTAATAACAGTGGGTATTTTTAATGACAATTACAATGACAATAAAAATGTCAGTTCTTTATAGTGTTCTTATGTGAAGCTTCAGAGCAGCTTAATATAACTGATTAAAACTGTGTAAATAATACTTTCGATACAATAATGCCATATTATTGATACAATATGTTTTTGCAAACTGTGTGTGAAGGAACTGAGGTAAACAATGATGTCATATTGCTGCAGTAATAAAAGCCCTGAAAACTACAACAATAAAAGCCCTGTCATAGAATTCTAAAACTGCTTTGGTTTTGTTTGTCACCCCTATGGAGATAGAATTACTGAGTAATTAATGTTATATACTAGTGACACCAAAAATAAACTGAAAGGAATAAATAGACTCCTGCTTCAAACTCCAAAACTACAGCATAATATATGTCAAGATCCAATCTACAACCTATCAAAGCTAAAGTATGTTCCAGAAAGACAGAGTGAGCCCAATTTCGGTCTCAGAGACACTGGTACAATTTTGAGGCAAAATTTGCTGAATTCACTGGTGTGAGACAGAATCCTTTTATGTTCAGGGTTTGTCACAGAAGGGAGTTTATCATAAGAAAAGGAAATCTGAGATTATTATATATTTAAAATGATCCTTTTGGAACGCATATAGATTTTATTATGCTTTGTACACATACAGCTGTCATGCACACTGCATACAAACACACAAGACATTTACAACTTACAAGGCTTTCTGAAGGCCACTTCAAGACCTCACATCTAAGCTGCAAAGTTCTCTGTGCTACATCAGTTTAGGAAGCACACCTCAGTTGTTTTGACAAAGCTTTACTATTAGTCTGAATGAAAACAAAACACAACAAAACCCCAACATCTTTTTCCACGTCATTTAGTTTTCATTCCTTTCAACCATTTTCCTGTTTTACTTTGGAAATCTCTTTACTTGGCTTTCATGTTTCCTGCCTGCATCACTTCCTGTGCATCAGTCACGTCCTGTCCATCTCTCCCTTGCAGGTGGCATAACCTTTACTAGAGAGTCTTTGCTTTGTGTACTGCAGCACATCCTGCTCTGCTCCTTGTCTCCCTCGAGCCCAGGAGCCGTCCATTTCCTTGGGAACATTTCTGTATTGAAAAGGATTGGCGTCATCCCTCTTTGCAAGCACTCAGAGGCCTCTGCTATGCATAAGCACAAAGAGAGGAAACAAGAGGAATGTTGAACTTTTGAGGAATATGGTAATTTGTAAGGGACCAGCCTTTGGAAGCAAAAGTCAGTGGTGGCATTAGAGGGTCAAGAATAATTTCCTCAAGAGAGATGGAGATGTTGACACCATCAGTCTTTTACCTTCAGAGAAGCTTTTGAAAATAACTTTCTCCAGAGGGACTAAATGAAAAGAAATATTTCTAAACCGTCTAATTACAGTTTGTCCCAAAAGCCACAACTACTCTTGGTGTCACTGTATTTTCCAGTGTCTTGCTGTAAATATAGGTGACTTTTCTCCTTTTCATTGCACCTCTTAAATGTAAGTGAATGTGATGTAAAAGAAAAACTATAAAAATAGTGAAAATAAACACATCCAAAAGAAGCTGTCTTTCCAAAGATCACCCGTTCTAATACACCCACCTCTGTATACAGTTCTCTGGATGTCAGCACTATTAAAACCACTCAACAATTTTTTAACCTATAATTTTGTCATCAACAGAAAAAAAAGAATTAAAAACCCTCTTTCTTTTAGAGTGTGAAAGCAAGGCTCTATTATGATAGTACTGCTCAAAGGAAATAGTGGGGACCACAAACCTCAGCAGTTCTTTACAGACTTCCATCCATGATTTTTGTTGAAAACAATTTTATCTTAAATTAAAACCTTGATCCTCTTTCCCCCTTCATTTCTCCAACTTGAGCTAAAGAAAATTAACTATGACCAAGAAAAAACAATAGCAGTATTCTGTAATAAGAAATAATTCTTTGTGGATAATCCCACAGTGCCACAGTGTTCACAAACACTGACAAACACTTACAGCAGAATGGTTACTAACAAGCCTCATGTGGTATCTGAAAAGCTAACCTGCTTTTAATCCTATCAGGAAATAAAAACTAAAAAATTATTCCAGGTATGGCATGATTCTGTGCATTTTAAATAGACTGTTGAGTGACTTCAGCTCCTGAATCATTTCTTTATGGACAACTTTCAGATATGCTCTGTTTAGGTACGTGTTCTGACTTACAGCATCACAGGATGGATCAGGCTGGAAGGGACCACAGACGGTCATCTGTTCCCACCTCCTACTCAAGCAAGGACACCCCAGAGCACACTGCACAGGATTGTGTCCAGTTGTTTCTTGATTATCTCCACTGAAGGAGACTCCACAGCCTCTCTGGGCAACCTGTTCCAGTGTGTGGTCACTTGCACAGTACAAAGTTCTTCCTCATGTCCAGGTGGGACTTTCTGTGTGTTCGTTTCTGCCCATTGCCTCTTGTCCTATTGCCTGTCACCACTGACAAAAGCCTGGTTCCATTCCCTTGAAACCCTCTCTTTAGATATTAATGAGGTCCCCTCTCAGTCAGTACACTTACAATAAGTGTATATGTCATGTCTATTCAAAGAAATAGGTGAAAGCATTCATGTTTTGGAGAGTAATTTATTTCCCTAACCTATTCTTCTACTCAAACATTTTCATCTGAGATTTTTAGCTGAAGCTTGAATGGGGAGCATATGCAAGACATGCTTTCATATGAAATACTGTTGATATGACCCCAAACTCACTGTATTTTTTGCTTCTTGTTTTCATAAGACTCTGGGTTTTTGGCTCCTTGCCCAACCTAAAGAGGCAGGAAATGGGAGTATCAAAGATCTAACATTCCTTCTTGTGAAAGGAAGGGAGAGAACGCATTCTACTTAATTTTTCTGAGCACGACGTTCTCTCACTATTTTTCTACTACTTCTGTGCAATTCCATTACATTTCAGCCATCTTCTTCAGCTGCCTGTTCAGCTCCTCTGATCATTTCTAATCAGAGAATGATGAAGGGGTGGGAGCACCTTCTTCTGCATCAGGTCTGAAAGCACAGTGACAGTTTGAGTGTGTGGCAGTGCTCTCAGTGTCCTGCAAGTGAGACTATGAACAGTCTCAGTTCGTTACAGATGGGATAATACTGCTTAAGTGCCGTAGTTATGCTTTAGCATAACCCTCTTTTTATTTACCTAGCTTTTACATCTCCTGCAAATGAGAGCCAAGGCTTGTTCTGACACCTCATGAAGTTGTCCCCACTTCCTTAAAGGTTTCAGAAAAGTCTTTGCTACTGTTAAAACCCAACCATATGGGATTTTCTAGCCTGAAAATCTCATGCTTTAGGGTTATCGTGCTCCCATGGCTCCAGTCAATCAAATACGTTGGAGATGGGTCTTTGCTGGGAGTGGAAAGTACATTATTTAGGCTCCAGTAATGAGTTACCCATGCAGATCAGCAGCTAAATTCACATAAAGGAATGTAGCTACATCCAGCTGCTGCTTTTAAAAATGAAACACAGTTTTGGAGACAGTAAAACTTTTCTTCCACGTTCTTACCTGAGATGAATGATAATATATATATATAGCACAGAAGTGGCCTGGACCACAGGTTGTCCAAACACAGCTGTTCAAAATATGCCAGGTGATTTTTAGGTTTTTAGTCTTCATGTCTCTCAAATTAGGTGGTTGGTTCCCAAATGAGAACAAAACTAATAAGTAAGGGATTAGTCCTAAAAATCTGCAGTGTAAATTCTTTTGAGGACTACACTATCTGCTTTAGCTGTTCCTTTACAGTAGCTAAGGAATTGGATTCAGCCAATGAATGCAAAGTTGCCTTAAACTTCACCTCTGAATCTTCATCAACTAGATTTTCTGAAAGTCAGTAAGTCTGAATTAAGTGAATATGCACATTTTTAATAGTCTCTCCTTCTGGCTTTAATTGTTTTACTTTCCCTTTAGATGCATGGCTTGGACCTTCACTACCATTTTAGCTTTTATTTTGCTGCATGTGGTCATTCTATTCTGGATTTTCTTAATGAAACTGTCATTATGAAAATTACTTTTGAAAATATAAATTTGTATAATTTTTCCGTGAGGCCACTGCTGGTTTCTGGAGTCATATTCACATCTTGGTCAGCTCTGGCTGAGTTATATAGGGGCTGACTTGGCATATTTGGCTAACAGTTCCCTTATTAGCATTTATTTTTTTGTCCTGCTACTAACTATATGTCTATATTTTGCATGTACATAAAGATCTCTCACAGAAACACTGCTCAAAGGAGATTTTGAAAATGTTGCTTTACCTCTGGCCAGCACAAACTGCACTGGTCTGCATTTTTCAAACATTTCTTACTGATTCCCTTGTGACAGATGTAATGCACATACTGGAGCCAAGTATTTACAGCCATCTCCTTTCCCTCCTTTTTGGCTTGTGCATGCACCCCTGAGGAGTGTGCACACAAAGCTCAAGGAAGCCATTAGCTTAGGCTTTAGTGAATACAGAGAGCATGAGATTTACAGAAAGAATGAGATTTACAGAATTTGCGAGAAAAATTCATTGCTCAGTTCCAGATTACAGTGTTGTTCTGGTTGTAGGGTAGGGGTTAAAACAGCAAAGTGGCATTCCAGATGCCAGGCTTCTCTCCCAAAAAATGCCCTGTCTGAAACTTTCTATGCCTCAGTTTACACTTTATAAAATATAGCTATAATTCATCTCACCCCATGTACTGCTGGTTCTTCTGGTATTCTTTGGGAACCTAAAAAAATGTTAGGGAACTTACTGCAGTAGCAGAGAGGCAGGAAAAGAAGTGAACTACAATGTACTGCACAACTGGGAAAACAAAGGGAAGGATACTCAAACACAATGGGAAAGCAAAGCTCTGCAAGGAAGATGAATGTTTATGAAGGGCATTAAGAGATATTATAAAAGCCATTCTTCTTATTTCTGTCACTGGTCAGAGCTCAGACTTTCCAAAACATGAACATGATACTCATCTCCTTTGGTCTCCCCCCTAGCCCTCAGACTGTAATTCAGAGTTAAATTCCCAAAAGACAGAGACACATGACTTCCTCAGAAGATATGTATTTAAATGTATGCATATATATGTATGAATATTCTGTGGGTAGCAGGAGATGAATTCTTTTTACTCTCATTAGCCCCTTCTCCTGAGCCAGTGTGACCTTGCGTGAGCAGCTGAGATTTGCTCCTCTGGGACTTCAAGCTTCAGCACAAAGCGAGGATCTTTTTCTCCACCTTTCATTGAAAGGCTTTCTATTGTAGCACAACACCAGGGCTCAGAGGAAGCCCACAGATGGGAACAGAGCAAGAGAAAGGAGAGAAGGGAGCCTTTCTTCTAGAACCTTCTATCCCTGATACTGGAGCATTGGGTCTAAAAAAGGAGCATCATTCCAGCCACTCCTAGAGGAAAAGAAGCAGGGCCAAGTTTGTTCGTGGTTTACTGATGTGGATATCATGAAATCACAACACAGTTTATGTCTCTTCATTTTAACTTCATGTTTCTTAACATGGCATGCATTTGAAAAAGTGCTAAACAGCATTTACCTGTATAAAATCCATACATCTTGCTAAATTCTCACCTTTCCATGCTCCAGTTGTAGTTGGCTCAGCTCCTAGGTGATGGATATGTGGAACTGCTTGACTGTTCTGCTTCAGTCAAAACCGCCTGTATCCTTTCAAAGACTACCCTTTCAAAATCAAGTTTCCAAGAACTGCTGTCCTCTGCCTCTTCTCTAGATGCCTCTGAGACCTTTCAAGGTTCTTTTCTCATGAGGACAGACAAAGGCTTGCAAGAAGTCCATATCTTCCTTCTTTGGGCTCAGGGGAATCCCCAGCACTGAAGAATAAGCATGTGAGTTTATTATGTGATTTATATTATCACAAGAAGTTCATACCCAAGTAACATCCTGAAATTCATAGATAACAGGCATTGAATTCCAAATGTCTTCTGCTTAATGTATAATGTCTGGTTCCTGAGCTCTGACTCTGCACTTAATGAATGATGATGTATTCTGCTCTGTTTTGCTGACCTCACACCCCCTACACTGAGTGGGACAAGAAGCAGTGAGGATTTCCTGGAATTTCAGTATTGAATGTCATCAACCTTACACAAATAATTTCTATAGCAGTGGATCTCTCTCTCTCACTCTCCCCACTTGCATGCAGACTAAAGATGAGATGCAAAATTATTTTGGGTAAATACACCTGTTTTCCCAGACATGGAGAGTGTTTCTTAAAGTGCTGAGCACTCTGATGTCAGAGGAAAATGTTCTGCAACATAGTGACAGCTGGATGCAGGAAGAGCTACAATCTGCAGCTCAGGACTGGCAGGAATCTGAGCCAGTGCCATGGAAACAGGCATCAGTACCTGTCAGGAGCTAGGAAGTCGCAACGTTCATAGTTTGTATTATTGCTGCACATTTGTGTCACTGATGTTGAAGGCACACTGCACTTTACATTACAAAGACATGCTTCTGGTAAAGGAGTGCTCTTGAGCAGACTTTGACACTGAAGGTTACAAAAACAGATTCCCCCTCTAAATATTCAAATTGTATTTTAAACAGACCTATCAATGCCCCTGAATATGAAATAAACCTGACTGCAGCTGCAGGGATTTGTGGAAGGAAAAAATCATAATCACTATTTCCTAACTGGTAAGCAATTAGCCAATTATGCTACAGGACTTTTGAAGCATGTTAAATTGACTAAAAAAACAAAGCTGATTTGTAAACAAAATGGCTGAATCCAGTTAGAAAAGGAAAATTGGCAGCAGCTGGGAGGCTGTCAGGAGACAGACGTGTCATGAGGAGGCTGTTTGGAGCAGTGATAGTTTAGCAGCTTGTCTCGTTAAGCATGAGCCAACTATAAGGATTTTAAAATATGAATATATTTATATATTTATTAAATGTACCTTGTCTATTAAGTATATATTTTATAGAGTAATATAGAGAGAATAATACATATGCATACAATATATGTATGTGTATATGTAAACTACATGTATAAGTATACATATTTAACATACCTATAATATATAATATATGTATTTTAATTTTCCTGGTATTTTAAATCAAATTAAATCAGTTATTTAATCAAAATTCTGGCCTAAATATCACATAAATATCAATACTGTGACATACAAGGTACTGTTTGAAAGCGTTTTTCCCTTTTCAAATATGTGATGTTACAACGCATGAGAGGAGCGCCCTGTGAGCCCAGACTCTCGTCCTCTCAGAGCTCTAGTGATGTAGAGTGCAATTTGTCTGCATGCAACTCTTCTTCTTGCAATTGGATTTGCAATTCTTCTGGAGGGAAAGATAAGCATATATGTTCTCAGTAAGAAAGAATATCTGGAGATAATCTCAATGACCAGCAAAACCATCCAATTAATGCAAAAGCAATGTTTATCTTATGGGAATTTCAGAAAAGAGCCACTGTTACTTCAGCATTTTCAAATGTCAGGGGGTCATATTCTTCTGTGGTACAAAACAATCATGTAAAGTATTTAATGGTAAACCGTGAGTCAGATCTGATAATTCAGACTACAACATGGCCTCAGTATGGGAAACATCACAGAAAATCCCATCATGAAGCTAGTCAATTGTGAGTCTTTCTTTGGATTACTCAGGAGGGGAATCAAATCTGCTGAATTTCAAAAAAAAGTCCCTTGTCTTCTTTGCCCATGTTTCAGCAAACAGCTTTTCACTCTGGTCTCCCCCTCACTGAGAACCAGAGCTAAAGGAAAAAATCTCTTTTGAAACAAACTGAAAAGCAAAAATTTTGAGACAAAGCCTGAAAACTTTCCAGAACATTACTGAGGGAAAGCCATTTTCAACATCACTGAAAGTCATCTGTATGTGAGGAGCTAGGTCCTCTTCTAAGTGTCCTCATTCATCTGCTTAACTCAATGAAGAGGTGAAGTCACTAACATCTGGTGAAGTCAAGGGAAACATTAGGAGAATAAAGTGGGTTGTTTGAATGATGAATGAAGGATTCAAAGCCTGTCTTAGTAAAATTGTTACTACTGTTCCAGATTTATTCATTTCTGTAGATACAAATCAATCTATGCAGGAAAATATAAATGTAAAAATGTAAATGCTGTGGGTGCACCTCGACACCCTGGGTAAAAAGATATAAAAGATCTAGATACTTATTACCCACATTTGTTCTGATATTCTGATTGCTTCTTTTAAACTTTTCAACCAGAATTTTCTAGTGAAATCCTTGCCTTGGCTGAGCAATCAACCTCTAATCAAGGTTCCCTGACAGTAGATCTTTAAACATAACTATTTTCACCTGTCTTATTTGTGTAATATGACCAAAATCATCTCAGTCAAAATCCCAGTTTAGTTGCTTAACAAATTCACACCCATTTAATGAATGGAGAGCCTTGGAGGTCCACATCTACTTCATTCACTCAGTGCATGATTTCTGTTTAGATAATATTTGACTGTTTCCAAATAAAGTTTTTGTTTATTCAGGAATCCTCTTTTAGACCATCCAGGAACACTATCCAAATTACCTTCAAACTCTCATTCATGTGTAACAGAAAATGAAATGGGATCTGTAACTCCAAATGGAATTGGTAGAAGGGACTGATGCTGGGAGGAAGAGAGGGATGTAGAACAAGGCTGACTCCAGAGCAGCTTTTTTACGCTGGGGGCTGGTAGGAACTGCCTGGGCTGCCGGCTGAAGCACAGGCATCAGTGCCAGCTGCCCACAGCTTTACATGACACAGTTGGCACTGTCGATTTAAACAGGCTGATGAATGTGACCTCCTGAATGCAATGTTAGTAATTATGCAGTATAGACAGAGAAGGCTCACATTAAAGGCATTTCATAGCAGTTTCCTCTTTTATTTTTGTTTATCTGTTTGTTTTGTAAGGGAGAAGATAAACTAATTTTCAAATGAGTTCTTATTTATCAACACAAATACTCTGTAGATATTTCCTATTGAATGACCTTGGGGCTGTATCTAGTTATTGCTATTGCTAGTTATTTCTGAGGAAAAAAAAAAAAAAAAAGAAAAAAGCACAAACAATTTTCAGGAGGGTGTTAAAAGGATGAAGACCAAAGTGCGAGGTATCAATAATCATTTTCCTTTGTTGAACTGTGATCACTGTGTCTGTTAAAGTAAGGAGAAGACCTAGAGGGATACAGTTGTCCTTCATGGAAGAGTTACAATAGAATGATAATCCATCAGCATCTCACTTCTAAGCACACATTTGAACTCTCTTCAGATTTTAGTGGAATGAGATGCTCTTATGTAGCTGTTACTGGTGCTTGAAGAAACTATTTTTGCAGAACAGCCAAGGATAAGAGAGCTCAAAGACACAAGTCCCTCTGTCACTTCCACCCAAACAGTGACAAGGCAAAAATACACCTATTGTAAGTTCAAAATGAAAAAGTCATTAAAGGAAATAAAGTACTGTCATGTTCTTATGAACAATAACCCTGTGAGGCAGTGAAAATAGCCACAAAGCATCTGTTGCAATACTGAAAAGAGCTTGGATTAGCCATAGGAGAAAAAGATAAGAACATCCTCTTCTGAATATATGATTTGCAGGAACTGCATCCAGTACATAAATTCGGTTATCATTTAGTGTTATTTACATTCATACAACAATAAAAATAGAACACGATAATTAAGTCCTTCTTCTATCTATGCACTATAATTTATCATTTAAGACAGTCTCCCACAGATCTTTAGAAAACTAGTAGCATAATAGGTAGTCATTAGAATGTATATTTCTAGCTTAGAGCTATTTTAGGCTCTCATTACCATAGTATCTAGGAGCTTTTTAAGTATTGAAAATGGAATTCCCTAGTGGACTTGATGTTGGCTTTTCCTCTCTCCCGCACTTGCCGATAGAAGACTTTGCCTTGGCTAAAGAGGAGTCAGTTAAATAAAGCTGTGTGCAACTTAATGCGTAGTCTACATGGCTCCTTTTTTCTTTCTGAGGAATTTCAGTTGGCAGGAAAAAATGCTATAACCACCTTTTTGCCTTCTAATTTGTAAAAAAGGAAATGTAACTCTCAGAGGATGAATAGTTTAGTTAAAACACCAGCAGGTAGAATAGAGTCTGTGAGAGAATAGGGCATTTCAGAAACTGCACATTGCTCTCTGGTAGCCCAACAGAGAAAAAAGAAGTTGAAGGCTCCAAGAGGAGAAGTAGTTTAATCAAGCTGCACCATGAGATTATTGCAATGAGACTGAAAAGCGCCTGGGAAAGCCAAAATATTGCTATATACTCTGCTAATAATACTCTGCTAATGCCACTTTCATGCCATGAGATCAAATACTGAAGTGAAAGCAACAGGCAAATCATGGAAGAATAAAAATAAGAGCAAACTACCTACAAAAATTGATAAATAAATTATTTCATTTAGCTGACTGTACAATCATCTACTCACTCATTCACAGAAACAAATTAAACAGATAAAATTCTATTGAAAAAAGAAAACATCTTAAAGTTATGTAAAGTTTTCCATATTTGATGTTTTCTTTTGCCTTTTTCTGGTTGGTGATATGACTGAGGAATCTGACTAAGATCAAATATCTTTCTGGTATATTTTTGCATCTGTACATCTGGTTATCTCAGAGATCCTTTTTCATACAATGTTTACATTGTACCTAAAAATACCTTGGGTTTCATTTTCAAAATCTTAATCTTTGCCTGATATAAACCAGAAAATTTTTACTTGATATTTCTAGATCCATGCTGACCTAAATCAGTTAAAGATCTTTTTACAGAAGAAACTTTATTTGCTCTCTGTACTGGCTGGGGTTTTGCCTGGGAATTTTTTTGTTTGGTTTTGTTTTTTCCTGTTTTCAGTCTCTGTCTTTTGACATGTTTGTAACAGGAAACTTGCTTAAGTGTGCAGAAAGTTTCTTATAGGTTGAAAATTACTACTTTCCTCATTAAATCTCTTACTCTGAAACTTCTACCTGGTCTGAATCTATTTATGACAGGTTTTACTTCATCACTCTTCCATGTTTGATCCAAGAGAATAGATTTATTTTTTCTGCACTGCATGTTCATATGCAATCAGTGATGGAGTTTGGCTCAAATCACTAATAGTTTAAACCACTGATGGCCTTGAGATCAGCAATGTGTCCCTAAAAGAAATGACTCCATATCTGTTGGGATTATAACACCAAAACACAAGTTCATGGCAGCCTCTTTAAGTTCAGGCTGGGTTTCTACACATGGTAGAAGCTTGGCTTGGCTCAAGTGGCTCAGTGGCTTGGCTTAGAGTGAGAGATTGGATGGAGAGCAGTAGCTGTACTGGTGATATCTGGCAAACACAGAAATTTTCAGTACCAGCAAAATAACACTTTATTCCAAGGGTCTGGCAGATTCACCTGTCTAAACTGCAGTTGATGCCTTCCATTAGCAGCTGACAGAATGATTATTTTCTTTGGATTTCAGAAGCTTAAAGTTGCAGGCGTCTTGGCAGAGCAGGTCATTGTTCAGACTGCAGGTCAGAGCAGTTCACTCCAAAAGTTTCTGGCACAGTATTGTTTCTTTTCAGCTTGTTTTGATTTCCTTCTTTTGTTGTCTCTGACTCTCCAGTCCCTATCTGCCAGCATATAAACCATCCTATTTCTCTTCAATCATTTCTTATAGACATATTTTATAAGTATTTTCCTTATGAATATTCCCTCCAGTGATTGAGGGATTTTAACTGCAATAAGAAATGCAGCCAGTTTTCAGTGATTATTTTGATTTTTTTTACTGAGATTTTGTCAGAATAGAGTAATTTTTTCTAATACTGATGAATAAACAAATAGCAAAAAATTCTAACTTCCACAAAAATTTAAATTGTTCCATTAAAAATATGGAAAATAAGGGAAGTAAATTTGAACATTTCAAATGATAGCACTGTCTCTGCTGTGCTTTTTACGACAATGTGTCAGTAATATTGCAGTTAGTTTAGTATCCTGATGCCCTGGTCACTCACTACCCATATGAGGGACACACTGAGGGTCTTCTCTACCCTGGAGGTTTGCTTGCCATGGAAATATGGAATGTGCAAGGCATTGGGAGGAAGGGGGGTGTTATACACTCAAGCCTGATAAAACTTGATTTTTTCCAGTGATTTATTCACCACTACATCAGTGGAATGTGGATGTTCCCATGTCCTTAGCTGCAGCCACCAAGGCAACAGCAGCCACTGGATTCCCACCCTGAGATGCCTTACAGCTGAGGGAGAAAAGGACTTTTAGCCTACCACTTTTACCTTAGATTGTACCTAGACTATTTTGGGGGTTTTTTTTATCTTTAGTTTAACAGACTATCTCTCTGTGCCTATTTTCAATTATCCAGACATACAGCTGTGCATGTTTCCTCCTTGGTGTGGGGAAAATCAAATGCCTTCTCCAAAATCAGTTCACTGCCTCTACTGGTTTTAAAAAACCCTACATTTGTTAATAATAAAACTGAACATACAGGAAGGAAACAAGGAAAAATTGTCTCTGCAAGAAAAAGGAAACTTCCACTTGCCATATAAAGCTATTTTCAGTTTTCTTTGAAATTCTTCCTTTTCTTCATACCTCCTAACCTGTTTTAACTTTGAATTTGATGCCCATGGTAATTCTAAAGGGTATAGTCCATCATAGTATGCACCTACATACTGTGAGAATAAACAGGTTTTGGGGTGTCATTTCTCTTACACAGGTTACTCAAAGGGTCACTGGGCTAGATTTTTTTTTAATTAACCTGTGAATAGAGAATGTTGAAGATTGTATTTTATATGTGTAATGCTAGAAGCAAAAAAGGAAAGCCAGAGTAATTAAAAGGCTTTTGTGTTAACTTTCACAAATTGGAAAATAATAATTATATGTCAGCCAATAATTCTTGAGTTAACAAGTACACAGATAATTAAGGAAGTAAAGAAAAAAGTGAAAATAAACAAAATTTTATAAGTTTACACACTATTTTACAATAAATCAACCTTTGTAGAAACCTTTAACATGCAAATTATTCATGTAATACTTGTTAAAATTAATTTTGGAGTTAACTACTCATTTTATCTCTAATACTAGCTGAGGAGATAAATAATTACAAACACATAGCAGCTGGGATGATCTGAATTTTTTGGCCCCACTTGAGTGGAAATACTTTGACTGATAATATGCAGATGTTTAAATATTCCTAGTGAGTTGAAAGGCACGACTGTTTCTTCCAGCAGGATGTTACATCATTAGCAGCTCAAACTTCTTTCAAAGCCATTGATTCTAACATTTTAAGGGACTTCGAAAGCTTTTTCTCCAGCTTCTCCTTCAACATTTTTCTCTTCAGGAACTAAAACCCAAGGTTCAGAATGAGTTTTAGAGGTGGGTGGTCACAGCCCAGTGGAGGAAGAGGGAAGTGGCAAAAGGCTATGTTAAGTCACAGCATAAATCACATGTGGGGAGGGAAGAGGTAAACCACATTCTCAGCCTCAGGCTAAGGCTGCCACAAGACTTCAGTCTCGCAAAGCAGCACAAATTGCTGGCTCACAAGAAGCAGAGGTGTAGGTCCTCAGCCATGCTCAGGCCGAAGTGATTTGCCCTCTCATCTAATTTGGCATTTTTCTAAATATACCTCTTGGAAGCATAACATCATGGAGGCTTTGTGATTTATTTTTCACAGCGTTTAAGAGCTTTTAGCTGTGGCATCTGTGCTAATCACTGTATCTGTTAGCAAGATCTTGGAGTGTTTGTGTTATTGACAATGCACCTGTTTACACTCCTCATTCTCTAGTTCTGCTGACAGAAACCAGCTTATATCCAGTAACCCAATTCTTCATGGGTCCTTTTTTAGTTTCTCCTGTTACTGTGCTAACATTACTAGCAAAGAATAGCCCCCTGTATAAGAGGGGCTGCACTCCTTACTTGAATAGAAGTCTAACAGGTTCATCTGTACCTCAAATGACAATCATTGCACAATATGAGTTTCATGTAGATGATAGATCAGTTATATACTCCCTAAGTAAGCATTTTAAACTCTGTAGTCAAGGTTCATGATGCTGAGTGTGCATTCATTTCTGCCCTGAATATCAAAGAAACACTTTTATCTTACTTCCATGGGAGAAATACGAGATCCTATAAAGTATTTAGAAATGTATTGTCAGTCCAATGGAATGCCTGATTCTATCAGTTTCATTGAGTTATGCTATTCAGTCCCCCAAATCCCATGTAAAATGAATAGACAGGAATATGAATTAGCATCAGGTTAAAACAGACTGTACCTGTTGCTCATTTACTATGGGTGCTGGCACACCTCTGACAGCAGTGGCAGTGTGTTTTAGAGGCATGACATTTCTTCAGCTGTCTGTAGGGGAAAAGGGAGAGACCCTTTTATGGTCTGGACTGAGTGCAGGATTAACTTTTCCTAAAGCTCTACTGTCTGAAGTGCAGAGGAAGTCAAAGCTTTGCCTGAAGAACTCTTCCAGCCTATGCCTGCACACTTCTGTGAGCAGCTCCCCTACATAATATGATAGAAATAGTATTGATGTGGACTACTAAAAAAATGTTTCTTTTCCTTTCAAACACCCATGAACTTCAAAGTATGATGCAAGCATGAATGGTGTTTGATTCATGTGTCCCAGTGATGTAGATTGTGTAAGAAAGAAAACTTCAATTTATTTTATATTTTCCTTTAGATTCTCTTTCCTCATTTGAAGATCAATATCTCCAGTGTGTCTGTAAAAATGTCCTTTGCAACTCTACTGTCTAATTTATTTACCAATTGCCAATTATTTACCAAGGGACAATTTATAGCTCCCCCTGTTCCCACCACAGACATACCACAGGTAAAACTAGAAATACTTGTGAAACACACTGGATTTAATTTTTTGGTTTTGTTCAGCTTAACTGCCATTACAAATATCTCCATTCAGTATCTTAGCAGATACTAGCACTTGTCTGATGAAGTCACTTTTTTTTTTCCCTTTTGGGAATTAACACAGGGGAAAAAAAAATCAACTTTTAATCTAATTGGCCTTGACAGGGTAACAGCAGACCTGTTATACTGGCCTTAAGAGTGTTTCACTAGGCTCATGTCATTGGCAATGAAATTTGTCTTAGAACTTGGATGAATTTTAAATTACCACCAAAAAGGAAAAATTAAAAAAAAATAAACTAAAATTCTTACAGCTCAGATTGTACAATATTCTGTTCACTGCCTACCTGAAGCCTCTGAGTTGTGCCCTGATCACCTGCCTTGTTACTTGATTGATTTACTGAGTTTAGGAAAGACAGGAGTCTGAAGTGACTGTGTGCATGTATGTGTACCTCTGTGTGCTTTTCTGTGCAAGCATACAGATATTTATATGTGCAACTCTCAATCTCTCCTGTGGCTGCCAGAGACTTTCCTGCAAAATAGTTCCTTAGAAAGGAACAAAGACTATTTAGGCTCAATGCTACTTTTATCAAAGACAAATCCCTATTTTTTTTCTCTTCTTTTCCTTCACCACTGAAACTGTGTCTCCTTATGACACCACAGTTGGGAATGTGAAGATGTAAATGGGATCTTAGATGCCCACCCTTAGTCTCCTTCAGTGAGACAAGAAACTAGATTTTATTTTAGGCAAGAAAATAGTAACATGTAAATACCCCCTTTTTTTTTCCTGGGCTATCTGAACTCAATGCCATGAACATCCCTATGACCAAAAATCATAAGGCACCTCTTTGCCTGTACAGAAGTGGCTCATGATGATATGTGGTAACTCTTCAGGCTTCCCATGTCTCCATGGCAATACACAAAGGGGAAGGGTTTGGAGCTGCCAAATGCTGTGAAACACAGAGCAGCCCATGTAAATCCATGTCATTTTGCAGACATGGATTCAAATTGTCATGGAGGGCCTTTACATGATGAACATACAGCATAGGAGTGAGTTGAACGTGTGAGAAACTCCCCAAGACTCAGGAGCTGTTGTATGACTCCTCTTGTCTTATGCAACAGACTGGAATAGTCACAAAAAATGTTTTAAAGCATGTGTCCAAGTAATTTCTATTAAAAGGAAGACACTAAAAAAATCCCAATATAATGATATCAACCAGCATTAAAAAACCCAACCAAATGTAGCCAAATTATTGATCAAAATCTTTTTGTGGTTTTTAAGACTTTAAAAAAACTGTTTCTTTTAAAGTTTTGGTATTGTTTGTATTTTAGGCATACTTTCTGAGCAGCATAGTTTTCTTTTCATAACTCCTAACCTTGCCAAGAAAAAGAAGAAATCCTGAGTACTCAATGTGATTCAATCTTCTGTGTATCTAAATTATTACTTTCATGGAAACAGAAGTATCCAATTTTTTCTGTTCCTGAGCACACATACCTAATTGGCTAAGAGGGTACATTGAAATTCCTTTGGGAGACTTTTATATGGAAAAAGAACAACCCTTCAACGCATGCAGAAACTAAATTGGAAGCAATGTATAGCTGAATATTTGAACAGTTCCCAAGCCTTTTATTCTTGGCATAGAACTTTTTTAATGTGAATTCTGCTTATATCCAGTATAGTTCCTCTGGACACAGCTATATAGCTATTTGAACTATATCTAAGAACAAGTTTTTCCGTGAAATCATTGGCTATTCAGAAAGTTAGCATCCCATTGCCCTCATTTTTTTTTTTTTTTCTCTTGACTCATAGCTTGAAATTGTAAGACATCTTACCATCAGAAGATAACCATGTCCCTTGATGAACTTGGGGGCAGGTGTGATGGTTCTGGCTCTGGCTCTGATGAAGTCAATTTTCTTCATCTGTATTGGATTTGTGATTAAAACAGTGCTGATTACACACCTGTGCCTTGTCAGTTTATGAGCAGTGCTTGCACAGCATCAAAGTTTTCCTGCTTTTTGAGGGGGTTTTGTCCCCAGTCAGCCTCTACAGCAGGTAAAGTGCAGGGTCCACAAGAAACTAGGAAGGGATGAAACTACTACAGCTGGCCCAAAATGACCAAAGGAATGCTTCATGTTAAAGAGCATAATGGTCAACAATAAAAGCTTGGGGAAAAGATGGAGGAAGTGGGGATCTTCCTGGTCATGGCATTTGTTTTTCCAATAAATCACTGTATGTGCTGAGGCCTTGCTTTGGAGGGAAGAGGCTAGACATCTGCCTGCCAACAGGAAACAGTGAATAAATTCCTTGTTTTGCTTTCCTTGTGCACACAGCTTCACTTCACTTATTAAAATGTCTTTATCTTGATCCATCCTGTCTTTTCTTTTCTGATTCCCTCTCCTGTCTTGCCAGAAGCAAGCTGGGAGCAAGCGGCTCTGTGGCTGCCTGGCTGTTGTCTTTGTCAACCTACCACAGCAGGTTAAATTGAGGCAGCAGCAAGCCTACGGAAGGCTAGAAATAAATTCACACCTGAGAATAGGTGCATAAACTGCAATCCAGCTTTAGTAGTATATTTGAATAATTTTTTTAGAGCAAAATTAAAAAGACACAACGCAGACCCTTGTGTTGTGTGCTACTGGGAGAGAAATGTTGAGGACCAGCATCATAAAGTTCAGCCACCAGTGATTTAACCTCACCTGGCTGACTTCTCTTGGGAGAGGAAGGCAAGTACTCATGTTGCCAGGCACTGAGCAAACCTACACATTTCTTCTGAAATATTAGTTTTTCTCTGAAATGCATGAAAATGTGGACACAATACTGAAAGGATGCTAAGCTTGTCAGACCAAAACCTGAGGGGAAGATGTGGAGCTAGCAGTACACCTAGCTTTCTAGTTATGCTGGTAAAATCAGTGCTGGAGGAAGAAAAGAAATAAGTATGTATTTACAGGGGCAACAGGGCAAATAGGGAATCACTATGTGTAATGCTTCAAAGTCAGCCACCCTGGAAGTAGTACTTCTACAATAAACACTTTGACTTTCTTGGGTACATAAGAATAAACTCACACTCCATAGTTAAATGACGGGGTTCCATTAAACCACAAACCACACAAGATTTGCCTGCCCAGGAATTTCAGGCATACAGTGCAAATCAGAGCAATCCCTGTTCACTAATCAGTGCAGGACCATAAACTGTTCCTCTGGTGCAAAACTTTTCCTTGGCTGGTGTAGGAAATCCCCTACTTCTCATCTTTGCCATTGGTTTTCAAATGGAAGCAAAAATAACACTTACTCATAAGTGCAAATAGTTGAAACAATGCCACAGAGATTTAAATGTTAAAACAAATCTTCTCAATTGGTGCAGGAAGGCTAGGTGTTCATGGGCTGAGTGATTGAGCCAAGGGAATTGTATTTAAACCTAACAACATAATTATAACTTGCCTAATTATTTCCCTCCCATGTAAATACACACTAGAAGAGTGCAGGAACCCAACTGTTGAAAAGGGCTGGAAGGTAATTAATACTGCAAGTGCAAAATGTAGCCAGCAATATCATACTTTCTGATGATGGCTTCCTTACAGACAGCAACAACAACATTGCACAAATGGCATTCCTGAAAGTGTTCCTGTAATGGCCCTTTGAGGAGCAATACAGAAATGTTATGAGAACCTAGAAGGCCATTCCTTGACCCGTGTTTTCTCTCAGAATTTCTGAGAAGCCTTTTTCTAGCTTTAATTTAATGCATTTAATCCTTGTAGCAGTCTAGTCCAACAAAGATGTATCATGGCCATCCTTTGGGGCAATTTCAGCTGCACATAGAAACAGAAAGAGGGAGTAGCACAAAAGTTTCTTCAGTGCCAATGCTGATAGTATATTAAGTAGAAGATCTCATTACTGGTCTTAGAGATGGAAAAAGTCGTGGTGCTCAGATCTGCCATACTCCCAATCAAAATTAAAATAACTATTGTCCTTTACAAAATTTTATTTTCTGTAACAAAGAAATTATGGGAAAAGGTTTCTTGCTGGGAGGTCAGTCGTGGGTAGATGTAATGAAATAACACCTGTGCACTTTTGGTAGTTCCAAAGGATAGTCTGGCTGCTAACCAAAATGGGAAGATCTAAATTTTATATCCTGTGTTGCTGCTGCCCCATGATTCTGGACAAATTGTCTTTGTTTTACTCTCATTTCTCTATCAATATATATATATATATCTCCCTATATATCTCTACATAGATATATATACATTGCAACACTAGATGGTCCTTAAGTGTCCATTACTCTCACTACAAAATACATCGAGGATTAATCTTGCAATTTGCCATAGGATCTGGTTTTGTACTTTACAAACTCTGTGGCAGGTGATAACAGAGTAAAGCAGGCTGCATATGGTAAGCCTCAAACTTCACCTCATTCAGTGTAACTTCCCAAAGGCTTCCTGGACACCTCTCCTGCTCAGTTGGGATGCAAATGTGGCTCCAGAATGAGGGAAAAGGAAATTTGGAGCTAGTGAAGCGCATAATCCTGACATGGAGGTGGAACAAATGGTTTAAAACTCTGCAGTTTCTTTGTTGAACTTTTCATGAGGGGGGACTTAACCAAATACCTCACAGTGTTTTGTACTGGAAGAGAAAAAACTACTGTTATTCTGTTCCAGCACAGCTTCTTGAAAACTAGCATGCCACACCTTAGGGCTATTGTTCATACTTGCCAAAGAAAGGCTCTATTCTCTCCTCTCCCCTGTGAAAATATAAGTTGTCTCTGCTTGAAAATCATCAATACTGTGCATCAAAGGATTTACCCCAGCTGCCTCAAATCCAACTCCAGTGAGAAGCCTGGTGCTGCTGTGTTAACAAAAACGGAGCTGGAGTCTGTTTAAGGCTTTTCAGCTGTGTAAGCAAAACTGAATACTGTTGCCTCGAAGGTGAGGACAAAATAACTTGCCAGGTCAGAGAGTCAACATGGTCCCTTCTCTTCCCTTCTTCCACTACCCTCACATTCCCCACTCCCAGCAGACCTCTCAAGAGCCCTGGCCAGCTGAGAGAGCAGTGGTCCCCAGGCTGGACCTGGGGCTGCTCTCTGCACCACAACAAAGTGCTGCACTCAGCACTGGGGCTGCAGCCAGCACTGATGCTCGGGTCCCACCTGCCCAGGATGGGGCCATGGCTTCATCCTGCATCCTGCCAGCCACGAGGGAGCACCAGCTGTGCACTCCCAGCAGTAAAATGGGGAGTAAATTCTGCACTGTCTCATTGAATGGGTGTTAGGTAGGAGCTCAATCCAGACACACTATTTGCAGAGGGTTTAAAATAACCAGTGTTGTGTGTTGTACACAGATCGGCCATATGAGACCTTTCTCTAGGAAAACAGCTGCCCTTTAGGACTTCTGTATCTCAGAAATTATGTGAAGCAAAGTAAGGTCGTTTGTGACTCCTTGAGAATACAACATGCAATTCCTGCTCGTAGGGGAAATAGGTACAGCTCTCCTGGGAGACATTAGACAATGTGGAAAATACTGTAGTTTTATTGTCCTAAACATATTTTTCAAAAATTTAGGAATTAAAAATGTATGAAAAATTATTGAGAAAACAATATGTTTTCCCTGTTTTCCATGTTGCTAGATAAACTTTGTATGTTTTTGCTTGTATGTGAATCTATACACATGTGCATTCCCGTGTATGAATAACATATATAGCAAATTTGTATTTCTGGTTAAAATTTTCAGTCAAATAAAAATACTGGTAAAATGTAATAAAAAATGAAGGAACCAAAATTACATTTAGATTCTTGATTATTTTTATTAACTTGAGTGTTTTATTTGAAGAGCTTCAAATTTAAAATATAGTTTGTTATATTTTTGCATATAATCATGAGAATGCAAGGAGAGGGGTTTTTTATTATATCTGCTTCTGTATTCTTTTCTGTTTTCTAATTACATGCATATAAAAAAAGGAAGAAGGAAATATGTTCTAATTATATAGAACAACTTTCTTTTCAATTGAGAGTGGAAGAGAAATTCATTCATGGTGCTATAAAATATATGTGAGGCAATTATATCATCAGGATTTCTTTTTGTGTGTAACTTATGTGCTATGGAAATGGAGCAATTATGATATCATGACTTCTTGTTGTTAATTAGAAAATTAGTCTACTGTTTGCATAATTGCAAAGAGATTCTCTTTTATTGGATCTTTTTATAATAAGTATTAGAAGTAATTATAAGTAAGAGAAGGAAAAAATAGCTTATTTGCAAAACAAAAAAGGCAATAGTGTTGCTTTGCTACTGTAGCAGCTTGAGTTACACACCACATAAGATTCAGAAGATGCCCCTTATGCAATAGTTTCAAATTCAGATTATGTTCGAAAAGCACAGAAAAAAAAATCACTTTATGCTTTAATTATAGAAAGGCTTAATGGTTTCAATTACACATGAGCTTCAATGCAAAACTAGAAAGGACATGATCTTTTGCTAATTATTCAGACCAAGGGCTAATATCCCCAGTAACAGCAGACAAGGCAGCAGTTCAGAACGGCCTTTAACATGATGTTGGTGTTCAAGCTTTTTGAAACTGGATGATAGAGCTGTAAAATAGTTAAATGGGATGATGTGAGAGTTTGAAAGCATGCAATGGATGTGTCAGTCCCTTGCACTGAGTCTGAGCATGAGGAAGTCAGGACCCAGGTACATCCACAGTCTGACACGGCTCCTTGGACACCTGTAAGAGCTGGACCCTGGGCTTTTAAGCATTCACTCTCTGAGAAAGAAAAGGCAACAGGTGTGAGCCAACCCCTACATTTGTAATGTGTTCTTGGTCAGTGATTCTAGGTGGTTAAACCAGAAAGGAAAAAAAGGCTGCCTTTCATATTTTCTAAGTGTCCTACTCCTTTAAGTTGACACAGTCTTGCACAAAATCTGCACATAATAAATTATCAGTGTATAATGTAGTAGTCTTTGCTCTCCTTGTTTTAGCATAAGTTACAATTGTGATCCAGATAAAATCATTATTTATGGAGAGATGCAAGACTTCTAAAAGTAGGGAAATTCTTGCTTTCCAACATTGCTTCTTTATAATTTGATGGGAGAAAAACCAGTTTATTATACCTGATTAGCATGAGGTTTTGTACTAGATGAGCAGTTGACTTCTGAATAAAAAAATGAATGCACTTGATTTAAGCTGAATATCTCTAACATTAGTAATTTTTCTTCTATTTTTGGTGTCATTAATGAATATTTACAGATATTCAGCCAAGAGTACATAGACTGATGATTACAGTTCTATTTTAAGATTCAACCTTGTAAAAACTTTCAAGTGGACATCCTACTTACAACCATTTCATATTGATGGTTTATGGTAGTGAGAGCCATGACCACTGCTTACATGTTTGAAGTTTAAGTCCTCAAACCAAAATAAGTCATTAGTTGCAATAGTACATTCTTTTGATAAAGGTTTTGTCATATTTTTATACAAAATCAAGAAACTAAACTCTTATATCTACCTAAGAAAAAGTGTTTCTTGTATAAAATAAGTCAGTTGTGAGCAGTCCTTCCATATCAAAATAAGAAAACTCAGCGCCACATTCGACAAAATTAGCTGTTTAAACAGCTTCATTAAATAAGAATCAGTTCCAGCTTACTGAGCTCACATTTCTTTTTCTTTAGGAGAAAACTACATCAGACTTTGTTGTACCTCATTTAATTTGCCATTTAAAAATACGGTTTTTCTTCTATGTTGAAACTGCTCTATGAAAGCATTGCATGGCATCCCTTTTCTCCTTGTCCTTCTCTTGAAGCAGGATGTCTTCACACCACTCACAGCCCATATAGCCCTCAGGGCAGGATTTCAGGAGCGAGCCAGTAGCTCAGCACAGGTGTGGAACACAGCTTAATTTAGTCCCTGTGCTCTCTGGCTGCTGCACTGCAGTTAGATCCCTAAAGACACAAATGCCCCTCTTGACCTGAATGATCTTTCTTTTTCCAAGACATAATGTGGCAACTATAGTTCATTGCCCTGGAGTAGAGACCCCTGTCTGGTCTACTTTGGAGGCCATTTGGAAGATGAGAGACAGAAAGGTCAAGGGTATCTCTGTTCTGAGGGATATTTTGGTAAGCTCACTGAAAATTGAGGAAACATTGAAAAGTGTGTGTTTGGCTGCCAGAAAAGGGATCCTGATTTCTAACCAACCTGACTGCATAGTTTTAAGCTGGCGAAGGTCTCTGATAACAGGAAGTGTGTCAATCCCCTTCAGCATGTCACCCTGTCAGTGCTCAGAGCGCTAAAGAGAGGCGTGGCACCCGGAGACTCCGGTTCTCTGCTGGGGGAATCAACACCATCTGACCTTGTAGGGGAGAACTCAGGCACCAGGGAGCACCCCCAGTTCACCCTGTGCTGTTGTTGTACTGCACCATCGTGTCTAAATCTGCAGGAGCATAAACACATACACTGTGCTCATGGAAGCTCCAGCCTCCGAGTCAAAAGGTGATTTTGACTCTCTGGCTCACTGAGTGGGAGGATACAGACCGAGACGTTGGGATTGCTATACTTGGAAGGGATTTCCTTATAAACTTCTAAAACTTATATCTGCTTTTCTTGCAAGTACTGAAACTCCTCCTCCAGGATGAACAGAAGTTTTATGCAGAGCAGAGGGAAACTGTTTTTGTTTAAGTGAGAAACAATAGACTATTAATTCTAAATTCTTCTTAAATAGCACTGTCTTCAAACTGCTGACCTCTATTACATATTCTTAAATACAATTCAGCAAAGTCTTACACCCACATGAGATTTGCATATCATTTGATTCCAGATGAAGATGTATGTCTGTTTTGTTGTGTGGAGGCTGCTATTATTTCTATCATCTGGTTTTATAAAGCAGCTTAACTGTTATTTGCCTTCTTTCCACATCTATTGGTAAAACAGAATTGTTCTTGCACCCACTGATTTAAGTGATTCCCATACCATAGCAATACTGTTTCAGAGATGTTAGAATTGTTTAGAACTACGTGAACATTTGTGAGTTTGGTCAAATGTGTACAGATTTGTCAACAGGTATTTAAGATGTTTGTGTCTTCTAGGAGAAAAAAAAACCAAACAAAAACAAAAACAAATCCACCTTGCCCCCCCAAAAAAACCAAAAATCAACACCCCAGTTTAAAGCACAATTCCTCTTTGAAATTAAACCCTTTATTAAAAACCACCATAGGATTTAGTGTTTACTTTCAGTGATTCCATGGCACATATGTTCTCTTTATAAGCAATAAGATTTTCTTTCCCTAACTGCCATCAATGAATTCAATGTGTTCTCTGAGCTCTTTTCTTTTCTTACATCGCTAACAATAAAGGGTCTCCAAACAAATTAGGCCACTGCTACATCTGAATAAACCCCTGGTATTCAAATTACGCCCTCAGTGAAAGCCACTCAGCCCCATTGCTATTAATGCTTTTGAACAAGTTTTCAAAAGAAAATTTTACTAAAGCAAGCAAACAGATACAGATATTGGTGACAAAGATTTTCACCCTTTCCCATTACCCATTACCACGATGTTTAAGTCCAGCACAGAATCATAGGTGACGAGTTCCAGCAATGCAAGTTTGCAGTCAGACTCACAAATAAGGCTGGAAGGATTTTCTTGGGTTTTTTTCTGTATTGCATTTCTTTTTCAGGGAAATGGTATTAGCATACAACTCCAGGCTGGGCTGAGAACTCTTTGCTTATCAAAATATTTCATTGTCTGTGCCTTTCTAGCTTCCCAGATAAGTGCCCCAATATTTTGTGACTGGAAAAAAAAAATAAATTTAGGTGATCCATAGCCAAGAGTGTTCAGGTCATTTACTCCTTTCTTTATATCACTTGAAAAGTCATCATAGAATCATAGTGTCATAGAAAGGTTTGTGTTGGGAGGGACCTTAAAAATAACCTAGTCCAACCCTCCTGCCATGGGCAAGTTGCTCAAAACCCCGTCAAGCCTTGAACATTTTGAGGGATGGAGATCCACAGCTTCTCTGGGCAACCTGTGCCAGTGCCTCCCTACCCTCACAATAAATACTTTCTTCCTATTTACTAGCCTAAACCCACCCTCTTTCAGTTTAAAGACATATGTGCCCTTTACATACATACATATATATATATATATGTATATATAAATGGCCAATATTTACAGACAGAGTGTTTATAGACACCCGTGATAAAATCATTATCTATTGTCGGATTGTGCCACAAATCCTTGTGTTTTCATTACACACAGACTGGCTATCTTCCATACACAGTGTATTCAGAATAAACTTCATGCCTCTTAAACAATAGGAATAAATTCCTCTCATGTCATGGAAATACTATGCTGAACTCTTGAAAAAGCTAAACCTATTATCTCTCAGTGAAATTTATTTAAATCAGTAATTCATTTTTATAGGTCTAAGTCTTAAGGCATGAACACACAAATAAATATAACTGAGTTAGAGCAGCTAGCATTTGTTTTTTTCACAGCATTGTGAATAGGCTGCTGTTTATCACAAAATGCTAATGACCTCACTGCCCCATCCACAGGAGAGATCTGAATAAGAACAAGCTAAACAAACTTCAGCTGGTCAGCATCTGTTTTCAACGTACTTGATCAAATGCATGACTAGTCTGAATTCAAACAATCGCTCTCTTTCTTCTTTGGGGAATTAAGGGTCAGCAAACCTTTTAAAATATTTAAATTACAGAGGTTTAGTTGTTAATTGTAATAAGTATTCTACACAGCATATTATCTCTAGCTATTCTTTTATTTGCAGTTTAATTCTAATACAATCTTTATTTGTCTTCCAAGTAACCTTCAGTGAAATAATAAATTCCCCATGAGTTCCTCAGGCATATTTTTCTTCTTGCAGCAGAGAAATAGGCACAGCACTGGCATCTGACTCTATACCAAATGTGAATTTGAGAACATTCCCCACAGATTTGAAACTCAATCCTATTTTATTCTACATATAGTCTTCATACTGCTAAATTAAAAGCTGCTTTGTCTATGTAAGCATGACAAATACATCTGTTTAGAGGTATGCAAGGCAGTAATCCAGGTCAAATTTGCCTCTTGTATGTATTTCCCTGAATCCTATTAACTAATGTAAGTGTTGCAAGTACACGTTGCAAGTACACATTGCATTTGAGTTTATGGATTCACAGCAGCTTCCCGGGGTGGAGCAAACTGCCTTTGATAACATATTTTAAAAGTTTCTCCAATATGAAATATTTTTGAGGCTTCTCTTGGCTACCAACGGGTCAGGGTTTTTATACGATTTAAGTATCTTTGTAGACAGCAGACTTGCTTTCCAATCACCCTTTAATTATAATCTGTGAAGTGCAACTAAAGAGGGGGCAAGGTTGAGGCTAAGTGAAGGGGACAAGCTGAACTGAAGACAATGCTTAATTTTAAAGACCAACCATCCATCTTGAGAGCTGCAACTACTATGTGTCTGCTCGTCTCCACATTGCTCTTCCTGATTTTAATGGCATTTTACAGTTTTGAAGAGGACTAAGTTAAGTTTTAAGACAGTCCAGCTCTGGTTTTAAGGGTGGTATAAAGAGCAAAATATGCTATTGACAAGAATTATATTGTTTCTGTGGAAAACTGATAGTTGCAGAGCTGGCAGAATGCACACATTTTGGTACCCAGATTATTCACTTATGCTCAGACAGAAATTAGCTGTGCCAGTGCAGGTTATTGCTAGTGTCACATCAGATCTGCTGTCAAATCACTGCTCAGTTCTCACGTTTCTGCTAGAAATAAGGCAGGAGCAGGCTGTTTGTGCTCTCACACTGGAACCTAGTACACACAGCCCACATAAAGAGGAAAAGAGGTGTGCAATATAATGCAGCACAAGGGAGTCTTCAATTTAACACCTATCTGCATCAATGCATCTAATTCCAGCTCACGTGTTCTTGGGTTTTAATTCACGTTTCTCATTTATTTTCTCTTCACCTGGTCGAATGAAGAAATTATTCTCACTAAGTGAGGTGTCACTTCTGACATCAGGACATGCTCAGAAACATGAAAGACTTGTGTGCCCACAGTGGGATCTAGAAAGGGAGCGTGGATGTTTATTCAGAGAAGATTTTGTAATCAGTTAATCTAGTCACTCTGAACTAATTGCTTTTTGATAATAATGATGGCATATAAATGAAACAACTTCAGCTTTACACAAGTCTCAGTAAAATTTGCTGGATTGTATGGTATTTATTTAAAAAGTATAGTCAGGGTAAATGCTAAAAGTTCACATTTATGTAGGAGATGTGGAGACTGAATTTTCCATTGGTAACCTGTGCATTTAATCCTCATTTACAGAGTACAAAGAAGAATAAGTGATGTATGTAAGTCGGGATGAAGGAGAAAAGTGTGTAGCTTTGCATGGAAAATAACTGCAAGTTTTAGAGTTTTCACCAGGTGTTGCTTCCATCATACAACCAGAATCTCCACAAATTCTATACTGTGTAAACTTATCTCCTTCCTGGAGTTCGCCTTTTAACATTAATATAAACAACCTCAAAGTAACATGAACCAGAGCATAGTGTTTCTCCTGTGCATGGCTACTCTTCCAGTTTTTCCTTGTAGGACCATATTTTTTTTTCCTCTTTGGGCCAGGTTATGTCAAGGTCTTTGCTACTGCTTGTTTTGAGGTAACAGGAACTGATTTCAAAGCAAGTAAGACAAAATGGTTTTGCATGTCTCCATAGGGAGCTACCATTTGACATGTCAGACAGTGAAGAGCTCAGACCTGAAAACTGGCAAGGCGGGTAAGAATGGAAAACACTAAAAAGAGTGGGGTATAAAATAAAGGCTTTTTTTTTTTTTTTTTTGCCTTTTTTTTTTTCCCTCAAAAAACTCAGCTCTATATCACTTACAGAAGAACTCTGAATGAAGCCACTTTCTGCTTTGCCTTACATGTAAGCAATGCCGTGCGGGACATTTCCCATTCCTCTGGAAAGCTGAGGCAATATATCCAGCACTGAGCTGCCTCCTGCTTCAAAAAAGCCTGAGGGAGAGACACTGCTGCAGCTGCCAACTGGATAGCCAGAGGGACACGAGGGCAAAGTCCGTGTCTGTGAGGAGGAGAAAGGGTCCAGGCTGTGTGCAGCCTCCTTCATCTCAAGGAGGAAGCCAGCTAGAGTAGAAGTGATGTGAATTATCACTACTGCTCTTTGTCTACAGCTCCCTGTGCCTTTTTACAAATATTTTACCAAGTAACCACTATGATGTGTAACGGTTCATTACCATTCACTGAGCTTTTGTCCTGTTGTTCCTCAACACAAAATTGTCTATACACAGCAGTGGACAGTGCTCACAGAACGAAAACAAACTGCTGAAGGCTTTCAAGCTCAGCTGAAGAAGTAGCCACAGTCATTTATTACCTCTCAAAATGGCACAGTTGAATGAATACCATGTCTTACAAAAGCAATTTATTTTGGGCTTGAATACAGGCTGCCTTATGCTCTAGGACTCCAGGCACACCACAAATGTTTCTGCTGGTACCTGACGCAAAGGTTATTCCTGTGGTACTGGCTGACAGGCAGGGCAGGGAGGTGCCAGACAAAGTTTCACCAAGATCCCCTCCCCAAGGGACAATTTCAGCACCAGCAGTCTCACCAGGTTGACTCTAAATAGTATATCTTTTCTACAGTTCTGAATAAAGTAGTTCTATGAATTGATTTTTATTTTTGAGTATCTTTAAAACCATGTGTTGTATTCTACTGGAATGTAGAGAATGTGCTTCTCTCTGGTATGGAAATTCTCATCTTGTTGAACTTTACAAAACTGAATTTCTTTCATCCTTCAACAAAAATAATTTTTTACAATTAGCTAGGGAACAGAGAAATATATCTGAAGCCAGGTTTTCACACATATTACCTTACACAATGAAGACACTGGTTTTGCTACTCAACACTACTGGAAAACAAATAAATTTGTGACATGATGTGGCATTTACCATATGTCAGGATTTTCCTAGTTCTTTAATTAGTCATATCCTTTCATTTTTATTTTTATCAATTATTAATATGTCTATATATATTAATTATAAAATAATTAGGCATTCCATTAAGATTTTCTAACTATGCAAGGAATTCTCTTGCCTGAGGAGTAATTATTTCATCAGCCTTCTGTTTAACACCAATAACTGCGATCAGGCAAAATGCAAAGGTGACAAGCCTCAGATTTAGATGTCAGAATTTTAGAAGCATCCCTCCCTTAATTGCATATGTTTTTATAGGATGCATAACAGTATATGTATATATAATAAATTCACTTATATATACTCAAGCTTTTCATCTTCTCAGTTAAAATGTTCATGTCTCTGACAGAGCTTTGAAAATTGACTGTCCTTCCTTTAAAGGATAGAAGTTTCTTTGACTGGAGAGTTCGTTCTGCTCATAATACAGACAGAAAAGTAAGACCTCAAATTATTTTTTAGCTGTGCACAAATGCCTAGCAAACTGTTGGTATATGGATTTTTTCACTTCTCTGAGAATAAATGAGTAACTTAACACTGAAATATTGTTGTAGATGAAGATAACATTAAGAACCCATGATGTAGTATTTCTAAAGCAATTTGCAAACATGACACTAATTACTAATTAGATGATTTAGTTGCGAGTTATAATCATTAACTCATTATTTTTCAGAACAGTCATGTGGCACAGACAACATAAGGAAATCACCCTAATGGAAAACATGGAGTCTTCCTGAACCTTTTTTTTTTTTTAATAGTGTTTTTGAATGTTTAGCCTGTGTCTATACAGCACTTTGTCATTTGCTCCAAGAATAACTACCCAATAAGTTATCTTTAATGCGATAAGTCTTCCTCCATCTGAGAAAAATAATCCTTTCTGTCTTTTTCTACTTAATTTCTCTTAAAACTGAGGGGATGGCATTTGTAACATCTTTGGAAGTTCCTTGATGTTTCAGGATTTTTCTCAGACCATTGCAAGTATTTCTCAAGAGAGGATTGTAGTGAGAAAGTGAATACAATCTTATTTGTTCTTCTTACTTTGGTATATCAGAACGATTATTGCACACTCAATGTGGCATTTTTTTATGCTGAAAAATCTTCTCATATCAAACATAGTATGCACCACAGTAGGTTTAAATAAGTGCATGGAGTACAGTTTGATGTGCACTGACTGGAACTGTCACTTGATATAAAGGGTAATGCTGTCACAGTCAGCGAAGGGTAGTGTTACATTTCATTTCATAAGCAAACCTCAATTATCATCTCTATAATGATGTCCTTACAGTTCATCTGTGATATGATGGACAAATAATAGCAGTAGAATAGTGGTTAGCAGGTTGCACATACATACTTCAGCGGATCACAACACCCAATAAGCTATTAAAGACTATAAACTGGATTTTTTGGTGTCTCAAAAATGTTCACGCCTGAAAAAGCATCTTCTTTCAGCTGTGTTAGACAATGTGCTCCACTATTTTATCTTTTTTTTTTTCCTGTTCCTATCATTGTAGGAATAATAATAATAATAGTAATAATAATAAATTGAAAATTTTAGAAGATAAATACAAAGTGCAGAGGAGCACTGTGTCCTGCAAAACGCTGGCCTCCCAAACCATCCAGTGCCTTGGCACTGTATCACACATCAGCCCTGAACATCCCTATGCCCATCCCTTTTTTCTGCTACCATGTCAGGCATTAAGCCCTCTTCTTACCAGGAAAAGTCTCTGGGACCCAGCTTTGCACACTGGGCAATATCCTTCTGTGGCTTTGGGGAAACAAGCACAAAGGTTGTTGGTTGTTCTTGTTGGAAAGGACAGCTCTGGTGTGCACCCTACTAAAACAAAGGGATCACAACAACCCCGTGCAGAGCTACGGGCTGGGGGAAGAGCAGCTTGAGAGCTGCTTGGCAGAAAGGGGTTTGGGAGTGCTGGTTGACAGGCAGCTGGATATGAGTTAGCAGTTATATCAGAATTAAGAAATGATCAAAACATGTTTCAAAAGCCCAAGACAGATTAAACTCAAGAACTAAGCCACTCTCTTCTGCTCTCTCAGCTCCCACTGATGAAGGGATACATTAGGTGAATATCCCAGGAGTATCCCAGACACTGGTGACCCCAAATGTTCCAAGTCATAGGAATAGGAGAGGAGAACACTCCTCACGGCAAGAGTGAAAGCCCACATTGGCTGGTCAGCTAAGTATGAACATCATGAACCAGGAAACTCAGAGTAAGTATTCAGGATTTACCTGGTTTACTGAGTAGGGTGAATTTTGATCCTAGAGTGGTGTGTGTGTAGAGGGAAAGGAAAAGAAACAATTTCTTCAATATTTTTCCTGCAGCTCAGGAGCAGATCTTCAGCAAACAAACCAATTTTCTTTTGGTTTAAAAGGCAGAAGAATGTAAAGGTTAATGAACTCAGAGTTTACTTAATATATGCCTTATTAAATATTAAGAATGCTCTGGTGGCAGCAGCTATATTCTCAGAAGAGGAGCCTAGAAAATTATTGGTACCTAATCCAGCAACAGATCACATGGTACAGAGGGGTTGGTTAATGCAGAAGGGGACCTGTCACGGAATACAAAGAAGGTGCAAGGTACCAAGCTAGATCCAGCTCTCTGCTCCAAAATCATAGGGTGGATGCAGCCATCCTGACTCACTTGGCTAACAAACTTGAAACAAACCAAAGGCTGTGCAACTGGAGTCACTGTTAAGAACAGTATAGCAAAATATGTAAGTAAAGGAATGAGGCCAGAATTTAAATAATTTAAGTGTACTATTTAAATTCTTTGCTGAGTGACTGACAATGCTTAATCTATTATGATGATGATGAATTCTATATGTAAGTATTTGAAATTTATATTTTTTTAAAGTTCTTGGAAATCTCTTAGAAACCAGCTATCAAGAGTGGAATGCAAACATCAGGCACTGATTGGCGAGGCTGGGGGGGGAGGGGTGGTTTTTTTTCTTTATAATTGTTCTGTGATTCAGAATTTCTTTCTTCACTAAACTTATAAGTCAAACTTACAAGTCTATCAGCTATTTATAGAATGCAAAACCGGACAGATTAGGCCAAATAAGGCAAATTTGTGCGAATATGTTAGACTGGTAGAGCAAGGAAGGTGAGTGGAAGCGGAAGGTATTGTAGAGCCTATCCTGTCAATTCTGGTGCCACCACCCAGAGAAATGGTAATAAATCAACTATTGTGAATAAAAGTATGACAGCTTTCTGCTTGGTGAGTTGAGACAGAGCTACTAGGAAAGAGTATTAAGTTAAATTCAGCTGTAAATGATGAATTTTGAGGGTAGCCAAGAATTTTTCCAAATACTATAATCCAGGAAAATTTTCTGTTTTCTGTTTATTTCAGGAATTATCTATTGAACTAACATCTTTCAGTTGCCCTTTCAGTGTTCTTATCCCAGTGTCAATGATTTATTGCTCATTTCAGTGCAAGCAGTTACAGAGGTGTGTTTGACACTATTTTCCAACCAGTGTTTCCTGATCACTGCTTATAGGTTCAGGACAACATGTGGACATGGGGGTTGATAAAATTTCATTTGTCTGTTGTCACAGTCTGTATTTTTATGTGTCAGTTAGTTTAATTTCTAATTCTTTGCAAAATGTGTTTTCTGCAGCTGGACTGGAGTTTTTCCTTTTTTAATTACTCTTACTATTTTACCTGAATCAGTACAACTTCTTAGGCTCAGTTCACATTTCTGTTTCCAGCAATTTTGAACCTAGAGAACATCTTTGTGGTAAAACTAAGGAGAGATTCCTCTTTACAAGACAGACGCCTCAGCACAGGATCCCCAGAATGTTTTATCTTGGATCAAATATAAAAGAGCTAAGAGCTTTGCAATGACTCTTGTTTCCACAGTTCACTAGTTGCTCTTTCTACACATGCTGTGGATTTCCACTCAGTTTTAAGAGCCATCTGGTTTTTGTATCTCCTGCTTAGGGCATGATCAGATACTTTCATTTTTCCATGGTGTAAGTGGGCTAATATCCATGTATCCCTACCACACATTGAAGTTCATTTCATCCTATAATAGGTCTAGGCTTTCCTGTGGATACTGTATTTGGCAACAACATTTTCTTTCCCCAACATTTTTTATTTTATTTTTCTTTTTATAGCGAATGTAGCTCTTGTAAAAAGATGGGGGACTGACAACCCTGGCAGATGAAACCTGGCTTATCTGTACAAGAGAAATAGCAAAAGGATATGGCAAAGTATTCTTCCTTTGGTGCTCCTAGTATCATGCATTATCCTTGAACAGGAAAGACATTCTTCATAACTGAAGGCAAAAGTCCCTGTAATGGTTCAGCTATCATGGATATGTTAGAATAGTGATGGTTAAGTATAGCAAGGCTTTACTTTTAACCATTTAGTCAATAATTCTCAGACACAGGAACACAGTCAGTTGCTAATGCTTACTTCTAGCCGTAAAATCTACACATGTGACTCCACGATTCCCACTGCCAAATGTTTTCTTTCACTGAGCTTAGAAAGATAAGGAGAATTAGACCGGAGAATTTATATCAGTCTACAACTTTACATTATTCACCCTATTTTAAATATGTCTCAGATTTAAAGTGGAGGTTGAGAGCTGCCATAATTAGGAGCCAAAGTTCCTCACATAGTCAGAGGGAGGGAGACTCTGGAGAAGGTTTTGAAAACACCTGAAATAGAGACCTACTGATGTAAGTGGCCACAACTTGAGATATAACAGTAAGAGTAGAAATAACAAAACCCAGGTCTACAGAGTCCCTTTCCACTCTCATCCCCACCAAGCAATATAAAGCAATAGGTAATACATGTGTTATATGTGTACTGGGTAGGGAGCCATCTAGTTGCTCTAAACAAAGCAAGTCTGTTTTCTGTCTGGCTTTTCAGTCAGGAACTTATTTGAGTCTCTGTCTTCAATTCAGCCTCTTATTTCTACGGAATTTGTTGGAAGTTGTCATTGAGAAGTCTTCTGTTATTTGTAATTTGGCTTAAAATGTCCAAAAAGATCCCTATGAAAAGACAATATGATCTATCCATATATATATGTATATTTATATTACAATAATATTGCTAAATAATACAGATAAAAATGCCTTTATTTGTAGCTAGATAATATATACATGAATAGATACGCAAAAAGAGATAACGTGATCTCATAATTTCATTTTGTTAGAAACAGTCCAGGAGGGATGGACTGTTAGAAACAGGCCAGGAACTGGGATGCTCCCTCCTTCCCTCTCCTCTCTGCTACCTTGAATTTCTAGGTAAGGGTTTAAAAGCAATTCCACATTTATTTTTCTCAGTGGCATTGGAAAACAGAATAATTTCAAAAAAAAAAAAAAAAAATGGAACAGCTCAGACCTCCACAGCCCTGAAGCCACATTCACACATTGTTCTCTGACAGTCAGGTAGAAAACAGTAAGAGAGAGAGAAACTTCTGCTGCTTTCTCCCCATCAGTGAAGTTACTCTCCCTGATTTGTCAGCATCTCAGGGATCACGGAGGAGCAAAAGAGCTATAGATGAAAACAACAAGCAAAAGCCAGTGCCAGCATGTGGGCACCCTGCCAGACAGAGGTGTGTGGCTGATTGGCCACACAGGAGAAGGCATCACACCCAGGCCTGAGCCTCTTCTGGTGCAACTGTGCAAAGCAGGTTTGCTACAACAGCGTGAGAAGTGAGAGCTGAATCAGCCTCAGGCCTACCTGCATAAGGCAGAAGCCTCATCCGAGATTCTGTCCCAGCTCTGAACCACTCAAAACTTAGTAATTTTTGCATGAGACAGCTTGGATTTCAATTATAAAGACTAAAATCGTATCAATTTTTTTCTAGGTGTTTGGAAGCCCAGCCAGCAACCCAGTCTCATACTTTTCTTTTATCCTGAGAAAAAAGGAGAGATAGTGAGAAAATTGGACAGAGACACAGCTATAAAATTAGAGGTGAACCTATTCACATATTGAACTCCATGTCAACAGACAAGGAAAAAGGACATTTTTTTTCCTTTCTCATTCCTCACCCTTTACTTTAAGGAACAGGATAGTATGTCATGCTATGACTGAGCAAGTAAAGTGATCCATCAGATTGCCACCTCCTGCAAAATCCATAGCTTCTTGATACTAAATTTGTACCTTTTCAGCTGCATCATTTGTTCCAAATAATTTCAAGATAGGTCATTTTTTCAAAGAATAGCTATCAAACAGCCAAAACTTAAATCGTCTTCTGTCCTATCCAATATCTATCTAATGTGTTAAAGGCAGGCAGCAGTGGTCAGACAAAGAACACCATGAAAGGGTACAATACTGCTGCCTTGAGTGTGCTGGAAGCCTGATTACAAGTCTAGTCCTTTGTCCTGTATGCTCACTTCCCAAAAGTATCATGGTTTGTTGCTTTTTTTTTTTTTTTTTGTCAGCAGGTGTAAAGCAAAAATCAATCCTTCTTAACTTAGGAATCCAATTTCACTAAAATGTGATTAAATATAAAATAATTAAATAAACAAGAAATGCATTCAGGAAGAACTAGTCTAGGTAGCAGCTTTGTACTAGCAATATCAAGTGATAAACTGCTATCCAAAATATTGACTAGGTGATTAGCCACGCTGTTATCCACTACAGATGTGTGCCAGGAGGCAGCATCATCCTCCTGAGCATTCTGCTGTCCTCAGTCTTGAACTTTGCACTGAGGGAAAGTGCACAGTAAGTAGACAGTTGAAAGAGAGGCTACATGAAAGATGATAATGCTTACACAAGAATTATCTAGATCTGTGGGAAGAAAGAGAAGTTTTCTTTACAGCTGAAGCAAAAGAGCACAGATTCGAATGCTCCTGTTTCCAGGCAAACTAAGCAATTTTTTCTCTCTTTTTAAATTATAAACTAGTTTTATATCAGCAGCTAAGCAGTATACAGAAAAAAAATTAAAATAAAATCCTATCCTGAAAGTGCCTTGTCTTCCTAAGAGAATACCCGTGGACACACACAAAGCCACTCCTGCGGAGTGCATGCGTGCATTATCATGGTAGGGATAATGGAAGAAAAAAAAAATCTTGATACAAATCAAGTTTTACGCTTTTTTTTCTTTTTCTTTTTTTTTTTTAAATCAAAGAGATTTAGGATATTCATAAACCCAAATCTGTTCCCTCAAATGATTTCAACAGCTTGAGGCGAGTTCATTAAAACAATGTATCTCCAGTCTTTCAGCAGAGACAAGTTCTCGGTAGGACAGTGCTTCTGCTTATCTGGGAAGAGCTTCTTGCTGAGTTCCCGCTGGTTTATTCAAGTCTGGCACTGGGCTCCTGTTACTCTTCTCCTGCTGAAAGTTAAACTGGTTTCAGCTAGTCAGTGCTGCCTGACAGATCTAAATAAGGCAATGTTGAGCGTACAGACCACACTCTGATACAGAATATGATTACCATGGGAAGCCTTCCAAATTTGAAACAGCCAGGAATTTTAACCTTGGAGCCAAGACACTTCTAATAAGGGAGGAAATTGCCTTCTGAATTTCATTTGCAAAGTAACATTAATGGGAAAAGAAGTAACTTATACATACTTCTCTTGTCTTCTAATAAGAATAAGAAGAATGGTAAAATAGAAAGATTCAAACCCCAGATTATCTAACTCAAAGGACAAAGGTACAAATAAAAAGGACATCCCTATTTTAGCCAGAAAAACAAATGATAAAAAATATATACACATAGTAATGAAAAAATGTAAAGTCTGCACATATGTGTAATATTTTGGTTTGAAAATTAAGGTATATGGGTTCAGATAGAGTTACATTCACGTGTCACATTGTTAAGTAGGGAGGACTTGTTCAAAAAAATGTGTGCTTTTCCCAACTCCACTACTTGGTCTGAGAAAATATTTTGTTACTCATCTTGCTTCATTCATTATAGCTATGAAATATCATTTTCATTACTTTGGACTATATTGCTTGTCTGTAAGGGCTCAGGACTGGATGTGAGAAATTAGTTAAATGGCAAAGTGTTCATATACAGAGTTCCAGTCTTACATCCCGGATATGGGTCTCACACTACAGCTCTTGGATTTTTAAAATGGTTAGTGCTTCATATTAATACTTATATCTCTGGTTTTGAATACCATACAACCTCACACAAAACCTGAAAAAATCATCAGCCAAATCTCAGACATATGTATATGTTTCTTTAAAAAATAGGTATTCACAGCACACCTCTCTCAGCAGAAATCTTGTCTTATAAGAAAAAAAAACAACTTGGGAAGATCTAGATGTAGATAGAACTTATATAGAACTTATATAAGTTCTTTTTCCATTTGCTAGTGCTTCTTCATAATAACAGCAAAATCATAGTTATTCCCATCTTTGAATGACTCTTGGTTTTGTAGTGTAAGATAGATGTTGTTGCTTTTGTTGTTGCTTTTGTTGATCAAAAACTCCTGTTATTTCTATGACAATGTGAGGGTAATAGTACAAATACATGGACATTTGGAAAGCAAAGATATTTTCTTTTAAAATTGCTATTCTTATACACAAGTAAAAAGTCAGTAGAACAACTATGTTACAAAGAATTCTGAACTCAAAAAATGCATTTAGAAAGTCCCATGCACCAGGATTATCGCATCATTTCACATGACTTTCATACTTTCACAGCCCGAGAAGTGTACTTAAGTGAATGAATGTAATTTGTGAAAAGCAAAAAACCTTCTTTATATTCTATAAAATACTTTCTTGCATCTTAATAATATTAATGAAAGATGCAGGATGCACTCATAGAAGGTACATATAATTATTAACTTTGAAACTATATTTACCGTAATCACTCATAAAGCCTACTGATACAACAATAAAACAATTTGTTCAGAAAGTTTTGTAGCTAGAACAGAAACACTGAATTTGCTTCTCACCCCCATTTAAGATAATGTAATCAGCAGCAAAGCAGCATAAAAAAGACAGGCTGTGCTGTGTATAGGGAGTAATTTATTAAAAGCCAACTGTCTTAACTCAGAATCAGTGTTCACTAATTCATTAATAGTGTTAGGCTCCCAGCAGAGCAATTCCTTTAGGAGTGCTTTGCTTTGTAGGAAGTACTACTGGGATAAGTCTGAAACAGAACTTTTTCTGCAACATAACAGTATTTTCTGGCCATCTATCAATGTCTTTCTCTTTTTGTCTTTGTTTTTTGGTTGCTAATTAAACTCCTGAGTTTTTGCTTCTAAGAAAAGTGTAGTTTTTTCTTTTAATCTTTAAGAAAACAAAAACTATCGAGCTTTGCAGCTATGAGATTTATTTTCCGCCTAAAAATAGTTGTAAATCTTGGTGAAGTCTAATGATTTGTGTAATCTCATTTTAATATTTTATTTGAGAGGAAATCTTCCCAGTGAGAAATAACTCTGAGCCACCTTACTGAGTTGGTTAAAGGGAAATAAAAATAACAAATGGTGAAAGCTGCTGTGTTTTAGGGAAAGCATATTAGCTAGTTTTAAGTGGAGCTTAAACACCATGTCTCCAAACTCAGTTTAACCTCTGTCTAGAGATGAATGCAAAGTGATTTCCCCCCTCAGGTTAACAGTTCATATGGCAGGGTTTCTCTATACTTTTCTATTTAGTTTAATCTATTTAGGGTCGTGGCTCCTGACCTTTACTTTGAGTTCTGAGTTCAGATGAAGCCCAAACATTGAGACTGATCTCTCTTGCAGATGCTCATCATCTGGTACTATATGCAGAAAACAAAGCAAGTAAAGAGACAGTCTAGAAGTTTATACACTGTGTATCTCCTTTCCTGGTTTTCCAGATAAAGTGCTTAAACATTCTCTTCCCTTTTTTCCTGGCTGTCGCTTAGGCATAAATGTCCATAGCAAATGGTGACAGCAGTAGGAGGCAGTGAAAGGGGTGGGTGGGGGTGGGACAGACAAGGACATGACAATGATGGCTGTTCTTTTGGAAAGTCTAGGGAAAAAAAGTCAGCCAAACACTTAAGTGCTCTTGCTTCATAATTCCACATTCCAGAAAAATTGAAATAAAGCACTCTTACCTTGAAAGAGAAACTATGAAAACACATGCTAGCATCCAGAGTAAAAGAATAAGAACGAAAATGGAGCAAGCTATACCACTCTCAGTTTACACCTATGCAAACATACTCTGAAATTGCTTTCTACATCCCAACTCTTCCTGAAGCCAAGCTCAGTGTGAAGCTAGTGTAAGGTTGGCCTTGAAATGTAGTTGAAACTGAGAAAGGGTTTTCTTTGGTACACAGCTTTGACTATTTTCCAGTCACTCAGCAGAAATTAGCAACCCAGAAAGAGGTACTTCCCAGAGAGCACAGTCCTCAAGGACTGGCAGCACATTTCCTCATCTGTGTGTACACATTGTTTCAAATGGCTGCACAGTTTCCTAAGGGATTTTTCTTTCCAGAGGGAAATTTTCATCTGTCACATGCATTTTTCATTCATTGTTGATTTCTGCTTCTGCGAATTACATGAAACCATGGCAGAGATAGCCATTAGAAATGTGAAAAATCAGGCAGAGCTCTTAAAAGATTTTAGAAACATCCATGGTATATAGTGACATTTTATTAAACAGGCCTGACTCATGTACAGTTTGCTAACTCACAGACTAAGGGTGTGACACAAAAAAATGCATCATGTACTTCCAGCTTTTGTGGCATCACTGTTAAAATGTCTGAAAGTGTCTGTCTATCTCTAGATGAAAGATCCTAAAAAACAGAAAAAAAACCCTAATGGGGACACTCACCCAGTGTAGAGTTTTCACAAGAAGCCTCTCAGAGAATGGAGAAATTTGCATCAAATCCCCAGGAAACAAATGGGCACATAGTAGATGTGATCTCAGAGCTGCCTCACGGCCTTCTCAAGATGCTAGAGCAGGAAGCTAACAGAGCAAGGTTATCTCAGAAGATACTGGGGGCACTTCTCTTGTTACACTTTTTACCCTGTAACAAAGAAGCCGGAGTCCTCCTCCAACTGTCTTCCTCAATGGTGGCATCCGCCCCAGCTCCTTGTGGCGTATGTACACAGAGTTTGCTCCATGGGTCAAGTTTTTGGCCACATCACTGATGCTATGGGGGCAGGCAGCAACATTTATAATCCCCAGTTTTCAATGAGTGGCCCTGGGGCTGCAGTGCCCTTTCAGTGGGTTTTGTCTCTGTCAGGTGGTGGGAATGGCTGGGATCTGTCCAGGTCATCCAGAATCACGGTGTAGCATGCGTATGGATAGGTGCTAAGCATTAGAGACTCTGCTTGTATGCCAGGAAAGACCACCAACAAAAGGCATGGCAACCTCAAATGGAGATCTATGGACCACCTGCCTGGGTCTCATTTCTTAAATCCTTCCCACAGCCTCTCTCTTACCAAAACAGTCTCTCCCTACCATTTTTTCTGTGCTTTGCCTGATAAAACTTTAACAATTTTTTTTTTTTTTTTTTTTAGTGTCAACTTGAAGCAGCTGGTTCTTTTATTTTAATATTTATTCACTTATTTTAGGGTACTCGGAACATGAGAATGTGGTGTCAGTGGGAACTCTCAGCTCCTTTGGAAACACTCAGATGTTTGCAGTAAATCTCAGAGCCAGGATCTCATCTCAAGGGTCCTCTCTGCTGAAGCGTAGTGTGGACCCGCAAGGTTTAACTCATGATCCTGGTGCTGCACAGTGTTTAAAGGTGATTATAGTTCTTTCAATTCCATCACATCTGGCTAGAAATTTTCCCAGATCTCTTGACAAGTTATTTACATTACCTGTTTTGCTTCTCTGGGTGCTTAGTTGTATTGCACAAAGAACTCATCTGTTCAAGCATTTAATGCCTCATCCCTGCCTGGAAATGTTCAAGGCCAGGTTGGATAGAACTCTGAGAAACTTGATTTAGGAAGTGGCATCCCTACCCATGGCAAGGGGGGTGGAACTAGATTATCTAAGGTCCAACACAAACCATCCATGACTCTATGATTCTATGCTTATCCTATACATGCCAAACACAAAGGAAAAAAAGAAATATTCACTATTTCTTTTTCATATTGAGAACAATTTAAAAAAAATACTGAAAGGAATTTTAAATAAATCATCAACTATTTCAGATGTTTAAAGCAGCAAAAGTAAGAAAGTCACTCCTTCCTACCCAGGAATTGGTCTGTCAACAAAGACCCAGACCAATTAGATTACTAAAAATAAACCAATGAACAATAGGCAGAAACAGTGGACTATATACCTACACTTTTTAATAGTACTTCATAGTATCTTTTCCCTCCTCAATATAAATATATTTAATTAACCAAGATGGGCTACTAATTAACAGCAGGTTGTTTGGCATTGCTAGCTAAAAAAAAAACATTTTTTCCAAGAATCCCACTGAGTTCATAGAAAGATCTGAGGGCCATGCAAGGTGCTGACCTTATTTATAAAGTCCTTATAAAAATTTAGATTCCATACACCTTAGAGATTTTCTTTTCCTTTCCCTTTTTCCATGACTGTCCAACTTAACAGATTCTCCCAGTGTTTGAACATCTGGAATGAGTCATGTGTTCCTTTAACAAGGGCTTCAGTTCCAGGGTTTAACTTGACCCTTTCACTGAAAGAGTCTAACAGGGTTTCTTAAGACATAATGTTGTCTTTAGCTATAACACAGTGCAAAAATATCTAAATGTAAAGTTGATTTGGAAGGTTGTGTTGGTTTGATTACCTTGTTCATATTCAAATCAATGAGACCATCAGGGGAGGAAGGCTAAACTGAATGCAGACCACTGAGACAACTTTCCCATTGCAAAGGTCAGTCCTTCAGTAATGATTAACCACTGTTATCATGCTCAGCTATTATTCTGCATTTCATATTTATGCAGACGTTTAATAAAGTGCTGCTGCAACTGAAAGAAATACATGTAGTGAAAATTTGCATATATTTTATATATTAAATTATATGTAAAAATATTTAATATTTCAAAATATTTAAGATATTTCATCTATTTAGTTCTCTTTTACATAGTATTGGGAAAATATTCTATAGCTCTGGCAGCTATGAAACACATGCATTTTAAAAATCTCTCTGTAGAAATCGCAAATATGAAAGACCAACCATTGACTCTGTTTACAGAAGTGTTATGAATAAATATTATTGACATCAGTGAAGCAAGTCTGCATCTATGTTGAGCGACCTGAGATCAGGATTCAATAATGCATTAATTAATTACTGATGGCTCTCAGTTGGTGCATATATTTTCAAAGTACATATTTTAACTCTATCATGTTTACAAAATACTGTGGGATATTATAGCAACAATTTGAACTGTTTAACCTTATTGCAGTGACACTACAGAGTGGATGATTATTATGGCTATTACCCTGAAGAATTTGTACAGGAAGCAATCTTGTATGAATATGTGGGTGAATTCCACAGCTAGTTTTTATCACCTTCTCTCTCAAGAGCTGTTTGAGAAGTAGTAAGCATGAGAAATATAGTCTGGATAGTGAGGGGTTGTTTAAACATGGACAGGCCAAGAACCCTCTGAAGGCAGCTAAGGTGGACAGAGCATCTTTAACCTTCTGGCCGACCCATAAAAACAGTGGTGAAAGGAAGATTCGTATAATGTAACCTTTCTCTGATCCTGTGCATGAAAATTTTGATCAATGCCAGGACAAAAGCCATCACTAGGTCAGGTTGTAAACATATTGGAGCTCCCTATGAAATCTGTTGGTCACCACTGACTAATTCAGATTTCTGGGGTTTTTTCAGAAAATAAATTTTACATTGTTTTACTTCTGTCTCGTTAGTCATTTAGATGAGATCTTGGATAGACTAATTCTGCTGCTGAGGAAGAACCAAGTATTTCAGAGTAATTGAATTCACACAGTGAAAATCTTTTGGATTAGATGGGACTGTAAGAATAATAGAGTCCTTTTGGTCTTTTTCCCCCTTCCTGCCAAGTATACTGTTCTTTAACCTAACAAAATCCAGTGGTATTGGTTGTACTATGCAGGCCAACACATAAATCCTTTTGTTTTGGCTTTTCCAGTTTTAACTACTAAAAGTGCACAAACAGATGATCTGAGACTGATCTCTGCCTCTGGGCTTCCCTTTGAGCCCAAAGAGCAAAGCTGCAGAAATTATAATTCCTTCAAACAAAAAAAAAAAAAATTAACATTCCTTTAAATGAGATTTTGGAGCAAAAATCTGGTTTTGGACAAAGTAATGATAGTTTTTCCCATATAGGCTGAGTTCATAATCATGCAGGCTACACAAAACTGCTTTCCTTCTGTACCAAATATTAAATTTAGGCTCAAAGCAGTTTCAGCCTATCTGATCTCCCATTCTGTTTAGTGCCTGCTAATCACTGATCAGGGAGTAAAACTTGGTGCTATTCACTTTTGATATTGGAGACACAAAGCACCTGCCTTCCTTTGTTTAGGGAAGAAATTAATCATTGATTCAGATATTTCTCTTGCATTACTCTATTGTATCCTGGGTATAAATATATATAAAATCTCAATTCCTATACACTATAGAGCCTTAAGACCAGCAGTCTTTTATTTATTTGTAGTACTATGCCTTATAACAGCATATATACTACCTAAGTGTGAATTTTTAGTTTTCATTTAGATGCACAGAAATACTCCTGTGTTTCTCTGTGCTTCTTCAGTGATTTCATTACTCTGCACAGAAACACTCCTGTCATCTGACACTCACTTCCCCAGCTGCACATTCAGATGACTGATAACTCACACTATATATCTGAATCTTAACCAATTTATCAGAAAAAATGTGCTTTGGGCAGTGACTCTTACTGTTTCAGCTGTCTATTCCACACAGGAGCTTAACAGCTTTTCCAGTTATCTTGACAGATGGGTAGATATCATAACCTTCAGGTTTTTCTATAGTTTCACCTAACCTGTTGTACAGAAAATATGGTTCTTCAACAGGAACTTTGAAAAGAGTTTTTAGAAAAAAATAAAGACTTTAGATCACTTTTTTCCCCGTGTGATACTATAGTGATAAAACAGTTTTCATAGAGTGACTTCTACAATTGAAAAGTCCCTGTCTGAGCACTTCCTAACTGAAGTGATTTTCTTGGTGGTTTCAGATGGATGCTGGGTCAAATATAATCAAATGATAAACTACATTAGGCAAAGGGCACCTGTAGAAAAGCAGTTGTGGAAAATCCAAGTCACAATTAATTTTTTCTTGTGAACTGTGGAGTAATTGTAATCCACTGATTACTTGCGGGAAGTTTTTGAAGGTTTATGATAACCATAACAAATAAACATGGAAATGAATGTGTTATTTAAATCATAAAAATGCATTTCTCTTTTCTGAAAATCATACAAGTTTCAATGACTAACAAAATTGTTAGTTTCGGTCTGGTAGCTGAAAAAAAAATAGCATTGTCAAGCTTAGTTCTGTTCTGAACTGTGAGAAAAAAATGTATTCAGTATGTATACAGTATCACCACATATATTGGCATACATTGGGGTTTTTTGAGAGCTGGATCCAGAATAACATGGCCAGAGGAGGAAAGATGGCCAATTACATACAGCCAGTATGCCAACAAGACCAGTTTAAGGTTTCAGCTGATACCCTTCCTGCCATCATATTCTGAATTTAAAAGGAATGATTATTCCTGAGAACAGTTTAAAATAGACTTAAAGAAAGCCAAACATTTTTAACGAGGAAAAATGAATACCTAAGAAACTAAATGACAGTAAAATATTAATAGTTGAATAAATAGTTGAATAAATGAAGTGTGAATGGTTACCCCAGTTTTTTTTGTTGTTGTTGTTTCCAGCCTTGGTTATGTGACTACAAGACAGGTTATATTCTAGCTTTGAGAAAACGTTAGAAAATTTGTCTTTTTCAACTGTCCATTCTCTGTACTAAACAAAATATTAAAAGTATCATGGAGTGAAGCCTGCTGCCTCAGGACAACAGCATCCCACAGAAGCAATTTCACTTAAAAGAAAAGGGGACATTTTCTGTCCTTTTCTGTATGACTTCAAAGAGTCCCCTTGACAGAGTACTCCATACTATTGTTAACTTCCAGAATTTAAATGCTTGGAAATATGCTTCTACTTCTCCACAGATCTGTAAGATGAAAAATAATGCTGGCCATAAATTTGGAACACAGGGAAGAAGACACTGCAGGCCTTGAGGGAAAGCACCATGGATGACAGGAGAAAGGCAAGAGACCAGCATAGCTGAGTAAGGACCTCCTGCTCAAATGGAAACACAAGAAGGAAATACACAGGCAATGGGAGAAGGGTTATGCCTCCCAGGAAGAACACAGGGATACTTCTCTGGAGTGTATGATGGGATCAGAAAAGCTAAGGCATGGCTGAATCTTGTCAAAAGATGTGAAGAATGATATAAAGGACTTCTACAGGTATATTATTGAGAAAAAGAAGACAAAAGAAATTGTACTTCTCTCTGATAAATGAGACAAGGGTCTTGAAGGAACCAGCAAATTCAGTTGCTAAGCCACTCTTCATCATACTTGAAAAATTATGCCAGTTAGGCAAAATCACCAGTGACCAGAAAAAGGGAAACATCGTCCCCATTTTTAAAAAGGATAAATTAAGGACCCTAGGAACTACCTGCTGGTTACCTTCACTTCTGTGCTTGATAAGATCATTAAACAGATCTTCCTGGAAGCTATGCAAGGCATACAGATGTCAGGGGACATTAGAGAGGCAACACAGCTTCACAATAGGCCTGACTAATCTGTTCATCTTCTACAATGGAATGACTCTGTTGGAGAAAAATGGAAGAGCAACTGATACCACCTACATCAACCTCTGTCAGACCTTTGCCACAGTCACAAAGAACATCCTTGTTGCCAAATTAGAGAGAAACAGATCTGATGGATGGATGGTTTTATGGATAAGGCATTGGCTGGAGCTGACTAGCTGGCTGCATCCACAGAGCTGTAGTCAATGTTTCAACGCCCAAATGGGAATGAGCATCAAGGGGTGACCCTCAGGGGTCACTGCTCAATACATTTGTTTGTGGTATAGGCAGTACAGGTACTAATAGGATGAAGGGTAATAGTTCCAAACTAAAAGAGCTTAGATTTAGCTTAGATATAAGGAAGAAACTCTTTACAATAAAGGTAGTAAGACACTGGAACAAAGTACCCATAGAAGCTATGGATGCCCCATCTTTGCTTTAAACAACTTGGGCTAGTAGATGTCCCTGACTGTGGCAGGTGTAAGGAGATATTTTTAAAGGTCCTTTCCAAACCAAATCATTGTATGATTTTATGACCAACTCCCCCAGCCTCTTCTGGTTGTTAGCTGGTGGACTGCCTCTGAGAGTCTTATGAATCTGAGCACTGGACTCATCCAACTGGACATCATTGGACACCAAGTTTCTGTAAAAATCCCAGTCTTTTCATGTCAAGAGTGTTCATGTCAGAGGAAGACCTTTGATGATTTACCAGTGTTCACAAATTATGTCCAAACCAACCTTCAAACTACCTCTAAGATTATAAAACTTCTATATGAAAAATAGATTCATCTAATGATGCCAAATACAGTTACTTGTCATGTAACTGCGATAAAAACTGTATGATTTCATCTTCATTTCTAGATAGTCTTTAAATTTTCCTTTAGTTTCAGAACATCTGGGTCAAAGAGCGATACAGACATTGACACTTCTTTTAGAATTGTAATGTTAAGAAATCTCATAGCAGATCTTGTCAAGTCCTCTTGAGAGGGATATTATACACATCCACACACATTCATAATTTAAATAACAAGGGTACCTGAAAGTTGAAACAAAAAAATAAAGGGTACATGGACATGAGGAAGTTTCCTGACCAATATGCAGCTCTCCATTAGTCAAATAAGGATAAAATACCAGTTTTCATAATTCCAAAATTCATTAGACATTGTACTCTAGACTGGACCTTTTCCTTCACTTGTAACAAATGAGTGTAAACAATGGGACTTAGACCTTGTAGAAAATTCAAGGGTTTAATAGTTCATGAATATAAGAGCTCCAAGTTTGCTAACAGGAAGTAATAAATTGAACTTGGCTTAATGAAAGGACTGTGTTAAAAAGTCCCTATGGATATATTTTCTTATTTTTCCTTCTGTCTTCCATCAAAGCCTTTTATATACTTCAAGAAAATTTATTTGTTTTGTTTTCTCTATATTATTCCCAAAATTTCTGTGGAAAGCCAAACTTTGCTGACAAAGCAAGTATGATTCTTGTTTTATCAAACTGCGCAATCCTTACACATTCTTCAGTTCATGTACTGATAGATATGAGAAAGCTGCAACTTGCACATAACCAATAATTACCCTCCTCAGCTTTCATTACGTCTGACTACAAGGCTTCCAGGCAATATTTTAGCTATTCTTTTCTTTCCCAATAAATAAAAAGTCTATGCTTTTTGACGACCCAGTAGGTTGGAAATGATGCCAGGACCTCACACTGCAAGGAGCCATGGCTGTTACAATAAAAATGTAGCAGATCTGCAACTTGATCTTCAGATTTGCATCTCAGGTCTACTTCACAATTCAACATTACTAAAAACTTCTGACAAAGAATATTTATTCTCTTGTTTAGTCATAATTTCATAGCACCATCCATACAACATAACTAAAAGCTTGAAAATTGCAAGAGACATAGGAAATGCAACTCTCAATTAAAACTATACTAAATCTGGAATCGTGATTTCTAGAAATATAATAGCATGAAAATTAGTAACAAAGTTCTGGCACAAATCTTTGGATTTTTTTGTTGTTGTTGTTGTTGTTCCTGCTAAATGTGTGGTACCTTCAGTATCCATTAACACTTTTGAATAGTCACTTATCTGTGCCATGCATTATCTAAGAACAAACGCCGTAACGCAGGTTGAAACAGGAATTATCACATCCATTTGATCACATCCAACGGCCCACAGGACTGCTGCAGTAATAAAAAGATGTGCCTTTACCCACCAAAGGCCTTATACTGACAAATTATTTTTACAGTGTTTATTTTTTTTATTGACTAAATATTATGTTAGTCCTGTAATATTGATGCCACTGAGAATTAAAAATTTGAGACTCAGCATAGAAATAAATCTGATAAAACACTTCATTAATATGTTAATTAATAGTCTGAAAATACTTGCATTTTAAAATTTGTTAGAGTTCTCATTTTGTGAAATCGTACATAGTGTAGCTTTTTAAACCTCTAACCATACTTTGACTTCAGCATCTCAAAACAACAGGATGTTTAGATCAGAGACCGTGGACAAATCCTAGAATAAAGCCAAATAACTTGCTATTATTGAAGACAATGCTGACATTGTCAGCAATTTCAAGAAAGATGTCTTATTATGAATCAGGGATGCATGGAAATCCGAAGCATGGACATATATATTCTACAGCAAGTACTCTAATACATTGAAGTACTTATTGCCTCAGATGTTATACAATTTATTTCAAAAGGCTATCACAGAAAATAAAATACTGATCATAGTCAAACTATATTAGCCTCCATATTTTACTGACAAATTTCATGACGGAGTGATCTTGGTGTTAAAATTGTACCCTGGACATTTAAGAATTGATCTCTGATGTGTATTATATGACCAAATAATAATACCTCTATAACAAGGCAGCAAGCAGAAAGTGATCATGCTTCACTACTAAGCTAGGTGCAGCCAAAATTCCTGTATGGCAAAGTCTAAACTCTTGTTGAGTTCTTTTCACATTCCCTATTTCTGTCAAGTTGCAGTGACATTTGCTCAAATTATTTTCTTCACTTGTGATCTATTATTGATTCATAGCCTCTTTTTGTGTGTCAAAAATGGTACCTCAGGTCCTATAAATCCAAAGTAGGTTTACTAGAGCTGGGAAAAATTTCTATTCAACCAGAAGTCACTGGTCAACCAAAACTGTTACCAGATGCTTGCTGAATAAGGGAAAAACAGGAAGGAAAGTCACAAGTTAAACCTAATGGAAGAAAAGGTGAACGTTTTTAGTTTTTCATCTTAATCTTTCCATTTTCTCTAGGTTTAAATGGTGCCTTCTTTCAACATTGACGACGTGTCATTACAACTCCATAAAAAACCTAATATGAAGTAATATTTTTTATTTTTAAATGCATCAAAATTTTTTTTCTGAACTTTGCATTTCACTGGTGATACCAAAATTGCTTTCACTTCAGAGTGCCCTCAAAATTATTTATTTCTTTTTATCATTTTGTTCAGTGGATCAAAGGACAATTTTGCACAACTTTGACAACAACAGGTTTACTTTTTCTTCATTGTTAGTTAGCAAAGAAATGTGTTTATCTGTGCAACACATTAAAAGCATATATATAGTTTCTGGATAACAACTTTTGCTTATAATAAAAAAAAAAAAAAAAAGGTAATTGTTCATGTGGATTTATATTGCATTCTCTCTAAGACATTTATGGCTGTAGAAGTAACTCATCTTCACCATCTTCCAGACCTGGCAGTTTCTACAACAGTGGCAGCTAACTCTTCAGTTTCAAAAAGATAACTGTATGAAATAACATTAATTCCTCCAGAATGTGATTCTGATGGTATTTTCAAGTTATGAATGCCACTAAACTCCTGTTTTGCTATGGTGGCTTCTAAGGTATGCAACTGCTGATGGAAGAAATGCATTCAAGAGCAAGGTGTGCGCATTCGTCTTTGCATTTTCTCCCCATAGTCCCCATTGCTGACTGTTCAGTAGCGACAAAGCCATAAAGACATAAGAGGTCTCCTGTTGCTGCCATCAGCAGTGCTGTGTGGGAAATAATGCAGGAGAAACAAGGAAGGATTCATATGAAATATGGCCCAGCTTTTGCTCTCCTTCCGCAGGCTTCTAAAACAGCTTTTTAGTTCAGGAAAATAATATATGGAAAATAAAAACTTGCAGTTGTTTAGACTTATCTGAAACTAAATAAATCTTAACAATGAAATGCTTATGGAGACAGTCATTTCCATTATATAATAGCAGGGAAAAATTGTTTAGAGAATGCTATCTGAAATAAGCAATGAGAATTCACTGCAAAAGTGTAAACATTGCTTAACTGCAATAGTCACTGAAAAATTACTTTTTATTTTTTACTTAAGTCAAATGAAAGAACGTATTCACCCATACGGTCTAATTTTAATTAAAAATAAAAAACAAAACAAAACAAAAAAAAACACACTAAATTTTTTTTTTACTGGAAAAAAAAACCTGAGTGCAGCTTACATCTCCTGTTGCCAGCTCCTGAGATTTTATCACAAATCTTGTGATATTCAGTACTGGTCAGTAATGTTTCTTGACCTTTAAACCAATCCACAAAATTTCTAGGGGCTTAGTTTTTGGATTTGATCACCTGTGGATTGCAATACTAACAGATTAGCTATCCACAGCATCAGAGCAGTACAGCCAAGTCCCATTGCACAAAACTCTTCAAAATTCTTCCATATGCTATTCTAAACTGAGACCCTAGAATCCAGCATCTCGCCCATACATAGTTTACCTAAGTCCACATCCTCTAAAAATCAAGATTTCATCTGTTTTTACTTGTATAGAGAAGTAGATCCTTTATCTTTGGTTGCAGCCATTGATTTCTTTCAAATTTACTGTAGTCCTGCTACAGTAGGTAGTAGATATGGGTAGTATTTAACTTAGAAGGAATATTTTCAGTCGTCACTTACCATTCAAATGTGGAACGGGGGGGTTGAAGCCTTTGGATGAATGTCATTTGACATGTTCTGCTTGATTTTTTTATAACCAGTGTACAATTTCCTCATGCACATTAGTTATTCAAAATTACTGCCTATTCTGTGCAAATTCTTTGAAGTCTTTCCATTGTACTCTAGCAGTTCCTTCCAAACATATAAAATCTTAGCCACCCTAGATATTTCAGACAAGACAACGCTCACACAACATCATTTTTCCTCTCCAGCTTTTGACCACAGCTTTGAACCCAGATTTCCCTCTACAAAGGTGTCTTACACAAAATCAGAATTAGATTTCCATTAATATTTCCTAATATTCAATGTTCCTGCAAAACCTTTGATCAGTGATTTCATTCACTAGAATATCCACAGACACTAAGCACAAAAGGTGGAAAAGCAAGGGGAGTAAACTACTGTGAACATATGGGCTTCTTTTGTAGACAAGAACAGGGGTTCTGACTCAGCAGGCCTGCTGAAGAAAACTTAAGCTTTAAGTGTGTCTTGGTTTGGAAAGACAGGTATCTGCCAGGGAAAGTTGGAGTTTCCCTTGGAATGGAGAATGTAAACCCTCTCCCTCCAAATTATTGTAATGTTGCAATTAACGGCTTTCAGGCAAAGATATGGGAATAGGAATAACAGTTCTTTAATAGGAATATTAACAATACAAATGTAGTAGTAAAAAAAAAAAAAAAAAAAAAAAAAAACCTCCTCCCCCGCCCCCCCAAAAAAAGCAAGCAAGCAAACAAACAAAAAATCCTAGAAATCCTGACAGAGTCAGAAATACGACCTGACACCCTGTTGGTCAGGGTGTTGGAAGCAGTCCGAAGTAAGCCCTTCTGGAGTAACAGATATGGTTCTGTTGGAGCAGAGATGATTCTGTAGAAAAGGGTCCAGTGATGGTGAGAAGGGTCCGGTGATGATGAGAAGGTTCCTCTGGAATCCAGTGGAACCAGATACCTCGTGTTCCTGTGTCTCAGTTTTTATCTAGGTAGGAATGGTTGGCTCCTCCCCCACTGGGTGGAGCATCTCACAGTGGGATGATGTAATTGTATCAGTTATTGGTGAGCCTTAATGGCCCATTAACAGCAGATATCCCCAGGAGGGAGGATGGGTTGTGGAAGAGATAAGAACACTGCCCCACCTGGTTTTAACAGCTGGCCCATTAGCAGAAGGCACCCACCCCCTCCCCCCTGGAGTTATGAGGAATGGGTTATACAAGAGATAAAGAAAACACCTCCCCAACCAGTTTCAACAGATGGAAAAATAGAATAAACTTTTTTTTTTTTTTGTTACATAACCCACGACAAAGTGCTTGATTGGGCAGTAAAATCTTGCATGCTGCAATGCTTTGAAACAATTTGCAGAAGAAAACCTGCTAATGACAGCCCACAGAAATCAACAAAAAAATAGATATGCATGACATCTATAGTCAATATGTTTCATAGTCTCAAACTGATCAGGATTTGTATATAGAAAAAGAGATTATGTCCCTCAGATATGTTTCAAATGTTGAGAATTTCTCTTTCCTCACACAGTCTTTGTTCAAATTCCCACCTATTTCCAAACAGAATAAATACAACCTTGATGTCAGGCAAAATCATTTTTTGGTTTGGCTTCTAATGTGAAGAGACCCTCAAAAACAAACAGCTTGACCAGCTGAAGGGTGTATCAACTTGACTCACATGAACGAACAGTATAAAGTAACAACATAATGTACCACATTTCTTTTTACATCAAGAGAAAACAGATTTCAAAGAGTATTTCCAAGAAAATTTGTGCAGTTCAAAAAACAAAGAGGAACACCAAAATTCAAGAAGACTGTGTTTTATTTTTGTTTCTATCCTCCTGGTTATCAGGTGATACAGGAAAAGTCACTCTATCTCTGGTTTACCTTGGCCACTTAGATCATAAGCTCATTGGGATGGGATATGCTTTTCCTGGTGATTATGCAATGCCTAGCAGAAAGAGGTGTCCAGAGGAACATAAAAGTTAATAATAACTAAAAAAAGAACTATTCAGTGCACAAAACAGAAGTAGGCCACTGAGTATTGTTTGACTTCTAATTGCAAAAAGAAATACCAATGAACATTCTATTAACCACATGAATCTAGCATAAGAAACCAAACTAAGTATTTTTTCTAGTTTTCTCTGGAAGTAGAACTGAAATCACTGACATGGACATACAGGTGAACATCTGGGCATAACATCCACCCTGGTGTCTTCTTTCTCTACTGAACTCTCTCTCTCTATAGGAAGTTTTAATTTTTAGCTTTTATTATTGCAGAAATGATTGTTCTCACATTGAAAGGAATGGAAGACATCAGGGTTACCTGATTCATAACCTAAGGGAACAGAAGAGGATGGTGAAGGGAAGAGGTTTACCACCTGTGTGGCCACTGAACCACACAATAACAGTGGATCCAATAATAAGATTAGAAAGTATAAAAGCCTTCTACATGAAGTGGTTCAACTGCTTGGCAGACCAGGACTGTTCCCTAAAGCATACTCACTAATGTGTTGTCCAGATAAGTCTTAAACATCCCTCATAAATGTGTGTAGCGTGCACAAATTTTTCCTGTATTGTAATATTCCTGCTGGGACTGGCCAAAGATCCAAACATCCTGCTTTAGTGTCTGTACCACCTAGGAAGAAATTTATGAAATGTTTTGGTCCTGCTGCTTTCCGGTTATTTGGGCATCAGGGAAATACAAAACTAAGTCAGTTGGATCCTGTAAGTCTTCTTTTCCTGTTGACTCTGGCACAAAAGTACATATTTTGGAGCTGGAAAACTGAGATGTTCTCCCTGCACACACAAGTGGGGTAGATTTCATAACAGGGGATCAGCCAGTAAGGAAAAAAAAAATTCCTGTATTGAAAATATTGGATAAATTTTACAGTGAGGGGGATGATATGGAATGGTCTCAGCATTCTGTCATTCTGTGAATCCACAAAAGAGAATGTGAAGGAAGTAAGAACAGCCATGTCTACTTGGAGTCTATGGGCAAGGATGTGTATTTGATCATGTGGGCAAAATAAAAGTATGTATCTGAAATACACAAAACCTGAGGTTTTTCCTCTGACTAATACATTTCAGTAGCCCTGGTGTTTCTGCAGCTTGCCTGATTTCAAAGGCAAATGGAGAAGAAATTTTAATTGTAACATGATCAAATAAAATATTAGATATACTACATAATAGAATGCCATAGTTCTTAATTTGTGGAACACATACTACTCCAAAGCACTAGTCACCAGCACAGGTATAGAAGTTCTCACTAATAACAGTAGTATTACTTATTGTTGCCAATGATGGAGGTACTTAAAAATTACTGTTAGATAATATTTGTATATTGTTAGATATATATTGTTATAATATTGTATACTGTTAGATAATATATGTATATTTGATAATATACATATTTTCAAAATGTCATTCTTATAAATTATAATTATTCCAATACTAAAAAGATGTCATTCAGAAGCTATCAAAAGTGGGAAATGTTCATTTAGAGGCTGTTGTCCAGACAGGAAAAAGTCCAGATGGAACGGGCAATACTTGGAAGAACAGTTTTCCTTGAAAATAAAATGAAAAATGGAGCAATTTCTGACAAATGTTTCTTTCCAGAACAAAGATAGTGGATGGAAAATTTGTTGTATGCATGCCCAAACAACACTGTTCAATTTTTAAAAACAGACCAGCTATCATCAATGTCCTTGAGCAGAACCCCCTGCCAGGGCTGCAAATTGAGTGTAACAAAATGACCACCTCTTCACCTGCAGCCTCCTTCAGATTTGCAAACCTGGAGCAGATCTCTGTTGGTCAGCATTGTGTGGTTTATCAGCCTGGAGCAATTTTTACTCAAGAATTCAATGGAAGGAGCTGGAAGGAGCTGCTCCAATAGGAAAGCTGGCCTTCACTATTTGGGGGTCCACCAAGGACCTCATAGTTTCACCAATAGTTTCACCACTCGTTCATCATTACAATGACATCTGTGTGCAACCACACGTAAAATAATTAAGACTTTTTTTTAAATTAAAAAATAAAATTATTTGAATTGCCTAACTCAAGATACTAAATTGAACTGGTTTCCACTATTCATAGATTTTGCTTTAAAATCCAAAATACAGAGACAAAAATACTGGTGAATTAATGGAAATGTATTCAATTGGTAATTGTACGTAAGTCCTGGATTTGGCTCTGGTTGTTTGTTTAAAAATACATCTCCTCAGTGGGTAGGAGACAGAATGCTTAACTGACAAAGCAAGAAAAACATTTAGATGCACACTATTGGTTGACCTTGTCAACTATCATTTGATGAAGAATATTTCATAATATGGGATGGATCAATATTTAAAGAAACAGTACATAAATTTGGCCACTTTTAGTAGCTTAGATAAATACATGTATGATATTAACATAAGGTTAGTGAGGAATTAAAAACAGGATTATTTTTATAGCAAATTTCTGTCAGATTGAGCGTGAAAGAAAGAGAGATGCTGTGCTCTCAGGAATCCTTACATCTCAGCTCGGCTTAGTTCTTTCCTCTTGTCACAACCAGCTAAATACAATGACTAACAGGAAAGAGTGAAAAAAAATCCTTTCTCCTCTGGTAAATCTACGCCTGATATTCCTTCACTTTCAGGAATACTGATATGTCAGTGAGAAAGTCACACAAGGTTAGTAGTGAAGTATTCTATGCTTTCAGGGATAATGCTAATACACAATTTATTTCAAATAAATTTGATCTAATCTATTACAGCTTGAGAAGCTACCTTAGGCAAAGCACTGAATGATGGAGTCTTTATTGTCTAGTGTAATGTACCTAATTGCTAGGTATCAATATAGGGTGAGGGGTGAAGGGCTTGAGAGCAGCCCTGTGGAGAAGGACTTGAGAGTGCTGGTGGATGAAAGGCTGGCGATGGTCACTCACAGCCCAGAAAGCCAAAGGTGTCCTGGGCTGCACCCAAAGCAGTGTGGGCAGTAGGAGAGGGAGGGGATTCTGCCCCTCTGATCTGCCCTGGTGATCCCCCACCTGCAGGGCTGCATCCAGCTCTGGGGTCCCAGCACAGGAGGGACATGGACCTGTTGGAGCAAACCCAGATGAGGGATATCAAGGTGATTAGAGGGATGGAGTACTTCTCCTACAAGAAAAGGCTGGGAGAACTGGGATTTTTCATGCTGGAAAAGAGAAGGCTTTGTGTGACCTAATTGAAGCCTTCTGGTACTTGAAGGGAGCCTACAAGAAAGATAGAGAGAGACTGTTTACAAGAGAATGTAGTGACAGGATGAAGGGAAATTATTTCAAACTAAAAGAGAGTAAATTCAGATTAAATGCTTGGGAGAAATTCTTTATTGTGAGTGTGGTGAGACAATAGAACAGTTTGCCCAAAGAAGATATGGATGCCGCACACCTGGAAGTGCTGAAGGCCAGGTTGGTGGGGGCTCTGAGAAACCTGGTCTAGTGAAAGGTGTGCCTGACCATGACTGGAGGGTTGAAACTGAATCTTGAAGGCCCCTTCCAGCCCAAACTATTCTATGGGTCTATGATTACATGTCACTAGACTCTTTAGAATATTAGTTAATTCCATTGTAAGTTCCCTAGAGCAAAAACATCTCCTGTGGACATAGTCTGCACCCATCAAGCGGGTAAAAATAATTAGTAATAAGGTTTAATAATATAATAATAACACCAGCAACAGCAACTTGCATACTTGCAGGTAGATCTGAAGAGGGCCTACTGTTAGTCACTGTCAGAAAGTTTGAAAATCAATGAAAAATTGCTGTATTTATTTAGCTTTGCTCTTAGATCTTAAACTTTATCTCAGTATCTCAATAAATTTGAGATTCAAATAAACAGCTCTTCAATGTGACATAGTAACACTTGCAGAAGTGTATGAGTTGTAAAATTTCAAGAGGAGGTAGTGATCCCATTATGCAAAACTCATATATGTTAGTAAAGAAAGCTCTGATGAGATGGCGACCCTCTTCTCTCTCTTGAAATTATGTTATAAAGGCATTCCCAAAAAAGTTTAATTTGGGAGACTGCTTCCTTTGCTTCTTGTAGGAATAGCAAAAGAGTCAGAGATTTCCCCAAACAAACACAAGTCTTCATTCATGGAAATGAATAGGGCAAGTAATTTTGATTGGAATACCTCTCTTGGTTTTCTCACTTTTGAGATCAGATGAAGTAACCAAAGTCTTCACCCAGTAAACGCACAAGGCAAGCAACTCTCCTCAAAACAAATGTATAGTAAGCATCCAATAACAAAGAGCAGGGCCACAGGCAAAACAAACAGGAGGCCCCAGCCATCTGGGCATGCTAATGCTTCAGAAAGTTCCTAATAGGCATGAAGTTACGAGTGGAGCACAGACTGCAGCATGCCAGTAGTTCTTCTAAGGTCAGTTTCCTTATGGACTGGCACTTACACAGCAACATTTTCAATTACATCAGTATCTGACAAGTGTCTTAAATTTTCTTTTAATTGCTCAGTGCAGGCACAGTTCATTTCATGAATTTGGAAACCTCTGCTTTGTGGAGATATTTACCTACATTTTCAGAAAGCTTTGCAAACTAAACCTTTTTGTAACACAGAGCTGCTTTTAGATTGTTTGGATATGGAGAGATAATACCTTCTGCATGCACAGTGAGAAAGGTCTACTTTGGGACCCTAATTAAAAGAGCTAATATTGATGGACTAAAGCACACATACATTTGCCTTCTTTACTGTTTTTCCTTGGCTATGGTAGCATGAATGGTCATGCTAGAAACCTTGAGGTTGAAAATTAGATTATTTTGTGTACATGTTTTTTGCTGTTGCTTCTATACTGTTCCAACCCAGCCCATACTCAGGAAACTAACAACTTTCAGAGAAAATGGCACTATTCTTTGCCATTTGCAAAGACCTCTCCCTGTTAGCTATAAACTGGACAAACCTTAAATGCTTCCCCAGAGCTGCTGATAAGCACCCAATACCTCTGAATGGCTTGCATTTGCAAAGCTAGGAGGGAAGTCTTGTAAAAAGTCTTTCCTGTAATTCCAGACAATTCCTGTTTAAGGTCAAGCCAGAAATTCTTCACAAATAGTTTCTCTCGGGGTACAGAGGTATTTCCTTTTCAGATTCTGGCTAGGACCCAAAGTGCAAAAGAATGAGGAAAAAAAGCCTAATGACAATCATAAAGTTAACCAAAAGCCTCCTATCTCAAAAATGCTCCCACTAATACTTGCACTACAGTCTGGCAGGCACTCATTAAAAACTGGTATCAAACTGATCACAACCAAATGTGATATCTTAACATATTCCACATCTCAACAGCCTTATAGGTAAGGTGCCCTCTGACTTCCAGTTCTATCTCTGCAGATAAAGCATGTTATTAAAAAAAGAAAAATATTTTTTTCACTGCAGCTCATATTTGCAAAAGATGTGCAGTTGCTGTTGGTGGAATTTACTAATTAGTCACTAATGTGCAGGGCGTCTTTGTGCACTTTTCTCTTGTCTCCATACACCAACACAAGCATCAGTAGATAAAAGGGGATACTAAAGATCTGTAGTGAAAGCAGACATATTTGTTCTCACTTTCTGGCTACTTTCATTAACTTATTTTATAAACCTCTTGACATTATTTTATCTTTTTCCAACGTGGCAGTGAATGTATGTACCCTCTTCATTTTATTTAGCAGAAAACAGTAATCAAAGGCAGATGGACCATCTGGATCAAATGTCAAGTTCTGTAACATGTGAGCTCAAGAAATCTGAGCTCTGAACTATACTTTGACTGCAGTTCTGGTTTGGATTTCAGGTAAATAATTTAAAATAGGAAAACTGTGCCAACATAAATCAATTTCCTGTGTTATTTTTGTGTTTAATGTAACAGCAAGTGCCTCATTCCTGAGTGACATGATGAGACCACAACATAGCAAGGGCAGAAATACCCCCCAATAAGGCTTTGGCTCAGCTTCCTGATTCCTTTCAAAATATACCTTGCCAAAAGGCTCATGTACGGTTAAACCAGAATCCATCAGAGACCTAATCACGGGTTAAGTATTGTGATTTTCAGGTCATCTGTTTCTAGTTAGAGCAGGAGAGGAATGGAAAGTATGAATTCAAGGTAACAATCCCCGACTCCACTTTTGTCACCAAAAATTTACTCTTATAGCCCCAAAGGTACATTAATTTAGGTTCAGTATTTTATTTCACTTCATCATACTTTGCTGTTTCGGATAGTCACAGGCAGTAAAAATTCTAAAGCAACTTCTACCCCATTAGAGGCCATTGTATTGGGGCCCATTCTCTGGGTTTGGTTGTGTGGGGACTGGCCCAGATCCATGCTTTTAAAGTCTCCTACCTTCCAAGACAGGGTGGCTGGTTACAGATTATTTGTCAGGATTGGTTTATGCTCCCTAGAACATCTCTGGGAGAGCACCAGCTGGTTAAGGGCAAAATGGTGCTAGTAACTAGATAGTGTAAAGGCCATGACATGGCACTTTGAATTTATAACATAAGTGTAAACTAGAAAGCCTTGCATCCAGCTGGATGCTTCCCTTACTGAGAAGGAAGACATTTCAAATGTAATGCATTCAGATGGCATGTTTCTTCTGTTGATGGTTGTATCATTATTGCTAACATATCTGTGATGTTCACTGGAAATGCATTCAGTAAGTGAAACTTTCTTCTGTAAATGCAGTTATTTCCCTCAATTAATATAAACTCCTTTCTTGAAGACTATGTGATTCTGTTCAGTGTTGAAATCCTCAAAAGAAACAATTTTCTCACAGCCTTTTGGGATCTCCTCTCTCAGTAAACAACAAAAAAAGCTTTTCTGAGCTTCCACCTCTGTTCCTGACTGGGAAATGAAAATGCAAAGAAATATATATGGATGAAAAAGTTGATTAAAATAAAAGAGATTCAGCTAAAATTTTGACTTAAATTAAAGCTGATTTTGTATTGCTTTAGATCAGCTCCTATGTTATAAAATGGCTTTCCCAACAGCAGTGTTATCTGGTGAACTACTGGAGACTGTCATGTCACCCCTATACACTCAGAAAATAGAACAGGCTTATGTTCTGGATATTTCTAAATCACGGTCTGGGTTGGAAAATTACTCTCAGTTGATTATTTTAAGGGCTTCAGGAAAACACCTTTGATATAAGCAAAACATTTAAGAAAATAAAAATTTAATTCAGATTTTGCAGTCTTCCCATTAGAGAGTTTATTTATTTAAAGTAAGAGCAGACTTTATGCAAAAAGTCTATGCATATTAAAATGTATTCCACAAGGCTTAATATGGCTTGCTCCCAGTCTACACGGTGGAGAAGAGCTGTGTTCTATCCCTGGGCTATTCCTTCAGCCCTCCACTGGTATGGCACTTCACGGCTCTGGGATTTGTTTTTCCTAAATTAATTGGAAAGACGATGACACGTTTACAGGTTGTAGAAAAGAAAGCCAGAAATTACTGTGTGGCTGAGGGGGAAAAAAGAGGAAGGAGGAATTAGTTAGATTGATCTTAGACTTCTGCTTTAGGATTAATCTTATCATACTATGGGAGATCCCTACTAGGTCTACATATTAATATGACTGCAGAGCATAACTTTTCAGATGGAGTCTATGTTTTTGTTGTCCAATGTTATCTAAGATCAATCCCACTTTGCATTTGGAATGAAAATATGAACACACACGTATGCATTTGTGTGGGCACATGTACAAATATATTTGCATATGCATCTTTCTTTTCTTTCTTTGGCTCCTTGGGCTTGTTTCCTCTCTTCACAGGTGCCATTTTGCACAGCAATATTATTTCCCTTTTTCCATTAGAAGAACTCGTGTGTTTGCCTTTAACAGCAACTTACAGACAATTATTACAGGCATAAGCATAGTTTGCATATCAGATAGGCTAGGCAAATAGGATACATGTTTAACCATTTTTGACACTGAGAAAAAAAAAGCCAGTATTCCAGCCTGTTGTTCTGATATACCTTCTTGTCTGTTAGTCTGCAAATCATATTCCCCCAGAGTATGTAAGCCATAGGAGGGTATCTTCCCTGCCACATGCAGAGGTGGAAGTGGACAGGGGATGTCCAGCAGGTGCTCACTACTCCTTCCATCCTTCCAGGGAGATCAACCAATGTATTCTCACCCCCCATTCTGCTGAAAAACTGCAAAACACTGTAATCATCAGGATAAAACAGTGTATATACTGCTTTCAGCAACCAGATAGTAGAGAGAAATGGAGCAGGAGAGACCATAACCATGCTCATATTTCTGGATTTATTCCATAATTCCAGATTTAAATTTTATGTTTTCATTGATTTGGCTTTTTGTTTTATGAAAGGTCAAAATAACTTTGTGGGAAGCAAATATTAATAATAAGCTAAATATTTTTTAATTAAAATGCATGCCTAATTAAAGATTTCTGTCAGCTCCCAGAATATGCTAAAGTTTGTAACTGCTGCTCCACCAGTTCCCATCACATGTTAGAGCACTTAAAAAAGCAACACTCCTACATAAAATTTCACAGTGAAGAAAAACACTGAATTTTCCTTTAAAAAGCATTTTTCTGCCTTCATATCTCTGAGACATATTACTTGGAACCATTTTTGCACATCCAAGGCTCAGAATACTGAAAAGCCATTAGCAGTAGCTGCAAAGGAATGGCAAACAAAGCACTGAAAATATGCCAACCTTGTGTGTCAGATTTCAAACGTCAAAACTAATTTCTTTAGCTACTATTGATTTCTTTTCTACTACTTCAGAAAAAAATCTTAAAATTAAACATCGGAGAGATAAAATGAATTTTATCTATTCTTAGGATGTCGCATGACTATTTACTCAAGAAAAAATATTTTCATGGTACATTGTTTTTTACCATTCTGGAGTTCTGGAGGAAAAAGTATAGAAGAAATGCAGGCATAATGCATGTACCTCCACTGCAGCAGAAATAAATGTGGTCATCAGTCAGGGTAAATCCTGTCATTACACTGGCTGATTTGGGGTTTGGTCTTCTGCTGACTATTCCTCACACAGAGGCATGAATGTTTATAATTGCAGTCTTCAAAATGGCACGCTTCTTTCTGTTTCCCATCTGCCCACCTTGTTGGAAATGCAAACAGGTAATTGGACATGCATAGCCAAATATTTCTCACTAGAAAATGCTCTTTGATCAAGGCCCAATTTCTCATACCTTCACAGAATTTAGCTCTACAGATTTCAATTTTTAATTGGTCGAAACCTCAGCTTCTCATAGCATTTCTGTTCTGAACCTTTTTATTTAGCAAAAGAATTATATATAAAGTGTAATACAAACTTTTGTGTATGAGAAATATTTTAATAAATTAAGCATTTTGCAACCACTGGAATAACCCAGTCAGTATTGTTTTATCTAAGATAGTTGCAAGCAAAAATAATTGTAAAAACAGAAACAAATAATGGCAGTAACTGTTCATGGTGATTTAGAATGAAAATGTTGAACTCTTGGAAATCTACCTCAGACAGGGATGGCTATTTCTTCCCAAAAGGACTTACACATGGCATTCCAGTCAGCCCTTGAGTTACCCACTCAGGTATTTGTTTCCTTGCATTCAGGGATGTTTAATACAAAATATAGAACAAAATCTACACTCCTGCTGCCATGCCTTTGAAGTGCTTTATCCTGCAATTTACAAGCTAAAGCCATTCTTTACAAAATCTAGTAGGAGGCGAGCCATCTAATGTGTATAGAAATAAGAGGAAAAGGTTCCCTGCACTGTAGGAAAATAAACATGTATGCATGTTGTTTATCTTTCTCTTTGTGACAACGTAGCTGTAAATGCCTACCCAGAACAGACAATAATTGTGCTTTTGTGTGAGGCACTGCAGCCACCACTTTACACAAGAATTACTATAATATTTATATATGACCAGAGCAACTGAGAGTAGTTTCTGGCCACACAGTAAATACTGCTTTTTTCTTCTAATCTCTTTCTACTTTGTTCTCAATATTATTAGGTATGTCAAGAAATGTGCCAAGTTGAAAGGCCAATTTACTCAGCTAATACATTCCTCAGGTCTATGATCAGTTCAGTTTGAATGTGGACATTTTGAACGCTGCCTTTAGGCCCCTTCCAATTACCAACAGACAAACTTCTCTTTAACAGAGTTATTTAGTCTCACAGTCTGCTCATGACCTGTCCAAGTTAACGAGGAGTTGTTCTATGGGAAGGCTTCACACAGACAACTCACATATACAGTGAAGATGCTCTCAGGGTGCTCTGTGGAAATCTTATAAGGTTATGGTGAAAGATGAGGTGGTTTGTGACCTCTTCTCACAGAGAATAGAGGTAAGAACTTCCCAGGTTTAGTAGAGCATTAAGAGAGGAGCATGGCTAAAACTTCTGCTTCTTTGCATCCATTTGAGTCCTCTCCTATAGGCAAGACAATCTTGTTGCAGCCAAAAGCCCCTTGATTCAATCTTCAGGCTTATTGCCTATGTTAATCTCGCAGTGATGTTAAATCAAACTATTCTGATGATGGTTTCAAAGGGGAAAAAAGAAAATTCTGCTTTCTTTCATATAGAAAGGATTAAAGGATTTACAACCAGGCTTTTATCAGCAGTTGAGCAAAGTACTAATATAGAAATGGTTTCTCAGTTGCTTCAGGTTTATGTCAACAGACTGCCCAGCCAGGGAAAATTCTTCAGCAAATATAAAAAGCCTGGGCTTCTCTGATATAGGTGCTGCCTTGCTTTTTCTGCCTCAACAGATTTTGTGGGTTTTTTCTGATGGTTTTGGGTAGATGACTGTTATGTCAGTAACATATTTCCTGTTTAAAATTGGTACAGCCATTAAATTATAAGCTCCAGAAGTACCTTAAAGTAGCTTCACCAAGGAGACAGCACAACCATTTCCTTCACAGGTAAAGATACGGTAGTTTATTTTTCAATCACTAAAACTTTTCTTTGTAGTTCCAGCGTATGAAGAAATCCAAAAGCAGAGATTTTGTTTCAGAAGAGCATTATGCTCCTAAAAAGTAGTAGTAGTAGTAACAACAACAACAACAATAATAATAATAATAGGAAGGTTTTACAAGGTTTACAATCAGTAGCTGGTTGGCCTTCATTTAAGCCTCTGTGATGATATTTACATATCAATGTTAAAAATAACTATGGAAAGTAATTTAAATAACACAGAAAAGTAAACCCACAAAAAAGGCAGATTTTCTCTAATGGTGGCCTCGGTGTTACATGAAGTCTCTGAACCCAATATGAGCTTCATTCAAACTCTCTTTGTCAGTGGGACCTGAGTCTCTGTGTCCCTGTCTGAGAGGTCCCCTGTGTGCCTGTGCACATAAATCACTTCAATCTCCACAGCACCGAGCAGCTAAGTACGAGGTACCACATAAATCCCTTGGGCTCAGCTAACCAGGCGTCCCCCTCTAATCTTGCCTGTGTGGTGTGACCCACACGGAGCTCTGGGACTCATCCAAAGGAAGGCATAGAGCCATAAAATAGACCAGTCATAGAGGAAGGGTCCCCCAGAGAGACCTGCTGCTAATGCTGAAACCCCTGGAGTGCTGAGTCCAGACTTGGTGTCATTCCTCTACCCTCAAGGTCACACTGATGTGTTTCAAGAAAGCCATAAATAGTTTCCATATGAATGGTCCCTAGGGTTAGTGTCTCCAAAAATAAACTAATAACACTCTTAGGCAAAGCCTTCTTCCCAAGAGGGCAGAAGGTGTGCATATGCAGCTGCTGAATCCTTCTATTCACTTATTTTCATTTGAAATTTCTTCTGAAGATTAGACTTTTTCAAAGAAACCTCAGAAAATGTCTCTGTGTTCCCTCTGTGCATCTGATTTTTCAAGAAGACATGGTTGTTTAGTGATAGGTATTGTTTTATGTATTTTAAAACCATATCTACATGCAGGGTTTCACCTCATGAAAAAAACAAAGTTGTTTGTGCCAGTGCTAATATTACATTAAATAAGGAGTATCTTCTTGATCACAGTAGCACATTGCAAGGAAATAGATGTGTGTAACACATCCTATTAGTTCAACTGGTGAGTACTAATAGGCTTTCAATTTATAAGAGGCAACCACTTCTCTAATTATAAAAAAACTAATTTGTGGTTGAACTGCTAACAGCCAAGCTAACCCAGACACGCTGTACCTCTATTGCATCTGTCCTGGAATTCCTTGAAATTGCACTGAAAAGCAAATTGTTATTGCCTCCAAACAGATGCCTCTCCCTGTAAATTCCTTGGGAAGTTTCAGGTGCTGTACATAAGGAAGAGAAAAAAAATGCAAAATCATACTGAAGCATAAGATTAAATGGTAACTATGAAATAAATATTTCATATATTTTAATTATTGTCATTGCATTTTTTAATTTAATTGCAGCTGTTTCTTATAGAAGTGTTGCTACTACATCATCATTCAACCTCCATTTATTTTGTGATCTGACAGCCCTAAATGCATTTGTGTTGATGGCTTAATTGTTTCTTTCCCTGTGCAAATGCAGGAGGGGTGTCACAGGATGCCATGCTAGATTATCTTAACCATAAGGATTGCAACAATTTGTGACTAGCAAGCAGACACACTTAAAAACATATTTTCATAGAAAAAGAAAAATAATTACTTATGAGTGTGTTCAGGATTAAAACTAAAACAGAAGGCAAAAGTAATAGCCAAAGATATTTAATACCAAATTGTTTCACAAATAATCAGTAAAGGTAGTTGTTTCACCTTTTTTTCTCAACAGATTTTTACTTTTTATGTTTTCCTTTCACAATAACCAGTAAATACAAAGAAAGACAAAAAAAAATGAAGGGGAAACAAAATTTCAGAGGCAATAAAGATGAAAAAGAAGACACAATTTTAAAGACGAAAATCTTCAGAACAAAACTCTTCTTGTAAAGATCATTGAAATCACAAAGGTTTTAAATGGAAGTATTTTGCTGCACAGGTTAATTTTTTTTCCTGTGTAATAGCTTCATTTTTGGGGGAGCTATCCAATGTAATTTAAAGGCAAAAAGGAAAGAATACTGGCTGTGTCTATTCAGAGGTGGCCCATTGGGCTACTCTGGCTAAGTCAAGCTATTTTACCCAGTCTCTGGAAAATCAGAGATGCATGGAATATGAAGCTTTTTTTTGTTAGCAGACATTTAGGGTTTTTTAAACCATTTTTCCTTGACTGTCTGTTGCTTGTACATTCCTACATGAATATGGGATGTAAGATACTACAGATAACCCATCTGTTATAGGGCATCTTGCAGCCTCATTTTGCACCATAATATTTAACTGCACAAGTCACTGGGCATGGAGAATAAGGCAAAAATTTTCTTCAGAATTTGCAGGGGGAGAAGAAATTATTTTCTTAATATGTCACAACTGCTAGGTGTGCTGAGAATGTGGAGTTGTGCTACTGAGGGTGGGTTTTAGGTCCAGGTCTCCAAGGTGCTTTACCTGTACATCTTCGTTTGAAGCTGGTTTGAACTTGGCTGCCTATAATGAGCTACATTCCACATAGAGATTTTCATTTGTTGTAAAGTGAGAGGAAAATTATAATGGAGGCATTTTTTGTGCCTATTCTAATTAAAAATACTTGCAGCATTGTAGCACCACCTGCAGGAGGCCTTTTATTTTGCTAGGGTACTCAGCCAACCATGGGAGATCTTCTGTGGGGAATATTAGAAACCCAAAACATTAGAAACCCAAAGATCTTACAGAGAAATGAAAAAAAAAAAAAAAAAAAAAAAAAAAAAAAAAAAAAAAAAAAAAAAAAAAAAAAAAAACCACAAAAAAAAAACCACCACCACCCAACACACCACTACTACACACATGGCAAAACCATGAGACACGCTGTTTCAGGCAGATAATTTTTAGAACTTGATTTTTAAAATTTTTACTGAGTTGCTGCAAGAAATTGCTTTCTAAATTACTTTTTAAATTAACTGCTTAAACTGTAGAGTGTAATACTGCAAATTTTCAGGCTGATGTAGATGGAAAGATTAGAGGTGTGTTTAATACCTGAGGTGCACACCCTCTGACAAACAGTGGAGATCCTGGGGCCTGTGCTCTCCTGATAGTCCAAAGCCAGGGGGAACCTGCCCTACAAGGACAGGGGAAGATGTCCCATGCACAGGAAAGCTGCTCAAGGACTTGGATGCACATGGCTGAGCACAGGGCACATCTCAGGCTGCCCCATGGGGATACTCCTTTCCATACATGGTGGAGGCACATGATACCCTGCGACCATGGGACCAACAACCCTTCCCCTGTGCAGCTGTGATTTTTAGCATCCATCACAGCAAATGCAAGGAACCTCCAGGACTGAATGCAGGCCAGAAATGTAATAGAAATTCATCTATGTGCATTATTTCTTTTAATTAAGTACAAGAGCATAATTCTCATATATTTAAGAACTTGGACACCTGAGCATTTCAGCTTGAGCTTTCCATCCCACCCCTGAATGTCAAGGCTACTGTTGCAGGTAATTTAGTCATGGCAGCCAGATACCATGTTGTTCCATTAATGGGAATAAACCCTGGCTCAAGGCTGAGCCATGGAAACAAACACTGCATTTCCATTGGCTTTCCTGGCAGGACTGGGCTGCCTGGGGGGAGTCATCCTCAATGACAGGATCAGGGATGTCCATGACTTTCACCACCCACATCCAGAAGGCTCCAGTACAGAAAGAAGTGAAGCCCTGGAGGGCAGGACTGGAGCCTTGAGGGAAGCACTGCTCGCTGCCAGCTGCAATGGGTGCAGATGGGGGAAAACACCACTGCACAGCTCCAAGGCCCTGTCACTTCTGCAGTTTTCTGCATAGCACAGATATGAAGCAGTGTGCCAGCCTCCCCGAACAGCCAACCACAGCACATCAGACAAGATATCAGCAAGACCAGCAGACCGTGGAAAATTAGTGGGAAAAAGGAGGAACAAGGACCTGCGATTCGCAATGGTTTGTCATGCTGTGCACATTTCTAGGGCATTTCATGCATGTGTGACTGCAGACACAAAAGCACACACATGTAAAGCAGCTTTGCTCCTCTGCATGTGAGCTCTTGTAAGCTGTAAAATCTTCAGTTTGCTGCTGATTTGACGTTTTTTCATTGTGTTCCCTCACCTTACCCAGGGCACAGGATGTGTGCAGAAGACCAACGGAAGGAGTAAATGTAAATTTATATCAGCTAAGACAGAAAGACTCTATGACACACTGCTGTTTGGAGCAGAGGAAAAATGCTGAGGGTAGAGAAGGGACAAGAGCCTGTCTTCCTCTTTGCCCAGAAATCCTGCAACCCCAGCCCTGCTGGTGGTGGAGCCCCATACCCCATCGGAGCAATGCTGCTCCTTTCTGGGCTGAGGAGCTGAAGAAAGGTTTCAAGGAGACAAAAACAGTGCTGTCTGTGCAAATGTTGTGAGAGCAGCACCCCATGAGATTTTGCCTCCCCTCTGAGAATGTGACTAACAGCTGATCCTCTTTATGTGTTTGCTTTCTATTTTAGCTGACTTTTAATTGTGTCACTCACAACAGCCTGTTTAGTAATGCCAGAAGATGCATGGGCACATGTGGCTGGCAAAGGGATTTTGCTTTTAAATTAGGTACTTTATTTTGTGAGAAAGAGAACTAACAAAACTATCTCTGTTTCCTGGCAGCAAATCATGTGGGTGTTATTCTTCCAAAGTGTCTCAAATAAAGGAAAATGGGGTTAAAAAGGTAGCTTTACTTGTGAAACTGCATCTTTATCACGATTTCCCTTGTTCCCTCTTTTCCATTCCCTCTGCCCTGGTTCACTCCTGCTCTCTCACTCTTACAGTCTGTGCATACATATGTGTGTATGTATACATATGTTTTGCCTTTCCCTTCCTTGATTTTTCTGTTTGTTTGTTTGTTTTTGGCATGAAAGTCAATCCTCAGTACATTACTGAGTAAAGTCCTGTCTCCTATCTGCTTGCCTGTTCCCTCCTTTAGGCAATTTGGTGCCAACTGGATTATATCAGAGCAGTTGCTTTCCCCACAAGAGCAGGAGAAGGTGCAGATTAAAATAAAGATCAGCCAACCCTGTAGTACAACAAATTAGCTCAGGCCATTAAGCATAATGACCTTCTAGAGGCCAAAGGGGTCAGCTATTAGTTCAAAATAATGACCTTCAGCCCAGGCAGGAGGAAGTATATACACAGGCGCCTGTCATTCTCCTGATTCAGTTTTCTAAAGATCTACCTGACTCCACATTTTGTACAGTTAAAATGTTTAACACATTTAATGGGACCTGATGTGTTTGGTGTTTTTTTTTTTCTTTCAGGCTGACATGGGAGTTTGAAGTTAACCATGTGGTGGCTGCTAAAAGATCCAGGCACAGTGATTCCAATTAACAACATGAAAACACAGTTTGCCTAATTTTGAACCTACTTAAACATCAAAGGTTCAAAAGTTCAGTGCAAATGTTCCTGGATTAAATTATTTCAGAGAAGAAGGGAGAGTAAAAATAAATTAAAAAATAATTTCAAGACTATATGGTACAGACTGCATAGCATATGAAATATGAACTGGTTAAGGAAGACACTGAAAGCTGGGACTGGGATTCAGGGGATGTCGATTAAATTCCCTCTCTCTGCCACAAACTTCCTGTGTGGCCTGGAGCAGACTGCATTACTGACTCTGTGTTTTAGCTTTTGACACGTGCATGGGGTGCAACTAATAAGTCCTTTCTCCTGCCCTTTGTCTCTTTTCTCTCCTTAGAGATGCCCTTTGAAGAAAGGTAGGCAGATCTTCTCTTAATGAGTAAGTACATATACAGAGACGAATACTCAATATAGGATTCACCTCTAATTTGAATACTGCCAAAGAAGAGCTAGAAAAACAATAATTGAAAACAGTAGGTTTGCTTTCAGGAAATTCTTGACTCTGTCACAAATTTCCTGAGTGACTTTCACCAAGCCATTTAATCTTTCTCTGATTCAGCTCCACAACCATAAAAGTGCTGCTCAGTAATGTAGTGTATGACACATCCATTCATGGTTGTAAGGCATATGAAATTTACAAAAGGAGGCCCAAAATGCATCTAGGTAGGCTTTCTTTGACGAACAAAAGCTGGAAAGCTCAGCATCTATCCATAACACAGACAAGTCTTTTAGGGAGGCTGTCTTGGAACTCCTGACGTGCAGTGCTCAGCCCAGCGGAGGAGGCGAAGGACTATGGGACCACGGACACGTTGCACTGTATATGGTCTCCATATGTGTCCGTCTTGAATTTCAAGCCCAATTATAATGGGAAACACACAAAGAACCCCAAGCATATTTGTTTGTTTAAATTGGGGTGAAAAGAGGATTAGAGGGGAGGGAAAAGTTTACGAACTCAACAAGCTCTGTGAACCCCGACTGTCAGGAAAGAAAATTCACAAATCTTTGAACCCCACTGCTTTCTGTCATACCCTGCTCCAATACGGAGAAGCCTGGATTAGTTTATGATTGTTTACGGTATGAGAGCTACATAGTGTTTGTGGAAGTATGAAAGCTGTTGCTCAGTATCATAAAAAGAATTAAATCATCAAACTGTTTTCACAGGAGGTTTAAAGGTCTGACATAAATCTTCAAAGGGTAGATGGAAACTCTGTCCTTAATCTGCCCTGTTGTGCTGAGGTACTATAGGCAACGCATACGGTGTCTAACGTTACCCAGTGCCAGGGGACTTTTATAAAGCCTATGGGCAAAAAGAAGCTGATAAGGGCAAAACCACATCATTAGGCTAACACTGGATTTTTTTTTCCTTTCATGAGCAGATATTGAATAAAAAAGCTTTTCATTTAAAAATAATATTAGCCTTTTTTAGGTTGCGTGAATGCAACCGTGAGCCCTCGTTTCCGGTGGAGGTCTTGTGAGCATGTGTTTAAGAGAAGGAAAAAACTGCACAAGAGGAGGGTTGGCGTGTGCACTGGTCTTTCTGCCTCTCAGAGATGCCAATTAAGCCTGCTCTCTGCTGGAGAGCTGAACTTCACCCAGTGAGCTTTCACCATCCATCACCTGCCAGCAGGACTGCAACAGCTGCACAGCAGGGCCAGGATTCCCAACTGCAAAACTCCCCATAGCACTTCTGGGAGCATAGCTAGAGAGCTTCTGTGGGACTTTGTCGTTCCAGTTCCTACTTGGGATAATATTTTTCCCTAAATGTTATAGTAGGACATTGCAGAAAATTAATTAATGGCTTACAAAATACAAACGAGGTCTTTGGAAATGTTTTTAAGCTGTGCAAGTGTTAAAAACAAACAGAAGTTCATTTATACACCAAGTAACTCATTAGGATACAAGGCACATTATGATTGCAAGTTTTAAAATGACAAAAAGATGTAAGTATTCTTATTAGCTAACATTAATCAAACACTGGTAAGATAAAAACTGAATTTAAAAAATCATTAAGAAAACATCATTTCCAGGCCAACACCGATGCCAGTTTTTTTCTTGCCGGGATTGAGTTTTATATTGGAATTACAATATAAGCCTCTGAAAATAGGGTTTACAGTGGAAACACTGACAGAATCTTAACTGGAGCATGCTACATGTGCCTTTATAAACATACCAGGCATGATGGTCTTGAGCCAAAAAAGTGCTTCTTGAAAAATGTATTAAAAATTAATTTATTCCTTATGCATGTCTAAGTTAAAACTTCTCAGCATGAGATTTATCAATTCCCTCAAGGCTCATCTCTATCCATTGCAAAAAAAAATGTACTCTATATAAGATAAACTGGAACAGCCCAAGCCCTCCCTGGGATAAGTGGAATGCTTTGCTGGTAGATAGCATACTCTGCACACTGTGTATGTACAAAACCATACCCAGAATACAACTAGGAATCAGCTCACCTTGATGTAACCTGGTTTTGCCCTCTCCTCCAGCTTTACTGTGCAGCTCAGGCAGCCACACGTGCATGGGAGAACATAGGATGGACATGTCACAGTGTGGAGTTCAGGTGGGGGCACAGTGTCCTGATGGCCCTCTGCCCACTCCTATTGGCACATGTAGGAATCCAGCCCTGGGGCAGCAGGGAAGGACATGCACCACAAAGGGATGGTGTATGCTTACATGTCTGGGTGTGCTATGCTCCTCTGCACTCTCCTCTCTCCCCATCTTCTTCCATCCCCTCTGTGGGGACACAGCAAGGTATAAAAAATCTTCTTTCCCGATCAGGGTCCCCCTCCACCAGCCAGGCAGCATTGAGATTTGGCCACAGTTGCCGCCACTTCTGCAGCTGAAAAAGAGAGAGAGTGCAATTTGAAAATTGGATATGGTCTGCAAATGAAATCCGACATGCAAACAGCTAAGAATGTGGGTTATGTGTGATACCCAGCCCCACATCTGCACACAATTTGCACAATGGATTCCTGTCATTTTCCGGGGCTGAAACAAAACCCCAGTTCAGCAAGCTCCACAACTTTCAAGGTCTGAAATTTTTTGCAGAGTCTTGCAGTCTGGTTTCCCCTCAGATAGAAATGCTTCTCACTCTAACTCCGCAGCTTGTCTCTTCCAAATGCTGAGCCTGTTCTCAGCCCCAGTCACACACGACTGAAGATAAGCCTGAGGCAACATCAAGAAGAGGCTGCAACGTTTCTTTAAGGAGCAACTATTAATATATTTCCTGTTAGACACGGAAAATAAGATTAGAGGTGATATTATGACAAAAGCCTTCTGTGAAATGAGGAATAAATGTCGTTAATGCTCCCTAATGGGCAAAGTGGTCTCCCACCTGCATGAAGGCCTGTATCATGCCTATATCAGATTGTCATACATGATTGAAAGTGAAATGAGAGCCCTTTCCAACTAATGGGGAAAAAAGTCTCATGCTGTAAATTCATTTACAATGGATTCATTTGCAAAGAGATTGAGCCAATCAAAGACTGAGAAATTGAGTTCAAATTGATTTTGGTACATGAAGACTGGGAACACGTTATAGATATCTGCAATGTATACAGGGAGTAAAAACTAAACAAAGCCAATGAAAGAAAATCCTCCCTCATGCTGAAAGAAGTATATACCCTTCACTTCTTTTTACCAGTTGAAGATGCAAGATAGTGCAACACAATTGGTCTCTCTGAACTGTGGTAACCCTTAAAGTAGTTTTCTCCATGTGACATTTACTAAACAGTGACATCTATTGGGGATTAGTATTTCAAAAACTTGGAAAACGGAGTCTGTTCAAATTTGACTAAAGAAAGCATTTGAACTTACCCATTATAGGGCACAATTCTGAATTAAAAGAGAGATGGATGAGATGAACTTGCAGATCTGGTCCACCACTAGGGCTAGACCATGTTTTTAGGAGACACACCAAAGCAGTTGTTGATGGAGAGGTATAGGGTTCTGAAATTTCTCTCTGGGTTTAAAAAAAATACTGGCATTTTCCAGTGGGTATTTTCCTTGGGCCTCCAGAATACTGTATATGGCAGCAAAACTTTCCCCATCCTTCTAAAAAATGTACTGTAGATACATGTTTTCCATCATGGGGCAGCTTCAAAAGCCAAGGATTCAGGTAAGAGACTGTGGCTCCTATTGCTCCCCAGGCAGTACTCTTCCCCTTGCCAGGGGGAAGTAAAATATCCTGTCTTTCCATCCTCATAAAGTGGCCCCTTCTCTCTAGGACTGTCAGAATAAGGCTCTGACAAATCACACAACCTTTAGTGTGCAGTTTTATGAGAAATGGAGTACACAACAGCAAAATCAGAGTTGTTGTTTCATTGCTGTGAGGAAACTGGGCTACTCTTCTCCAGCCCCCTGGAGCCATCTCTGCCCCAGACTGAGACAGCCCATTCCTCACCCTCTCCTCACAGGGAAGTGCTCCCTGAGCCCTGAGCAGCCTGGGGGCCCCTCACTGAACATACACCAGCTTGTCCGTATTTTGTATTGAGGGAGCCCCAAAACCAGACACTGTATCGGGCCACAGCCTCATGAGTGCAGAGTAGAGGGGGTTAATCCAATCCCTAGATGCATGGATGGACCATGTCTGGTGTCTTCTGGCTCCTGAATGGCTCATGATGCCCCAGGGCACCAGCGACTCCCGCAGAGCTTCTCCCCAGCCAGGCTACCCCCAGCCTGCACCCTTGCAGGGCTTTTCCTTCAGAGGTCCAAGAGTTTGCATTGATCCTCCTTGAATTTCACAAGATTGCTGTTGGCTCACCCCTCCAGCCTGGCTGGGCCCTGAGGTGGAGAGCTGTGTTGTTGTTGCTCCTGAAATGATTTTGCTAATCTTGTACATGCCTTGGAATCCCTTCAGCACATTTCTGAAGGCAGCTCCAGAGCCAGATGACTTTCTGAAGTGAAGCTGGCAAGCAGTGGCTGAGAAGCAAGCCAGGCCATTTCCCACAGAAGTTCAGTGGCTGTGCTTTTGATTCATATTGTTATTTTGTAAATGGCACATTTTAAAATTAAAAAAATAAACACCAAGTTAAGCTATGTAGCCTAACACATAGCTTAGAAGAAAAGTGAAATGAATACTGAGAACCTGCAGAACTTAATTTCTGTGGCATGGCCTCAACTTCAGATTGACCTGGGGTTCTTCAAAAGAAAATACAAATTCACTGCAATGATTTTTTTCTAAGGAGAATATATTGGGTTTCTGTAATGACATCCAGAATGGAATTTCTAGTGTGAACCAGAACAAAGGAGCAGCACCTCTGAATAGTCCCTGCCTAGGGCCCACTTTTGGGGGAGCTAAGACCCATAATCCTGTTGTGCTCAGTTCCAAACAAGGAACTCCTACCACCCAGTGGGTCCCTAACAGATTGCTCTGCTCCGTTTCCAAAATAGTTTTTGGAAGACTTTGATTTTATTTCAACAGAGAACAAAACTAAGTTTCCAAACCTCAACATTTTTTGTTAAACAGAATTTTCCCAGCCAAACCTACCATATATTATTGCTGTTACAGATCCCCCAAGAGCTCCCAGAGTAATCAGAAAAGGGTGTTGAATCCAGAAAAATCCCAAATCAAAACCAAAGGGTAGAAAGAATAGATAAGGCATGTCAGGAGGTCACTGATTGTGTGGCTGCCCCACTAGCAGAGTCATACAGGGAAGGAGATTGTTACCATCATGTAAGTGCCCACAGCAGTAATCCAGCCTGGACTGCTAAGGGGAAAGCAGCACCGAGTTGTGCAACCTCCCACACGCTGTTGCCCAGACAGGCACTGCTCCCTGTGCACACAGCCATCTGTCTCCACATCCCCCTTTGCCTGCCTTGGCAGCTACCTCCTTCTCCACGTTTCCCCACCACAAACATAGCAGCCCTCCTCAAACATCCCTGCAGCAGGAGCTGCCACTGCCAGAACTGTCCTTCTGATGGCTTGCCAGGAGGAGCACAGGACAGGTAAGCAGGGAAGAGCAATGCTCTCGAATGGGAAGAAGGAGAGTGTGTAGTGTGAGCCTGCACAGCCCAGGCCTGCTCATCTGGGAGGAGAGAAGGGACCCACGGTCTGTCATGAAGCACAGAGGAAATGGGCTCATTCCCTGCACTACTCTCCTTCCTTCAACTCCCAGGGATGACCAGGCACATTGCACTGCCTGCTGTTGACCTCCTGAAGGTCAGAACTGTGCTGTGCCTGGCATTAAAGGCATTCTGCAGATGCATGTCACCTAGATCCTTTCTCCAAGAACCCTCAAGCTGTGCCTGTTTGGGTGTCACTGACAGGGTGATGGTGGGAGCAGGAGCTCTGGGTCTACACAGGCACTCACAAATGTGGGTGTTTGGCTGTCAGAGCATCACTCCCTCCCTGCTTTGCAGCAGCCTGAGCATAGCTCCTAGCTTGGGTTCATGAACTTCAGTGTTGATCCCGAGGCTGCTGAGCTGCGCTCCAATCAACGTGTGGTGTTTAGTTCACTTCTGCCTTAATTATCCATCTGCAATATGGGGAAAATACAAATATTTCTCTGTTTTCCAGGATACACACATTGCAAGATTGTGAAGGTCTGGATGAGGACCAGAAGATAAAAGTTCCTCTTTTCCTGTTAAAATGGGTGGAGATTTTATGGGAAGGGAGACAAACCCTTTGCTTTCTGTAGAAGAAATATACTTTCAGCCTGGAGGAAAAAATAAGAGACCTCTGGTGGGAAGCTGTACCTTTTTGTCAAAGGGTTCCACTGTAAGTCATAACAGGTTTGTATTTTTCCTTAGAATCACCTTTCACAAATAAAAGATAAGCTCTTGGTTGAATATTGAGCACCAAACAGCAGAAAATGAAGTGGGAATTCCCCATGTCCTGATGACAGTGAGAAAACAATGCCTTTGTGAAAAAAGAAAGTACTAAAAGAGCAGTTTCACAGCTAGTTGATCTTCCTGCTCCTATCTGAATAACAGTGTTTCTGGCTCTGCAGCCCTTGTCCCTCTACCTCTTCCCTCAGACCTCCCTCTGCTCTGCGTTGAAGCTTGTCCCCCAGTCAGGTGTCCAGGAACACATAGGTCAGGGACAGGGTACACACTTCCTCAGCCTCTTGCCTCAGAGATAAAAATGAAAAGAACAAGAACATTAACCAATCCAGAGCACCTCTGTATTTATAGCCATCATAATTAACATCCTCTTGAGCTAACCTCAAGGCTCTTGGGGTTTCTTTGCCTCTTAAGAGACTGCTTAGGGATATAAGCAGCTCTGGGAAGATATCCCTGTGGAAATTTTAATTACTCCTGCAGGGGTCTGGGTCTTCCTCTTCATCTCACCATCCCCAAATATAAAAGGGAAACAACCAGCAAAGTGGAGGTGTGAAGAGAGTGCAGATTTCATCTGTTCCCTGCAACAGCTCTCCCTGGCACAAGTTCTGCCAACATTAGAGCACCAGGCTTTCCTTAGGATTTTCTCAGCAGGTTTCCACAGATCCCATGTGCTTGGCCCAGCTTGTGATAAATTTGCCAGCTATGCAAACACATGCTCTGTATGGTGTTTTAATAATTTGCAAAAAGCAAGGATTAATGCAGAACCTCCTGATCTGACTCACAGAAACAGTTCTACCCCAGGAAAGAAAATGGGTGGTTCTCCACAAAGACCTGTGAAGGCAATTGCGCTCAGTAACCCAAGCTGTGATTACAAGCATTCTGCCAGCAGTTACTTGTGACTATTTTCCCTCTGTAGTAGAAACATAAAGGTTTTTTAGTTTAGTCAGCTATTCCTCTGCTCAGTAGGACTTTAGGCTCCCTCTTAACCCTGTTCCCCATCCGTCTCCGAGTTTGCTTTCTCTTCCAACAGCTTGGGCATCACAAAGCACTCCAGTGCTTGAAAGTTGAATATGAAGGACCAGAACTCCCTACACATTACACCCCCTGTCTCAGAGGGCAATTGGTAATTTTGTTTTTCTTTAATTTGAAAAACATTTATCTATTTGTATCATTACTTTTGTTTATATGATATTTGAAACTTCCCATTATTAATGTTGTCCAACACATCAGTATAATAATGCTTCTATTTGCTTGTTTCTCTGCCAAATTTTCATGTTCTCACGCAAAGTGCTTTCCTCTGGCTGATTGTATTTTTCAGTGGGTGTTTTTTTCAAAATCAGCCCAAATCCCATTCCTTGGAACAAAGCTGAAAATAAGGTTTGTTATTTCCTGTATTAAAATGTTATTTTCTGTTACCTCTATAGTATGCAATGTCTTTCTATCTCCTAGCAGGGACCGGGAATTTTCTGGCATCATAGCCTTAGCATTAATGCAAAACTTTAGCCAGTTAAAGGACAAATATCTATTATAGGCCTCATTTCACAAGAAAGGAAAAAGCATTTATTGAGGATAAGGATTAAGGATATGCATGCAAACATAAAATTTTCGTGCTTTATTTTCAAACCTTATTGATAATCTTTTCAGTATATTATTTATGTGCTATGCTATTTTACTAAATTACTTTGAAAACTTATTTTCCAAATCATCTTTTACACCTTACTGAGTAGCTTCTTTACTATTACAAAGTAGTACTTTGTTCATTCTGCTGAAGTAAAACATGCACTGCCAGTCTTACTGGCAAATAAGTAAAAATTTAAAATTCACAAACTTATGCATACACACACAAAAAAGAGCTATAACTACAGCATTGATTAACTCATAAATTAAAGTTTATGGGCTAGAGTAGCACAAATAGTTATTACAATCAACATGAAGAGATTTTTTAAAATAACTTATAAAATAGGAACAGTTGCCATGTGTATTGTTTCCTGTATTGAAAGCAACTATTATCTGCCACTTCAACCACACTGCTGTTTGAATGAGACATTAAAAATAGTGCCTCTCATTTTCCAGGCTCTGAAGCTACCCAGCTGGGAGGGCAAAGAAAAGAAGTGTTCACAAACAAAATGTGCCAGATCTTGATATTGATCCTAGCAGTGTAAGTCTGGAGTAAATCTACTCACTGTCTTCATGGGTATTCTGGAACAGTATAAAGCAATGTGATTTGGTCCATTGGTAATAACAAGACTCAGAAGAAAACAAGGTAAAAAAATGATGAAATGGAAAGAAGATAGGCTGTGCCACAGTGATCACTGGTTTCTGGGCTGCTAGGGCAGAAAGAAATATCAGCCTTTTGAGTCCTGCTGGCGGTGCATGTATCACTTCAGCAAGATGAACAAAGTATGGTCTGCTCTAATCAGGTTTGACCATTCCTGCATTGCATCACACCAACTCCAGAGATCACACCTTGCAGTCTTTTTCACAGCAGACATACCAGGATAGTCAGATACCTGCAGCATCTGCAGTCCCTTGCCACTGGCTGAACACACCAGGAGAAAAGCTGACCCCCAGTAGTTCCATAAAAGACCATGCATTTTTCCACTTCTCCTTTCACCTCACGTTTTGGCTGCCTTCATGTTATTTTCTTGTGGCAGGGTCCACACAAGCTGCCTTTACTGCCAATGAGGTGCACAACAAACTGACTGCATAAAGAAATATGGGGTTTTATCACATTGCTTTTCTTTTTTGTGTGTGTTAAGTCTCATCTCTTATATGTTTGTGCAAAGGAGCTAATAAAATCAGAGGGGAGGTCTTGGGATGCTCATCGTGTGCAGTATAATGTTTCATTTCAGTATGAAACAGCTGTAAAAGGATTATAAAAATGTGATTTGCCAAAAATATTTCAAATATTTGAAAGAAGACTTGGTGTCATTTTCCTTATAAAAATAACCAGTTCCTTCTGTGGTGACTAATGTGATGTACATAAAGTGTTTTGGCAGCCGTACAGATCGAGGTGTTTCAGCTGTTGTTCATATAGACAGATCATTCTAGAGATGTACAGATGTGATGCACATTAAAAATGTAGCACTACAAGCTTTTGTAACATTCATAGATGTTTTAAAAGGTGAAGAGCAAAAACCTTGACATGCAGCTGCCAGCATACTGTTTTCTTTGGAGGAGGAATTGTGTTCATAAAGTCAGGAGCAAGACCTCAGGACCAGTCCTGTGCTAAACACTGCAGGTGGAGCCCAGGGGAATGTGAGGAAGCTGCAGAGCACTGCACAGATGCTGCCATGCAAGAGAAGTGCTCTGAGATTAATAAAGCTACTGAGAACTGCTGCCAGGGCTCCATGTTGGATTCCTGCTTTATACTCTATTTCAGATTGCCCACGGGGTCCTACATGCCCCTGGGTGCCAAAACACCCTGCAGGTATTGGCTGAACCAGATTCCTCTGTGCATCCCACACCTCTGCTGAGCAGAAGTATACAATCTCCATGAGATGGGGCCATCCAGACCTGAGGATGCCTTTGCAGGAGCAGCAGAATGCTGAAGCCTGGAGCACATCCTACTGTGCCAGCTACAGGGCAAGAGCCACTGTCTACTCGCTTGCTGACAATGTTTGTAAGGGATTGCAGAAATCCTGGCAGTAGATCTGACACAACTGCTTGATGTGCGGAGAAATGGACTCACACAGCAAACCACATGCATAGCACACTTCTCCTTATGGAAATGAATCCTCTGAGCCTGCCCATTCTGCTATGCATATACTGCAGAGCTGGATTTGTTAGATTCAATGTACATGAGCTGGAAAACTCATCTGCTCATGTGCTGGAAGTCTGACACATCCAGAATATAAACAGGCTAACAGCACACATGCTCCGCATTGCACACAGCCATTTTCTGTCTAGTATTTCAGAGAAAAAAAAAAAATAGGAGCCCTGAGCTACTTTATCATATAAGAGACACCCCAGCTGTGCTCATCTAGCACTCCCTTTGAGAATCACTAAGCCCTGTGTGCATCACTGTGTGCTTGTTAAGTGTTCAGTGTTACTCCAAGACAAAAATAGGCTCCTTACATAAAAAAAAAAAAAGAAAAAAAAAAAGTATGAACTCAAATACAAAGGAAGGCAAGACTTACCAGAAACCTAGAAATAATTGATTCATACTCTTTAATAAGTAAAAGCATCCATCTGAGCATCCAGGCAAAGGAGAGATACTATTTGGGGCATCTTACACTAAGGCTTAAAATACAGGGAAAAAAAAATCTTTGGGGGGGAAAGATAGGAATGTGAACCACAGGAAAGTCAGAGGACTGTATGACAAGAGGCACCATAAGGTGGATCTTGCACCAGCTCATTTTTTATTTTATGAAACAGAATCCCGAGTAGTAAAATTCCACATCCACATTAATTTATCATCACTGAACAGAGGCATGAACCTTCAGATTTTCAATACATATATGAATTAATGCATAGCTTTGGATGCCCTACTGCCTTAGAGCCTTTTGCTATGGTGTAATTTGAGTGGGAAGGGGAAGGTTGCACTACAAAAATGAGCCATCTTACATATTGAAGATGGATTGTTTTGGTTTATTACATAAAAACAGCCGGAAACAGAGAGAACTGAGGTCAGCATATACACCCGCTTGTGCTGTGACACACACACTGCCATTTCTTAAGTTTTGAGGGTAATGGATATGCATAATGCAAGGCTTGCTACTGCAAAATGTTCTACAATTTCACCTCTCATGGGTGAAAACACAAGCCCCAAGCTGAGGATGCCAATCATCCTTACAGATGCACTTTGAATCATGCAGTGCTGAGCCTGAAAAGTTATACTGCAACTTGCTCCAGGCATCACTTTAGAGATATGAAAAGTTCACTTTATTGTTTATAGATTATGCTGATAATGGGGTAATAAAACCCTGCCCCAAACAGGGGAAGAGCAGGTCTAGCCTATGTTTCATTTCAGGTGTTAAACAAATATCAGAAAACAGTGAATTCGAAGTTTCCATTCTCAAATGTCAAATGACTTCTCAAAATTATGAAAAACTTTTGTAAGTATGCAAAGGTAAGCAAACAGATATAGATATCTTTGATTTGTAATGGCAGAAACACAAAATTTTTCATGGTGAAGACTGAATTTGTCCCTATTGAAAGAAGCAGGGAATCAACAGAATATCCCCTAAGTTGTGCAAAATATATAAACAGCTCTGCAATTTTAAGATGCAAGCATGCAGAGACCAGTAATCTGCATATATCAATATTTTGATAGTAAACATACACATGAGTCTTTACACCTGACCACAACCTACTATTTTTAGTTTGAATTTACACTAAATAGGGCAACCTTCTTCTAATACCCTAGCTTAATTTCTCAATGCTTCTGCTTAGGACACATAAATACCTTGTCTGTATTGCTTCCAAAGGCAAGTAGAAAGAAACCTGTATTTTAATGAGAATTAGGAAGTTCATAGGGCCGATGCTTCTAGTGTTTAGCAAGTAATTATATTTACTCTATGAATACTAGCTGTTACATAGGCCTCCAGATATGTTGCCTGACGCTAGTGCAGCAAGGATGCCGGGTCAAATGCAATTAGACTGGAAGTAATGTTGGAGTAAAACTCAAATCTGTAATAGGAGGAGAAGCTGACAGCAAAAGCCCATTTTCTCCCTCGTCATTGAGGTCACGGATTGTACAACAGAATGCACTTACTGCACTACGTCTCTCCATCACTGTAGCTAAGCAAAAGCAAATCAAAAATATATTTCTTATTTAACAACCAGCTACAGCTCAGATCTCAGCCTCTAGACTCCCTTCAAACCCTAATGTTCACACAAAGCTGTAATTCAAATACAAGAATATTTTTTATTTCTGTTTCCTTTTTTATCCTCTCAAGACTAAAATTCCTTATGACATTTTGTGTCAACTTGCAATAAATTGTGCCACAAAACAGAGAAAAAGAAAATTAAATCCTTATTATTTTAACATCTCAGTGTTGGTTGTAGGGAGCTGGTACATTTTTAAATCACTGGTTGCTCTCGAGTCATCACTGAGAAGGGAGAACCAACATGTCCCTTGAAAAATCATTATTGAAACCCTCTGGAATAAAAACCAAACTTTATTTACCTGACAAAAGGATTTTAAAGGGTTCAAAAGGTGGGGTTTGCTTGCTATTCCTCCAGTAATCAACAAGCAAAATATTTGATATTTGGCTAAAATAACACTTATGAATGGATGCTTATTTCAAAGAGCTACTTAATTTCATTTTATAAATCTCTTATGCAGAATAACAACACTTTCATGCTGCATTTCTTAACATATTGCATGTCAGCAAAAAACCACCCCTCCTGATTACTCTACCAGGATTGACAGGTACTAATATTTGAGATTTAATTGTTTAGTTGGCATTTACTTAATTATGTCTTAACTTTTTTATATGCTGAAAAATGCTGAACACTTGCAGATAGTACTGAAGATACCTACAGTCCTTTCATGACTTAAAAAAAAAGAGTTAGACAAAATTTGGCAGTTCTCAACAATGGTGGTGTTTAACAAGGATATTTAGAGTGGCCATTAGCTTTTGCAAATAGGTTTCACATAGTGGATGAAAAATTAGGTAAACTTGAAATCACTGTCACTTGGCCTTCATATCATGTGTGAAGGTGCATGAATTTATGCCCCACCATTTTCCATGCTCAGGTCTGTGATCCCAGACTGGCATTTACCTGTTGTATTCTGAGGGCTGTAGAAGCAGCAAGTGAGATGTTACTCACTTGAAAAGGGAATAGATATTTGGGTCCAGAAGTCACAGTCTAACCTCTCTAGTGTTTTAAAAATGTATTCTCTAGTGCAAAGTGTTCTTGTGCAAAGGGGAAAGCAGACAGCTCAGCTGGAAAACCCTTCCTAGCCCTCAGTAAAAAAATGGCTAGAGAAATGTCTCCACCAGAAAGGAGTCAAAGGAACCAGGAACGTGACCACTGACATACTGCTTCCTTCAAAGAAACTGCAAAGCCTTTATTGTCCAGAAGGCAAAACCCAGGAAATGCTGTCCCCAGCCAAGGTACCAAATGAGGCCAATTGCCTGCTGGCTGCTGTAATGCGGGGACAGACCCTCTATGCTCCTTCCCAGAAAGGACACCAAGCTTGTTGCCATAGCATTCCTCTTCCTGGAGCCAAAGACTACTAAACAATTCTACTCCAGAACAGTATACAGAAATACTCAAACAGATGGGAAGATGAACACACTTAGCATTTCACATAGAAATATGTCTGCATTGTAGACTCCAAAGAGGCAAAGAAAGAGGGATTCAAAAGTAACAAACTGTGGGGTTTTGTGGATTTGGGCAATGACATGTATCCTGTGATCTCCAGCAGAAGCTCCATTCATGACAGGAGGTATCAGAAAAGTCTATCTCCTATGCAACTTTTCTGGTGTCTAATAGTGCACAAACTGATGCTAAAACCTTTCCTTCAGCTACACTATTTACAGAGGATTTTATAAGCTTTCCCTCCTCTGGTTTATTTCCTCATTCCACAAGACTGATGGGAACTCAGATAGGTCTGCTCTTTAATTAGCTTGACTTAAAACTAGCCAGCAGATTCAGAAATAAATGGCAAGACAAACCTAGTAGCAGAGTGTTGTCATACATACCTGCTTTCTCATAGGAATTGGGTTAAAGATTAGGTGAGTCCAGTTCAAATGATAGAAGTTATTAGGAATTTATGGTTAAACGTCAACTTATGGTCTGACTTCAGGGTAGAGTTTGGGGGGGAGGTGCAAGAGTACAACTTGATTCAAACTCATATATCCATACCAAATACTTTCTTAATTGCTTTGAAGTTTAACCCTAACTCTAAATTTTTGGTGTTTATTGACATGTTTTTTGGAGATTCCTACAAAAAGTGAAACCTTTGGATTACTAATATTTGTGTAACTTCTAATTAATACGGGGCTTATGCTAGCTGAATATATAATCAACTGTTTTGCTATTTCCTGGTTTAAAAAAAAAAAACAAACAAAACAAACCTCCAATAATAATATTTAGGAAAGCCATATTATCCAAGACTGAGTTCTGTTAAATTAATGGTTCCCCATGAAAACTGAAAACTTGGCTTTGTGTCAAGAAACTCTCAAATTTACTCAGACTTAATGGGTGTACATTTTGTGGAAATAAATATATGATTTGAATACCACTTCCAGATTTCATGGAAAGTAGTCTGAACGAGAATTACATTGCACTGGAACTTCTGGCTTGGGACACCAGTTACTCTAACGTAGCTCCATTGAGGCATTTGCTCTATGTTGGTGTAGAACGGCTCAACAACTAGATGAATCACTCTCAGTGCTTTTACCTCTCATGCTGACTTATTTTATTAATTGGTTCCTCTCTTGAAATTTTTGAAAGCTTTTCATTTTGCTGTAATTCCTTTTCTATCTTACATCACTTTCTTTTAACCACCTGTAAGTGATTCGCTGCAGGATGACCTAAGGTTTAGTTCAAATTGAACTATTGCTTTGTTTGCAGTAGAGAATAGCAAATTAAATTAACCTCTGAGACAAAATAAACATTTGGAATAAAACTCGTTCTGAAAGGTTAATGAATCTCAGAAATCCTCCAAAGTGAATGAACAAGGCTATACTTAACCAATATAACGAATATAAAATACTGCACTCCTAATACAATCCCTCTGATTTCAGTGAGTCTGATGTTTTCACAGTGTTACGTTAGACTTATACCACAATAAATATTACAAAACACACATAACCTAACAGACTGTTCAATTACTTATTATTGTTTGTGCTGCCTGTGGTGCCAGATGAGGCCCCATCCTACACCCAAAGCACTGCACTGAAAAATTGGTTGTCCGTTTCCTAAAGCTTTCAAGAGTGTGAAGCACTGTCTGTGCCCAGACCCAAGCAGTGACAAAGCCAGCACCCTCTGGAGATGTAAACACTGGGATGGGAGGATGCCACCATCTTTCTTTTGTACTCCTTGCTAGGCATCTCCCAGTAACACAGGATCTTGCATAGATTTTATGCTCTCTCTGTTTCATGGTTTGCTTTTTAAAAATATTTATTGATTGATTGATTGATTTTAGTGGAATAAAAGCAGACAGATCTTCTCAGCTCATTTGAAAAAGTGCTTAATAGCAATTAGCAGTGATGATAAGGGATTGGGAGGTACTCACACCTGGGTCCCTTCTAAGGAAGTGGGGCAAGGGCTAGAAACAGTGCTAGATCCATTATTGCCATTTTTAATATACTGACTCAGACATGAGTCCCTCAAGGATATCCCTTAGGTCAGGTCCTATACCAGGACAGGTTTACATGATATTCTTCAAAGTCTCTTCACTAGTACTTTTAGTCACTGTTGTGTTAAGGGATGCAGAGTGAAGGGGATTTCCATGGCTGTCTGGAAGAGTCTGACACCACCCAGCAAACACTCCCACACTGCAGCTGGGGTATCACTTTTCATGCTTTTATGCCTCTCAGTGTCAGGTGGTTGTATGGGGAGGGGGAATCAGCAGCCAGTGAGGTCAGCTTCTTATGGAAAGGTTATGAATGTTATTTAGTCCCTAAAAGATAAAACAAAGAAGCACTTTCTCAATATTGAATGGCAAGAGAATCCATGTGGGACTAGGATCAGTAATACAGAGCTGAGGATAAAGAATTTAAAATTAGGTTAGTGTGGAGTTAACCCATTAAGTTGTAATTTAAACTACCTAAATGGACAGATCCGTGTCCCCCATCCCTGTACCATCTTTTATTATCAACTGAGAAACAAGATACACAAGCTGGTAGCCTGTGTTTTATTATTCTGAATAGGAAGGGGGGGAAATGGAGTAAAATTATGTGTAACTGCTTCTTATCACAGTATTTGTATTCTGCCCTTTGCAGAGTACATTATAATGGAAGAGGGAATATCAAAACACCAGAGGCAGTTTGTGGTTCACTGCAGATTACAGAGACTGAAAAAGAAAAACAAAATCAGTAAACTTACATTTTTATTCATACAATATTGCAATAGCTGCAATGGCTGGTGAGAAATTTTACCTCTAAACATTTTCATGTGTAAACATTTTAAAATATCCCTGAAAATGAGAGTTAACTTGCAGAGCACAGTATTTCTGCAAGATTTTCTTTTCTTGAATAACTCAAATGCATCTTCTTTAAAAGATTTCTCCTAACACAAGTTTAATTATCAGCAAGGAATACACATCACATACAGACAAAAGCAACAACAAAAGATCAGGAACAATGCCTTCCCTCTGCAAATCTCATAACTGAAAGGAAAACAGCATTGCTTCTTCCTCACCACAATTCAGTAACATGACATTTGTACATGAATTAATCAAAACAACAGCATTACTTCATACATACATGATGCAGACATGAGAAAGTTGATTCCAGATGAGTTAGAAATTGTATTCCTATATTTCTGCATTTGCTCAGGATGCCTGGGCAAAGCCAGCACTGCTATTGCAAGCTGGAGTCTTTCTTTTCAATCAAAGTAAAAGCATAACTTCCTTTTGTCAGACCGGCATTATTTCTTTTTGGTTTTCATTTAAAGAAAGAAAAAGACCTCATGAATAAACCTCTAGCTAGATTAAGAAATTTATTTGTGTCATCTCATTAAAACTTTGTAGGAGTTAGGGTTAACACTCTTTTCTTGCCTCTGTGCTAGGAACTAAGAATAAATTCCTGCTTGCAGTTACAACAGTCTTGGAGATCAAAGCTTATTTGAAACTTCGTGGAAACCGGGAGAAGTAAAGGGAGATAAGATCTGCTCCACAACTTATAGCACCAGCCTTTGCCAGGAGTTCTCCAGGTCTCACCATTTCAGGGAATTCCCTGGCAGCATACCTATGCAAATAACTGCGTTTCTTTCACTTCCTGAGTCAGGTCACCTGCAGTTTCCCACTAGGATCAATCTCTCCTTTGTGTTACCATTCTCAGTCAGGGGTGCTGGAGAGGGTAAGCAGTTGTGCCTCCTGATGTGCAGGCCCCTTCTGCATCTTTGCAGCTACACAGGATGCACAAAAACACAGGGCAAACAAGCATGGTGTGAATAGATAATACCTGAAGTTAACCATGCATAAACTAATCCAGTCCTTATTTTTTACTTTTTTTTTTTTTAATTTTTGGTTTACTGAGCTTCATGTGTTTTACTGCTAATTTGACCTTTTATTGGAGTTAAGATTTGTGCTTAATAACTACACTAAGCAATCCCTTTGCTGTAGGAGCAAAGGTCTGGTATAAAGACTCCAAGAATGGTGAAAATGTTCACACTCACACTTTTAAGACTTCTTATCTATTCATACCTTTCAAATGGCTGTCTAAGCTGATCAATAAAAAACTGTTTACTAATCAATGCAAAGTGCTGGTTCTGGTCATTCATTGTGTTGTTATTTAAAACAGAGGAAAAGATGAACTGAATTACACCAAGCTGGAAGTTGGAGGAAAATTATTCAGGCAGTGTTGTGGCTGTGAAGGATTTAACCTAAGCCTAGGTTCTCCTGAACACCTGATTTGTTAAAGTAAAACTAAAAATTCTTTGACAAAGATAAAAGCAAATGTTGATTCATTCCATCAGTATGGACTAGAATATCAAAATATCTTCTGATGTAGAGGATAACCAAGATAAATAACTTCACATACTTTCTTTTACTCTTCCTTATCTACCTGATATATTAAATGGGAATTGAGTTCATGCAAACCATAAAATCCTGGGCATCCTGCAGAGGAAAGAAATTCTCTAGCAGGAAGTAAGATCAACCACAACTTTTAACTTTCACAGCCAAAGCAAGAGTCATGAAACAGAAAAAATTGTGGCTTGATTTTTTTTTCCCTGAAGAAATGGTGGATTTATTATTTCTGTCTTTGTTCAGGTATTTATGCAGCTTACCTGAGTATGTTGACATCTTGCAAACATTTACAAGTCTAAATAGTTGTAATGCCTAGATGATGATGATGATGATTTATTCCATGTGGCTCAGCTTAGTCTGTTAGTGAATTGGTTTTCAAGATCTACAAGAAAGCTCTTACCTGGATTTCTCACACCTAAAGCCAGGCAAGTGACCCATCACGCCCAACCATATCCTTCTTAGTGTCTCTACCTCTTTACTTTGGACATCCATTGCCAGCAATTCCTCTACAAGAATATACACAAGCTGGCTCAAACTGGTCACTTCTTGTATTTTCATTCGAGTTTCTGAAGTTTTGAAGCTGTCCACATTAGAGTGAAAAAGGTAAGAGAAGTACCTGTATTTTTATATTGCCTGGCTCTGCATTTTCAAAGCTTGAAATAAGAAAATATTATCTTTTCACTGCCTTCTGAACGATTTCTAATATTGCTGCAGTCTTTCATTTTATTACAAGTTGTACATGATTTGCTATGTTTCTGGGGAAGCATACAAGGTGTAATAGAACCCAGTATCACAGAGTAAAACAAGAGTTAAGTGATCAAATTTCTTTTATTAGAAATTGACTCAATGTTGTCAATCTATTTCCAGGTAATTCTCTTTTGGAGAAAGTGCAACTACTTGAGTTAACCAGCATACTGCTGAGATTTTAGTAGTGTAATCCAGCCAAGAATTATCTATGCTCGTTAAGATCTTCACTGCCAATGAAAACAGGATTATGCTTTGGACCCACAATCCAAAATAAAAATACCAAACTAGCTGCCAGTGTGTTTGGATCAGCCAAGTATTCCTTCTCAGCTCTTTCTTGCTTACCTCATCTCAGAAAAGCAATTTTGGTTTCAGTTTGCACCAGGCAACTTCTTGGCTGCTGTTCACAACAGTTTTCTGTTTCCTTAGAAAGGATGTAATCCCCTGAGATACACAGCAGTTTGTGACACCCTCTTTCCTGAATACAAGCACTGCAATGTGCAGGAGTTTTTATCAGTGACCTGTGCTTTGGTAACATATTAAACATAAAAACGCAGTGGGAATTGTGCATGACACTGCAGACGCATAAGCATGCTTTTCCTTATTTAAATGTTACTCTATGGGCTTCAGGAGGATATTAATGTGAAAAGGTTAGTCGTGTAGATTAAGTGTCTTTAGCTGAGCCAGAGCTCCAGATAAAGATGTGCAGGTCTAGTAACAGGAATGGAGCCACACCAATTTATATTGCAGTTGTATTGAGAAGGCAAATTTTGTCATTAATATTAGACTGGAATGGATTACTATCCAACTTTGAATCAAATATATGAAGGTATTTAAATATTGTTTCTTCATATTGTATCCAAGGTGAGCTTAATCCTGAAGGGCTCCTGGAATTTTGGATTACCAAGCAGATTCAGGACACTCACAGAAAGTTTGTGACTGTCTTTCCTAGGCCCTTTGATATTTGTGCATTTGTTTTAAACTTATTTATACAAAGTACAGAATGACAGTAGAATGATTTTAAAGATAACAATTATTTTTCTGTGGCCAGCCTTTTAAAATAAACTATTAGCATAATATCAGCACAAATAATCTCAGAATTATCTTAATTGAATCCAAATGGCTGTGGTTCAACAGATCAACATGATTAAATAATGGAATTATAAAAATGCTTGGGTTGGAAGGGGCCTTAAAGATCTTCTTGTTCCAACCCCCTGCCATGGGCAGGGACACTTTCCACTGGACCAGGCTGCTCAGAGCCCCATCCAGCCTGGCCTTGAACACTGCCAGGGATGGGGCATCAACAATTTCTCTGAGCAGTGTATTCCAGTGCCTAACCATGCTCATAGTAAAGAATTTCTTCCTAAGGTCTAATCTAAACCTACTCTCTTTCAATTTGAAACCATTCCTCCTTCTCCTGTCACTACACGCTCTTGTAAAAAGTCACTCTCCGTCTTTCTTATATGCTCCATTCAGGTACAGAAAAGTAGCAAAAAGGTCACCCCAAAGCCAGGCTGAACAAACCTAATTCTCTCAACCTTTCTTCATAGGAGAGGTCCTCCATCCCTCTAAACATATTGGTGACTCTCTTTTGGATTTCTGCCAACAGGTCCATGTCCTTCCTGTGCTGGGAACCCCAGAGCTGGATGCAGCACTCCAGGTGCAGTCTCAGGATAGAATCCCCTCCTTTACTCTGCTGGCCACACTGCTTTGGATGTAGCCCAGGATACAAATGGATTGCCAGATCATGTCCAGCCCTTCATCCACCAACACCCCCAAGTCCTTCTCCGCTGGGCTGCTCTCGACCTGTTCATCCCCCAGCCTAACTTGAACTGACCCAAATATCATCAACTATAATGTACACTCCTCATTTTTTTCTGTCTCTGGTTCATTTTCTTTTTCCAGTATTCTCTAACATCTTGGTTTGTGTCTTCTTACAGAAATGCAATAAAATACTCAAAGTGATACTGTCAAACACCAAAATTCTAACCATTTTCAATATGTAACGAAAATAAAGCAAAAGCCTATTAAAATCCTGAAAATATTGCAGGGGTTTTATTGATATGTGATGAAATCACAGTTTTCCTTTTTCTTTCTGCCAGCATTCTTTTTCTGCTAACAATGAAGAAGTCAATAAGCATCCCAGGGAGTTTATAGTCTAAAAAATTGATATATAACTCCAAGTTAACATGCCCTGTCCATTACATACACCTATTTGTGTTTGGCAAGCTCTCCTTTCTCTCTGAGCAGGTAATGTGCTCTTTGATCATCCATGCCAGGGATACAAAGCCTTATGTCCAGCAGGGTGTTTATTAATACATGAAGAGCACCATGAATACAGATTTACTGCTTCCGGGGTTGGAACAGACCCAGGACTTCAATGCCTACTTTTCCACAGAGCTTTGAATAAAAGGCTCTGCTGGATCCAAGTTTTATCTGTGTACAAGCTTAAGTTGACAATCAAGAGTGTTAGAGAATAGCCTGAATCATGCCAGCCCAGGACAGAAACAGGGTTCCTTGCAGCAGTATTTCTGTATCATCCACAGCAGACCCTGATGTTCTTGTTTTATCCATTGTTTTCCATTGTACAACACAGCTAAGCCTTCCCTTGCCCTGGATTATCAAGATGTAGGAAGCAGCATGAGCCCTGTGCACAGTTTGTGTGATCATATTCCAGACACACTACAGGACTGACGAGGTATCGTTTTCCCTGCTGTTCAGCACCGCAGCCAAAGACCGAATCCAAGGTCTTAATAAATCAGTGGGTAATTTTTTGTTGACTTTAAACTAATAGCATGGAGCTAGAGAAATGCTTCTCTAACTTATACATGAGAGATATGTGTTCTGAGTCAAAGACGTTTCTAAGAGATTAATTGCCCTGATCAGTAAATTCCACAGTAAGCAGATACTATTTAATGACTGCAGAGGATGCTTTGGGAATCAGCTCCTTCTGGATTAATTGGAGTGCTGTCTAAAAAGCAGTGTCATCAGTTTTTGAGCTTGAATTTTATTGGCAATTGAATGTTTATCAATAGGAACAACTATTTGTATCATCTCTTTAGTACACAAAACCTACAAGTGAAACAGATTAATAGCAGTCAATTACAAAGTCATTTTAAAGTAAAATTGCAAGTAACATGTTAGCCCCTAAGAGACCATCTCTAAGTTAACATGTGTTGAAAACATAATTACTTTATTTTGTCTTTCAGCATTAGCATCAATTTATCTCTCTGGAGAGAGTAACTCAAATATCTTACTTACAAGAAAGAGAGTAAGAGAAGTCATGAGCACTTTGAGGTCAATGAAAAGTCTTCCTTTTTTTTTACTTTTTTAATGTTTTATCCTTAATTTACAGTCACAAAGAAATACACTGCATGAAAATATAAATGTTCTGCATCTGGTATTTGTTGCCTACTTTTGCAGATTTTTCAAGAATGAGGCAATGCAATTCAGAATATTACTAAGGTGAATAATTAGGCAACAGAAACTGGTTAATTCAGTCAGATGTTCTGACTCTGGGGGCTCACTCATCCTGAATTATGCACAGCCCTGAGTGACAGAGTTGCACAGTGTCCCCTTAGGCACTTGGGACACAGATACACCCTTGGCCTCATCAAAAGTCAGTCTGTGTCTGCTTGGCTCCCTTGGTGCAATGTAACAATGCTTGGTGAGCCCTGACTGAGGCTGCCAGTAACACCATCTCCTCTTCCTACCAGGGGTGGCCCCAGCACAGGATCCTTCCAACACCCAGAGGGAGAGCAAGCACGGTAGCTGTGCCTGGAATTAGTCTGGGAGAAACTCTCCTAGGTATGAAACTTGTACAGGAAAATATCCCTTCATCCCCTGGATTTACTGCATGCTAATTAGCACCCCCTGCAACTGTCTGACCTCAGAGTAATATCACAATATTTCCGAAGGTCACCAGTCAGGACTGGCCCCAGATTGTATATTGACAGCAGTCCATGAGACACCACACTTTAGGTAACACACCTGTATAATATTCCTGCTGAACATACGTGGACCAGTAATCTGTGACCTATACAATCCAAAACCAGCCAAGTACAAGTTGATGGTATAACAAGAAAACTGTCCGTGTTCAGTAAGAACATCAGAAGAAGCATATGGCACTAGAAGCATATGGAATGAGGGGTAGAAGAAAAGAAAAACAAAATGAAATCCTGTCCAAGAAGATTCCCAGAGCTGTCTCAGCATACAAGTGCATAGAAGATAAAAGGCTCACACTTCTTTACATTTGTGAAGTTAATCTGTAGGCTATAAATCTTTCCTAAACTAACTTTCCTCTATTCCAGGCATAAACCCATTCGCTGGTTTTGTATTTTTTGTAGGTATATGCTTCATGATAAGCATGCCCTAAAGCTCATATTTTTGAAGTTGAATTAAAGCCAGTTCAGTGAAATAATATCCTGTTTTATTACTATAAGGAGAAGTTGGACTGCTACAGACTTGCAACATTTAATCCCTTTGTGCACATCAGTCCCATTTCCTGCATGTAGACATCCTATGTACTTCTAGAGATCTGTTTTGTCAGCACCAGCAAAGCAAGGATTAAGGGCTTTATCTCAGTCTCCATGGCATCCTATATATTTTGAAGAAATTTTGTCATAGCAAGTGGAAACTGAGACCTACAAAGGTGATTTGTGTATGATGTGATGTAGTCTGCGACTGGGATACTCCTTTGCCTTGCGTAAATCTCTTTCCCATACGCAGAAGATTTGGCCTTGTAACTGACATCAGATTTCCTAGATTAATTTGGCTGAATGTTTCCTTTGGTTCCACGTTTGAGGCACGCCCACCACTGTCGTACTGCAAAAGAAAATTTCCTAAATAACGTTAGTCCTCAAAACATTTATTGTCAGCAAACAGCTGAATTGACAACTCCTAAACCATTCTGTACAGAGGCACATCCTCTTATACTTTAGATATTCCATGAAATATCATTTGAAAGCTGATCAACATGAGATGATACAGTCTGGTTCATGATACAGGTCATTATGCTACTTTTAAGAATTCCTTCTTCAAGGAATAAAAGGCCTATGAGCTTTAGAATCACATTACAACCACCTTTAGTGCAAGCGAGGTTAAGATGAATGAAAAAATAATGAAATGAAAAATAGAGGGTGTATTTATCAAATGCAAAAAGTATCACTGAAAATCTTTAGAAAGAGATAGAAGCATGTACATATCTACTACTTAGAAAAGCTTCAGAGTTTCCTCTTCCTTGGCAATGTGCAGATGGAAAGCTGACGAGGTGTTTTGTGGCCTTGTCAGTATCATTCTGTGCAAATCTTATGTCCTTACCTGATCTCACAGAAGGCCAGATTTGCTGGCTTCTCTTCCTTTTTGTGGCCCAAAATGCTTTTTGGGGTGAGTGAAAATGCAAATCCAGCTCCCTCTTCTACTCTTGCAGGACTTCTTATAGATAACTTCCAATGAGAGGTAATTTCAAATTTCTGTCCTCAAACTATTGCTTGACTTCTTCTGCTTTGGAAATACTAATATTCTTTGGGCATACTCAGACAAGGTCATCTTTTGCCCCAAACTGAATGGAATGTGATAATGATTAAGCCCTGCAAAGATAAGTACTTCATTACTCAAATGCCAAAGTGGAGCCTTAACCAAAACCTTCTGTTTTAATATAAAATATATAATTTGATTATTATATTTTAGGCAGTTATATTACCAAAATTAACACAGGCAAATCATTATTGGATTTCTTTAGTAGATATAATTGTAACTAATTGTTTCAGGATATTAATGTATATTAGGTTTACTAAGTCCTAATCTTATTATTGAATGCTAAGACATGTTTGTGAGTAACCTCTGTGTTTATAGCCTCTCTACAAATTATTATTTGTTGAGAGAAATGTAGTTCTTTGCCTTCTCATACTGAGAATTCTCATACAAATAACTTCAAAATTATCTTGCAATATTTCTAAATACCTTACATGGGGCATTCAGAGGGTACTTAGATCTAAAAGAGAATGTAATTGTTTACCAAACTATGAGAAATGTTTGAGTAATGAGAGGAGTATAAGCTTTGAGCTGGGAAGAAATGGCAGGTATTGTACTTGTGGTATGTGTATAGGCTTGCAGTAAAACATAGACCTAAAGGAAATAATTCAAATCAGCACCGCCCAGTCAAGTGGATGATGAACATGCAGCTTCTGCCAACACTGGATCCAAGAGACCTGTTGAAAGATAAAACAAGTTCATAATGAAGTCACCAGATTATAATCTCAATTAAATTTCAGATATGGTATTTAAGTGGATGTGTGGTGAGGTCATAGGAGGAAATGTAACACAGATTTTTTTAAAAAAAGTTGGATTTCTAATGACACAGTGGAGACTGTGCTAACATTGAAAATGGAATATGCAGAATTAACATCAGCAGAATCTGATGAGGATTGACTGGATATATCACCCTTTCTCTCATTGTGGAAGAAATACAAATGCAGCATGACTGACCACCACACTGAACAAATAATGATGACATTTCAATGCTCTACTTAGATACTCCATGGATATGCTTCTGTCAGGTACAACCACATAGATAAAGACATATATGGGTTCACAGAAATTAAAAAAAATAATAATTGCCAGTATAAGGTGTGAGATGGTTTTTTGTTTTTTTTTTTAATCAAGTCTTTGATAGATTAAGGTAGAACTGGAATCTGAATAATTTTGCTGTTGAGAAACATTATCTACCTTCCAAGTTTCTCTTTCTCACATGTAAAATGCCAAATGAACTTGAACTATTACTGCAATTACTTGCAGTAATAGTACCACACTGAGAAAATTTAAAAAAAAATTAGAAAATTAGAAATTTTTTTAAAAAATATCCTTGTAATTGCAATTGTTTTGTCAGGAATGAAAATTTTTCAATTAATAAGTATAACAAAGTCTTGAAAGTCACCCTTTAAAAAAAAAATTAAAAGGTGCCATGAAGTGTCCAGGGATATTAAACCCACTTAAGTAACAAAGTAAACAACATGCAATTAGCCCAAAACCTTTCAGAAACACAGGCAATTTGTCAAGTCTGTTCATACTACTGCCCCGTGTGAGACTTGCCTTTGGGACACAGACTTTTGAGTTCTTCCAACTAATTTAATTGTCATGTAGCTCAAATTTCATCAGGTTTCAGGGAAAGGAAAAGCCCATAGGGAACCAAGGAGACTCAGGACCCACCACTGGAAATGGTGAACAGGCTACAAAGGAGTTGGTCATGGCTGGTAAGGAGTAAAAATAAGCATTTAATTTATACCAAGAGTTATCGATAGCCTTTCACTTTATTTTCTTAAGTCAAGGACTAAGCTCACATTTGGAAATAATTGTTGATAAAACACTTAGAAATGTACTTAGAATCACAGAAGTATCAAGCTTGGAAAAGACCTCTGAGATCATAGAGACCAAGCATTAACTGGCAGTACCATGTGCATTGCTGAACCATGTCCCCAGGCACAGTGAAGATGCCACTAGGAAATGCTGTCACTGCCCTTGCTTGAAGTAGTGGTGCACAGGTATTTTCATATTGCAAATTTCTTGATGGGAACCTCTGACTTTCACCTGCCTTCTGTTTCAGGCAGCTAACAGACGCACATCTGTGTGGGAAGCTGGGGAGGGGAGGGAACATTTGAAAATGGGGAAAAAAACGCACTCCTGAAAGTGAGGGTTTTTTCATAAAGAAAATTCTTTTTTTAAAGGAAATTCATAAAGAAATTTTCTTTTTCATAAAGAAAATTCTGTGTCCTAAGCTTGCAAGATGTCAATCACTAAATGGCCCCATCATCTTTATACTATTTCTCCAATGCTTACTGCCTTCAGAGAGCAACAGTGTTAGGGAGAAGGGTAGCAGGAAAACCTAATGGGATTGTAAGTCCTCTCTCCCAAGCAGCCCTTCCTCCCACATGCATTTCAGTTTTAGCCTTAAATATTAAATGTTTGCATTTCACCACATTTTTCTTAACTCGTTGATTATTATTGTCATTGAGAATTAGTAAAATAAACCCTGTCTAGACAATTTCCCTTGATACAATCTTATAGTGCATTAAAGAAAAAAAAAAAGTCATTGCTTTATGTGGGGAATATTTTTCTTTCCAATAATTGACGGTTTACCTTTGGAAATTAATATTTTAGAAACAAGATTTGAGGGCATCTAAGGGTTGTAAAATCTAGTGGTGACACACCACAATGTTTAACAGCTTTGTGTCTTACATTTAAAGGCACCAAAGCATGTCACTGCAAGACCATAATGCACACCCTGTCATGTCTTATCCTTTAATTAGGTCACCAAGTCTGCCCACCTTTTTAAGTGCAGTGGCTAAAATATATTTCCACCATTTCTCGAGACTGCTTTTAAAACTCCCAAAGGAAGGTTCTTCCACTGGGTTTTTTTTAGGAGGATTGTTTTATCCTTAAATATAACACCTTTAAAATAGTTTCTTGACTAATTTTTTACTTATTAATATCAGGCAATAAAGTACTGCTTTTCTGCGTGATTGCAAGGATTTCTCATCTCCTTATCACTTCCCTATCTCCTATACAACTTATAAGTCTCTCTGGTTTTGGCAAATACATGCATATTTATACTGAAATTTAAAACTGAATGAAAAAAATGTTTACTTCCTTTTTCATCTAAAGCTTTGTTTTAAATAAAAATTCTTTAATTCTTTAAATTCTTTAAAAGCTTTAAACAATATACATATCCTGGTTTTACTTCAACTGCAATTGAAACATCAGCATGGATCACAAACCTTCTCTCACCCACATCCTAACCCAAAGGTCACCTAAAGTTGGCACTTTTCAGTTACAGGACACCTAGAAAAAAGCACAGGACTTCTTCTTCAGGGGGCATTTGCCAAAAGCCAAACTTAAAAGACCTCCACAAAGACCTGTTGAAACTCACTTTGGATTAGCCTTTGCTTTAAAGTACGGTGAGAAGAAGATGAATTTTGCACAGAGCTTTGTACCTGAAATACATGTCTGGAAACTGGGAGGAAGCTAGGATGCAAGCTTTCTAGAAGCTACAGGAATTTTGATAGACATCTCCTTTCACCCAAGGACTAATGTTTGATACCCTGCCAAAAGGCAGTTTCTCCACTGCTCCCACAAAAGTTGTGTAACTGAGCAAAAAGGAATGCAAGGATTAGGAACGTAGAGAGAGAGGAAGGAGGAGATATCCTAGAGCCATTACCTAGAGGTAGATTAATATGCAGAATGGAGCAAAAGAGGAATCCTGGGTTCTGATTTCAAAGCCAGGGCTTCACCCAGTGTCTTTTTCTTACACAACATATAACTGATCTCCAAAGTAGCACTGAAAACTAGTATTTCTCCTTTAGTGTGTTACAGATAGCAGCTCTAGGTGTAAATCTGCATTCCTTCCTTTTGGGATGAGATTTCTGGTTTCTGTGCCCAGGACTATTTAAGTACTCTACCCCATTCTTTTTTCAGCACAGGCTACAATGCAGAATAAAGGAATGCACAACACAGTTCTTTTACAGGAGGATTTTGTCTGAATAAATCAGGCTTATAAGACCATTTGAGAGTCCTTCTCTTACGGTTGTTTGTCAGGGCAATCAAAGAGCTGCTTGGCTTAAGTAGAAAATAATAACCCACGATTACAAAAGCTCTTTGGTGAACAAAACCTAAGAACTACCTGGTACTTTCTTAACTACTTCCTTTTCATTTCACAGTGTAGTTTCAGGACTTATAAACAGTTCTATCTCTGATTTAAGGGCAGTATTTCATGCATTCTCTAATCAGTATTTTCCATTAGTTATTTTCACTTGATATACTATCCTCTTGTGTCTCTTTTCCTTGCTTTAAGGTTTGCAATATCTAAGAAATGCAGTGTTCATGGAAGATCTGGAGTCTATACAAGACTCCTTTACATGCCGATACATGAGCATACAACACTGTCTGCTAAGTGCAAAACATTTCATTTCCACTTTGCAATGGAGTAACAACCTTGCACACAGCTCGTATTTGCCACAAATAGTCACATAGGAAGGTGAACTAAAATAAGCTCATAAAAGAACCCAAATCTCTCTGCACACTAACTTTTCTTTGTTGCTAAAACCTCATCCAAAGCTTAAGGACAAGATAGAGAGGTGACTGAATTTCTTCTAGGCAGAGCAAGCGTATCCAATGTGTTAGCTAGACAATATAAAGTCAAGTGTTTACAGCAAAAAAGAGCAATTTTCTTGTTTGTCTTCAAAAATTCAATGAAAAATTATTTCATTCTTTAACAACTATATTTCAGATACAAACCCTTCATTATAGGAAATAGCATGGAGAAGTGTTTTGACTGAATAAATTTTCTGAGCATGTGAATTGAACTGAATCAATTTCTGCAATTTCAGGCCATTCACTGTGAACACAGTTTAGGACTCCAAGGGAGCTCTACAGCAAAACATTCAGACTGAGCTCTTTGAAATTGGTTAAAGGCTACTTCATTTCTTCAGCTACATTTTGGAAAGCATGCTTTCACAGGATAAATTTAATTTCCAGTTGAACTGCTGAATTGATTAAATGTCCTGTTGCATCATGCCATAACTTTATTGTAATTCCAAAGTTCCCCAAAAAAATATAACAGCAACTATTTAAAAAAGCTATAATAATGGAACCTAGTCCACTGATAGTACATTTATGCAGTACTTGAAAATTTGACAGAGAGAAGTACTCTTGTCTGTCTCGGACCTTTCGTCTTGTTATTTAATTTGGTTCTATTAGTTGCACTGCTATGAAAAGCAGTAAATACCACTTCCAGTTTACAATGGTTGTTTTTGCTGTCATCTCTCCCTTCGATATTTTTTCCATACTGAAAAATAGTGTTGTATTTCTCTGTCCCTTTACGGAAGCCACCAGTCACTTTTCCATGTACCTTTCCCCATTCCATTGCTGATTCTCTGTGAGAGGAAAACTGCAGAACCAACACTTTGGGGCACAGAGCACGTATCAATTTTTATGAAGGTGCAAAACTATTTTCTGTTTTGGTTTTTATTCTTTTTTCCTACCCTGGCTCTTTCCACCTTTCTGTAACCTCTCTGGCTGGCACTGGGCATGGAGCTAGCGTTGACCCAAAGCTGTCCACAGTAACTACTTATTCCCTCTTCCAGCTGGAAAGAACCAATCATTAAGTAGGCAGAACTAGAGTGTTTTATTCCCGTGAACTCAACTCTGACCCTATCAATATGATTTTCATCCCCCATTTTGTTTGCCAGGCACCTGATAATGAAAGCATCCTCCAGTATTTTGCCAGCTTTAGTTTAGTCCATCCTAAGCCTTCCTTTGAGAGAAGCCTGAAAGAAGATTAATAGCATTTTGGAAGGGAATAATTTGGCAACCAATGTCTAGAATCTAGAATAAGAGTAAATATGATATATTTTTGATGTTCCAAAATGCAAACCGGGAAGTTAAGAGCAGCAATTTCTGATTGTAAAATGTTTGTATCAAACACTTCATTCCAAGGCTAAGTAAGCCAGTCCTTTCTGGCAGGCATTCCTAGCAGTTTCCACAGAACAGATCTTCCCAACAAAGAACTTCACCTGGAAGTTAATAACTAACTATTGGATGCAACATTCAGCTGCAAGAACTCCTATTGTATTTCCTCTGAAGTCTCACACCATCAATGATCATCCACACTGTTTTGATTAGATGCATTGTACCATGCTGCCCAGGTTTGCAGGGCATTTTCTGAAGAATTACACAGACAAGACACTATGAATGTACATTTTTACTGCATCTGTTCTTCAGTGTAGAGAATATGCCACCATGGCACAATGCAAAACAAAAGAGAGGTTACAGCTGCATTTTTGCAGAACCCTGCAGCCTCTAATCATGCTGGCTGTATCCACTCCTATATGCTCAAGGTAAAGGTGTTATAATATATTTATTTTATTCCTAAGTGTTTGCATGTAATTCCCATTCATGGGATCATTCTGTGTTGAGTATATTCAAGGCTCAATAAAAATTATTTATCACACCACCGAAATAAGGTCTATAAATTCTGCAATTTTATTCTGCCACAGCTGTTCAGAAGGTATTGCAATATTACAACTACATTTTGCAGATGTTCACTGTGCCTGTGTTTAAGTATCTCCAACTGGACAACATATTATCTCTGTAAATGCATTCCTGTCCACTGAGTCATTTTCAAGTCCATAAAGTTTGGAAATACCATGAGGTTGTCCCAGTGTCAGCACTCTGCTTATGCAGTGAAGTCTAACACATGGACTCTCCAGAAGTAAATAAAATTATCTCAGGCTGTCACACAGCCTGGAAAAAAATGTCACATTTCTTTCTGACACATCACTTTGGAACAGAACAGATCTCAGGAAGTAGTGCAACTGTGGGAAAAGTTATCTCTGGAGTTATCTGGTTTAGTACCCTTGTTGCTGCATATATTGAGACCAAACTCAATGTGACTCTCATTTCACTGCAGTGGGACTCCTACAGCAAGTGATAGACAGTGAGGCCAAGTAGCGATAAGGAACAATATAATTTTAATTTTATAATAAGTGTAAATATAATTATAACTTAATTTCTAACCAGCCCACTGTGAATACTCTGCAGAATGGTACTTTCAGTTATAAAGGGATAGAAATTTTAAAGCCCAGTCCCTTAAAGGTGTCAGTGAATGATTTTCCATGAGGGAACTGTTTCATGCCTCAGTGGAGACAGTCTGCTTCACACAGACACTAACATTTCATTTAAGACAAAGTCTAACATTTCATTTAAGATGATGTCTCCTGCGGTTTTGGTTTCCAAAGAGGCTGTGCTTTGTGTTGGGTCAATGTATTACCACCTATTTGAAATCAGGATTTAGCCCTTGTGCTTTTGTTAGCTTCCTATCACAGAGATTCACACACCCTGCTGAATTCTAAACAGAGCAGCAGCATTAATTACATATTTACAGGACCAAAATACAGAAATAAATGACTTCTCAGAACACAGGACCACGTTGAAAGAACTGTCAAGAAGGGCATTCGATTTTAAATGCTTCTGATCTGGCAAGGAAGAGATTACTGCTTTCCATATTCATATTTTATATTTTGACTGACTCCAGACTAACCTCAGGGAGAGCCCAGAATATCAGCTTCTCTCTGTCTGGGAGCTGATGCTGGAATATGCAATGAGGAGAGTCTGCCATCTGATCAAACCCCTCCTGACACCACCCCAGCTTTGGTGAAATTTAAACTGCCTCTTCCCTCTTTCTCTGCCTTTGTGAGAGGCACAGCAAGTCATTACAGCCTGCTCGTTGTTGATGGATGGCCCTGCTGGTTCTGCCCAGGGGACAGGGCAGAGATGGGCTGACAGCAGAGCACAGGCACAGGCCAGCAGGGACCCCCGGTCTGCACCACTGACAACAGCAGCCGACTTCCACTTCCTCACATCCCCGAGGTTTCAATGTTATGGTGCAGAGAAAGAGCCTTTTAGTACTTCATTGGCCACCTTCATTGATGCTGCTTCTCTGAGCTGTTTGGACCAGAGCAGGGGAGGTGGTGTGAAAGGCAGGGAGGTGTAGTGGAAAAAGAGAAGCATCATGTTTTGACTGATGCTATCACCACAGGCTACTGCACTGATAAGAAGGATGAATAAACCCTTTGGACAGCTGTAAGATATCTGACTGCATTGAAATCCTTTGCTATCACAATTCACTTTGCAGTGTTGTGTTTCAAGGCCTGTTTTTTCCCTTTTTTAGTAGGCATGCTTCATCCCAAAAAATGGCATAAATGGTCTTTCCCCTTCATATGTTTAATGCACACAGACTTTATGCTTATTTATTGTATTGCAGTGCACAGATATGTCAGAGACACAAGGTTCAATCACAGAAGACTTCATTTATGGTGTAAAGAGTTTTTTATTATGACAGAGAAGGTGTCTTGAAATGAGGATGTGCCTGAAGAGACAGATTATAAGCAAACACAGAGGGTGAAAGACAAAGACTATAACCTCAGTGTGCACTTACACCCTCAAGGTGAGTCAATAGAGTATCTCAGATTATCATATCAATGTTATAAAACAGGCAGTGTATTTGCTGCAGGGGTCATGCAAGACATGGATCCTTCTATCTTAAAAAAAGAGAGAGAGAGAGAATTGCTACACCAGCCCAAAGCACAAATTCATTTGTTAATAGGAGCTACAAGAGAAGGCCTCATTTACCTTACCCATCTGTCTGTGAAGTCATTTCCCCTCCTCATTCTAACACTGAATAGATTTTCACAGTGACAGGGTCTCAGAAAAGGGCTCGAACACTGCTCCTCTACTTTTCCCAAAGCTGTCCAGTAACAGCTGAGGCTCTCAGCTAGAATCCAAAAACATGAATATCACCTCACTGCTTTGAATCATATGGACAAGAGACTTGAATCTGAGGAATTCCAGCTTCTGAAACATCTATTGGAACTCTTTACTTACTCTACAGAAAAGAAGACAGAAATTACCTTTTCCCACCTGCTTGACAATCATAAGGCTGCGTTTTAAAAATAGCTACAAATGATGTAATTAGTGTAGCTTTGTTGTTGTTGTTTTAGTCCAATCTATCAATCTAGGTCTACCAAAAATAGAGGGCTTTGGATACTGACCTCATATGAATTGTGTCTAAATGAGAAGATTTGTGAGGATCATCTATGGAGTACAAAGCTCTAACTCATTAAGAGCAAGGCATAAGCTATTTGCCTCTAAGTATTAGGTGGAGGGGCTTTGGTGGAGTTGGAGTTGCAGGCATAAAAATGCAAGTACTTTCAGTTGATAGTTTAAATTCTTGAATATAGTCAGAGGTGAAACAACAGTGTACTAATAAATAAACAGTGCATTTACCAATAAGGGGTATTTGGAAGTGTTTAGTTTCAGCTAAAAGACTGAAATGTTATATGGAGGCATCTCAGTTTTGGTAAAAGCCAATAAACCACAGGCAGGGGAGTTTTTGTGGAAGAGAAATTAAGTGGAACCAGGAGGCACAAGGTCTTTGTCCCAGCAGTAAGCCCTTGGAGGAAGGTTCTCTGGAGCTGGATACCCATTGTACTTTGATTCATGACTCAAGCCAGAACAGAGCAGACATAAACTGACACCAAAATAAGCTATATAAATCATAAGATTGGGGGATTTTAAAATTTTACTTGTAATCAAATGAAGAACAAAAGAGAAAAAAAGACTGATATTGAATCCAAGCATTTATTTTGATTCAGTAATAGTCTCTTCCAGGCCAGCTGTATGAACAGATACCAACACACTTTAGCAAAAAAAGCTTTCATATTGCTTCTGATCAATGCCTTTTCCCCTAAAGAGGAGGCAATATAAATCTCAGCAAAGGCTGAGAGCTTACTGTGACATCAGTAGCTATTTTTATTACCACCATCACCATGAAACCCTGCAAACCTTTATCACCACTTAACCGAAACTTTAACAATGTTTTAAAGTAAAGAAGGGGCTCAGTGGTTCTTGAATGTAACTCCATCATAAAGTGCAGAGACCTGTGTTTTATTTTGCTTCCAGCCATGAAGTTGGTTATCACCCTGCAACCCCAGGCACCAACATTCACAACGACCTCAGGAAAATCTTGTGAGGATGAACAGAGCTTCATGCAGCTCATCCATCCAGGCCACCGGAATAAGACCCTGAACACACACAGAGGTGCTGAGTGTGCATGTGGTGTCCTTCCCAGGACAGTTCTGGTGTGGATGTATGTTCCCTTCTGCTGACTGAGCTGTGTGAGTAGAAATAACCAGTCAAAGGATGAAGTGAACCTCTGGGTGTGTTAACCTCTTGTGCTGCTGACCAAGTTTCTCCAGAGCTTGTTTGTCAGCATTGTGCGAGAAGACAAGAACTGCAATTGTTTACTTCTGCCTATAGAGAGGGTGCAAGGGGGAAACTCATGGAAACATTACTTTCTCTGCATTCCCACAGAGGTCAGTCGCAGTCCTACCTTGTAAATTACACAAGTAAAACACTTCTGTGAAGCAAAGCACAGTGATTTTGAAAGCTGGCATTTAAGCAGAGCACCTTCATCGTTACATTAATTATTTAACACATTTGTTCGCTGTGTAGAAAATCAGTGAATTTTAGCTGAACCAGCTAAAGGAAGTTTTCCTTTCACAGTCTTCTGGGAAGGAGCTTTGTATATGCAAATAAAACATGCAATGTGCTGTTAAGAATCCTGCCCTCAAATTTCTGTTGTGTCCCAGTTATTAGCCACAGATGTCCAGTAATGATTGCTCTTTGTTCACCAAATTGACTTTTTTTTTCCCCTGCGGGGAGAAGGATGGAGCAATTTGGCTAAAGAAAGTCTCTACCTCTACTTCTTGTTTCCTTAATGAAAAAAAATGAAATCTCCTGAAACATGGAGTAGGCTAATTGGAGCAACAACTGTCTTGCTCAGTTAATCAGCTCTGAATTCACCAATAGGTATCCCAGCTGGCACTGGAAGTAATCACTGGAAGTGTAGGAGTGTGGATGTAAGCTAGCCAAAGCTCACAGAACAAAACTCTGCCTGTGATGACTGAATAGACAGCATTATCCTGACGAAGGATTTCTTACAAAATTATTTCAGTGGAACAAAATAGGATATGCACAGTACAAAAAAGGAAAAGCAGAACAATACTAAAATGAAAAGGAGGAGATCATAAAAAAGGAACATTAAGAATTGAATCTACAGAGTCAATAGAATTCAGTTGAATAGCCCATTGTACCTATTCAGATGTTTAAAAAAAAAAAAAAAAGGCAAGCTCTGTTTGGGAAAAGGATTTTATTTTAGCCTGAAGTGACACTCTGAAAGGAAATGTTCTGACTAAGAATTCACCACGACTGTGACAGTCACTACTAAAATAAGCAGAAACAATAACATAAACCCCTACTAAAAACACCTACTAGCACAAACATTCTAAATATATTCCCCTATTTATAGATGCTAATATTCATAACATCTGGAGCTTGCTGTTACACCTCCAAACATGGCTCTGCAACAGTGACACATCAATCAGATCCTGCTCTCCCAAGTCACACCACTTTTCCTCCACACATTCAATGAGACGGCAGAACCATCCCAAGCCAGTGAAAACCAACACAGACAATCTTCTCATTATTGCTTTGCTAAGGATTCTTCTTTTTTTATTTTTCCAGCAACAGAGGGACAGGTCCTGCTCTGGGCTATACCAGGTTTTTTGCCAGTGTAATTTTAAAGGGATCAGTTGAACAGCAGAGAGTAAAGTTGAATATCAATAGGGGTAGTCTTAGGGCATGGACAGAACATCATGTCCTGGATCAGCATGGAAGAGGTTATGACTCATTTTCCTCTTGACAGCTTTTGATGATGCAACTTGACATGGAAGTTTTTGGCTACATCAACAAAAGATGTAGACCCTTGACATGTGCCTTTGATATGAACCTTCCCCAGACACCAAACCTTTCCCTTCCACAGTAGCTTTTACGTCCCTCAGTCTTCACGCCACTGGGGAGCTGTAGTCCAGCTTACTTCCATCCCCCAGCCCAAACCAGCTCATGTCAGGTCCTCCCATTTAAAGCCCCTCGGCAATGATTGCTGTGGGAGGAGGGCTGCCTGGCTGAGTTTCCATAGCTCAGTGCCAGGGATCATGCTGGCAACCCACACTGTGTAGTAGTATCCATGCAGCACAGACAGCAGTACCTAATTTAGGTACCACAAACACTGCCAGCAGCCTTAACACTTAAATCCTTTTTGTGTAGGTACAGTACAGCAAGTCAGCCTGTAATTCCCAGTGACAGCTGAAACAGTGGTCTTGTTTGTTTATGATTAAATATTAAGAGTATTTCTGGCTAAATGGATACATGTTTATACCACAATAATAGCACAAAGGTAATTATACTACTTCTCCACAACCACAACAAACATTCCATCTTTTTAAAGAATGAATTTGCCTAACTCTTCTGCACTACCATAGTATTTAATGGTAATTGCCATAACCTGTTTTCTGCTGGCAGGGAGTGAGCTCCTTTCTATCAACGTCTTGCAGAAGAAATCCAGCTAATACAAAAAAGGGAGCAAATTCTAAGAAGCACTTTGTATCAGTTGTCGGTATGCAAAGACATAATAATGGTACTTAGGCTGCTAAATTGAAGTGTGTCATTTAAGTAGCATAAAATATCACTCTGGCTAAGAGAAATGTAATATCAGGGAATAAAGCAAAAAGAAAATCCTCTAAATCCTCAAGAACTAAAGCAAATCTGTTCATTATAAGCCAATAAATTTGAACCAAATATATAACTGCCCTATTAGAGAGACATTAGTGATAGTTCTTTGGCCACACAAGGTGGGATATCCGTGATTAAGTCCACCAGTGCCAAGATCAAAAGAAACTGTCTGACATTTAATCACATCACAGACAATATCTGAAGGAGGCTTCTGTTTGCTGTCTCAGTTTGCTGAGGGGATATGTCAGGCTGCTTGGGGAGGTGTCCAAAAGAGAAGTCATGCCTGTTACTGAATAGTGTTCCTGTTTACACGATGCCTCTGCTCAAGTGTGTAAGGAACAAAGCTGTCAGCAAAGAGAAATTCATAGTGGATGAAATCACACTTGCATTTGCCAGTTTGCTGAATGCAATCTTTGTGAATAAGTCATAATTTAATAGCACAGATGTTACAGGAGAAGGACATTCTAGTTACATCCTATTTACAGCAATGTGACTAAGATCAGAGTCTGTCTTGAAACATCTAAAACTGGAACTTGGATAATCTGGATACAAGGGATCAGAGGGTTTGATAGGAAACAATAAACACTTTTAAGGAATACTTTGCTTTGGTCTTCACCATCATGTTCAATCAAATAATCTTCTCTTCTACTGAAATAGATTTAGTAATGGGCATTTGTTCATTCCCTGAAGTTTGAAGAGGTTTTTGTTGTTTTACGCTAAATGCTCTTTGTGGGTTGTGGACACTGATATCTCTTCTGAGAATCATTTGTCTAGTAATTACTTGTCTAGAGCCATGCTTATCATTTTCAGATTTTTTTTTTTTTTCCTAAGAAGGCAGGGTAAAAATAAATGGTCTTGTCACACCAATCCTATTGATTTCTGCAGAGGAAGGGCAACCTGATCCTTGTGTATTACATTAAAGAATTAAATCCTAAATACATACTGCTTTTCCAGACAAAATTAAGCACAATATGATCCACATTCACACTGAAAAAAATCATGGCCAAAGCAGAAGAAATCCTGACCTAAGCAGAATCATAGCTGGAAGCAATAAGATTAAAGAAGGGAAACAAGGATTGGAGAAACACAACTGCTGTCTTCTTGATCTGTCATGTTAGATCTGTACATTGTCATTCATCAGCAGTGTCACAAGGATATATTAAGTTGTATTTCATTGTTTAAAAGATCTGTCTTCCAGCATTAGAGGAATAGGAAGCATAATATATAGTTTCTAAAATACAAGCTCAAACCCTTTTTGAGTATTAGCTTAGTTAAAGACAGGCCATAAAGTTCTGTAACAACAGACCTATAGTTAATTAACAAGTGCAGTTCCTAAAGCACCAGTGCAGGATGTTTTTTCTTGTATCAGTTACACTTGACACTTGTTTTTTCACAGAAAAACAAGTTGTTGTGAGATCCTTTCTCAGCTTGTGGTGAGTGATGTACTTATGACACAGAACCTAGGGGTTACCAACTCTACTCAGTTTTTACATATATCAGGCCTTATCACCCTCTTTCAGTCAAAAACTTCTTGAGCTACAGAATGACTGTAAGAAAGGTGTTTTTCTGTATCAAGGATGATTCAATACTGGGGACTGGTTGCTAATATCTCATGCCACTACTTTTAATTGAATAGGATCCATTTGCATGAGCAAATATCCCTGCAACCATGCAAAGATTCTTGATTTTTCACAAAACTTACAAAAATTGAAAACTGCTCCCTGATGGAGGGAATATCTTGATGAAGCCAGTGGCCTCTGCAGTTCCTGTTCATTCTAATTATGTGAAACAGAGAAACATGCTTATTAGCTGAGACATCACTGCCTTCCACCTGATGAACTGAAAAACTTTCATGTCAGGCCGAGCCTGCAAATGCTTTATAGCTGCCTGGTTATCTGTGAACCAATATGCATGTTACTCCTGAAGTACTGATGTTTGAAAGTCTCCAGATATTCTTCAAAATGAATTCAAGGACAGAAAGAATATTTTTAACAAGATCAACTTGCACAGACAACATTTGAAAGGTTAGCACCCCATTCAGCAGCAGCCCACCATATTTCAAGTAAGCAGGGAACACTTTAGCTTCACAACATGCCTAATAACTAGGAAAATAAGTATATATGATTCCTCTTATCTGAGATCAAAAAATGAGGATCATAAAATGATCACAGAGTGGCTTGGGTGGAAAGGGACCCTAAAAACTATCTAGTTCTAACACTTCTGCCAGGGTGTTAGACAGGACACCTTCCACTGGATGACTAACTGCTAAAATTTTTTGCTGGTAAGCATGAAATCACAAAGACTGGCTGATGGAAAAGGAGGAGGCCTGAGGAGCCAGTGTGAGAAAACAGTGCCTGCACTGGCTGTGCACACACTGCCAAGACACTGCTGAGGTTTATGTAAGAGGTCCACAGATCCCAAAGACTGCCTCAGTAGAAGGTTTGCATAGGATATTTCTGTTTTGTGCCTGAGAAAAGCTAGCAGAAGCCAGAAAAGAGGGCTAGAGAACCCTTTAGGTTTTTTCCTTCTCTGCAAGAAAGAGCCTTGTTTTGTGTATGGAATGCTGGCAGAGGGAAGAAAAAAATAATATTCAAAATACTAAAGAGAAATATAAGCCCCAGAGAGGGTAAAAATTACAGATTTCTATCTGTAACGAAAGACATAAGGACATCAGAAGGGTCAGGTAACCTGGTGTCCTCAGGTGATATTTGTTGGTTTGTTGAGAGTCAGGCTCAAAATATTCCACACAAAGCTCAGAACTACATCAGGGTGGAGGAGTGTCCACAGACCTCATCTACTGTTCAGCTTTTGCCGTGGAGTGTTGGGCCTGATTACCTTATAACTTCTACACAGATGATAGTTTGCATCAGTGAGTTCTACAAATTAGCTCATCACAGCTTTAAAGCATTCCTCCTCATTCCTTACCAGTTACAACCACAGGCATTGCCTCCTCCTTCCCAGCTCCTCACACTGTGATTAACTCGGATGGCTACCGTCCAGTTCGTGACTAGATTGATCACATTTTCAGCCTGTCTTCATTTCCCATGCTTATTACTATGTCAAATAATTGTGGTGTTTCTTGAATTAATATTTTGCCAACAGACAGCCCCGCAGAACACTCATATCCCTAGGCCTTTCTGCACAGAGAGGTGCTGACTAGTCAGAAACAGATGGGTTGGGGGGAGGGGGGGTAAATAAACACAGACATCCAGCTGAGCTGTGGGTGACTTTGGAAAATTAGTCTATAGATTTTGTCTCTTGCATTCATATTTAGTTCCCTAGCTTTGGATACTATTAAATGTGTTTGCATGGGAGTGTTGCCTCTGGAGCTTTTGCAAAACGGGTGCATAAGAGGTAAGATCACATAATGTTTCTTATACTTCTTCCTCATGCTTCCTCATCTGATGAACAACCACAATCCCCAGCTGCCAAGCTGAAGAATATATCCTCCTTTCACACAGCATCTGCCTGTCTGACATGTTCTTGGGAGCTGCCATATGTACTTATCTCCCGTATTTTGTCTTGGATGCAGTGTTCACTAAAGTCTGCTATGGATTGCTCATCCAGTTTCAGGGCTACAGTTTCCAAACCAAAAGCTCAGGATGCCTCTGAATAAGTCTTTTAATGGAGCAGTACATCATCTTAAATTGAAATCAGAGGGTGCCTCCATGTTCAGATGCATTTGCTCATGTGTTCCAGCTGCTTCTCAAGCTGAAACACACTTGAAACATATTTCTGACAGCTCCAGCCTCAGAAACATCTCGGACTAATGGGATTACACTAGCTGAAGTGATGCCTTTGTTTTCATTAGAAAGCACTTCCAAAACACCACCATTAAACACACCAGGAGAAATTCAGTCGTAGGATTTTTGTGAAGCTGGCCACAGAAATTTCAGATGGCTCCTTCTCCTAGCCAGTCCCTTCCTCACTTTGCTTGGTTAGTAACATCTCCTTGTCAAAGCAGGAAATCTGGAAGGCCTACAGGGGTGAAAAGGCAGCAGCTCCCTTGATGTACCCACCTACCTTCATAAAACGAGCATTAGTTAAGCAAATTAGATTTTATTCCCCAGTCACTATGGACATGGTGAAATGTTTGCTATATGCATTGCTTTTGCTACTTTAAACTGCTAATGGTCAAAATGTTAACTATTTGTAGCTAAATAAAATATTAGGGACAAACCCATGGATCTTTTGATGTATATATTTTATATTTAATGCAATTATGTTGAATTAAAACTTTTCTCTGTATATTTTGTGTATTTTTTTTCCATACACTTCTAATTTGGGCTCATGGTATTTCATTATTATGCAACAAGGAGGGCAAACACTCAGGCTTGCCTTATCTATTTTTTAACTGAGATCTGATGGCCAAAATGTTGGAGAACTTGCCCCATGAGAAAGACTGAAGGAGTTTGGTCTTTTCTCCCTAAGAGAAGGTTCAGAGGGCAGCTCACAGTATTCCGATACTTAGAGGGCAGCTACAAACAGGACAGAGGATCTCTTCACAAGGAGCCATATGGAGAAGGGACAATGGGTACAGATTTCACTGGGAGCAGTTTCATCTTCATGGAAGGAAGAAACTTTTTACAATTTGCAAGAACAATCACTCACCAGAGCAACTTTTCTAGGGATGTGATAGACACTCCATCTCTGGAAGTTTTTGAGATGTATTTGGACAAAGTGCCTAATAATGTCACCCAGGCTCCCTTTCCCCCAAAATGTTAGATCAGTTCATTGTTCAAGGTCTGTTCCAACCTGGAAAAACGCTCTATGAATCTTATCATCTGCTCTGGTAGAGTTTCACAACTGAAACTGCAGCAGTTTGCCACAGATGTTTTCAAAAATACTGTGAGACTGGGAAGAAACCGTTTCCTCCCAGGACCCAGATAACATCACACACCTGGGACTATAAGAATGACTAAATAAACTATACCTGCAGTTCAGAGGCAAGTTGAAGTACACCATCAGCTTGTTTTGTATTTTTTTTTTCCTGGCTGCTGTGAAAAAGTTGAACAAGAAAATAGTTGTTGGCATTTTCCCTTTTGTAGAATGGGAAAGTGTGACTCACATGCTAGGACTCAAATCTCTTCTACAATAAAGTGATAGACTGTGACAAGGGATCTGCATTCCTTCAAAAGAGGAAAAGCATGTCATCCAATATAGAACAACTTTAAATTCCAGCTCTCTGGGGTCAAGGAAGAAGCTGGCAAGGAATTAAGATCTGAAAGTATAACTGAGGCACTGTTCCTGAGCACAGTCGTTGGAACAGTGCTGTTTTAACATCAAGTCATCTGCACAGCATATTTTGAAAGTATTCTAAAAGGTTCTTTCTCATTATTACTATTTTTCTGGCTCTTGTCATGTCCAGAAGTAAGTAATTATGGGACTACTTGCAATTCTTTGTCTCTAGCATGACTAGAAGGAAAAAAAAAAAGGTGCTCAACATAAAAGACTTCTATTCTCCCCCCACCTTCCCAGGAGACTGACTTAGTAAATATGGTTCCTCATATTTTTACAAGCCTATTAGAACTGGACCTATTTCTGAACATTCTAGTCTTTTATATTCAACTAAAACTTCCAAACAACCCAAATTCCCTGTAAGCTGAAAAGGATACTGCTTACTGTTTTGAATTGAAGGCATTGAGCTTTCAGCACTTGTCTGAAGCACATCAAGGTCAAGCTGAAGAATGCCTCTGAAAGTTTGGTACACTTTTAATAAGCACCTACCAGTCATGCATACCTCACATTCCTTTGCACCTGTTTTCAGTTGGAAGTGAAGGTCACATCTATTACCAGACAAGATTAGCAAGTAGAGATAAAGGGGAAAAGGATCTCCTCCTACCTATGCCCCAGAAGGAAAGCAGTTGTGCACATCTGCTGGAGAGTGGAATTCATTAGATGTGTTGCTGCTGGGAGCTTCTAAGAAACTGAACAAATCACTAGGCCCTCACTTTCTGCTTAGAAAGGTTTGACTCAGACAAAAGTAAAAGCAACCATTTTTTCAGCAAAGGAAAAGCAACTGGTTCAGGGCTATCTGAAGAATTAAGCAGTGCATGACTGAAACTAAAGATGGCAAAATCTTCCATACTTGTTTTAATTTGAAATTTTCATAGGAAGTATATTGATAATAAAGTAGTGCTCTTTCTGAAATCTCTAGAACTCTGCAAACTTCTGTAAAAGGAATACAGAACATTAAGTGTGATTATTAATAAATTTATTTTCCAAAGCAGATTAAACCTCCATTCAAATCATGCAAAAATCCAAAGGCTAACTTCTGTCATAAAGTTAAGGATGACCACTACAAGCCAAGTAATATCATGTAGAGAGATATTGTCTATAATATTGCAAGCTCACATTATTGTTTCACAAATCTCATTATATTTCTTACCTTATAAACCTGGTCTCTTTGAGTCAGGATGTTGTAGAGTGATTTCATATTTCATTCCATTCATTTGGTCTTAAAAGCACCACAATAACACAAAACAGAAATTATAAACGTAATAAACAATAGCAGCACTTGCAGAAGTAATAGCTATATGAGCTCAATGGGATCAAGGAAAAGTCTCACTATTCTCAGTAGATGATGGATTGTGAATTAATTATTTTTATATATCTTTAGGTAATAGTATGAAAGTAATTACATTTTAAAATTTTTTAGGAGGTTAAGGAAGAATTTAAATAATACAGTCATTGAGGGAGGAATCCCTTAATGAACTTCATAGAAATAAATTAGCTTTTGCTAGAAAAGGATTAAAAAACAAATCCTTGTAATATTTTCCTCTCTATAAAGAACTGGAATAAAAGTAAAGATTATTTGGAAAATGCTAATGTACTGAACACTTGTCCTCAAGTCAGGGAATCACTGGTTGCCTTAATTTGGACACCTTGACTACAAACACTATGTTTTAGTCTTTGTTTACACAGTTGCAAACTTTTACAGCATCCTGCCATATTCAATCAGTGCTTAGGGCAGAACAGTGGTCACTGAAGGAGCTGCCAGATCTTGTCTTTTATCAGTTCTTCTGCCTTCCCTCTGTCCATGTGGTACCCTCTGACACTCACATTGCACTGTGACAACTCTAATTCAGGATCCCTCCACTGTGGAACACTAGAGTCTGTTCCACTATGGAACAGACTCTATCAATGGAGGGCAAATGCCATGATACAAAACTGTTTCTCTGCTAAGTAAGAGAGCTAGTGCCTACTGGGAGGTAGATGCTGAAGTGATTCAATAGATTGCAATTCATCTATAAAAGTATTTCAGTTTTAAATTTTATTCCTGATTCAGGAATAAAAATACTTTTATGTGTTTGCAAAGCAAAAATGTAGATGTCTTTGCAGTTTTAAATCTAACCCACCTTTTCTTCCTGTTCTTCTCAGCATCACTGCATATGAATCTATTACAAACTAATAGCCAGCCACAGAGATGCCCAAAGCTTCAATGAACTTTCAAAAAGATAAAGTCTGAAGGGAAGAAAACAGTGTTATCTTCATATTGCAGATTGGGAACTAAGTACAAAAAGATTAAGTGGCATGCCTAAGTTTATCCAGGAAGCTTTTAGCAGGCCCAGAAATTGAACCTGGAGTTGTTCTTGCAATCATCTAATCTTTTGGAAGTGTTGCTAGCTTTGCAGCAATATTACTTTTGTATCTTGTTAAAAGTCTTTAGAACACTCTTCCCACTTTCTGATTTCTCATCCCAAAAGTGTGTTTTGTTCTTAATTTCAGAAACTGGAAACGACACCAATCGAATAAATAAAACTCAAAAAAAAAAAACCAGAAGTGTAACAATTTTCAGTATTTCTGCTTACATGATGGAAGTAGGTTACAAGATGTGTATTTCCTGTTTGTTCAAAGAGTAGGGATTAAAAATAAACTCTCCTGTAAATGCCATGTTTGCCAACTCCCTTAGGTCAGCATATGCCCCACATCTAGGTGGGCTGTTCCATGAGTCTAAACGAAGCCACATGTTCTGTAAAGGGAAATCAAGAAGAGTGATATTTTTGGATTAAAACGCACTTTTTGCAAAACTTCTTTACCACCACTGTCTTGAAATGATTCCTTCTGGAAAGGTAGGAAGAAGCTCCCTTCACCTGTAGGAACAAGTGATCACATTTCTTTCCTTGACAGCAGCAGCAAGGGAATGCTGTCCTTTCCCATACACCAGGGTGTAGGCAGACAGTGAACTGGTTGCAGCTGCCTTATCCTCTCTGCCACATGCAAGCCCAAAGCCAGGAGCTAAGGTGGAGGCAATATTCCTTTACTGTCCTCCTGCAATGATACATAATCCTCACCTAGCTGCTGTTCTTGGGTTTATGCAGTTTTAGAAACGTACTGTTGAAGTTGCAACACATGCTCAGAGGGAAAAAATGCTTAATGAATATTAAAAGCAGGTAATTAATTTTTCCTCTATGTTAATCCCAAGCAGACTTTATGGAACATCCATGGAAATTATGCATAACAGCTTTATGAACTGAACTTTCCATTTGTATGGCAGGCAAGAGGCACCTTCTTTTTATCAGCCTGTGGGGATTCTGTTTATGCTTTGAAGCGGAGAGACTTTACAATATTTCTATAAATGTTTTGTTTTCTTTTCAAATTAGGCATCATTTCTTACAGGTGAAAGTCTTGGGATAGATGATTTTATTAATCTTTAAATTATACAGAGGTTGAAGTGGCAAAATCAAAGCCTGATTTGCTCTCTTGTACTCTCTGTTGGAAAGATTGCCTATTACTCAGAAAACTCAATTTAAATATGGCACAGGGTTGTTACAGGAAGAGAATGTAACAAGGCAAAGCAGAATTCTTGTTCCAAAGGAATTTTTTATTCATTTTATTTATCAGCTCCTCACTAAGGATAAAGAGGGGACTATTTTTGATCATTTGTTCAACTTTACATATAAAATTAACAAGTCAGCTCTGTTCCTAAGCAGTAATAGATTTTTTTTTTCTACAAGTTATTAAATGTTAACATTGCATTTGTCTATTTGTATGTGCCCACAAAAGCATTTTTATAAGAGACATTACTTTGTTATTAGCCCTTCAGAAGGAGAAAAGCTAGTACATTTCAAATCCCCCTTGGGACACCAGGTTCAGTCTGCCTGGAAGCACTGTATTGCATCTTTTCTTCTCCCTGGGAGTCTGAGACAGACATATGGTATGTACCAGCATATTGTGAAGAAGAAACAAAACCTCCCTCTCATCAAAGTGCACGTCAAACTTGAGTGGAGTGTGCTTCCTGGAAAATGGGCTAAGCATAACAGAAGCCCATTTATCTTCCATTTGATCCTGACTGCAGCTGGGATCTATATCCATTACCACAATGCCTTAGTCACTTTGAGGCTCTGCTAATAATGTAGCTCGTGTCACCTCCCAAATGACAGCATGAGGCACTCTGAATAGTTGAGGTGACACACTGTCAAAGTCCCCCACGTAAAAAGTACTGGAAATCTGCTCACTCCTACCTGGAAAGAAATTATTTCTACGGTTTGTTTCTAAGTCTCATACTATGTTCTGCCTCCCATCTTCAGAGAAGACTTTTTGGCTCTCCAGTGTGTTCTTTTTCAATATTATTTAACATTCTGAGAAATACAAATTAGTTCCAATTTTGAAACTTTTGAAATTAGAAAGCTGGCATCAGTTCCAATACTTATCTATAAAAGGGAGGGAAAGTGGGAAGGGAACAATAAGGTTTCAGTACCACTACACACATCATCCTGTCTTCCCAGCTTCTCTCTTATTTAGAGAATATGTTAAAACGTAGTTTTATATCTAAATAATGAACAGCACAAACATCACCGTATTTCCTCCCTTTATAAAAAATTCTAGGACAAATTTTGAAGGCTGTTTAAATTGGGCAACTGAACTGTAAGAAGACATTCTCTTACAGGATTCTTGCAAAGGAGCACTGAGCAACCAAGAGATCTCTGATTCCCACAGGACAGGACAAGGTTGTGTGTTTTCATCTGGTGACAGTGGTTATGCAAGGTTTTGTGCCAGGAATGGAACTCAAAAACTCTCAAGACAGAGGGCATGGTGCCAGCTAATAACTTGGGCTGCCTATGGACACTGCATACAGGTTCTCCTCCTGAGCTGGTTCAGACCATAAGTAAAGCTTATGCACAGCTGTGTGTATCTGCTCCCAGACAAATTCCCTTGATGTGATTTTGGCAGTGTAAAGACTTGAAAAGGCAGGCATGATTTGAAGGTATGGATGCAACACTGTAAGAAGTTACAATCATCATAAAAGCTATGACCTTACCTATCCACATCCTTCCAGAAATTCAAGTTTTAAGAAAGGTTTTCAGCTTAAAAAATGAAGAGTTAGAAACAACTGGAAGAGCACAGAAGTTAGGATGTAAAATATAATTTTCCGTTTGTGCTCAGATCACTATGAAAAGTTTTATTTACATAAAATATCTAGGATTTTCCTCAAGCTTAATTTTTACAACTATTGGAGAAAAAGAAATAAAATTATTACCTGTACTTTTGGCATGCCTTTTTAAAGGTTAATTTCTTAAAAAAGTTATCCAAATGATGGCTGTGAAAATTAAGTGCATGCATCAAGTCATATCCATTGTGGGAATCATGTAACAGATATTTATCAAAAAAATTTCCCAAAGACTACTAAAGTCTTTGTGTCAAGACCCTTGATTAGCCTGTGTTGAATTTTATATACACAAACATAATATATAAACCTGAAAATGTGAGTAATATTTGTAAGTAGACTTTCAAATGTGCTATTCAGACATGTTCAGTCATTAAACAGTATGGATATTACACATAATGTAGAAAAAATACTTTTTTGAGATAAATTTGCAATGAAATAGACCATTTCTGCACTGATGAACATATTGGATATAGGTTTCCCCAAATATACTGGATTTTTCTGAAAAGAGTAGCTATATTACTCTCTAGAGGGTCATTGATTTCTGTTGCATGGATGGCCATTGTTCAAAATAGCTTATGTTCCTGAAGTAAATGCTGACCTGACTCACTCATACTGTTAATTTCCAAATTCTGGCATTTGAGTCTAAATGTTCAAAGTAGGATATAATTCCAGAGGTGAATGGCAGTTTCCATTCAGGTGAATTTATCGTTTTCTTGCAGTACTTATACACCTGAACTCAGAGTGTGTCTCTGTACTTCTTTTGACAAGAAGAATTGGAGCCTGGAGAGTGTGTGGTTGCACTCTCTGCCTTCAAATATCAAACAACAGTGTATAACAGTATATAAGGCATATTAATTAAAATATTTCTTATATTCTGCCCTTCTGCACAAATTTAGACTGTATTGCATTAATGGTACAGATGAAACAGCATAGTAGTTTCTCCCAAAATGTGTGTGTGTGTGTGTGGAAAAGTGCTTCTCACAGAAACCAAAAATATACAGTTTAACCTAGCAGTAGCCAAAACAAAAATGTTGCAACTCCAGTCCTTCTGAGATAAAGTGACTCAGTAATTCAGAAACATTTTATTTCTATTCACCTATAATAAGAGCTGAGCAAATGAAGGCCTGCATTCACACATACTGCCAACGTGGAGATTTACTTAGCCAAGAACATTGCAGCTTGATCAGCCTGAGTCTCAGAACCTAAACTCAGGGTTTAACTCTGGCTGCAGAGTACTTTTCTCAGGTTATTGTCTCCTCCTAGATGCTGTCAATGCCAGTGCCACAGTGCAGAGAACACTGAGGTGTGCTGCCCTGTGTCTCCTGTGGACTACTGCCATTCATTAGTCAGTGACTCTAAAGGATAAAATCACTGAAACATCATGGGAAATTGAATTCCAACCTACTTACTACATGAGCCACAGAAGGAAATGGAAAACTTTCCTGGACACAGGACCTCACTCACTTGTTGAAGAGGAAAATGTGAACTTATGTCTCTCCATAAGTGAATTGGCTAATCATAAAAGTAGTGCAGAAGTTATAGACATTATGAATGTGGATCTTCTCTGTCACTGCCAGTTACAAAAGAGAATATTTTTTTATTATTTTTCTGAGGTTAAAAGAAAATGACTGATGAAAATAACTAAAATGGTTTTATTTCTATTACAACCAAACATTTGTCTCCACGTTTTTTGTCTCCATTTTTTGCCACTGAAACAAACAAAAAAAAATTATTTCCTCACTTCCAGTTAATGAATCTCTTAGTGGATTATGAAAATTGCCAGCAAAATTAGCTGCTTCTCTCAGTGTATGATAGGGACAGGATGGCATGTAAACATTTCTTCCTCCTTGAGGTGAGGTTTGAAGCATACTAGCAGATGCTGTGTTTGTATCATTGTGCATGTTATAACCATCTCCTCTTTGAAAAAAACAAGATTTAATCTGGTAGAACTGTGAATCTAGCAGCTATTAAACAATCTAGTGTTTAATAATTTAACACTAAATTATTTTAATTTTAATTGATTCTTTGTTTTGGGGTTTTTCAGCATCTAAGATAATAGAAATTTCCAAGCTCTAAAGCAACCGTGGTCCAATAGTATGTGACTTCCAACTGGAATACAGATCAGTTCTTATTTTACCTGTGTTAGTTCATGCCTGACTGCTCAGTTTCCTAGTGGAAGTAATGTGTAATAAAAAGGAGTTAAACAAAAGGATAATGTCTTCTGATGGTAATAAGTTTTAGAAAATAACATTCTTAATAGAAAAGAAAATATATAACAGTTTGCTTCTACTGGCAGAAGTAAGATTTCAATTAATATATAATCAGTTATCCATTAAGATAATCATATATTTGGCTTTTGACTCCATTTCAATGTCTCTAAAATTAAATGAAGCAAAATCAGCTTCACAAATGAATCCTGCAAAATATCTTCAAATTCTTACCTAATAACTGGTGTATGCAGACAGTAGACATTTTTGGCTAGCTAATCACTGAATGGAGCAAGTACAAAAAGCAGCAATGTACCTTTTTTTCATTCTTTAAAAGAGATAAGGTCATGAAACACTGATTATTAGAATCTTTTAACGAGTTTCAACCAGAGAAATCACACAACATGATTCCAACTATTCAGAAGTGCCATTACTAAATATTTAATGAGAATATTAATATATAGAACACATGGCTTATTGTTGAAATACTAGAATTCATAGTAGATGCAAAACCATTTTTTTAAATAAAAAAAAAAAAATAAAAAATACAACCCTAAGACGAAGAACATGAACATACAAATTTAGTACCAGAATTAATCCCTTCCCCTCAGTACTTTCAACCACATCTAGCATGCAGCACAAAGCTTTGTGCCCTTCAATACAGAGCAGACATTCATGAATTGACAGAAGCTAAGTGAGGGGCCCCCAGGCTGATTTGGGCTGGAGCAGTTGCCCTCCCAGGAGAGAAGGAGAGATCCAGCCTGGCTCATCCTGGAGAAAAATGTCTCTGTACAAGTTCAACAGCAGCCTCAAGTCCCTACAGGAAGGCAGCTGAGGAGCCAGGCTCTTCAGCTGTGCATGGCAATAGGGTGAGGAACAACAAGCATGACCTGAAATGAGACAATCGGATATCAGAAAAGTCATTTTGCTCATGAGGACAGTAGGCACTGAACAGGCTGCCCAGAGAGGTTGTCCAATCTCTGTCCTTGGATGTTTTCCAGATCTGACTGTGCAAAGCCTCTTGGGATCCTCTCCTGCTTCTATTACCCTATAACCCTCTCTGAACCTGGGCAAAGCTACTTGGTGGTCAAGCTCTACTAGAGATCAGCAGCCTAAATAATTTTCAAATCAAATAATAAATCAACTAAGAAACAAACTTCTTTTTCAGTGAAGGAACCATTAATCCATTTACCTGCCAAGACCTTGCCCTTAGTTTTATATCGTTTTCCTCTTACTCTAAATTTTAGCATCATCATATAAATTGATAAACTTCCAGAGGTCTCCTCCAGCCTGAATTTCCATGCAATCATGACTATTTTCTTTTGTCACTTATGGTCTATAAAATGCATGCATGTTTGGAATTTGGTGGAATCATAGCTGTGCTCACATAAAGGCTGAATCTGGAATGCTTTCCAAAGTCCAGTTCACAGATATTCTGCCAGAAACTCGTCACAAGATTTAAATAAGCAAATTAGTGGGGCAGAAGCAGCAGCAATCCATTAACCACTGGCCATTCAGCAGTGAAACACAACATGCTTCCCTGTGGTTTGCACCACCTATTTCAGAGCAGGTTTTTCAAGAGTGATGCCCTACATCATGTAAGAGTATATAAAGCCAATTTTATTTTCCAGGAGCTAGACAATGCAGAAATTCTCCCTAATTTATATGAGAGTTTATGGCTTTTCAACATATTTAAATCAAAAATTTATTGGACCCATATATGATCTGAGAGCCTTAATCCTAGACTCTCCTTCCCTTTGTAACAAATGTTACCAGGGAACTCGCCCAGGCAGCACATAAATAGGACAGTCAGGCAAATTTCACCTGATGGTTACTTAGGCATTAAGACTTTTTCCTCTAAACGATCATGGAAGAAATATACTAACAGGCATGCTGTCCACCTTTTCTGCCTTGCTAAGGCACATAAACTTTTTTAAAATTACCCTTTTAATCTATTATAACTGAATTCTTACCAACTATATAAAGTTTTCCCTGACACATAAAGGAATAAGATACACTAATTTCCTAATTATAAAGGTACCTGCTTTGTCTCTAGTATGAAAAGAGTAATTCAGAACTACAATCTTCAAAATACAGTTCAGGAAAAGATTTGTAGAGACAGAACTCCCAACTGGTATGAAAAAAATATATGCCCTCACTACACTAGACCCATATTAAGAATGCATATGCCATTTATTACCAAGACTATCAACTAAGAATGGCCCAGTTGCAGAAAGCTTGAAGATAAAATCTCATACACAACAGAATCACATGGGCAAATGCACTAGAGGAGACAAACCTTTTCAAAGACATCCATGATGCCTGCTGCAGCCTCAGACGATCTGAAAGAGAGCACTCTGCACGCAGAGTGTCCCAGAGGAACACGACCCATCTGCCCTAAGCAGTAACTCTCCCATATGTTCCTATATATACACATAATGGGCAAACTAATGTGTGAAAATAAAGCTAACTATGGCTTTAATACGACATTTGCTGCCATCCCTCCTCCTAAAAAATGAGCTTTTTTCCTCTATATCTTTCTCTGTGCTCTCTTGCATATGATATTTTTTGTACTAGTTATGTGATAAGAGAAACAGAGAAACAGGCAAGTGTTTCTTGTTATGCTCTACTGAAAAACTGTAAAATTTTTCATCTTGTTTGTAAGTAATTTGCAGCGTTTTTTGTATTCAGCTGCAGAAATACAAAATGAAAAAAAAAATCCCATTTGTACCATAAATACTAGCACAGAAGTACACACACAGATTCCTAAACAGTAAATTCAAGGTTAAAGAGAAAGGAGCCAAGAAAGAAAATTCTACAGTATCTGCTACAATCACTTTCTTTATCTCCACTGCCTTCTGCATGCTGAAGAATGGTCTTATTTACCTATATCTTAATCCTGGATTTCTGAGAAATCCTGATCAAAATTGCTATCCATTTGACTGAAGAGAGCTTTTAGGCATTTGTCACTGCATCTCCTAAGTTAGGAGGGACGTTGCTATCTGAGCAAGAAGTTTCTCAACCATACAAAACTAAGTACTTCATTTTGTGTCTGAAGTGTTTTCAAGCACTCTTACCTACAACAAAGAACTCCTATGGATGTGCAAAAAACCCCAAAAGATATGAAGAGTTTTGTGGAGGAAAATAAAGGACATTTCAAGGCTGTATTCATTCCAAGGAGCTTAGAAATGCTTTCTAGATTCTAGGAAAAGAACAGTGATTTCTTTTTTTCCTTTGCCTGGTTTTAGTCTAACACCCAGGGCTGCTCTTTTCTGCACTGTTAAAATAGCACTGATCACACTGGTGTCAGGAACAACAAAAAATGTCAGTACAAAATGGCCATAATCCCATCATCTACTGGCATTATACCTCTCATGATTTTCTTTTCACAAAATATTTTTGCCTGAAAAGCACTTAATGAGAAAAACAGCACTTCATGAAAAAAACAATGGATGGTTTTTACATCCAGTTCATATTTTTGAACTGAATAATGAAAATAATATTCAGCATCTTAAATCAATGCTGAAGCTGTACTCCAATCATTTACAAACTAGTATCAGTTGTGATGACCCAGATAATATGTTAACCCATTAACTTCGCAGAAATGGTAAAAAAAAAAGCAGAAACAGATAGAGATTTTTGCAGTCAGAATCGACTGAGGAAGTTACAGAGTTTGGTAACCAGATAATGTCTTTTGCAAGTAATTTTCAATAAAATGCAAAATAAGTCGAGGGCTTAGTGGTAACTGTTACTATTTTCTTAAGGAGCTTTTTGTTGACTTTTCTGTTCCCCATGAGATTTCTTGAACTAGAAAATTATTCTCGTACTCAAACTGCATGACATTTCTAAGAAACAACATATGGCATCCATTATTTTATCAAAGCCCTGTGCTTGTGGCAGTGGCAAGGCCACCGGGCTGAGGGCCCAAGTTTTGCTTGTTTTAAAATATTGCTGCTATCAGCTCTGTGCTGTTAAGAGTGTTGGTGTACTAGGATTTCCAGGTAATATCTTTTCAGACCTGGTAAGGCCTGTAAGAGGGTGATGCAAAGTGGTTTGGGTACTGTAAAAAACTTTACAGTGCAAAACGACATGACATTCCCTTCTCTTTGTATTTTGCAATCTCCCATGACAGCCAGGACACTGGGAAACGGAGAATGAACAAATCCCACTCCTCCATTCTCCCCTTCCCTCACACTTGGACATCCAACAGAGCTTTCTGGACATCTGGCAATAGTTCTGACAAATTGCAACAACACATGTTGAGATCCATGGCACAACACATAATAACTCTGAAGCATTTTGAATCAACTTACAGTCACTTAATACACCACATGAGTTGCAAAGTAAACTTTTCTATGTACATCTAGGAAATCTAAAACAAAACGTGGGAAGATGGTGCTGTACAATACACAAAAGTGCAGAAAAGACTGATGCATTCTGTATGGATCCAAGTATTTCTCCCTCCTGGTATCTCCCATGCCTTCCTATTTTTATGAAGGACTTCACTCCGTCATTGAAACCAGACTCCACAATGGAATAGGTGCAGAGTAGTATATGGGAGATAATACACTGACCTCCCACAGACCTTCCTTGAGAGTGAAGTGATTTTTAAAGGGAAATTGTACCTTGTAGGTAAGAATTTTCCTCCCAGGCTGTTCCAGGCAGTAAAATAATATGCTTGGCTCACCATGGGCAGAAGGAGAATGCCACAAACTGACCCCAATTTCAAAGGCTTTTTTAGAATTCAAATACTGTATTGCTACACCAGTAATCTTATAAAATACTCTATGGGATTTCACTAATTGAACCCAATGGAAAAGTTGTTCCCAGGGCTTAGTTCTCACTAGCAGATACTTTTTGTTTCAGCCAAATGTGTTGGCAAACCGTGCAACCCTCTGTAACATTATCTAAGTATTTTTAGATTAGTGGGACAAAGGCAAACTTATTAATAACACATCGTCTTGCATGTCAGCAGCATGTTCCCATGGAGGAGGCTGAGGCCTCTGACAAAATATTGCAGAAAGCTGTGGTCTGTCCCAACATGTTCAAGGTAGGATCCCTTGGGGGGGCAGGAGAGGCAAACATCTGCAGCCCACAGTGGGATATTGTTTGTTTTCCCAGAGGCAGCAGCAGCACCTCCTGAAGAACCAGCATCCTTCTCTCCTAGTGCCAAAACACACGCCTGAGAGTGGCTGCAAAGGGTTAGCGTGGTGTTGTGGTTTAACTGGTTTAACGCCAGACAAGCAGGAGCTGAACCTACCTAGGATGTCAGGAGACTGGAAGACTCAGCCAAACCTATCCTCTATCTGCTGCATGTTTTGAACTGCAAGGTAAAGAAAATTCCTTGCTTTATGTCTAGTGTTTATCTGAGCTGACATCTGTTGGAAGATGGCTGGACTTCTGAATATAAATAGAATAATTTTGCTCCTTCCCATTCACATTACAGAGATGAAGGTCAGCAGATGCACCTCCCTCCAAGCACACCCTTGTGGGGAATAAGAAAGAAGAATGTCCTGTTTCCCCATTCACATCATAATTGCTTCCTCTCATTGACTGGTGCTCTAAGTTTTCGTCACCAATGATGACCAGCCCTATTCCAAAGAAAACTTTGAAAAGAGGCAGGCACCAAATGAACTCCTTCTGCAGTAGCAGATGAAGGATACTAGACATTCTAGCCATGACAAAAGCTAAGAACTTCACGTGCCACTGGAAAATGTATGAAGATGTATAGAATGTGTGTACTCACCTGAGTAAGTCAAGGGTAGTCTACATTTCTGATTTCAGCATTAGACAGCCATGAGAACAGAGTTCCAGCTTAGACACAATCAGGATTTTATATGGGTATTCCCAAAAGTCACATTCAGCTTCCTCAGTGGTCAGACCATATGTCAGTATCTAAAAATTGGCCTCTGATAGGTGCCTGTCTCTTCCACAGGAAACCAACAGGTCCTTACAGGGCTGTATTCCTCTTTAAATAAAACCAAGCTCTGTTAACCCGTGGCACCTTCTACCTTTCCACTCCCAGGAGGCTTAAACAGATTGTCATACTCTTTTTGCAAAAAGTATATTTGGTTAAAGAAGTATCCTGATGTGCATGAAATACTCCTTTAAGAAACCATCTATTTCCTTTTATGAACCAGGAACTAAAGATGAACTTTTGGAGACCCAAGGAGTCTAAGTTATGTGGAATCAGGAGATTGGTTAATCGGAAATAATTGTTGTTGGTACATCCTTACCATGACAGTCTAAAATTATCAAGCAACACCTGATGATCTATTCTATATTTCATTGACTCCTTTTTCCCTCTAGCAGAGAAAACCTTTTATTTTTCCAATGGGTCTATTTAGGAATATTGTTCAGCAAGCATTCCACATCCCAAAATAAGTATGTTCCCCACCACAATTTTTTTTTTAGAGTGGGTGCATAGGTTTTCAAATTTATGCCAGTGATAGTAGGCGTTTACAGTTTACAGCCAACATTGCTGCTGAACTACAGACCATGTAGTTCAACCAATACTCTCCTTTTAAGAACCATTTATGCCCTCCAGCAACCTAGACTAGGATAATCCATTCCATGTTCCTAGGTTGCATCCAGACAGTCATATAACAAATTAGGAATGTAGGACTCTCTCTCTTTTATTTTTTTTAATAGGTCAAGACACAATACAGGGGAATATTTACACCTATGTGTCTCTACATTATTTGAATTAGGTAAATGATTACTGCTCAAGCTTGCTAAGGTAACCTTGGTACATGCACATCTGAGCAGATTCCTATGGTGTATCAACTGCTGACTCTTTATTTAGCAGACATGAAGCATATGCTTTGAAGGACTTTGTGCTGATCCTAAAGACACATGAGTTTACCAAATGAAAACACAGGGGTGTCATATTCTGTGGAGATCAAATTTAAATTAATTCAGTGTATCTCAGGCTCATTATATTATTACCTTGCTGTGATGTTTCAGATTAATATCTGTGCTGGCATCATATTTTTGTTACAGCTCTGTGAGTGCATGGGGATTCCTGACAAGATCTTCTGTTTCAGTACCTCCTCGGTGTTTCCCAGTGTCAGCAGGAATAGGACACACGTCTTTCTCAGAGGCAAAAGCTCCTTCTACAGCCCTCAGGAGTGAATTCCCCACAATGCCCACTTTCCTATCAGCAAATTAGGGGGCCCATGTGTGTGTTGGTTAACTCACAACATATTCCACATATCTGAAGCTCGCTGGCAAGAGTTTTCAAGGATACTGTTTGATATGTTTCCCTTATTTCCACAGCCCATTGCAATAAGCTTTATTCCAGTGTTGCAAATGTAGGTTGTTCTATTCCAAAACAAATACAGGTTGTTCCAATTTTCTATATATAAATTACCTCTTTTTATATGCAAGATATACAAGAATGCTAATTTTCCTTAGATACACAGCTATGATGTCTTGTTCAAATAAGGTTGAAGCTCTTGCATTTAAAACAAGTTAAATACACAAAACAAAATAAAGTGTCTTTAGAAAGTTGCTTCTGCATTTGCATTTCTTAGAAATTTTGGATTCTGGGTAGAATAGTATAAAGACTGTTTTTATTAAATTTTGGTGTCCTAAATATCAGAAATCTCTCGGGAAACCCCTTGGGGCATTGCAAGAAATCAGAGAAAGCATATATGAAGTGTGTCAGATTAGGTGTCCAAACTTTGTCTGTTTTGAGCTGTGAAATTTTTGAGGTGTGAGTAACCACTGATATCTGTCCTGATGTTATTTCATTGCATTTATTCAGCTCTAATTTGTATCCTTCTGCAGCATCAGCAACAACAAAAAATACTTTTGACAGTATTTTGGAAGTCCTAGCAGCCAGGGTCATGCTGTTCAGTGAGAGACTCCATTGCTCTTTTGGAAAGTACAATAACCATCTGCCTCCAAAGAAAACAGTGACCTGCAGAGTGCCAGCAACCTCATATTGTTACAGCTTGGAGCACTCCACCCTTATGGGATGCACCAGGTCTGAGCTGCAGAAGGGTGGGAGTGAGCTTGCTGCTCACGAAGCCAGGCTCTCGTCAACAAGAGGCCAAAGTGAGGCAAAGAATCCTACCCAGGAAAGCCAACAAAATATATATGCTTCCTCCTTCCCAAAGGCCAAAATGTGGCAGATTTTTCTCGTGGGTACTGCATTTCAACCATTAACAAGGCAAGCCTCTGGGATAAGGGCCTCATGAGAAGGAGAAAGATTTCAATTGTTCTGGAAAAAATACATTATGTGGCCTGATTAAATAAAAAGCTGTGCTTCAGCTTTTGGGCCAATACAAATGGCAGCTTGAGAAGTTAGTGATTAAGTTGCAGCTTAGGAATTCGTTCCCAACTATCAATTATTTAATACTCATGGCTTGGAGAAATATGAAACATTTCAATCATGCTTCTAGCCAGAAATAAGCAGCCCATTAAAGCAGATATTTTTGAAAGAATCTCTTAAGGGAAAGTGTTATAATTACTATCAAAATGGCAACTGCACATCAACAGTAAAGGGGAAAAGGTTTCCTTAATATGCAAGAACTAATTTGACCATGTGCAAAGCAGAGAGAGACAGATGGCTTCCATCACCACAAATGGAATAAACTGGCAAAAATTATCACCTACAGAGACTGATGGATTCAAAATTAACTGATAGCTTTCACATATAGTAACTCTAAGAGTGAACAGATAGTCATTTCACATAAAAATAAGTCTCCCAGACAACAAGGCTAGTAGCTTTGTTAGCAGAACACTGAGCAAGATTCCCGGGATGCCTCACAGTGTTACGGTGATCTTCTGTGTGATCAGCTATGTGATGCAATAAAGTGATACATTATCAGAGCCATCAAAGAGTAAAAAAATGTTTATTTTGAGATCTGTAGCTCCTTAACCATGTAATGAGGCCAGAAAGAAGATTTGGAGTTGGGGTTTTTTTGCCAGTCATAGGTGTTGGAACATTATATACCCTTAAATGCTGAAAAAATATGTCACTGTAGTTGAATATTATTTAGCTGGATGGATCATTAGACATTTGTACTTACACAATAAATGGACAAAAAAGCAGAATAATACTACTAAAATTTTTTTTTCTGACAAGGGTAGTCTTCATATCACTTAATAGAGATGCATAAATATACAGTAGAGAAACATTTATTCCTCTAAATATTCAGGGAAAAGGGAGCACAGTATTTTTGCTAATTATCTAATACTAATGTTATTCACATTGAAAATGAAAAATTGTCAACCTTTATTTATAACAACCACCCATTTCTAACAATAAGTAAGAAATAACCAAAAAAAAATGGTACATTTTAGCATCAGTATTCAGCAGCAGAGTATAAACATTTTCAAAACAAAATATCCTTAGGGGATGATTTGAGCCAGTCTTTATCCAAGCCACCTGGAAGATATCACAATTGAACATCCAAACTTGCAATCATATTTTTAAAACCCCGAAGTCAATATGTTATTTACTGTATTGAAAACATGCATACTGAGCAATAAATCCCACACAACTTGTCACTTTAGCTTTTTGTGGAGCTATGTAGCTAGTATATGCTAAACTGGACTGCATATATTTCCAATTTAAACAAGGAAAGCAGGCAGAAGGTAAAATGCTGTTGTATTCCTGGTGTATTCCTCACTCTTCTTCTGCACAAATGTCTGCAAGATAAAATACCTGTGAGCTTGTCTAGTTTAGCCTGTGCCTGTGGGAACACAATAGATGGAACAGGGAGTGATGGGCCTCTTAGGTGACGTATTGTTATGTAAGGTTTTTTGGGGGTGGGATTTGATTTTTGTTTTAACAAATAAACTCAGTCCCAGAAGTAACATCAGCACTTTCCCCATCCAGTTGCAGCATTATAGTAAATTCCTTGGTCATAAACAACCTTTCATATAGTAAATGACTTCCATGTATTACAAAAACGTAATAGTTCTACCAAGGGAATAACTGCTGATGTCAAGAGAATTCTGCTTAAGACACACAGAGCACCAATTTTGCTGTCTTATTAAAACCCTGTACCAGGTGAAACCTTTGAAGTAAATCTTTCTTTTCCTCGAATAAAACAGATAAGAAATGACTGTTCATGTGAACCTGTGGGTACATCAACACATACAGTCTCTGCTGTATCTCACTGCTTAGCACACAGAAATATGTCATGGAAACAACAGAACGGGGGAACAGTCACATCAACTAAAGATTCATTTTGTGGTGAAGCTTGCATTTTTGTGTGCAATGAGAACCCTGAAAGGTACTGGCATTGAGAGAAAACCTCTGAAGAGTATTGCTGGGGAGAGCAGGTTGAGTCACTGAAAAGTCTCCGTTTGGAATTAAAACTTACACCTCTTTGAGCCAATCCTCTGTTAACTGCTGTCTGTATGCTTTAGCAGTGCTAGCAGTCTAAACTGACAGGGCAATACTCGGGGCTCCACTTTGTATTCTGGGTCACATAAAAGAAAGTGGTTGGATGGCAGTATCCAGAGGAGAGTGGTCAGTGGCTCAGAGTCATGATGAACATCAGTGACAAGTGGTGTCCCTTCAGGGGTCTGTATGGGGATCAGTGTTATTTAATATCTTCATAAATGATACAGATGAAGGGACGGAGTGCACTCTCCTCACATTTGTTGATGACACCAAGCTGTGTGGTGCAGTTGACACACCTGTGTCAGAGACTGGAGAGATTGATGTCTCAAGACCTTTTGAGTGCATGTGCGGGGAGGAAGGGGCAGGTTGGATCTTCCTTGATGAGGCAGTGCCCTTCTCTACATCCCACAGCTGTAGAGCCTGGCCAGGACCTGGCACTGTCTGCCAATCACTGGCAATTTGGAGGCAATGCTCCACACCTGTCCCTGGAGCCCCTAACTCAGCTCCTAATTGGCCAAATGACTGGAAATCCCACCTGGGGGACAGGCCCAGGAAGGCCCAGGGCCATTTAAGGCTGAACATAAGGCCCTGTGTATTGACCCTGCTTTCTCTGAGGATTTCTGTCAGCTAAACATTTCTGGAACCCCAGAGTCAGTACTTACATGTGCCCTTTTCTGTGTCTTTTTTGTCTTTCTTTTTCTTCTAATTATCTCTTCTCAAAATTTTTGAGTAACTTAAAACTGCATGGGGCTTAGAGTTTGCTATGTTCAATGGATAAGATAGTACTTTGAAAAGTGTTTTCCACTGATTGAATGTTGCACTAAATTTTTTTGCCAAAATTCTCTGATTTTCTAAAGTTGCCGGTATTTTCTAATTGTTTTCACCTTTTGAGAATATCTTGTTGGTGTTTTTCCTGTGTGACTAACTCAGAGTACAATACAACCATAAGCCCTTTTAAAAGCCTTGATGGGCAAGTTATCTGCAGCCTTACACACCTGCAGAAGGCAATGCCATCCCGAGGGACTTGGACAAACTAGAGGTGTTGTCCCTTGGAAATCTCATGAGGCTTAACAAGGTCAAGTGCAAAGTGCTGCACCTGTGTCAGGGCAACTCCTACATCAGTCCAGGCTGGGAGATGAATGGATCAAGAGCAGTCCTCCCAAAAGGACTTGGGGTGCTGGTGGATGAGGATCTGGACATGACCCAGCCATGGGCACTCCCAGCCCAGAGAGCCAAACGTGTCCTGGGCTGCACCCAAAGCAACGTGGGGCAGCAGGGGAGGGAGGGGATTCTGCCCCTCTGCTCCGCTCTGGTGATCCCCCACCTGCAGGGCTGCATCCAGCTCTGGGGTCCCAGCACAGGAAGGACATGGACCTGTTGGAACAGGTCCAGAGGAGGGACACCAAGATTTTTAGAGGGACAAAGGTGCCCTCCTCTTAGGAAAGGCTGAGAGAACTGTGTTTGTTCCACCTGTAAAATGGGTGGTTTAGGGGGTAACCTGTTTACAGCCTTGTACTTGAAGGGAGCCCACACTATAGATGGAGAAGGACTCTTTACAAAAGCATGAAGTGACAGGACAAAGGAGGAAAAGTTTAAAACTAAGAAAGTAAGTTTAGATTAAATATTAGGAAGTAATTCTTTGCTGTGAGAGTGGTGAGGCACTGGAACAGGTTCCCCAGAGATTGTGAGGATGCCCTATCCTTGGAAGCATTGAAGGCCAGGTTGGATGAGGCTTTGAGTAACCTGGTCTAGTGGAAGATGTCCCTACAGGGAGGTTGGAACTAGGTGATCTTTAAGGTCCCTTCCAACACAAACTATTCTATGATCACATGGGGGGCACTGCAAGAGGACATTGCATCAAACTGCTACTGCTGCTCCAGATGCCTCAGTCCATTTCATAGACTGTCTTATAACCAAGTCATCAATCCCACACCTCCTCAGTACATGAGGCAGAGTCTCTGACAAGCTCCCTTGCTTGGTCCAAGAAAAGGAATTCCATGAAAAGCAATGCTTTCTCAGAAAATAATTTTGACAATGTAGCATTGAAAATCACATCAAGCAAAGCACTATGTTAAGGAAGAAATAGAGGAAGATTCACTTGTGCTGTGTAGTCTTTTACAAAGTGAAATCAATTAATTTGCGCAAACACAGAATTTCACTGGCAGAGCTTCATGGCATCCAAAAGTATGAATGGTGGTATAAATGTGTTAATCGTCTCAGCAGTCTACAGGATTTCTAGTAGGTTTTTTGTACCCTGCTCAATATCAAGGTCAATGAAGAAAACTTTATCTTTGATGACTTAGGTGTGCACCAGACAATTGCTCTGCCTCATCAGAGTCAGATTTCTTTTTAATCAAGACTTGAACGTTTAGCAGGAAAGAAAGCGGAATGACAAGCTTCTTTTTTCTGTACTCTAATTATCTGTCATGCAATGCTGGAGCTTTTGCAACACCAGGAAATACACATTGTTTCCTTTAGAAAACGACCTTTCTAAACCCCTTTGTATTTCAGATTTCTGCATTCTTTTTATCAGAAGGCTATTAAAAACCAATTATGGAAGTCATAGTTTACACTTCATGAAGATCCCTCTAAAAGCTGCTGAGGACACTTAATGAAGATAAACACTAAAAGAGTCTGCTAATTTTTTTTATTATTATTCTGGCATTCACATAAAATTAAGTTGCAGGCCTACTAAAATGCTCTAACTGAAAGATCTGAATGTTTAATTGAAACTTAGTTAAAGCTCAGGTGCCATTTATAAACAGATACATCCATTTGTTATTTTCCAAATTTTTAATCAAGAGTGGAACTAGTGTTAGAGATCATGAAAGGCATACCACAATGCAGTTAAATGTGTTATATTTCAGCTAACTTTCCCACTAAACTAAATGCTTGTTTGGGTTTTAGTTTTTGGTTTGTTTGGGCTTTGGTTTTGGTTTGTTGGTTTTTTTGGGTTTTTTGTTGTTTTTTTTTGGGGGGGGGGGTTGGTTTGGGTTTTTTTGGTTTCGTTTTTTTTAATGGGGCAGAAAACTTTCATTTTTAATCGGAACTTCTGAACAAGCAGGTGATGATGTCTACTACTTCTTATAAAACTAAAAGATGTTTCAGCTGATTATCTTCTAGATGGTTTCAGTCCATGAACAGAAAAGCAAGTCTTGCTGCTGTCCCTTGGTTTTACATTGTCCATGCATCCTCAGAATTCAGATCTTCTGCTTAACATAACTTTTTTAGGCACTTGGGCTTCACAATAGTCATAGGTCCCTTCCAACTGAAATGATCTCTGTGTCTATGTGGTTTTATGCATTCAAACGCAGTGTCCAGATTAATGTTCCCTGAGATTCACTGACTCCTCTGCTTGTTGGAAAACTCTTTTAACTAGCAAAGTCATCTTTTGATATTCCACAGAGATTCTGAGTTATCTGCTTTTATAGGTCCCATGAAGTTTTAAGAGACTTCTTGTGTGTGGTGAAGATGAGTAAATAAAGAGGATAATAGTGTGTGATCAGAGCTTTGCTCTGTTTACAGACAAAGAAACATAACTGAGAACACTGCACTGTTTTGCAATGGTGTTCAGGGGCTAGCTTGTTTGGAAACAGCTGCAACTCCTTTCTGCACTTCTCAACCTCCTCTGTCATCTCATTGTTTCAGAGATTGCAGCAGTCTTAGTTTTCCAGTGATTGCTTTATAACCTCTAACAGTTTCTATCTACTAATTAAACTGGAGGTTAGAGACAAAGCTCTAAGCTAAGGGTGCAAATTAAGCACAGGAGAACTGCTAATGGCCTGCTAACAGAGCAACTCTCTATTCTAGTGTTAGCTTTGTATTGACTGTCTTTTGAAAACCTTGACAGTTTTTAAAAAAACTGACTCCTGATTGGTCTGCGCTTTCCAACAAAATCTAAACTATGTTAACCCATGACAGTCAATTACAATTATACAATAAAATTATACAATAAAATACAGTTATAATGACTAACAAATAATAAAAATCAATGAATGATACGTGTTTTCTAGGAGAGTGAACTTCTGGTTACTCTTCAAAGCTGGTATCATGTGGTCTGAAAAGTCTTCGTATCATGCACCCATGCACACTGCGTGCTCTGAGACAAAATGCCCAGTGTTGTATCAAGGACTTACCCAGCAGAGGTGTCAAAAGCAAGAAATATAACTAAAATCTATCCTTCAGGATTGTTCAAATAAGGTTTTTATTTCCCAGCCCTCTTTGGAACCTGTCCTCATAGATACTTGTATTTTCTGTCTGGAAAAAAAATCAATATAAAGCAATTGATTGGGGAAAAGGATATTTAAATTAAAAAATCTTGTCTTAAAGGGATTTTTTTTTTTGGTTTGACAGCTGAATGGTCACTGGCCTGCAGTCATTTTTCTAAATCACCCCTAAATCTAAGCACACTTCTGAATTATTCTCTAATTAAAAAGCTAGTTGATTTCTAGATTTGGAGAAACAATAACACTTTAGAGGAATTTTTTGAAGATAATTCCAGAAGAATCAATTATTTTTTAAAAAGTATATTTATTTATTTGGTCTTTGACTTTTTTGTGATTTTTTTTTATAATTGCATTAACCTACATGTTAAAAGCAGTAATATTATTTTTTTCAGATCACTTGGGTTTGAAATGTAACATTATGATATTTCACCTATTTGTGTATAATACAGGTCAGAAGTAGCAGAATGTTTTAAAGTGTCACTCAAATTGGCATATGTTGAAAAAATATTTTAAGTTTTACTCCTTTAGAATTTTAAAAATTGTATTGATAAGTTTTCCAGTAAGGTTTGAAAGTTTTGGTTTGGTTTTTTTTGGTTTTCTGTGTTGTTATTGTTTGCTTTTTTAAATGAAATTGAAAACTTACTGCTTTTCTTTCTAAATATTCTAGGACAAAGAGGTCGTGGGGGTTTGTTTGTTTGTGGGGAAAACTTTTTAACTTTCACAAATCCACACTAGTAAGGATGGAGTGAAAGTAGTGTTACAATGTAAAGAGAAACTTTTCTTACATGTTATTATAGTGAAAGAATATGACTTCTAGTAGGTTTTCATTGTTGTAATGATAGTTTTTCTTAATGTATCTCAATGTGTTTGAAAACAAAAGCCCACAGCAATGGAAGATTCAAATACCCTCCATTCACAGAGAAGGATCACTAGAGAAAATGGCAACTCTTGTCTTTGGCATGGGTTTCTCACTAGTTTCTGGAGGGAAATCTGTGAAAGTACCTTCCCTGGGGAGCAAAGGGATTTGCTGTTTGGGGCAGCATGTGCCTTCACTGCTGTAAGAGACAAAAGTAATTACCAGGCAGGAATACACCAAGCTGCTGATGCTGAACAGGTCCAGAAACCAGAATCGGAGACATTAAAAGATCGAATACTTGCTAGATAAAACTTGGGTATTAGGACAAAGAGATTGCTTTGCTGTTGACGTTCTCCTTCTGTGATGAATGAAACAGTCACTTGTGCACGTTCCTGGTTAATAATCCTGGCCTGGATTTCAGCCAAGACGTACCTGACATATCTCATCAATGTCATCTTTTAAAGCATATAGCCCATGGTGCCCAGTATATTGATTGACTGTGCTGAGGAAGAAACAATGACTGTGCTTTTCTCTAGCTTTTCCCACTTCATAAGAGGTAGAGGAAGGGAATATGAAGGTAGAATTTTCCCTTTTTTAAAAAAGAGGGAAATTTCCCTCCGAAAAGCTTTTAAACAGTTACAGTAAATATGTAGAATTGTCACTAGAACAAAATGGTTTGTTTCTGTGAAATTATAATTCTTCAGTGGTATACTATATCAGTGAAGATTACAAGTACATTTTTCCAGGGCCCTATTGGTCATTTTTCCATTTGGAAACTACTTTTGTCATCATCACTGTAGTGATGATGAAAAACTTCTAGATTTCTTGCAAGTTTTTTCTGCCTTTCAAGTCTTTACTGTAATTGTGCCAATGTTGGGAGGTGTTGTTCACCAATATTTGCTATATTCTTGCAATAAAATGTGACTACTTCCAGCCACAAGTCTCTCAAAGTAAAATCTCCCTATTCAAAAATATTTCAAATTTTCCACTCCCTTTCCACCTTCTCTGTCAGGTACATTCCTGTGACTGTGTCTTAGCAGATGTCTAGAAGGTGACAGCAATTATCAATATCACCAGATAAGAGCTAGCAACACCCAACAGACTTTTGTAATCTATGGTTAATAGCAACACACTCTCACAATTTGTGTTCAGCAAGTCCCTGTGAAGTATATTTCAAGCTAAGTATTATCCTGGTGTTTTTCCAAAGATAACGATAGATCAAGAGGATCATATGGGTCCTGTTTCACCAGTGTGATTAAGCAAGGCACCCAAGTTTAAGATTAAAGGTTACCTTGTGCTTAGGTACCTCTCTGACCTTCCTTGGGTCATAGCGAAGGAACTTATTACAAAGTTACAATAGACTCTTAACTTTGAATTTCCTGCCTTTTATACTACAAAAGCTCACCCTTAACCTTCCTGTAACAGGAATTTTTCATTTAATTCCCCAGAGGCTTAAAAGACAGATGAGCTGGTGGTAAGAAGCAGCATATAAATGCTTTTCACATTGAGAGTGTCAACCCTGGAATGTGGTTTGCAGAAAAAATGTTGCCATATGTTGAAGAACGTCTTCATATCTGCTTTTATTTCTTTAATACCTTCCAGACAACAAAACAGGATGTGGCTTCTATCAGAGTGGCAGTTTATGTAGCCATACAACCACTGATATTTGGCTGTCATGCCTGCATCTAACCACTGCTGTAACTCAAACTCCAACAAAGAGAAAACTTGAGAACTATTACCCTCCCCTGTTGCTTTTATTGTTGTGGTGCACTGCATGGAAACATCTAATCTAGGTGAACTTCCAATTAATTTCCAGTGTGTATGGAGCACCACTAATCTCCCCTGGAAAAATCACTGTCAAATTGAAATAAGTGGATTCTTGATCAGATGAAGTGTATTGACATCAGAAGTTTTTGGGTTGAGTTGGGTTGGTTTCTTTCCCTAAAAATAAGGTTTGTGAGTTACTTGTGGTGAAAATCACATATCTTGATCAGAAAAAAAAAAAAGGAAACTACTTGATTAATTTGGATTCAGTTACTACTAGTAGACAAAAATATACAAAGAAGTTAGGCATGATTTTCAGTGATCTTCTAATTTAGCAAAACTAAAACAAGATGACATTTTCCAATTTTCAAAAGTGATGTGCTAAAACAGAGGAGCATGAAAGACTTGCTTGAAGTTTAGAATTGTGAAACAGTGTACAAGGTGTATTTAAATCCTTCTTTGCAGGGGACATAGTTTAGGGCTTGCAAAAGCATTACTGGGTTGTATTTAAGGACGTACTCTGGGTGTCTCTCACCATTGTACTCCTACATACTGTGGGTGTCTTTCACCATGCATTTGAGCACCCAGGTAATCATGTTGTCTTAAAATATTTGGCACCAATCACATTTAAGCTACTCCTGTTGCCGAGAGAGTCCTGCTATCACCCACTTAGAAACAAGCTAGATGCAACACAATGGTGGCTCAGCTAGAGTGTTGAACTCCTGACGGTTTTCATATTTACCATTCCAGGGATGTGCTGAGATGACTGTTTAATCAAAATGAGTTTTCATCATTTATTTGTGAAAGTGATTAAACAAATAAATGAAGAGGTTGCAATTACAGTTTCTGTTTCCTGAGATTAGCCATCTTTAACGTAAGGAAAAATGAAAGTCACTTTTTAAAAATTCAGCTGATAGCTGCATTTAGTATTTAAGGACATGCAACAACACTTCAATCTTAGTGTAATAAATGATGACGTTTTAGTGTAAAATGCCTTAATGCCTTTATCAGTCTTTATTATCTCTATTAGAGATATTTTTTCTGTTTCTTCACAATTACAAGTGATTTTGTCTGCATGGATTTCGTACATTTCATTTCATTTTTAATGAGATTTGTATAATTGATTACTACCCTGACTGTTAAAAGCTGCAACATGAGGGCTAACTGGTATTCATAACACCTAGAAATTAGTCTTGTTGAATGCCAACCATGAATAGCGTGGACTGTGTGTTGCACTGCTTTTTGATGAATCTTGTAGGATAAGTGGATCACTTTCTGCCAGTTCTGTCAACAGTTTCCACGGTGACATTATGAAAACCAACATCTCTCAGACCAAAAGCAAACTTCACACATTCTGAAATAAATCATTTTTGGCAGTTTGTATCAAATCATGATGGGAAAACTTGTGGGAGTTCAGTCCTTCCTGCTTTTATCTGCTGTCCTGTTGTCTGATTAAATGCCCCCCATAACTGGTCTGGAGGACTCCTCTCTTTTTAAATGCAAGAGGCAAGACGAATGTCTGGAGCCAGGTTATACTTTTGGAGAATCAAACTGAAACACTACTTTGACTTTCTGAAAGGCTGAAATTTTATTAAACTCATCTACTCAGGTTAACTAAGATATTTGATCCTCCCCTCATGCAATAATTCATGTCATGGTAACACCTAAGTGCTGTTGCCACAGAGAACCATTACAGTGTAGTACAAGATAAAATTTAGGGTGAATCTCTTCCTGTGTCAAAGCATAGAAAGGTTTAGTTCTTTTTAGAGAGAATTTTATTCTCTCTTGTAGGATAAGGATGCAAAGGGCCAAGTTTGAAAGTGTTTGGGACTCTGTGAAGACAGAATGGGCTCGTGTTGCCTCTTTTGAAACAAGTCTGGTTTGTTGGTAGATTAACTGCTATTCCATAGTGGTTTGTGATTTATATTACAGGGGCCTACATTTCTGGAGAGAAGCCATTTTTATTATTGCAGGAATTTACAGAGATAATCTCAGAACTACAGATCCCTTTAGACAGGCATTTCAGACATGATTAAATGCCCTTGCTGGAAACAAAAATCTCTGCTTAGTGCAATGGGTTTCACATGGGCCCTAAAGCCATCCTTCTGCTCCCATTCCACTGGCAGAGAGATATCCCATCACCTTCAAACAGCTCAGCTAGTCTTGTTTTGCCCCAAAGCAGTACAAGATCCAGTTTGACTTCATGGATCTTTAACTATTTGGATCCCTAATGGAGCATTGCAGGCACAGAAGTTCGGGAAATTGGCAGATTTTTATTCTGCAATGCTAATGACTCTCTCCTAGTGCTAGTCAAATGTAGCAGTAACTGGGCTGCAGTATCATTGTCTTCTGCTGCAATGGAATGGGAAAGAAAGTCGAGGCAAACATTGCCTTCCTTCTTAAAAACAAAATAAGAGGGAAGATTGTCTACATTGCTGACAAAAATCTCTGGCCGTTGGGCTTTTTGAGTATGACAAACTACAGCACAGCTCCTCAAAGACTCAATAAAGTGTCTGAGAAAAACTTGGCTTTCACACTTTGCATCAGAATTTGCAGCTTGTGCCTATTTCACAATTGCTCCCACTTGAAGAATGTTTATCTGCAAACTGGAATATCAGGTCCTTCATGTTTAGGATCTGGAGATATTAGACTCCATAAAGACAGGGCTGACTCTGATCCGGTATTTGTGTCCTAAAGGCAAAGTGTTTTCAGGGACATATCCAGGTAGGATCATACTCAACCACCTTGGTAAAAGGCTGTGAGCAGTCAGAGGCAGCAAGCACTGACTTGCAATGATGAGTTACATGGTGAACTTATGGCTGCATACCAACATATTTCCCTGCACACTTCCCTGAGGGAAGGGAAAATTTTCCAACAGAAAGCTAATCACTGCCACCACTTCTGGCTTATTTCAAAAGCCAGCCAGGCTGCGTGAGTTTAACTGATAGCAAAATAGAAGTCTCTGCATACAGCAGTTTTCATTTACCATCTGTAAGCACACAATAATTGAAAGAAATGTGAGGGGAAAAAACACAGCAAAAAATATCCCCGTTTGATATTAAGCTTGGAGTGGAATTGTCAATGAGTATAGGGAAAGAGTTCTGGTGTTCTGTGGTATGCAGCAGTGTCAGATCCTCTCTCAACTTGTAGATTAAGTAGATTTGTGAGTCTTGAGGAGTACTTGAGCAATACTTCATGTCAGGACCAGACAGGCAACCAGAAGAGGAAGGGAAAGCACTCCACTGAGCAGATGGCTGAGAGCAGGAGGTCTGCCCAACGCAGAAATGTGAGCAGCCATCGGCATAATGGCAAGGTGCACCCCCCATGCAAAGATCCTTGGGCTTGGTCAGTGTGCAGAGGAGAAACATCCCATGGTGTTACCTCCTGCAGCTGAGGCAGGTGCCCCAAGGTCTTGCCGGGTTCCTGCAGGCTGACTCTAGCTACAGCAAGCCTCTGCTCAGCTGCAGCAGCCACTGGAGGCTGCTATCAAACAAATGCAGGGAAAAAAATCTGAAAACTGCCAGTCATAACACAGCCATTTCTTCAAAGAAATGATGGTGTGAATGTTTTCCAAGCAAAACAGAAGCCCACTGCCTACTCTGTCCCACTTGGAACTCTGCAGTCGGGTTGAAAGAGAAGGGATTTGAGGAGGGATTTTAAGAGAAATGAACAAGTAAAAAGAATCTTGGAGACCAGATGGCAACATCTGGAGAGCAGAGCAGTGTTTTGGCTTTGGGTTATTTAACCTTTCTTGATCTTCATTGGCTTCTCTTTTCAGTCAACAGCTGACCAGAACTAAACTAATTTGAAAAAAATGTTGAAAAGCTTCTTCTAGCGTATGGCAACACACCTGCTGGTATAAAGTAGTTCAACTTTTATAAAAGCTCCTATTATTTGGAGCTGCTGTACCCATAAATATCTATTGCTTCAGTAGTCCATAAACATCTATACCTCTTCAGTAAAAATATCTCATTGAAACAACTGTCACTTTTTTTTTTTTTTTTTTTTTTTTCAGCTGTGCTGGCTGGGGAGTAATCTGGGACTAGAATAGCTTCTGTGATGCAGCATAAGAAAGGTTGATGCAGGAACATCTTTGTGTTTACACAGGAGTTTAAGGTATTGGCACTTCCAGGGCTACAATGGTATGAAGGATTGGAGGCCAAATGTTCCTGCATAAAGTACTGAAAAATAAGAAACATTCACAGATTATAGGTGCCCCAAGAAAAGATTAAAAGGGGGGAAAAGCTTTGAGTAAATAAATGAAAACTCTAATTTTTTACATGAAATAGGGCTCCATCATAGCAATTTTAAAGATGGAGAGAAAAAGATAAAGAACTTCACAGTATCAAGTGGATGTTCGTGTGTGGTGTAACTCACCCAATGTAGTGGATTAATTACAGAGTTTAACCTTTCCCATTTTAGGTGGGCTTAAGTCACATTCTTTAAACTAATAGTGTGTGATACAACCCTCAGGCTATCAGGGACAATAATAAATGTCCAGCTATGACATGAGTTTGCATGATGAAATAAAAATTATGGCAGTGTTCCAAAACTAAATATATGACAAATGTAATCATTTCTGACAGAAACAAGAATAAAATAATGCTTCAGTGATTCAGAAAAAAAAAAAAAAGCCCCCACACAAATCACAATTAATGCTTCAGGTACAGAAAATTTCTTAGTGGCATATGACAAGACACACTAGGGGTCAAATTTTCAAATTTAAAGGTACATTCAGTTTAAAAATAACAATATCTTGCCACCTTCTGTTAGTTTCTCTGGCAGATGTGCTGTAGGAATGTTTCTGTGCCACAGTCCACTTTTTTATTTTCCACCAAATATGCCAGTTCAGCACCTTTCCTTACAAAAACATAATGGCTTGAGTCCTTCCTCAGACACCTTCAAGGCCCAAAGCTCTCTCATCATGGTCAACATCCAATTTTTATGTTGGTTCCTCCCCACTTAACTTTGGTTACTCATCCAAAGCCCCTGGGTCTGGTAGGTAAGAGGAATAGAAATGATGACCAGGGATATCATGAGTGATAGTGCAATTTGTTTGCTGATAAGGTCATTTCTTTATTTTACTTCTCCCTGTCAGAGAAAAAATCAGAAAAGAGGAGAACATGCCGTTCATCTATAATATCTGTATAGACAAACATAAGGGAGGGAAAATGGAGGAGGAGCCAGTGAACCCTGCAAAAACAGAAAGGAGATGAGCTGCTCTACTGGACACTAGTTTTTGTTTACTAACAGTCAGAAGAGGTGAATATAAAGTACCAGTTACCTTGGTCTTCAGTGAAAAAGTCACAGAATTACAGAATGGATCAGGTTGGAAAGGACCACACAGGGTCTAACCTCACTGCTCATCCCAGGGTCATCCCAGAGCACAAGGCACAGGATTGTGTTCAGATAGTGCTTGAATATCTTCTGTGAGGGAGACTCCAGACTTCTCTGGGCAATCTGTTCTACAGCACAGTCACTGCACAGTAAAGTTCTTCCTCATGTTCAGGTGGAATCTCCAGTGCATCGGTTTCTGTCCATTGCCTCTTGTCCTATTGCTTGACACCATCCAGCAGAGCCTGGCTCCATCCTCTTGGCACCCCCCTTCAGATACTGACAGACATTGATATGGTCTCCACTAAATCGAGGTTATGCCAGACCCACAGTTCCTATAACCTAAGCAGACAAGGGTCAGGCTGAATCACCAGTAGACATGACAGTTGTCTCACCTGATTATCTACAACACCACAGAGTTCAAAACCACATCAGATGTGACCTTTACAAACAGAAAATTGCTTCTTTCCTCTTCCACCCACCCCCACCTTTGCCCTCCAAGACTGCATAAAATGTTGCATGTTTCTCAAAGCCTTTTATTAGTGTTGCAAATATGTCCTGACATTGGGGCAAATCTTCAGCACACACTGAGCAGAGATAGGGGGTAGGACTCCTATTAATAATGATCAAAGTCATTCAATTCTCCTGCAAGCTGTGCTGAAAATGAGCCCTACTCTGCCATGCCACATCAATTAGGACACACTTCTGACCTGTAGCAAAAGTTCAAATGTAAAAAAATTAGTGTCAGTGTAAAAACAAGGCACAGTAAAGCAATTGCAAAAGATTTTTTTTAAATTTAAAATGTAGTGTCATCTTGAAAATCACAGATCCTTCTTAAATCTTACTTCTACTATAATTAATGTAAAATATAGCATTATACAATGAAAGAGCATTGGTTTTTTTACTCTTATAGGCTTTAATTTTCTAGTATGTCTATTTTTTATATAGTCCTTTTCTCATACTATTCCTTCTATATTTTTGTGTGTGTTATTCCAGCTCATTTTGGGTTGCATATCATGTCACTGTATCAGCGCTTTCAAATAACCCCTGTAAAGACTGTCCTCTGTAAGAAAGAAGCATCTGCTCTTTTGGATGCAAGAGCAGTTTTAATTTCTAAATATTTGCTCAAATTTTTACAGTTTTCTCTGTCAACTGTTGAAATTGCTTCTCAGATATTTTGATAGCTAAGTACAGGGTAGTCAGACTTTCGTCAAGGTTTTAATGTTCTGATTTTTTTGGGTTTTTTTTCCTTTCCACTGCACAGAAAGCCAGAGAGTGGAAGTAGGTGAAAAATTTTCTTTCCATTGTAAAGAATACGTTTACCACTGCATTGGCACCTTCCACACATACCATGAAGGGAGTCATTGCTTTGGATGCATGTCAAAGCCATGTTTCAAACTCATCCTTTGACAGCAATCAAATGAGAAGGCTGCATGGATTTGCTCGGTCGTTTGACATTTTGTTCTCTCTTAAACAAAGTGATAATAAAGACTTGCGCTCTTCACTTTTAGGTGGAAATAGTTGTTCCTTGCCTGCAGGAAACCAACTGGCAAGATTTATTACTGCTCTAACCTCCTCTAGGCAGTAGGACCTTTGGCAGTTTTAACATTCTGGTCATTTTTACTGACAAGTGTAACACACAGGAGTTATCCATCAATGTGCTTTCCAGATGTGGCTGGAAAAACCAAAACCCCATGTGGGAGGACCCACAAGTTTTAGACAAACTCAGTAGGCAGGATCACATCTTTCTCTCCTTCATATCAACACCTTTTACAAGCTGACTGAGCAATTGAACTTCACCCTACCTAGGAATTTAAAGGAGGGAAGTTAACACTGTCAGGAAATCCTGTCTGCGAGGAAAAGGGAAGTATCAGAAGATGTTCCACCATCCCCTAATCCTCAGATAGGGAGAAATGAGAGTTAGGAAAAAACAACAAAAAACAAAAAACAAAACAAAACAAAACAAAACAAAACAAAAACAAAAACAAAAAAAAAAAAAAAAAAAAAAAAACAAACAAAACAAAACAAAAAAAAAAAAAAAAACCACCAGATATAAACGTATCAACAAAGACTTCGTAGGCCTAACTATCAAATCACACTTCACAAGAAAAATAAATGAGATGAAGATCACAGAACAAACTATCCAATAAAGACCACCCAGAGAAAGAGAAGTATCACATGCCAAATGGAGACATAATAGACCACTCTGCACAGTGAATGAACACAAATTAAACTAAACAAGATTGAATGTTAAATTACATGCAATCAAGAGATCAGGGAAAAATGAAAAGGCAAATCCTAAAAGTATGGTTGGCTTCTTTCCATCTCTCCCTTTGTCTATCTGATAATAGTCAATACCATTAAGCATCTCACCATCACTGAATTAAGTTCATCTGATTAGAGGAATTTCAGTATCTGGGAGGATGTGCCTTATATTTCCAGGAGTGCTGTGCTTTAGTTTTAGCAATCACTGGAAATAAAATGCCCCTGTCTTTTTGTGACCAACAAATGACATTTGATATCATAGATCTCTGTTAAGGATCATTTCAGTAATTGTTTTCCATTCCCTCTAACAGCCAGCAGCATGAACACAAGGGAAAAGATAAACCTGAAAGGTTAAGGAAACACTGTGAGAACAAAAAATACACAGGAAAACCAAATGGTAGGATTGAATTATAAATATTAAACTAATATCACTTTAAGTTATGATTTTAAATTAGATTTGAGTTGCATAAACTTACACTCATTTCCAAGAGTATGGATTCAGAATAAATACCAAAAGTCCTACTTCTGGAAAAGTGCCCAGGTGACCAGTTCAGCAACTTCAATAGAGATACTCACTTTTCTGAAAGGAGCACATGCTTATAGAACAGAAGACTAGGAATATTTTCATCTTTCTTTATTCAGCTGGATTACATCCACTTTAACCTTGATGCAGAAAATACCAGAGACAAAAAAATGTGTTTTTCCATGGGTGACCAAGTCTGGTGCTTCTGAAAACATTGATTAAAAAGAGCAATTAGATGATGTAAAATAGGGGTAGAAGCTCAAAGTGGAGGAATGAAAAGTTTAGCAACTTGCTATGGACTACTGTAATGGACTTCCATTTCTGCCACCTTGTTATAGGGTTTTCAGTGATTTTTTGCTCCTTGTCTCCCCAAATTTGAGGATTCTTCTATGATTCCAAAGGGGAATTTTCTGGGACAGGTATGCTTACCAGGTATGTCTGGTACATGTGTTCATCTCTTTCATGACTTGTGGGCTCTAGCAGGAGTAATGGGGTAGGAAGTACCATCTGCTTCACCGCTTGCTACTCTATTTACTCCTGAAACAACCCTACATCTCAAATCTGCCAACATGTGCTTCTTTCCTCAAATGTTTTGAGAATGTACAGATTCCCACCAGATGCAGCACATGTTAGCTTCTAGCTATTACAGGAAAAAGTAGAATACTCCTTGTAATTAAATACTTATGTCCATACCCATCAATATTCTTCTTATCTTTCACTCTTGGCTTCATTTCAACAAGGTATGGTGTAGGGTATGCTCACTTTCAAATGAGCACTTTTCTACAATCAGAAAAAAGGAGTGCCACAGAAACCTAACAGTTTCCATGTAACCAGATTGATATGGGTAAAATGTTTGATTAGAAAATATTCTGCCTTAGCTCAGGCTGGCACTAACCTCTGACTTGGCCTTATCATATACTATCTCTTAAACCAGTTTGTTTAAAGCAGGCTAATATAAATTGAGTTTTACTTTGATGAAATGCAAAAAAATGTTGTGTATTGCATGTGTCATTTAATTCCTGTGAACAGACCCTGAAATTTATGTCATGTCCCACTGACTGCTTGCTTTGGTTTTTCAACACATTAGAGCTTCACAGAGGAGCTAGGATCTATCCGTAGAGATGCAAGTGCAGAAATGGAGCCAAAGCACAAAATCCTATGACTACTCAAACTTTGTATACATTTGAAGCCTTTCAGTAGGTGAAAATTTTAAATCAATCAAAATATATGCTAAATTACATATTCATGATAAAGCTATATATTGCTACTTTAATTTGATATTCCCATATCAATAAGGTTCCTCCAATAGGAACAATAAGATGGTTCATGTGTATTTTTCTACAAGTATTCAAAATTCCACTAAGTCACTAATCATAAAATTATTGTGCAAAAGCAAAATGTCACTTCATTGTAAAGCACATTTGATGTAAGTCAAAACCAGGTCTTACTGTAAGATTCTGCAGTTATTTAAAAGTGTGTGTAAAGACGCAGAGAAGAATAGAGCAGTGATAGTTTATTCAGTACTTTACAGAGAGACCATGAGAAAATGATCAAAGTAAAATATAAAAGAAAAAATATGTAGTCATTTTTTACATAGTTTAAGCAGAAATTAAATCTTTCTACTTTGAATATGGTCTTTGAAAAGCTCAGAAGAGGTTTTGTGAGCCTCTCATAAGACAAACAAGATTGTAAAATTTTTTTGCCAAGAATTCTGGAAAGGTAATATGGTAGCAAAGAAGGTGGCAGTATGGGTTTGTGGTTTAATGTGGGTTGAAAGGCTCTTCTAGCTGTCAGATTAAGACAGTAATTCTCCAATGTTTATAGGAAAACATAACTACATTCTTGCCATTTAGAGGAGCATATAATTTAGGTTTGGTAAAATACCAGTTAAAGCACTTACAAAACCAAAGTCAGTGTTAATCTTAGATTAGTGTCACAATCCTTGAAAGACTGACTGTAAAACCTGTGAATTAAAATAACATATGACAGAAAGTGGGAATGGTTTCTTCATCCCCTGCAGCAGAACAAAACAGACACTTGTTTCAGCATCACCTAATATTTCTCTTAATTAAAAAGAAAACAACAAAATCCCCAACTATATATCATGTTCTATCCATGCAGGCATGTGTTTAGGCTTTTACACTATGTGGTCTACAAACAAAATGTAAATATAGTTATATTGATTTGTTTCCATAGCAATGTAAAAGCTCCTTTTGGGTTTCCAAGGCAATATGAAGCAGAGTAACAAATCAGAAAGGTATGGGAAATGTTCAGCAAGCAAGGGGGTTTTAGGCAGTGCCCTAGGCCTTCAAGAAATGTATTTTTCATTAAAGCAATCTGAAAAAACCACTTGACATTAAAACAAAAATCTCTTACCAGATTCATATTTTCTTTTGTCATTAGACACTCTCTGTAAAAATATGCTGTGATTTGTGACAATTCTCATTCAAGTTAATTTCACTGGGATTTAGAACCTCTGACACAACACCTGCTGGAGGAGGGACAGTTGCAAGAAAAAAACCCATTAAATGATTTGACAACTCTTACTTTTTTACCACGTGGAGATGCCACTGATGATTTGGGTAAAGGAAGATCTCGTATAAACTTTATCCTCATTTGTTTAAGCCTTCTTGGAATAACCTTAAGATTCTTTTTCTATCTGCTGAAGAGATCTGCTACAAGGGACTACTTTAAAAATGTACAAAAGCTGAAAGGAAAAAAACTCTTAGTTATAAGACCATTATTATATCCATAGCTGTATACTGCATCAACCCTCAAAAGGCTTTTTCCCCCTCTAAGTTAAGGCTATGAATCTGAGAATATCCCATCCTGTCCTAAGAGCCATCCCAAATACAAACTAGGCCAACATAAATCATTTAAGCCTGTGAACACCTAAAGTATATTTGGACTTAAATTTCATATTTGTTCAGACTTAATACACATTTTAGAGGCACATTTATCACTTTTTCCTTGATATTCAGAAAAAAATAATCTGAAAATAGTTCTAGATTCAGGCAAAGGAATGAACAGTTACACTAAAAGACCATCTCCGTTGCCACACATCATCTCTGGAATCAAAATTAACTACTTCAAATAACAGAGCTTTTAATTTGGAGTTACCAAATAATGTTAGTGATCAAGAAAGATTTAATTTATGTCGTATAAGGTAAGATGCCTCACCTGCCCAGATACCCCCTCGCCAATGCCAACAGCTGCATCCAAACTTGCATGAGTTAGAAACAAAAACAATAAAGCATTCAGTGTCTAACTTCTCTAAACCTGCAGTATTGACTGCTCCCCTCATCCTATTCCTCTAAAGTGACTGCTTTTGCTTTATTTTAAGAAAGCTGTGCTTTATTTCTTTGTATGCAACAAATTATTATTCATATTCGGGTTATGAGTATGTAATTTTTCCATTAGTTTTTCACATGAATGACAAAAGATGGAAAAAAGTGAAAAACATTTTCTAAGTAGCAATAGGCAGCATGATTGTTGATTGCATTTTCAGGGCAGAATTCAGCTTGAAGAAAACTAATCATTTAGCAAAACCTGTCAAGCTCAAAGAGAAAAGTTTCCTTTTGTATTATTCAAAGATTGCTCTAAATTGCACCTTCCATGAAAATCAGAATGCTTCTAGTTTTACACTTCTCTAATTAAAATATGATCTGACCCCTTGTTTGTTTTTGCACTCAAAAACAGCATTCAAGAAAGAAAACTTCTAAAATTCTTTACTGTAAATCTTGCTATATAAATTCATTGGGTTGGGGTTTGGTTTGCTGATTGGTGGGATTTTAGGAAAGGATGAGTGTCACCCTGTTCTTCTAAAGTTTTTTTAAAGTTATCTCAGCCTTCTGATGTTTTACTTTTTGTGGTGGAGTTTCTCACACCCTTTTCATGTAAATAATGATTGTTCTGCATTCCTTTCTGGAGGAGGAGAGAGTTGATGGATTGTTGGGTTGACCAGTGTGGTTGGAGAGGACAATTTTCTTCCTCCAATCCATGGTCACTGCTGGAATTCTATAAATGTCGAGGTCTGTAAATAAACTGCCCCTTTTTTGCCTTGGACATCTCAGCGTGAAAGTGTCAACAGATGAGGGCTTTAAGTTTTGGCAAAATGTGAGATTATTCAACAAATTTGGAAGTTAACTAGATGTCTTCCCAGACCTCTCTGACAGTTTTCATCTAACCTCACTTGCCTATGGCTCAAGTAGACCAAAGCCCCAAAAAAGTCATGAAACGCAATCAAAAACTGGGGCTCCATTTGATCTTAAGATGAAGGAATTTCAAGGGAGACTTGTAACTTCCTTGACACCCCTTACAACCAATGTTCCTGTGGGAACTCACATCTCCCAAATGGGATGGACATTTGCTTTCTAGATGGTGATGGGTGTCTCCAGTGCAAGTAATGCTGCAATTGTTATTTCTCACTTTTAACTTGATTGCCATAGCTCTTGCCACTGATGGAGGTCCCTCCAGGTATCTTATTTGCAATTACTATTTGAAGCATGAAGAGTTAAGCAAAGAAGAAAGAAACCTGTGGGAAGGACTTTGAGAAGTATCCACTTCCATGGAGGCAACATTTAAAATGAACAGAAAATGGTAAAAAGTATTTGCATCCGGTAATTTTCTGTATTACATGGCAAATATAGAAAAATACCATAGTTAGGTCCTTATATGTATATCAAATTTCTTTATAATTTTTCTTCACTTATGAAAAGCTTTCAGTCATATGGGTGATATTACATTTTCTCATCCTCACAATCTAGAAATGTTGAATTCTGCTCCAAGAAGTTTATCTCCCACTAAAGGTGATAAAGAACAAACTGTAAGTCTTCCATGACGGAATATCACTTCTCTTTCTTTCACAATTCAGCTAAGAATTTTTCTGAAACAATCTTGTACTTGAAAAATATGGCCTAAACATGCTGAAGGTGATAACAAAATCCATCTAGCAATGGTTAAATTAAAACATGTTTTTGACATGAGTGCAGATTTTTTAATGAAAGTACAAACAACCTCAACAGTTGCAGCACTTTTTCTAGAAGAGAACAAAAATGAAATATATTTGTAGAAAATTAAAAATATAAAAAGCAAGTATATGTATATATTGGTCTTGTACAACTACTGCATAGAGGGATTCTCTAAGGCATCTATATGTGCCATATTAGTCTTATTAGAGCATCATATTGTTTTTCAAGTTCTCATTATTTTGTGCAATATTTTTAAATATGTAATTTATTCAGTCTCATTCAAACTTAATGAACTGCAGCAATTAAAATAACCATTTTCTTTGTATAAAAAGATTTGGACAGATGATAAGCAGCGTTAACAGGCATCTGTGCTAAAGCTAAGTTTCAAATTATGTGTTAATTTCCATTGCAAACATAAACATGTATTGAAATGTATGAAAGGTGTCATTTAGAAAAGAAACGGAAGCTTTTAAAATTCAGCTCTATGTCAAATAATGAAGGAGATGTAGACTTGAAAAAAATATATTATGTAATTTTCCCCTAAACTGACCCTTCAAATAAATGTTGTCTCTAACTTTTAAGACAATTATCTCTTATTTTATTTCTATTCTCTCTCTCCCATTTTCTAATAACACACCTCTGTATTTTTTATCTTGCCACCCTATTACCAGGCCACGATATTACAGCTGCCACATGAACCGTTCTCCTTCTCTTCTTATCCATCACTTATTAATGAAAATCTGCACAATACTTGTTTTTTGACTCAAGCTAACAGCAGAAATCATCAAGAGGCCATAATTATTGCCTTAGAATCATGCACCAGAGTCCAATCCACCTGAGTGCAGAAGACGTATTTATTAACTGTTATTTTGCCTATGTTTTTAGGACCACATTTCTACCACAAAAGAGTCAAACACAGGTTCAGGGATCCTGGCATGACCTACACTCAGAGTTAGGAACTACATGATCATTTTACATTGCCAATATTTAGTCATCACTTATAATAAACAGGAAGAAGGCCCTTCACCCCCACCCATACCAATCCAAAATTCAATGCTAGGTGTCAAATTCTCTCTAATACAATTTAGTCTGTGCTTCAGTTGGATCTTCATGCTTTCCTGTTTGGAAATTATGGAGTCTACACCACAGCATGAAACCTGGAAAGCTTAATTTAATTCTGTCTTACATAAAAATCATCATTTGAAAACTATGCACTGTTAAATTTCTTGATTAAGTTCTTTCAGGAACATTTGCAACTGCTAAGGAAAGGAATTTAAAGCACTGTCTGTGCATTCTATCATGTATTTGAAGAAATGACAAGAGTTTTTTAATGCAAAAAATTCTCACACTTCACCAATCTAGGACATCTATCTCATTATTTTTAAAACCCTTATTCTTTGCTCATACTCCCAAGCCATTGTTTTTAACTTGACAAATAACAAGGAAAACTCTTCTCATCCTGGAGCAATGTATACCCATTTATGTTAATTAATGACAACAAAGCCTCTTCTGGTATCTTCTATTTGAAACTGACTAAGAATCATCTCAAAGTTGCAGGGAAGTTGAAAGAGTTTTGCTAAAGATATGCACATATTTTCAAATAGTTGGAGATCACAAGTTAGTATAGTGGATGCTGGAAACTGCTAATTATAATAGACAGAAATATCCTTCTATGTCTATTCACAAGCAAAGGCTTCTGAACATAATCTTACCATATCACAGCAGAAAGCCACTCAATAGTGCAGCTCATGTATATTGGCTACAGGGGAAAACATTCTTCATTTCCATGTAGATTAATTTACAAGCTTGGGGGCTTTTTGTGCAAAGGACATTACTGGGTGTTTGGTTAGTTTCTACCATACATGCATTTGAAGACCAAACCATTTTTGTTTTCTGTTTAAGAACTTAAATGTGCTCCCAGGTAACAGGTCTACTGCAGAGCTATGAGCTCACTCAGGTTGTTGGCATATTTTGAACACCATTTTCAAAAGATGTTTGCTCATGTATTTTGTTCTTTCTCTTAAATAACAGAGAATTAGTTCGAGCTGTGACTCATAAATAACCTACAGGCCTGGGTTTATAGTGGCCTAAGAAGGCAAAACTAGGACTACATAGAAAACAGTAATAAGACATGCTAATAAATAGATACCAGTATAGGATATCTGTCTGTACACTCATTGCCTCTGTCTCTGATATCAGTACTTGGGATATGTCCAAAAAAGTGTCTATGACTTATTAGATAAACTCAATCTCTAGGTTATAACCTAAATAACTAGGTTACATTAGGTTTTTAGTTGCCACATAGTGCTTACATAATTAGTTCCTATAGCTGCAATGTGCAGGATTTGCTGATCCTGTACCTCTGGTCAGGGCAGAAAATCCAACAGACTCAGAAGGTATCATACATAGCATGAGTGTGCATATCCTCATGCAACACATGTTGAAAGTACACCCAGACTTCTATGAGAAAATCTCAGATAAAAACATGGGAGCATTTGTTCATCTGTCATGTTGAGTTAAAACTTTGATTTTGAAAATGGCAGCTAAAGAAAAATAGTCAAAATCTTTTGTGAATCAGAATTGAAAGTACAAGATGTGATCTTCCTTCTCAACAGGGAAGTATATCTGCTTCTGAAAAGACAATCTGCATTTGCTTTTCCTGGGCACATAGATAAATGAAGACTTACTTCAACCTAACGATACTGTTCACAGTTTACAAGGAATTTTTTTATCTGATGGATAAGACTGTTCCTTCTGTTCACGATCCTTCAGCCTAAATCCATCTTCATTCCACTTAATTAGAGTAATTCAGAGAAACTTGGAAAGGAACAAGAAGAAAAGAGTATCTGGTAATCATACATGATAAGGTCAAAACAGAATGAACGAATGTACTTTTGAAACTACATATGATATTTTACACAAAAATAAAGGCAAACTCTGAGCCTGCTCTTTCTAAACAGAAATAAACCAGACAGATGTTCATCCAGTTCTCCAAGTCACCCCCCACTATCTACAAGGTCTGATAGAATTACAGTGCTGGAACTCTTCTCCCCATGCACTTGACAACTTTTTCAACAACATACAGAACAAAGAGGTGCCAAACTTGCAGGAATAGATCCCAACACACTCTGACAAGATGAAATAAGCCTTAAGTATCCCTGACAGATGTCCATCTAGGAAGGAAACTCTTACAGGTGTAACCTTAGCTATATCTTTCTGGAGGACAGCTACTTCTTTTTGTTCTATCTACAGAAGAGATACATCAACTCCCCTGCCCATTATGACTTTCTACACATTATAAAACTCTTACATCTCCCACTTTTATTTAGTCTCCTATTTCCTAAATATTAAAAGAAAACAAATTCCTTCAATTATTCCTTGCAAATTGTTTCCCAAAGCTCATATTCCCACCACTAGTCTATAGATCCTTTCCAACTGCAGTGGCAGCAATTCCAGGAGGAAAGGCTTTCCAAGCACCATCTTGGCTAATAAAATTACTTCCCCTTTAAAATAGATTATTAGAAAAACATGAAAAAACAAGTTTTGCTTTTCTCCATCAGTCTTGTACTACTAACTGCTTTTTGTTCTCTGACCCACTGTTGATTTCTGATTATTCCTCCCATTTGTGAAGATCATTTTTAATCGTGATCCTGTCTTGTGAAATGCTTGCCAAATCAGATCTTGCTGGTTGGTTGGCGAGTTAGCTGAATTGCTCATTGATTTATTTATTGCCTCATTATCTGCTAAGTAGTTATAAGTGCATTTATTACAGTTTATTCTGGTGTCCTGCTGGCTATCAAAGTGAGACTGACTGATTTGTTGCCAGACTTCTCCTTCCTCTTCATTTTAAAACACCGCATCCCTCCAAAGCAACAGTGTATAAACTCTTGATTCTAGCATGAGTTCCAGCTACAAGATTGATCCGTGAACAGAACTGCTTCTTTCCACACAGGTATTCTTATCTTAAAACAAGCACCATCTACTCAAATTTGAAGGGAATAACAGCAACAATCCTGTTGCTGTTATTTCAGATATATTGTCTGTTTTGATCATGACAAGATCCTGAGGTCACAAGACATTTGGTTTCTGAAACTTGACTGGATCTATGCAGCAAAGGAAGTACAGGGTATGCAGGAATAATTGTTGGCAAGTACAGAAGGAAATCAGAAAGATGTGCCATTCTTCCTAAAGTGCAGTGGGTAAGATAACCATGTACAATGTCTCAAAATGTCAGAATGCAAGCAATGAGATATGAAAAAAACCTACTTAAAAAAAAAAGAAGCCAAACATTCAAGTCAAATCAAAGAGATTTAAGAAATCAAATTTTCATAGTAGGAATTACAATAGTATGGGTAGCATATATTCTGGAATTTACTTACTTATATTCCTGAACCAGGTACTTCTATTATGAATACGTATTGATGCTGAAAGCAGCAAAAGTGCAGAAAACATAGTTTGAAATGACATGTTTAATTATATTAATTAATTTAATTGATTTAAGCAATCTATTCTACAGAGTAATATTTCTGAGCATACTTTGGAGATTCTTGTTTAAAATATTAATATGAAAAATGAAGACTGCTGGAAAGCAGAAAAAGTCTTTAATAAGTGCAAGATGCCAGTATAGCTGTTAAAATCACTAAAACCTCTTTCACACTCTTACTATAATTTATACACAATTCAGATATCTGGATTTTTAACACAATTCAATCAGCACTTTTATCAGTGTTAAGGGCATGTTAATTTTAATCAGTCGATAATTAAAGGCTTAGTTATTGTTCTGTAACATCAAGCCATCAATTCTTTCCTCCCTAACAGAAGATAATGATTTCAAGTTTTCAAAACACTCTGAGATTCATACATATCATTACCATTAATTACTGTACAATTAAAAAGAATAACAAAAAAGTGAACTTAGAGGTGATCAGTTGGCCAGACACAATACAGTGATGAAAAACACCAGCACACTAGGCTTTCCACAAAACTTTGGCACTCTGATAGCAAAAAAAAACAATCTTGAAAAGACTAATAACCCAAATCAGGAAAGGTACAATATTGATAGCTTGGTAAAAGTTAGCTTAATGATATATGGTCTAGTGCACACTCAAAAAAAATATATTAGGGAAAGTTCTTGTGAAAGACGGGAAAAACAAGAGAGCAAAGGTGAGTTAGTATGAGAGTGACAGAGTACCCAGAGACCAGGCAGCTCAAGGTCAAACCAAACAAGCACTTGAAGTGCTTTGTCTTCATGACTGAAAGGAGTGACCCATAGGTCTCCCTCTTGGAGCAGACAACTGCTTAGCTACTGCCAGCCTGGGATAAGAACAACAGCAGAGCTGTCACCACATATCCCAACCAGACTTCCTTCCAGCTGGAGAAAGATGCTAGCTCTGTCTAGGACCACTTCTTTGCCTCTCTGGTTCATTGCCTTGCTTCACAAGGCAGCATTTCTACTCTGTTACTTGTGTTACATGAACAGAGAGACTTCTTTCCTACAGCTTGCTGGCCTCATATGCTCCCTTTGGGTAATGTGGATATATCAGACTTCAAAATGCAGTTCTAAAAATCCATAACCTTTTTACAGTTGAATTCCTTTATAGGAGTCTGTGTACAGTTTATTCAAATCACAGGTGTTGGAAACTGAGTTTGCTTAGAGAGGAAGGAAGTGAGAGTATAATGCATTTTTCATACCAGATGATGACATGGAATGCAGTCATGCAGAAATCACTCAGCTTCTTCTTAGAGACTTCGTTTCAAAGCACCATTAAGTAAAGCTGATTGTTTTGCCCAAACACTAACTTCATTACTTAAAAGTAATCTGCAAGGGAAATGCATGCGTCCTTTAATTCACTAAATGATTCGCCTTTTTGCAGTGTCAGATAAGACAAAGAACCTTTAAACTCCAGAAGAGCTTGCTCACAAAATGAGACAAGCCACTTTTTGTTTTACTGATTTATTTGATCAAGAACGCCTGAGTCATGAATTACTTGTCTCTGTTATAAAATTCAATAGGAAGCTCAGGTTAAATATTTGATTCTGATTTCATTGAATATTACAGAATCTTCAAGAATTGGACAGATATAAAGAAAAATTAAAGTGCACAGCCAATGTGCATCTACTAGGTCAAAATGATTCCCCAAAATAGTAGAGCTAGACATAATTCCCAGAGGCTTGCAGCAGTGCCGTGTGGAATTTGGGAGGAGCTCTGCTTTCATATTAAGTCTAACAGGCAAATCCTAGCTGCATATGTCACCTTCTATCTGTAAGTCAGCTAGGAAATCTCAGCCAAAGAATTCTCTGTGAAAATTCTTTCTGACTGACTGTAGCAGAAAGCTTCACCAAGTAATCCTATTTTCCCACCCAACAAAAAAACTTTGAGGGTTTTTTGCCCTTTTCATAGTCCCCCATTAGCTTAAAATTACTGAGATCATTCGAAATAAAGCATCCATATTTTATGCATTTCATGCTAATTTTACAGGCCTGCATGATGTCAAATCCATCTTTATCCTATGTAGACCACACAGGAATGCTGCCTAAAAATAACTGCTCTCCTAAGTGTGTGATCACATGTGTGCACACAGATACATTTTTCCCTTCCAGTAAAGGTATAAATGCATCACAATCTATAGTAAGCATATGTAGAGAAAAAAGAAAAGGACGAACATTTTACTCCTGTGGCCTCAGAAGCAATGAGATGAAAATTTTGCTCCCCTTTTTATCTCTGTGACAAGCATTTTGCTTCAGAGACCTTGATTACCTTCAATGCAGCACAGTTCTGCAGATAAAGACAATGCACTCATGCTGTTTGTTTGGAGGTATCTGATATCACAGCTGTCTGGTGGATGCCACTGTGTATGAGCTGCTCATGTCCCATTTTTAGCTTAAGTTCAGACAGGCTTTTACAAGCCAGCAAGTCACCATGCAGATCCAGACACAAAGTAATGGCTTTCCATGAAGAGCTGGTGATGGAGAAATCCAGATCATTGCAATAAACCTTTCAAATCTTGAGTAGGATTCTCAGTCAGCTCCTGTTCCTGGGGCCTACTTTACTAAAGATTTTCTTTGGTGTGGATATAAGCAAAAATAATTCAGTAAAAACAAATTTAATCAACTGCAAGCACAAAATGAGTAAAAGCTGACCAAATGGCAACGAGTACATTAAAGCCTTGGAATCACAGTTAATTAGGAATATAAAGTTGGTCCCAATCTAGGCAGATTTAGGAAGTTCTCTGAGATACATCACCCAGTTTGGAGCATCACGCTTCAAAGAAGGCATAAGTGAGCTGAAGAGACTCCATGGAGAAAAGGAAGGGTCCAAAGTCTAAGAAGTTAATTATGATACACAACTGAAAAGAGAAGGGTTTTTCCTAAGATGACCAAGGGACCGACTGGGACCAAAGATTACAAAGTAGGGTACAAATTAGAAGGGAAGAAACCATTTCCTGTGACCACCAGGGCAAGACTAACTTATTGCACCTATACATTTAAAGTTCTACTTTTGTAAAGAAAAAAACCCTCACTTTCTAAAAGTAGGCAAATATAGATTGACATTTTTAAAAACAAGTTTGAGAGACATCTACCAGACATATAACTGATCTTACCTTGAAATACGGAACGGAATGGATGATCTATCATGGCCTCACCCAGCTTAGTTTTCCACAGTTCTAATGACTCAGTTCAGCATCTTGAAAACATAGGTTCAGAAGCTTCAAGGAAACAGAGAGAAAAATGGGGACCAGAAACATTCCAGCTTCAGCACAAGGAAGATATGAAAAAGAAAAAGAAAGATGACACCCTGCAGTAAGGATCAGGTGCAGTGGCAGACTGGGCACTCAGAGCCAGTGTCTGGAGGTGACAGCCTCCCACAGGCTGGTGGGAGATCTCTGCCTGGTGCAGCTTGATTTTTGGAGCAGAGAGTGTCCTATATATACTGCTGTTATAAACAGATTTTATGAGGAAATGGGGAAGTGGGCTCAATGGAGAGGTTTCATGCCTGCGCCTAGACACAATGGGCTCAGAGGCAGCTGTCAGGTATTTTGGTGACACCCTTGACATCAGAGAGCCATCTCCAAGGCACAGGACTATTAATTCACTGACTTTAACAAAACAAGAGCAGAGAAAAAGAAAAAGAAAAAGAAAAAGAAAAAGAAAAAGAAAAAGAAAAAGAAAAAGAAAAAGAAAAAGAAAAAGAAAAAGAAAAAGAAAAAGAAAAAGAAAAAGAAAAAGAAAAAGAAAAAGAAAAAGAAAAAGAAAAAGAAGAGAAAAACATCGACTTCAAAGCAACTTTTAAAGTTTGCAGCATCCACTGCGTTTGCTCATCCTGTATTTGCAGGAGAGAAAATACAACCTCAGACTGTGGGTTTCTTGTCTTCTTTTCTGTTAGAACCAGGATTCCAGGGTTCCAACACAAACCTTAAAATATTTAATGCTAAATATACTAAGAAAGATACAGACACTGATACATGTTGCTCTATTTTAATACATTCAGTTACCACATCTAACAATTTAACATTTTTATCTCAGTAGTTAATTCTTAAGTCACCTGTTACCAAGTAAATTAATTTCTCTAAAAATGTACCTGAAAATACCACTAAACTTATTTCTTTAGCAACATTATAATCAATTCAGACAGAACAAGATTCTCTTAAAATTTGTTAACCCAAGCTTTTCCCTAATGGAAAAAAAAATATATAAAACATATGTGCTTTTAGGGAAGGACAGTGCAGATGAAAATTAGGAGAACATGAAGTAGCAAATAAATATTTTACTTTGTATTTCTTATTTTTATTTTAACCAGTTGAAGTTAGACACAAAGTTATGCATTGGGAAATGAACATTAAATGAATACTAAGTGCTGCGTGCAAGCATTGCTTGGGGAAACTGAAAATATGATATACAGAAAACTGTTTAATCATTAAATATAAAAACTATGTGTTCCACACAACAGCAAGTGGACAGATGGGTGGAAGGCTTGGATGAGCTGTTTGATGGCCTCCCACCATTCGTTCTGGTATGCCAACTGGTAATTATTCTGCAGAAAACTATGTAGGTCCAGGCTGTGTTTTGTCACATAAAATCTATACAATGACACGGGTCATAAACAATCTGTAGGCATATCTACATTGGATTTACAAAAGAAATGATGTAATGATAACTCAATGTGATTTTGAAAATAACAGAGGCATAATTGTGTATAGTAATGTGGTCACATCTGGTCAAACTGCCACATGTGCAAAATCAGACAACTTACCAGGCCAGCTGAAAAAATAATGCTGAAATATATCCATATTGACTGTATTACTTTGTCCCAACCATTCTTGCAGTTATAGTTCCAGCCATGGCCCTTTTTTAAAATTCAGTGCTGATACCAGGCTATGTTTTCAATCAGTCAGTCATTTTTAGCCAGTTAGTAATCAATCAGTTAGCAATTTTTCTTCTGGCATGAGAAAATTGGGTACAACAGTTGCATTTAGCTACAGGTCAGCTGCAGTTCATTGCTACAGCTCTATCTCTGCACTCTGTTCAATCATTATCATCATTCCCTTCACTGGTATTGTTTCCAGCTCATCTGAAATCATATGGAAGTAGCAAAGAGCACCAAGTACCAGTTCAGTGACAAACAAGTCACTGACACGGTTGCTGAATTTGAGTATTTCTGATGAAATATGTGGGCATCCACCAAGCACATTTTAAAGTGATAGTTTTAGTGTAAATTAGGATGACATGAGGATGCATTTTTCTCACAATAACAAACTATTGTTCCTATTACAAATTAGAATATTGATATATTTTTCTGCTTATTAAGGGCTCCTCTCATTTTAGCACTGGTGCCAGTTTTCACTGAGCTATTACATAATTAAGATGACACTTAAGGCTGATTGTTGACAGACTCCACCCACAACTTACCTCCAGCTGTTGCTCTCTCAACACACTCCCAACATGCACTATGCTCATTGATATGATAGCTTAAGATCAGAACTACTAGCCTCACATTAGTCTGAAACTATTAAAAACATTTTTCTAATGCTCAGAAATGTACTTGCAGGACTTAAAAAAATTCTTATGATATAATATGTCATATGCATATATCTATGTAAATATATATATTTATAAAGAAACAATTCTATTTATTAGCCAGCCATTGATACACAATGAAGAATAGAAACTGGAAAACTTTACATACTTTAAAGAAAAAATAAGGAGGTTGAAAAAAATATCTGGAATGTCCTTTAGAATAAAATGCCAAGATTAATTTCTCTGTTATCCAGGATCCCTGTCTTGGTAATCATTTTCTCTAAAACTACATGAAAAACAAAATCTGGGGAAAAATGTTTGTGCGAAAACTCAGTAGCAAAAAAAACAATTGTGTAAATAAAAGGTTGTCCTCAACCAAAGTTCTTCAGTGGCCACCTTGACAGCTCTTTGTGGTAAACAGATTCACTGAAGAAGCAAGGGATACCCATGTATTCATGATCATATTGACAGTCCTTGTTCAGCTAGTTAAAAAAGAGCACAGATAATAAATTGTCACACTTTCAGATGCTAAATACCCAAACATGAGTACTTAAATCCATGTCTATACATCAGAACAATGTGACTTCTCCAAAATCTGAGTGTGAAGTCAGAGTCATGGTGCAAGGCAAGCTATTTCAGCCCTGATGCTGGAGATGCACAAAGGCACACGAGGATTTGATTTTAATTTTAGAGTTTTAGACAGATAATGGTATGAACTCTGCTAATTTTCCGCTCTTCTCTAGTTTTGAAGTACTGATATTTCAATAGGCTATTTCATAGAGATAGGTATCTGAGACTGAAGGATTGAGTCAGTCATAAAACACACATTCTCTCTTTGAAAGAGAGAGAAGGAATTGATTGTTAGTTTAGACTAGATATTTAATGATCAGACTGAAAAAATATTCAGCACAGAAAGATTTAGTTTTCCCAAATCCATTATGAGATCCCTCTGCCTACGTAAACCAAAGTTTTGCTGCCCTTCTTTGTTACCGTGTTGCATTTCAGCTGCTTATCTGTTCACATTATCCACTGTACACCAGCATCTATTCTGGCACTGCAGTTGATGTCCAGGTTTTTACTGCTCATGACAAAATCACATTTCATTAGCATTGTCCACATGGACATCTGTCATACTACATCACATCTTGTATGCAGAATTTCATACAGGGTTTGATGTGAAAAACATGTCCCCAGAGATTTGCTCAAGAGTTGAGAGAAAAATAGATGTCTGGAATTTTTAAAGAAGGTTAGTTGGCTAGTCTGGTTCTTACTCTTGAGGAAAAAAAAAAAAAAAAAAAAAAAAAAAAAAAAAACCACAGCCAATAAAATATCACAACCATCAATATGTGTTTGAAAGCAATCTCAAATTTTGTTCACAAATTAACAAAAGAACTGTAGATTGCATTATTTATAGTCATTTGCTTATTGACTTTCACCTCCTCTTTAATTTAGGATCTATCCACCATGCAGTCATTCCACCCTTCTGAAATTTTCCACTAAATATATTTTTATTGGTTGGAGGCTTCAGCTGTCAAAAGTCCATCATACATATTTTGAATTTAATCTTATCTGATTGTCTAAATGGCTCATCTTGCTGGTTTTCTTCCTTATTGGACAATCTTAATTGTTAACTTAAAATTTTCCTAGTCCAAAATTTTCAGGAAGTACCTTATCAACTGTAAGAACCTCCTATTGGATGGGCCCTTCACTAGGATAATTTTTGTCAGAAATTAAAAGATGTTTCATAGCTGAGTGTTCCTGAATGCTGTTTTTTCAGTACGAGCCATAGTTGTCTGAAAAAGAACACTTACAATGAGAGTTCCTCTGCAATCTTAGGTATAGCTTATTAAAATTCACTCTTTGAATAAGGAACTTGTAAAAGAGTTGTCTCCTGACACTAAAAAAGTCACATGAACCCTAAATATATTATCTATAGGTAGGAAACCCTGAAGGCAAATGTCTTCAGGTACAGGATGAAAAGACCTTAGCCTGGATGAGACACATATTACAGGAGCCAGAAGATATTTTAATCTCACAAAATTGGACTAAAGCAAAAAAGTTATAAGGTACATGATGATGGTGCATGATGTAAATAATGCAAAATAAATCTACTTCTGTAGTATTTATGAGACTTGAAACATTTTTAATAGGTCAAGACAAAAAAAGGTATTTATTTTTTCTGTCTCAAACATTGAAAACCCATGATTTAAAGGTAATAACAAAAAAAAATTAAAAATATTTCTTCAAAGAGAAATTTAGTCCTTTAAAAATTTGCCACATAAGAAGTTTTGCCAATGGAATGGAAATTACAGTCATCTCTGCCTTTATCTACAGCAAAGAAATTAGTATGAGAGAATCATGTGAACACTGGAAGTGACCAAAAACAGCTCTAAATTTTTTTTTTGGTTAAAGAAAGGGCAATTGAATGGGACAGAAGAATGATGAAATAGAGAACTATTTAAAAATGATCAAAAACTTGTTTTAAACTTGTTTGGAAGGATTAAAATAGATAAACTCTGCAATATAAATGGAGTAATTCATACACATTTGACATTTTAAACTGCAGCAGCACAAAAAACTGATTATTGATAGATCAATAAGAGCAGTTTCTTTGATGCTTGCCCAAGAACTGAGATTTGCATTATCATTCCTTGGATTTTTTTTATATCATTGATAGACATGAAATATTTCAGACACAAACAGAAGGCACAATTAATATTTCTAGGAGCTCCAAAGATGATTAGATATTTCAGTCTGCCAAAAATATTGTTAAAACATGTTAGACCATCAAAAATTGCAGAGCTAATTCTTTTTAGAACTCAATTTTCCTTAAATTTCTCAGAGGTCTGGCAGCACTTTTATTTATGACTTATTACATTTCCTACAACTCACAGTACTATGTTCGCCCACTTTGGCCAGAACACTGTTCATAACTCCATTCATTGTCAGTCAAAGAAATTCTTGAGATGCCTCAAAATATGTACAATGGTCAAAGGGTCAGTAGTTCAGATAGTCACTCACTCCTTTGTCCCTCTTACCCTCATTTATATACTGGGTGTGCTCCAGAGGCTACTGGGGATCCTTTGATGGCTTTCAAAGGGGACTGGTAGAAATGCCCATGCAACAAGACAGACCCTCCCTGTTTGCCAGGGCATCTTCTCCCCTCCACCCCTGCTGATCCACCCTGGGTTTTGCTGACCTCTACGAGACACACACATCTGGCTTATCCTCACTGTGCCTTTCTTCTCTCTGAATCATTATTGATGACAAGCTCACTATGAGGTCTCAACTGGATTAGCAGGCTCAGCTGTAAAAGGCCTGTACTAAAACTTGCACTAAGGAGTGTTTTCCCTAGACTCAATTCACCAATTCACCATAACATATATTTTTCCTCCCTGGCTATATGGGAAGCTGTAAAGTCGGCTCTAGACAAAAAAAAAAAAAAAAAAAAAAAAAAAAAAAAAAAAAAAAAACCACCACCACCACCACCACCAACAAAAAAAAAAAAAAAAAAAAAAAAAAAAAAAAAAAAAAAAAAAAACACATACCACAACTTTCTGAAGAGTAAACGGGAGCTGGGTCAGGTGCAATTTGTGAATTAAGTGAAGTCAGCAGACAGCCCAGCTGACAACTTGTCATGGGGTATGCAAGATAGCAACAGGAAAGTAACAGTGTGAATAAGGAGCTTGGGCTGACTTCACCTGATCCCAATTTCTAATGACAGCTGCCACCTGTCCTTCTCTCTGAGTTGGATTTGCAGTCCTCCGTAAAATGCAAGGGAGATATGTTAGAGAAGGTTTTAAAAAGCAAATATTTCTGGAGCAGCATTCTGGCTGCATTAGTAAAATTTCTTTCAACACCTACTACTAAAGTGCGTGGTAGGTACTTCAGTGTTACCCCTCTAGGATAAATAGTATGGCAATGAAATAAAATTGTGATTCAAGAGAAATACCCTTGAAAAACTGAAATGAGGAAATTTCAGTTTCTGTACCTATATTTTTATTTATTCTGGAAACCTGAATTTTAGGTACTTTCCTTTTCTATGTAAGAGAATGAATTAAAATTCATTCCTTAAAGGAACAATTTATGTAATTTTAGATCTGTCCAAATACCTGAGAAAGATGTGAAATCTTTTATAAAATTCTTTTTCTTACATTTACCAAAATTACAGCTATTCTTAGACCTGTTCAAATCCCTATTGCAGAGCTAAGATCCACATGATGAAGCAATGCAAGAACAGAATTCTCATGAAAAAGTAGAACAAACTAAAATGGAGCCTGGAGCTCCAGACAGGGCCCTTTGGATGATTCCTTGCATGTGCTTCATGCTCAGAAACTTAAGGGAATTTCCTTATCTCCATTGCCTATAGTTTGGTTTGGTTTCTGGCTGCTGCCAGCCCCTCTGGAGCCATCTGAGCCTCTGGCTGAGCCAGTCCCATCTGGCTTGGAGCCCTTGATGAACTCACACAGTCTGCCCACATCTTACATTGAGGGGAGCCCAAACCCAGGCACTGCCTCCCTCATGGTCTCTCCAGTGTGGAATAGAGGGGGACAGTCCCACCCCTATGCAGATGGACCATGCTCCTGCTGCCTCAGATCTGCTGGTTCCTGCATGGCTCCTGGTGCTCAAGGGCACCACTACATCCCACAGAGCTGCTCCCCAGCCACCCTGCCTGCCCACAGCCTGCCAGGGTTATTTACTTCCCCAGGGCAGGAACCTGCATTGTGTGGGAGCTGAAGTCATGTTGATCAACATATCTAATAATAACATAATGATATATTGCAAAGCCACACTGCTCAGAAGTGACAGCAACTCGCTAGCTCCTTAGGGATTTCAAATGAGAGGAATGATTGATTGCAAGCATATGCTTTTAAGGGGGGTATGCAATTATGTAAAAATCAAATGGGGGTCTTGGGTTTTTCCTCACCACAGAAAGGTTCACAGAAAAAAACATGAAACTTTTTAATAAAAGGGTGCCTCCTCCTGGCTGGATTAATCTTCTAACCATCAAGCTCTTCTTGAGCAGAGCAGCTGAAGAGAAGAACAGTATCCACATAATTCAGTGTTTGCAGCTTAGACTTCCTGTTTAACACACCGTTTGTCTTCCACCCACTGCATTTTCTATAAACACTAAACTGTTTCAGCAGGACTGAATTTTCATTTCATGGCTATTGACACCCTGATGGGTTTTGGTGGTTTAGAGGTGATTTTGCATTCAAATGTGAGTCTATACCTGAGAAACATTTTTTTCTACTATTTGTGCCATAGAGGAAGAACCTCAAAACATCATTTAGCCATAACTCAACACCTGCATTTCTTCTGGGGCAGAAAATTGTGTGCTGTCCCCTTATACAGATTTTATTTTGAGGATTTATTAAAGTCCCAGAAGTAAACAAGTATGGACAATGCATATTACAGCTATTGGAAGGAATAAGAACTTAAGGATCAAGACCTGGATTCAATGGTCAAGAGTTCTCATTACAAGGTAAAAAAGAACAGACCTTGGGTAAGGGAAAAAAAAAAAAAAAAAAAAAAAAAAAAAAAAAAAAAAAGGATGAAAAAAAGGTAATTATGTATGCTGAAATTCTCTCCGGATTGGTCCTCATGCTATTCACATCTGATATTAATGTGATTAAAGGAGCAGAGACTTGCTAGAAGTACTGAGGAGAAAGAAAAACTCTACTGTGATATTTGCTTTTCAATTCCTTGAGATTTTGAATTCGGATGAAGAGCCCTGGTTTTCAGTAATTTCTCTGACACGGTGCAAAACCCTGATGCTGTGCTGGAGAAGAAAGTTCCAAAATCAATCAATTTTACTTCCTCATTAAAAGAATAAATGATTATGCAATGATTCTTCCAAACAGGCCATAGATCAGATTGTAGAAAACTAATACTGTAGTCAAGCATATACTATCACCACAGTTACCATGGTGATCCACTAGGCAGCTCCCATTTGCCCTGAAAGTCATTGTCAGTCACATGAAATATGCCTTAACATCAGGTTCTAGAAATACTTCATATTGATCTACAGGCAATATTTTATTATTAATTGAAACTGCTTTGGTTACTAACACACAAATCATTATTTTTTTATGGAAATAAGCCCATGTGCAATGTTAGTGCACTTCTGTGTGGGAAGCTGATCCCTTTTTCACAGGTATCTATCTATAGGTTGCTTTGCACATATGAAAAATATTTGTCAGCTTGCATCTTTGAAGACTGAGAACTCATAATGTCTTGCTAGCTGCTAGGTCAGGTATCACTGAGGTGACATTCAACACAGAAAAACAGGGCTCATCATCATTTTAATTTTAAATTGGAGGTTGTGCTGTTCCCTACTGGTTATCTGTACAGTTTAATTTAAAAATTAAATGTTAGAACTCCCCACTCAACATCACGCCACTCTGCTGTGCTACTTGAGGAAATCCTGTTTCTATGGTAACTGCAGGAGACTTATTCAAAACCACTGATGTCACCCACACACAATATACACAAACCACTGAACCACTGATATATTTCATTATATTATCTGGAACAATAATGACACAGTTATCAGTTATGGTCACAGTGAGTATTTTAGTAATTGAAATAAACATATACAGAGAGAAGGATATAGGTATATTTCCTAAATATATATATAAAAATAGAAAAGCTTTAGAGAGGTACAGATTTATTTACCAATACCATTTTCATAACACTTTAGAAGCAAGCATCACTTCATTAGACATTTGCCAAAGTCCACTGGTGGCTAAGGGAGTGCTTGAGGACCACCCAGTTCAAGACACAAAGTACATCAGCTGAAGCCAAACCCACCGGTTTTGATCTGTGGAGTGCCTCAGTATGATGCTTTCAGTTCTGCTGGGGATTTAAGAGTTTACCTCACCTCTGCCCTCTGGAGGGCAAGGGTCTGCTGGTGGTTCCTGTCTACGACAGAGAGATCTGGATTTGAGGCCAGAGCAGGATTTATGGAACCATAGAGTAGTTTGAGTTGGAAAAGGTCTGTAAGGGCATCAAATCTAGCCATTAGCCCAGCACTGCCAGGTTCACCCCTTCTACACATCTTTTAAATGCCTCCGGGAATGGTGACTGCACCACTTCCTTGGGAAGCCTGTTCCAATGCCTGATAACACTTTTGGTGAAGAAATTTTTCCTAATATCCAATCTAAACCTCCCCTAGCACAGTTTAAGGCCATTTCCTCTTGTCATATCTCTTGATATTTGGGAGAAAAGACTGACCTCCCCACCTCCCTACAACCCACTTTCAGGCAGCAATCAGGTCTCCCCTGAGCTACCTTTTCTCCCAGGTAAATAACCCCATTCCTTGTAAGGCTTGTGCTCCAGTTTTGTTGCCCTGCTCTGGACTCACTCCATCACCTCAATGTCTTTTCTATAGTGGGGCCCAAAACTGGACATGGGATTTGAGGTGTAGCCTCATCATCACCAAGTACAGGGAGACCATCACTGCTCTGGTCCTGCTGGCTGCTCTACATCCACAGCCTTTCCCTCATCCACTGAGTCACCCTGTCACAGAAGGAAATCAGGTTTGTCAAACAGAACCTGACTTTCACAAACCCATGCTGGCTGAGCCTGTTCCCCTGGTCATTGTACAGGAGACACAGGATGGCACTCAGGATAATCTGCTCCATGACCTTCCCCAGCACTGAAGTCAGGCTGACAGGCCTGTAGTTGCCCAGATGCTCCTTCCTACCCTTCTTGCAGGTGAGCATCCAGTGATCTGGGACCTCTGGTTAGCCAGGACTGATGGTAAATCATTCGTGACTAAGCCTTCATCCATTGTGCACAAGGTGGTAAGAGGCAGTCAGAAAAGCAGAGCTGATGCATCATTAGGCTGTAGAGGTCAATGCAGAGCAATTCTCTGCCACCATCTCTGAGCCAGCAAAGAGATGGTGATGATGGGGAACTTCAGAGACTGCCTGACCTGTCATTTAGAGCGGCTCCCTTTAGAACTCTTATCTACACAGCCTAGCTTAGAAAAGAATTGTGCATCATGAGAAACATTTTGACAATGAGCTGGAAGAAAGAAATGCCTACAACCTGTAAAAGTCAGGCCATAGAGCTAAGAGATTTTTTTTCAGTCTACTCATGACAAGCAAGACACATCAATGTCTCCTGCTGAAAATGAGAGCCTAGAGGCCATTGAATTTCCTGTAAGACGTTTTCCAGAGAAACTAGAAAAGGAAAAAATTGTACAGGTTTCACCTTGATATATTTTCTCAGTTCTAGCTGTAGCCCATGAAGGATTTCCATCTTTTATAAGGAGATAGTGGCCTTTGCACATTCACACTCCGATGACAGAGCCTGGGACATAAGTTCAAGCACCGCACTGAGATGATTTCTTTTAAAATTTTGACCATAGTCACACAGAATCACAGAATCAGAATCACAGGATAAGCTGAGTAGTCATAGGACAACAGATCAGACCTTGTTCTCCACTTGCAGCAGTTCCAAAGTTGTTGCTTTAGTAGCTCACCAGTACAAAGTTTCCTAAATAAAGGGTTTGCAGTAATGATACAATTACAAATTTCATTTCAGACCGTGGTCTAGAAAAATGAATGCTAGAAAAAAGGTGCATTTTCCATGTTATTATTTTCTGTTTCTTGTGGTTGTTCATGCTGCTATTACAGGGAACTATAGCATGTAAATCTTTTTTTTTGACAAGAGAGTAGGGAATTTCCTGCATCAACAAAAGCTATATCTTGCCTAACAATGGCTCTTCAAGTAAATTGTTGAGTGAAGCTACAAGAGTTGTTTAGAAATTCATCCACTAAGCCCTGGCTGTGGCTTCTTTTATTCCCTCTTTGGTCTTACAGAAATTTGCAAGTAATCCTTAGACCATCCAAATATGATAAAAAAGAATTCTTTCCTGAAACAAATGCATTAAATCCTGAAAATAAAATATATAGTCAAGTTATAGTATTGAGTGGCCTAACTCTGCAAATGTGACCCTTGACCTCAAGCATTTATGTTTAGTTTTGCTCACTTTCTCTCCTCTTTCATTTATTGGCATCCTTTCTTGGAAATCTTTTCACTTTGCTGAATTCTGGAGGTATCTTTAAAGATCTGTAGCACACATGAGAAAACATGGTTTGCAGCCTGGAACTGCTTTTGAGAAGGATCCCAGAAGTCAGGTTGTATGCAGTGCTACAACATTTACTGAAGCACCTTTTAATAAAGAGCAAATATTTATAAGCATGCTCTCCTCTGCTCTTGCACAACATGAAGTATCTGCAATATCTCAAATTTGATATGAGCAGTTAGAGTGACTCCCACCGAAAGGATTAAAAGGTGTAAACATAGCAGAACCAGAGCAAACCAGCCTGCAGAGACTGATTCCTGTGGAATCCACACGTGTGTAAAATATTTTGCAGAATAGAGGAAGTGCAAGGAAGTCGTAATTCTATGCATACAGCTAACCATGAGAGATAATGACAAGATAATAAACATGGAGCTATTCTGTTGCTGTTATACTGGCTTGCAAAGAGGTTTGTAGTTTGGGGGGTTTTTTTGCTGGCTGGTTTTCACTATCCTATTGAGAAGAAAAAATGCCAAGGGAGTAAAACGTATTTTCCAGAACACAGCTAGTATATTACATGGGAAATTTGCCAGGGCAGCAACAAATGAAACAAACCTCAGGACAGATTAAAGAAGGTGAAGTTGTTGCTGACGCACTAAACTTTTCTGCGTTTCATTTTTAACAAGGTAGAGAGTCTCACAGTACTAAAAAAAAAAAAAAATGGATAATTATAGATGACGGCTAGAAACTCTGAAACTCAAAATTTGTGAGGTTCCTATTAAGATGATAGAATGTGTGATTTTAGCTTCTGTGAGAGATAAGACACAGATAACTTGAGAAATATTTCCAAATGGCAGAGAAAGGGTTAAAGCTACCACAGCTTCTGAGACTGAGCAAACACATGAGATTATCCACACAGCAGGACAGAAAGAGAATAGCCACTGATGCCCAGGCTGTGATGCAAGGACACTCAAACCCTGTGAGCATCCAGTGAATCTGTCTGTCTTTGGGATAGAGAAAACACCAAGAAAACCACAAATACAAATTATAGTGAATTCAGTGGTAGAGTTTAAGGATTTATAGCAAAGGAGAGGATACCTGTGTAACAACTTGACTATGTTTGAGATGTTCAACATGGACCCAGCAAGGAGTGCTGCCATCACTACAGCTCTGTGTTAAATTAGTGACCCCTTGGATTTCAGCTGCATTGTGGAGCCAGCTGCAATGCTATGCTAGTGCAGGCAGAAGAAATTAATCCATGTGCTAATGATACACCAAAAGCCATTTTAATGCAATTGGGAAGAAACCAAACCAAATCAGCCAGATATATTGCAGTTTGGAGTTTACATAATTTTGCTGCAACAGGTATGAAAATCAAAAGCAAAAGTCCATTAACCTCAGGAACTGGAGAAAAGAATTCACTTTATAAGGAAAGAGCTGAAGGATGAAGCAGAAAGCACACATGGGTAGAAAGATAAACATTTGCAGTGCCACTGCAAACATTTTTGGCAGGGCAGCAGGTTAAATTTTACAGCATAAAATTCACCCTTGGTTGCTGCCCAGCACACAGTTTTCACTATATGTATATATATTGCAGGCAGCTGGGTGTACAGCAAAAAAAGCCTTATTCCAACATTTGAATAATGTGAATCAAATCTGTGGTCCCAGCTACTTTGAAGTAAACAGGAAATAATATGACAAAAGACATTATAGTTATTCCAGGTTTATGTGGCTGTCAAACACTTGATGATGAATGAGACTTAGATATTTTTTTCTGTAATCAAAGACAATCCCAATCCTTTAGAAAGAGTTCACTAATCTTTTCTTCATTAGGTATGTAAAATAAAGATTATGTGCACAGATTAATCCTAGTCAGAGCATATTGAGTTCTAAGTCATTTTACTAATTTTGTAAAGAGTATGTCAAATTTACCTGCACTTTCAGGGGTCAAATGGGCACAACCAGGAGCAGAAGTTCACCCAGCAGGTAACATGGACTGATATTGATGATATCCTAATTTGGCCTGCTCACACTACAGCTACATCACAGCTGCTTGAATGCTTCACCTCTTTAATAATTGCAGGCCCAGAAAGTCTCTACTCGGCTAATTCACATGTCTTTTTTCCCACTGGCTTCAAAAGAACCAACAGAATCTTGTCTCTACTGTGCAAAACAGCACAGCATAGAGCTTGGCTTGCTGCCAGGGCAGAGGAGACTCATTAGCTGGGCTGCAGCATCAACCCAATACTGCTCTGCTGCTCCTGGCCCAGCCTCACCTCTCCAGAGAGCACTGCTCTGCTCCCCACAGACAGCCCAACCTGCTTGGAGCAGTGTGAGATCCCCACTGCTGGGATTCCAGCTCCAAGCCCTCCAGGAGGAAGCTCAAGCTTGTTGCATTCATAGTATCTAGTTTCAGGCAGGGTGGGGTCTGTACTGATTTATACTGTCTTGTATGTGTATATATATATATATATATTTTTCCATGTAATGGCATTAGTGTATTTTCTGTCTTCTATTAAGTATAATTGCCAGATGAATTCATGTATGACAATATGATTGTTTGGCTTTGAAGCCTAGGCTGTGGCAGTCCTCATATGCATTTAATCTTCAGCACTCTGTAAAGTACAATAGTAATAGTTAGGAATTGTTAATTTTGCCACAGTGGCCTGTCTTCAAGTGTCTGTTTTTATCCTAGAGTGGGACTGGAAAAAATCTGGGATGTTTTTTGTTAACATTCATTTGTTTAAGGTTAGCATCAGTCTTCCTTCCATGGCTATTTGTTTTCTGTGTTTCATAAAAAAACCAAAACTTTGATGGACCCCTTTACTGTCTGAAAACCAGGTTGTCCTCTCGGTGCATGTGTGGTCAAGCCGTGATGTGTTAGGGAAAGCATAGCACCACTGCCACTTGCTGGATTTTCAATGAAAACAGTGAGTCCATCACACCTGCCTACATGCATGGCTTTTGTGCTCAGGGAATGGCTTCTGGCTCCAATCCCCACTTTGCCTCAACCAGAGGTGGATCTCTTACCAGCTTAGGTGAGCCCAGTTGCCCCTAAGTGATGGCTCTATTTCATCCCACCAGGGGCTTTGAAATCAGGACTGAAATTCCAGACCCAGAAAGAGATACCAACCTTCCTTAGTGGGTGTGGATCATTGTGCTTCTCAAGGGAGTTTGCTGCTACTATAGTTGTTATCTATTTGCATCTGTCACTCCAGAAAATGTTGACATATTTTGGGATTTCTTAATCCCCAAAGAAACCCAGTACTTCCTAAAACAATATAGTTCCTTGCTTTAGCTGTATAAGAATATGAGCCCCTGATGGAACAATAACACATTTGGCTACATAACAAATGCCAGTTATTTGTTAAAATCAATATAAACACTGAAGACTAATACATTTACACAAGCACTTTGATTGATTTCACATGATTTGCCTCAGGTTTTTCCTTACATTGTCTAAGGAACACAGCAAAAACAAAGAATAAAACTGGCTTTGTACTCCATTAGACCATGTCATGTGCAAGGGCTGGGTATCCACAGTGGTGATTGTAAGAGTGTGAGGAGAATTGACAAAGGTTGTCTTCATATTGCTTGAGATGCTATCTGGAGTACAATTTGAATGGCAAAGAAAAAAGAAACATAGCAAAGAGCATGCTTTTTTCTCCCTATAATCACACTATTTCCTACCACTTAACTAGCTGCATTTAGCTACATGTTCTATTTTTACTGAGATGCCTTACAATTGAAACTCACATTCTTCTATGTAATTTTTAAAGATGATGACTGCTATTGCAGTGAATGAGACATAGCAGTATATGCTTAAATTTTATAGTACAGTAGTGCTAGATTTCATTAATAAAAGAATTACTTTAGTGGAAATAACTTCTGCAGTTACAATGAGACTGCAGATAATGGGATTCTGAGAGATTTGAATCAGCTATGCCACAGCTACTGTCATTCATGAGGAGAGCCCCTAGAAGATGGGGAAGTGATTAGATGAGCAAGTTAGAGTGGCAAGGAACTGGCTACTGTGATATTAGCTGTTTCACCATCACGCAGGCTGTGACACTCCACACAATGCCAAGAAATATGTGCTTTGGCCCATAAAAGCTGGAAAAGTGGTTTCCCACACACGAGGTTAGCGTTGTGGCTGGAGGAGACCTCCATCCACCCCAGCTGCATCAGAGCCCATGGACGGTGTTGGCACGGGATGTTTTGAGGAACTCAGAAAATGCAGAGTACAGCTGGGTCATCCATCCTCAGAGCATTTCCAGAGGATCCAGGAATGATTGCAAACATAACTCTGTGTTTGATATGAGCAAAGTCAGTATTTAAAGTATTTTCACTGGTTCTTTAGCCATGTATTAGTGAGAGATTTATCAAAATGCTAAGTTGGCGGGTTTACAAACTTGTACGAAACAAATCTTTTTCCAGTTAATTTTTCAAATTCCAGCTGGAATTTTGGCCACAATCTCCCTGGAGGAAATTAAATTGAAGAGCCAAGGTTATATAAACATCTCAGATGCACACAGATTTGCAGGTGGGGACTTCTGAGGCACCAAAGATAGCACATGATTCATCAGAGAGCCAGTGTTAGATGGACTCGAGGATATGCATTTCAAACAGCTTTGAACTGACCTCCATTGACTATCAGAGGAGGTGAGTTGGTATGAAATAGCACTTGATAGCTGTTTTCTTCCTCAGTGGAGGATCCCCAGCTATTAACAAGCAGAGCAGTAGAACTAGTACCAAATGAAGCTGGACAACCACAGAGGGAATACAGGTTCTTGATGGCCTAGAAGAGGATCAAAATTAAAATCTCTAGATCTCTTTTTCCTTGAGGGTTCTTGGGAGAGGCTGAAGACCTACTCTGTGAGGAATTCAGCATCTTTGACTAGCAACAGTCTGAAGCTATCCTTAAATGCAGCAATTCCCATGTGATTCACTGAGTCATCACCAGGGTGGAAGCAGGAGATGCTGTGCCAAGGCAAACAGCAGTTAGGGGAGAGGTACCCTCCAGGCAGGCATTCCCCTAGAAAGTCAGACCTTTGAGCTTCTCTGAAGCATATGCAGCAATTTCCTGTGCTGCTCAGTTTGTGCTTCACTAGTTTTTTTTTCTAAAAAGTGAGTGACAACCATTCACCCCATCCCCCTAATCCTGCTTTTTCGGCAGCTCATCCTTTCCAGCTGCACTTCAGTTGCAGAGACTGAAGATGGAAGGTGCCAATTTGCTGGGCATCTTGTTTACAATTTCAGCATAGAAATGCCATTCTACTGTAAATTAGTTCTGAGGGTGGTTTGTTGTTTTAACTATCACCCATGTGCAGTGAAGCTTCAAGCCCTCTATTAGAGCAGAAAAACTCTGACATAGATAATTAGCTGTAGTCTGCATGGCTACTTTATACAACACTTGGGGAAAGAGCATCAAACAGCAGCAATCAGTGATTCTCTGTGATTATGAACTGTTTCTTACTAGGTGTGACTCTATTCCACTCAAATGTTTTTAGAGAAAAATTATTGTGATAATGAAGATGTTTTGTTTTCTGTGTAAATGAAGAGTATTATTTTCTTTTTAAACCACTATTGTCAGCCTGACTCGCTTCAATTTTGCAGCTAATGTGGGTCACAGTGTTTGTCTTTTCAACAGCACTGTCCTTACTTACACAGTTAATCTCTGTTTTCAAACTATTTAATTATTTTGGAAAGCTTACATTGTACCATGCATATATTTCCTGTGCTGCTTTAGTTTTGAAAGAGGCATAAAAGAGTCTTGGCCTGCCAAAGCCAGTGAGTGGGGGTACTCAGAAAATCCTCTGGCATATATCTCTCCTACTGCCACATCCCCAAGTATGACAGTGCTGAGGTACCTGGAGACAGAAGGGATTCCAAGGGCTGGATCCAGCTCCAGATTCAGCCAGCTAAACACAGGCATTGACCATGCAGATGTCTGCTACTTAAATATCAGAGTGTGGTTTTGAAACACCCACAACGGGTTGCACAGTGTTAGTGCTTCTGAAGCAGTACCCACATGACATTTGGAAGTAGCATTTAGAAGCCAGATAGGATACCCCAAATCTCAAACAGCTATGGATGCTCTAGACCTCCACCAGCTCCTTAATGAGGCTTAGATGTCTTACACCACACAATGCCCTAGACTGTTAACATATTTAGATATTTGAATCTCAAAACCATTGAAATTTGCTAGTGAGGAAACATAAAAAAGACGTTGAAGAAAAGCTCAGTGCAAAGATGACACAAATTTATTGTTGGGGAAGGAAGGAAGGAGGGAAGGAGGGAAGGAGGGAAGGAGGGAAGGAGGGAAGAAAGGAAGGAAGGAAGGAAGGAAGGAAGGAAGGAAGGAAGGAAGGAAGGAAGGAAGGAAGGAAGGAAGGAAGGAAGGAAGGAAGGAAGGAAGGAAGGAAGGAAGGAAGGAAGGAAGGAAGGAAGGAAGGAAGGAAGGAAGGAAGGAAGGAAGGAAGGATCCATCAAACATACAGTGATAAGAAAGAGTGAGAGTTCACAAAGTCATCTCCACAAAAACTTGGTAGGGCCCCATGACAAACCACAGAGCCATATGGAGGTACTAGATACTGTCCCTGCATTGGCATCAGCCAGTCTTTTTATCACCATCATGAATTAAATCTGGTACTGAACACCAGTCTGAAGATCTCTGCACCATGATGCATTTTTTTCATGTAGAATAATCCCAAAAAAACTCCCTGCATAAAAGTTTATGATGTCACAATCTAAGAAATAAATGGAAGTTACTCAATCTTTTGTTAACTAGTCTTATCAATATTTTGAAAATTTGACAGAAAGTTCTGGAATCAATTCTGCCCTTAAGCTCTGATGGTGAATTTTCAATTGCAGTTGCGGAAATCCAGATAGACCTTGATGGAATAAAGACAAGTAAGAATTCAGCACATACATCCCCTTATTTCTGCTCTACTACACTTTCCATTAATGTTCAAGTGCATGCATTAAAAAATCCTCTCTAATTTCAATGATTTCTACATACGTTGGGGGATAAAAGAAATAATTGTAAAATATTGCAAATATTGCATTGGGTATAGGAAATTCAGCCCCTCAGACAAAAGATTCGGACTGGAAAGAGAAGCCTTACACATTATACCCAGACCTGAGGCCATGAGTTGACCAACAGTTTCAGTGTGGTCCATATTTAAAAATTCCTAGTAAGGAGGTTTCTATCTCCTGAGAACTTAAGCTTTTGAGTTCACAAAAGTAATTAACAGGTTTTAAAGTGTGAGATATTTATTTTCTGTTCCGGTTTACTTTTCTTAGATTGAGGAAAGAGCCCTGACTGAGCACTGTTAAGGACTTGGTCATTATGCATGTTAATTGCTGACTGTTCTGGCCACCATCCACAGAAGCACTTAAACACATGCTTAAGTTTTGCATTAATAATGTTATGTGCTCTGCTTACATGCAACATGCCCTAGAAATAGTAAGACACTTTAAACCCAAGTCCCTGAGCTGCAGTGAGAGAAAAATCGTCACAGCTCAGACAGGAGGTAATAAAAGTAATTTAAGCGTTTTTTAATGACACTGATCCCAGAGATGATTCTCAAAGAAAACAAAAAAAGCTACAGGGCACCACGGTAAAACCAGGTAAACTCCCTTTCTCATCAATCTCTTCAGCAATAGATAGTAGCTGAAGAACCTGAATGCCTTGGGAGAATAGAAATGTTCTGTTCAACCCAAACCATCTTCTGTACTGCAAATGCCTGTCTAAACCCAAACTCTTTAAGGCCGTTTACAGCTACCTAACTAAACATATTTCTCTTTCTTGAGCTCACTACTCACCCACGTTTCAGTGTCCTTTAGGCAATGAGCTCCACAACAGTCTTTTGCTCAACCCTTCCTCTGTCTTTAGAGATAGCTCTTCACCCCTTGACAGCTCAATCCCAACAGTACAGAGGACTCCCTATTGGTTTCTGTGAAAGAAAGAACGATGCTGCAAGGCTGGCAACATATTAAGTTAAGCCATACATGTACATCAGAGGAAAAATATTCATGCCTTTGTTCAGCCCTCAGTTCAGTTGAAATGAAAAAAAAATGTTTTCACTTTCCTTGCTTCCCCATGAATCTCATCAACAATTTCATACAAGTGCTGTCTGAGTCAAATACCAGCAGACATAAAAAGGACTTTATGCATGAAAGAGGATCATTCTTTTTTTAGTTTGGGGGAACTGTGTGATTGTAATTAATATTAGTTTTGAGCAACAGAGAAAAACCTCATGGCCATATAGGATGACAAGCAATATTTTCCACTTTGATGTTTTCCCAAGGAGAAGAAGGTGGCCAGAGGAGGAAAAAAACATGTTACATTTCTTGTTAGTTTTATTTTATTATTTGAAATATTTTTCAAAGCAGTATGTTCATGGTGTGCTAGTAGCTTGCTTCTCAGATACTTTGACCCTGAGCAGTATTGTTTGTAAAGGCACAAGTGCACAGGCTGACCACATGGATAGGGAGAGATGTAGTACCTCCTTACCTACAAAACACTGATAGAAATTTCTCAGATGGACAGACAGCATTTCAATATCTGCATCTACAAGGTCTTGTATCTATAGCCCATGAAATCTGTACAGAAATAAAATTACATGTAAAAATATTTTAATTTTGTAGGAAACAGTAAGATAAATTTACCATCATTTTCCTACCCTAAGAAATCATGTTGTTGCATAAGTTAATCCTCATTTTTATCCAAACTTAAGTTATGGATTCAGCTGGTACAGGCTGTTCAAAGGAGAACTGTGGCCTGCATCCATCTTAGTAAACTTAGTAACATCCATCTGCATCCATCTTAGTAAAGTTCTGGATCTCATGTTTCTAACAGAGGGCTAAGCTAGTACAGGAAACCAAATGCCTTCAGTGCCATCAATGCAGATACTGCATCAAGCACTGAGAGGAGCTAAAGCTAACCAAAATGCTTTCACAAACACTTAAGTTTAGGCCCCAATATGGTATGGACATCAGCTGTAAAACACAGTATATGGGAAAGGGATGGGGAGGACAGGGTGGTAGTTAATTCCAAAAACCTCTTGATACGTGATAAAGGCCATGAAAGAGCAAATTTAATTAATTGTGGAAAACACAATTAAGAGAGAAATCCCTTGATTGAACTGAACTGAACTGAAATAGGAAAAATAATTGTAGATAAGCCATATCAGTTGTTGTCTGTGCCTCTGGCTTGAAAATTATATAAAAAATGAGGGGATAGAGACTCAAGGCAGAGTCAAGAAGCAAAGCATGACCTCTTTTGTTGAGGCTTAGTAGTAGAAGCAGCAACAGATATACCATCTTACCTATCAGAGAAGATTTTCAGAGCTATTTGCAGGTAAAAATGCAAATTAGATAACTGGACCACACAAAATTCTGTGTTATTAATGTTTCTGTGTTGATGCTTACCAGTTTTCTTTATGGAGGTGCTATAAAGTGAAGCAGATGCTTCACATTTTCATTGTCATTAAGGAGTGCTGCCAGACATAGAGTCCAGCACCTTTCCTTTGAGAAACATTCTTCAAAGTTTTCATTCATCAATATGAGTGATTGATGTTTGTATTGGGACTTCAATTCATAAATATGTTTTAGTGATGCAAATATATTTATTCTTTTTTTAACAATTCAAAGTGACAGCTGAAAAATCATCACTTCTAGAATGTAAGGCAAGCTAGTTAGGCCTGATGACCAATAGCTTCTTTCACTGAAAGATATATTCTGATAGGACGAACTACTGAAGAAAAGAGTAACTAAAACTTGGTCTATATGCAGGTGTAAAAAGGCTGTGTAAATTATTTGATAGAGTAAATGGTGTCTGATGCTTGGCAGGAAATTAATTTCCACACAGGCACATGCTATGACAGTGTAATGATCTGACAGCCCCTGGAGAGCATTAGTTAATTACTGTATTGTTCTGTGCCTTGTAGGTTTTTTCTCTACTGTAAATCATGGATACAAGGTGGAAATCCATACTCCAGCAGTTGTGAGAATTACCCAGCAAAAGAAATGTAAAAATCCTTCATACAGGGATGAAAATATTTGGGCATCAAGAAATGCAGAATTTCAAATCATGAACTCAGAGCAGCACAATTGTTATGATAATTCCTTGGTGTTAGCATAACAATTAAAAATTAGATTTTCAGGTTGGAAAGCCTCTTTTCTCTGCATCAGTGTTGAAATGTACTTCTTTTGTGCTGGCAGGCCTCACTACACAATGTGTTCTGCTCAAGTGCAATGTCAGAGGCAGCCTCTCCTTGCCCAGTTTAATGCATGTCCTGTGCAGAGCCAGGAGCTGGACTCCATGATCCTCCTTTGAGTCCCTTCCAGCTCAGAGTACGCCATGATTCTACTGTATGCACATTCAGAAAAGCACATCCAGGAGCTGAGCTTGTGAAAGCTGGGAAGTTTCAGCTGATGTCAGGGGTCAGCCCTCAGATGGGGAGAAAGAGGCTGAGTGGAGACAGGGACTTGAAAATAATCTTTGCCCTTGGAAGTTACAACTCATCCAAGATCTGTGATGAACATAACATTGGATTTCTGCATTCCTATCAAATTTGTGTGGAGGCATTCAAAATGGAGTCCTTGCCAGACACCAATCCATCAGACATCTTTTCCAGCAAGAAGGAAAAATATTTCTTCAACCAACCATTTTATTAAAACCACTCTTCACATGCAGCAACTTCAGGAAGTCAGTAGCCACTGCTGATTTTGGCTGGTTTTTTCCAGATTTCACAGCAGGGATGTACATCAAGAGGTCAAGAAGAGGAAAGGCAAGAGCCTTGTGCAAGAAATCTGATACAAATCAAAGTGCTTTGAAAGGCAACCATAAAAGGAAGCACAAAGACAGTGAAGGTAAAAACAGAAGATGAAATTGGAACCTGTATGTATTTCCCTATCCTAATGAAGCTTCATTCTTCCTCACCAGTGAAAGTAATTTCTTCAAGTGAGATTTTGTTTGTCTAAGATTACCTTTCTCTCCCTTGTATTGGTTCTGCTTTCTTTCAGTTTTCTTTATGTAATACAACAATTTTAGTATTGCAAGTACCTTGGAAGGAGAGTTTTCTGACAAAAGCTGGGAATTGGGGTGGGATATAGTAGGTGCAGCACAGGGAATTCTTTAGAAAACAAATTTATTTATTTATTATTTAGTAAAACAGAAAACATTAAAAAAGTAATTATGCCTAGAGAATCATAAAAGGAAATATAAAATAAGTAGTGGAGAATGAAGAGACATATAAAAACAAAATAAAATCTTGCCTGTACATTTGTTTTTGCATGAAGGCATGAGCAATCTATTAAAATCCTTCAGACAAATCACTGCAGATTCACATGTAGCCTATCTGAGTAACAGATTCACCCTGATTGTGTTAGGCAGCTCTCAGCTGTCAACCAAATGAAATGGTGCAACTCCCCACTCCTTCCCGCAGCACTCGAGGATGTGCAGCTGCAGCACGGCCTTGGAGGCAGCTGGACAGCTACCCAGGCAGCTACCCAGGGTAGTGAGTCCTGGCACAGGGCAGGGCAGGCTCTCCTAGCAGCCCCATTTCCACTCGACAAGAACGTGCTCAGCTCTCTATGGAGCCCGAAATTTGGAGCTTTCCAGAGGTGTGCTCGACACATGGAAGCAAGCACAGCACCTTTGCTCTTTATTTGGAGAGACTAATCTTGGTGATGACAGGTGAACCAGCTTTGCCTCAAGGAACCTCAGATCCAGTTCTCTGTGCTGATGTCACAAGCAATTAAAGGCAGAGCCAAGTAAAAAAATTACACACATTAGCAGATCTATTCATTTCTTTGTTCTATCTACATCCTCTATTATAATTCCACTTTCTTTCCCTTTTCTCCAGCACAAATTTCTTTGGCATCTTCCTTTCTAATCCACCAAGTCAGATATTTAAATTGTTTTCTGCACAAGGGCCAGATTTGCAGGATAGTCCAAATGGGAGATAGCCTTTGGTACTGAGATATGGGCAAAAAGCCTCTATAGGTGATTTTACATCTATTCATGAAAATGGAAAACCACATGAATTTCCCAAATTTTCTGCCTGGTGGAAGTAAACAAGAAATAACAGACAAAACCAACATGCTTGCCTAGGTTAACTAAAAGAGCTAAAATTTAGATCACTGATCTCAATTTATCAACTACTAAATCCAGGAGTTTGAAAAGAGTAACTCCATTACAGCTCTGTGGAGGGATCTCAGCTGATGTTCTCCTAACATTGTTTGTGCATCCTGACAGAGAGCAATGGGAGGCTTATCAAGCTCCCTTAGGCTTATAGCAAGGAGTCAATTTCCAAGCTTCTCAATTCCATGACATATTTAAGCTGAAAGCTTAAAAGTCTAAAAAAAAAAAAAAAAAGGCAATTAAATATCTTCTATGAGATTGTTTGACTTTTTCTTACAACTAGGTCAGCAGCTACCACTTGCTTTTACTGACATACAGGTTTTTAATTACTGCAGGAGAACTGTAGCACATTAGATTTTGTTGTAGCTATGAACCAGTGCCTTTAAACCAAAAATAGAACATAGGACTAAAATAAAACACAAGTGAGAATTTAAATTATTCTTGAGTCAAGAAAAACAATTAATCTAAAATTCACCTAAGGAGAATCGGAAGTTAGGTCCCCAGGAGGAAAATCTAGATACAAATAAAAGTGCCCCATCCAAAAATATTCTTCCTCTTCTTTCCTTAGAGGGTTTTGCAGTCATTAGATATCTTGCCTCCTGATCCAAATTGTCCCTACATCCTGCTTGACTAAAAATGGCCCAGAGTCAGCAGATGTCAGGCACTTCGCTCCTGCTAAACCTCTCAAGGCACCAAACAAACACTCCACTGTTTCTTGATGTTCGTGTTCCCATATTCTGTTCCCATATGCCCACAAGGCCTCTACTGAGACTGGGATATCCTTGACCTGGTCTGCACCAAACCTATAAAAAGAACCTCACAGAACCTTATCCAGCAAGGTCTGTGTCTTCTCCTGGGCTAATGCAGGAGAAATAATTCAAGGTGTATGGGCTCTGAGAGCAGAGCAGGAACACAGCAGTACCATCAGAGACTCTCCATGTTTTTTCTGAGAGTGACCGACCCTGTATGTCCCCCAGGACAGGCTGGATGCCGCCAGGGTTTCTTCTCTGCTATATGGTGTTTCAGGTATCCCAGGGTTCCTGAATACAAGACAAGGTCTTTGCTGTAAAATCATGTGGTATAAAGTAATAACACATCAAAAAGAAAGGTGGAGTGACTCACACGAGGCCACAGTTCAGGATAGTCATCAAATCAAACCAGTACTAAAGCCCTTCTCACCTGACTCCCACCCCTGTATGCTTGGCATACATGTAGCAGCAAGTCAAGGTTCCTGTAGACTGGCCATAGCATCATGGAATGAACTTATATATGCACAGGTCTGCTTAATGTGCCATATTCTGGTTCTCAAAACATCTTCCAGCCTCCTCAACCACCCAGAAAACCAGCCACTCTGTATGGTCCGGGCTTTCTTAAGGAATCAGCATAGCCTATTGATTGTTGATTTACAACATGGTAGTAAATGGACAATTTTACACCTAGCTTAAGTGAATTCTTGAAATCTGCTCTTCACAGATGTTGCCAATAAAGCAGCCTGAATCTTTAGTAGAAGAAATGAACTCAAATGTGCTGATGAATAAAACCAAATTTGATTTAGTTTAAAATTAAGTATCTTTGAACAGAATACTCAAATAACTGGTTTTGCTGGTTTGTCCATTGTCAATACTTCACATGCTGCTATTTCTTTAGGAACTCAATAGAGTGCAGAAAGGGATATAAACAGACTGTCAAACTCAATGTGTGCAGGCCAAAGAAGCATAAAAATATTTTTTTTTGCCACACTCACACAAACCTTTTCACTATTCTAAATGTCATTGATGCTGTACTGAGAAATTATTCAATATACCGGAACATTCTATTTCATGCTGTGTGACTTCTGATGTGTGGCATTTTTACTATAGATCAGTACCTTGGAAAACTGACTGGAGTTGTGTAGTTTATTAGCACAACTCCATTCAACACTGTGTGCTTAAAAAAGATCAGCTACTGCATTATTGAGCTATTGATTACTGGATAAGAAGCCAAATCATTCTCTATTTGCATAACATTGGCAGATAAGTATATGACGGGCCACCACGTAACAGGTCTCCAATCAATGCACCAATCAAACAACAATTATTACTCAACAGGAGAGGAGACCTTCAGAAGGCAAAGCAATGTCATGGCTGGACACCTCTGTACATGAGCAGTAAGGACCAGGCTAGCAGCAGTGGCGATCACGGGTTCGCTAAAACATCTTTTCATCTGTCTCTTGACTTGTGAGGATTAAGCAGATCTGTGGGGTCCTGACAATTCTTTTTTGGAGCACAATTCATCTTTTTTGAGGGATATGTCACAGACTGGGTTGAAATAAGCCAAAACTACTATTTTCTCTTCTGAACTACCACAAATGTGGAAAAGATTGAATTTGGACATTTGATTTTCTGCACAACTTTGGCTTATACAGGCACTCATCCAGGCCTCCTTTCCATTGAAACTGAAAGGTCCCACAGTCCAAGTAAAGCAAGTTGCTTGGTCCAGCTTTTCAGGGGTCTCCTGTTCGTCTCATTTTTCTGTTTTTCTGGCTACTTACCCCATAGAGTTTCCAGATCTCATTTGGGCACTGTCATGATTTCACCCCAGACAGCAGCCAACCCCACACAGCCACTCTCTCATTCTCACACCAGTAGGCTCAGGGAGAGAATCAGAAGGGCAAAAGCCAGAAAACTCATGGGTTGAGATAAAGACAGTTTAACGGGGAAAGCAAAATCTGTGCATACAAACAAAGTAAAATAAGGAATTACGGCCTCCCATGGGCAGGCAAGTGTTCAGCCATCTGCAGGAAAGAGGGCCCCTTCACACATAACAATTGCTTGGGAAAAACCAATGCCATCACTCCAAATGTCCTCCCTTTTCTTGTAATTCCCCCCAATTAATATACTGAACATAATGTCATATGGTCTGGAATACCCTTTTGGTCAGTTGGGATCACCCATCCCACCTGTGTCTCCTCCCAATCTCCTGTGCATCCCCAGCCTGCTCACTAGCATGGCAGCATGAAAAGCAGGAAACGCCTTGGGTTGTGCAAGCTCTGCTCAGTAATAACAGAAATATCTCTGTATTATCAACCCTTTTTGCAACACAGATCCAAAACACAGCTCTAAACACTTTGCCACTGTGAAGAAAATTAACTCCACCCCAGCTAAAACCAGGGTGTCCACATTGCGACGTTACTCAGCTCTTGCCTCTGAGAGACTGGCCTCAGTTAGTAGGAGCTACTCTGGATGGCCATTACGGGGAAGGACTGTCTCAATTTGAGACCAGCAATCCATGAAAGACCCAAACAATTCCCTAGGGAGACTTGTCCCTCCAACATCCTGACCTGTGACTGTGCCAGGTACCTCAGGACCTGGGAAACATTTCCTGAAGCAAACCCACACTACTTTGGTGGATCACAACATGTTTTCTCCTTTTGAATACTTTGAATGGAAAAGAAAAACATTCAATTATTAAAAATTAATGGCCGCCCTATGGTTCCTGGTGCTCTTGAAGGAGAACATGAACCAGTATGTGTCAGAGGGAGCCAGCTGGTTATGTGCAAGCCACCCTCCATACTTACACTCCTACAAAGAAATTCTCAGATATTCCTATTTCAAAAATATTAGTAAAAATATTGTTAAAGTTCTTCCTTTGTCATTGGCAAAGACAGTGCAGATGAGGCATTTACACAGAGAGTAGGTAGGCGACCTTAGAAAAGCCTACGTGAGGATACAGAAAACATGCTGGAGCTACACTGGCTTTGGGATAGCTTGAGAAAAATCCAGCTGGCATTTAAATTATGGAAACTGTTGCATTTTTAGATGGTAACAGACCATCACTTCTGGTCTCTAAAAATGGCTTCATTAAAAAGAGTGTACTTTGACTGGCTAACTTACAGATCTGAAGATCCAGTAGACAAGATGACTCTGTTTTATACTGGAAACAATACCTCCTCATCAGCAATAAACTTAAATTCACTACAGGTCAAATTTTGATTTTCACACTCTAAATTCCATTTTTTTTCTCCTAGCTCCCTATTTCTAAACCAAGCAGAACAACCCCGCAGAGAAATTATTCCATATGGGTGTTTAAAAAACATTATAAATGTTATAAAACCAGACTAATGTCTTGGAAGGCTAGCAGAGTCCGTGGCATAACCACTGTTACACAGCTGCCCCTTGGTGCTGCGGAGCAGATTCCGTATCATTCCCAGCACCTGCAGTGCAAACAGTCACGCTCTCAGTGCTGCTCACAGTCCTCTCACGCCCGTATCTGATGTGTTTCCTCTGCAGGAGGGTTGTGGTTCCCATTACGCTACAATGGGCACTTGTGGAGAGGTCATGGTGCTGCAATGAGCATCTGGACAGGCGTGGGGAGAAGGATGCGTTCTTGCCGCGTGCGGGCAGCGGTGGGGGAAGGTTACACTTCAAGTTCTTGGCGCTGAGCTGACACTGTTGATATGAGCAATTTCAATGGAAATGCTGTTATTAGCAAAATATTTTCCCCACCCATCTTTATTGCCTACAACTTGAGAACTGGCAGGGAAGCAGGGGAATTCCACTGCTCACATATTTTAAATGGTTAGAGAGATGATGTTTTCAAATGATTTTTTTTGTAACACATTTTGGGAGGTTTGCCTTATGCGGCACTGCAGAGTTTGCATTTTTTAAAGGCTGTATCCATGTACTCTGAATTGACAAGGAAATGTCTTCCTAGCACAGTAGCTTTAAAAGACTTGTTTGTTTATGACTCTGTGTACTTCTATCAGTCAATATTTTCCTCCAGTACTAAGAAGTTCAAATATGATTTAGTATTAAGTAAAAGGCAAGGCAGTGAGAACTCTGAAATGAGAATAATTCATGTGATGGGCAACTGCAGGTCTGCACAGTAGAAAATACCACTCAAAATCAGGGACATCTGTAGCCAAAGTTTATCCTGGCAGCTCTAAAGTAGAAAATTATTTCTTGCATCTTGCCTCAAAAAGGATTCAAAAAAAGTTAATGAGCCTAGTCCAATATGAATGAAAAGATTTATCTCAAACAAAAAGTATAATTCATTTTTCCTAAACTGTAGATAACTATCCTTTTAAAAATATATGCAATGTTCAATTTTAAAAACCTCTTTAAGATTCCCTTGTTGGCTGAGTTGATGAAACAGATAAAAATTAGAAGTGAATGTAGCAATGTTGCCTGTCCTTTTCTGATACGGTGTCTCTGGCATGTCACACTGTTTTAGTGGTCTTTGGTGATGGTTCCAAGATGGAATTGTGGGGAAGATGCCCCATTACTGTTACACACAGTTTTTATTTAATCCAACAGAGAGGTTGTGCATCCAAAACAGCACACAATTCTTCTTGTAGAGGCTGTGCCAAAATTGTCACATTGCACCCACAATTGTCATTAAAATTTCCTGTCAGATCTGCCGTAATCTGAATGAATAGCCAAATTGTTTCTCTGGTTAACTGTGCTTAATGCATTTCCAGTAAGCACACAGCCCCTGCAGATGTTTGCAGCCTGATGCAGTATCAGGATGGGCTATAACTAAGTGACTGGTAAACATACAATGCCCTTTTACAAAAAAGGAAAACAGAAGCAAAGAAATCAGAGGTGTTTTAGAAGCTCATTAGCAACTCACCTGAATGCATTCGTTTTTAAATTCTTCTGTCACTCCCTGTGGAAAACATGATATAAAAGTCCAATCTGGTACTGAAAGTATTTGAAATTGCACACAGTGTTGGATTGTGGTGGTTTAACAGAGCAACTTAACTCATTCTGCCCACAAAACTGAAATTAAAGGTAGCTCATCACCAGCAGAACTCATTATACTGAAATTTCACCAGAAGTATGAATAAAGATGTTATTTTATTTGATTTTTCTCATAAAAGAATGGAGCAGATTGGATTTTTTAAATTAACTTTACACTGAGATTTTACTATTTTTATAGCAGAATGTAAGGGGGGAAAAAAGTCCCACACTGCCATACACAACCCAAAGTTGGGGTGGAAATGCTTTGATCCAGATAATAAACACTGGAGAAAGAGTATTTCTAATTACATTTCAAAAGATCGTATTTTCTCAGCTCCCCACCTTCATTATACAGTCTTGCCAATCTAGGATACTAACAACTGATCCTGATCCCGGTAGTCTCACATAGCAAACACCAGCATAAAGGAAAGGGAGGAATCTCTCATATTTTGCTCCACTCTGACTGCAGTCTTGCAAGAATCTGTAATGCTTTTATTCCTCAAGCATCAGATTACCACACCTCAAGCTGCTTATGAGAGTATTCTGTCTCTCCATTAGCCACCCAGGATAAATAACTGTATATATGTCCGTGTCCAGGCATGTATGTATGTATGTATGCATGTATGTTTATAAAAAACATATATGTCAGAATTAGAAGTAGCCTATCATTTGCAATGTTGTGAAATTTTGTAATATTGTCAAAATCACAACCATTCATACAGAAGTTTTTCAAACTAAGCTTCTATCTCAAATTTGTTTACTTGCATTAAAAAACACTGTGGCCTTTGCTACAGGGATCTTCCTTCACTGTTTTGGGGATAATAAAATATGGTGAATAAACAAATGAAAAATAAAGCCTTCAAAATAATCAAAGTGCTGACCTGCTTAACACAGCATAGGGAAATTTGAATGCAGTCTCAGGATACTATAGTGCTACTGCTTTTCTGCCAGGGAAGACAGCAGAGATGTCAGAATACTTTGAGGAAAAAGAAACTCCAGTTCTGGTCAATGCATGCCATGGAGGCCAGAGCAAGAATCAAAGCTCAGTGATTCTGCTGTCACTCATGCAGGATCCACCACATACTCCCTGAAAGGCAGCACCCACAGCAAACTGGGGGACTTCCAGATATCTGCAAAAAGCAGCACAAGCTTGAGGGCAAGACCAGAAATCTCATCCTCTTCAGCTTGATGCCCTAGGCAGCCACCTACTTTGCTTATGGTCGGGCCAGTCACACAGTACAAACAGGAGGGGGGAGGTGAATATCCTGACAAATCCACTAGATCTGAGGTGCTCAGCTATTGATACTGCTGTATTGTGCTAGCAAGATTAAAATAAATATAAGGTCATGCTAAACTGATGGGTTTTGTTCTTGTTGGGTACAGCTACTGAGTAACAGAGACATTCAAGCGATAATATTGCAAGGTAATGCTCCCAATTCTACTAAAAAGCATAGGAAAGAAATGTAGGACACATGCAGCACAACAACTCAACAATTCCTTGAAATGCTTCACAGACTTTTTAAAATTTGATTCTTGATTGGAGAGAGAAATGAGCTGAAAATGTAGATGGCAAAAGGCAACTTGTGTTCTAGGCGGCTCTCACCTCTTAGGAGGAGAAGAGGCAAAATAAGCACCACAAATTTCAACAAACCGATTTTCCAGTAATGATGTGTGTGTTACCACTTGCTTACAAAGGCAGAGAAAGTGAGACAGAGAGAAGGAAGCTTCTGATTTTCTCCCAGTTCAAAGCAGCAAAGCAAGTCCATTGATGAAATCATCATCTCTAGCCTCTGCCTGCTGGGCACAGTCTGCTGGGACTGAGCAGGGAAGGTGGAGCCTTTCATGTGGAAACTGAGGTGCCTCATGCCATATGACCCAGAAGACAGCCAAAAGCTGCCTCATATTCAAAGGCTTATGTGTAATTGCAAATGAGACCAAGTCTGGTTTGTTGTCTTAGAAAATAAGTACATTTGCTCCTGTTCTGGAGAGCAAGTTTTGTTCAAAAAAAATTTAGTCTTGTTTGAAGCTGAACTGGACTTTCATTTGCAATAAGGGTAATTGAGTAGAAGAAACAAAGGCATTGATTTATTCTAATGCCTCCTGCTATTTTTTTTTTCTTTGACTAGTCAGTTGTCTAAGTGTTAATGACATAGAAAGTTCATGACTAATGCCAAGTTTTTTTAATATTGTTGACAAGCTGAAGGGTAACATGTTGTGTGGACTGTGGGTCAGACTTAAAAAAATCTCAACTCCATGTTTCCAATGCATATCTGCATTAGAGCTATCAAGTTTTTAATGTTTGCCATTTAAGAGCACAAAAATGACATACAAGATTTATCAAAGAAATTATAAAAGGAATCAGTTTGGTTCTTGAATAAGCATGATGAAATAATGTTCACCAAGAACAAAAATTGGACACTATTTTTGGCAGAGTTAAAAAGAGGACACTTCTTTCAGCATTGAGGGGCAGGAGGTATGGGGTCATGTACCCAATGGCAGAAGAGGCTGTGTATTTTAAATATGGCATACAAACAACTCTGCTTGTAATGAAGGCTGTGGCAGCTCTTCACCTTCAGCTACAACTTCCACAAATTATTCCTTCTTTCTCAAGTGGAATTTCTCAGCAGTTGCAGTAAGATAGCCAGATAATGCAAACCATACACTGTCTTGAGTGCAAAAACATTTAAATATTTTCCCTTCCCTCTTCTTGCCCCAAGAGAAGCATTTATTTAAACTAAACTGTTGTTCCACAACACTGAATGAAATTCAGGAGGGGACATGAAACCAACACACTTATCAGCTCTGTGTGAAAAAAAATATAAATTTTTTGAGGGGACCTGTTTTCAAATAGCTTCCTGTACATCTGTTAGAAGAGTTGCAAGGCTCTGTTATTTTTCCCGTTAACTCACTGAGTTGTAAAATTTGAAACACAAATATGAGACTGGTACCTACAATTCATACAGCAACCTGTCCAAACCCACCTTTTCATTAAAAGGTTTTTCCAGAGACTGAACTGGGATCTGAGGCAAAATCAATCTCACAGAATATCCCTTGTGAAATACACTCCAAAGGATAGAAACAAACAATGATTCTCTCTTACCCCACACTGATGGGAGGAAGAATCACCTTCCTTGCGGGCTGACGCAAGAGGATAGCAAATGGTGTAACCTGAATATTGAGACAGTCCCAGCAGAAGGTTTAAAATAAGATACTGAGTAAATATGAGGACATCACCACAATGCACTGCTATTTGGTGAATGAAAACACTGAGAGAATTCCGTGCACAATTATGAAGTTGTAGATGCAGGAGGAGAGGGAGATTCTGTAGCTTACAATAGAGAGGAAATAATGTTAAAAAAGAAAGGTGGAATGACTCACACCAGGTGAACATGATGAGATTTCAGTTTGTCAGAGCCACATCACTCAAAATCAAGGCTGGTCATGCATAACACCTTTCCACGGCACTGTGTGTTTGTGCATATCACATCACCCATCCCCTCTCAGCAGATAATTGCATTTTATGTTGCATTGGCACAGCTTTCATTCTCCCCACTTTGAAAATTCAGGCTGTCCCAACACCATAGACTGACTCCATTTTCTCCAAGAAATGAAAAAAATTAAAGAAATCCAAAAGTTATTAAAGGAGTTTTGTGACTTTAATGTCTGGGACCTCCAGTTTAGAAACACAGGTCTGTCTATGCCACTTGGAAGCAAGCACGTTTTGTAGGGCTATTTCAACAGAGTGCCTATGGCTGCCTTTATTGAGAAGGCCCATCCATCATTTAATACATGGATGATCAAAATATCATTATATGTTTGATGAAAAAAAAATATGAAGGATTCCCTAGCTTCATGATATAGTCTTAGGAAAAATCCTTCCTGTTTAGAGGAAGGAAAAAGGGTTTTTTCTTTTTTTTTTTAAAACATACTTTGTAGCTGTTTGAAGCTATTCAGGGATTTGATATGTTAGCAGTTCTAGCAGAACCAGTTCCTAGTGTCACACTAGAAAAAATAAGAAAAGGAGGTAAATCCTATCACTTAATATTTTTTTCCAAAAATATAGGAGGCAGAAGTAGACAGATATATCTTTTACAATGTTTAAGAGAGTAATGAGTTCCTTTTACTAGCAATATCTTACCAAAAGATATCCTTCTTTCTCCAGGAAAAAAAAATCCATCCAATTAGTCCATCCACATTTCTATAATACTGTTTTCCTATTGTTGTAGCAGTAGAAGAGCTGGGCAAATAATGAACTGCTTTAATATCATTGCAGTTATTTGTCAAACAGTACAGTTGATCTGTAGTGCTCATGCACTAAAATCAAAGTTTTGCAATTGCAAAATTTAGTAGAAGCTATCTCAACCATGAAAAATAATGGTGGTATTATGCCTCTTAATAGTTGGAACATTGCAACATAAAAATGAAAAACCTTTGAAAAATCCATGTTTACAACACAAGCAGGCAGAAAAGAGTATTTTGTTGTCCCCAAAACAACCTAATTAACAAGGCTATGGTTAGTTTTGGCAGTTTGCTTTGTCACACAGTGATTATGACCAAAAAGTCCTCCAGGCTTTGCATTTTTTTTTTTTTTTCTGCACACTTATATTTTCTAGACTCCAGTATCTCTCTACTTAGTGTCATGACCCAGAAAGATCCTCTAACTGGAAGAGGCATTGTGAGATCTCTGCCATCTGTCACAGTTCATTTGGTGTGGACAGGAACAGATTGGCTTTGGGCTGGACCAGACTGGATTTGGCCTGGACCTGGGTCAACCTGTTAAAAATCCACTCTCACCAGCAGCCATACCAAACAACTTCCAGCTGCTTCTGTGTGACCATTCTGCCCTGGCTCTGGTGCCGCCTCAGTGACTCGAGGCTGCCCCGCCGGAGTCACTGAGCTCCAGCTACGTCCTGAGAGTCATCCCCTGGAGCTCATGCACTGCCAACATCTAGTCTAGTTATCTATCCAGCTCAGATGCTCTGAATATATATCCTTCCACAGGTGGGTGCTGGAAGGTGGTCTTCCTAACGGGCTGTAGCCGCTGGGATGGAGCAAATGCACTAATCACTGCAGAACTGCTGAAGTGAGTCTTCTTCCACCAGCAGCAGGACAGGCACAGAGAGAGCTCTCTCCCACTGAGGAATCCCACTGAAGCCAGACAAAATGAGAGTGTGAAAAGCTTCTGGCAGGAGGGAGGCAGCTTTCAAACGTCTTTTGTGAAGCCATCTGCTCTTTGCTGATATCTATCAGGGCATTTATATACCCAAAATGAAAGGTACCCTTAAAAATAATTCAACAGGGTTCATATTACTGTACTATAGTGATGTAATCAAGCATGTCCTGACTATTTTTATACCTTACATATATTCTCACAGAAAAACAAAATTATAAACTCTCTCAAAAATCCCCAAACTGTCTGGTAGCTCTTCCTTGATAAGTTAATCCTCTGCAGCCATGCATGATAAAATGGACTCAGAATGCTTTCAGAAACATTCATGCTTTTATCTTCAAAGGCAAGATGCATTTATTCAAATTTTTTTGTTCTTGTTATTTACCTCATGTTTTCAAAGTCTTTAGGTTTCATGTTTTCAAACCAAGATATTTAAGTCTCTTTAAAAACATTTAAAGCAGGCATGTTCATGCAATCTCATGATTCCTGTAAGCTGACTTTAAATAAAAGTATCAAATGTCACAAAATTGAGATGAAATTATCTTGCTTAACATTAAAGCTATAAAATCTTGGCATGTTTTCTAGTGGAATCATTTGAATCAGTCTTGATGAGCTCAACACATACAGAAAAAATCAGAATTTAATTTCTTTTTGCTGAAAAGGTCTTGGCATAGGAGCTCCTAAGTAGGTCGTTTTTATTGCAAGGTGTACTCTTGGGTCAGAGGAGAGATAAAGACACTGAAATCTGCAGCCCACATGAACCTGTTCTCTTTCCTGCCTGCAGCCTGGCAGCCTCAGAGCAGCCGCCTTCAGCTTGGCCCTTCAGCCTGTTGCACCCCCAGCTTCACCTGTGTCTGGTTCTCCCAGGTTCTACAAGAATCCTGGATTCACCCTGCCAGACCAAAGCCTCATCCTGAAAGGGTGGCAATAGTGGACTAATAAACAGTTTTGGACTTCTGACTGGGTTTGGGCATATTCTTAATGGGAATTCTAAAATTAAAGCCAGGAAGGGGTTTTGAGAATATTAGATATTTTCTATTTTTGTTTTAAGGTGATTTTTCACAAATTGATAGATGAATTATGAAATTAAGATACATTAATTACATTCTACATTCTATATCTTCAATACACTAAGATACATTCATTAATTTGACATAAAAATACCTGGTTTTTATTATTTGTAAGGAACTTTGATGTTCCTTAGCTTCCACTCTTGTAAGTGTGAATACACTTCAAAGCCTCAGGATTAAGGCCCTGTTTGTATGTATGGGAAGTAATAAATCAAAGGGCAGAAGTCTTACAATCAGAGAATATGCACATCCCCTTGGAATGTATTATTGTCCAAGAAATTGTCTAGGATACTAAGAGGAGCTTTGTTTGCATTTAGATTTCTTCCTTTTCTTAAGCTGGTTCTTTAGAAATGGGTCACTTAACATAGCAGATGTTTCCTCGACTCAACATATTTGTGTCACAGATGAAGAAAACTTTCCAACCAACTCCCTTGTTTTAGTAATTATAATTTAATGATCTGTTTTATTATTTTAGAGCAGAGAGAACAATTAGCTCAATATTCCTGTTGCTCAACTGAATTTTTCCCCCCCACCACCACAAATTTTTACTGATAAACTGCTGTGGGGAATTTCAGTTTTTTCCCTAATAAAAAAATATAAACTCCCCATGAATGTGCAGTTTCAAACCACCAGAAATTATTCAGGAAACATCACTTAGCTGATTTATGCACCAGAATGTAAATGAGGCCTCCTTTTTTTTTCCCCTGCTACCAGTAAAGCTGAGGCATTCACCGCTTTCATTTCACTAAGTTCCCTTTTTTCCAGTTGCCATGGAAACCAGGGTGCCAGTCAGGCTGCTGAAGAGGCTGCCATTGCAGGTGCTTTGCAGATACTGTATTAATAAATGGAGAAATAAATAAATAAGACTCCTATTTTCCTCAAAAAGGCAGCAGCAAAAAGCACATCACTTTGCATTTGTGTTGTTGGCATTTGTAATTTGTCTACCAAAACTTTATGGAAAATACCGCCTTAGAAAATAAGCATGAATGTATTTCTTGTACCTGGCAAGCCCGTTGTGTACATTTACAGCCTTCTCCACAGCAATCAACTAAAATATTGAAACAACATAAACCAATTGAGTAGAAGAGAATGAATCCTAAAAAGAAAGAGAGAATAGAGTGTGTGTGCACAAGCATGCATCTACTGATTTATTCATGCGCGTGTTCGGGTTGTGTGCCTGGGATTGATAACAACTTCAGGTCCTATTTGTACAATGATTCTGTTGTTCTGAAGAATATAAAATATAACCTTGATCTAAGAAATTAGAATCAACAAACCAATTAATAAATTAAAAGAAAGAACAAGACCCAGCCTGATTTTTAGCATGAGGAAAGTCAGCTCAGGAAATCACTTGATCTGCCCACTGGGTAATCCCCTATAACCTCAGAAGACTTTTGACTAAGTTCAGTTAAATCCACCTTGAGTCTTGTGTGCAGTTTTGGGCACCAAAATACAAAAAAGACATTAAGCTATTGGAGAGCATCCAAAGGAGGGCCATGAGGATGGTGAAGGGTCTGGAGGCCAAGCCATAAGAGGAGTGTCTGAGGTCACTTGGTCTGTTCATCCTGGAGGAGAGGAGACTGAGGGGAGACCTCATTGCAGTCTGCAACTTCCTTGTGAGGGGAAGAGAAACTGATCTCTTCTCTGTGGAGACCAGTGACAGGTCCCGAGGGAATAGCCTGAAAGTTGTGTCAGGGGAGGGTTAGTTTGGATATCAGGAAAAGGTTCTTCACCCAGAGGGTGTTTGAGCACTGGAACAGCTCCCCAGGGATGTGGTCACCAAGTCTGGCAGAGTTTAAGAACCATTTGGACAATGCCCTCAGGCATACACTGTGATTCTTGGGCTGGTGCTGTGCAGTGCCAGGAGTTGGGCTCAATAGTCCTGATGGGTCCCTTTAAACTCAGAGCATATTCCAGGATTCCCTGATTCTGTGACTCAAAAATAGATAGAAATAGCACAAGCAATTATTCATGTAAAATAATTTGCAAACATTAGCAACTGGAAGAGAGATCAGCACCTCTGAAAAGGAAAGGCAAAGATGCCTCTGTTAACTATTGCATTTGACACTTTTTATTAAGACAAAAATCAAGCACACAAGTGTCAATTCTTTCCATTAAAAAAAAAAATCACACTTTACTAGATGTAAGAGGTGGAGGGACTGTATAGCTTACCGTTGTACCTATGTAATATCTTAACTCTTTCCTATATAGAAAAAGCTCTATGTTTATTGATGACTTAGGTGTTCATAACATTTTAATAAAATTTAGACTTTTTTTTCTGTCATGGCCCTGATTCCCCACATATTTCTCTACAAAATTAATGTTCATGTTAGCCTTCCAAGGAATGAATAATCTGTCAGAGTTCTCCAGATAGACTATTTATCCAACATATAGATTAAAATCAACAGATTAAGATGTAAAAAGAAAACACAAAACATCAATCCCCACATTGCAGACCAGTAGAAGTCTGAGGTTTTGTAAATACTTACATTCAAATGAAGATGTCCTTGGGTTTCTCCAGTTCTGCTCTGGTGCCTACAACCTAGTTATTGTACAAACCACCGTAGGAAGGGTTCCATTTTACTATGGTTATTTCTTACATGACCTGAACATGAGGTGGTGATAAGTGGCACTAATCCTAGAAGGCTGGCAGCAAGCAGTGTACCCAAGGGCCAATTCTCAGTCCAGTCCTGTTAAACATTTTCATTAATGTGGACTGGATCTGGGCTGTGGAGTTTGGTGGACCCTCCGAAAGTTTGCTGATGATACACAAATGGAAGGAGTGACCAACACTAGAGGGATGCTGCTATACAAATGCCAACAGGCTGGGAAAGTGGCCTGACAGGAATTCTTGGAGCTCAACATGGAAAAAAGTCTTGAACCTGGAAAGGAAAAACCCCATGCACCAGCATATTCTAGGGGCCACCCCATTTTCTGCAGAAAAAGGCCTGGGTGTCCTGATGAACACCAAATTAAGACAAGCCACAAACATGCCCTTTTGGCAAAGAAGGCCACAACAATGGTATCCTGGGCTGCATTAGGCAAAGTTTTGCCAGCAGAATGAGAGAGGTGATCCTTCTCCTCTCCTAAGTAGTGGAGAGGCCACACCCAAGGTGCTGGGTACAGCTCTGGGCTCCTCAGTGTGTGCCAGAGAGAATCCTTAACAAAAGACCACTAAGATTATGAAGGGACTGGAGCATCTCTCCAAGGAGGAAAGGATGAGGAAGAAGGGATGGTTTATCCTGGAGGAGAAGACTCAGGAGGTATCATATCAGGTATATGAATACCTGAAAAGATGGTGCACAGAGCCAGGCTCTTTTCAGAGTGCCCAGTGACAGGACCAGAGGTAGTGGGCACAAACTGAAACACAGGAGGTTCACTCTAAATGTCAGAAAGAACTTTTTTACTGTGAGGATGACTAAGCCCTGGCATAGCTTGCCTCAAGAGGTGGTGCAGTCCACATTGTTGAAGATCTTAAAAATCCATCTGAACATGATCCTGCTGTCACTAGGCATTGTTGCTTGAAGAGGTGTGTTGAATCAGATGGTCCTTTCCATAACCAACAATTCTGTGATTTTGGGACATCAAATTGTCATCTTTCCCTGAAGAGTTTACCAGTTCAGGCTTCAATCCAGCAAAGTGAAATAGCCATTGCCACTGGAATCAGTGACACCCAGCATCTCCTTCAAAATCAGGCCTATGATTCAATACTGATTGAAAAAACTCTCTCAAGTTTTCATAGGATATGGAACATCTTTGTCATCTTCTATCATTCAGTATATCATCAAGTTTATGAAATTGTATCAAATAATTTTTCTGACTATTAAATCAGTAAAATTACTGGGTTTTGCCTCAATCACTTCTTATCCATTATTATTCCAGAAATTCTCACAGATTTTACTGCACATTCTAGGAGGGAGGAAACAAATCTTTTCTACTACACTGATGTGAAATGGTTAAAATCCTACTCCAACTGATGTAAACAAGCAAAACCATAGCTGGAAAATAGTACCATGTCTCTGTCATGATCTCAGCTTTTTGCTCAGAAAATGAAAATTAGAGCAGAAGTTTGATTGAAAAAGGCAACTTCTCTTCCATTTTCATCACCTTCCAGCCTGTTCCAGTTCAAGCACCTGAGACTCCAATGAAAAAACATTAGCAGGAAAACGTAGTCAGGTTTGCTGCAAACATCCTTGTTCTTGAAATTAGTTCATGTTTAACTATAGCATATGCATTATATTTTCTTGTCCTGAAGGCTGGGGGGTGGGGGGAGGAAAAAAAAAGAAAAGGAAAAAAAAAAAGAAAAGAAAAAGGAAACAAGCAAAGAAACATACTTATCTGCATCCCTTGGGAAAAAGCTGAATTCTATGGTGACATAAGAGTGAATTGGTGAAGGAAGAAGGAAGGAATTGGAGAAACAACATGAGTTTTGGAGATGGGACGTTACAGAAAGTGAAGACTGAGATGGCAGGAAAGCTTGAGGAGTTGTGTTTCATGAAGAGTGTCATCTGAGATTGGGACATTGCAGGGAATTACAGGTGTCTGTGCAGTCCTATTATACAGGGCTCTATGCAGGGTCAGGCAGTCCCTTCATCTCTTTCTCCCTCTTTCATTATCCCTGAAACCCCCCTTAGGTGTTCTCTCCTGAATTACAGGATCATAATTCTCTTCCCCTCACCATCATTCCCTTTGTAGCCAGCTTCCTTCTCCACATGTCTGCTTCCAGGAACAACAGCTTATTTGGCTTATGAGTTCCTCATTTTTTACATTTGCTCCCTTAGTACAACAACTAACACGGCATAATGAGCTTGATGAACTTCAGCTGTGACCCAGCATGGCTTTTCTCAGGCTAATAATACACTCACCAGAAAAAATGTTTAAAAAGAATCACTGGTTTTAGCATGGGGTTTTTTAGGAACTTATCAACATAAATTGAATTTCAGAGTACTAGTATAACCTGCTTAGCAAAAATAAGCATATAGAAAAGCAGCGGAAGCTATGGAGGTGTCTTCATCTATATAATTAACTGTATCCAACCATGGATTTTCTGTTTTCTTATTCCAGACCTGATGTGTTGCTCACTGCATATAAAGACATCTACACATGCCTGTGCAGTTGGAGGTAGGCCATTCATGAATGTCACATTCCTACAGGACTGGTTGAAAAATGGAATTAACTATCCATAGATTGCAGTCTTCTGTAACTCCCACCAAGAGAGAACAGATTTGACACCACTAGTTGTGAAATACATTTTAAAACAGGCTTGTGTAAACAAATCTCCAGAAGTAATGTTTACATCCTAATGAGGGAAAAGAAAATAATTCTGTAAAATTGATCAAATTACAGAAATTAAAACCTTGACCTTGTTATTACTTTTACATAAGAGTTTTTTTTAAAAGCTCTGATTTGGAGCTGCCAGTGGAGGTTTTCTGGAAAAAGCAAACAAACTGTTGCTTCTGTTTTCCTTATTTCCATCTCATTTCAGTCTGTAATGTCTTTTGATGCCAAGATCATTCCACAGTATAGTTTGTACAAAAAAACTCTCCTTTCTGTTAGATTAATGTGCTGTTATATTTTCAAGTAGGCCAGAACCTATAAAATTTTTACATGTAAATGGAAAAATGCTTACATAGGTAAGAGAAATCTAAGCCACATCCTTTTGTACTCTAACCATCTACCCCTTAACAGACAAGATTTGTCAGAGAAGTGTTTTAACTCTGAATGTGTCTGAAGTTTCAAAATAGGCTGTTCTTTTTCTCCTTTACTGACCATATATATAAACAGGATCTAGGTATTTCTGGGTTTAGGTTTCTCTTTCTCAGCAACAAGGAGAGAAACTTTTAACATGTATCCCCATTTAGGCAAGATGGATTATAGGAATGTCACCCTTACAAAAAACAATGAGTCCCAGCAACATCTAGTAAAACTGGAGACAGCTCTGAGCATTTCTGAAACACATTCCCTTCATGATCTACCACTTCGTTTTTAGATGCAAGAAAAACTTGAATGTTTGGAGACAGGTAATCGAAACTTTGATTTAATTTAGATTTGGATTCTGTTCGAGTCCATCTGTACTTAATGTAAATGTTAAAAAGTACAGAAACAAATATGGATTGAAACTGGCAACACTCATCTGGGCAAAGCTCCCCTGAAATCAGTGTAAATGTGCCTCAATTAAGTTTCCAGGCTGGAACTTGCTTGGAATTAGAGATTATAAACATCTGCTGTATATTCTGTAATATTTGTCCATAAAAATTTCTCAGGAGACAATCTTAAATATGTAGTTCATGTCTTAATGAGAAGAGAGGAAAACTTGGTTTTGATTTGTTTTTATAATGGCAAGAATACTGATGTCATAAAATGGAAAAATATAGCAAATAATTGTGTAATTTAACCTCTTACTGAGATGGAGCAGAAGATGCCAGGGGCCCTTGGTGGAAGTTACCACACTCATGACTTGTGTTCTAACCCTGGTAGAACTCTGGAAAACAGATTGAAGGGGACAAACCATGGAGTCCTGCGAATTTCCAGGAAACCCTGATTATATAGTTTATGCTAGTCATTTCACCAAAGGGCCAATTGCTACTGAAGACCAAAATAATACAGAAGAATCTTCTGAGTAGACAAATGCAGAGCAGATGCTCAAAGGGAGGCAACAGCTTTTCAGAAGTGGAGGTGGTTGTGGAGAAGTGAGAGTAGCAGCCACTGTGGAACAGCTTCACTGTGACAAGCCTAGAAGCTGTCAGCTATTAGCTATTAGCTATTTTGGAAACTTAAGCTTGAGATCTAGCAAGTGGAAAACACTGGGATATCCACTAGGAAAATGTCTACTCTCTGAGTGAGACCAGTTAAGGAGGAGATAGAGCTTTGCCTGCCATCTGGGCCTGCCTTGGATGTGCCACCACAGCTCAGCTAAGTGTACTGTAGTTTGAGTTCTCTTCAGAACTAATGTTTTGAAATTTTTGGCTTTGACTGATTTTCTATCAGTTCCTTGTCTGTGCTTTTTAGTGGGCATTTCCAAAAGCAGCCTCAAGGCTAGTGGAGTAACTCCTCCAATCCCTGGGGAGAAAAAGGATTCTCCAGAGAAAGCACTGGATTCTACTGCACTCATTCTGAATCACCCCCAGAGAAGTCTTATTTTCCCCATGGGCTATCAGGAGACGTCAGGGACATTTATCTCATTAGCAGTCTACAATGGCCTTTCTGAGTGTTTCCCTTGTGTGTTTCCACAAGTCTCTCCTGCTTTTCTAAGTTAACCAGAAACCGTGGGATAGATTCACTCCTGCTCTAAGCTGACTGACGCCAGCAGGGTTTTCTTCCAGAGAGAAACTCAATCCCAACACTTCTATTTAGTCTAAATCTGTATTAAGTTTTATTTGTTTTCATTGCCATGCCTTTTAATTAGCTGTGTTCTTAGAAAACAGTTTTTTCCTCCAGTGTTTTCCTTTCCAAAAGAGAGAGGGTTATGGCTTTTCCAGAAGTATCCAAGTGACTTAGGAGTGGAAGTCTTACTGAAAATCAGGGTTCTGAAGTAGAAAATAATCCCTCTAACATTCAAAAGGCAGAATGATGTTGTCAGTCACCATATCACTGAACCTATCCCTGGGCAGGAAATATATTCAGGAGCCAAATGGGTCTGGTATTTTAATTATAGATCATATCAATTTATTAAAGCTTAATGCTACTTTCCTTGAAAAGGCAGGGGGAAGTGGCACCACGACAAAACTGGAATACAGTAATCCCATTTGCTGTGCCTGCCACCTACCTTTACAACCAAACACATAATATATTTTTGGCAACCTAGATACACTATTTCCCTTACATTTGATGCATTTAATGTAAATGGTAAATGACTTCAGCATTTCCTGGAAATGCAGAACTGGTGAGCATGGATGGCTCCTCGGGTGCAGCAGATGGAACAGGACCATGAGTGTCAGTGGGAGTGTCTGCACAGCTTTTCGCACGCTTTGGCTTGCACCCATAACGAGACCATATGTTTGGAAAAACCTCTCCATGACTACCTGGGAATCACATGAAACACAACAGAAATGGAAAGCAAAACCTGTCTCTGAGTTTGGTATTAGGGTTGGGTGCCAGCCCTCAGTGTTGTGGTGGCCTGGGAAGTCAGGCATTCACCTCAAAGAAAGCAGGATGCTGAATTTGACCATGTACCCGGAACAGAAATCCTGAAAGTGCAATTGAAAGAGCACAGAATCTTTTCACAGGATATTTTGAAAGGAAGTAATAGGAAAAAGTGTATTTTTTTCCTTTCATGGACTCAAGTATGAATCCCTTTTACAATCTCTGTTGGGAAACAACCCTAACTTATTAAGTCTCTTACCTTGAGCATGTACAGAAGCAGCAGAGTTTGTCATGTCCTGCTGCCTTGCCCCCAGAAATATACCTTTTTCCTAATAACAAGCGGACAGCCACAGCCATACTGACGTTGACTTTTATTTATGTGCTGCTTATAATGGTTTGACAACAGCTTTGTTTCATTTATTCCTGGATTCCAAACTGAAATAATAATTTCTTCTTCTGAGGGAAGTACTTCTTATTCTGCTTGTACAACTACAAGTAGAGAAAGTAAAAGAAATTAGAAACACATAAGGCCCGGTGTTACACATACCAAACAGCTTTGCTGTAGCAAAACTATATGAAAAAAGGGAACCCATAAACAAATATAATAAAAAAAACATGGACACTGAAACACAGCAGTGGATTAACATCTAATAGTGATGCACTAGCCCAGGCTTAAAAACTCAGAGTCACATAGCTTGCTTATATTTTGTCAAAATTGCTTAAATTGTTCAGACTTGGGTTCATCTCCTGCTTGTCAAAGATGTAATGCACTTCTACAGCCACAAGCACTTAACAAGTCAGAGAACAGAAAGAGCTTTAGTGGCTTCTTTAGACACATCCAACAAAGTCCTGCAGATCAGCTAGGTTCAGGTAGTTCACATCTGTGTTATAGGTAAGCAACCAAACCAACGCCCGCAGTTTTGTGAAGTGTGAACATTTTCTGCAAGAGCTTTGCAACAGCAATTATGTTTGCATTGTGAGTAGTTGTTGAAAGTTACTGGACTGTCTCCAGGTTTCAGGAGAAAACCTAACAATACACAAAATGACAGAATATCCTGAGTTTAAAGGGACACAACAAGGATGATCTAGTCCAACTCTTAATTGAATTGTCCATACATGGAGCAACCCATGACCTTGGTGGTATTAGCACCATGGTCTGACCATCTCAGGATCAGATGAAAACAAACAAACAAAAAGAAATTGTCTTGTAAATGTTTCAGGTACCACCAAATGATTGTCATGCTCAGGAAGGCATGGAAGACAGGGAAACTCTGCATTGCCATTGCCACTTGTTGCATATAATTCGATTTAGTGAATTGTAAATACTTCAGTGATTGGTTTCACTTACAGTTAATGCCAAAGGCTTTCAGTTCTTATTTTAACATCTTAAAATTAAAAAATATATATTAAGGATCTATATTTCTTGTGACATTCCAGATGCAGCTGGCTCAGAGATGTCTTTCCAGTGCTTTTTTCTTTTCAACATTCTGCATGTAAAAAAATGAAAAGTAAAAAAAAATTCTGTAAAGTGAAATAAATATCTTTATTCCCTCACCACTGCATATGTAAAACACCTGTTTTTTAGTATGGTGTTATTGCTGTTATTAGTCTCTTATTTACATTTGTTGATCAAAAAAACACAAATGACAAATATATTACTTTATACAAGTAACCATGAACTCTAGAGTACACAGTGAATATAGTTCAGAAAAAGGTTTACTACAAAAGTTAGTAAGTTAATCATATCAAGTTAATAATGTATGTAGGCATTAATTTCAGTTGCACTTGCACACTAATTGTCCGTCTTGAGGAAAAATTAGCTTATCTTTGGTGCCACAAAGCCAAAAAAAAAGCACTATTGAAAATATCTTTCCTTGCAAAAATAATCTCAATATCTATATTTCAGTACTTATGAAACTACCTTTTTCATCCTGACAACTCTTCTGCAAAAGACTTCTAAGTTTCTACCCCACTTGTCATATGAAAACAAGGCATAGAGTTGCTGAGAAGAATTGTGTGTCTGCCTGTCAGTCTGTCCTGCTGATAACTTTTGAAACTTTTACAAAATCCCAGAACAGTCTCCAGAGAACAGGCCTCTGGAGGTCTTCTGGTCCAAGCCCCCATGCTCAAGCAAGGCCACCCAGAGAGGATTTCCCAGGACTATGTACAGATGGTCTCTAAGGATGCAGACTCCATCACTTCTCTGGGAAACCTGTGCCAGTGCTCTGTCACTTTTACAGTGAAAAAGCCATTCCTCACCTCCAGAGAAACCTCCTACATTTCAGTTTGTGCCCATTTAAACTACATCACACACATAAGTGAAGGAGCCTACAGGGCTCTTGAAGTATTGTGAAAGTTACCAGGCAGGAGACAGGACAGCTCAGGTGAGTGAAGGCTACCACCACATGAATATAAGACAGCTGTTCATATTAGATGGCCAAGCAGGGTGTGCATAGGTGGCTGCCCACACTCACTCTGGCTCCTGATGTGTAGAAGTACCATCACAGGCATCATGAAAAGTGGGTTGATGCTGTGAGGTGGTGGCTTAGGGGCCCTAGGACATTCACTGGTAAGAAAAAGAATTTCTTTCAGTCCAGTGCTTTTAGAAAAAAATTGCTTTCTGTGCACAGCTAAGTCTGCTTCTTTCAGTAGGTGACTACTGCAAATAAAATCTTCATTCTTGGTGGACTTGGAGAACCCAGTCCCATAGAACAAAAGCTACTTTCATCTATCAGTGAACCCAATGTTACCAAAATCTATAGGTATGTATTTATGAATACAAATTCTGCTAGGACAAGGTTGATTTTTTCAGTGGAAGGCAAGTTTATAATATAAACATCTTTACTCTTCAGCAGAGTGGAAGTTGTCTTGATTTCTTCATGTCCCAACAACTCACAAGGAAATAACCCCTCTTCCAAGAATTACTATAAATGTTACAGAGCCAGGATTCCTCAGGTAATCATGCAGGAGACAGCCTTCCAGGTCCTGAGAAAGCAAGCAGGCTCTGAGTCTTGGGAATTTGTGTTATTCTCGGTTTTGATTTGTGCAGGAGTTCACACAGAGGCAATTTTGACAGTTGAGCTGAAGGGAACTTTATTCCTGTTAAAGTTTTATCTCAGTGCAACCTTACTCCCTTGGAACTGGACAATGATAATGGGCTAAGGTTGTTTATCTGAACCCTGACCATCTCATTTCTGGGCTTGTATAAACTGAGAAAGTTGTGTGAGCAGAGGTCCGATATCACTGATTACTGCTTGGTAGAAATCAGATGGAAAGATATTTGCAACAGCTAAGCAGAGTAGCAAGTTAAGGTCCCAGACTACAAATTTGTCTCAAAAGTAAAAAAATACCTGCAATTGTCAGCTGTTTCCCTTGCACCTTCCGATGTTACTGAAGTTTGGACAGTAATCTGTATTCTGTGCCATTTATTATTCAGGCTTCACACTGCAATGTTTCAACACTTTCCATATGCATAGAGAACAGCATGATTACAAGATGTCAGATGCAGTTTTTATTTTCTATCATCCTCTCCCTGAATATTGGAACTCAGGCTGCACAGGTAGGATGAGACTGCCCCTTTACTTATTTGACCAAAATAGTGCCTTGCTTTTTGCTTAGAGATTAGAGCAGAAGGCAAGTTTGTGAGAGTCTCAAGTTTGTGCCTCAGGCCCAATGAATAACTACTTATTCAGGAAAGAAATTGAGAGAAAACAACTGGAAATTATTATTGAATAGTTTCACATGATCAAATGGGTAACACACTTATCTGTGCTGTGAAAAAGAAAATGGAGAGATTTTGAACCTGTGTGTCTCCAATTCAGACAAAACTCCTATTGGCATATTATTGTCTGTTTGTGGCTGGTTTTTATTGTCTGTTTTTTCTGGTTTTTAAAGAAAAAAAATCTTGAGTTCATCACAGTGGAGAGTGGTAATACTTTTTTTTTTTGAAATCACAGGTTATCAGATTCATGGCTCCTGGAGACATGAAATTACTACCTGGGGCCATTAATTGGACAAACAGAATATCGCTTTATTTCTTAATCTCTTAATCATTCACTCCAGCTTTCTGTGGAGACAATTTGGTGCTAGTATACACTGATGGACTTTTCAGATGCTTCACTTGGAACATGTAATGTGAAAAAAAATTAAATCACCCATGATATTACTTTCCATGAAGGAAAGTTTACTGCTACATGCAGTGGAAAAGTCCAGAATTAAGAAAGATCCAAGAGCTCAGAAAAACTTTGCTCTCCTGTGACACAATCAGAATTAACGAATCTATTAAATAAGAAGCGTATGTATTTAGTTTGTTTTGTACTTAGCTTAGTTTGTTTTTGAACATTTGTTCATTCTGTCTTTGGGCAATGAGGTGTCCAAGACCAGGCATCTGATGATCTCCCTGGGAGCCACTGAGGAACACAGGCCAGCACCGGGTTAGTCCTCTGTTAAGAGCATCTCCACACAGATTTAGTGGAGACATCCAGTCTATGATGAATACAGCCTAGGGAAATACAGGCCTAGAACTGTCTACTGACTCATTATTAATACATTGGAATAGTCTGGACCTGTGACCTCTTTACTGAATCTTCCCCCCTCCCTCCCACAACTTTTTCCTGCCTGTGCACATGTCAGGAGGCCCTCTGGACTTTGCACGTTCACAAGCACAGCCACAGCATCTCTCTTCACACTCCTCTTGCTACCTGTGCCCCAGAGTCCCTTGCCCACAGAGAAAGCACCCTTTGACAGGACAGAGCCTCCAGCCAAAACCAGCTTTTGTGTGCCCAGGATGCAAACACAATCTCCCAAAATGGATCAGATGTGATTTCATCTAGTAGCGCCTACTGTGTGCAGCTCAATAACAAACCAAAAATGCAAGACACAGCAGGCAAAGAAAATTAAAAAAAAAAAAAAAAAAAAGTGGAATACATAAGATTGTTCTCATCATTCTTTTTTTTTTCCCTGTTACTTACAGCCACTAAACAAAAGACTAGCAGATTTAAGTTCCATATAAAAATGAGTAACAAGACAGGTCCAGGGAACAATACATCTGAAGGAAAGGGACTTCCAGAAGCAGACCCAGGGGCTTTTTTTGTGTGAGGCCTGGAAGCAGCTAATCTCTGCTGAGTAAAGATAGCCATTCAGCTCAGATCAGTCGACTATGCTGCCGGAGGAGGAAAACCGGGGAATCGTTTCATTGTCATTACTGGGGAGCCACCAGATGCTTGGGATTCCATATATTTGGGGGATAAACCTTTCAAAAGCTCCATTGACACTGGGGTATGTCAATAATTCCACGTATTAGTTGCATGCAAATACTACACAATAAGGTATGGAAAGCAAACTGTAATTGGGAATACCAGGGCGAAGGGGGCTCTATCTTCTGACTGAGCCCATTGTTGAACTCCAGGCTGAACCTCCGACCCTTTACTTTGGAGGGACACAATAGGCTTTGATATGAGATGGTGGGAAACGGGCTTGGAGGCTCATTTCACATTCAGCTGCAATTCATCAGCTTGGCTGGGACTTCTAGCAGCTTTAATGACCACTGCAATTGATGGTTAAATCAATTTGTGACGGTGACAGCATGGCTGGCCCCTAGACTGTAACAATTCGGGATTACAACAGGCAGAAAGGGCCCCGTTATTCAGACATGCGTGGTTTCTGCTCAGCTCAGAGTGGGAACAACAGCAGGACAAAGTCTCACAAAAACAAGACCTGGAGAATGCACACATTCACTCCAGTTGACTACACACCACCATGGCTTCTTTGTAGCGTGATGAGAAGGGAAAAAAAAAAAAAAAAGAAAAAAAAGAAAAGTGTAAAAAAAAAAAAAAACACTGTTACAAATAAAAATATACAGTAAGACCCTGATATCTAACTATATCCTTAAAGAAAGTGGCAACCCAGAAAGAATCTCAGCTTTGTTCCTCCAGAGACAAAGTGGGTGGTCTGTCCCCCCTCCACCCTCGACCCCAAAATGTCTTGGCGCTTGCCCCCACAGCAAAACTCAGCCGTGTCTGGATTATGATCGAGCAGGTTTGCGTTTGGCAAGAGGGGCACGGGCAGGGGGGATGGGTGCCAAGGGGATCTCTGACAGTGCGAAGGAAAAACTGCTCCCTCTTCTGTCACTGAAAGATAAATGCACATGCTACGGTTTGTTTTTCATGTTTACATGATTTTAATTACCTCTTACGCCAAACAGGCATTACAGGGAAAGAAGACGACCAGAGACCACTCTGGTGGCCTTGAACTTGGCAATTTTGTTACAGGAGATTGGGTTGCTTTGGACCAGGGTCTGCAAGTCCGGTGTTTGCCTGATAATGAGAGAAATGCACCTTCAAATCATCTTAGCTCTTCCTTCTCCTGCATTTTGCTGGTGTAACATGATATTTGCATCCAAAAGATAAGGTGATGTTGAAATCAGACAGGAAAATGTATGATTGTGATTCTGCTTTTCAGTAAAATATTTTATATAAACTAAAAATTGTAAGATGTATATACCTTTGTTGATTTGTAGATATGACCTAATGTGCATGTGTGGTTTAAGTCAAATTACACTTAAAATATCTCCGTTAATTCAGTGTAAAGCTATGTTCTCTATGTCATGTTAACTGAAATAATGTATTCATCCCAAATAGAACAGTTATAAAATTAATATATACTGTAGTGTATCTAACTAAGCACAGATTCATTAAATAAATCAATATGTTTTGTAGTCAGAGAATTAAAATACTTCAAAATTTATATGAGGAAGCTGCTAATGTGAGGACTGCAAATTATGCCAATCAATAAATTGCAAATTATATCGTAATTAATTACACATCTCTGTTTGTGGTTAGGAAGCTATTTGTGTGTATACATGTTGAAATGAAATTTCAACATGTAAACATGTTGAAAATGAGCTCTAAAAATAATGAAAACATGAGACACAGTCCACTGACCTATTACGTACATCCCTTCATTCACATTCTGAGTTGAAGTCTACAATTAATAAGCAACTTTGGCATCTTCCTTACAAAATGTCATGATCTAAATGTTGCAAAAGAAAGAGTTGTTCAGCTCCTTGAAGTATGTGAATCAATTGGCTGATGTTAGTACCTGAGAATTTGTGTCCTGAAACAAAGTACCACATCTTGAAAATATAAACAGATTTTTTTTCATTAAAAGATCTGTCCAAATATTGAAAAAATATTATTGCTAACAGTGGAAAGGTCTGGCACTGGGTCCAAATCCTGACAGGAAGGAGGTTGGAAAAAAAAAAAGAAATCACTTGGTTTCTATGGTAACAGTGCTAGTAGAAATAGTTGTGTGAGCATACTGAACGTGCATAAAAGCCTTCCCAAGGGAGGTCAGAGGATTTGAAGAAAGACGGAAAAAAAAAATGGCAGCCACTGCAGAAAGCACAGAAACATTTTATGCTGAATAAGTGTTTCACATTTGTGATGTGATCAATAACAAAATGCTGTTGCTAAGAGAATATTAGAAAATGTTTAATATCTATCCATTTGTACTCTAAGCATGTGTTTGTGCGTGCTTGTTACTATATCAGACAGACGACATATGCAAATTTGCTTCTGCACACATGTACGTGGAAATCAGTGTGTGAATAAATAATACATCATCCTACACAATGGAAACATAATGTGGGACTATAAAAGACTCTTTAATACATGCATTATCATATATAATGCATCACATATGGACCACTTCACTATATCAGATATATTAAATACATCTGCACACATTTAAAGTATAAAATATAATATCAGTCTGAAATATCTGACACACTGATTGTTCTTGAGAAAATCAGCATATGAAGCAACGCAGAGGGAGCAGCAAGAATCACCCAGCATTATTTGGGTCCAGGTATTTAATTTTGGTAATTAAATCATTTTAATAATATTTTATTTTATTAGTGATGACCAAGAAGAAGTACAAGCTCTGCCATTCAGCCTGCTTAGAAAACAGGTGATCACGGTTCATTGTTTTGAGCTAAAAATGCTCACCAGCCTTTTATTTGCATCTGCTTCCATCCTCTCCACTTAATGTTGGTTGTTATAAACTCACTCCATGGGGGATGGATGGGCACAGAGTGGAAACGTGATGGAGGCTCCCATGCAGAAGATGAGCTGCTGTTGGAAGAGAAATCCTGCATCCATAAAGCCAGGGAAAGGGGGAGAACTCTCAGTTACACTTGAAAGCTTCATTTTTGCAACCATGAATGAAAATATTTTTGGCAATGCCTGGTTTGGAAAAATGTGTGTTGTTTTCATGGATTTTTCGGCATGACATTATGCGCCGAAATTTCCAAAGCTTGCTAGGTTACTTTCTGTGGCACAGTGAGAGAGGATTTTCACTCAGAAAAGATGTCTACTGAAAGCAGAAAGCAGGAAAATCTATACCATTCCTGCATCTTTAAAACTCAAAGGCAGCAGCACATTTTTCTGGGACCAACACCACAAAGTAGCACATAAGCCTTTTCCTCTTTTCGCTCCCTTCCCACCCCCTCCCATGTGACTACACCTCACTCCACCCCACCAAAACCAGCCATCAAAGGGGTCCCAGCAACAGAAAGCAGCTTTCTGCTGCACCAGCCACAGGTCCATCACCATCTTCTCCACTGCATGCAGAAAGTGCTACTCTTCACTGGCAGTGTACAGGGTGTGGCATGGGCACACAGCCAGCAGGGGCCTTGCCCCAGGGACCTCCCCAGCACGCTTGGAAGAATGACAAAAGATGCATTTCAGACACAGGCTGCCAACATGGGCTCAGCCAGTCTGATGCTGGGTAGAGGCAAGGCACTGTTCTGTACAAGAGTGGTGTCTGTGAAAGGTGATTGTGTGCTGGGGAACTGTAATACCACCAGCTTCTGAGCTCATTTGGAAAACCACTACACTGGCTGTACTGGTCCTTTTGAAAATCAGAGGCAGCACCACTATCAGTTTCAGAGTGAAAGTCCATTTTAAGGAAGGTATTTTTCATCTCCCTTGCATGAGGATTTTGCTCATTCAGAGATATGTGGAAATTTAATCATACACTGATCATTCTTCACCCAGCTTCCTAAACTTCTCCTAATAGCCAAAAGCACCTTGTTAGTCATTAATTGTCCTTGATTTCAACTCAGGTTCATATTTCCCTGAAAAGTACAATGGCTCTCTGCAGTTCTCAAAGCTGATATTTGTATCTGTCCTTGGAAAATCACACCACACTGGCATCTAACTAGCAAATGTCTGCAAAATTGTTACTGCCAGAGCTGAGGATGTGGGAACACCAAAAAAAAAAAAAAAACAAACCAACAAAAACCCCAAACCAAACCAAAAAACACCCCACAAACCAAATAAGCTATAGATATTAGGAAATCAAACCCAGTCAAAATGGGGCAGAGCCTTGCAGTGTGCTCAGTGAGGACCTTACTGCTGGGCTCTCCAACGCTGGTGATCTAAAATATGCAGCTCTAGTAGTTCTCTGAATAATCCAGAAATGTCAGAAAATCAGTAGCCCAAAGGGGTTGAACTCAAGGTTGTCTATGTGCTTATTTTATTCCTACTCTCATCTAGTAGTCTTCCTCTTTTGAGAACTGACAGTATTAAAACATGCCCCCTGACTTTCTCCCCTAATCTCCAGCTCTTCCCAGAAGCCCTGGTGGGCCTGACTCCGTTTGCTGCATTCTCCAGGATTTGGGTATCTTGATATCTTAATACATGGGTCACTTGCCATCTGGAACTGGACAGTCAAGGTCCAACCATTCTTTTTCTTGTGCCCTGCAATGACTTAGAGCTCAGCTGCTGAATTTTATCCCACATTCACAAACACCTGCCCCTCCCTGCACTGCTGAGCAAATTGCTCTTTTTTTTTCTGCTATATGAATGCTTTCATGTGCAGAGATCCATGAACCTTTACACCAAAACTCCTGTCCTCATTCTGCATTCTGACTTGTCCTCTTGCTTGAATTTGCTATGCAATATAGCAATAACTCTGCTTTCCTACTCAGCAAGCTCTCTGAGGGAGATGTCTTGCATCTGGCTGAAGGTATTCAATGGTACAATTGTACCAATTTATTCTGCTTATGGTACGTCCCTACCAACATCCCCACTTGTCAGTATTGTTTAATCTATTCATTATAACCTAAGCAGGAATTCCTATCTTAGAGGCCAGGTCTTGGCAACATGGAGGCAACACTAACATGCTTTTGTAGTGATGAATTGATATGAATGATTTTAGTATAAATGATGGCCAAACAGTTAAGACAAGGACTACATAACAATCAAACAAGTGACAGCTGCATGAAGTCCAGATACACAAGGTATCCTTAAACCAACTTCTTACCCAGGATTTATATTGTGGAGGTTGATTTATCCATGATATATCTAGCTAAAAGCTAGTTCAGAAATCACTACATTGCTCCAGCAAATTCTGTGATTGTAGATTAAACACACCCTAAATCAATGAGTAAAGGTTTTTAATGGAGCATATCGCTCAACATGTGCATAAATTATAAAGGGCAAACAGCTGTCTGAATTAATTATATTTGGGTGGGTGGGTGGTTGGTTGATTATATCAGCCTTATAAACCATGACTTTAAATTTCATTCAGTGTTGTACAAACTTTCATCAAACAAGTTGTCTTCTCAGAATCAGTGAGCCAACATTTGTCTTTGTTAGAAGAAAATGTCAAATTAGGTTTTAAAAACATAAACACACAAAATCAGCAGTACCACATGGTATGATATGTTCTGTCTATGTTTTGATAGGAAGTTTTATGGTTTTTTGGGGCTATGGGTTTGCCTTACTTCTCTAAAGAATGTCTAACAGAGTATCTAGTGTTCCCAGTATTTACAACACTGTGGTCATTTGTGCTTCTTCACTGGCTGCAATTTGCTAGACATAGACTTTTGTCATTGCTCTCTTGTAGACATTCACAAAATTCTCAGTAGTGGTCCCTTTATGGTCTTAAAGGCCCATTCCATCCCTTCAGAAAATTTAACACAGGACTGCGATGCCCCCACACGTCCACCCGACTGTCCCCTGTGCCTCAAGCAAAGCTGGCCACCCACACACTCCACCTGCTGAACATGCTCTTCCTCTCATCAGAGTGACTGCAACTCTGGGATAAGCTCAAAGGCAGGGCAGGTGGAAGGACAGTAGTGACTGCCCCCAAATAAGTGAGTTTGATTCAGGCGAACTGAAATACTCTCAGGTTTAGTACATTAGACGGTGTTTCTTGTCAGACTCAAACATCATCTGAAAACCTTTCCTCAACGACTGAATAATCATGTTTACAGGTATAAAAGGAAGGAAATTACTGGCCAGGTGGATTTTAGAGAACCCATACCAAGAGTCTGGGCTTATGGCACGTGGTCAGAGGAATTACTTGTACCAGCTGACTGTAAAGTGTCCATATTACACTTGAGGCCAATTAGTCTTTTAAACTTGTGTGAAGGAAAATCTTCACTGCATCATCGTTAGAGTTATTTACATTATAAAGGAGTGTGATAGTCAAAATTTAAAAATTTGTAAAAGATCCAGATCTAAGAACTTACTTTCTCGCTATATGCAATTAATAGGAACATAAAACCATGAGTGCTTTAGATACACTTAGGTCAAACTCTACACTTACTGAAACAAAAGCCGATGAGGGTTGAACCTTGGAATAAAAATATTCAAGCCCCTACAATGGTGTAGTACATTCACATATGAGTTGTTGGCCTGTGTGGTGATGGCAGTGTCAACACTGCATCATTATCTTGGATGTTAATGTGGTACAGCACTGTCTATCTGGTGTGACAAGAACAATGTCTCAGAGGTTTTCTTGTCCTTTCTTAGTGGTTAGTCTCCTCAAGAACATGCAAAACAAGTAAGCATGCATTCCTCTAGAGTTGAGACCACAAGTCAAAAACTGTGTAGAGATCACAAGAACTCAACATCTTAATTTCAGCCTGAGTAATTTACTGAAAAATTGCGTTACATATCATCTGTGTGAGCTGAAATCATTGTATAAACTTCCAAACACTGAGTCAATATGGAAAAGGAAATAAAATGAATTCTCAGAATTATCAACTAACTTCAGAAACAGCTCCTTTTTTTTTTTTTTAATTACAGCTGACCTTAGAATTACTGTAAATCATATTAATTCAGTCATGGTATGAGGGGTTTATGGTTTTACCATGAAAAAAGTTGTTTTCTCTGGGACATTTTCAGATACTTTTACTTAGAATAGTAATTCTGTTTTCAAGTAACCAGACTGAATTCAATACACCTGAATACAATAGACGACTCTGCTTCCTGGCATTGGAAAATGAGATGTTCATTCCCAGAAAACAATATTCATTCCACTTTTACCAGTTTTCAGACTACTTCTGCTTCACCAAAGTCTTAGGAAATCATTCATGAAAATTAAAACCCACTCTACAGGGATGCTTGCAAAGCTTTTGCCTAGTGCAAGGCAAGGGGTCAAGATTTGGTTCTTTGTGTAAGCCTAAAAAATCACAGTGGCTTTGAAGCAACAATGTTTCTGTAGTGAAAATTACATAGTGATTTTGTTATATGCCATCTCCCATGGTGCTTAAATGAATAAAAAGTTTTCTTTGCCTATGATCATTAGAAATTGTAAATCTTAAATCATAAAAACAATGCCTAACAAATACAGCTTTGCACTAGCCAAGGAGAGCAGAAAATAGCATCTCATTAGCTGTAAATCTTGGCAGAAAAGAGAAACAGAGCCTATGAGTCCTAAAAACAGCTTCTGTGCAGCAGCCATTAGATCATACTGAAAAGCACAACAGGTCTAAAATTTAGTTGTATGCTTGCCCATATAAACATTTTGGTATTATACGATCATTTAAGTACTCCAAAATCTATGGTTATAGGCTTAAGCCAGCCTTTAAAAGATTAGAGGTTGTATTTTAGACTAATGAATTCCACTTACTTTTATTTTTGAAAACTTTATTAATGTGCTTTAAAAGGTGTTATTCTCCTATTCATCTTTTCATTGCTTCCATGTTTGGCATGTTTTTGGTAAGACAGTGTTAAGTAGGCACAGCAAATATTTTTTTATGTGAGTAAAACCAAGTTTGAGGCTGACCTGTGCAATCCCCCACATACCTCAACCCAGGCACCTGCACATGCATAAAGGCAGCCTTGTCTGAGTCATTATGTTGCCTAACTCCTGCAAAGCCCTCTCATGACTGAGTGATATGGCATTGAAGGACCTTGTGCTTTTCACATGGCCACTTCAAAGAAACGTAAGCACAGCAGGCAAACACTCACCTTTCCGCGAAACTCACCCATGTGGTGGGAATCATGCAATGCACAGCTCTGATTCGATCTCATGAGCTCCAGAGAGGTGCAGATACCATGATGTTACCGTGTCCTGTGCCTCTGGTGAGAACACACATCAATCCTGAGTATTCGTCCATCAAGTCTTGATGACTCCTTTTCAGGCTGCAAGACATCTGAACTGAGCACCTAAAGTAAGCTGTCTGAACCTAGCCCTAAAAGGCAAACACTTTGGTGAAAAAAAATCAGGTTTTGTCCTTGCTTCTGTGTTTCTTGAAACTGAATATATGAGAAAGTTAAAACCAGACAGGCCAAAAATACTAGGGACATTTATTTTAATAAAATGGAGAAAGCTGAAAATAGCAAGCATGAAACCCACAGTATGAGGTAACTACCATTTGTTTTGTGTGAAAATACTCTGTCATTTAAAGCTCCAGAAAGTTCTAACCATGAGCTTTCCTGCATTTTGCTTATGTGGCACTGAGATCTCCTTCAGCTGCTGAAGATGTGCTAAATAGCAGTCAAGGTCTTCTTTATGAAGTGGTCTGGGCAAGAAAAGGAGGATTTCTTTCCTATGTATAATAAAAAAGGTAAAGTAGGACTTGAGAGAAAACCACCAGAAAACAAGATGTTAAGTCCTCTCCAATCCCTGTGTTAGTGGTCTGCATTTGCCATACATCTTCATCTTAACCCATGGAATAACTCCAGCTTCTCTCATTTGGTGTGTTAATGTTCTGCTTTTTTTTTTCCTGTCTGGTTGCTTCCACATTTGCCTGTTTGGAAAGACCTGCCAGTAGAATCCACTGGAAAATGAGCAGACAAATAAGAGGGAAAAACGTGAGGAAACAAAGCCATCTGGGTCACATTCCCCAGAGTAAATCTTAGTAAATTCTGACGAAGTCTACCACACCACACAGCTTTACATCAGATTGGAAACTAGCCCAAGTTTTCAAATTTTTATACAGACTCTTTCTTATATATCTTTCTCACAAAACAATTCTGAATGAGCTGCTAATTCCTTGTTACTGTTACCACATATGCAAGCTTTCCTTCCAAAGTGATTAAAGGTCTTTCCTTATCTAAGGGATACCAAAGCAGGGTCATGAACCTTAGCATCTATTCACCAAGGTCACATACATATACATGGTATGGCATTCAAGATAGTTGTTAATTATTTCTTTCTGCCAAGAAATTAAAATAGTCAAGTGCATTTACTAAAAGAAAAATATAAGCTACCCTATAATTAGCTTCTTAAGTAGAATGTTTCAATAAACATGCCCCAGCAAGATGCTTTGCCATCAAATACAAACAATTTAAAACATTTGGAAAAAAAAGCATATTGAGAAAGAGAATGCAAGAAAGATAATTAAAACCAATTGGGAATATAGTAGATGTGATTCTGAAAGAGCAATAACCTAAAGACAGGAATGGATTCAATTTAATGAGAGAAATCAAACATGTCTGCTGTCTTTATAACAAATGATAGATAAGAGCAATAGCCAAAGTTTGGACTAGGTCATATATTTTATTAAAAACCCATATGGCATGATGATCCATTATAAAAAATAGTGGTGGTGGTTTATTGCTGTGGTTTGTAGACAGGAAGACTTTCACTTAATTGAACATTTTCCATCGTGTTCAGGACAAGTGTTTCTAACAATTTCCTTTTAGCCATTATTTTGGCATTATGATATTTGATTTTAAAAAAAGCAGCTCAGTAGAGCCGAAGTAATGTAATTTTATAAGATGTGCTACTTGCTGTTTGTTTTAGGATAGGTGATTCTTACCACCTGTTAAACATCAGCATACCTCATACTGGACATTTGGAAAATGTGACTGATTATCCAATGTCAAGTCCAAGCTCAAAGTAGTATCAGATGTGCTACTGTTCTGGGGCAACGTGGCAGCAAATGCACTGATTAGATTATAAGGAAGTAATTTTCTTCTTTCATTGGTACCTATTGGGATCTGTGCAAGAGGGACAAGAAAATCCATATTCCCACACTATGAGAAGAGGAATGTGCAAGCTGCATGGGTATTAATGAGCATGCATCTGTCCTTCATAGAGAAAGTTCACGGTGCTCTGGGGATGAAACCAAGCAAAGTTTACAGATCAGCAACTTGTCAGCCCCAACCTCCAGATGAAATTAAATGCAGATAAAACAAATAGAATGTTTTAAGGAAATGGAAATACCAAGTGCTGGAATTTCCTGGCTATATACAGCTGGATTTATTTCAAGCTCTGTGGACATGGAAAAAAGTATGAGCTCATAGTCCCCATATGGGAAATATGATGTTGGTAAGGGAAGAAAACAGAGTTATAGTCTCTGTTCTATGGCAACTGCATGATTATCCATGCCAAAGACAAGGAAATAATCCCAACAAGAATAGCTGGTCAGTTACAGCTTTGAGGAGAACATGAGCAAGAGTATGTACCCAGTAAGCAATATGGATAAGGCTTTCTGGGACTGCTGAGAAGCAGGGAGGAAATAAAACCATGTGGAAGTAAGCTGTGCTATGACCCTTGCCCTGTCTGTGCATAGTTTTCTAATATAGAGGTGGGCTATGTGACTTACTGATTTTAGTGTGCTGTGAGGGGTCAGCTTGAATTTAAAAAGGGATGAAATACTAAGACAGGAAAATATCAGGTCCATGGGTCTATGACTGCAGCAAGGCAATGTCAGAGAAGGGACTGGTCTAAGTGGTAAATCTGAAGTGACTAAATTTCTATTATCTCACATTCACAGCCAAAATTAGTTGAAGCTTTTTGCGCTAACCTCTGTGTGTGTGGTTCCTCCATCAGTAAAACAGATGGTCTTCTCACAGGATGTGCCTAACACAGCCTCTTAGGTCTGAGCTGCAGTGTGGTTTTGAAGAGGATCTCACAGTCATTCCCACTTGCCATTCTTTGGTTTGTATCCTGCACTCCTCTGCAGCACTCAGGTCAGTTTTCTTTGGGTGAGATTAAATTGGAAGGCTGCTTTGCTGGTGCCTCTACCTGATGTCCCCTGACTGCTCGCAGGTATTCAAAATATGCTAAAAAGGTGTAGCAAATCCCCCACAGTGTGAGCATTAGGTCATCAGCCCACTCTCTGCCACAGACTCACTAACACAGACACAGACTTCTACAAAAGTGATGCTGCAAAGTAATGAGTTGCAGCAGTAATGAGCAAGAGAAAACTGTACGGGAGAAAGTGGAACATTTTTCCTTCAGAGCAAGGTTTGCGTGGTGCAGAGCTAAAGTATCACATGCCAGACACGAGAAGGAAAATAAGTATTGCATAGCTGTTCCTTAAATGGGCAACTTACACTCTCTGTGCACTGACTGAGGTGGGTGTCTTGGAGAGAAATCACATACATTCGTGTAACTAAAGACTATCTGGAGGCATACACTGATGAGGTCAAATTAAAGTTGCACAGACCACCTTAATTCTGGCATTTCCTAAGTCTCAAGTGTTTGACTTTACAACCTTAATAATGTTCTTTTAACATAGTTTTTGTATGTGTAATAAATTATATGCCCTTCTCACTTTCAGTGTTCTTCTCACCAGTACTGCTGTTGGACTCTGGTCCTCCATTATGAAAACAAATATTGGAAATTATTGCTGTTGTTATTGAAACCAGATGTACTGCTCTCAGTGGCATTTATTTGTATAGTGTCAAACTCTGGAACATTCAATTTCAGGGTAGTTATTAAACAAAAATGAGCATATAACTTCTAGTGAAATGTAAGTACTTGAAAGGCCTAGAAGCTGTCTCTTTCCAGGAAAGTTTATAATTTTCATTTCATATGCAAACATTCCCACAAATGACTGTGCAAAAATGACCCAGTCACATATTTGTATCAGTATAGAGTAATAAAAAGTAAGAGAGGGTCAAGATTAAAGAATCTGGGCCTAAATATGTGAGGTACTAAATCTGCCCTGAAGAACATCCTTCTGCCTCATGGGGGAAAAAAAGTGACGTTCACGGTAAACTCAAAAAGATAGAATGTAAAGCAAAGACCTTATTCTTGCTTCAACTTATTTAAGATCATAGGTGTAAGGCACCTTGAAGGATGAAATTTCTCCCCATCTACTGCCAGGGGATATGCATGCTTCAGCTTTAGAGATCTAATCTTTGAACGTCAAATGTAGGTGAGAAATATTTCATCTTGTCTGTTCTATGCTGTCACTGTTCATCCTGTTCTCACCAGCAATTAAATACAGTGCTTGGGGGGGAAAGGGGAAAAAAAATAGGAGGTAACCATTAACAAAGCTTTAAAGTAATATTACAGCTTCATATATAAGTAATCAAAAATTTGGAACTCCCAGAACTAAACAGGATACACTGACATCTATTAAGTACTTTTTTAAGGTATTTTAGCATGAACTTTCAGTTCATGATCATCTTACATCTTTCCTACAGGATTCCTACCTGAGTCAAAGCACATGGTGTGTCATGTTCTGTGAGTCATCAGTGCTGCTAATTAAGCTACGCTAAAAGGTTATTTTGCAGCTGTAACTGCAGCCAGGGAATGCCTGTGTCCTGGGTGTGTAACAAAAAAATCTAAAAGCTCTGTAAATTAGCCCATGGGCTTCTCAGATTGGATGACTTGTCTTGTAGAGTTTAGGCTTTAAATCACTTAGATGACATATCCACAAGCCTAGATATCAGTAGGCTTTCATCTCAGAGAGCTGTCAAGAAAATCCATTTATTAGCAGTTGTCTCCCCCTTATGCGCTGCAGTAAGAATGGTGCAGTACAACCAGTTGAAAGATTAAATGCTCATGGAAGATGTGGAAAGGTAGATGCTGAGTAACATAATTCCATGCTCTGCATGAAGAAGAAAAAAACCTGTTTACTGAGAGCTTTTGCCACTTAAGCACTTCTTTTGCAGAGGTATTTTTCAGTGTAACTCCCTGTAAAAGTCTCAGGCTCGTGCAGCACACTCATCTTCTAAGAATCTGTTGGTTTAAATAAATTATATATAAGAGAAGCATGAACAAAGCATTATATGTACTGATAAGCATATTTTCAGTTAAAGTATGTCAGCCATTACTATTAATTAGTCCCAACTTCGTTATTCTTGAAACCTTGAATTCTTGAATACCTTCTTACAGATTTTTACAGACTCTGCCGTTTCTGGCCAGGGCACTGCCAACCAGTCTAATCATCTAATACTTGCCTTAGTTTATCAGCCTTCCATCTCATTCAGGAGAGCAAGGGCAACCTATTGATTGACTGATTTCATTTTCATGCTCCTGACATTCGTCGGATTTCTTGCAGCAAAGAACAGATTCCCCCCTCAGAAACCAATTTGGAATTTAAACAAGACTTCAGAGGGAGATGAGTTCAAAACGGCATGGACTTTTACTGGCAAGCTAATCTCTCAATGCTCCTGACAACTGTAGAGAGGAGGCAACATCTGAAACAGGGGACATTGACCAGCTATTTATTGAAGAAAAATGCAATCCATTTCAAAAAGCATTTTACTGTAACTTAAAATATCCATCTGTTGAAAGGGTTGAAGGGAGAAAGGAGGGGAATAAAGCTTTTTGAGTGCAGCTGTAAGGAAAATATGCCCTGTTAATTTATAGGTTTTGATTTTATTGTGATTAATCAGATTTATTCTGCATATATAATGTATTTCCTAAAATCACAGTATAGGGGGAAACTTTTTAATAAAAAAGTTATTTTTGTATTTTTTTATAATTATTGCAAAAGGATACTATTTTTACTGTGATATGCAACCATGCCAATGGAAAATAGTGAGAAGAAAAAATATATTGTCTGACACTGGTTGCCATAGTAACAAGCTGAAGTTCAAGGAGAAGTGGAGAATCTGAATTCTGTGGCAAGGTAATGAATTTAGCATCTACAGGAACAGAAATGGATTTTCTGTCACAGCCTGTAAATCAACCACAGGAAACCAACATGCGGGAGACATTTTGGAATGCTTTATATCTGCTTCAAATGTATGAAAAGTGTATCAAAATTAATTCTCAGGGCTTTGTCTTCCAGGGCCTTGTCTTTCTTTCTGTTCAAACCAACAGACTTCAAAAGAAGCTGATGTTTGTTATTAAGGCAAAAGCAAAAGCCTTGCAATTTTCTCAGTAAGCCCCCTGAAGTCAGCAAACAACACTGTCCCTGAGAGAGCTGCTTTAACACACTCACTTTCCACAATGCACCCAAGCCCCAAAGCTCAGACATGAGTCCAGCCCAAAGGCCAGGTTTTGAGGTACTTTTCAAGATGTTTTCTTATACAAATGCATGATGCAGGTGACCAAAGGGAGTGAACATGAAAATACTTAAGGTATGCAGCTCAGCATCGAGGAACATTGGTCTGCCCTGAAAAGCCCAGCAAAGAGCAGCTGTGTGGTGTGAGGAGCTGCCTTGGGGCATCTGTCACACCAAGGAAAGGGAGGGATGGGCTTTGGACTCTGAGCTGGCATCTCATGACCACTACCTGCAGAAAGGCTGTGCACAGATTCAGATTGCCCGCAGAAGTCCCAGAAGGGATTTGGGGAACGATGTCCATGCCTCAGTTAAATGTCTAATCTGTTTTCATGCTTTCTCAGCCCCTTTCTAATAGCTTGTTGATCTCCAGGATGACCTTGTCTTTGGCCACAATAATTAAGCCTCAGCAATCCAGACAGTATCAGGAAGAAACGGATAGGAAAAAAAGGTCTCACAACAGTGAGACCCAGCTAACCTTCTTCATGCTCTCTGTGCCTTTAAAAACATGAAAAATAAATAGCTTCCCTTTCTACCTCCTATCCTGGAGCAGATGGAACACACCCTGGGGAAAGGGAGGGAAAATTCTCTTAAAAAGAATTATAACAATGCACTACAGTTAATTATCCATAATGGGCTTCATTCCCAGTAAATCGCACCCATGTAACTCAGATGAAATTCTTTCAAAGTCAGTGAAGATAAAGCAGTGTGAAATCACCATGAGTAAAGAATACAGTTTAAAAAAAAAGGCAAAAATAAAAGAAAAAAAAACACTCTGTAAAAAATAAAGTAGAAGAAGATATTAGACAAAGAAAAAGTTATACTTTATTTGGATGTCTTCTGCATAAGACAAAGGAATGCACTTCTTTTACTGTACACAGATCCTGTATTGTTATTGTAGAGGGTGCACATGGAAGGTCAGTTACCTCTAGATATTCTTTTTGATGACTACCAGCCATGCAACTGAACCCTAACTAAACATGAAATAACAGTTTAGGAGTTAAAATATTTCACAGAATTTCATGTACCTTGCTGATTTTGACTAATTCTTTGCTTCCACATAAAAATCACAACTCTGGGCAGCATGAATTCCCCTGGATATGCATTTGTAACTTTCTTGGAACAGAATAAAATTTTTTAATGTAACTGAAAGTTATAAATTAAAAAATCGAATATTAAAGCTATTTTAAAAGGTTGTTTATTTTTTTTTTCACTTAGTTATCAAATTCCAGAGGGCAAGCCCATCTTTGGCCATCTATTAAAACAAAAAAAAATTTTTTTTTAACTGCCCCATGTTTTGTTCTGTTTCTCCAGATTCCTGTTCCACTACAATCGCAAAAATGTTAGGCATTGGTTTAATGCAAGTGGGCCTCCCAAGCCATGTCAAATCAATCAGTCATGAACTCATATTTAAATATTGGGAGTCATGAGATTAATTGTAAATGGTTTCAAGACTTGTGGTGATCTGTGACCATTTGGAAAAGAAGAGAGGAAACACAAAAATACACATTTCAAAAGCAGTTCTGTGCTGGTTTGGACATCTGCAGAATTAAAGACATGCTAAATCCCATAGCCACACTTACACGTTTTGCTCTTCTGGGAGAAATCTCTCAAAAACTTCAGCCTCCTTGTCCTTTTAAAAATATATCTGGTTTTAGGCAGTAATGGTGTCCAACATTTCTGCAGATTTTTTTCTGAAACTCTAAGTAAATATGAAGATAATAGGAAATCATTATTTCAATTACTACTCCTGCCGTGAGTATAAGGCTCTGTCTGACAAACAGTGCATGATTTCCATTCACATAAACTTCCCTTGGAGTTGAAAATAATAAATCAATACACATAGAGGCACTTTTGATTGTAATTGAAGCAATAAAGTATTAATTACCAATTAAATCTGTTTAATCTTTCTTACTGTCTTCTCACCCAGGTGTGACATGAATCACTGTAATAACGCATTTATATTAGGGTAAAAAACAATCAGGCGCATTTTTTTTTGCCAAGTGATTTTTCTGCAAGAGCCATCCTTGATTCCAGTAACAGTGTGACTGTACAGACTGTCATGGATCAGCTGCTGGAGCAGTCAAAGGGGTGGGAACATGTGCAGTATTGTCACCAAACCCACTGTCATACCCATTGTCATGTCAAATCACAGCCTCAGGCAAAAGGGTGGAAGATCTAATTGGGGACCCAGCTCTCTCTCATCGTGGATGAGATTTCCAAGAAGTGTGGAGCATGCTACACAACTTCCTCCAGTACCTTTGTGAATTGAACCCAATATATTCCTTTCATATGTGTAATAAAAGAAAATAAAGCATGATCACCTATTTTGGGCTGGGATTTCTTTCCTTGTTTCTAAATTATGTACATTCTAGTCAGTCTTAGCAGATGATTTCCTCGTTTTTTCTTTTTTTTTTTTTTTTTTGCTTCAGTCACCAAAAATTCTTTGTATCAAATCAAATTTTTAGTATCGAAAATACATGTGAACCCTTCTCTGAAAAATCTCACTTTGACTGTCTCTGTGGCAGTTTCCACAGCTCATTTTTCTGTGCAAATATATTTATGAGTAGAAACTATTCTCCCTCCCTGTAAGTTCTCTTCAGAAAGCAGGGGAGAAGATACTTGCACTGGAAGGACTCATTGCATGAATGATTGGCCTCTATTTATAGTCTGCAGAAATATAACCTGCATGTTTGTGCTGTCCTCATTCACCTGAGAAATCTTCCTTTGTGCTAATAATTCCATTGAAGTAATTACTGTTTGAGGAGCCAAAGTATGTTATGTAGCCAATTCCCTTCACAAGCCATAATGCACAGCTGAAAAACTCCAGGAGACCACTGAAAGGCATCCTGAAACTTCACGGTGGTGGCGGGAGGGAAAGGGAGGACACCTGGCCCTTCTGGCATTCACCTAGAACTGCATGGTTGTGTGCAGAGAGTGGGAAAGGGGAGGATAGAGACACTTATAGTCAGTCTGATTATTCTTCCACTTAATCTTTAATCATCTCAAAGGGATTTTTGTGATTTGGTAATTTTTTAGTTGTTGGAGATGACAGCCAGGAGTAGCTGTGTAGCCAGGAGTTATTAGTTCTCTGGATTCTGTAATGAATTCCACACCACAATTCTGCTTTCCTTGGTCCTTCCCAGGGCTCATTCCTGTCCCTTTCCCTTTGAAAGGAGACTTCTCTGCAAAAGGACCACTTTATCTGACTTTCCATAAAGACTATTCTCATTACCCAAACTAGTTCAGGCAGAGGTAGCTCAGCTGCACACACCACAAAACACTGTGATGTGCTGCAGGAATCAGTGTTGCTCCCAAAGACCTGAAAGCTATTCACATATCTTCCTGGCATTCCTACAAACCCCTTCTAAAAGAGTCTGTCCTCACCAAGGATTGCACAGATAACCTAGCAGAGCAAGCCACACGCCTGCAGAGCTCATTACCAGCATTCCCAACTCATGACTGGGTAGGACTGGGTAGGTACAATTGCTCCATAGTCTCCCAAGGACTGTCTGGGAGCATGGCATGCAAGCACAGGCAGGGTCCCTGCTGACATATACACAGGTTCAGTGCTTCCCAGACATGCTAAAGAGGATAATCCAAGAGCTGTGGTTCAGGTTGTAGAAGACCAGTGATCACAGAGGACAGTACAGACCCTGCAAATGAAGGGAAGAAAAATGTCTCCAAAAGCACAAAGCTAAACATGCAGCTTCAGTTCTGGCATTCCCTAACATTTGAGTGCCTGCCCTTGAAACATAACCATCCTTTTATCTAGTCCATGTACACTAGAAGAAAATGGTTGCAAATAATACAGTGGGGGGGAAAGGCATTTAAGCATCTCCTGTCACAGTTTTAAGCAGCATCTTTAAGAAGACAACATAACTGAATCTTACAATAAGCTTTAACTTTCTAACTCCTGAGGCATCGACAACCATATGTAATTGAGTAAGGAAATAGATATGTGATGAGTTCTGTCTGTAGCACTTTATGGGGAAAACCCTTGTAGAAAGGCCACTTGACACTATATCCAAAAGTATCAATAAACATCAGTCCAGAGACCTCTGCTAAGAAAGCAGCACTGACAGCAGCACTGACAGCGTATCTTGCAAAGCCAGATTGTTTACATTGAATGATTTAACCATTATCTCACTTGAGAAACAAGGCAGTATCCAGGATGTTTCAATCTCCACTTGACATGAAAGACATACTAGTTTACATCTGCATAAATCTGGAGGGCTTCTGCTTGCTTTCTGTTTTAGAGACTAGTGGAATACGGCTGTCACCCTGTTCTAGGGAACCCTGGGCAGAGATCAGAGAGCATGTACAGTCCCACCACTACAGATGTTGTGTGTAGCCAGTGGAAATTCAGTCAAATGCTTGTAATTGCTAGAGTAATTAAAGCTCATTGCTGGAAGTAAACATAACTGCCAAAGTTAGTGCTCCTGAAGGAGTAAGTGGCATTCTTCATTTATTCACACTGGAACCAGAGGAGATCATTAGGACACAGATAAACTCTGGACTGACAGGGGAGGAGTACTTTAATGAGGAAATAGTTACAAGAAATGTTAATATCTTTATGTATGTAAATTGTGAAAATTTAAAAAAATAATACTGGAAATGGTATGTATTCCCAGGAGAACTGGGAATTCCCAGCCCAACTTCTACCTTGGGAAGTGAGAAAAGGGGGCATTAGATGGGATTTTTTTCTGTGTACCATTGGTTTCACCTTTTTAGGTTCAGCATCTGCTCTGGACCAAGAAGCAAAATTTAAGCAGCACGTTTAGAGGCAAACCAGTGTATGTACACTGTATGTGAACCTATATATAGCCCCATATAGGTACACATGATATAAGCACCTACAGGTTTGTATAAATGTATATGATCAAATTACAAACAGAGAAAAGCCTTCATAGATACACATACACCTTCACCTGTATATATCTATCCCTACAATTATAACTATACATGCCTATATAAACATCTCCACTTTATGTTACATGCATAGATGCTTGTGTGTGAACAGATGTGTATAGTCATGCAAAAATGTGAGGTAAGTTGTACACTTACACTTGTAAGTTCCTATTGTGGTCACTGGAGTTAGGACAGGTACCTGAACACAGCTGTCCACAATGGTCTGAGATATCCTCTGCTCTCCAAGGGAGCCACACAGGTCTGGCAGATGTGACACAGGTCTGGTAGATTCATGGCTTCATGAATTGGTCCTTCTGGAGCTCATGGAGGATGCTTTTGACGAGTTCCAAATTGCATTGCATCCATATGTTTAGACAACTAAAACCAGCTCCCAGCCAATGCCTCCCCCAAAGCTGCTCAGCTGACCCTGAGCGAGCACCACTTGTTCACCTGCAGAGCTCTCAAACCTCCATTGGCTGTCCTGACTAAATTCCCATTGACTGGTGAGGAAGTTAGGCAGCCAGCACACATATTGACATCTATATGAGAACAGCAGCATTTAGCAGTCCTGACCTCCAACAGAATCCCAGCTGTTAATGCATATGTTTGAATTCTCTCATAAATTTAACTAGGGAAAAGTTGCAGTTGTTTGCCCAGCTCATGGCATTGAAAGAACATAGTGCAGTGCAAAAACTGTGCCTGCTGCAGCTGTAAGTGGAACAACAATTTTAGGTATTTTTACATGTTTTTCAGTGATTGACCAGTTGTATACCTTGACTGGTTTATGTTTAGCTATTGCAACATGCAGGCAAAAGGCAATCATCTTGTCACAGCTAAATTTATCCTGCTATTGCCCTGTTCTGGATTACTATTTCTTTCACACCTGAGTACTTCTACTATGCCTCAGAGAAAAGAACCATTTTCATTTCTGAGAGAAAATGAAGTGTTTTCTCAACACTTTGTTTATGGCAGTCTATAACATTGTTGACATTTTTGTATTGAATATTTTATTGTATTTAAATTCTTTCTCAACCTCAGAAAGCTCTCTTTAAAACCAAGGAAAATTCAGCTGAAATTGGTCCATTCAGACTATTTATCAAATTTACCACTTAGGATTTTTTGTGCTTGGTGCTTTAACATAGTTCAGAGATGTGCTGTCCCTACACAACCTGGAAATGTAGGACCATTTTGGCAGCTGTTCCAGGAGGAAGCAATCCCCAATGCACCAGGGGCTGGACTGACCACAGTGCCTGCATAACGCACCTCTATATGGAGGCAGGGATTCCTATTGCTACAATCTCTCTGTTGTATCTCTACAATAGCTCACACTGTCAGGCTCAGGGAATAAGAATTTTCTGTTCTGTGCATAGACATTTTCCCACTTTTATGTAAAAAAAAGCTGCCATCACTACTTTATCCAAAACAAAAAACTTCAAAGATCACAAATTCTCCATGTGACTAAGATGAATCTGATTTCATGATTCAGTAATGTACATTTTTCACTTGCTAGCAGACTTTGCCAAACATTTTCACACGCTCGAGTTTACCTGTTAGATGTTTCCTTTTGCACTGCCCTAAGAGCAAAGTGGTTTGTCAATTCTCGTACTGATCCTGACTTGTATCTGCTGATGCTTTGAAAATATATTTTTAAGGACATAGACACAATTAAGAATTAATCATTTTTTGGGGAAATAAAAGGAGCTCTAACATCCTGTATTTTGCAAGGTAATATACTGAGGAGAAGTGCTGTGTGCTTGTTGACAGCTTTGCAATGTCAGCACCAGAGTCACACCTGGAAGCCTGCCCAAATTTTTTACCAGGAGACGAGTCATGATGTCGGTGGCACCTGTGGATCAGCAACACGTGCAGCAACACACGAGCCATTAATTTAGCAAAGCAGGATCTTTTCATTTACTGTTTGTCAGCTCTATAGTTTGGCACCACAGAGATGAGAACTAGGGATGAGGGAATCTGAGTGAGGAGCGTATCTACCCACACCAGCTATCTGAAGTGCCTGCTCTAAGGTGAGAGAGATCTTTCAGAGGGAATGATAACAGATGGAGTTATCATTCCCTCTGAATGTAGTTCAGAGTAGTTCTTGTTTCCCAGCCACTCTCTTAGCTGCAGGCTGAATTCCTTTGTATTCTGGTAACTGCAAACCCAAGGAAATCATCCACTGTAAAAACAGACTGGAAACAGATAGCTTCCTTGAAATACTGGATCACCTCAATGGCCAAGCAACACAGAAAAGATTAGTAAGTGCATGAATAATTCATTATCCCTTTCTTGGCTGCTATTCCAGCTTTTTTATAATTGTTATGTAAAATAAAAACCAAAACAAGCAAGTTATTGCCCTTCTTTCCTTGGATAAAAGGATAAGAGAATCATAGAATCATAGAAGGGTTTGGGTTGGAAGGGGGCCTTGAACATCATCTGTTTCCAGCCACCCTGGTGGGCAGAGGCACCTTCTGCTAGACCAAGTTGCTCAGAGACCCATCCAGCCTGGCCTTGAACACCTTCAAGGATGGGGTACCCATAGCTTCTCTGGGCAGCATTTTCCAGTACCTTGCAACCCTCAGAGCAAAGAATTTTTTCCTGCTGTCTAAACTAAACCTACTCACTTTCAAATTGAAGCCATTCCCCCTTGCAAGTGACCACCAAAGCACAAGAGGAAAGTGATTAAAAACCATTTAATCAGTTCTTTCAGCGTTTTTTCTAAGTGCACAGTTCCTCAGAAAACCACATTTTTTCAAATGAATCATGCTGAATTTAGATATTCTCCAAGAGCAGCAGATGTGAAGGAGGGTGACATAATCTTGTTTTACCACTCAGCCAGGGCCTCAGTGCAAGTGCTGCTGCCAAGGGCTGATTGAAACCCAGGTTAGCAAAGGGCTTTGGGACTCCAAACTATCTAACACAACATATGCTGTACTCACAGATCCTGTAAAAATACTTCATGTATGAAAATAGTGTCTGCTCCCTGCCTGCCAGTCCAGCTATCTGGTCATTTTTCATCTATAACAAAGGATGGCTTTATAAGCCAGTGAATTCAGGTCACTATTCAGAACACAGATTTTAAAGCACTCAGGTTGCTATGCTTAAGAAACAGGCCTTATTTTTAGGAGGAAAATATAGGAAAGGGACAGGAAAGGGTCTCACTCTTTATTTGGTCCTGGCCTTGTAATCTGACAGGACTTGTAAGAACCTCTTTAGTAAGGTGGCAGGTATTGAAGTGAAAGCATGGATACCTGCCCTTGCCAAGCCCAGTGCTCTCACTCCCCTCTGGTGAGTTGCAGATCAACTTGCTTCTCTTTCACTGCTTCATTTCTTTTCTCTGCACCCACTGAGAAGCCTTAAAATATACACCTAATTGTTTTTAAATTATTATTTTTCTCTCAATCTTAAAAAAAAAAAAAAAGTTATGAAAGCTATTTTTTTAGGCTTGGATTCTACTAGCAGTATGATAATTCTATGTAAAAATTCTCGTGCCCAAACTATGAAAGGATTTTAAAGGATCTTATCTCACTGACTTCAGTGGAAATTCAGATACCAGGTTTGGGGCATTTTCTCTGCCCTCCCTGCCTCTGCCCTAAAGCTGCTCCAGAAATAGGAAAAGCAGCACAAAACCTTGGAGCACTTTCAAGATGTGGAAAGCAGAGGCATCCAAGAGAATGCACCATATCCTCAAATCACAGAGCCTCAGCACCATGCCTGACCCATCTGCACATCCCTCCTTATAGTCTTGTTCCCAAGCATCTCCTCTGGGAGCCACACTCTTGCTGGCTGACTTAGTTTACAGCTGCAGAACCTCAGCCCTGGGAAGGGGTTTTGATGAGTTACCAGCTGCTGGGCTTTCCTGTTGTTAATTCTCAGGGTAGCCAAGGGTCTGTCAACGATGACCTGAGTTGAATAGTCCATAAACATCATCTGTCCTCCATAGCAATGTGCTTCTCCAACCTGGAATACCCAGGGAAGAACAGATACGATGGAGCTGTAGGAGGGCTGCTCAAGGAAACCAAGTGGGTGAGATAGGCTCAGTCCCAGGGTAGGTGTGTAAAACTTAGATGGCTGAGTTCCACTCCACGTGCCATGCACGTAGGTCTGTGCCTCACACATAGGGCAATCCTGGGGCTTCCCTCTGGATCAATACAGTGGATGTGATCCCTGGCCCATTGCACTTTGAAGCTGGGGCTCGGAGCCAGGGGGTCACTGATTTTCAGAGCCACTAAGGATGACCCACCTCACATGTCTCCCCATCGGGTTCCACTTCCACTCATTTCCACTCTCATGCCCAAACCCCCTTCTGTCTTCCAAACCATATCCTGCCAGCACAGTGAGAGGCATAGGAAAAAAACTCTTTGAGTGATCTGCCTGGGAATCAGATTTATTTTTTTTTTCCCACAGAAACAGAGTAAAACAAGGATAGAAATGCACAGGACTTCACGTTGTTTTTTGAAACGTTAAGATATTTTTAGGTGGAACACAGGCCTCAGTCTCCCTGGTTGGTTCATTTGTTTAAAAAGGTAGAAATAAAAAACCTCATCTGAGAAAACCAATTTGGCATAAAAATCTCAGAAAACAGAAGGAGGAAAAAATGCACCAGAACACTTGTTTCATTTTTGTCTGTTGACTTTATTGATTGCAATAAGAGTACTTGATTCTAATGCAGAGATTTTTATCCATGATGTTAAAGCATTTCATGACAACAGAGCCCTACATGAGATGAAAATACTTCTTCTTTTGGTGGTAGATGGCTTAAAACCCAGTTAATTCCTATCCTAAGGCCCTATTCTCTGGGATTCATTCTAACAGAAGTACATTTCACCTCCATGTCCATGAAGCTGAAAAGATTGACTAGCAAATCCGTGCTCAGTTTTCTACAAGGCTTGATTCACTCTGCCCCAAGCTGTCAGGCACTGCAGTTGCCTATCATCATCTAACCAGGCAGGATGTGCTCAGTTATGCATTTGGAGCACTGTATCTGAATTTTTCTGCATTGAAAACAGACTTTCTCATGATCTGAGGGGCGGAGTGACCCTAAAAGAGTTGGATGATCTTCTTTATTTATATAGAAATGTAGTAAGCTGCTTACCAGATGGACTTGTTTGCAAGCTTGCCCACTTCTGACATGAATCAATTCATTTACAAGGAGATTTTCTGGAAACCAGCAAGCCCCCAAGAAAGGAAACCAATGTGATACCAGTACTGCCACCTCGTGTAGTTTCTGACCATTGCAGTTGTTTTTTCTACAGGAGCTTTACATTTTAGTAGAGCTGAATGAGTGACACAAAAGTTATTAACAAAGCAGATCCTTTAAATGGCTGCACACGATACAAAGGATACTATTGCCCTGTTACCCTTCCAGATCCCATCCTTCAAAGTCAACATCTTCAGCAACAAAAAACATTCTTGGATCTGATTCATAAGTGGACTTCCGTATCATGTAGTGTAAATTGAATGGTTAATCATAATTCTTTATTGGAAGTGGAGAAATAAAAGGAAACACTGTGGAAAAGTGGGGAAGACAATGTGCTTTATGGAATGATTCGTTCCACCTGAGGAGAATGACCATGGCAAAAAGAATCCAAAGCTAAAGCAACAGGCAGGATCACCAGGCAAATGTAAAAGAAAAATTGCCAAGTTAAAAACAAACAAAATATCGTAGAAAAGAGAAATGGAAAAAAAGATTGAAAATTGCTTTATGTTACTTTTTGTCAACTTGGCAGTCAACCTAGGCATTTTTTCTGAACTCAAGTAACACTCCTAAATTTTTGTTGCATCATCTCCAAAAGCAGAGATGGTGACCAACAGACTGTTGAATTTCCAGATGAAATGCCTACAGAGTTGTTTGTAGGGCTGAGCGCTGTGAGACAGACAAGAGAGTTGTGTCAGTGTGGGACTAAGGACACACACTCCACATCAGTGTGAAGATCTGGAACGTTCCCACCCTCTCCCTCCCCTCTTTGCCCACCCCACATACGCCCAGGGTGGGGATAACCATGAGCTCACTAAAGCAAGGCCTGCTGCCAGCGTGGAGCTCTCTGGAATGTAATGCTCTGCTTTGGACATGTGACACCAAAAATAAAGCAAGAATAATCAATTCAAGAACTAGGGAACATCCAGCCATGTTAGTAGGATTGGTGAGAAGAGTAACCAAGAGACAGGAGAGCAAAGAATGACTCTGCCAAAGGACGTTCAAAGTTTACAGGAGCTCAAGAGCAGACTGGACAGACATGGCAAGAGAAATCCCCAGAAGTGACCAGAGACACACGAAACAAGCAGGACATATCTAACTCAGCAAAGCAAGTTATTGCACACTCTCCATGTCCCCCAGTCAGGCACCCTGACTCTAGAATTGCATTGGTGCCTTAAAGAGATCTCCCAGAAATCGTAGCAAAAACTGGAAAGCCGAATGAAGCTAGTCAGTTCTCCAAAAAATTAATATGAATTTAAATTTCATTTGACTTAACAGACACATGCTTTTTTCATGGGATAATCTTTCCCATAAAAATGAGTATAACCATTAGTATTAGAAGGACTGTTTTTTTCACTATGCTGACAAATACTATGTTTGAATATAAATTGTGATTGTTTTTTTTGTTTTTTTGGGTTTGTTTTTTTGTTTTGTTTTGTTTTGTTTTGTTTTTGTTAAAGTGAACACCTTACCACAATTTCACAAAGCCTGATTTGGGTCAGGGTTCCCAAAATTTTATAAGAATTGTGCCTGGAACCATCTCATTGTCCTTCCTCCCAGGAAAATTCCATGCTTTGCCCACCTTTCCACCCACCTGTAAAACCAGAGTGACGGAGTTTGGGCAGAAATTGACTTCCACTGCAGCTACACATGTAGTGCAGTTCTCCTGCTGGCTATAAGAATGACAACATAGAAAGAAAGATTGAGACCCATGACACCTGCAGTCATACACAATGCTCAGACACTCAACAGTCACTATTCTGCATGTCCTTGGATAACTGCAAAAAAGCTCGGGGAAGCTCTCCCTCATCATAGGCTCAGCTTTCAAACCTGCTTTTCATCTTTGTGGAATGAATTCCTTTCTCTTTCACATAGCCCTCTCCTTTTTTTTTTTTCTTATTACATCCAGCATAATAAAGATCCCCATCACTTCAGTTTTGATTGATTCATGTTTCTATATCACGGGGAAGAATTTAATTTAAGCAAAGTTGTCACATTTTGTTTGTCAGCGTAGCACATGGGGACAAGGCTAACTGCCCGGAAAGCCTTAAAGCAGGCTTTTTCAAAAAATTTTGGTTTATTATACTTTTCTGTGGAAAGCAGCAGAAATATTTTATCAGATAATTTATGGAAAATAGAATCTTGGATAGACAGAAAAACAGAGAGACTTATTAAATATCATATGGCTTTTACCACAGTCCTTAATTATGTTTTTCTACCTTATCTATACCCCTGTCATTTCTGTTTGAAAATAGGAGAAAAAACTCATCTGGAAAATATGAAAAATCACGCTCCAAACTCAAATGAGTGTACTTGATAAAACATGAAAGTGCTGCCCTGGGATACATGTTTGAATGACTCTTTAAAATTAGAGAATTATGGAAATTGACATATTTATTGCAAATGCTTATTTGTTGAGTGCTATTTGACATGTAGAATTATAGTTCACATCAATTTGTTCAGCATCACTAATGAGTGCTGCATATACATTACCTGCAGAGCTTTTAGATCCGTGTAACATGGCTGCACCAGTGGGCAGTGTTTTGAGGAAATGAGATTAGCTTGATTCTAAGTCCCAGTGTCTAAATAAATGACTTCAGCTTCAAGACATCAGATGAGATAACATCCCAGACAAAATACATCACACCAAAGTATCTGGTAAGCTTTTGATTGTAGGATACAAAATGAAACAGAAGAATATAGTAATGCAATCTAAAAATCTCTGGACATCTATTCCTTAAAAATTGAATTAGTGTCTCATTTTCCCATTAATCAGTAGGCCATATCTCTTTCTGATCCTATAAATCGGGTGTAGAGTGAGGCACATTTCCAGATGTCTCTAGCACAAACACCATATTCAGTGGAAATTGCAGAAATACTTTCCTCTCCATGAAAGCCTCCCTTTAGAAACACCCTTACACCATGTGGAGTTACTTTTCTTTAAATTAGATGTGCCAGTGCAGGGAAGTATAAACACTACAAGCATCCGCTGTGTAGCAACAAAATATGATTGAACCATCATGATCAAAATGAGAAAGGCATTCTCTACAGATCTCCATAATGTAAATCAAAAACATATTTAGGGACATGGCTTGAAGTGAGAGCTTCACAAAGCCCTTGCAGACTGAATATAATATATAGGATCACTCCCATTCTTTGTTGTTTCATCCAAAGAGTTAAGGTCACTGAGAGAAGAGGTAGAATTCAATCATTACAGTACCATATTTGCATTATTCTTTCATCTCTCTGTCTCCAGTTCTCAGACACCTTTTGTGCCTCCTGATGCAATTTAAAACCCTATTAACACAAACAATTGCTGCAGCTTTATCAAGGGGGTGGGGTGTGCCTGTGAACCCGCTGCTGCACCTGTATTATAATCAGCAAACCAGCGGGCTGTGTCTAAAGCCAGTCCCCTGAGAAAGGGGCCTGAATGTGGCTCCATAGCCCAGAGCTTCCAGCAGGAGCAACTGGAGCTCTGTGCCTGTGCAGCCAGAGCTGGAGAGCACCCTGACTTCCCTTGCACTTACCCAATTATTCTAAAGAGAGTCATTCAGATTGAAGTTGCTTTCCCAGATTTCTTTTATAAGCAGTGGAGAGCAGGCACCTTTGCCTAAGGTGGAGGCCTGCAATTTTTATATGTAGATTTGTCCATTGAAAGACAATGTTTCCTTAGACACACCACAAATCAGGACTTGAGGCCAAGCACTGCCATATTTAAAGTCCTGCATCTCTACATATACACTCTTCTCTGGGAGCACAGACATGAAAATAATGAAATTTTGAAGAAGGGAACAGAAGAATTCTTGCACCTCGTAGGAAACAATTTCGGGGTTCAATCATCCCACTGTGCTTAAGCATGTGCTTTAGGTTTTAACATTTATGCAAGTTATACAAAACTAAGTGCAAATTAATGGCAAGAGAACCAGATTAATGTTACTACAAGAGGGCGGAGAGGCAAAGGAGGACAAGGAAGCAGTGCATGATGGCAGGTTGAAGGCACTGCTGTGTTAGTCAGCTGCCAGAAGTTGCAGGGGTAAAGCAAACTGGGGGCATGCTGCTTCTGGCCCATCAAACCACCAAGAAAAAGCATGCCTTTGTAACATGAGTGCAAAAAATCTGATGCTGTAGGCACGTTGTTAAAGTGTTATTAACTATCATGGCAACTGTTAAATCCACATAATCTGAAGCAGAGAACAAAAACTCTATTTGGTGTCCTGTGAGGACAGATAGTGACAACTACATAGCTCTCTCTCCTCATTCAGACCTTTTCCAGGCTGCACTGGATTTGTTGCTGTGACTGAGCAAATGCAGGGCCGGTGGCAAATAAATATAATCAATGGGTGAAGTCTTGAAAAATCAACATCAGAAGTTGACATTTGGAGTTAGATCCTGTGTTTATATGTGACAGCCTTGTGACAGTAATGTCTATAGTTTAACACAAAGATTCAGCACAGACCTCCTAAGGCATTTCAGCATCTAAATCCTCCTATCATTCAAAATTCCAGATTCAACCCTCTACTTATCTGCTGTAGCAAACCCAGCACCATCCTGTATGGACACATTATGAGAGAACAAGGGCTCAGACTCCCTTTGCATAACATGGAACAGTTTACAAGAACACAGGATTTAAAAAATACTGGAGAAAGGCTTCAAAAGGTTATTTGGCTCACAGAGAAAATCCACTTGGCTTCTGGACTATATGTTTCACAAACTTGTCAGTCTGTCCACAAGATTTGAAAACACAGCCATTGATTTTGTAAACTGCTTCTGGCACTTGCACAAATTTTGTAGCAGCTTTTCAAAAAGTTAAGCATCATGTAGTCAAAAGAACAGTTTCTAAGTGAACTTATCTGCTCTTACTAAATCTGCTTTGCTGAAATAATCATGGTTATTGCAGGAATGGTAGCTACATACTGATCTACTGAAGCAAGTCTTTCTGTTTGAGACTTAGGTCAGAGATAGCATATGTTGCATTTTCATAAGTAAGATTGCCACACAAATGGCAGCATGAAATTGTGGAAGACCTATTAATATTACTACTTGGTATAGGTAACATGGTAATATAGAGATTGTAAGTCATGATATTAGGGCATAATCAAACCTTACAGGGCTGCCCAAGCCCTTGGCACACAAGTTTTAAATTCAGCTCTACATCCCACAGAACATCCTACATGATGTTGATGCATCTAACAGATGTTAAGCTATTAAAGAGTTGACATGGTTAGTTATGTGGCACAATGTTCATAATTATTGCTTGCTCTGTCAGTGAAATACAAGGGAGAGGAAATGACAAATTCAAATTCAAATATCACCAGACATGCATTATACGTGTCTGAGAAGGACATAGAGTGCATTTCCCTTCAGGCAGGGATGCTGCTTGGGTTCTGTTATTTAGATTGTGTGGTCTCTTAATCTTAGCAGCACAATCCTTCTGTGTCAGATTAAAATATTTTTAACTTCTTTTGACTCTTTACCATCCTCTTCACCTTTGTTTCCATCTGTTATTGAACAAGCATGTCTGAGCTACAATTGCCAGGAGATGACAACAGGGAGACACTCAGCAGACTGGAGAGATGCTTTCCTGGTGGGAATAGGGCTGTGCCAGCCTGTAGACCATCACACGTGGGTCTGGCACTGGTTCTATCTGACAGGAATTACATGTCACAGTTACATAGGTGTTAAAAAAAGGCACTGTTTCAGTCTCTAAACCTGTAAGCTAAAATAAAACAAAAACACTTAGCCACCAATATTCCAAGGAGAAAGAACATTTGCCCCAGTGCATTTTGGGAAATATTGAGAGAATTAAGCTTCCAAAAGACAGGTTAGAATCATAAATGAATTAACATACGACAGTGATGCAGTCACCCCTCACACCAAGAATATGTACAAAACCATTATCTCAACAGTATTTCACAGAAACTGTGAACAAAACCCAAACTCATATCCACACATTGTTTGACTAGGTAAGGCTTACAAGAACATGTTGGAGGTCCAAGATTAGAGACCTAAATAATGTTGCAGCTTTTGATCTTGTTCTCTAACTTTCCTTTTCCTTTGTACATTTTGATTGAGGCTATCATGTATGTATTTACCGTTGTATTCTCTTTGGTACAAGAGAGTGTATGTGGGTATCCAGATATATAGAAAATGTTTCTATGCTACTATTCCTTATAAAAGTTTTCTTGGTACATAGTTTAGCTGTGGATTCTTCTCTGTCTTCAAAATTCCTCTGCCACCAATTTGAAATGCTTTCAAAAATACAAAAAACAGTTTCTCTAGCACAACTGCAGCAGTCTCATGCCCTCTGAAAGGTCAAAGGTTATTTTACATAGTAGATTTGCAGCTAAATTACTTACTTTACAAATTCATGCTTACGGCCTTCACAGTATTTTGATCATTGTCTAAATATGACAGACGAAAATTTGCTTTTGTTCTCGCCACAGGATCAAAATGAGAAAATGTCCTTGGAAGAGATATAATTCCAGAAGCACTTAGGCTGCTTTCCTAAAACAACTAAAAAGGCATGTATGAACATTCCATAATTATAAACTAGTAATAACACGAGTTACTTTTTGTTGTAGGTCTAAATACACACTATATTTATATCCATAAAATCTAGCAAAAGGTATGTTCCTTGTCTGGATATCCATGCTGAAGGAATAATGAAGGGCTTTTACATAGCCTGCAGCATGCTGAGTCTAATTCTTACTTTTTTCTTGAAGGAATATATCTTGATTTTGCTGTGAACAAATGTCTTTCACACCTGTTCTGAAAAAGAACCTATACACTGCACAGTTTAAAAGTAATTTCTCGCCTTGAACTGCAGTGGCATTTTTGGAAAGAAGAACTGCTGACAGAAGTTAATCTTGGGTCTTTCCCCAGAGTTCACCAGCTGCCAGGTTTTTACCAAGTCCATCCCAGAACCCACAGTCGTTTTTACCTCATTTTTTTTACCCAATCTTTGTAGAAACTGTGGCTCTTAGCTCCTGAACAGCTTTCTCTAAACTTCCTGGTGAAAGCACACATGACTACACAGTTTGGGGCAGAACAATGCCATTTCTTGCATTGTAGAATACAGATAGTTAAAGAATATAGATTGTTATTGCATGAAGCCATCTTGTCTTCTCAAATGGGCCTTATTTCTGTTTTTCAGCATGTAGAGTTCTCAGTTGTCTTCAGGTGACAACAGATAGAATCAGGTACTTCTAGTGGATATTTGTGAAGGAGTATTAGATTAAGAAGCAAGGTTAGAGGGTTCAGAGGGATTGCAGGGATTTCTGTGGGTGCCAGCAGCACGCAAGCAGAAATTACTCCAGGTACATGCAGCAGTTCTCTCTCACTCATCTGTGCACGTCAAACTGCAATGCTGTGCAAAGAGGCTTGCACCAGAGAAGAGGGAACTCATGAGTATCTTGGCTGAAAGAAAATTTAAATTGCCCTAGACCTTCATGACTGTGAGTAGGATGGTGATACTTATCTATGTTTACTTTGTCTGACAACACTTTGTGAGTTGCAGAGAGTTGATGGGCAGCTCAGTCAAGAAGAAATGAAGCACTATTTAAAAAAGAAAATAAATTTGCAAGCAATACTGAGTCTGGATGTTAGTCGTATTTCTCAAGTTCATATTATATTTAAAGCGTATTGTCTAAACCTACATAAATTGCCTTTCAATGAGAGAAAAATTGAATGACTTTTGAATTAATGTCTCTGTGTATTAACTGCCAAATATGTCAGGCTTCTAGTTTCCCTAGCTATAATTTTTTTATGGTTGAGAGAGTACAGACTAGTTGGTTTTGGTTTTTTTTTTTAGTGTAGTGTTGATGACTAAGATGAACTGGAAACATATAATTTTTTTTATATCTATATGTATTTATAAAATTAAAAAGAAATACTGACACTTCCTTTGGCACATTTGTTTCCTTTAATGGTTTGAGTACTACTCAGAAATAGTTTAATTATGTGACCTCATATTATGTTTGAATTACCTTCCTTCTGCTGATTAATCAAGCTCAATGAGGAAAAACAAAGCCCAGTACCATTCATATCTCTTATTATCAGGGAAAAAGAGAGAGAATAGTGTGGTAAAGGATAAATCATGTTTTTTATAATAATGTTGTTTTGTTGAAGGGTGGTTTATGTTTTCATAATGTTGGTGTCATAATGGGCAAAGAAATAAAATGGACTGTTCTCAGAAAGCAAAAACCCGCCCCCAGCCGGGTACAGGGTTGGAAAATTTTGTAAGGAGCTTCCCTCGTCTCTGTCTCTGGAGAAGGAATCAAAGAATTGCAATACCAATGGAGGGTGGAGAACAACCTGGACAGAGGAAGCAGAGAAATTACAATCCCAATAGAAGGCGCAGAACACCCTGGCCAAGGATGCCCCACATCTGATAAGGACTGATGGCCTGAGATGATATCTTATCTGGGAGGTGCTCAGGAATCTTCCACAACCAGGAAACCCATTCAGAAGCTGGACCCTGCTTTAGAAATTTCATCACGGGATGCCGAGGGACAAAAGAACTTATAGAAATCTCAGGCTCACGTAAGCCCTGTCAGAAAAGTATAAGGCAGCTGGTTTGGGCTGGGGTCGGTGTGAAACCTCAGGGAAACGTGACGCGGTAGAGGTCACGTTTGGGGTTTCACCCAGTGCGCACACTGTTTCCTTGTGTCGTTGGCTTTGTCAATTGCTTGTCCGAAATTTTCATTGGCAAATAAATCGTTTTTCGATGGAATTGGCTCTCTATATTTATAACAATAGTGACTGTAGTAGTGTATTTTTTATCTGTTTTTTACTGTTCTATGTTTGTTAAATGGTTTGTTCCTGGTACCCCCATTTTACTCCCAGTTGGTTTATCCCGCAGTTGTTTACCCAGTTTCAGTTATCTGTCAATCATTTGTTCCCCCTACCCCCGAGACCTCTCAATCCCGGCCCTGCCTCTCCCTGCTTCTGGAAAGATCCAGGGAGAGCGCCGAGTGATTGGCCAGGATCTTGGAAATCCCCTTCTTACCCCAGAAGATTGGTTTTTTGTATTGTCCCTCACCCCTGGGGCCACTCCCTGACCTTTCCCTATTGGTTCTCTCCCTAACCCTTCCCCTTGTTCTTTCCCCCCAATAAAAGTTAGAGTCACAGAGCAGTCTGTGCCTTGCTGAGGTAGACACTCTGAAGTTAGGTTGTCTCCCCTGTGGCTGCAATAAACCCTCAGTGCCAAAACCTCTGCAGAGTCCTCCTCTCGTCTATCCTCACCATTGTCACACTGCTGCTGCTCAAAGGCCTCACAGATTCAGCCTGGTTCTCCAGCTAACTGGGCTGTGCCTCGCTTGTCAGCAGTGGCAGGGTAAGCTGGGGCAAGGTGGGAGACAACTCCCAAGCCGCCGCAGCGACAAGTGACAAATGAAATATCACTCATTATCAGTGAAAGACTTTTATTTTCCAGCAATAGAGCTGAATGCACTAGTCTACATGATCCTGTGAGTTTCCCTAGGGGTTCTACCCCATGAATCTTTATTGCCATTGGTGGAAAATAGGAATTCACAACTTGATTCACAGATCTTGATTTAACAGAGCCAGTGAACATGTTAGGTAATTGGATAAAGTCTCTCATATACATGGCCCATGGCTGGAAAGTAGGGGTTTATATCATTTGGTAAGCAGCAAGGCTGAACGTTCAAAAACATTTATTATCAACAAAGTATGACCAAACAGATAAATTAGTGCCAAGGATTAGAGCCCTCTTTTTTATGTTTCAATGGCACATGAAATTAAGTGCCCTACATGATGGGGGAGACTAAGGGTTACTTCACAACCGAACAGTTGCTCCAATCCATTTACAAAAACACTTAAATGTCAGTGTGATTTTTCAAACACAACTGATTTTCATGCTCTTATTTTCATGTAGCATAGAGAACTAAGATTTTTTCTAAAACATTTCTCTTTCTTCAACCCCCCAAAAATATTCAGTGAAAATAACCAGTACAAAAAGAGAAAATACTTTTTTTCTGAAAGCATTCAATCCCAACATGTGGACTGTTACAAGATGTTGTCTTCTCTTCATTTTGTCTTCTGAAATCGTATCTCTGAACCTGCTTTCCAAACTTGAAGATTTCACACATTTCTTAGTAATTTTAAGAGTGGTTGGAAGGGAATGAGGATTATAAAGGGTGCACTGATTTTTGTCTAAGTATTGTCCTACATGTTTTTACTGGATGCATGATTCACTCCAGGTTGTAGATGGATTAAATATTACTGAAATACTAAAAGCATGTGTAAGTTTTATTTTAGGAAATATAAATTAGTAATAGAAGAGGCTAAAATTGCAAAGCTTAAAAATATTAATAAAAGGAAGGGTGATACCTACACTAGGGGGACTGGAAAGCCACTGAATTGAGATTCTTCCCAGTTCATGAATCATTCAGAGATTATTTTTAACTGAGGCACGTGGAGCCTACACTAGGGCTGTTCACTGAGTAGTTTGAGTGGTTGTTTGTCAGACAGCAGCACAGCAGGAGTGGTGGTGCTTATTTGGTCATGGGGAATGCTCTGTGTTCCTCAGCTGGAAAACTGATGTAGTAATGGGAGAGAGGAATGGCAAAGAAACTCATAAATTTAGCCACTGTGCTTCAGTGGCTCAAATGGGGACCACATGTAGGGTTCAGTGCTGCTGAACTTGACCATCCGTCATTCACCCTGTTCTGATCTCATCAAACTATCTGAGGCAGGAAAATTTCTACAGGGAGAAAAAATAATTTCTCATGCTGGATTCCACAAATGTAACACACTGCACCCTAGTAATGAAAAGTAGATAAAAATCTCACTCACATCCCGGGAAAACTTTGTCAGTAAAGCTGGTGGAACATTTTGACTAATGAGAGAGTTATGACACAGGCTCACAGTAGCTTGAAGGAGAAGGTCAGATGCTCACAATGAATCAAGCACCACAGGGTCCTCCCCTGCTCAATGCAAGGGGCTGGATCTGAGTAGTACCTTGATCCATTCAATCCCATCATCTGTGATTTGCCATTAAAAAGACTTCCTTGCAGAGAGCTGACAGAAGTCCAGCTTTGTATGCAGGGGGAGCTGCAGGGACTGAGTCGTTATTGTTCTGTCATTGTCTAAGAAGCCTCTGTGTGCCAGTAGATATTTATAATCTGGTATGTTTTTTAATAAGTGTGTTATCTCCCAGAGAACAGCGTGTTTGATGTAATTCTAGCGGGATATATTAAACGCAAGTTTCATGTGAACGATGGAGCTTCCAGGGGAGGTACGTGACAAGCTGCATTTGCGAGGCTCTGTCTGCTCAGGAACAGACTAGGAAAAACAACCAAGCTGCCACCTTGATTGGATCTCTTCCTGCTAACAAATTAAACAAATAAAAATGAGAACATTAAATAAAGGTTTCTGGATGCCATGAATTGAGAGAGGACCAGTGTGCCTGCACATGAACATGAGTGTTTGCAGTAGAAAAATCAAGGCAGTTTAGTCAGGGCAGAAACACTTGCCCTATACAAATTTAATTTGGTCAGACTCACATAACACATAGAACTACCAAGCATAAAAAGATCCCTTTGCGGTAATTTTCTTGCAGCAGAAGATTCACTTTGGCTTTGCACATGCAGTGCCACATTCTCACTAGGTGTAAAATATCACACAAAGCACAGCATAAAATTATCTGAATGTTTCTAACAAAATTGAAGGAACTATAAACCTTGTAAAGAGGAAATACTTCTCATTTTCTTCCTTACCCCTTCTCCCAAATCCCTGGCTTTTCATGACATAATATATATGTAAGGCTTTTGTTTGAAAAGCCATATTTATATTTCCTCCAATAAACAAATATGAGATCATGCTGTGTTGCTGGAAACATGATAATTAGCTTTGCTGCAATATGAGAGCCTGAGGTGATGTAGTGGTAGATTAGGGCACACAAACCACATCCCTAAGCATTTTTCAGCAATCAGATGAGGAAATGATGAGATTTACAATTGGAACAGCTACTGAAATAAAATATCTCTTCATAGCTCTCTCGTTGCAACTAGAGCTCTGTGTGCTTTACTGTATAGTGATGCTATTTCCTTGTTCGTGTTGCTGAAACAATGAGTAGGTCATTGATGCTGCATTTGGAGAGTACTCTTGAAATGTTTCTGTTGCAGTTAAAGCCCATAAGCACTTTCAGATAATGAGGAATAGACACAGCAGCGAGCATCAGCTGAATATTTGAGCTGCATGTCAAAGCAACAGAATTAAATCAGTATCTCTTTTCTTGCAGGTCAGCATAAGAACCAAAGACAAATACAGCACTGAACTGAAAGATGTAGTTCAGACCAGCTGGATGATCAAAAAATTAAAACACAGAGATCAGCATGATGAGACATTTCTCCATTTAGCCTTGTGAGCAAAGGATTTATCTACCCTGCCATAATTTATTTGCTTCTGGAAAGATGGTTTGTTAAAACACACAACAGTGAAGAGGTATTGACTGATATTTTCTTTAAAGATCTTGTAAGAGTCCCATTAAGATATAATTAAACATCAAAGATTTTTCAAAGGGAGATTGAGTAAGTCAAATTTTGCCCAATGAAACTAATGGTATCGTACTATAGCCCAGCTAATGGGACTGTAAATTGCATAAGTCTGTGATGATGATTTTGTTATAAAATACCAGTATTTCATAGCAACCTTATATGGACATGAACAAAATTACTTCAGTGGATACTAAGCTTCATGATACTTTTTCATCTGGTGCCCAGGTAACAGCAGAGATAACAGTCTGTGCAGCTTTGAAGGAGATACAGAAACTGTTGGGTAATGCAAAAGAGTTAAGTACTGCAGAGCACATTCTCAGGACATATTACTCAGCTTTTAAGAGCAGGTCTTGGCCCTTTCAATGGAGCAAAAAGCCTTTGCAGTGACACTCAAGTAAAACAGGAGCCAGCTGAGATAAACCCAGAGGTATAGTCACCACTATTCACTGGCTTCTTAAAATGAAATATTTTGCTCAGCTACCCCATTCTTCCCTGGAAGTGTCTCCTCCTTCAAGAACAGCTAACAACATTTTTCTGTTTGCTCCGTGGAGATGTCACTGGTTGAGTGTAGGATAAAAACCAACCAAGCTTGGCCATTTTATTGTCTAAGGAATAGGTATGATTTGACATCAGTGGTCTTCAAAGAGCTGTTTTTATGGCCTTCAGAACAGTTAGATTACAGATCCATAAAAAGCAAATAAAAAAGCTGGTCTTGCTCTGAATGAAATCTATTTGGTCAGCATCTTGGTAAAAAATTATCTTAAAATAAATGTAAATAAAAGAAAAAAATTAAATTCACAATTTTCTGTTCTTTTTTTTTTTTTTTTTTTAAATAAGTTTGCTGACATCATTAGTATCATATTAGTATTCCAGAGCTATCTAAAGGCATGCCAACACACAGGCAAATTCAGCTCTGCCTCCCTGTATTTCCTTACAAGAGCTGGGCCACAGGGCCGGTCTGACCAACCACCCAAGAGGAGACCACTTTCTCCAGTGGGGCATCTCCTGCCGGTGCTGCAGCCTCTGGGATGAGAGAGGTGAGAGGTGAGAGGGGGCAGCAGGCAGATCTTTTTCCTCTGGGATGGGGATGCACATGATGGAATACAGAATGGAGGAGAGCTCTGAAGCCACCTGCAACCTCTACCATGTCTGCACACGGTGGCAGAAAGGGGCAAGGAATGCCCCTCTTCTATTCCCAGCCACCACCACACAGGGTGACAGGGACACCAGCATCCAGCTCCTCTTCCTGCTGACTTCTCCCTACCATGAGCTAGAGCACATACACTCACTGAACACATCACCACCATCTGCTCAGGGACAGGAATGTGACATGTTGTTCAATCTCCTTTGAAGAGGTAATTTTTGTTTTCCTGCTTGCTTTATTTTTAGGCTTTTTGGTGGTGAGGACTGGAAGAGGTTGGAAGTACTCTTCATTTCTGATTTCACAAGCCTGCAGGAACCAACATTTGGCATTTGAGAGGCAGAGCAAGACGGCACAAAGACAACACAACATTACAGGACAACATCTTTATAGCCCTTTCTCCATGTGCGCTATTCCTTCCCACCAAAACCTGTTCATTGCTCTCCCAGCCAGAGGCCGCATGTAAAGCTTCCTGTGCTAGTGAGCTGGAAGATGTGCTTTAAAGCTTTTTCCTTCCCTGCAGAGAAAGCACCCTGGGCATCAGTTTGGAGAGGGGAGGAGCTGACAAATGAGGCAGAAATAGCTCAGCTGCTCTTCCATGGCCCACAAAGAAAAAATCCTGCTCCTTGTCTAGCAGAGATCCCTTCCTGATCTAGGTGGATGAAGGACAGCCTGCTTTCCCTCAGGAACAGGGAAAAGCTGGGCACTGTACATCTAGACTTGTATAGATTGTAAATTTTGCTAATGCAGTTACTGCTTTGGTGCCAATCTCTGCAGCAATCTATGCTGGCTTAAAGAATAGATCACAGACAGAAAAACATATTTTCCAACCTCAGTGGTAAAAGGTAAAAATATTTGCATGCAGTAGATACCCACATACGGAAAATACAACAGCAAAACTTTGGCCTGCAGGAGAGAAAGAGCTAGAGCACCAGTATAGGAAACAGGTGGCCATGTCATAGTTAGTGCCATTTTCCTCGGCTCACTGCTTCAGGTGAACTGTCTTTGGGCTGGGCCTTGTCAAGAGCTGAGGAAAATAGGGACAAAGTTTATCCATTTCAAAACGTGAAAAATAAGAGGTGGTTCAAGTATGTATTTTGAATTGATTCAATTCCTATTAAACACCTTATATATATATATCTTATTTAAAATCATGCAAACTTGGAAAGAAGCAATTTTGTTATAGAAAATAAAGAGAAGTTCTAAAAGAGAAATTTCATCTGTCTTTTCAGTTTCAACTTTCTGTCAAAACCATTTCCTTGTATTCCTTATCTTACACTACTAAAATCTAAACAGGGATGAAATAACAAGTGCTGGAGCTTGGAAGACACAAGGCAAACACAGACCACCCCACAGAGGTTTACCCAGCCTGGCTGCTCCTGGCTTCAGTCCAGGCTCAACTGTGCAGGGCAGCTAAAGCAGTTGTGCCTTCATAGTCACACAGCTACATCCCAGGCTCCCACACGGAGGGAATGGCCCCTTGTCTTTACTTGGACTGAGGGCTCACATCTCATTTGTTTCTTTCCCCTATCATAACTACTCCAGGACAGGACAGGTATCCCAAGCAGACCGCTTAACAGAAGAAGAATCAAAAATGTGTTTTCCCATCTCAGTCAGGAATTGGCCCAACTCTCCTCCATCTCCTCCTCAGCCCTTCCTCATCCAGTCAGTTGCTTCAACCTCCCTCCCACTTCATTTCCAAGTGGAAAAGTCACTGTCACTGTCACGCTGGTTACTGTCTTTTCCAAAGGGATCACACCACATCCCTTTGGCAATGGCACCGATGAGTGTGAAGGAAAGTAATATCAGAAGCAAGGTATATGGAGCCTAAAATCTTCAAAGGTAATTTGGAGCTGGAAATGATGAAGCAAGCCTGACTGAAGTTTGCTGCCAGCTGTCCTTGAACCAGCAGCCAGTGCTCCCAGGAGCCTTGCTCAGGAACTGGTGCCTGGAGGACAGGAGGTAGAAGGAGAGAGATGGCAAGGGCTTTGGAAAAGATTACAGCATGCACAGGAACTGACTTTCTAACCCAAGAGCAACCTTAACTGGTGCCAAAGGAAGAAGTAATGAAAGGGATTTGTACTGACACAAAGAGGAAGGAGATGACAAAATGATATTCTGAGTCCAACCTCGAGGAAGGCATTTAATGAAAAGAACAAAAATGTATGTTGAGAGGCCAAAAGGCCAGGAAGACAAACTGGGAAAGCTGAATGGATCTATCATGTCCAAATCCTCGGTACTCCCAGAGACTTTTGTAATCTTACTTACGGAAAGAGGAGACATTAGCAGCTTACACAAGACTTCCACGAACATAAATGAACAGAACACAATTGGCCCTATACAGTGACAAGCATACAGCTGGAATTCAGATTAGTAAAAAATGTCAGGTTAGAAATAGCTACGTAAATGTTGCTACAGTTAGCAGAAGAAGGTGCATACAGGAAAAGACAGTACCCAGGATTCAGTACTAGATAATACATTGTGTTGGTCAGTAATGATTAAAAAGTTAAGTGAGTCTGGACTTGGTCACAGGAAGACTCTCGGGTGAAGTAAGCTAGGCCTGGAGATTTGACATCAAAAAGGCTGCTGTTTTTATGTGCCTTTCCTTTAGGATACCATCACAACAGTGAGATGTGTTGATCCACAGGAAAAATGTTTTGGTAAATGCTTTTTTTCCAGTAGCCAGCAGAAGTCAAGGGCACACATTTTCTTAAATGATCTCTCTTCAATGGAGTGTATGGCTTTGGTCAATAACTACAAGTATTTATAAAATCAGGTAATTCCCTCTAAAAAATTTTAATATCAGCCAGATACTGAGAGGTCACAATCATAAATGCAGCATTACTCATAATGGCTGCAGCCATGACAAAAGTAATCATATATATACCAGACAATTTTTTCTGTTGCAAGAAAGGCTAAGGCATGGAGTTATTTTCTATGAAACGTCACAGCTTTCTGTGATAGATTAACTGTGCTTCATAGCCAAGGCTTCTGCTTCTATCGTTGAGCAGAAACATTAGAAGTAAAACTTTAAAAAAATAGTGGAAATAAATTTGCCGTTGGACTCGATGAGCTTAAAGGTCCTTTCCAACCTAAATGTTTCTGTGATTCTATGACTGATTCTATGACTAGCTTTGCTTTTTGTTTGTTTTCTGGGAAGTAGAGAAATTGAAAATATTGGATTTCTACTCCTAGACATGTGCTTAAGACACATGACAAGGCTAATCTCTGAGGTCTTACTAAGACAAATGAAGTCAGCTTCAATGTGCAAGATTTTGAATGCGAAAAGCTGAGTCAAGTCTACAAGTCCACTAATATTTGTATTTTTTCTCATTTCAAAATTGTGAAAAAAGTTGAGTTTTCCTCTCTGTACAAGATGTTTTCATGGTACATTTAAGATCAGAATAAAATGGTTAGTCAAGTCCAGTACAGAAGCCAGACTGAACTCTCTCACTACTCCAAAAACAGCCTTTGTCCTTTTAAGTCTGTTCAGCTTCTTCACCTTGGCCCCAGTTCATCCATGCACTTCACACCAGGCTGCTATTGGAGGTCATGCTGCTGTGGGAAACATGATACACAGTGACAAAAAAAGCCATAAATGCAAGGTGTTTCTTGGTAGAAGGTCTGCTTCTTTTGTCCCTCTTGCTACTGCCCAAATTGCAGTCCTGAGGCATCTCCTCTAAAAGAGATCAGGGGATCAGTTATAGAAGGAACCTGTGCTAATTCATCACCAAAGTTTCTGTGCAACATTTACCTATTTTTTTTAGAGAATTCCAGTCTCCAGCTCACAATTTTCTGTAAATGTACCAGTAAGTGGTATCAATTCATACGATCTTTTGAGGCAGGGATTTCAGCATCAGATACACACTGACACAGCTCAGACACTACCTCAAGTGGATAAAGACTTTTTTCCTTTTTCAATACCTTTTCATAACCAATCACAGTTACTTTAAATCTCTTTGTCATTATTCATGCATGATGCAACTCAGTTTCATAAATTCCTTGCAGTAGAAACAACAATTTGACATTTGTAAGTATCATTGCAAATATAAAGTGAAAATTAATTTTTATCCTGAAGTAGTACAAATGTATAACTGGAAGCAGGATGAGCTGTAATAACTTCTGAATAAAATATTGTCACACTGTGTAGTCCATGTTTGTCAACTGACTTTTGCTCTGCTGGAACTGGATTTCATTAAGGTAAATTAGCAGCAAGATGAGGATTCATACCTCAGAATTTTGTGCTATTCTCCCATGTGAAATCAGAATATAAGTGTATCATTGAGGCTGCTTATTCCCAACAGTGCTTTTTGCAGTTTCTCTGATTTCCCACCCAGCTGAGAAAACATTTTGCTGTGAGACATCTGGCTATGGAATGCTTGGAGCTCAGAAAAGGCTGGGGCATCCTCTGAAGTAGACAGCTTTGAAGAAACGTAACGTAGTTTTAAACAATTCCAATAGACTGAAAAAAAAGATTTAACAAAAGCTCACCAAAGGCTATCCGAGATCCTGTAGCTGTTGTCATGGGCTTCTCTGGGTATGCTGCCCTGGCACATGCTGATGTAACTGAGACAGTGAATATATTATGGGTATAAAAGTACCACCCCAGCAGAAAAGTTGTGAGGGAATACACAGTGGAGCAAAGAAGGAATTGTAAAAATACGGAGAAGTGGAAAATCAAAAGTAAAGAGAATCTGGTTTTTTCAGCTTTAAGTTTTTCTCTCATGATTGTCAGGAATGAGAGCTACCCAGCTCTACTGCAGTTACCTCTTTCAGCCCTGTGCCTAGTTAGCTTGGCCTGACTCAAAGAGAGCACTCATATTTCCTTGAATTAAAAATTGTTATTCTGGTTACTCAGAAAAAAATGAAGGTTTTCTACCATCATTCTGACACAGCTCCCATTAATAGAAAGGACCAACCATTGTAGCAACTGATCATGCAGAAGCATTTGTGGTGCAGTGGAATGATGATACAGACAAACCCCAAAGTCAACAAAAAAAATTCACAAAGCTGTCATGTGAGGCCTTATGAAAGAATAGGTAATGAAGAAAAGGGGTTGAAAATCAGGAGTCTCCTGGAAAAGGGCACCAACATAAATTACACCACTCTGAAAGAAAGATATGAAGCATTGCAAGGAATGCAACCTTTGCTAAATGAGGTGTCCACATATCTTAAGATTCACAGCAAAATATACAGGTAGGGGAAATAGAATCAGGTTACTAAGGACAAGCTTAAAAGTGCAAAGTGCTGTGCCAAGAGTAGCAGATAAGGACATAGATAATGTTCCACTAATGACCCAATTTATAAATATGTTTATAGAAAGGAGGAAATGAAAAAAATTGATCCATGAGACAACTGAGATGAGCAGTATTGAGATATTGCTCAAAGAAAGTATGAAAGTCATATCTAAAATCAGAAAGATTTTTTTCAAATTGACAAGTCTTGACACACTGTCATTATGAATAATTTTAAAGAGCAGCTTTGTTGAAGCACCAAGTCATTAGCAGTTACATTTTAAAAGATATGGAAAAAGGTGAAAAGTCTGAAGAGGGTAGATGTAACATCTACTTTCAAGGAAGAGAAAAAAGAAAAGGCATAGGGAACCCCAGACATACCTACTTCATTTAATTTTCAGGAAAAGTACTGAAAGACCTAAATTAATAAATTATTACAAGCACATAAATGGAATCAAAGTGATGAATAATAATACATATGGATTTTTCAAGAACAAATTCTGTCAAGCCAATATCAGTATTTTCTCTGACAGGGCAGCAGACCTGGCAAATAAAGGAGAAACAATAGATGTGATATATCTTGACATTAGATATGATTTTGACTATTTTATACAATATTTCCCTAACCAGACCAGGGAAGTATACCTGAAAAGCTACATTATGAGAGTATTTCTATGCATTGAAAGCAAAAAAATACAGTCAACCATATTTCATCTATAAAAGTGGTCAAAGATAGACCCCTAGGAAAGAATGGTTAAAAAACAAACAAACACCACAGATTGTTTCAAGGAGTGTCTAAGCAGAGGGTGATCTCTTTATACTTTTCCTTATGGATTCTTTTGATGCCTTTCTGAACCAGCATATTTTTTCTGCCATCCAAAACATACTGTGGCAAGAAATACTGGAAACTCTACTTCACAGTACATTACAAGCAATATCCGGTGATGTTGAATCTGATTCTTGCTATTTAATTTATTTTTCACCAGTTCTTACTCTGGAAAAGAGAAAAATAAGTCTGTGTTACCCTTTTCTATGGTACTTGTGATATGACAGACCTCAACTCTATGCCCTTCTTAGATACTCTCATCTTATGATAAGTTTCCTAATAGGATTAGTTGATTTTCACAGAGAAGCTACTTTAGATCATTTTTCCTCAAACTTTTACAGTTGTGCTGTACCTTCATTTTGATGGGCAATTAGACTGCTCTCAGTGCATAGAAGTACTATTAAAATGTGTACAGTTCTAAGAAAAGGATTTGTGTCATTATTTAGCATCTGAGCATAAGTCAAAAAGGGCTTGTTAGTGCAGGAGAAACAAACCCATACCAATATTGTATAAGGAGAGGTGTTGCCTGAAAATCATTTGAAGTGGTCTATCCACTTACTGATGATATTAGTGATAGAGGAAAACAAGATGAAAATATGAGCCCTTTGGACAAGACTGAGAAAAACTCACTAAGAATGATTAGGGGCTGCACAAGTGAACAGCCTGGGAGGCAAGACTAGGGAAACAGGACTTGGTAATACTAATAAGCACAGTCCAGGTTAGCCAGACAAAAAATCCCCCCTTCAAAGAGGGGACGCAGTAAAGTATTCCTGTGTCTATTTTTGTGGCAGGCAGGACAAGAGGTAGTCACATTGCCAAGAGCAAGGAGCAGCCCAGGGACACTATAGGAAAACCTTGTGTGTTGCAAGGCAAATGAAGCACTGGTGCCTAAAGTGGCTGAGGGACTCCATGAAGAAAGACCAGAAAATGAGCTAGACGGATATCTATGGGAATGATAACACCTGGATTAGTGAGGGTGGAAAAAAAAACCTCTATGAATTCCTCCCATCTCTGGATTTTTCTGAATCCCTGAAAAATAGTGAACTTGGAGATCACTCAGTTTTTGAAAGTCCTTCCTTTAAAAGAATTGCTAATTACCTTTACATATAATTTGTCTGTTTTATTTATTTGTTGAGGGTTTGTTTTTACCTCAGCAAAGATCACTGAAAAATTCACTGACATAAATGGACACTTTCCATATTTTGGATAGCAAAGTCAAATATAATCTTTTAAGATAAATACTATTGCTTCACTTAACATTTTCTTTCTTAAATCTTTAATCTGTATTAGATTATACCTCGCTCAGCACTATTTATGGGACTTAGTGTGACTTGTAGTTTCCACACATGACAATTGGGACTGATCCAACTCTCATAGCATGGCTTGCAAAGCCATCGGTCTTTGGGGAGAAGGCTCAAAAGCTCATTCTCAGATTTCCAGCTCATATTTCCAGCTCATATCTGCCTCTATTAATGCAAAATTGGTTTTGTTGTTTATCTGCCAAAGAGATAAAGCATTTTAAAGATGCTTAGTAAATCTGTTCATATTTTTGTTTCTAACTTCCTCTCCCGAATTTGATTTTCCCTGAGGAAATCTGGAACAGGATATGCTTATGCTTGCTTTTCACTTTTCAGGCTGCTCAGCAAATGGATATGTTTTTGGTTGGTTTTTGTTTGGTTGGGGTTTTTTTTTCTCTTCTACAGGATTTTCCACATGGTATATAATTCATTAATAAAACTTTTCAAGAAACAGAAAAGAAATCAAAAATTTTTCACTCCTAAATTCAGCAGTTTTTAAAAAGCAAGCATAAAAAATACAACCTGGTTTAACATTTCTTTTTTTTAGCACTTACACATCCTTGACTGGAGAAAATTACAGTTCATCCAGAAATTAAGTAATATTCATGCTTATATCATGCTTTAAACATCCAGAATAGAGTAGTATTAAAAGTAAGAACTGGGGGGGGCACAAAGGGTTAATGGCCTTTCTTGGGAAAAGCACTGCTTTGAGCTTGTCTCACAGGGTTTGCCAGCAGTGACAAATCTGGAGGCAGGGGCCTTCCTGCAGGATGAGGAGAGAGTGTAGACCAGCAGGCAGGAGAAGCTTTGGAAAGGAGTCAGAGATTTTTCTGGTTTAAGGGGCTGCATGAAAGGCGGTGGGACTGCAATCAAAGCTGCTCATGTGTCACACAGCCTTACCTGGGGTGTAACAACAGCACCGAGCAATGTGGATGTGCCCTATCACACCTGCCAGATTAACCCACAGATAGGAAATCTCTGCTTTTAAGCCCCTTATCTGCTTCAGCTTTCACTTCCAAGAATTTCTGAAACTAGTCATAGTCCCTCCGGGTGTACTTTTATCTTCTGAAAAGCGGGGGACACATTTAACCTCCCCTTGGGTTTATCATCCTGACAGGCATGTGTCAGTCAGGCATTTGCCTCTGCACCGCTGCTGTGTCGGCAGCTGCTGCTGCTCTGGATGTGCTCCTGAAAAGGGCTGGCTGTGCTCTCCTCCCCGGGGCCTTGTGCAGCAGGGCACTCGAGGTCACCGCAGATAAACACTGCCTTCTCTCTTTTTTTCGTTTGTTTGTTTTATTTTTTTGTTTGTTTTTCAGTTGGGAAGGAGTGCCTCTACCTCCCTCTCAGCAGACAGCAGCCGATTTGCCTTTATCAATAGGTACCCCTCCCGACACCTGCCCCAAACTGCAGACCCCAATTTGTGATGTCTGTGCCCATAAATCCTTCAGGAGATTTTCCGTGTTATCTTTGCATGACTTGCCCATTTTGCTTTGTGAGACACGCTTAGCCTGCTCCACACCTCAGGTAGGCTCTTGAGCACATATGGTGTAGGGCTTTCACCCAGGAGTGAGGAAGCTAAAGGAGGAATTGCCTGCCTGTTACTGAATCACACCACATTATTGTGAAACTCATTCACTACACAGTATCCATTCAAAGCATGATCAATTTTCATCAGCTATTCACTGAACTTCATAAATGTTTGAGCAGTCAAACAGTCCTTAAAGGGAGGGATGAAGCCTATAAAACTAATACCCAAACTTTAAAAACTGCTTGCTACAGAGTGTTTTTCCAAGTACCAGAGGAAAAAAAAGGTCAGTCTCTCTGAACTAGAAGATTATATTTCTGCTTTCCATGGTTACATTTGAAATTACTAGGTCCAAGTAAACAACTGAACTTCATCTGTGTTTGAACTGAAAAAAATTATATGTGTATTCATTTAGGCAATAAAGAACAAGTAAATTGTGCTCTTGCAAAAGGTTACAGGTTTGGATTAATGTCTGAATTTTAAATTATTAGCTTTCACACAGCAAATAATCTCTTTTGAAAAATTAGGAGTATTTTTCTTTTGATTCTTTCAAGTCACTTTAGTTCTGGTGAAAGCTGCTTGATTGACAGCCCTGGAAACCAGCACTGAGCTCATAAGCAGTCCGGGCAGAGGGATGTAACATGCATAGCAACAGCATGAGTTTTCACAGATTACTGGTACATCTCAAAATGGACTTCAAACATCTGGCTCCGTGGGACACAGCCGCGCTGCCCAGGCAGATGTTGGCTTTTCGAGCCTGAAGAGAAGGGCGCCCTTCCAGCAAATCCCATTCCAGAGGATTTCTGTGAGAAGCCACGTGAAAATACTGCTGAGAAATTTGTCCTCCCAGGGATCAGAGAAGAAAAAGAAGCAAACCGAGTTCTGAAGAATTTTTCACAAGCTCTCCAAATTCCAGTTATTTAAACTAGTGACAACTTCCAGCTCTGTCCACCCACCAGTATTTCCTGTTTGGCAAAAGAGTGGAGGGAAGGGTAAGACAGGCAAAGTTCATTTCCCATTTGCATCACTAGTGAATAAGTTATCCTGCAGCTTTTATTATTATCATATGTGTGTGCTGTGTAATTCAAAGGAAGATTAATCTCTTCTGAATAAATTTAATTTACAAAGTTGCACTGCATCAACACATTAATAGGAGTGGGTGGTCAAGAAGTCACACTATAAGGTATTACGTATAATTGCCAAACCTTTCTGAAGAAATTTGCAGTGTCCCAGAGCAGCATTGTGCTGATAAAAGCAGAACAGGAAGGAGATTCTTTACATGTCCAAATTTATATTGCTGTCACAAAGGTGTAGTCACCTGCACTAGGGCTGATGCCAGTGAATTAATCCATGGGAACTGTGAGCTGGCCTTTATGTCCACGAGGAACCTTGCAAGTAATGTCAGACACTGTTGTAGAAAAGAGCATGTGAGGGAGTCAAAAGATCTGAAAGTGTCGCTCTCTTGCCATGAGAGCAGTCACAACCCCCCTGGTCTATATCAGAAGAGGTTTTTACAGTGAAGTCCAAACCCTTTTTAAAAGTTTAGTACTTGAAACACTGGTCAGAGGGCAGGAAACCCATCCTACCCAACAGGATTTTTAAGGTCAGAGGAACAGCTAGGGCAGAGCCAGGCTCTGTATTCTCTTATCTCCTCCAAATGTCCAGAAATGATGTTATGATGTGAGCAGCTCTTGTAATGCCCTAAGGCTCTTACTTCAAGCCTGGAAGGATGTGATTATAACAGTATTAAAACAAAGTATGTATCTTTCAAAATTTTATTTGTGTGTATATATATATGTGTGTGTGCATACATATGTGTATATATATATACACATGTATACACATGCACAAACACATATACTTTGTTTTAGTTTGTAAAACTAAATATATCATTTTGTTCTCATATTAATTCACATTTAAAAACAAGAAATGGGAGGAAAAATGATGTATGAGATTATTAGTTTAAAGTGTTTTGCTCAAAAAATTTCAAAATCAATCTTTTCAAGTACCTTTTTTTTGCCAAATCAATCATCAAGTTCAAGCCACAGAGAGATACATTTTGGGAAGCTTGTATTCCACGTTTTTTCAATTTGTATTAACAAATACCTTACATTTTTTCTGGATTACCCTTGATAGTCAAAGCACATTCTTCAAAAAGATCTGTACTCTGGCCCCATCAATGTCCACTTTTATGCTAATGCTTATAAGAAATTGCCAGTTAAGAATAACAAGATTCTTTGGTAAGAAGTGACTGATGAAATTCTGACCTAATTAAATCAGTGCCAATGCTTTCATTAACTTCAACAGAATTGGAATTTCATCCATGACATTTCTCTCATTTCCAATGCACCAGTCCATGCTTTTATCATTGATTCCTTCTCATGTCACTCACTGCATTGTTCTTCTGCTTTTTACCTAGACATGGGTTGTGTGCCAGCAGTGTCTTTGGAGCCTTGCTTGAATGCTGGAGACACCGGAACAGATGAACTTACAGGATGAGTCTTTGATTTAAAAGCAGTCCAGAATAGGAAACCTTTATTTGTTTCTGAACAGCACTCAGCATTAAGGTTGTCAGACCTCATCAGGGCTTGGTTACCACATAAGAAATCATTTGGAAAAGCTGGTTTGAATAGATGAGTAGTGTAGCACATAATGCACCCCCCTGTGCATCTTAGGCAGTAGTCATGGGCAGTGTGTTCAAAGAGCAGGGACTTCATCAAATCAAGTTTATGATGCACATTTACTGGGAATTCCTCATTCTTGGGAAATAGTTGCAATTCCCCAGTCCAAATCACAAATGCGTGTGGATGCACAATGCACAATGCATTGAGTTTCATTTTATCCAAATGCCCTACAAATTAGACTCTTTGCAGCATATTATCCAACTTGTTACACAAATGGCCTGAATGTTTTTCAGTTATGTGTCTGATGTCACTAGAATTTTCCTCCATTAAAATTGTTCTTTGATATAATTAACCACTTTAATTGTCAGAACCAAAAAGCAAAAGGAAGTAACAGGTCTAGATCAGACAATGCTTAATGCTTTACTTGCTTTCTCTTGTAATACTTTGCAACTGTCAGCTCTTGTTTCTCACTAGAAGATTACTTAATAGATTTGTTTTCCTCTGCAACAATAAGCCTCAGTGTAAAATAACTTGCCATTACTTATGATTTCCATTCAATACCATAGCTGGCTGCAAGCAAGGCTTGGGTGTCAGGCTGTGCATCAGAGTGAATTCCTGTGGGGACAGATGCGAGAGCAAGAGGTCACAAAGTGATTTCAGAAATCATCCCTTGTTCCTTTTGAAGCAAACTAGATCAATAGGGTCAGCCATCGTTTCAGATTCACCCACCTGAGGCCTGAGGAGTTCTGCAGTGAGGAGGGTATACTTACTGCTCTGCAAGAAGACAGCTTCACATCTGTTGAACTTTGCTGAGGTTCAGTAGAGAGAAGCTCAATTAGTAGCAGTATCAGGTCATTCTACTTTGATCAAGAGCAAATCTTAACAGAAATACTTCACTGGTTTCAGTGGAATAATTTGTTCCAGTGAGGTGAAAAGGATTTGGCCCCGGAATTGCAAACTAGACTTAGATTGACAGCCACTCCTGTATTTTCTTTCTGTCTTAATGAAAGCTAAATGATACTTTAATGAGATCAAGACACAGCAGGTCCAGGGGGACTGACATGCAGACAGTCAGCACAGTTTATTCATAAGGTTACTTGCCTTCAGGTATCCAAATACCACCGCACATTGTGCAAACAGCAGTGAATGTTGGCTCCACATGCATTTCCATACAAGATATTCTTAATTTTCAAAATCCAGGAGGAAAACACTTTGTCCAACAGCTATCCATCTTATACCCTCTTGTTTTAAAAGGACTAGTGTAGTAACTTAATCTGAAGGGTTATTTTCTAGGGCCAGAGCATAATGCAACAGGCAAACTTAGGCTATTACACAGAAAGCTCAGGCATTTTTAGTGAAAAACAAAGAAAGCAGAGGCCTGACTGAGGCCAAGGAAGACTGTGAAAATTTGGAGTGGTATGTGGAACATAAAAAGCAGCTGGAATCACTACTCATGCACTGATGCAGGACATTTTGCTAAGGATCTCATTTGGAGTGTCTCCTAACAGGTCATGTACCTGACAACAAGACAGTGTCAGAAACAATGTCTTTAGAAGGCATCTGCTTCAGCATATTGATAATGCAGTGTAAAAAGCTGTGCTACTGCAAATTAACTGTTTCTTACTGAGCTTGTCATTGCTATGTGCTGTTCCTCAGATAGTGCCATGGAAAAGAGGGTTTTCTATCTCAGTTTCACATACCAGCCTTAAATGTGTTGTGAAAGCAAACCCCTTCCCTGACGTGCTTCTAGAGTTCACTTTCTCACTCATACAAGTGAATTGACAAGATAAAATCTGTGAATCAGCAGAAAAAATAAGATCTAAAATATCAGTAACTGACCAGATTTGAAGCCAAAGATAGGTACAGCATGCTGGTTTGGAGGTTAACCAATGCCTCTTTCCACTATAGTCTCATTGTCCCTCTATCAATCCATGCCAGTGCAAGTTCTCACAAGTTCTCTCTGTCTGAAAAGACAAATATTTTATGGAAATGTCTTTAATTCCCTCTGACATCTACCTTTGAGTATTAATTTCCTTCATCTTTTTGTTTGGGTCAGGTTGGAAAGGACCACAGAAGATGATCTGGTCCAACCTCCCTGCTCCAGCAGGGTCATCCCAGAGCACAAAACACAGGATTGTGTCCAGGCAAGTCTTGAATATGTCCAATGAGGGAGACTCCATAACATCTCTGGGAAACCTGTTCCAAACCCACCTGCACAGTAAAGAAGTTCCTCCTCATATTCAGGTGGAACTATTTTCTTTAGGTCTTCCATGACGTATCAGTCACAATGCTGAAAACATCTGTCTTTCCCATCCTTAAAAAATATCAAGTTCAGCACAACAGTTTACTTTCAATACCTCACAAAGAAAGCTCTTTCTCTGCCTGTTCATTTTCCCATCAGCTACCATTTCCTTTTCACTATGCAACTGGCTTCAAACATGTAATTTGCCTCCATACAATTCTTTTTGCTTTCTGACATGACTGTGTGAAATATCTTGCTTGTACTTACAATAGCACTTCTGTTTCTGCAAAACCTTTTTCAGCCATTCCAGTCTAAAACACAAATTGCTTTCTAATTTTAGCAGATTTTTTTCATCAAAGTCCAAGAAAAATTTTGAAATTAAAAGTGAACTGTTTAAAAAGCCATTGCAAGACAGTGGAAAAAATATATCTCACATGCCCTGTGGGAAAAGTTTTAAAAAAGAGATAAAGTGAAGCAAGAACTGCTTTTTTTCTTTTCCTTTTTTTCTTTTTGTGATGGAAAAAGAATTTAAAATTTTCTTTGTCTTCAGAAAAAGGAAGTAAATTTTCTGAAACTAACATGGATACTTCAAGAAATTAACTCTTTCATTGTGTGGATTTAAAGACTTTATAGTTGTCCATATCTTTTTAATAAAAGCAAAAGAATCTTGTGTTGCCAAGCCACAGCTATCCCCAACACTCCATTTACAATTTACAATTGCTGTGGTGAGCAATGGGGTGACAGCCCCAGTATTCTGCAAGTGCTGTTAATCTTCTCACAGCCATCAGTGGGAGAGGTCACACAACTGCACAGACCTTTCTACTCACCTGAATACTTTGCTTTTCCATCCTGTAGTACCAATGCTCTTCTTCAGAAGACAGTGTCTATTTCCTATGCGTTTGAACAATGTTTAATGCCTCCAGTAAAACACAGTTTGTTACATTTCATCAGATGATAGGTTAACATGAAAATTTTTGCACTGTATATTTGACTCTAACCCAACAAGTATTTCTCTTTGTAAAGATTGGTTTTTCCCAAATCCCATGCCCCTTGAGGCAGGCACAGACAGACAAGGAACCTTGCCTCACATTTCATCCCTTCTCTCTCCTATTCTTATCACATTGAAATAATGATGCAATTTTCCCTGCTGGGTAGCCTTTCAAATTTGTACCTTTCTTACAAATGGAGGTCAAAGGTTCACAGAAAAACCCTCTTAACCTTTACAGAGTCAGAAATTACACTGGTGGGGTTCAAGAAATGCTGTGCACTCTCACAACAAGATGTCTGTGGACCAGCTCAGGGTCACAACCTTAGGTCTTAGTTTCAGTACAGAGCTCACCAACCACTTGAAACTGGGCAGATGATTTTTGGAAGTTTGGATGCTCTATCAGCCTCACAGTTCCTTTGTCCCACTACCCAAAACTCACAGTTCAATTTTCCTATCTTCTATGAGGAAAACAGTAACAAAAAAAAAAGCTGCTATTTCATTCAGAAAGTCTGAATCACATCTAAGCTCCAGCACTGTGATTTATGGATTATTCTGTCTCATTGATATGTTCTGTACTAGCCAACACCCCAGCAACACAGAGCTACAGAATCATTGCTAATTCACAAGGTTCGGAGCCTTAAGAAAAGTAGTAAAATTTCCATTGATTATTCAAACATAGTCCCTCTGAAAAAAGACAAAAATTACTTGCAAGGAACTTCTATCGATAGATGGGGCCAGAAATAGACAATATACTTCTGATTTTCTTCAGCTCACAACAGAAACCTAGTCCAGGATAAACCATATCCTTACAAGTCTGTAGAATCATTTTCACTTGAACAAGTTTTAATAAGCTGAGTTAGCATTTGAGATTGACACATGCTGAATGGCAGGAACATTTTTATACAACCACAGCTACACACAGCTGCAATGTGGTCAGGGATGGGCAGTGGTTTGCTCTTCTGTGCTTATTCTGTGCCCACTGAGTATCACATTGTACAAAATGAAAACATCTGGGGTTTGCTCATGCACGCACTGTTAACAGAGATACTGCAAAATGACCAACCTGCTCATATTTAAGATACTGTGTTATGAGCACTGTTAATTAAATAAACAAGCACATGCTCTTTACAAGCCACAGCTGCACAAAATGATGTGCAGATAACAAATGTAAGACTTGTTCAAAAATGCCAAACCCTTTTAGCCACGTTCTTTCTGTCTGTGCACTTTACTTTGATTGCATTTGCTCTGACATATTTCAACTAATCATGGTGCCTGTACCTGAATGGAATATAAAGTTAAAATTATATTCAAGGATTTTTACAGGTATCCCATGAAAAATATTTGGGTTTAGCCAACATTTCAAAGAATTCCGCATCTACTTTGTTAGCATTGATATCACTGCAATATCAATATATTAAAAAGAAAGCACTCTAAAATTACATAGTTTGCAGCCACAATTCACAAGGCATATATTTCAGAGACAGACTGTATCTCTATTTAAAATATACTCATAACTGTCATGATGTATGCTAGTAAATCAAGCTCGAAAATGTGTGTGCTAAGATTTGAAATGCTTCCATGAATAAATTTATATTCTGTCTGTTTCCAGTCTAGTTGCCTTAAGAAAAAAATATTAACTTCAGTGAGCTGGGACATATATTCTTGGGAAGAATTTGCTGAGGGGATAAAGGCTTTGGCCTGTGCCTTGCTGTACTGAAACAAGTAGGTACATCCCACGCATTCATGAGCAGTGAACAAACGTGTGGAGCTGCCTACTGAGAACAAAAACCTGGAAAGTTTTCTTTATGTGTGACACCATTGTTCCCCAGTCCAATCCAGACAGAATGGGAGCTCTGGGAAAAAAGAACTGATGGGCATTTCAAAATGTGGACTTCTGCTTCATTGCCATGTAAAGTCATGTGCAGTCAAAGTGTTTAGCCTAGTATGTAAATTTTCATTAAGGTCAAAGGTTTCTGCATAGCACATTTTGGGTTTGACCAGAATGTTTTTTGTTTCTTTCCATTTACTTAGTTTTCATTAATAAGTTACAGCTACGACTGCCTCTAGGATCATGCATATTGAGAGAAAGGCTGCTTAGTAGACTGTCACTGCAACAGCATCTTAAGTGCTAATTTCCTGCTAAGGGTGTGATTTTGCTAAAACCAAAGCTGGAAATGAGTTAATTTCGTCCTGCAAGCAGAGGAAATGCCTCTCTAAGGGCTGGGGCAAGTTTGGGCATGGAACAGACTGCTGGGAGCAGTGAAAGAGCAGAATAAGAGCTGCTTATTCCTGGCAGTGCCTGAGCCCCAGGGAGCTGGCTTGGTTTTTCCCTGGCCAGTGCCCCTGCACAAGAAATAAAGCAGTGTGAAACAAGTAGAAAACCCCTGAGCCTCAGCGGGGGCAGTGTCCCTGCCTCCTCCCCACGGCCTCTCGCCTACGCTTTGAAGAAACCTGGAGCCACGTTTGTGATGTGACAATGGCCATGACAACAGCTGCTCCTTTGGATCCCTTTAGTTCTGAGGAAGGCCTAATGCCCCAAATAATATAGCTCTGTAGTCACTCCTGGCTTCCATGTCAAGTCAGCCCAGTTTTCCTCTGGGAATAAATAATCTGTAGCAGTTCTCATAGGCAGGCAGCCAGGCTCCCTCTCAGGAAAAGTCCAGTGTCTTTGAGGTTTTGTATCCTGTCAGGCACTAAGGTTGGTTACATTTTGTAGCAGCAGGGTGACAACAGTCAGCATAGCTCAGTTAATTAAAGGGATTTGCAGAAAGACTATCCAGCAGCTGACTTTTAACAGAGCTGGGCTCTTTCTGCAGGGGTGAAAGAGGTTATTTTGAGTACAGTTCTGTAAATTCGCAGAGCAATGTTCTATCTGCAGCTAAATAGGCTCACTGTAGTCATAAGTGGTGATATAAGATTTAAGAATTACATTAATCAAACTTCATGAGTTAGGTACTCTGAAGGACAGATGTAGTCCTGGCTGCCACTGCCAGAGTTCTTGGGGTTGTATGCAGGGATCCACATTTCCAATATGGGCTTAAACATGAAGCTGCATAACCTCAGTTTCCAGACATAAGCATACACAAGAGGCACTTGAGTTACCTGAAAAGTGTCTCCTTCTGTATTTTTCAAGCCAAAACACCCCGAGCCACAAGTCACCTAAGGAAATGGCATATTTCAGACCTTCAGATGGATTTTTGAGCAAATGCCCAAGGAGTGAGGACAGTGTAAACAATTGGCTTAGACAAATAAGCATTAAAGAAAATCTCTTAATGAGGCCATCATCATTTGCTTTAAATTCTAGAATGGTAAAGCACTTAGAAACTCAGCATCACAGCTCCACAGGGTCCACAGTGAATCACATCTGACAAATTTTATTTCTCTTTTCACATGGCTTTTCCATGCAGATCTCCATTTTCTCCACTGTATTTGTTACCTTGAAGGGTTTTTTTGTGCCCAATACCTGACACTATAGAGGAGAAATCTCTGCATCATTGTCTCGCTGTGCTCTCTAGTTCAAAGGATAATGTATTTATATCTAGGTTTTTGGAAACATTGCATTTAATAAGTAAGCTCATTTTCCTCAAGTCACATAAGCCACATTTTCCCTGTGATCATAGGAGCATAAATCTTGCTTTCTATGATCATTCATGCTCATAAAATTCAGTCACAGAATGCTTGAAAGCAGCAAATACTAAGTGAGTGGAGAATAAGGCCCTACAAACTCTCATTTACTTGCGAACAACTATTGGCAGACACTTTGTGTTACAACTTCCATGATAGTAATGAATATAAATTACTAGAATTGAGCACATTTTAATTGAATTTCCTTTTGACCATGAATATGCCTTGTATATTATACTTTCATGAACCTGTAAAATGAGAGTTTGTGTGAGCACAAAATTCTTCTGCATGTCCTGCAAAGCTGAAAGAAAACATTAACATGTTTGGTAATCATAGAATGGATTGGGTTGGAAGGGACCGTAAAGATCATCTATTCCAACCCCCTTGCCATGGGCAGGGACACTTTCCACTAGACCAGGTTGCTCAGAGCCCCATGCAACCTGGCCTTGAACGCTGGCAGGGATGGGGCATCCATAGCTTCTCTGGGCAACCTGTTCCAGTGTCTCACAACAAAGAATTTCTTCCTAATATCCTGCATAAACCTACCCTGCTTAAGTTTAAAGACATCATCCCTTGTCCTAGCACCACATGCCCTTGTAAAAAGTCCCTCTCCAGCTCTCTGGTAGGCTTCCTGTAGGTACTTAAAGGTGTTGCAAGGTTTTCCCAGAGCCTTCTCTTGTCCAGGCTAAACAGCTCCTGCTCTCCCAGTCCATCTTCACAGGAGAGGTGCTTCAGCCCTCTGAGCATCTTCATGGCCTCCTCTGGACTCATTCCAGCAGGTCCATGCCCTTGCTGCGTTGGGAACCCCAGAGCTGGGCACAGTACTCCAGATGGGGTGCCATGAGGGCAGAGTAGAGGGGGAGGATCACGTCCCTCACCCTGCTGGCCACAGTTCTCTTGATGCAGCCCAGGATATGGTTTGCTTTCTGGGCTGCAAGCATACATTGCAGGGTCACCTCAAGCTTAATGAACTTAAATAAAAAATTTCATCTCTTACCTTTACTGGACTTTTTAACTACTTAGTCCCCATAGAGATAGCAGGCTCTCAAAGACATTAGTCTGTAGTAAAATTCTCGTTCGTTAAACTGGAAATCTTTAGGTTCCTGAATCTTGATTTGGGGATCAAAGCAATACAATCTTTGACTGCAAGATACACTGCTAATTCTTAAATGTGTACGTCAGAAATTTACTGCTGTATTTGTTAATTCAGTTCCTACTGAGAAAACAAGAACTCTGCTTCTCTGGCAAATTGCTGCAAGGAATAATCAAATACTTTGCTTATAAAACAGTATCACTTATTGATTCCTCTCTGGCTTGGCTTGATCTTATTTCCTGTTCTGTATTCATGTCTACCTGCCTTTGCACATTAAATATATTTAAAAACAAAGAGAGCTACAGATTTTCTTTATCACTTGTTTGCATTAACCTCACATTAATAGATAAAGAGGAAAATATCCCCCCACTCTGCGTGCATCTGAGGCAACAACCAATTGTGAGCTGCCTCTGGGCTCAGTGACCTAGAAACCAGCAATAAGACTCATAAAAATCAGATGCTGAAGAACAGCATCAGGGACAGCTTCAGAAAGAGGATGATAAATCATTTGACAAGTCCATAAGATGTAAGTGCTTCTGAAATAATAATAATAAAAATAAACGTAAGAAAAACCTTAAAAACAAAGGTAACACCTCGAAAATATTTTCCAGCTCTATATTTTCTCTCTTTTTTTTTTGCCCTTTTGGACGTTCTCAGAGACCCCATCCTGTGCACAACAACACACTGAATGTCCCCATTTTTATTACAGAATCAGGCATTCCTCTTTCCTTAAGAGGCAATGGTGTTTGTAAAGGCACAAATTCCATGAAAAACTCAAGATTGTGGAACTACACAGAAAACACACAGTTGTTTTGGTTGAAGACACTCTAAGTGGTTCACAAGGAACCTTTCAGTCAGTGAGATACTCAAGTATAGAAATAAGCATACTTCTATCAAAATTCCTGGAAAACAGAAAGAAAAGTCAATTTAATATGAGCAACACGATTTTAGCTTTCATATAAAATCCTGCTGCTCTTAACTGGTTTCATCCTCTGAACTGTGTCAATTAGAGACATGGTGTCCATAGCACATGATCTAGAAACAGTCATGAATGCCAACTAAACTAATAGAGAAAAAATTATACAACTTTGCTTCATAATTCAGAAATAGGCATTTCTGCAAATATGCAGGAGACCTGAGGAGAGTGATTTGGAGTTGTGGGGTGGTTATAACTCTGATAAAGACTTACTTCTAAGCTCATCAGGCATTTTTGCAGGTAGAAGGTGTTCTACAATTCCAAGATTTTACTTAATTTTAGGTGACAGGCAAAGAGAGAATGTGGTAAAGGCATTATGTCAATACATTGTGTGGGTACTTACTGATAGTGGATTATCTCTTTAAATTGCTTAGACCTATTGTGCATGGATCATTGTTAGTACTATCAAAATATAAAAAGTAATAGCTGCCAGACGGGACAGAGAAATGATGTGGTAATGACAACAACATTACTTGCCAAAGAGAAAAGCTAAGCAGACACACATTGCAGTGTTTTAGATATTTCATGTGTGATGGTGGTGATGATGCTCATTACCAGAAAACCCAGGCACAACTCAAGACCCCGCTTCACTGAGTGCTGCACAAGCACAGAATATGGTGAATTAAGACATTATCACACAGTAGGTGAAACACAGCAAAGCCAGCTTTGTATCAGATCTTAGGTGTGCGCGTTTCTTTTCACGTCTGTGAAAGCAAAAGCAAAAAAAATTTAAAAAAAACAGGCAAGAAATATCCAAGGACTTGGTGCTTTCAGTTTTAACAGCTTAACAAGCCAATTAGGTAGGAGCAAACATCAGGCTTCTGGCACTTTCTCAGTGTGATTCGCATTTCTCACCAGCGTGTGCTGCCCTCAGCCTGAACGAATTGAGTGCACTAGACCATTTTTAAAATGCCTCTTTCCTGCCTGTTTTCCTGTGTGCTTTGTTTCTCTCCTACCCAGAACAAGCTCTGCACCACAGGAGGTAAGCAGATAAAGGCTAAGGCAAGGTACTAGATAAAGGCTCCAGCTGTCCCAGGAGATTTGTTTTCTTCCTCACACACCACCTCCATCTCAAGGAAGGTCTCAAGAATAGAAACACAGCAAGTACATTTCACCATTCCCTGCCATTTTTTATTATTCATAGCTTCATCTGCTTAATAGTTAGATTTTCTTTTTCTGGAATTTTTTAATGTAGACACTACTGTCTGTCGATAGGATGGAGTGGGGAGGCATCCCACAAGTTAAACTTATGGTGCCTTGCCTTGGCTACCTCAAATATAAAATAAATAAATGCAAACAAGAAAAGATAGGTGTCAAGTGCAGTACCTTTTCTTCTTTACTGAAATTTTTAAATAGCAATTTTTCTATGATCCATTTCCATGTCAGTGGCTGAGAAGGATAATGAAGAAGATCTTGTCTAGCTTTCCCACCCAATGCAGACAAGGAACAGGCCTCTGGAAAGAAACTCAACATTTCTCTGCTGATATCCTGTCTTTGTAACTGGTAGTGACATGGATGAAAGAGGAGAAAGCAGGAGGGAGAACTGTAATGAAGGGTCTCTTCACTCTTCACTTCCTTTTGCAGCTCCTGGCTTCTGTAACATCACATACAGAAGTGTTTGCATTTCATGGCTGGGTTTTTCATGTGTTAGTTCTGTATTGAACAAAATCAGCAACTTTTCAGTTTTCAGAAGCAGATTGTTCCAGGTATTTCAGCTTGTTTTGCAGACAAAAGAATCAAAACCATTTGAAAGGAGGTCAATAGGAGTTAAGTACATAATCCGTTTAGGATTTAGCAAATCCTACCCAGACCTTTTTGCATTTCTAGGCACCTAACTACCGCTGTAAACCGGACCCTGTATAAATTTCTGAATTTTCAATGCCTAAGAGAATGAAACCACTTGTCCAAGTTTGTTTTAACGCTCCTGCCACTGCAGACTGGTGGGCCCTCACAAGGAAGAATCAGGGAGACAGAAATGTTGAAGAGAGCAGGTTGTTTTTAATGAAGAAGCCGAAGCACCTGTCTCATTCTAGACATGTAGGATAGCACTGGCTACAGCAGAGTATCATAATGTAAATGAAATAAGGATTTTGTAAGACACACTTGAGAAATAGGATACTGTCTGTCATCAGTTTTACTAATCTCACAGTGTCCTCAAGACTTTTTATAAGATATTGGGCTTACTTGATGCATTTGAAGAAAATGAACATCTGGTCAAAACAACAGCAGTTTGCTACATAAGGATCACTAAGGCACACTGCTCACAGCTGTTAAATACAGATGGCACTTTTGTAACAGCTATGGCAGCATAACAATAAGTTGTGACAGTAGCTCAAAGTTATGACAGCGCAACCAGGCAAGCATTTAATCACATCACAGGACATACAGGATGACAAAAGTAGTAATTCCAGGCCAAAAGGAAAACACTTCCACATTTTCTAAAACTTAAAACACTTGTACCAAGAACTTAGTTATTAAAGAGAGATTTTTCTAGTGAAACAGCAGCACTGCCCAAGAGCATTAAGGAGATCACACCCCCTGAACCAACAACATGCTGCTGCAGAGAGCTGTTGGAATCTACTCTTGAAGCCACTGGCAGCTCTTTTGTTTGGGTGAAAAAAATGGGCATCAGGTTATCCATTCTGAGTAACCATAGCCCAGACTTCAAGGAATAAGAGGAAGGCATCCATCTCACCATAACCCAAGTGAGTAGGCAGGTGTACAGCCAGCCCTTTCTTTTCTCTTAGGGCCATATTCATGCAGACACTGAGTAGCCCCAAATTGCTCCAAAATGAGAGAAGGGGCCCTTCCAGTAGGTAGAGGTGGAACAGAGGAGCAAAAGAGCTGAGGTTACTCCTTTCCTGCCAGTCCTCCTGTTCAAGCTTGACAGACATCTTCAGCCCTCCCACAAAGGCTCATGCTTTATCACAGCACAACAAACAAAACCTCTGTAAAGTTTTTTTAGGATGGAGACAGCAGAGCCAAAGATCCAAGGTCTGAGTAGGTGAGGCACAACAGCATGGTGAAGGCACACCCATCCAACATCCTAGCCTGACTTCAGTCTCTCTCTCTGAAGAGAAGCTGCAGTTTGTATCATGCAAGCAAAATGAATAATTTGGTACTTTTAGATGGAGGTTACAAAATTATAATGTGCAACTCTTTTTCTTGAGTGAGATTAAAATGTGTAGATTCTGCTGGCACGTCCATGCACACAGAGTGGAACACCAGTCAGAACATGAAAATATTGTTAAAATGGTTATTTCCACTTTACACTGAAATTACCTTGAAGAGTGATTTATATTTTATTTCAACCTTTCTCCCTCAAAAAGAATAGTCAAGGTTCTGTTATTTAAAACTGCTTTTAACCTTGTGTGGTTAACATACATAAAAAGTTTGCTCTGCATGTTGTTGGACACTGATAAAGGCATATAACTCAACATACACGTGATATTTTTGAATGATGAAAGACAAGCCACACAGCTGAAGTGGGTCAGACAGGAATCACAATAAATTGGAGTAGCACCTCCATGGTATTTGACTAAGTGAACATTGCTACCTTTAACAATGTATCTTTCTTTGCGAGAAGAACAAGGGAAGGTTTACTGTACCCAGAAAAACCGTCCCAGTTTTTAGCTGGTCCTGTAATACTCTATAATTGCTCTGATTAACAGCAAAAAAATTAGGAAAAATTCAATTTGAACAACAGAATCTAATCTGGCTCAGTTTTTTGTTTTTTTTTTTTTTTTCTTTTTTGCATGGTAACACTGAATATAACTCTGTGAAACTTTCCTTGTTGTTGTTGTCATCCATTCTTAATTACTGCTCTGAAGTGGAAACAGGAGCCACAGTGGGAGCGTGTACAAATGACCACTGCATGCCAGGGAAAACATCCTGCATCTCTTAGCAGTGCCAGGGCCTCCAGCCTTTGCTGTGGACACACGAACTTCACTATTTGCCAATTAAGAGAACAGGATTTTCTCTTTGATAGCATTTGTATTGGGTTTCCATGTCAAGATTTTGGAGGGGGAGGGTGCAGGAGTGGAATCTGTAAGAAGCTGCTGGAAGCTTCCCCTGTGTCCAGCAGAGTCAACGCCAGTCGACTCCAAGACTGACCTCCTGCTGGCCAAGGCAGAGCCCATCAGTGACTGTGGTAGTGCTTCTGGGATAACATATTAAAGAAGGGGGAAATTAAACCCTGCACAATATCAGCAGCTGTCTGAAGAGAGAGTGAGAATATGGGAGAGAAAAAACACTGCAAACACAAAGATGGGTGAAGAAGGAAAGGAAGGAGGTGCTCCAGGTGCCAGAGCAGACATTCCCCTGAAGCCTCTGGAGGACCCCATGCCAGAGCAGGTGGATACACCCAAAGGATGTTGTGACCACCTGGAGAGAGGAGCCCATGCTGGAGCAGGTTTGCTGGCAGGACTTGTGACTCCACAAGGGACCCATGCTGGAGCAGCCTGTTCCTGTAGGATGGCACCCCATGGAAGGGACCCCCATTGCAGCAGTTTGTTTAGATCTGCAGCCTATGGGAGGACACAGGTTGGAGAAGCTCAGGAAGGACTGTCTCCCTACCTCCAGGGGGGGCCCCCCACAGTGGAGCAGAAGAGTGTGAGTCCTCCCCTGATGAGGAAGGACCAGCAGAGACAGCATGTGTAAACAGACCACAAATCCTGTTCCCATACCCCTGCACTACTGTGGGGAAGGAGGTAGAGAAATTAGGATTACAATTAGTCCCATGAAGAAGGAAGGGGTGGGAGAAAGTATTTTTAAGGTATGGGTTTACTCCTTATTACCCTATTCTTGATTGGATTGGCAATAAATTAAATTCATTTCATTGAATCATAAAATGGTTTGGGTTGGAAAGGACCTTAAAGGTCATCTATTTCCACCTCCATGCCGTGGGCAGAGATGGCACCCACTAGACCAACTTGCTCAAAGCCCCACTCAACATGGCCTTGGACACTTGCAGTGGTGGGGCATCCAAAACTTCTCTAGGCAGCCTGGTCCAGCGTCTCACCAACCGCACAATAAGGAATTTCTTTCTAATATCTAATCTAAACCTATCCTCTTTCAGTTTAATTCCATCCCCCCTGCTATTAGGTCTCCCTGGAGCCTTCTCTTCTAAGGCTGAATAACCCCAATTCTCCAGCCTGTTTTCCTAGGAGGGGTGCCCCAGCCCTCTGATCATTTTGTTGCACTTGCCTGAACCTGCTCTAACAGGTAAGTGAATATCTTTCTTACACTGAGGACCCCAGCGTTGGAAACAGAATTCCAGGTGGGATCTCACAAGAGTGGAGTAGAGGCAAAGAATCAACTCCCTTAACCTGCTGGTCTCTGTCTGTTTTGCCCATGGCAGTAACTGGTGAGTGATCTCTCCCTGCCCTTACCTTTCTTTATATTTTTCTCTCCCCTTTCCAGCTCAGGAAGGGGAATGATGGAACAGCTTGGTGGGCATCTGGTGTCCATCTAAGGCAACCTAGCAGAACAAGCAACTCCTAATTTAGCCTAAACTTTTTCTGTTTCTAAAGCCCTTCTCAGAGATTTGTGTTGATCTGCTGATAACCAGGGTCTGTTGGCCTAGAGATTCAAATGTTGACAGCGTCTACAAAGTGATTTGACTTCAGGATGCAGCTGGTTATATTTTCATTGAATAGTAAAATAGTTAGTAGATGCTTATGCTTTGGATATGCCATCCCTTGCACAAAAACACTTTATAAATGGGTAAAGGAAATTCACACTCAAATGCTGGTGGCATTTCTTCTTTCCCACATATACTGCATTTACAGCCTAATCAGATGACTGTTCTCAGGCCATGTAAGATCACTGAAAAAATAGAGTTACAGCTCACATGCAACACGAGAGGTCCTGACAGTAACACTTCTTTTGCTACCAACAACTAATCAGATAGTAGCAACCTTTGAAAGGAAAGACACTAAGTTTGCCAGAAATCAAAGGCAAGCACAGCAGCTAAATTATCTGTCCACCCACGTCTTTGCATAAAATTTCTGCTTTAATGTTATTAATCATTCATGTCATTGTTAAATTCTCTATGGTGTGTTTGCTTTTTCCTTATCAATATATGCATAAATCTATCTAATTAATGCTAATATAAATGTTTACTATGGGAAGGCAGAGATTGTCCACATTGAATTTCTAATTCAGCTAAACCAAGACACTTTTTAAAAAGAAAAGAAAAAATCAAACATTTTAGTCCTCAAAATTTCAAAAGTGTTTTGAGGAAACCCATTGTGGGATCTTGAGCACTACAGTCATGGGGCTACCTAACAGTTGTTTGACATCCTTGCAAAACTTTATTCCTTTTCAGATAGATATCAGCAAATAAAATTTGTCAACAATATAAAAACTTGTAAATGTTTAATGAATTCTTTTAAGACTGAAATAGTATGAACAGGAGAGAACCTCTCTGGGAGCTGAGTTCCATATCTACTTCTTCTTTAAAAGCAGCAGTCAAAACATACTCCATTTATTTAGCTCAGTAATACTTAAAAACATTTTGGTTTTTTGTATAATTTTAAATTTTTAGACCATTTAATGGCGTAGGAACCCCTACTCAGACTCTAAAAGTCCGATGGAGAATTTGTGTCTTTTTATGATTTTTATCTGAAACTCTAACTTATAGTTAAGCTGCTTTGGCTTGAGGCTGTATACAGATATTGCTACTTGGTAACTACTAGTTGCTTTCCTCCTGCATCTTGCTGTAAAGATCCTGCTTCCCCTAAAAGCAACCCCACTGTGACATTAATCCAAAAGGCAGTTTTGCAGTGTCTGTAATAAAAAAGAATTATCATTAAAATATTATTGAAAGTTAAAAGTAATAATTTATAAAATCTCATAAGAAACATTTGTATCTTGTCTGAAAAAATAATTGAACTGCTGGCTTGATGGAAAGGAAAATATCTCAGTTTACTCACTAAGAAAATATTTAATAAAAGTATAAAAAGGTTAATATTTAAGTCAGTGTGCTCAGCATCTGGAGCATATTTCAAGGCTACAATGAGGCTGAGTGAACAATCTAGTTCTTTCTGATATATTTAATTTGATTATGCATTTAATAGGCAATAAGTATATAGTTTGCATTATTTCAGCAAAACTGTTTCAGCTAGAGAAGAAAGTAATAAAGTTCAGAGTTATTCAGTATAACAATAATTAATAAACATTTTTGCCCATATAAGAGGACAGATGATTCATTATTCCCTAAAATGGACAATATGATCACTTTGAAACATTTCTGGGTTTACCTGAGATGTATCAATTGTCTGGGAAAGCACATATATTAATTGCCAGCATCATTAGTTCTTTTCACTGTATTCATAAAACATATTATCATCAAGTTCTTCTGTTGTTCCTCTAATGCTAGCATGACAGAAAAGGTAGTTCCCTCCCCCTCTTCCCCATGTTTTTATTGAGGATTTATGCCATGTCTGGATATAGGATCTTCTCCATGGGTCACAGCAGAATTGAGCTATCCTCTCCATCCAGCTCTGCTCTGAAATCACCACAGCACTCAGCTGCAGCATTACCTGAGTTTGGTTAATCCTCCATAATTTTGTTGTTCTCAATAGTTGTATGGCCCAAAAGCACAGTTTAGGCTCTGTCTGTTATCAAAAACAAGGGTAAGGACATGAGGGGACAAATCCAAGCTCTGCATGTCAAACAGCTTCTTTAGGTGATTGAGCAACACTCTTGAGGTACCTGTGAAGGACCCTGACAACCTGCACAGGGTGGAGACGCTTGTTTGGGGCTGCAAAAGCTTCCAGCACCATTTAATCAGGCTGCTCCTCACTCCCTCCCAGCTGCCAGCTCCTACCTAATAGGGCCAGTGGAGCAGCCAGGTCATGGACATGTAAACAGTGTTAACCTAATTCTGTGTAAAGCAGCACAGCATTTATGCATTTCTCTAACTTGCTGTCTGGTGGGGTTACATGCTACTCTCCAAATGAGTGCAACTGAAAGGAAATATGTCTTGGTTTTTTATAATCTTGAAACACATCACTACACCTGTTGCAAAAATAATAATATTCTTACAGTTCTAGTTGTGTCAGCCCTGTTAGATCAACATGTGTGACCACCCTGCAGTTCTCTCATCTAAGCAAAGCTTCTCACTCTGCCAAAACCAGGCTGCTGGGCAGAGAATCTGCTGTGGAGCCCCTCATATTCTACTCACATCTCAGGGGTTGTTAACCAGCTCCTGTCCTGCCCACAGACTTCAAAATATATATGTGCAGACAGGCCAATATTCAAAGACAGACCAATAAATGGGGTTCTATGAGTGAACAATCCTACACTAGATGTTAACTGGTATATATCTAAGGAAGGGGAATGCAGCCCAGCCAGTTGTCTAGAAAGACATTCCCTCTGATGCTGTATTAAAACCTGCAGGCTGGAGGAGGATCCAGACTGAGATGCACACCTTAACCACATGATGACCATAGGAACAGGAATGATCCAGGCAGAGATTAATTTTTTCCCCTCATTTGCTATTGCCCTAAACTGCTACCATAGCAGGAACTTGGACAACTGGATTAGAAAGAAGCTATGGCATATCCCGGATGTAGTCCCAGTTCAGAGCAGCAGGACAGCAGGGTGAGCTGAGGAGGCTGTAACCTGGATTGCAGTATAGGTACCATCTCCTGGCCACCTCTCAATCACCAGAAAAGGACTACTGATATCTCAGATAAAGGAGTCACTGGTCCTCTCCTCAACATAAAAGTCACTGAGGGTAGGAGCTTGCATTTTTGGAGCACTAACAGCAAAGCAAAGCAACTGTTTTAACTACCTTGAAGAGAATGTGATAAATTTTCCAACCTTTCAACTGCTTAACTCAGGAGCATGTGTTTTTCTGAACAGGCAGCTCTTGCTCTTGTTTCCAAGTAACATTTTGAGTGAAAATCTATGAACCACACACTGCAAAAGATCATGTCCTGCCTGGTTCTACATTTATAAATGAAAATATAGTTCTAACAGCTAAAGTTCATCCTGAGGAGAAAGAGACTGCAGATTTTTAAAGATAAAATAACATTTTTAAGGTTTTGATTTTTTTTATCTGCTTTTTCCTTTCCGCTCCACCTTCTGAAATATTCCAGACAGCTACATATGGTTCAAGTAGATTATACATTTCATCAGGACAGGTGACAGAAATGAAAAACACACCTAGACACTTCAGAGCTGCAGGAAAAATGAAATCAAGCTCTTTCAATAAATTTCACTTCTAGAAGACACCTCTATTAAAATGTAGAAATGAAGCCATAAAATACTGAGGAAAAGGCAGTGAAATGTGGAAGTTGTCATAAATCGAGGGACATAAAAATCTTGGAAATACATGGTAAGAACAAAGTTCAAACCCTATTAATGCTTATATTATGGTTGACTGCAGTCTAATTTGTAAAATATACAACTCTAAACCTTTTTCTGTGAAGCTTTTGAAGGCTGTCCCGGTAAATGAGATTCTCTATAGCTATAGGATTCTCTAAGCTATATACAAAATTATTTGCATAATAACAAATGCAATCTTACAAGTGTTTAGTGGAACCCTGGTATAGATGTAGAGATAATAACAACACCTTATGAATTCCTTTGGCTGAATATGTGGCAGCAAATAAATATTTGAAGGTAATTGCTTTTATTTTGATTCATTCAGAGTAAGTCTTCCTTTTTAGTACTCCAGTGAATGATAAACACCTGATGACAGAAGTCAATTTTTCAGAAGACATAGGTATTGATGGAAAGACTTGTTATTTTTTCCAAATTCAGAGACAGTACCACAAAGGACAAAAATTAAACCCAAAGAGGTCACATTTGTAGAGCTGGTGTTCACAGTTCCATCATCACAATTTCTTCTCCCCAGATTGCCACTGAGGCTGGTTGCATGGGTACCACCCCTGCAAGACTTGTCCCTGACTGACAGTAAAGCACAGAGAAACTCCAGGGCCTAGAAGAGCCTGGAGGAGCCTGGTGGGAGCTCTACCACTCTTCTCGTCAGGTGCATGTGCTCTCCCACCAGCAATCCCGTGTGACAATTGAACAGATTGATAACAGGCACTATCACCAGAATGACAGCCAACCTCTCCTTTTATAATCACCTTCCATTTTCTTTTTGCGCTGCATCTTCCCGTGCACGATCTTACGTGATTTCCCTGATAAAAACATGACAAGTCATTGTTCTGGATTAGCCATTGTGCTATAAATCACAGATTTTATCATTTATGATATTTTGACTACCTGAGCTGTCCCTAAAAAAACCATTTAAGATTTCTCATCTCCTGGTGACGCACGCTTATGAAACGCCAGTGTTTTCAGCATTTGTGGGAGAGGTTGTCTTGATAAGCGCTGGAGCTCATCAGTCGCCGAGGTTGTCGGTAAACGTCTCTCGCTATCATTATTTCTGTTTCATCTGAAATTCTGTGGTAATGAAGCTTTAAACACTGGCAGCAGGGAGGTGGAATAGCGTAATTTGTCAGTTAAAAACTGTGTAATATGGGACAAGTCGTAGAGTATTTGAGGGGCTATTCTCCTCTCAGTGCACGAGGCTGAAGCAGCTCCTGTGTTAGCACAGGGGAATGAAGAACACGTGAGACTGAAAATGCAGCATTTGCAGAGTGCAGCTGTTCTCAGCTGAAAGGGAAACAGTACCAGAAAGACTTGAAAGTAGAAGACAGCAACATCTTCAGTGGTGGCACTACTCTGTGTTGCAGTGGTGCCAGATTGTCTTGTCATTAGGGTAAAGCCACAGGTCTACAGAGACCTCAAAGAGCACGTGTTGGTGGCCAGTGAGTTGGGCTGTCAAATCCTTCACCTCCACACTCAGTTCACTGCACTCCACTTCTGGAGGTGTTCAGTGAGAAGGGACAACAAATCTGAAGGGATTTTAGTTATATCACAATGGCCAGTTTCAACAACAGTAAAACCTGAGCCCATCACAAACCTACTCTTTCCAAATTGTGAAAGTATTTGTTGTCCGTTTTCATGTTCAACAGCTTGCTAGCTGAGATGGTCAAAATAGTCATTGTTTGTTTGACAACAAATTAGTAAGGGGGAAAATGTCATCAAAAAGTTCTGGTTTTGATAAAAATGTCAAGACTGAAAAATGACAATTAATATTAGAAATTAGAAACCACAGTTTTGAGTCCTAGAGGGTAGTGACTGTATGCATGTAGGATAAGTTCTTGTAGTTCATGTAGGATAAGTTCTTCAATTGCAATTTAAAAAATTAACTGATTTTTTTTTAATTAGCCTTAAATATATTCCACAGATGTCCACTTAGGAATAGCTATAGTGATGAGGCTAGTAAACATTCTCTCATGGACTCCTTGAGTCAAGACAGATTAAATACATTTGCAAAATATTTTTGTAAACTGAAATGCACTTTTCTGCAGTGCCTTTTTCTTTATTTATTGTGAATATTAGAGGAAAAATACATGTGAAATCTTCACCTAAGACTATGCAGTTAAGGAAATGTTTAATTGTGTGATGGTTTAGTTTGGACTTGCTTTATTGTGTCATTGTTTAAAGCACCACCCAGCTTACTATTCATTAGTATTCGTGCATTGTTATGTCTTAAGGCTCATGAATATTTCAGCAATACTCTCTGAATGCCTGTTATGAACGGATTTGATTGTGGGAGAAACATCTGTTCAGTTTTGGATGCCCTTGCTCAAGAAAAATATAGTCAAGACTGAAAAACTCCAAACACACACTACTATAACAGTGATTTAAGTTACAATTACTTAGTCTAAAGAAAAAAAAAAGGCTAATCTGATCTATAAACAGGTGAATGAATAGTTGACACTCCTGTTCTCCTCTGAGTGGACCCTCAAAACTCTGCCAAAGGCAAAAGCAGGGTAAAAGCATGAAATAAAAAAGACACAGTGCTTGAAAATAGGTCAGTGTAAGAAGGAATTGTAATGAATGGGGGGCTCAAACCTACAAGTTCAGGTCCCTTTTGGTGCAAAATTGCCACCACCCCCCCCTTTAATTTTTAAACCTATTTATTTTCTGTGCAGTAGCACCAAGCAAGACTTTTTGGAGAGGTAGCATAGGCAGGCTAGCAGATCTACTGTTCTGGCTTAACAGCAAAACAACAGAGGTGGGAGCTTTACTTCCCCTGTTTATTTGCTTTTATCCAGAATGACTATTCATTATAATAATTAACCAGTGCCCAGAGTCTAGGATCATTAGTGTATACCATTAGTAGACAAACAGCAACCAATAGAAGCGTGTTCCAGGAAAACCAGGGAAATTTCACATACTCTTTGGCTCAGTTTGGAAGGAAAATTCACAGCTCTCGGTGAGGGCTGCAATGGAAAAACGAGATTCTGAAAGAATTTATCTGGCCTGGAGGTCACAGAGAAACACACTCAAAGCAAATCAGAAGAGAAACAGGGCAGGAAGGAAAATGGAGCAGCTCATCTGAGTGGGAGAAAAATTTGCATTTTCTGTTCGTTAGCTGTATTGCAAGGTCTCAGGCTCATATTGCAAGGAGTTCAGTTTCTCTCACTAGAAGATATCCTGTTTTGTGGCAATATCAGTCTATTCTTCTGGTTACCCTCTTTCCAAAGGAGCCTAAGAAGGCAGCCTATTTTACTGGCAAAGGAAATACATCTCATTTCAAAGCTTGCAGATGTAGTGTCAGGGTTATTAAACCGTGTCAGACAAAGTCCACCCTTGTTGAAATTCTAAGTGGGATAATCTTGTGACTTTGCAGAGATCTCTCACTGATACTGTTTTGTTTCTTCAGCACGAGAACTAGTGATCGTCTGTTCTGGAAAATTCACGAGGGTGGTGACTATTGGTGATATGAAGACTAGTGAAAGTTAGATGTTTTCTTTAATAGCTGCTTTTCTTCTGAGACAAGCTGTGGAAAGATTACTGTCAAAATTTGCCCTTAGTTTCTAAAAAAAGATTAAGGTCTCTGAAGTGCTAATGCTATACATTATAAAATCCTAAGCTAACTCTATAAAGAGAATTTGGAACAGGCATTAGCTGCCATATCCTTGTTTCCCAAATCAGCTACTTTGACTGATGAGCTACTTCACCGGTTCACAGATGTGCAAGTGTCCCCACAGTGCTTTTGGCATTTCCACACATCCAAGCCTCTTCTGGAGGAAAGGCATCTAGGAAAAAAATAAAAAAAAGGTAGTCTTTTTGCTCATTAATCTTTCAGCCTTTCAGAAATGAAAGTCAGAGCCTCTCTCTAAGTGGATGGTCATGACATGGACATTTGTGTCTCAACAACACCTGGAGGAGTACATGATAAGCCTTTGATGCATGCATCTCTTTCTGGAGTAATTCCTCATCTAATTCCCAATCATTGGTCCCTGCACAAACCTATTTGAAAAGACACTTTCCTCCTATTTAGTCATTCCTGAAAAAGACAATATGCTTTAAGAAGCAGATCCTACACAAATCTTCTTGTTTTTAATTGAAAGATCCTAAAGCAATCTTCTTGTCTTGTAATAGAAAGAACCAAAACTATTTTTTACACCTTCTTGTCCAAAATTGTTCAGGATAGAGGGCAAACAATCCATGCTGAATATGAGAATCAACAAAAATATTCTATTATTTGATGGTTCCACACACAAGTTTTTAGTATTGATCATGTCTTTGCTTGAAAAAAACGATTTTTTCAAGAAGACTAATAAGACACTTGCAGATGTCCTTGATTTTCTTAAATAGATTCTGTCAGCATCTCAGTTTATTGAAAAGAAAGATTATTTTTTTCACAGATTTGGTAATTAGTTTTTTTCCATATTTTAGAATTTTCCTTTTTTTGGTAATTAGAACTGCCATATTAACAAAATGTCTGTCTTTTATTTGAAGGGAGAGATTATTCAATCAAAACAAAGATAACAAGATTGATCATTCCTTCATTTGAATTCAAATCCATTGCAAGGATGATGTTACCTGTGACTTGTCCAGGTGTAAAATTGGTAATAAACAGAAAAGACAAGCTCTTGTACTATCCCAGCATTTCTGTCACTTCATGATCCATTTTAAATATGTCATTATGAAAAATATTATACATGGCATATTTGCTGAGGTATTTTGGAAAGTAGCACTACGGTAGTAACATATCAGATTCAGGAAATCCCCTGGAATTTGAATGTTGAGACCATGTTTGGGCATTGCCTAGCACTAGTTTTCCAATTGGAACTTCAGGTATTGTTTTCTTTAGTAATGCTCCAAGCAGTTTTCAATGAGAGACTGGAAAATACCATGACTGTACAGGAGCACAGTTCAGGAGTTGGCATCTCCTCAAAAACGAAATGGTTGAGTTAGAAGGGACCTCTGGAAGTCATCTGGTCCAACCACCCTGCTCAAGCAGGGCCACCCAGAGCTGGTTGCCAAGGACTGTGTCCAAACAGCTTTTGAAGACCTCCAGGGGTGGAGACTTCTCAACTTGCACCAGTGCTCAGTCACCCTCCCACTGAAAAACTCTTTCCTGATGTTCTGATCTCCCATAATTCAATTTGTGCCCATTGCCTGGCCCATTGCCTCTGGACACCACTGAAAAAAGGCTGGCTCCATCCTCCTTGTACCCTTCCTTTAGGTATTTATATACATTGGAAATGTTCCCCTGAGTCCTCTACAGGCTGAACAGTCCCAGCTCTTTCAGTCTCTTCTTACAGGAGAGGTGATCCAACTCCTTTGTCATCTTATTGACACTCCACTGGGCTCTCCTTAAGTGCTCTATAATTAAATTTCTTGTTTAAAAAACAATGTTTTCTACTTAAAACTCTCTAATTTGCAGACTTTCTTCCTTGTTTTCCCAGTCATTGTTACCAAAGCAGTCCTGTGTTGGCACTCAAGAAAATCCTGTTTCCTTCCTTTCCCCTTCATCTTCTTTTTTCTTCTGTTTCAGATGGTCTCTTGCACCAGTTCAAATTGATGAAACACATCACGACTTGGTAAGGAAATTTTCATTTACTGCCATCATTATTTCTGTGCCAGATATTAGTTCAAATGTCACAAAGCACCAAACAAGCCCTCTAACATTCACCCAAAAACAGAGCTATGAGGATAAATGGAAAAAAAAATAAATTTGCCTAGGTTTTAAAGAAGAAAAGCGAATAAGAACATAAACCATGTTGGGGAAAATAAAAACATGGGTGAAACCAGAAATACCCTGGGACTGGCTTCTGCTGAAAGCTGCAATCTGTCTGCATGTAGAAGGCCTTTGGAGTCTCCTGCTAGTGATAAAGCTGCTTAAATGTGGGGGCAGATTTTTTTCTGATTCAGCAGCCTTGATCCACCGAGCAAAAGCGATGCCTCAGAGGGCACTGGTTCACAGCAGTGTCCTGCTCTCCTCCACACGGAGCCAGGGAGTGGGGGGTGCCCCCCGGGGTAACCTCGCCGGCTCTGGACAGTGACGGCTGGGAACGGGAGCGGGCGGCAGAGATAATTGATGTCATGCACTGCCATCTGCTGTGTCTCTTCTCACACTGCCACGTGAAACTCAAGCCTGGAAGACATGGAGCTTGAAACAAAACTACCACTGCATGTCGTTCTCATTGAGTTTCAAGAAGGGGTTGCATAAGGGTATGGAGAACAGATACAAGGCACAAATGGATACAAAAGGCATACATGTCCTCTAAAGGTCCCAAGTTTTGCACAGTAAAGGAAAATGTTCATATTCTTTCTTTTCAAAAATAAGGATTTGATCTGTACTAGCACATTAATGAGTGCAAGCATAAATAAACTAGAACAATCTTCAGTGTCATAAGATGCTTTAAGAATATTTGGATGTGCTGCTGACTTTTATCCTATCTGAAAATTTATCTTAACCCCCAAGAGTGAGCCTCAGAAAACCTGTCAAATATGTTTGCATATATTCCAGCTCAGAATCTCCCCAGGACAGGAGCTACACTCTATTTATAGATAAAAAGCTAGTTGATAATCTGAGGGAGCAGCTGGCCTTTTGAAGTGCTAAGGGCAGACCACAAAGTGTTACATGGGAATTGCAGAGTGAGAAAAGACATAGACTCAGCACAGTGCAGGACCTCGTGAAGGAAACAGGAGTTTTGTCATGGAAGCCTTGGGAATTTTTGCACCCCTACCACACTCCTGCCAACTTCAGTAGGACAAGTCATGGCACCACATTCTGTAAAACAGGTATAATCCAGTGGTACCTTGGTGCGTTACATTGTAGCTCTCCTTTCTCAAAAAAAAGGGTATAACATCTGTTCATTTAAAACCTATTCCTGCTTTCCATCCAGGTCTTGTAACCTACATACTACCATGGATCTTCCCCATAACATGTTTTATAGTCCCATCTGGTTTTCATCTTATTCATTGTATCTTTAACTGTAAATTGTAATGATATGGAAAGAAAAAAGTGGAAGAATTCCTATTGAAAAAGAAAAAAATTTCCTTACCTACACCACCCACTCTGCTTGGTTCTACCAGACTTCAACCTTATTTTTGCATCAGGGCAGTGAAGGTTAAGTGATGAAAGTTGATTCAACATGTGTTAAGAACGAGTGATAATTTTTAAGCTATCTTATTTTCATTACTCTTTCCAACATTTCTTCATTATGTCTTGGTACCTCAATTCCTGAAATCTTCTACAGTCAAAAATTATTTGCCACTCTTGCCAGGGTATAACATAATATATTATACATTATACAAGTGGGTTTGTTTCCTCAGTCAAGCGCTAATGACTCTGTGTGGACAATAACAGCTCCTATGCTGTTGGTACTTTTTCAGTTTGTGGGACATGGCACTAGCATGCTTAACCCAGATACATGTGAACTACAAGAAACTGCTATCCAAGGGTATAGGAATGGCCTGGCAATCCATGCCAGGGGAGTCATGTGCAGCTTTTATCAGGATGGAGCTCTGTATCACATACAGTCCCAAAAGTATACCCAGAGTCCATTGCAACACAGTATTTTCGTGATTGCTCTGGGATTATCACATTTGCAGATATGGAAACATATTGAAAGGCTGATATAGAACTCAACATGATGATGATAAATCAAGAGGCACAGTCCAACAGAAATATAATATTCAAAGGAGGTGTGCAAAATATACTGTAGTTAGACTGTCAGCTGCACAGGTGCTGGATGGCAGATGACTAATCAATTCTGAAAAAAAGGAGCTGGCAGTTACTCTGGATCACAAGCTGAACATGAGTCAACAACATCATGCTACTGCAAAAAAAGAGAAACATCACACTGAGATGAAAAAATAGAAAATTAGTCTGCAGCACTGGCAGGATCATCTCTTCATCCTACACAGCTCTGGCCAAATTTCAACTAGGGTATTGCACTGTGTGCTGCTTATAAAGAGAACTTCCAACTGGGAAAAGAGTCCCCAGGAGACTGATGATTGAATGAGGTCTGGAACGTAATCTGTGAAGAAGAAAAGAGGATATTTGACCTGTTCATCCGTAGCAGAAAAGAGTCAAAAGGAACATGAAAACGCTACAACAGGTGCTCAGTGAAACTATGAAATTGCCATCTTTGAGGATTTGCGGCACCTGATTGAATGAGGTGTGACACAGCCTGCAGTCCCAGCAACTTGAAAATCCTGTAGGACTGGAGCACTTCTCCTGTGAAGACATGCTGTGAAAGTAAGGGTTATTCAGCCTGGAGAAGAGAAGGTTGTAAGACCTCATAGCAACCTTCCAATACCTTAAGGGAGCCTACAAGAGAACCAGAAAAGGAACAGTTTGTCAGCAACTGTAGTGATAAGACAAGGAGCAATGACTTCAAACTCAGGGGGAATAGGGGAAATTCAGGTTAGGTATACAGAAGAAATTCTTTACTGTGAGGATGCTGAACACTGGAATAGTTACCCAGAAAAGTCATGGATGCTCCATCCCTGGAAGTGTTCAAGGCCAGGTTGGATGGGGCTCTGAGCAACCAAGGCCAGTGGAGTATGTCCCATCTCATAGCAAGGGACTTGGAACTAGATCTCCTATGTCCCTTCCAACCCAAACTATTCTATGATTCTGTGGCATTGGGAGGAAGGGCTCCATGTCTTAGAGTTTTGGTGTTGAGAATGTTTGGTTTTGTTTGGTATTGCGGGCTAGAGGTCTGCTTGGATTTTGATTGCTAAAAAAAGTCTCTGGTGGCAAGAACAACTCCCTTGCCACACAGAGGTATTTGCAATAGAGATTTATACCAAATTGCACAGAGTGAAATCTATGCAAACACTAGCAGCAGACACCCCCCCCCAGAGAGGAGTTTTATTGAAAGTGCTGACTTCAATGCACATTAAATACTCCCTTGTTTCTACCTTGTTAGTAACCAAACTTCGCAGTAATGGAACTTCTGCCCTCATCTGTGGGACATAGCCCTAGAAAGGATTCACCACACTGGGTTTCTCATTCCTTTCATGTGTTTCCCCCCAAGGTAAAAGCTGTATTTTGTCTTGTTTACTGCTGATCACAGTCTTTATCTTTAAAGAAATCTGTTTCTTATAGTCAGGGTATTTAGTTCTATTGTGTGTGTGCTACATTCCTTGTTAAAATTTTCTTCTAAGGACCCAGTGGCTGACATTGATTTTTTTTTTTAAGATCATTGCAAAAATATTTCTTTGGGGGCTGAGGAATGAACATATGTAAAAAATTAAACTTTAGAAAAAAATGAACTTTAGAAAAATATCTAAGAGCAGTGGTCACCCAATGCTGGCACAATGCCAGCCTTGACACTATCTCTAACTCACTGGCAAGCTGTTTTCAGGGCTATTTCTGATATAATTTCCTTACATCCATTGCAAATTTCATTTTTATAAGGTGTAAGGTTCTATACTACAGCTCTGGGAGCTATATTAAAGGACCTTATTGTAGGACAGAAACAACAAGATAGCTAGAAAGCTGGAGTGGAAACTAAATATTTATAGGAAATCCAAAGGGATTCCACAGATATTGCCTTTCAGTGGTTTCGTGTATTGTGTATGTTAAAAAAGCCATCTGGAATCCCAATAAGCATACCAAATAATATAAGAGAATTTGGTTAAATAAGAGAATGCCCAAACATAGGAGGCAAATTTGTCTATATAAAGATCCTTCTTGTCTTCAACAAGTCAACATCAAATACCACCCTGGAACTCACTTGTTTGTGCCTGGATTTGTCTCTCTTACCAGAGACAGGTACAGTACACAGTCACCACAGAGTTGCTTATGTGGATAGAAGGAGAAAGGCTACAAAACATGATACTTTTTCCCAAACAAGATGAAGATGCACATTTTCCTAGGTCAAGTATAGAAAGACCTAAGAAAGACACTAAGCTCCTTCTCTAGCTGTTGGATTCAGTGCCTAGATGTGGTGAGAATAAGTGCAGCCAACAGGTCTATCTAGAACATATGGAGCAGCCTTGAAGGAGGGTGGAGGTTCATGCCTCAGTTAACTAAGCTTCTTGCAAAAGCAGAGCTCTCACCTAGGTTTTAATGGAACTTGAAGGAAGCAAATTAAGTCTTTAAGACTGTGTAAATTCGTGGCAGAGAAAATGAGAAACACATATTTTGGTTAACATAAGAAAAACAACCTTCCATACACCCACAAAAAATATAGCCAGACATTGCTATAGATTTGAAACAAAGTGCAAAGCAAAGTATTTCCCTCTGGGTTGTCAGCATCCTTCTTCAGCTGACCAGTTGTTTCATATCTGAATAAAAAAACCTCCATTTTTTTATGGAGGCTTTCTACAAAATCTCTCCTCGTGTTGTCTCTGCACTCCACCTGGTTCCACTTAAGCTCATTAGTGAGGAATGATACCCCACAGGGTGGTTCCCAGCAGTGCTGGTCCTTTCCTCACAGAGCAGGGCCAGCTGCTCCCCTGCACCCTGCCATGTCAGGGCAGGCTGCCGCATGAGGTTGTGGTGCTGGGCTCTGACAATAGGCAGGAACTACAGCTGACAGTTTTGCCACTGGCCTAATTCCAAACATCCTCAGCATGGACACAGTAGCCTGGCTGTTTACCTCTCTCAGGTAAAAAAGGTGCTGCCAACTTACCTAAACTTATTTGGTGATGTTGAACAAATAAAACAAACCCTGAATAGCCTGATTTTCAAGATTGTTCATGTCTCTATGCTGTAAACACTGTGATGTTTACTGCAGAGAAGCTGAACTTATGGAGACACCATCAGAGAAATGAAAAGAAAATATCAAAGCAAGCATTAAAAAAAATCCTCTTGACATGTTTGCAAATAGATTTTCAAAACTTTTCAAACTTTTTGTCGCTGAAATTATGGTTGTTGATTATTATCAGCCAGCACATGTTTATCATGAGCAATAAGATCAGAACAAAATTAGGCAGTTCCTAGAAAAGAAAATTAAGTGTGACAGCAAAATACACCAAGAAAGGCTGATCCTCTCTTCACAGAGTGGTTTCTAAGAGTAAGGGCAATAACTTGCAGCTGATTTTCCTTGTACATGCTCATCACCAGAGGGAAGCAGTTATCTAATGGTTGGTCTGCAATGGAAGAAGACAAAGGCAACCCACAGGTAAAGGGCACAGCTGGACAGGCACCACCCTTGCTCAAGTCAAGGCATTAGCCCGTGAGTGTGGGTCAACAAGGTGCAAGACCAGGTACAGGCACACATTTAAGGCATCTCAGGCAAGGACCAGCTTAAACACAGCTTCCAAGGCAAGGTGAAGGAAGCTACAAATAAGAGTTGTCTTGAATGAAGCTGGACCTTGTCCCTGCAGCTGCCAGGCAGGATGCACACCATGAAAACCTGATGCAACTGCTGAAACCTCTGCTGTCATAGCACAGGGGTAGATTTTAGGGTGGAGCGTTGTGTATTGTTAGTATTGATGAAGAACCGTGAGACACAGCTCACAGGCTTCCTGGTGCTCAGACATCCTCAACTTAAAGATATTTTGCCTATGTCTGAGCTAACATTAGTTCTTTTTCCTAGTTTCTTGTGCTTCAGCAAGAAATTTGAGTGTTCTAAGATACTGTAAGGAAGACTGCTCTAGTGCTTTGACAGCTGTGAAATATATCATGCCGTTTTCACAAATGGCTTGTCATGGCCTTTGCTCAGAAGATTTCCCAACTAAATTTTGCAAACTCATGAGTCTTTGATAAGTATCAAATTACATAAGAGCTTATCTCTAAGGAGCAGATGAGCCCTTTGATATCAGTAAGTTTATTACCTGATGCAGGATTTATCGAGTGCTTCCACAAGAGTTCTCCACCCCTCCCTACTCTCATGCATTTATATACCTTTTAATATATAAAAACTGGAACACACTGCACACGAGGCAGTGCTCCATCCTAGAGAAAAAATCGTACTCTTCCAGGATCCTTCTATCCTTCATCTCCATCAAAAGCAAACAAACTTTCACAGTGACTGCTGCCCACCAGGAATCAAGTAGTTGCCTCCTTTCATATATAAACAACAGTCAACTTTAATCAGCCTTTAATCTGTCAGTAGCCCCTCGATAAGAAAACCACCCATTTATACTTCATTAATCATGTTTCAGCAGAGCAGGCCAGGATCTGCTAGTCCTGTGAGCAGAAACAGGCTCTCTTGGGCACTTTGCTTTGGGGTGTTTTTTTAAGGCCACAAAAAGGGAAAAGCATGAGTAGGTGTATGAACATGTGAGTGTGTGAGTGAAATCCATAAGAGTTTGCCAGCTGGAGGAAAGGCATTGATCTGCATTGCATTACATTACATTGCATTACTGAGCAGATATTAGAAAGAACCACAACTGTTTTTTTCTTAACCCTGCATTGCTTCTCCTCAGGCTGCACTGGACTTTACACTTTCAGAAAACCTCAAGACACAGGAACAGAACAAGAAAATAGAAAAGCTTTCAAAAAAAAGTTTTAGAAAATGGATACATTCCCTATTCTCATGACTGTCCAGTTCATACGTTGCTTTTGGGGGCCTTAACATTTTGGGAAAAAGGAGTCCCCACAAGTAATTTTAGTTGCTTCAAAAGACAGACATATTAGATAGCTAAGTTAAATCGCTTATTTAAAAGACTAGGTGACATTTTTCTACTAGCTTCTGATCCATCTCAGTTTTTGTACATTCATACCTAAGAAAAGCCTGATTTAATTGAACACACTTACTGTAATCAGTGCAAAGCTCCCATGATTGTCACAAGTATGTGTAATAACAAACCAGAAGGATCAGGATGTGACACAGAAGATTAACTAAGAAAAGAAAATCTGCTGAAAGTCTATTAAACAAAACAAAAAAAATCTAAAAAAATAAAATCTGTGCTTCTCTTCCATCTTTTGATGTTCCATAGCTTTCACGAGAGCAAAATGAAGGCTAACATGTAAGTACTGTTTTAGGTGACTTTTGAATTTTGGAAATTCATTAAATGCTCCTCATGCTTTTAGTTTGGTTATGTCAGAGTCAGTGATGAGTCTTTCCTGAATTGCCACTTTTGTTCTGCTCTTGAGGCAAGTGCCACACAATGCAGTGATCCTGTCTTTCTCTGTCTTGGCCTACATAGAGCACTAGCAGGCTGGTTAAACTGCAACAACCTCTAGGTTGTTTTTTAAGCTGCTGAGAGGTATGGCTTTGGTGCCTGTGCCTGATTAACTATAGACTTGGAATCAATAGAGGAGAAAAATCTCACAAAACAGAGCAATGTATTTCCCTGGCATATCTGATATGGTTACAGCAGCAGGATGCAGACAGACTCAACAGGCTGGTGGGAGGCAGCTCCCCTCCCTCTGAACACAGAGTACCAACATCAGTGACAGAGATGGTCAATAAGACTCACGCCCTGAAAAATACCTGGGTGGCTGCCGAGAGGAACTCACCTGAACCAATTTATGTGTTGGCCTTAGGATGAGATGACTCACTGCAGTTCAACAAGATAAATCCCACCTTGTACACCTGAAGACTTGCACTCATTCCCTGTGAGCTGGTGGAGGATCCGAAGAACCCTTGAACCACCCCAGCCACAACACCACTGTTTGACAGTGCAAACAGCACTTGACACACCACAAACACCTTCCCCTGTTTCTCTCACTGCCAGACGGAATCTAAGCTTGACAAAGGAATGCCAGAAGTGGAATAATCTCTAACCATACCATCCTGGGCTATCAAAAACATCCACCTCCCCTCTTCCTAGCAGCTAAGCCCTTCAAAACAAAGGCTCACTCACAGCCAACTCAATAGGCAGACTTTTAAGTTGCAGGAATCATTAAAATCTCATATTGGCAGAGGTCATCTCTCTCTGCTAGCTGCCCACAGGGTCTAGCTCAGAGGGAGAGTCACCATTCTGGTGACTTCCTTGCAGGCAGCTTTGACATCCCATCTCAGTGCAGTTTCCCTGGCAGCCCCAAAAGCTGTCAGCCCTCGGGGAGGTGAAGAATGGCAGCACTGGCAGGCTCAGGCTGGAGCTCACTTCCAGGCATGCACGGCCTCATGCCTGGATGCCCTTGCAGCAGCATATCAATCTCTCATCCCCTGTGTCACAAACCCCCTGCTCTTTTAAACTTAATGTTCACATCCTCACTCCCAAGAGCAAGAAACCCCTTTTGCCTGGGAATCAGCAATTAAAATCACAGGCCGTTTCTATCTGATGGTTAATGCTGTCCCCAGCAAGACCCATTCTTTTCCTCAAGCCTCCTACCCAGCCACCAGCTCAGCAGGCACCACTGGCCCCTCCTTTTCCCCCAGATAGGTAGGATCAGACCTCAAGGCCCTGCTGCCCCAGCCTCCCACCCCCAGCTCAGCCCTTGCATCCCCTATCCCTGCTCAGGTAGCCCAGCCCTCCTCCTCCCTTGTACTGGTGACACCGCAGAGGTACAGCCCAAACACCCCACTGGAACCCAGGTCTATCCATGTGCTGTGCTAGTGGCCTGTATCACTGCCTAGCCCATCAGTACTTGCTAGTGCTTGCCCTTCATTTTCAGGCATCATTTCACATTGATTACTATTCTCTTATTTCATTAACAGCAGTAAAACATTTTGATAGAAGTCATTTCACACCGTTTCTCCATTTAAGTTCCCCATCGGTATTTTTCTGAGATGAACAGCTCAGAGTTTGCAGCAATGGGTCAGCTGAGAGTTACAGACCTACAGATAGTCACATATTAATTTTGCATCATGGGAAATGGTGAAAAAGCTCTGACATTTGCTACTACTACATCTAAGAAAAAATGTAAACTGATGGAAAGCCAGAGGAAACACAGATGGGTTCTGTTTAATATGACACCATATTGCAATTTAGAAAGGTCTTGTGCTGTGCTGTCTGACATGCTTCGTTTGGAAATGAAAACTTCTGGATTCCTCTGCTAACGGCAGCAAACATTCAAAGCAATTGCTCCCCCTAAGCTTCACTCACTGTTAAACTACAGACAATTTACAATGCAGGTCAGAGCCATGGAAGGCTGTTTCCATGTGGATGTTCGATCTGGCACCCTGCTGAAGCTAATGAATCAACAAAATTTCTTAAAATTTACTTTATTAATTTATTTATCTTTCTTTTTTTTCCTGAGGAAGAAAGGCTAAGTCCCTGCAGACACTTTAAAAGGGACTAAACCCTTGCTAAAATAATTTTTTAGCTGTGTGAAAAAGAGCAGAACAAACTTTCTAATAGATACTTCAGAACTGGTGGAAATACAAGCATTTGCCGTGTTTGGAGATCTATATTCCTGTGCTCTGTGCAAAATGTGGGTGTTATTTCTCCTGATGTTAGACAGGATGCACAAGGCAGATTAAAATCCTAGTGATGTTTTAGTTGTCCATATTCAAGAATTGATAGATACAAGAATATTCAAGAATTGATAGCTACACCTAGGTACTGCATAACCATCAAGATACTGAAATTGCCCTCTCAAAACAATTCCTACTCAACATCTTTCCTTCAGCCCTTTTTTTTTTTTTTTTTAGAGGGTGCCTGCTTGGCACTCACTGGTGCTGCTATGTTTTGTACTTGAGCCCCAGAAGATTTTCAGTGTTGGTGACCCCTCTTCTGTTTCCCCGGCTCCAACCTGCAGAGCACTTCCAGGATGTGAGCAGCCACTTCAGACATGCCCACATCACACAGCAGGTGCTGTGGACCCTTATGTCCCCTGAGCACTCCTGTTGACACAGTACTGATGCATGTCAAGTAAAGCTCTAAGGACTCTTTTGCAGAAGGGATTTTGATTAACAGCTCTGTCTCTTCATGGTACTTTTCACACAGCCAGTTATCTACCAGGTGTCTCATTGCCAGCCAGCCACCTGCACAATAGGTTAACACTGACATTGATTGCCCAGATTTGCTGATAGCTGCAGCACTGAGATATGTACTGAGTCGGCAGAGCCGACTCTAAGTAAGAGGTCACTTTCTAACAGATTTTATTAAGACTCCAAGAAGATGTCTCTGAAGGGCAACAATCGCATATGTGAACTTGTGTAAGATTTGTAGGAAAATTGAGATGCTGGTATATCCAGACATTTATAAAAGGTCATTAAGAATTTCAGTTTGTGAGGAAGTAATTTGATTATAAAAGTTTGAGGGCATTTCATCAGAAGCAAATAAAGAAGGAATATTTAATATCAGATTAAAATAATATGAGACCATTTTGCACCGCATAGGTGACATTTGAATGCACTCCTAAAGCACTGTTGTGGGCAGTTCACCTGAGAAGAATGTCCATAAACTATAATTCACAGAAAAAAAGAAAAAAGGCAACTCTACACTGCTAAAAGAAAAGAAAGGATTTTCACCCAGAAATTAGAATTATATGAGCAGCTCCTCACAAAGAGGAGAAGATAGCTCAACCTGGAGCAAACAATATTGTAAAAATGGCACATTTAGAAAATATTTGAGGCAGAGAAGGGAAGGGTTACAGTGGATTACATATGATAAATCAGAACAAACTGAATGACCTGGTACTTCACTAAATGAAAAAAAAAGATGGTAGCAGATGGCTTTTGCAAGGGCAATTCATTTAGTACCTTATTTTTTTCTTCGATCTTTCTGCTTCTATCTCCATTAAGAAAGTAAACTGGGCTCAGGTGGCTGACACAATTAACATCAGTGATAAAGTGGTAACAGTTCAGGCTAGAACAAAGACAAGCCAGAGATTACTTACCTATGGTACGCAAACACTTAGTCTCACTTCCACCATCTCTAACAAATTCAGGGATCCAAATGACCTAATCTTTATACCTTTCTAAATTCATGGTGAAAAAGAGAAGTACCAGAACCATGCAAAAGCCCATTATAGTACCCATATTTGAGAATGGAGAAAGGATGCAAAAAAAGATATTGTAGAATGACTGACCTAAGTGTCATGCAAGGATAAATCCTGGAAAATATAAATAAGATTTTTGAGACAATAGGGAGATAGTCATCAAGCTGATATAAATTCTTTCAAGACTAAATTCATATTCTGTTATTTTTATATCTGAAAAATAACAAAACATGAATTCTCAATATGAAACTGGTGAAAGGAATGGATCTGATACTTGTGATCCCTTTGTGTAAAGAGAGCAGTGAATAATGTAGTAATGCTACTCATTGAAACCACGAGATTTCCTTTCCCCTCACGAAATCATGAAACAAAACCTCAAAATCAGGGAATGAAGTGAAATGAACAGACCGGACATGACATATGCTGAAATGAAATGCAATTGAAACAAATAAAGAGAAATTGAGAATGGAGTGCATGCAATTAATTGCAATGGGATGACATGAGGTGCAGTGAAAAGGACCAAAGCATGCCAAAATGAAACTCATTGAAATTTTGAAACCTGGGAAAGAATTGAAACAAACAGGCAGGAGAAGAGACATATGATGAAAGAAATGCAATTGAAAAAAACAAAAGAAAATAAGAAAATTCAAAATTTAAAAAGTGAATACCATTAAATGGAATGGGATGACATGAAGTGCAGTGAAATGGACTGAAACTTGCCAAAATGATATTGATTGAAATGGCAAGATTTCAGTTCCTTTCATGAAATGAATATTCATTGAAGGAGAAGAAATCTTGAAATCAGGTAACAAAGTGAAACGAACACAGAGAAGAGGAATTACAGCAAAATGGAATACAATCAAAAATAAAAGAAAATTCTGAACTGGAGTGAAAACTATTCAATGAAATGGGATGCCTTCTTCAAGTCAGATACATACTTCTCAGCCTTTGTCAGCCTTAGTTGGCTTTGGATTGATAAACTGAATGTACGGGATGTCAAAGCTCATCACCAGTCTTCATTTTCCCCAAGACAGATGCATGTTCTGAGAGTCATAAAGACACCAAACACAGTGGATGGAACTGATAGGTTTGGGAGGTCCATGTTTTATTCCTAGTTCAGACTTCATTGTGTGCAGACAAGAAACAAAACAGAAAGAAAGTAGGAAAATTCCAAACCATATTAGTGATTTCCACAGTTTTAATTAGTGTTAATAAGTTATTATAAATGCATTAGAGTGAAATTACGCCATTTGCATTAGGAATTATGTAATGTTAGTTTTGTGACTGGTGTAAAACAGTCAGAGAACCAACTCGAAGTTTTCCATGTGGAAGGGCAATTGTTTTGCATGGTTGTTACTGGTTATCTCTATTAGCTACATGGTCATTTACCCTGGAGTGCTAGCACTTCAGCATGGTGAAAGGGATTATTTTGCTAAATTCAAATTCCAGTTATAAACTGTGAGTGGTTTCATTCCCTTTCCACCCCTTTTCACAACAATCTTATTTCTTGGTCCTTCCTGCAGCTGGAACGTGTCTGTGTGTCAGCAGTGGGAGTTTGGCTTTATAAATTATCTTCTCCAGGCCCACTGCCTTCACAAAGAGTCCTGGTACCTCTGACAATAGAACATGACAGTCAAGGAAAAGATTGTGTTTCATTGCACCACAGAAAATAAACGAAACATGCTGTTAATTTTTGATTTATGGGTGTTTTAGTAGGCAACTATTTTTATAGACCACTGTGTCCTTTCTTCAGAGTTTGAGGAGGGGGACATAACCTAACCCAGCATAGAGGGCAATGTAGACAGAACCTTTGCTCTGAACTAGAATGGGAGAAGCACACAAATAAGAAAGCTTATTTTCAGCAGGTTTTGCAGTCTGCACAGACTAACAACACCTCTAATGGCTCTTCTCTAATGGCTCTTTCCAGCATGTTGTTGGACCCGTTATATTGTCATTTATCTCGTTATAAAGCTGTTAAGAGTCATACCTGTTTCTAGAAAAGGGTTTCCACCAAGTCGTCCACGTAAAGTGATTTATTTTCATGTTAATACTGTTACTACTATCTAGACAAAAGAGAAGAATATATGTCAGACCTTATACATGAGCTGGTGTGCAGTCCCATAACCTTGAGCCAAGGAGAAGAGGTGGTGACAGTGAGGCCTCAGCTGAGCATTGTTCTGTTTTGTCTCTCTCCTCATTCATCCCTTTTGTGAAACCAGTAAAATGCTTTAACCTGTCTTTCAAATTGCTTTTGCACACAGCTGAGAGGATGCTGTGGAAGCATTTCTAATGATATGGTTTGCCTGAAAGTGCCTGAACAGATGATGTATCCTTTGGGGTAGTCTCAGGTGAGCTAACATCCAAGATGATTCATTAAACTGCAGTGAGAGAGAGAAATGTGTTAACCCTTTGACACTCTCCAGTAAACCTTCCTCTACAAGATTTTTGTTTGAAAAAAGGGAAGCAGATGTAAGGGTGAGAGAGCAGGTGGTAGGGCAGGAGTTTGGGACTAAATGGGATACAAGCAAAGAAACTCTAGAGGATTAATTCTGACCTGGGAAAGAACTACTGAAATCCGGTTGTAATAAGGAGAGCACCACTAAGTCGAAAAAGGCACAAATTAAGAGTTAATAACAATATTAAGAATAGTTATGCTACAAAAATCTCGCATGACACAGAAAGAGAGACAAAATTGTTTTTCTAACTTAACCATCATCACTTGCATGTTCCCCTTGTCCAGAGCTGCCCATCTCCTCTTTCAAGGAGAATGTGTAGGTACAGATTCAGCAACACAGACAGAAAGAACAGCTCAGCAGGAAAAAAATTGTATTCCATTATTCACTTGGTTGGGTTACTCACCAGATCAGAAAACAAAAGAGAAAATAATTTTTAAAGAAATCCGTAAGCCAAATTAAACAAATGAAAAAATCCATAAATATTTGGTAATTGTCAATTGAAATTCTTCACAGTTACAGAAGCAATTTAAGGGCTTAAAGAAGCTACAGTGCAAAGGAATACTTGACAGGTCCATATCTGGGAGTTTTTAAATAAAAATTCAACCCTCAATATCATAGAAATTAAAATATGCCAGATGTTACAGGGATTTGACATAGTTCAATGAGGGTAAAGTTACAAGTTTATTAACTACAGCAGCTGGTATTGAAGGATTTGCATTTTTTTTATGTGACATAGAGTTGGTGCATGCAAGCACACAGGGAACATGAAAAAATGTTGTGAAAGACCAAGAAAATGAGAACTCATTAAAAAAATTGGAAGAATGTGAAGTGCAAGGGGGTGTAATAAATTAAACGAACAGCAGAGGTCCTTGTTAAACAGCCTGCAGCCATACAAAGATGAAGAGATGCAATAAAGGATCATTTATTTAGTTTGCCAGCAAGGATTTTTAAGAGCTTTTCTGAACCTCAAAATCTTTTCAAACTATGCCACTTGTAATTAAATCCATCTCCTTTGAACTCAGTAGAATACAGGCCCTGTAGAGCTGCCCCCAGCTGACACATCTCCTCAGCAGAGATCCTACAGTGAGTCTGAGCTGGAACTTGGCAACACTGGGGAAGGACTCCTCTCCAGACATGCTCGTGAGCCCATCCTGAAACCTATTAAGAAAACATTTACATGGGTGATTAACTTATATTTAAGCAATTTTATTAATTAACAGGGTGGTTATAAAGAAGTTGCATCTTCACATTTCACAAGCATGTTTATCTAAAATAGCACCAAAATGCCTCATGACATTTATTAGTTTCTTTTTTTTTTCCTTGAGTACTTGAGAAAAGGGGTATGTAGAGTGGTTTTGTTTCAGAGTAGGCAGAGTTTTTCAATTAATAGCTTTAGGAACAGCAGGCCTTGCTGAGGCATACTACTGTGCAGATGGTGGCATTCAAAATGTAATTTAAGTTAAATGTAAAGGCAAAAAAGAAGAGCATGGGTTTGTTGATACTACATAAGCTAGATTGTATTCCATCTGTCTGCATTGCATGTATATGCATAGAAATATGCAGATAGATCACTTTTTCATGGAAAATTATATATAGATAAATACATTCCTGGCATAAAACCATCTAAGAGTAGCAAAGCACAGCAAATACAAGAAAATAACTTAGTAGAAGCGTGTAACTAAACTATGTCAGCAGGCTGGAAGCCCAGACTGCTACCAGCTTCAAGTTCTGCAGCCTGCATTTCACTTCATGGCACTCCCAAGCCATCACCACTGGAGGTTCAGATTTTACACGCTTTAGGATTTATCCTTCCCAGCCTTTACCAGCCCAAGAGCAGAAACAAATAATACTCAGTTCTGGTAAATTCTGGCAACATTTTCTGCAAAATCTGGAAGTTTAGAGCACACATGTCATAGATGGCAGTGACAGTACAGCTTTGTCTGTTACTAATTCTTTTTCCTACCCTGTGAAAATCTGACCAAATTCAGTCAAGTTACAGACCCTTCAAAAGCACAGTTTGTGCATGTTCAATAGAAGCCATGTTTACCTTTGCAGCTGAAGAATCTGAAGACCACACAGTGAGGCATAAAACTGCACTGTTGAGCTGCTCTAGGGTTGCTCCAGGAACCTCACCTGAGAGGCAGATTTCTATATGTTTTCATTGGTCCACCTGCTGGGTCTACGTAGAGCAGAAGAAAATGCTTGACTCCATGATGCAAAGAGAGATTGGTACTATCCATGGCTGACCAGCCACTCAGGATCACAGACATTTCCATCACAACTCTGTAGCTGTTTCACATTTACAAAGCTGGTTCATCTAGCCAAGTCATTACAAAAACGTGGTTACTAAGTCTGAAAAACTCAGATTCTTGAGTAATGAGTGTTACAGAAAGCCCTGGAGAAAAAAAAATGCTTAATAAATCTACAGCAGGCATTTCAATGGTGTAGGAATGCATGCAGTGACTTTTATTATGGTGGTGCTCTTGAAGGGCTAAGTAGGTGCAGAGCTGCATTGTGCTGAGTTCTGTGAGTGGGGTCCCCCCTCCCAGCTAGAGGTATCCATATGTTAATTTATAAACTGCTCATAATCCTGATTCCCTAAGAAAATCCTGTCCCAGTCCACTCAGACAAATTTATGCCTGCTTAGGAAATTATGCAGACCCAGTCCTGAAAAGTAGAGTTTCACATAGGAATTTGCCCACCCATGTTTTCAGGCACGGGTTCTATGATGTGGCACTTCTACGATGAGTCACAGGCAATACCAAGCTTGGCAGCAGCTTTTAATAGTCAAATAAGCTCAGGAAACCACCTCTAGCAAAGGTGATTTTGTGTACCAGAATACGAAACAGTTGCAAATCTGTTTAGCTTTCTTTTTGTTTCATATCACTGTAGGCAGAGAGAGAAGAGGCATGTTAAGAGTTGGAGTGACATTACACAGCTTCTAGAAAAAGTGTCAGTGACATTCTCAACAATCCCATTTACCATGCCTAGGTCTGCAGAGTGGTTTACATTCACACACAGTGTGTGCTTTCCAGCAGAGTTAAAATGAACTGTCTCTCTGAAGCACCAGCCTCATTGATTACCCAGTCAAATGAGGTTTGATTCAGCACATCCCCAGTCTAACTGCATCTCTAGTAAGCAAAAATATGTCATGATACTCCATCTTTCCACTCAGTTTGCATATGCTAACCTCTGCTATCTTTTTTTTCAGTCACTTTTATTTTCTGTTTCCAAAATTTCTATCACTCTGCTTTTATATTAAAACCTCACTTGGAAGATTTCTCAAGTTTCAGAATATTCCCCCGATTATATGCAAACACAGAACTACCACATGAGAGCACTACCAGTGAGTTTAGCCAGGAACATTTCAAACAGGATGCAGAGCAAATACCTGAAAACAATATCCTGCCTATCAATGTTTTATATAACCAAACAATCCACTGATTTTCCAGCGAGAAGCTGAAGACCAGTGAGGGAAGTGATGACCTTTGCTCCACATGCTGTGCCTTTAACTGTGACTTACCACCCCTATACCAATGCATGCTCTCTGCCAACTAATCACACAGTGATTTGTGGTTGCTACACTTAAATCTTGGAAACTTGCCACATATGTTAGGAAATTACAAAGGAAATTACAAACAGCTTCCCATATACATTAGTGTCTATTCTCCCAAGTAGTTTGGGACTCTTGACTTTGGAGAAAGCTGAAAATTTCCCAATTTTTTCCATGCACTAAGGTTTTGCAGAAAAAATTCATTTGCAAGAGATGGCTTTTCTTTTGGATTTCAATATTATCTGCAGAGGCAGACACATTTCAACACTATACCATTGTCTGTATCCTTATTTATTCCTGAATGCTACACATCACTCCAGCACCTCCCTCACTTAATGTGGTGTCACTTTTCCTGTTTCCAGGGTGACTGCTGGAGTTTTCCCGCAGCTGGACCAAGCGGAGGTGATGCCTGCACCCTTCCGGGAATTGAATTCCGTGCTCCGAAACATTCGCTGCTCTTTGTTCCATATGTATGGCATCCTCCAGCCAGGGCTCCCTCCTGTAACTATATAACTGCCTCACAAATCAAGGCATGAAGGCCTTCTTCATTCGTGTTTGTTGCCAAGGAGGATCCCACACAAAAGCAGAGAATTTAACTTGGTTTGTTTTGGTTTTGTTTTTTCTTTTTAACCAGGCTGTACTGTAACAGACAACAACAGCAAGAGACGGATCTGAATTTCTCCTCACTGTGTCATTTTCACCCCTAAAAGATAATCATCTGATGCATGAGTTCAACAAGAACAGAATTTGATTGCACCATAGGAATGGTGGGAGATTATAATGTTTAACTAAACCCCAGATAATTAAGGGGGGAAGGTTTATTTTATCAAATGGCACCTCTCTCTTTCAAGCAACTATGCATTTATTGGTATGGCTGCTTTTTCTGAATTTAATTAAACCAACAAGATCCCATATAAGCTTGCACAGCTGTATTGCCTTCCTGCAGTTTCAAATATTTTTATAATCTTGGGTGGAGCGTGGGATACCAGGTGCTTCAGCAGCTAACTCTGAAAACAGATGATTTTTTTTAAACTATGTTATACTCCCAAAGTGGAAATAAACATCTCTGCATTCCCATGACTAAAGAATCCTCTTTCATTCTTTACCAAGCAGCAATCAGAATACAGACTATTAACAAAATAACACAAAACAAAATGCACTGTAGGGTAGGATAAGGAATTCTTAATGTTTCTTGGAAATAAAGAAGATAACATTTCTTCCTTTCTTTTCCCTATGTGAATAAAAAGAATGCTGATATTAAAAATTTTATCATACAGAAGCTTCTCCCTCGTTAAAAAGAGACACGGGCCTTTTAAAGCAGGTAAATATGCTATCATTTTTAAGTAGATCACTCTTTGAAGTACTCAGTATTTTGGGAAGGGAGAGCAGCTGAAACAATTGAAAGGTGGGGGAAATGATAAATTTTTTTCAAGCTGTTTAAACCTAAAAGTTGATCATATATACCCAGATGGGTTGTAAAACCAGATAATACAGTGGTAAAGCACCTCTAGAACTTTTTTTCACTTCTTGTTATTTTATCAACAATTTAACATTAAATATAAATGAGTAGCCAAAAACTAATTAAAATAGCTGCTAGGCACCAAATAGCTTTCTGCACAGCGTGTGGTGAAATGGGATTACTGAGATGATTGAAGAGCAGATGAAACCTCTGGTAACTACAACAAACCTCTGTTGTGAGTTAGCTCCTGTTTGCAATAGGTTTGATTCCCCCCTCAGTCAGGTCTGTGACCATGCTGCCAGGGACTCCCACAGTGCAACATGCAGACCTTGTGCCTAAGAATGCCCTTTCTGAGCAACTTTTAGGAACCCAAAGCTCAGCTACCAAAAGTTACTCCTACAGTATTGTGCTGAGACAGCAACAGAGTCCTCCATAATTTCTTTTCCTATTATTCTTATCACCCGTCTTTGACATTTTTTGTCTCAATGTCAGGCAAGATCTCCTGTTACAAGAACTGTCACCATTGCAATCAGAAGCAGGCTGCAGGCAAAAAAAGAGGCACTTCCTGCCCATGGGGGAGCAGGAGAATGGACTGCTCCTGCAGGTTGGATTTGCAGGTCAGCAGCCTGTGCTGGCTCCATGGCTTTGCTCCCACAGGCTGCAGAAAGCCAGACCATTGGTACAAGTTATGGCTGTGCACCCCCAGGCCAGCCTAAGAGGGTTTACAGTCTCATTTGAAGCCACAGTCACCGGTGATTCCAAGTTCTGCAGTTGCCATCAGCCCTCAGCCTCCCTCCACCTCCAAATACCCACAGGAAAATTAGTACTAAAGCACTGCCAAAACCAAATCCTCACAGACTGCTGCCATCAAAGCCGAGCAGTGGAAACTGCTGAGGGAGGCAACACTCTATGTGTTTTGGTGCCAAAATTCAAGTGTATAATAACTAGGACTGGGAATGTAGTCTCCATTTTCTGCCAGCTCTCAGAATCTGGCATCTCAGAAGGGCAACCCCATGCGCCTATGTACGCCTGTCTGGAGAGGATGTCTCCCCAAGGACTGTAGTAGTTTGCATTCTACTGTCTCATTGTAGGTGAACAGAGAGGAGGGGAAGGAGAAGATATAACCACATAAAAACCAGACAGCAGATTTCCTTTCCCACTGGGCCCCCCCAAAGTTATACACTGCCAGGGACTTCTCCTTTTGGCTTTATGCATCCTTCCTTGCCTTCTATATAATCATACAGAGCATCAGATGTACAGCTCAGCTCTGGAAAGCCATGCACTGAAAATGCCACATGTCAGAAATGCCACAGCATGGAATAGGACCTCGCCAGTTATGCTGCACTTCCCTTCTTCCTCCCTCAGCATGAGCAGAAGATCACACCTCCTGCAAGAGAGAGGCTATGGCGTAATGGCTATTTGTACTAACAGCTAAAAAAACCAACTCATGAGACTGTGCTTTGACTCATACGGGGTTTTCCTCAATGTGTCCCCTTGTTGCAGAGAAGGTCAGCTGCTGTCTCTAAGAAATTAGCTATACCACATTTTCAGCTCCAGGTTGTGGCCTAAGAGTAACCACTGTAATTACTTTGGCTGTGATAGCTCCTTCTCTTCTCTTCAGTTCTGCCATTCTAGACATATGGCTGGCACACCTTTCTATGCCTGTGCTGGGAAATAATACCCACAAATAGTTTTATATCCAGAAAACTTGAAACTATTTAATTTTATCACAGTTTATATTTACTTAAGCTTGCTTCACCCGTTCACTTTTTATCTTTATATTGCCTTGTAGTTTTTTATTTATTTTAAATTTTAAAATGGTTGTTTCCCATAATATTTTTCAGCATCACAGCAGACCATGATGGAATATTTTCTAGTTGCTACAGGATATGAATTATAAGACAGGATTATTAAATTTTCACCTGCCTATGCATTTCCACCTTCACTAGTATTAACTCCCATTACTACTCTTTTGCTGGGTCCTCTGGACATCAGTGGAACAGTAATACCTTTTTTAACCATTGGAAAGCAAGATTTGTGTAAATGCAAAATGCAATTCTTCTAACATCACCAGGAGGTTTAAGTCAGCTCTAAAACAGAGGTAAAACAGCTGACAGAACAAGGAGTGGTTACTTTAGAAATCTACTTAGATCTCTCCTGGATCTGTTCTCTTCTAGGTCTTTGCTAAGACTGCTGGACAGCTGGCATAAGTATTTGACTCTTTCCTCAATATTTACAAATACATACATAAAAGTCAGAGGATGGTGCTTTCAGAGACATTTCTGAATCCATTCCTTTTGTATTTACCCGCCTGGGACATCTTGCAAACATGTTTCCTTGTACAAAACACAATTTACTTGTATGCAGGAACTGCTAGCGATGAACAGCTTGGTGTGACTGAAAAGCTGCTGGTTTTCATTACCAAGATAAGCCTGATAAACACTCCAGTTAAACCTAGCACATATGATCTCTACAGGTCACAGTAGTTACCAGTGGTCTTTTTCATTTACAGAAATAATATTTGCACTGGCCTACTCATAATGCAATGGGTATATTGGGAACTGAAATCCTCAGAAAAAAACAACTGAGCTGCTGCTCTCAAAACTGAATCTCTTGTGTGTTTTAGAACTTAAAAAAAAAGGAAAATATAATACTCATTTGTAATGAATAGCTGTCTCACTTTAAGTAAAGGTGTTGTCTCAGAGATGGGGACATGAAGATGCACAAGCTACACTGAAACAACCCTTTAAGACCGCAAAGTCAAACGTGAGTCACCTGAATTTGGCACATTTCTGCACATCAATTAGGACACTGCTTCTAATTACAGAAACGGATAACAAGCTTGTCTGTGCTCTTCCAGTACACTAGAGGATGGTGTTCATTTAATGAGCATCCCACTGATAATTTGTTTTCTTCTCATTATTCACTATCTGGGCCTCAGACTCATGTACAGCATGCTGTTCAGTTGTTCGTTTTCCCGGTGGGTTTTTCCGCAGGCTTGGCACAGCCTCTGAGTGATTCATAAGAGGCATCCTTACATGTTGTGAGAACGTGGCTGTATTTTACAAACAGGAATCTGAAACACAGAGATATCCACAGGAAAAGTGCCTGCTGGTTTTGCAGCACTTGTGATTGGAAAGTAGTTGCACAAATAAATTCTTAAAGCAGAAACACCCTAAGAATCAGGAGGCATCAAATGCCCCTGGCTGGTGGCAACAGTCCTTTGGAGCAGGGCACTGGGGAAGAAAATAATTGAGACAAGTTCAAAATTTCAGCAGGAAAACACAAGGAAAAGAAATCCATTGATGATTATGTGATATAAAGATGACAACACTGGCTCAGAAGACTGTTCAGCAGTAATTTACCACAGAGAAGTATTACTCTGTGACACTCCTGTTCCTGTATGCTTTCCAGCAAGCCTGCTCTTGGCCACTGCCAGAGAGAGGATGCAGGGGGAGATGGATTATTGGTTCTGGTGTGGCACAGGCACTCCTATCTCTGCTGTTAAACAAAACCTGGCTAAACAACAGTTGAGTTTGGCCTAAGACTGCTCATGTCTCCATAGAACTTTATCAACTATTAGGATGTTTTTAGTATACCTAGTGTACCAAAAACATATATACTACCAGCAGCAATATGTTTGGCAGAAGATGGATGCTGTATTTTAAGATGTCACTGGAATTCAAAGAGGCAACCACAAATTTCTGGTTGATAAGATCTTGGCCTAAATGATGCAAGTGATTAACAGACTTTGGCTTTCAGAGCTCAGTTTCCTCAGTGACACATCTGCTCTTGAAAATATTGGACTTTGGCTTCCTACAAAGTCCCATAGAATGCAGTAGCTTTTGATCACATAATTGGACAGTGAAACAAGAAAAGGTATACATTAAATTGTTGCACTTTTCATGCAACCTGACACATCTTGTCAGTACTCCTAATAACATAAAGTTAATGGAATTAACATACGTAGCTTCTTTTAGGTAGGCCATGTTTATCTCAGATTTTTCCTGTCAGAAGTAACGAGGTTTTTTTAATCATTATATTTTATTTCTTCCCTGGTATGCAGCAAAGATTTAACATCTAGCTGTCATCATGAATCACACAAAGAACTGAGAATCCATCACCACATACTGGCAGAGGGATCTGTTGCCATTTTCTTGGAATGTCAGTGTGTCACCTTGTGTTTAGGGAAAGATGATTTTGATGCTATAATTCTTGTTCCACTCTAAAGCATATTTACTTAGGAAAAGTATTTTTACCTTTCTCTGTCATACACTCTTAGAGCCTTTGAAAAACAAGAACATCAGCAAAATTTTCTACGTGTAGTTATTCCACTCCCTGCAGATCTGTAAGTACAATACAGTAAAAGTCTGACCTGAAGGGACTTTCTAATGAGTCAGTGCTGCTTCTTTCTTTGCTGAGAAACATCACCATCAAAAACAAGTTGATGTAAGGATTTGCTTTGAAAAAAGGTCAGTCAGAAAAGGTTTATAAGACTCAGAATGGGATTTTAGGTCTGAGAAGTCTCCATTCCAGAATAATACTCTCGTGGGAGTGAGAAAAAGACAGTAAGGAGTAACATGAAGGGCCCCAAAGCCTGATGTGACTACTGCCTGTGAACCCTTCTCTCCAAACAGCAGCTCCATATTGTAGAAATCATTAAATAAGCATGAGGCTGAGGAGGCAAACAGACTTTACAACTTGCTGGTCCCAGTTTGAGGAACCCATAGCAAGTCCTAGCTCCTTATCACAAAGGGAAAGCTAGAACAAGGTCCTAAACGTGGCATTTAGATGTTCCAGATGAGTGTCCTGACCAACAAATTGTTGTTTCCTTGAGTTGATCTGGGTAAGGCAGAGAGGTTTTGTGGAAGGGCCTTGGAAAGAGTGGATTTCTTCTAATTTTGAAAACCTCTGAACTGTTTCCTCTGACAGGCAAAAGTTCAAAAACCACACTAAGTCCTGCAAGATGAGAGAAGTATCCCCCTTCTGCCAAATTTCCCCTTCTCTCCTGGTGTCCAGCAGGACATGGCAGCTCCATGCAGGTTTATACCTACAGAAAAAACTTCTTGCCTGGAGTTTTAATACATGGGTACACATACTCCTTCCAGGTCAGATTTTGAAATAACACATAACCCAGCACAGTATCTTCCACACAATTTCCACCTTATTGAGGGACTGATTGAGACGTGCCTTTCTCCACCAGTAGGAAATCTCACCTTCTCATGTTACAGCCAGCAACTGTTTCATGTAAGGGGCTTTGGGGCAAAGGCAAGAAGCCAGGTTTCTTCAGCTGGGAGCACCATCCACTAAGGACTCATCTGTACCAGTAAGGCACATATGTTGGGGAGGATGAAGCAGGAAGGCCCTGCAGAGATGATTTATTGGTGAAAGATTCTAAGAGTGTAAAACCTGCAGGAGAGATAGAGTTAAAAGCAAGATTTGAGCTATAGAATGCTAAGCAGGAAGATGGTGATTAAGTTAGCTGAGGACCAGGGCCCTGGTAATTGAGCAATACTCCTCCCCAGACAAAGGGATGCAAAAGGGGGTTGGGCCCTGCCATGTAGCAGGAAAAAGGTGGTTTTCCAGGTTTTTAGTATGTAGAGTAGTATGGTAATGTAGTAGTTCTCATAGGCTGTATGTAAATTCTGTAGGTTTTGTATCCTGTACTGGTTGGTTGGTGCTAGCCAGAATATTCAGCATAGAAAGGGATAAAATGTAATATAACAGGAAATTCGGGCTCTCGGACCTTCCCCTCTGCTGCTTCCTTCCCTTCCCTTTGCTTCCTCTGGACCGCTGGAGGACCACGCTTCAGCCGGTGCTGGTCAGGTTGCCTGTCCCCGTGACCAATAAACCACGTGTCCTAAGAGCATCCCTGGCTCCAGTAATCTCTCATCAAACCCCATTGCAGCCCGTTTCCTATACACATAGAGCATGGACCCAGCCTCTGTAGCATGATCATTCATTTTCTTAAATTATAATCGTGGTTCATGGCCCAATTTTGGCTCTTCTTGCCATGGTTTGGAGAATAGCACAAGATATGGACTTATTTCAACTGGGTTTCATGCAATCTTCTTATTTAAAGGGAAAAGACAAGTCCATGAAAACAAATAATTTATTGTGCAACTTTCTTAAGGGACAGGACTAAGCCCAGAAATCTTTTTCTTTTCTTTTTTTCTTTTCTTTTTCCAGATATAGACCTTGACCTGTGTGATTTGGGGTGGGGACAACAGCTGACCTACAAGGCATTAATCTCTCTGCACCATCTGATAATTAAGGCATTGTCCCGCAAAATGAGACTTTCAGATGTGATTCCCATCAGGCACAGGAGAGATTTAAGCTTGGATCTGCTGTAAAGATAAATTCTCTTACCAGGGAGCCTGGGCACATACAGATAGTGGCTTCATTTCAAATGTCCCGCAGGCACAACATTTGCATTGGATTGTGCCGTGTTGAGCCTGAATGCAAAGGGATTTGACAAGTCCTCCTTCCCAGAACAGGCAGCATGGGATTAGTGCACACAGAGCTGGCACAAAGACAAGTCTAAGTCTAGGCACACAAATCCCCAGGGACTCATCTGTACCAGTAAAGCAAACAGGGCATGGACCTAGGCTCTGGAGCTGGATCATTCATTCTCGTTATTAATATATTACTATAATGATTGCTGGTCCAATATAAATATGTTAATGCCACTTTTACTGTCTAGGACAGTGAACATTTATTGCTGCTAGAACCCAGTGCTGTACATTATGACCAGACACTGTCAGGCAACCATTTAATTTTCTGCCCACGTTAGAAACCAGAATGGATTCCTAAAATGGAGTATGTTGCAGCTCTGCTTATGACTCCTGTAGCCATTCTTCCTCAGCTTATCCTGGCACTTGAACACAGACTGAATATCCCATTACTTCTGAAATATAACATTAATAAACTCTGAAGAGCCAAACTGAGGGCATAATTCCCCCACCCCCAGTGCTTTCATACACATGTTGGAGAAAAGCTTTCTTTGTGTTGGTACAATAATCCACTTCGCAATTACCAACAGCACAGCAGGCTTGCCTAATTGAAGAGATAATGTCACTGGAATAGTTTCCTGCTGTAAAATATTATAAACAGAACTGTGTAGAGAAAATGTCATTTTGTCTTTTATTTTAGGGGCAAGGTTTTATTTGAGTAACTCTCATTGTTGCACTAAAGCATCAGCATAAAGAAACAAAGAGCAGATGATGCTTGTCTCTTTTACAAATTAACAATTTACTGAAATGATGAATCTCTAAAAATATAGAATCAAATCATGTCTCACTCATAGTGTCCCTATCTCTCATATATTTTATCTGGAGCAATAAAAATTCAGCAAAATAAGACCTTGATCTTGCAGAGCTTAAATATATATCCTTATCTTCTTTATTTTCAATAGTGCTATTGAAATCAATAGTCATTAAGCTGAGTCCAGGCAAAAGCTTTTCAGGTTGAGAATAAAGTACAATTTAAGGTAGCTAGCAGTACCAGTCTGATTATGGAAAAAAAATATCATCATTTTCTATAAAGCTTCAGCAAATTTCCTCCCTGATATTTTTTAAAGTTATTTTAACAATTTTCTCCTTAATTTCTGAGTTATGTCAAGCTTGTGGAAACACGCCATAATGCCATCACTTTATGAAATTTTGTCTTCCTGTGAAAGGTTCATGTAATCCTATTTTTACATGTTACTCGTTGCATTTCAAAGATAAATCAAGTCAATTCTGCATCACAAAGGTGTGGATGTCAGCATACGAGGTGACTTAGTGTTGGCAGTTGTGCAAAAACACATTCATTTTATTGTTCACTGATTTTCCTTCTGCCATCTGTTTCCCCATCTATACATTTCTCTTTCTTTGTCCAACAACCTCAGTTGCAGGTTCTCTGGGCCAAACAGCTACAGACACTTGCCTCACAGGGAAAACACCACTTAATGGTACACAAGCTTAAATTTAAAAGGTGATCTCTCTCTTTCTCCCTCTTCTGAGACTTGTACCCCATGAGTGGCAGACTTCTGCTTTTTGCAAAATAAATGCATGCAATGCAGCAGAGGCCAAGAACTTACCTCCAAGTGGGTGATGCTCTGAATGAAGAGGGTGCTGCTGTTCAGAAGAGAGGAGGACTAGCTGACACCCTGACACCTTGCATCAAGAGGAACTATGGAAGGAAATACTGACTTAAATGTAATTCTTTCTTGCTCTTTTGTACCTGTTACAGCCACTACTCTACTGGGACTGTACTTTCAATCATATTTAAATTTCCTTTAAAAAAAGACCAGGTCAAACAGTGGAGAAGGTTTATTCCAGTCAATCTAAAATCTGTGGTAATGTAGCCCAAAATTCAGACAGCTTTCATTGCTGCAAAGTCTGACTCATGCTCAAGTTTTTGTATACCAGAACCCCAGGGTCTTCCACTGCTAAGCTGCTTTCCAGACAATAATCTCCAATCCCATCTCCTTGCAGCTCCCTGAGGAGTTCAGCATTGCTTGATGCTGATGGAGGTTTGAGTAATAAACTTCAGGACCAGGGTAAAGCTGAAAGGTGTGTTTCCTTTCTCTCTGCACCATAAACAATATCACAGGAGGAGCCAGAAAAAAAATGTCTTATTCTGTAGATCACACTAGTTTACAGGGAAAGGTGGAAGTCCATGGGAAGGATAGGTAAAAAGATTTCCTAGCTGAGAAAAGAGCTTAGAGGTCATAAGCAGGAGGGATCTGCTTCCCAGAATCCAGAGGTGTTGGCAGTGGGATCTGACCAAATCCATATGAAAAAGCTGACACTTTTCAGCACTAATACCTCCAGCCCTTTTTAAAAGCTGAGGATGGCAAGAGACTATTTTGTAGCACAGGTGTGCACATGTGACTGCCTGGTTTAAGGGAAGAATATCAAACAAAACAAGAACAGACTAAGTTACTATCAATATACTATTAGCAAGAGAAGCTTCTTTCTTTTTTTTTTTTCAATAATTTGGAAAACAGAAAAAATCATCACCTTGTACAGGATTTATAACTTACCCTCATACTTCTTTTGGACACTCAAGTTGTCACCTGGCCATCTGTGCAAGCTTGGGAATAGACAGGAAGATCCAGTGTGTGGGCCTGTGGACTTGCTGCTTGTATGTGTACTAGCCATGCTAAACACAAGAGGGAAATAGAACTGAGAAAGATTTTACTGAGTTATCAGTTCTGCCAGGGAAGGACCCTGCTATCCCCAAGGTAAGAACCATACAGGTTTTCCAGCCTAAGGCATAATTAATTTCAATCTGCTAATACTTGCAATCGTCAAAGAAATGTTACTGCACTAGAAAGGACAAAAGACACAACTGATACAACTCATCTGAAGCCACACAAAACCAGAAAGGACAAAAACAGAACCAGGACAACCTCATTCACTAGCAACATCACCATCAAATCCTTTCACTTGTCTTCACCAAGTACCCTCTTCTCTGTTTCATCACTTATGTTTCTCAGGCAAAATGGTTGTATATGCTGACAGAAAAGTCATGGAGATGATGCTTTTTCGGGTGAGTTGTTTGGTTTTGTTTTTGTTTTTGTTTTTTTCTCACTAATATTCTTTGATCTTTTTCTCCAGAAATAATAAAACTAAAAATCTCTCATATCTGCCTCCAAACCTGGACAAAGTGAACTCAAACTGCAACTTGTAGTGTTCACAGCTTGATGCAGATCCTATTTCTATTCCTTTTTTCCTGTCTAAAATCAAACTCTTCATAGCTTTTGACTTCTGTGCAACTTGAATTATCATCACTAACCAATTACTGCAAATTTTAGAGTTGAAAGACACACAAAATGCTTCACAATACTCATTTCATTGCAACTTTGATATTGTCTGATCCACTGAACACTTGCTTTCCTCAACAGAATGTTATTACATAAAGCCCCCAAAGCTCCTTTCTAGACTTTATAACAAAATAAATAATGAAGGGGGGAAGTCCAAAGAACAAACAAGTCAGCTACAGTATCTCTTAGAGCTTTTCTCTCTAAGTCTTGAATTTACCTTGCAGATCAGTAGACCAGAAATGCTGACCAGCTATGACAATAACACCACCAGTTCAGAATCAACTGCCTCCAACTGCCTCAGAATGCTCATATACAGAGTAAGGGCTATTCCTCAGTAGTATCATTATATACTTAAGCTTAGCTTGTACTTTCCACAGAGTTTCCCAGGTAATAAGTAAATTGCTAAAAACAGTGTACTGTATTTCTTCTCAAGTACTAAATAGTGAGTTTCTGAGACATTCAAGAGCAGAACCTATTTGGTTTCACACCTGTGCATACACTCCCCTCGGTGTCAGAGATCAGGATGTCCAACATCTGGATGACACACAGCCAGGACTGAGCCCTGGGTGCTGAAGTCCTCTCGAGCTGTCTGGTGTGGTGGCAGGGTCAGCTTGCCCGCACACACCCAGCAGTGATGAAGGGAAGGTGTCCTGGTGCTCATTCTCAGGGGTATGTTTGTCACAGGGACAGAGCAGGGTGTTTCCACGGCTGCTGCACAGGGCTGTGACCCAAGCAGCAGCAGAAGCATCCTTGGCCAGTCAGTCACCATGGCTATTGCACTACCAAATGACCTTTGCAGCACAAACACCTCACCTGAGCACAGGCACCTTGGACACCTCCCAGCAGCTACCTGCAAGCGCACCTGCAAGACCAGTGCAATCTTTGAATACTATAACATATTTCTTGGTAGTCAAAACACAAACAAAAGCACAAAGTGGAAGCTTTCAAACTGGAAAGTATTTGCCCTTTGACTGGGAGCACATCACATCCACAAAAGGAATGTACCCTTTGCCTGTCTGGGTCTGACCTCTGCCCATCCCCTTCATGGCTCCTCCCCACGCCCTGCAGAGGCAGGCAGCCCTTCCTCTGGGAGCAGAAAGGCATCTCAGTGCTGAAGTCTCCCTGTTGTGTGAAGCTAATGAGGTCTCTGTGCACGTAATCTCTGCAGTCTGAACACCTGCCAAATGAGAAAAGGGCTTTCTACTAACATAGGAAGAGAAGGGAAGAGCCTGCATAAAGTCTGCTCACCTAAGAAAAGGAGACGTACATTTAGTGTGAGAATACCTATGTCACTGCCTTTGGGGGAACAAGGGAAACTGCAGGTACCCAGGGTTCAGCCTCATGCATTTGTCCAATTGAGAAAGCGTTACAGACACAGCAGTGTGCTGGTTAAGTGATTCTGCCTCCAAGTACTTCATGGGCAGGCAGGAAGTAGTCTTTAGCCAAGGAAACTGAAGGGAGAGCACTTTCTACAGACTTCATTTGTGAGTTATTTCTGAAGGTGATGCTGTGCTGCTTCTGTCTCCAAATAATACACAGCCCCAGTTTCATGTTTTAAGCAGACTCAGTGCACAAAATCTGGGAGACTTGGCTGTTAAAGGTAATCAGTAGCCATGGGGCCATTCTGGATAAAGTCTAAAATGGATGTGGTTTACATTCTAAGAGTAAAAACAAAATATCCTATACCAAACTCCTGATGCTGCTAGCACTTTTTACTATCAGCGTTAGACAAAGCAATGACATCTGCATTACACAATTGTAATTGGACTCACAAAGTTGCGAGTCCATGCTACCTTTGTATGTGTGTGAGCTTCTTTCCTTCCCTGCCTGTTTACCTCTGGAATGAAACAGTATTCTGGCAAACATTTAGTCAAAAGATGTCTACAGTCAGTATGTTTGGGTCCAAAAATTCCAAAGTTGGCTTCTTATATGGCAAAACAACACCCTTTTTTTATCCCTTATTAGTATATATAAACAAACATATTAGAGAATACTGTAAGTATATATTGGTTTTTCTGTCCCTCAGAATGCAAAGTAAATAATTAAGAAAATAGTTGTCAACACTTTCCTCATTTTGCTCTTCCTACTTCACATCATTTGAAAGGAGGATCTTGTAAAGTATATTAAGAGACATTTGACAAGGAGAGACAAGAAGGAGGCAAACCTACACTCAGTACCTAAAAGTCAATTTGGAATTGCATCTTCTTGGAGGTCAAAAATATTTATATTACCTACAATGCAATCACTTAGATATTATTTTAATATGCTGGTATCTATGTGAATCTATGTCTTTCCCATGATTCAGGGTGTGCGATGGAATTATTTTTTCTCGAGAAATGTAGGAAAGGTGTTTCCAGTCAGTTACTCTGCTCATTACTGCTGAAAAGTACTCCAGCTCCAGTGACTGCAGGAAGTCCCATATCCCAGGATCCCATGTACATTTGATGATGGCCATTGAGGAGGAGACCTTCACTAAATGGTGGAAAATTCCAGTTTCTCGTCATACCTACTTTCTCTGAATTCATCAGGAACCAGAGAGAAGTAGCAGGAAAAAGCTAACAATGAAGCTGTCACTGCACTTGAAAACGCATTCCAATTCCAAGCCATTACATGATCCCTCTTAAAAAACTTTGGCAATTGTTTCAAAGGTCATCATACACGGATAATTTTGGCCTTGAAAGAGCCATTGTGCTTTCAGACATGTGAAGTCTCTTTCTGGACCAAATTAAACCCATAGCATTTTTACGTGTTGACATTTTCCTCTTCTCCTTCTTCTTCTTCTTCCTCCTCCTCATTTCCACATCTTTGTTTTGTAAGAGAATTAAGTTGCAATACTGCTGAAAGGAAATGAATGCGTTTGGTGGGGGGGTGTGCAAAAGATGTAATCCCAGTTCTCCACGATTCTGTACAAGAAAAACAGCTGCCAAACACTAGGCTTTTTAAAACAGCAGTGTTGTGCATTGGCACAGTCTCTGCAGTGGATTAATACAGGGTGAACACCAACAATACACTCTGCTAAATACAGCCAGTGTTTAAAACCATCTTTTTCTTTTCTTTCTGTTGTTTTTCTTTTTAATAGAATCAATCACATTTGGTGAGGCTCAGTTGTGCTCTGGCTTTCAGTCTTGACTGCCAAACTGCTCTGAATCTTCCTCTTTTATTCCACGTTGAAGCTTTGACCTTTGAGATTTTTTCCCAGATTAAGTGCTGAGAAACATTACTCATATTCAAATTGACATAGCTGTGTTGAAAAGGTTATTTTTCCTCTGCCCAAACAATCAATGCTGTGTCAGACTAATAGCCTGACCTTGACAATGTTCTATCAGAGAAAGGGATCAACCACAATATCTGAGCTGTCTCTGTCAGAGAGTAGATATTGTCTGTTGCCTTGTAATCTCCTTACACATTTTTGAATCTTTCAGTGATTTTTTAAAATAAACGTAAGAATACAGGAATGCAAATTCCGAGCTTAATCATCTGTATTGTATTGTATCCCAGCAAATCATCTGGTAAAGTCTTTCACTCATACAGACAATTCTTTAGCAGGTAAGGACTAACATTTATTAAAATAAATTTATTAAGATCTATTAAGGTTAAATGAGTATTTCCCAAAGCATTCACTTCCTCTTAAACATCAATTGTTTTCTTGGACTACATGTAGCAATGATCAACATATATATATTTAATGTCTTCTGATTTGATTCTAGAAGTTGTTTGTTTGTTGGTTTGTTTGTCTGTTTGTTTGTTTGTTTTTAATCCACTTTTTTCTGCATTTGTTAGCCCTTTTTATACAGATATATTTGTATATTCAACCCTGTGGCAACTCTAAATGCAGAGAGAGTAAATTCTGGTCTTCTTCTCTATGTTTTAAGAAAAAATAAACTTTGCAGTCAAATCCTGGTTCAAGTAAATCAAAAAATTCTTATGGATTCCAGAAGGGTCAAGACATCACCTTCTCTGTTCATTTGGCAGGACTATTAAATGACCCACATGACCTGGTTAAATGATTGCAGTCTTGTTATATTTTCAAACATTTTACTTACATTTTCTTATTGACATGTGGTTATCCATTAAGTCAGTTCAGCTATTTGGTTTGCATTTTATTTCATCAAAGTGTGTCTTAATGAGGCCCAACAAATTCTGCATTTGGGGAAAAGACAAGCAAGTTATTTGAGTAAAGAAATTGATGAATCCTGCCCAATGTTTCTGAATGATCTCTTCATTTAAAAGCCAGGGATCAGGTAAGATTTAGGATAGCCTGCTCCTGAAATATAGCTTTTTTTCCTAGACTATTCATTAAACTTCCACTAGCAGAAGTGCTTGCTGATCTCTTAGCAACCAAGTTCAGGGAGCCAGGCGGACTGAAAACAATTTGCCATGCTTTGCAGGGTTAGGGCTTCTTTCCTCTTCAGCTCTCTGAACCAGCTCACTACAGCATCAGAGAAAGGCTAGTGCTAGCACATGGACTTAGATCAGCATAAATTCTCAGGGACTTTGAAAATAAGGCTTAAAGGCAGTTAGGGAGAAGAGTGGGAGCAGCACAGTAAGAATCTGACTAAATTGACATTTGATGACTGCATTCAGTGTATTCTGCTTATCACATTCATCATGTTGAACAGTTCTGTTGGACTAAAACACCAGGAAATTGTCAGCAGACCTATGTAAATATGTAGCAAGTTTGTTCAGAAACTACTCTTGAAAAGACCTGCCAGAGCAATTTCCTTTTGTTTTCAACAGTTCTGGGGCTTTTATTATCCCATATAATTCTATAAAAGAGGAACAGTTCTATAAATCATTGTTAAGAGGTTCTAAGAAAACCTATGGAAATGTTCTTCTTCTCTTTCATGACACGATTTTCTATTCCTGATAGCACTATTAAAACTGCATGGCAAATTTGTAATGAAAGTTTAAACCCCAGTAGCTTGTATTTTGCTTGTTTTTTTCTCTGCTGTCAAGAGCAATAACTTTAGGTTACCACAAGCAAACCCAGGTTAGCCTAAATTCACCGTTTAACAGCTACAGGTGGGCAACAAGACAGAGGTTCCAGAGCTGGGCTTTCAGTGCTAATGCACAAGTCCAAAAACTGTGAAATCTAGCCAAAAGCATGTAGCCTCAAAATGTAGCCCCAAAAATTGAACATCTCATGCCATATAATGGCAGTCAGAACTTCCTTCTCTTAAAATCTTTATTTCAACTTTCTGGTTTTGCTGCATCAAAGAAAGCTTACTAAGGGAGCATCTTAGCACAGAATAACATCCTCAGATCAAAGCAGTCACATGGTGATCCAGGAGAGGGTGTGAACCACTGACATAATAAGAAGGCATAAGAATCGAAAAGGAAAGGATATCTTGTATGCTGAACAACATTAAAATCAACTGCTCTAGAAGAGGACTCAGGCTGGAGTGTCTCATGGAAACTGGAAAACAAAAGACTTCTATATATCTTGGTTTGATCCATAGGAAAATCTGCTCTGCCCCAGCAAGCACTGAGAAATTACAGTATGAGGCCCACAGCAACTATTTTCGCCTTTCTGCAAATGCAGTCAAAAAGGGAAGTTTCCTTTGTTAAATTTGATGACCTGTAAGAACAACTCAGTCTTTCATGCAAATCACAGGATTTGCATGAAAACACAGAGTCCATTTCCAAAGTAGCCAGGTCTGTTGTTGGCTGCTATGGATAAAACAAGTGCAGCCACTGCAGCAGCCATGAATATTCCTGTCACACCAGTAAAATTTAAGAAACCACTGTATTGTCTGGTTGAAGCTCTTGCAAACCCTGAAAAGATCTGGAGCTAGAGAAAGATCATGAGAGACTGTCACAGAAACAGAAAGCAATCTAAAACTCTACCTGTGCTTATCAACTGAAAAAAAACAGAATAGGAAATAGAAGCACATGCAAGTAAGAATAAAATGATAATGAAGAAAACTTTTTTGGCAGCTAGAAGTAACTTCTAAGCTATGGAAACTAATGATAGTCACTAAAAAAGTATTGGTTTCCATGAAAACCACAACGGGAATGGCATCAAAGTGCTAGTGGGTTTACTGTTGTCTCCATACCAGGGATTTTGACAAGTGTATTAGATTAGTCTTAAACAAAAATATATATTGTTTTGTATTCTGTAGCTTTGTCAGGGGTATCAGAATGATACTGGCTACACAAGCCTCATTTGAACTTCCCATCTATTATGACAATAATGGCTGATGTTATGGAGACAGAGAATGTGTGATGGAATGATCCAGTAGACTCTGAATCAGGAGGACTAGGACACATCAACTGGTGCTGCTTTTAGAATACAGAACCTGAAAAGTCCAGCTATACCTCAGGGTGTAGAATTGAATCACTGGTGAAGTCACCTGATTCTGTGTGGGTGAGTCTTCTGCTCCTGACTGCTTTCACACTACAGATAGTAGCTTGACTAGGTTGTTCCATTCACACAGGACATGGCAAAGAGCTCTGTGAGGAGCAGAAGGAGAGCACTGAAACTGGAATGCAAGTGTCATCCATCCACAGGTTAAAGGCTGTTATTCCAGCTGGCCTGATAGCCTGCAGTTACAGACGGGTTTACAGTACAGACCCAGCACAGACAAGGATGACCCCTTTATTAGGGCTGTTAAACTCTTGCAGCTCAGAAATGAGACTTGTCACATCCTTCACCTTAATTATGAAGAGCAGTTTCTCAAAAGGGTATTGTCAGCCCAGCCCAGGAGAATCTCCTGAGGTCAGTGCAAACCTTAGAGAAATCCAAAGAAACATTTTCAAAGGTATCTAAACAGTCCAGTGCTTTTCAAAATGTCAGGTATCTAGCTGTGAGACCTTCCCAGCAGGCCTAAACTTCCAATGCACAAGTGAGGAGACATCAAAAGGGCAGTTTTCCCCCAAACCAAGAGCTTGTACCTTCATCAGTGTGTAGCAGATTTGCCTTTAAAACTCATCACATCACATTTATGATCATCCTGGTTTAAGTTAATATCTTTCTGCTACTTAGAAAAAGCCACCAAGTAAAGCGTCTGATTATTCTGAAAGGCAAATGACCTTTCCTGTTACAGATAGTCTGCCTAAGACACCAGAGGAGAATCAGCTGCCCCTGGGCATGCACGGGGCCTGGTACACCTAAGGGCAGTTCCCTCGCAGCCCCAATCTGCTCAGAGATTTACACAATGCTCGTACACATTCAGATCTCTGATAGTTCAATAAAAGTGGACAAAGCAACATGGATGTCCTCACAGCTATGAAAGCAAGTGTCTAAAACTGAAGGGACTTGCTTAATCTTGGAGCTGCCTGACTGCATAGCTAATAGCTTGGCAATTAGGGAGCTACCAGGATTCGTTTGTACGTGTGGGTAAGCAACTAAATCAGCCAATTTTCAACATGCATGCACACTGCTCTGTCTGTTGGCTCCACCGTGGCTGGCTGCTGTCGTAGCAAAACACTCTGTGCCAGATGAAAGGTGCTGGTGTCTCCTAAACTCTTTTTCATTATGCTTTACCAGAGAACACATCGTGGCTGGTTTGTGTTATGGCACCAAGTAAAGTCACTATGGACAGAGCGTGACCCACACATTTGAAAGAAACTTTCCGTGGTGCTGGGTCTCTCTCAAAGCAGCCGACATCCCAAAGCTGCTGTTCTTTTTCCTCAGATCTGGACAGATCTGGGTAGCACTTACGCAATTCATTAGCCATCAAAACTTGCTATGGAGCCAGTTAGCAGCTGAAATGGTGTAGCTGTTGCTGTCAGCATTTCCTGGCAGTGGGACAGGAGACAGCTGCTCAGCCAGCTCTGTTGCTAACAGACAAGTTGGGTGAGCCAGTATTGTGCCTCCTGTCAAAGGGAATTGTCCTGTTATTCTATCGAATCTGTCAGTTGGCCAGGGTGAAAATAACAATAAAATACAAAAAAAAGTTTTTTAAAAAAATCTGAAAAACAGTGTTTACTGTACATGAAAATAACTTTTGTCGCCCTTGCTTTTAAGAGAAAATATGAAATTCCTGCAAAATTGTATGAGAAATTTTGGGGGGTTTTATTATAGGTCTTAGTTTCAAACAAAAGCCTGTGTACCTAAGGACAGTTCAGCTTATTATGCAAACTAAAACTGGTTTTGATTGCAGTGAAATCAGTAGTACAGTTATGTTCACTTGTGGTTGAGACTTAAATGTCAAGGCCAAATGGGAAGTATAATAAACACAACAACAACAAAAAAATCTAATTAACTGCCTTAGTTCATTGCCTTTCTCATGTAGAGAGCTTCTATTATTCTGATGCCTTTGATTAAGCTCTTTCAGAAAACTCAGAGAGCTCCAGCTGTCCATCATAATCGATGAGCTCAGCTAATTGCATCGTACTAGCCAGTGCCCTTCATCAGATAGTCAAGACTTTCATGAGCATCTATTTAATGCCTGCAGCCTTTGACATTAACAATTTAAGCTGTCAGGAGTACAGGTGGCAGGGTGCAATCAAAATTTATTCCTCTTCCTTGCTTACTGGGCCATTCAGGGGAAGTAATTTTAGCATCCAAAACCAACAATCTAAGACAAAGCACCTTCACAAGTCCCTCCACTTAAACAAAAAGATCAGAACTAGAGAAACCAAGGATTTGAAAATATCCCCATCAGATCATACTGACAGGTAATAGGTGTGATACAGCAATCAAGATGTATAAGTCTGGATCTGCCTTGCTGAACTGTTTCTGTTATAGGGAAATGCTTCCTTTTCCCATCACAGTAGAAAAGTTTTTGACTGCATTTTAGGCTTGCTATGCAAGGCAACAAAGGGTGGCTTTCAAGCACTGCTGGCACAGAGCAATTTTGAAACTGGTGCAATGCTTAAAAAGGGAATGACTGAGCACACAGAGCTGGCTGGTGTTGGGATGCCCTCCTATGGGACACGCCGGGTTGGAAAAGAATGTTCTTGCAAGTCTGCTATCTCTCTGCTACATCTAGCACAAAGGGAAACGTCAGGGGAAGTTCAGAGTTTTAGGAGGCTTCAAAACCCACCAAACTTGCCAGAAAACAAGCTACACCAAGAGCTCTGCTGCCCTAGTTAAACTATTGGTCATCTCAGTATTGCTTCAGTTCTCTGTTAGATCACATTTGTGCTGTCAGCTGCAGGTGACATACTCCTTTTTGGCCACCAGCATATCCTTAGAGGGCAGAAGATAAACTTGAAGGGCTCTGAGACAATTTCTTCTTTGTGCTGACCCAGGAGGATCTATGGGAAGTATTTTGGCAGTGAGCAGGAATATGTAGTTCTGTGTTGGTTTTGGGAGAGTTGTTAGCCAGTTTTCCAGGATCTGGGCTTTTGGGTGGGGGCTTTTTTTCAGATTTGGAAAGCTGTTTTATGGGCACTTCTACAGGGGTTATAAAGTTCAGTGTGGAATTTTATGCAACTCATTTTCTTTTGCCAATGTTCCATTATTATGATCAAACAACTGATGAGGAAGGGTGGGGAAGCTTCCCAGGAGGCAGAATGAATTAAAAAAAAAAAAAAAAAAAAAAAGGTAGTGATATGCAGCTTGAATTAGACAAACAATTTGAGAGAGAAAGGGAAATATCTAAAGACTCCAGAGAGGAAAGAGGCCAGTTTAGATCAAAGCATATTGCATGGGGAAATGCTGCACTGTGGAGGAGTGAACTATGTCAGTTAATCAGAGTATGAGTACCACAGACAAGTTGAGAATATCTGCTTAGAAATAAAATAAATAGGGATTTTTGCTTTAATCTTCTTTGGTCTTGTTGTTGTTAGAGTAAACCCCTCCTGTCTTGACCAGGAAGAGCAGCTAGCCCCTTGTGTCCAAGGTTTCAGTAAAGGAAACAAGATACAGTCAGCAGGAGGAACCGTCCAAGAACAGCCTCACAAAGGGACTGCTGTTGATTTGGGGACTCTCAAATAAATTTTCAGAGGCAGTAACAAGTGGCTTCATGAAGAAATCACAAGTTAAGAAGTACCTTTCTGGAGATTTGTAGAAGATTTACCAGGAGAAGAAAAGGAAAAGGAAAAAAATATAAGGAAATCTGATTTTGGGACAGGTCTTCACTTAAAGAGAAGGATTTATCTTAGTGGGATCATTGTGGGATTTATCTTAGTGGGATCAGGGCCACCTATTCTCTTCTATATGATGTGATATGTTGCTTTTACCTATAAAATCTGTCAACAACTCAAATAACCTACAAGCTATGCTAAAAATGCCACCTCTTTCACCATCAATGTGTGTACTGATACTGATACTGATACTGATACTGATACTGATACTGATACTGACACTAAGCATTGTCATTATCTACAAGCAAAACATACTTGTCTTATTCCTCCTAATCAAATTCCCCTCCAGACTCATACAAACCTACAAGCAGATTTGATAAAATAGGGACAATTCTATTGTAAAAATAGCTTAAAAAAAAAAAAAAAAACCTCTCACATAACATTTTGGTTTGTTCTACCAAAGGTATCACTTTACTGGCTATAACAGACTGAATTGATTTGTCTTGGCTAATTTTATCCTAACAGATAAGCAGACATGCCCAGAACTTATATGAGACACCATCTGGAAATACTAGGTTCTGGATGTGCAAGCCAAAGTGCAAAACACTGGGTCACAAGAAACTGAATGATTGGAATATTACAGTAGTTGTCTTGCCACTGCAAGATTGTAACAGGAAATGAAAAGATTCAAGAGTTTATCCTCAAAAGACAAGAAGCATGGCTTCCATCCCTGCAAATACCACCTTCATCTCACCAACCCCACCTTTTCTAGTTCACCTTTTAACATCTGAGAGTCTTTGCTATTTGTGCAACCCTATGTATGATGGTGGTTTCTTTTCTCATTCACCCTTCTACAACTGAAGTTAGGCTAACACCTCTTACTCACCTCTAAGCAATTTGCCAGAAAAGCTGTCTCAGAAGAATACAGGATATTAGAATCCACAAGGAATTAAGTAGCTATTATCATTAATGGTAGTATAGCACATCTACAGTTCAGGCTATTCAACAGGAATAATGATATAGCAAGAGTACCAGGAGGTTCATATAAGACTGTTAAAAATGATCAGAAGTACTGAAAGACTTTCATATCGAAAAACTGTGAAAATGTTATTATTACTTGTTGGTTACCTCTGGGGAGAGGGCACTAGGCACTACCCTGAATCTGACTGATTTCTAGCAACCAGTTTAGGCTGGATTTTTCAAGTTATCCAGTACTAAATATGTTGTGGTTCATTCCTAATCTTGCAGGGTCCAAAGACAAGGCTTTTAGCAAGAGAGAGAGGCAGCTTTCCCTGTTACACTCCAGAGTGGGAAACCTTCAGAGATCTTTCTCGGTAAACTATGTTGCCTTTAATACTGCAGTACTAAGGAATTTAGTACTACATTTCCATCAGATTTGCAAGATTTTGGCATCATTGAAGAGTTTCACAGTGGAGCAATTGGGCAGTGACAAGCGTTATGGCACAGAAACACTATGAGGCTCATTGCAAGCAACATGGAATGAGCCAGATCCCAGTGTTGCCAGTAACTAATAACATGAGGGATGAGAGCTGTTGGCTTTAAAGTGTCTAGTGGAAAATAATTAGTTGGTGCCTTTAAATAGTATGGCAAAGAAACAAAGAACATGCTTACATCTCCCTGCACCAAGTGTACAACTTGAAGTCTGACAGTGTGACATCCTTGTACCCTACAGCATAAATTCTACCTTCTACCTGCAAGCTGAGGCTTCTCCTAGTTTGACATAATCCAAAACACACGAATAAGTTTTAAAAAATAATGTTTTGTTTGCATAGCTACAATTCTATTAGTATCTCTCTCTGGCACAAATTGTTATGGACAAAGTCTTGCTTGATGCTCCTTGACTGCCACAGGTTTCTGACTGTAGATAATTAATTCATTTGATGATACATAGATATGCTGCCAACGACTTCTAACCTTTGCAAAGGTACTTTTAACACTGGTTCCGAAATATTTTGGGTGGCAAACGTCAGTCAGCTGTCAACATTGCCATTGGACCACCATGCAACATTATCAAATGTTCAACTGGTAACATTTGGAACTAGAGCTCTTGCAGATGTCCCACTGGGAACTGACAAACCACCAGTGGCCCACACACAAAAGCTTGAGATTGGTTAATTTGGAATATGCTATTTGTAATAAGCCTTCCACTGGATTCTTCCTTTTGTCTTTCGCCAGTCCTACTGTCTATGACAGTGAATCAAAACCAAATGTTAAAGATTGGGGAAAATACTCATAAAAAGAACAGAAGATGATACAGTGAAAACAGAAGGAGAAACTCCTGTTTCTGCACCCTGCCATATTGAAGAAGTCGTGTTCCAAATCTCAGACTGCTTACATAACACAACTGCATCATCTCTGCCAAAGATAAAGAAACTGGAAGTCTTGTCACAGCATAAATTTATATTTAAAGATTTTTATTTCATAAGCACTCTATGCATCCTTTTTAATGTTTTTCAATTTTTACACAAATCTGCACTCTTTGAAAAGGAATAAAGTCTTTTAAAGTATTTAAAAATAAATGCCGAAAACTGCTTTTTTTAGTAGTTGGTTTTTAGCAAGCTATTCCACTGTATAGTGATATTTAGGGAAATATATAATATTTTCTGCTCAACAGACTTTGGCCATATTTTTTCTTGTGTGGGAATAATATATTTGGGGAGACAGATCTTGTGAGCTGTGTTCTATTTTTTGTATTTTTTTTTAGAATAAATTATTCATTACTTAATAACTCTACCAATTGAAGTTATCTGTATTTTATTTATTATATAGAACCACAACATGATTTTTTTCAGATTTTTAATGCCTTAGGACAATCTGGGATTTTACAAAGATACTAAGCAGACATCTTCCTCCTCTTAGGACTTTGATCCTGAGAATAATTACAATATCTCCTCTCTCAAGCTGCTGCAAATTAACGTGGTGAACTCTTTTACAGGGATACTAATACCTTTGTCCTGATTTTACATAAAGAAATATGATGGGTAAAAATGTTTTTTTCACTTGGTAACTTTTTGCACATTTCAAGAATAATATTTTCTGTTTTCTGTAAACGTGTTTCAGGCATTTTGCGTTATTAATAACCTAAGAGGTGAGATACCCTCATCATACTCCAAAGTTCATTTGGTTACTTGCTACATTTGTGCAAAAAATCTCAGGCCTTATTTGAATAACTTGTACTTTAGCATCCTTAATGACATTTCTAATGGTATTTCTTACTCTGGTGAAGCAAATGAACACTTGAAGGAAGTCCCTCAATGGAATGTGCAGGGTGCAGATGGTCTGCACTGAGCAAGGCCGATGATGCTCCTTCCTGACCAGCTGGCCTCTAAGTAAACACCCACAACACTGCCACCCAAGTAAATTCTTACTCATAAGCTCTTGATTAATTTTTCCTCCACTCCACGGCAGAGCTCCATCTATTCAATTTGCTCTCTCACATAAGCAGCAAGTCCACCACCTCACCTCACCTCACAGAAAGGCCTGTCTTTCTTTAAAATACATGGACAGCCATGACAGCACTCCAGTCAAGCGAGCTATCGCACCATGTCTCTAACTGCACTGAAGTCAGGGTCCTGAGAATGCTCACAGACCTCTAATTCCTCGTGTTAATATCCCATGCTGCCTGCCTTGGTGCACAGGCATTTCAGAGGGGTAATGGAGCATGCCAGTTTCCCAGGAGGGGTAAAAGAGGCATACACACCCTTCAGGTGGTTGGCCTTCTGGTTCTCAGCTTGAGAGGCAGCTAAGGAACATTTGCTGCTGCTGTGGCTACCCTGCTTATTCCCACCTGGATGTGATGCTGTGAGCACTGCCACTTTGGACATCATGCCCTAGGTCTTTGAATTTAAAGCCTGCCTTTAAAGCTGGCCAGCCCACTGCCAAATGCCTCGGAGCAGATGTAGAAGATGTTTTTCAAAAAACAGCCAAAAAATCCAGAAATTTTTCTCTCACCTATTATGGTAATTTCCTGCACTATTCACTGGGTAGTTAAAAATCTCCACTGCCACCATGGGAATTGTGATTCTATCACTTACTGTCAAGATGTTTTGTTCTCTTTCTTCGCCCTGCTTTAATACTATCTTTACACCTCAAGGCTGTCCTGTAGCAGGAGGTCTAATGGGATGCTCATGGAGGCCCTGCCTCGGGCCTCCCTGGTCTTCTGCTTCCTGAGCCTTCAGACCTGTTACAGGCCATTTCCAGGACTGCCATCACTAGAAAGAATTAGAAAAGTCCTGGCAGCCATGCCATATCACCCTCAGGCTCAGGGACGACTGTGTGTTTGTCACCATATCAGGTTCAGCCAACAAGGAGATGCCGCTACTCCTCTCAGGATAGAACAACCCTCACCTGCCAATTATATCTTTCATTTCCTCCTCCTAACCTTGGTCCTGAAACTCAAAGACTTGTGTCACACAGGATTTTCTTCTCTGCTGGGGGAATATTTTGTCCCACAAGCTTGAGTGACCTTGCTGCTCAGCTACACCATTTCTGAATCAGGTAGTTTCTTCACAGTCAACTTCCTTATGTCCCTCTGTACAGCATTTATGGGCCCAAAACTGACCCTACAGATATGTGGAAGTTAACAGATCTCCAAAACTCTTTATTTTACCCTCAAATATTTACTGGCTGCTTCCTTGGTTAATAACACTTCAACCAGAAAGGGCAAAGGGAGGGAAGAAGAAGGAATCCACTCTCAGAATGAAGCCCAGTAAGCCAATTTCTGTGAAGATTTAAGAATGAAGTCTGACATGCCAGTGAAGCTACAACTCCCTGCACACAGGACCACTGAGGGACAGGGTGCTGACCCCTTGGCTGGAGAAGTATACATTAGTATAATTATACCCTGACATCATCCCAAAACCTAGCAAGGATTACTGTCTTGTCTTTCTGAGATCGTAGTCACAAAATGAAGTGAGCTGTGGGCAACATATTCAGCTTGCTTTCATATACACACTGCAAGCCTTGTTACCAGGGCCTCACAAAGCATCTCTTGAAAAAGGAATACAAGATGCTCTTTGTAAATAGAAGTTCATGAGTCTGAGGAATGAAGTCATTTTCCAAAATCGCAGTGAACGATATTCTTTTTCACGAGCCAACGAGAAGCTGAGAGGTGGGCTTGAGGGAAAGGAACTGAATTAAGCATGTTAGAGAAACCACTTAGTCCTATTAGCCCATGGCACAGCCAGGCTGTCTCCCTCCTCCTCTTCCTCCTCCTCCTCCTCCCGCCCACAGCCTCCCCTCCCCCATGACATAAGGAATGGCTAGTCTAGCGGGGGTTTTTTTAACAAATTTGGCACCTTTCTGCCTTCAGCTGAATAAACTGGAGATGTTAAAAAATAAACACTCGGGAGAGTCAATGACTTGTTTGGAGCAGTGGGATGGAGTTGTGGGGGGTTGGCGTGGAGAGGGAGGAAAGGGTGACCTCACTTTCTGAACAGTAAAGTTTGAGTGGGAGGGTCTCCACACGAAAGGTAAAAAAGGGAATGATGTGAACATGTGAAGGAAGCCAGAGCACTGAACGGAGCGTCAGTCTGTATCCTGACAGGGGGAGATAAGGTGGCTGGAGAGCTAGCAGTGCTTTCCTGGAATACAATCTCTGTTTGACACTCTCTGCTTAAGCACTGCCCATCTGTATGTTATTGTGCTGGAGCCTCTGGGGAAAAAGAGGAGCCACAGGCACGGAGAGAGCGAGGGAGGCAGCAAAAGCGTTTTTCTTCCCTTCCCTTCTTTTCCTTTTTTTTTTTTTTCTTCTTTTTTTTTTTTTTTTTCTCCCTCTTTTAAATCGGGATCCGGTTAGACTGCCTTGAAGTGCCACATCTGGAAACTGAATGCTGAAAGAAAGTTAAAATAACTGAGGCACCACTAAGCCAAGGGGGGCTGATTGCAGAAGAGGGTAAACAATTACTGAGACGCTAGAAGACCACTGCTGGATGTAAGGGGAGGAAATGGCTTTGATCTCCGCCTGGCCCCTCATTTCTCCTGTACTATTCTTTTTGAGATGCTTCTCCTCCAGCACAGCCTCGAGTGAGGGAAGCGTTTTTCAGTTTGACATTGAAGGTAGCTCAGCGGTCAGCACGCAAGAAGCCACTGTTATCAGAGGGCAGCAGCAGGCAGTAGCTACTGGAAGTTGGGTGCCTTTTACTGAGGTACAGTAATTCCCTTCTCTCTCTAGCGTCTGCAATTTTCTGTTCTCACCTGTCTGTGTCAAAGCTCCCATCTGGTTAATGTTAGCTTAATCATTTGAGCCTTAAAGCGATACAGGAGGATTTGGGGGTCGGGGGGAGGTGGTCTGAGATGTTGCATTTCGGGACTGAAGGGGTACAGTTCAGACTTCAAAACGTACACATGCCCTGCCTGCTGTGAGCAGACAGCTGCTGTACTTTGCAGTGAAGCTGGCTTAGCATGTCTCTGACTTTCCTGCCAACATAACTAAACAGGCCTGTCCAAACAGAGCTATTTTACAAGAGTAAATTGTCACAACACTTTTCTGCTTGCCTTGTAATTCCTGCAATTGTAATTCACTGAAATTTCCTGAAAGAGTCTGTCTTTTGATGGCAAACTCGGTCCAGTAGAAGTTTGTGCTTTTGCCTCTGAATGCTATCCGCCTCCAAAATCTGAAGTTTGTTTCCACAGTGCAAGCAGGGGATGATAAATAAAATGCATCTAGGAAACTGCCTGCAGAGAACACACCTGCAGAGATTTTAAGTTCCAAAAATTATGTGGTTGGGATTAGTGACAAATGAAATTAGAGAGATCTGAGAAGCAATTTGACAATGGAAAATTTTCCCACAACCCATGTTATTTTGGGATTGATTTATACTCTTCATTTTAGCAACACTGCATCAGGAATGAGCTACTCAAAAACAGCTTGAGGAAATAATAAATTACTCCAGCATACATGGGGGGTGGGGTAAGGTTGGAAGTGGAACAGTGGACATGACACAGTAACATCTCATGCGTGGTAGATGCAAAGTAGGAGGCTAATTCAGTTCCATAAGGTCATGGGAAGGGAAAGAGTAGTTCTTCTAGCATAACATCCAAAAATGAGGTGAGATTAGCACAGCTGTGTCACTGTGACAATATCAAGATCGCAATCTCCAGTATCACATGGCTGATTTTCCACCTATCCTCCACTTGCCAGAATTAACAGCCATGGAAATAAGTGCATAAAGCCTTCAGACAGTGAGGGTTACTGCAGGGCTGGGCAGAGCTCATTCCCCTGCTCCAAGCAGCTGGACAGCCTCAGGAAACGCCTGCCCACCCTGCCAGAGAGTCTGCCTGAAACATGACCTGTGTGAGAAAACTGAAGGTTAAACCACGCTTTGCTCAGCGTAAGGACTCTCAGGAGCTATCCCAGCTTTTGGACAGTCTTCATGATGTGGGATGTACAGATTTTCTCCTCTGGCCTTGGATCAGCCCCAGGAAGCTGCATTGCCACCTGTTGCTTACAACATGGAAAGTCCCTCAATGAAATGCCTGACTTAAGAGCTGGATGGGTTTTGTAGCTGTTTTTTGAGCTGGGATAATGAGCATAAATGATTACTAGTCTTTCTTGATATGATAGTATAGTATGGTTTTCCCAAAGACACAGTTCAAATTTCTTCACGTAAATATATTAGATTTTACCTTGGGAAAACACTGTGAGATATATTGGGCACTGCAGGGGAGTGACACTTTAGGTTCCTTCAAAAATTTCTTCCTAAATTTTTGCTCAGGCCAACATAATAGACTCAATAACTGGTGTTTCCTCTAGTAGTTTACTTCAGCCCATGCAATGGCAGGACTTAGGCTCTGGATCCCATGTTACTGGATTACAGTGCCTGGCACCATCACGCCAAGGCCCTTGGCTGCAGAACGTTATGGTTTCATGAGGAAGAAGCAGGGACTTCAGGACTCCTTGGTAGCTGCACATTTCATGCCCCATATCCATGGCAATTTCCAAGAAGGCCCAGTAGGATTCTTTTTTTGGGATAGGATGGATGGCTCAGTTATAGTGGTAACCTGCTTACTCACTGATCCATGTGTGTGGTTGGTAACAGGTTTAAGGAATAGGTTTTAAGCCTGAAGGTTGATGTAGGGGCTGGAGAGTGATGGTTCATAGTCTCTCACCCAAGGAAGGAATATTACTTTTGGTCCTCAAAGAGCTTCTCCCTCCCACAGCTCACCTCCCCCTCCTCAGCCTCAGGAGCAGGGTTATCCCAGCAGGTTTGAATTAGCTTCTTTTGAAGGGTGAGTGCTTAACCCACAGCTCACAGTGAACCGCAGAGTAAACTCCCTTACACAGCGTGGTTTGATTCAGCTCCTTCGTCTAAATATTGACTCAGGCCTACAGCTCTCCCGAGCAGACAGAGGCTGTTAGTCATGTCAAATAGTGCCAAATTATACAAAGGGGGCAGTTTCACATGGCAGAGTTACAAAGCCACAGATGGGGCTTCATTGTGGTCTGTGGTGACAATCAGCTGCAACATGAAACACGCGGGTGGGAGTTTCCAAGGTGTAACTGGTGGGATGCTCTTAAATCCCGGTAGGAGCCTGGTATTATGAACCTATAGAAGAACAGGGGATCTCAGTTAATGTAATTACTTATTAGTGAATATTTCTCAGCTTTCCAGTTCTCTTCTTTTACCTTGTGTGGCAACCCCAAACTGGGAGGAACTGGGAGAAGTGGTTTAAAAAATCAGAATTAATGTGGAGCTTTGCTTTCTTTTTTTTTTTTTTTTTCCTTCTTTCTTTTTTTTTCCCCCTGGGATTTGAATGAAAACCTCTTAAGACAAGAGAACTAACTATATTCTTAATGCTGTGCTGATATGCTGTATCCATGCACAGAGAGTACCATGGGTCTGAGTTTGACTTCAGATAACGTCAACTACCTTGGTGCCCTCATTCTTAATTCTTATGTGATCCAGAACACCTACATTAGGCACTTTAATTGTTCCTAGATATTTTAACCAGAATCAGGGACTGTCTTCAGGTACAAACCCAAATTCCCCAGTAGTAGAGAGTTGATTTTTTAAGCCTCTAATTCCTAATGGTGTTCCCTGGAAACCCTCAAAAGAGTCTCTTCCTCTTTAAGGACTTTGTTAGATGCTTGCTTCAGGACAGCTTTGTAAATCAGGTAAAGCAGATGTATAAATTAACCAGACTAGATTCCACACAATGAAATGTTGTGTCTCCTACATAAGGAGCATTGTTACTGACCACCATGGAATGAGATATCTGCCTCTTGTTAAAAAAAAAATTGCTTGTAAATTGATTAAAATGATTCAGAAAAGTATCATGAGAAGGATTACAGTGTTAGGAATTTGAAGACAGCTGAGAGAATCTGCAATTCCATTTGCCAACTCAGAGGCAGATTAAGAAAAAAATTAGACCTTATTGTGTAAGTACATACACAGGCAAAAAGAAAAATAATAGGCCTTGTTAGTCTAATAAATTAAGGTCTTGATATATGCAACAATTGGAAACTGAAGATGACTGTATTGAAACTACAAGTTAGTTGAAGAATTTATTTTCAAAAGTGATTAAGCACTGGAGATTTTTTCATTTGTGTTGGTTTGTCCATGAACAGGCAGATCAATATGAAAAGCACTCTTAAGTACTCAGACTACTTGTGTGTTATTTTGGAAAATTAAGTTTCTTGGCTCACAAAGATAATAAGGGGAGGGGGCAAGATGTTACAGTGCTGAATCCTGATGTCTATGGGGAGACAGAAAAAGAGTGAGTGATGAGAAAAGCATTGGATCCAGCTCATCAGTGCAACCCAACAGCAGTTGGTGGTGTGAAGTCAGAGATTGGTTTTTCCAGACAAGGATAGATTAAAATATTTTATAAGGAAGATTCATAAGAGATGGAATTAAAGGACTTAAAACAGGCAGATATCAAATTAAAGTGGAAAACATCAGAGATTTTTGTTTTAGTGTTCCACTCTCTAGCTTGGACACAGCAGAAGGAAAGGGAATGGTGAGACTCTTCCAGGTTTGGTGAGGCACAGAGGTAAAATTGAAAACCAGAAGTTCTGAGAGCAGTTATATCCCACTGTCAAACACATGCCTCTAAACTAAGAGGCAGGTCATACATTACCATTTGGGTCTGAAGCCTGCCACTGTCAACATTTGTGTTTGTAAATTCCACTGATAAATTGGTTTTAATTATATAGGTTTAGATTTCTTTTCCCCATTTGTTCCCCAAGGAAGAAAGTTCCTTACAAAGTCTAAGGTGAGAATAAAAAATGGTACAAGACTTCAAATTCTAGAGAGTATCTCAAATGATTCTCTGGGATCCACACTTTGTTGTCACTCTTCCTAATGTAAAATGGATGTAAGGTGACATCCAGGGAAATATTCATTTCATTCTGACATAAATGACTACAAGAGGCCAGAGACCAGTATAGGAGATGAGGGTGGGAAGGGTTAGGGGAAGAAAGGGAAGACAGACATTCTGTGGAGAGATCTGCCAAGCCAAAAAATTATAATCTCAAATGTCCTCCATGGAAAGAAGAATTGGAGCAAATAGTGGGAAAGGAAGTAAACTAAAGCAGGAAGACAAAGGAGAGGAAAAAATTAGAGCAAGAATGAGATAATCAAGAGTCTTAAGAGTAAAGAAAAAGAATTAAGTTGGGACAGGGCATGGAGCCAATTCCCAGAGTGAAGGAAGGCATGATATTGTTGGACAGATGGAAGAGGAAAACTGTTTCCAGCATCAGTGTTTTTGGCTCAGGGAAAAGGCAGAGAGGCAAAAGTCCTTTAAAGGAAACAATTATCATAGTCAGATCAAAATTAGCCATTTACTATAAGAGAAAGTAAGAGGCAGTTGTCTGATGGAGCTTGTGTGTTAAAATAGCATGTTTGACAATCATTTTTTCCCACCTGACTTTTACCAGCAGCCACTGATAAAATGCAAGAAGTAGTATTTGAGATGTTTGCTTTTTGGTTCTCTACAGTAATAAGCAATGATTAGCATGGGACTTGTGACAAACTCACCTCTCTAAAATGGCTCACATTAAATATATGAAATGACAGCAATCATTAAGTCCCAGCCACTTGTTAACAAAGACTCAAACTATCACCAAATCGTCTTCACTCCTTTTCCCCAAAAACGTTGGAACAGAAAATCTTGCAAACTTTTGAGAGAAACCATAATTTGATCTTTACTTGTAGAATTAATCTGTTCAAAACAAACTAGTACTACAAGAAGCAGAGGAAAACCTAATCCTGAGGTGTGAGCCAAAAAGGGTTTTAGCTTGACAAGAACCTTTATATTCTTTTAAGCTAATGTGACCTGCATCTACTTTCTAAAAGCAGATCTTTAAATTAATTCACTTCAGACCCTTGAGGTTATGTTAGGTTAACTCCTATAATGGGCAATTTGGATTTCTAGCTGCTGTTTTTTTCTGATATAGCACGGTTATGTTCTGAGAAACATCTATTAGTGGGGAGGAAGTTTTACTGCAGATGTTTGTGATTCCACCGTACGTTTCTCATCAAAACTTTAATGAAAATCAGCTGCTTGGAATAGCGCCACCAGTCCCCAAACCTTTTGAATCATAGGAAGTTGAAGCAAATGGAAGCACAAGACAGAGCAGATGGATAGTTGGAAATTTCCTCCATTTCAAGAAGACTTATAAAACACCCACCAGAAAACAAAATTTAAACTCCACTGCAGTGTATTCTCATGAAGTTTTGAGCAAGTACCAGCAAAGTGCCCCAAAGCTTATTCTGGGCTGTGAAAACCAATAAAAGGCATTTTATGCCCACTCTTATTCACAACATGGGAAGCAAGGAAGGAATTAAAAATCCAGTTTTTCCAGGGGGCATGAGAAGAAATAAAAGAATTGTTTTCTGAAGGAAAACTTGGCCTGTTTTAAACTGATAACAATTAGAGCTTATAGTGTTTAAGAGCTGTGTGAAAGAGGTCTAGTTTCTGAGTAACATATAAGCAGCCACTGATAATTTACAACTTGCTTCTGGACTTAGATTTCAAATACCAAAATATAGACCCATCGGGTTTTATGTTTTAATTGGTCCTCTTGAATGTTTGGATCTGATCCCAGTCCATTTTCACACACCACCATGAGCTGGGGATGTTTGGGTTATGCATCCTAATGCAAGATTCAACAATTGCTGAATAGCATTATACACAAAGCTGTTAGAGCTCCAGAGTTTTTGAAATCTAATTCTTTGTCATTAAAATCTCAAAGAGATTTTCCTAACTGTCAATACCTAAAGTGTGTATTTGACAATGAAAAAATCGACTAAAATACAGTAAATATGATCTGGCTTTGTTGTTCCTGTTTAACTGTATTTTGCAGTTCTTGATGTAGTTATTTTCTTGAAATAAATACTTCATAAATACTAGAACTCTTTTTTTTTTCTTTTTGTCTTATGACAAACCAGCAAGAAACAGTTCTAAACACACAGCATATAAGAATCAAAGAATTAGAGAGGACTGTGAAAAATACTTTTGAAATTAGTATTCCAACTTTAAAAGACTGTAAGAACAACTAAATTGTTATTGTTTAGATCATGACACATGGAAGCCAGGGAGTATGAGAGGAACTAGCACACCTTAATTAATTTGAAACATAATTTAATAATTACTGAACAAAAAGACTCTACCTGGATGAACAACTTTCAACATGTTCTGTAAAAATAGAGTTTTTAACTAAAACTGTAAGACTTAGAACCATTGTTTGACTCTGCTTACCCAAAAATTGAATAAAAATTTGCTCACTCAATCTTTGACCATTGCTGCCAGTGGAAAAGTAGCTACATAGAACCAGCACCTAAACCAGATACTTTTTGAGCTCTGTAGTACCCTGTTACCACCCTACAATGCATCTTTTTACTCTTTTATGAAAGACCTTCTAAGTGGTAAGAGATTAGCAGACTTTTTTGCCAAGTCTAAGGCAAAGCCAGTATGTCCTAGGGTTTTTTACTGTGGTTTTCCACCTCTGAGCCTGGATGGTAGCCCATGGAGAGGCACAGAGAGCCTGCCATTCATGACTCCCTTATGCTGTGCGCCCCACTCCTGGCTCCAGGGACTCTTCCTCAAAAGCACTTTGTGGACGCAAGCATTTATCCAGATCCAGTATCAAAAAAAAAAAAAAAAAAAAAAAAAAGCTGGCAAGACAAAATATAACATAACCCTCCATAACCTGGCTTTTAGAGCCCTTCATGCCCCAGAAAGCCTAACTAAGCCTGGCTCACTGAGGGCTGGGAAGGTCTCCAGACCACCAGTACCTGGCACAGATCCATGCAGGGGGAGGTGGACAGGTACTGGAGGTCTAGACATGGTGTAAGGTCAGGGGAAATTTGTGTGCCCTGCTCAGCCTTTGGCAAGTTTGTGGTTTTCTGTGGCTCTCTACTTCCAGTCAGTGGCAAGGTTAGGCTGCAGAGGCTCAACAGGATCTCTAAGGCACCAGCTAATTCAGGGTGTTTGGTGATGGATTTCTGTGAGGGATGAGAAAAGAAATTGTTTTCCTCTTGATATATTTATTCCTCCCTCTCTTTGAGCCAACAGAAAATTTATTTCTTCATTATCAGACTATGTCTGTGATGAAACAACCCCAGAGGCATTGAGAGATCGATGCAAGTTATCCCTTCTCCCCAGCCCTGGCTTTTCCTCTCTCCTTTCACAGCACAACCTCTGCCCAGCTTCATCCTGAATGTAAGACATGCAGTACAAAGTTAACCATGCTGAGCTGTCTTACTCCCTTCCCACATGTTTGCAAAGTGCTAGGATGATCCAGGAGGAAAGCCCTGTTTCTGAAAACTGCCCAGAAACACAAGATCTTCCCATCAGCCATCCCCAGCATCTGTCTGTCTTATCTATAGCTGAGACACCCTTGGGAGGCAGAGATGAATAAAAGCTCTTTCTCTTCATCTTTCAAGATTTTCACATTGACTTGGGTTTCTTTCTAACAGGTTTTTAATTGATGCTATGGCTATTGGTCAAGCAGATCACTGTTTTTCTCTGCTGTGATTCCAACATTTCAAAGAGCTGTAAAATCAAACCAGGAAATACTAGAAATCTGGAACGGGGGAAATTGGAGTTTTGGATTTACCCTCTCAGTATTAACAGTGCTCCACAAGCACATTAGTACTTGCTTTAAAGCCCACTTTTCTTTTTCATCCCTTGGAAATTTTTGTCTTTATCTGTGAATCTCTCAGGGAGTACTGTAGTTTGTCAACTGATTATGTCTCACTTATCTGAGAGCCTCAGTGACTCAGAATGTACATTTCATGTTAGTGGGGACTGGGTGGAGGGTGGTTAATGAGGAAACATGTAGGTTTTTTCCTTTTCCTGTAAATTGAATAAATTTGGCATTTTTTTGAAAGAGGAAAATCAACCAGCTACCCTTTCAACTGCAGATTTTCTATTTCCAACAGTGAGCATCAATAAGAGTAAGTTTTTCACTCAGTGGCAGCACTAATAAGTAAATTAGAGACTGATATTAATCTCTGATTCTTAGCCAGCTTCCAGACAGCTAAAACACTTTAGCCCTTCCCCTTTTTAGAGAAGAATGCCTTTTAAGCAGAGGCTTTGTCTTTCCCACTGTATATGGAAAAAATGACTGTGCAGTTCTATGGAGAATGCCTAGCTGAGATATGTTTATGTTGGATCCAACCCCATCTCTGTTGCTGAATGGCAGTTTGTTTTCCACTTGAGCTGGGGAAGGGATAACAGTCTGGAAACTTTTTCAACACAGGAAATTTTTTAAAAATTTAATACAATTACTTGGTGAAGGTAAAAGGTAATTGTTGTTCTGCACAAAGCCATCTAGTTTACAGCTATTTCTCATTGTTGGGGGAGTCTGTCACTGCTGCAGTGGAGGCACACACAGGCTGATCCAAGGAGTCAGAATACAGGGTGACAGTGGGCTGGGGAGAGGGTTCCTTGTCATTTTTTCCTGCATGCCATGCTCTGCTTTGCTTATTGGTTTGGGGTTACCCACGTGCAATTAACCATAATCACTGTCTCTCCGACTGCTAGCTCTACCACGCCACAGGGAGAAACAGAGGTAACATTTTTCTGTGTCTTCCTGCTAGCTGGATTTTATCTAGAATTGTAGCAACTAGTTTCAGTCTTGCTAGTTTTAGTTTTAGTGATTTCTGATCTTTGCGCCTAAAACTTTGAGAAGAGAGTTTCCACCAGCTTCATAACCTGTCCTTTATTATCATCAAAATAAACTTCTCTTTTGGAGGCTGATGAGTTGATAACTCATCAGGTAATACATAAATAATCCAAATTGTCATGGATAAGTCAGCAAGTAAAGTTTTCAAGTTAAAAAGTTATGAAGTTACTGTCTTGTCCTATGTCACTTAAGGCAATCACAGCTTTTCCAGTAAATTTCTGAGGAGAACTCAACCCCTCTGTATATACAAATGACAGAGAACTTCTAGTGTTTAGTTGCTGCTTAACACAGCAACAGTTGGAAAACCAGACTAAACTGAATCATCAGATATACACTTCAGCAGCTGCAGACTGGCCAGACATGGTGTGCCTGGCTCCAGATCAGCCCTATGCTCTCAGGTGGGACCATCACTGGGGATGCAGGAAAAAAGGAATATTGAGATCCCTGCACTGGGGATGACAGACAGGACACTGGTAACAGAAAATAATGCTTCATTTATTTCATCACTTTTTAAACAGCTCATTTACTGAAAACATTATAGGTTCACAATCAGTGTCACTGCTTTATTTATCATTGTTTTGGTGTTCAAAGATTCAAATTACTCAGATTCACAAAAATACACTGCTGCAGATTTAATGAGCATTTCATATCACTTATCCAGAACACTCCATTATTACATTAATTTGCCCAGATTGATGGGAAATGCATTCACTGAGGGTTTTTTTATTAAACCTATCTCATGTTAGAATTTAATTTAAAAAATAAGAATATGCAAAAATATTGGAGGGCTCTACTGAATAACAATTTAAGCAGGAAAGAATTTGTTTTTACATTTGCAATTTAAATAAAAAAAACAGAAACCTTGTTAGTGTGCAATAATTACTTTCGTTTGCAATCTCATTAAATGCAATTAGAACTGAGATACCTGTCAAGATAAGTGGATAATAAAAGATTACCAGCATTGTGCACAAATCTCTTCACCAACTTCTGGTAAATTTCTAATTTGCAACGTCAGTGGAACACTAGAAATAATAAATATTTCACAGTTAACAATGTCAGAAATTTAAAAGAACAATATAGGGATTTAATGTACAACACCAGGGTGCTCATTATAATACTATCATGAACATTGATTTGGAGACTAAGCTAAAAAATGTGTTCCTCTCAGGAATGTTTACAGTTTTAAAAATAAATTTGAAATTTCAAATGGCTAATTTACATGAGGTTTCTGCCTTTGAAATGGTAAATACTAGAGAGTGGCTTTTTGCATGCAGACAGTTCCCTAACAGCTGTAGTGTCCTATTAAATGGGGTAATTAACTGTCTAGCTATGATGTCACACACTGAATTCATTTCTTCAGTAATAATAGTTAGAATGTGACCTTTCTTGTTCAGAAGAATTTGATACTGTAGACCAGAGGTAATGAAGGCTTATAGAAATTATAAATAGAGCTTGGAGGCCTAGGGGTAGCTGGTGAACAGGCTTGTTTGTTTTTGATTCTCTAGTTTGCAAGGATTGAAAGCCCAGATAAATTTAGCAAAAATCAACAGAGAATAAATAAAATTGCAGAGCAGTGTCCACTTTTGCCTGCACATTTTGGAGTACCTCGTGGCAGAGAGCAGAACGTCTGTCAGTCTCTCTCTATGATTACTTTGATGGTCAAGCATGTCTGGCCAACAGGTCAGTTATTAACTTCTGAGGGCCTCATTCTCCAGAGGAAGACAAAGATCCTTCTGAAATGTCACTCTATAGGGATTTATATGTTCAAGTACAAAGACAATCTTGAATTTATTACTCACAGTCTGGGAATTTAAAGTCCATTTATTTCTTCAAATGATAACTTAGAGTGAAGTATGACAGCTCTGTGAAAGGGCACCACTAGGGCATTTTATTTTTAAAATTAGCTATAGTTTATCTCAGTGGTTTGAAGAACTCACAGAATTCTCCTCCTTAGCCAAGACCTGTCTAGGAAGATGCATGTAGCAAATTAAGAGAAAATAACAGGACAGATAAAGGGGAAGTTACAACCAAAATTAATGTTCTTTGTACCTTGAGTAAGAGCTCCTGCTCTTAATTTGTTTTTTCAGGAGGAGAAAAATGCTTTCATCATTGTATCTAACAAAAACAAATGCCACATATGATATTTTAAAAAAACAGCTTCTATATCAAATAGATTTTTCTATATTCATGTTTCCTTCCTTGTATGAAGAAAACAAATTTTCCTTAAATATCTTAAAACTTCCCTTACAAAGTTAGTTTGAAGCTTTCATGGGAAATTTTATCACTGAACTGTAATTCTTTCTCTCTATACTCTTTGACTAATCCTTTTCATGTCTCTGCTATGCTTTTGGCAGTAAATCATTGCAGGTCACTCATAAAAGTTACCCTCAAATACAAGAGTGAGGTCTAACCCTAAGAAAGAATGGTGGGAAAAATGGGGAAGGCAGCCCAATGCCAAGCACTGCTGTGTACATATCAAAATGTCTACATGGCAAACTATGGCTGTTTAGCTGAAAGCCAAAAAAATTCTTTCAGCACTGCATTAAGAAAAGTCTTAGGTCCAAAAAGAGCGTTATATTCACTGCAGGCATCTGGAACAAGCAAAACACAGCTACCAGAAATGTCTGCCCATGTGGGGATATTCAGTACTCCAGGTGGTTCTGACTGGTCCTCTTACAGCACATGAAGTTGTTGAGGAGTGTCACTGCTGGGTACACAGCTGGGACACAGGGATTACATTGCATGCTCTGCCATGGATTACATTGGGTACATTTGGATACAGTCACAGATAATGGGCTCTAGGCAGCCCTGCTTGGACAGGCGGCCTCCAGAGGTCCCTTCCAGCCTCAGCTCTTCTGTGATTCTGCATGGCTGTGGTCATTATTCCATTTTACTGATCAAGGAACTGAACGAAAGAGTAATGTGCATCATCACACACACATATGACACGAGCAGAAGAATTTTCTTGAGTCTCAGTATCCTTATGAGCATAATTAGAGAGAGAGCAGCTCGTGCACAGAAACGAGGTGACGAGTTTCTTTGATGTTCAGCAAGAAGGAATGTTTTTGTTATGTTAATTTCAAACATTATAATGAAACTATTGCTGTATTGTTATCTATTTTTTGTAGATTAGAGGTGAAGCATACGTCATAAAGTGGGTGAGTGGCTGGGACCAGGTGCAGGGATAGGCAGGGATAGCAAAGATGGGAGGAGTAGGAGGACAAATGGAAAGCAGAACAGGGAGGACACAAGCATGAACAGAGAACAGGGCAACAACAGAACGGCTGTGGGAGCCAGTGGGGGCAGGTGGAGATCCAAACCCCTCAGTGTACTGTTCAGTTGCTCCATTAATAGATACAGCCCAGGAGAAGCACCGAGGCCTCCCCCAAGAAAGGCCAATGAACAATCTTCTCATCTGGTTGGCATTTACTGTAAGACTGTTTAAATGATATTCAAGCCTTGTTGCCAGCAAGAGAGACACATAATATAGACAAGACTAAAAGGTAACCTATAAATAAAAGCTAGGGTGAGCTATAAATACAAACTGAGAAGCCATGGATTTCACCAGTGCCTCACGACATACAAACAGACTTAGTGGAACATACTCTGCAGCAAACCCCTCAATGTTACAAGTACTCACTGTGCTTTTGAAGAAATTGTGACAGCACAAATCTCTGTTCACAGGAGTACTCTTTCTCCTTTGGCAAATTCAAATCCATACAAATTTTGGAAATGCAAGGTCTAGAAGAAATTAATAAACAAACGATTCCCAACTATATGGTTAGTATTGTAAAAATGTGGCAGCAGTATGAACGTCAGTCAGAATAATATCAGAGCTGTCATCAAGTACTTGTATATAAAGAGTCCAAGGACACCTTCTAGAAATATTTTCTCCCTTGTGTCTCAAAAAAACAGGACAAAACAAAGCAGAGAAAATTTAATTTGAGAAATTCCACCCCAAGTCATACACTTCAGGATCCATCAGATCATAGAGTCATGGAATGTTAGGAGTCAGAAGGGACCTTAGAGATCATGTAATCCCAACCCCCCCTGCCATGATTGGCATTGTTGGAGAAGCAATCAAAATCAAAGTGTTTCAATACAGCCATCTGTTACCTCAACCATTTCAGCTGTTGAGAGGCAAAGACCACCATCTGAAGCTTCTTTCTTACAAGGTATTTTGTGAAAAAATACAGAGCTTTGCTTCGCATTTTTTGATTTCACTTTGCTGACGATCTTGTGACCAGTCTGGTGTTCATGTGTCAAACAGATGAGAGCAAAAACTGTGAAAAAGAGGAGCAATGCCAAATAATATTCAAAATAGAAAATAATATTATGAGTACTGTTTTCATGCAGTTATCTCTGGCAGGCCTACTCTTTTGGAAAACCACAGAGAGGCATCTGAAGCATCTGGTGCTGGGTTCAGTGATTTGTTATCTCATAGTTAAGAAACGTGGTGAGTCAGCCTTTCATGGCTAGCTAGGCCAAATCAGAAAGATGGATTACCTGCAGATGCACCCTGCTCAGATATTGTACACGTACCTGTAAAATACATATTGTCTCCTGGGCACACATAAAAACAGCATAGTTCTAACTTTAACTGCATCCCAAAACTTTCTTAACAGTGTTTCTCAGATATAGTCAATATTTTGTCCCAAAGCATTTTCAGCAAGAACTGGTGAGCTGGCACCACTGAAATCCTCACATAAAAATGTGGAGAAGTCTAGGTGTGAAGAGCACTAGAGCACATTAATTAATAAACACCTTATCAGTCTGGTAAACTCAGTCCCTGAAGGGCTCAGAGCAGCTGCCTACACATTCAGAAATAGGAGAGATGAGTGCAGGTTTTCCTGTCTGCTGACCTGAAGCAAGTAGTTCATTGTTTTCTAGTGAACATGCAAGTCCATCCAGTCCTCTAGGACCAGGGCAAAACCCAACATCTCAGCCAGCAGCAGGGCCCCGCAGAGCAAAAATAGGTATATTCTTTTCCCCCACTTAACCTTGTCCATCCCCTCATACCCACACACTTCTGAAACCCCATGCAGTGAAAAGATACTCCTAAAAACTAGTCATACTGAATTTTCAACCCGAAATTTAACCTCCAGCAGTTAAGCACTTTTTCTGTAATCAATAAAGTGCACGTTGGCTGTGTAGGATGGCAAAGACCCCTGGAGACCCCAGGGCTTCTGAGTGTGCTGCACACCAGTAGAGGGGTTGACACTGAGCTGGAGTTGCACACAATGCTTTCTGTCCATCTGCTGGATTTTATATTTTGGCAACAGATGGAGAGAGGTTTCTCCTGCAGGTCACCAAAGGCAGGAGGGTCGGGAGAGTGGGATGCGGTGTTATCACAGCTCTTTTTAGTTGCATTAGGTTTCCCAGCAGGCTGAAGAAGAACTAAATCTCTGTGTCTGTACTTATGAATAACATGTTTTTGACCTGAGGAATTTGAAATGTCTATTAGTTTGCTCCCAGGGAGCAAGAAGTGGTCAAATGACCACCAGTCTACAATTGGAAGACTGGATATTAAAAATCCATGTTTAAATGCACTGGAAGTCAATTATGTCCCAAGCTGAAAAGCAGATGTAAAAGTCATGTTGCTGTCCTCAGTAGCTTTTGATGAATGAAATACCAGAAGTGTATTTGTATATCGGTCCAAGGTAAAGAAGACAGTTTTGTAGCTAATGCTTTTCAAGCACGATAAGCTATAGCTTTTATGCCTGCTCAGAGTGGTTTTAAGACAGGATGTCCATGGATTCAAACACTTTGTTTATTTACATCCCAATTTGGCAAAGCAGTATTTTTAGTGTGCCTTTTGGAAGGAACCAGAAGGTGTCCTTAGAATGGAGTCATTTGTCTTTCTAGGCTAGATCTTTCCTGCACATCAAGATTTCCTTTATATCCATCCACTTTCTCTACCTGCTCATACTGACTTGTGGAGTCTCTCTCTCTAAGGAGACTTTGCACTTCTCCAAGAATAGAGGGCCCAGTAGTTTGGCCAGATCTGTGGCGTAGCTGTTGCAGGCTGGACACTTCTACAAGGCACAGCACATCGGACATGTGCAATAGGTTTCATCTCACGAACATTGTACACAGAGCTGGCACCTACACATGAGCTACCCTCCATGTCCCTCTACACAGTCAGGAGAGAGCAGCAGGCACAGCTGACCCAATTTAGATGCATTTCTGTACACAAGGAGTCAAACCACTCAGCGGGTGTCCAGCTGGCCCCTGGCCACATGGTATCCCATGTGGAAGTCTCCACACAGATGACTCCCAGCTTGCTGTGGTTTGGTCTTCCCACACAGGCAGGCAGCTGCCAAGGCCAGCTTGTGCTCACACCAGCACAGCCACAGCTGTGTTAGCTCAGCACTGCACCTGGGGCACAGAGCTCCTCGGGGCTGCAGCCTGGGACTGCCTTCAGGGCTCACACAGACATGCTGGGTGAGACCTGCAGAGTGCTGAGTGCTTGGCAAGATTTCTGTGAGCTCTTGGCTGGGGATTGAAAGTGAAGTCCCTATTATAGGTGATCAAAAACAGCAATCTCTTTGGAAAAGAATACTACCTGTTCTGAGGAAGCCAGAGAAACTGAAATAACATCAAATATACACTAGAGGACTACTTTCTCAGGCTTTTTTCTTTAATGTTCTTGTTTCTAATAAACAATTACATAAATGAATGTACTGGGAGATATTCAAGCAGGAAAACATCTTTATTTTTAGGAAGGGCAATAGGCTATTTATCTCAAGTTGACCTAAGCAAACAATCTTCAAAAAGGCCTCAGAACTGTAGCTTCCAATCTCAAATACTGCTTATAAAGGCAAATAAACAAAAGCAAGCATACTTGGGTTGGGTTAGAAACTGTCCTTAAGGAACAGAAGGCTGATGTTTCCATGGTAATGCCATGCACTTCCAACAGACTGGTCTATGCTTTAGAGACAAAGACTTTAAAATGGATGGAGGTGGTTTAGAGTGTTCACTCATCTCTGTGTGGTAAAAGATGTAGAGTTTCAGAGACTTGGTACAACTTTGAGTTCCGAACCTGTTTGTCTAAACTGTTCCTTCCAGATACATAAACATTACACATTGATGTGAAGCTGCCAAGAAGGGATGTTGCTCCACTCAGTTTGTCTAATTTTCATTGATGCATTGAAAACCTATACTTCAATTATCTATGTGTCCTACTTTTACAGGTATCTATGGCTGATACGATGCCTCTTATATAAGAGGAGCAGCATTTTTCTATTTTCTTTTCCCTGTGTTCTGAAGCAAATCTTCAGAATATTCAAGTAGAGTTTGTTTTCTTCTCTTCTTCTTTCATTTCTTTCACTCCATAAGAGAGAATGGGGACTTCTAAGGGTCCTACAGTTCCAAAATTGTTACTCAATCTATGTCAAATGATAAATATTATTATAAAAATAATTCACAATATGTGTCACAGTTCTCCATAAATGTTTAGATTGAGAGATAGCCTCTCAGGACAGATTTCACACTCCTCCAACCATTAATTCCTTAGGTTTTTGTCTTTTGACAATATTTTTGCCATTTCACAGAAGAGCTCAGATGGCAGAAAAATAAAAACTGGTATGCAAAAATGTATTTTCAACATTAAACTGTATGGCAAATTAAATTGCATCAAGATAAAGCAGGTAAAAAACTGTGGTATGTCAGCTTAACCACACATAGCTATGTAAGTACTTGGCTAAGACTAAATGACAGGTAACGAGAATTAATTGTATTCTCTTCCACTGAAGGCTAAAAGAACATGATCAGGAACAGTTTCTAAGGCTCGAGTAGCAAGCAATGCTAGAGTCACTTATCTAACCTCTTGGCACATAAAAAAATAATGTGTGGAGGCTGCCAGAAGCTAAGAAAATGTGCATTTTTTTCCTCTTGCCATCAAAAATCACTCTTCTACACAAAATACAGTGTTTGCAATACAGGATAGAACTTCTTTGTATTTTTGCAGACAGATCTGGGATACTATGTTAATTAAGTTAATTCTCATTTCATGAGGAGCCCATGAGTTCATCAGGTTCAGCTGTGCCCAGATTGCATTCACTTTTACTCTTCTGAACAGACCTTTCTCTCTAGTACTGAGAATCTACTAAGTAGTACCATAATGTTTGACCTTTCCCTCATGCCTGAACATCCATGTAGCTCCCTGAGGATCCTTCTCAGACCTGGAAGGAAGCACACCTTTGGAGTCTCTCTCCCTAGCAGCAAAGACTGCTGGGCTCTGCAAACAAGGCTCTACTGTCACTGAACTTATCAGTGACTTGGCAGCTGATGTGCCATGACCACTACTTGGAGTGCTGTTCCTCAGGTTCAGTTCCTCACGTGCACCAGCTGTTTCCTCTTTTACAGTGGTCCTGGAGGATAGCACCATCTTTTTCTTCTGGGTTTGTTTTGGACCAGATGTGATGGGATTCCTGGTGCAGGACTGGAAATAGTATAATAGATGTAACAAAGGCTGAAATGTCGTAATGCAGACCATTTAACCCTGAATATACATGATTTTGTGTACCTCAGCAGCTGGGAGGAAACTCTGGAAATAACAAGCACTGGTGAGGATCCAAGGGAGCCTTTTATCATGGAAAAGAGCTTCCATGTGTTTATATACTGACAAGTCACAAGTTCCAGTACTAACTAAAGATACGTGCCACGTTTTCTTACCATCAGATGAGAGAGTCAATGGCTGCATCCAAAGTGCTGAATAAAGCAGTGTTGGGACTCCTAGTCAAACAGGATAACACAACCTGTGTCCACGTGCTGAATCACTCCCTGCATTTGCCCAGAGAAGGGTAGTCCTACACAAACTGCTTCTTGGGAGCACATCCTGACAGATGCCACGCCCTGAGCTGGGCCTGGTCATTGGCAGGAAAATCACAGTCTGTCAAGATCAAGGCCTGAAACCACACCTTGCCTTTCTTCAGCTGGCCAGTGCACTCTGTGTAACCAGCACAGCACTCTCCTTTTGGGGAAAGCAAACCAGAAGAGGCAGGTTCACAGCAAACACCCACCCCGGCACAGCTGAGCCACTCCTGCGAGCTGGCAGCAGAGAAGGAATGCGGGACCCGGTTCTGCCCTCAGTTTGCAGGTGCAGATTGGGAACAGCTACAATGAAATTGGTGGAACTGCTTGAATATAGTACGGGAGTAAATTCATACTCTGTGTATGTGAATTGCCTTCCATCTTCAGTCCCATCCTACACCCAGATCAGCAGAAAGGTCTGAAGAAGCAGAAAAGTGCTACAGACTCCCCAGCACTTGTAGCGTGCAGCTGGTTCTTGTTTTTAAGTAATGTAATCATTAAATGCAGATGCAGGGCGGGAGGAGGGGAGGAATAAATGCCCCAGGGGTGCAGAGATTTTCAGGAGATCAGCAAGACCAACATTTGACTGGACTTTTCAACTTGAACTGGAACGAACTTTGTCCCTCGGGGAAAAAAAAAATCTAATAATTGTGAAGACATAATTGCTAATGCAGACCTAACATTTTGGCCTTCTAATTGTCTTCACCATTCAGAAACAGAGACTGGACGGAAATGTTCCTCACTCAATTGCCTACATAATGATTTTGCAGGGAGAGTATTTCCATTTTGTTCCTGTCCCATTTCTGCTTCGTGTGCAATAATTTTGTGCTCCCAGAACATTCAGCAATTTGAATCCCTCAATTAGCTCAACACTCTGACACTTATTTTTGTAAATACAATGTTGGATCAAGCTCTGGAACAACCAACCAATCACTCCATTATCACTAGTAGGGCAAGGAGCAACAAAAATATATCAGAATAATTGAGAATGCCTGAGAAAACTTCAGACCCCAAAGGAAACAATCTGGATCGCATTTTCCCTTCTTTCCCTCATAACATTGATTGTCAATACCTCATTTCTGGTTTACATTGATGCAACCCATGGTTTAAAGTACTGTTTTAAAATAGTGAGCATCAGCACCTTCTGAATTTTTTTGTGATTAATTGAATAACATTGGGGGTGGGGTGGGGGGGGAAGGCTATGAAAAAAATACCCAGATGACTGCCCCACATCTCATTTGGAAGAGGGGCTCTGACAATGAAAATAGAGGAATCCAGACTTGAGGTAGATGTCTTGAGGAACTGAGAAGGGTGTCTGGTAATAATAGGAGGTAAACTGGTTCCCAGTAGACCTTAGCAAAGTCTGTGCAGCCCTTGTCCTTGTGCTCAAACCAACGATGTAGCACTGACCTGCACTAACTTGTTACTGCTGGGTGTGTGGAGTAGATGGAAGTTCACACATGGCTGCATCCATCATTTGAAGTATAAATGAGATTATCATTATGGCTGAATTAAAGGATTTTCATAGACACCTTTACAAGCATTCCTATGTTTCCATTGTCCGTATTCACTATCATAAGTAAAATATTATTCTGCTTAGACCTGCAAAACCAAGAAAGTTTTTGGGCAGACACCAGAGGAACACAGCTAGGACCACCCACTAGCTCTCAGGCATCAGAGAATATAACAAGCTTTAGATCTGTATGGGTGGAAAGAAATACTGCAAAGGCAGACATTGGGACAAGAAGCTGTTTTCAATTTAGAAACTAACTGTCTCCCTTCCACAGTGTATGGTGTAATCATTCAGCTGCAATCCTTAGTCTGGCGGGAGCCAGTCCTACCACTGTATAGAGACTAAACAACTGAAAGAAACAAGCAGTACAAATAGACAGTATTTCTGCTGTCCCAAAGAGTCTGTGGTCTGAAGACTTTGCCTCCTAGGAGCTATTATCAAAGAAAGTGTTTCCAAAACAAGCCAGATAAAATTCTGTGCACAAGAATGGTAAAGGCAACTGAGTTTTCCATTTATGTTCATCTCAACTTCTCAGAGCTCTCTGGCATAAGATTGGACTAATGATTCATTTCTAAACTTCATTTTTAAAGCCTGTTGTTAGTTATCTCCTAAGATACATTGTTTTCTAAGCGAGCAGCTTGCCTGGCTGGATAGAGGGACCTACCCCACATGGGAATGGAAGTTAACAGGCAGCCAAGACTCGGGATTGCTGGCTCTTGCTACCCAGTGCTCCACAGCAGTAACTACAGCACAATGCAGACACAGGAGTGACATGGCCACAGTGCCAGGGCTGGCTAGCCCCAGCCACCAGCAGGGACATCTGGCACCACTGCTCACAGGCCAATTTCTGCGGGCAGGGGAGGTATTGCTGTGTGGGTCTGCGTTTGGTACTGCATACCTGCTGTTCTGCCATAGCTTACAGCAGGCATGAGAGGCTGCACAGTGCAGAAAAATACCTCATCCTGGGTTTCAGGGCAACCCAGGAAAATAAGGAATAGGAAGATACAAAGGAAAGCTAATCCTGATTTGATCAGTGCAATACAAGAAGCCCCTTAACTCATGCAAATGCAAAAAGACACACACCCATCTGAGTTACTTGAACTTTACACTTTTCCCACTTTTTCAAGGGTAGGTGACCTCAAGAGCCACAGAATACAAAAAGTTCTGTACAAATAGCCACAAGAAATATTCCAGGAAAGTCTGGCATACCTTAAGCTCCGACAGCCACCTCAGGGGTGAGGTTTGTAAGTGACAGCAGAAACATCACTGTTGGCAAATCACTGGTGTGGCAAATTATTTTTGGAGTGCTAAATGACACATGCCAGTGTCTTCATATCAGCTCTGCAACAATATTGCAAGACTTAGACAAGAGTGAGACATTTAGGATCTAAAAATTCATGGATCTAGCACAGGGAGACTGGACAGGGTGAGCAGGGTGACACAGGTTACCTGAGTTAACAGAGGTTGCTCCTGAGGTCAGCCTGTATACGTCTCACCAGTCTTGCATAATGAGGGAAAAGTTCCTCAGTGAGGAACAAGAATTTATACATAACACAACAAAAATTATCCTCTTTAATTTTCTTTTTATTTTTCAGTCCTTGAAGGCCACCTTAATAGTTTTGTGTTTCTGATTCCTTATATTATTTCTTTAATTATTATTCAAAATAATTTCTTTAATTATTATTCAAAAGAAGGTGATCCAGATATTTACAATTTCTCTTTCATTTTGGTAAGCTTTGGTAAGCTATCAGAATTACTAAATTATGTACAACAGGCAAAGCCACACATTTATTCAAAAGGGCATTGATCTTTGTAGGCATGTTTCTGTTTCCCATAGGTTATTCATCCAAATCTCATCAAAGCTTTGATGTAAACTAAATTTTCTCTTCTCTTCTCTTCTCTTCTCTTCTCTTCTCTTCTCTTCTCTTCTCTTCTCTTCTCTTCTCTTCTCTTCTCTTCTCTTCTCTTCTCTTCTCTTCTCTCCTCTTCTCTTCTCTTCTCTTCTCTTCTCTTCTCTTCTCTCCTCTCCTCTTCTCTTCTCTTCTCTTCTCTTCTCTCCTCTCCTCTCCTCTCCTCTCCTCTCCTCTCCTCTCCTCTCCTCTCCTCTCCTCTTCTCTCCTCTCCTCTCCTCTCCTCTCCTCTCCTCTCCTCTCCTCTCCTCTCCTCTCCTCTCCTCTCCTCTCCTCTCCTCTCCTCTTTGCTATTTCTTTCCTATAAACACACCTTCTTTACCAAATAAGGATTTTGATTTCTGGTTAACTCACCCTCTAGTGCAACATGCAGTAAGAATCTGCCAGCTCCACACCCATAGCTTGTCAGGGACAGGACGCAGGCAGGAATGCTGACAGCTTTAACACTCTAAGGCAAAAAACCAAGCACCAGGACAGAAAGTGAAAGAACAGACTCAAGTTCAGCAGTGTGTGTGGTCTGCTATGATGGGGTTGTATATTGTGCCCTGGGGAAACCTGATGGCTGTAGTCTTGCTTTCCTCTCCTCTCACCAAACCTAACTCTCCAGCTACATATGCATAGGAAATACTTTTTTTCTCGTTGCAGGGATGCCAAGAAGGATTTTATCGTACCAGCTCAGGAAAATGTTCTCCTTGCAACTGTAATGGTAATGCAAACACGTGTCTTGATGGATCTGGAATCTGTGTGGTAAGGAATTCCTCTGTTCTCTGATTGTCTGATTTTTAACATCAAGGCTCAGCTTCAATATACTGCAAAAGCAGTGTCTGTGCCGCAGCAGCTTTCTGCTGAAGAAGGATCATAAGTAGGGCCAATATCCATACACTAATGAATTATCCTGGCCAAAATTAATTCTCACTTGAATTATCTCCGCAGATTCAAAACATTTTCCTCACACAGTATTTGTGAGAGTTAGCATATGGAAAACTTTTAGTCCATCAGAAATATGGAAAGAGTTTTTTATGCCTCTGGAGAAACAAAAAAACGTGTAAGTTCAAACACATTTCCTTCTCCCCTTTATGAATACAGTGCTGTGCATAATATAAACAATTTACAATAGTGAGTGACCCCTGTGAGTGTATATACATGTGGTACCCAAAGCAATTCAGCTGCATGGCAGTCTCCTGCTGCGAAGGAACAACATGAGAAGGTTGAAACAATACACCAGGGGAAGAGTGTGCTGAATTCCAAGGTACTGTTACAAATTTCCCATATGTTCAATCCGACTCAGAATCACCTCATACTGAAAGCTGTGTGTTAGTAATAGTAGTCAACTATTTGTACCTCCAGAGCAAAAATCAGCCCAGTAAAACTAATCCCAACTATTAGCAGGCAATCAGGGCACAAATACACTAAAAAATGATGGAAGTTAATACTGTATTTAAATCACATAGAAGAGCTAGGCACTAGTATACTCTTTGCAGGCTTGTAAAGCAGGAGTAGAGCCCAGAACCCCTTGCTCTGCCATGTGTTACTTTTGACACGTCATAAACCTTTGCCCTCAGTTTATCTCTTCATAAAATGGACTCATAATATTCACATACTTTGCATCATTGCAACCACTATCAAGTTTTCAGTTATACAAATACTTCAAGTCAAGTTCCATGGCATATTTCCTACCATTTTTATTTCTGTGGGAAGAAGACAGTGCAGCTGTTCAGCACAGGAAAAATTACTATGGCTTGGCCACTATAATGTGCTTAGAATTGGCTGGTTTCTGCAGAACACATATTGGCTTAGTTTTTAATATTAAATTTTCAAAAGTGGTTTTAGACTGCCAGGCATTCCCAGCTATTCTCTTTCACATGCACAAGGCTTTTGGCTCATGGGATCATTGTCCCCTTACTGTCAAGTGACAAGGATGCCATTGATCCAATGATGAAGGGGAAACTTCTGATGGAAGGCTTGGGAACAAGATAGAGAGCTTGTCAAACGCCTGCTTCTGATGACTCCGGTCACCAGAGAGCTTCTGGAGTAGAATATGTAAGTTAGGAAGTGATTATATCCTCAGGTTACAAACACAAGAGAATACCTGTTTCCTATCTTCTACAAAAATAAGGATGAAGTCAAGGGTTCAAGACAAACAAACAAACAAAACCAGAAAATTTACAGTATCAGGAAGAAATTATCTGAACGTAAACGTGCATTCCTGATTGGTGTTTCTTCTCTTGGAACCAGCTAGGTAGTAAGAAATAAAACTAAAAGCTAAACCCCAATTTACTGTTTGAGTTCAAATTGCCTTTTGATAGCTTATCTGAAGGATTTTAAAAGCCATTAAGCTCAGGTCATTTACTCCTGAATAAAAAAGAACAGTGAAATAAAAGTGAAAGGTAGAGGAAAAGTGCAGAATGAAAAGGAGGTTTAAAGGTTTGATAGCATAAAACAGAACCAGAGATGCCCATGGGGACTGCAGTAACAGGAGCTTCCTGAAGATTTGGAAATTTCTGGAGAAGTTTGGAAGACTAATGAAGTTGGTAAACGGGAAAAGTCAACTGAGAAAGCCTGAGGTAAGAAAAGCTTGGAGAAGGAAAGACATAACTTGAATTACAGCAGGAAGAAATGCATTAGATGAATGAATTAATTCAACATAGGAAAAGGTGACTTGATGGGTGGTAATGTGACTTGTACTAGAATCAGTGGACAAAGAAGCCTTCCCTTAAAAGCTGGAGGACAGGTACAGATCTGGCCAAAGCCTGCTGGGACAGAAATGAGTCAATACCTCTATAGCTGGGAGTTCCTGTGAAGAGATAGGACCATATGGTATGGAGAGCTCACCATTCTCTCTGTTCTCAAATTTTTAGGCAACCTACTCCAATAATTCCTGCAGTGGAAACCACCATACCTGATAGTTGTTTTCATCCTCTAATACCATGACTATGAACTTGCTATCTCAAGGCTTCCAAGAAGCAACAGCGTTCTAAAGTTCTATCACTTCTGGACTCTCCACCATAACCACATCTTACCTTAACTTTGAGCCATAGATACGAAATGTCTTTAGAAGCAGATCTTTAGAAGAACTGATCTTTACAATTTTCTGTATCTGCATGTTTATCAACATAATGGAATGATTTAAACATTTAAAAAGCCATCACTTTCTAAAGTTAACTCTGCTAACAATGCTGGAAGCAATAATAACTAGAAAGTAATAATAACACTGTGTTTGGTTGGTAGATTTTTTTATAGTCTAAGTAATAACTAAGCTGTAAGACCTAAATAAATGGACAAGACAGTATGAAAAGTACTCTGCTTCAAAAGGGATGAAAAGAAAGGGTCAGGCCCCATATGATGCTCTGAGGCCATCATATTATGCAAATCCCTCAAATCAGTTTGGAAAATGTAGTTCCCACAGCATACTAATTAATGAAATTTTCATTGGCCTGTGCCCTGAATTCAAAATCAAATAAAATTAAATCCTTTTTAATGATGCCTTAAGGTAGAGTGCTCATATCTTTAATTTCTGCTGACATATGTATCTTGAGGTTCTGTTTCAAGACTTCTCTCAGCTTATTCATAGAGTGCAAATCAAATCCATGAGTCATTAAAAGCTTATTGAATGACACAATCAATGAATCAACAATGTCCTTAGGTAACTAGACAGAAGAAATTATTGCAGACAGAGCCTTTCGTGCATAGATGTCCACATAAAACCAGAAATCAGTCACATGATCCTGTGACTAAAACTGAAGAGACACACAGTCCATTTTGTTAGCATAGAAAATCACCCAAGTGTTAGAAGAAGAATACCCAGCAGAGCACAAGCTCTACTATTGATACATTAAAAGATAGATGTCAAATAATGCTTCATTCCTAAGACACTATCTGGTGAATGCACCTAAGGCCAGTAGGGGAAGAAACCAATCCATTGTGCTGATCTTGGACTTTGGATTTTTAACATAATTTTCTCAATCCTGGCTAGAAAAGAAAATTATGTCTCTTTTCAGGCTCTAGCTTCTGACTTTGGAAACATGCACAGATGTGATGGTAAGTTGATGAAACAGCAAGACCTTCAAGTGGCCATCTGCAGACCCAGGGATGTGCATTCCCTTGCATAAAGCCCATCATCTTTTGCTGCTAGTAAGATAGGAGGATGTGAAGGGAATGTTTTACCTCCTTCACCACCCCCCAGACACCAGCAACCTACAGCTGATGTGTTTCTTTAGAGCATCTCCACTGAGGATTCAACATTAGAAAATTCAGACATGGGAGTGGTTTTCAAATGATTGACCATCAGAGGGGCTGTGATGGTCACCTCTGAAAAGAGTGGCATATGGAGGTGAAACAGCTTTTCTAAAGCAGCCCCACCTGCATAGGACTGTGCAAGTGGTACAATTAACAGGGCTTTACCATACTTAAAAATTTGATTGCAAAGTCTAGGGAAGCAAGTTGCTTGAGGTGACTGCAATATATTATGGCAATGACTCCAAACAAACACAACAAAATGGATTGAGAGGCTGAAAGTTCTTTAAAAATACCAAGATGCTTATCCAGGCAAAATTTTTGTTAAGACTCAGTTATCAGTGTCTTACATGAGGTGTCTACTGTTAATGGAGATTAGATCTTCCTTGATGCATGAAAACACAGAACTGAAGAACTAAGTCTTCAGAAAGTGTTGCAGCAGAAAGTGCAGGCAAAGTTCTTGTTGTCTCCCTAAAAATCTCTAAGTGTTTTGTTATCGTTTCAGTTCCATATATTTGATCTGTCTTCACGTACGGCATCCAAATACTCACAAGGAAATAAATAAATAAGTAAATAAATGTGACCATTCTGGAACAAGAAAGACCAAATGATCCTAACAGTGGAGAGGATAAATCCACTGGTATCTTTTCCAGCCTTTTATGGAATTTTTTTACAATAGAGCATATTGTCGTGTAAGTGATTTGTGTTTAAGCGTTCGAGTTTACAGCTGAGCGGAAAGGTTGGAACAGATTTGGCAGTTCTGCCCAAGAGGATAATATGTTCCACATGGTTGCCAAGGCTGGTCTGGAGAATTGCCAGTGGGTCTATAACCATCCATCAAGCACGAGCAAAAAGCAGTAGGGAACTAGCAAAACTCCCCAGCTCATTAGGTACTCCTGCCTTCCACAAAGAGGCTTGCTGCTTATAGCTCACTGCCTCTTTCTGTAAAGATAGGCTGCAGATATCTACACAGAATTGGTGACATCTGTTTGAAAATCTAACCAGAACACAGTATTAGAATGCACTAATTGTCGTGTTAGTCAACACATTTTCTCATGTGTAGATATTTCCCTCCCTCTTAGCTATGTTTAAAATTAGCATTTGTTGTCCTACCCAGTTTACTGTTGAAAACATGCAACAGTGGCCCCCAATATGCGACCACTTTGTTTCCACTCCTGCACAGCTGGTGTAAGAGGCACAAAGGTACTCAGGCCAGGACTGTAAGGAGGGGCTGCTGCTGCTCTCCCACCTGCTCAGCCACATTTATCACAGTTAGCTACCACAAGTGATGGGTTGAGAAAGTAGCAGGCCAGGTGCGTTTGGCAAGGCATCATCTCCCACTTCACTACAGGACAAGGTCTACAAATCAAAATTTTGACATAGAGGGAGTATTTTGACCCTAAGTACATCAGGAAATGAGTTTTGTAGCTATTCTCTCTTTTTGTTTTCTGCTTAGACAGGTGTCTTTACTTTAGTAAAACTTAGTATTAGTATTTAGCACAATACTTTATATTTACTTTAAGTTCCTCATCTCCCTCTTCCATATAAAATTCTGAAAACACTGCTTCTCACGCACAAATGGCCTGGAGAGAGAGCTTGAAACCCTAAACCTCAGAGATGGAAAAGATAAAACATGTACAACTCTTGGCTTACAAGTCACAGTGCTGCACTCCTTTTTTTTCAGTATTATTGTTTTGGGATAGCAACAAATTCTGGTATGCTGGCATGGGCAATGCTATGCAGTTCTCTAACCTCAGATATGAGATCATATATGAGGGGAAGTCTAAATCTACCTCCAAATACAGATTGCACAGCCGTGTAAGCCACCTACATCTCTTTGCCTATATAATTTATTTATCCTTGTGCAATCTGCTGCATTAACAGTTAAAAGACTATCTCTCAGAAGGACAAGTAATATGGGAGAAAAAAGCTAAACAAACCAACAGTTCCTGATACACTGCAACAATAACTGTTTTCCTCTCCAAAGTAATAAGATTGTCAAGGTTTGAGTTCAGATTTCACAGACAATATTTAAGACCCTGTTATTGGGGGAGGGGGGGGCGGGCGTTGGGGTGATTATTTGCACTTTTAGTGGGCATTTGTTGTTGTACTAACTCCCAGAGGCAGGGCTGAGTATTGAATTTTGATAGCTCCTGGAGTGTCTCCATGCCATCCAACATTAGGTGTCTAACAGGTTCTCTTCACCGCTGTGGCAGGTCCTGTCTTTCTTTAGCTTTAGAGGGTACACAGAAAACCAATCTGCTACCTATTTCCTGTGGAGAAGGTCCAGACTGCCTAAATTGCACTTTGTTAACCCTCAGATCAAATAATTTCCCTAAAACTACATAAATGGCAGATTAATGCAGCTGGTGCCTTTGAAGACCATCAGAATGAACTCTTTTCTTGCAAGTTCAGGTGCCTAAATGAAGTTTGGGCAGATTCATCCCTTGGTTTTTCAGTTATAATAATTTACACAAGTATGCTTGTCTTGTGCTGGGAAACTTGTCCTAGTACTATTGCCTGAAGAGAATCAACAAACTTTTCATTATTATTTCTGCACTAATATATCTACTGAGAAGAACTGCATCACGTAGTCTTGCTCTTAGAACAGTAGTTCCAGCTTTACTTTCCAATCAAATGGGTCTAGGAGCTCAGTGCTGGTAATAATTTCCAAGTAACGCCACACACCCCCCACCACCCACTCATAGCACCATTTCATGTTCTTTTCGTGTCTGCACAAATAGTTACAGTGAGAGCCAGGTAAAAATTCTCACACTGATTGCTGGCACTCAGTCAGAGTGCCAGAGCAGAGTAGTAGGACCAGATAAGACATTTTCTTACACAGGCAAATACAATCCAGCCACTCTGTCATCAGACAAGCTGCTGGTGTACTGATGGATGAATGATTACGTGCTGTAGACTCATACAGAAGCCATTATAAGCCAGGCTGCTATTGATAATCCACTCAAAATGATCCACTGAGAAGCAAAACATTTCTGTCAAATTGCCACACCTGTGTCACCCAATGCTGAGAATCAGCCATGAGCTGCAGGGAGGATGTTCTCCCTGCCTTCAGTGGTGTCTCTGGGGCTTAATGCACTCAGCAGTTTAGCTGGAGTTGCAAAATAATGGAACATAAAATATAAGGCCACTTTTTCTTCCACTGTAAAAAGATGGTTCTAAATACCCACAGAAGTGGGTAAATAAGATAAAGTCACTTTTACATAACCAGAGAAGCACCACAAAAGTCCACTCAGATGGACTTTTTACTAATGGGGTATCTGGGATAAGAAAGCCCTTTTTCACTTCCTTTTGGTTTAGAAGGTGAAAAACTGCAGATTCAAAGAGCAGTATTTGATGTCCTGCTCTGTTCATTGCAGTCATATTTGAGCTTTGAAACCAGTAGCAGATTCACTCTGTTAATACCCGTGTGCTGTTTGGAAAGCTGAGGACAAACAAGGTGAAGTGCATTGATCAGACACAGGGAAGGCTACAACCAAACACACCTGAGGCCTCTGCCAGTGCTTCAGGCAAAGGGTGGTGGCTCAAGCACTCGAAGTGCTCAGTGCCCATACTCTCCTGTCTCTCTGGTGGTACATTAACATCACTTTTTCATTGGATAATGACAAATGCAAAATATTTTTTAAACTGTATTAGCCTTCCATTAGCCTTCTGGCTCTCACCACGTGCCCTGTGATTAGTGTACTTCTTTCCTCCTCCTCCCCTTCCTCCTATTTAAACTTCCTCCTAGTATTCTCTCATTTTAGAGGCTCTTAATTGAAATAACCTTCAAGTATTCCATACACTAAATATTTTATTCCTTAAAGCAAATATGACTAAGTAAAACCATCCTTAGCTCTAAAACTACTAATGGTTAATCTATTTAAAGATCCATGGGAAAAAAATTGACTTTTTTCCCTTTTTCTCATCACATTCTACTTGCTATAGAGTTCTCTGGCCAAATGACAGCCTTGTACAAAAAATAATTTCTGGGCAATGGGTTCTCCATGACTGTAAAGCATGCAGCAAGCAAGGCAAGCAAAGTCTTCTAGAATCAAAAAGAATCTGAGTCTGTAAATGATGAGTCCTAGTTGGGGATCCTTTGTGGAATTCAAATAAGAAATATTAGTTAAAAAAAATCAAATGTGTTTTCACAAGCAAAACCAAAAACATCAATGTTGCCAGGGTAAAATTCTGCCACTACATCAAAGTCACAGCACGTGGATACAAAACTAATTTAGGAATGCCTGTGCAAGTGAAGCTTGACTATTTATTTTCATTACATGTCCTCCCTAATCACATTCCTCTCTTCTCATACTCATTTCTTCAAAGAACACACCATGTTTGGAGCAGAAAGTGAGTTTCAAATCTGCAGGGGCTGCTGCAGGTGAACAGTTTGGTTAGCTGAACTCACCCACCCCACCTCAGCACTGTGGAAGAAGTTCCAGCTACAGAGACATCAAGGTGCCCCTTGCCCCAGGCTAGGGGGCTCTTTTCCATTTGGAGCACTCCTGAAATCCCACACACAGCTTCCCTGACAGCTCCTAGCTCCTGGGCCAGATAGCACAAGATGTCCCATGCAGGCCCCAATTGAATGTCTCTGCAGCCCATGTATGATCTCCAGCAGAGGCAGTGAGAGATCTAGGCTAGGAGAGAACCTAGATTGGCCCATTTCTGAAGTCTCTGTTTTGTACTCCACCAGCAGCCACAACTGCTCTATTAGAAAATGTCACAGGGTACATACCTCCTGAGTCCTTGGAATATCCATTTATAAATCTTTTGCCTATTAATTCGTTGCCCTAAGGAATCCCTTTTTGTCCCTGCAAGTACTCTTGCCTCCTGGGAGCAAGTAGCAGAAGTCTATGTTTTGTGTAGGGAAGTATCTTTTCAAGTCATTGCCCCTCAGTTCTTGTATTCTAGAATTTGGATGAACTATTGTATTGCAGAATTTGGGGAAACTCTTGATATTGCATTCAGCTTATTTAGAAATTTTTAAATTATACATAACCCAAATACACCCTCTTGCCTTTCTGTTCCAGCTGAGCAGCCCTACATTTTCTATCTCTGTAAGACACAGGTGAATACTGAACAAAAGTCATATCAACACCAAGGCTTAGGTAATCTCAACAGTGACTTTTCCCAAGCTAAAAAGTTACTGCTATATCCTAGCCTAATTTCCTACCCTCTGTCACCTTTCAGTTTGCAAAAGAAACTTTTTTCAAGTGTCCTGGCAACTTGGTTGGCTTTTGATGGGAGTCCAGATAGGTTACATCCTCTGATTCCCCTCATACCCTTGCTTATTTGCACCATTATGCAGCAGCTAGTGAAGCAGGAGTTCCTGAATCCGTTGATGCATGTTCATGTACTCAGAGGTCTTCTTCTTTATTATAGACATCATCATCTTCCCAGGGATAGAAATCACATCTTTCAGTCTACGCTTTCTATGATCCATGGTGTTACCTCAGAAGAGGAAAGAATCAAGGAAGCTAGCCAAAACCTACAGCAAATACACACTGATAGAGTAGTTCTCCACATGTCTGCCATGGATCTGCTTCCTTGCTGTCTCATAGCTGCTCATACCTGTACTGTGTCCATACAAAGTGCTGTAACAAAGAGTTCTGATTCAGGGACACTGCAAAATTCCTTGCACAATTGCAAGAGTAGAAACCCTTTCTGCATCCTTCCTACTCTTCTAAAGTAGCTTGGTGAGACAGCTCCCAATGCTCTTTTCCAGTCATCGAGTCCCAGAAGCAGTCTTGCTGAAATCTCTGTCTTGGCTCAAGTCTGTTGACAGTATTTACCAGCAGATACCTTTTTTTTTTTTTTTTTTTTAGTTTGTTGGTTTTGGTTTGTTTTTTTTTTAGTTTTGGAGTCATTAAACACCAGTCATTACTGGTACATGCAGTTCAAAACAGGGCTGGCAGCTACACCTGCGTAGCTCTGACACTTCTGCTCCAACATCTGCCAGCCTCATATGTCTGTTCTGTCCTGTACTGCACCTTGTCAACCCTTGCTGCTGGTCATTGTAATCATTTATAGTATTTTTATTTGCAGCTGTGTCAGCTTATTTGCCTGGATCTGTCAACACCTTGAAAGGTCAAGGTGTGGCATCAGCCCCTCTTCTGCTTCACCAGGTCTTCAGCTACAGGATCTCTTTCTGAATCAGGCAGCAGGTGCATTTACCTTTCCCCATTCTGTCTCTCTGCACTGCAGGACTGCCAGAGAAACACAACAGGACAGCACTGCGAGCAGTGTCCGGACGGCTTCATTGGCGACGCTGTCAGCGGAGTGCCCACCTTCTGCCAGCCCTGCCCCTGCCCCCTGCCAGCACTCGCCAAGTATGTGAACAGTCTTTGCTTCTCTTTGATTTGGGTTGGCTTTGGCCCTTTCCAAGGTGGGCTCAGCCTCCCTTCCTGAATACAGGAGACAAAGGCTGCTGCCCTTGACAAACACAGGGGAAAATAAGAGGACTACCAGCTGCTCACGTTTATAACCACAGGAAACAGCATTTCATTTAGAAGGTGCAAAATATCTTAAGTGCTCATACCAATTCTTACCAGAGAGGAGTATGAGCAAGTTCAAGTTCACCCTGTCAGGTAAAAGAGATTATTCAGTTGTCTGGTTGCTTTTAAAAATCCCTTAAAGAACAATTCTCAGGAAAGGTGGCATCAGAGATTTATGTGGCTGAGACAGACAGAAAAAAAAAAAAAAAAAAAAAAAAACCAACCCAGACAGAAAGTTTAATCCAAGTCACCTGAAGGTTAAAACCAAACACAAAAAAAAAGCATGACTTTGCAGTCGCTGAATCTACAGCAGCTGGATCTGGTTAGCACAGTGACAGTTCAAAGTGCTGGAGCACCCTGTGACAGGCACAGTGCCCCTTCAGCTGATGCCCAGCTACTTTTGGGTAAGACTCTGAAGCCTGACAGAAAACCAAGACCAAGGCAAAGATCTCCAGATGTTGTGTGCTTTGTTCCTTCAGAAAAAAAAAATAAAGAGAAAAAAAAAATAACAAAATACAAAACTACAAGCCACAACCAGCCATTAGAAACAGTTAGTGGCATGTCAATAATGCAGCTGAAAGAAGTTACCAACTTCCTCTCGCTCAGATTCATGCTCTGGGAGAGAGGTATCTCTGCAAATCCCACCGCAGGGAGATGCTAGTAATTAGTTGCCAAGAGGCTGATGCTGTTTTTCAGGAAGCTAGGTATTCCTCTTGTGTTGTTTCCCATTCTGCTTTCAGCAGGACTTCACAGCGTAGGGAATTTCATCTTTACTGTATTTGTTTGCTGTTGCTATAGGATTACTCACACAACCTTAAGGTGGGATGAGCTGCGTTTTGCACAGCTTCTCAGAGCTCAAACTGGCAAAGGAACAAAATCACTCTGGCCAAATTTCCACAGATCCCTTCTTGGCTTTTGCAGTGAGCTGCAGACATGTGAGAAGGGCCATGGGATGAAGAACAGCTATCGTTAAAAAACTTCAGCTTTGCCTGGATTACAGAGAAAATCCCTCAGGGACAGTGAAAGAACCTGGCTTTGCTCACATGTAGAAAGGCTTAAGAGTGAGTCAAGCTTACAGATGAAGCAGACTATTTCTTCCAGTTTCAGTAGCAGCTGTAATGCCTGAAAAATTAGAAATACAAGAGTCAGGAGCAGTGCTTTTTCCTTGGCAAAGTGTTTTCTGTAACCTGTTGGGCACAGAGCAGCCACTTTGGTGTAAGAAGCTGTTCTCTGAGCCACAACCTGGGTTGCATATGCCTGAGGCATTACTACATGAGCCTCAGGCTCTACCAAGCTAGGTCGGTCAGGCAAGGTCTGGTCTGTGCTCCCTACTGCTCGATTTGACACAGCATGACTGGGTCTGCATTCACCCAGAGCCTGCCTCATCCTGCAGCCCAACAAGCTCTGCAGCAGAGGCCAAGGACCATTCCTTGTTCCAACATGCTCCTTAGCTAGGGACATTATGCCTCTCCCATTCCAAACCACTAAAGAGAAGGAAACCCCAAACCCAAAACTCAGCAACATGGGATTGGGAAGGGAGAACAAATGTTGCAAGAAATCTGAATGCAGATGTCTCACCATTAGCAGCAAGACATGGCTTGGACTTAATGAACCTCAGGGGTCCCTTCATCTCAGAATATTCCATGTTCTACAACATTGTCTCCTCTTTGAAACTACATCACTAAAAGTCCATTTTGCTTCTTTGGTTTTCCCTCAGAAAAGTCCCGAAGGCAATGATTAAAGGAATGTCCCATCCCAAATTGCTTCATACCCCTATTTAAATAATGTGCAGAAATTGCCTGTTCAGCTTCTTGCATGAGAGAGACCTGACCACAGAAATGGTCTTCAGCTGGAACAGGAAAAAATAGTTGAGCAACCTTAAGCTTTACTAAAGCTTCAATAACTAAATTCAAAGAAATGTTCTTTATTAGACTTTTTTTCAATTTTCCTTCATTAATCCTACTACATATAAAGAGTAAGGCAAAATAATAACTCTACCAGAAGCAGAGAAGCGTTAAATGGCTTAAAAAAAGAACATCCAAAGGATGTTGTTTTGCACTCTGTTTTACTTTGGAAATAGAATACCAAATCTGTAAACTGACAGACTCACCAGATAGATATTTTTTTCCAGGAATTCAGCAGATTTTCTGTCCAGACTATCCTCATATCTTCTATCCTGGGAACTTTTGGAGTAACTATTGGACATTACATATTAAATGTAATGTCATCTCTTTGGAACAAAAAAAGGGAGGATGGAGGTTGTTTCACTGTCCAGCAGATGTTACTTCTTCTCAAACCCAAGGGAATTATAAAGCCTTTTTGCCTTCTAAAAGTTCACAAAGAGTATAAAACTTGAGGAAGATTTCAGTCTTACTCCATAACTTAGATCCACAATGTGGTTTTTGCAACTACGTGAAGGAATTAGACTTTGTCAAAGAAGAGGAAGCCTGCCAAACTATTATGACTTTCTCCACATGTTTTTGCAAAAGCCACACAGCAGTTAATTTATAAATTCTGTGAGAAGAATCTCATTTTATGTTCTCTCTGGTTATATCAAATGTTTTGCGACAGCAGAGATCCAGACAGATTTTTTGTCTCTGGTTGTCCAACCAGTTGAGAAACACTGGCAGGAACTGAAATTATGCAGGAATTCTCGTCACCTTTTAATGCTGTTTGTTCCCAGAATAAGCAGTGCATGGATCATGCACTTTCCCATTGCTCTGAGTCTTTTGTGCTGTGTGAAATTGATGCAACCCAGCCACAGCTGCTCAGCACTGTATGACTGAGGAGCTGTGTTTTAGCAACCATGGGCCTGCAGCTGGAAACTGCTGCCACTCACTACTACTCTGGTTGCATTCTAGTGCTGGCAGAAATTTATTCACACATGTTCCAAACTAACTAGAAATATCTTAGGACTCTATCTCTTCTTTTCCTGTTAGTGTATTTAAGCCATGTCCATCACCATGTTTGAAATGCATATAAAATTTGCACTTTGCACATCTGGCTACTGCTGTTTCTTGGGTCTCATATTTACTTAAACATTCCTTAAATCCTGAAAACATAAGAAAACAAAGGAATCCACGATTTAGAATCATGGCAGTAGAAATTACAGCCCAAGCCATTACTGTAGTCAGCATCATTACTTGACATGTTGGTCCCAGAAGAGGCCATAGATTCTTTCCAGCTTACTTGGGAAGATGGTAGAGCAGCCTCAGTCACTGGAAACTCAGTTACTCTGAACGAGGACAGCATTACTCAGGTCAGTTTTCACTGCTAGGAACTTCCAGATTGGAATTTGTGAAAACTGTAGGGTTTGCATAGGAAACTGCTATACCCATTCCAAAATCCTAGTTCTTGAAGTGCTCACTGCAGTGTCTTTCACAAACAGCACTTTAGCCTTTGGGATAATAGGCAGGAAGCAATTAGGTTCACATGACATGCACACTTATCTTAAGTCCCTTATCTAAAGTATCAAAAACCTGTAGTAGTGTGCATCAAAACCTGCAGATGAGTCTGATCTGCACTGCAAGACAACCACCTTCATACATATACATCTGTATTTATATAGCTTCATAGTTCTGTACACTAATTAGTGCTTCCTAAACTAATTTAAAGTCTAAGCAAGGGATAAAATATAAATTATGCAAAGAGCTTAACGCCCATTCAGCAATGATGAACAACCAAGAGCCAGAGTTCACATTGACAAATGTCCATACTGTAACAAATGAACTTTCCCAAGTGTCTGTTATTGCCTGGTATTCTAACTATTCATCCTAATGAAATTCCAGCTTTGCAGTCTCCTGTTACAGAAAAAGTGGGAGTGTGCGTTGTGTCTGCAAGGAAAACTATGCAGGACCCAACTGTGAAAGGTAAGAAACTCACAGGATGACTTGCTGGTCAGCAATACAGAAGTCCAGAATTTTTTCAGGGAATCTTCCCATACCGGGGAGAAATCTTGTGCACTTGTTTTCATCAGGTAGAATTGTGTCTGTTAAATGATCTCATTGAGTTCCTACTAAAAAGCACTAAAGTTTGCTGTGGAGAAGTGTAGGTGTAAGACAAACATTTACATATGATGTATTTTGATCTAGTTCTTGCACTTTGTGTATCTTCATGTGGTGATCTTCCTAAAAAGAATGCAATTTAAAAATAGAAAATGTAAATCAGAAACAGCAGCTGAAGTGACAAATATCCACCACATTGATAACTCTTGCAATTCACCCCTCTAAAATATGGAGCAGGTTTCTATCAAATAACTTTTACAAAAGCAAAGGATAAAATCCACTATTGAGTAAAATTTTTAAAGCAGATGCAGCTTTTTTTAGCGACATTTTAAATGCACTTATGCAATGCATTATTCCATAAAGACAAACCAACGATTATAGGCCAGTGTTGCTTTTCAACTTTCCCTTACATCCATAAACAATTTCCAGTAAATATTCCCTAAATAACAAAGGACACAAATAAATTGAACAATATAGCAGAAATATAACTTCATGTGCTGTGAGAGGCTCTCTCACTTGTTATGAACACACATGGGTGATGATTCAATGAATGTCGAGAGCCTGATTATAATTCAGAAATTGTCCTTGAGCAGCCAATAAATTAAAACAGCTCTAACACAAAGACTGAGGGATATATGGATGGCTCAGACAATGGCTTCCTGAACATCTCCTTTTGTTTTCCCTTAAAGCCCCTGAATTATTTAAGTCTATAGTCAACTGTCAATAATGAGCAAGCCTGGAATTCAAATGATACTTAATGTAACTGTCAGAGAAGGGAGAAAAGGGGTGCTTAAGATGCAAAGACAAATCAAAATGGAAAAGGTAAGATGAACAACAATAAAGGCTTTTCTCCTTACAGATGATGCAAAAACATCAGTCCATTACCTCCACATCACTAAAATGATGACAGCAACAGTGAAAGCAGATGGCATAAAAATACAAAGCCACCCTTGTTTACAGGCCCACGGCTGCATTCTTTTGTTCTTTCAAAATGTCAGGTTTATACACAAAGGATAATGCAGACAATTAAAAGGTCATTGAGGTTTCTTAATGGTTATTAAAATGTCAACTCAGACTACAAGCAATACAAATCCTATGAAATGGGTAGTAGTAGCATAGAAACAGCAGAAAATAGCATCAGCTTTGTTTCCTAATGGCCACTGCCCAGCCTGACACAGTGCATCCATCTCAAGGAAGGCAAAGCTGTGCAGAAAAAGCTGCAGAAGGAAATGAGCCTGTCCCAGTCACCACGTTAAGACCTTGGCTAATTGCTGGGGTAAGGTGCAAGCAGTGACAAACAGGACTTGCCTTCTGGTAGGCTCCTGGTCCTACTCCTATTTATATCAGAAACATTGAAAAGTGTTTCATCAAAGCTGGATGGTGCACTGCTTGCCCCTGCTCACTTGCTAAAGAGCAAGTTCCTGCTTGGCAAACATTGCTGCTGGCCACTGCCAGAAAAAGGTGGTGTGAATTCACAGAGACCCTTGCTAGGAACTGAGAAAACCAGCTTCCCAAATTGAGATTTAGGAATTAATAATTTTTCTCCTGGACTTCAGCAGTAAGGCATTAGGGTGGTAACTGATAACATACAGGTTTTGTTAATGCACAAATATTAAAAAGAACAGCTGAACAAATTACATTCTATTGTCCAAAGCAAATAAATGAAAAATGTTCTTTTGGCTTTGCCAGAGAAGAGGAAGTTAATTTATTACTCACTGATAATTACAGGAAGCAACTATGGCTGCAAAATGAAAAAAGACAATTTTTCAGTTTCATTATGGGAGAGAAAATATTGGTTTTTAGCAAAAAAGGGTCATCTATTGGTACAATCCAGAAAAAGACATTTTCTGCAAGCCTCTTAAATTTTTCAGGCCATAAAGTGCAGAGATGGAGCAGCATGCTTCCAGTCAGTGGCCTCTGCTCTTCTCACATTCTACCCACAATTCAAAAGAGATTAATGCCTTAGCACTATGAGATGTACTGAGAGGCAAAGGGAAGGGGAGAGTGAAGGTAACACACTTATGTTCAGCTCTGAAAGTTTATTTTGCTTTAAACAGCTGCTCAGATGAGAAGTTATGGCTAATAAAAGTGAGTCATAGAGTCATAGAAGAGTTCAGGTTGGGAGGGACTTTAAAGGTTCTGTTGTTCCAACCCCCTGCCATGGGCAGGGACACTTTCCACTAGCTCAGGTTGCTCAGAGCTCCACCCAGCCTGGCCTTGAACACTTCCAGGGATGAGGTATCCACAGCTTCTCTGGGCAACCTGTTCTGGTGCCTCAGGTGGCCATAAAAAGCAGCACTTGTAAAATATTTCTGTGGGGGTGTGAGGAAATGTCCTCTACGTTCCTGGCAAGTGAACTGAACACTTTATTTCAGAAAAGAAGGTGGGGGAAATGGCCTTGTCCTGATGAGAGGGCAGACATTGCAGGCCTGCTGGGGAGAGCATGCTGTTGTTGGTAGATGTGGGATAGATGTGGGCAGCAGTGAGCAAAAGGCTGATCTGGCCCCAGCCCTACCCAGTGGCCTCTGTGAACCTGGTGGCCATGTTAGACAGAGGATCATTTGGAAAGTACCTAACTATAGGAAAAAAAAAAAAAAAAAAAAAAAAAAAACACTGAAATCTTAAAAAATCATAGCAAGACTTCTGGCATGACTGACTAGTAGCTTTACCCATTACTGCTTGCTCTAACTCCCACGGGAACAGGGAATGATTCAACCAAATCATAATCATAAATGACACTGCACTCAGTGTTGCATTCACAGTTCTTCAGGGGGTGCACGGAATTCCCAGCCACACTTTAATTCTTTGCATCTGGGTCACCCAAATGATAAAATCTGCACCAAAGATTCTGGCAGTGCTGCAAAGAGACAGAAAGAGCCTTTTTCATTGACAAAAGCAGTATTTGAGGCAGCCAAGTGGTTTATATTAAGATGCTTAAAATTGTATATGTTTCTACTGTGAGGATTCAGGACTGGAACATGAACAAAGCAGTGTTGAGGAAATTACTCTCTTCATAAAAAAAAAATTAAAAAAGGAACAGATCAAAACTCGAAGCTTTTATCAGCCCACATTTTCATGGTTCAGACATGGCAGAACCTGAATACCTGAATTTGACTGTGTTCAGATTTTAGAAGACAACGGACCTTGGTTTGGGTACCCAGTCAGAATCTGGGAAAACTAATCTGAACTGCCTGAAGTGCTCACCCTCCTTGCTTACCAACAGCAGACAGAAGAAACAACATCTTAAACAGGACTTTGGATGGGAGACAAGGACAACGTGGTGATAAAACAGAAAGAGCTACAATAAATACTCCTTACCTAAATCATTGCAGCAACTACTCAATCCTCCAGTTCCTTCAGCCAGCAATTGTTACACCAGCCAGTTATTCCCCTCCTGGCAGGAATTCTTCATTTCCAGTTTTGGGGTATGAGTCCGTGATCTCTGAGCTCCAGGCTTCTGCATCATGGGCCCTCCCTGCCACCATGTGGTGACACCATTAACAGTGTGGGCTGCCCCTGTCCTTCCAGATGATCCCTCCAGTCCATCAGACACAGCTCCATACTTCTCCACATGCTAGCTCCCCCAGAGAATCCCTTGCTCAAGGTTTCACTCTCATTAGTGCTCCATGCCCACCCCAGTACTAGTTCTTGTGTCAATGGTTGTTTTGCAAAAGCTCCCCTTGCTTGTAGGATTAAGCACATTCCCTGATATCAGCAGAAACATCTTTGACTGAGATACCTTCTTTCCAAATAACCAAATCCATTACCACCTCTTTGCTTAGGGCTACTGACCATCCAGGAATGTTACACATTGCCAGTGTGTCTATACTCTAAAAAACCACCATTATATCAACATGTCTCTCATTTTAAGATGTAGACATTTCTCAACTGAAATGCTTCCCAAACATAACAAGGCATGATAAGAAATCTGAACTTTTTTCAGGCCCTCGTTGGGGTGCCAGGTACCCACCTCCCTCTCTCACTCTGCAAACCAAGAGAGGAATCCTCCCTTCCTGGTGACTCCTCTCAGCCTTTTACCCTCATCCAACATAATAACATCAAACAGATCTGAAAAACAGAGCCTGGTTCAGGGTCTATTCTGTTTTGCAAAAACCAGAAACCACCTCAATACCTCACCATAGAAGTATTTCTATAAACCTTTCCTGGTCAGTACTTTTTATGTACATTTATAATAGAAATAAGGTCTGAACTTCCTCTGAGTTTCAGCATCCTGAAATGCAGACTCTTATCCCAGTTTCCTATATAGCACAATATAGTTGGTGAGATACAGAGCAGAAAGAGACCAAAACAAACACTGTAGAGCTGTCTTGCTGCCAAAGTAATTCTGTCACAGATTTTAAAACAATAGGGAGCAAATAATTTCACCGCTAAAGACATACACAAAAAATAAATTAATGCAGAGTGGTATGCTTGAGATACCAGGGGTGTTCAAGAAGGGGGAAATAGATAACAGTACAGATTGAAATTAGAGCACAAAATAGCCTCTGTAGGAGTAAAGTTCCTAATTAGCCTTCTGTCCATTAGAAGCTGCAGTGATCAATTCCTGGTAACACAAACAACATCAGAGAAAAAAAGGTGTCGCAGATAGGAATGTCATTGCTCGTCATTGCTGGTGTTGCTCTTCCTTTCAGGTGCGCCCCTGGTTACTATGGGAACCCTTTGCTAGTTGGAAGCACTTGTAAAAAATGTGACTGCAGTGGCAACTCCGACCCAAATCTGATTTTTGAGGACTGCGATGAAGTGACCGGCCAGTGCCGCAACTGCCTGCACCACACCAGCGGGTTCAAGTGCGAACGATGCGCTCCCGGCTACTACGGGGATGCCAGATTCGCTAAAAACTGCACAGGTATGGTCTGTAGTTTGCTACAGCAGAGCTGAGCAACAGGCAGCACAGCACGGTCTGTGGATGATCTCCCAGAAATCAGAGATGCCTGAACCAGTTGTCAGATTCCTGTGGCTCTGGGAGGCAGGTGGTGGGATAATTTGGATGCCTGTTCAGTTGAATCATCCCAGGAACCAGAGAAATATCTCTTTGTATCTCCCATGAGCAGGTCTCAGACCCCAGACTACAACATCTCTAGTGCCTGGCAGGTTTAATGGAGGCACTGTTGTGTTCTCCTGAATCTTGTTTTAGATAAGGTTCTCCAAGAGTTCTTTGGGCAAAGTCCTCACCTTTGTGCTTGTCCACACCATGATCATGCAGGCTAATGGTGCTTAAAGACTTGAAAGTATTTTTTATGGGAACAGGATCATCCTTCCTGTCCTGACCCAACACCCACTCACTTTCTGCTATTTTCCACACTGGCAATATGTTCTGCGTTTTCTACAAGTCTGTGTGATCTTGCTGGTTACTATATTTTCACACAAGAGGTGACTGTACTTTCAGGGTGCTACCCAGAGTACCTCAGCAAAACATAGCTGCACAGAGGAGTTGCAAAGTTTTGTCTCCTCTAATGTACTAATTAAATGGAGTTTAATCCAAATAGGGCTTTGACCTCATACTTTTTATCCTTGCTTTGGCTCTGGAAGAGAAGTTTACATCATCTTTCAAAGCACTTCGGAAGAGCCACTGCTAAAGGCAAAATGCAGGTGCTCAGAGCCAGGACCTTGGGGCTCCCTCCCAAACTCTTTGGCAAGGGTCCCTCAAGGACTACAACAGAAAGGAGGGAGACAGTTTATTCCTACCTCAGTCTGACTCAAAGGTAAGACAGTTGAAGCACACACTCAGCTTGGACCTCAAAAGTGCTCCAAGGCCTCCAGGTAGAGAGCTACAGGCCTCAGGGACTTAGAAATATCTTGATCCTTCTTGCAACTCACTGTGTACTTGGACTTTGTTTTTTACTTCCTTATTATAAAGGGTTTTGGAGGACACAGGCTGTGAGGATGCTGTGTAATCAAATGCCCTTTGTGCTGCTATCTTCACTCGTAGGAGACTACATATGATGCCATGATGCTACTACTGGTCCTTTCTGGTTTCACATTCCAGTGACAGCTAGAGTTTGAGTGTCCATCTCCAGGACGTAACTCACATCTCAAAGTCACGTGGTTGAATTCCATTCATGCTGAACAGGAAGAGATGGTGCTCACACACAGTGATCCCAAAAGCCAAAGACATGTATCCCATGTGTCTCAGCTAAAAAGACATCAGCTGTGGAGAACAGCATGCCCCAAAACTCACCTCCTGCCTGGATTTAGCTAGCCAAGATGTTCATGAAACTCAGTATGTCTGTGATTTTGAGGTTGCAAAAGAAAATCTTGTTTATAAACTTCACTGCCTAATTCACTTCACCTGAGATGACTAAACTGCAGTTGTCCAGGAAGGAATGATAGGATCCAGTCTGTGGGTCCTGAATTCCATGAGGCAGGAGGAACACACCCAGCACTTAAACTCTGCAAACTGCAGCAATCATGCCCTGCCCATGACCAAAAGCTTCAAGCACCTAAGAGTAACTTTGCCAGAAGTCTGAGAGTTTCAGGGCATTCCAAGTGTCTGAGCAGGTTGTGCAGCAAGTGATTTTGGAAGGCATCTCTGAATATACATTTTCGAAACTCAAATCAAACTTTTCATCACCTCAGTACAGTTGGGGTTTTTTTGCACCCATAAGGAGGTACACAGCAGTTCTCTACACAGGCTGTTCACACAGACTTCAAATCAGTGTGGTAACTCTCTTCATTAGCAGATTTTCTTGCAGTGTTTCATCTTTGCTAAAAAAAAAAACGGTGCTTGGGCGCTTGAATACCTTGTGACAAATACAGCTTTTCTCTTTTCAGAAGTGAATTCAATCTTGAAGCTCACTCTAGCAAACCCTGATTTTGCAGTATTTTTTCAGAGAATTACACACTTCTTGTTTCATCTTCATTTCTGCTGAGCACCACAATGTACTTGACAGCACTTGACAGTACTGTGCAGATTGCAGTACATCAATACTGCAATCATGATATTCAAACTATTTGTGTAGTTCACAGGGAAAGCTCAGCCTTTGTTTGGCTTTGTGGGACAATTAGGAACTATTGCTTGGAATTGATTCTGAAATAAGTCAAATATCTTCTTTAAACTAAAACTATTGTAAGAATCAAGACAGTCTGCATACATGCTTTCCATAGAGCATCCCAAAGGGTATATAAAGCAAAAAAAAAAAAAAAAGGCAAGAGAAGTAAATTAACAAATGGCTTTATCAATCTAAAATCATCTTTTTTTTTCTTTCGAGTGGAAGACAAAACCTGGGTAGCTGTGAGTGGTACTTTTCAGCTGCTTTTAATTTTATTTTTTTTTTAAACACATATCCTTTAGTCATACTTCAAAGCTCTCTGCAAATGCCCCTCGGAAATAAAGGTAACTTTAGAACCCTTCCCCACCAGCAAACTATGGCATGATCGAAAGTCTTAATTCCCTAATAAAAACGTGGTACCTCTTAAACCAGTAGTTGAAAAATGGTCCAGACTGCACTTGGAATTAATTTGCTATAAGATTTTGTGTAGCAGACTCATGGGTATTCATTTAAATAAGAAGACACAATTTTATTTTTTTGAGCACCAATCTCATCAAAATTTTAACCTTTTAACTTTAATCTTGCTACCTGGCAATAGCCTAATCTCCATGATACAGGTAAAGAGAAATCTCTACTTTCAACAGATACTTTTCTTCCACTTCTTAAAAAAAGAAATAACAAATTAAAAGTAATCATAGATCCAAAAGCAGGGAGGCACAGATTGTGATAAGGTCAAAATGCTGACTGCATCAGAGAATTCATATCCAATTTCTGTTCTTACATTAGTACAAAACCTGATTAGTTCTACTAACACTGGTGCACTTACAGAAAACTATTCTGACGTGAGTGCATGGTGTTGTCTTTGAAGTTGTATTACATATTTTCACTTGACAAATCCTTGAATGTGCAATGGGAAATGTAAATACAAGGGCAATTCATAGATAACAATTAGTGGGCTGCAGAAAAATAAAAAGGCAGTAAAATGTTTTTTTACATGAGGTTCTGCTGAAACTATGAATCACAAGACCAAAATAAATTCCAGATAGATTGCTGCTGTTCTTATGTTCTGCTTGAGTTTTTGTTATTGTATCGAAGTGTTCCAAGAATATTTTAATCTTCAAAATAATATATTTTAAAAGGCCAATTAAACCTTGAAAGAGGTTTAGAGATGTTAGATTAAAAATCTGACTTTTTAAAGAGCCACTCATGTTGGCAATAAAAATGTTGCTTTCTCAATTTAAAGAAATATAAAAGGTCATTTATTCTTCATTGTAAGTGGTAGGAGATATTTACTTTTTGATATGTTCAAGCTGGCAATGTAACTGGAGTCCACTATCAATCCCTGATAGCTGCAAAGCCTTTTAGTGACAGCCTGACAGAGTGCTGATAAATTCCACAGGGCTGTGGAGAGATTTGTAACTAATAATTAACTTTAGTTGCCCACTTTTCCTAATACATCTCCTAAATGTCTCTCTAGACATTGATGTACAGTGGCCCTTCTGGGCAACTCTGCCCTTGCTGACTCTGCTTGTGACCAAGCTTTGAACAAGTAATTTCAGCAGAGGTGTTCTCCTTCTGTTTTCCACTTCATATATCATTTGTTCCAATTTGACCAGTGCAAGAAACACCTTTTCCAAGTACTGAAAGGAAAATTAATCCAAGCAGTTTTTGATATTGGTTTGAATATTCACACATAATCCTAAGTATAATAATTTCACTAGTCTTGGGAGGGGAAGTTGTACATTTTGAAGATTCTTCTTTCAAAAGTCCTTTCTTTTTCCCCCAGCATGTAACTGTGGAGGGAGAATGTGTGACAGCCAGACTGGAGAATGCCTCGCAGACAGCCCTGAAGTTTCTACTGACACAGACTGCCCGACCATCAGTAAGAACATTAGCATGAAAACACCAATAATTAATATTGCTCTTATATTTAGAAGCTTACAAATACTAACTTAAGAGCTTGGTGCTCCAGTGGGCTCAGGATTTTGACACTGGTCCCACAGGGCACTTAAGTGTGTGAATATACACAATGTCCTGCTGATTGAGTACTTCAGCATGTTCTCACACACTTGTCTGAGTACAGGAAAGTCTGTGATACAGACTGTACATTCATATCCAAACTGCAGAGCAGTAGGCAAGTCACCAAAGCCACTTCCACAGACCTTAAGACACACTGCAAAATAATATCCTGGCCCTAAAAAACTGTCCTCACAACTTGATCTGTGACATCTTGCGTATAGTTTATGGTTTTCTAGTTGTGGTTTAGCCCCAACAACAACACAGCCACTCACTCACTCCAGCAGGAACAGAGAGAGAATCAGAAGGGTAAAAGCCAGAAAACTTGTGCACACACACATGCCACACACACTTTTGCAAACAAAGCAAAACAATTCATTCATTCACTGCTTCCCATGGGCAAGCAGGCATTCACCCATCTCCAGGAGAGCAGGACCCCACCTATTTACTTGGGATGACAAATGCCATCACTCCAAATGTCCTCCCCTTCCTCTTTCTTCCCCCCATTGTATTTACTGAGCATGATGTCACATGGTCTGGAATATCCCTTTGGTCAGCTGGGGTCAGTTGTCCTGGCTGTGTCTCCTTCCAGCTTCCAGCATACCCCTAGTCTCATCACCAGCATGGCAGTACAAAAAGCAGAAAGGGTCTTGGCTCTGTGTAAGCCCTGCTCAGCAACAACAAAAACATCTCTACATCATCAACCCTATGTTGAGTTTTTGTTATTGTTAGTGGGGCCAAAACATGGCTCCATACTAGCCACTGAAATTACTGTGCAGAAAATTACTCCAGTCAAATCTAACAGAGATTGCTGCTGTTGACACCTTGTCATGTATCCATCAGTCAGCTCCTTTCCCACTATCTCCCACACTCTAATGATAGGAAATCTAGGGTGTTTCCAGGAGTACTATGTTGTAGCTATTGGTCACCACAGGTATTTTTTAAATGTTAGTGTATTTATACCTGTGTATAATGGAGAGCATGTAGCATGGGTTCTTGAACCAACTCCCAAGAAGAGGGGTCATGTGCTTGAAGAGCAACCAAAAGGAAAACATCTGGGACCTGCTAAAATATCAAGCAAAAGTGTCTGTAGGAATCTGTGTATCACATTCACCTAAGTCTCTTGCATTTAGTGTTGGCACCAGTGTCACTGTAAACAAGGTGGCATTGCAGTCATTTACTAGGAACAAGGATATAGTTCTGTACATGCACTTTCCAAGCACATTATAACAGTGTTTTTTAGAAGTTGCCTTTGTAATCAAGTGGGAGGCCAAGAGCCCATGTGCTGGACATCCTTATTTCTCATACCATTACATTTTAAATATAGAGTTTGAGGTTCTGACAAAATGCAGTTGGGTTTTTTTGACCCTTATTTGTTGTCCTTCAGGCCACAAACATGTAGAGCCCAGGGAATAGCCAGGAAATACCTCTCCCTCTCTCTCAACTGATTACAGAATCCTTGTGGCAGCCTCTTTGAGCAGTCCCATCCGGTGCTGCTCAGCTGGAAATGTCATAACTGTACTGTGGGACCTTGGAAGTGGGAGGATGAAAGTGAAAGAAAAATGGGTATCCACCAGGAAGCATCTGTGACAAAGAGAGTGAGCACCATGGGTCAAGAGCAGTATTACATGAATTTAAGATACTTGCTGTTAACTGACACACACACTAAAGAAAAATTCTGCTGTCTTATTTTCTTATCAGGCTGTGATAAATGTATTTGGGATCTGACAGATGACATCCGATTGTCAGTTCTGACTATCGATGAAAGCAAATCCACTTTACTGAGCATTTCTACAGGTGTTGCAGCTCAAAGGCGTTTGAATGACCTGAGCCTCACTACCACTCATCTCCAGGTACAAACACTGATATTTCAGTTTCTTCAGGTAGTTTGAATCTTTGAATTTCCACTCCATTCCTGTAAATTTCAATCCCTGCCCTCACTAGAGAAGGAGTTTATTTTCAGATGCACTGACTTTTTTCCCCCATACACAGGAGGCAATGTCCAAAAAAAAGAATCATGCTACGCTTTGGACCATCCAGGTTGATGATGTTGCAGATGAGATGAATGATCTCCTCAGAGAAGCAGAAACACTTGATGAACAGGTTTGTTTACAGCCTTCTGCCAAAGCTCTGAGGGTTTGCACTTTGTCATATTCACCTGTTGGCATAAGAGGCAAATATAAAATAGTCCCAGCTGGAAGGGACTGGTCCAACTCTCTGAGCAATACAGGGCCGACCAAAAGTTAAAACCTGTTATTAAGGGCATTGTTCAAGTGTCTGACCCCTCTTCATAAAAAACATTTCTTAACATCTAGTCTGACACTTTTCACCAAACATGAGTGGATGTGCCCTGACAGCTGGAAGACCCTTCTATCTCTATTTTATAACTTTCTACTTTAAATCTGAATTAAAAGTATAAACTAAACATCAGGTCTTCTTCACAGAAAAGGAAGGAGGTAAAAAGGTCTTGAGTGTGGTTGGAGGTTTGTCACCAGTCACAAAAATCTTCCCCTCAGGGTCTGAGTTCCCACCTACCCCCTACACAACATGTTTGATCTGGGATAGACACATTGCCCTTCTCACTCATATTTGGATTTCTAATTAAGTGAAGTAATATACACTAAACTAACACAGATTGATTTGGGGAGCATTTGTACTATATCTATTTCACATATATGCTCTCTTAAAATTAAATTAATCCTGATAAGACATTTCAGAATATATTTCAAAACTGCCAGTTTAAAAGGTTTTTCATGTACCCACTGAGATGGGAGCTTGATCAGCACTCAAGATATTTTTGATGCAATTATAATCATAAATGTTGCATCCACATCCAGCTGCCAGGCTATAAAATTAAGGTTATCAGCTACCATCTCCCACAACACTTTCATAGCATCCTAGAAGAATACTGTTATGAAATATGTTAAGAGAAGAAATAGGGTTCAAAATTGTTCATCCTCTATTTTAAAAAGATAATATTAAACATCTTTCTCTTGCTACAATATACATATACTAGTATACATCACTCTATGTTGTGTAAGTAACACTCTATGTTATTATGAAAAATAGCCACAGCTACCATAGAACTAGATTATATTGCATGCTTATTTCAAAGTGCCAGACCTTATATTCACTTTACCAATTCCTTCACAAGACAAATTAAAATCATTCCTTAAACTAAAACTCGAATATAGGAGCAAGTAGGGGGCAAAAAAGGCAACACAAACAAAGTGGAAGAGAAAATTTAGGTTTGTGTGTTTTTAATCAACACTTACTTAGCAGAAAGGGCACATAAGATTTATACAGACTATGCCTGTGTTCAAGAGAGCTTTGATTAAATCAACTCACCCTCACAGCTCCATACCTGTGAATATCTGTCAGAGCTCACACGCACCAGTGTCCCTCTCTGTAGCTGGTGGGCAGACTGATTAAGGCATTAGGTTTTCTATGAATATTTAGTGAGTTTAGATAATAACATTTCGTTTGCAGTACTATCTGGGGATTTCTTTCCTCATTCCTCAACTTTACTGTCTCTGAACAAATAAATTCAGCATTTCCTCTGGTCTTTCTCCCTGGTTACTGCTAATGCTAGTTCTACATCAGTACTTGTGGTTGCTTGTAAGGCAGGGAAATAATGACCCCAAACTCTGACAGTGGAAGACCACAATACTAACTCTGAATATATTGAGCTCTTTGCTATCTCAGGGTACATTTATGGAAAATGGGTGCTAGGGCCTTGAGAGGCTTTTGCAGAGACATGCAGCATTTTCTATTCAGGGAATTTTGTGTGCACATCCCCACATCTCAGGGGATCCTGCAGATTCTGATCTAAACCACAAAGGTAAGGTGAATGGAAAAACTGTAGGCAAATCTACCTGCTAAATATAACTCCTGCAATTACCTTTAACTCCCAAAGTGTGCATGGGATGAGTTTTGAGTAAAACAGCACTTAGCTTGATCCTGAATATTTGGAAGATGGGAACCAGAAACATTTCTACTAACCCTTATACTTGTTTCATCAGTCTCATAACCCTTAAAATGTGTTTTATCATTATAAAATTCCATCCCTTTTAGTGGTGCTGCCCACCCTGGCCCTGCCTTCAAAGTACTACCTGGGGCCTCCACAAACCCTAAGTAAGGGAAGACAACGCAGAGTGCAGCCCCCAAGACAATGTAGCACAGGACCTGTGCTCTTCAGAGTATTTTCAATCCTTGGGCTTTTTCTTATTTTTAATAAATTGCAGAGCTGGGGACCTCCCTTGAGGGAGACACAGATCTAAAGTCAGTTGGGAGCTTGACACCTTTTTCCTCATTCTATTTGCTTACTCAGGAAATGCCATACCCAGCAAAATGAGCCAGCCCCACTGAATGCTTAGGAGACTCAGCAGACAGAGTTTTAAAACTACATAATTTATAAAAATTTCATTGCAGCAAATGATGGATAAATATGGGACAGGTTTTAATCTCTCACTCTGCAATTCTGAAAACGCTCACAAGACAGATCTTCACTTTGAACACCTTTAAATACTACTTTATATGATAAAAAGGACTTCCACATGCTCACCAGGAGAAAGCAAAATGTGTGTTTATACTGCTCATCCTCACATCTGAAAAGAAATCTAATGTTTACCTCTCATGGTTTATTCATAGGGAAATGAAGCTTCCAGCAAAGGCCGACTGGTACAGAAGGAAACCACGGAGATCAACAACCGTGCTTCTCAGCTTGTGCAGCAGCTCAATAATATAAGAGATAACATTGAAGGTAAATCGATTCATTTCTGGTTCATCTCAGTGTCAAGAATGTGCTAATGAAACCTTCATGTATTAATGGATCATCAAGAATTTTTACTGTCCTATATATCAAAGGAAAATCTTTTGATATATAGGACAATATGCAATTTATGGCAACAGTGAACATCCTGTCAAGCACAACTGCACTTAAAAAAGATTTCCTAGTCAGAGATAATCACCTTCATCTGGAATATCTATGACATACCACTATCATCCTGAAACATAAAAATGATATTAAACCACTTGCAGCCTCCTCTTCAGTACCTGCAGAAAGCAATGAAACCCCAAATCAATGTACTCAAAAACACCCCTGTCCCCAGTACACCTGCGACATGAAAGCCTCCATCCTGCTGCAGAACACACTGGTTTCCCCCATTCTTCAGCAAAGCCAACAGTATGCAAAAGCTGTCTATGGCACCAGAATAGAAATGCTGACTGGTAGTTGAGGTTAAACAGCCTTTTTCCAATGGAAGAGTGGTTACACATATCAACTTTTATCCTTGCTTATCCTTACCTCCACGGGTGCTCCATTACTTTCTCTCAGAAAACATGGTTAATACGTCCCATCACACAAAAGAGGCAGGCTACGACCATACAGTATGTTATATTTGTACTGGCTTTTTACATCTCTGATGCTAAAAAACCACTGACTGTCTGGCCATCCATCACATTTTATTTCTACAATTATTGAGTGAAAGTGTCAGCATGAGCCTCACTGTACATCACTAAAAATCATGGCTGATGTCTGTGGATCATCCTTGTGTATCATTAATTGGTTTGGAGCAGGACAGGAACCACATAAGGCAGATATGCATCTAATTTGGCACACAAATAGCACAACCAGGTTAAGCTGTTACAGAAGAAACAATGTCCATGGCTGTGAATAGAATGAAAACAGCTGGAAACAAGTAGGTGAAAATTACTTCCACCATGCTCAAAACTGTTTTTCTACAGAGGCATCACCCCTGTGCACACACACGTGTGCCAGCATAAGGAAAAAAAATCCATGGAGCCCTGGTTGTTGTCAGTTAGTGCTCAGTATGAGCCTTTACAGCTTCACTAATGAGCTCAGGGCCCAGCAAGAGCAGGCCTACAGACACTCTGCCAAAAATCAGTGGTGCCACAATTACACACCTATCTTTTATAAAAATCTTCCAGAAGAATAGTGCTGGTTTTGCCAGCTTTGGTTATCCACAAAGCTAGTGACAGGCGCCAGCCAAAGGCACACACATCACAGGGCATAAAAAAAGAGGTGATTGGTATTCAAGGCCAGGGAGTGAGAAGTGGGTAAACTTTGTAATGATTACACTGGGAATGGGTAAACTCAATTTCAGCTGCAGGGATACAACAATGTTTTTTGAACTAAGACCAAAACCTTGAAATAGTATCTATCTCCAAACCAGCTAGGCAGCATCAGGCCAGAAGCCATATGTTACCTCCTTAGAGTGCCTCAAACTTCTGCAGATGGAAAATGAGGTTACTTCAGTCTCCTTAGCATTGTTATTATTTTATGAACAGCAGCACTTAAAAACCATGATCCTAGATGAAAGCCCCAGCATGATACATGCCACAGAACCCAAAATAAAATGATTTTCCCAGCCTATAAGAAATGTCAAGCCAAATAATGCACACAACCCATGCCTGCTTAATCCCATCCTCTTCTGATGAGACCTCCACATATGACAGAAAGTGTGATTTATTTGCAGGTTTAATTTTAAGACTGGATTAAACATAATAATTATCTACTATAGAGATGAAGATAATTAAAACTTCCTTTTGCCATCAGTATCATCACAATTCACAAAAGTAAAAGTAGTCCACTGTATTTATTTCTCTGTAGTCATACTGAATCAACCATCTGTTCCCTTTTCCCCCTAGAAATCAGCAGCAAGTCAAAATACTATGCAATTCAACAAGAGCTGAGCCCTGAAGAAATTGCCCAGAAGCGGAGTGTGGCTGAGGAGATGCTGAAGGAGATCAAACGTCGAAAGCCTTTCACTAATCAGAGGCAACTTGCAGATGAGGAGGAAAATGCAGCAGAGGAGTGTGAGTTTTAAGTCAGTTTTCCTTTCAGCCACGTGCTGATGCTCAGCTGGCAGGTGCTGGGCAGCTCTGGGTGTGCTGCTGAGCCCCTGGGGAGGACCAGCAGGCACTTGGCAAGCACCAGCTGGTGTTCTAGGGATGCTGCTGCTCCCAAATTCCTGCCCCAAGTCCCTGCTGGTGCTTGGTGCTCCTCACGGAAGAATGAGGAGAAAAAGATCTGTGTGTCTGCGTGTGCCTGTGCACTGCAGCAGTCAACAATAGCTGCTTAGAAAGGTTCATGGCAGGGCTGGAATTGCTCATGTGAACGTCTTCCCCCCTGCCAGCTCTGCTATGGGGGCAGCAAACGCCAGCAGAGAGAGAAAAACTGCTGGCATGGGAAAGAGTGGCAGCCTAATTCTCACAGCTTAGTGAACATGAGTCAGAACGTGAGGCATAAAGACTGCCTTCTCCAGGACAGGCCGCCTAGGTTTAACAATGAAAAATAAATGAAAAGCAGGGAAAGGCAGACCTAGTTTCTTTTAATAAAGTATATTTCAGAGGGGGAATTAATAGGATTAAAATGAAATAGTAAAATGAGAAGCATCTTTCCTTCTAAAAAGAGGAGGGAAAATTAAAACCTAGGTATATGATCCCTCAAGGGAGCTTTTATGTGTTTTACTGTCGCCTGAGTATAACAGCGTAGAAATTGCTGTTTAGGTTAAGTTTTGCCAGAAATCTGAGCTTTGGATTTATTGGCCTCTTATTTTTCTCCCAGTGCTACAGCAAATTGAAGCATTTCATGAGAAGTACAATGACACCAGATCCCTGGTAGTTGATGTGCTGGAGCAGCTCAGCGAACAGGATGTGAAGCTGTCAGACCTGGAGGAGGCATTAGACGAGGCGCTTGACTACGTTGTACAGACGGAGGATATAAATAGGGAAAACACAGCCAGGCTCCAAAGGCAGGAGGTACTGTGCACTACATTTATCATAAGTGTTGACTGTGAACACTCCATCTCTGCCATTGCTTAAAACAGTAGATTGCACACAATTTAGGTTCAGGAATCACCACACCTAAAAAGAGTTTCTTGGACCACTCAGCAGGATGAGATTGACTCTTCAGTTCTAAGAAACTACTTGTGGAAGTGCAAGGTACTATTATCTATTTGTGGAGACAATAAATGAGAAGCTTTGGCACGTCATGCCTCATCAGACCAAGGAAGAGAAGGATACTTATGCCTAAACTAGAATGACACGTTACAGTAAAACCCAAGAAGCTTGGAATTTCATGTAGCATGGCTGCTATAAATATTGTGGTAGGATTATTTCATCCAATTATGTCCTGACTTCTAATGTGGGAGGGCCTCATGTTCACAAAACTAATTCTGTTCTAAGAAAACAATTATTTATAAAGATTCTGCACTGCATTTGTGCCCTGGTCTGAGTGCATACTGTCTGATCCAAACTTGCTCTGAACCACTTTAAACAAAATGTATCCCCGGTTTTTCAGGAATAGACAGTGTGCTTGAATCTTGAAGCACAAATCCATTGTCTAACTGCTCCCCAATAGGTACCTTGAAATTGGATTTCCTACTTGCTAGGTGAACTTGCTAGCTTAGCTATAAGGCTGCAAGTTTTCTCCTGTGTCCTGTCCAAATGAACAGTTTCAGGGTTTTGAACAAAGTAACCACCCTGGAGGAGAGCTCAGAGGTGACCTGTCCCCTGTAGCGGAATTGGGGCACCTTTACCTGTAAGTGGTGGCATTAGGTTCAAATCCCACATGGCTGATGAGAAAATAGAGTTTTCACTTTTTGTATCCCAGAAAAGTACCCAACCCATCAGCCAAACAAAAGAAATTATTTTTTTCTCTTCACAGCAGTTCTGTGACTCTTTCCCTGTTTCCATAAATTTCTTTTAAGGAATGTGAAACCAGAATATCCCACCTAAAACTTCTCATTTATTTTTTCAGCAAGGAAAAAGACTACAAAGAAAACAATTTGGGGCCATTCAAAGGCCCCTCTTTTCCTTTCAATGGCTGAAATGGTTTGTATTCTGGAGGAGAGGGCATTAGTGAACAATTTTATGATTTGAAGAATGATCCCACAAATTCAGACCAACCTCTGGGTTTCATAGCATCAGTGGTTGAGTTTTGAATTCTTGAATTTTGCAGTGCTAGTGCATGTTGATGTGGAAGGTCTAAGAATTCAATAGAGAAATCAGGCGTGCTCCTCTAGGGAATCATTTCACAAGAGCTTGAGATGCTTAAGTACAAAGCCTCTTCTGTTCTTCCATTGTTTCATAATTACAGTGCCAAGCTGCAGCTTTTCTCACAGTTATGAAGCAAAGCCTGAAGTGTGTAGTTGCATTTGTTCACTGTTTTTCACCATTTGGGTCTCCATTATTCCTCACAATGGAGGCAGATGCTGTACAAAAGAGATTGTCCACATTGGCTTTACTACTGACAAGGAAAAGAGATCTCTCTACTGTAGATTTTAAAAAACTCCAGAAGAAGTCTCCAGATGAGTGTGAAAAATCCATGTTTAATTTGTCTCTGCTGTGCACTGAATAGTGCTTCATTCCAATAGCTTCTTAGACTGTAATATAAAATAAAATTATGTTTTTTAATCATCCAACATTTCTTTCACAAAAAAACCCCAAACAAACAAAAAAAATCATGTCATAATATGTAACAATTAGACATGTCTTGGAAAATCAGATTTCAGATATGTGTAAATCTATTTAGATCACTGCTATCTTGTAATTAACTCTAGCACATTTAACAAAAACGGTTAACACTGTATTTTGTTAAGTATAAGTGGTATTGGATGTGATTTATGTTTTGAGCTTTCTTTTTAGAAACAGCATAAGAAGATAAAAGAGCAAATAGATGAAGTGAACAGCGTTCTGCTCAGTGCCACAACTATTTTGGAAGGACCACAAAAAGTCAACTCTGAGTTAAGTGAAGTAATAAAGGTAGGTGCCTTGGTGGCTTGTTTAAATGATGCATCCTAGTTTTTTGAAGTCGTATGTTTAGATGACTAATGGAAAAACTCTCCTTTATATTGCTTCAGTGAAATACTGGTTAATAGTCACTGAAAAAGTAGGTGGTTTACTTAGATGAAAAGCTCTGTTATTACAACTTACTGCCTAAAAAAATTAATTCTAGTATGACATGTTACTGTAGGCAAAGCTTAATGAAAGATTTTGCTGTAGAGTTCTCAATTATTTTGTTGCAAGCAGCTGCCAAAAGATATTCTGATAAAAGACTGCATTTTATGCTAAATTCCTTTCCTAGTGCCTATGAGAGAACATGGAAGAACACTAAAGATCCCGGATATCAGCATTAAAACCAGGCACTGTGTCAAACATAGATAATCAGATTGTCATATATATTTTCTGGAACTGTAGACTACTATCCAGTGTTTTGAATCAGACATGATGCTGAAGGAAATTGTTAGAAATTTTAGGGATTTGGCTTTTCTATGAAAAGAAAAAGAAAAAAAACCCTGGGAATTTGCTAACTAAAATATTTACCAAAGCTGCTTTCTTTCTTCATGACTTATTTTAAAATCTTGAAATAATTGAAGAAAAAATAAAAGTTTCCACAAGCACTCATTTTGGTCACAGTTGCCCACTTCTTTACACAAAATAAAATATCAAAGTCCTTAATTTTTCTTCAAAAAAGTAATTTGAGAAAACTGAAAGATTATTTTTTAACCATCCCTGTGATCAAGCAGTACATTGGGGTTTTTCTCTGGTTTGTGCAAAAAAAATTGCTGCAGTTTATCATTTTGGGTTCCCCACAGAGGATGTTCACACTGCAGAGAAAGAAGTACTATGCAACCATCATACACTGTCCATCCTCATCAGCAACAAGTATTTTCACATTTCACTCATTCATCCTTTTTGCCTCTCTCAGTTTCATCCTTTTTCATGTGTTTTGAAACATATTTATAATCTTCAAACACATTGGCAAGCTTGTGTACTGAGAGAAGGGGAATGCAGGCCATTTGGTCTTTCCACATGTATTTCATATACAGAAGAAACACGGCTAAGGCAAACTGCTTCTCCTTGCCTATACATACACAGGAAGCATTTAGGTGGACTGACTTACAAAGTAGACTAATCCAAGATGTCTTAGTATGAGGAATCTCTCTGTACAAGGAGGCAGAAAGGGGACTTCCCTCTGAAAGTCTTGTCATTTGGCACAATTCTGGAGCAAACATACAAGACATATAGTAAGACTTATACCATCTTTCTTTTTTGTTTTATGCATCTCTCTCCAATGCCTTCTTAAGTGAATTCTGGAATTTTTGTTGATTTTCATCTTCCTGCATTTGTCTCCATACTGGCATTCACCATTAGATCTTTCATCTTTTTTCTTTTAAAAATGTAAAATAAAAAAACTATAACAGAAATAAAGGAACATTATAATAACATAAAGGGTAAAATAAAACATAATAACCAAAGCAGAGACTTGATTTTTTGCAATTTTCATCTTCTTTCCTTCCTTCTCTGTTTTGTTCAGAACGCATCAGGGTTCTCTGCAGAAATAGATGGAGCAAAAAAGGAACTGCAAGAAAAAGTAGCCAACCTGTCTCTGTTTGATGATGATTTGGTAGAAAAGGCTATGCATCATGCACACAACCTAAGAAGACTTGCTGATGAGCTGGATGGGTAAAATTTAACTTCAGCAGGCTCTGTTCATACAAGTGCCACTTACTGAACAGCTGAAAAGACAAGCAGAAACACAGTGACAATAAATAGGCACTAAACAAATCAGTGTTAAGTCATGTGTAGAAGGACTTGTCATGGTCCACAGAGAGCAGCTGAAGTTGAGCTAGGCAAATCTGTGAAACTTTTTAAAGAATAAATATATTTTTGCATGACATTCTCTCTAGCCTAATTTGGCATGTTGTCCTCTTCCTATGGCAAAAGAAAAGGAAAGGTGGATTAGTGAAAAGTAAAATAATACAGGCAAGATTAAAAGGGGTCTGCAGAAACTGCTCATGTCAGTTAGTTCACGTACACTAAAAAATACGTTTAGCATTACAGGGCACAAAATGAGCTTTGAGATAATTTTGTTCCAAGAACAGTTTTACAGATCGAGCAGTCCTGATGCTCAGTAGGTTGTGTCCCAATGAAACTGGCTCACAATAACACAGAAAACGTATTGTACGTCTTTCTATTTTGCTGGAAGATACTAAATGCATCAACATTGCAACAATTCACTAAAAATCACTTCTAGATATATTTAATGATTTTATTTGCAATTGGGACTATCCATGGAAAAAAAAAAAAACACCACTGTAAATGAATTAAATAAAATATGTCACCAGATTCTACCTTAAGTAATATCATGGGCATATGCTTTTAGAAGATAAGCTTACAATACTTTTCAAGTATATTATCTAAATACCAGTTGTTTCTTAATATCCTCATGCCCTAGATAGGAGATTAAAATAGAGAAAAAAAAAGTAACAGATGGATTTCTTTTATGCAATTGTATAAAGTTGACATCTGAAACTGTTCTATAATGACACACAAACGACAGAAACATAAAAACCAAACAATACGTTCAGTCTGAAATCAGCTAACTAGGGACAGCAGACTAACTTGAAAGAAAATACCCCATATGGCTCGCCTTCCTCCCTTACCAAAATAATTTAAAAATTATTACCAAGTCCAACACATTAGGAATTTCACAAAAAGCAAACAAAAGTAATTACAAAATACCCAGATGGAACAATCCTGACTCTATTATATGTTGAGAAGATTGTCCTGCAGTGAAATTTTAATCCTTTAAAACATTTAGCCTGTCTTCAAAACATCTTGGTTTTATAGGTTAGCTTTATTAGCCTGTTAGGCTTTTATTTGATAGAGTTTATTGTTTTGCCTTAAGGGAATTTAGCAGAAAATTCTTGTAGTAATGCTGAATCTAGAAATTTAATAATCCCTCGGTGCACAAACACTTTGAAGTGAATGCACACATGTGCAAATACATCTATATTTAGAATATATTTCTAAATATACTTTGAAACCTGCTTATCACCAGAACATTAAAAAATAATAATTATTCAAAATCCTTAACAGATGAATGTTGATCTCTGAATTATCTTCTGTTTGAAATCTCTCCTGAAGACCAATTATCACCTAATACACAGATCAAAACCACACAATCAAAGGTTTCTTTCAGTTTTTAAATCTAACTTCCTGCAAATTTTCATGACTAGGGATAGTTCTTAATCTGATTCTCCCCTTTTCCCCACTTACCTTTGGAAAATATAAACAGGACAGTGACACAGCTATCCTCGTCACTGGCACACATAGGTCATTCCATTCATGGATAGGAATTATTCCTAAAGAAGGATTACCTGTTATTCTATTAATTTATGGAATATCTGATCCAGATTTTTTTTAAAAAAGGCAAAAGTTGAGTAGCCATTTGTTGCTGCTCGCATAAATGTTGAGGACAAAATTCTCAGAGTTAAATGACTGGGGAGAGCCTTCTATGCACACGGTTTTCACCTGCTTCAGATTGGTCAAACACAATGAAGATAATACCAGTTAGGCCAAGTACATTTATGTGTGTGATTATGTAGTCAGAAACTACATTGATTCCGTTTGGTTTATCTCACCTTTTACTCTCTTTTTACCAGGAATTTGTATGGTGTTGATTCAAATGGTTTGGTACAGAGGGCAATCAATGCTTCAAATGTGTATGAAAACATTGCTGGTTATATCGAAGAAGCCAATAAAGTCGCATTGTTGGCACTGAACACAACAAACCGGGTCAAGGATGTAAGTAATTTTCATAATACCAGCTTTTACTTTACAATGCTGCAGGGACTTCAGGCACCTCAGTGTAAAGGAAAAACAAATTCAGCTTAACTGACAGCATTGAACTTCTCACTGCACATTTTTTCCTTTATTATTTCCTGAATTAAATCCCATGTAGTTAATTTTTCTTCCAGTCTGAAGTCTCCTGGTATTTGAAAAGACACAAGAGGTTGTTCTATCCCTATCCCATAGGGTGATGCTTCTCTGTGTTGCTACTCTCATTGAGACATTTCTGTGAAATTACAGACAACTCCCTACTCCTGTAGGAACCTGAGCTGGCATTTAGTGCTAGAGTCCTCCTACTTCACTCAGTGCTATGTGGTAAGAAACGTGGTCAAGACATCACTGAGCCTCATAGAAAATCAGGCTGAAATGGGACAAAGCCCCCTCATATACTCAGTGTAAGTAAGGAGTAGGCTGCTAATTTTGTCTCTGGCCTTACTGTTCAGAAATACTTTACATGTAATTTTTGTATGCCTATAGTTGCAAATCTGTACACATGCTATTTACCAGCAATTTATTAGTGAGATAGCAAGAGGAATTGGGTATATTAAAGGGGTATGAACCCCAGAGGGCTGAGGGATTTCAAGACCAGCCTCTGCAGCATACTGCTGCAGACTCCAAGGCAGCTCCCCGTGAAGTGAAAGCATTCATCACCTATCTGAAATGACAGTAGAAATGAACGGTCACAATGCCTAAATAACATGCAGTATTTAGTCACATTGACTAAACTGAAGCTGATAAATTAAGAAGATTTTCTCCATCTTTGTTACTTAGTAGTGTTGTTTAGAAAACCATACATTTCTCTAAACTTTCTTAAAACAGAAAATTTTGCTTTTCGTACTTTTTTCCAATCTAACTGCCAATCTTAAATGTTAATAAATCAAATGAAACTGCAGTGACTTTACAGTTGCATTTACATGCAGGTAAAATATTGTTCACAATTAAACACAATAAAGTGGAATATTTGATAAGGATTATTCTGACTTTCTTTCTTGGAACATGCTTGTAGGCTGCAGTTGGAATTGATACTCAGGTCATTTACCATAAAGGTAAAAGTGAAGAACTTCTCATCCGAGCCATGCAGCTACAACGGACAGCACATGACAGTAAATATACATCCTTTCTACTTTCCCAATCAGCTTATAGCCATGCACATTAAAACAAATTTCAGAAGCACATCACTAAGCAGAACTACTGCTGTAACAGAATAGGTTAGTGATTGAATTTACCACACAAAGTACTTGGAATGGCCATGGGCACAGTTTGAGTAGCTCATGTTTTGTCATCCTACTAGATACTGATAGTTTATTTCATTCATGAAAAGTCCATTTCAGATACATCTGAATAATATGTGACCTTGCAAACCGATGTTCACTAGTAAATATATTCAATTAAGTAGTTCAACTAAAATCAAATCACAGCAGCTTAAATGTTCAGAAAGCTGGATTTCACCAGTGGAGGGTAATAATAAATGTCAAAGAAGTTTGGCCTTTCATCACTGTAAATGAAAAAAAGAACTAGAATTACAGAATTATCTTTTAAATTTTTCAGAACCTTTTGAGTTCCTTAAAACTATTCCTGCGTACCAGTTGCAGCTATTCTTAGCACTTCTCTTAAAGCAAGGAGAAAGTGTTCTGACAGAAACACAGCTCTCCAGATTTCTGGAAGACACCCAGTGGCAAGCAGCGGTGCTGCAGGGCTGTTTTTTTCCTTTAGATCATGTAAAGTCAAGCGTGCAAGTATGTCCTAAACTAAAAGAGGCCGTAGTATATTGTCTATGGTATATTAAATGCCTAACGACATGCCTCCCCAGGACTGAATTTACCTTTTTGGACGCCACTGTGACACCCCTCAGCTGTTCCTCCCCTTTTCCCCCCACAGGCAGCGGTTACACCATTGCAGACACCAGCTGGCAAGTCAACGGCACTTTGGCCAGGATGAATGCCCTGAGGAGCCAGCTGATGAGAGCCATCGCCAAAATGCAATCAGCAGAGACAGGTTGGAAGAGGAGCCCCACCTTTACGATGCTTTATCTTCAAACATTCAAGAGCACATTTTTGTCTTTGAATATGGATATGAAGTTGCTGAACTAAGAGCTCAGCACTGTGGACACTTAAAAGAGTTTGACTGAAACTACTAGACCTAGATACCAAATATCCAGCTTTAACACTTTCATAATGAAATTAAATGTTTTGTCACTGAAAGTATTAACATTCTTCTTGAACCTTGGGCTGGTCTTGGCTGTGGTAGAGTTAATTTTCTTCCCAGCAGCTAGCATGGGGCTATGCTTTGGATTTGTGTTGAACACAGAGTTGGTAATATAGAGATGTTTCTGTTACTGCTGAGCAGAGCTTACACGGAGCCAAGGCCTTTTCTGCTTTCCACACTGCCATACTGGTGAGGAGATTGAGGAAAGGAGAATGGGAAGCTAAGAAGGAGCACAGTCAGGACAGCTGACCCCAACTGACCAATATGGCATCATGCTCGGTGTATATAAACTGGAGGGAAGAAGGGAAGTCAGAGGGTGGGGAGGGACGGGACACACAACACACTTGAATATTTGAAAGAGTTCCTTTCCTATCATTCCCTGTTTGTTCTGTAGAGGAGACCAGAGAGCGTTTGGAGCAAGCTCAGCTGAGGACTGCAGAGGCTGTGAGTGCTACCACGACAGTAACACAGGCTACGACACCCATGGATGAGAACGTGAGGCTGTGGTCCCAAAACCTGCAAGACTTCCAGCACAACTCAGAGGCATACGACAGTGCTGTGCATTCAGCTGGGGATGCAGGTATGGTGACCCGAAGTTTGCCATTCCTCAGTGTTAAAAAATCAGGGAATCATCACAATAATATGTTGTATGAATTGTTTAGGTTGCATATTCATCACATATAATCTAACATTTTACCTCCACGAATATTTTCAAAACTTAGCAGTTATCTAGGTCTTGACTATATTTTAAAAACACTGGATACTCAGGGACTACCAAAAATTATTTAAACACTTAAGTGCTGAAGGCTTACTGATTTCTAATTCATTTTTTATCAGGATACCAAGGTCACATTGAATGGTAAACAGCTTGTTTAAATACTTCTTGCTATTATGGTTGGTGATTTAGGGGTTTTTGTTTGTTTGTTTTTTAACACTGAGAGGCATTTGAAAACAGAGCCCTTTTGTTCTCAGGAACACAAACATGGAGAAGAAATGGTGCCTCACTTGATTAGCTGGTAGTCTAAACAAAGGGGTCAAAGAGGATAAAGGAGGAAATAAAATATTTAAGCAGGGTGATTTCTGGAGACGCTTGTAAACATCACATTAATTCCACTTTTATTATTGGAAACACTGGAAACATTGGAAAATTTATTATGAAAAATTTAAAGGTGAATAAAAAGACAAAAGAAAAGCTAAGGCAGACTACAAAATTGAAATGAAGATGATAGACAAGAGTAGGAAAAGAGACATGAAGATGAATCTGAAATTAAGTGACTGTAGAAAGAAGGAAAAGAAAATTGAAGAAAATAATCTAGAAATGAAAACATTTGGAATAAAAAATTGATTACAGAACCACTATTTATTGTTCCATGTATTCCTGACTCTGCTCAGGAGGCTCGCTAATCCTAAGATATTTATGGCTAGGGAGGTTAGAAATCCAGAACAAGTAATTTTCTTCACACGTTTGATGATACCACCACCTGCAGACCTGTTCAGTGATGTCTTGTCTCCTAAAAGTGCCCCAGAGAAAGTCCATAATTTCATTGACTCTGTCCCCAGAAAGCCTGAATCTCAGATCTACTGCCCTAAATCCCTTCTCCTTCTGTCCGGAAGTTTGCAGCTCAAGTGTCATTTAACTGCAAATGGTGGTATGAGCACCAAACCCAACATTGCTTCTAGTGTTCCAAAGTCAGTCTTCCGTCTCAGCTGGGGAATCCCAAAAGTCATGTTATTTTCAGAATTCCATAATCAATAAGACCCTTATCCCTAGCATTTTTGGTTGAGTGAGTGCTCCCAAGAACTGGTATAGAAGTGGCTCCCTTCACAAGAAGAAATTTAATGCTATTCAATATCCTAATTTCTGACTCCAGAACCGGAGGAAACTCAGATTCCTCTGAGCTTTTCATCAAAAGGGAACAGTGAACCTCTCCTTTTGGGAATGGATAAGCTCACTGCTAGTCACTGCACAGAGCTCCATAAGAGTGTAGTTAATATAACAGCACTTGGATTGGATTGCATTGCTTTAAAATGTTTTTGATCACCATAGAGCACAGTTTAGACTACAGGCTCTAATTAATATGTAAAATAATGCAAATGTGGATATGATTGGCCTCCCAGGAGGGAATGGTATAATGAAAAACATCCAAGAGAAACAATGTGCTGTAGCTTCCACATGAAGGTTTCTGGTTTTATTCACCTTTACACTTGATTTACATTTAACATTTTCCCATGCCAGTTTAGTAGGTAGAGCAGCAACACGGACTCTATTTGGCCCTTCATGCTCAAAATGCCAGCAGACATTCAGGATTCAAAAAAAAAATCCGCTCATTACTGGTTCTTGTACTGGAGGAAGTATTTCCAGCAGCATTTGGGGTGCTCTGTAAGAGTGAACAAAGTTAAAATGGCCTGGCTCTCCCTTGGTTACGTCCCCAAAAAGGAACAAGAACATGTCCTATGTGACATGCCTGGAAAAAAATGTCTTCTCTGTGATGCTGGGTTTGCAGGTAGGGAGTCACCTTGAAAATACTTGTTCATATCCGAGCTCCTGGAGGGCTTGCTGACCCCAAACTAAAAGTTGTAGAGATGCTACTATGCAACCTACAGCAAAGTGTGCCCTAGTACATTTGTGGAGAAAGTTTTTCCATGGCATTTTTGTTCTGAAGGCATTTGATTTGTTTGTTTAAAGGTATGATGAAGTGGTTTTGCCAGAAAGATAAGGTGGAAATAGCTGAGAAGAGAGATCAGTGCTACACGGGAGGCTGGCACAGGTAGTGCTCCAGACAGATGTGACTGTGATTCACAGCCCAGGAGGACAGATGTAGACATGCCAGGCATGATGGAGCGTTCCCCAATCAGCTGTGTATTTCTGCCAGGAGAGGCCGATCTGACAAGAGGAATGTCCATCAAAATCCAAAGGAAAGTCACAACAAATGTTCAGACAGATGCCTGGAACACCAAAACACCTGATCTTCATGCCAATAACACTACCAGAGCAGCTGAAGCCTCTAAGCTGGCATTTCTGCACTGCCCTTGAATAAAGCTTGCACTTGGTGTTTGGAAGGGTGAGAGCATGCCTTGGCTGTGCAGTTTGTCTGAGAATAGTTAGTCCCTGTTGCCATTGTTCAGGGAACTGGTGGGCTTCAGCAGAGATGGTGGCAGACAGTTTGGGAAGGAAAACATGAAAGGGGAATTTGTCTGGAAGGTTTTAGTCAGGGTATTTCCTTCTTGACAATTTCCCTTCTATTCTTTGTTATATTTTATCACTGGGTAGGACTAATTTTGTTTTCCACTCTCACCTTCATCCCAAAGAAAAAAATCAAAATCAATGTTCTTCTGTGTTGAAGAATGCCATTATAAAAGCCAACAGGAAGAGATTTATACTGAGATTTCACAATAGTTCTAGTAGTTACAGATGTTAGCTTTGTGTTTTCATGTTATAGTAGCATTTCAAGTTTAATACATCAAATTTCAAACAGAAAAGGTTTTAAGATATTGAATCAAACACAATTCCAATTCAGTTGCAGAGTATTTAAAAAAAAAAAAAAAGTGGCTGCAATTTGCTAAATAATTTTCTGACATTGCAGTATTTTTGCCTTAAAAATGGGGAAAAAGTAAAGAAAACTACCAATAAGCTGATTTGGGTTTTGTTGGGGTTTTTTAAGCAGAAAATTTAATACATTCTGGCATCACCATTTTACTCAAAATTTACTGTAATTCTTTGAGGATTCATTAAAATAATGATATTTTAACATACAATAATCTTTATATAGATCAGCTGATTGCTAATAGCCCACTACATAAAGCCTTTCAGGGCTAAATGGGAAAAACTGGAGGGTCTAAAGTTCTATATGGCCCACTCCTAGACTGAACTTGGAAAGTAAAACACAAATGAAAACAGTCAAATAGAAACAGGAGAGGACTAGCAAATACAGATTTTTCATTCTGTCCAAAACCAAGCAGACTTGTAGGACTCCATGGAGTCTTCTCATACTCTGGGTTGATATGAATGAGGCTGAGGCTTCTCCAGTGCAGACTGGAAACACAGAAAAGTGATTGGAGTCTGCTCCTTATGCCCCATTTTTCATCCAGTCTCCTCCATCTGATGATTAGCCCGTTTACCTGCCTCTCTGCAGTCTTCATCCAGAAATGTTCAAGGCCAGGTTGGGTGGGGCTCTCAGCAATATGTTTCAGTGCAAGGTGTCCCCTGCCCACAGCAGGGGGACTGGAACTAGGTGATCTTTAAGGTCCCTTCCAACACAAGCCCTTCTATGAGTCTCAGACAAAGGTAAAAGTGTGATGGGAAGAACACAAGAGCAGGTGGATGTAAGTTGACAACCCCTAAAATACAACTTTAAACTCTACAAATCTGGTCCTAACCTTTACAGTGAATCCATGTCATTAAAATTAACTCTGAATGCTGGATCTTCCTTATATGCATGTAGCTTGCAGCTAAAATCGCATTTCATTATACTCAGCTAGTTGTACCTACATTTAATTAAAGATGAAAAATTATGTGATGTGTAAATATCCTTCAAAGGGCAGCATGTCATTGGAATCTGATGTGATGAAATTGGATTATAATTAAGGGTAGTTATTTTTCCTTCTTGATAATTTTTCTGCTTATCTTCCTGGGAAATGATTTCTCTCACTTTGAACATGACAGAGCCCCTGCATCTCCCCAATGACACTTGCACATGTACCACCAGAAGACACAGCAGAGAAATACCAAAGGTCCAGGACTCTAATTCATGACCCCTAGCAGATGCAGGCAGGAAAACTAAAAAGGTTACCAATCACAAGGGCTGGGGCAGGTACCAGGCATGGTTTAGGTGCACACACATCATCATCATCATCATCATCATCTAAGGCCTTCTATTGTTGTACAACACAGGCCTGTTACCACAGCATGAAATTGGCAGTGTGTCTGTCATGAGAGTGGACTGTGAGCCACAAGCAAACACATTTCCTGTGCAGCCACTGCTGCTATCTGGATGATGACCTCTGGGAGACATGCATAGCTGAAAGCGGCGGAAAACAGCCTATATATCTCCCCTACAGTGAATTTGAAGAGCTCATGAACCATAACTCTCAGATGCAGTTCCCAGGTCAGCCACAGATATCCAGTGAGATGCTGAACAAATAATCCTTCTGCTCCACTTGCCGTAGCTGTAAAATTAGGCTTAACATTCATTTGTCTTGAAGGAAGATTAAAAGGTTAAAACTATTAATGTTTGCAGAGTTCCTTGAGGAAAGTATTACAGAGGAAACACACTACAGTATTACCTATGAGTCCTAAGAAAACACAGCGTTCTTTGTTCAAACTTATTTCCAAAAACTTTAGCAATGCTAGATTCTCAGAAATCACAACCCTGTCTGAAATCACTGTGTCTCACACATCATGGTTGACTGACTTTTCTGACTTGGTCGGAAAGCAGAAGAAGATAGGTGAGCTAACCTAAGAGGATAGGGTGGAATATTCTTGATGCAAAACCAGACTTTCAAAGAGGAAAAAAAAACCAAAAAAAGCTGTCTCTTCTCTTCTAACTGCAGTGAAGAAACTTACGGAAGTTTTCCCTCAACTCCTGGACAAACTGCGCAGAGTAGAACAGAAGGCACCAGCAAACAATATTTCTTCCAGCATCCAGCGGATTAGAGAGTTAATTGCTCAAACAAGGAGTGTAGCAAGCAAGGTAAAACTTTTGGACTTTTGGGACTTTTGGTTACTAGTGCTAATAATCAACTCTTACTATAACCTCAATTTTCTCAGGCTATGCTAGAAGCCCAAACCTGGGCATTGTCACCTCCCCAAAACTGGATGAACAAAGCACATTGGAGGGCATTAAAATCTTTACAGTTACTATTTGCAAGCATTTAACATTATTATAGTATTCATGGTAGACTATTGTTATTGCAGTAGCAACTTGACAATAAAGATTTAGGCACAATTTATGAGATGGCCAGAGCAACAAAACCTAATTACCTACAATTTGTAGGCAAATTACCTATGAAGCTAATTACCATGAGTAATAATTACAGCAATTTAATGTAAGCTGTTCTGAGATGACAGCATTTCTTTTTATTTCTTTCTTTCTTTTGAATTAATTTTCTGCAGGGTAAGAGAATCCTTGACTCACACATATTTAATAAAGAAAAAAACACTTTCATTACCATACATAAATAATGAGGGGTTTTTTTCTCTAACAGGAAAACCAAGGTCAAGTATATTTGAATTCATTCAAAGAAATAAAAAATTCAGTGCATTATTGTATGTTCACAGTGCTGGAATATAACTTGGAAAAATCAGTTTGTGTCTAGTGCTTGACTGTTCTTTAAAATGTATTTTGTGATGCAGGTATACTGTGCATAAACTTGAAAACATTACTTCAGTTATGTTGAAAGCATTTTGAACTAAAATGAACAGTTTTACAATTTTATTAGCATCTCATAAATATCACTGTACATTCAATGATATAACAGGATTACTAATGAAGAGCAAGTGGTCATACTACTCCCAAAGCAAAGAAATAAATTATGGGCAGAAGTTTTATAGCTGTGTAAGAATTTCATTATGTGCCATACATAGTAAAGTAGCCCTGATTCAACTAAGTACTCATCTATCTCCCACTGAAATGTCATTTACTTTATCAATATGCTTAACCAGAGTTCATTAGGACCTTTAATTAATTTTAAAAAAACTTCCTCCATATTCTTTACAGTGTCTTCCAGAAAAGATTTTTCCAAACATAGAGTTTTACCTGCCAATATATAGGTGCCAGCTCCACTCTTGCAGTAGGCAAGGCTGCTGGCTCAGTATTGTTACACACTTACCTTAAGGAATGACCCCAGGCAAGAAGAAGTGTCTCACTTTGCACATTTGCAACTGCAGGTCCAAGTTTCCATGATGTTTGAAGGCCAATCAGCTGTTGAAGTCAATCCAAAGATCAACGTGGAAGAACTGAAATCTTTCACTTCCATGAGCTTGTACATAAAGCTTCACAAAGACAACCCACAACTGGCAGCCTCTCCGGACAGATTCATTTTGTACCTCGGAAATAAAAATGTAAGAGAATAACCCAGTTAATTTTTATGCATACATTAAAAAAATTAAATCAGTTTGAAATTTATTTGCCCTCTATTTTTCCTCTCACTGTTTCTTCATGCTTCAAAATTAGAGGTGTCCACTCCATGACCATCATTGATTTTGTGACAAGCAAAGAGCAAGGGTTCCTGAGACCCCTGTCCTTGAGACATGTCACCCCAAACAATGAAGGATTCTATCTAAAAAGCAAATTTGACTGCCTGGCAGTGTACTGCTTTGATTGTCACTGCTGCAAGCCGTACTTGCTATCTCCTCTGCCAATACCAAGGTGCTCTGAAGCAGTTAATGTCACCTGTCTGGCTTCTGTGAGATATGCTTTAATCAGTTTACGCTGCTGACAGTGTCAGTTCCAAATCTCTGAGGTCACACGCCCACAAGATAAGCAGGCTTCTTTATCTGTGGCTTGTGCTGCTGTTGTACACGCTGTGTACACTGCTTTGAAATAACTGTTCTTTAAACTGTGGTTCTGAAAAGAAAAAAAAATCACAACTCACAATCTAGGTATCATTCTGGCAATCTATTACTTGGAAAGGCAAAAAGGCAGACTTTCATTTTTAAGCTTTCCTAAAAAGAATGTCTACTGAATATAAATCAAGTGAAACGCCTCTTGGCAGAATACTTAATTGCAGCATAATGCTTAGGCTTTAGACTATTTCCTGCACATGGCACTGCACACTAAATAATTATGACAGCTTCCCATTGAACATGATTAATTCGTGGTCAGCAGAGATCTCATGACCTTGAATTTACCTCAGTCAAAATGGATATAAAGTAAAATATCAGACACTTTTTTCCTGTACAGTTTTATGTGGTGAAAGCAACAAATTAGAGAATGAAGGTTTTGTTTCTATTTAAATCACTTTCAGTAATATTTAAAGGTGTCATTCAGTTTATCAAAGCTTGCTCCTTACTTATGTCCTGCATTAAATCTCTTTCAATGTTGTATCTCTAACATCCCGCTCCGTTGGTCTTTTAGGCAAAGCATTACATTGGTCTTGCAATTAAAAATGACAACCTTGTGTACATTTATAATCTGGGGGGCCAAGACGTGGAGATACCTCTGGATGCCAAGCCAGTCAGCACCTGGCCTTCTTACTTCAGCATCATCAAAATTGAGAGGTAAAGTGATAACGTGTATTTCCCCAAAATCAAACAGTTACTAGTTAAAAATCAAGCAGAAAAGGCTGTGTCAGAACTGCCCATCAGGAATTTTCAGTGCCTGGTTCTACTCCTGCTGAAATAAATGGAAATTCTTCCAGCTTTTGAAGAGCCAAGACCCAAGAAGCCAAAGGGGGGAAGTTTTAGTGTCTGTGGTCCCTTCCTTTTATTACTTCCTGATTACTAGTCTTCTCTAGGAAATAAAACCCTTTCTGGAGTTGGGGGTTTGTTTGTTCTTTTGTAAGTCTGGCCGACATGAAATTCTCTTCTTTTACAATTCTTTTCTGCAGGATCGGAAGACACGGCAAAATGTTTTTAACTGTGCCCAGTCTTAGCAGTACAGCTGAAGAAAAATTCATCAAAAAGGGAGAGGTTCTTGGTCCTGGCTCCCTTCTTAATTTGGAACCTGAAAACACTGTTTTCTATGTTGGCGGAGTGCCTCCAGGCTTCAAGGTTGGTCAGATAAATATTCTCATTGAAAATAAAACAGTGCAAACTAATCTTGCTGGATTTCCATTTAAACACAGAAATGGTAGATAAAGACAAAGTCCTTATTTAGTCATTTATCATCTTAGGACTCCATCTTTTAGCCATGGCAAAGAAGTTTTCCCTAGCATATTTTGTCATACAAATAAGGTTTGAATTAATCATACAAATAGGTTTCTGTGAGCTGCTGTTCAGGTTTCCTGAAAAGTACTAAAAGGAAGGCTTCCTGGCTGTTAAATAGCATTCATAAACAAAGGCCTGTAAGTCCAACTTAACTTGCAGGCTACCAGTATTTTTCAATGCTAATGAGTTCTTTGTACTTAGAATTTCTCTTTTACAACTGTCACAAAAATGAAAAGTAATGTATTGTTAATATTAGGATCTTGTGGGAAACTAACACTATAGTCATTGGTTTGAATTTAAATTATCACTGGTTTAAATCCAGACTTATAACAGCATGAAAAGTTGCCTGTGCAAAATATGTCTGAAGACCTGTGTGAGACAGCAGCTTCAGTCTAGTTCCTAATAATCAGCAAGAATTAGCACCTAACTTACCTGCTTTTGTGAACATATCAGTTCCTCTTTTGGGATTTAAAAATTGCTATCAGTGATCTTGGCTGTGAAAATTGCATGGCTGAATAAAAACACATCTAGAAAGACTTTAGAGAATCCTAAATTTTTTTAGTTAACTGTTGCAGGTGCTAAAAAGATCCAAATGCTGGTGCACAAGCAGCTCTCCTAAAAACAAAACCAAGGAAAGAGTAACTCAATACATTTATGCATTCCCGAGCTCGGCATTGTTATGACTACTAGATATATGCCATGGCAGGAATTTCGGATTACTGAGCCCGGGGTGCAAACTGCCTGGGAATAGGACTGAAGACTGAATAACACTTTCATACACACATGCACAAACAAAAAGTCATCCAGCAAATGTACCTTCCAGGTCTCTGTTCCAGAGCAGAGCAGAGGAAAAAGAAAAGAGGAGAATAAAGGAAAGAGGAAAGGAAAATAGGAAGAAAAGGATTCATGGTATTATTGATAGGCATATGGATCCCTTCCCCCTTAGAAAAGAACACCTCACATTTTTATTTATTAACATAGAGTCTGATTTGTTAAAAGCTTTTTGCTTCCCTATTACATACTTTGCAAATGTGAAATGCACCACTTAACCACTAGAACTCCCATGCTTAACATAATTTCAAAGAATAGAAGAAACAAAGGAAAAAAAGAAAATATGATCATTTACCAAATGTATCTGTGCTGCAGATAAGAATGTAATTTTCTTTTACAGCTACATATATTCTGTATTGCAGTGTTACCATTACTATTGTATCATAAGAAAGTGGGAATAATGAGAAGATGAAGAAAAGCTATTCACAGTGATCAAACTCTGAAGTACAAGAGGCATTATTATTATCACACCTGTTCCCCAAGGCAAAATATTTTAATATAAAAATAATGGCCTAGGTCTCTTAGCTTTATTCTTTTGTATTTTTCCCCTCACCAGTGTGGCTCTTTAAATTCCATTTGCAGTGACCTTTGTTAAAAGAAGTTTCTACATTCTGCTAGCTGTTCAAAATAATACCTACTGAGGATTACCCACTGGCACAGATTTTGAATCCCAGTCTCCTGTGTTTAAAGAGCTCTCTCATTTCTCTGTAATTATGGTACGGAGTTATTTTTCTGGCTGTGAAGGATATCTATGCATTAGATATGAATATCTACTGAGTTATTCAAATACACTGAGTAAGCTCTGTTATTAGTAAAATCTTATCCTTTTTCTCTGTTTCCAAGCATATTCTCATCAAAATTACAAAATAAGTTTTTGTTTGCAGTTGTGTATTTCTCTCACTGTGAGACCATTTATGTGCTCCCTTTTTACTTACAGCCCAAAGGCTATATCATGGTAAGGACTGTGAAGACTATTCACAGCAGTATCAACCTCTTCTTTTGAAAATATGAATTGCACAGGGACAAAACCGATCCCAGGCACAAATGCTCTCTCAACACCCAACTAAAGAGTGTCATCTTTCCCCTTTTAACTCTTCCTTGTCCTCTGCACAGCTCCCTCCTAGCCTAGACCTTCCTGGCTTCATCGGCTGCCTGGAACTGGCTACCCTGAACGATGATGTGATCAGCCTGTACAATTTCAGGCACGTCTATAACATTGATACCACCACATCGCCACCTTGTGCCAGGTAGGGGACAGTCCCATCCTCACCCTGTTTGTTACAAGTGCCAGCCCTGATGGCTCATTCCTGCTTTAGATTTAAAAAGTGAGAGTGGCGTTGAGTTGTCCCAGAAAGAACTTGGTCTCTCTTAGCTCCTAATTGCATCATTGCATTTATATATACGTATATATAAAAATATGTAAATATTTATAAATATATGTATGTATGGAAGTTGGACTCCTTATAGGTTCCTTTTAGCATGAGATATTCCATGCTTTTTCTACTGTCTCCACTAACTATCTCACAATCTTGCTCATGCCTTCGTAAAGGAAACTGCCACATTAGCTGGGGCTTGTTCCAGGCTCCCTCCTTACCCCACCACTTGCCTGGGACAGAACTGCACCTGACTCAAATCACGTTGCTCCAAGTGATACAGCCACAGCCAGTCAGGTCTAGTGGGCCTGATAACCTTGAGTGTAGTCTCACCCCCAGTTAGAAAAGTTTATACAGAGCTTTCTTCCTGTCATACACTTAAAGCCACAACAGATTTTCCTTAGATAAGCCATTCACAAACTGGGAAACACAGCTCCTAAAGCAGAAGTGAACAATCAACAGCAGCATTCACTTAGCACAGACACAGCAGGTATTCTCCTCAAACAACAGACAGCAACAGTAGAACCTCTCTCTGAAAGAAAAGGAGAGCAATTTGCAGCACTGGGAAGAAGTGCAGAAACTGTTGGGATAGAGAAAATGAGCTTCCCTTACCATTCCCCCGGGGAGCTCAGGCTGCTGCTCTCCAGAACGGAGCATACCAGAGTCCATGCTCAGCTAAAGTTCTTGGAGACTAGAAATGGATTTCTGCACAAACTGGGAAAGCTCTTAATAGAAATATCTGTGTATCCTTATAATGAGGAAATGAGTGCTGTGGGCCTATCACTTTACAAAGATGAGCAAAGAATTTTCCTGTCCTCTACATATAGCATAGGATAAAAGTACAATATAATGATGAAGGAGTTAGATCCACCTTCAAAGCTACGCATTATTTCTCAGGAAAAAAATTACCAGAAAAAAAATTGAAAGGAAGTCATCAGTCTCACCATTGCCAGGCAGAAGCAGAAGTTCAGAACAATTATTTCAATAAAGTATGTAAAGGCATTTAAGTTTCCCTCAATTAAAATGGGTACATGCCAACTAATCCTTCCCTGCTTATTTTTCCATAGAGATAAGTTGGCTTTCACTCAGAGCCGGGCTGTGAGCTATTTCTTTGATGGCTCTGGCTATGCCTTGGCCAGAAACATTGAGAGAAGGGGAAAATTCAGCCAGGTGACTCGATTTGACATCGAAGTTCGAACGCCTACAGACAATGGACTGATCCTGCTGATGATTAATGGGGTGAGTACCAAGTCCTGCTGGTACCCTTTATCCATTAGCACTACAAGTTCCAGTTCCATGGTACCTAGAGTATCTTGGAAAATCCAAAATGTTTATGTCCTCCCGTTTAACTTCTGGGAAGAAGAGATACTTTGTGTTTTTCTAATGCATGTATAAATTAGAAGGGAACTGGAGCTTGCTCTGCAAAGGCATCAGGAAGCCTAGGTCCTGAGTTGGACTCTGCTTTTATCCAGAGACAGTCAGGACTTCAAACTGGTCATATACTTGTGATGATACTTCAAGAGAGACTCCAGTTAAGCCCAGTTGTTTTACCTTTATTTAAATGCGAATGCTCAATGAAAGCTACAGGAAATTTTTTTGAAGTAAATCCCACAAAGCCTCCACTTTGTGGTAGCCGCCACTTTATAGCTGTGCCTCAGGGTGTACTAGAGTTAAATATTTAAGTTACTGAAAATAGAAAGCAGTCTAAATAAAAAGGCTTGATCCAAATGTCAGGAGCTTTTCTGAAGTGTGAGAGTGATGCAATCTCTATAAGAGTTTGAAGTCATGAAAATATCCTCTGAAGACAAACGTGGAATTTTTTTCGGTCTTTGGGTATTTCTACATCAAGCTCACAAGTTCTCTGTGGATTACAACCCAGAAAAGCCACAGAAAACATTTTTCTACGCAGATGCAGTCCACAGACAGACACTTGTGTAGACACCTACACTGCTTTAAGCATTTAGAAGAAAAAAAATCCACTCTTATTAGAAGAGGTACTCTCTAGTGTTTGCCTTTGGAGTAACTTCCAGAGGAAATTTGTGGGAAGCAATTTGCTCTACAGCATAGCATGCTACAAATAACCCTCATTCTTAGGAGGTTTTGACTAAGCAGCTGCTGTTAAAAGTTTAAGAGTCTTTATGGCAGAGCACTTATTTTTCTTCCAAGCAAAAGCACCTAGAGGTTTCTTGAAGACATATGCACTTTGTGCTTGTCAGTGGAAACTGCAATCAAGTTGGATATCAGCTGTGGAAGACCAGGCCTGCTCACAAGCACTTTTAGAAAGTCTGTGTAAGCTGGTCCATTATTCAATTCTGCAAAGACAGCTCATAAATATTCTGAATGTAATCCTTGATCATTTGCAAGTTTAAGTTGTTCAGAACAAACCCAAGCTGCAGTTTCATTTAGAAGTGCTAGATTAAAACCTACCCTTAACTTCTTTAAGTAGTGACTTCTGAAGGTGGGCTCATTTATGTCAAAGACAGCAGGTCTTGGCATGCAGTAGTGTTTTGAGAATAACTGTTCCCATGTTTCCATTAATCATGAACACTAGGAGAGAAGAAAAAACTAGCATTGAAAGCATTAACCCAGATGCACATTTGCTGTAAACTCTTCTTTCTGTTTCTTTATGTTCAGATTTGGAACAAGGCTAATTCTAGGGTGTAGGTCTTGATTTCAAGCACTCCCTAAACATTTTCTGAAGTACAGCTCCTGTTTATGAAGTCTAGGGCACCCAGCCGCAGAACAGAAACCGAATCATAAAGTAGGAACAGTCAGGAATTCTAGAAACCAAATACACAGTAAATGAACTCCAGCTATTGCTCACTTTTCAGTAAATACATCAGTGCTGAGCAGGGCTGTGGAAAGACAAAATCCTGAGTGCTTACCGATCGACGCTGCGATAGAAGCTGCTAATGCAGATACAGACATTTTAGCAAAACATTGCTTTTGCAATATATAATATCTTTCATTTAGGACGTGGTATTATTTTAACCATGAATAGATGTGTTTGTATCAGGAATACCTTGATGGTAAAGAATAGTGACATCACTGTGCTACCAAATACTATTTCTATAAGGAAACAGTTCAACAAGTCTTCCAAAAAGTGCCACTTATAAAACAATTGCCTGCATGTGCACATATATATTATATATTATTATATATAATATATTATAATATATAATATATATTATATAATATATATATATTATAATATAATGATATATATATTATATTATATTATATTATATTATATTATATATAATCTATATTATTATATACAATATATTATATATTATATATATGCACGTATATATTATATAATAAATATTTTTATATTTATAATATATGTGTACACATATATTATAAATATAAAAATATAAAACCTGTCTTATAATCTTGCAAGTAATTTTTTTTTCCAGCATGCTTTTCCCAATGTCAGTCTCATAAGGCTGTTTATTAATTTTTTGAAATTGCTGCCACATAGTCCTTTTCTGACTGCTGTTTTCTTTCACACAGAGCATGTTCTTCAGCCTAGAGATGCACAACGGCTTCTTGTACCTCCGCTATGACTTTGGCTTCAGCAACGGCCCCATCCTTCTCGAGGACTCCATGAAGAAGGCTAGGATCAACGACGCTAAATTTCATGAGGTACAGATGTGGTTACTATCATAGCCTTTTGACCAACTATCCCAGAAGCTCCAAGCAGAAATAATTGCTCCAATGCCCATGAAAGGCGCATAAGGATGAGGGTGTAGGCGGTGATATGGCAGAACAGGAGGAAGAGTAGAGTGCATGCAAGTCCCACCAGTAACAAGCAGAGGAAAGGGAAGGCTGTCCCTGCCTCCTAATAAATCAGTGCTTGTAGACAGATTGTGTGTATTACTAGCCACGGACAGGACCATTCACATGGGAGAAAGTTTTATTAATTCCATATGAAATTATATCAAGGACAATTCTCTATATCAAAAATAAAACTTTCCTCAAGTAAAACCATGTCATTATGTTAACTTGACCACCTTAGTTGTTATGTATTGCATTACAAGAATTATGGCATTTCCCATTTCATTTGAAGAGAGTTGATTTGGTAGCAACCTTTTATATTTTAGGGACAGTATTTCAGGGACTTTGGCAGAAGTAAAATATCTACTTGTGTTTAGTTTCAGGGAATTTGCTGTAAGCCAATGGAACTGTGATAGTAATAAATCCCCCCCATAATGAGTTGCTTCTCCTGCCTTTTACTTGATGTCAGTTCAAAGTCTGATTCATCACCAAAACTACAGCTATAGATCTGTTCATGTTTAAGCAGAGAACAATTAAGCTTTTTATGCTTTGACTTATGCCCTAACTTTTGGATACATCAAGAAAGCATTCTGAAGCTTGCAGAGCTTATCTGTTTGCCACAGTGAAGAATTTGATATGAGTACTTTCATCTTCTTTATTCTTGATTGAAATAGCCTGAGGATTCAGTCATCAGAAAAATAGTCACATCAAAACAAATTTTCTACTACTAATCATTGTCAGCCTCTCCCAATTTACAAACAAATTCTCTGTTAAATGGGAGGAACTTTTCAAACAAAAGGAATAAAGGTGCAATCAGTTTTGCAAGACCACCATAACAGCTTACAAAAGACGACATTTTTAAGCACATGTTTTCATTTCAGATTTCTATTATATATCACAATTCCAAGAAGATGATCTTGGTAGTAGACAGAAGACATATAAAAAGTGTGGACAACGAAAGAACAGCAATGCCGTTCACAGATATTTACATTGGAGGAGCACCTGCTGAGATCTTGCACTCCAGGTTGGTTTGCAAATGGGATTCAATCAGTATTTTCAATTAATCATCATATGTAAGTTAAGCTCTATGGCCTGTCCTTGAGGGGGTTGCAATAAAACAACTTCTTTGTCATCAACCTTATATAAAATAACCCTTCAGACACTCTTCTAAGTGTCTCTCAGAGCTCTTAAGTACTGAAGACTTGGCATGATCCAGCACAGTTAAATCCTACTGAAACTGGCCCAGTTTTAGTAAGGCTAACAGAAACAGTTGTGTTCTTAAAACAGAAAGGCATTTTCAAAGAACTTGTTAACATATAAAGTTGCTATTGCTCCTTGCTCTGCAAAAAGTGACCAAGACCCTCTACCAATCGTATTTTCAAATCTAAAGATGATCTTTTTCCCACTAAGCATTTCAGTTCTGTCTCAGGTTCTCTTTGGATCTAAGTCAGCTGGCTCTGTGTAGGCGTGGGAAGAAAAGAAAAGGTCTCATTTCCCCATTGTACCATTCGACAGAAACGCAGTTTAATCACAGTAGACTGTGCAACTCCCATTTCCTGCCCTAGGAATCTGCCAGACCCCAGGGTCATGCTCTGAGAGCAGACTGGCTACTTTAAGAAGAGTATGCTCTTCTGATAGGCAGTATTCATTCCCAGGGTCAGACAGCAAGGCCAGAATTTTCAGAAGGGCTCCAGCTGCTCTTTCAAGTGTCACAACTGCTGACAGGAATACCTTCCATGCTAAAAAAAAAAAGCAAACATTGTGCAACCATTTAACCATTTATAGGACTTAGTGGTAAATCTTGTGAAATTTTATTCTTTATTTTGTTGTCAGAAGAAACTGTTGACTAGAAAAATAACATTATAACATATAATAACACAATATTTGATCTTTAAGCTTTTAAGCTTTTAAGATAGTGACAAACTTCATGTAAAGAAAAACTATGTCTTTCAATCCCATGTAATTATTTGAACATGCAAGCAAAGTGGTGGGCAAGGGAGAAACGGAGTATAACTATCTGTCTTTTCAAATAGTTCTTTATAAAGGTCTTTCATAAGGGGCTATTAAGAGGGCTAGTGGAGTGAAGAGAGAAAAGGCTGCAGTGGATTAGAAAGCAGCTGGGAAGAGAAAATAGGACATAGTAACTTTTCAATTTTTACAGTATAAAAAGTCTACAACACATGCTCAAATGATCTCTCTCAGGGTCGGTATTAAATACATTAATGATCTAGAAAGAAAGTACAGAGGGATGGTGAAAATTACTTTCGTTAATCAAGCCTAAAGAACACTGAAAAAGCCCAGAAGGACCTAGAAATCTAGGCAGTTGAGCAGCTCAATGGCAGATGAGACTTGCTCACAAATATAGGATAAAAGATGAATCACATGAATTATGCCTGCAGTTTTCTAAGCAGATTGTGGTTATTCTGAAAAACACCTGGAAGGTACTGTCAAAGCAGGAAAAATAACATCTCAATTAACAAGCTGTATCAGAAAAAAAAGACCATAGGCATTGTAAAAATATTATCAATTATAATGTTAAAAAATATATACAGAAATCATTTAAGCAGAGCTCTGATGTTGTTCTCAGCTTTCATTCTCTTGACAAGAGTAGACAGCAAAAAGTATGGGCCAAATGTGGTGGCATCATTCTATTTTCATCATGAACACAACTTAGTATCCTACTGATGATGTACTACTCTCTACTGCTACTACTATCTACTGCTATTTATGCTTCCTCATTACAGAAAGACACACTTAACTGACTTTGCAGGGCAGCAGCAGCATGGGGAAACTGGCTCTAGTCTTAGAGTAGTCTAATATTCTTCTAAAGCAGCATAATTTTCACTCACTTCAAATGCACTTTTCTCTGTCAATTTCCTTTTTTCTCCGAATAAATGAATCTGGAAGTACCACTATACGTTATTTTGCTCCCACTTCGGTCGCTGCATAAAGCGGAAAGCTATGGGTAGGTAGGAGCACTGGGAACTTAATTCTTAACTGAGTTAAGAAATTAACTCAGAAGCCTTTCTTTAAGTGAAAGCCTTTCTTCTACAGCCTGTTTCTATAAAATGTTGTGGCATTTAACAAAAAGGCATATTTGTTGCATCCAGGCAGCCTCATGGTCAATCAGAGTAAAGATTACAGTGGTCAATTGATAGCTCACACTTTGGTCCAAATCCCAGTAAGAATGACAGGACCCTCCCTGTTGATTTTGCCCTCCTGCTGATTTCACTGAGGAGCAAATTAAGCCCCTACAGCACTGGATTTCACATCCACTCCTTCAGTGTATTAATTCCCTAGTTATATCTTGGACTGGTACGCAGTAGCTTCCATGTAATTTCCTTGCCCCTGTCACAGGCTCACTGTGATTTTATGCAAATTACTTCTTCATGCACTTTGAGAATTGTGAGGATAAATTCAATTATATTCACCCTGTGCTGTAATGTTGTGGTGTCTTGGTAAGGTGTGGAGTTGAAAAACTGAGAGTAATGAGTACAAGCAGTTGGGATACACTGCTGTGCTGTCTGCCTCAAATCTGACATAAAAAGGATCCTGGCAGCATACCCACTGCTCTCATTTTAAATTATGTAAACCCACACATCAGCAAGTAGAATTTACTCTTACTTCCCTGACCTCTGTTAGTGTTTTTCTTAAGAAATAGAGACCCATTTGCTTGCAAAGGCAATAATGGAGCTTGAAAGTAAAAGCAAGACAGGAAACCTAAATCAGAACTTCTCTTCAAAGCTAAAAAAATTGAGATAAAAATCCATTTTTTTTACTGTAAGTAGTTATAAATACATAATATTTACTAAAACTGGTGCATCTCGACTTTTCAAAATGTAGAATGTGGCTCATTAGTTGTTTTACATAAAGATGCAAGAATTGGGCACTAGTGAGGCAAATTACGGAAGTTCTTCCAGGCCTTTTAGAACACCTCAGCAACAAAATCCTTCAGAAAGGCAAGGGCTATCTAACTGCAGCTCGTTTGGCATTGTTGTCCAACAGCATTAGTTCACATCTGGCAGGAAGTATCGGCTTTAAAGGCTGCATGAAGGGTTTCCAGTTCCAAAAGAAGGATTTCAACCTGTTGGAAGAACCAGGAACCCTGGGAATCAGCTACGGGTGCCCAGAGGATTCACTGGTAAGCATAACACCATTTGTGGCATAACAGCAAATTTTGACAATGGGTATAGCTGGGAGCTTGAGTTTTGCTCCAAACAATGGAAAGACAGTAATTCCACCAAGGAAATCACCTTGCACTCATTGATTGGCAGAGGTGGGGGGTTTGTGTGTGTCTGTTAAATCTACCGACACAATACCCAATTTTCACTCTGAACTATAGCACAAGGCATTTCACTTAAAATTCTTCTCGCATGTGAAATTGCAGTGTGAAAACTCAATCTGAAATAGATTATGTACTGTATTCTGAATGGAAATATTCCAATGTCATTCATTTTATCTTAAAGACATGAGGAGAATCATCCTTACATGCATCCTGATACAGATGTGTGAAATGGAAAAGACAGCAAAATATTCACCCCTCAAATGAGTTCTCCCTTTAAGCCAGATCATCTCTTCCTCTGTGACACACACACCAACTGCACCAGCATTAGCTCTGAGAAAATTGCCATTTAGCTTCTGGTCCCTTCTATCATTCATCATTTGCCCATTACAATGCAAGGCTGGCAAATCCAGAGAGTGTTTGGGGTCTTCATCCTGTGGCCATGTCTATCAAAAGCCACACTGCAAACCTGTGAGGAGGAAGGATTGCTTGGAGAACTCATCACACAACCTCACCCTCTATCAAAACGGGAGCTATCAGCAGTTTGTCCTACCATGGACCTAGTTTTGCTCATGAGACTCAGAGGGTTACAGACCACCATGACCAACACCCTCCACCCCACCCCAGTACCCAGAACAGCACACATAGTAATATATTGTATGTTGGAACTGTGACTCAGTGCCACATAGCTCAGACAGGGGCATGAGCCCCTCTGCTTCTACTTTTCACACTCTTTAACATCAGCAGACTTAGGATGGGAATAAGATCCCAGGAAGCTGGGAGTAATTTGGCTTAGTCTAAAATTGTTACACTTCCTCAAGATGTTCCCATTATGTGAGGGAAAGCCTATATAAATTAGGTTAAGATATTCAGGAAAAATTGGTTTTTAGAACAGAACAGGCTGCAACTGTTAAAATAAAAATTGCCTAATTCTTTGTATTATTGGAATGTTTTCTGAGCTGTACTTATAATTTTGTTTTATTTAATATACAGATGTCCCGCAATGCATATTTCAATGGCGAGAGCTTCATTGCATCAAGCCAGAAAGTGTCCCTCTTTACTGAGTTCGAAGGAGGCTTTAATTTCCGGACATTGCAGCCCAGCGGGCTATTGTTTTACTGTTCTGAAGGAGTGAGTGTCTGTTTCTTTCTTTTTTTTTTTTTTTTTTTTACTGTTTGTTTTATTTTATCTTTTCATTTTTTCCCAGGAGAATGCTAGGGGAATAACACAATTTCTCACTTAGTGGTTTCATGACAGAGAAAGCAGACTGCAATAGAGAAGCATTCGTTGGTGACCTTATTTTTACAGTTTGCATTTGATCTACAGATGAAAACCAGTAATGCTTCGACATTGTTTTGATGCTGAGGAGAAAACTGGATCATCTGCCTAGAATTAACATGCATCCATTTGTGCTCACTGAAGTCCTCAGGGCAGAAATTCACAGAGCATCTTGCTGTGCTCAGCAGCACTGCAATCCCTATTTGGACCTGCAGGTGCTACCAAAGCACAAATAATGTTAAGGACCCGACATTTGCCATCCAGACAATCAACTAGAAGCAAAGTTTGTTTGAATTAGTGGCACGGCATTTTGAGCACTGCTGAGCTGACAGAAATCAGTCAGAAAGCTGCCTGTGTTCCCAGATGGCACTCAGACCTCCATGTGGACTGGGAAAAGCTGCACTTGAGAATGGCTCCTTGCAGCTATTGCTCTAAGTACCCCCTCAGAAGTGTGACACGGGCAGAAATATGGACTTGCACTCACAAAATGTTGTGTGAGACAAAGCGATCCCAAAATCCTGCAGGCTCAGACTGACATCTGCAGCGAGCATGAGCTCAGATGACAGAACATTTGCAACCACCCCCAAATGTCTGTTCTGCTATGCTTGCAGAATATCATCAGCAGTGCAGCAGAGAAGGCTGCGTGACACCGATAACCACTTCTAAACTTTCACGTGTTGCAGCCTGGAGTATTACCTTAAATTGAAATCAGTAACCGTGTCAGTTCCCCACATCGTTTGCATAAATGAGGCCTCACACACACTACTTCAGGTTTTTAACTCAACAGCTCTAATCCTATGAGGTGCCAAGTGCCCTACTTAACAAAGAGAAGTTCAGCTATTTAGCACTTGGCAGAATGAGACAGAATGATGCCTAGCAGTGCACATGGCAGTGCTTGCTCTAATGGAACTGAGAGTATTCCTGCCAGTGGCACAGTGATCTCGTATGCCTGACCCAGATAGCACATCTTCTCTCTGAGATAATTTTGAGCGATTGAACGGATTGATCAGAGGGAATCAGAAAAAGAAAAAAAGTCTTGGTCTTATGACAGCAGGAATCTCACAGTAACAGCTGCTTAATACAGTACCAGCGTACCAGAAACACAAATGAAATGTAAACATCCTACATTTGTGCTGCATGGTAGGAGCTCACGTGACAGGTACATGGGACATAACCAGCAGCAGAATTCCCAGAATACAGGCATTAAAAATGGCAAGAATATAAATTCTAATGATATCATCTCTTGTTTTGATTCTCAGAGTATTTCTTTTTGCAAAATAAGCAGAAATGTAGAAAACAGCCAGAAAAAAACAAATACAACAGGAAAAATCACAGAACTGTTAATTTTTCTGTGTAATACTTGCTTATGAAGATGCTTTTGTCTCTATTTCAGTCAGATGTATTATCCATCTCTATGGAGAGAGGTGCTGTGGTTTTAAATGCAAGTGGAACCAAAATTCAGTCACCAGACCGAAATTACAATGATGGAAAAACCCATTTCATCATTACTTCTGTGACCCCAGAAAGGTAAAGCTGTCCTGCACCTTTTATCCCCTACCTTTAGAGCATAAATATTTCTTGTAAAGCACATTATCATTTAAAGCTCACTTTTAAAGTGACACTTGAGTGGGGCTTTTCTTAATCAATTGATTTTTAAACGTGATTGAAAACCGGCCAGCTTGGGCCTGAGTTCAAGATGATGGGAATTTTTATTAGAATGAAAATAATAGTTTTTTCTGAAAGCTTAGTCATTTTTTTGGTTCTCAGGTAAGAAAACAGTTTAATAATATTTCAGGTTAGCACAAAAATAATTTTTTAACAGGATTGATTCTTCTAATTTGTTAAAACAATTCCCAGTTTACCCTAAAGTAATTGAGGCATCTTCACATAAAGCATTCATCTGGGATATACACAGTGAAACGTTAAAAATATTTTTAGCATTGGCAGCCACAAAGTGACTAAATACAGCAGTAGGGAATAAGTCTCTCTCTGTGCTCCTTGAAAGATTGGAAAGCTTTGATTTATTGGTATGTTTTACCATTGTTTATATGTTTACATTTTTTTAGAAGGTCACATAATCAAAGCAACTTTCTTTAAGCATCTTGCCTATGAGATACAAGCATTCTTACTTTCCTAACAGAAATGAAAGTTTGTCCCTATGACTTCTGAAAAGCTGAAGGTGTGAAAGGGTGCCTTGGAGTAACCTTGGGGATATGTCATATTTCCCTGAGTTTGCAAAACAAAATCAATGTCTGATGCTTTAGTATACTCAGTTTCTTACTAAAGCCAGAAAATCATTCCTGACTTCTGCAACAATTAGTGGGTTGAAAAATCAGATTAGGTAAAAAGTATTGTATAAACTCAAATACTAATGTGCTGTGATGAAAGAGAAGGAAAAAGGGATAGGGACACAAACAATTAGCATGTGCTTGGATCTTATTTTACCCAAATGATGGCTCCATCCCTTCATCAGCAATCCCTTAGTTTATCTTTCTTCACTGTACAATTCTGGACTCCAGAATTAACTGCAGGGTAATATTAAATCCATAGGCCTCAGTACAAAACTTTGGCAGTGCACTGCTACTTGTCACACAGCTGAAAGCAAAAAGGTCCTCTCATGCCTCTGAGCACTGCCATTGAGTGATGTATGCGCTGAGTGGAGCGTTTGGGGTGTGTGGAATGCGCTGTCTGACCGCTGGCACTGGCGTTCCCAAAGCTGGCCTGCAAAACGGATGCTTTGCCTTTGCAGGTACGAGCTGACTGTTGATGACAAGAAACAGAGCAAGAAGAACCCAGCAAAGGACAGAGCAGGGAAAAGCCCAGACAGCATCAAAAAGTTTTATTTTGGTGGCTCTCCCCTCAGAACACAGCAAGCCAACTTCACTGGCTGCATAAGCAACGCCTACTTCACTAGGTGAGTAACATCCTCCCAAACACATTAACAGGCAGATACTGCCCTGCCTGACAGCCTGAATAGTAGCTCATGAGAAGTGATTTATTTTCACAATAAAAATTCTTCCACATTTTGTGAAGCTAGACAGCATGTGTGAATAAGATTCTTACCTTATTTGCCATGGAATCTGTTGGCACAGATCTGCTAGGTTAAGATATTGTTAAGGTGGGAATAACTTGATGAAATAAGCTTCCAGTACTGCACCTGCTAATGCTGCTAGTGCAATGAATAATTTGCATAGCTGCAATTTACATTTATATTATGTTGCTTTCAGGTCTGCCTTTGAAACAAAATTATATTAAGGCATCTCACAGAGGCTGGGGAAGCTAAGACTTTGGTCATGCAAAAATGGTCAGAATGTGTTGATCTCAATTGCTTTATGAAATGTTCTTATATAGACTTTAAAGTCGAATTTGATGCTGCAGATTGATATCCTCTGTTTATGCCAGCATGTATACAACAGGCAGATATAGTATAGGCTGTCCTCATTACCCGTTGACTGATCAATCTGTACTTTTATCCATGATCCAGGAATAAAACAGCCCATCCAAATATAATTTAAACTATAAATGTACAATTCTGAGATTTTTATGCAAACAATTCTAACGCTTGGCGAAAAAACGCTATTCTTGTCATCTCCTCTTTGAAACACAGGTTGGACCAAGAGGTTGAAGTAGAAGATTTCCAGAAGTACTCTGAGAAAGTTCAGGCATCTTTGTATGGATGCCCTGTTGAGTCTCCTCCCGTTGCTCTTCTCCATAAGAAAGGAAAAAATTCATCAAAAGCCAAAGGAAACCGTAATAAAAAGGTGTGCTACAAATTGCTCCAGTACCACTCTAGAGTTTTCCAAAATTCTCTGAATTATGAATCTAAAATGCATAAAGACAATGTCACATATATGAACAGGATCCTGTTCCTTTATATATTCCGTCACTGGACATGATTGCCCTGACACTATCTATCTGGCCCACACTTGCACCATTCTCTTTTGCTAGAACTCTAAAATAAAATACCTGACTTCTTCAAAACAGTACTTCAGAAACAAGCCTTTTTGATTTCTTCTATATTCTAAAGGCAAAAAGCTTGCTTCTGTTCTCATCTACCCCTGTATGGCTCTCTACCGGGTACAATTAGCACACATTAATATAAATGGGGAAAAAACCTTTCTCCAGCATGAAGAATTTTTAGTCCAAGCATATCCTCTTATGCCTATAATATAGCTGATACCACCAAAAGCAGAGAGAAAAAGATTTAATTAGGAAAACTGCAAAAAAAATTTAAATGTAATTATGTTAGCTACACAAGTATTTTGTTTATCCCTTGTTCTGCCCTAAATCAGCATTTATAGTAGATCTGTTCAAGGAAAAATTGATCAGAAACAACCCCGGTATTTATGTAGGGAAACAATATTTTACTAGTGCATATATAAATGATACTGTAATTTTATTATGTAAAACCTTAGCTAAAAATTCTGGTTAATAGTTATTTTTCTATGAAGGTGGGAAGAGATAAAGACAAGATTTCACAGCCTTCATCTGGCCTCAAAAAACTGTATCAAGTGAATTTGCAAAGAGAGCCTCAGTGCCATTTGCCCATGAATCCCAAGGCAACTGAACACGCCTATCAATTTGGAGGAACAGCAAACAGCCGGCAAGAATTTGATCACATACCAAAGGATTTCAGCCAAAGGTAAAGCGACTTTAGAAATAAAAATTAAATATGCTGAGGAGGAGAAAGATATATTTCAAAATTTTTAAAAGGGACACATTCCTGCTGTTACTCTGGCTTTTTTCCTTTATATCTCAGGCTAAATTTTGTGCAGAGCATGTTGTTTGGTTATATTAAAAGGTGCTTCAGTTGAGTAAGAGCACAATGTAGAATGTATTTCCAGTTACATCCCTCTTGTGGAATCTTCATCTGCATTGCATATTAACATAATGTGTCTCCTTGCCTATTTGGGTGAAGCTTTTGAGGATGTTAGTTCTATACAAGCAATGCACAATAATCAGTCTCTTTACACAAGAAGTAAAGACATTAAAGCAGAAAGGAAGCAGTAACATGCTGAGTAGACCTTAAACTACCATGTCAGTAGTTTAACAGTTAGGAATCCTCACAGTGCAGTAGGACATAAAGCTATGAAAACCTAGTCCAATCAAGCCGTAATGGAAGTCTAAGTAATAATGAGTCCAGATACTGTTGACATTTAATATTCATGCTCCCACAGAATATGCCATGCAATATTCAAAACCCAACAAGGATTTTTGTTTAATACTTTCATTAAAGACTATAAATTCAACAACACAGCACTTCCTGGAAGCATACCAGGCCACTAATTCAGAAAAAAAAGAGTTTTCTTTCCTGATTAAAATTTTTTAAAATTGTGTTCATTTTAATTCAATAGTGTTTCACTTAGTGCAGTTCTGATGGTACCCATATGAAGGAAAACCCAAACTCTAATATCTTCATCCCACCTTCATTCCTACAACACATATTTATTTGCCAAATGTTATTAAAGCCTCATTATCGTAATGTTCATTTTTAAAAAACAATGAGTTGTGTCATTTTAAAACAACTGATATTGGCAAGGGACTGAGTGTCTGTGGAATGTACACACACGTGCCATCAGGAATGTATAGATCCTTGAGACAACATGAAGAATGAAAACTAGGTTAGACTTGACAACAGAAGAAGGAGGAATCGGTTCTGGCACTGTCCTACACCAATACAGTTTTGCCATGTTTTAAACTGTAAGTAATAATAGCAATCACTCAAGAAATTTTCACTGTGACAATGTCAAACCAACAATGTATAACTTCCCATGTTGTCTTGGACTTCACAAGGAACTACAAGGAAAGGGAAGCTTTGATCAAGTCTGGAATAATGTTAAACATCAGGCCTCTGTGCCATCAGACTTAAAAATCCCCCCAACACTGCTGTTTAACATGAAAGGAAATGTAGTGTCAGATTTTGGTGGTCTGCATTGAGCTTCTTCACTCCAGAGATTTTAATTTTTGAAAACAAGTTCCTCACCAGGCAGCTTCTTCTCCAACTTTAACTTCTGCTCAAAAAACCTGAAACATCACAGAATGTTTCTCAGAAACACCACTTCTGTAAAGGAGACGAATATTTCTTTGGATGAAAGGAAAATCTCAGTCTTCCTCTGCCTGATGTTTGATTTAAATCAAATGTATCTGCTTTAATGTTAATATTGTGTTTTTATGTGCCAGAGCTCAGTTCTCTATCAGTCTGAAAACTCACTCATCTCATGGAATGATTTTCTACGTTTCGGATCAAAAAGAGACCGACTTCATGGCCCTTTTCATTGCTCACGGCCGACTCATTTTTATGTTTAATGCCGGTCACCAGAAGATAAGGATTAAGAGCCAAGAGAAATACAATGATGGTCTGTGGCACAATGTAAGTAAATGAAAGCAATCATTATGACGGCACATGCAGTAAAGACACTGCTCATGTGACAGCTCAGGGAGTTTTCATTCATGTATTCATAAACGCATGTATATGTTAAGAAACTTCCATCAATATTTTTAGATCTTCCATGCAGCATTTTATTAAGTCATTAACTAGGGACAGGAAAGTGAGTCAGTTATAAAAATTCAGCAATTCCCAATGCTAACAGCTGAACAGAAACAAAGGAAACAAGCAGAACAGCAAGGCAATTAAGAGTTAAATGAGCTATGAAAGGAAAGACTAGAATAATTTTGTTCAGCAAATGTCTTTGAAGTGCCTAAGAAAGGAGTACAGCTGTCTTAGGTTACCTCAGTAGTCTATGAATATAAAAAGACAATTTTAGGAGTCAAGGTGAATTTCCCTCTGTAGGTACCTCTCTTTCCTCATTAACTACAGAGAAAGTCTGCAGTTACTAAACTACTGACTTGGGCATTTTGGTGTTTAAAGTAGGTTGGATGAATCCATACTATAAAACTAATGAAGACTGTGAAAATGCTAAGAGTGATAGGTAGATCTCAGTAGGCCTTATGACTCCTTAATTACCTCTGTCTTGTACACCAAAATGTAAGAAAGGTGGCAGTTTTACTATCTAGCCTTCATATCAATGTGAAAAAAAAGGGTTATCCAGCAAAGAATACTGGCAGTTAGCAAAACAGGGGCTTGTAGAGTACACTTCACACTATATCTCAAATATCTCATCTTCTTCCACTGCACAGCAGTGATCTCTTAAGGGATGAAAATAATCTTCCACATTTTTTTCTTCCCTTCCTAGGTGATATTTATCAGAGGCAAAAATATTGGTCGCTTGATAATTGATGGTCTCCGAGTACTAGAAGAATCTTTTGATGGGAATGCAAATGCTTGGCAAGTCACTGAACCACTCTATATTGGAGGTGTAGCTCCCGGAAAAGCTGTAAAAAACATCCAGGTAAAGCAGACCTCCAAGTACAGACCCCACACCTCTATGAAAAGTTAATACAAAAGGTGACTTTTGTATTAACTTTACATACTTAATAGCTGACTTTTGTAGGGATAAGATCAGACAAAAGCTTATTAAGATCTTGACCCTCATCCTGCTGAGGAGCAGACAGCTCAGTTCGTGTCTAGAGCAAAGCTTCCACAGGGCTGGGCTGGTGATAGCTGGGTTAGGCTTCCATAGCCTTGCAGCAGCATCTGGGAAAACAATGGTCGATAAGGAACAGAAAAATCCTAGTGACATCCAAAATTAGATGAGACAAGTAACGTTAGGCAAGATTGATTGCACCCTGAGGTCTGAGATACAAAATGAGTTTTGGAGACATTGGTGTTCTCCTAGTCCCTCTGTTTTAAGGACAATACCTAGAGGTCAGGATTGTGTTCTACAGTTTGGTAGTGAAGTATACGGAAAGGAGTGTTAAACCGAAAATGAACATAACAGTCTCTTTCAAGGTAATCTTTAGTGTTATGTGCCTAACAAGACTGATAAACTACTCTGAAAAAGTAGACCCCTGTCTTGCCTTGAGGCTATGAGGTATATATGTATACCACAGCCTTGCCCTAGTTGTGCTTTATTTCTCACAGTTCAGTAAGGACTGTTTGAGAAACGACACAAGCTGGAATTACCTTGAAGTCATCAAAAAGACATGAGAGGCTATGAGAATCATTTCTCCTGCTTCCCTTCTCTGGAAATTGTTTTTTAGTTCAAAACTGATGCACCAGACAATCACAGCCTTACAGCTTATAAACAAGTAAAAATAAGTACAGAAGAATCTATTTCCTTCCACAAGCAGTTTATTTACTAATCAAGGTGTTTTTTACCCCTCAGATTAACTCTGTCTACAGCTTTAGTGGTTGTCTCAGCAACTTACAGCTCAATGGAAGATCACTTACTTCAGCTTCGCAGACATTTAGTGTAACACCTTGCTTTGAAGGCCCATCAGAAGCAGGAACATACTTTTCATCAGAAGGAGGATATGTTGTCCTTGGTAATATACTCCTGAACAAATGTATCCCAAAATAAGGACTGTAGTATTCACTGTACTTCAGAATGGCATTTTTCACTAAAGGGTGTGGTAATTTCTGAGACTGTGAGCTGTAAGGATTATCAGAAACAGATCACCATTGTGGTAAGCAGATGATATTGACAGGTCACAATGTCGCCATGAAACTTACAAGTTTTTACATAAACACATCTGTATGTATGTATTTCAAATAATAAGAATAATTTTAATAAGGGAATAATTTTAATAAGGGAACAGATCATAATATACTATCATAGAAGTCAATGTGGCCAAGACCAAGTACACCATCAAATGGTCATCCCTCATTTTTTTAAATTAATAGCAACATGCAATTAAAAAATCCTGTGGAAAGGCTTTCGGCATGTCTTGATACAGAACAGCATGACAGAACACATCTTCTCTGTCATTTAGGCCTCCTGTGTTCCAGGAAGAGTTTTATGAGGGTGTTTCGGTCACATAGGCTCTGATCTGAACAAGAAAGGAAACTGCAGAACCCTATTCACTGGCAGCACCAAGAAGAACCAGACAAGTGTTTCTAATTTGCTCCCTGGCTTGTCACCAGTTTGAAAAAGGGAGTTTCTCCTACTGAATCATCAAAGCCCCAGTGAACTCCCACTCACTCAATAATGACTGCTGAGTGTCTAGGAAACTGCACAATAAGAAACTGCCAAAAAATACAGACCATTTACTTTCTGCTGTCCATTCCATTGCTAAGAAATATTTTTAAACAAAATACATTTTTTAAATAATGAGAAAAGTAAATAAACCTTTACTAGTACACCGAGCAAACACAAGCAAAACAGAAGTTGAAATGGGTCACTGACAGCACACCATGCTATCTCACATTTCAATAGTTTTAAGGACAAATAAAATCCACCCTGAGTTTGATGTTCTGCTTTGACTTTGAATAAATGTCCAATTTCATCACAAACTCAGTACAAAAAGAATGTTATTCTTTTTATTTCACAGATGAATCCTTCAGTTTAGGCTTGAAATTTGAAGTTGTTTTTGAAATACGTCCTCGAAGCAGCTCAGGAATCCTACTGCATGGTCACAGCGTGAATGGAGAGTACCTGAATATGCACATGAGAAATGGACAGGTATAAAGAAGGTCACATCTCCTCCACTGCCTTGACTGGTTTCTCTTCCACCTACTTGGGCTTTGCTATGCAGATTTTGTCCTACAAATTCGCCATTAACTGATTATTACTTCTCCCCGAAATATAATAACAGCTTAAATTAGCCAAAGTAAATACTTATTTTAAAATACTAAAAATAACACCTGAGACAAAACCAGATCACTTTACTAATACAAGCCATAAATATTTTGTTATCAGCTGAAAAGTAGCAAAAGCACTGACTCTTTGGCACTGCTCTTTCACCCACACATTAAAAATATATAACTGATACAAGTAAGGTAACTATCAATAAATTTTTATTTCTTATTTCTTAAATATAAGTCTGAGTTACACTCAGTCTCTTCTTTCTTTATCAGATACATGTGTGATGGAAAGAGTGAGGGAAAGGAAAAGTTCTGATTGTCTGTTGGCCTGGTTTCTACAGGCTCTGGATTTCAAATGAAGGCAAGAGGATTGAAAATAACTCATCAGACAGTTGTTGCTATTGCTATATTTTTTACTGTGTTCATTGATAAAATCTGGATCTCTTCATGCTATGCACTGCATACATACAAAAATAATTTCAGTCTTAAATGAACAACACAAGGAAAGATTTAGAGCATAGGAAATCTTGGCAGTTTTTTGGTCTTTCCTGCAGAGGAGAAACTCAGGACACAGTCAAGAGACTAAGCAGTGTGGATATTCTTCAATCACTGCTTCAATCACTGCACCTGTCAATCAAAGTGGAAAGGTATTTTAGTGAATCTGGCTGTACCTCAGTTAGAAATGCAACACCTGAGGAAAAGCTTTCACCTCTTCTGCAAGAGCAGGCATCTACAGCAGAGTGACTGAGTAAACAGTTAAACATCATGATTCATCCTATCCTAAAGCAGGTGTCTAATTAGGTGACTAAATGAGCTGTTGCTCAGAGAATATATTTTTTTTCTGTATTGGCTACAGAGAGAACAGGTGCTTCAGTTAGGCACCTAACTTTTGACAGCTGATTAGGTAAGATGAAGCCCATTCTCACCCCTGTAACTAGCCCTTGTGACCTAACAGATAAATTCTTACAAACATTGTGCTGATGTGTATCATGCCACACTTAAAAGCTGCATTTGTACAGAACCAGTCCAGTATAGCACTTCTTATGTAAAGTTCTAACCAAAGGTCTGCATGTCCAATAACTTGTCTGGTTTTCTCAGCTGTACCAACTGGTCTAACAAAAGGTGCTGCTTCACTTACTGCTTCAGACCTCACTTCCTGTATAATGCATATGCAATTCATAAACAAAATTCACCCTGGAAAAGCAGCTCTTCCCTGCTTATCACTGAAGCTGTTCAGTACCTTCTTCTACCTGTTTTTCTTTAGCATTAACTATCTGCTCTCTTTGAATGCATTACAAAAGACCTGTTTTGTGAGAACCATTTTGCTGGACAAATAAGATCAGCAACTTTAAGTCATTTTTTAAATGTACACATCTCTATCAGTACAGCTTGTCTGAGTGATTTATTAAGGAGTCACTCTCTCCCACAAATCTTTATTTTGTCCAAATTTGAATAAAAGAGAACATGAGGATCATTTTAATTGTATTGGTTGTCACCCTTCTGGAAAAGAAAGTTAATATCTCTTTGTTACAACTGTATCAAAACAGACCCTCTAGAATTAAATATAAGTTGTTTCCCTGAGAGTTGTTTCCCTGCCCTACAAGGGCATGTAGTGACATGACAAGGAGGGTTGGCTTCAAACTGAGAGTAGACTTAGATTAGATATCAGGAGGAAATTCTTTACTGTGAGGGTGGTGAGGCACTGGAACAGGTTGCCCAGAAAAGCTGTGGATGCCCCATCCCATTAAATGTTGAAGGCCAGGCTGGATGTGACTCTGAGCAACATGATCTCATTAAAGGTGTTCCTGTCCACAAGGGGATTGGAACAAGATGCTTTTTAAGGTCCCTTCCAATCCAAACCATTCTATGATTCTGTGTTTTTCAGTCAACATAGTGTCAGCATAAAAGCCTGAGTGGTTGGACTCAGAGTATGGAGTTCTCTGGCAATCATTACCAGGAATCTCATGTCCCACTATAGGGGCACAACAGTTTTGCTGCTGCTGGAACATTTCCATGCAAAAAGATATTAATCCATTAACTAAAGCAGAGGTACAAAATCCAGAATTAGGTTCACTTTCTAGCTCTGCCAGAGACTTACTGGTGAGCTTGATCAAGTAACTTAAAAGTCATTCTTGAATTTGCCATGCATTCCTTTCTCATGTCTTTTCTGCTTGCTTATACTTGGGTTTTTCAGGACTGTTTTCCTTATTAAGTGGCTAGCAAGATGCCAAAAATATCATCTGATGCCTCTAAACACTAATTTACCACACAGGAAATTATAGAGTAGAGGTACTAGTAAATTAGTGAAATTAGCTCTTATTTTTAAATCTTTTTTTGAACTCTTCCTTGAGATAATTAGAAATGTCTCAGAACTATTGAATCTGAAAAAAAAAATTTAAAAGTAAATTTGGATTAAAAAAGCACTTTATTTTGAAGAATTTAATTAAGTCATGTTTTCCTTTCTCTTGTATACTTGACATGCTTTGAGTGGAAAATACAACATTATGACAACAGAAAAAGAGAAACAAGGGGTTTACAGTGATAATTACATTATTTTCCCTCAGGTTACTGTGAAACTGAATAATGGAATAAAGGATTTTTCAACTTCAGTGACACTGAAGCAGAGTCTCTGCGATGGCAGGTGGCATCGAATTGCAGGTCAGTAAAAGCTGATAATCCCCTAATTAAGGTAACAGAGCCCACCTCTTGCTCCCCAGATATCCATCTCCATGGACTAGAGCACTGGCAGTGCAGAAGTATTTTAAGTTCTTCTTTTTCACCTGCCAAGACCCAAGTGTGTGAAAGACACAGTCTTATTTATCCTTCAGACACAGAACTGTAGAGCTTCCCGGGAGAACAAGCACAGGTTCCTACAAAGATAGGAAGAACAAACAAAGATGGAAGCTCCTTGTTCAAAAAAACAAAAAGCAGCCTAGCTGAAATGCTGGCTACCTTCCCTAATTCATCTACCAGATTATATTCTTCCTTTCCCAGTTAGAGGTTAACTAAGTTGACAGAATGCAGTAGGCACAAGTATATGCTGCCCTTGAAAGTCAAATAACAAGACAGATGTGGGGAACCTTTTGCTCACAACAGAGAGATCTCTACAGCCAGGATTTTCCCTCTGCACAAGACAGACATCCTTCTTTCCTGGTTTTGAAAGTCAAAAAGTACTTCTAAACCCTAGGTACTTTGAACCCCCTCATCTTCCTGTCTAGATGCTGACTTAGGATGTCTTCCACTATCACTGCAGAAGAGATCTGAGTCTGTACCCTTTCCACAAGCATTCTGGTTTCCATCTGAAGGAAATCCATGAACAAGAAAGGGAGAAGCCTCACTATTATTCTAATACATCCCCAGTTGGGAGTGATTGGGCAGTTTTTCTAAGCCACAAGGTATTGTATGCTTATAACCTGGAGCCTGAACAGTGCCACCAGTGATCAAGAGCCCCATCCAAAAGCACCCCTGCTCCCACTGTGTCTTTCATTGGCCCTGCACTATGCCAGAATCCACTCACAAACTGTCACTGATGGCTCACACCCAATCTAGCAAACATGAAATCAACTACTCACACCAAACAGATAATTCCTGTCTGTCATAAAAAACTCTTGTGCTACTTCTTGCTGATCCCTGTTCCTTCTCCTTTCAGTTATTAGAGACGCAAATGTGGTGCAGCTGGATGTCGACTCTGAAGTCAACCACGTGGTAGGGCCGCTAAATCCAAAGGCAACTGACCACAGGGAGCCAGTGTTTATTGGAGGTGTACCAGGTATGTTTATAATATCTTTGTGGTACATGGTTCCCTGTTTCCAGAGAAAGCATAAAGACCAAGTTTTCATCTCAACAAAGAACAAAACGTGAAAAACCTAGTAAAATTCAAAGGCTCAAGAGCTGATCATAAATGTTCTGCCTCAAGTTCTCAAAGAAAAAGATGTACTGCTTCACTGAAATTAAAACATTCACAGCTGCTGGAGGGTAAGGTATGGCTCAGTAGAGAAGTCAGCCAACTACAAACAAAATTTCTTTTTTTTCTATTTTTCCTTCTCATGTGCGCTTACTGTTTTTTAAGAAATGATTTATTTATTTATGGGATTGGAAACTCACTGTAACTGGAGTCCTAAGGTTTAGTTGCTGGTAGGCCTCTTTCCTCTTCTTCAAGCAATGGCATCTTTGAACACAAGACAAAACACAGAGATTCTTTTTCTTACTAGGGGTTTCTATTAGACAGATTTCTGCTCCTGTGTATTTGTGACTCACAGACCATCTGTGTAGCATGGGCCAAGATTACCACATTTCCTTCCCTTATACAACAGACAGAGCTACTCCGTTGGGGTTCATATACAAACTGTAATCAACACTACGTGATTCAATTTTTAACTCAACTCCAGTATATTTCTCACTGAAAACATGTAGCATTATTTCTCTGGGCCTTGCATGTCAATCATTAACAGCTCTAACTACAAAATTCATTACAATGCTTATCTTGGATTAGTGGCTTGAGTGTGCAGTGTTCACATCCATCCCACGCTACCAGGAGGTAAAATGAGCCGAAAGGGAATAATGAAATCTATGCACAGATGCCTGCTCAATCTTTAAATCCAAACTGGAATTTTATTAGGACAGAACTCTTCCCAGAGAGGTAATGTAAAGGGGTAATTGCAAATGCTGTTCTGCTTCATAATAGAGCCTTCTATTTCTACATTAATTATAGAATACTAAAGCAATGCCATACATTGGCTCTATAATGCCATTATCAGCCTGGCACAGGAAACTCTTACACAGAACTTCACAACAACAAATGAGATACAATACTAAATAATGCCATGCAGATACAGCCAACTGAATGCAAACAAACAAATCAGACAGAGATGACAATACATGTGATGTTAAATTACAAAAGCAGACACTGGGACTCATCTACTCTGTTACTTAAAAGAAAATGTAGTTGTCAAAAAATGCAAAATAGTGTCTCTATTGATAATACAGTATCAAGAGTTTTACATAACTGTAGATAACTAATCATACTTAAATGGCCTCTAGACACTGGCAGTAGGCCAAATGTTTTAAAAGAAGATTCAGAAGAACTGCACTCAGTAGCACAGTTAAAAGATTCTGCCACCAAACATTGTTTTGCCCATCATGAGCTTTAAATTTTTATTTATTTAATTTTTTTAATCTCCTTCTTCCAGAGTCTCTGCTAACATCAAGCCTGACTACACGCAATTCCTTCATTGGCTGCATTCGTAACTTCATGATTGATGAAAAACCAGTGAGTTTTAGTAAAGCAGCTTTGGTTAGTGGTGCTGTAAGCATTAACACCTGTCCAGCAGCCTGATAGTGCACTGCATCAATTCTGAAAAGTTCCTTAGACCACAGGAAGAAAAATAGAACAAAAGAGAACAGCAAGAGAAGAATGAAAATATCACAGCTACATCTACAGAAAGCAGGAAGAGGGGGGGTCACTTCTAATATTTACACTCAAACAAAAATCACTGAGGAATAAAAGCTGTTGCTTCTGCACTTCTCTTAATATACCACAAGAGTGAGCTTTACCATTTCTTATAGTGTATGTGTGGCCAGTCTGTTACATGAAAATATGATATTATGAAAAAAATTAAAATTATATTAAATATGTTACTTTCAAAATAGATCCTCTACATAATTGCATTCCATATCTTAGTCACCCTTTGTTCTACAGAAAAAGATCTGCTAAGGCACATTAAAGAATAAAGCTAGATAATAGATTTACATTGCAAATACTGTTCAAAGATCTTACTATATATTTTTAATTTTCCATTCAACTCATTTATATATTCCTCAAATAAAATGGAGGGAAGAGAGTATACTAATTATGTAAGCTTACGAAGAATGAAGAATTAGGGTTTTTTTTCCACTTCTAGACTTCATGGGTATGTTCTAGCACAATATGAAGAGAGAATGTATATCTTTTAAGATAGATGTTTTATATATATGCTCATTTGCCTAAACTAGGTAATTTTAGAGTAATGCTTGCCTTAGAGACAATTCCAAATTTCAAGTTTTTTCTCCGAATTTTTAAATGCGCTTACATACAAACACAGCACTAAATTCACAATCTCATTGTGATCCCATTTGCACTAACGTTACACAAGTACCCATTAAGCGTAGAAAACAGAATCACAGTCACAGTTTCAGGTGACTCCCTTATCATACAAAAACATCAGTTCCCAGTGAGACTCCTGCAAGACTTCAGTTTACAGCAGTAATCCTCTAACAAGGAACACGTTCCTTTGGAAGATATGCTGCTGCAGAGGAACCAGGTCTGAAACAGGAAGATGTAAACAGAGGGCAAAGGGCTGCAAATCTGAGCTATGTTATAACCATAGAAGGTAGACAAAACTTAATGGTAGGTTTCAACTCACAGTAAGCTTCCACACCAAATAGACACAAGTCACTTGCAAAACTTAGTCCCTTCAGTCACCACCTGAAATCAAAGGAAATCAAAGCCATTTAGCTTTCTTTTCTTTAAAGAATAAAGTAATGTTATAGAAAGTTTTATGGTTGCTGAGTAAATTATTGTTGGAATCAACTCAAAACATGACCAGCTGCAAAGCAGGAAGCTATGAAATGTGAAAATAAAGGACAACACCCTAGAGACTAAAAATTAATAAGGATTCATCTGGAAAACACACAAATGAAAACTGGAATCCAAAGTTCTTTAAAGCATGGACAGATGGAAGAACCACCAGAATAAGATATATATGTAAGCACTAATCAGCAGCTTCCCTACTGCTCTCAGTAGGGTGAAAAAAGGGTTTTGACACACTGCAGCAGACTTGGTTTACTCTGGATAAAGAACTACAACCTCTGGATACACAGGCACAGGAACTCTCTGGAAGCTGGCACCCCATCACGGACTCTCCACTTATCACTAGAGTCTAGTGTTGGGTGGTAAGTGAACACAGTGTGGCCCCAGTAGCCACTGCCTCTCTTTTCACCAGTCTTGTCTGCTCTGCTCATACTTTCAGCCCCATTCCCATTCTGCTTGCCTTCTCCTGAACAGGTCCCCGTTTCTCTTCCCTGCAACTCTCAGGCAATATGCTCCAAGGACTGATTCCCTTTCCAACTCTAAGCTTACAGACACCCCCTTCACACAGGTGTGATAGATAGACCCTTCTTTTCATCACTCCAAAGCCCACTGTTCATACTTGAGAAGCAAGCAGTATCCCCCTGCAGTCTCTCTGGATCAGGCTAAATCCCTAAATCCAGTTGCCTTCAAATGCCATCGTTGTCTCAGGCACCAAAACCAGTATGCTGCTCAGCTTTTTCCTGCTCCCAACTACTAGCCATAAATGGAACTTTTACTAGGCTTAGAAAATTTAGGGCTTTTGCTTTGGAATCTTTTTTATTATTGGTGTTGAGGGCGAATCAGTGAGATGGGTTCCCAGTGATTACAGAGGCCGTGGAGGGTGTCAGGGCAGTGCAGCCGGGAGCAAGGGTAAAAAAGAGAGTCTCTTTCCTCCCAGTGCCAGTGAGTTGTTAGATGGGCTCAAAAAAGCTCATGACACCACAAACTGAGCTAAGCTTCCTCAAGCGCTGGTCTCCAGCCCCCTGTTGCTGGAGAGAAAAAACAGCAGATTCCCTGCTTAGATAGGTTGGTTACAAGGATTACTCAAATTCCTTTTGAGTTGCCTGCAGCTGCTCATCAGAGATAGCCAGGAATAGAAAATGCTTGTGCCCCCTAAGAGCATCAGAGTTTAGTGAATGCTGGTATTAAGTGGAGCATTGTATGTTAACTGGTACACACACACTCAGAATGTTTTTCTGCCTCACACCTACTTCAAACCGAAGCATATTTTCTCATATCCACATCCAAGCTCTGTGAATAAACAATATTTCTCTTAGCCATATTTGCTGCAATGTGATATGGTTTCGTTCTGTGGATTTACATTTAAGAATCACTTTTCTGATTTAATCAGTCTTTTGCATACGTTATATATGAAAAACTAAAAATATACTAAACCAGTATGTGAATAAAAACCAATTAAAATTCATAAACTGCTACTATTCAATTTACTTCTCTTTACTATATCACCAACTAATCAAACACAGCACTATTTTGGAGGGTGACTTCCTCAATTTTCCCTTCTAGGCTTCAGAGATGTGGGTTTTCCCTCTGCAGAACAGGGTTTCTAAAGAAAAACAGTATAAACCAGAGGACACGTGCAGACTCAGGAGAGAGCAGAAAAAAAATGCAAATTTCCCTGCCCCCAACATCCACGTAGACCTTAAAATTACCATTTCATATGCGCCAAAGAAAGCCAGTATGTGATACATTATATTGCACATACCTCTGCACTCATTTCAAGGATGCTGGTTTTTAAGAGAAGGCAATGGCCTAAGCAGAAATCTTCCCAGAATTTAATTTGTCTTCTGTATCTACCTTAAAAATTATAGCTTCAAAGCACAAAACCCTTTATCTACAAAGATTTGGGGAAAATCTTCAAGTTCTGAGCTACATTGTCAGATTGCCCATTTCCATTTTTAACATGAATATAACTACCTAAATTCTGCAGACAGCCTACAAAAAATGAGCACTGACCCCAAGGAGATTATAACTTTTCTCTGCCACCTCCAAGGTTTTAATAACTGTTGTTACAGCCATTATCTAAATCAGGCCTGCAACTATGCTGTTATTGTATCCCAAAATATTCTGAAATTGGACATTTGCATGACTATGTAAGAAAGAAACCAATTTCAAGACCAAATGCTCAGGAAACTGCTTCAAAATAGAGGATTTAAATGGGATCTCAGCCCCCTCTATCTCTTACATCTCAATATGTGTAGAGAACACCCTTTTCCTCAAGAATCCAGAGTATGGACAACAGCCTGACCAGAAAAATAAAAGAGGAAGTGTTACAAGCCTGACAGTAATTTCCCAAAATACAACAATTCTAAATTAAAAAAAAACCCACCTCGATCAAACAAAAAATATTTTAAAAAAATTAAATTACAAACCAACAAACCTTCATACGTGAACTAAGACCTGATATAAATCAAAGGATAACATTAGTTCAAATTCCAGTGTATTCTCCCCACAGCAGCACGTGGCCTAAATAGTCAAATGACTGTTATTAAAAAGATGCTGAAAGCATAGCACACATATTTAACTTGTGATGTACTTTTGGCTCTTGTTACAGCATGGGATTTAAGGGTTATTCACAGATTCACTGTGGTCCATGGCAATTCATTTCCCCTAAATAACACAGTAAGTTATTTATACAATTATTTAATTTGTGTTCCAAAGCTGTGGAACACCATTCCTGTATAACACATCAGCACAATGTTACTGAGAAATTAAGGGTAAGAAACACATATTACCATATGTGGTTAGTCTGTTGATTAAATGATTAACATAGACAAAAGGGTCTCCAAGGGGACCTGTATTGACTCATGCGTTTTATGCTATGTAGATGAAGTGCAGCTTCATCTACAACGAAACAGAAAGTCAGGTGTGAGATTATTTCTTTCACAGAGTTGAGCTGACTGTTTCATTAAACATGTAAGCATATGCATCGAGCCAAACTGGCTACTACACATCAACTTCCTGCCCTTGGACCTCTTTGGCAGCTAAAAAATAACCAACCCCACATGAGCATGAATCTCAGTTGATCTCCAATTCACAGTGTTCCCAAGCTCAAAGAGAATAATCACTTTACATTTTACTTCACAGACCCCTTAAAAGAACACTGGAAGCCAAAGCTCAGAGTGCCTTGTTGCAACATCATGTTCAATAGAGAGAATCTCACTAAGCTGAAACTTCATGGGACGTACAACTCAAAAACTACAACAAACTTAAACAACAAGTAGAAAGTGGAGCTAATTACACAAGAAGAACTACACAGTCATATTAAGAGATTCTGTAGAATTTAAATTAAGCGTTAGAATGCTTATAAGCAATGTTGTACTGCTTTTAACCTTAATTAAGGCTGAGAAGATGCCAAGAGAAGACTTTAAGGACACGACAGTAGGCAAGAAATATAGAAAAGGTTTGACATCTAATAGCAAGAACAGAGCACAGCCTAAAAGACTGGACCATTTCAAAAAAACACAGGGAACAAAATCAAGTTATAGGTTATATCTAGTCCATCCAGAGAGAAATTACTACCTACTTTCCTGATTAATATTCATGTAGTTTTACACTGGTGATTAGTTTATAGAAAAGATGTGTTTGAGGCAGTATTACTCTATTCATGCTAAACATGGCTGTAATGCTAAAGCCACTGGTCCTTCTCACACATTTCAAACATGACACTTGAGTAAGGGCCACTCAGTACTTTTCCTTAAGAATAATATGATTTCAATTAAATTTTATCAAATTAGTCTGTGCATCTATTTCTTGTAAATAACATATTCTTAATATTGTATTGTACAATATTTTATTTGCTGCAATACATGCATAATCTTTCCAGGAAAAAATTTTCAAAATAGTCATTTACTATAATTTTATTTTCCTGTAGACATACAATTAATCTCTACAGGATACCAGATCATGTTTAGGAGCAAATAAAGGATCAAAAAAATTATTTAACAATTTTTTTTTTACACCAGCATTACAAATAATCAATTTGGAAAAAGAGTATTTTGTTGGAAGGTTTTAGCCATAAAACCTAATGGACTGGGTTGCATGGAAGTGCTTTTTTCCTCCCACAGGAAGCAGAAATGCCATCTGTGTCACAAAACAGCTTTCTGCAAGCTTTGCATGTCCTACATTCTTTTCTTTTCTTCTGTTTTAGTCCTGGACTTGGCACTACTTAATTAACAGTTGGACTGATGGTTTTAAAGGTCTTTTCCAATATAAAAGATTCTGTGATTTTGCAGCTGATCTGTGCTGCGGACCAGTCTTACCATGGTGAGGCAACAGCACTCACATGCAACTACACTCCTCATTTTTCCCCTATGGACAACTATATGCACAATATGAAACTGAGCTTAATGTGCAAGCCTGGTGGGAGGGTACATTACAGCATTTCCAAATGGCCGTTTTATCATTTAGTTTTTAATTTGTATTTCCATACCCTTTCGAACATTTCACACCATCTCCCGGAATTATATATTTGGGGGAAATAAAGCGCTTCTTTATCGCACCATTTTTAGGCATAAAGGATAATGAACTGTTGTATACGGAAATACTTCTGCTCTCCCGTACAGAGACTTTATTTCAGGTCTTTGTCAGGCCTCCTGGATCTGGGCCTCAGCCGAGACCCTGCAGCCCCTCTCCGATTCCCTCAGACTCAGCGAGTGTCTGAAAACCACACTGCTTCCCCTACTCTCCCCCCCTGTCCCCCCCGCTCCCTAATGGCACGTTCCACTCATGGCGGGCAGGCGGCGAGCTCCCGCAGCTGAGGCAACGGTTGGGACGTTCCACCGCAGGAACTCAGGGGGCGCGGCTTCCGGGCGCCGACTTCGAAACAGGGCTGCGCGGCCGGTTCTGGCATGACCCAGTCGGTGGTGGTGCAGGGTAAGGGGGTCGTGGGGCCCAGACCTCCCGCCGCCCCCTCCCCGTGCCTGAGCCGTGTCTCTCCCCTTTGCAGTGGGACAGTGCGGGAACCAGGTGGGATGCCGTTTCTGGGACCTGGCGCTGCGGGAACACGCCGCCGTCAACAAGGTAAGGGCGCCGCTGCCCCTCTGGCCCGGGGCGAGCCGCCCTGGCTGCCTGCCGCGTTCGGCGCTGTGACTGCCGAGCGCTGTGTTTGTTTGGTTAAACTAAGGGCGCTTCACTGTGAGCACAACCGCCCCCAGCTTCTTGTGCCGTTCAACTAACCATGAAAACAAAACGTAAGGTTAACTGTCGAGAGATTTTGTTAAATCAGAGGGTGGGCAGTCACCAGCCGTGTGAAGTTTAACGGAGATTGGCGCATCCTGCACCTGGGATGGGACCATGCTGGATGTACGGACGGACTGGGGGAATGAGAGCTGGAAAGCAGCGCCGTGGAAAGGGATCTGAGGGTCCTGGTCCATGGCAAGTTAACATGAGCCAGCAGTGCCCTGGCAGCCAGCAGGGCCAAACGTGTCCTGGGGTGCATCAGGCACAGCATCGCCAGCTGGGCAAGGGAGGGGATTGTCCTGCTCTGCTCTGCACTGGGGCGGCCTCACCTCGAGTGCTGGGGGCAGCTTTGGGTGACACAATATAAAAAAACACATTAACCTGTTAGAGAATGTCCAAAGAAGGGCCATGAGGATAGTGAAGGGTTTTGAGGTGAAGCCATATGAGGAGCAGCTGAGGTCACTTGGTCTGTTCAGCCTGGAGGAGACTGAGGGTCTCATTTGCAGTCTGCAGTGTTCTCACGAGGGGAAGAGGAGGGGCAGACACTGATGTCCTCTCTGTCATGACCAGTGACAGGACCCAAACGAATGGCCTGAAGTTGTGTCAGGGAACATTTAAGTTATGTATTAGAGAAAGATTCTTCACCCAGAGGGTGATTGGGCACTGGAGCAGACTCCCCAGCACCAAGGCTGTCAGAGCTCAGGAAGCATTTGGACAACACTCTCAGGCACATGGTGTGACTCTTGGGGTGTCCTTTGAAGGGCTAAGAGTTAGACTCTCATGTTCCTTCTGGGTCCCTTCCAACTCAGAATATTCTGTGATCACTAATTCTGGTCAGCTTTCTTCAGCATTTCCAACCTGAAAAGTTCAGTGTCTCCCTGCAGCTAGGCATTAGCAGGTCTGAGGCAGTTAACTACACAGTGAGGGCTGTTCAGTTCTGGTACTTTTCTGCTGGCAGTAAAGCAAAAGAGGACACCCCCAAAGCCCACCATTGTTTTCCGTGTTAGCTCATGCCCTGACTTGCTGTACAGTTTTACTGACCAAAATAGCAACATGAGGAGGGCATAGGATTGTGCTGAGCACCCTGAACAAAAACACACTTTTCTTGCTGTGACTATAAAGCACTTGAGGTATTTAAACTTGTTGGATCTCTTTAGCTTTATGTTGGGGTAAGTAATTGCCATGCTATCCCTTGGCAGGGAGTTCAAGAATCCGTGTGATTGTGCTGTTCTTTTTGCAGAACTCCATGGGCGTTGGTATCACAGGCATGGAACCCATGATGAACTGAGAGTTTTATCAGGGATGAACTGAGTCAGCTGAAGAGCAGCTCTTCAATGTAATAATTGCATTGGGATCTTCAGTAAACTACTACCGTTGCTTAATCTTGTGCTGAAATATTAATTTGCTAGTTATATTCTCCTCTCAGTTTTTAATAGCAAGCTGATGTTTCAATGAAATGTTCTTTTTAGAGCTGACTACAACTAGCTGGATTCAACAGAGATGTTCACTCAGTTTCAAGTGGTGAGGTTTGACAGGTGTCCTTCAGAGGTCCCTTCCAACTTAAATTATTCCATGAAAAAGCACTGAAAATTTTTGACATTACATATCATTTTGTGTTATTTCCTTTTAGAAGGGAATTTATGATGAAGCCTTAAGCAGTTTCTTTAGGAACGTAGATACAAGGTAAGTTTTTATCAAGCAGTTCATGAGTTTACATGGTAGATCAGCACTTGTAGTATCTTCTTTTAACCTAAGTTATAGTTTCCTTTAAGTCATATTTAGCTTGTGCTAGAAAAAGATTTTGCTTTTTTATATTCTCCTCAAAACCTTATCTTTGCATTTCCATTTCCATCTATATATACTTCAGTAGTTAAATGTGTTGAAAGTGTGTGGGTTTGTTTTCCTTTCCTTTTGTACCAAACGTCAACAGTCAGGATCTGATAGGTTTTGCCACTGCAGGTAACAATCAGGTTGTGTTCCCTCTGAATACCAACTGAGCCGAATTTCTTGAAGAGTTGTAAGAGGAATTGTATATAAGATAGTCAGAAAAAAATGAAAAATTTTTAAGTCTTATTCATCTGACTATTTTGTTACCCAGAATAGTGTCTATAATTGTTTTTTATTAGTTAACCAATTCATACCTTAAAACCATTCAGTCATCTCTTATCTATCCAGTTACAAAAACCCTTGTCATTTGCAAGAAGAAAATGTGTACTTGGGATTGCCTGTTGCATTTTAATTTAAAAAACATTTACCAACCCCTGTTTCCTTCCATTATATGAAAAGGTTGCAGTACAGCTATGTGATTTTTACTAGAACAGCACTGAAATCCAAATTGCTTTGTCTCAAATTTTACTTCTTTGAAAGAACATTGCAAATATATTTTAGTTTTGTCATTCCATATGGGTATTTCTGAGAATACTTTTTTTTTTTTAAATCAAGAAAATTTGATCATAAAAAATGTCTGTTTCTGTACATGCCAGATGAAACCACCAAATTTGTAATTGACGGGTTGGCTGCAATAGAAACGTCTGTTTTCTTTCAGAGCAACCTGGTCTAGTGGAAGGTGTCCCTGCCCATGGCAGGGGGGTTGGAACTGGATGATCTTTAAGGTCCCTTCCAACCCAAGCCATCCTATGGTTATGGAAATGTTGGGATTTTTTTTTCAGCAATTGAATCCAAGTGATTGATCTGGCATGAAAGACCACAAAGCCAACAGTAAGAAAAAGAAATGTTGTTTTGGGGTTGGTTTTATTTCCTCTTTGAATTTTGTTAGTCCCTGAAAAGAAATTCTCTAGGTGGATTTACTGTTGCTATAGAGTACTCCTGCAGATGTTGTGTAGGGTAGAGGAATCACATGAGTATTGGAGACTGCTGTGAGCTGCTCACCTAATGAGAAGTGTCTAGAGACCATCTTTGAGTGAGAAGTTGGAAAATTATTAAGTAATCCAGTGCAGCCCTGTACTTTTTTCCCCTTGTTCCTGATGGGACTCGGTAGGCTCAAAACATTGGTGCTGTAGTGAATTTTAGCTAATGTATTGTGAATATAATGGTGGTTGAATGTAGAATGGTCTAAGACATACTTTAAATTTAGGCTTGGCCAGCTCCCAGATTAAGTAAATAATTAATGGAAGAGAAAATAAGATCAGTCTTCCAGTATCCCTGCCTTTTTTTTTTTTCCCCTTGTGCTGAATATAGTTTGGCCAGACCATAGTATCTCATCATTTGAGTGGGAAAAGATGTGATTGTAACATCATGTATAGTGTGCTATGTTGGCTCAGTACAACCAGTCCTGGGAAAGAAGGAAGATTTAGCTGTGTCAGCCCAGCAGGATTTCTGAACTGGTAAATCATAATAAGCAGAAGAAGTCAAGCACAGCACTGTGCTGGTGCAGTTACAGAGCTTTCACACCTCAAGCAGAAGCACAGTGTTGTACTACCACCACTGAAAGGCTCATGGGGAGCTTTTTCCATTGTTTGATGTGGATACACAGATCACGTGCTGATAAAAGATAATCCTCTCCAGATTTGGCAATGCTTGTAGAATTACTACAAAGCAGAGGCAGTATCTGAGAGTAAACTTTTATGCTTATCTTTCAGCTTCTTGAAGTAATGTTTAGCATAATTCTGATTGAGATCATGTCCTGTAATTGTATTACTTTCAGGAATTATGAGATCTTAATTTCTTAATTATGAGGTCTTAGCAGCACGTTCAGGGTGTTTCTGTCTGTTTGAATTGTCATAGTCCTCCAAACACAAAATATCAGAGATAAAATTTTATTGTAGTATATATTCTATGCTGCAAATCTGATCTTAGATTTTTCTGTTCTATTTTTTTTCCAGAAGTGGTGATAATGGTCCTGATATTTACAAAGGAAAAATCTGCTCTTTAAAAGCACGAGTAAGGCAATCTATAAAGGTCACTCTTTTTACATTGAATATTTATGTCCAACTATGTGGGAATTCTTGTGAAGTTCTTAAAATTGCATACAGGTTTAAATACTGTTTTGAATAGTAAAATTTCTAATATTACCTTTTATTAATGCAGTAATACAGTTTGCTGCCAGTCTTGATGAGTAGTTTATATTGGAATTTTAATAAAATTGCAGATATTATTAACTAAGGATTTGGTTTCTTTGAGCCACTTTAAATGATTAAGAAACAAGGAAACTTGAAACATAAGAATGTTTTATTATTTTTACTCCTAAGTAGTGGGACAAAACATTATAAAAGTTTAACAAATTTTCATCATCTGAAATGCAGTGCTATCGAACAACTTCGAGCAAATCAGTTAAAGTGAATCTAGTTGATCTCCAGCTTGGGGGGAAATAGGTTTCTCTGGAGCAGAGTAGAAACAGAATTCCTTTTGTATTGTAAATAATTTTGTATTTCTTTGTGTGATTGTTTCAAGGGTGGTTTGCTTACTGACTGAATTTAAATTCTTTCCATTCTCAAAGGCACTGTTGATTGACATGGAGGAGGGTGTGGTAAATGAAATTCTACAGGGACCATTGAGGGATGTGTTTGATAGCAAGCAGCTTATCACAGATGTTTCTGGTTCGGGAAACAACTGGTGAGAACCTCTTTGGAACACATTTCTTAGCAGCTAATTAGATGGCATTTGAAAGGGGAAATGATAACTGTAGCTCTCTGCGTTGTTCTGCACCTGGAGAGCTGCAGCATTTTACCAGCAAACTTGGAGTCACTGTTGCCTGGAGGAGGGCTTTGAAAAGGCTCTTACAGAAGAATAATTCTGCTGATATATCATTTTGTCTCTTTTTTCTCCTTCTTTTTTGATTTTCTTTACAAAAGAACATGGTTTTTATTTTTGTTTCTTTGGCATTCAGCTGCTTTCATTGCTTAGTCAAAGCCATAATCTAGTTTGAGACTGTGCAGCTACTGTGGAAATGAGATATATGAACAAATGCTCTTCTGATTTCTAAGCACCACAGAGTCTGGCTTTGTGCATATAAGCTACATTACCAAAAGAGAAGTTCAGAAAAAGATTGATTAACATAATGAATTCCAAATTTTCACAGAGACCTTAAGGTGCTCTAATAATATTCAGTGCACTACAGACTGGAAAGCAATCACCAGCAAATGCACCAAAGGAGAGTGCAATATGGGGAACAGAAGAGTATTTACTATCTACCAACTCTACCATCTAGCAGACAAGTGTGTTGAAAATGAGCTGTTTGGGGGGTTTTTGTTACTAGTAGCAACTGACTTGCATAGTACTCAAAAGATGATCTGTACACTTATTACATAGGGATATCTTTACTGTTAAGGACTATGTAGCTTTCACTACTATAATTGAATCATCCAGAGTGGAAGTTTATTTCCTTTTCAGTACAGAATAATAAGAGTATACTCCAAAGCTGTGAACTTAGCTGTTAGCATCCTCCAAGGTAAAATCATCTCCTGACTCCCATATTGCTCACATGTAGTCACAACTTAGAAACTCTCAGGTGAGGTATTGCACCCAGCTTTGGACTCTGAACTCTAAAATGTCACATAAGAAGGAGTTAAAAATTTAGAGTTTGATTTTTGAGGAGGGGTTTTAAAGTAGTTCTCATATCCTCAGGGCTGTAGGTCATAAGATATACGGCTGTCAGTACCGGGAAAACATAGTGGAAAAGCTGAGAAAAGCTGCTGAACATTGTGACTGTCTGCAGTGTTTCTTTATAATTCATTCCATGGGAGGTGGTGAGTAATCTTTTTGTGGGGAGTATGATTGCAGTAGCCACAGATGAATAAAAGAAAATACATGGATCTTGAAAAGAAAATCAATATGATAATCTACATCATTCAGAATGCAGATTTAAAAAATTAACATGGTACAATTAAGTAGACCTGAAATTATTTATTACTTGTTTTGTTAGAGCACCAAGGAGATCTAATGTGCTACCCAGAACAAAAATGCAACTAAAATTCTAAAGATGAGCCAGTGAGTAGATCAAGACAGGTACCAAAGATAAACACTGGGGTCTTACTGATCAGAAGAAGGGTCGGTGACCTCTGAACACTGGCAACAGTGTCATAATCAAGTTGGTTTTAATTGTGGGGAAAGAGTTTTCTAAAAGGAGACTCCTTTTTAAGGAGACTTCTAATGTTGCTTAACTTTAGAAAAACTTTGTTTTTCTGTTTTCCTTCCACATAATTCTCTTGAATCCAATCCGGTTGCTTTGTTAATAAGCCAAAGGGAAAATCCTGTGCAGTGACAGTTTTGTCATTACTGCATTGCCATTAAGGCTTCCTACCCCAGAAACCTCAGAGTGGCATATATTACAACTGGTTATGATGTGGAAAAAGACACAGAAAATAGCTCTAAATATGAAGCAAGGATTTTGTCAAAGGCCTTTTTTGTGGCCATCTGCTTAATTTCGGAGACCCTGCAGGTACTGTTTCTGTTATTGTGAAAACTTATGTCCTATTCATAGATTAAATTGTCTGCCTCTGAGAATGGAGCTGAATATTCAGAAAAAGACCACAGATCAGTTCTCTGTTTTGAACTTGGGGCTGTGTACATCGTGTTAATGAGGAAAAAAGCCTGTGTGCTGGGGGGAAGGGGCAGTTCTGTTTTTACTGAAGAATGAGAAAATGTCATAAAGAAACCCTAAAAGGAAAATAGTATTGTTTGGGGCAGTTCAATGTTTTTAAGCAAATGTTTTGTTTCATAATTCAAATTAAAGAATTGAAAATAAGAAGTAGAATTACTAGGTCAGAAAAATGTTTGTTACATCATAGGACTTTATGGTTTGCAGAAATTTTTGAGAATGTATACTTCATCCTGACTGACATACTGTGGGAAATAATTTTATTACTTAATTATTTTACTGTCTGGGAAAAAAGTTCCTGCCTTAATTACATTTGAGTAGCCTCTACTGTCAGCCAAATGCTTCAGAAAATATTCATTAACATATATAGTTGAAAAGTTGGATGTCTCCTACATAAGTCTTAGAGCCTAAGATAATGTGGGAACCTGTCATCTCTCATTCTGTCTTCATTCATAATTAGGGACAGGATCTGGTCTTGGAACTTTTGTACTAAATTTGCTTGAGGAAGAATTCCCAGAAGTATATAGATTTGTTACTTCAGTTTATCCCTCTGGTGAAGATGATGTTATTACTTCTCCATATAACAGTGTTCTGGCTATGAAGGAGCTTAATGAACATGCAGACTGTGTACTACCAATAGAGAATGAAGTAAGAAACAATATTCTATTTCTGTAATTTTTTTTATTAGACAGTGGAAATGTCTCTTCCTTTTCAATACTTATTTGCATACTAAATCTCCAAAAGCATCATTTCATTTTTTAAGTAATAATTGAATTTCTAAGTCACTTGCAAACTTTCGAAATGACCATGAGTATCACTAAGAAGATGCTTTGCTCCTTCCAAGTAAGGTAGAGTGATTTTTTTCAAGTCTTTTTCAAGATAAACAGTGAAAAGCTTCTATTTACTGAGGTAGAGTGTCTTCTATTCTTTTAGCAATCAATTTGTGCATAGTATTAGTAGGGTCTTGCAAGGATCTCTGACGTTTCCAGATTCCAACTTAACCATGCTGATTAGTGATATGGGAATCATAGATAGACCTGACCTTGCAAAGTGCTAGATTCATTTGAATCTAGCTTTGGTGACTGTCTTGCTATTTGCTTATGAAAAAAGCAAGAGAAATTGAAATTTAGTTAGAGACTATATTTTTTGCTTCACAGGTGTTATCTTCTAAAGCTGCATTTTAAATTTTCATAAGGATTTTGAATAGTTGAATAAAATTCAAACTTCTGAGTCAAGCTGTGCATATATTTGTGATATGTAAGGCACAGACTTTTAGAAACACTTCAGTCAACTAGAATTGCTCAAAAGTTGGACTTAGATTATTAAAGGTATAATCTTTAAGCTAACAGTACAATGTCTGAGCTTTCAAGATTATTAGAAATGGAAAAGTGCAGTACTGAAGTTCAAAGTTCTGTACTCAAGACTGCTTCTGTGCTTTTTTTTCCTCTCTCTTGAAGTCTCTGTTTGAGATAGTTAATAAAATTCATCAGATGATCAATTCTGGGAAGTTAGGATCAACTGTGAAGCAAAACAGCTTGGTAACATCAAGTGCAGGCAGTGCAAAAACACTACAAGAGAAGCCATTCGATGCAATGAATAACATCGTAGCCAGCTTGCTGCTGAACCTGACAAGGTAAAGTTACAGGTTATTCCTCTGTAACAAAGTAGGATTGCTAGAGGTGCTGTGTGCTGTAAATATGCAGGCCTGCATCAGCTTGAGTAATATTAATTGGTTTCCATTAGATATGAGTCTTCTCTTTTTAAGAATTGGTTACTAAATGCTAGTATTAATACTACTACTACTAATAAAATACTAAATTAAGAAATGGTTACTAGAGCATTTGGAAGTATTCAGAATGTAGTGGTGTTGCTTTAGCCATGATAGTCTTAAAATTGAAGTAAATTTATAGGCAGAAGGAATTATCTTCCACTAGTGCATAATGGAGCCCACAGAGGTTTGCCTATCTAGGCCAGTTGCATTATTTTATAAATATTGTCAGATCATTTTTGCTTGTAAACTGTCTATTGCTGCAAGAAATATACTTCTGGAGTATTGGCCTGTTTTTCTTTTAAACAGCTTGTCAGGAATGCGAAGTCACATGTGTTTTATTATAGCCTGTTTAGTAAAAGTGGTATTAATACCAGCTGGTATTAACCAGTATTAAGTGGTATTATGCATTATTAATGATAATAAATCAGTGTTAAAGACTAAAATGTGGAAACATTCTTGGTAACTTATTGTTCTTTAGTGGGAAATGTAAATAAATAAGACATAGCACTGTTACTGCCAGATGTGAGAGTTTTGTAATTATACTTGAACACTTGCTTGAATGCTGTGTTGTTTTCCAGTCTTACTGAAAATAGATTTCATGGAAGTTTACCTTACAGAAGTGATTTACTTAGTTTGTAGCAGTTTCATAACAGTTTGTTAATTTTTCAGCTCTGCTAGATTTGAAGGTTCCCTAAACATGGATCTTAATGAAATCAGCATGAATTTGGTCCCATTTCCTCGACTTCATTATTTGGTTTCAAGCTTGACTCCTCTGTATACACTGGCAGATGTTAATGTTCCTTCTAGAAGGTAAGAAAAAGTATTATTGGAGTTTCACATTTAAAGCTTAATTTCTGATTTTCCGTAGTTTTCATTTAAAAATTCTATTCTGTAGCAAAACTAAGGGTGGAAGTTCTAAAACTTGTATGTCTGCCACATTTTAAAATTCATCCTGCTGATTTATGGAACATCTGTTGTCCCTTTTCTCTGTAATGGTTGAGCCAGTAAACTTGACATCCTTTTAATCTCTGCTGGAAGTGTTTCTACTGGGAAAATGTATTACTTAGAACCCACACCACAAGTTCTTTTGAGTAATAGTTTGCACTTGACTGACAAAATACTTTAAAGACAAACAAGGGATTAACTAGGCTCTTTGGGAAAATAACAGCATCTTACTTCAGTCTGGAGATGCAGTGAGTGCAGTGAGCCTATTTAACATCATACTGTAATGATAAGCTGACGTGTCAAATTTTGTGAGATATTTATCCCTCTGACATAGCAGAAAAATTACCAGTTAGAATAGATTTTACTGGCTTTGGTGGATTATGTTCAGTCAGCAAGAGGCCCAAATAGTGATAGAGACAGCTAAGGGTAGGTGATGGAAGTATGCAAAGTAGAGAAGTGGGCAGCCCACACTTATTTTCCAACAGCAAGTTGTGACAGTCAGATCTGTTGAAAACATACCTTGAGAAGATGGTACAGGGCTGGGGGGAAGGTATCAGAATATGAGGAGATGGTCAGTCAAAGATGTTTCAGAATGAAGTGGGAACAGTAATATTTTTGTCTCCTTTGTTTTTTTGTAATAGGCAGATGGTGGCAGAGGTGATGTAAGAAAAAAGAAATAAAGATTATAAAAATACAGCACTTGGAACAAATGGAAAGAATAGCTTAGATGTTGTGGGTCCACAAAATACCATCTTTGGTATCCCACTGTACAGTGAAACCTGGTTAAAGAAGTGAAGAGAGAAATATTGTATGATCTGCAGTGTCGTCTTTCAAAGCAGTCATGTGTGATAAAATTAGAAAAAGTAGACTAGACAAGTATGTATAGGCTGACTTTTCCCAAATCATTAATCAAAATTAATACAGTTGTATGACTCATCGATCCTTTTAAATAATGAAGTGTAACAGGCAGATAATCAGTTCTGTAAGGGTCAGCAGCACTTTGATATTCCTTACCAGATCCTTCCCAGTGAGATTGTCCACTCAAATTGCCACATAACCAGAACCCCAAGTAGTTAAATCCTTTTACATAATTTTAAGACTTTGTAACCAGTGGCCTCAAATTGCCTTTATAAAGGCAACTTCTCTGACCCAACAGTGGCTTGTAACTTGAGGGTGAGGAAAAAATGGATCTGGCGTGTTTTTAAAAACTTTTAATGCCAACATATAAGGGTTTGAATCTTTCCTGTCATTTATGGTCCTGGTAAATGTACCTTTATCCAGAATTTTATGAACTTTTAAACTCTGAAGGGGGGCGTTCTGAGGAACTTTTGTATCCTACTCTAGTAAGAGTAGATAACTGTTTTCTTTTCACCCAGGTTGGATCAGATGTTCTCAGATGCATTCAGCAGAGATCATCAGCTCATTCAAGCAGATCCAAAGCACAGCCTCTACCTCGCCTGTGCCCTTCTTGTTCGAGGAAACGTGCAGGTTTCAGACCTGCGCAGAAATATTGAAAGGTTTGTAATACACGCACAGTAGTCTTGGGATTTGTACAGAAACTGGCACTTGTCCAGAGCATTCCAACTTTTCATTTGAACAGTTTCAATACCAAATCAGTTTACTCCAACCTCCTTTTCTTAATTTCAGAAGGGAAGAAAACATAATTAGCTTACATAATGAGTGAAAATAAGTTATATTATTCCTGGATTTCCAAATAAAAAGAGGTGGTACTCCTATCTTTCTCCAAATTGCTAAAAAACAGCAAAGCCCAGCCTTCCAGGGGTCTCCCAACAGCAAATGATGTTGGAGTAATGAGTTTTGTAGTAGAAGTTTGTTTTTGCTGAACAGAAAGCCCTTCTCTTTCCATGGTTACTTTCATCTAGGTAGGAAATCATCTTTATTTTAACAACTCTGTGTTATTAGCACCCATTTTCTACCTTGAACACTATTGAGCTACTTAGATGTAACAGGAAGGGCAAGCAAAATGGAATTTATAGGCAGACATGCATAGGGAAAAATTCTGGGAATCTGAAGTATTTTACTTATTTCAAAACTACAAGTAGACAGATTGCCCCCACACAGTATTAATCTGCCCTTTACTAAATCTCAGAGTGCTTCCAGTCCCTCTTATAGAAACAGGTACTTGTAACTTCACTTTTCAAATCCCAATGCATTAAATTAGCAAAGCACAATTGATGTTTGCAATTTAAATTTAACATAGAGACACAGTGGTTTAGTCTGAAGTCTGAAGTATCTTATTCACAGTGATAGTTATAACTGTCCTCCCTAATCCTGAGTGCTTAAATGTTAACCTTTTCAGACTGTTAGTTGAAACTGTTAGTAGTTAGCCTTTGTGTTTTTTATATTCCTTAGATAACTAAATTTTTATGTCACAGGTTGAAGCCCTCTCTGCACTTTGTCTCCTGGAATCAAGAGGGCTGGAAAACTGGTTTGTGTTCAGTACCTCCTGTGGGCCATTCCCATTCCCTCCTGGCTTTAGCAAACAACACCTGTGTAAAACCAACTTTCATTGAACTCAAAGACAGATTTATGAAGCTCTACAAGAAAAAGGTACAACTCTCATCATTATTCATAGTCACTAATCATTAGCATCTTGCATTATTGAAATGCAGATCTTAGTGTTGTGAAGGGACTGTTTATAGTTAACAGCCCAAGGGTTTTATTTGTGTGACCAGGTTTCTCAAAGCCCCATCCAACCTGGCCAAGAACACTTCCAGGGATGGAGCATCCACAGGTTCTCTGGGCAACCTGTTCCAGTGCACAGTAAAGAATTTCTTCCCAATATCTAATCTAAACCTTGGAGTCCACCAAGCTTTCTCACCAGGACAGGAGAAAAGTACAGTGAAAAACTTGTGGGTCAAGATAGAGACAGGGAGAACACCCACCAGTTATTGTCATGGGCTCAACAGACTTGGCGTTTGGAAAATTAATTTGATTTAGTGCCAATAATAGCAGAGTAGGATGGCAAGAAATAAAAACAAAACTGAAAACACCTTCACACCCACTCCACTGCCTTCTTTCCAGCTTCAGAATTCCATTTCTGTTCCTTCTTCACTGATCTTAGTGTCTGCAATGCTGTTTCTCTCACATTTTCTTGAGTCTTCTCTCTCACAGCTGTTGTGCAGCATTTTTACCCCTGGATAAATACCTTGTCACAGAGGCATTACCAGCATCACTAATGAGCTCAGCTGTGGCCAGTGGCAGGTCCACAGTGTAGCTGGCTGGGATGGTTCTGTTCAGCATGGGGGCAGCTCCAGTTATCTTCTCACAAAAGCCACCCCTGCAGCCCTGTGCTCCCCAAAACCTGCTGCACAAACCCTGCCACATAAACCCAATCCACAGCAGCTCAGGTGTAGTAATATGGATTGTGATTCACTAGGGGATTGTTACCAAAGTTGCCAAGTGTTTAAACAAGAGATGTCATGATAAAAGTCTCTAAGTGCTGTTTTGACAGTGCTTGCACTCCCCCCTTCAGTACAGGCTAAATGGTATTGACTGAGCCAAAGCAATCAAATACCAAGAAAGGGATAACACTAATTTTTTTTTTTATTCTCTTAGGCTCACCTTCACCATTACCTGCAAATAGATGGAATGGAGCAAAGCTGTTTTTCAGAAGCTATATCCTCTTTGTCTGACCTAATAGAAGAGTACAATGAACTGGATGCTACTAAAGGTGGGCCTAGAATAGATCCTTCAAGACTGAAGATAGCTGTTTAAAGAAGGAAGATCTGATTTTAAAAATAACAACAACAAAAATGCACTTTCCCTAAGCATGCAGCCACTTCAGTTAACCAGAATGACTTGCAGCATGCCTGGCCATTGTAATTCCGAAGTGGGACCAGCACAACAACTTCCTTACCTCAAGAATTGTCTTTAAGTGGTGAGCCATGCCTCAAAAGATTTGAAGGCACCTAATTGTGGCTGGTATCAGTAAGGCTGGTAATCCTAACTGTAAAGTAAATTGACACACCATATGCTGTGAAGAAAAGGAGGAGAGGTTGTATGTAGCAGCCAAAAATGTAATTCTTTTCTCAGGCTTTCAACTTAGAGTAAACTAAAGGTAGGTCTTGCTTCAAAGAAGGATCACTGTTGCTAGATACAGTTTTTAACAAGCGACTACGAAGAGAAGAAAAGCTCATGTAGTCTTTTCAAAGATGAAAGCAAGTCTCTAATGAAACTGCTTTCTTGCACTTTGCAGTAGACATTTCAGAATGCTTTAAGCTATGTTCCTCATTTTAGTATTTCTGTTCTATGTTGTACTTAGTATATTAGAGCACTCTCGGTTGATACCAAAATTGGCAATAACAGAAATTAAAAAAAAAACAAAACAAATTTTGTTTCAAGTATTATACTTGGAATATTAATTAATATTTTAATGATTCATATTCATGAATGCTGAGTTGCACTTGATAATGAGATAATACAGAATACCTCTGAGCAAAACATGCACTTATGATGAAGTTATAATGACCATTTGGAGAAAAACGCTTATAGCCTTGAAAGAATGCAAATAAAATAGATGTTTTAATATTTATAATTATCAGGGTAAGCAGCTTTTTATATTACAGTAAGAACTTTTACAAAATAGAATGTACAGCTATTTCCAGTTGCTTGCCAGTGAACTGTTACAGATTAGAACAGATTGAAACAATGATTTCTTGAAATTTGAAATCTTTCTAGCACAGTTGGAGTAAGTAAGCACAATTATGAATGTATAAGACCAGAAGTATTCAATAAAGTATTGAGATAACATTTGTTGAGAGCATTGTTTAAGAAAACGTTCTAAAAATAGCAATTTTCTTAAATCTTGCATCCCTTATCTGCAGTTGCCCAATTATTTGTTCCTTTGCATAGCCAATGTTTATATCCATAACACTAGAGAAAGACCATCTGTTGCAGAAAGCAATCTGAGTTTAAAGTTGACAACTTCAGTTTCAAAACAGCATTGATGAGTTTTACTATTGCAGATGCATAGCAGGAAAGGTTAATTTAAGAATGAAGAATGATAGATGAAGTATTACAAGGCAGTTTTTCCCTATTAGGTTAGAACATCTATTTGTCTTTGCGGGCAAAAACTTGTTATAGTGGGGTATGAAGCTCTCTTGCCGTGCCTTTCTTAGTTACTAAAAGTTCTTGTTTGAGCACTGCTGGTGCTAGATACATTCTGGAGAAGGATGTATCTTCCCATGTAAAAACAGTTACATTTAAAAAGATGCCCTCTGCCGTTTTACAGGTGCCATTTAGTAAATGATTGAATATTCACATGTGTAATTTCATTATAAACACTGCTGTGGCAAGGGATTATGCTGACTCTTCAGGGTGTGAATGTGCTGTCTCTGTGTTATAGTCAATGGTGTAACTTGTCATAGGAGTTTGAGTTGGGAAAATATATCTCCTGGAGCACTGCAAAGCCTCTGACACACACACGATGTTATCCACATCATCTTCCACCTGAAGAAGCCTTCATTGGGACACTCAAACTGTACAGTGATCATTTTGGACTTATTAGGAATGCAGCACCTCTTGTCCAAGCACACTCCACAGAAAGTTAGTTTGTATCTCTGAGTAGTTGAGCATCCGGAAAAAACTAGCTTCTCTGCTGTTGGAAGCTGGAAAGTTGGTTGACATGTTTTTCCCTTTGGAATCTTTAATATTAAAACAAAGAAAACCCTGAACATTAAAAGCAGATAATGTAAGAAAAAGTTGCAACATTTACTTAGAAATATCTTGAAAGTTACTCAATCTGAAAGCTGCCTTGTTTCTCCTTTGTCAGTCAACAAATAGAAAATATTTTTGGCATGACTGTGCATCAGGACAGCATCAGCAGCACTTATATTTCAGGACATTACATTCTTTTGTTTGAAATTGCACATCTATAGTTTTCTACTGAAACATGAACATTGATGGTAGACAACATAGAAGAGTTATTTTAAAACCCATAAAAAAGAAAGAAGTAAATATTTTATTAGTACTTGCTAATACATCCATTTTTCTATTAGTTCAAATATTTTAATTTTCTATTAGGAATTAATTTTATGCTACAAAATACCTTTATTTTCTTCAGCATATTGGTCAGACAAGGCTGGATGAAGCATAATCTCTTTTCTTTTTTCATTTCACATTTTCTGTTGTCATTGGTCACTCTGCTGGATATGCCTATGCCACAGGTCCTGGAACAGGGTGTCCAGGGAGTTGCCTGTATGAGGCACTTTTTCTTCAAAACCAGTGGTAGGCTTCTGTAAGCTAAGACAGCAACATTTTATTTATGCAGCCCCAAAAGGATGAATTGAAAATACAAGGATAAGAATTTGATTTCTGTTCATGAAGGTACTTCTGTAGATAAACCTAAAAATGAGACATAAATAACATTTATACAAAATTCAGCTGAGGTGCAATTATACTTTGCTGACACTGGATACTCAGATCCTAGCAAAGACTATGAAATTGCATATATTACATGACCTTCCAGTTTTGTGTGATGGAAATGTTGTGTGAAAAGGGTTAATTGTGAAACTTTTATGAAAAGTCCAGATTTTCATTTTATTTTAGGCCAGGCATAGTTTGTAAAGGCTGCTGAGAACATTAATATTTGTGTCTTTGTAGATATTGATAAGACTTTAGATTTTGTATTGAGGAGTAAAATTATCCAATCAGTGTTAGATACCACAAAAAAGCATGAGGGCTGGATTAGGTGGAGTATTCTTAAAAAAAGAAACAAAATTGAAGTGGAAAAGCTCTACAAAAAAAACTATGTGGAATCTGTTCACTTATGTAAGAGCACAGGCAGAATTACCTGGAATTACCAGAACTGCTGTCTACTTGGAAAGTAGACAGCAATTTAAAGATCTCATTGAAGCAAGTTTAAAAGCCTGTCACAGATCTGCAACAAATAAAAGAAAGTTAAATGGTTGTTTATGCTTTGTACATTTTTTAAAGTATGACCTAGTTACATCTCTCTGTATCTGAATTGGATAAATCACTTTGAAATGGAAAGCCAGAAAACAAAGCAAGAGAAGTAAAATGAAACTTAGCACTTACTATCCACTCTAACAGAAAAGGGACTTAGCATAGCATACATACATAGCATAGCAAGATTATCCCATTAGCCATTGAGCCATCCATGGAATTCATGGACAAGGTGACAAGATACTTCTGCTGGACTGAGAAACGGGAGAGGGAAGACGTGACTTGGAAAAAAAAATATCAGGGTGTTTTTCTTTAGAAGATGCCCAAAGAACAGCATGTACAGCCTCCACAGGGACAGGGTGTTGGGTCCCTGAACCAAGCCCAATAGAAAGTGTGCTTTGCCAGCTGGGTGTCTGCTCTCAAGGCTATGCTGTGCAGCTGATCCAAATTCCAGAATAAATGATGTCATGTCGTAGTCAGTGAAGGAGGTACTGAAGGTTGGACTTCAGCTTTTGAGTCTACTGAAGGACTACAAGGTAAGTGGCTTCATGCTGTTCTCCAGATATCTGAAATACATTCATGGGGTTTGTGGTGAGATCTATTTCAGAGGCTCACAGGTTTTGGTTGCCATTGTTTTCAATGCATTATGGTCTCTCTTCAATCAAGTGCTAACAGATTAGCACTGTTCTCTAGAAGTTAAATCTCTCTTCACTTGAATTCAGTTGCTTTACCAAGTACGTGTTTATACAACAGCATTAAGTATATTTCTGTTAAAATACACTTTTTAACAAAAACAATTTCTGTTAAAAGGCTTTGATGCTAGATATAGGTATTGTATCATAATTTTGAAGTAAAGATGAACTTTTTATTTTGGCATACTTGCATGACCACTGCTTACGTGTGAGAAGTTGTCCAAACTGGAATTCAGATTTTGTAAGCAGATTGATTGATGTGCATCTACTCAGCAGCCTTTGATAAAGTGTTTCTGAGAAGCATTGCAATCCTTTTATTTTATTGATCCGGTGATTCGGTCTGCCACCAAATAAATGGCTCTACTTTCTGGTACTTGCATTAGCTGTAACAAAGATGACTTTCACCATGGAAAGTTGCACATGCACAGGGAAGGAGGTTGCACAAGTGTAGCAGCTATGGCCATGGAAGGGCTGGCATAGCTGCTTCTGGCAATGGTGCTTCCTTAGAGTGAAAAAGAGAACTAGTGTTAGCAGCAGAGCAAGAATGGAGTTAAAGGGAATATCCACTGACCCTGGCAGAGGTGCATGGACAAGCTTATGAATGCTTTTGATCAGACTGAATAAAGAAACTGAGGGACAGTATTTTTCTTGCAGTGACCTAAAATTTGTGAACGTGGGAAAGCCACTCAGGCAATTTTTATGTTTTTCTGCTTTCTATTGAAAGAAGAGACCTGCATTCTGTTAATATATCTATGTGAAAACCACGACTGCCTAACACCACAAAGCAGGAAAAAGTGTGGCAGTTCCCAGGCTGCAAAATGGCTGTGCAGCAGCATCCCTAATTGGGCTGATCCGATGAGTAGCAAACCTCTGCAGAAAGATGCTTTGGCCAATCCCTGGTGACAGAAGCTAAAAGCCTTTTTGCATTTTGCATTCATTAGGTCTAGAGAAATGAGTCTGTGACCTGAGAGTAAGAGGGGTAAGTGGGACACAACAGTCACCCTGGCAAGGGCCTTGAGCAAGAACTGGGCAAGTGCCAGTGCACTGCCTGCCTGGCTGCTGGAGCCAGGGACACTAAATGCAGAGAGGCTCATGTAGAGAAAAGTTCACCAGTGTAGCCAGGCTCACCTGACATCAGTCTGTAGTTGGTTGATTGAAGTTGCTTGTGCTGTTCCAGGTCACAGATGGATTGTCCTGGCTTCTTTCTGCCTGGGACCCTGGCGCAGGGACTTCCTGCTAATCTTGGTGTGAATACAGGGGTGCATCCGATCGTACCACTGACACACAGGCATTTATAAAGCCGGTTAGGCTGAAAGGTCTGCCCGTTGGCATAATAAACTCCATTGAGCTCACATCCTACAGCTACCAGATCTGAAAATGTGAACAATGGTTACTAGCATGGGAGGAGCACATGGGTCTTGCTAAACAGAGTGCTAAAATGCAGTCAGTCTTTATGACATCCACAGCTTTGTAAATCAGACATCAACACATCTGCCAATAACAGGCTGGTGCGCATTGAACTGGTTTCACTAATGCGGGTAAGTTTAAATACAATCCCAGCCCCACTTTCAGATTCTCTGACTGAGCACTTGGAGGACTAAATTAGGATAAATTCCTTAGCACAGAGCTGTGCAGCACCTGCAAGCAGAATTTTCCTCCACAACCATTTACCTGGTGGTCCCCACCCTCTTGGATTTCAAGAAGGGAAGATGAAAGAGCGACTTACATGCACACACGCCTGTTTCATACCTAGGCTCGTCTTCCGAGTAGTCGCAGTAGAGCCCTTTGTGGGGATCACAGACATCTGCTTCATTGCAGGGCTCTCCTGCCTGCTTGGCACAGGCCTTACAGCAGCCACAGCCATCCTTCACCAGGCTGACCCCAGGGGTGCAGGCTGGCACCTGGCGGGCATCGGCATGGCCAGCGGCAAACCTCCTTGCGCTGGACTTCACCAGTTTCTGAAGGATTATCTCCAGGCTGCTCTGGTGGGCTGTGGAAAAACTTACACACAGTGGGCTGTTTTGAGCACTAAATGCATTATGTGTAGCTGGAATAGCATAAAGTGAAGTCAAGATGGAAAAAAACTGACAAGTTGCATGAAGATACGCATTATTTTTCATTTCACAAGATCAAAAAGTGAGAGAGGCAGTGAGGATTAGGTAGAAGGCAGAGGACCATTTCCATCAGTGTCATACACTGAGATGTTCCACCAGTGAGCCTGGCCTACTGCTTGTACAAAACACAGTTCACTGGTCTTTCCTTTACCTTCTATAGAGTAAAACTGAACAGAAGTTTTTAAAAAAAGTGTTTTAAAGTAGATGGTGGTTTTATTGTAAGTATTCCTTCCTAGAAACCGATCAAATTAATTAGCTTTTGATTCCTCACATTGTTTTATAGCCAGCCACAGTCCTATGTTCCAGTTCTGATGGCAAGACCCTTTTAAAATAGAGAACCTCTTTTGAATGTTACTTTTGCTCCAAAATTTGAGTAGATGCTTGGGAAGTAGCATTATAATGTTTACAAATACTCTTGTGCTAGATGCAAAAAATTAATCCTAATAAGGGAAGCTAGTAGCTTCACTGAGTTTAATAGGTCACTTTCTAAGAATGCATTTATTTGCATGACTAAAGCCTTCATTGAGTCCAGGGCTTATGGAGCAAAGACACATCTCATTAAAGAGATTTGTATCAGCAGTAGGAAGTCAAGATATAGCCAGAATTTACTGGTTTACACATTCTCTCTCAGAATTCATGTATTTTCTTTTTTTTTTCTTTTTTTTTTTTTTAAGTAAAGGAAGGCTGAATTAATTCTTGATGGGCTTATTTTTTCTGAAGTATGGGGGCAGATTAAGTTAGCACAGTGTGAAAGGATCTATTTGAGATAGCTATAATCTATCTGCATTTTTTAAGAACTACAACTAAAACTTAGCAGTTTAGATCTTAGCATTAAATCTTTTCATGCTGCTGATTTCAGCAGAAATGCAGGTCATGGTATAGTTATTCTCCATGGATGACTGGTTCTGTAGTTAGAAGTGGGGGCATGCACAGTGCTTGGCCACTATACAACATAGGGCCTGGGAGCCACTCTCATCACCCAGCTCTGACTGCCCAAAGAGCAAAAGGGAAAGAAGATCCAGCCCCTCATCAGGTGCCAGTATCGCCATCAAGCTTGCACAAAAAACCTGAAACATATATCCTGTATTTTTCTGGGCATGTGATGCCCAGCCTATCAGTTTCTGTCTGTTCCTCCAAACTGCAAGGCTCTACTGGTGTAGAAATCACCTCCAGCAGAGATGCTGAGGGAAGGGGGTCATTCAGCTGGGGTTCCTGGCTGCTATATTTTCAAACTGGAAGTATCTGCAGAATTCAGCATTTCATATGTCATAGCCCAGGAAAGCTCTTGCACCATAATTGAGCTGGCTTAATTGAGTGCTGTAGTAAATGACCTTTTAAAAGCCTTTTTTCTACCCCTAATTTCCATTTTTCATGGTAATTTACAACTATACTTATGATATCTTAATCTGCAGCTACTAATGAAGCTCCAAAGTAGTAGCTTTCAAGTTCTTTTGGCTGAATGATTTTTAAGCTAGATATTAATTTACATAAGCAATTCATATAGTAAACGGATGTTAAACAATGTCATGTGGTATTCCATACAGTATGAAGAGGATAGTTTCATAAATGTGTCATTTGTTAAAGGATTTCTTCTAATCCTTTTTACCCAAATGCAGCAATAATACAGAAACAACTCACTCAAGTATATTTTTAAGGCAGCAAAGCCTTTCCTATAAAGCATAATGTTAATTTGATGAATGTGTGCATTGAAATATAAGGGTTCTTAAAGGATTCTTCTGGAAAAAAGATAAGCAGGTGTTCCTATACATTTAGCAATGTTTAAGACAATACGGTTGCTTTAGGAAACAGTTCCTTGCTGCTTCTCTCTTTAGAAATAGAGTTATTATTTTTTATTATTATTATTATTATTATTATCATCATCATCATCAGGAACTTGGCCATATGCCAACAATATGAGCTTTTGTGGCTTCAATCAGATACCATGTTTCAAAATGGGTATGTGTAGCAGGAAGTAATCTTGTGTGCTTCAACCAGTATGTTTAATTTGTATTACAAATTGAAACATGCTTTAAACCTACAGACTTCTACTTAGGGGAGTTTTCTCTGCTTTTTTTAAGGAAAGATGTCAGCTGAAAGCTGTGAGACGAAAAAGTTCTTACAAAGTAAGAAAAACACCATCAGGCGAATATCTGACAATTTTAACTGTGGAATTACTGAGAACTTCAGTTTACGTAAAATTCTTCGCATATCTGTTAAGTTACAATGAAAATGTAAAGTTTGCTTGTACAGTTTACAGGTCAAATATTTTTCTAATTTGTGCTTCCCCAAGTTTCTATACCAAAGCTATTCACATCACACAAGCGCCTTGCATACTTTTCCTGATCCTATGGGCAGATCAGAAAATGAGACCATTGTGTAAGAACCCTTCATGTGTTGTTTGTTTTCCTGTGTTTTAAAGATTAAACAAGATCAGTTTGGCATAAATAAGCAAATAGTAAAATAGGCAATGTATTATCACTGATGTTTGGTTAACTTAGTCTGGCTTTAAATATGCAGGAAGCGGAGGGAGACAGCCATTTGAAAGTTCTGTTGGCATTCATCTTGATTGTAAAGGAAAAATACACTGTGTACACATAAAGTGGATTTTCAAAATTAGGTAAATAAATAACGAATATGGCCTTTGACACAAATACTTTTAGAAAAAGCTATCACTTAAAAATGTCTCATAAAAGACAGAGTATAACACAGCCCTGGTGCCTTTCTCATTTGTAAAAGTACCCTGAAGTCAGACTGCAGTGTGTGTATATATATATTTGCAAACACATGTATACTTATATATATGGAATATGAACATGGATAAGATGTTTACTTTCTTACTGCATCGGATAGTCATTTGTGCTTATATTAAAAAAAAATGAAACAAAAAAAAAAAAGCAAGGTCAGCAACAATTTAAGCTTCCCTAACACTTTTTTCTTCCCACCAAGTCATATTAATGTACAGAGAGAAAAAAAATTACGTGACTGATGCAGTAAATAAGCTGCAAATGAAATTTACTCAGGAGTAGGGAATGGCTCCTTATTCTTTATGACGAATTTACTTCTCTGAAATTTAATTTGTCATAAAGCAAATAAAAACTTTTAGCCGGGACAAGGTGAGGAAGGGGAAAATCTTTTTCTTCTTTTTAATGAACTTACCTGTTGAGTATAAGGGATGATGAAGATGGTGGGAACAAGGAGCCACCGCATGTTCCTGCACATTCAGAAGTGAAACTGGGAGATAGGGAACAGGCTGAGCTGTGTCAGAGGAAGCACTGAACACAAAGCTCTCCTCTGTCTCCCTTGCCAACCCTACTTTCCCCAGCACATGCACGAACACATACACACATTCACACTTGAAATTCTCCTCTTCATACCGAACCAGCTTCACACTGAAATTTCCAACTGGTCTTCTTTTCTCTGCCCACAGCTAGAATACAGATTTTTCACACCCTGCTTGATCCCATCCAGCTGATTCAGCCAGACTTAATTGAGGTCAGGTAGGGTGACATCTGATTCTTAAAATCTGCTGCTGGAAATGCAGTGAGTGTATTTTTAACTTGTCTTTAAATCTTTATTGCAGGAACTTCTGAAATCTGAAGGGCAGAGCCCTGAATGCATGTATTTTTTGAGATGGAGAAAGCAGAGTTCTTCAAAATTTCTAGTGTATTGTGCCTAGCAAATCATTGCATAAAAATTCACAGTCAGTACATGCTCTCTAAAGAGGGAAGGAGATGCTATAAAGTGTTAAAAAGCTGCTACATATTCTGCACTGTTTATTTCCATGGAATCCTAATGGGGAAGCCCAAACTATAATGTACCTTTCCCTGAAGCATGCATCTTGTCTTATTGCTGTGTCACTGCGCTTAAGTGCAAGATTGTTCAAATCTCCAAATTCCCTCCCCCTTAATGCTATCCAGGTGATGTGCTTGATTTTTAGGCTAACAAGTGAGGGTCTCCAGGATAAGATAAAAGCTCCAGCCCTGCAGCAGTGGTGTTGGTGGTGCCCTGGTAAATGTTCCTCCTTCACATTTGTCCTTGCTTAGGCACCTCCTGAAGCCCAAGGGTTACTGGGGAGGCTTCCAAAGACCACACTCCCACAGCAGCCTTGTGTGGACAGAGGCAGCAGTGGGAGTAGGGAATCAAATCCAGTCCAAGCCATTCTGTTTGGCTCCCGGATTTGGAGCACCACATGCACTCTGTGGTTACAAATGCACCCTGAACTGCCCCTCCAAACTCTTCAGCATTTAGCTGTAAAACACTGAAAATCTGCTTTTCTTTAGCACAATCACTTTGTCACATGACTCAAGATAAAGTCCAGGCAGTACCTGGGTGACAAGTAGATACAGCAGATCATTTCATTATGTTATTCTGGTGTATGCCGGTGCAGGCTCAAGCCATCCTTGTGTTTCCCCTTGAAAGTTTATGAACACAGCACACAGGTTTCTTGGAAGTGTCTTCTGTATACTATCAAAATGGCTTCTTTCATGGAATCAGAAGATAGTTGAGGCTGGAAGAGGGCTCAGGGGGTCTCTAGTCCAACCCCAGCCCAAGCAGGTTTCATTCTGAGATCAGACTGGGTTACTCGTGGCTCTGTCTATTTGGACCTGGAAAACCTCCAAGGGTGGAGGCTGCTAAACCTCTCCTGGCAGCCTTTCAGAGGGATAATGATGAGCAATTCTGGCTGTCTGAGGAGATTCCAGGTTCAGTTTTCTCTTGCAGCCCCAAAGACACCCTTGTCACTCTCCAGCCTGTAAGAAGTGAGGAAGGCCAGAGGACAGCACATCCATTCTTCTTTCAGTACTGCAAGGGGAGCCCACAGCATCCATTTGAAACGTGTCTTTTCTTTTTGCATTGCAGAGATAAAGCATGTGACCAGTGGAGGACTGGGAATGCTCTCTGCAAGCTGGCAAAGACTGGTCTGATGAGAATAATGATCCCCAGTCTTGGAACAGGAGAGAGATATTTCTGTAGGATTACCCATTGGTTTTATGTGGTGTATTTTGCTGGAATCACCTGGAGAACATGGTATCTGAGCTTTAGAGAGTGAGACTTTGAAACTGTGGTTAGAGTTTTGAATTAAGCTGATTGATAGAAGAGGTTGGGTTTGGAAGGAGTGGGAGGAATGCTCCTCCCCAAGGAAGACATTCTGGTGATATAATACATTAAAATGTCATTTTAGGTGTCTGGATGAATGCTCACGTGTGCAAATCAATCTGCATACATCTTCAGCCTGAGAAGGGCCTGCTGCTAGGAGCACCACTCTTGCTGTAGTAGGACTCAGCTCTCCAAAACAACAACGTGCCTTCACTGCCTTTCCCTAACAAAAGCACTTAAATGAGACTATCTGGACCTCACAGTACCTGCAGTACTGATCCCTGCATGTTAAGTAGCCATGAGACCCCAAAGAGAGCAGCACTAACTCCTGTGCATAAGTAGTGCACCAGTGCTTTGACTACTGAGTATTAGAGTCTGTGTCTCTGCTACTATTGGCTCTGATTTAAATAAATGGAGGTGATCTGCCCTTTTCCTCTCCTGCAGGTCTTTAGTGATCCTCCACAACTTAAAAACTAATGTTTTTAATGCCATGTCCAGACTCAGCAATAGTTTGTCTGTATGCATCCTCCTTGCCAAATCTGCCTTGCAGATTTGATTACATAAAGCATCATTCATTTCCTGAATTAAACCTGCTCTGCTATCTGCCACCATTCTAATGCCACCCTGAATGGAAATGTAATTTATTTGTGTATTTAGTGATCTCTACATACTGCACACATCTCTTTGGTGCAAAAAATCATCTTCCTGTCTGTGAAATATGCCATGTAAATCCATTGTCTTAAGAGACGGAAAAGTATGGGTTATAAACCCATAAAATGATATAACCATGCATTGTAACTGGATACAGGGTCTTAGACAAAATGCCAGAGGTATTTGTTATTGATACTTGTTGTGGGCCAGGATTTTCAATACTCTTTACTGGGCTTGGTGGAGTTACTGCGATAAAATCCATCAAAGCCAGGGTTGGTTGGTCATTCCTAGTAACTGGGTGTGAGTTCCAGACACACACCAGAGCTGGGGGTTCACCTTTTGGTTTTTGCACATTGTCCTGTTTTGTTGTTCTTTGGGCATGGATGTTACAAAGAGACTCCTCTGTTTTAGTCAAACCTGTTTGTGTCTCTTCATTCAAATAAATAAACAGACTGGTAAAAAGGAATAGGAACATTATATGACAACATATTGCCCTTGGCTCACCCAGTCCCATATGCTGTTTGCTCACTTGGGCTTTGGAAGGAAGCTTCTTTCTTCAAAACAGCAGTGCTCCAAAAACACTGATGGATTTCGCTAGGATTTCGCTGCTTGCTATTGCTGGCAACTTGGACACACTGAGGCACAGACACCTCCCTGCTGGGAGTGGCAGGGTTTGTTGCCAGGCAGCATGGCATGCACCAGGTCCTGGGATTAGCCATGCTCAAAGGTGTGGCAAAGTTCCCAGCTGGAAGCCTGAGGCCAGGAGCTGTGATGGTCATTGCAGAAGAATCACCCACCCACCACTGATGCACTGTCATGAGGTTCCTCTCTTCTCTGCTGGTCAGCTGCTCAGCTTTTGTAAATTTGGGCTTCTCCTCAAATTGAGTTTCAAGCAAAAGTTGCACTCAAAAATGTGCCATACCTCTCCTCCTGGAGCATCACCAACAACAGCACATTCTCAACAAGCTGACTAAGGAACTTCTCCCAAGGTGATGGGGGTATTTCCAATGGGACAGAAATTCATCCTGTCCTGCATACCCATGTCAACAATGGCATGTGCAACACCGAGGTCACTGTTGGAGGAGTAGAAAATGCTTTGTACAAGGGCAGCTATACCATGTTCTCCACAGTGTGCCACTGTTTCTGCTTCATCTGTGGTCTGCTTCCAAACTAATTCATAAAGCTCCTCTGAGCTGTAACAGGTGACCTCACATATGAGGGTATTTACATACAGGTTTAAGACTAGGTCCCATTTTCAGAACAGATTTATGCAGGTAGTTTTCTGTATCCTGTTTTTTTGTAACAGGCCTTAAACACAGAAAAGATGCCATAAAGTGCTTGTATTCCAAAGCTCACATCTCTGAAATGGTCCATCTTTCTGTGACTAACAATGTGAAACTAGAAATTCTCAGAGTTTTTTAAGTTGAATATTTTTCATAAAAGACAGCCTGCGTTTTCATGTTTCTGGTTAACAGATCATTTAAAAGTATCTGTACACACTGAACAGGATCAGTCTGTGCTCTGCCTGGCTCAGTGAGGCAGGCTCTGTGCAATCAATCCAGAAAGGCACAGGCTGCAAAAAGCAGGACAAAGTGAAGGTAGAGACAGGAATAAAAATGAAGACAAATTGGAGGCCCACCGAGCAAGGCAAAGAAGCACAACCGCACCGAGCTAACCTATTACATGCTGGAATTGGCCGATTCTGCACACAGTGCAGCAGCTCTGCTTTTTTCAGTGTGATGCTGAATTCACTGTGACAGAATAAACTCAGATCAGCCTAAACCGTATTTGCAAATCAGCTTTTCTCCTCATAGCCCAGCTCTGCGGGCACCCCAACGCTGGCAGCTCCAGCCTCCCCTACCTTTCTCCCCCACATCTGGGCTGCTTTGCAGAGCAGGCAGACAGCTGCTCCTCAGGGAGAAGCGCAGTCAGGATAAATATTTGAGCAGGGCAGCTAATCCTGCTTGTCAGGAGACATGTGAATGTCCACCGAGGCTTGTACAGCTCTCAAAGGGTTTCCATTGTTAGTTATAGGAGGAAGTAGTAAAGCAGCTTCCCCCAAACTCCTGAACTATTTACACATGTAGTTTGTGTGCCAGCTAAAAAACATTCCTGATGGAAATGAAAATAAGGTCCTAGCCAATGTCCTGCCCAAACCTTCCTTGAGGGTAAGGCATGGGAGGGACACAAAAAAAGAGTTGTATTTTTTCCCAAGCCATCAGTTGGGGATATATGGGGTTATTTTATTTTATTTTATTTTATTATTTTATTTATTAGTGCATACTTCATTAAGAAAAAAAAATAAAAATATTGGTGCATTCACATTGCTATCTCCAGATTTATTTTGGCACCAAAAGACAAACCCATCTCTTTGGTCTACAGGAAAGTATATGATGCTCTCTACAGATCCAAGGACACATGTAAATTGTAGAGCACTGGTCAGATCTGGTGCCCATTTTTCATGCCAAGTGTCTCAGGAAGTGAAACAGCTTAGAGAGGGGAAGGAAGGCTGTGCCTGCTCCTCTCCTTCCTGCTGGCGGCATCATCTCCACTTCTTTCTCCTCATGAATGAAGAAGGTCACCACCACATCCCTCCTCCTGCATACAAGGAAGCTGCTCCAAGTTTCAGGGCTGGAAGGATTTATTCCTTCATTGGATGGGTACACTAAAAATAGCAGAAGCTGGGGAAATAGTGATGGAAAGCCCAAAGAGCAAATGCTGGGTGGGCACAGCAGATCTGGCCAAGGTCCAAGGTTCACAAAAATGGTAACAGCCCATGTTCAGATGCTTGAATGGGAAGATTTTGGAAAGGGCAGAAGAGATGAGGGGATGTGAGGATGTCTCAGCCCTCAGACAACATCTTTCAGGGTCTACAAAGCAATTAACTATCCAAGAAGAAAAAAAACAAAAACATACCTCTTTATGACAAGGATATGGAGAATAGTGTGAAATTTCTTTATTTTTCTACTTAAGAATGTCACCTCAGCGTATTTGTATGGAAGTACAAATAAGTGCAAAACGTATGGTAATCTCATTTTAACCACTCACACTTGGTTTCTTTTCATTTCCCTTTAGAGAAAAAGCATCAAAATCTACAAACATCCAATCAAAACCCCACATCAACTCAAAATCCCAGAGGGATTGCAAGCTTGCCCAGCTTACAGGAAAATGCAGCCGAGTTGTTTTGGGTTGACCCCCTCAACAATTCAGTTGTACAGTTATCCTTCCTCTTGCATGCCTACTGCAGAATTGCCTGTAAATCATCAGAGGAAAAGCAAACAGACACCTCTGTTGCACAACTACGTCTATTTATTTTATCCCAATGCTTCAGTCCAAATAATGTGTTCACCATCACCACCAGGATGAAAGATAAGAGATGGCAGGAAGGAATCAGCAGGTGACTTGCCCAAATCTCATTTGCCATGTGGGTAGAAGGGGAAGGACAGAAAAAAGAAATAGGAAGGAGTTAAGGCAGAAATCTCCTGGTGGATGACTGCACTCAGGCATCTCCAATCCAGAAAAGCCCACAGGACAGTTCAAACAAGTGAATAATGTGTCTGAGATCCAAGGTTTTCAGTGCTGTTTTGCCTAATGGATTGTTACATTTGCATTTTCTGTAAATGAGTCATGACCTACTGATAGCTACAAAGCTACAAAACTCTACAATTTTTATTCTGCAAAAGTTGCACCTCAGAGATGTCACCTTATGGGTTTTTTGCCTCATTAAAATTCTGGCTCCTCACATGGTGGGAGACATGGTGCTGACTCCAAGTAGGACAATGCAGTGGCAGAAAACAAAACCAGGGAAATCTAAACAGGAGAGAGAAACGGAAGGTTTAGTGCTGCTGGAGCCAGATCATTCATGAGGCTTGTGTCCCCTCATCACTGCTCTGGTCTTCTGCCTGGGAGACCTCAGCTATGGCTGAGGGCTGCAGGCACTGCACCTAATGCCTCATCCTGCCTTTCCTGCTGACCAGTTGCCAGAGGAGGGATACCCTGGAGTACCTGGGCAGACACCCAGGAGTCTTCTGCATAAACCAGGCATGGCTCTGCAGTGCAAAGCTAATTAGGAAAAGGGAAGAAAACCTTCCCAATATAATGTAAAGCAAGAAAGATATTAGTTTTCTTTTCTATATTCTCAATAATGCATCTATCCCTCCACCTCTTGCCTTTTTAAATCTCTTTCAGACCACCTTAAATTCACTGGAGAAATGCTCAGTCTTGCATTAGGTACAGCCCTGCCATCTGTCAGATTTTTTTTTAAAATTAAACGCTTGTTTAATATCAAGGGGGAAAATGCAGCAGTGGCTTGGGTTTTTATTTCAGTCAAATACATATTTGCTCTCCTAAATGAGTTCAGAAATGAGCAGCAACCCTGACATTTCCTGGGGAATCCAGTTCATCTGGGACCCCATGCAGACATCCTAAGGCTGAACTCTTGCCTCAGAGCCTGTCTCACCAAAACCCTAAACCAGTTTCAGTGATGGCAACGTCTCACTTCTGTGGGCATCTTCACACATGAAAAGGAAAAGGTTCATTTTAAGGGAAAAAGGTTGGGTTTTTTTCTCTTAAGACTAACAGGTCATGTATGTTTATCTACTCTCCAGAGAGACTCTATGGGAAAGCTACCAAGGTTCCAAAAGACCCTTTAACCAAAGAAAGAGAGGGGTAAGAAGACACAGCAATGGGGACCTCAAGCCAGACAAATACTTGTATTTAACAGAATGAACTATATAACACAATATATGGAGGGATGTGGCAGTTCTCTTTGGTCCAGGTGGGATTCCCCTAGGTGTCCTCCAATGGGGACAGGTATGTGTCAGTTAGGAACCCTTTCTGGTTTTCGAGAACCACAGGTACCTTCATGGTGCAGTTCATTTCTTCAAATGGACACTTCAGGCTGAAATGAATTGCATCTGTTTGAGTATCTCTGTACCTTTTCGTCTCTGGCGACCATGCTGGGATCTTGGGGTGACATCTGATGAGACAAGTGTGTGTTTTCTGCCTAGGCAGAAAAACCACCCCATGGTTTTTCTCTGGCACAACTACTTGAATGAAACGAGTAATTGTTCCTGAAGCTTAGGTAACCAAGTACAGTGTAAAACTTGATGCTTAGACATGCTCAGATGACCCCACAGCCCTTTCTGGCCTTCTCTCTGAATTTCTGAGGCTGGCACCACAGCAGAGCCATATGGCATATGCATAGGCATATGGCATAGGCAGTCAGGACCAGCCCGTGATCCAGATGAAAAGTGGTTTTGGTTCCCTGCATCATAGGAGGAGCAATGAGAGGGGATGCCCCTTTGGCAGTGCCCAGGGTAAAGTCACAGGAGAAATCAGCCACCAGCAAGCACTGACTTGGCAGCTCTGCCCAGCACAGCACCCTCTACCAGCTTCTTCCTTTCAATATGAAGAGGGCTTCAACAAGAAAATTAAAAGAGACTCACTAGAGCACCTCTGAGCACGGAGGATTCATTCATTGTCACTGTTCTGATTCAAGCCTCTGAAGATGTTGAATATGCTCACATTACTCATTCACTCTGAACAGAAGAAATGAGCACTCTGGCTTCTGTTTCCATACACTTAAGCTACATTCAACAGAAAAGAAGCGCCAAGTGGTTTTCGTTGAGAGACTCAGGCAAGGTTAGATAAAATGGCAACTGGATATTTTTCTTATGAAACTATGAAAGGTGGTATTTGGAAGCTGCTTATTTGAGATGCTGTTGCAACTGCGGACAATGGCAGATGTTCCCTGAAGCATGCTGTTTGGAAGTATGATATTTAGAACAGTTGCTGTATTCGTGGTGGGGAGCTGCACTGTTCCTCCAATAGTCTTGTCCAGTTTCACACAGTAACTCCTACTGCTGTGTCAAAACAGAGGCACATTTCCTCTCTGAAAGCCAGCAGGCAGATAAAGGAAACAACTGCAAATAATGCTGTGGAGATTCTATACTGACACACAAACAACAGGAAAAAGCTCCTACCTAATCTGCACTTGTGAGGTTTTCCTACCCTCCAGAAGTTCTTCCTCACAATGGACGCAGACTTACTCAAAAGCTTTCAGGGGACTTAGTCCTGCCCCAACTTCAGCTGACAAAAATAATGGAGAACCGAGGCAAAAATGCTTCCCTGAGTCATGTATCCAATTCCAGGCAAGGTCGCAGTGTGCTGGGAGACAGCCCGGGGTGCACACGCATGGATGAGCGACACCCAGCCCGTGTTATGACAGCAGCGAGAAGGTGACATTAAGTGAACTGCAGAACACACGCTCCAGACCTTTGCCGTGGGCAAATGCACTCTCACAGACATAGCCCAGAGGATGCAATTGCAGTGGTAGAGAAGGGCAAAGCTCAGCTGTCAATTGAAATCTCGGCAAAGTCTCACTTCGCGTCCACGTTGCTCATGCACATGTGTGGGCAGCCTGAACTTTGCCCAGGCGGAGAGGAGGCTGGAGGGGAGGACAAGAAGACACACCAGTTCAGGCAGGGTGGTCACACCAGCCAAGTTAAGCAGCTCGTGTATGGATTGTAACACCTCAGCTCCAAGCACAGCCCACATAGTCTTCAGGCACCTTCAAAGCAATGAACCAAGCTCAACTTCCCCTCAGTGATGCTGGACCTCCAGCTGCTGATACTCTCAGACACAGTCAGGACTCAGCATGGGCCTGGCACCCTTTGCAGTAGTTAGGGTGGAGACACTGATCCAGTTTTGGGGGGAAGTGAATTTACTAGTACAGATATGAGCAAGTGCTGTGCCTGCAGCTCCCAGGGCCAGGTAATGATCTCTGCTCTGTTTTATTAGAGTGGAGAGAGCCTCTGTGTCTAAAATGTACCTGGTCATTTTTCCATGTACCTTCTGCTAACAGGATCCAGAGTGCAGTTGCCTATTATGCATTAAATCAGGAAATTACTATCATTAAAAATCACTTTATTCAATCAGTTTTATAGTCATCTGGCAGCTGCCAACTTTTGTCTTCAACTGCACACTGAGTCAAACCTTTGTAGGTCTCTTGAAAATACCAAGTACACCTTTAAAATGTCTAGCTGGGGTCCTGCAAACAGAGTTGCCATGGCAGCATGGAAATCTGTCCCAGCAGAAAATCTTTGCCTGTCCAAAGGTGACAAACCATTCAGAGCATCCAATGGATACTTCTTTAAAACAAACTGATCTTAAAGAAAACCTGGTTTGTCCCTCTCTCTTAAAACAACAACCTGAGACCTAAAATGAGTAGTCACATGAGAAAAGAGGGAGGCCAGCGGCATGAGAGGCCTGATAGGAGCAGAAATCCATGTAAACTTCAAGCAAGTCCCCAGTAAAGAGAGGAGAGATGTGCTGCTGTTTGTAGCTGAAGCAGCCCTCAGCATAGCAGGGCCTCAGTTCCCCCTTTGCCTTCTGCAGGTGTCTGTCACAGTAGCGATTACTGCCATTGAAAATACCTGGCTTCATTCTCCTTCCTTGCTTTCCTTCTGACAGGATAAATTACTGCACTCAGAAAGTAAACAGCTTTTGCAGTTCTCCCTGAATATCAGTACTGCTATAAAACGCTTAGAAAAAAATGCACATAATGCAGAAAATAATACTGAACCCCAGTTGTCAGTATTTTCATCATGCCAGAGGAATGCCTAATATTTAACTGGTATTACAAACTGAGAGTACCTTCCCTCCAGGACCCCAGGCCTCAGTTCTTCAAAGACTTCAGAATGTGCTTTCATCTGACCGTGGAGTTGCACAGAGGGACAATTTGCTGTGCATAAAGGTTTGTGCCCAAGTATTTATAGGGCTGGAGCCTGATCTGATGAGCACAGAAAATTGGAAAAAACTACAAGGAGTAGCAGATCAGTTCAATCTTGATTGGATGAAATCAAAGCTGAGGCGCTCAGCAGTGCCGGAAGCCATTTAGGACGGGTAACTTCTGACCCTTTGAGAGAGAAATCCAGGAGTTCTTCTTAAATGCTCACGCTAATTGAGTCCCATCAAGGCCTGAGGCGTACAAACATCTTCAGCTCCATCAAGTTGCTCACATTATGTGTCCAGCTGTACAATGACGAACACAGAGAGGTAACAAAGGGAATCCCTCCTGATTTATGCCCTGTTGTTTGACCTATAATTTAAACTCTCTGAGATCCCTACATCTTTATATTCAACCTCACCCAACACAGACCTTTTTTCAAGCCAGATAGCTCCAGAACTGAGTGCAGAAGCTTCCTGTTGACCTACAGCATTTCTGTCTGCAGACTGTCCAGTCTGGATTTGAGGAACCTCTTCTCCTATGTGAACGAGTCCAAGGTGTATCCCCAGCCTGCCTGAATCTGAAGTTCAACCATTTGACTATCTTGCTCATTTTAAATAATGACACTTTACGTTTTCTCTAAATGTATCCCAGACATTTATTTGTAGGTTATGTAGATGCACATTCATCTTCTCTTGTGCAGGCTACAGGACTAGTTGTATCTTCTGCGATATGCACCTTCTACTTTTCTCCGTCAACCTTTTTATCTTCTTTTTGTACTTTGGGTCACACCCAATCTCTGATGGAGCTCCTGCTAGTGTGAGTACAGGGAACAACACTGTGCAGGGTGCGGGGCTCCCTTTGGTCCAGGCTCCCTCAGCCACCAATTCTCACAATTCTTCTTCCCAGCATGGACCATGCACATCAGCAGCATAACAAAATACGGGGACAACTAAGCTGCAGCTTTTTTTCTGGGCGCTGTGTTTTTTCCTCTAAGAAGTTACATCTTTCCTTATAAAGGGTGGGAGGGAAGGAAGGAGGAATAGAAATATATCTGGACCATATCTTCTTTCTTTGGGTTTTTATTAGCCCTCCTTTTACTTCAGACACGTCAGTAATTTAGAAGCTCTCTAGTGAAATGCTGGTTTTGACAGTCAGGGTCAGAGCAACACATATTGGAAAAACCATGACAGAACAAAAGCTTATACAGGTTTTCTACAAACTCGACTGCCATCCCCAGCCAAGACTGGCTGCTACCCAGCAGCCCAAAGCAGAAGAACCCCATGGGATGGCCTGAGTGCCTCTGTCCCCATCGTCAACCCCTGCCACCCTCAGCATAGGCTGGCCTTGGCCACAGGCAGTGCTTACAAAGGAGCTGGTCACTGCTTCTTGGGTTGGGGTTTTTCAGACTTACTGTTGATTAGGTAAGCCAGTCTTTCTGGAAGTTGAGGGAAGAATTGCAGGGTTAATAAAAATAAAAAAAAATAAAAAAGAAGGAGAAGCAATGAACCAGCCCGACACGGGTACCTGCATGCCCAGCAGCCACAAAGGAGGCTGTTCAGGGGTGTCTCTCCACTGGCCATGGTCACTTGGAAATCAAGGCTTTGACTGTCAGTTGCACTGTCTCCTGATTTTGCCCAGGCTCTTGTGGACAGCTGCCTTGGTGAGGCTGGCAGGAGACTAAAAGCCCTTGTTTCTGAGGCTGTGTGTTCTGCCTAAGTGTGGGTGGCAACACACACTGTTTCACAATCATTACTCTCCTTTACAGAGGGGAAGGAGGGGAGTTTGGGCTGAATTTTGTAGTAGGGAAAGACTGAAGGTTTCACAGTCCCCTTTGCGTCCTGCCAAGGTCTTACACATCAAAGAAATCCGTATTTCTGCAGAAAGTAGGATATCTGGTGGGAGATAGGAGAGAGTAATTGCCCCACATCTAGCAGCAAGTGCAACAGATTCTACATTTCTCGACACTTGGGTTATTAATGACAATTTGAAAGCGTCAAGCAGAGCACTACGGAGAAGCCTATATCTTGATAATCAGGAAAAAAACGCACAGAAAATGTGAAAGTGGCTTTGCTGTGATATTCCTGGATGGCTACAGCTCTGAGAGGCAACCACTGAAGTTTTCTTTTTATAGCAACAAAAGCTCTAGTATCACCTAATGGGGACTGAGAATTTGGGTCATAAGCTGGAGCTTTTGCAGAGGGACTTTTCCAAACGCGGCTCTGCTCTGCACAGCGCTACACGCTGAGCATCGGCAGGTAGGAGAGGAAAAGGCAGCACCGCGGGCCCCAGGCAAACACTGCCCCTCTCACCTTCCCACTCTGAAGCGTTGTGTCTCAGCAGCCCAAACTCCCAGAGGGACAGGTTTTCCATCGCACGGCGAGGCAGCACGCAGGGAGGGCAAACGCTATTGTTGGCCACTGCTAACAATATGAGTGGGGAACAGCGAGGCACAGGTAAGCCTTCGCTGAACCTGATCCCAGGGCGTGGGTGGCTGCCACAGCTGTCGAAGCGCAGGCAAAGGACACGAGGGAGGTCTTTTCCTTCCTGAGGTCCCAGGGTTCATTGTCACCGAACGGTCCAAGAAGGGTAAAAACCAACCAGGAGCTCCTGTTCCCCAGCGTTTACGTGGGGGTGGAACAAGGGGAGGTACAGAGCATCAACCAATGGGGTTTTACAGGGTGGGGTTTACAGAGGGAGGTGCTAGGGGACACAGCCAATGGGGTACACGCAGGGGTGTTCAGGGCCAATCAGGCATCGAAGAACATGGAACTTTCTGGAAAGGGAGGTAGGGACAGCTGTGATGGGCAGCTAAGGGAGGTTGGGTTAACTTTCGGGGTGTACCAACATTGGGGAAACAAAGGGGAGTCGGGACATACCACAACAAACACCACGGGGGCGGGAAGGCCAGCGGCAGGACGCGCAGGGGGAGCTCTGCCTGCCTCGCCCGGCGGAGCGGGGCAGGGCGGCTGGCACGGACGGTGCGGCCAAGGCAGCCTCGCTTGGAACGCTCCCCTCCCGGGGAAAAGCGATTCGGCTGCTGCCTGAGCAGCTGTTGGTTCATTCACACTGTGGATGACGGAGGGTGAAAATGCGCTTTTTGCAAAGGTAGTGGTGGGAGTGTGCCAGCTGACAGGCTATCATCACTGCCGGGCAAGGCGCTGCCCTTTGCCCACACCCAGCCAGCCCTAAGGCTCCGAGGAGAGGAGAGGCAGCTCCGGCCGGGCAGGCGCTGCTGCAGTGCCCGGAAAGGTGCCCGGGACACAAACCAGCGCCTCAGGCAGCTGCCAGGGCCAAGCAGGAGCCGGGGCAATTTATAGACGAGAAGTTCTACCCTTGATTTAGCAGCTTACTCTGTACTGTCAGAGGGAAGCAGGGAATTACTACGCTATTTGCCCCAGAGACGTTTCAAAAGCTGAGTAAGTTAAAGAGGAAGGCGTAAGCAAAATTTGTTGTGAGACAAGAAATATTAATAATGAATGGATGCTTTCCATAGAGGAAATAGGTTAAGAAAACAGGCTGCTCCTCTGACCAGTGGCAATTTGGGAAAAGATGTAGACAGCAATGTGTTAATTTGGCTAAGAATAGAAACACATTTAATTTAAACACAGCTGTAATATGCCACAGAAGCTACAGAGGAAACTCTACAGTGACCATCGCTGGGGTTTCAAAAAAAAAAAAAAGTTTTGAGATTTAGGAGATATTTTGTGATATAACACTCCTGGTTATCCCTGCAGGCTTTTAGAGGAGGGTCCTCTGTCCTCTTTACTCCCAAGAGCCGGACAGAAAAGGTTGGTGTTTTGCAGCAACAGCTGCATTTTGGGAATCACATCAAACAGCACAATGTTGCAGGAAAATACACAGTAAAAAAAGCCCAATTTCTTTCATCTGAAAAACTATCCATATTTCACTCCATGACAGTGCTGACCCAAGGCATAACCTCTGATCAAAACAAAGGGGCAGCAGCTGGGTTAGATACCCAAATCCTCCTTTTCATCTGGGGTTGCAGGACACCAGCTCTCTGCCACAACAAAAAAAACAAAACAAAACAAACAAACAAACAAAAAACCCTCCACAATTTGCCTGGAAAAACTAAATATTTGGGCCCAGGGCCATAATTCCTTGGAGCATCAACTGAGTACCCATAACTGTCCCCAGCACAAGGAGTGGTGCCATGTTGACACACAGGGAAGAAAGAGCTCATCCTCCCAAACGTGAACTGATACTCCTAAATTAACACACTCAACAATCATGCCACTAACCTCAAAACTCATAAACTTGTTTTGAAAAGCACATGATTTTAAAAAATGAACATTTTTTTGATTATTTTTCTGTTTCCTCAGTCTCTAGACTTCTGGTCTTTGAGGTTAGCTCTGCAGCCAAAGGGCTACAAACTTTTTCCAAAACTGAAAGCCAAGTTTGCCAAGGAATTGCTTGGTCACACAAACTGAGACTGTAAGGAAAAAACACCAAAGATCACAAGACTCCTGATAATTTTCTGGACTTGTCATCACACATGATTTGTCATGTAAGCTTGTGGAGAACGATGGTTTCAAAATCCTCTGAAATGCTCTCTTGTTTTATGGAAACTCCTGAAGAACTAAATACTGGATTTCCTTTTAAAGGTGTTGGGTTTTTTCCTTTTTTCTTTTGTGTTTCTTTTTTTTTGGGGGGGGGGGGGGTGTTGTTTGTTTGGTGGTGGTTTTTTGGGAGGGGCTTTTTTGATGTGGGGTTTTTTTGGCTAGTGTAGTACTTGAAGTACTAGGAGTGTTTTTATACTTAGTATTTCAGAATCTGTGTAAGGGAGCATTCAGAAAGAAGTAGTTTTCTGTCCATCCATCTGGATTCAGCTGGGAAACTTTCACTACTCTCTTCAGCATATTCCCTAGTTCTGATTTTCTAATAACAGACAAGAGAAGTAAATACTAAATTGGCTTCTTTTATTGAGCAACTGGACAGACAGAAATGGAAATAAATGTGTAGTACATGAAAAATTAGTTTGTAAAATAGGTAAAAGAATTTTGTCAAATTTGTAATCCCACACACAGTTCTGTTAACCTGCCAGTGGGTTAACAGTTACTTTAATAAAACTGGGAAGCGGCAAATATTTTATTATTTTGTCTTTTGTCTGTTTGTACTGTCAGTAAGACAGCAGAGAGGAGCAGCTAGCTATCAGAATTAAACACCCTCTTTTCCAAAGTCTGATCATCTACAAATATATGGTACCAGGCACTAAAAGTGACCCAACAGAGGGATTTTTATAGCTGTGGAGTTTCTGTCTGTCACCACAAGGCCTTTCATGCTGGGGTGTGCTGAGAGAAGGGCAAAAGACTCAATGATCTCAGTCTTTCTGTGTCCTGAAATTTCTGCCTGCAACCAGTGCCATTGCCCTGTAACCTCAATAAAGCCACAACCACACCACGTCTCTCCTGTCCTGCTTCCTCCCAAGCTTAATAAATAAACTTCCTGCAGCATTTGCTGAAGTACAGACAAACACACTTTTCAGCAACATGACTGAAAGCTGCACTCCCCCTTCTACTCACCCACATGTGTGTAAGGGCACTTGATTAATGTGCCTAGCCTTAGCACGAAAATGAAATTCTGATTTTATCATAATGCACTGTCTTGACAATCTCTCACTAAAAGAATGAGAAGCTTCACAATATCTGTTCTCCCAACCTCACATGCCACTTCCTCAAGGTTAAATAGCTCACACTGCACTGCTGTCTCCACTACTTGCATGTAATTATATTTTCTGTGTAAGTTTGTGTGTGGTTCTCATCCCACAGCAATTCATACAGACATACTCAGGTGGCATACTCTTGTGCCAGCCTTTGGAAATTGTCTGTTTTCTGTGAGATTAAGTTCTTCCCTCCTAATTAAAAGAATTGCTCAAATTCGGCAAAATTAATTGAATATACTATTAGCTAATTTATTTTTAGTTAGACCTAAGGGAAAATCCAATTATAGATGACAAACTTCTACAGTGGATCTCCATTTTTTCCTTTCCCCTCAAGAAACTATTTCTGATAAGCCAAATCCTCCTAACATTTCCTACCTGCAGTACACCACTACCACTGCAGGCTGACTGGAGGGCTACAGAAGACCAGTCCACAAACCAGGGTGACCCCAAGGACCTTAAGTCTGGGTGCTGGAGGTGGCTTTGAGTGATGGCAGCTCCCTCCTTGCATTTTGTAGAAAACCAGGCAGTACCCACTCTCTGTAGCTGCAGTGTCTGCCCCCGCTGGTGCCCATACATGAATTTAAGAGAATTCCCTGATGGTTTAACTGAATATTTGCTCAGGAAAAAATGTCTTTGAGGGTAAACATTTCCCTGAAGACTGAAGGGTATTGCTGTTCTTCAGCCTGGTGGTTCATAGTTATCCACCTCAATGGCTTTTAGACGCCCCAGTATTTCTCAGTTGAAGCTCTCCTGGTGGTGTGCTGACAGTTCCCCCAGCCAGAGTTTTTGTCTTTGTAGAAAAGAGCAGTAGTGCAGCACAGTCTGACAGGCTCTGAGGAGCGCCGTGGATGGGCTGCATGCACACAAACTGAAACTGCCCTGCTGAAAGACCACAACAGCTCCATTTTACCAGGGGGCAGCTGATAAGCAGGGACATGATTCTACCCTCACAAATAAGAAGGTGGTGAAATTAAAAAAAAAAAAAAAAAAAAGAGAGCTCTGTGTTAACACTCGCCTGAGAGGCGTCTGGCATTCAGGTCCAGGACAGTACGTGCACACCGGCTTTAGGGTGACCTGTCAGGACCACATTCTTCCCAAATGCAGGATGTTTTATACAAAAGGGCACTGCTTCCCTCCTGGATGTGAGGGATTTTAGACATTCAGGCATGTGGAGACAGGGAATACACTTCAACTTGAGAGACTCCTTCTGCCTGAATTTGCCTTGGATTATCAGCAATGCAGCTTCTTCTGCAGTTTGTCCTATTGTTGGATTCAGTGTGAGAGGAAGGAAGGAAGGAAGGAAGGAAGGAAGGAAGGAAGGAAGGAAGGAAGGAAGGATTAAGAGGTGTGTTTCCCAAGGAGGCTAACTAACCACACCAGAAACAGAAGATTTCCATGTGCATACATGTGCACAACACTACTATGGATGTGTTGCACAGTATAGCTAAACTCTTAGTAGCTATTATATAGCTATAATAATAATAGCTATTATTCAGGTGAACAAAGAGGACAAAAGGGAAAAAAAAAAAAAAAACACAGTGAAAAGAAGAATCAGGTTGCTCTCCCAAATGCACATAATAATTACACTGGCTGTTTGCTGTGTGCTTCTCTGCAGCCTCAAGGCCAACTTCACTGCCTCTCCAGAGGCAGAAAACACCAATGGCTATCAGAAAGGCTGCCATTCTGCTGTGAGAAGCTTCTCTGTAAAGGCTGAAAATGTTGTATTCAGTAAGCCTGCATGAAAACTGAATGCTGCTGCTTTTATCTGGCCATCCTCAGTGTGCGGTTTTCAAACCACATTTGCATTTCCTTCACTGTAGGGCAAACCAGACCCTCCCACCAATTCAGCATGATAGCAAGTGACCCCAGGACTCTACAAACCCTCAGGGCTGGTGAGAGCAGCCCAGTTCCCCCGAGGGTGGCACCAGCATCCGCCTCCGCCTGCAGTCAGTCCATCTTGCTGAGGCTGTGCAGCAGGAAGCCAGAGCCTGGCCCCAGGGAATGTCACCATCTGCCCTTGACACCCCTACAAGGAGGCTACCTGGAGTAGCTCTTGACACTGCTCCTCCAACAGGCCATGCTTCTCTCAGAGAGGCAGCAGTGGTGCTGGGTGTGCATCACCTGGCTGCAGGTACCTGTGGTGTCAGCAGCCAAGTCACTCATGCCAGGCAGAAAGAGGATTTGAGAGTGGTGCTTCAGTGGAAATGGCCCCACAAAGCACTGTAGGGTGAGGTTTATTGCCTTTTGAAGGGTCACCTGCAGTTCTGGATCAGCATGGGCTGTTGCAGGCACAGCCTTTGCCAACCAGCTCCCCCCAGCCAGCTCACCAGCTCCCAGCTGAGTGCACCAGCCACTGCCCGGAGGCCTGGAAATAAAATTCCTCAAAGACTTAGTGATGCTCTCAACAACATTGCACAGCTGCTGAGTGCCTGGCACTGGGTTTGCAGCTAAATGCTCTGCTGGTGCCTTCAGGGCAGTGGTGACCCACTGGAGCTGCTGTTGAACCATCTCCTCTGACCCTACTGTGGGGTTTTATTTCTGTGTACCACTGCAGTGACCAACAGATCTCGCCTGCTGGCACTTGGCTCCTCCACTGGGAAGGCTCAGGGCTGTAATTTGTCAGACCAGATGCAGCTCTCTGTAGGGGTTTTTTGGGGTTTTTTGCAGGTCTTCAATTGCAAACAGGGCAGATGTCTGTTCCAAATACACATCTAAGGATATCCACCCTTTGTTTGCCCTCCCTCAGTGGATAAAAAAATATTATTTGGGTGTAATTTGTCTTCTCAGAAAGAGGGGTCTAAGCAAGTCAAATGACTCATATGCAAGAAGGATCTACTCCTGTCCTTCAGCTGGAAGGGCCACGTAGGGTACCCGGGACAGCAGTGGGCACCAGTAGTGTGTGGTCCCATGCAAGCAGCAGAGGTGCTCCCCAATACCCCTCCTGGCTTCCAGGAACTCCACCTTGGAACTGCACAGAGATCTGCTTTCGACACCAGCAGCTTTTCCTCCTGTGAGCACCCTCACAAAGCACAGAGAATCCTGACTGCAGAAACAAAAATGTGTATTTTTGTTACAAACTCGGTGGGTACAGTGATTACATGCATCACCTTTTTATGCATATGTCTCTCCTGGCAGTTCTTCATCAAGCACAATGTCTGCCTGGGTAAGATGCTATCGCTTCTCTACTACAAAGGGATGCATCTCTCATCATCTGAACTCCCATTTTCCCTGCATGCCCATAAGATCTCGCCTAGCATGGAGAATAGCCAGACATCTGTGCTGTGTGCAGGGTAACAAGTGTCCTCTGTTTTCTCCCATAAGAATGATAAGGCTTTCACTGGATGTACTCAGAAAGAACAGACCTCTTGCTCTGCTATCAGATGTTCTCCCTTACGGAAAATGCAAGCCCCAGGAAATAGTTATGGCTCTACATCATTTCAGACAGGGCCTGGCCCCAGCAAGATTTTCAAAGCCCTGTTAAAAATAGATTTTCACTCCCCAATTTCATTTTCTATCCAATTTTCTCTCAGCGCTGCACCACGCCCACGCTATTTCTCCTTAAACTGAAATGCTTCCCAGCACTGCTTCCTTTCAGCACCCCTCGCCAGGCTTGTCATTTACTGTACATCTGCATTTCGCAAGCCACAGCCAGCAACCAAAAGGACCGAGCCTTTCATGTTTTGCTTAGCACTGGAGGGGGAGAAAGCAACACATTAACAGGAGGCACCAGCAGCTGACAAGGCTCCCCCAAATGGGATGGGTGCGAGGCTGAAAGGAGCGCTGTGGGAATGCCCTGCTGGCATTGGAGTACCTGAGCACAGAAGACACTGGGGCAGTCTGACACATGAAGGTTATTTAGGGCTAAGAGTCCTCTTAAGGTAAATGTTCCCCTGCAGTCGCCGAAGAGAGAGAACGAGGTTCATTGTCAAGTCAGTATTGCAATTTGGAGAAGAACCTTAAAATACAGTGTGAGCTAGATAAGTTGCAGAAACAGAGTGCAATGAAACAGAGATTTTAGAAGACAGATGTGAAATGCTTCCTATCTAAGGGAAACATGAGTTGCATAAACACAGAAAGCAGAGATGTTGCTTTTGCACAGCCCAGCTGAAGACAAGAGTGGATCCTGAGCCACACAGGAGCACTGCATGCGCATCCCAAGAAGGAACATTGCTCATGTGTAAAACTAGCAGGGGCTTTTCCTGAGATAGACTGCCACAGGTAGGTCTTGGTGTGAGCACAGCATTTATCTGTGGGACATCCTTCTGTCACAACAGACTAAAAAATGCTGGAGGAAATCCTGAGACAGAAATGAAAAAAAGAAGTTTGAAATCATCTGACAATTGAAGAAAGTGAAACTAAATGTGTTCAAAAGAGCTAGTAAGATACCCAAAGAAATCTGTGAGGTGTAGAAAATTATTTCTACAATTGCACAGACCACACCCACATCCATTTATTGAGGACAAAATAACAAGCAGAGCACAAACAGAGAAAGCAAGGATGAAATTACATGTACTTTTAAGAAATCATGCAGAATTCCCACAATTGATGAAAATAGATGGGACATGCTGTGTAGTCCAGGCAGGCCTGCACTCCTGGCTGCAGCTACTGTGGGCACACCACGGTTTCATGCAGCAGCACAGCCCTGACAGCTCCTGCAGCTGCAGGGTGCTGCTTCACCAGCTGGTGTTAACCAGCCTCCCTCCTCTTCCCACCCACAGGAACCCTGCCCCATTGTCCCTCTGATAACACTTCCCACACTTCATTCAGTGGAATTATATTAATGAGCATTTTCAACACAGGTATCCTTAGAAGGTTTTTCTTGCTCAGAACTATAGGCACTTTAAAATGTTACTCATCTTGCTCACAGAAGCCTTCTTTTCCCCTTTGTATATATCACCAGTAATCTGTTGAAAATTGTGTGAATTTATTTTGTGTGAATATCCAAAGTGATACAACAGCCAGCACAGAGAGGTGCAGAGGGACCTTCCCACAATGTGACACCTCAGTGGGTCCCCCTGTCCTCTGCTGGAGCTGAACACTGCCTCCTGCAGAAATGGTGAGCTGTTGTTTTGAGATGCTGAGGAGAAATTGGTAACTCTTTTCCTAACTTCAGGGCTTCATTTTTTTCCCCAAATGGTGTACTGTGGATGTTCTGAAAGGTTTATTTTTTTTCTTCAGGGGGAAGGCTATGCTATGCAGTAGCCTCCTCCCACAGCTCTCCTCTGCAGAGGGTGGGGAGCAGGAAGCCCCTTGGAACTCCCCAGTGCTCCACAGCCCCCCAAAGCTGCTGGGCTTGCATGGAAGAAGCAGATGGGTTCATTCACTGGAGCAAGAGGTCTGCAGGGAAGCATCTCATGGGCTCAGTGAGCAAGGACACAGGAGGACTAGATTGTTTATGGCTTCAGCTGCCAAATTTCATGTCTGCTCCTCCGTAGTGAGGAGTGTCTTTCATCAGGCACTTTGCTGTTTAGTTTAGCCAGCACTCTCCCTATTAGAAACCCCTGGGCACAGGTACAGGGCTAGGTTGTCTCACTTGGAGGCAGGGGACACTGTGGCAAGGCGTGGCAGATGCCCATCAGGTTTTATATATCTGGATACCCCAATGCACAAAGGACCCTTCTTCTGTACAACGATAATGAGAGGACTGCACGCACAGCGTGGCAGCAGGAGGTGTCCCAGAATCCCAAAAGATTCCCTCCAACATCTGCTCAAGAATAGACTTTTCTTCTGCTTTTAGTATTTTTTTTTTTCATTTTGAAAAGAGGAAAACAAGCAAAACCAGAGGGTACAGTAAACTGCTCAGAAGGGCAATGATCTGAAGTTGTAGAAATCACCACGGTGCTGTGTTAGGACACTGGGAATTCAAAATGTTCAACAATGAAAGGACAGCTCGCATTCAAAGGTGACATTCAAAGCAATTCAAACGGCATTATAAAGCAGTGTGTAATGAGGTACACAGTTTGTATCAAAGGTCCTCTTATTAAAGAGCTGCTGAGTGTGCTATGCAAAAGGATTTAAAATAGACATTTCTGGTTAAACAAGGTCTCGTTTCTAACATATCTTCCTTTCTGACTGTTCCTGCAGTCAGGGAGGTCATACCATAAGGCTCAATTTGTGACGACACAGCTGTTTCCATGGTAGCAAACTATTGTCATAAACACTGAGCTTTATGATTTCACAGCTGGATTAAGAAAAAAAGAGAATCAGGCTGGAAAGGGGGGAAGTTTTTTATTCCAACGAGACTTAGGGGAATACAGAAGATTGCAAGCAAAGAAAATTGCTTTTTGCGTAAATGTTCTTTTTTAAGTTTACCCCAGTGTGAAAGTCCTTTTTAAGGGATATAATTTGGGTAACGATCCCTCTCCTATTTAAATGCTCACAAGGCTAATGAGCAAGCTTGTCTATTTTTGGAACACTTCAGCAGTAAGGCTGGATATTTTGCAGCAGGAAGCCAACAGTATCAAAATGTGTTTTCTTCACTTTCCTGAAAGCTCCTGACCCCTTCCTCCATGATTTTCTGTAGCTTCACCATCTAGAAAGCAATGTACAGGTGAGATTAGGTTATTTATGATGGTGAATAAACCCCACCAGCCACCCTTCACCTCCTCATTACTTGAAATACAGCTTCTTTTTATCAGTTATGTTGAAACATCTGTGACTACTGAATTGAAACACCTGTCAAGGTGGACAGATTGAAATATAGTTGTGCTTTTAGGGAGAGTCGTTTTCCTGACATGGTGATTTATGTCCTTAAATTAAATTAGTATTGATAATTATCAATAGCCCTTAAATATGGAAATGCAGTCAAAGAGATTTGGTTGTGGGAGGCCAGGAGTGGCCTGTGGTGCCAGACCACCAGAAGGTATAATGTACCATCACACCTTGGATGACAGGACTCATTTTGCCAGGGGCAAATCCCAGGACAGCTTCGCAGGCATGAATGTCCATTCCTGCATCCCCAGCCTCATATCCCAGCCCCTCTATGGGCGAGAGGGAGACCTGGAGAGATCCCTGGTGCCCATCACTTGCTATGGGCAAGATCCTCTCCAAGCAGCATCCAGTTCTGCCTCCAGGGGAAATAAGGCTGGGATGTCTGTAGGTCTCTCCAGGGAGAGGGGTAAAAGATCCAGTTCTCTGACAGCCCTCAGTGGTCCCTGCAGGGATATCTGACAGGTGACTGGCTTGTGTGAGAGGGCTTCCTTCATGCAGCTACAGTGGAACAGGGCAACCTCCATCCTCACTGCCTGGGAAAGAAGCAGCATCACACAATGAAACGCTCAGTATTCCTATAGGAATACAAGTGGTGAAACATCATGTGTTGGCCTCCATCAAAGACAGAGCTCAAAGCTAGAGGAAGATTATTACTGTGTGTCCTAGTGATTCCCCTGGAATTTCTACAGCAGAAACAAATTAAACGTAATTCATCTTACAAATAATTAGCACATTTCATTTCAAGAAATCCCAGCTGACTTTACCTACTAGGCACTAGATTAGTGTGTCCTGCCCCAAAATGCATCTGACATTTAGCTTTCTAACAAAGAAAATTCATGTGAAGGTAATCTACCTTGTCAAAATATAAAATAACAGCACAGGCAGTTGCTACAGGCTGCAGAATTTCTTCCTGAGCCACTCCAAATTCAAAATGTTTTAGAGCATGAAGGCTGGGCAGTCACAGATCCAGAGTGCTGATGTAGCCTGACTTTATTGACTATTAAAATCTCGAGGGAGTGTTTTTTTATTTTCTTTGAAAGAAATCCAAAATAAACAGAAAGGTCACTTTGCCAGGCTGCTTCCTTCCCATGAGATGGAAAATGGCCTTGATCTGCAAGCTGGAATTGCTAGGTCTGGATACTGAGAGCTGTACACTAGAGGTCACTGCTATAATAAAGGAAAGAGCTATCTAGCAGCTAAGGCACCCTATTTATTGTAAGGTGACTCACAATGAAAAGCAACAACTAACTGAATTATACTGTATCAAGTGTAAAGAATCACTGAATAATGCCTATTCAGCTATGGATGAAAACTGAGAGATATTGAAGATTTTTTGGAGAAAGGGGATAAAGGCACACATGAGGCCCTTTATTTTCAAACACCAGTTCACTTCTATCAGTTTCTATTGCTTTAATTGGAACTGGATAATTATGTCAGCCTGTGGGATTTCTGTCACACTGGTCCTCTTCCTTATATTTTTTTTCTCTGAAATGGGTACTACTGGGTTGGCTTATCTTGACCAAAAGCCCAATGCTGCTTTTATCTCCAACATTCAAGTTCTGCTAAACTATACTAGTAATAAATGGACACAAGGAATTTTAATATGAATCAGAGATGCAAACCAGTGTGTAATTAGTTGAGGTTTACAGATGGGATGCCAGTTTCCTGTAGAGAGATTGTCACTGCTTACCGTGCACAAGTCAGCTTATGCTGAAGCTTCCCAAGTCTCCGAGCATGCTCACCTCCCTGTATCTGTTTCTGTATACTCTTAATTAGTGTCTGGGACTGTTTGTTTAATGAGGCATCCCACACTGTGGCAGTGTAGCTTCTCTCTCACGCGCATCTTGTGGCTGAGCAGAGATGATCAGCCTCAATTTTCAGCCTGTATTTCGAATCCAAGCTTGTGTCATAATGTTATGGTGCTCTTTAAGTCTTTTTCCCAACATTGCTGAATTCTTAATTTCATTCAGGATCAAGCCATGTAACCTGTCCACAGCCTGTTTGCTGATGATTCATGACATTTCCTGTTTTGTTTCCTTTATAGGAACCATGGTTCCTGATGATTTTGCACATCTTCATGTGGCACATCCTGTGCAGGGAACTTCTTATCACAGTAGACAACAACATATTTTGTCAGCTGTTTCTCCTTATTCAGTCTTAGTTCCAGCCTTTCACATCCTTCTGTCATTGTTTTATCCCATTTACTTAATTTTCACAGTTTCATTCTTCTCTTGCATCAAATGGCATGTCAAGCAGGAACATGACAGCGAAAGGTGTTTTTGTAGTGGGCAGCTGTGATGTGAGATCAGCTCATCTCACAGTCCTGGCCCACGCCCATGCTCCCTCTTGTAAGATCTCTCATGTTTCATCTTGGTCAGGTGTCAGGCACTAAGAAACAAACCCATCATGACTACAGAAGCCACCTAAGGCCTAATCAGTTCCTGCACAGATCACTCCATCTCTATGAAGCATTCTGCCAAAACATTCTTCATGAAACTCCGTTTAGATATTTCTTTTGTAGCTACCATCTTTCTTATCCCTGAATAGTCTTCCCTTTTTCTTGCTTGTTTTCCATAGCAAAGGAATAGTCAAAGAATTACTTCTCAGTAATTCTGACAATACTATTCAAATACATGCAAATTATTTTTTCCCTTCTGAAATCTGATCTCCTATTGTGCTTTTTAAGCTTCGCATCTGAACTGAAACTTAGAGTCAACTTTGTAAAGATGCTTTATACTACAGTTTAAGGTCCAGTTCAACCTTTGCCTGTCTGTTATTTCTCATTTTTCAGCATGATCATTTCTCAGGTTTCCTACATCTTCTTGAGAATCCATTTTCACCTTGTATACACCAGAAACTGTTTCCAACATTCATCTCATTGCTCTTAGTCTCTCCCTGCCCAAGAAAAAGTTATTGCAAAAAAAATTATTAGCTTTATTTTGGTCTAATATTTTTTATTTAAAGTACCGTGTGTTACATAAAGTATGCAGTGTGCTAGAGCAAATTTTGGGAAGAAGCAGTTTGAGCCTATGAGTACTGGTAGTGTTTTACATAAGAATTAAAAACTGCTTTCTACTAAAATGTCTCTGGTCATGTCCATTACCTTCCTACACTTCTTTGTAATTGAAAACAACCTTGCTGTGAAGCTGTTGAAATGCAGACAGGCTAGGGGAAAAAAGAAAAAAAGACCAATTTTTTTCTGGGCCCTGAACTGAATAAGCCAATCGTAATGTTGATCATTTGGAGGAATTCCTGTCATAGCGTAATTCCCCCAGTATTGCTCAATAATTGCAATGTTCTTCTAGCAAATATATAAATTTTTCCTGCCCTGCCATACATCTGCAGTCAAAGGAAGTCCCCACAACAGCCCTGTGAGCAACCCAGGGTGTCCTCCTCTGCTGTTCCCTCGAGCACCCTCTGCCTCAGTGCCTGTCCCCCAGGTTCAGAGCCGGAGCTTACCGGTCCTGCTGCAGCCACCAAGCCACTTCCTCCCCTCCTTGTCATCGACTGCCAGGCACCCTGCTGGCACCCAGCCCTGCAGCATCTCTCTAAGCCTCCCTGCAGTACAAATAAACAGTGGGCAAGGGGGTTGCCTCAGAGCTGCTGGCCAGACCGTGTTTCCAGGTCAGTGCTTCCCTCTCTTGGAGCCGTGAGCCTGGAAGCACTCATGCCAGTGACACGGCCACTTGAGGCCACGAAAGAACAAGGTCATGGGAAGAAAAGTTTAAAAATCAGTGCTTCAGACTACTCATTTTTCTCAAATGGGGCTTTCTTTCAAATTCTTTTATAGAGTAGTGCTCACACTGACCTTTCCAATGGGTCATAAGAAATAGGGGAGACTGTATTAAGGTTGGGTGTGTTTTGATGCTGTTACATGCAATAAATCCAGAAGCTGACTCCATTTCTAGGCTGGGCTGCTGTACATTCTCTGAATCTACATGCACTTTCCATTCTTTCCCCTGGGGTCTAAACATTTGTGCACGCATGGTTTATTCAGCTTATACCCCTACTCCTTTATTTGAAGGTACTTGGCACCCTGAGATCTCCAGCAGATTTTGCACATGAGCATCAGTATTTTCTGGAAAGCTTTTTGGTGATGTGCACATGACACCTGGGGAGGGCAGAACATTTGTCAGAAGACCACAACAGGAATGATTCTGAAATTCAGTCAGAATTTCAGTCGTAAAACAGAAGCAGGCTATGTAGCTGGCACCTTCATTTTCCTAATTCATGCAAATTCATCCTGCAAAGGAGTGGTTTGGAAGACTCTGGTAAGCCTAGACTATAACCTAACCTGCATTCAATTCCAACTCCACATTTTATATGGTACTTTCGTTCAGTGTCTATTTCCCTTTTGCAGTTACAGAAATCCTAAGCTTGTATATAAAGAGAAGAATAAGTGAGTCATAAGGTGTGTTGCTTCTTCACTTATTTACCTGGAATGCATGAAGATACATGGTTGCAAATATAAGAAATAATTTTAATGTTAGATCTAAATGTTTCCAAAAACAGGGGTAGAAGAAGAACAAATGCCCTAGTTAGCTTGAAGATGGAGCTGGGGTGAGATTTGGGACACAACTCCCTGCAAGCACAAGGACCTGACCTTAGTGACCTCCCAAGTCCTTTCCAGGCTGGGATTTCCACATCTGCTTCATCCAAGTTCCCCAGCGGGTCAGTCTGATCGCAGCGCACTTCTCCCCGAGCGAGTTCATGCTCTCACATGGTATTTGTATGGATGAAGCTTTTCATTGTTTTCAAGTGTTGTCAAGGAGTAGGATTGCAACTCTACACGCGAAATTTCATCATGTCACTTGGCTGAGTGCTCCTTGGGGCTGGGGTGGTAGCCTATGATGCATTTTTGGATACTAAACAAATCACTATTAATATTTAGCATGTTGTACTGCTGAGCCATGGAAATTTGTGTGTAGAACTTCGTTGTTTGAATGGTTTGGGCTTTATTTTTTTCCTGGGTAGATTTTTGAAAATGTTAAAGTCCTGGCATCAGCCTCCTCTTGCTGTTTTCCAAGGATGTTTTTGGAAAGTTCTTGGAGACTAATACCAGACTGTGCAGACAGACTCAGAAACCACAGAGCTCAGCCATTTGAGACATTCTCAAGCTTTTGGGACAGGAAGCTCTAAAACACTTTGATTCCCCCATAATCTAGGTTGTTTAGGGGAACAATGTGTGTCCATGTTATAAAAATAGCCATGTGGCCCCAGAGTGCTGCCCCTTTGAGTAGCATGTGCTGGCCACCACTGTACAAGACATCTTTACTGGGAACAGCAAGCATGGCTAGTGTAGAGCCCTTGGAAAGGTCTGAGGTGACTAGAGAGGTCCTCTGAGCAGTAAGCCTTCTCAGAGGGACTTTTACAAACCGTTTTCAAAACTCTTTATGTCACAGACTGGCAGCTAACATAGGGTTAAGCTGCGGAGGCTCCTGAGCCTCTGTGGCTGTGGAGGGAAGGTTCCCCCTGGTTTGCAAAGGATCAGTGGTAGGCAGGCTGCTGTTCAGCCAAGCCATGCAGATGCCCCACATTACAAAGGAAAGCTCACTCCCCTCATAAAGACTTTTGTTTGGCGCTCACCTACTATTCATCCATTCCCATCCCATTTTTTCCCGACCAAAATAAGAGTGCATTGATTGTGAGCATATTGCCATCCTTCGTGTGTGGAAAACATGTCAAAACAACAGCCAGATATCTGCAAAGGGTAATATTAACAATGTCTCTCTGCCTCAGAGAGTCCTGGAGAAATTCATTAATTTATTTGCAAGATGTTCTGACTGGAGAAAGGATCCTGTAATTAAATTCCACTGAATCATTGTCAATGCCTTTATGCGCTCTTAGTAAGAAAACAAGGAAAAACATAAACGTGCACAGGTACTCAATTTCAAATAAGACACACAAGAGACTCTTGTGCTCACAGAGAGGGTTCTTTTTTCTCAGGCTTTCATTGCCCAGATCACTTTCCACATACATGTGGCATTTCATAAACTGCATCTCCGTGACTACAGGGATGTGAGATTCCTGGAGACAGCACAAGGTGCCACGTGCCATCCTACCCTCCATGCCTGTGTAACTCCTCCTTAATGGATGACTATTTACTGCCATGCCACCCTGGCAGGACATTTTCTCATCCCCCAGCTCTAGCAAGAGACCCTTGCTGCAGGAGGCTTCCACCGTGCCCTGTCTCACCTTGGCAGACCCTTAGCTCAGAAGGGCTCTGATAATTAATTACTGGAGTATCACCAAGAAGTTTGCAGAGACAAGGGCAGGGGGAGCACATCCCTCCCCTTTTCAAAGCTAGGAAGAAGCATTACACAAGCAAGGGGGAAGGAAAGTCTGACAGCAAGATCCTGGGACTCCTGCCTGCAGCAGGGGATGTGCTTCTGTGACCACGAGTATACATGAACAGCCAGAGAAGTGGTTAATCAAGTAATTTAAGAGATGTACAGGATAGAAGATACAACATCTTGGTCACTGATCTGAAGGACTTTCATTTTAACAAAGCTGCAGAGGCAAAGTTTTGAGAAATCTGTTAATGAAAGCCATTATCTACAATTATCATCACCATTGACCTCTGTGTGAATTTGCATTGCTGTGAAGTCTGAATCAAAACAATTTTTGTTTTATCAGAAGAAAGAAATTTTTACTACTGCTTTCACACAGAACAGTGCCAGGTTACCTGCAGACTTTAAGTGGGAAGCATTGTAGAAAAATGAGCTCAGTGGAAGGTCCTAATGGGGCTGATCTCTACAGCATCTGAAGGAGATAAACAGTCTGCAATCTAAAACCAAACTAATTTTTTAAAATATTTCAGGGAAAAAGGTGAAGGAACACACCACAAAGTGCAGCTCTCTCATGGCAAGTCCAGAGAAGTACAGGGCTTGAACTTCTTTGATTCATTTGCTTCTAAGAAATACATGTTTACACAAAAGCTATTTCTTAGTGGCTCTATACTGGGCATTACTGTACCCACTGCTGCCATTCAGACTGGACAAGGAGCTATCAGATGACTATTTTCCAGTTTGATTTGAAAGAGGTCATCTCAGAGGAATACTCCCTGTCCTAATAGCCAAGCAAGAAAAATGTATATGTCAACACAGACAAACAGAGAGAGTCAGATCATCAGCTCTGGTAAAATTAGAAAGAAGCACAATGGAATCCAGTTATGCTACTCAAAAGCAATAGGGACTGTAACATAAAATGGAAGAAACATAAAAAGTTTGATCATCCACAATGATTATAACAAGTTAATCAGAAATAACAGCAGCAGGGGACTTACTATGCCAAGCACAGACTTCACTTTATTGAATATTATACTTACAATGAATTATTCTGGACAATACACTGCAACATGAGCGTGAAGAATCTGGAAAGTTAGAGAGCAGTCCCATTTTAGTTTTTGAGTTAGTTTTGGTTAAGAAAGAAAGATAAGAGTAAGGGATACATCCCTCAGTTTGTGCTCACATGGAGGATACCCACCTACCAGCAAATCTGTAAGTCCAGAGGATTGTTCTTGCTAGCACAGGGCAACACTGAAGGCACTACCTGTCATGCTGCCATCAAGAAAGAGAGCATTAATCTTCTAAAGGTCCTCACATCCACGAAGAAAAGCTGACGCAGACCTACAGCCAAAAAGCACAGTCAGCAGTAGGTACTTCTTGCAAGGACGACAGTAGTACTTTGACCAAACAGGAAAAGATTCAAGCTCAGAGGCCAAAGGGGTCATCTGGTGGTGCTGCTGCTTGACAAGAATGTCAGTAGCTGCATCCTGTCATGGTTTCACCCCATCCAGCAGCCAAGCCTCACACAGCTGCTCACTCACTGCCCCTCCAGCAGGATCAGGGAGAGAATCAGAAGGGTAAAAGCTGGAAAACTCGTGGGTTGAGAAGAAAGCAGTTTAATAGGGAAAGCAAAAGCTGTGCACACCAGCAAAGGGATTAATTCACTGCTTCCCATGCACAGGCAGGTGTTCAGCCATCCCCAGGAGAGCAGGGCCCCATCACATGTAACAGTGACTTGGGAAGACATCATCACTTCAAATGTCCCTCTCTTTTTCCTTATTCCCTCTTATTTATGTAATAAACATGATGTGATGTGGTCTGCAATAGCCCTTTGGTTAATTTGGGTCACCTGTCCCAGCTGTGTCTCCTCCCAACCTCCCATGCATTCCCAACTTCCTTGCCAGTGTGGCAGCAAGAAAAGCAGAAAAGGCCTTGGCTCTGTGTAAGCCCTGCTCAGCAATAACAAAAATATCTCTGTATTATCAACCCTGTGTTCAGCACAAATCCAGCCCCATACTAGTCATTGTGAAGAAAGTTAAGTCTACCCCAGCCAAAATCAGCACACATCCCCAGTCTTCTGCTTTGTAAAGTAAGAAAGAAGTCATGAGGATTTGGAATTTATTTTTTTTTAATTAAAAGAAAAAAAAAAAAAGGATTTGGGCATTCTCCCTTTAAAACAGCACAAACTTAAAACTTCATGGCCATTCTGCATATGTGTGTGTGTGTGTGCTGGGCCATGGGAAGCAAAATGTGTTAGGAAACCAGAACAGTAAATTTTAATTTAATTTACCCTACCCAATGTAGAAAAGGGACCTAACTGTTTCCTCACTGCTTATGCAAGCTTTCCCATTGAACACTACCTCACAGGTCATACACCTCCTTTCCAAATATAACACTGCCTCATAATAAAACTTAGGAAAACATATTGAAAGGTCAAAATAACAGTAACAAGTTATAGAACTATTTTACTTATTCAGTGTTTCTATTTCCAATATTCTTTCTTTAATCTTTCACTTTCAATATTTACATACACTTTTGCAAACTTTATTAGGGTGATATTTTGAGTTTGGGTGGACAGTGTTAAAGTGTTAATCCCTAAATGCATTTAAACACCCCAACCAGACTGTGTAACTAAAATATTTAATGTCTCTATGGCTCTCTCTCCACTTTCTTGTGAGCAGTTTTCCTTAAACTAATCCCCAATGCCCTAGCAGTAGCTCACTTTTCTGTTGAGACATTCTGCCAGCATCAGTAGGTATTTTAGCCTCATCACAGTGGGGCTAAGCTGGGGTTGGTCCAGATAATGGAAAGCTCAGCAGAGCAAGCAATCTTACCCTCCCAATACGAAGTATTCCTTCTGATGGAAACCAGATCATGGAGTGAAAAAAGGGAATTACCTCTGTTCAGGCATTGTCCTCACTAATTTGAAAAATTCTCCAGTGTCCTGCCATCAAACACAAGTTAAAATACCTTCTCATGATGCAGCTTCTGGGAGGTAATCACAGACACTCATGGAAGTTGCATCAAAGGAAGTTTCCAATTTATTATTTTGAAAAATGTGTCTTTAAGCAATTTTCCCAAAAGCATAAAAGAGGCCGATGCATAGCTAGAAATGGGATTTTGGTCTTCTAAAGAAAGGCATAAAACCCACCCCAGACTTCAGTTCTTCAGCGTCTCTCACTCTCCTAAGACTCAGAACATGGGCTCATGGTTGAGTGTGAATCCCACAGCTCTGGCTTTAGGAATTGTTGCTGATCTGTGGGGATGCTGCATTTGTTGTGTGCAATATTCACAGAGCACATGCTCTTCTCAAACTGCTTATCATCTGTTTCCACACTGTCACTGCCTCTCTGTTCCTGGCTACCTCCTGCCATAAGAAGGCAAGCAGAATAGAACATACAGTCACACGTTTTTCATCCCCTGCAGGAGTTCAGGCTTCATCACTGGATGCTGCATCGAGAGAGGCCAGGATTGCCCCAAAGGTCCCTGACTTGTCCCACCTCTCAGGCAAATTGCTCCCATAAAACAGCTGATAGAACACAACTGAGGTTAGAATATAGGAGGAAAACTGCAGCAGAGTCTTATACTTCCATATGTTTTTACCGTGATGATATTTGAGGGGAGGGGGCAGATTGTAACCTCAGACTTGCCCAAAGGCAGAGTAATCCTGCTTTAGGTTAATCCTCATTGAAGTTTGGTACAGCAATGTTACCTTGTGCTGGGGAAGGTTGTGAATGGCACATTGACAGCTTGGCTAACAGGCAGGTGTAAAATGAATTCATGCTAACATGATTGTGTGCTGTCTCTTCCTTCACATCCGAACAATATTTCTTGTGGTATCACGTGAAATTACAGTGTCTTAATTGAACCTAAAAGCTCTGAGTCTTTGATGGATCCTGAGGCTTCCGTGACAACAAAATTGGGTAGTGATTCCCATATGAATGAAAAATTTCAAATACTGAAGCTTCTACTACAATTTCTCTGCTCTTAGCTGTCTCTCTTACCCCAATTTTAAAGCTTTTTCTGGCTCTGGCGAGGAATGCAAAGCCCTACAGGATTTTTGCTGCAGTCTCCAAACTTGTGTGGCTATTGTAAGTTGAGAGTTCTGGTGGACAAGAAGGATTGTTCATTTTCTGAGCACTACACCAGCTGCTGAATGTCCTGTCCTGTATCCTACTGCTCTGCCTGAGCTACAAGTGGAGTTACACGTGTGCTTTGGCTGTGGCTCCTGCAACTTCGCTGAAATAATTGACACTTTCAATTGTGCGCATTCGGGATGCAAAGTGAGCTTCAGCAGCTTCAGCTTACTCTCTTGGACTACAGGCTTAACCACGGCGGTGTTACTACAGGAAACCTTTGCACCTTTGCATACAGGACGTTACTTTTATCTGCAGCAGTAAAGGAAGTCACAGTTTCCCCTGCACACTCGCCGTGCTTCGTCTGCTCTCATCAGCGCTTCAGTACGAGGAACACAATGACTTATCGTCGCCAAAGGGGAGCAGCGAGGCCGGGCTCAGGCACTCCTGTGGCATCCACGCTGTCCCGTGGCACTGGCAGGCGGTGGCAGCCCACGGCAGAGGAGGATGAAGGCGCTGCGGGTCCGGATGAGGCACCGGCACCGTGGGGCAGCTCACACGGAGCGAGCGCCCGCTCATCGGCAGCGCCCCCGGGCACCCCCACAGCTCGAAGCTTCCCCCCGCCCCCGAGTCTTCTTAGCACGGACAGGGACCCGTCACCTGTGCTTAGGAGGAAGGGAGAAAGACCGGGAAGAGATGGAGCCTCGCAGACTGCTCCCCGGAGACTTCGCCTCGCCTCGGCTTCCGCTGCACGCTTCGGACGTGATGGATGGAGGGCTCGGTGCTTGGAGACCGGATGAATCATATTTTCCATGTTCAGATGTAATCTGTGTAATTTCTTTATCACGGGGCAAAATGCATTAAAGCCCGGGCGGCTGCAGCGTTCTGTGGGCTGCTGCATTCTGGTTTCCTCTGCCGTCAGGAAACATGCCATCCAGCTGCCCCTCCTTGTGTATCCGCGGCGTTCTTCGGGACACTCACCTCTCGGCAGCGTTCTTCTTTCCCTCTGGTGCAGCTGGGCTCAGGGGTGCTGAGAGATGATAACTCCTGCTCAGCTGCTCACCCTTGTGCCCCAGTAACACAAATCGTCTTGGAAAAGCTCACGGAGAGCACTAGCAAAGTGCTTCTCTCATCTGCAGCCCGGAGGCATATTTGGCTTCTCCACACCCTGCCACTCCTTTCGGAAGTTTTGGTTCCTCCTGCTGAACGTGGCTGCAGAAGGAGATGGACCATGCAAACGGGGAGCTGCAGCTGTGTGATGCTCCTGCTCAGCTACTCCTACCTGCTTTGGCTCTGGAGGCAAGAAGTGGCTGCACCTCTGAACTGAACACGAAGCTTCTGCTCCTGAGCGTATTGCCAGGAAATGCTGCGTGTGTCTGTCAGCCTCACCAGGGCCCAGAATAGCTGTGCTCTCTGCCTGCCCCAGATCCTCGCCACCCGTGTGGATTTGCTTTTTTAGTTCTGTCACAGCCCTCACATGAGCTGCCCAACTCAAAGCAAATTTCTTAGTCATCTCTCTATCTACCAGACATAATGTCACACCGGTCACTGTGCCTGTCGTGTAATGGGGTCCTGGTTTTGACTCTCTAGCTACACCTCCCCTGGTAAGCATGGCTCTTCTCCTGGGGTTTTTCCACACTGTCAAACTATCACTGTGGTTATGTTGCGTGATACAGACCAACACCCCACAGCGCTGCCTCAGATGGTGCCCAGGGACAGGGGCCATCCTTAACAGACAAGGTGGGTGCAATTACCCTGATCTGCAAGGTGAGATGTACTGCTGTAGGAACACAGCCCATGCTGTGCCCCAATGACAACAAACAGTCCATTTTGTGGATGGAGATAAGAACTAGAGAGCCAAACTTCTCTCTCTGTGGAGTTTCCAACCTCCACAGCTCTAGGTGGGCTTCACCTCACCAGCCTTTGGCTGTTTAAATCTGATCATCCACTAGTTTCCTTCTTAGTAAAGGAACAGAAACAGGAACCTCTAATGGGCAACCTAAAATAGATGGGGTGAGTCACCAACAGGAGACATCTGTTACTATCCACTAATTAAAGATGGAGCCAAGAGAACTAACTCAGACAACTTTCTTCACCCAGCTAAACTTGGGTGACATGAGTCTTCCTTTATGTGGTTTTGCCTCTGCCTAGCCTACTGAGTCCTAGGACAAGGCATTTCCATATGCATGTTTAACAAGCACACTTGTACAAATGTACGAATGCAGAGTTTCCTGTGGCTCTTTGAACTGATCATTCCTGACTTCTGAATAATTATTTCTGCAGATTTAACATTCTGAACATTTGCTTTCCAGAGGAATATATGTCATGCCATACAATCTGTGATGTGCAAGATTCTAGATTCACATATTAAATTAATTTTAGATATATTTTTAACCAATATGTTTGTTCCCTGAGTTATACCACATGGCTGGAGGAAAATACACACTTCTGTTCATCAGATCCCACAGCTCAAGCAGCAATGTGTGTATCAGTAGTAGTGACTCTGACCAGCATATGTAAGAATATGTTAGCAGCACCATCATTTTATACCCACTGAAGGTGGCATTTATGACAGCACAAATAAGTGAGAAGCTAAAAAATGGTTCTGTCTGAGTCCTGTTCTTTTCCACTTTTCCATTGTTGCGGCAGGGATGAGACAGGAGTATCAAAAGAATGAATGTTTGGTTCTCCAAAACACTGGTATGACAATTCTCTTTGAAACAGGGAACAAAACTAATTTTTCTCTTGTCTCCATGTGCTCACAAGTGTGTGAATAAATGTAAGCTGATTTGCATGAGTGCAATACTGTGAGGCACCATTCTATTTTGCACCGCCAAGCTTTTGGCACATCTCATGAGGAAAGGAACGGTTCACAAACCATGCAAGTCTCCCTAAAACACACATCATAAAACCTGTGGTGTGTTCCTAGCCACTGTACATGCTGTTTGTTCCACTTACTCCCTTCCAGTGTTAGCCTTCGCCTTCCAAAATCCTCTGATTTTCCCCCTCTCACTGAACGACATTAGTTACTATGGAAACTGATCTGTGGATACGGAACTTGGTGACATCCACATGGAAGGGAAGCTTCCCAGGAACCTAAATATCGACTGGATGGTTATATGCCAACACTGCATATGGCTTACATTTTGTAAAAACCCACAGAAGGGCACTGAGGGAAAAGAGGTATCAGCTGAGGTTATGATGAAAGAAACCCCAAATCCACCCACTGGCATGTTTGGCAGTCCCATGACCTTCCTGGTGACACAGCCCTGTGACTCAGAGGGAGAAGAACCAGAGACAGGCTGTGCTGAACCACAGGACTGTGGATTCCTCCCAGGAACTGCACCGTACTGAGAGAAACCCACAAGGTCACTGCAGCTTTTGTGGCAAGCTTTAATGCTGCTTACCAAAGAACTGTTAGCTAAAGTTGAAAAGTAATTAAAGAAAAAAAAATGCCGTACACAGCACACCAAAAACGTTTGTGACCTATCTGTTTCAGAGAGGGTCTGTCTCATAATGCAGGAATTCACCTATTGCAAAAAACCCTTTGTGAAGATACACTTGGCTGGGTGGTACTTTGCTGTGTCACAACGAGGAGAAACATTTCTTAGAGGGATTAGGTGCAACAGAAAACTGCAACAAAGAGAGGAGGGCCCTGCTCTCAAGTAGGCAGCACCCAGCAGAGTAGACCAGGCAGCAGCAGGTACCAGCTCCTTTGTGGGCATCATCCTGCCCTTCACTGGAAATGACCAGCCCTGCCTGGCCACGAGGGGATGCCTCTTGGTCTCATTGCTCAATAAATGCTGGTTTCTGTTCTTGTTAATAAGCTTACTGGATGCCACCTCCCTCAGTGCAGGCCAGAGGCCAGGCAGAGGTGTGTGGGGAGGACAACCCCCTTTCCCTCTGGGCAGAGGGAAACCTGTGGGGCAGGCAGGAGGGAGGTGGCACTGCAGGCAGCAGGGCAGAAGACTGGGATGAGGGGACTGGACACAGCGTGATCTCAGTCCAGATTTATGGATTTATTTATTTATGGATTCCCAGCCCTTGTTTTTGATAAAAAAAGCAAATCCTTTTCTAGAACAGAGGCACACAGCCTGGGTTGGGGCATCATGCTGCAACCAAAGTGGATGTTTTGGGGCAGCAGTTATTCATATAGATTTTTTTTCTAACTGTGTTTCTAGAGGAGCAGGAGACATCTCCAAGCATCTCCCAGTGTTTATCAGCACAAGTCACTGCCAGGGCAAATGCTGCTAAATTATTATTGTATGGGGATAAAATCCTCAGAGTGGAGGATTTTAGTTTGACTTGCTTTGGGTTGGCTTGATTTTGTATTTAATATGAAATGCCAGTGGTATTTCCATTCACCTACAAACCAGGTCAGCTGGCTGCCCTAAACTATTGAAAATCCTGTTTATTTACCTGGATGCACAAGGAGCAGGTTAGGGGTGCAGATTCCCTCCTCATCCTTTGCTCCGTACCCCACAGCCCTGAATGTGGATCACTCAGGTTACCCTTCCTCCCCTCAAGTAGCTCAAGAGGAAAAAGGCTACAGTAGATTCAGTGATCAATGGCTGAGAATAAAATCTGACCCAATTTCAAGCTCCTCTTGAAAGATTTGAAAAAAAAAAAAAAAAAAAGACGTTCAGTACTTTTTGGAGGTGGTGCCATTGCAGCAGTAGCAGACCTAGCATGGGCAGTAAGGTAAAGGTACAGATTGCATATTTTAAGTGGAACTATCCCCCAAAACAACCAAGTAATTTAACACCTTGGACTGTGCTGTCACATTTCTGTTTAGCATCTATGTGAAAAGTCATCATGTCCCATTTTTAGACGGCCACCTCCCTGTTCACACTGATCTTTATAACAAGCACACAAATGCCCATCTATATTTAAAGGGGGGATTTTGCAGAACCCTAGAAATTTCAGTGTGACAGAGATTTTAGGCTGAGTACAGACAAGTACATAAAGTGATGAGTTTTGCACAGTTTACCTAAACTTTCAGGACCTCTTCTCTCTTGCCAGGCTACCCTCTGGCACTGTCCCCATCCTCCACTTCTCTATCTCTCAGGGCATTAGCAGAACACAGACTACCCTAGCAAGGAGTGGCTCTAACACACTCCCCTGTCATTTCCCAGTGCATCAATCGTAGGGATTTTCCAGAGGGCTTTTTTAGATCCACCTGTTGTCTGTTCAGCCAGCCCCACAGAAACATATAAACCTGTTTTACTTGAAAAGGGAAAGCAGGCAAGCCTCTCTGTGCAATTAGATTGAGCTGTCTGTCTGCTTTCCGCCAAGAAAGAGCTGCCAACCATGTTGAAGGAACAATTTACCTGACTGACATCTGAAGAGGAACAGAGTCCCCTAAATGAAACTTTCTCTTCAGCCTCAGGAAAAAAAAAATCTATTCTATTCCCACAGTTTTGGCTGATCCCCTCTGAGTCTGTGTGAGGCCTGATGGCTCTGAACTGTTCTTACTTGAAATAAACTGACTTGCCCATCTCTAACCAAAACCAGTATTTAAAATGTGACAGAAGAGCAGCTGTCCAAAAATTAACAACCAGCTGATGACCCAGATGTAGAAATTAACTGCCAAAAACTCAGGTTCTAAAATACATGTATTCAAAATTAACATTAAATAAATATTGCTAGATACCAATAAATAAGCTACAGAAATAGGCTCAATCTACTTCTGGTATTGTAGGAATCTTGTGTGCTATATACACTTAAAAAATAAATATAAGTGAAGCAATAGCAAAAAAAACAAAGGCAAAAAATCGCACTTGATGGGAAATCAACTGGCTGAAATCCATGCTGGTCAGAAAGAGGACTACATGTTATAGTAAGTTGTGCTGAGGAATAATTGAGTGGAGAAATGGAAAGAAAATTGAGCAGCAACCTCTCCTCATCTTTTCTAACAAGAAGATGTCTCAAAACTTAGTGACACTTTTGAGATGGTAAAAAGTAGCTTCAAAGCAATCAGCAGGAGAGCTGACTCCCCAGAGCTGCAGAGTTCCAGACAGAGTGGAAAAAACGATGTTGAATTTGATTGTTAACATACTCTGTCCCTGTACAAGCAATGCCACAGGAAAAGGCAGTGGAAATTCCAGAGCCAAGACTTTCAATAAGGTCAAAAATGAAAGCCAAGACGGGGAAAAAGATGAATAGAAGGGCAGCACCATCCTCTGCTCACCTGCATCAACCAGCAAGACCTCTCCCTTATTTGCATTTGTTTTTGCATACTGATGTGAGCTCTAGACTTGGAGCCGAGGGACTGAATTTTTATTAGGCATCGGCTGTCAAAGCACAGACAGCGGCAGCGCGGCAAGGCTGGAACAGCCTCGGTTTAGCTGAGCGGGACCGTGGCTGCTCTCTATAAATACACCGTGTGGGGTAAGCGCCAGGGGGAGGGGAGAGCTATTTCTGAGGAGAGAGATTGCCCAAGGAGAACAAATGGCTCTAAAGGGAGGGCAAAAGCCCTGCCTGCAGAGGGGACAGGCTCTGCCACTGTGACCACCCTTCTCGGCATTGCCTGGACCCAGAGCAGTCCACTGGGAGCAGCAGGTGGGCTGGCATGTACCGTGATGCAGAGGATGGGCATGAGAAGTGCTTCAAAGCCCATGGGTTTGCTACTCGGGCAGCTGGGTGCTCACGGGGCTCAGGGCAGCATCCCCCTGTGTGCCAGGGACACCAAGGCTCCCAGCATGGTGGCATTGTCACACACTGGCACCCTGGTCGTGGAGGATGGATTCCTCCAGAAATGGGGACATGTGAGCAATCCAGCCTATCTGGATGAAAAAGGCCTGTAACCATTCAAGGGCAGCAAAGTCACGTACAAGAAGGAACAAGGGATGACAGAAGTCACGTCCGAAGAAGAATAAAGGATGCTAACAAGCTTCAGAGTGTGAGAATCAGATGGAAGCCAAAAGAAGGACTGCATAAACCTGCTGTATGTGCAAAACCATTAACCAATCTGGGCTAAAAGGGTAACGTGTGCTTTTAGGGTATATCCAATTGCAAAGTAACATGTAACGTGTGATTGAAGCTGAAAACTGTATAAAAGGTACTGTTACTTTGCAATAAATGGCTCACTTTGATCATATTGATCATGGAGTGATGTCCCATTCTTGATTCTTCCACACCTGGTCTCATGTGCCTCTCCAGTAGCATCCAAGTCTCAGGTCCAGGTGGGACAGCCACACGCTCAGTAGAACTTTCCTAAAGACTTTGTCTGGAAAGCCCAGATTTCTGAACAGGGGATGGGGTGTCTCTATGCTGCCAGCAGCAGTGACTCTGAAATGAATACTAAAAATTAAATAAACACTAAAAAATACTCAGCGGAGTACTGCAGTGTAATTCTTCACTGCTGGTGTTCAGAAACACTCAGTACTCAGCTGGACAAAGGTTCCACTCGAACAGTGAATTATCAGACTTGAATAATCTCCATGTTTCTCTTTCCAGGACAGACTCAGAGCACAAGAGCAGGAAAAGGAAAGCTCCACCATAAAGGGTGGCAAAGAAAGTAACAAATGGGACATGTGACAGGGGAGATCCTAATGTGCCTTTAGCCCAGGGCTCTGGAGAGGCAGAATGGTGCAGGGCGGGGCCTGACAGGGAACCACGCATCCCTTCTGCTCCACCAGCTTGTCCCCGGGCTGCAGGGGGTGCTGGGCCCAGGTGCAGCTGGCCTGTCATGCTCTCAGCCCTGCTGCTGGACCCCAACAGGAGGGCAGATTGGTGGCCACAGACCCACAGTCCTCATGCAGGGCAGTCCCTGAGTATCTGGCTGCAGCACACGGTTTTCTCCCACCAGGGCTAGGCAGTTACCATTAGATTTAAAAGGCTACTCTCAGCTGACAGACAAACTGCTTCTTTTTTTCTCTTGTCTTTATTTTTTTCCAGAAATTGAAGTAAATAGAAAAAATTGCTGGGGAGTGGTGTTCTGTTCCAGTAAAAACAGCTGGATCAGATAAATAAATGTTATGTTACTATGTAGTAGCCACACCACAAGCAAGACATAAATTATAAACTGCATTTCATTCCCCAAGCTAAGAAACAAACACAGAATGTAAAGGAAGATTTTTTTTATTTTTTTACTCATCCCAAATTTAATAAGTGCTAATATTTCTGGTAGCAGTAGTAATATGTGTTTAAAATATAAACTTTTAATACTAAAAGCAAGGTTGTAGACTGTAGTGTATAAAAGTTTCCCAAAACAAAATTCTTCCTTTTCAAATCTGAAAGATATCAGAAGAAATCTGATCAACACTGTACACTCGAGGTCTAGTATGGAGAATTTGTGCAGAATAGGGAAACAATTCTGTAAGAAACAGTGATCTCTAGGTTGAATCCTTATGTTGGTTTCTATCCAAATTCACTTAAATCTTAATTGGCAAGATCACATCAGAAGGCTGGTCTGTGGCTTGCAGTCATGGCTTAGCAGTGGCAGGATTGCAAGATGTAAAATAAAGCTGCCACCAGGTCTATCACAACACCCACTGCAGTTACAGAAGTTCACCTTAATAATTTAGTCATATTCTGACTGCACAATCCTATCACTGTAGGATTTAGAGACCCCTCTGAAGGGTGATTTGGAGACCTCCAGTGCTGAAGGTGTTCAAATAAGCAAAAAAAAAAAAAAAAGGCCCTTGTTTGTTATGGATTTGTCTGTATTTGGTATCTATCTGCTTTCCTGACAAAACCATCAATGGCATAATTTGTAAAATGCATGATTTTATTATGCCTGCCTGGAAATTACCTCACCTAAATAATCTGCTTCAGCTGATTGAAGTACAGTACACTGCAAAATACTCTTCTTCAACCATGTAATCTAGAGCAAACCCAGAGTTCACCCCTCCTTATCTGACTTCCTACATCCCGTATCAAAGCCCTTCACTTCTCTGGTGATGCTTTCAAATAAACATAAGAGGCTTTTCCTAAACCTGGGATTTATTCAGCAGGTCACACTGGGATCTCATTCATAAGATAAATCATGCTGTAAGAGAGATGGCAAAGAGACAAGAGTTGAACAGCTTTCCAGCTAGGGGCAGGAGATGATACAACTTCAGAAGATGCTGTTGGACTGGAGGAAAACTTGGTAAACACCAGGCCAGTTCACTCGGAAAACACATCTGTGTAAGTGAGGTCTACAAATGGCTGGGAGGAGTTTTGCTGCAACTCACAGCAGAAACCAGCTGTTCCCCCCAAATTTTGGTGATCTCACCCATTCCTTCTCAACATGCTGCTTTTTGAAGCTCTGTCTACCAGAGTTTTGAGGAAAAAGCCTCAGGATAACTGATCATTTTCCCTCTTTATCTGGAGCAGGCCCCTTGATGAAGTTCACCCAGAATCAGCCTTGGCCAGGGTAATTTGAAGAGCTGACCCAAGCTGTCAGCTTCCTGTGCCTTCTAACCCACCACCCTCCTCTCTCACCCCTCAGGACAGTGATGTTTATTGTCACAGCTGATTTTCATGGCAGCGTGGGGACTTGTTTTCTTTCTTTTAGTTGACGTGCTGCAGAGATCCTGCTGGGAGCAATAAACATCCCCATCCATTCACAGGGACTAAAACCCAGCCTGAGGTGATATTTTGGGAGTGCAAACAATCAACTTCAATGGAAAATTGACCAGAAAAACCATTTCCAAGCAGCACTGCTGATTCCAAATATGTAGAGAGGAGTTTAGCTGTGTTAAAATGATCCCAAGAAAACAGCTTAATATAGCATTCAAAGAGAAGAGCAGTCCCTATACCCTCATATCTTCCTGGCAGTGGAGAGCTTGGCATTGATGAGCCTCCTGCCCCCCATCTCCAAATGGATTCATTTATCCACTCCAAACCGGATGGATAAATCCAGAGTTATCAGTGATCGTGAGAGGATTTTTAGATCTGCAGCCAAGATGCATTCAAGGACCACCTTGGCTCCCTCACCCCTGGGCAGAGGCATCATCATGCATGTCCTGTGGGACCGCCACGTGTGGGCTCCTCATCCCCAGCAGCTGGCTTGCCCAGGCAGCAAGGGGTGAACTGAGCTGTCACACCCACCTGTGTTGAGAAATAAAACACTGCTCTGGCACAGATGTGCCCACCCTTGCACCCACATGGCCCAGTCCAGGGCTGGGGCCACTCAGCACTCTGCCAGGGGAGCGTGGGTACCAAGGAGTACTTCCCCAGAGTGCTTTGGGGAAGTCACATTTGGATAGCAGGGAAATTTACCCACCGCCACCAGTTGGCCCCAGCATCTGTCAATGCTGCCTTGTTTTCCCTGTTTACAAGTAAAGTCAAATTGCAACTAGAGGTCAATCCTGCCTTCTAGACACTTCTTCAAAACTTGCACAAATAGGGATGGAGTTATAGCAGGAAAAAATTTTACAAGTATATTATTGTATATTAATTTTAAGATTTTCTTGCCCCTCTCATAGGAGAGTGGCAGTCCTTCATTTTAATAGGAGGGAGATATCCACATTCCTGAACATGGACTATTGGACCTCTCCCAGTGACTGTTCCTACCATGTGATCTAAAATTCCTGTTTTCCTTTCCCCAAGCTAGCAGCAAACAAAAGCATTTGTTTAGGGGGAAGCTTGTCTAGAATTATGCATTTCTAAATAGAGTCCCATGGAAAAAGAAGAGAGGAAAAAAACATGGCTCAGGTAGGAGAGGTGGAAAGCTAAAAGGTTTACTCCAGGCTTTCACAAGAGGTTATGAATATGAAGAGATGTACATAGCCCTGCAAGAAGTTTAGCAGCTCCTGTCAGTTCCATCACGGGTCGTCTCCTTCCAGCTCATCTCTTGCCTCATGGGCAACCATGATCTAAATAGAAATCCCAGGTACAGCTGCATGAGGAATACACTGCCCATTTTTTAGCAACACCAAGCCTGTGTCAGTGTATGCAAACCTAGAGAGGGACTAAAAGGCAGTGGAAGTCATGCCTGTGTGTAACAGAGTGGAATAGCAAGATGAGCAATGCTGGAAAGAGATGTGACTCCACTGAGGTCACAAGGGCTTCTAACTGCCCCCAGTCGGCTCCAGCCTCAGACCTGGGAGGATCTGGGCATATGTTAAAATAGGGTGTGGAAGCAACCTTATCATTTTAGCTGCTTTCCTGTTTTACATTTGCTGCCTGCTTTAAGCCACATCCCAGGGGCTGGGTAGGGTTAGTGCAGAGCTGTTCTGCCAACTCATTCTTGACTCCCTGGTGAGAGAATCCCCTCCCTTGCTTTTTGTAGTGCCCAAGTGCTGCCAAGGGATCATCACAGGGCTTAGCACAGAGCTCGTGTTGCTGTCTCACTATACATTGTACTGTGCTGTTATTCCTTCATTTTTCTGCCTAAGCAACAACTGCAGTAACTTTCCATCCCCAGGCTAATTCACCAATTAATCCAAACTGGGATTTCCATGAGGTTGCACACACCTGTATCTGGCCACATGTTCTTTGTTTGCCTCACTTGGTGCAGGCAAGAGAAGGGAAAGCCTGACCAGTGGGTAAATCTTCCCCAGCCTTTTGCTACAGGCTGGCAGTCAGCAGGCAGACTCTGGGCACAGGGGTAATAACGTGTCCAGATGTGTCACTGCCAAACTGTCTGGTGCCAGAGAACATCCCTTGTCATACCAGGCTTTTTTAAACTTCTCTCCACCGATCAAAATCCCTGTAGCCAAACTAATGTTGTTTGCCTCATAACTGCTTCCGTCAGAGGAAAGGAGAGTGGACCTGCTTGGGGACATCTGCTGCACACAGACACTTCAGGCCAAACAAAGGGAGCTGCAAATAGAGGAGCCTGCATCCTGAGACTGGCTGCCAGAGCAACAAGCCATATATTTCCCAAGAGATTTTCACCTCCCTCTCCTTTCAGGAGGCTTCTCTGGTCTCAAGTGTCCACATAACCATACAGAGAGGGGAGAGGAAAACTTGGATTTTACAGGTTGGTACTAACCCTGGGAGAGATCCCCAGATACATCCCTGCTCATCATCAGCTAAAGAGATTTATGCTCATCAGATTTAGGCTGAGTTTTTATGGAGTTTCACTGCCAGTGTCCCAAGTAGGGCATACAGTGGTCTTTTCTGTTTAAGGGTGCCATGGGATTCACAAAAGGCTGAATTTCCTTTCAGCCCATACAGTTAATGGGGAAAAACAACCAAAACCCAAGTGAAGGCCACAAGAAGGTCACAAGCACTGTGCACAAGCTGGTGGAAAAAGGCAGGGTAGAGACCATTAGCATTGAGTAGTTCTGCTTTTTTGTGTGTGTGTGATCCAGCTACAGCATGAACCTGGGATGATTCCCCTGAGGAAGGAGGGATCTCCCTGAGGAAGGGTTTCTAAAAGAAGTTTGGTTTCTGCAGCCAGTTACCACACAAAACTTGGCAACTCACAGCACAAACCCTTTTTAAGGCTTTTTTCTCCCTCCTTTCCCTGACCCTACCACAGAATGTACATCATGCCCAGGACCCCAGAGAGCAATCAGGGCAGGAAAACAGTTTGACTAGGAAATCTTTCCAATGTCAACATCCTCTATCCTGGGGCCTTGCTTTCCGTGAAAAATGGACTTTGTGTACACATTTGCGTGGACTGGGCTTAAAGGCAAAGACCCATCCTGTGGGTTTAAAAAGAAAATTAAAAGATACTCTACAGCCTAAAGAGATTGTGCTCCCTGAGTACTCCAGTGATATATTTAGCAACATATTTCTTTAGACTGAGCAAAACCTTGGGCATTTGAATGCAGAGAAGCCCTGGGGTCACAGGGTTCTATACCAGACCTCATATCCATCAACACTGTAAACTGTTGATCCAGTTCTCAGCAAAAGTTGTGGAGTGATTTAGGGACTCCCAGGCTTTTCAGACTCCCAGGATTTGGGCTGGAACATCCATGGCCAAACAGATCCCTAAGGCTTTTATGTTATCACCCTTAATTTCTACTGGAGCAGGAAAACCCCGGCTTGATCAGTGCTGGGACCTCTCCATGTAGCCAGCCCAGCTAGGGCAGAGATGAGAAACTGAACCAGAGCATTAAGGCTGAAGGTCAGACTGGTGGTGGCTGGCCCTGAAGAGCGACCAAGCAGGATCTGCTGAGCTGCACCAGTCAGTCGAACCACTGGTTAAGGATTGCCACAGCATCATTGTCTCCCTTCCATTCCATCCCTCCTCAGTCTCAAGGCTGATGAAAGGTAATCCTTGATGCAAAGCTACCCAAACTATTCCTCCCTAAGGGACACATATCCCGGACAAGAGAATCCATAAAAGAGGGACGTTTGTGACTACCATGCTGAAATATTGCCATTTCAATAGAAATACTATTAATTCTGCAAGGCAGGAAGGCATGAGCATTTTGAGAATGCACAACACCAAGAAGCAGCTTGCTTCACAAGACTGACATGCGTGTTATTTTGAAGGAAGTCGTATCCATGACTAAAAATAAACCTATGCCATTTCCCTGCTTGAATTTCCTGTAGATCTTTAAAGAATACAGAGACCTAACCAAGTCATTCTCTTTGAAGGAAACACTTGAGATCTTTAGCAACTTACCTGCTGGGAGGTTCTCAAATCCAGATGTCTTTGTGGTAAATTTGCACAGAGTGTTTGATACCTATTTATCCCCTCATTTACAAACCACATGCAACTCACAAAGTCAGCACTACGCTAAGAGAGGCATGACTGGTGATTGCTATGCTTGCAATAGACAGACCTTGGATTAAAATGAGGTTTTGTTGTTAAGTGAAAAGTTAAACTTCCAGGCACAGTTCTTAATTTAAAACATCTAAAAAATTAACTTTCTCAATTGGGCATTTTTCCAGGTCAAATGGTAGTGCCTGGATATTCTCTGGACAAACTATCTCATCCACAGTAAGTGTCTAAATATTTGGCTCACTTCTCTAACGTGTGTAAGTGAAGAATTATGTTGTTTTTATTAATCACCCCAGAATAAGTTCATCAGCCTTTATCACAGGTTTTGTTTCACTGCTGTGTCTGGCTCACTAAAAGCAAAGCACTTGTGTTACACCCTCTGACAGTCCCCACACACTTTGGCTGTTTCATATTTGGATGACCTCAGTTGCTTTCATTTTTGATAATTTCTTGAATCCCTTCAGCATCTGTCAGCTCTAGAGCTTAAATATGCTATCACTCTAGGGGGTTTGGTGGGGTTTTTTTTTGTTGTTGTTGTTTTCTGGGGGTTTTTTTTGTTTGTTTGGTTGGTTGGTTTTTTTGTTGGTTGGTTGGTTTGGTTTCTTGGTTTTGTGGGGTTTGGGGGGTTTTTTGTTTTGTTTTGTTTTGGTTTTTTTTGTTCAGGGTTTTTTTGAGTTTTGTTTTTTTTTTGTTGTTGGTTTGTTGTTGGTTTGGGGGGTTGTTGTTGGTTGCTGTTGTTGTTGGTTTTGTTTTGGGGGGTTGTTTGTTTGTGGGTTTTTTGGGTCTTTTCCTACAACTTAAAATCTCTTGACTAATTTATATTATATATATTTATATTATTTAAATCTACATGATTCCAAGTAGATTTAAAACACAAAGGGACTGTCCACACAGTGCATCCTGCAGTGGGTCCCCACCCCTTTGGTTTGCTTTCCAGGCTCTTCTTATTACATCTTCTAACAGCACCTCTGTTCATGGTCACTGTAAGCTTGAGCAGCCCTTTGAAGGAAGTGACTTGCAACTCAGCTTGGTGGCAACTTGGGCTTACAAGACTGAAGAAGGTTACATGGGGTCTAATGGACTCCAATAAGCCATGCAGAAGAACTTTTATTAAAACATGTAAAATAATCTTCATGTTCTATTTGGTCTTTGCTTCTAATGTCTCTGGTGGAGAATATCAACCAGTTTGGGGCACCATCCTTCAAAAAAGACAGAAATTAAAAAATGAGTGTGTAGGAAAAATGACCTGCTAGGAAGGGTTGAAGCTGATTGGTCTAGCAGGAAAAAAAAACCTAAGGAGAGACATTAAAAGCCTTTAAGGACAAGACAGATGCAAAAAGGGAGAAAAGAAATTATTCATATGTTCTTTGGAGATAGGACAAGTGTAATGCATTTGATTGCACCAAGGGAGACTAAGGGTTGGTGCGAGAGACAGCTTCCTCTAGCGATAAGGACAGTAAACAGTGGAAAAGGTTGCCTAGGGAGGTTGTGGAATATCCATCACTCTTGGTTTCTAAAAGCAAATGTGACAGATGTGAGTTGGAATCATGCTGGTATAGCTGGACCTGCTTTGGGCAAGGACTGTGGACAAGTTTATTCCTCAAGGCAGTCTACCAGAGCTATTTTTTTTTAATACTTGGTGATAATGTGCCTCACAGGCAGAGAAGATCAAATATGTAATAAAATTTTTAAAAAATCTCAAGAAAAGAAGGAAGATAAAAAGGCCTTGGACATCACCAAGTTTTGAGGAGCTAGAGGTGTGCTTTAAAGAGTCCTCTGATCTGTTTTTGTTTTACATAAAGTTAATATAATAGATCACTTTGTAGGCAGCATTAAGAAGCCTGTTGACTTCAGAAAGGTCACTTAAGGGGGATAAGCAGGGTGGGTACTGCAGTCATTTCAGATACTCCATCGAGTTTCTTGTATCCGTCCCAGTGGTGGGCCTCATGAGAGGAAGTGCACATATTGCCTGACCAAGCAAAGATTTGTGCTACAAAGTTCAGAATCCTTTTGGAAGAGAGTCAAAGCTAAACGTAATTTTTTTTTTTTTTTTTAAGAAAAATAGAAGGGGAGGCACACAAAAATTCCACTTCCAGGAAACTGAACTGAAGTTTAACAGCCACATACAGAAAGGAAGAGAGAATGAAGCTGGCCATAAATGTTTATGATGAAAATATTAGAGATCTGCTCACAATGCATGTCATGGAGTCTCAGTTTACCATGTTTCTTACTATGTACAAGGATTACAGATATCCAGGTGGGGGAGGAGGTTGCTGGGCTATCCCTCTTCCCACAGAAGAAACAAGAAGAGTATGTGTTTCACAAAGCCAACAGGACCACCTTTCAGAATTCAGTTAACTTCCTAATCTCCTTAAATCATCCGGTACTCTTATATGAGCCTCCTAAATCTTCTTCACAGTTACTTCACTAAAATCCAAAACCACGTCCACCATACTAAGGTGTCTTCCCCAATAGCAACTCGTTAACAGATCTTCCAAATTCTGACTTCACTGACACCGCATTTAATGATCTGTTGAGATTCAAAGCAGAATTCAAATGATGGGGAAATTGAGGTCTGAAGCAGCAAAGACACAAGATGACATATTTCCAAGAGCTCCACAGCCTGTATTTCTGAGAATATTCTCATCTGTGCTAGTATAAACTGGGAGCAACTCCACTAAATGTGGCAAAAAAACCCAATAATTGCACATCAGCATAGTCCCACTGTGACATCATGATCAGTCCTGAAAGTGCTGTCATGAATTACCATTTAGATTGTGCCTTTTTTGAAAGCCTTTAGCAATAATTGAGAAGAAAACAACTTCAATAAAAGCACCTCACAGTTCTTCTCACTGCATAATGACATTTGATAAAAAGAGAAAATCTATATTGTTTTTTGTTTATGAAGCTGATGTACTTTCAAAATGCATACAGCAAAGTCAAAATACTTAAAACAAGAAAGCATTTCCAAGACAAATGTTGCTAGTTTCAGGATATTATATGAAAAGCAGCTATGCAGATAAAAAAATGGTATTTGAGAGGTTGTGAGTACATTAGAGACAAAGAAGGAAAAGACTGCTTAAAATTACATACAGGCTGTTTTGATAGTCAAGATTTTCAAGCTAAGGGGAGTGGACTTGTAAGAGCAATTAATGCTTCCCTTCCCAAAACACTCAGACCTGTGACAAATACTGAAGTTCATTCAGAAGCAAAAAAAAACTCGGAGAAGCCCCCATCTATCCTGATACAAATGTAAGCTTCAAGCTCACATCTGACTAACTGGAATGGTCTGTACTTCTTTAAATAACTTTAAATTAGGAAACTTTCAATCAGGATTTATGGACCACTTAAATCCCATAAACAATATGCAACTCAGTAATATTTTTTTCCAGCTGGAAAGCTGGAGAGGATGGAGTTTCCAACCAGTGTTAATTTCTTAGATTTTTTTCCCTTGAAACAGAAAATTACATTCTTTTTCTATTCAGTACAAAGCAAAAGCATAATCTTCAAACATATCTAATACACAGCATAAATCTGCCAAGTTTGCACAAAAAAAAAAAAAAAAAAGTGGGGGGGGCAGTCAGGGAAAGTGAGAGAAAGAGAATTACTTTGGAGCTAAATTACAGCAGTTGGTGAAGATTAATGAAGAAAATTTAATTCTGTGGGTTTGTATTATGTGGATTAATTTATGGAGCTTGAATTTCTTTAAATGCTTATACTATGGATATATGAATACTTTTGTTCAAGAAAAACACCCTTGGTGAACAATAAAGAAATTACTAATTTCAATACTCCTAAATTCTGTATGAAAAGCCCATGCTGAATAAGAACAAAAATCACAGATTCTTATAAACAAGTACAATTAGTCACAGTTATGTAAACATGAGTATATATTCAATTCGTAAGCACATATTAAAAGGAAATATGTTAAAAAACATTTTCAGAATAAGACATAATATACTGAACAAAATCATAGCACAAATGGGGTATTTCTTCCCCAGGAGAAATTCATTACAATAGAGGATCCTGGGGCTGCCAGGATGGACTGCATTGGACTGAGGGCCCACCACATTTCTCTTTCTTGGCCACCAGTGAGGATGTGTCAGTGTCAGTGCTAACACTGACACCCTTTTCACTGGCAACAGTCCCACTTGTGTGGAAGTGTGGATAGCTAATTCCATATATGCTTACTCTTGTGGTTTTGTTTTCGTTATTTGGCCCTGTGAAGCACAGTTCACATGGCCAGGATAGCTCACCCATATGTATTTTAACACTGAACAGAGGATGATCAGGTAATGAGAAGTCTCTATAAGGCAAGGGACTCCTTGGTCCCTTACTTCTTTTATTTGCTATCTATCCTGTTTCCTGGGGTTCTCTAAATTTATACCTAAGCCTCATATTACTGTTCTAGGTCATGAATTGGTCAAGTTCCTCACAGCTACTTTCTCCACTCCCTTTGCCCTTATGTGAATGTTCTGATGCAAAATGTAAATGTTGTCGTTTCTAGATACGATACAACCTCAAGTGGTACTTATCAGACATTTTTGAGCATCTCACCTAGCTTTTGACTGATCAAACTCTTGAAAACTGTTTCCAGCATTTGATTTGTAACTTCATGCAGCTATTAATTAAAAAGAAAATCCATACTACAACGCTTCTGCTTCCTTCCTTGCAAATTTGACACTGTTGTGCAATTGTCCTAGCACAGATCATACCACTGTCAATAGCTGATCCTTAGACTGGAAAATGCCACATTAAATATGCAATCTAATGCCTGCCACCACATTTGTTGACTGCAGTTCCAAGACAACTTTGCTCTTTGGTGTGCAAGTTGGTGTGACTGCCAGTAAGGCTAGAGGGGTTTGTGGTTCTACAAAGGCTCCTCTGTGTCAGCAGTGTGAGCACGGAGTAAGCCCAGTGAGCATGCTGGAGTGAGGGCTACCACAGGAACACTGACTGGTTCTGGAGGCGTGAGAGAGCTGGTGGAGGAACCCAGGTACCTCCTCTTCTCTGCTTCTTCCCCTTTTAGTTTCACCTAGGCCAGCCTAGGTGTTACCTAGCCTTTTACTTTACTTCAGGCTTTTTTACTAGGTTTTACCTAGTCTTAGTGTCTGCCTTTCTTTCTCAAGAGGATCTTGTTTAGCAGCTCTACTTGCTTTTACAGGTGGATCTACCCTGAAGACCATACCGTTAAAATTCCTGAACTCGCCAGGTGCCAAAAGTCCTGCTCAGAATTGCATGACATGAGGCATACAAAGCACCTAGCAGAAACCATTCCTTGGTTCTCAAAACATGTATGAAATCAGCAATTTTTTTGGGAAAACAGGCAGCACAATGATGTCTTCATGTTCCAGAAGAGCTCATGTGATGCTGCCTGGTGGGGCTCTGCAGTGTGCTGCACTGCACAGTGCTAAGTGATAATGCCCTGAGTTTTATAGGGTCATTAATGCTGATTAAATCTTGAGTGTCTGCACTTAAAAAATATTTGGGACAGGACAAAAGTACTGTGCCAGCAACAGCTCAGAACAACAGCCCAGACCAGAACAAGGGGGAGAAGCCACAGATTGCTGATATTCTGGGCATTTGGGATTGTTTACAGAGGTTTCCCAGCTCTAGTTTTTTCAGTGATAGTGTTTAACAATACTGGTTTTGCAGAGAAAATCATCCACAGCAATTCATGAGAAGACTGTGAGTACACACCATACATGTTGTGATATAAAATACTAGCTTTAGCCAACTGGTACTGTTTCTTTACATCCATGACACATACTTATAATGAAGTCCATTGTTTGTGTCATTGTGCTGACCTAAAAATTCTCTTTAAATTCCCTAGGTAATTACCATGAGCTTTTCGTAGAGCTGAGAATCTGGCCCATCTGACTCCAAGCATCTGTGAAGTGTGAAGCACAAGCCTCTGAAAATTAGCTTGTTTTTTCAAAAAATCATCCTAAACGTTAAATATTCCAGAAGCAAGAGATGTCAAAGTAAATTTTGTACGCTTCAAAGCAGAACAAAGTAACAGGCCCCAAAGAGCAAAGGGAGATTTCTGGCTTGTGATTTAAGTGCTCCCTTCTCTAAATTTAAATAGCAAAAATATTTTTCAAAGTATGAATCTCTTGGGCAGTGTCATATTATGTCACCAAATAATTCATTAAGGAATGTTAGCTCTACCTCTGCTGTTTGAAGTGCCAGAGGTTTCTTTGCCTGAAATGGCCTGTTATTCCCAAGGACAGAGGGAAGAAGAGGGTTCTTTTCCTATTTTTCTTTCAGAGCACAACAGATTAAAAACAAACCAAAATACTCCTAACTAATGAGATAGTGAGGAAACTCATTCTAAAGGACTCTGCAGTGCTGTAATAGTATGTCACCATCCATAGGATAGGATATCACCATCCGCAGGATAAGGCTCTGTTCCCTCCCTGTGCACAAATAGCTTGGTTGCTTTCACTGCCACAGTTTGTATCCTAATATTTGGCATGACATTTCCTGTTTCTAGCCTTGGGCTTAAATGGTTTTCATCCAGCCTGCCCTGGAATTAATGGAAAGACTGCTATGTACTCCAGTGTCCCCTTTTCATCTTGCTGGAGCCTGTTGGCTGCTCCAATGATTTCTCTCACTTTCATTCTGGCTGGCCTTCCAGTCCTTCCAAAACATCATGCCTCTTGTTCTGTACACACACACAGATAGAAAGAGGAAGAGACAAGATAAAAATCCCTTTGCCCTGTGTGGTGGCCAAGGGGCATGGAATGGTTCACGTGGCAGCAGTGTAGGGAACAGACTGGGGCCCCTGTCCCAGGCAGCCCTCAGCAGGAGCCTCAGCCTTCCCCAGATACTCCCACTCTACTGCAACAGCCAGTACCAGCAAAGCCAAGAGCTGCTGCAACTCTCTACCTTTGTCAAACACTACATATGGAGTTTTTGAGGTCCCTAGACACAATCCCATACCAAATCCTGGTATAATGCCTCCCGCTGTGGTGATTTACCTTGCAACATTTAAATTTGTCTCAAAAAATGAGTGTGAATATTGCTCCTTGTTTATGTGTTAAGATAGCACTTAATTATCTCTAGAGATAATCTCTTTTGAGTGATCTGCTTGTTTGACAGCAGACACCCTGGGTTTGTGAGGCATTGTAAAGAGTCAGGTGCATACTTCCTAGGTGCTCAATACCAAAATATGTATCAGGCTATTCTCCCACTGATGACCAACAGCCTTGCACTTCTGGTGGAAGGGTATTTATTAATTGTGGGCTGATACTTTCTTGTCCGGCTTTATCAATTTAATATTAATTTCTTGGAGGACCGTAGTTTGCCCACAGTGGTAGGCTTTGGCCCATAGGTGTTTCCCCTTTGTCCTATTTCTTGCTTTTACTACCACTTCTGTTTGATGGGGTAAAGTACCAAAGGTGTATATTCATCTTGACAGCAAGCATTTCCACCAGGCTGCTGTTAACACTTTCTGCAGGGAATGTTACTATATTCAGGGATGGTTTGACATATATTTTCTTTTTAGCAGGTTGCTTTTATAGGTCTGTGGCACTTTTAAGCAGTGATTAAGCATTGTCATCGTAACATGACAGTGACGTAGAACTCCTCTTCCAAGGTAAATCATCTGAACAGAGTGGCCTAAGTCAGGGCTCTTATCTGAAAGCACGAGGCTGAGGGTACCAGGCCTGCTGAAATGATTCCTGCTGTGGTCAGTGCAGTGTCTGACAGTCATCTGCTTCCTGTCAGACTGAAAGACAGCTCACAGTGTGTGCACAGACAGGAAGGGGTGGGCAGCCAAGGCAATTTCAGAGTCTCAGTAGTGAAATGTATCTGTGGTGTGGGCGGGAGGGCACAACCAAGATTTAACTTTTTCTGAGGCATCTGTAACTATCTATGTCTACACCATTAAATAAGGGATGATCAGGGACTGATTCCTGGTCCCAGTTTTCAAATGGAACACACTAGATCATGCCCACTAATCTGCAGGGTAGCTGCTTGAAGAAACCAAAGTTTGAATTACCCAAGAGAAGCCAGGAATGGCAATTAAACAGCGTGGACAAGGTGCTACCAATACTCAAGTTCATTCCCACACTCTCCCTTATTTAAAGCACAGACAAACTAAATGCTATGTACATTTCATCAGCTTTGGGTTGGTTTGGCACATACCCATATGAACCCCAACTGTTTACCAGGTCTTTGATATCCCTGGCCATGTCTGCCAAACAGTGACATCTCCAGGCTTTTGGAGACACACTTCAGTTTCAGAAGGTGCTCTGAAGAAGCATCTGTGATCTGAGTGCTGTGAGCCAAATGCCTTTATCTATGATGCTCTATCTTTTAAGCCCAGACTGCCTCAAAAATTCCAGTACTCTGTGCATGTGGGTGGGAGTTCTCCTTTGGCGTATGCCCAGTTCCACAAAATTATAGATATGAGCACTTGTTTCATATGGTTTGTTGTCAGCTTCCTTTCAGATGCTTCCTTGACAATGGTAAATAATTGGCTTGATTGCTTTCTGTGCCTTTCTCTTACCCATTTTTCTAGCAATTTGAGGATCTCATATCTTGGTTCATCTGCTGTACTTTCATGACCAGAAAATTAAGTCAGCTATGTATATCTAATTCCCTCTTTTTGTTGTGTACCTCAAAATTGTAGCATTGCAGTTTCAGCATCATGGAGAGTCACAACCAATAACTCTTTTAAAATGCTCTCTAGTGATTTAGTGTTATTTTCTACTTCAGTTGCTTTACACCCTCGAACTTAATGGTGAAACGACTCACATCAAACATGATTGCTAGACATTTCTTCTTCCTTTGGGTGTCTTTTGGTTCTGTGGTGACAATGAACTCAGTCAAAAAGCTACCAGCTGCCTTCTGCTGTAGGAACAGGTACTCCAAATTATAACTCAGTAGCATTGCATAGTGTTGTTGCCTTTTCAGTCAAACAGCCTTATTTCGGGACAGAATAAATGATTATCTGTTTTCTGGTGGTACATAATGGTTATATGTGGTAACCATGTCTGTGCTCAGTTGGTTTTTTTTTTTCCTTTTTTTTCGGAATTTGGCAGCTGTGTGATGGTGGGAAAATAGTATAAATAATGTCTGCTAGCTTAAAGAACTATTATTAAAGCCATTTAGAAATTTTCTTTAGATGCAGCTTTGCTGCTTTTACCTCTTTGGCACATAATGCACAGTAAATTCATGTGAATGACATGGCAGAAAAGCACATTTTACAGTCAAATTTTATTCCACTTACTTAACTCTATCAAACCAGGTCGCAGCCAGAGAAAGGTTGCAAGATACATGCTGCTCCCAGGAGATTCAGATAATAACACTTCTGTTGTTGACAGGGATTACTCACTTCTTCTGCAGATAGGAGCCCAAATGCCATCGCCAACTTTATCTAGATGAGGTCCATAATCTTGCAGAGGAGCCATTTGACTTATCTGGGTGCTTTTAACATTACCACTGTTGGCCATGAAGCACTGGGAATCATCCTGCTTCTCCAAAGCAAGTAATCCTCATCCAGGAAGGTATTTAGTCATTAACTCCAGCTGTCTTGTCCTGGCTGTGGTGCTTGCTGAGCTTTTCCTCATCCAGTCACAGCATGGGGAAAGTGGAAGCACACTTGCATACATGCTTCAGGGACACCCAAAAGGCACTTCTGGGAAAAAGGAGCTTGATTACCAGCCAACTTATTAGTTCTCAAATGAAAATGAACACTGAAGAGAAGTGAAGCATTGGTATCTGAAAAGAAAGAAGATCCTGCTGCCCCGGTAGGAAAAGTGTGTAAGAGAAGGGTGCAGCAAAACACTCACGCACAGTCATTGTGATCTGTGAAACAAGATGCTCATCCTGCCTGGGTTGGTACAGACATTCACACAGTGACACCCATGACAGCCCTGTTGACCTCACATTCAAGGGAGTCAGAGTAATGCTGGCAGCTTGAATTTTATACCATCCTACCACCATTACAGTACTTTGGCTGGCTGAGTTTTTCTCTCAACCACTGAAAAATCTTGTCACTTCATGTATTTCTGTCTTGGTTTTGAAAGACAGGTATCTGCCAGGGAAAGCTGGAGTTTCCCTTGGAATGGAGAATGTAAACCCCTCACCCCCTTCAAATTACAATTTTGCAATTAAGGGCTTTCAGACAAAGATTTGAGAATAGGAGTAACAGTTCTTTACTAGGAATATTAACAATACAAATGTAGTAGAAAACAAAACCAACCAACCAAACAAGCAAACAAACAAACAACAGTCCTAGAAAATCCTAACAGAGTCAGAGCTACAGCCTGACACCCTGTTGGTCAGGGTGTTGGAAGCAGTCCAAAAGTGAGTCCTCCTGGAGTGGCAGATGTGGTTCTGTTGGAGTAGAGATGATCCTGTAGATAGGGTCCAGTGATGGTGAGAAGGGTCCAGTCTTCCTCCAGGAATCCAGTGGAACCAGATACCTTGTGTTCCTACGTCTCAGTTTTTATCTAGGTAGGAATGGTTGGCTCCCCCCACTGGGTGGAGTATCTCACAATGGGATGATGGAATGCGTCGTGTCCTTGGTGAGCCTTAATGGCCCATTAGCAGAAAATGTCCCCCTGGAGGGAGCAGAAAATGTCCCCCTGGAGGGAGGACGGGCAGTGAAAGAGATAAGAAACACTGCCCCACCTGGTTTTAACATTTGGCCATTATCAGAAGGCACCCGCCCCCCTCCCCCCAGAGTCACAAGAGATAAAGAGGAACATCTCCCCAGCTGCTTTCAACAAATGAAATAGAATACACATTTTTGGTTCCATAACCCAAGACGATTTCCTACTACCCTACTGCTTCTTTTGCATTTGATTTCCTGAGGGGTTTGTTTGTTTGTTTGTTTGTTTCAGTTTGCATCATGGGGTTTTATTTCGGGACAGGTTTTTTGATGCTACCTGATATTCATATCATTAGGTTTCTTGAGGTTTATGGTATCATTTCTGTTTCCATGCCTTTGCACTACATTAATACCACGTGTCTGCAAAATCTGACTCTTGGTCTCACTTCCTGCCTACTTGACAATGTTATTTTGTATTATTTCTTTTATCAGTACATTTAATCTCAATGACTTCTCTTTCCGTGAATACTGTACACAAAGTCTTTGTGCAGGGAGACCTTTATTATTCCTCAGATTATTCATTTTTCCCTTTTAATTTTGTTTGTCTAGATTTTACCCCTGTGCATTTGGGTTTTGCATTCATATGGGTACCTTTCTGTGTTTTCTCTCTTCTACTAGTGGATTAACAATTCTGGGTCTGGTTCATCTTAAATCTTACATTTACATGGGAAATTGCTCCTCACCCTTGCATGCAGCTCCAGCTTTTGGAGGCTTGTTGAGGAACAATCTCATATTTAGGTACTCTAAGATTTGGTAATCACAGGAGATTTGAACACTTCAGCAAAATGGTCATCTGTCCCAGACTGAGCAGATACTGGGTAGAAACAGTCATAGAAAGCTTTAGTTCTGCACTTGGGTGAGGACAGCTCGGTGCTGATGCATCTGTTCAGCGTGTGGCTGCGCATCTCAGGGAGCAGTGCGGCCGCATTTATTTTGTTCCTCCTTCTGCCTGGCTTCACTACATCCTGTATCTGTTTTCCAGTGCAGCTAGGGAGTGTCCAAATGATGAGCATGGTCCTCTGTATACAGGCAGCTATGGCACAGTGCCATGATTATTGGTTTTTCTTCAGCTGAAGGATCCAGAATTCATCCCTAATGACAGATGCAATTGCAATTGCCAAGCAATAAAGACTCCCAGTTAGAAAATAAGCCAATGAGGGCACAGGTTCACTTTGACGTTGTCAACAAACTAGTCTGCCCAAAATACTACAAAAGGTGAGAAGGATGCAAAAGGAGGGCAGTGTCATTCAAACCTGCAGCTCTTCAACAGCATTCCATGGTGCTGCCAATGTGATGACAGCAAGGTGAAGGCTGCTTTGTGGGAGGTTTGCACTGAATCACATCCATTTGCAGGTGCCAGCAGACAGACACAGTGTGGGTAAAGAGCACGATGAGCACACTGCTGGCTTGGATGTGTTTTCCTTGGAGATAACACCAGCGGAAGAGGCTCTGATTAATAAGCTGAAAGCAAATGCAAATCTTATTAATGCTTACTTGGAATCCAGTCCACAAGTCAGCATCTCATTAGAAAGGGGGTTACTGTCAGTAAAGCAGTACATCAAGGCTGTTGGTGTCTGATAGGGACAAACAGATGGGCACTAGAGAGAACACAGCCTCCGTGAGCACAAGTAGAAAGGGGCAGATTTGGGAAAGAAGACATGTAAGACAACCTGTGAGAAGCTCAGCCCCTACCCCAAACTGTGGGAACACCTACAGCTGTCCAGCTCTACTGTCAGCAGATAGCTGGAAACTCACTGCTAAGGTATGTACTTTGTACTTTCCTAATAATTGTCCCTGGCATAAAAGGACAGCCCACTGCTTCTGACTGGTAACTGCAGCCTCCAGGAGGAGGAGTGCAGGCAACCAAAGAACTCTCCCAACCCTCTAACAAGCTCATTAGCATGTGTCTTTGCTAACGACACACATGGAACCAGTCCACTTCCAGCTGACAGATCTCTGGGTTATTTTACCATTAGGGAAAAAAATACCAAAAAAACCCCCCAAACAAGCAAACTGGGAAATCACATCCAAAAATAGATTAAAAGAACATGAGAAGTGGAAGGTCAAGAGTTCAACGGTTGGGTAGTGCCAGAACTGGGACAGTTTACGTAACCTTGCTGTAGCCTCCCTGAGTGCATGCAGCAGTTAGTCACAGGAACATGAATCGGTTTTTTTGAGAGGATCCTGACTCATTTGGTGACGTAATGGCCAAAAGGATTAGAGAGAAAAATAGAAATATGCCTCTCCTCACATTCAGGAGGTGGCACTGTGCGAAAATTCAGCCCCACAATGGAAAGAGTATTACTAATTTGCTTCATGCTTCTGCAGTACAACCTGCCCAGAATATTTATAATTCTTCACAAATAGTAATTAATCTTCAGGCTGCACAAGTAAGAAGACATTTTCATCCCTATTTTGTACGTTGGGGACAGTAGCACTATAGTCAAAGTACTCCCTTGGATAATCTGAGTATCCTCATGGAGTCAGTTCTTAGCACCTTCTGACATTTCAGACCTGAGAATTGCTATGTTACTTCTGTTACACAGTGTGGCTTGGAGACAGTGACAGACAAGAAACTATTTACTTCTAATTTTTTGGCATTTGGAGGTAGTTCTTTGAAAAGTGAATACTTTGGGAATCACAAAGCCCTACGTGGGCCTATTTCCTGGAAATATAACTGCAATTTATCAGTGCATCTACCATGGTGTTGGTGTCTACAAGTAAATGAAGAAAGTGGTCTTTAGGAACAAACTTGGGCTTTATTCTACTGTAGGAAGCCAGCCTTCCTCTGATGCTCAGCAGAGGGCTAATGCTGACAGCAAAAGGAGGACAATGACACATCTTTAAGTATATTATCTGTTCCTCATCTCTACAAAATTATGTGATGTAATATACACACTGCCTCCTGTATCTTCAAAAATACACTATCCCAAGAAGAGAACTGCTATATTCATTGGCTGGATTATAAATGCAACAAATTACTTTTATCCCCAGTGTTCTTATCCTACAGGCTCCTTGCTGTCATTTAAAATATATTTTTACTGAAAGTCAATACCTTTTACCAACTTTCACAGAGAATTTTAAATGTTTATTTGAGTACATAAAAAAAGAGTAAGAAATTTTTTTCTGTCTTGAGTAGAATGTAACTCTAATAAATCTGGAAGTTATGAAAAACGGCTTTAATATTTTTATGCTATTTCTGGATTTCCCAAGGTTGTCCCACATCTGTTTTTTCCCCCGTGTCCACATGTAGCCACAGTGAGTGCAAACACATCTGGAGTTTATAAACACAGAAATTTAACTTTTAGAAAATGTGTGATGCCATTTGAAGATGCTATTCTCACAGTTTAACACCTGCTTTGCTGGTTTTGGAAAACCTCTGTGTTGTGTCTGAGGAAACACCTCTTCCAATTTTTGTTTCTGGGATATTCTAAGACAGAAAATCTGGCCTGCATGAATGTAAATGTTTGAGATTAGACCCTCTATAGCAATAAGGAAGGCCTCTTCTGTTTATTCCTTAAAGATATAAAGTGATGATGTTTCTTCTGTCTACTTGCTCCCATAAATGATCTACCTAGTACGCCAATGCCAAAGTGCTCTTTTCCTCTCCCTGCCAATACCCTTCCTTCAGTTTCTGTGTATTATTGTGACTATTGCTGGTGAGCATGATGAAGAGCTCAGTTCAAACCTTCCCTTCTGCTTCCAGGTTGCTGTTCACACCTCAAAGATGTTGTCCCCAGGGAGGCAGACCTGCCACCTCAGCATTCCCTGGCAGTAATCACCTGGGAGTCAGCAAGATCTATTTAGCACTCCCCTGTTGAAGCACCTCCTGAAAATATAGTGGGATGTTTGAGGCAAATACTGTCAGCTTCCTAAAATACTGTAGGCAAGTTCAGATCCCTTCCCCCCCCACCCCACTACTCTGTATTATTTATAATATGCTACACATGACAGGCTGGTAAAATACACCCAGCCAAACCCAAAAGGAATGGAAGCGTTGCCAAGCTAGCAATGTAAAAAGGGAGGAAGTGTAAGACAGAAGATAAAGTGGTGAAGCAGATTAGTGACCTATCAGTCTGTGACTAGAGTATTGGTTTGAGTGAAGAATTTGAGCATGACGTTTGTTTATCCTTGTGAAAGGTAACCTCAATCATAACATTTGTTACTAAAAATAAAAAAAAAAAAGAAAGAAAAAATAAAGGCACTATAACATTTAATACTTTGGGGCTCATTTAAAATACAAATTCCCTAGGATCTGACTTTGGCAAATTATGGCTCAGAAGAATCCAGCAAATAATTCTGATGGTTATTCCTGAGAGTCAGCCTAGTTTTACCAGGAGTGGCTTGACACAACCAAGGAAACTGAACTGATGTCCTGCCCTGTCCTACAAAAGAGCTGCTTTCACATCTCTTTGCTATTACAGCTGTGAGTATGTTTTGCTTCTCAAAGTATTACTTTTCATTGAAAACTGTGGATATTATTTATTCAGCATACATTCAAGATAGCTGTCACTGACTTCTTGCCCCTTGACAAGTCCAAAAGACACTTGTGTGTCATTTTGTGACTGCTACCCTGTATTCCCAGATGTTAAATTATTAATACTACTAAATCCTAATCAGACTCTATAAGTTTCATATTGCTGTGAGAAGCCATGTGTCTCTATAGAAAGGCAGGAGAAGGGAATAGGAAGGAGAGGAGAAAATCTTGACACCACATCGCGCAGCACGTGTGACTGCAAATTTAAGGTTTTGACAGTGTTTCCATGAAAATGACTGATGCAGAAGCAGCATTTCAATGGACATTATTTCAAGATTTTAATGAATAAGTGTTTGAAAGTGAGGTGGGAGAAAAGAGAAAAGTTTGGCATGAGGAGGAAGGCTACACAGATGAAGGTGAGAGAAAAGAATGTCATGGACTTAAGGTATTTATAAAAGTGAGAGAATAAGAGGAGAGTATAAAGAACTGTTGCTATGTTATGTAGGTAACTTTAATTATTTCTTCTGTTTAACTGGGAGAATGTCTGTCAGATTTTCTGGGTGATTCCTGAAGACAAATATCAATACAGTCCAACCACGGTGGTGAGTGCTAAAGAACAAGACTTGTGTGAGGAGGAGCTGCTGTGGGGACACGTGGGCTTGACTCACGCAGAGGGAACACTCCAGCACTCTGCCATGGGGCTGCAGGAACTCACAGCAGCTTTGTGATTCTAAGGGAAGTACAGGTACCCTAAGGGGGAAACCCAAGGCTTCTTCCTATGCTTCCCAGGCAACTACCAGCACTTAATTCCTGGCTCCACACCTTGCTCCTCCTCAGCTACACTAGCTCAGAATCAGACTTTCAATGACATGCTGCTAAGCCAGTTTGCCTGCCCAGGCTTACAGCAGTTCTGTGGCTGCTGTGTGATATTGTTTTGGTCTGTTTTCATTGATTAGTTGGTTACTTCCTAGTCTGGCTCAAAAAAGAGTGTCATGTAGTTTTTTGTCTGTTATTTTTTGTGGTTGTTTTTTTTTTTTTCTTTGTGCCATTCTGGTTTTTATTCAGAGCAAGAGCATTCAAATTTCAGAAAAATATCCTTTATTCCCACTTTTTTGATTATAAAATTAGTGCATTTCTTTCCTGTAGCCTTTGCAGAAATAATATCTGGTTGTTTGATTAATTTCCAAGGTGCTTAAGGTCCCCAAGAAACCTCTATTGGCTTGTGGGGAGGTAAGATTATGTATAAACCCATAAAAAAAGGCAAACAAGGCATGCAAAAATGCCCCTTTCCCTAGAACCACGTGCTGGCATTCTGCTGAGGAGCCTGGAGTATGAAGACACCATTTGCAGTCCTGATAGTCTCCAAGCTGGCAGTTCATAAATCTGCTCTGCCCCCAAACTGCTCTGGGCTGAAGCTCTGTTCTGCATGATCTGGTACCTGCTGCCTGCTGCTGGCCCAGTGGCTGCAGCCTGAGGTCCTCAAAGTCCACAGGATCAGGATCCCAATCAGTGTTTCTGGAAAGGCACAATCAGATGTATCCACTGAGCTGCAGCTTTCATCCAACAGGAGAAAAATCAAAAGCTGTTTTTTAATTGGTCTATACATTTCTATTCTTGTGTTGATTATAACTTTGACATGGAAAAACAAATGATTTTAAAAATCAATCTGCATAGAAGGGTTAGGATGGAAACTAAAAATGAGCGACCCAGGAGCCTGAAAAACTTGTTTCTTTGTACATCTACAATCAGATTTAAAATGAGAAGTGACACAAGTGACATTTTATTTTGGAATTCCCCATCTTCTCCAAATTCTTTATGTGAATTTGTGGAACAAACTCTGGTCCTGAAACATAATGATCAAGAGTCACCTACATACAACCTACGCACTCACCCAGACAAGAAGTGAAACCCTTTTTGTTCTGAACACTCAGCTGTAGACATCTTGATAAGAAACAAGTTTATATTAGAACTTGTGAAACTGTAATTTTATCAAGAAATCAAATTTTCAAGATGACATAATTCTCTGGTTAAATACCAGCATACTAAAATGAAATCCAGGGAGAAACGGGAGAGAAATGTAAACCTCATTTACTGAAAACTTGTGTTATAGTTCTCTTTGCTATTTCAACATATTTAATTAAGTTTCTCTCCCTCTGCATTTGTGTTTTTTATGTCTCTCCTGTTTTTGCTGAAGCCTAAACTGCAATTTCTTCAGTCCTAAGGCAAAAGAGCTTTCCAAGCCTAGGAGACGAGTGACAGTGAGATGTGCCAATCTGTCAGTATGGGAGCACCCAAGGTCACAGACGGGGCGCTGCTGGGGAGAGGACCTGGAGCTGGAGCATGTGGTGCTTTCAATGGACGTTGGAGGCGGATGCAACACCTTGAGAAATGCTGGCAGGATTTATGGCGTTGCTGAGAACCTGAAGGGAACAAAGTGTTCAGGGAACTTTTCCAGTCGCCTGCCTGTGGAGCAGGGTGCCCCGTGACTGGAGGACAGGGCAGCCCGCACATCTTTGACTACGGCGCAAGACCGAAGCCCCAGCAAAGGTGATCAGCGCTGCTGTGGGACAGCAGGCACCCCCCCGAAAGACGAACATCGTGGGGTTGGTTGACGTTCCTCCCAACACGGCTGGCTGAATACTCCACGATTAAATGTGGAAAAAAGGAATAAAACCATAACTCTGGAAAACCTCCGCACATTTCATTGCCGCCGTTGCCTTATCACCCACTATTGCCAATTTCAAGAATTACGGATAAAAAAAATCGTAACAGTAGAACAAGCCGTCGTCTTCCACAAAGACGCATAATCTGCTTAAGATTGTTCTCCCATTCATCGGGTATGTTCAGACGTTCAGCTCACTCCTCCCTCCTCCTCCCGGGGCGCCCCGGCGGCGCGCGGAGCATCGGAAACCGCTCCGGCGCTGGCAGCTGCCGGTCGCGAACCCCCACACGGAGCGGCCACCCCTCCTCTCCTGCCGTCTCCCTCCTCTTCACCCCCGGTTCCCTTCCCAGCCCGGGTCCGCCTCCCTCACGGCCGCGCCGAGCGCCCGGAGCAGCCGCCGCCGCTGCCCGGGGGCGTCGGTGGGCGCTGCCCGCCCGCGGCCGCGCGCCCCGCCTCCCCCGCCGCCCGCCAATCAGGGCGGCGGCTGCTGCGAGCCGCGCCCCGCTATTGGCTGCTGCCGCTGTCAGTCAGGGACCGCCCCCGCTGAGGGGCGAGGCGGGCGGGGGGGCGCTGCCGGCTCCGGGCGGGCGAGCGGGGCCGGGCGGCGGCGGCGCTGCGGTTGCGCCATCTGTCAGGAGCCCCGGTGGGAGGGAGCGCCCAACCGCGCTCGCCCGGGCGGAGCGGAGGGGAGCGGAGGCGAGGCAGCGGCGGCGGCGGCAGCGCCGACAGCCCCGTGCGAGCTCATCCCTGCCCAGGCTGCGGCTGTGCCGCCGCACGGAGTCGCCGCCTCCGCGCCCGGCCGCGGCTCGGCGCAGCGCGTCTGCCCCGGGGAGAGGCAGTGGCGCCCGGAGCGGCGCCCCTCGCTGCGGGCGGGCGGGCGGGCGGGCGGGCGGAGGCAGCCGGCGGAGGAGCGGAGCGAGGAGGATGCGAGTGCGGCGGCGCCGCCCCGGCCCCGCGCTGCGCTGAGCTGAGCCGAGCCGAGCCGAGCCGAGCCGAGCCGAGCCGCCTCAGGTAACGGAGGGGCCGGAGCCCGCCCGGCGGAGCGGGGGCGGGGGGATGCATGCATGCATGGATGGATGGATGCTGCGGCGGGTCTGTTTCCTTTGTGCGCCCGAGCGGTGGTGGGGTGCGGGGGCTCCCGGCGGAGGGAGGCGGCCGCGCTGCTGCGGGTCTCCCCACGCAGGCACACGCGGACCCCGCGCCCGCCTCCCCCGCCGGGAGCCGCGGCCGCAGCGCGGGCAGGGCCGGGGGCAGCGCCGGGGGCAGCGCCGTGACCGCCCGTGCGCGGCCCCTGCCTGCCCGGGGCTCGCCCGTGTCGGGGTCCCCCGCCCCCGCGGACGCCGGCCCGGGAGAGGGGAGGGGGCGCAGCACAGGGACGTATTTGTTGTCGCCGAACTGCGAAAAAGGGGAGGGGGGGAAATAAATAAAAAGACCTTCTCTCCCTCTGAAATAAATCGTATAGGATTTGCGCGTCTGTGACAAAGGCCTCTTTCAGGGAAGAAAGAAGGGACGCACAAAATGCCCAAGGGTGGTAGGATGTGAAAAGAGGCTTGTTTCTTGTCTCTCCCCTAGAGCCTCTCTGTTCCTTCCCAGACGAGGCCGCTGATCCAGTGCCAGTTCCTTTTCAGCTACGTTTTAGATTAGGGAGAGATACCAAACGCCACACCATGGGTGCCAGCGTTTTGCTGCGTCTGCAGAGCCCCAGTGTACGTGTCGCCCGACCTCCTTAATAATGCTCAGTTTGGCCTCTGCTTCCTCGGGATCTCGCCTGATTTCTGCTCTGTGGATTCTGCGTGTGCGTGAGCTCTGAGGAGAGGGCTGGCCAGGAAAGGGGGTCACTTTGTGGAAACAAGACCGTGGTACCTTGGTCCGTTCAGCAGTGACGGGGAGGGCAGGGATGAGTAGGTGCTGGAGGAAAAGGTGTGGGCTGAGTGGAAAGCAACCCTCTGCAGTTGCTCATCAATCACTCTGATATTCTCTGATTCTTAAAATGCTAAATAACGAGTGACCAGGGCGGACCGGGCTTTTAAAATGCATGCACAAGACTGGGAACGCCTTTGGGACCTTGTCATTTTCCTCCTTGTATACAACCTCCTTAACTCCCACATCCTTCCTTCCACCATCCCTGCAGCTGTAACACTTTTCAGGATCTCCTTCCCACACCCTTTTTTTTTTTTTTTTTCTTTTTTTTTTTTTTTCTTTTTGTCTCGATGCCTTTTTAACTAGCATTCTAGAAACTGAGAACAGTTGCAGGTGAAGATCTGTTTGTTTATATGCTGGTGGAGGAAGTGTTTTCATTAGGGTTGACTCGTCTGGTCTCCCATGAGGAGGAACAGTAAGCTAAAGAGACACTGTCAACTTGAAATCCAGAGAATGTGCATGATGAATGGAGAGCTGTGTCCAATATTACACCCACCGTTGAGCTCCCTGCTGGAGATCTGTGGTTTTTATAAGCCTGTCTTCTGACTGTGTGGGTTGGTCATGCAGTGAAGGAGTAAAAACACACTTCAAACAAAGTTCTGTTGAGTGAACAAAGGAGTGCAGAAGAAAAATACCGAAGTGGGAGGGGAGGGAAGGCAACATCTCCAACTTCTCAGTTACATCCATTGTAGCCACTGCTCGGCTCGGTGGGAAACTGGAGGGGCTATAGTTCATTTTTACAGTTGCACATTTATTTAGTATCAGTAAAGTGGAAAGATTGTTACCTTTGCCCCAGTGATTCAGGAGTTTTCAGCGCCTTGATGCGTGTGCTCAGAAAACTGGTAGCACTTGATGGATGTCAGTAGGTCAGTGTCTTTTCACAATATAAGAATAATTTTAAGAATGATATCTCTTGTGAAAAAGACATTGGGTTCCTTCTTGAGCCCTTTTTACCCCATAAAGCTATAATTTTGATGAAAAAGAGAAAGAAAGATTGCCTAATTAATGCTTTAGAAATTTGTGTTTTGTTGATAGTAGGCTGCAGATTTGTTGAAATGTTCAGAGGCTTCTTAGAAGGTGTCTGTAAGCATCCTTCTTCTCCACCTCCAACAAATTATTGCCTCATCTGCGTGGCTTGTCTTTGGCAAAAGAAACAATTTTCAGTATGAAGTTAGTTGTCTGATGGTAGGCTACTGGCTGTGGTGTTTTGTGGTTTATGCTTCAGGCATGTTGTTTCAGAAATTCTGTGTTGCCTGCTGGTGAAAGACATAGTGGCATAAAATACCAGTTAAGTATAAAACTCTGAACAGCATTCTCTGGAAATAATTTTGATGTTGAGTAAACACATGTCTTCAGTGAGGGACAAATGACTTTGGCATATGGGCATGGCAATCAGTGTAAGCCAGAAATTAAAAAAGGTGGCATAAAGAAGTTGGTTATTAATAGTTTTAACAAGTGTCTTTAAAAGTTAGGACCCAGTGATAAATTTCTAATTTATATGAGTAAGAAAAACATTGCTGAGGAACTAGTTACTTTTGACAGTCTACAGTAGATTCCACAATATCTTTATGTGAGATACCTAAATGGTGTAATCTGAAATTCATGAGTGGAGTCTGATATGGTGAGGGCCTTTGTGACCACTGGCCCTGTGGCTTAGTTGAATTAATCTGAATATGCTAATCTGGACATGGTATCATCTGCCCTGATTTACAGTGTAATAAAATCGTGGCTAAAGTGAGTGAAAACTGTCCAGCACATTTGTGATGATTTCACACTGTAATATGGTTACATCTACAATATCATATGTTTAATTTTGTTAAGAAAAGTTTAGAGCTGTTGGCCATCTTTTGCCCAATTACTTTTATTTAACCAGCACCTTCACTTTTCTGTCTTGCTGCATTTCTGTGCTTTTACTTCAGGGAGAAAAAGAGTTGGAGGCATGCGTTTTCCCTTCATCCTTCTCTCCGGGGTGCACATTAATATTTGATTCAAACTTGTTCTGTAAAGTTCTGCTTAATTCAGTTTGGGCACTACTTTGAATGTATAATAATGGTGTTTGTTTGTGTCATGGACAGTGCTTTGTAATTTGCTTTATGGGCAAGTCTGCTGCTGGCAGTGTGTATTGTCAAAGTGACCTTCCTTTCAGAGGGAGAAAACCAGCAACTCCTGGCCCTCTCCCACCCCTGCAGCTCCCACAGAAGTGTCTTCACAAGTCGTTTTGACCCATTACTCCAAAAACAGGACTTGAACCGACGAATCTAGTTCACCCGAGCAGTCTCATTGAAATCCAGCAATTAAGGATTCCTTTGGTGACAAAAGCTCTACAGATCCGTATTGTGCAAGTCAGCCATTTACTTGAGGCGAAACCCACAAAAGGGTTTGCGTGCCTCGGTGTGGAGCACCCTGAGCTGTGATCCCTGTAGATCCCTCTCCCCTGAGCGGGGATGTGGCTGCTTGCTGTGCCGTGCTGGATGCACTGTGCACCTCAGAGCTGCCTTCCCAGCGGCGGGGACAATGCTGCCAGGGCCACCCAATGCAAAGTGCCCCAGGAGGAGGTGAAACTTCAGGGCTGCGCCTGCCTGCCTGCTGCGTGTCTCACTTGGTGGCTTGAGGTTAGCTATTAGAGTTTAAAAACCCTAACCTACTTTTGGTAAGGTAGTAATAATTTATATTAAAAAAAAAAAAAAAAAAAAACAACAAAAAAAACAAAACCCAAAAAAACCCAGCACACCAAAACCCCAAACAAACAAACAACCCTCCCCCCAGAAAAAAAATACAAAAAAAGAAACAACAACAACGAAAAACTTTGCATTTCAGTAGATTATAAACATGCAGGTGTAGAAGAATTGGGATTTCTAGCATTTGCATCCTGCCATGGGTTTCCCCCTTAGTGCCTGACTTCCAGACAGAGAAATGACAGGTGCAGATGCAACATGAAAGGCTGAAGCTGTTTCGGAGCACCCGGGGAGCGTGTGAGGCTCCTGGAGGAGCGTGAGCCCCGTTAGCGCTGTGCTCTGGGGCACTCTCACTTGTTAGCTCAGGCAGGGCTTTGGTTTCGGGCAGGTAATCTGCCCCCCGGGTTGAGAGTGGTCAAGTTAAACCTGTCTGTGGGAGATGTCCTTGAGCCCTGAAAGTACAAACAGGCCTGATCCTACAGGAGTTGCAGCCAAGGAGAAGTGCCCCGTTGCTGTCCTTAGCACTGGCTGCAGGAAAGCAATCACATTTGGTAGGGCTTTTTTGGAACTTCACTTGGAACGGAAACGAAATTGAACAATATCGCTACTTCTGCTGGGGGAGGTGAAAAATCATATTACTTCAAGTCAATCAAAACATGATGCCTCATCTTGCTTCTGACTATTTTAAATGGTAACTTGCTGTGAAAGCAAGGATTTCAACTCAAAATACTGCCACCTCTTTGGAGCAAAGTAGAACCTTTGACACCTTGACTTTTTACTGTAGGGTAAAATCAGCAGCAGTTTTGCAGAGCTTTAAGGTGTGGATAGAATTAAATCATCTTGCAGAAAATGACTTGGATTTTTCCTGACCAGCTCTATTCCTTGTATACCATGAATCTGAATGAATCTTTTTCATCTGAAAAAGCTATCAAAAAAGATAGCCTGGCAGTATCAACTGGTTTGAATAAGATGGTCCAGGTTAAATCTTTTTTTCAAGAGGGAAGAGGACAGCAAATTAATTTTAAACTTGCCCTTCCTAAAATGCAGCTCCTTTTTTTGTATCAAAGACATCCCAGTTTGAATGGATCTACTGATGTTGGTTGTGTCAAGGTACTATGGGGAGAGGTTACCCCAGATTTTCTTGCCCAGCTTCTCCTGAAGCAGAGAAGTCTTGCACCTCTGAAAATTGCCCCATCCACACTATAATTTTCTAAAACATATGTGAATAATAAGTCCTTCTTGCTTAAGGCAGAAACCTAAATTTTTAGAGCAAGTTCATTGATGTTCATCATACTGAGATGTGGTTTAATGTGATAAACTCTACAAGACAGCTGCAATGTGAGAATGTTTTGATGAGAACAGAGAAGGTGACCCTTCAGTGCTTATTTGTTTTACTCTATTTTGGTGGATTTCTTAGGAGGCAACAATGACTGGAGGCCTTTTCTAGCCTAGGGAAGTTCTTTGTTCCATCCTGCTTTAGGTTCCCTGTGGCTACAACCAGAAAGGAGGGATGTTGAGAAGCGGCTGTGAGTGATGTGTTCAGTGCTTTAAGGTACAAAGGATCGCAGTCAGAGCTCCTCAGAGGAGCCAGAGATGCTTTTAATAGCATCGAATCCTGTGCTGTGAGAGCAGTTAGTTTGCTCTCCCCAAAACAAAGGCACTATCACCAACCAGCCCTGAAGAAAAAGACTCTGCCTCACATAGCTCACTTTGCTTCACAGCTCTTAGGTTGGCCTCTAGAAGATCACCTGCACATCCTCCAAGCTCCCTTGCAGTGGCTCTGGGAGCTCTAAAAGACAGATTAACATCCAAAGCTTTGGCTATGTGAGGACAATTATAACCTGAAATTGAGACCTTACATTTCAGACGAAATGTACCATCAGTACTGAAACTTCCAAAAATGCTTGGAAAATACTCTTTTATTCACCAAAGTGTTGTTGCTCAGTGGTGAATTTGGGAAGTTTTTTGAAGCTGAAAGTGTTGGTAATGGCACCAGGGCAATGTATGAAGAAGAGAAGTAGCTGGGGTGGAGGGACATTGAACAGACCAAGGGAAGAGCTGGCTGAAGCAGGCAGAGGAAGCTGCCCTTGTGTGTGTGATTGAGGACATTTGCTTTAACAGAAAAGCAGTGTTTGGCACCACTTTAACATGAAAATAACTCTTGTTTTAGTGATTTAGGGAGGAGTAAGGAGGAAACCTCAAATGATTGGCTTGGCTTGCGTGAAATATCTTCTCTGTTTAAAATTGTCCTTTTCCTCTTGGCTCCGGTTTTCCTCTGTTAACAGATTTGACCAAAATAGTTCTCGAGCCTTTTTGGTATAGTCCAAGTTGAAAATATTTTTGTCAGATAATATTAAATTAAATATAAAGATTAATATTAAATGCCCATTCAGGTTTGTGCTTTTTTAAAGAACATCTTTACCATTCCATGAGAGTTCTCTAATGACCAGTCTGGTGATTCTTAGCATCCTTTTTCTTTACAATTTCTATTATTTTACTTGTTGGGGGTGGGGGGAGGGTGGGGTTGGGTTTTTTGTTTTGCTGTTTTTTAACGAATAAACTTTAACATTCATTTGAAGGCTTTTTATTGTATTAATAAAGACCTTTCAACCTCCCTTGTTTTTGAACAACCTGTGTGTGAAAGAGCGCTTTGTGTAACGTTGATCTTTGACTTGCAGCTGTACCACTTACAAAAAAGACAGCTCTGAAGGTTTTCCTGGCATGACTTTGGAATATCATGTATTTCCTATCTTGGCTCCTGATAACAATGTACAGATAATTGTGTTGGTTTTTTTACTTTTATTTTTTTTAAAAAGTACGTTGAGTTTCCCCCCAGCTTTGTACCTGACCTTTAAACCACAGAATTGATCTGGGGCTTATAGCTGAAGTTGATGCTCTTGCCCAGAATTGTAGGGGAAGGGAATACAGGTGACCTCGTCCCTGATAAGTAACAGCTGTGTTAATTACCCAATACAGCCTTGCCCCTGATGAGTAACAGTTGTATCCAGTAAAGATAAGTGTGATAAAAGGGAGTGGGTTAGCTGGTGAGGGGGAATCACGAAGGAGGAAGAACCTTGAGGAAGAGGGAACCAGAGGATCATGAAGAGGAAGGATCTTGGGGAGAGAAAATCGCTATTGTGAGGTCAGTGTGGGTCTGCAGTTAGAGCCTGTTGTTGGAACCTGCAGTCACAGTCTAGCCAGGTAAAACCCTGTGTTCAGAGCCTGCAAACTAATACATGCAGTCATAGTTTAGCAGGAAATAACCAGCAGTCAGAGGCTGCAAGGGAAACCTACAGTCGGAGCTTGCTGCAGCCAGAGTCAGTGGATAGTTGGAGTCAGGATGGCTGAGCTGTAAAGAAGAGTAAACCAAAACCCTTTTCATGCTGTGATAAAGAGAAGTCTGAGTCTCAGTTCGTTTCTACCCTCTAACAAGTGGGCTGCTGCAACACAGAGTAACTGGGAAGAATATTTGTTTGTTAGTTCAGAAGTTCTCCAAGCCAGAAGCCATCATGGTGGGTGTGAAAGTGCTGGGCATAAAGCTTCATCCCCTACCTGGCCATGTCTTAGGACTTGGCAGCAAAGACCAGGTCAAAGCCCTGTTTGGAAGACAGTGATGATTGTGTCCTCCAGCCAGCTGCTTTCACCCCAGGGACAGAGGGGGAGAGCAGGTGTAAGCAAAGCGAACTCTCGCACCCCTAAAAGAAAGGATATTTGTTTGTTCTTGGGACTGGTTTTGCTTTGTGGGCACCTCCTCACTAGGCAGCTATGATAGGTTTTTCCCAAGAAAGAAGAGCATCTCTAAGACTTGAGATGAAAACCTCAGTTGTCTGAGTAGGCAATTAGACTGTTTCTTGTCTTAAACTCTGTGTAAATGCTTGGTGTTTGTTCTTGGTGGTGAGGTTAATGGTGGAGGGTGTTTATTGTGGTGAAGTTCATGACGTCTTGCATGTTTTTAGGACTCCCTGTGACCAGGTCCTCTTGCATGCTGCCACTGTATGCTAATAAATTTTGAATTACAGAGAAGGACCCTGTATCCAGCAAAATTTTTGTCTAAGGACCAGCAAAAATGCCAGTTTTGTTGCCTATCTTCCTCTCTGGGAAGTAACTGTAAAGCCCTAAATTTCCTTCTGGGGTTCATCTGTGAGACAGCCAACAGATGATGAAATTTTTGGATGTGCAGCATTTAAATTTGTGATTTCATCAAGAAATGCTCTCAGTCTCCCTTTTCCAAATTAATTGAAAATATTTTGCTGGCTTTTCTCTCTTCAAGAAGGAATGAAACTATTTAAAACTAATCTTTTGAATAGCACAGTATCTGAGGTTATTCGTAATTTTAATTTGCTGTCTTTAGCTAAATATGCAGTCCTTTCTTTCCGAATATTAGATTCTCCAGGTATCTTTGAATGGTCAGTGATTTTTATATTCATAAGACCTCATACTTTGGACTTGTGAAGAAAAATAGCTGTTGGATTTTTATTTTATTTTTTAATATCTCTTCTATTTTATTGAGAAAGGCTGACGCAAACCACCTTTAAAAGGAGGAAAAAAGTGTTTAATGAAACCCATTGTATTAGCTGTATTCACTGTTGAAAAACTTTGTTACCCTATCAGCCTACAACTGGGATAAGATCAGTGTGCAGGAGCTGACAAGCTGGAGAGCCAGATTTATCTCTCAGGATAGCAGGCTGTATGCTCTCAAAAAACCCCACACATAGCATTGGCTTCAATTTCTTTTGGACACCTCTCTAGGAGTTTCTCTTTTGTAGGAAAAGTAGTGAGCCCAAAAATTTGACTGAGAAGAGAGCTGTTAAATGTTGTGCCCTTGTGGAAGAAACATCCCCTACATTTGGAGGTCGGAAGTGACCTTTTGTGCACTTGGGGAGGTAGAAGACAAGCATTGACTGTCTTTCTTGCTTAGGGCAGCATTACTGGCATGTCTAAAAACTGCAGAACTCCTTGTCCTAGTGTTCAAGTGGGGCTGCCAAAAAGGAACAAATAGGGCTGCAGATAAAAGTGTGCAGGGAAGACTGTGTCCCTTTTCCTCCTCCTCAGTCATGGCAGGCAGGGTAGGGAGAGCATCGCTTTGCACTGCTTGATGACTTGACATTCACAGCAATTTGCTGCTGGTCCTGTAAAAGGTTAAAAAAATTCTTTCGTTTATAGATTTTTTTTTTTTTAAACCACTGACCATCAGTGTGGTTCAGTGACTTCTTTAAGGGTGAGGTAACCTTGTCTCTGCTCTTGCCTACATTTTCAGTAAATCTTAATTCAAAATCACGAGGTTACGTTTTTTGGGGTTGGGGGAATTTTTTTTTTTTCCTCCCCATGCAATAGAGTTAGTAGTTAGCTCTGCTTTATGCAGCTGAGTGTATAGATGTAGGTGTTAAATGAGTCAGCTTAACCTTGCTTTTGTGGTCAACTCCTCCGTGACTTGTCGTGTAAGTTTGTGTCTTGCAGAAGTATCTGTCATCCGGTAGAGCTGGTGTGGCACAGCAGGACTGTGCTGAGAGCAGCTTGGGCCTGCATGGGGACAGCATGGCTTTGGTTTTATTTCCTTGGGTAGAACTAGTCTGGGACCCAAGATATGCCTGCACAGTGCTTTGCCAAGGTGGGCAGAGGAGCTCACACGTGAGATTGAGGAGAGCCCCAGCAGCCCAGAGGAGCACTGTGCTCATGTTGCCTGCACTGCTTCTAGGACCACCGTGATGTGCCCGTGGTCGCTGTGAGTGTATCTGAGTGGCAGTGTGTGGTGTTGTGCACTTTACTTCTAGGCACAAAAAAGAAGAGACAACAGAGCAGTGACCAGAAAGAGTGGATTAACTAGATGAATGTTCATTTTCATAGCATCAGACTACTCAAGCTAGCTTTTTTAGAAGTTGCTACTAAACTCATTATTTTTTGCTATTTTTTTTTACATTATCTGCCCCACCAAAGAAGAGCGATTATGTTCCATAGGAGCTTTGTCTAGAACAGCTACCCACAAACTTTAAGGTGACACAGTGCTATGACACCTAGCAATCTGCCTTGTTTAAAGAAAGATGCATTGAAATTGTATCACCGTAAGAATTGGAGAGTAATTCTTGATGAGGGAGGTCTTACCAAAGTAAACTAGTGCAGAGAGCTTGTGATTCAAGATTAATTTTGACGTTTTAATACTTATCTCTGGATTTCTTAATGCCACTGGACTGTTGTTTGACACTCCCGTCCAAAAGTGAAATATCACAGAAAAAATTAAGAAAGTGCAGGTGTAAGCAACTCCGCAAGGGGAATAAAATCTGCTTGCTGATAACGTAGGTACCCCAAACTGCGATAAGAATTTCTTCCATAATCAGCAGTATGTTGCCACTGTGAGGTATAATTTCTGAGAAAATATCTTGAAAATGGCAGTCAAACCACATCATGTAGATTTACTTCGTGATTGTTGGTATGGGAACTTGCTAAACCTTTTAATTGTGACAAGGATATAGCTTTGAACTCTTTCACATCATAGTTTAGGAAGGGGATGCAGGACAATGGGGAGACACTCCTAATGTTTAAAGGGACTATCACCTATGGGGTTTTTACCCAATCTTATTTTCTGTAACTGATCTCTCTGTCTAGAGCTAACAGATTTCTTTCTAGAAGTACTTTTTTATTAGTTTTCCATTAAACTACTTAATAGTTCTTCTGACATCTCTGAGGTGAGCTGTAGGTTTAAAGGAAATAGTCTCCCTGAACAGAATAGGGATAACTTAAAAGCTGGGGCCTCATCTAGGCAGGTGTTGAGTATCTCCCAGGACAGACTGAACAAACTCAGCTCTCAATCTTGCCTTCATCTGTCAAGTGCTGCAGCAGCTTTGTGGACATCCACTGGATGTGCTCCAGTACGTCAGTCTTTCTTTTCCCAGGACTCCCAAGCCAGACCAAGTACTCCAGATGTGGTCTCACAAATGCTGCATAGAGAGGAATAATTACTTCACTCCACCTGTCAGCTAATTAAATTGCTTGTTTGGTGCCAGATCTTCAGTTGTTGCCAGTTATCTTAATTTCCCTCATGCCAGAGCTAGTGGAAACTCTCCCTTACAGGGGAGTACTTGTAGGCTCTGTTACCTCAAAAAGAGCTGGAGCAGTGATGGTCCTTTGCTGAAGTTACATGGAGGAGTTGACCAATCCAGTGTTTGTGTACAGAAGACTGCAAAGGTTTTCAGTTTCCCTCTAGTGAAATTTTCTGCACCAGTCCTTCATGCCTCATTATGCAATATAACCTGAAGCAGTGAGATCGCATGTTTTGGTAAAACAGTGAAGAAAATGCATAGTAAATAGCATATGCAAAGAGATGCATTGTGCATATTCTGTTTGTTTTCCTGGCAGTACTTTGGCTATTAGCTAAGTGACCCACTTTAGAGTTAATGTTTGGTAGCAAATATGAGGATTGAAATAAGAGTTGTGCCATCCAGGTGAGCCTCATAGAAGCTGTGGGACAAAAACTTGTGCTTAAAATTTTATACCCAGAAGGTGTTTTCCTCTCCACTAGGTTTCTGAGGCCGTGAGTGGGCTGTTATATGTGACTGATGTACTACATGTGATTTGCTGTAGTTTGTGCTTTTTAAAGTCTAATCTTCCTACACTATTTTGATTATTTTTTTCCAAACACACACAAAATGAAAATTTCATGATTAGTGGTTTAAGTACTGAAATTAATTTTTGCCTGAAAAAACACAGAACAACCAGAGTACAAGATAAACCCCCAACCATCAGCAAACATGTGCACATGGGACTTACCCTGTGGTTGTTGCTACAGGATGTGTGGCTCCCATCCCCTAGCTCAGAGGTCCAGCATGGGACACCAGCTGAAGGTGTAGATTTTATACCTGCATGTACCTGCTTTAATGTATAACATATTAATGCCTAGTTTAGGGAATTCTGGCTGACAAGTAGCTGTGGTAAGGTCAGTGTCTGAGGTGTTGAGTGCATGCTGTGTGCTGCCTGACTGACTGGTGGTCAGGGAGATGGCTGGGCTGAGCACTTGCAGTGCCTGGAGAACCTCCTGGGTATCTGTTCCATCAAAGAACAAGGAAGCCTTAGCAGCCCACTAAAAGGAAGTGGTAGAGAGGTTTGACCTGGGGAGGGTCACCAAGGGAGGAGAAATATCAGGTTGCTCTTTTTTCTTTTTATTTAACCTTTAGTGTTTATTTCCACCGGAAAAGTTGCTCAAAGTCTTCCCTTCTATTCTGGCTGTTGCTACCACTGTTCTCCTCCTCTGATTTTTCTTTGGGTGTTTGTTCTAGTTCTGTGACACTGGCTGTGGCTTCCAGAAGCTCTTTTAGTGGTCCCTCTTTTCTCTGTTCTGTTCCCATAACCCTGCTTACAGGGTTATGTCCTGTCTCCATGTTTGCTTACCTCAGTCTTCTCCACTGCTCACCTTCCTTGCCTTGCCTGCAAATCCTCTCATCTCCCAGCACAAATGAGCTGTTTATCCTTGAGCTAATGGGTGTTCACAATGCTCTGATCATAATGTTGCAGAACTGCTTAAATTCATGGTGATTAAAAAATAAAAAGAGGGATTACTTTTTTGCCCAGCCCCAGAAAATTAGTTGTAATTTTTCACTCAGTACAGTTACCATTGTAGGTTGTTTGCAGCTCAGAGTAAGCAAGATGCCCCTCCTGGTATGGAACCAACCCTTGGGCTACACAGCTCATTCCGGTTACTGAGGCATTGTTACTTAGCAGAAGGACTTGGTGCAAGAGCTTTTTCAAAGTGGAGGTTTACTACTAATCTGATCACTGCTTTGTGTGGACAAATGGGGAGTTTTGCCTGCCCATAGTAATTGATGGGCACACCCACCCCTCGGGGACACAGACCTTTCCCAGGTACTGTTGGTGGTGCTGGTGAACAGCTCTCCCCATGGCTGCTCAGGTGAGTTTCACCAGCTCAGGAGGGTGCATGCTTTTGTTAATTTGCTTTTACTTAATCAGAAACTAGGGTAGCTTGGTGCAGTATTTAAGCTTTCGTGGGGGAGAGAGTGAGAGTTGAAAGTATTCAGAATTTTTGTTCCAGTTTTGATTTAAGTCATGCAAAGAGCTCTGCAAGCTTTCTGGTGTTTGGTTGCAGCTTGAGTAAAATAGTTCCAATGGGAGGATGAGGGGGATGTGTTTCAACTCACATTTAATATTTGTTTAAATGGGCTATGCAAGATTAAACTTACGTTATTGTCAATAAGATAGGGAAGTCACAAAAATTCCTTTTCCAAAGAGTGTGATGTGTATTATCGTGGTAGAAACTTTGGGACATCAGGTGACAAACAGCACTGAGTGCAGGAGATTAGTACCTACTCTAGGCAATGTCAGCATCTTTAGTCTTCTGCATCCTGACCCTGAGTAAAATTTGGATGGTGGCAAGACTGGAAGCCAGTGTTACCAGTCTCAAATATTTAAATACTTGAGTGGTTTTGGAGGAGAGGAAGAAGGGGTGGGAATTTAGAGCTAGAGATACTACATGTTCATTTGGCCACTGATGTCCAAGGTAGTGTGGTGGCTGCTGCTGATCTCAAAGGTGACTGTCTTTTTCTTATGGAATAAATGTGTGTGTACTTGTCAACACCTTCTAATTAAATCTAACACATTCAAATTATGTTGGAGGTTGGCTCCACCAGTGTGACTCAGGTATTTTTAATATATATTCTTTGATTGCTCTGTCTGGAAGACTAGTCGGTAGAGTTGATTTGTAGCTGATCTATGCTGTTTTGAAATTGCTGATGCATAAATGGGCATGGTAGAGGCTGATCCTAAAAATATTCTCAATTTTCTTATGTTAATGTTGGCAGATGTTTCTAAGCAGTACACTGACTTCTTTGTATATTGTTTTTAATCACTTTGAAAAAAAAAATAAGGGAAGTCCTCTATAAAAGCAGTGGTAAGAGCTGGAGCATTGCTCAGTATGAGGTATTTGACACTATTTTCTCTTCCCTGTTTTGCAATAGTTAAGGCATTATCAGTGCTGTCCAAACAGACAAGCCCACTGATGCCCCGTGCCCTCACCCCTTCCATCCTGGCCAAATCTCAAACCATCCTGAAGATACAGATGCCCTCCAGGATAACTGACCTTGGCTGCCTGTGTGCAATATGTGTATGAACCAAAAATGTCAGAAATGGTCCTTTCATGTTATAGATGTGAGTCAGATTTTTTTTTTTTCCCCTCATCTTCTTGTGACTTTATTCTCTGACAAGCATGTGGTGGCTTTACTGCTTGAAAAGTGGTGCCTTGGGGTTTGACCCAGAGCACATCAAGAGATGATCACAATGGAGGCTGCTGTTTTAAGGTGGCTTCTTATTCCCTCTGGTTCTTTGGTGCAGGAATTTCCAATGTCATTTTGTCAAGAATTACTTCTTAGGAACTTAAAAGAGCGATTAGCACGTATGCTAAAGAGGAAAGGTAAGGCATACAGTGTATTAAAAACAAAAGGATAGGGAGGATCTCAAGTAACTTTATCTCTGAATCATGATTTTACAGACTACCTTTGCTGATGTGCTTAAATCTGAGTACGTGCCACGTGCTTGGACTAGAGGTGTAGTACATCCCATTGTCTGTATATGTAGCTAACTGGTTTTGAACGCTTTTTCCTTTGGGTTTTGGGGGAGTGGGAGAACTTGTTGAAGAAGACATCCCATCCCTTTTTGACTCACAGAGGGAGAGACCTGGATGATGGTTTTTATTAATTGGCAGTGGCTGAGCCCTGAAAAAAGCAGCATAAACCTTCTTGGCAGTAGTTTTGTTGTGTTTTTGGGGCTTTTTTTCTCTTTACCTGATATTCACAAGAAACTGCTAACCTAATTTTGATATTCCTATGATAGCTCATTTTTGTTGAGTTGCCAGAATTCCTCAAATAAATTTTAAGTTCCTTGTTGGCACCTGTAGTTTGGATTCTTTTGCTTCAGTTTTTAATACCAGGGGCTTTTTTTTTTTTCTGCCTGTGTACAAATTTGCATTCTTTAAGAGAAATATTTTTTCAAGCAAACTAAGAATAATATGAAATATAAGAAATTCTTTGGGTTTACATAATGCATATTTGAAGATTCATGACACTTTTATGGCTTTCTGAAACTGTACCTTCAGTCTTCTGTCCCTGTAGTGTGAGGGACCACACAGTACAATTGTCTGTGTATTCCAAAATTTAAAAAGTATTAAGGAATACAGTGAGGTTTTAAATATTGAAAAGAAATAAATGTTAAAAGAATGGTTTTTTGTGTATTTTGTTTCTTGTAGGCACAAGCCTTAAGCAGTTTGTTCACTTGTCCCTCAGACTTGGAGTCTTTTGATGTCTCAGAGCAAACTTGAAGATGATTGTGAATGATATTCATGACCAATGTTTTTCAGAAGAGGCAGGTGTGTAGAGGAGAAACTGCTTTTAACCTTCCTGAAGGGACTCCTGAACTTGGTGCTTGTGGCTGTCAAACACCTGGATGTTGCCAAAACAAGTCAGCATGTTTGTTTTGCCTGACTAGTCATTGCTCTTCTCTTATCGTTTAGGGTGGCGGGAGACATGGAACAAGAGGGAAGGCTCAAACCATCCTCAAGGAGGATGCTTTAGTAAGAACAGAGTTTTGTTGTCCCAGTGATTACACCTTGATATTTAAATTCAATGACCCTTATTTCTAGGAAGTTCAAAGTGTAGCTGCTTGATACACAAATAACAATTTTTTTTTCATTTTTTTCAATGCTGAGTCTTTCTCAGTGGACTTATTTATCAGGCTTCTATAGAGCAAAAGTAACCCCAGCCACATGAACTCACAATGCTCAATAGAGGACTTGAAAGCCTGATAGCCAATCTGCCTTCTAGGCATACCCAACAATCTCCCAGACTTGCTGTACCAGCCCCAGTCATGGCATTTTAAGTGACATGACGTGGCTGCATCTGCATCTCAGTAATGTTCCTCCTCAAGTTTGTTGGAAAAAGGGTTGACTGGTGTGTAATCAGAAATAATGCCTTGCTATATTTAAATTCACATGGGTAGTACCTGGAATGTGTAATTTTCAGTCTCCTCTTCCTAGTGGTAGGGATTTTAAATGTCTCAGATAAGATGTTTTATCTGTATCCCTTTCATTGTCCTTTTCATGTCTTGATCTCTTTAAGGTCTTGCTGCTTCGATTTCAGTGACAGTTATGGAAACTAATTGGTATAAGAAAATTTTGGAGAAGAATTGAGCAGAAAGGGGAGCAGACAAAACTTTTAATTCTGTTTGCAGGCTGAGGTTTCTATGTCTCTGCTTTAGTCTAGAAGTTTTGGCTAGGGCCAGCCCTTTCCTCTGGGAGTATCATGATCTGACATTTCATATTTGTTCTGCATTTTCAACAAAGGTACCAGCCAACATGCTGCTTTTTTCTTTACTTCTTCAGCTTTTACTGGAATTGAGATACTTTCATCCTCTAGAAAGTAGAAGGAGGGAGGGGAGAGGAAGAAATATATTGCTGCAATATTGGGTGCTGAGAAACGGTGTTTCTTGAGACTTCCTGTTAAGCATTGAATGGTTTGTCAGTTTTGTTACTCTTACTCTTTTTTTTAGTAGACATCCTGCATTAGATCTCATTGAGTAGAACTGGACAAATTGTGCTACCTTGGCTTAAACTGATATTATCTTTTATTAAACTGATACAGTGAAAAGCATTTATCTGCGTATGTGTGAGCTCTAATAAATTTATTCAAGATTGGACAGTGTTGGGTTTGGGGGGTTTTTTGTTTGTTTTGTGGGGGTTTTTTGTTTTTTATTTGTTGTTGTTTTGGTTTTTTTGTTGGTTTTTTTTGGGGGGGTTGGGGGGGTTTTTTTGGGTTTTTTTGGGTTTTTTTTTGCTTGGTTTGAGTTTGATTTGGCTTTTTATGTGTTAGTGGTCTGGGGCTTGCCCTTCTGCTGGATGCTGCTCTGGGGCTTGCCCTTCTGCTGGATGCTGCTACTTTGTAGGCATGATGAGGTCTGAGTAACTTACATGGTTTGTGTTGGGTTTACCCTCCTGCAGGCTGCTCACCTAGGCAGCTGGCTTGGGCTGGGGTGTTTGCCTTGCTCTTGGTGAAAAGGGTACAGTGGGGTGTAGATGTCTGTCCATCTGTCCACACTGCTGTCAGCAGAGTACTTGGGCTGGCAGGTTAGTGCAAAGGCATCCTACAATTGTAGGCTGGCTGAGGTGCAGTCACTTAGTGTGGATCCTTACCATGGAGTCAATGACAACCCTGAACCTCCAGAAGATTTAACAAGCTACTCACAAGTGCTTTCTTTTTTTCCCAGTGATCTTCCCCTAAATTGCTATGCAGATGTGTATAGAAGAAAAATATAATGCATATAGTAATTTGTTTTTATGATCTTCTCTGTGTTAAATATTTGAGGGGTCTGCTAATAGGTGTCCAGAACAGATCATTTCCCAGCTACTTCAGAGAGTTAGAAGTCTGCAGTTGCAGTAGCTCTGTTGCCTTCTGAAAGGGACTTTCTATGGCCCTCATGGAGGGGAGTTGGAGGGTTTGGAGATGTGTGGCTCCTAAGGTATTGCCAACGCTTCTATACTAATTACCTACTGCTTCTCTAAGGGAAATTGGTTTTCTTAAGTACAGAAGAATAGCCTTGAGTTGCCAGCTCAGTTGCAAATAATTGCCCAGAGCTTTCCAGCTGCTGTTAGAGCATGTACATCAGCAATGTTCAGTAATGGGTGCTAAGTGGGAGGAGTGCCCACCCATCATCTCTGCCAAGTATCTCTCATGGCTTTTTGCAGTGTCTGTATCCAGAACTGACATAACATGTATGTATTTACATCAGCATTGACTCAGGCTGCGTCTCAAACCACAAAGCACACAGGCATGTTGAAATAAGGGTGGGCAGATGCCAGCTGAGGTTTTGTGAATCTTGCTTTTCTGAGAACAGCTTCCGAGAGTGACACAAAACTGCATGGTAGAAATTTAGGATATGCAGGGGTCTTAAATCATTCCAGTCCTAATGGCACAAGTTAGGATACAGTGAACACAGGTCACTGCTAATTTCCAGAGAGCTCAAGGGAAGAGCATCTCCAACTGCTCTCTCCACCCTTTGGTTATTGGAGAGTTTTTAATATTTAGCTGTCATCAGTATTTGCACAAAGCATCTCTGTTATCTTCAATGTACTCAGAGAAACGGTGGACCAAAAGGGAACAGGTCCTGGAAGCTTGTCTGTTCCTGCCTGCGTTTCTTGTGCGAGTAAAATGCAGCGTCACTTCGTAAAAACCTTCTTCATCTTTCAAGGCGGCCCATGTGCTCCTTTCCCATTCTCTCTCCTTTCTAATCATCCTGACCAGTTCCTCTAGCCTCTTGTCATCTGTTTTCCAGCCAAGAAAAGACTTTAAAGCAAGTTGAGCAAGAAGTCATGGATTACAGAGTCTGCTTTGTCTAATCTGGAGGTAATTGAACTGAAGATTTGAGGACTTGGGCTCTTCCTTCTGCAGGTAGCAACAACCCATGAAATCTGTTGATAAATGAAGTGATGTGTACCCCTTGTCCTCCCACTTGATTGTGGTTAACCCAGCAGTAAAAACAGCATGAAGCTTTCCATTTCTCCCTGAGCTTAAAAAGGAGAGACTGTGCATCAGCCTACTGATTAATCACACGCACTCATGTGATGAGAACTTCTCAGGGGATGGGAAACATTTGCTTTTAACAATCTTAAAATAGTCTCATTTCAAAGAACGTTTCCTCAATTTTTTTTTTTTCCTGATGTCAAGGATGCTTAAGTGCTTGCAGTGTCAGTGTTTGTGTGTTACAGTTTGGGTTTTAGTTGCCTGATGTGATGCTGGGCTTTTCAGCTGAGAAGATCCCTATTTACTTTAGTGCCCCGTGGAGCAGACTGAGGCAGTAGCAGGAGAGATTGTCTCCTGCTGAACCACAGCTTCACCTGCTGCAGGAGCTGGGAGGTGCCATGTGAAAGCAGTGGGGAAGTTTGTAGGAAGGAAAAGGCAAGAACCTGCTAGGCATCTGGGAAAGAGGCTCCCCTTAAGCACACTTTGTTAAGAGAAGTGACTTACTTTGCTGCGTAGCAATCTAACAAACTCTGGGATGACTGGAGACATGGCAAGTCAGTGCAACTGCAGAGGATGTCAATGGACTCATTGCCGTGGATGTACTGAATAATCAGGCCTTGGTTCTCTCAAACTGGGCACCTAAATAAAGAACTTTGGAGTTTGTCTTGTCTTTGTCATCAAGTACCAATAATACTCCTGGTGTCTTAGGATGCTATAAAAAAATGCATGCTTTGTGAGGGAGAACTCATGTGCTGAGCAGTGCAGGGGCCCATAAGTGAGCTGGTTGTGTTTCTGGAGCAAGCTGAGAAGATCATTCTGTAAAATGACAGTGAATGTCAGTAGAAAAAAAAAAGTGTTAAACATCCATATTGAATAAGCACCAGCCATTTTAGGCACTGAAGGGGAGACTCTGCTCTTATGGGAAGCTTTCTGTGTGCCCATGTAATTAAGAGCTTCATCACAGTGAAGTCATGGGCAAGCTGGGGGAGGGCAGGCAAATGCGAGTGGCACAGCCAGTAACAAGTCTGGGAAGTCTGGGGTTTGGGTGCATAACTTCATACAGAGCCTTAATATTTTTGTCATGCAAACGTGTGCGATGGGTCTTTTAACCCGACTCTGCAGTGAGACGGGGGAGAGGGAAAGCTGAGGCGTGAGCCTTTCTGTTGCTCAGGTAAGAAGCAGCACACTCAGGAACCAGAGAGGTCTCACTACGAGCTGGTGTTGCAAGTCAGCACACGTGAACCACACTAATTCGCTGTTGCCTGCAGTGCTTGTGGCAAAGATGACAAACCAGCCTTTGTGGGAGCGAGAAACCAGTGAGACACAATGCGGAATGGAAACTCGGTGCTGTTGGGACAGAAGGCGTTCCCAGGCATCTCTCCCTTCCTGTGGGTGGGAGGGTGTTGTCCCCGTGTGTGTGGGGAATGGTCTGAGCCACAGGCTGGCTTTCTGAGCACCCCAGTGGGTTAGGGACAGCATGGTTTATACTACAGGAAAGCCTGCATGAGCTTACAAATGGGACTTCTGTTTTTCTAATTACCTGGCTCTAGTTTGGGGTGACCCGAGTGGTTTTGTTTCGTTTTGGTTGGTTGTGGGGGGTTTTGCTTGCTTGTTTGGTTTTTTAAGCACTAATATTTAGGAGTTCAGTCTGTACCATGCTAAGAGCTCTTTAGCCAAAGAATGTGAAGCAGCTCTTTAATGCATATGTATGAAATCTTACTGTCCTTTACAGGTAATACAAAGCAGAGTCAGAACATAAACAAGTGATCCCGTGTCTGTCAGCACTGTTACTCTGTTTTATTTTAAACCTAATTATACTTGAAAGGTGTAGGGGAAATTGAGAATTGACTTTTGGCACTTGTCAACACAATCTTAATTAACCATCAGCACCTCTTTCTGTGCATTTCTACAAAGAACTCGGTCCTATGATCTCACTTCCCTCATCTCATTTGACAGTTAATTCTCTCAGGTTAATTTCTCTTAACTTTATAACAGAGTTCATCCTCTGTTCAAAAACAAGAGGTAAAAAACTTCTAAAAGCTGTTTGGGCTCCTTGCATGTCAAGGGACAAACTCATCAAGCTGTCCTTTTCTGACTTTTCCTTGTCTCAGCAAGAGACTTCAAGGATATATATAAATCTCTCTACTGTGACAGTGGGGGTGATAGGATATTGTGGAATGCACTTGTGCTGGTGAATGAGATTATAGGATGAACAGAAGACATTCGGGGATGAAACTACATACAAAATTCACTTGCTAAATGAGGTGTTTGTACATGAGCCCTTTGTTAAATGTGAACTGAAATTTTTTGTTGTTTTTGCTGACAAAGTGGAAGTAGAAGGCATTAAAACAGTCATTGAACAGCTGGCATGTGTCAATCAGGAAAAAAATAGAATAGAACCAAAAGGTTATGTTCTTTGTGTTTTTCAAAAATTTCTCATTTTCAGTGTTGTAATGACTTTTGCCTTGAATGTGACAGGTTTGACAAACTGTCAGAGATATTGAAAGTTGCTGGAGTTTTCTGCTTTTTTTGTTGTTGTTTGCGGGGGATATTTTTGTTTTGTTACTGCTACCTCGGTTTTCAGAAGAAGGGAGAGGATTGTTAGAGGAGGTCGGGGTGTGGAGATCTTTTTTGGCAATTGACTTTTATTTGAAGTAAAGATATTTTTAAAGTCACAAAATAGCATTTGAGTCATATAATCCCTGGTGTGCTTGTATAAGCTACTTATGAATTATAATAAAAAAGAAAATCCTGGAAAGCCCATGGTCAGTAGTATTTGGACACTTGATGAAACATTTTAAGAAGTCTAAAGAAAAGATAAAAATGCAATCACATCCTGTGCCCATTAACATTATTGTATGAGTAAAAGCTGGTTCAGTGCCTGCACTGCATGTCCCCAACACAATGTTGATGACATTTTGAGAGAAGTGGGTAAACATTTATACTGCACTCTGAGAAAAGGTTACCTGAAAGCCTTTTGATGGAACTTGGATTTGCAATTTCAGTTTTCTTTCTTTAAGCACACAAAAAAAAACCCTAAACCAACCCCAGGTCAGTCGTGTCGGTGAGAGGTTTTCTTCCTTGGGCTTAATGGAGCAGATCATAAGGGGTTTGTTTATTTGTTTGTTTATATAAACGGCTGTTTGTATCAGTGCTTCTAGACTTAAATATATGAATATTTATTTAAGGCTATATTCATCTTCTTCGACATACTAATAGTAAGAGATTTTGCATGCTGCTTGTGGTTGTAACTTTCAGAAAATTCCATTTGTGTTTAATGACACAACTTGCCAGACTGTATACTTACTGAACTGAAAGGGACACATATCCTGTGACTGGTTTCCTGTGAGCCCCAGAGGGCAGAAGTCTTTTCCACTGTCATTTTGTCTGTTGGTGTAAAATAGAGATTATCTGCTCTCTGCCATTTCCTCTTCTCCCTCCATCTCTATTTCTTTCTGGGGAGAGGGGGAAATAAATTTTCTATCTTGTGCAGATGTTAGTGCTGCAGGGAGCCTCTCTCTCTCCAGCATCAGGAAGCATTTCCCAAATGGACTGTACAGTCCTTTGTCTTTTATTTCTTTTTGTTTGATTTCATTTGAGATCGTTAGTGTTTTGTGCTGACGAATTTTACTATACGCCAGTAGTATGTGGAAGAGTAATCGTATTATGATTCTTTTTGGAGGCACTTGTCTTAAAACAGTATACGAAGGAAAAATTATTCAACAAAAAAAATCTGAAATACAGCTCTAGTGCATTTGCCTCAGAGTCCAGGAAAGGAGCTTTTAAGCAAGTTTACAGTAGTACATATTGTACTGCTGTGTGACCAAAGCATCCGTGTCACAAAAACATTAGATGTCCATGGTATTGAGAGGTTTCACTTCTTGGAGAACTGAAATTTTCTACCATCTATTTTTTAAGACTGCTTTCATTCCACCTGTGGAGTGGGATGAAACCCAGACTTCAATCTTCTTGTATCTCGGTACAATGTAAATCTCGCTTGCAAAACTCCCCTCAAGCCTATGAGAAGGAAACGCCACGTCTCTATGATTTTCAAACACTTCTAAGGATCAGAAAGATTCTAAAAGGGGATTTTAATTTATCTTTAAGGTTTCTCCTTGCCCTCTCCCCCATCAATCCAGTGGTCTGCAATACCAGTGTACTATTTCCAGTCCCAGACAGAGCTGCAGCCTAGGCTACTTGAAGAATGAAACAGTGAAAACCACATTGACTTTGCGTTCAGGGAAAAAGTGGTGTCAGTGGAACATTCAGGAGAGACACTGCTTGTGCTGTTCAGTCTTTGAAGAAAAAGTTGTATCTATCTACAAAATGAGGGATCTTTGTGCCAGTCACAAGTCCTGAAATAACCAGTACTTGCAAGTTCTAGTTCCACTTCATTCTTTTGGTACTTACTTGCAATCAAATTGCATTGCAGTAGTATCTCTCCAGATCTTCAGAGCTCATGGAAAGCTCAAGTAGTAAATGAAAACCTACATGCTTGTTAATAAAGTGGACAATAAGGGGATTGTGAACCCTCCGGTGAACCTGCTGAAGTCAGGAAATCAGTAGTGAGAAAGAAGGTGCTGTTTCTTGCAAACAAAATAAGGTTTAAGTGGGCTGGTATTATAGCCTTTGCAAGGAGCAAAGAAATGAAGATCCACTGACAAAAACTTGCTAGAAATGGTGTGTTTGCAATATTTCCTTTTATGTGCTGCTTTCCTCCCCTCCTCAGCGGAGGCTGTTTATTTATCTGGAAATAAAACCTGTTTCTCTGTTTGAGGTGGACCAATGTTGTCTGCCAGAGCACAGCTGCAGCCAGTACTTTTTCTTTTTTCTTTTTTTTTTTTTAAAGAAACAACTCTAGTGGAGTGCTTCTATTCCAAGGTAAAGGAGAAACAGCAGCAGGGCCCAGGTGGGGCTGGCTTTATTGTATTGGGGAGTTTTTTTTGGTCCTGCAGTGTGTGTTACAGGGAGCTGCTGGGGGCAGAGCTGCCCGGAGGGGCTCTGAGGCAGAGCGTGCAGGCAGCAAATCACAGACAAGCCTGGGAGTTTGAGTGGGAGCGTGGGTGAGGTGAGAAGGAGGGTTTGGGTGGGGTTTTGTTGGTCTTTTGGTTTTGGGGTTTTTCTTAATAAAGGTTGAGGAAGGGGTCAAGGGTGGAGGCAGTGAATGCAGAAAATACAACCAGGACAGGAGAGCATCTACAGAAGGCAGAAACAGTAAAGCTAAAGCAAATAACATAGCCATACTGAAATGACCAAAAACCCACAGTCCTGTATAATTAATAAGAGTGGGTTGAATCCAAGAAGTCAAATGAAGTTTGTTTGTTTGTTTTAAATAGAAGTGCTTTGTATTCATTGACCAGAAAGCTGCTTGGTTGTGTTATTATAAAATGTAGGCATTTGCATTTTGATTTTTCAGGAAGTGCTTTTGCTTAGAATGTGGCAGGCTGGAACTTTTTTTTGTTTAACTTGGGTTATTACTAAAGAGTGGCATAATGGTTTTTGCATTGTCCCAGTCTAAGCATAAGGCTGGTGAGACAGAGGTAAAGATGCTGAAGTATAGAAATGCTGAGTCAAGCTGAGGGCAGAACAGCTCAGAACAGCAGGCATGGAGGTGGCTGTAGACAGAAGGAGGATGCCAGGCCTTGGAGAAGGATTGAGCTGGGCAGAGGGGAAGCAAGAGGCAAGTTAATGTCTTGTTTAATTTGTGAAAATGCTTGGCAATTTATTTCTACACATATTTTTGCTTTATCAAGCACATACATTGTAATTGCAAGTTCATTGACAAATATGTTTGATTAAGAGAGCTAGGAGAGTTGGCAGAAGAAGTCTCAACTGGTGGGAGAAAAGATGAGAATTTTTATTTGGAAAATGCAAATTGAATGTGGTACTGAGAGGAAAAGTTGCTGTACAAGGGATTTTTTTTTTGTGTGTCTGCCTGGGAGAGTAAAATTTAAAAATATAAAGGAAGAAAGAGAAGGGTGCTTTGTTGAAGTGTGAGGCAAGAGATTTGGACAGTGAACAAATATCGAAGTTCAGATCCACAAGTCAGATGAGATTTGCTCAAGCTGTTGTAGTTTTCCAAGACAAGTTATTGAAGAGAATGACAGGTGGGTGAAGTGCTTTCTACTGGAGAGGGATGGGAATCTCTGCATGCAGAGCTGAAGACAGTCTTGTTCCTCCACACATCCACAAGACAGCAGCTCTCCAGAGAATGGGAGAGAAGCTGGATTTTCTGGGGTTGTGGCTTATAGGGGCAGGGAATCTGATTAAACTAATAGGAGACAGACACAAACTCAGTTTCATAAACCAATGGACAAGCTATTTTTGAAAAATCAGACCCCACTGCACAAGGCAGGATCATCTCTCACATCCTTCTGAAGTGTAAAGAAGGCTTTGGCTTCCTAGGAAATTTTCTTGCCACAGTGATGGTGGAGCTGTTGTGTAAGTCTCCCTTTGTGGGACGGACAAAGTTACCCAAAGCTATTAAGCTGAAGAGCAAGTTCATCTTCCCTGAACCAGAGCTGTGGGCCAGGTGCTGTGGCATTTTACATATTACTTGGGATAGGAAAACCTGGCAACCTCTTTGCCTGCTGATCCATATGTGCGCTTGCCAGAATGTCAAAAGAGTCTTCTGTAATTTTAGCTATATTGGAGTGGGGGATGTACTGATGTAGGGCTCTCATGTTTGTTATCAATTGCTTAATAGCCTTTTCCTTTCTTGGATTAACACATTGTCTTGGTTTGGAAAGACAGGTATTTGCCAGAGAAAGCTGGAGTTTCTTTTAGAATGGAGAATGTAAACCCCTCACACCCTCTAAATTATAATTTTGCAATTAAGGGCTTTCAGGCAAAGTTTTAGGAATAAGAATAACAGTTCTTTACAAGGAATATTAACAATACAAATGTAGTAGAAAACAAAACTAACTAAACAAACAAGCAAACAAACAACAGTCCTGGAAAACCCTGACAGGCTCAGAGCTACAGCCTGACACCCTGTTGGTCAGGGTGTTGGAAGCAGTCCAAAAGTGAGTCCTCCTGGAGTGGCAGATGTGGTTCTGTTAGAGTAGAGATGATTAGGGTTTTTGCATTTTGGTTGGGGTTTTTTGGAAGGCAGCAGAGGGGAGGGGGCAGTGGGTGGTGTCAGGGAATGGGAGACAGCCAGAGGTGGGTGTAGCTGTACAAACACCCATCTGTCCTTCTCCGGTAATGGCAGTAAAATGTACTTCCCTTTAATCCGCTTCTCTACGCCTTTATCTCAAGATAAACTGTAAAATTCAAAGTATCAAATAAAGGCATTGCATAAAAGGCAGCTATTGCTGTACCCTGGAGCATGATGTGCAGCACAATAGGAAACTCTTTAGCAAACCTGGAAATCACAGTGAGGAAATAGGACAAATGTTCAAAAATGCTCTTAATTAACTTGCATTATCAGTAACTGCACTGAGTTGGTTTCTCATTTAAAATTTCAATCTAGAGGTCCTTCTGACTGGAGTATTTCATCATTATTGCTGCAATTTAGCTTTTGCAATTGGGACACTTCAAAAGCAATGGCCTTTGCTATCTGAGAAAAAGCTGCTCCAAGTTCTGGCTTTTAAAGCTTAAAACTTATTCTGATATAAATGAGGAAAGCATAGCTTTGCTATGAATCTTACTTTTTTTGTTCGAGGAAGTTGGGCAGTTTTCATATTTATTTAGATACTGATGTTTTAAAATTTGCATACAGTTCTTTGAAATTCCACCTTTTGTTGCCACAAATGTCATTTTTGGTTTGAAATGAAGAATGATGAATACTTTTCCAGGAGTCTGGAGCTCAAGGATTAATGTGGTTGAACTAGTTAAATGTTAAATCTATTCAAAGTAAAACTGCACAGAGGCTGCAAATGTTCTTGCATGCAAGTAAATCCTTTTTATATTGAGTTTGGTTTGCTAAAGATGTAACTGCTCTGCCAGCTTGTTCTGTACAGATAAGTTATGTATGTTATAGGCACTCTATCTTAGGGTACTGTATTTGCTGTTCCTATTAATGCTGAGCTGAGATTGCAGTTTAATTCTGCTTTTTTAAAATGGGATCAGCCTTTTTGAATGGAAAAAAGTTGCTATAGCACACAGTATATTTTATAAGCAGACTTCATATCTTTGATGGCTAGAGGTAAAAGTTTCTCAAGAAAATTATATGAACCATGATAAAAGTTTAAATATTCTCTCATCTCCTGCAAGTAAGTATCTCTTCAGCCTTCATCTGATAAGAGTCCTCAATAGGCTTTAGTTGAACTTAGTTACATCTGTGAAATGTAAGTATCAAACATCCCAACACCATCATTTTGTACAAGTAAGCACTGTTGAAACTCATGCTTATCAAATGACTGAGAAATGCTAAGTCCTTGATTTAGCAGACTGACTGTGCATTCCCTTATATCTAATTTTAAACAGGAGGATTTTTCAAAAGAGTGGTCAGGATGATGTTTTTATTTCACCTGACTTATACAAACACATGGATAAAACACTGTGGAAGAGCTGCTTTGGAATTCCAAGTTCAAGTACTCACAAGTTGGGGAGTGAAAAGAATTTATGCTGGGACAAGTTTCAATGCCCTGTGTTCTGAGAATAAAAGGTTCCCTTTTTTGCCCAGCTACATTCTTGGAAGTGACTGGGTTGTTTTGGCTGCAGCTCCTCAGAACACTCAGCCTGAACTGAGGGCATACAACTTCAGCACAAAAGGTCCACAGACGCAAAGGTTTCCTAAGCAATGAAGTGCAATGTGCTGGGAAGTTACAGGTACCCCCAAAAGTAAATTGCTGCTTTTTTGATCCATTTCTTCCATTTTTGCTGGAATCATCACACAGGCTTTTTTCTTTTTTCTTTTTTTTTCTTTTTTTTTTTCCTTCCTCTTTATTAGACAAAAGGCAGAGTTGCTACACCTAGGTCATACCTGTGGCCTGACAAGTCTAGTAGCTCCTTTTGACTTAACCAGATTGTGTTGCTTTGGGAAATGTTTTTAATACCACATGAGACAGAGAGTAGACAATGAATCTTCTCTTCCCTCCTTTGTAATTAGACTGTAATAAAATCTTACTCCTGACATTTAATAGCCCTTCTAACACCATTGGCAGCAATGCAGCAAAGCTAGGTGCTGTTCTGTGTGTAGCAGGTATGGAGGAATGGACCTACATTGTTGGCCCACTGATTTCTCCCAGGACTATAGAATAGTTGGGTTTGGAAGAGTTCTTTAAATGTCACCTAGTCCAACCCCTTCACCTAGATCAGGCTGCTCAGAGTCCTATCCAGTCTGACCGTGCAGACTACTAATTTAGAGTAAAACTTATTCCTTGTATTTTGACTTAATTTCTATAATGGGTGTTCTTCCTGAGTTTGAGTTCCTTAAGGGTCTGCAATATTCAGAGATGCCCACCTTGACTTCAACAGCAGCAAAGCTGCCCAGATGGTTCTGCAGATGTTATCAAGCACCATCTCTTCACACAGACTTTTCTATAGGGGATGTTAACTTGGGCTTCAGTGCTTCTTCAGGATTATTGTAGTCCTGAAATAATTTTTCAAAAAAAAGCCGTTGGATATATGTCCAGTTAGTGAAGTCTCTGATGGCAAAGATGGGACTTGAGATGTGAGTGTAGTGTTAGTTTTTCAGAGTAGGGACTTGAGGGTAATCTAAAGGCTTTAGGTAAGAGAATACCTACGAAACAGGAGAAGAAAATTCACATAATTTGAGGCTGTTTCTAATTGCTTCTATCTTGTGATATTGAAAAGAAGAGAATGATTTCTCCCACTCCTGGTTGCAAGATCACCAAACTGCAGACCAGTCATCTATAAATAGAAATATCTGTAATTTTCTTTGTTTTCATGACTAATTCTCAGTATTATGAGAGCTGTAGAATTACCATGAATGAATCAAATATAAGCCCATCCAAGAAGTAGAGTGTTTCCAAAAATTATCCTGGTTGGGATATAATAAGTTTTAAATCGTTGCTTTTATATATAAAATCTGTGGCCAAAAACTCAGTAAAACCTTCAAAAACCTTCATTTCCACTTCAAAGAGAAGATTTATTTAGCTTTCAAGTAATCACAAGGCAAACATGGCTGTGGTCTGTAATTTTTCTGGATGTAGTTAAGAAGTATTTTTGGAGGTTTGAGAGCTGTTGATAAAATGACAAACTACTTGCGCTTCACGAACATTTCCCTCACTTGGGAAACTGCAAGTGCTCCAGACCGTAGTGGTGATAAGTTATGTATTTCATCCATGCTTATGTTAATATATTTAATGACTAGTGTGGTGTATTTGCAGGAGTAATTCTGTCTCCAGCCGAACTACCATTGTTGCTTTCTGTTTGTCGCTATTTAAGTGCTCAAGGAGTAACTGTGCTTTGGGGGAGTGGAATGGAAGGTGGTGACAATCACCTGTCATACTTCTCTCAGCTTTCTTACAGGAAATACAGGCAATTCGTGTAAGAAGTCGGGGGGGGGGATTTGTCTTCTAAGGGTGCCATGGGGGAAAGAAGGCTGTTTGTGGGTTTCCCTTTCAGTGTTTCATTGTCGGAAATGCCAATGCCTGGCTGCAGCTCTCCAGGGCCTGGGTAACAAGGAGCGTGCAGAGGAACTGGAGCTCACCTCCTTGCAGAGAGCTGGGGCACTGGGGGAGAAGCAACCTCAGCCTTAATAATGGGATGTGTTTGTCATCCATGGAATTGAGAAAGGCACGACAAGAGAGCCGTACAGTGGGCTCTGTGATACTTCATTTCCACGCCCCTGGCTCTTCTCCCGACACATCTGTGTGTATCAGGTTCAAGGGCACTTCCCAACTCCTGCTGGGATGGCTGGGGGGGGGGGTGACACCTCTCCATCTGAGCCCTCTTTGGCTCCTGCACAGGGAACACAGGCGCTTTTAGACTTTCAGGAAGTCACGGCAGCCCCTCCTACAGTGAAGTAATCTGCCTTCCCTTCCTTTTTTATCTGGTTAGGTTTGCTGCTGCTGTGTTTTTGTTTGGTAGCATTTCCCTTAATGTAACTCTGAGAAGCTTCTGAACTGCTATTAATCGTGAACAGCTAAAAGAGTGGTTGTAAACTTAGTCCTGTCAAATATACATCTACTTCCAGGAAAGACACTGTTGTTTTTAATTAAATCAGACGTTATCTCTGCCACAATTTTTAAAAAGCGTAGGAAGGTTTTAAATTCGGGGAGTATATTGAAATGTAACAAATTTGTAACAAAATGGATAAACTTCAGCTACACTGCTTTCTTGGAATAAAAATGCTCTGAGGTAATTCCATCAAATTAGCCTGGTAGAAAAGATAACATATCACATGGAAAAAGGTACACCTTTTAACGGACTTGAATGTGCATGTATTTGTTTGCAAGAGGCTTGTGTTGCCTCCTTCACATTTTTCTTTCTTCCATCCTTTCTTTGTTGTCTTGTGCCTTTAATTATTTTTGAAATCCCAAGAAGCAGCTGTATCTGTACTGTGTCTCGAAGGGTAGAGACACAGTGATGTCTTGGAGCTCTCTGAAGTGCTGCAGAATAAGCTCTAAGAAGAAGAAATGAGAGAGTATAGGCTTCAGCAGAGATTCCTTTCATCAGGATACTCAGTGTTGCAGCCATCACAGAAACAGCAAAATCAGGTCAGAACTGCCAGACTTCCCCTTTCTGAAAGAAAATTTTTTGTAAAGCTACCACTTAAAACTTTAGAAACAGAAGACTTTATAAACAAGCATCATTATGGTTTATAATACAGAGAACAGTATTACAATAACTATGTTGCCTCAGGCAGCTCACTTCAGAATTTTTCTTCACTCAGTTTTGTAGTATGCGTGGTGCATAAATTAAATCTGTGTTCTGACACTTCTAATTGTTAGGGAGATTCTAGTGATGTGCTTGCTAATGCACTCCTCAGTGCTGTAAGGCTTTTGCCTTGGGCTTGGCTCTTTGATTTTCACCCTGTTAAAATGAGGCCAGTGGTTATGGCTTGGCTCAGCGGGTGCTGGGGCGTGTGGCCACAGAAGAGGTTTCTTCTCGTCTTTGTCCTCTGCAGAAGGTGTGACGAGCTGGAAGGGAGGAGAAAGCCTGCAGTCCTCTGACGTGACAACCCTGAGTGAAGCTGGGGCAGCCACTTTAAAACAGATGGGTGAATGGGCCCCTGCTGCTTCTCTTCTGTCAGGAGCCTTAAATCTCGTACCTTGCAAAGCCAGCTGGGCAGAGGAGCCAACATTTGTGGTTCTACAGTGTAGTGAGCTTGGATTGGCATGTTGGTGCAGAGGGGAAGCTCACCTTGCTCTGTGCAAGGTGCAAACCGCTGGTGGAGCTTGGAGTGGCAGGGTGGATTCGGAGATGAAGCTCCATAGTGAAGGAAAGCGCTTGTGCAGCACTGACTAGTTTGTGAACGAGAGATGTGGCTCTCTAGTGTGGAGCAGGATGTTGGAGAAAGTGCTCCCCAGTCCTTGCACCAGTTTTCTTATAAGGCTTTGCTCATCATCCTGGTCTCATCAGTCTGTATATTTTTGAGATTCCTCGGGGCTCTCAAGTCCTGGGATACAAAATGAAAAGCTTAATTCTGAATAAGTGTTGGCCTCTTTGTCAGGATTCATTCATTTTATGTAGCGATTCACATTAGGATACTGGGCAGCAAGATAGGGAGCTCAGCTTCCAGTATTCTTTCCACTCAGCACCTCTGTGTCAGCATCAGCTTCTTCTGCCCTCCTGTGAATCTCTTCAGACCGAATTTGTCTGGCTCTGATAGAAGGGAAACAATGTTTTTCCATCAAACTCAAGTATTTGCTGAAGGTCTCTGCTTTCACTGCATCTGTCACTGGCAGCTGTAAGAAAGCCAGAGTCACTTTGGCTACTGAAGCGATTTGGCAATTTATTGTGTGTGTTTCAGCAGCACTAATCAGGGCTAATTTTGACCAAATTGAATTTAAGTTTTGTTCGCTTCTTCACCAGTCAATGGAGGTATAATAATGTCTTCTGGGGGGTTGATGAGATTTCACTGCACAGGCCAGAAGGGTTTCTCTTAATTGAGTCTGACCTCTAGTAGTTCACTGTTTTGGTTTGCTTTTCTAGTCTTCTCTCTAAGCCTGAGAATGCAACCTTGACCTTCTGCGACCTAAGCTGCAGCTGCTCACATGTGAAAAGAAATGCCACAACTTGGACATGATGATCCTTGTGGGTCTATTCCAACTCAGCATATTCTGTGATTCTGTGCACTTCAGACACATTTCCTTTGACAAAATGACTCCTCGATTGCCCCATTTTTACATGGCATAAGCAATCGAGTTTTTTAAGTACAAAAAATATTGTGTACAGCATGTCTTTATTGGATGGATTTTATTTGTTTCTTTTTGGGGGAGCGCTGCACTGGAGATTCCCTTTATGTTGTTGACATGTAAATTTTAATTTAGTAGTATGTTTATTAATGCTTCCAGCTGTTTTTCTGTTTCATTCTACAAATTAACACTTCAGCCATTTAATTAAAACCTTTGGGATTTTTTTTTTTTTTAATTTCAGTTTCCCTTTTTAGTTTATGTATTTTCTGTATGACTCTTTAACCTCATTTTAAAAGTACTTTTAAATGGTTGGTTTGTGATCTGAGTTATAATGAGTCAATATAATTTTCTTTCTAAATTTGACCAGTGAGATGAAGAGCAATTCAAAGTTTTCTGATAAGCATGCATGGAGCTTTGGATTATTGCTTTCTTTCTCTGTATTCTAATGAGTACAGTTTCATCCTTTTGGTTGCTTCCAATGGGGAAATTAACTTAGAAGATATTTGCCATCAGTTCAAGCATGCAAGAAAAAAATTGCTTGCAAAAAGTTTTTAAAGGTAATTTCAGCGTGGTCTTTATTTAGTATTGCACCCATTAAATGAGTGTGGGGAGCAGTAGCTACTTAAGAGAAATGAGGTGTTAAGAGAAAACAAGAAGTGTGGAATAAGTTGGGGTGTGTACCTGCAGCTTGTGGGTTTCTGAGCAGCAACTGCTGTATGAATTCTCAGCCCGTTGTCTGGAGTAACTCTGGGCTCTCCTGCAGTTGTAACACAGGATAAAAGTATGCTTGTGGATATCTAACACTCAATATACACCTTCTACTGGAAGTTTACAAGCTGCCACAAGCTATTATACAGCATTTGGGACCAGAACATGGGACTTCTGGCCCAAGGTTCATGAAATTTGAGCTTCACAGATTATGTCTCCATCTACACAGAAGTTTGTATTAAACACTTATCTTGTAGTCATGTTAGTGCAATCTGCATTTTAGGACAGGCGGTTGCTTTGAAGAAGGCCATTGTCTTCCTCAGAGTAAACAATGTGTCCTGATTAATCTGGGTAAGACTGTAGTTGTCTTTGTAGATGTGTTCAGTTCCATTCCAAATGGCCATGTCATTTGAAGTTCCTAGATAAACCTTCATCTATCATCATTTACAATATGCAGATTCAGGATTTAATCATTCACTTGAGCTGCCGTTGTTTTCTGGTGATGTGTTATCTTTGAGACTACTTTAAAATAACCCAAAAGTAACTGGATACTTGGCCTGGTTTAGTTTTCACTGTTTCACCATGTCAGTAATCTAAAATCAAACCTTTATTTTTTATTATTTTTTAAATTACTTTTCTCAATATAAAGAGATAACATAAATTTAATCCCTTGTTAATGTGCCAAACTGACATGTATCTTAGTGAAAGCATGGAGGAGTCCCAGCTTTGTTGTGGTAAAGAAGCCAAAAAAACCCCAACACTTAGCTCTGGAGTGATAAAGCAAGGATGGAAGTGAGAATTAACCTCTTCCCTTTTTTTTTTTATTTTCTCTTCCCCAAAATATTCTGATGCCCTGTCAAATGATCGTTAATGAAAAATAGTTTTGCTAATGTATTTTAAAATCGTTTTTCAGTTTCATAATTTGCCCAAAATATATGCTTGTGTAATACATGATGCTTGCTCATATGATGAATGTGTGTTTATGTGAACATATCACAGCCAAAAATTAAAGTACCATTAACAACTGGCTCATATGTAACAGCCACAAACCAAAGTGCAAGAAGCTCCACTGCAACACAAGGAAGAGCTGCTTTACACTGAGGGTGGTAGAGCACTGGAACAGGCTGCCCAGAAAGGTCATGGAGTCTCTCTCTGGAAACCTTCAAAACCTTCCTGGACACATTCTTGTGTCACCTGCTCTAGGTGACCCTGCCTAGGTAAGGCAGGTGGACTAGATAATCCTCAAGGGCCCCTTCCAACTCTTTTTTGTGATTCAGTATCCACTTGTGACAATTTAGTGCTCCCCTACTACATGGAGCTTTCCTCACAGCACTGCTTGGTGCAGGGTGATAAACTGCTAGCCTCAGCTGCAAGCTGAGCCTAGATTGTTTGTCAGCCTATTTTCATAACAAAAATCTGGAGATAGATAGGGAACTTGCTGAAGTTAATGGAAAGACCCTAATCAGTGGGATTGGAACCAGTCATTGACAGTGCAATTCTTTGGCAGAAAGGCCCTTCTGTGAGTATTCTTTCAAAGTACTCCCTCTAAAAGCAGGGTGCCATTGGCTGCATGGAACCGTTTTCAGTCCCTTTCATGCAGTAGTTTCTCTTTATCATGACTAGTTAGCAGCTCTTTGTGTTTGCTGGTCGCATGGCTACATGTGCAGTGCTAGCGCTGGCTGCTGAAGAGCAGATTTTGAATGAAGCTTTTGGGTGTGCACAGAGAGCTCAGCTGCAGATGGGAAGTGCCTTTCCTGTGGAATTTAGATTAAAATTGCCACATGTAACATATCATTCTGCAGTCAACAAATGTAGATTAGGCTGTAATTCATGAAACAGATATTGAAATTTTAAATATATAATCTTGATGGATTATATCTGTCTTCCTCAAGCTCAGTGTTGTCTGTTTGTAATAAAGCAACTTCATGAAATTATACATGAGAGAAGAAAGTAGACCATTAGATGTGAGCCTAGGGTTGAAATATTTCTGCATATTATTTCCTGTAAATTCTCTGTTCATGTATGGGGATGTAAGTTTGGGGTTTTGTTTTTTTTTTTTGAAGTGTGGATGTATCTATAGATATCAATCATACTTAAACTGGATAGGCTTTTCAAATATGCCTATCACAAAAGTGGTTTTGTGTTTAATTAAACATATATCTAATCCTACAGTTGTTAATCTGTCAAACTATACTTGGAATCTATAGCCATCTGATCAAGTAAAAGAAGGCTGGATAAAATCTCATATAAGGTTTTGAGGAAGTGCATGTCTAAGAGAAATCTTTACTCCTAATTTTAAATAGTATTCTAGTACCATGTAAGCTTTTAGTTATTCAGCATTTAAAGTGTTTCCTCCCATTTTGATGGTGAATTGCTGTATCTGTATAATTTTTCTTGGATCATTTCCTGTCCACAAAAGACTTTATCTTAATACTGAGCCTTTCTAGTAAACACTCAATAGATAGGAAGTTATAGCTTCATAATAGACCACATCTCTGTGGAAATCTGTAAACATCCTTTTACCTCCCTTTTTTTTTTTTTTTTTTTTTAGATTTATTCATTAGTCATTCCTGCAATGCTGCTTGATTTGTGTGAGAGGTTGGCAAGGCAGTGCTTGTCAAATAGGACTTTTCACTTTGTGATGCACCAAACTAAAGCTGTACAGAGAAGGTGTACCAGTTTGAATGTTAAGGTATTTTAAGTAGCCTCAAAAGCAAAGTTAATAACCTGATAGGCATCTTTGATGGCCAAAGGAAGAGCTTTGCACAAACAGAAAAGTTGCGCAGTACTCTGGGAATATTTTTTTTCCCATTAGCACTTTGGAAAAGGTTTAGTATCAGGAGAGGGATAAGCTGATGACCATAGATTGAGTACCACTAGTAGGCAACCCGAAATATTAATTTTTGTGCAGAGCTGGTGATCTTGCCCATAAGGTGATGAGAATTTTTACCTGGTTTGCAGCTTGTTCTCTGCACACTGAAGAACATCGGTGTTAACCCGTTAGGTCTCCAGCTCACTGGTTTTCATGCCTGAGGTTCCTTCCACAGCAGGAGCCCTGTCCTGCTCCACATCACAGGTTCCAGGAACCTCAGCAGAGCAGTAAGCACATCTGGGGCTGGGACCCCATGCCTGGCCAGCCTGGCTGCCTGCTGAACCTGCCACACCTGGTCCTGGTCCATCAGCAGAATGCAGCACCACAAAGAAGCTGTGGGGCTTGTGCTTCCTTCAGCCACAGCTTCTCTTTGGGTTTGCTCCATTGTACATCCCAGTGAGGAATTCCATCAAAAGCATCTGCTTCATTGAACATCTTTTTTTTTGCTTATGGATCAAGACAAATAGAAATTACCTCAGTCGAGATCAACTTCTATACCTTTTAGCATGATTTCTCATACTTATTAGTTCAAATTTTGAGATTTATTTTCAAGAAATTCCTCTCTGTGTGCATACATAATACATAAAGATTTCATCATCTGCTTTCTGTAGTCACTGACTTAATTATAGTGGCTCCTGTGAGAGATGCACAAGATAGTCTGCCTGAAGTTGTTGAAATTAAGACTTTAAGGCCTGAGAACCAGGCAAGTCTTGATTTCTAATTGCAGAAACTGCACTGCTGATGTTTGGGCTTTTAATTCTTTTTCTGGTTAGTTTGGCAAAGTGGTGTTGAGGTGATTTTCACTAAGAAACCTCCAAATCATGTCAGTTTTGAAAAGTATCCATTTCCTTTCCTCCATGACTTCTAATCTCACTTAAGAGCCCATAAATAAATTACATCACCTAAGGTAACCTAAGTTGCATCAGAGGTGGCTGATGTAACTTTTCTGAAGCCCAAAGCATCACTCTTGAGGCAGCCACCTGAGTCCCCTCATTTTGGCTCAGTGAGTGTGACTCTTGCTTCTGCATCTCTCCTTTCTCATGTGAGCCAAGGAGCAAAGGGGTGTGCTGCCTTCATCCTGACTGAAGTGAGATTGTGAATTCGGTGTGTCTGAGGCCTGGGGAGTACTACTTCCCCTTCACCTGCTGAATTCATCTGCTTTTTTAATTATTATTTTTAATATCTATGTGTTATATAGGAAAGCTGACAAGGACATCCATCATCTCAGATCAGTTGTTACTGTGCTGCTGTAATGCAAACCAAAGGAGGGAAATAAACTAGTTTTTATGGTATATAGGAGAAGTTTACTGGCTTTCTTCGGAGAGCTCTCTCAAATATGTCTACTTTTGTCTTCTTACCTTCCTGTCTCTCTCACATGCTTACACCCTGTACAAAATACCTGTGTTTCTGCATGTCTACTCTGTATTACTGAATGTTTTTTGGAAAAAGTGAGTATCCCTTTCACAAAACCTTTTGGACAGCTGGTATAAGGAAGGAAATGGCCTGATTTGTGTATTTGAATTACTGACACAGGCTCCAAATACCTCGGATTGCCAAGTCAGGAAGGTCTTTTCAATGAAAGCAATACTTCAGAGACCTAATTCTTTCAGTTAGATAAACCGTGCAGAATCACAGCTCTATACTTCTTTCTGACAGATGTAATGTTATTGATGAATATATGGTGGGTTGATCCTGGCTGGATGCCAGGTACCCACCAAGCTGCTCTCTCACTCCTCAGCTGGATGGGGAACAAAGAATATAGTGAAACATCCAGGGGGCAATATAAGGACAGGGCAAGATCACTTGTGATAGGTACTGCCACAACCAGAATAGTTAGGGAAAGTTGATTTAATGTTACCAATCAAATGAGAGTAGTATAATGAACAATAAAAACCAAATAGTAAAATATCTTCCCCCCCACACCTTTTCTTCTTTCCAGGCTTAACTTTGCTCCCAATTTTCTCTCTGCAAAGGGGATGGAGAATGGGGGCTACAGTCAGTTCATTGCACACTGTTTTTGCCACTCTCCTCAGAGGGAGGACTCCTCTTCACACTCTTCACCTGCTCCAGTGTGGGGTCCCTCCCACAGGAGACAGTCCTTTCTCCCTGGACCTGTCCAAAGTGTGTCCTTCCCATGGGCTGCAGTTCTTCACAAGCTGCTCCAGTGTGGGTCCCTTCCAATAGGGTGCAGCCCCTCAGGCACAGGCTGCTCCAGCATGGGTCTCCCACAGCGTCACAAGTCCTGCCAGCAAACATTCCAGAGCATCACAGCCTCCCTTGGGCTTCCACCTGCCCTGGAGTGGGGGCCCTTCAGGGGCCTCAGGTGCATCTCTGGTACACCATGGAGCTCCGTGGGCTGCCGGGGGAGAGCCTGGCTCACTGTGGGCTGCACCAGGGGCTGGGGGGATTAAAGTTCCATGTAAGGCTGAGTGTTGTGTTGTTTATGTTTATCAAGAATTAGCATTTTTCTCATGTTGTGTGCCTTCCATAATCCAAAAGAAGTACAGCTGGTTGGGTTTTTTTTTCCCCAGATAGTGTTCCATTTTTATTCCTGCATGAATTAGCAGCCAGAGAAGATTCTGCAGGTCTCCTGTTTCCTAGCCTCAGTTGGATCTAGCAAAAAGGAAGCAAATATAAAGCCAGTCAAGTTTTGCCACTGTTCTTTGCTCTGATACTGACACATTCTAATACATTCTTTCCTTAAAACATGCAATCATGATGTCCTTTTTTCATTTACTCATCTGCTATTAAGTACAATAAAAGTTTCATAGGGACTCAGATTAGTATCTGATACTCAGAGTAAAATTAAAAACAAAAAAACCCCAACAAATCAGCAACAAACAAAAGCATCAAAAACTTATTCATAAGAAGATTCCTTGTGTATTTTCCAGCTTGAAAATAAATGACTGTAGCTTGTATTACATGAGTCTCTTAATAATTACCCAGCTTCTGGTGAATGTGTAGTTGATTAGTATCCTGTGGTACTCCTAGGCTAATGCTGGACACAGAGATGTTATAAGTCTTGTCTCTACCTGAAAACAATAATATGTCATCACATAGTTTAGTAGAACTGGCAGTGAGCATGCTTTCTCATGAGCCTATATTAACTGGTAAGTTGAAGCTGCTATTGATATGTTTGGTCCTGGGAAGTCCAACTGGTGTGTTGAAATAGTAATATTCTGGGTAATACTGCCTCGTGCTTCAAGATGCTCCTTCCTGTGTGGTGGCACTTGCTGTAACCAAGTGAGAGACTGGTCTCTGAGGTGTCACTCTGTCACCCTTTCCGAGCACCAGCCTCTCTCCTTCCCCCACAGTGTTGCTTGTGCAGGATTGCCTCTTGGCTTCCCGTTGGCGTAACTGTGGCACTGTTTGAGATGCAGGCCTGTGGCTTTCCAGCTGCCTTCCTGCAGAAAGCCCTAAAGCGGGCTGGTGTTGTAATGCCCACTGCGCAAACCCTGCGCCGATGCTCCACGGCAGCCGCTGGTGTTGGCTCTGCTGAAGGAAACGAGAAACGCCTCAGAGCTCCTTTCTTAGAGCTGCCATCCTGTGTGTCCTGCATTGCCAACCAGTGAGCAATCCACGGCTGCTGCACGTCCTGCTGGACATGGAAGTGCGTAGAGGTGAAGAGGAAGCACTGGAATGAAAGCTCTGATCTCATGGCACGTGGTCACTATATGAATTAATTACATATCTGTCTTCTTCTGGAGTGACTGCAGAGCCAGAGATGATGGAAATGAGAGAGGTTTCCTAATTTCCTACTGGAAAATAATTTAATTGCCAGAGAGAATGAGGACTGTTTACAGACAGGGCTGTCTGAAGACAGATCTGCAGCTCGGAGTTAATACCGCCTACTGATTTTTCAACTGTAAAAGGAAACTGGTGAATAAATAATAAAGATTATCTGTTTCTGTGGAACTGTTCTCAGTAGTAAGTGTGAAGGGAGGTAGCTGCCATTAACCTCCTGTCTAGGAGCTTATAACTGATGGTGCAATAACAGTAGCTATCTTGAGAATCATGTGGCCTTGAGGAAAAAGGAGTAATTGCTTCATATCTCTGGCTTTCCTTCTTCACAGTTGTGCTCTTCACAGTGCTGTTCAAGAATCCCCTGCTCAGGTGTGAAGGAAGGGGGTTGTTTGGTGTGGAATGCCCTGCATCACTATCCCATCCTTGAGATCTGCATGGCAAAGCTTGCCAGCTTGGGCATTGGTAGGGACGCATACAGTGTGTGATTAATCTGAGAGCTAATTAGGTTCCTACCCTGACTGTACTAATGTGTGTCTCCTGGGATGTTAAGATGGGCATTTAAGATTTCATTCTTCTCCAACTACCTCTCCCTGTCCAGGCTTTCTAAGAAATAAGGATGTGTGCATGATTTTAATCTCTTAACTGTTTCTGGGGCACCCAAAGTTGTCACAAAGTGACTTGTGCTTTTTGGGACTATTTGAGGAAACTGCCTGGAAAAACCCGGCCTCATTCAAATGCCAAGTTGTATGCCTGGGATAACTAATCACTTTTAAAAATAGTAATTGTCATTTAGAAAACTTACTTCTTTTAGTCTTTTAGAACCGTTTTGTATAATGTTCAACTCCTTATTTGCATACACCTTGAAGTGCTTTGTAGACCGAGTATACTTTGCTAGCTTGGAGTAGAGTCCTACTTTTTATGTCGGATTTTATTAGGGGATGCTCATAGTTTTCCATTTGAGGTTCTGAAGAAGCATTAGACCAGCAATTTCAAATTTTGCAAGAGCTGTTTCCCCAAGATAAAAAGAGTGAATAGCTTTGGGGTTGTTGTATTTTTAATTTTGCACACTGAAGCCTTGAGCTTTTATTATCTCATGTACAGATGAGGAAAAGGACATGTATTAAATCCTTAATTATTTGCCCTTTTGCAGTCTTGGTTTTGGGAGCTGCACTAGTAGATTCTTTGGGTACTCAACAGAGTACTTTTCTTTTTGGGACACACTTCTGTTAGGAGCAATAAGGTGCTTAGGTGCTTCCAGGGGTATTTTTGTGTCAATACGAATCTCCCATGAAACAGCACTACAGTAAAGATTTTGAAACTGGAAGGTCTTTTGTTTCATGAGGCATCTGGCCCAACTTACTGAATTACAGGTAAGAGAGCATTCTCTTGCTGACGTTGCTAGTGTCCTTGGTAAGCCCTGGGTTATTCTCCCTCTTTCTCTGGTGTGAATGCACTGCTGGGGAAATTGGCAGTAGGCATCTCAGGTACACATAGCCTCTGTGAGGGGACTGGATTTTTTTCCTCACTGCTCCCTTTTTCTCATGGAGAAATGTTGGTCAGTTTGTCAAGGCCTTTACACTTGCCAGGAAGGAAACTTACCTTTTTTCTTTCTCAGAAAGTTCACTGATACCTGCAGTTCCTGTCTCTGGCACCTAAATTTCCCACCCTAAAATGGGTGGGGGATTGTTTAGTGAGTTGTCATCAGCGCTGGTTGTAGAAGCCTGGTCAAGTACGACCTGACTTTGCTTTGTATGCTCTGCTGACCATGGTGAAGCCAGAGGATGTTCTTTTTGGGTGCATTGAGGAACATGAGGAGTGACCCCAGAGACAAATAAATGCATCCACTGACCTTGCTGCTGCATTGCTGTCACCAAGTTATCTTCCTCTCCCAAGCACACATGACTAATCACAGCTACAGAGAGCTGCAAGGAGATAAGCTTAAAGGGAAAGAGAAATCAGACTGACACAGACGTTTCGCAATCTGAGAGTTATGTGGTCACCAATGTAAATCAGGTTACAGTTACAGAAAGCTTTAACAGTTTTACATGCATGTATATATCTAATGGCTGCTTGCAATTGTGTTTAGCTGTTTGGATGGGCATTTCTAATGCAGATTGCATTCAGAAATATCAGTGCAAAATATTTTAAATCCTTCATGCTCCGTTTCTTGTGGATACTACCAATACAATTTCTTTTATTCTATTTAAATAAGAAGCATGTTCTGGTTATTTTGCCACATTCTTCTTCATGGAAGTAAAAACACAAAGTTGAAGGAACAAGTGATTGATCAAAATGTTGTTGGCTACCTTGCTAAAGTTGTAAGGCTAAATTCAAGGTGATCCTTAAGGTTTTAAACTTATATTGAATAGCATTTGGAAGCCAATTTCCTAAATACCATTTTGGGGATTTTTCCCCAAATCTTTTAACAACAGTCACCATGATCATCTTCACAATTTGTCACAGATGAGAAAGCTACTAACCATCTTTCATGTAAAAGCAGATGAGAGAGAAGAGTGTTCAAGTAAAAGGGAAGCAGCAAAATGTTAGACTGCTTTTTACTGGCCCAGTGTGAAGCTCTCCCTAGTTATTGCCCAGAAGCCTGGAGAACAGAACAGAAAGTGAAACCAGGGTCTGCCTCCATAACAACACAGGCTTCCTCTCAAACCCTTGTGCAGTCACCTGCCTCTGCAGAGAAATAAGGTGAGAAGCCACTGCTAGCACTGGTCACTCGTGTTTGCACAGGGGACTTGCAGCTGACACAGCCTGCATCAGCATTCACCCCACCAGAGGGATTTTCCAGAGGCTTCTTCCTCAGAACTTCCTGAAGAAGTGAGTAGTGGCTTTGTAGCAGGAATAAGTACTTAGCTGGAAGAAAGTGGTGGCATGAAGCAGATGATGCTTTATCTTCAGACAATTGTTTGTCACAGCTCTTATACGAGCCTGTGGGGCTCTGTCTCCCCATACTGCCTGACCAGAGTCTGGGTGAGGTTCTGCCTTGTGACTGTTCAGGGCATGTGCTCACAGATATGCTAAGACACAACAGCTCTTGGAGTGCTGTCTGTGAGGTGTGCAGCACTGGAGGGGCTCTGTAGAACGTTCCCCCTCCATCTCCCAAAGTAGAGACTCGCTTTGGTGTTTCCAGAACTTGAACCCATGTACATTTTTGACCTTTTGGTTTTCACACCTGCTACCAGAGGTGCTACCCTGCCCTGCTCCCCACCAGGAGGGCATTGTGCAGGTTGTAAAGCAGATACTAGCAGTGCCAAGCTGCTTGTATCACTTTGAGAGGGAGGAGCGTTGGTGGGGGATGTTTTTGCAGAGATAAGGTCTTCCCAACACCCACTCCTTACCATTTTCACTGAAAATTTCCTGCAGTAACTGGGCAGCATTGCCTGGCATTGAGGTACGCTGAAATTACATTTCTTTTACCTTCTGTAAAGAACTTCCTTCCACTGCTATTAGGCAGAAGGAAGTAGGTTTTTGCCCTTTTACACCACTTTCTCCACAGTTTAGGATTTCTTCTGAGGTTCCTACAGAGGGATGAATGTTTGATCTGCTATCAACCTGCCTCCCACAGTGTGGGGTTTTGTAACTAGACAGAGATGATGCTTTGCATACTTTTTCTGAGCACCCTCCAGCAAAATGAGCCTCTGCCCTCTGAAGGGAGCTCTCAGGTGGGTATAAAAGGCTGAGGCTGGGCTACCTGTCTGCAGTCCCTGCTGAAAGCTTTGGGACATGCCCCAGGGGTGTGTGCATGGGGCCACAGGTTCTACTTCCATCTCATACATCAGCCATGCTCTGAGCAGTGGTGCTGATGGGCAAGGGGTATTCCCCAGCTGGGCGTGGACCTGCTAGGGATGCTCTCTGGCTTCAGAGCTGGAGGGCAGCTCCCTGGCAGAGAGGGAATGAAGGAGGTCATCTGGAGAAGCACCTAGATTTACTTTTCCAATATATTCCAGGGTTTGCTTATGTTCAGGGTTTGGGGCTCTTTCAGGTGTTTGCTTTGCCTTGGGATTCAGGCCACTATGGTAGCGTAAAGTTTAAATGAAAGGTTCCCTATCTGAGGTTTTTCAAACAAAAATGTTAAATGGTTTATTTGTCCCTTTTATCTTTCCAAAGTCCTGCAATATATTTTCACTGAAGTGTCGTACTTTATGTTAGGGGAGAATACTTGTGATTTTGTGAATGCAACATTTGGGGTGGATTCTGCTGCTCCCTGAAAAGGAACTTACATTTTACTGACAGTAGGAAGCAGTTGTCTATGCTTTCTGGTTTTTTCCCTATCTGAAGGAGCATGCTCCTATGGAAATGAGTGGGAATTTTCCCATTGAAAATTAGAAGGATGAGAACAACAATGCAAAGCTTCCACACTAGGAGTGCTTAACGGTGTTGATTCTTTTGATGTAAAGCATCTCACTTTACCCTTGTGAAGATCCTGCTCCATAAAATCCCTGTCGGTGAGAGTGGTGAGTTCTGGGTGCAGAATGATGACAAAAAGCACATTTCTTCTCTGTGGCTAAGCCTTTGAAATTGTTGGCCCAGAGAGATAATCATTAGAAATTCTATAGGACAGAGGATGTAAAAACCTGCAAGAGGGAAAAGCCACACATAGCTGATGACTGTTTGCATCATGTAGACACCTAATGGCATGAAGTGGGCTTTGCAGAAGCAAAAAACATCAGGAGCACTGAAGGCTTGGCTGAAACTGGGCATGGCACTCTGACATTCCAGAGATTTAGTACCTGTGATTTAACTTCCTCAACTCACCCAAGTATAAAGTATAGAGTTACAGCTTTCTAATGCAACATGGAAAATCAGCTTTCAGGATTTAAAAAAAAAAAAAAAGTAAAAAAGCTATATTTTTTTTCTTGCTAGTATTCCAGTAATATGTGTTTAATAAAAAAAATTTGCTTCTGCTAGAGGCAAAAATAGAACTTGTAAAAGTTCATTTCTGAAGTCACTTCACTGGCAAAGGGCTAATAAGATTAAATTCAAAGTCTGAAGAGACTAATACTTCTGTTTTGCCCAGAAATCTTGGTCTTTTAAATCCAAAGCTTCAAGCAAGGTTTTGCTGTGTGTTGTATGTAAGGATAAGTACAGGAGACTTGATAGGACTGTCTGTGCAAGATGTGTCAGCTGGAGCTTTGCTGTATTCATCTTCAGTGCCAAGCAACTCCAATTCCTCTTTGGTCAAACAAACTTTTTATTCATCGAGGTGCAGTTGTTTGCCAGAGCTATTTGCAGTCATGTGTCAGAGGGGGTACAATTAATACATTGTAAAAAAAAAAAAATTTTTTAATGGTGTATGCTGTGGATATTTAATAGAGCCCTGCTGGCAGCACTCTGAGGACCAGTGCAGGGTAAGGATTTGCCAGATCGTAGCTGAGCACTTGAAATTTTTCAACCAGCAGGAAGGAAAAAGCGTGTGAGAGAGCCCGTGGGAACTGTATTTTGGTTCAGCAGCGTCCGCTAACATTGTCAAACTGCCTGTCTCAAACTGTTAAGGCTGATAAACTGCCAGTAATTATCATTTACAAAATTAACGGCTGCCAAAACCATCACACACATCACATGTGTTGCTTGGACTGGTTTGAAATTACTTCGCTTAAAGAAAAAAGAAAGAAAAATTCCCGAGCCTGCATCTGCTCCCAGAATAGCGTTGAGTTTTGACATATGACAGTTGGTGCTGGCAGAAGTTATTTTTGTTGTTCAGAGTAGGCTTGGGGGATACTTTCCTGGAGTGCGTCACTACTGCTATTTACCGTCCGGGTAGCAGGACAATTGAGACCTCTGAATGTTGCAGCAAATCTAAATAAATAACTGAAGTATGTGGGATCTCCCTTCCCTTCCCTTCCCTTCTCTTTCCTTCCTTGCCTATGACACTGGAGAGAGAGAATTACAAATAACGGTTGCCAGAAGGAAAACTTTCTTATTTTGCAGTTGATTTCCAGCCACTGCAAAGAAACTGAATCATTATGGGCAGGGCAGAGCAAAAGCTTAAAAGCAGCTTTGGCTGCACACCACCATCACTTCATGTCTTCACAATCCTCCCAAACAGCCCATATGTAAAAAACATGGCTTGAAGCAGAGCAAATGTCATTCATTTCCTCCCGAAGGAAGTGGAGTGCCACCATGACCAAGAGCTAGGGACGATATGAACACAACCATATCACACAGATATTGCTATAAAGGAAGATGAGAGTGGTGAAATGACCACGTAGAAGTTTGCACAGTATTTTTTTTTGCAGAGGTTTGTGATTTAGTCAGTCATCAATGAATAAGTTGGTGCAAAGTCTCTGAATCAGTGATCTGTAAGTCTGAAGGACTCAGAGTTGTCAGCACAAGAAAATATCACATTTTAGCTTACATCTTAGTGCGTGTACCTTTCTACTTCTATTGAGTGCAAGTGTGTAAAAACTTGGTGTGCTCTCCGCTTTTCCTTCCAGGCTGTGGTTCAAGACAGGACTTCTGGGTTGACACAGCCAACCTCTGAAGTTCCTGCTCACATGTTCTCTCCTGTGTTGCTCCACCCATCATTGTTTCATAATTTAAACCAAGACATTTTGGAGTGTTTGATATTAAACCCCCATGTCTCAAAGATTCAGTGACCAGTGCAATGTGACCAACAGGAAAATCAGTTGAACTGAGGTAAATGGTAAATTGCAGCAGAACAGCTTCTGCATCTAAGGGATAGGGACAGCTCAGGGTTTATCTACATCAGCACTTCTGATTTGTTTTGGAAGTACACCTTTTCAATAAGTGATGTCACGTATCAGCTTAATCAAACTCTTTGTGAAATACAGAAGGAGAATTCTCTCTTTTCAAACAATATTTCTGGTACTGTGAAGCAAGTACTCAGAGAGTACCAAATGGGAATGGAAATGAAAGGAAAACATATTGTATTTCATTATTTCATCTATGTGAACCCTTTACTGTGTCTAATTCTGTTAATCTAAAATTATAAACAAACTTAGGCTGATATAATCTAATTTTCATTATAGACACCAAATGCTATTATGTTGGGCAACAAATTGGCTTAAGAGAATTCTGTCTTTACAAAATAAGATTGTAATCAACAGATTTATAGTTTAATAAAGTCTCATGATATATGTATACCCTATAGCTTTTAGAGCTTTATTTTCAGTTCAGAGTTCCAATTAGTCTAATTTAAGATTATTGGTACAATCATTTGATTTAAGATATGCTTTTTTTATAAACCAACAAAGAGTGCCAGCATGAGACACTGAAAGGAAGCAGTGTGAAGGAACCATCTATATGTTTTATTGCAGAGTTGTTGATGCATGTGACTTAGTGACAAAAGTATGCAGTGAGAGCCTGTGCTCTCTCTAAAGTTTGCAAGGGGCAGAGGACAGTGAGGATATGTAGGGTCCCAACTGGGAAAAGTGAGGTTATTTTACTCTGAAATAATGCTTTTGCCAAAATATAAAAACTTTTTGCAGGTCAAAAATACCTTTTTCATTATTTTCTGCTTTTCCAAGTCAGTCTAAACCATAATCTCCAAACACCATGACCTAGTTTATTGGCCAAATAGCACTGATCTTGAGATATAAAAACCCAGCAACAGAACCCTTACTAACAGGGACATAGAAATCAATTGCATCTTATTTATGTAAGTACTTAAAAGAAATTAGAGGTTTGTCTGCGTGTGCATGTTTTAGTTTCTGATTTGTTCATCTACTATTTTTGTACTTTAAAACAGCAAATCTGCTCCATTTTGCCTTTTTTTTTTTTCCCAAAACTTTTTTTTATTTAGAATCATAGAATGGTTTGGGCTGGAAGGGACCTTAAAGACCATTTAGTTCCAACCACCCTGTCAAGGGCAGAGACACCTTCCACAAGACCAGATTGCTCAGAGCCACATCCAACCTGACCTTCAACACTTCCTGGGGTGTGACATCTGCAGTTTCTCTGGGCAACGTGTTCCAGTACCTCACCACCTATGAGTAAAGAATTTCTTCCTTATATCTCATGTAAACCTACCTTCAGTTTAAAGGCATTCCCCTTGTCCTATCACTACATTCCTTTCTGAAAAGTCCCTCTCCAGCTCTCTTGCAGCCCCCTTTTGGTACTGGGAGGTGCCATAAGGTCTCCCTGGAGCCTTCTCTTCTCCTGGCTGAACAACCCCAGCCTTCTCAGCCTACATACATGGGAGAGGTGCTCCAGCCCTCTGATCATCTTCATTGTCTCGTCTGGACTCACTCCAAAAGGTCTGCATCCTTCCAGTGTCTGGGTCTCCAGAGGTGGATGCAGCATTCCAGGAGGGGTCTCACAAGAGCAAGAGCAGAGGGACAGAATCTCCTCGCTGGTCACACTGCTTTGGATGCAGCCCAGGACACAGTTGGCTTTCTGGGCACACAGTGCCAGGTGACATTGAGCTTCTCATCCACCAGCATCCTCAGGTCCTTCTCCTCAGGGCTGCTCTCAATCCATTTTCCATCAGGCCTGTGTTTGTGTTTGGGATTGCCCTGACCCTGATTGCACTTGGCCTTGTAGGATGTCACGGGGTTTGCACAGTCCCACCTCTCAAACCTCCTAAGGTCCCTCTGGATGACATTCCTTCCCTCCAGCATATCGACTGCACCACACAGCCTGGTGTCAGCAAACTTGCTGAGGGTGCAGTCATGTGCCTGCAGTTTGTTCAGCTTCTTGTCTGAGCAAACTGGCAGAAATAATTAATTAAGCTTGCACAGTAAGCGGACTGTGGATCTGGGTCATTTGTAACAAATAGGTGAGACTTCGTGTAATGATTTTGCTAACATGATGAGGTGTGTATACAGGAATGTGAATTTCTAGCTGGCTGGCTGTGTGTGATCAGGTAAAGTGGGTATACCTTTATTTCAGGAAGCATATGAAACGTGAGGATACATACATGTTGCTCTGGTTTGGGATGTTCTGAAGGGCTGGCTGAGGAAGTGTTCTCTTCCTCCTGGTTTATCCCTGTGCTCTTTCAAGGAACTGTAATCCTCCTTAGGTGTACTTGGATTAATGTTGCCTAAGAGCCTGTAATTAAACATGCAGGGCTTGAGGAAGCTGGGAAAGAGCAAGGTCCTTGATCCCATGTGTCCATGAGCAAGGACAGGCACAGCTTAGAGCTCTGGGCAATAGGCCATGGCACAGGCAGCTCTCTCACTGCTGCTGTGGGGCTGAGGGGCTGGGGAAGGGTGCTGTGACTGCACTGGGCTCAGGCCATCAGTCCCCTTTTGTGCCACAGCACAGGAGGACCTTATCTCCAGTATAACTGGAGCCAGCAGGGTGTATGTCCCTTTCCCCATGCCCCCCTTCACCCACGCTTCTGGAGTAAAGAGAGGTTTCTCTGGCTAAAAAGCTGCGTTTCATGAGGACAGGAACCAAGAGACAGTTCATCTCTATGGCGAGTTGCTATAAATAGCTTGCTCTGTTAACATAAATTCTTTCTGTGAATCCTACAAGCAGGGTTTTATTCCAAGCCTACAAAATGCTTTGTATACCCTTGTTACTTTGTACGTGCTGATGCTGCTGCTTCCCCCCACAAAATGAGAGGCAAGCCTGACACTTGTAGGGCAAGGCTGTTCTGTTGATTAAAGGAGTCAGCCTTCCTAAACAGGCCTATTACAGTGTTAATTTTTTACAACACTGATACCAAAAGAACCAGTGGACATTTTTAAGGCAAGTAGGGCAGGACTTGCTGAAGTCCACGCACATCAGTTTTTAAACCTTCAACTAGCTGCAATGTTTTCTACTGCTCTGCTCTCTGCTAATGCTTGCAGTGACTCTGGGTCAGAAGCTGTAGCTACTGCAAGCCTTGAAAGATTTGCAGGGCTTTTAGGAAGCTTGTAATTGCTCCACTGTGAATCCTAGAGTGAGAAAGAACTTGCCCAGGAGGAAAATGTCTTCTCTTACTGCTCATGCAGTGAAAACTCTATGGACATTAATGATCCCAGCTGTATGATATGTATCTGTCACTCTGCAGCTTTTTATTTTCTTCCTTTTACATAGTCCTGGTACTGGAAGCCCTCTCTTTGGGACCAGATTTTCAGTTTCCATTTAAATCCATTTCTTCATTTGACTATCTGATGCTCAGTCCATGTCCCTTCCCCCTCTTCCCATGAAATGGCAGCCAATGAAATTTTCATAGAGTTGAAAGATGTGACCCAGAGGTGTCTGTCCAGAAAAGGGAAGGGCTTTGGTGTTCAGGCAGTTGATAAAACACACGTGTTTATGAGGAACCATGCTCTCTCTTACTTTTTTGTCCTCTTTTTTTTAAATGCATCCATCTGCTTGTGGAGACCGCTGTTTTCACTCCCCATACACGTGTATGACAAGGTCAAGCACAGATCCCTTTCTTTGGTACCCTTCCATGCATGAGGTGCTTCCAAGTCCTTGCAGTTCTGTGTCTGTGTGGGTGGGTTGGAAGTGCAGTAAGCAGTGGATGGGCACGTGGGTAGCAGGGGAGAGGAAGCAGATCAAGTACACTGGTTGTTTTCCGAGTGTTTTCCGAGGTAGTGCGTGGTGGGCAGGGCATCTTGACAAGCCAGGTAGCATTTCTGCCCAGACTGTCCAGCTGCAGTGCCAGTGGCTTTGTGGGACTGTTGTGGTCCAAATTCTACTGACAATTTGCCATTTGATGTAAAAGTATATGCGAAGGAAAGGAACCTGATGTTTTTATCACATACAGTTTGGGTTTAAAATATGACTATTCGTTAGCTGCTGCTGATGGTGTTCACTGTTGAAATTGTCACAACTGGCCCTTGCAGCAGCTCCCAGATTGTGCAAATGGTTTTTTGGAAGGGAAATTAATTAGCTGGCTTGCATATTCAAAGGAAAGAGGAAAAAAAAAGGTCTCGTCTCTTTGTGGCTCTCAGGCGTGCATCCCTCTTTTTTCCATAGGATTGTTATGGATATGTTCTTCCAGGGATTGTACCATCAGCCTGTACCATTCATACATTTTGTAGAGTTCATAATCAAGTGCGTTCACGGCTGAAAGTGGCACACGTGCTGCTGTGAATGCTCCTTCTCAGATGTCTCCTGCTTCTGGTAACCCACATTCTGCAGCTGGAGGCTGCGCTCCAGGCACCGCATGAATGGGGCGGCTTGTGTTTCAGCGAGGCGGGGTGAACTTGATTCTAGGTCAAAATCAAATGTGACATTTCCTAAATGCACGGGTCCAAAGTAGCTACAGCACTAAAATTCAGAGCCTATGAGTACTTTCTGTGTGTTATTTCTCAGTGATTTACTATTTTACTCGAGGGGGGGAGGGACATTGAATGTGGGTTTATTATTCTGGTTACACCTGCAAAACTGAGAGTAGAAAGAAAATAAACCAGTGTCACCTCACTGCATAGGGGTGCAAAAGGCTTACCCTTACAGTACCAAAAATCCACTTCTGTCGTTCCAGGGTGAGGGTGTCCTGTTTACAAACAGTGGCCAAGATAATACCCGCCAGCACAGCTCCTCAAATCTTCAGCCTGCTTCTCCCTGCTCCAGTGTTGTTCCCCACAGTCCTCACAGGCACAGCGAGAGCAGGCAGTGACCCAGATGCGCTGCTCTCAAAGTGCCATTTGTTTCCAGCACTCAGCATGCTGGCAGATTTGACACATGGCTACACACACATCCATCACTGGACCAAAATATGCCTCTCCTGTGCTATAAGGGGTGTTGTATCAGATAAGCCACTGCTGACAGGGCCAGTAGCTGTTCACACATTCTCTGAGGTGTGTGGCAGTGTGTGTGCATGGGACACCTGCCCTCCGAATGTGGAAGGATTTGTTGAACTGCATGATGCAGTCCTGGTGCTAATTTTTTTTTTTTTTTTTTGACTGCTTAAACTTCCCAGGGGGTTAGCAGGCAAGAATTTTGCTACTACATGCTTTGTTACCAATGCTACCAAAAAAATAAGGAGAAAGGCATTTTTCCAGTTCTGTTTTTTGTCAGGGAGTACAGGGCTGTGTTCTTTCTCTTGTCCTGTTCTGACTACAGCTTTATCTCTGATTCCTTTGCATACAGAGCTATTTAGAGCTATTGCATGTATATATGCAAATATGTGTTTATACAAATATGTATTTACACACACACACATATATAAGCACCAGAGTCATAGATATGTAGATATATAAGGTTGTTAAGATTGGAACATAAAACAAGTTCTCTCTCCCCTCATCCAAGCTATAACCTCAATCAGTCTTTTTTCACTTCTTTGTGGATACCAAGCCATCGAGTCTCATTCAGCTTGACTAAACAGATAACCATTGATACCTCCCTTCCTCCCTACACCTGCAGCTCTCCCCATTATTTCATACTGCTGTTGCCATGGACAACATCAGTGTCCCTCATCCAGGCCAAAACCTGTCCATCTCTCAGTTCCCGCTGTCTTTACTCTGAGATCAGCAGATTCTTGCATATGGTCTCTTAATAAATGCTATCCACACAACACAGTTGAAATTCGTATCTAAGCACTCATTTGTTGTCTCGAATTACTGCAACATCCTTTTCTCTGGCATCTTCAAATTATAATTCCATCTGTCCAGAATGTCTGTACAAAAGGAGTGTGTCCCATTTCCTCATTTGTTAGCAGTGTAACCTTCCTTACGCACTCCTCTACTGATTTCATCATTCAGCACAAGGTGCCTATCTTTATCACCAAAGACCCTCCCTTCCTCTCTGCTTCCCATCTGTCAGCCAGCTCCAAGAGGGCATCTTTCTCCTCCAGCCTTCTGTGATGCCTGTCTCCTGCAGTGCACATGAGTTGCTTTCTGACGCGTCTTTACAGATTTCCCGCTGACCTAACGCACCCAGGTAATATTTGTAGGACTACTTTCTTCTTGTCCTTTAGGCCTCTCCTTTAAAATGTTCTCTTTTTTTCTGGGGTGCAGGCAATGCAGAGCAGCTCACCACCCATCTTTGGCTTTCAGAGTGCAGCACTTGCACAAGTAGTAAGCACTCACTGTAATTTTAGACCTTACTGAGATTAAGGCCTTAACCAGCATCTCCTGTCACTGCAGGCTTTTAAAAATAGGCTCAACATGCAGGGTAACAGCAGCGTTGTAACCATGGCAATGCAAGGAAGGCAGGGTTTGCAGGCAGGGATCTTACCAGACCAACTGGCGTGTCTGAGGGCTGGACCAGGGCGATACAGGGGAGAGGCTGCAGGCTCAGGAAGGGACTGTGAGCCTCAAAGCACACCTCTCTTTCCCCAGGTAGGTCAGGTGGCCTGATAAAAAGAATAACATAACTATAGTTGTGGCTGCCTTGAGCAGGGAAGGCGCCTGGATGGTCACTCAAGGTCCCATTTAATCGTGTAGCTCTGTTTTAACAGGCAGAGCTGACTTCTTGTCTGTGTGCTGTGTGTTTGAGCATATGCCAGTATTCTGCTGATACCAACAGAAGGCCCCTGAATATCAAGAAACCAGAATATCCTCATTAGGGATCTTCTTGGAGGATAGGAGAGTAATACATCGCTCTTTGAGCAGAGGCTGCCTTTGTGCGGCAATAAAACATGAATATTAAACAGGAAATCAATGACACTTCTGAAACATGTCTGAGACAGAAATCCAGATGCTGTATGGGGATGTAGGCCCTTAAGCCTTATGTCTATGCTATTCTTTTTTTTTTTTTTAAGCTGCATCTGCATAGTTGGCAGTGTAAGAGAGGGGCATAGCAAGAGAAAAACCAGATTTTTTAGCCAAGTTTCGAGAGGAAGTGGGGGTTAGGCTGTTAACTCAGTGTGTCTGTACACCAGTCCTCCTCTTTATAAGTTTGCAGGCTGTCTCCAGCGAGGGAGGGGCCTTCAGAGGCAGCATTTGACTTCCCAGCTCTTTCTTGCAGTGCATTAGCTGCTGCAAGGAGATGGGCTGGGTGTGGTGGCAGCAGGAGCAGGGTGCCGCAGACACCCCTGGAGCAGCTGACCAGTGGCTGCAGCGAGGCTTGTGCAGTAAATGTGACTGGGTACAGGCATCTGGGGCTATGGGAGAGCCAGGAGCACCGGGATGCAGTGTGGGAACACTCTCATTGTAAAGTTAGCATCATGAGTCCAGATGAGCTGGAAATTCAGTTTCATTAGTTCCACTGATCAGGCGTTTGCTTAATCTTGAAAAACAAAAGGCAAAAAGCAGAAGTAGGGAGGTTATACTGAATAGTAATGACATTTTAAATCCTTAGAATATTTCAGCAAAATAAATGCTTTTGTGTGGCTTCTGCATTGCAAAGAGGTTTATATTAATGTAGCACAATCCTGGAATTACATGAACCTTTTATTTTTCTGGTTCACACTGGGACACTTGCTTTCTGAAGGAAAACCTGTTGTCTTTAAGGGCAGTGTGAAATAATAAAGACTTAATCTAGAGCTTGAGGCTGAAGCATTACATTACATCAGTGCAAAATCTTTTCGTTCATAGTTTTAGTGTGTTGTCCTGAGAATTTAATTTCCTGTTTGCACTATGGGAGGGTCTTTTTTGGAAGCCACTAGAGAGCAGGGTTGGTTGTTTAGGGTGTTTTTTGAAGGTAAATTGTCAAAATACAGTAATTTTTTTGTGATTGGTCCTTTTATTTATTTATGTATTTATTTATGTTATTTCCTGACTATAGAACCCAGTAACCCAGTAACTAATGAAGTCTCATCATTAAAGTGAGTAAATAAATAATCAGTGAAGTAGTATGAGGGACAGCCTTTTTTTTGTTTGTTTCCACTTATCCCCATCCTTGGCTTGTTGGTGATTTTTCCTATGTTTTGCAGTGCTTCTCAGATTTAAAGGTTATGTGCTCTTCCGTTTTGTCTTATGTGACAATGAAGGACCTTATTTATTTTCTTTACTTGTCTCACTATTAAAAAAAAATAAACCAGAAAGTCAAGTTTTTTGTTCTTCTATTTCCAGTACTCTTGTTTATTTTGAAACTTCCAGAAAGAGATAAGAACAGCTTAAGAAAAATGCTCTCCAGAGTAATCCCTTAAAGAGCAGCAAACAAACACTGCAGATTGGTCCTAAAGGCTGTGCTTCCTTTCTGGGGAGGGAGGGAGGTGGGGAGAGAGGATGTTTTCCTTTTAGTTGTGCTCTAATCATCCGATCTGGGATTTGATAAGCTCCACAAGTCTGAAACTGCTGCCTCCTCCTGTCTTCCCCCTTCCTGCCTCTCAGAAGATTAAAGTGAACATGGCAAAAAGGAAACAGTTTATTTTCAGCTTGTTGTAGTTAATAATTAGTTTACAGTGCAGCATTCTCATTGTTTGTATTCTAATCGTGTTGCTATATTCTTTTCTTACACTGTTTACTTTTCACATCACGGGCCTTCTTTGATGCAGAAATAGGTTTACAAATAGCCCATTCTTGCAAAATTTCAGCCTCTTTTGAACCTTTTTATATTGCACATCAGGAAGTGTGACACGTGTAGGTGGAGTAGCTTCTGCAGACTCACCTTGCCTGCCCCACCCCCAGCAGACAGGGCCATGTTTTCTTTTCACTCTCTGACAATTTGGAATTACAGGAGTTGTGAAACCACAATAGGAAGTAATCAAGACTAAAGTACATGTACATGTACAAGATATAAGTATTATTTGGCTCACTCAAAATTAGCTAAATCCATGTATTGACTGAACTACAAGAAGTCCTTAGTAAATACCCCCAATTTGTCCTAAGAGATACTTGTGCTGAATTCTTTTAACCTTTAAAGCCTTGAAGTAAATTTGCCAGGACTTTGAGACTGTGTGTTCCCATGTGTATATTTTTCATGATTTCTTCCACAATGGGAATGGCTGACATTCTATACTGTAATATTGCAACATTAGCATATATATTCTATATATATTCTCCATGTATGTGTTCATTGTATATCATGGAAATAACATCCTTAATTAAAACCTTGCACACTGATCAAAGCACGCTTTATTGTATAGCAAAGATTCTCTCTTAAGGAGAAGGAGAAATTTGTTTATAATAACAATTGCTTATAAAAGCAAATTTTTATATACAAAAAAACCTACATTTGCATTGCAATGTAATTGCACTTCTAAATGGCCTTTACTGCTTCTCCAGAAGGTTTGTAAATACACTGTTTAGCCAGTTTCTGCTAAAGGTCCTTCTGGGTCAATCCTGTATCTTCAGAAGGAAAGCATTTTCTTCTTTGAAACAAACTGGAAAATCAATTATTAAAGCAAAAGCTTCTGAAACCTTACATTATGCATGGGGTTTTTTCCCCTTGCTGTCTTTTTTAACCTTCATAATGATGTGAGTACTTATTTCTGGCCATAGAAGTGTTTCATTGATGCCACAGGGATACTGGGCAGGTAAGGATGAGCAGGAGAGGGATGCAGCCCTGGCTCTAGCCACCGTGGCCCTGCATCACTGTCTGCCTTTGCCTTCCCTCAGCTCCAGAGATGGCCAGCAGCATTTCTAGGAGCCTGCTCAGAGGGATAGAGAGTTCAGTCTATTTTTAGGACTATGGTCTCCATTCATTTATTTTTTATAAAAATTGTCTAGGGCATAGTACTTCTCATTTTTCCGCAAAGAGAAATGCAAATGCCGTTCCCGTAATTAATGAAGTAATTTTTCTACTATTTCAGGAACTGAAGTGTGCTGCCACAATCACATGGCCCTCATATGTAACACTCCCAGTCTGAGTGCCTGCTCAGTATTGAGCTTGCTAATAGCTTCCCCTATGGATTGCTGAGCCCCCGTGGCTGCCCTGGCCCCCTGACCCAGGGGCAGGCAGTTCCAGGGGGAGCCGAGCTGTGCACAGCACGTGCTGCCTTTCTGCTTACACAGAGCTGCACACTTGCCTCTCTGCCCAGCAGTGCAGATGACCAGGGGTGCCACAGGGTTTGGGTTCTTCCCAGAACACTTTCAAAAGGCAGGATTTGCGAATGGGCCACGAGCGCTGTCGCGATCGCCTTTCCGTCGCCAGTGGCTTCACTGTGTCGTTCTCCACTTGCTCACTGTAAACACTGGCTGTCCCACTGAGGGCTTCTTAAAACTGTTGGCTTTGGCATCTTTGGACTCTGCATCTGCCTCTGCTGTGTCCCTGTGCACGCTCACACTCTCTGCCTGTACTGGCTCTCTCCGTGCAGGGGTTGCTGGCTGGATGGTGCCATGTTTCCCGATCCCAGCTTTATGCTTTCAGCTCTGCCGTGTCACAAAGCCACGCTGATGCTTGGAAAAGGAGTTGTGAATGAAGATTTTGTTTATTTTATCCAGCTTGAAAGTAGATAAAGGGGAAAGGTACCGATATCACTGACACTGAGCTGGCAGTATTGAGGGGCTTGAACTGCCTGGTTGATGGGCACAGCCCAGGGTGAGGGAGAGCCAGCAGCCGGCTTTGGCAGGGCTGGGAGCCACAGAACGTGGGGACCAGCTGACAGCAGCAGCACGTCTGCTAAAGGTGAGTCAACATAGCCAGTGTGTGAGGAGATTGAAGTGTCACAGGAAAGAGGCAGTTGACCTTTTGCTCTTTAGCACCGTTTGTGGGTTTCTTTCTCTTCATAGCTCCGTTTTATTAAATCAGAAAAGCTTTGAGCAAAGCCTCTGTGTTTTCCCAGTGTTTTCCTCCCACGTTTCCTGTTTCTTAAGACTTGTTGTCACTGCAGTGGTGTCTTTGCATCCGAGTTCCTTCTGCTCCAAATGGAAGGGACAGACGTGTTTTTAGACAGGAGCAAGTTTAATGATGCAAACATTCTTGTTTTGAAACTACTAAACTACTTTTGGACTCCTTCAACAGAGGGATCTAGTTATCCTTATTTACATCCTGCATGTGCAGAAGCTTTCCAGTAAATGTTTTAGAAATCCAGTGACTTGCACATGAAAAAATGCAGAGTGTCTCATAGCCAATGTCCTCTTCCCAAGTTTTGGCACTGTTGCATGGGAGGACAAACCACAAGAATAGTAGTGTCTTAATATAAGTCTTCTAATGGTGTTGGTGGTTGGTGTTTTCTTCCCTTTGCTGTTTTCCAGGATTGTGTCTGGACTTGCTGCAAGAGCAGATTTTGTTGGGAGCTCCCTCTTTCTGCCCTCAGCTCTCTCCCCTCAAGCCTGTTGATGACAGGCTTTTTCATATCATGTGCCAGCTATCTGGGACCTCACTTAGAAAAGGGATAGTTTCAGGCTAACAGGGAGGCTTTTGTCTCTGTGTAAGAACAAGCCTATAAGCTTCCCTTAAACTTTAAATGTTTTATTGTTGGAAAGCTTTCAGATGTTCACAGGATAAGGGCTCTTTATATGTAATCTGGCATTGCACAATAAAAGATTACTTTATGTAAGTTAAGATGTGCAGTTCCTTTATAAACTGGCTGTGTGAATTCAGCATGTAGGAGATTGTTCTTCTCCTTCTGTTCAGTGATGCTTCTAGAAAGGGTTTCTTGGTTTTCGTCAGTTGGAGGGGTTTTTTGGTTGGTTGATTTTTGGTTCTAGTAGAGTTACAAATTGTAGATGGTGGGAATAGGTGGAAAATGCAGCATGCACCTTATTAAAAACTGAACATGTATGCTTCCATAGATTTGTTCAAACAGCAATGTCAGCAGAGTCCTAGGCAACAGAATCCTCAACAGTCTGAAAAAGGGCAACTCAAGATTGTTAGAGCAGAGTCCTAGTAACCTACTACTGAAAAGCACTTTCTGGACCAATTCATGGCCCAAAATCTATGTGGTATGATGTATTGCAAGATAAGCAAGACTGACATTGAAACAGATTAAAAAGGCAGGCTGTTACTCAGAGGAGGCTAACCAACACTTTCTTTACAAAGTAGATCCAGCTCATTTACTGGTTACACATTCTGATCCAGACATGTTCCTTTGTAAACTGTTCAGCATGAAAAACTTCATCTTCCCAGTTTTTGCCAAGTAAGATAGCAGCCCAAGCACCAGGAATGCCTGCTTCTACTTGAGGTTTGAAAAAACAGCAGCAGAAGCATGTTGCTAATAGAAAACTGACAGATGTTTATAATTATGTAGATTTTCTTCTGTGTTTGAGTACCATAAACTCAATTGCATCTACCAGCATTTGAAAAGTGTGTAAGACCACTTATGGCTTCAACCAGCCACTTCCTCCAGCTGGGTGGAACTCGTATGAACTGTAACATGTACCAGACCAGCACCCTCTCTGTGGCTGTTTTTATGCTTTCAGCCATGCTATTATCTGTTTTCAATGGTGAGTAAATTGTCACTGAACAGTTTTTGCTTCAATGAACAATCAGGAATTTTGTGGGTTCACATCTAGGATTATTCACAATGCACTTGATCCAAAGATCCTTGAAGCTGTTGAGTGCTGATGGATTTGGGAGTGCAGGCTTGAGAAAAAAGTACTTGCTATGTCTGTTTTCAGTGATTTTAATAAATTTATTTCTGATCCCAGTATGAACTGACAAAAACACATCTGAAAACTGATGAGGAAAAATAGAGGTTGTCTCATGAAGCAAACAATGCCATGAAACCAAACACACAAATGATAGTTATGTCTAGTTATGCTACTTTCCGCATTCAGTTTCACGAAATACTTCTTTCTTTACAAAAATAAAGTGATTTTTCCACAAGGTTATATAAATACACTGCTGATATATATGTAACACTAGGAGGGGGATATAGGTTTTTGGTAAAAGGTGGCAGTTTGTTGAAGCTTGTGCTGCCTACAGGAGAAGGCTGTTCCTGGCAGATAATAACTCTGATTATCCCCCAGAAGCATTTTGCTTTTCTTTAATGTTTCAAATCATGTCGCTCTGAGATGCAGCACAACTTTTCATGTCCATTGGTGTGCTAAGGATTTTTTGTATCTTACCATGTAGGAGATGCTCAGACAGCTTTCATTTGGATACTGGCTGGACAAACCGTTTGTTTCCTCTTCTGTTCATTATACTGATTGTAAAAGAAGCCTATATTGGTGTGCCTTGAGGCCTGTATTAGTTTATTTTGCATCTCTTATGCTCTACTCTCCAAAGTGAGCAGAGCTTTTCTAAAAAGTGCTCATCAAAATTTGGAGATGTGTACCATGATCCAAAGCTTCAAGAAAAAGGAATATTTCCCCTACATTCTTGGGTCATTAAGACTAAAATTGAGTTCTGTATGGGCCCCCAGACTGAACACAAAGAAAGAGTGAATAATCTTTGGTTTACTCTGCAAGCTGTGTCCAGCCCTCACCCTCAATTATGCAGCAAAATACTTCCCTTCCCTTCTTCCTCCCTGTTCCACCTCTGAGCCTCTCTTCTCCTTTGTAGCCTAAGAGATAGAGCACATTTCTCACCTTCATCTAAAATCAAACAAAAGGCTTCCCCAAGCTTTCTATCTGCCATCCCTACAGTTCTGAAGATCCTGCACGGCTGGAGATGTGGCAAATTGTGTGTCTGCCTCGGATTTAAAGGCACCCCTTTTCCTAGCCCTCTTGCTAGTTTTTGTCATACATGGGCTCAGTGAAAGGCTTGGACTAGGCTCCCTTGGCATGTATTAAAGCAGCTGTAACATGGGAATGTTACATGTAACAAGTGGAGCAGTACTCTTGGTCCATCCTTTTCATCTTTTCCTCCCTTTTACCCTAGGGTCAGTACAGGCCTTTTTCTTTTTTATTTCTTCTTTTGTTACTTTATTTTATTTTCTATTTTATTATATTTTATTTTCTGTTTTATTATATTTTATTTTATTGTCTTTTTGTCGCTTTGCAAGCTTGTCTGAAGAATTTCCCCAGTTTGGTTTAATCTTGGTTGCTGCACAGGTTTTTGTGCTGGGGTGAGGGAGGAAGGGGAGAGGAAGGGAGTGCTGCTGAGGCTGCATCCAGGAGCTCCATGCCAGTGCTGGGGGGAGTTCAGCCCCTTTTGGCAGTGGTGCCAGCCCCTGTCTTTCAAGTATTCCTGAGACCAGCAGCATGGAGTACAGAGTTTCCTTATTTGTCACTCCTCTGAGGAAATTTTTTAATCAGTCTCATGGTGTAGAAGAAAATAATGAGCTAATCCAGAGTTGAGGTGCCTTTGGATTGTTTTGGACCTGGCTCATTTCTTAAGCTTCTAACTTTTCTGCATGCAGATTTTATCCAATTAGTTCAGAGGCAGAAGTAGAGTTTCTTGACTTGATGTTTTCTTTCCAGGCCAAATGCCTGGAAGCTAGGGAGGGAAATGGATGGCACTGGAATAATAACCACCTTCCCTGAGTTTGAGCAAAGCAGTTAAGACCCACTTTTTTTTTTCAGTGTTTTCATAAACTCTGCCAAGCTGTGCAAAAGGTGATGGGAGAGGAGGGGGTGTTCATTTTTTTTCTTTATTCCTTGATATACCCACTCTTTTTCTCTACTGCTAAACAAAGAAAGCAAGCAGAGAAGATTCTTGCATTTGTACTTTTCTGTTAGAAAATGTCTGTTCCTAAAATCTCTCACAACAGCCTCCTCTGATTTGTAATGATGCTTTTTTTTCTTCTTTTCTCCCCACCCTAAACACTCCACTCAAATGAAGCCTGAGCTTTATAATATCAGATGTCTGCTTGCTACCCAGGACTTAGAGCAATGTGATTCAGTGTCCATGTTTTAGAGAAATACTTATTTGGTTATTCCTTAATAGAAATTTTAATTTTGTAACTGCTTTTTATGTAATGATGACCAGTAAAAATAATCTGATTTAAGAAGCCATTCCCCTTTTGTTTCCTGTTTATGCCTACAGCATCTTTCAGGAGAGGTGCTGGCACAAGAGTTGCTGTTTCTGCAGCTGAGGCAGGCTTTCATGATCAGTAGTGTAGGGCTCCAAGTCATCTGTGTATAGCTGTAAAGTTACTCATCCTGCAGTAATTTCGCAGATACCTCTCTGGTGGAAAGTTCAGCCATGTACTTGGGGGAGAATGGGACTTAGAAGCAGTTCAGATTTAGTCTGACTTCACTGGTGTGGACTCCTGGGCACTGAAAATTGTGTTCTTCTCCATTTGTTGCACAGTTACCACTCCCAACCCTGAGCACCAGCAGAATCCTTGCCTCCTCCATCTTCTAGGAGTTTACAAACTAAACGTTTTAACATCATTGTTAGTCTGTGCTCCACGAGTTATTCTTTCAAAGATTTTGCCTCAAGGAGAAATAAGGCTTAGCTGTCATTTGAAATTTACTCAGGGTCAGCAAAATGATGGCATTTGTCACTTTTGCTCTCCATCTTCTTCAGATGGGCCCTAGTGTGTGTCAAGCTGGATATTGTGCTGGCTTCCTTCTTCTCCCTCTTTGTTCTCCTAGAGAATGCCAAGTAATTAATACAGTCTAAAAATGAAGTGTGGCACAACCCCTTTTTTCCCTTCATGTAGTTTTCAAACAAGGAGGCTGTCATGAACCTACGTGTGTCCAATTCCAAATCCAGTTTGTTAAAACAAAATGACTTAGAGATACTGGGTTGACCAATTTTTTTAGGGTTGGATCTAAAATAATTGGCACACTTGCTGTGTGCTGCTGCGCGTTTCATGTTGTTGACCTTGTCTCCCTGAAGTCTGAATAGCCATCATGTCAGTGACAGTGATGTGTCTGAGCAGTCTGAGGGAGTCCTGCAATTATTTTAATATTTTGCATAATACCAGTGGAATTCAATAATTAGTTGTGAAGGTTTGGATCCAATTACCTCCTTCCCTAAACCAGGAAAAACGGTGGAAGTTGATGATAAATGTTAGTAGAGAGAGAAGAAAGTGTAACATAATTTGTGATGTTCCAGTCACTTATTGTTCTTTTCCATTCTCTCTTATTTTACAGGGCATGTTTTCGAGCCATTTGTGAGGAAATGTGGTGAATGTAAACTTGCTCTGTTGGGGGGGAAACTGTGGTAAGTGGTGCTGTCTTGATGAATTTTGGTTTTCAACGAGAATTTCAGAAAGATAGTTTTAGCTTTTTTTTTCCTCTCTAAAATATAGAGATATAGTTGATTATATGTGTTCTTTCTCTGGTACGGAGACTCGCAGGATGGGAAGCATTGACAGAGAACAGCATGCTGGGCCTCAGGGCAAGGAATGTGTTTTCATTTGCTCCAGTGGCATCTGCTTATTGTGTTTGTAGCTGTTCCATTCTGCTGAAGAGTGGTTGAGCTAAAACCTGGAGCATAAGAAATAAAGAGGCCTAATTTAAAAACAAGGGGTAGAAAAAAAAGCATGCTAGCTGCGTAAAAGATCAGGAGCAACAGTAATGAAGAGGGAGCATGTATTTCCCAAAGTGGTGGGGGTGTCCAGTCACTCTACAATCTTTCCATCTCTTCCCAGATTATCTGACTGACACCCTTGCCATGTGGAACTGGGATGGTTTGCTAATGTCTGAGAGATAAGGAGATAGTTAATGTGTGCAATACCAGTTTTCCTCTCCCTCCTTTCCATACCAGATAACAAGCTTTGCTGCTTGTCTGGCTACTGTATGCAACACTTCCAGAGGCATCAACTTCCAACAGACTTCTCTGGTCCTCAGGGCTCTGGGAATATGGCACATGATGTGCCTGTGCTGCTGAGCTGCACCACTCTGAAGTAGTAGGAGAGGGAGAAGAGCTGGAGGTAATTAGTGACATGTCCCAACTAGAGGGAAGTAAGTCAGGGAAAGCTCTTCCAACCTGCAAAAAATAAAGGCAGCAGATCTGGAGCAGTCCATGGGCTCATCTTGCTTTTTGCTCTGGGAGATTGTGAATACACACAGTTGGATAGTACCAATCAATCACCCTTGGGAAAAGAAACATCTCAGCAGAAGACTGTGTCCCTGCTTTACCCTGGCCAAGCAGGGTATTGGGCTGGTGCTTTTTCTCCAGGCAGAATGTGCAGATTGCAGATGAAAATTGGCTTATTCTCCACTGGCAGAAGACTTAAGAGTCGGATAGCCTGCAGGGTAGAAAACTGAAAATTAAAGACTGCCTCTGTGAGAACACTTGTTCTTTTCTACCATTTAAACTCCCAGATGTTGTTGCATCATATAGAAAGATCTGGATTAGCTAGCCAATGTTTCAATGTAGATCACTTACCCTTCTGCAGAACATTTACTCTTAGAGACAGGAAAAGATAGAGCAGTCAAGCCCAGAATTTCACAAAGAAGGTGCCAAACACGTGAAAAGTCCTGCACAATTGTACCTGGGTAAACCCTACTGCAGCTCATTCTTTTAAATTATTTTCCCTCTTCAGATCAGCTTTCCTGCCAATTGTGTATGTTATAAGTTTGCATCTATATCCCTATGAGAAATACAAACAACAAATTTTTAACTAGAATTTGGTTGTAGGGCCAGAGATGAGCCACAGATCAGAGCATGAGTGCATTAGTCCACGAGACTTTGTGGTGACTTCCACAAAACTTTGTGACTTTACTACAAAAGAGGGTAGGATCTATATCTAGTTCTCTTTTTGGTAGTAGTACTGATATTTTGATCCTAAAAGTTTTCCAGTGTCCTCCCTTACAGATTGGCTGAACTTTGTTTGGGGTGTGACAAAGTTCACAGGTGTAAGAGAAGAACTATTTGGAGATAGTGATGCTATGTAACACCAAGGAAAAAAAAAAGTTTGTCAGCTGACCTGGAAGTCAGATGGTTGTGTTCTAATTTCCTTTCAAAGATGCTTCAGCTGAGGCCAGCCTAGTCCCCATGGCTGACCTTAATAAGAGAGCATAGTTCAAGTGCAGCAGGGGGAAAGGAACAGAAGAAGCATGCTTCTTAGAATCATGGAATAATCCTGGTTGGAAAAAACTGCCACAAAATTGCCAAGAAACTTGTACAAACTATTGTCTTGTCCAAAACCCCACTTGAAACAGGTCCTATTAGGTCAGGTTGCTCAGGGCCTTGATTTTCAAAATTCAGCTGGCTGGAAACTTTGCAGCCCTTCTGGGCATCTGTTATGTCTACTATCCTCAGAGTGAAAAAAGTGTTTTCTTGTTGCTTCTTGCTGTTGTTTGCTGTCCATCAGTGCAAACTCTGCTTCTTCTCTGCCTGTGAGAGGGAAGTTTTGAAGAAGACCTCAAAATCAGGAAAGTTGCTTCATGTGGCTCCACAGAAATGTGGTGTCATGCAGATGCAGTAAACCTGCTAGTGGGGAAAAAAAACCAGACCACAATCTGGTTCACAGAGGTTCTACTTGGGCAATGTTTCTCAACCTGTAGTTGATGTTCAGACTCAAAGAGCATGGGTGCTTGACTTGATTTAATTTTAAGTGATGCACCTGAAAATTGACAGCTTTCCTCACTTGCTTATAGTGATGTAAGTCATTGAGAAGAGGCACTTCTCACTGCTGCGTTGTAAACATCCTGGAATTTTTTCTAGTCAGTCTGGAGCTGGGTTGGTGCTCCAGGACTTCGCTCTAAAATTTGTTTTAAAATACATAAACAGTGCAAATTTTGTTTGTTTTCACAGCTGCTCTTTTCACTCTTCCCACTTCAAACTGTTTGCAGCATCTTATTTTGAGGTAGAATAATCAGGGACCTTGAGTTTCTCATAAGTAAGGATCTCTGAAATATTTCTGACCCCACTGTATGTTTGCCTATGGTGTTACAAATTTCCAGAGAGTTTAAAAATAATTGCAAAAAATGTAAGACAAGGAAACAGTTTTGCCCAGCCTCTGTCTCTAAACTACTAAATCCAAGAAGTACTGGACATCAAGGGAACGTTTTGAATTTATCTTGACATAGCTCAGAGGCTCGGCAGTTATTTATTCATCTTGTATCAAAGTCCTAGAAAAGGTCATGCAGCCTCTAGATCAAAAATTCATAATGGATTTAAGAGCTGATTAGAGACGTACACTTGAATGCTGGGAGGGGAATCTTGGCTGGATGTAAAACTCCCTCAGCTAAGCTGATGACAGTGTGAGAAGACCCTTCATTTGATGAGTTTTCTGTAAAGCAGCCCCGTGGATGTCAGAGCAGATGTTCCTGTGGCACTGTAGGTTTGCGTTGACCACGGCGTTGGAAGGCGGTCACGGAACGGCCACCCTTGCACATCACAAGGAGTCACAAGGAGCCTGACTGATGTAGGACAGAAGACCTTGGGGTGATCTCTGTTGTATTTTTTCCCACAGTCACACTGTTCTTTGCCAGTCCGCACTGCCCTTGAAACTCTTGCCTTTCATAAGATTTTTTTCTATTTCTAAGCACGACCTACACTGTACAGTTTGGGGTTCTGTCCCTGTCCCTGCAGCTGGTTACAGCCATCAAGAGCAGGGGGGGATAAAGCTGTGAAGTGAATTGAGGGACTGCTGTAGCATAAACCTGACCTGCATCTTTCTGCACCAGGTGTGCTACTGAGCATTCATCTATTTCCTATAAGTTTCCTCTTCCCTGAAAAACTGTGAATGCTTCAAACACAGGCCTTGACATTGAGTATCTATCTCAGGGCCTGGGAGGCCATGGCTCTTTTCCCTCTGAATTTAGGCAGGGATACCTTCCCAAGTTGAGGGCTTTTTGATATTTCAGCTGAAATCTAAGATGCTTTGCTTCTATTTGCACACTTCTCCATAGACTAGAAGCAACTGCACATCTTAAACAATGGATTCAGTTGTTATATCAGTAGCTCAGATATAGCAAGGAAAATTTGCATTTCTGCTACTACACTCATCTGCTATTTTGGGGTGGGTTTTTTTCCCCCTGTTAGAACAGTAAAGTTTTTCCTTCTCTCTTTATTAAAAAAAAAAAAAAAAAAAAAAAGGTTGCAGGTAATGGCTGCTTTGATTTTAAGAAATGATATAGAACCAAATTTTCATCATCTTTACACGTAGCAAATTTGTTTGCCTTTAGAAAGACTGTGATGCCCTGTGCATTCCTGGGTGTCCAATTTGTATGGTACGATTATTTATATCCCTGATGTCTACCAAAAATGCTATTGCATTTCTCTTGGTAATTCTTCACACCTGTCAGGCTTCTGACAGAAAGTGTTACAGAGCAACTGTGTATTATCTGTGCTCTCACTACAAAAATAACCTGCTGGGACTTTTGCTTTATTACCTGTACTCTGCCATACCCACAAGAGGATTTGCCCGAGTCATTAGCTGTTCTCTGTAATTAGGGCTGACCTGGTGTGTTTTGGTCCTATTTCTAGCAGCTTTTAGTTTCCTGAAGTTGTTCATTTGGGCACTGATGTGCCTTATAATGTTCTTCTGTTGCATGTCTTCATTATCTCTTCCTGTGGGCTGAAGATTATCTTTCTCCTTAGGAAGGAAAGTGTGGGAAATGCATGAACATTTTGATATATTTGGGACTTACCAAGATTTGCTATGCTACGCTTGTAATTCCTTCAATTTTAGTCTGTTTCTTTTCTTCCAGTCTAATCCGTTCAGAAGATGTGAATGTTGATGCTGCTGGGTGTAGTAAATGTTAAATCTGGTCCATAAGATTTCTAAGGAACGTGGTTTGTCCCCTGCTCAGAACTGCATGTGTCCAGTCCCAACCAGATTGGGTTTAGTCTTCTCTCTATGAAGCATCGTTATACTTGTGTTCAGTTTATTAAATCAGATAGCCTTACACAGCGAGGTTACTTCTGCAGTCTCCTGCAGAAGAGATCTTTGTGTCTCAGTCTCTGTAATTTTACTACATTTCACTGGTAATTCATTTCATATAGCTTTTTTTTTCCCTTCCTCCCCCTTGCCCCCCACAAAGTTTGAGGTGATCCAATTGTTGGAATTACTCAACAAAAGAGTTGATCTCTGGGCCATCTATGTGGATGTCTCTCCCACTGTAGCCACTAGAGAGAAGAAATAGGGAAGGACAGTTAAAACAGCAGATGGAACAGCACTTCTCACAGCTGTATTTCCCAGCTCTCTTGGCTGGCTCAATGGCAAAGATGTTTGCAGTGGGTCATGATGGTTCAGGAGCTTGAATATCCATGATAGGGTTTAGCAAGTGCAAAATTGGTTGTGGTTTGGTTTTGGGTTTTTTGTGTGTGTTTGTTTGTGTTTGTTTGTTTTGTGGGGGTTTTTGTTTGTTTTTTGGGGGTTTTTTTGTTTTGTTTTGGGTTTTTATTTTATCTAGATAATAAGCCTTCCAGTTGCTCTGCTAAAAGAAAAACATTACATTTTGAAAATTCAGATCTTGCTTCAGGGAATGCTACATCAATGTAGCTCTTTTCTGTACATGCATTGGTACAGTTGATACAAAAGCTCTTGTTCCATGCAGGGGCATGTTTCACACCTCATGTTCCCCTTCCTGCCCTGCAGAGAACTGGGTACAAACACATACCTGACAGAGGGCCATCCCACCCTTTAGGAGCTCAGAATTAGATATGGAACAGCCTTGCAGCTGATCTCATGACCAGCTCTGATCACTTACAGTGTAACTGCAGCTTCAAGCAGGTAGGTGCCACCCAACTGGTCGTGGGATCCTGGTGCACTGTAGGTGGGATCTCCAGGGAATTTAGTTGCTAGGAAGCATCACCTCCTTAAGTGAGCTCATGCAAATTAAGGTTTATTTTTCAAGAGGTTAGTAATTTAGTCATGTTTGGGAGTTTTCTGCAGAGATCAAAACACAAAGATTTTGCCTTGGCACCTTGCAAGTTTATGGTCTAAATCACAAAACCTCTCAAGTTGTTCAAGGAGCGACCAGAAGCTTTTCACATGAATAAATCACTCCGGTTTCCCATGCCTTGCTGCAGAATTAGCTTGAAAAATTTTGGCTGACGTCATGCCAAAAATCCAAAACAGCAACAAAGCAAGGGGGAAAAAAAGCCTCCCAGCAGATGCCCAGCATGGAGAGTATTGCCAAACCTGGGTCTGTTTGTGCCAAGTTTATAATCAGGCAGCAACAGGGTCTTAGTAGGTAATGCTCTCAACCCACGGCTAATGAGCACCACAGCGTAGGGAGGGAGGAACACTGTAGAGGGAGCCTGATAATGCTGTGTGCAAGACACAGATCATATCTGGGAATAAAAAGAAAGGAGAGCATGATATCTGGGCATCAGATAAGGCCTTTTCTGTGGATATTAGTCTTACTAAAAGACTAAGTGTTGTGATGACAAATAGATCTATAGGTAGAGTTTAAGGCATGCGGACAGATGTAGATTTTCCTGACCTAAGTGTTTTTGCAGTCCAAGTCACAGCACTGCTTTTCTTCTATAGTTTCTTTTACGAAATACAGGAGGAGGGGGATGGTTAAAGTAATTTTCTCAACGTTAATTCTGCCTCATCAATACTTCATGGATTTAATAGATTTTAGAGTTACAGTCATTTGGGAGATTAGTTTATCAGCCAGGCTCAATGGAGGTTGCTGAAACTAAGTGGAGGCCAGAATGTGTGTGTGTGTGATACAGGATGCTGTGGTATCAGGATTTAATTATTATGGGATTTGTTTAGGAGATTTCTCTGTGCTATTTGTGAAGCTTTATGTTGGGCACTAAATATGTAGGCAAGTGATCTCTTCAATAAGGGTTTGGTATGGATCTCCAGGTGCAAGTGTGTCTGTTTCCACCTCGTAGCATAAGCACACTGCTCTAGTTCTTCATCTCTCATTACATCTCCCTCTCATTTAAATGCTCATCTGACACAAACGTAATGAAACTACATATAAAGGATCACAAAGAGGAGGAGAGATCTTACTGCAGATTACCAAAGCTGAATATTTTTGGGCAGTGAGTTATTTATATTATCATTCTGCTAAGCTCAAAGATAAAAGAAAGCCTTGGATGCAACCCAGAAAAATCAAGAACAGGAACTAGTGTAAAGATGATGCATTAGTGCGAGTCTTGAGAATGGCTGCAGTGCCGTATCACAATACCCTTTCCCAAATAAAAATTAGGATGGGTGGATCCTGAAAGCCAGTGCTCAGTGATGGAGGAGATTACTGCTTGAGGTGTCACATTCCATTAGCTGGAAAGCTCTGGTTTAGGGAGTGCTCCACATCATTCTGCAGCTGCACTGCTAGCAATGGGAAACAATATTTATGGGCTCCAAGGGGTCCTCTGCAGCCTCCACTGCTCTGGAATAGTCAGCTGTTCCCAAGACATATTATCAGGGAACTCAGCAGTGATGATTTTTAGAAAATACCCAGTGAGCTTAAATTCATGAGAAGTTTGTGTTCGTGTTAGCTCTGAAAACCTCAGAGCTATCAGGGGTTTATACAGCCTTCTCATAAATAGCATTTTGTCCTGGTGACCTTTATACCCATTCAGCACCCACCTATAGGAGTCTACCTAATATAGAAAGTCATATTGCTGCTATTGTTTTTAAGAAGAGAAAATAATAAAAGATTCAACTGTGTAAATGTCACTCCTGCCCAGCCCATTTAGTATTACAAGACAGGGAGAAGTCTGCGTTGAAATTTTCCCTCTGGCAAAAACTTGAAAAGCTTTGAATATTGTGTGCATCCTTGATCGTGTCATTCAATGGTAGTAGTGACAAATATAAAATCTATCTTATTCTGCTGGGGTTTTGAATGCTGTGCTGAGTGCTGAGCACTAGTCTTCCTAATCTTACAAGGTGGTGTTGAGTCCTGTAACAACCTTCCAGGAAAGCTATGACATAGCTACCATCATGGAAACGTGGTGGGGTGGCTTGCATGGCTGGAGTGCTGCAGTGGATGGTTGCAAGCTCTTCAGAAGGGCCAGGAAAGGAAGGAGAGGAGGCTTTGTGTATTAGGGACCTTTTAGACTATACAGAGTTGAGGATAGTGACAAGGTGTGGAACACCTGTCACATGAGGAGTGGCTGAGAGAGCTGGTGTTGTTCAGCCTGGAGAAAAGGAGGCTCAGAGGGGACCTTATCAGTCTCTGAAACCACATGAAAGGAGGTTATAGCCAGGTAGGGGTCGGCCTCCTATTCCAGACAACAAGCCATAGGATGAGAGGACATAGCCTTAAGCTGCAGGAGGAGCAGGAGAGCTCCCCTTAAGCAGGGGAGCTTTAGGTTGGACATTAGGATGAATTTCTTCACAGAAAGGGTGATTGGGCATTGGAATGGGCTGGAGTCACCATCCCTGGTAGTGTTTAAGGAAAGACTGGATGTGGCACTTAGTGGCATGGCCTAGTTGACGTGGTGGTGCTTGGTCATTGGTTAGACTCACAATCTCAGAGATCTTTTCCAGCCTAATTGATTCTGTGTCATTCCCTGATTTCAGCTAGCATTGATTTACTGACATAAGTTTTGTGCTGGTATTTAATCAAACTGCATGTCTTACCTTGTATTTTGTTTTATGCAAAATCATGATAACTAAAGGTAGTGACTTTACAGACAAAAGGATAAAAATAGCACAAGACATTTTAGATTCCTTGTAAAATTGCTAGTTAAAAATAGACACATAGATGTTAAATAGGATCTGAAATGTTAACTACTTTGATCCCTGGTTAACAAGCATTCCTATTCATGCAGTTAAGATGCTACATAGAAAGAAGACTCTATGTGAAAAAAAACCTTCAATTGTACACTATGGAAACAGAATTTTGGGTCATCTCTTGTCCTCTTTTGCTGCTTATCAAAAGTTAAAATTTTGTCTTTTTCTTCAGTGGGAACTTACACCAAATTGAAGTACAGTATGCTTTAAGCTAGTGATTGCATCAGCCACTAGCATCTGTTACTGAGGGTGCTGAGTCTGGTTGGCTGTAACTGGACAGAATCATCAGTCTGGGGAAGTCCTCATCATCCATGATATTTGTTGCTTGTGCGTGACACTTAAGAGTTTTTGTCCATTTTTTCCTCCTCTGCTAATTCCTCAATATTAGGGAATTAGTGTCTCTCTGCATGCCATTTACTATCAAACATAATCCCCTTTTCCCCTATTTCCTTCCATTTACATCCTTTGATGAGAAGTATTTAGGCCACTACATGTCTTTATTCTTGTCAGACAGAGGCTGATGAAAGATCTGTTACAGGAAATGCTGCTCTATCTATAGAGCAGGGTTATCTCAAAATACATGCTTAGACATATAGAAAGCAGAGACTGACAGCTGATAGATGCTGTAGACTTCCATTGTTTTCTTTCATGGTCATTATGCCAAATGTGTCAAAACACAGGGAAACAAATTTGTATACAAGTGAAGGGGCATATTTTTTGGCAGGGAAGACAGTGCAATGTCCAGTGTCCTATTTTTAAGATACCCATTATGACCATTTTGGTATCTGCTAAATGCCTTTGCAGAAGCCCAAGATCATTCCATTTGCTTTTTAAAATGCTTTTTCTCTTAAGTTTTGCCCTCTAACTGACTGTAATTACACAGGGAGGCTTAGTTTGGGTTTAACCACTGGCTTTCCTGTATGTCATTATATACATAATGTCATTATATAGTGTTGGGGGATTATCAGGCACAGTTGTAAACTACAGTATAGTACTTCATTTTCTTTTTAGATTAGACTGCTTATAAGCCAAGTGTTTCAGGTGACAGAGAGAGCAAGAGAGCACTAATCAAAGCTGACAAAGCAGAAGGAAAGCTTGTGTTGAGCTACGAGGCCGTTTGCAACAGCCTTTTGCTCACCCCAAGGAAATAAGAGTGTGCTGAAGAAGCACCATTACTAGTGTAAAACAGAATCCTTACTGTGGATATTCACACATTCACCATTTCTGTGTTAGTGCAGCATGTACCTTCCATTTCTGTGAGTCACCCTGCACATGTGGTGCAGGTGGTACCCAGACACAGTTGCTTGTCTGGTCACGGTGTGGAATAGGCCATTGGCTGCTGTCAGCATAGTGAATCTTGCACAAAACTGCAGCTCCTGCCGTGCTCTGAGCAGTCTCACGTGGTTTATGCTCAGCAAAAGGTGCAGCACCCTTCATCTAACATCTCTTGCAGCAGTGTGCAAAGGGACTGTGTATTACATAGCGGGCAAAAAGCAGCCCAGCTTGAAAACACTTCAGAAGGTGGATGGATGTTGGGAAGAGCTCTGAGGAAGGAGCTCTCCACTGCCAGGCAGAGAGAGGAAGCACTTGAGCTACTTGCTGTGCACAGCCAGTGGTCTTTGGGAAGAGCTCACGTTCACATCAGTTTTGTAGTTTGCTTTACCGTACAGTTTAGGGCCCCTAACTTGCATCTGCTTTCATCCATACTTTCCTGCATGTGTGATTTGGGGGAATGTATGTGAGGCCTGAATTTTAAATTTTGTGGGAAACACAGACTGTTACTCTGGTGTTGCAAGACCCCTTTTACAGCACTTACAAGTTTCAAGAAATCAAAAGAAAATTATGTGGCTTGTTTTGAGGCATATGTTTGAGGCAGGACTGAAAGTCATTTGTGTTGTAGGGGTCTTCTAATTGCTGTATGAAGTATTTCTGTTAACATCAATCATTTCTATTACTGTATTAAATACTCCCCTGGTTGTGCTTCTGATTAAAGAAAATAAAAGTTCCTAAGCTGTCACTTTTAACCACCTCTTCTTCTCTAAGTAAACTCTTACTCAATACTGTGAGACTCCAGTGCCATTCCAGGCCACCATCCTGCTTTAGTAGGAGCTGCAAGAGTGCTGCTCTGTGGAGAATTTTTGTGTCAAGTTATCACCACTGTTCTCCTGACACTGTAACCATCAATTCTCAGGGTATTTTTTTTTTTTTGCCTAGAATATTTCTCCTCCTTTTGAAACTACTCATGAATGTAGTCAATGTCTTGCTATGCTCTTTTGAATCTCTTATGTCTGGGATAAATTCCAGGAGCTTTATGGTGTGGCTTTAGGCTCCACTGGGTTGGAGATGCTTCTACTTGTCACCCAGACAAGAACTCTCCTTAACTATTTAACACAAGAAGAGGAAAACAAACAAACAAAAAACCGAGGTAAAAGCATAATATAAAATATAAAACCATTTTCCTGTTCCAGGGTGGAGGAAGAAGCTACCCTAGGCACAGCTGGCAATTAGTTATATATTTTCTTCAGGTTTTTAACCAGCTCTCTAGAAATCTGGTTTTTGATGGACAGCTCTCTAATGATAGTGGACACTGAGAGCAGCAAATTTAATATGCTCTGCAAGTCAGGGTTGAAGTACCAGAAAACTGTGAAGTCTGAGAGAAATGCCCTTGGAGATTGCTTTGTCTGCTCACAACTTGCCCTTTCTTGTATTTAACCAGTTTGAGTCCAGGTCATCTGCCCTAGGCTCCTCTGTGTCAGTGGGGTGGGGGAGCGTGAAGGGAGCTGATTTTTTAAATGTTTTTCTTTTTTTTTCTTTTATTTTTAACCCAGAACACATGAGCAAAACAACAGGCTGTATGCCAGTTGAAATCATGGTGGTTCATGCAAAGTGTCAAAGTAGCTGTTGGTGCTGTCAGAAATCTGTTCTTGGTTAGTTTGGCAAGACATAAACTAGTAAGTGACTCTGCAAAGGTATTTCTGTGATTATGTGGCAGGTAATGACACATTTGCTGTGTTAACATGCTTGACATGTCCAGCAACCTCCAATTAAACTTTCTGTAACTTACAGAAATAATTCCTTCTGATACTGCATGCTAGTAATACCCTGAAAGAGTCTGGAAACATCTAAGCCATCCTAATTGATTTGTTAAATTTTATAGGTGTTGCTTACCGTAGGATTAAACAAAATCTTGAGAAATAGGATTCTTCAGTGGAGCCCAGTTAAATCTTTTGCAAGGGCTGATAAAGCTTGCAAGTAGAAGAAACTGACACTGCAGATCATTTAAATCTGTATTATCTCATCAGTGGGTAATTTCCAAACCCCACTTATTATGTAAACGTATTCAGTAACCAAAAGAAGGCTTAAGTATGTGAGAAATCATACTTTTATGTGCTGTAAGTCATCTCACCTGTGTTATGTTTCCTCTGGGTGAAAAACAGTGTCTGACTGTGACTGGGAGCCTCTCCAGGGATCTCATCCTCAAATCTGCAATGCTGTGATTTACAGGAACAGCCTTGTGATGCCTCTTGAACCTTTTGGAGCTTCCTGTTTCTTTCTTCGTCTTTCCAGGACTAATGTAATTTTAGCTACTTCTTAGCAATTAGATTAGGCACAGGCAATTTCCTTACAAAATTGCCTGAGCAGGTTCTTCCATAAACTGTAATAAACTTGTTGTGGCTCAGTGATGTTTGGTAGAATAATTAAACTGGACTTCAGCACCACAAATAGGTATGTAGCTAAAAACCACAGATCTGCTCGGGTGCTTGTTTGAGTTTCTATAAACAAAGTCTCTGTCATGGCCATATGTGTCTTCAGTTTATGGTTTCTGCTGCAATCTATGCATCATTCACTCTGGAAATTCACGTTTTAAGTACACTGGACATTAAAGCCCCTGCACCTCTTATCCCACAAATGTGCCAACGTTACACGGTGTCAATTTGTTCCATGTGTGTCTTTGGTGTTTATTTTAAAATAATATCCCTGATTGTGTTTATTTTAGAGTAATACTATTTTAAAACAACATCCTTGAATGTTCTGGGATCTTAAGACAGAGGAAAGAGAGCAGTTAAATATTCCATAAAAATCAAGAATCACCTTTGTGAGCATTTTTCCAAATAAGCCTGAGAACTGTGCAAACCGGACAATTTCTTTTTCATGCAAGGGCTGTATTGATTTTGTGCAGCATGACACGTTCTGCTAGGTCTTTGTGCAAAAGAAACTCTGCTAACCTCCTGCCCCTTCCCCTGTCAACCTCATCACTTTGTGACTGCATGTGTCTGGTACCCCTGCAGCTATCCCCATAAACACAAATGCCCCTTTAAACATCATTTCTCAAGCGTTTTCTTCTTCGTTTCAGAGAGCACAGAGAAAGCAGAGTGTCCCTGTTCACACAGAGACATACCATTACATTTCCAGCCAGTAGTCTGATTGCTAAAAAGAAAAAAAAAAAAAACAAACCCACCCAAGGGTAATTAGTACTGTGTGTGTAGTTAATCGATTTAAAATTAAATGCCAGTGGTGCTGCTGAAAGGTCTTGGTTTTGTTACTGCTTTGAAAATATCTGGTTTAGTGAAGACCATCTCTGAAAAGGGATATTGGTTCTTTGTGCACTGCCTGTAACAAAAGAGAAGCTGGGGGTGCAGTTTCCACAAAGGAAGCTGTTAATTTTGTTATCACCTAGATGGTGGGGGTTCTGTGTTGATTTGAAGACAGAAGCCCTTCAGTGTAAGGAAGGGGCTGTATCTTCTTCCACACGGCAAAAGGAGCTCGCGTGCCAGTGGTCTTGTGGGTGAGATAGGAACCTCATCTCCTGCTCCCTAGTCCATCATCCTCATCATTAGATGATTCTGCCTCCCAGGCAGACTGATTGCTTCATATTTTCATTCATTAATGATTTATTAGACAGCTCCTCCCCTAAAGGCTCATCTCCTCTGTAATACACAGAGCCCACACACAACCAGCAACACGTAGCTTCCAGCTGGCACTCTGGCTTTGGGAGAGCAAGCTGCTGGTAGCCCTTTCCACATCTCCTGCTGCCCCCTCCTCCCCTCCCTTCCCAGCTGCTTGGCTCACCTGCCTTCTCCTTGGTGGCTTCTTAGATTGCACCAAAGCCATGAAATCCCCACGTGTCCTGTCCTCCTATGCCACCTCTTCAATCTGATTGTTTAACGTGCTTTTCACCACTACTTTTTCAATTAAAAAAAATAGAAAGAAACACGAGGTGGCCCCACCCGTAATGCGGCCGTGCTTGTGTCTTTGTTACGGAAAGAGTGGCCTCTCGTTTTGGTGAGAGGGTTTGCTCAGTGGTGACTTAGATTTTGGTAGAGAAGTGGGAGTACTGGGGAGAGACTGAGCGAGCTGTGTCTGCGAGCAGGAAGGTGTGGGTTGGCAACAGTTTCAGGTTTTGCTATCAGGTGCTTGGCACAACAGCTCTGTTGAAATCCCTCTCCAGCTGTCTGTGTGAGAGAGTGATTTTTATCACGTTGCTGAAGATTAACTCTATTCTTGTTCTCTGTTCTGCTCACAGGAATCAGGCATGCTCTGAGGTCTGGGAAAGAGAATCCGAATGAATTCTCATGATGAAAGGGGGGGGAAATCCAGAATTGTTTGCTACTGTCCAACTTGTCCACTGCAGGCAGGTGGTGACGAAGAGCAGTGGGAACAAGGGCTGCAGGACAGGAAGAAAAAAATATAAGCTAGGAGAAAAGGAATAAATGAAACTCCCTTGAGTCATTTATACGGGAATGTATAACTCTTGAATGCTTAATCTACTCTTGGCAAGTGGTGACTGATAACTAATTTTCTCTCTTACCTCTCCCACACCCTCCCAGCGTCTTCAGAAAGGACATGTGACAGGAATAATAAATCTCATTACTTTAGCAGGCTAAAATGGAAATTATGGATTAAAAGTGCTATAGATGTCTCAGTAGAGAGAAACTGACTGTTCCTAGGATGCCTAAAGTGTATTTTCACTTGCACTGTTTTTGAGATCTTTCTGAATTATTCAGGGCCCTCCACTTACCTCTTTGGCACAACACTTTTAAGTAAACCCGTGTTAAAGTCATCAGTGTCCAGCTGAGCAACTCTTTTGCTCCTACTGCTTGAGTGTAGCTAGAGCCTGACACTGCTTGGGCTTTGGGGGAAGTCTGGATCTAAATCTAGACTGGATTATCTTTTACTCTAGGTCTCTGAGTTGGAGCTTTGTGCTGCTGTTTTAAGGAGGGAGATGGAAGGTGAAGGGGAGTTCAGGCTGACACACAGTGGTGCTGCAAGACTGATCGGTTTGGATGCCTTTGGAGCAGAGAGAGGTGTGTGAGAACAGTAGCTTGTTGTGTCCTTTGTGCAGCCAGGTGTCTTAAAAACCAGTGTCAGCTCTGAGGGTGTAGGAACTCCTACTGCTCCGTGTCAGAGGAGGCTTCAGTGCTCTCACAGAGAGGGTGGAAAGCTGTGGCAGGGCTCTGCTCACACAGGCTGAGGGGAAAGTGCATTGTATGTGACTCAGGTCAGAACAGGGAAAACCAAGAACAACAGCCAGTAACTTATTTCAAGGGGTAGTCTGTGAGCAGAACAGGGGCTTGGGACGTGGGTCTTGCAAGCCTCTACGCCAAGGACACAGCCCATTGCTTGCTGTGAGATTGGCGCATCGCAGAGCTGTGGATGAGGATGGCAGCCGAGATGGATGAAGCACTTCATGCATTAGCAGGTGTGTCAAGGCTTCTTCCAGGTCTCTCAGTAAAACCTGTCAAACCTGGCACACTGTCAACAGAGCTAAGGGCTTGTTGCCTGAGGAGATTTCCATCAGTAAAGCTGAGTATGAATTTACAGCACCTGACTCCTTCATTCTCTGTTCTCTCTCTGTGGGGTGTGTTACCTTGTGCATAGGGTGCATTAACTGTGCAAGAAGTTGCTGCAGTGCAAAGAGTATGCACCGAATTTCCACCTAGTGCTAACTGTCTGGGGTAAAGCACAGTTTACCAAGCAGTTGTTTGGTTTTTCCTTGCATCCCATCTCTTAGCTTTACCACTTGGATTGGAGCACAGGCATAAAAAAAGAGGGAATCTGAACCACACCTTTTCCCTGCAAAACGTGTACTACACTTTTGCTGCCTTACTGAATTGTTGCATTTGTCTCAGTCTTGTAAAAGGAGTGAGAGAGGGATTTTTATAAGTGCAGCAGGTCTTCATATGACCTGACAGAATCACAAACTGCTGCAGTTGGAAAGGGCATCTGGAAATCATCTGCTCCAACCCTCTGCTCAAACCAAGGCCAACTTAAAATTGGTGTCTCAGAGTCATATCCAGGTGGGCTTTGGATATCTCCAGCAATGGAGACTCTGCAGCCTCTCTGGGCAGCCTGTGCCAGTGTTCAACACCCTCACAGTACCAGAGGTTTTTTCTCATATTTAAACAGCATACCCTGTACTTCAATTTGTGCCCATCACCAATCACTGGAAACCACTGCAAGGTCTTGCCTTGTCTCATTTACTGCCTCCAATGAGGTATTTATACACATTAATAAGATTGTCCTGAGCCTTCTCTTCTCCAGGCTGAAGAGTCCCAGCTCTCTCAGCCTTTCCTTGTAGGGTGGATGCTGTAAACTCAACCATCTTTGTGGCCCTTTTACTGGATCTGTTCAAATAAATTTGTATCTCTTCTGTACAAGGGAGCCCCAAATTTTCAGGGATCCCTAAATTGAATCCAGCACTCCAGTGCTGAGTACAGGGGAAGGATCATATTTCTCAACCTGCTGGAAGTGCTTTTTCTGATGCAAGCCAGGATGCTGATGGCCACCTTTGCTATAAGGGAGCGTTGCTGGATCATGTTCAACTTAGTTTCTACTGAAACACTCACATTTTTTTCCTGCAGTGCTGCTTTCAAGCTGGTCAGCCCTGGATTGCCTGAACCCTGCTGATTCAGGTTGGCATTTTCAGGTTTTTCTCATGTTTAATGTGTCTGTGGCAGCTATTTCTTTGTGCAGGCTATTTGGTCATTTTACATAATTACACTATTGAACTAATTAAACTATCATCCTGAAATCATGTCCTGTGGAAAGCAGTTCACAAAACAAGGCTCAGTGAGGCTTGCACCAAAATGGAACATGTAACCCACCTAACATATTGGGGTTTATTTCCTCCCTTTTTCTCACGCTTAAATGTAAAATAAGCATTATACTGAAGGAACCAGGCAAAGGCTAATTTGCCTCATTTGAATGTGAAAAGGAGCCCACATCCTTCCTGTGCCCTGCAAAGAATGCAGAAAGACTTTACAGAGAAAACAGATGTACTAATATGTATCACTTGCTGGGGGCAGGGGGAATCCAGGGTGCTGCCATTAAAGCAGTGCTGAACTTGCAAGAAAACAAAAGCACCAGCATACAAAATATAGTTCTGGGAAGCTGACAAGGTTGGGACTCTTTTCTTTTGCTTACATTTATGGTCTTGGCATCTTAAAAACTGCTCTGAAAAAATACATATACAAAAGGAAACATGGAGCCTCATTTTTCAGCTTCATCTTTGGGGAAGATGGTTAAGTGCCCAGATGCAAACAAAAAGCAGAGGCTCCAGCCCAGCTGTAGGGAAATCTCCTGCATTGCAGAGACAATATTGCCTCACCAGAATACACTACTGACATCATAAACAAAACAAACAAAACTTTTGGAAGTATCCCTTGATTTTATTTGTATTTTAAATACGTCTCTAACACATAAATATGAAAGAGTTTGTCCTGTTAGCTCACAAAAAATGCAGAATACAGTGGGGAGTTTTAATGGTGATGGTTTTCGACATGGGAGATAGAGAACAAGTGAACTCAGATGTTATTTCTACAGCTATGCAATCCAAGTCAGAGTTCTGTCCTTTCCTGGCCCATCTGTTTATCCCTCTCCAAGAACTTTGGCATTGAGCAGTCAGCACTGACTGGTCAGCTTGTGAATCTGCTGGTGTTCATAACTTCCCAAAATCAACAATTTGCCTGATGCAGATTTGGCCCTGTGGCAGTATAGAGTCTCTTCCCAGGTTTTAGCTTGCAGACAGGAGGCAGTAGCATGTGGCAATTTATAATTTATTATGTACATGTATTGTCAGTCCCAGTAATAAATAGGAGAATGCTTTAAAGTTTGCTCTTAAAAGGCTACCTCAGACTTCCTAAATTAAAAACTGGTTTTCCCAAAGCAGGGAAGTGAAGTGTAGCTGTTACTCAGATTTCTTTGTTCAGCTGAGTAACATTCATAGGTAGGTGCAGTGCTTAGTGAAGGTGTTGTGTTCTTTTCCCTAAATGCCACACAATGGACATTTTCTAACAGTCTGCAATAATGAGCTTCACTTCAGAATTGACATTTCCTGCTTGATCTGCTGTTTGCACCTTTGGAAAGTGTTCTTTATTCACAGGAGTTTTAAATCTATAGCACTGACATACAAATATCCAGCTGTGGATAAGACAGGCTCAATAACCTTGAAAAGAGAAATTTTAAGCCCACTTACCTATAACACTTAGATGAACATGAATGGAGCACAACAGCTTTTGAGGAGTTTGAGTTACAGTTTAAGTGCTGGCTTGTTTTGTAAGATCAGGGTAAATAAAATCTTGGCCTTGAACTGGTATCTGTGTATTGGAACAAACATCTCAATGCAGCACACTGCAGAAGGAAGGAAGCAGAAGAGAAATTAGATCACTTTCCTGCATTATTTCTTGTAAGTGTTGTCTTCTTACGTATGGAACACACATTTCCTCTTGTAAAAATATTGTAACAGCCTGCAGTAGCCAAACAACAAATAATCTGCTGTGGCTGAAAACTGGAGTCAGAGGAGCAGGTTCAGAGAGAAGTGTTGGAAGACTGCAGATGATTAGATCTCTCATGCTCTGAAAAGATAGTGGCCATGAACTACATAACAGCTGCTGTGATTGTCCTAACAACCACAGCTTTACAATGTGGAAGAACCAATAGACTGACTATTCATACAAATGGCAGTGTAAAGGTATGGGTGCATTTGGTTCTTGCTTTTTGTTTTGTATCATTTGTGCATTTAGACAGAACCATGTGGGTATCTTAATCCCCTCTTCTTCATGTGCCTTTATCCTGGAGTGTATGTGCTTTCTTTATCTCTCTCTACAGTGATATGGGTTTGTGCCCATATTCCACACGTTCTCTTACATCACCATTAAGTCCCAGCTGCATGAACTGCACTAGCTGTGTTTTGTGATAGGAATCACAGAGGTGAGAATCCAATTCAGTAACAGAACCATTAATCAAAGAATTGTTTGCATTGGAAGAACTTCTAAAGTTCATCAACTCCGACAGTCTTGCCCTGGACAGGGACACCTGCCACTAGACCAGGTTACTCAAAGCCCCATCCAACCTGACATTAAACATTTCCAGCAGCAGGACACCTGCAGCTTCTCTAGGCAGTCTGTTCCAGTTTTTTTTTACCCTCACTGTAAAACATTTCTTCCCATATCCAGTTTAAATCTACTGTTTCTCAGTTGAAAACTGAGGTTTAAAAAAAAGTCACTACAGATCCTGGTAAAGAGTTTCTCTTCATGTTTCTTATAAACGTCCTTTAAGACTGTTCTAAGGTCTTCCTGGAGTATTCTCCATGCTGAACAACCCCAACTCGCAGCCTGTCTACATAGGAGAGGTGTTCCATCCCTCTGATCATCTTCATGGCCCTCCTTTGGACCTGTTTCAATAAGTTCAAGGTCTGGTGCTGGGGATCCCAGAGCTGGATGCAGAACTCCTGGTGGGATCTCACAAGAGTGGAGTAAAGGAACAGAATCACCTCCCTTGACATGCTGGCCATGCTGCTTTTGATGCAGCCCAGGATTCAGCTGGCATTCTGGGCTAGAGTCACACGTTGCCAGCTCTTATCCAATTTTTCATCCACCTGTATCCCCAAGTACTTCTCCACAGGGCTTCTTTCAGTTCCTTCATCCCCCGGTCTGGACAGATGCTGGTGATTACCCTGACCCAGGTGCAGGACCTTGCACTTGGCCTAGTTGAATTTCACAAGGTTTGCACAGTCCCACCTCTCAAGCTTGCCAAGGTCCCTCTGGATGACATCCCTTCCCTCCAGCGTGTCAGTGGCACTCCTCAGCCTGGTGTCATCCACAAGCTTGCTGAGGGTGTGCTCGATCTCACTGCCTGTGCCATTAATAAACATCTTGACCAAGGTAGGCTTAGATAAGATATGAGGAAGAAATTCTTTACTCTGAGGGTGGTGAGGCACTGGAACAGGTTGCCTGGAGAAGTTGTGGATGCCCCGTCACTGGAAGTGTTCAAGGCAAAGATGGGTGCGGTTTTGAGTAACCTGGTCTAGTGAAAGGTGTCCCTGCCCTTGGCAAGATGTTGGAACAAGATGGTCTTTAAGGTCCCTTTCAATCCAAACCACCCCATGATTTTATGACTAAATTGTTTATAATTCCTGATGATTGGTGGCCTTATAATCCTTATTGCCTGAACCTCGTGACGGTTATGCAGGTCCTAACGTAGAGTAAAAGATTCTGCGGCTTCTGATGCTCAGCCAAACTGTGGACCACAACTTGTGGCTGCCTTCTGGGGGCAGGTCACATAAAGGGCAGTAGACAAAGGACAAAAGCCTGCTTTTTACTTTGTGTAGGGGTGGTTTAATGTTCCACATCAAGTAGCTTCAGTGGCTGTTACACATGATCACTGCTCTCTCAAACCACACTTCCTACGGACATTAAAAATGGTAATCTTTATCTGTCTCTAGATCGTGGTCAGATAAGAGATGCAGGCTTTTATTGTGGTAGAGTGACCCACACAAGTAGCTGCAGAAGAGCAAAGTGAGAATCCTCACAAGACTTTCTCTTCTGGAAACATTCCAGGCACACAGAAAGGGGAAGCCTTAAGTATCTCATCTGGTTTTTGCGTTATACCATTGCAGACAATCTTTCTGTATGGCTTGATGGGGGAGGAGCTGGAGGACTGGGAGAAAAGAAAAACTGTAAATAGTAGAGCTGGAAGTCTTTCTTAGGAGAGGAAGTAAAAGAGAGAGGAGGAAATGAGCTTGGAATCTGCTTTTTTGTTTGGTTTTTATTGTATAAAGTTGAGGAACCAGCCACGTTCAACCCTGGTATTTTCCCTGGTGAGTTCTGAAAAACTGTACCATTGATGTGTGGGTCTTCCTCTTTTTTACTCATTTTCCTTATTTCAGGAGCAGCACCACCAGGCGGAGAAGAAAATCTTTAGCTTAGTCTTTTATTCTCAGGATAGATGTGGCATCCTTGATCTGGTTTCCTACCATAACTCATCTTTCCCATGGAAAAAAAAATACTCCCAGCTTCTCTTCTTGCTGTCCCTGTGCAGAAAAAAAGTCAGTTGTTGCCTGAATGTTCTCTGACTTCAAACTACACAGTTTCATAGCATGCTAGAGCTTAGATATTTAAGTGAGAGGCAAGGTGTATTCCTGACAATTATATTGAAAGCAGGTCCATGCAGCCCCCTACATTTTAGAGGCATGTGAGAAAGGGAAGAAGAGTGGTTTACATTAAGTTGAGGGAACTATGCTAGGAACTCTTTTGCATGTACTGTGGCCTTAAAGGACTGCATTAGGCTGTTCCTGGGGTTTTAAATTAATATCTTCTCTAGGACAGATGTTTTGTGCATGTTATGTGCAAGGAGCCAATTATATACACAAGTCGTCTAAATTTAAGCTATAAATGAAATGCTGTGTATACATCTACATTTTGGAAACGTTTGGAAACGTTTATCTGGGTTCTCCCTTTCTTAGACAGCATGTATCAGTATTGCTGCTGGGAGGTGGGCATGTGTTTGGCTGGGGTTTGGGTTGTGCTTTGTTTCCTCTCATTGTTTTCTTCAGTGAGGAAAGGAGATTGGATAAAACTCTTTTCTGGTCTCTGTTGACATCAGCACATTCGATCTGCCTGCGTCCAAAAGAATTATGTCAAAGCAATTGCCTGCATTTGTTTCTTAGCGTGCTCTCCAGCAGCACTGTCGCTTGAGGGTCAGACTGGAATACATTAAACTGGAATTGGGGCAGAAACTGCAGCCAGCCTCAGGTCAATGATGCCTCTTGAGATTTGTGAAAGTGACACTTCTGGGGTTCATTGCATTAAATTCCATAGCATTCCTGTGTCTAGTCTGGGTGAATTACAAAGGCAGATGGGATGGTTAGTTTCACATTCTCACGTTTAATTCCGTGTCTGTGTGTCTAGAATAAAAGGAAAAGCCTTACATCTGATTTATTTTGCAATATTTCAGAAAAAAGATTTTTTTTAAAATCCATGTATTAAAGCTCTTTGCTTCTATGTCGTTTTTATCATTTATAGTTAGGAAGATTATCACAGTTTCTTCATCTATAAAATTCTATTTCTGGAGTCTGGCCTATGTGATCCTTGATACATTTTTAACATAAGTCTTTACAAGGTTTAAAAACACAGTTGCTTAACATCCTCATGCTGTAGGGCGTAGCTGGGGTTGTGCTAGAGGAAAAGGGGGAAAAATCCATCCAAGAGGACAAAAAGTATAGAGACACAAATTCAAACTGTGCTTTTGCAGGCTCTGATTCATCTTTTATTAGTAGCTCTGAAACCTTGTCCTTGATCAGTTTTCCCTAAAGTTCTGCTCTATTAGTGACTAAAGAGTTGCCAATCACAGTTTTGAGTTTTGAGAACTGTTGATAGGAATGCCGGGTATAGCAGAGCTGAAGTGGTTGGGATGTGTGTGACTGCATGTACACATACACATGCATGCACACCACACTTGGACAGGCCTTTTTGCTCCCTAAAATTTTTACAGACTTTCTTGCTGTGATTCACTCTGCAGAAGCTTTGTACTGCATGTTTACTGAAGACAGGATGTTTCTTTTATGTTTGTAACATACAACCAACATTTTACTATGCGGTGCATGCTGTGTTTTAGCAGGCATCACTTACTGAGCGTAAACCAAAAGTTTGAAAAACACATTTTTTCCACCTGTTGAACATAAAAATAACTGTAGAACCATAATTAAACCTAATTAGATGTTTGTATGAAATAACGCCTTCTAAATCTCTGGAGTGGCATATGTGAACTAGTCCTGAGCTCAAGTAATTGAGATTATTTTGTCTGTTTTATTTGCAGAATTTACACTGCAGCATTCAGTCATAAATGGGTTCATTCCAGAAGCTTAAAATGAGATGATGCCAGCCACTGGCACAAATCAAACACTTCCAGCCTTCCCACTCCTGCACATTGATAGGATTAATACTTTCTGGCCAAAGGCCCAGGTTAAGACAGACAGCACGCAGAAAAGCTTGTGCTGCCTCCTTAAAAAACACCAAATTTAAATATTGGCAGGCTCTGAGATTAAGCAAATTCAGTCACCAGGGCTCCACAGCTGAACACATGGTCCTCAGGAACCCAAATGCCCAACCCTGGCCTTGGAACAGGTAGCCAAAGGCTTTCTTGGCAGCACCCTGTTCCCTCAGCATGCAGGAAGGGAAGGAGAAGACAGGTAGATGTCCTGAGTGACCTGGGAGGTTCCTGCAGGAGTAGTGCTCATATCCATTCATTCTGCTTAATGGATCTAACTTGTTTTCCTGAAAAACATAGCTAGTCTACCAGTTCATCCTAAAAGGGTGAATATGGGAGAGGAAATATCTGTGAGGTATGGAGGTTTCTTTTCCACAGCATAATTCTCTGAGGTCACCTTCTGTGGCCAGGGTGTGCTGGGATGAGAGCCCAGCCAGATCCCTGGGACAAGGTCGCAATGGCACACAACAGATGAAGTGAATTGCTGAAACAAGGAGTCACCAGTGCTTTCTCAGTGGCAGAGCTGTAACAACACCCATTGATTTCCTAAAAGTGGTTTCCTTGACATCTCAGTGTGAGGAACTTTGTACTGTGAGGTTTTGTGTGTATTCCAAGTGTTGGGAATTGAGAGAGGCTGCCTGCAGATCCTGCAGAAGATGGACAGTTGGGTATCATCCATACTTAGATGGCAACTCATCCCCAAAAGCCTGGGGTTTCCCAAGAGAAGTTTTGTAAGCTGTGAGCAGGAAGGCTGCCAGGATTAATACCCTTCAAGGAGGAGAGTTTCTTGGTGGCAGCACAAAGCACAGTGTGATTCAGTGGCTACTCAGCTCACCTGCAGGAGCTCCTGCTTTGTAATAATTAACCCAAACCATGTGGGCGTGCATGCTTTTTGAATCAAGCATGGTTACTTTCCCAACTTTGCAGAGGTAGGCAGTACCTCATAACCTGTGATGCAAAGGGTTAATTACTGGTTAATTGCCTATAACACATCATTGCTGAACAAGCAGAACAAACTGGCCTATCTACCATCAGGATTGGAATAATTTTCAGTCCCGATGCAATTTCTAACTTTGCTACATCAGAGCTTGCTGTTGTCAAATTTATTCAGTGTAATACTGCTATACCATGAACAGAATAGCAAAATTCCCTCTAAGATTTTTGTTTATAACAAAGCCTTCTGTAGCCCAGTGCTTTCAGTTATTTAATTTCTCTTCCCTGAACACTCTTCCAGTTTTTCCAACAGTTTTTTTGGAAAACAGAGCAGCAGAACCTGATATGTTATTCATGGAGCAGAGGAACAAGAACCAAATACAGGGTCACTGTAACCTACCTACTCATCTTCTGATTTTCATTTGTTTGTACAGCTGAGGCTCGCATTAGCCCTTTTGGCCACAGCCTTGCGTGGGGAATTCATGTCGAGCTGATTGCTTCCCAGGACCCCGGGTCTCATATTCAGTCTCTGCTTTGGAGGATAGAGTCCTCTCTCTCCCTCTCATCCTGTAAGTATGGCCTGTCTTCTTTGTTCTAATAAGGTGATTTTGTACTTGGCCATATTAACACCTAAACTGGCTTCTCCCATCTTTCCACAGACCCCAGTTGCTCTGTGTCAGGATTGTTCTTTCCTGGTTTGTTTTCTGCCGTTCCCAGTCTCGTGTCTAACCACAATGACTTAACTTTAATCCAAGTCACCAATAAGGCTATTAAATGGTAAAGGGATGATCACCAATGTCTGTGCAACCCAATAGGAACCCATTTTGTTTGCTAATAAACTAGCAAATCATTTGTTTGCTAATAAATAGTTTCCCATTTACAGTTACATTTAGGTTTCCTTAATTTATCAGCTTTTTAATACTTCTAATATGATTGTGGACTCAAAAGTGACTTCAGTATAAAATAGGTTTAAGGTTTTAGCCTGATCTTGTATGGTGCTCTCCAGTCCTGCTCTCCATGTACAGATGGAGACATTCCATATAGGCTTCAAAGCCTTCATAAAGAAACTCTACAGAACAAGTCAAATGACTTAGATTTGTAATACTGTTAACAATGCTGCCTCCATCAAGTGAACTTGTAATTTTTGCAAGAAATTACATCAAATTAGTTTGACAGGATCTATTTTCCTTAAAGCCAAGTTAATTGACTTTAATTACAGAGCTTTCAAAAAAGTTATTAATTGAGGCCCATGTTGGTTGTTCTGTCCTCTGCAAAATACTGGAAACTCATCCAACTGGCCTGTAATTACATTTTACTCTTCTCAAATAGTAGCCCAGTACGAGCCTTCTTCCTGTCCTTGGTCCTTCCCCAAGGGCCAAGAACTGCTTTAGATGCACAAGCAGCTCCAAGGCTACCCTCTGTAAACCTTCTGAGACAAGTTTATTTCTAGCAACTAATCTGAATCACCCAGAATCGTTTATCTGCAGCTTAACATGCCCTCTCTAGGGGCTGCTGTGGTGGGAAGCTATTTCATTATCATCATCATAAACAGATCATCCAGCCTTTTACCTGTGTGCTAACCGGAAACATTTACTGAATAACTTCTGCTGCTGTCATATTGTTATGAATGATTCTACACTTTTTATTGTTCAGGATCATCTTTCATAATCTGCTTAGAAAAATTGAAAATGTATTTCTGGTTTTATGTGCCTTTATTTTTTTCTAGTATCTTCTTGATTCCTCTATATAATCTTTATTTTAGCTTTTTTTTTTTCTCTTCTTATTATCTCTTCCTCTTTCCCCTTTCCTGTACCAGTTTTCTGTATAACATTTTATATGTTTTTTCACTTCCCTGGTAAACCCAACTGTTGGGTTTTTTTCATTGTGTGTTATTTTTATCTAGCCCATTTCCATGGTTGTAACACTGTAGGCATTTAGGAAATGTCTTAAACTGTTTGCAGATGTCAGCAACTTTCTGTCTGTTCTGCCTTCAGCCTGATTTGACTCCCATTTGCTCTAGTTCTGTGAAACTGCTTCTCAGAAAGCATGCACTAGGATTTTAATTTATGTATCTATAAAGAGCGTACACTCATATATTGTATAAAATTCTGGTCTGGATTTGATTGCAGACAATGTTAGCTATTTGCACAGGAAGTGTTGGTCCTTTTCAATCTGAACAACCATAACCTACTGGCTGGTGACCCTTTCCTCTCTACTGAGACAAAGTCTTGAGCAGGGATGCTCTGGCTCCTGTGCTAAACCAGAAATGACTCAGAGGCAGTTCAGGTGTAGCTACATCACTCAGCCAGTGGTGAGTTGTGCTTGTGCCAGCACTGCAGCTCCTGCCCATTGCAGCCCCTGGCTGGGGAAGCCAGTGGGTCCTGCTGCACGTGGGGTGGGTGCTTGTGTGACCACCATGGGGTTTGGCTTGTGTGAGGTGGAGTTGAGCTCTTCACCTTGTAGTGGGTGCTTGTGTGACCACCGTGGGGTTTAGCTTGTGTGAGGTGGAGTTCAGCTCTTCACCTTGTGGTGGGTGCTTGTGTGACCACCGTGGGGTTTGGCTTGTGTGAGGTGGAGTTCAGCTCTTCATCTTGTGGTGATCATGCTGTGAACTGCTCCTACCCCCTATGGTGCTGCAATGTTGTAGATGACTCATGTAGCTAAGTGGCAAGAGCTTAATTTCACAGGGTTAGGAGGGCCAATCCCTTTTTGAATTTAGGGGTTAGTAACTTGTGATTTGTAGCCAATTGGAAAGTACAGGCCTATGTTAGTGCTAGTGACATAAGGTCTCCAGAGTAACACAAGAGGGGATTTTGTATTTCTTGTATGTAAGTGTTGAAGAAGCTCGTCATCCCTGTAACTCTCCAGGATTATTTATTTCCAAGTTGTCAGTCACTCACATGTCATTTGTGACACATACGGCCTGGCACCACCCTCTCCCATTTGGATTTTTTAAATTGGCTACAGCTGTTTCTGTTAATAATATAATAGTCTAAATATAGCTATTATTTTTCAAGAGTACTATTTTGCATTGCTACTTTATAGGCAGAGGGTTTATCCACTTTTTTCGGAATCCTGTAATTAGCATATAAGCAACAGAAAAGGGTCATCTTCTCACAGCCTTTGCTTTGGTTGATGTTCTCCTCTATATCATGGTTTGTGTTGAATGTGCTTCTGATTGCTTATTTGACCTGACTCCCCAGCCAGCCTGGTGTCAATTTGTTCCCTATCAAGAGGTCCTTTTCCCTTTACAGCACAATCCACAAATCTGACATGTGTCCCCTGTGCTGTGGGGACAGCACACTTGTTCATTTCAGTGGCCTTCAGTTTTTTGTCTCTTTGTGCTAGGAAACAGGGACGAACTCCAGACAAGATCTCCAGATCTCCTGAATTGTCAAGAGTTTTGTATTTCATGAGGTGTATCACAGGACAGTCATTTTCAGTGAAACCCTCCCTGTCTGCTCCAGATTACCATCCAGTTTTGCCTTTTTGTTTTAAATACACAGAAATAGAGAAGCCTCTGTGGACTCTTCCTCAGTCACTGAGGGTGTAGAATATACCTTTGGTCAGCTGGGTTCAGCTTTCATTGCTCTGTCCCTTCCCAAACCTCCCCCTGCCTTCTTGCTGCAGTGGCAGAGTGAGAAACAAAGGTGGTCTTGATGCTTTGGGAGCACTGCTCAGTGATAACTTAAACGTGAGTGAGTTATCAACGTTGTTTTGGTCACAAAGCTAAAGCACACACAGCAGGGTTTGGGATGCTGTGGAGAAACTGAACCCCATCCAGACACACTAAGCTTACCTAAGGTGTCATCTAGCAGTAAGCTGCACTGAAACCACAGTGGCAACAGCTGGGTTTGACAGAATGGGTCTCACTAGGGAACTTTTGCTGTGGGTGTGTGAGCATAGGCAGAGTTTCTGTGTGTCCCTGTTAGTGGTGTAGTCAGTACTTTCAGCACCCACTGCCCTTTATCACAATGTGGTTGCCACCCAGTTTGGGGTCCCTGCCTGTCAGCACCTTTGCTGTTGTAGATGAAACCAGCTACAATGATGGCGGGAAAGCTGGGAGTTTCTTTCTGGGCTGGCAACAGGCAAATACATGCTCGTGTTTAGGAAGAAGAGTGTTTTTTCTCCCAGTGTAACTGGACAAATAAGGGATTTAAATAACTATTAAAATATTAGCAGTAGCAACCTAGAAGAAATGAGAGCCCCTTTAGGAGGGAATGGTGTTTGGCAGGGTTTCAAAGTAAGGCCCCTGATTTTAGATTCAGCTTGCTCCCTTTTTCTTGCTGTCACGTCCTCCAGATTCTTCAGTCACAAAACAGAAATCAGACAAGGCAGAGAAGGGGGGTTAGTTTCATTCCTGCATGGGCAAAGGGGGATGGGGAAGAGCAGTGAGGGGTTTTTTTGAGGGAAAATCTTTTTTTATGCCTCTTTCATAGTCCACAGTGTCAAACAGGCAGAATTTCTTTACTGCATCCTTCCCCTTTCCCGCCTTCCTTCCCTGCCCATCCTGAGTCACATTTGGCACTCTGCTCTGTGCCGCTCCCATACTGTGGGTCAGATGAACACCCATTAATCCTGGGTGTAATCTAAAAATAACAATTGAAATTTAAAAAATATCAGAACAGTGTGAATCAACCTGCAATCATCTTTCTGTTCTCCTAATGGGAGAAAAGAAAGAGGAAATCAGTGGAGACACTGTTTTATTTCTTCTCTTTCCAAGACAAAATTATTCTGGCATTTGCAGCAGTTGTTCTCTTGCTATAGGTTTTCTAATTTACACACTTTAAAAGCACTTTAAAATTTAGGTGCATTAGCTCAAAATGCTTATGCAGACCATCCACCTGCCTCTCTCTGCTCATGAATAGAGCTGCCACAAGCAGCCTGATGAAGGAGGAATGTAGCTAAAATCACACTGTTGAATTTACATGCTGTTTTCTCAGAACCAGGGATAGAGCCATCCTTTGCAGGGGTTAACTATAGAGTAAGCAGTGTGTTTACTGTATGTAGCTGCTGCCATTAGTTCTTAATTTCAAAGAGTCTTTTAACACATTTTAAGCATTAAAAAAAAAATCCTATGTGCAGTTTTGAGTCTGACTTGCTCTTTGGTTCATGAGCATAAAACCTGCGGGCCTTCCTTCTGAAGTTAGTTACACATAAGACTTTTTCTTTTAGATTACAAGTGAAGTTTGGAGGCTGGTGGGAAAAGAAAAAAAAAAAAAGGAAAAAAAAAACCAACCACACAGTAGAACCTTTTCTCAGAACTACTGGATTTTTCTAGGGCATCTTTTTTTCAAAGTAATAAAAGCCCTGAGACAGTACGAGGCATAACTCAGTTACTGTAACTTTAAGAGATTGCAGTGTGAGCCTTTAATTGCTTCTCGTGTTTTGTTCTGCTTTGGTTTTGCTGAAAGGGATGTATCACAGGGAGTAGAAGAGAATTCACTGTTTTTGAAAATGATGAGGCCCCAACATTCACAGTCTTGGCTGGCAAAGAAGCTGCACAAAACCAAAAGGGTGGAGATGTGTTCTTTCATGGGCAGTTTGGAGGGTTTATCTTCTCTTCTTGCACTGGGGTGCTTTTGGTTACGGCTGCTCAAACAGCATTGTGGTGATGCAGCTTCCTGTGGCCTTGCCAGGTCACGTCCCCACCAGAAAGCTTCCAGCCAGCCCCACCACCACAACTGCCCCTCAAGAACACGTGGACGTGGTTATTGTTCCTCCTGCCCAGCTGGAACACTGACTTCCTTTTTCCTCTATAGCTTGTAATAAATAGATCATACAGCTATATGGATAATAAACACATTGTCTGGGTTGTAGTAAATCTCTTGCCAGAGAGAGGGACCAAGACATTCATCGCTCTTCCTTCCTGGCCCTGAGTGGCCACTTGCCCTGCCCCATGGACAGCTGTGCTCACAACCTCTGGCAGAAGCCAGGGCTCTGATTGTAGCTCAGTGAAATCCTTCAACATGCACCTTCTCTTCCCTGGTCCTGACCTCTGAGGCTGGCTGAAATTAAACGGGCAAGGTGAAGCCCAAACCTTCATTTTTCATAACTGTCCTTTAGTTCCGGCCCCAAAAGGGAAAAGAGGGAAGGCAAGCACAGGGCCATGCTTTGCAGGCATGTGTTACAACTTAGACCTTGTCTGTAGTGTCAGGGGCTGCTGTTTCCAGGGCTGTGTCCCCAGTCACTCAGTAATGGGGAGGAACAGCAGGGCAGAATGTGGCACTTCAAAGCCCCTTCTGGGCTCTGCTCTTCACACAGCAGCTGGAGCTGCTCCCTTTCCTCAACCCTTTTGCCACCATTGTAGAGGACTTCCAAAGCAACTGTAAGCTGACAAGAAACAATAGTAAAAGGCATTTTTCTTTGAACCAGGGCAGTATGGCAGCAGGAGCTCAGCTAAGACTGCTCTTCCTGCTCTTCCAGCCATGGATGTCTGTGGACACTGGGCAGCAACCTGACTTTTGACTGCTGCACATGAACAATTGAACTGCTGGAGCTTTTCCTGCCCAGCCCACTAAAGCAGAATCTGGGAGTGAAGCATTAAAGGTCTCCCTTAAAAATCAAATTATGCAGCCCAAGAATTTTTGAGTGTTGTTTTGAAACATACTTGAAATTTTGCCCTGGTGTTTCTGGCCTTTTGTTCAGGAATATGACTTTGTGTATGCGAGATTTTCTGCATATCTTTAACAGAGAGAGGACATCCAGTGGTAGTACTATGTCTTCTCTGATTTACATTTTTTAATGCAGCATGACAAGTGTGGTGCACATGTAGATTTGCAAGAATTCTGCACAAATCTCTGGCTTTGTTCAAGGCTGAACCAGATCTACCACAATGCAGTAAAATTATATTCTTTCTAGATCGGACCTTAGTATAAAAATTATATGTATATATAGTAACCTGCAACCCATAAGTCTGGGAAATAATGAATGACACCCAAGAGTTTGAATTTTAAAGTATTTGTTGTCTCTCTCTGATCCAAAAACTGTGGAATCACTGGCTAAGCTGGAATGTAGACAGTCCTCTAAAATGTCCCGGAGTTAATAGATAAAAAAACCCAAAAATAATGCAGTAACTGCTGCTGTTTCATTCCATCTGTTTCATTTGAGTTGGCTTGAAACTGACGCAGTATTAATTCTGGAAATCCAGCGTGCTCCCATCAGCATAGACGTGAGTCAAAGAGAGGTCAGCAAGCAGACTGCATGAGAATGACTGACCTACATAAGGCTGGGTTTAAGTGCCTGCTTGTTGCCCAACTTGGAATGCCTTCCTAGCGACTTGTAATGGTCAAAGTGGGTGGGTGAGACTTTTCTCTTGGGAGTTTAATGTGTCTCAGAGTTGTGTTTCAAAATAGGTAATCCCTCAGTTTCACTAATAGGGTATGGAAAGTAAGACGTTTCAGCTTTGGGGTAAATTTCTGTGTTGATTATTCCCACTATACAGCCTGCAGGAGGCATTCCATAGTCATTTTTAAAGTCTCTTTTAAAAATTCTTGGAGTTCTTATTCTTGGAAAGCCTTTTCTGTCCTCGTTGAATCTTCACAGTAACTCAGAATGTGGCATTTTGAATATTACATCCTACGGTAGCTCATAAAATTTGGTTTATTTGATGTCACAGACTGATAGTTCTGTGGTGCTTTCAGCAAAACATAAAGCACCAAGAAGATGGCCCTTAGAGATTTCATTTTTCACAGCCATGCTGGATGCAACCCTTAGTTTGATTCACCACAGAGACTGAATAAAAGCCAAGGAATTTGTGCTTCTGATTTCCTTTTAACATAACTATTTCTTAACTCAGCTTCTTTGCCGATGCTTTCCAGGCAAGATTTGTAGGACTAGGTCAGAAAAAGTCAGTTACCAGTCATCCAGCCTATCCCTTTCATCTTTTTTTACTGAGAGAAGTTACCTTAAAAATATGCCATCACAGAAATCCAGGAGGAAAGAGAATGCACCCTGCTGGGTCTGAACCTGCTCTCATCTCTTCAGTGGGCTGGAGCCCTCTCCTGTGCCAGTTCCCTTTCGTGTGCAAGGGGTTAGAGGACAGAGGCCACAGCATGGATCGAAGGGTGCAGGGTAGACAGGTTTTTCCCTGCATCTCCCAGTACCTCTCTCTCAAACACTCTTAGGACCTATTTTCTTTTACAACTCTAAAAAAAGAAGGTTCTGAAGATGTACCATAATTCAGACTTTCAGCTGTGAGTTGCAAAAGCTTATGAGACAACTTCTGATGCTCAGAAGGAGTGATTTTGCACCATTCTTCCCCCCATCCATATGCTTACTACTGCAGAAGCAAAGGTTAATCAGTACTTTTTGCTTTTCAGATATCACATGTTGGGGCTTTTACTTTTAAAATAGAAATATAAAAAAAGGAATTTTCCTGCTACTCTTGGACTTTTCCTAGGTTTTGATTAGCTAGCAGAGGACAGCTTTTGTTTTTGTTAACGGAGTGGATGTCTGACTTTGTTGGGTGTTTCAGTTTTGGCTTCCATTTTGTATCAAGAACAAAATGATTTACAGTAATAATAATAATGTCAATACATCTCCTTAGCCTTCATCTGTATCCTACTTGAAAGTGATTAAGGTGCTATGACTATATAAATGATTATTAACGATATAATGAATTTTATATCCTTGTCAACTAATGTTTCCTTGTCGACAGTGTGGGTGGAAACTACTCTTCTGGTTAGACACATGTTGGATTGCTTGCAATATAAATGTTGGAGCTCAACAAATGTAATAAGAACAAGAAAGGAGACAACATAATGTTTATTTTCATTTGTCTCTAAGGAAGTCTCAAAACCCATGAAAATGGGGGGGTTTATGTTTTCATGAAAACCTGTTTTACATTGCCCATAAAAACACAACTTCAAAATAAAATTAAATTGCTTGCATTAGAAAAGTTCCTTTTAATTAGGCCAGTTACATATCTTTTAACATTACCAGTGTCAGACTATGATAATGCTGTGTGACCCATAACTCACACATCTGAGAAATGCTGCCTTTCCTAGTGGAAATGGATTCCACTAGGAAAAAACTTGTTCCCTTACTGTAAGATGCACAGTATGTTGGATGAGCAACATTGTGTGCTCATCTCTAGAGAGTTTAGTGTAAAACAGCTCCAGATTTTGTTTGGTGATCTCAGAGCTGGCTGAATAATTCCAGCCTTCCACAGCTCCAAATGCTGACATGCAGGGAGATGAAACTTCTGGATATTAAAATCCTGCTCTGTGATACTGAAGGAGATTAGTTTTTGGATTCCATTCATTGACACAAAGGCCAATGCTGAATGGAGGTGATATTTATTGTCTATGAAACCCCTGAGTAAGCTGAAATCACTTTAGGCATGTACATGCATACATGTATTCTCTCACATTTCGCCAACTCCCCACGATGCTGTTTCTTTGAGCCAAGAACAGACAACTTTCAGGGACTTGGCTCGAAAAGATGTGTGCATGTAACACCCTCTGTCACATTTTACAAGAGGCTGCAATCAAGCAGTCTTTATACTTGGATTGTCTAGACACTGTGACAGTGGGAGGGGACAAGTGAAAGAAAAAGCCCATTTTGTCAGTCGTGCACTTTGCATCAAATTCTTCTTCCCTGTGTGCTGCCATTGCCAGCAAAAAAGATAAAGCAAGCAAAAACCAAAAAAAAAAATCAAGACATTCATAATTCACGGGTTCTCTATACACATAATTCCTAGTAATAAAAACCCAATCCATTTTTTAAGCTACCAGTACATATGTATACCATCCCCTTGTTTATTCACTTTTTTCAGAATAAATACTTTTAGCATTTTTTCTTTTTGCAGCTGATTCGTCATTTCAACTTTTTCCTTATCAATGTGTAAATGAAATATGTAAGGTTGTCTTGTCAGCAGTTGTAAATTTATATGTGAAATATTCTTGGATTTCAGCGGGGATATTTTTCCCTGCTCAGCTGAACGTTTGTGAATGAGCAACAAGAAAACCACTTTCCCTCCCACTGGTCTCCCAGATTTCATGTTTCCTATCTCTTCTTTTTCTTTCATTTTCTTCTCTACTTTTTTCATGAAAGCACATGGGAAAAAAATAAGAGGAGAAACAGAGCTGGGAGGGGAAAGGGAGGAGGTGATAGAATTTCACAGGGATGTAAGTCTGAAAGCCAACAAAAAGGCTGTGAAATTCTTCTTTAAACAGTAAATCCTGCATATCACTTAGTTGCCTGGAGGTGAATAAGCCCATGTTGCAGCTTTTAAGCCGGCTGATTTAATGGCTTACTCTTCCCTCCTCGGGTGGTCAGCACCTCCTGATGAGCTGGGATTTCTCTCGTGTTATCTCCCACGCAGCGTTTGCTCACTGCCCACGTTTTGCCCCCTGCACATCACAGCCACGCTTTCACAGAGGTGTAGCAGGGTCCAAGTAGTGAGTCCCAGACTCATCCCTCCCGCCCAAAGCCTTCTGGGCTCTGCCCATGCTGAGAGCAGGGAGATGAGCCATCATCCTACAGGGCTCTGGCCATCCACTGCTACTGCTTCACTCCCTGGCAGTGCTCACAGGACTCCTTGGTTCTGAGAGGAGCCAGGAAAACCTCAGCTCTGAGTGACATCTCCAAACAAAGGGTCTCCAGAGCCACACCGTCCTGCTGTTGAAATGATAAAAGCAGTGGTCATGGTTCCACAAGCAGTTTTTCACAGCAGAAAGGAAGCTGGACAGGGTACCTCTGCACCTCTCATGGTCCCTGTGGGCTCACCTGGTGTCACTGCTGGTCCTGGGGATGCACAATACTCTGCATCTCCAGCTCCAACCCAGCTTCCAGGGCGAGCAGTGACGGGAGGTCAGCATGGCTACTGCAGCTGACAGCAGCAGTGTGTTTTGCAGCCTCCAGGCGCTTCTTGAGGGATCCCAGCTCATGCCACCCATGCAGCAAGTGAAGTGTCAGGAGTCCATTTTTCTGTTCTCTGGAAAAGACTTAAACATTTTGGTGAGGGAACCCTGCTGAGTGGATGTGGTGTCTTGAAGGGAATAAAGAAATGCAAAAAGGGCAGTTTTAAGTCAGGCTAAGAGCAATAGAGGGTAGACCCATGCTAAGTGCAGGCAATACAACTCCAGGAAATAAACAAAAATAAAATTACAGCATAACAGAATTATTTAGGTTGGAAAAGACCCATGGCACTGAGGGCCATGTCCAGTCCTAAACCCAATCTGGCTGAGTTTGATCCCTTGGTAATCCTGTGTGTGCCTTGTGATTGCACTCAAGGTGGTCTGTTCCATAACCTTCCTGGGCACCAAGGTCAGACTGACAGGCTTGTATTTTCCCAGATCCTCCTTCTGGTCCTTCTTCTGGATGACTGTCACATTGGGCAAACAAAATGGTGCTTGTTTTTCTGAACAGACTTGTAGAATAACTGGAAGTATCTGCAAATTGTAGAAAATACCCTTCAGCAGAAGTGTTTTTCTTTTTAATTAGGGAGATTAGATGTGGGAAGCAGGCATCCAGACTGTGGAGTGTCACAGAAAAACAGGGAGCTGCTGCATAGTTTTTCAAGCATTAGCACTGGTGAAACATTCTTTTTCTGAATCCCATGAGTTTGTCAAAACCAATTTCCTGTGTTGATGTTGGGGCAAGGCATAGAAAATAGCCAGCCTGGCAGCTACAGAAAAATTAGGAAATTTAAAAAAGCATAGACCTTTTATTTACTCAAAGTGACAGATATTGATGGAAATGTGAAAAGAAATGTGGGTCAAAAAAAAAAATAAAATGTACTTAACTATATTTTTTCCGTATTCTGCATTTTCTCCCTGTCTATTTATACATTCTGAAAAAAGTATATCTAGTAAGTAATTTTTTAAGAGTCTTTTTCTGCCACTTCTCTTCCAACCCCACTGTTCAGAGTATGTTGTTTGTGTGCCAGGTTGCATCTAAGAGTCACTGTACTGGTTCAGATCAAGGATGCATCCAGTCAAGTACCTGATTCCCTAGGTTCATTACACCCAACTCCAGAAACTCAGGTTTTGTGTCTAGGTCAACTTGGGCCAATGGGAAAGAGCTCAGTAACACCACCACATGGATTAGAGAAAGTTAGAGCTAGCAAATGAAAGGCAACACCAGGTAACAGGGCTAACCTTGCAGGACTGCTTCTGAGATGTGGCAAATCACCCTCTGCCTCCCTCCAAGCATAGAGAGGCAGGCACCTGAAAAAAAAGAGAGATTAACCCTGGCCCTGGTAGTGCCCCATGAGGATGCTGAACAAGAGGTTACAAGAATTAAAAAAAAACTTGGCTCAACAGCTTTTGAAGCTGTAATTTTTGAAACCCTTTCAGTTTCATCCTGTGCAGAATCTGTACTTGGAGTCGCTCTGCATTTGACGTGTTAATTCTTCTGGGACTTTCTCTAGTTTCTTAACGTGTGTACCTTTGCCAGCCCCACCTGCTGTTACCAGCGGTTTTAGCCTTCAATTTGGTACTGCATGAAAAGGAGCTTCCTTTTTTTTATGAGCCGTGCCCTCTGATAGCTCCCTCCTGCTTTCCTGCTGTAGTAATTCTTGGCTCACTGTGGCTGCTTTTCTGCCTGCCATGCAGAGCTCCAGCAATGGAAGAAGGGTTTTATTGTCTTCAGGTGAAGTCCACTCCTGTGTAGTTGGCAAGGTCAAATATGAACCACAAGCTGAGTGCCTCATTCTGTGTCCTGAGGGCAGTCTTGAACACCTCCAACTGCACTTCTTTGGCTGAGTCCTTTGCCTGCCAGTTGCATCCTCCTGGCAAAGGGTGAGCAAGATGGGTGTCATCCTCTTGGTCCCTCAGTGCAAAATATTGCCTGTCAGGGCTGGACAAAGGTCTGCCACTGCCCTGAGAGCAGGCAGGACCTGCTTCCCCAGGCCTTGATGGAAAATTCCTGAGGGAAAGATTTTGTGTGAGCTTTTTTCCAACGTGTTGCTGTTTATGTTCAAACCACTGCAGGTTTTTTTCCAAAGTACTTAACTTTTGAGCAGTGAACTTCGTTTGAGCCTCATCATATGTGCGTTTGGAGGAGATCTGGTGAGCATCAACACACGAGCACCTATCCTTTCCTTCCTCTTCTAGGATTTTAGATAATGGGCTGTGTGCAATGTAAGGATAAAGAAGCAACAAAACTGACTGACGAGAGGGATGGCAGTTTAACTCAAAGCTCAGGCTACCGCTATGGGACAGATCCTACTCCGCAGCACTATCCCAGCTTTGGTGTGACTTCAATCCCAAACTACAACAACTTCCATGCCACAGGAGGCCAAGGACTGACCGTGTTTGGTGGAGTCAACTCCTCCTCTCATACAGGGACACTGCGTACAAGAGGTGGAACAGGTGAGCTTGAAGGTCTTATTCTAGTGCTCATAGTGTCAGTGATGCATCTACAGGAGAGGCCTGCCTGACTGTCTCAGCATGTTGCTTTTAGGAAGAGTTATTTCATGAAATAGATGGGAAGAATTGAAGTAGGGTGGAGTTGGGTCTTCACCCCTACCTTTGCTACTTCGCAGATTCACTCGGGGCTGAGAAATTATGTATACATGCCAAATTTGGCTAACTGCCTCATCCCTCTACTAGGGAATGTAAAGTGTGGGTTGAGCCACCTCAAGTAGTTAAATATTTGGCATGGCTATGTCTAAACTGTCTCTTCAACCCCCTTTGCTTGCTTGGGATCCTGTGATTGTACAGAGTGAAGGAGGTGGAGTGCCCACTGGCTGCATTAGACCAGAGAGATGAGAATCTTTCAAAAAGTTGGAGGGTTCAGTTTGGTTTGCTCCTCAGCAACTGGAGTAGCTTACCTGTGGCTTAGTCACATCATCCCTTGAGGTTCCTTTCCTTCCTGTCTTTTGTGATGGCCTATAACCCACCTGTCTTTTTCTTTAGGTGTAACTCTTTTTGTGGCGCTTTACGACTATGAAGCAAGAACAGAAGATGACTTGAGTTTTCACAAAGGAGAAAAATTCCAGATACTTAACAGCTCGTAAGTTTTAGGCTTGGGAATCTACTTTTTAACAGTTTCAAACTTATAATGTTTACAATAATGTTTGTTTATGTTTTTAGTAAAATCTGTTGTTGGATATTCAAGTATGGAGGGGATTTACTCTATGCTTACTTCCTCGTCCTTGCATTTAGTGCACTTTTGCAAAGTGCTGAATTGTTGGGCAAAAAAACTTCAACCACATGCAGCTTTACTTAAAAAAAAAAGTGTTAGATTGTGTGATTTACTGCTTACATTTTACAGTAATCCCACATTCAGAACTGTGACTACCACCTCTGTACTTTATCAGTAGCTACAGAAGTTCTGCAAGGCATGTACTAACACTTTTTCCAATCTGCTGCAAGTATCCCTATGCAGAAATGAGCTAAAAACTGATTCACAAAAGATTCATTATCCAGACTCACATGCCAAGCTTACAAGCATTTTTGTCCTTTTAAAGGTAGGTGGTGCAGTCAGAACATGCTAGGAAGTTCTGTTGCATCTGACATGAAAACCACATTTCCATCCTGGAAATCATCAACTTAAAATTAATTTTATCAACTGCCCATAGAAAAAAAAATCCCTTAGCGATTTAAAAATAGCTTCTAAAACTCACTGTGCTACTGACCTATATCTGAACATCTTGTAATTCTTGGCTAAGAGCATAAAGTGGCAGGCTCTGTGTTATGTTCACCACTGCTATTATGTAAAGGTAAAAATGGGTTAACAACCAAGTATGTCACTTTCTAAAGGGTTTGTGATATTGATCTTCTCTTTTTTTTCTTATAATATGTGACAATGAGGCAAATTCACCCCTGGTGCAACTGTTAATTTTAATATAGCAACTGCAGGGTTGGAATTGGCGCAATGTGCATTGAAGTTTTTTAAAAAGTCAGGTAATTCTGTGGAATATTTCATGAAGCTGAAGAGCTTTGATGTAGATGAAAGCACAGAAACTTCAGTTACGACTTGTAGAGGGAGCAGCAGTTTAAAACCTTCCTGCTTCTAAATTAGGGGTTGGAAATGAACCCTTTTTAACCCTATGATCCATTTTTGTTCTCATTGCCTTGTGCTTTCCTAACCTTGCACAAACTATGCCATAACTTGAAACAAGAAGTTCCACACATTATAAACATATATACGTGCCAGTTGGTGAAGTCTGGCAGTGCTCACCAGCACTTAGAGAGCAATCATCCTTGGAGTTGGTGAGGCAGAGAGATTCCCTTCATGTCCGTGGCTGCATTACATGCATTTTGATGCAAGTAATTACTGCCTGGAAAAAGTGGTTTCTAAGAAAGGAAAAAAGACCAAGCATTCGTTGATTTTCCTATAGGATTATAGAAGCTTAGTTCCCATCATAGTTAAGTCTATTTGCTTATAAACATGGCCCTAACCACACCCCTGGAGTAGTGACAGCCAGACTGGGAATCTCCAGAAAGCTGCTTTTCTGTAAGAATGCTTCCTCTCTTCACTTACATCAAGAATTATATGCAATAAGCCCATGTTTTAAGCACCTGCCAATGCTGCTTGCAAATAGAAAGCATACAGGTGCAAAGAAGGAGTTTGTCTGGAATTTTTGGAGGAGTTTGGATTTGGAGTTTTGCTTTAGCTCTCAACAAACAAAATTTGATTTGTGCTTTGGAGTGAAATTCAGCGCAACGCCTGAAATGACATACAGGGGTATCCCTGTGATTTGAACCCAGAAATTTTTCTAAAGACAGTCTGGGTGAAAGAGGTACCTGCAGAGTGGTTCAGAGCAGAGCCTGACTTTGGGGCTTCCAAACACTGGGCCATCCCCAGCATTCCCACCACCACACCCTGTCTGGCCCCATTGACTAGCTGCCTCCTACCTCAGCTGCAGGTCTAAAGAGCTGTGAAAAAAGCCTGCATTCCTCCTCCTTTCTGGCAGTGGTTTGAGAGGTTTAAGCTCCTCTGTCAAAAGCAGAGGGGGTTGTTCCTGACATTGTGATCATCTACAGGACTGCTTTTTTCCTCCCTAGATACGACAAAATACCTCCATCTAGTGGGCTCTCTGCACAGTGAGGAGAAGAGATGGAATGGCACAATTTATCAAAGCTCAGTGTGGCGTGATGCCTCAGAAATATTCTACAGCAGCATATGGGGAAGGGTTAGCACTTCAGCTGGCAGTACTAGAGCAAACAAAAAGGGCCATTTGCCTGACATACTAATGCACACACGGTGTATTAAAATAGTGTCAACTACTAGCCCCTGCAAAAGCTATTTGCACTTCACGTTTCTTGAACTGTAGAATTGGAAGTGTCTCCTTTTTGACTAATCACAGCTGTTTTCTAGTTGTTTCCCATAGAGTTTGTGCTCCTTTAAACTGTTAAATAAAGTGAAGTTGAAAATTTAAACTTTAATCACCACCTTTCCTTCCAGCAACAGCTTAGACAGTGTGTTTTCTGTAACTGTTTGCTTCTAGAAGAGGCTGCATTCTCCAGTCACATTTGATAATAGAGTTTTATTTAGTGAACAAGTCTCTGGTTTACAGAGAGGAGAACTGAGAGTTTCTAAGCAATCTAGAAATAGAAAAGAGAATGCGTATTAGGAGTGGTAGGAGTTAAACACTGCTGAATCTGGTTCTGAGAATGAAATTGAAATTGCTAAATCCCAAATCATTGTATCCTGCAAAAGGCTGAGAAATAAACTTCTCTTAAAGCTGCACATCCTGCAGCAATGTGCATTGTCTGAAAGGCAGTACCATGTCCCACTGTGTGCACCAGTGTAAGACAAAAATTCATGCTAAGCCTACAGAATGCTGCCCTAAGATGGTCCTGCATGAACCTCTTCACATTTAAATGTTGTAGAAGAGGGTTTTGTAAATATTTGAAGATGCAGCCTAGTCCTCTGCTACCTCCTCCAGGTGGCCAGCAGAGGGAATCTAGACAATGAAGTGTGATCCTTAAGGGCCATCTAAAATGCCATGTTGATAGATGGCTTTTTGATATCTTTGGGTTTCAGATTAATTGTGCTCATTGAAGTTTAAAATGAGCAGTGAATGTGACATTGTGTTGTGGTTTAACCTCAGGGAACAACTCAGCCCCACACAGCCACTCATTCACTTCTCCCGTGGTGGGATCAAGGGGAGAATCAGAAGGGTAAAAGTGAGAAAACTCATGGGTTGAGATAAAGGCAGGTTTAATAGGTAAAGTAAAAGTAATGCACAGAAGCCAAGCAAACCAAGGAATTCATTCAGGGCTTCCCGTGGGCAGGCAGGTGTTCAGCCATCCCCAGGGAAAGCAGGGCTACATCATGCCTAACCATGGCTTGGGAAGGTAAACACCATCACTCCAAACATTCCCCCCTTTCCTCCTCCCCCATCATGCTGAGCATGATGCCATATGGTCTGGAATACCCCTGTGGTCAGTTGGAGTCAGCTCTCCCAGCTGTGTCCCCTCACACAGATCCGTGCACACCCCACCCCCTCTCTGGTCGGGCGAGAGGCTGAAGAGGCCTTGGCACTGTGGGAATGCTGCTCAGCAGCAGGGAAAACATCCCTGCATATCAACACTGTTTCCAGCACTAATCCAAAACATAGTCCCATACCAGCTACTTTGAGGAAAACTAACTCTATCCCAGCCAAAACCAGAACACAGCATTCATTCTGGCAATTTTCCTAAAAGCTCTTTCAAGGGTCTGTATTAGAAAAATTACTATGGATACAGTTTTCAATATTCTAGTCCAAATTCAGCCCTCACCAAACCTAGGTACAGTGGGCTGTTCTGCCTCTTCGTGCTATTATGCTGCATCTGAAAGGCTACAGCACTAATCACTGCTGCTATAAAGAAATACATATATTATTTGGGTTTAGATGCAAACAGCTCTCTCAGGAGCACGCCGGTGATAAAGAGATGAGTTGCTATGGCTTCTTACGGCCACGCAGTTTTGGGTGCTGCTAACAAAGTCAGATCATTGTCTTTACAGCTTGCTCTCTTGTGTCTTGCTCTCACTTCTCCTCCTCACCTCTGTTTCCACAGGGAAGGAGACTGGTGGGAGGCCCGTTCCTTGACAACAGGCGAAACTGGTTACATTCCCAGTAATTATGTGGCTCCAGTCGATTCCATCCAAGCAGAGGAGTATGTTTTCTTTTTGTTCTAAAGACCCATTAGTGCTGTATTAGAAGGAGGTGTGATGAGTTGGGTTTGATTGATTGCAGCAATTTTTCAAATGACTTACGTTATATTTATTTCAGGTCTTAACTGCACTGATAAATAATTAGGTAATTAGTAACAAAAGAAGCACAAGCTCAGTGCTTTTTCAATGTCAAAACAAAGGAAGAAAACCTAAAGGAACACAGGTCTGCTTCCTTTTTTCCATTGTCAGCTAATTTCAAGCTTTGAGCAAAGGTGCCCTTGCTTTTCCTGAACCAACTTGTAAAAATATTTTGAGTCAATTAGTGTGCAAACTGTCCATTAAAGAGGGCACATTGTATCAACAAATACAAATCCTAGGATAGGTAGGATGCCCAAAATGAATACAAAGCTGCCTAATGAGGACCCATCTATGCAAAGAACAGGAGTGATGTGTGTATTCATGTTATTTCCAATAGAAAAAATACAGTGAGGAGCTTACAGAGCTGAGCAGGTGCTACTGGAGTCTGTACTTTAGGTTGTCCTTGGTTGATTGTGAAATAACACAAAAATATTGCTGCAGGAAGGAATAAAGGCTGTAACTCTGAAAGCCTCATATAGAACCATAAGTAAAGTGTTTGAATCTCGTCCTTCTACTGAGATTTTATAGCTGTGCTGCAACAAAAATACTGAGTACTAGTAAATCACTATATAAGTCAAATATTTATAGCAACATCTGTACAAATACTGCTCTTCAGCAGCGAGAGTTTTCTGCCCTTTTCCTTGTGTATACCCTCCACCCACCACATCTTGGTCTCTGTTTATCCAAGCCTGGCTGTTGTCAGAGGACACCAAGCATTCTCAGCACCTACTGATGACAGGCTTAATGCACAGAGCCACTGCCCAGCACAAGGAACATCTACTACAGGGTTTGTCACCTTGGCTTTCGGCGTAAAGAGACACAGTGTGACAAAAATGGTCGACTGTATCTGAGTAACCACAGTTTCCACACAAAATCCTCTCCCTCTCTGGGCTTTGTGACACTGTTTAGTAATGCTAGGTGGCATCTGTCTTACTATTTCTGCTGTTTCCCTAAGGTGGTACTTTGGCAAGCTTGGCCGAAAAGATGCCGAGAGGCAGCTGCTGTCGTTTGGAAACCCCAGAGGTACCTTCTTGATCCGGGAAAGTGAAACTACCAAAGGTAGGCTGGGCAAAGGGATTCTGACTATGAGTGAGAAGATAATGTGGGAAAAAGTGTGCTGAGTGTGTGAAATACTGGGTTTTTTCAGTGGTATGAAGGTAGAGATAAGTCTCATTTTGCATGTATTTGTGTTAGGGAATTGGATGTCTGGATATCCTAGGTCTTAGGGTGAGTGTTCAAAGTAAGAGAACAACCAAAGTACAACTCATGCTCAACCCATGGTATCTGCAGTGCAAGCCACATGGTGTGATCCTTTGAAATGCTGGATCCTTGGAAGGAACAAAAATAGGAGAAAAAAATTATGCACCAGTTTTAAATTCACACATTAACAGGGAAAAGACTTGAATATACTTCTAATTAACATATCCATAAAGTATTCAACTGTATCCATTCTGTTGAAGTCAAGTGGAAGGGTGTATTCTCCTCCCTCCCTCTAAAAATATTGGAAGAGTTTCAGTTTTCTTGGCGGGTGCTATTTTTGCTTTTACGTTTTGCTCACAAGGCCTGTCAACATCTTCAAAAGCTTCACATGTATGAAAAGATCTTTCTAATTCATACAACTATTGAGCAGAAAGCCTGCAACTAAGTAAAAACAAACCTGGCCATTTCTCAATTAAGCAACAATCCAAAACAAAAGCTGTGGGAGGCATAAGTCACTGGAATTAATTCCATACAAGTTCTGTAGTGTAATGATGGTTCACATAATTAAAGCACTGACTTGTCAGTGCTTTGATCAGAGCACACTATCAGCTAGGCTTAGCATGCAAAATGTCATGGCTAGTGAAGGAGTTTAAAGAAGAGAATCAAGACTTGCATTCCTCTCTCCCTGACCTATCTTCAGATGCTGCATTCAACCATCTAAAATTGTAAGTTTTGCATTATTCCCTCCTGAAGTCACTGGATTCTTCCTTTGCTGCCTATAACTCTGAAGACTTTTTTTGATGCAAAATATGAATAGACTTGCTGTTGTTCCAGGCACATAATTTCTTGTCACCCCACAGCTTCACCATGCTTCCCGTAGCAGTGAGGCACTCTCACCAGGAGCAAGACAGGCTCTAGCTTGCTCTTTTTCTGCTAATAGCCTCCACCTGTTTTTTTTCACCAGCAGTTGCTCTGATGTGTGTGAGGAGCCGGACTTCATCCCACTCTGTGCCAAGTTTAAAAACTCACTCATATATGCAGCCATGGATCCTAAAAACAAACACAACACTGTTTCTCTAAACCACATTATCAGTTTAGTCTGGTTTCCCCAGTTTTTCTACAGTGATAGGGGATATGTTTTGCAGTGCTGTTTACTTAGCTAAGTCAGGGGTTTTTCTAATTTCTTGTGAGACACAAAAGCATTAGGGAAATGTAGTAATCCATCATGGATGGACTTCGAGCAGCAAGTTTAATTTCTCTGCATTCAAACTTAAAGCTCTCTACATCTTCAAGCAGAGTTTACATCAAAGCTATAGGAAAAAAACAAATACGCATGCTTTTTTGTAAAAAATGCCTATTTCCCTTCTCATGCACAACATCCTTTCAGTATGTTGTTAGAAGAAAACAGAGAGCTTGTTGTTCAAGGGAGAGAAAAAAATCAATTGGGGGGCTCAAATGGTGTGTTCTGCCATAAGTCTTTTCCAAATGCCCCACCCCAACTAGTCATCATGGGCTTAAGGCAGAAATTGTTTTATGACCTAGAATTGTCCCCTCTGCTTTAAATAATAACAATAATAAAATAAATCAGGGTCATGTTAGAAGTATCATCATGGATGATTTCAGCATGAATTTAACCTCCCTTGTTCATGGTTGCCTTCTCTTCTTACTTTCAAAATAAATTATATGGAGCTGGCTTTTCATTTTTTCAATGCCTGACTACCCAGGTACTTCATCAGCTCTCGTCTGTATAATCCTTCACCTGGTTTCAATCTCCACCTCTCAAGACTGTCTGGTTTTAGTTGTTTGGCTTTTTTTAAAAAAATCATTAGTATGATATATTGTAATGTCGTATTTCTATCCCAAATTTTTATTATTTATACCTCTTGTATTTAAATTTATCATCAGATAATAATGAATAGTATAGATAACCAACAGCCTAAATAAATGAATCTGAAATTCATCTTGGTTCTTGTTTATGTCCAGGTTTGAACTAAAGCTCCAGTCCTGCAACTTGATCTGAGGTCAGTGGGGGTCCACAGAGGGCCACCCACATAGCTCTGATTGCAGACCTGGAGCCACAGATTGTTTACATTTTCCTAAAGAATCTAAAGTAGTGACCAGATAGGCAGGGAGCGTGACTAAAGAAAATACAGCTGCTGCCAGTTGATCAAAACTCAAAAATGCAGAGGTGGAGAAGACTGCCTGGAAAATTCTGAAAGGAGGCTGACAATGTACAGCCCAGAGTGGTGCTACAAAGCATGCACAAGATGTGCTTGCAAATGACCAAAAGGCTTTAAACTCCTAGTTGAGAGAAATGTACTGACTCAGGGGGAGAACCTCTTCAGAAAACTGTCCTAAACAAACAGTATTTTTCTACACTTAGAAATCATAGAATCACAGCAAGGCTGGAGTTGGAAGGGACCTTAAAGATCATCTAGCTCAACCCCACCAAATTAAATACATAAAAGTAAAATAAAATTTAAAAAAAAAAGGAAAGAAAAAGGAGACATAAAATAACCCCTGACAGTCCTTTAAGGGTGACTCCCATTTAAATAAACCAGAATCATCTGTTTTAAGTGCTGGCTCTTTTCCTCCTATATAGGGGACAAACAATAGGGAATTTGAGAAGTCCTTGGAGTCAGGGTGGAGGCACTTTGCTCACTGCATCTCCCTCAGGGATGAGCCACCCACCAGTGTAACCTGTTGTTGGTTAATGTGGTCAAGGAGGCTTCTTCCTGAGGATACACCCAAGAAACACACCTTACACTGGGACCACCTTCCATGTCATACAAAACTGTTTGCTGGTGGTTTTCCTTTTCTGTCCCATGGTTACCGGTGAAAGCAGCAGAGGCTCCAGAAGGAGAACCTTCCTGAGCTCTCTGCAGCTGACAGTTTCCTCTTTTCCTTTTAATGCCTAAGCTCCCTTGAGCAAACACAATTATTTGTCTGAGCCATGAGTGAGGACTTGTTTTCTTTTCTGCCTTTGAAATGGGCCGTGTTTTTGTTCAGATGTTGCCTTACGCTGTAAAAAAAGTGGTTTTGCTTTTGACACTGTAGAGACCCAAGGGCTGTGGCACTGGATGTAAAACAGAGCTGTCCTCCAGGGTAAGAGCAGGTCCCCAGGTAGGTGTCTGAGCTGTTTTTGCAGTCAGTAGGAAGACGAGGCTCTGCCCAGCTGCCCGTGGCTGCAGACACTGAGTGCCCAGGCCGGCATTACAGCCCAGCACCAAATCACTCACGGAAACTGCGCTGGGATTCACACCCACATAGCACCAGAGGGGTATGTGTGGCCATATAAATCAAGCCCCCAGCCCACCTGCATTCTGCCACCACTGCACCTAAAACTAAATCCAGCTCATCAAATGAGGTTCCTGTACCTGGCTGTGAGCATCCAGAGCCACTTCAAATGACTGCAGGGCATCCACATGGCTGGAAAAATGTGACAGCCTGTGGGAAAACTGACAAGCAGCATGTCCTGAGGCATCTCACATGGCACTTAATCCCTGTGCTAGGGCATCTGAATCCCACTAGTAAGCTCTAAAGCCACACATGGATTTGGGAAGTTAAACATGAAGTTCTTGCAGATCTACTGGTGCTCAGTCCTGGGTGCAGTATTACTTCCCAAAGACTGTGGTGTACAAAGTATGCTTATTTGGTTGTTTATAAAGAAGTTTGGGATCCATCCAGGTAACAATGCTACCCACATATAGTCATTATCTCCAGTGCTTCTTGTGAAAATCTTGATATTTACCACCCACTGGCATTTACATAAAGTACAGCATTTGCAGTGTAACCTGACACTTAGAATAGGAAAAGTCGATTTAACAGCCTGCAACAGTAAATGTTAAAATGTGAGTTTTCATTCACAGACAAATCCTGGTATCTTTCTAGAACATGGTGAAAGGGACATGGTGTGAACATCCCAGGATTTCTCTGACACTTACCTCATTGTGTTAGATTAATTTGTTCTTTTTCAGGATACAGTGAGCATTTTGGAAGCAATTTCTCTTATATTTTGTAACAACTGACCAGGAAACCAAAATCTTTGTGACTAAAAGCTAATTACAATTTTTTATTTCTCCTTTGCTTGGAACAGGTGCCTATTCCCTGTCTATTCGAGACTGGGATGATATGAAAGGAGATCATGTCAAACATTATAAGATTCGTAAACTCGACAATGGTGGATATTATATCACAACTCGGGCACAATTTGAAACTCTTCAGCAGCTGGTTCAGCATTACTCAGGTAATTTTTCAGATAATACATGACACTCTGAAGTATTTTAAAACAAAAGTGTTTGCTACTGAGCTGATGTATGTGTAAGATGCCCTGAAGAGTCATTTGATCTATGACTCTTGCTTGTTGTAATGCATCTTCTGTTATCCCTTTCCCATTAGAGTTATAAATGTCTTTGAGTGCCATTCACAGGATACAGCAGCAGAGCTTTTAAAACCTAACACTTTACTGTTCTAAAGGTTTTGTCAGCTCTCCTGCTTCTGAGCAAACAGAATTACCCAATCTGACTTGCACATCTCCAAGCATGAATTCCCTGTGAAGAAGTGAGTGCTAATATGTGCCATTTTGCAGCACACTATTGCTAATAAAGCAAATAGGAATTGCATTGTGAAATTCAGTAACCTAAAACAATGGCCAAAAGGTTTGCATATATTAGATACATTACATATATTTTCCCACTGAATTGTTTTTCTATGTGCGAAGTATTAACATTTAAATGATGTTAAATAAACAAGGCAATGTGCATGTTTCTTTATGCACACTATTTGTGTCCACCCACCAAACTTATTTTTTATTATTATTCCTGTGAATAAAGTGTGGCATGCACTATTCCATCCGAAACTACATTCTGTTCTCACTGGGAACTGGTGTACAACAAATGCAACTTCAAAGCACCCCCCCCAAGCCCCTGCATAGAACAACTGGTTCTTACACAGGAGATTGCCATGCTTCTCAGCATGGTCATTTTTTAAGCAGAAATTTGTATTTTGAATTATTTGTTCTTTGGGGATTTTTCCCTTTACTTTAGCTTTTCATAATATTATTAACAGATTACCCCAAATGCTTGCTGCTCAAAAACTTTTCACAATTTTTACTTGGGAAATCAACTTCTCTGTGGGGCATTTTTTCTGTATTCTTTGTATTCTGTCTGCTGTATTCTTATGCTATTCATACTAGACATCTGGCTGTCTTCTCCACCCAATTCCTGACGGGTGTATGCTGCCAGGGAGAATTTCTAGTTGTTTCTGGTGACTACTTCAAGCTAAATGAGGTATAAAAACTCACATATAAGGAAGATAATTTACAATCTCACTGGTATATGTCAAATTTTAGTTTCCTGTGGTCAGCTTATTTGGGTGACATATTTTCCATGCAGAGATGCAGAAACAAATAGGTCTGGAAACAGCCATTTCTGTGCAACATGGAAGCATAATCAGTAGGATCCAGGCAGGGTAGCTCTGGAGGCATGGCACGGCACTCCAGAGGTTTCCCCTGCAGGTCTCCAGGACCCAGGTGAACACAGGAGCTCTCGTTCCATCCCAGCCCCAGCTGACTCAAACCATGAGGGCTCCCTCTAACTGCCTGCTCTGCACTGTGAATTCTGAGCCACAATGCACAGTTGTGCTAAAGAGGTGGAGCTTGGTGTTGCAAGGAGCTTCAGTGCTCGCCCACCTTATGCTGCTGAAACAACCCATTCACCTGCATAGAAGGAAATTCTGCACAGAGGAATACAGATTATGTCTGAGTCTGAAGTGCAATTGCACTTCCCCACCTTGTTCTGCTCTGCTGCACCTGCTTTAAGATGCAAGTCTCTGTGCAGGCTTTATACTGTAGTCTGCTTTGTGCAGCATGCTATACTCCCCATCAATATGTGTGTATATGTATTTCATGTTTGTATATATCATTGTTTTTACTCTTGCCAAAATATCTTGTGTGACTTTGTCACAGTTCAGTCTTCTCTGAAGCTTTGCAAGAGATGATATCATGAACCTGCCTCAAACAATGTAGGACTGGCTGCATATCCTAATGAAGGTTTGCTCTAGAAAGAACGTCAGACTTGCATGACACCTACAAAGACACCTTTCCACAGAGCAGAATATAGAAAATGCCTTTTTCCAGGCTACAAAAAGTCCACCAAATTTTCATGGCTGTGATTTTTAAGAAAAAGAAGTCATTAATTTTCTCCATGTTTCTTTTACTCAGTACAGAAACAATTCAGATTGTAATTGACAGATTATTTTTAAAAACTCTACTGTACCATATTAAACCAGTCACTCAAGAGGTTATCTGAATGCAGCATTGTGGGAGGAGGGAAATCCTGAGTCTGCAAGAGAAACCAAAGGTGGTCACCTTCCATTTCAGGCTGTGCAGAGACTAAAATATTTCCTATTCTGTCTCAAATGAATATGTTTCAATGTTCAATTCCTAATCTTCCAGGATGCTTTGTGGTATGCAACTAACAGCTGTTGTGAGTAGCATTGTTTTTATGCTTACTGTATTTGTTTCATGTCACACTTTTTTTTCTTTCCTCTCCTTTGCTGTTGGCTTCACTTCTGGCTCCATCAGAGAGAGCTGCAGGTCTTTGCTGCCGCTTAGTAGTCCCCTGTCATAAAGGAATGCCAAGGCTTACTGATCTGTCTGTCAAAACCAAAGATGTCTGGGAAATTCCACGAGAATCCCTACAGTTGATCAAGAGACTGGGAAATGGGCAGTTTGGGGAAGTATGGATGGGTATGGAGCAAAATAATTACTCTAAAATAGCTCTCTGTGTGGGGGTTATAAGATGGAAGGTGAAAATGTAGGACATTGTGACCCACAAGAAAAAAAAAACTAGTAAAACTCAAACTGTTAGGAAAAATGTCTTTGGAATCATGTCTTTGACTTTGAAATTCTTTAATCTTCAACTTTCACTATAATTGATGGCAAAAGAAAACTGAAAATCCATGTTTCCATGGAAGGTCTTGATTTTGACAAATTACCACTGTCTTAATAATAAATCAAGGCTCACACAGTAATCTCTTGGCTTTACCAAGAAGCCTTTTTCTGCAAGCTAACAAAAGAAGTCCGTCCTTACCTCCAGCATCCAAAAAACAGTGTTTGCAAATGAACTTTAATGCAGCACTGAGAAACCCTCACCTTCCATCTTTCTCAATGCATGCGTAATTTTGGATTATAAGTGTGTTTTTTTTATTAATTTCCTCTCCTATAGAGAAAGCTGATGGTTTGTGTTTTAACTTAACTGTGATTGCTACGAATAATACCCCACAAACAGTTGGATTGGCTAAAGATGCATGGGAAGTTGCACGTGATTCATTATTTCTGGAACAGAAGCTTGGTCAGGGGTGTTTCGCTGAAGTGTGGCGTGGTAAGGCAGAGAATATATTTTGCTTTGGATGGATCTTTTAAGGCCCTCTTGGCAAAAATAAACATTTCAAGTATAGACATTAAAGCTAAAAGATCAGAATAGTATGAAATGTTAGTTTATATTGCCTGAAACAGCTAAACGTAAATACAGTAATCCATGGGGAAGCTTCCTTTCACTTGCACACAGTGGTATGAGAGGATAGGGCATTAAAATTAGTTAATTGCATGGGGTTTCTTTGGGTGACTACACAATTGCTAGGTATTAAAATAGGAATGATGCTAAACCTGTAAGGCAGAATGGCTAAGCAGAAATTAATCTGGTAAGTAGACATTTTTCTTTCCTCCGGTGTTGTTGCACTGATGGAATCAGACCCTGAAAATGTTTCCATCCACTCTCCCAGTTTAAAAATAATGGGAAATATCAGCAAGCTGATATTGTCAAGCTAGCTTTCCCATGCATCCACTTCTTCAAATCTGTTTGACATTTGTGTCTGCAGCAGAACCCAGTAATTCAATATAGAGACCAGGGACAACAGAGGCAAAACTTGCCAGGCCCAGCTGAACCCTCACTTTGAAGTCCAGAAATATTGACCTTTTCCAGATCCACTGACATTGTTTTCTGCCCACTGGCCAGCTTAATTTACCCATCATGGGACTCATTCTTTTAATGCAAATAAAATAAGCAATTTACAATTTACATAAATCTTAGCATGGCCATAGCATTGAAACACAATATAGTGGCCATTTCATGAGATGTGGCCCAATTTCTTTGCCAAATTGCATTCTGTATAGACTCTAAAATTACCAGTTCAAATAAAGAATCACTATATGTTGTTTCTTCACAAAAATTTTGAGGGGGCAGTTTGACCACTCCTTTTGTTGCAGTGACACAAAAATATGTACAGCCAAAACCAGTGGGTTCTCCTGGGTTCTTGCAGCTGTTTCCCATTGCAGGACTACAGCAAGGAGCACAGCAAGTCTGTGAGATTTACAGAATTTATAGACTAGAAATACAGAAATTTATAGAATCTCACAGAATTACAGTTGACCTGTTGCAAAGAAAGCCGCCTACATTTCTGTTGGCATTTCCAGATAATTGCAGTTTCTCCTTGTTCTCCATCTCAAATGCATGCACAAGTTTCCAGTTTATGTTAATACTTAGTGGTCAGCTCTGTGTGCCATAGATCTTAAAGTGATACAACAAATTAAAGGAACAAATGTTAAAAAAAAAAATCAGCTATAAGAAACAAATTGCCAAGTACCAGTACCAAGTATCTGTCAGAAATGCAAAAATTATTATTACAATTATGAAATTATGTTTCTTAATGTATAGTAAAAAATGTTAACAGCCCAGAATCATTACCAAATTGGAGTAGATTAACACAGTAAAAATTAATAAAAAACACATTAAGTAGTAACTAACTACATATGGGAGGAATTCAGAGGGAAGTCTATGCTACTTTTCTATTAGAGAAATATACCAAAACAGAACACAAAAATTTAAGAATTTAAACTGGAATCAGGGCTGAGAGGATAAGTTAACATTTTTGTTGGATTTTCTCTTTTTAAACTGGAGAAACTCGAAGTATTTAAAACAGATTTGATGAAAACACTTCATGGTAATAGAAGGAGTCCTGGGATTTTTTTTTTTTTTTTTAAACAGATAGTACACAATTAATCCTGTTAACACACAAGGTGAGATCCTATTTTATTAATGCCAGTCTGGTGCCCAAGAAACCCTGGTTTTATTCCTGGTTCATATAAATTCTGGTACCTCTGCAAAGTGGCCGTGACTGATGGCACACTGCAGTCTGGGGCCTCAGTGACTCCAGACAAAACACGCTCCCTGTCACCCATCAGAAAAGATTTTGGCCACCCTGCTTGAAATTAGAGGCAAAACCACATCCTTCCCAGCTTACACAGGAGTGCCACTAGAGCAAAGTCCTGCTTCAGCTCTGGTTTGAAGGACTGAGAGGAATCAAGGCTTCAGGAGTCCTTCTGAAGCATGCTGAAACTGCTAGGGGAGCAGAGGTGGCACCTCAAGGCATTACTCCACTGACAGTACAGTGATAACTCACTCTGAACTGGCAGAAGGAAATCAAGGCATAATGAAAACCAAACTTGCACTGCACACTTTGGACTAATATGTGCCTTAAGCTCCCCCAGACATTTGGGATTGCCCTTTAAAAGTCAGGAGCAGCACAGGAGCAGCAGCTGCTCCACTGCTCTTCTACTAGCCTCAGCCAGGCAAGGTGGACCTGGGACCTGAGCATTTGCACAAAAAAGGACCAATTTTATGGCTCATTTTATACTCTGGTAGGTTGCAAAAGCTCATGATAAAGTTATTTTGGCCTAACCAGTTCCCAGGCAGCAGCTGAGCCCTGTTATTGTTCATTACTTTTAACAAAGACAAACTGGGTTTTTTACACCTTACCTTTTTTCATGACACAGCCTTTGTGTACTTTGTGGGCTTTCTGCTATCCTCATGCTTAAGTGCAGAGGAGTAGTTTTTAATGTGATTTATTCCTGAAGTCATTTAGTGTTGCTCTGCCTTATCACACAGCAGCTCCCTATCTACAGATCACATTCAAAGCCATGTCAGCCCTGACTCTGGAGCAGGGTTCTGGCTAGTCTGGGCAAAGGACAACAACCAGAAGGCAGCAGGAAGGTGGTATTTCTGCCCATTTTAATTTTCCTTCCTTTTCCTTCCCACACACATACACAAAAAAAAAAACCTAAAAAAAAAAAACCCAAAAAACCCAAACCAAACCAAACCAACAAACAAACAAAAAAACCAAAACCAACAACAACAAAAAACCCCACATCACAAAACTTCAAACCACTGTTAACATAAATAGGTCTTCTAGGTTTTCTTTCTTTCCAGTCCTCCTCCTCCCCCTTGCAAATACCCTAGTGAAACCCCACCTCTTCCAGGATGCCCTGAGTCAGCCTTCCCCAGCTCTCTCCAGGTTCTTGTGCAAGCTTTTGGGTGTTCCAGAAGGCTTGGTAGGTGATGGCTGAAAAATGGTGCAACTTGTCCATTTCAGTGCTGACCACAAGTAAAGAGCAAACTGAAGTGGACAGGAACACGTCATTTTCTATCAGCAGCTCTTGGGGATAAGGAGGGGAAGGAAAAGTTGGGAAACACACATGTGTTTCTAAAATGAAGTCAAATCAGGATCTGTTTCTCAGGAGTTTTGTTGTTTTATTTTGGGGTTTTTTTTAGTTTTTGTTCATGTGACTCAGAACAAAACCAAAATGTTAAAATGTGTTGCAAATGAGAAGTTGTAATTTAACCAGTTTTGTTGTCTGAATCTGTGACTGGAGCTGTGTTGTTGTCTGTAGCAATTACTTGTTAGCAAGGGAATACACAAAGCTGGGTTTCAGCACTCCCACGTTTCTTGCTCAGAGAAGGTTTCAGTGGAGATCACTGGAAACATTGTCTGAGTAGGACAACAGCAATTGTGCCCCAGTGCCAATGGGAGCATTTTCAGTGTAACAGAAAAAGACTAAAATATGAAGGAGGTGTGGGAGGAATATAATGATAAGGCAACATGGGAAACAAAACTTTCTTTTAAAACCCTTATATTAAATGTCCTTGCTATGTTTTCCTTGCTTACATTAGGCATTAGGCAGAAAAAGGAGCAGAAGATATTTAATCTAAGTGTCTGTGCTTGTAGGTACGTGGAATGGAAATACTAAAGTGGCTATCAAGACCCTGAAGCCTGGCACCATGTCTCCAGAGTCCTTCTTAGAGGAAGCCCAAATCATGAAGAAGCTAAAACATGATAAATTGGTCCAACTTTATGCTGTGGTATCTGAAGAGCCTATCTATATTGTCACAGAGTACATGAGTAAAGGTGAAGCCAGAGCTGCTTTGTTTGATAATATTTTTTTCTTTATTGGTGCTCCTTGGGGGATACAGAGGGAGGTGTAGCAGGGTGCATGCAAGGAAGGAGAGAGGGAACAGGAAACTAGAGTCACCTCTGGCTTCAGAAGAATTATGATTTCCACTATGAAGTGGGCCCAAAATCTGGGGGAAAGAGAAGTTGGTGCAGGCTAAGTGATTCCAACTGCATCAGCATCTAAACTTCCTGATTTGCATTTTCTAGGTTTGATGATACTACATGTTGCTTCCCAAGATCCTTGTTTTTCCTGGCATCAGAGAGTTCTTAGGACATGTTCTTTCAGTGTTTACTTGTTGGCCTAGGGTTTCTGTTCCTTCATTTAGCCAGTCCTGAATCGTGTCACTGCACCTTGTTCTCAGATCACTGCACTTTCAGTCCACCCCATTATCATCTTAATACATGACTTGCATGTATTAAGATTATTAAGATATTATTCTTTCCATCCTTTTTCCTTCACTTTCCCCTTCTCCCTTGTCTCTTCCTTAAGCTACTTAGCTGGTAACAGTGTGGTAAAATGAGAAAAAGAAAACTTTTTGCTCCATCAGATCTCCAGCAGGGGTGCTGAGAGCAGAGCAAAAAATCTGCTTGTTTTGGAAAAGCAAATGAACCAAATAGGAAACATAAGTTCTCACAGGGAAGTTTCATTGTACATTGGAGGATACACTCTCAAATTTTAAGTGCATTCTTTCAGTCTGTTTGGAGTTGACTTTTATTTTCCTGGCAGGTGCTTGCCCACCTCCCTCCTCAGAGGCATCCAAGCCCTGACTAACTCACACTTTAATCATACATCTCTGTGACAAGCATATGCTTTTTCCCTTTAAAAATAAAGTCTTTTCAAAACCCTTCTGAAGTATAGGGTTTATTTTGGCTTACTCTACTGGTTTGTACTGTAACATTTTACATCTTTGGATCTGAGCTTGAGGCTGACGATTTATCAAGGGAGAAATGCTTAATCATCTGTCTTTTTTCTTTATTTATTAAACCAATTCTCTGATCTTATTTAAAGGAGACTGCTACACTTCTCTGTTCAGATAGAAGATTAGGACAGAAGCTATAACATCCTAGGCTCTTTTTTTAAAGCAACAGGGTACTTTCTTATTTTTCCTTGCACGGGAAAGCAATGTTCTTATCACTTTTGCTAACGTTGCTTTCATTTCATCTCTTCTTTGTCTTCTAAAATTAATGGTTCATGCTGTATTTAGTTCTGGGTTACCTAGAGGAGGAGCACTACTAATTTCTAAGGAAAAAATAGCCTTTGCTAATGCTATCCCCCCTGGGCTCACCAGGCTCTGGGCTGACCTTTCTTTTGGAGCAGGTTGAGCTGGGATCTGGCTTCTTCCATAACTTGTGTGGCTTGGAACTGAGCTGCTGCTTTGCAGTTAGCTGAGGCCTTTAGAGAGCAGCAGGTATGTCGTTTTAAAGAGCACTGAAAAAGTGAAGAAAGATCAACTTTCTCAGTAATTTAAATTACTGAGTAATTCTCAGTAATCTCAGGAAAATTTAAAACAACCCTGTTTCCTTTCCCTGCAACTCTCGTCGTAATAGTGGCGCATTCTTCTGCAAGCCAGCTTAAAGAGTGAAGCAAGTACAATGGGAGAATTTGGAGATATTATGGGGTTTTTTGAAACTGTCCCTTGAACTTGAAACATTGCTGTCTTTAGTATTGCACATATTGCTGCACCTCCATTCTGATGAGTGGTTTTCCTAACACCTTTCTGTTGTGTCAACTCTGCATTCACAGGGAGTTTGCTAGATTTCCTAAAGGACGGGGAAGGAAGAGCTTTGAAGTTACCGAACTTGGTGGACATGGCAGCCCAGGTCTGTCTTCAGAGTATTGAGCACTGAGGTGTAGATGTTTTATAGCCCCTGTATGTACTGAGTGTGTTTTAAATGTGTGGTTTGTCTGTCCTGCTGCTGGCAGGTGGCGGCGGGAATGGCGTACATCGAGCGGATGAATTACATACACAGGGACCTACGGTCTGCAAACATCCTGGTGGGCAACGGCCTCATATGCAAGATTGCCGACTTTGGATTGGCGAGACTGATTGAAGACAATGAATATACAGCCAGACAAGGTAAAGGCAGCACTAAGTGTCATTCTTGTGGCAGCGAAAGAGTGGAACGTGCTTTTGAAAAGCTCTCCTATGCTTTGGGGCTGCTTTCAGTAAATCCTGAACTCATGGCTCCTAGTCAGAAATTCACTGCTGAATGCATGTCCTAAAGAGAATGTTTTATTTTGTTGTCTTTTCTTTGAAAACCAAAATGAAACAAAGGTGTTGAGTGAGAACACGGCTGGAAATGACAGTAAAGACAGGATCTTCATGGTGCCATAGTAAAGAGGATATTTTGCTTACTGGTTATGAGAGTCTGAATGTGGTGATCCAGAAAAGCGTACGTAGGATACTTCTTTTGTAGTGTGCCTTCTAGTATTTACTAACCATTATTATCACTCCTGTAGTATTCTTATTTTCTTTATTTCAAACAGGTCAAAAAGTTGTGCCTCTGTGCAATGGAGCTGCCTCTCTGAGCACTGTATTTTCTTATTTTCTTATTTTCTTATTTTCTTTCTTTCTTTCTTTCTTCCTTTCTTCCTTTCTTCCTTTCTTCCTTTCTTCCTTTCTTCCTTTCTTCCTTCCTTTCTTTCTTCCTTTCTTCCTTTCTTCCTTTCTTCCTTTCTTCCTTTCTTTCCTTTCTTTCCTTTCTTTCCTTTCTTTCCTTCTTCCTTTCTTCCTTTCTTCCTTCCTTCCTTCCTTTCTTTCTTTCTTTCTTTCTTGAAATGCCATTTTCCAGTGCTACACAGATGACTGCTGATACACTATAGAAATGTATCAAAGAGTTTTGTAGCTTTTTCTAAAAAGCATGTGTGTTCAAACTGAGCCATGTCACAGGCTCTTTTTAGTTACTCTTTACAAGTCATGCTTAATTGTCAGATGTTGGTCCAAGCTGCAGAGCTACAGTTTTGTTCTCTTTCTGCTGGCAGTACTTTGGTAGTGCTTGCTCAATATGTGTTGGTAAACGTGACTCCATCCTTTCAGCACCAAAGCCAAGGAGGATCCCATTAAACCCTGCTGTACATCACCATAAAGCACGGGCCAGCTAAGTACTTCATAGCTTGCATTTACTCCCTCCTCTTGTGAGTTTCTTCTCTTGAGTGAAGTCCCTGTTTCAGCACGGACCCTGTCATTAATTCTTAGGAAACAGCCAACCTCTTTCTGTAATTTTTTTTCTCTAAGTGTTGACAGAAGGAGCCAGAGAGTTTCCAGCATGCCTTGCCCTGGCCTGGGAGCAGCAGCAGCTCTCAAGCTGTTCTCACCCCTCTGAGCTGCTGTTGGCAGTACCCAGTCACAGGGATGTGGACCACAGGCTGCATCCACCCTAGAAGGAGCCTGCTTCACAATCAGACAGCCAGGCCTGATTATTTTGGTGGGGTCCTTGAAGAACCCGTGACAGATACTAATGCAGAGCCTTAACTACTATTGATTTCAGCCTGAGGGTGGGAACTGCTTCTTGTTAGAAAAAAATAGGCTTCTGTCATTTTCTCTAGAGCAGTAAGAGTGTCTGGAGAGGCTCTGGTAGTCAGAAAGCTGCCTGCTTGCTGTTCCCCTGTGTAAAACAAGAAGAGTTTTCCCTGAACAAGGTGGGCAGATCCAGTCTGCAAAATGGCTTTGAAACAGTGTCCTATATTAACTCCACTTCTGCCTGGTTTGCTGCCATGTCTTTTGTTCACTTTGGAAACCATCCAATGTATAGTTTTACATGACTAATTATTTGTTTTCATAGACAAGTATGTGACCTACTTCTGGCCAAATCTCTTCAGGCTCCTGATCCTTTGGAAATCCTATGATGACCTGTTTGCCTCCCAGTTTAAATCTCTCAGAACAGTTTTGCCCTCTTCACATGTTAAAAAAAGCTGTGAAAACCTGATTGACTGATATTGAGGAGAAGTTTAGATTTTTAAATAAAAATCACTGGATTTGTGGTGGAGAAACTTTGAGAGAAGTATAACACCAGGCTGGCAGGGAGAGAGAGCATAGCTGTGGGTATCTCCTGTCCTTTTTTCGTGGCAGAAATCACTTGTATTGAGGAAAAAAAGTGTCTGGGAAGGGAAAATTAGTTCAGCTTTTAAAATGCACTGCTGATGATCTGGAGATCTGAGTCATGTTTGCCTGGCTTCATCTCCTGGTGCCAGTATGGAGAAGTCACCCATCCTTCCCATACTTGAGGGCAATGGACAATACTTCCTTCCCCTGACCTCTGAGTCAGGCTGAAGTCCTTCAGAGCTACAGAATTCCCTAAAAGAGAGACCCAAAGAGCTGTAACCACAGGCATCATGTAGAAAGGTTTTCCTACTTTCATTAATATTTTTTGTCCCTTCCTTACGGAGTAGGAAGGGGTGCTTTTTTTTGACCAAGTAGCACACACTCAATTTGCATTTCATTGCAATTAACCTGGCTTCCAAGCCAGGGTGAGCCTAAGACCTTTAAATTTTTGAGGGAGAAACATGGTTTTTAATGCACCAATGGATTTTTTTTTTTTCAACTGGAATTCAGTTCTGGCTTGTTTAGTTAAGCTTCAGTTTGAGCAATGCTTGTTGGAGACCACAGTATCAGGAGGAAATGGTTGCCTCTGCTTGTTTCCCATGACCTATTACTTCAGCCTCCAAGGGGATGCATCTGGGGACTGCTCTGTTTATCTAGCTGACTACTGCTTCAGTGGGAATTTTGACACAGGAGGAAAGCTTGGCCAGCAGAGGGGAGGGGAACGGGGAGCACTCCAGACTGGCAACTCCTGTGGGAGAAAGGAAATGTTTTTCCTTGCAAAATCTGAAGATTAAAGTCTCTGGTCACTCTCCTCAGCAGTCATCCTTCTTTTGGCTTAAGTGTGTTAGTACAGAGCTCATTGTTGGCGTGGGGAAGAGGTGGTTTTCTCCAGCTTCACTTGATCTCCAACTCCCTTCCCCCACTGTCACTTTTGTCTCTGATTAAATATTTTGAAAGGAAACAGATGGGGATGCTTTGAGCCCCAGTGGGCTAGAGTGCAGGATTCCTGAACCTGTGTGGGTATTACTGAGCCTGGTGGTAATGTTTTACTGACTGGTTTATTTTCTTTTGGATTTGAACAAAGGAGGCCTGACTGCTCCTGATTTATGAGAGGTAAATAAAAAGCAGTTCGTTGTCTGCACTGCCATTTCTCAGCAATTGTCAGGAAGGAAAGAGATGGTCATGCCACTAATGATTTAAAGTGTGTGACTAGCAGCTATACACTGCCATTAAATAATACCAAAAAAAGCAAGTTCTTGGCTTGTAATGAGCATTTGGCTCCTCTTGCTTTTAGAGGAAGTGAGTAATCAAAGGGGGAAAACATGCCTGCTTAGAGTGACGCCCATTTCAAAGGCTACACTGGGAGACTGCATTGCAGCCTGTCCCATTGCTGCTTCTGTTGCAACATCTTCCCCACACACATAGTGTCAGGCTGCAATACAGTCTTGCTTCCTTCCACTGGTGATGATGCTTGTGTCAGCCCTGTAAGGCAAGACTTCAAACTCCTGGTATCCTACAGGACAAAGAGAAACTTCCCATCACCTCCAGCAGAGGATTTCCCACGCAGTTCTGCTATCCTTGTCCTGATATGGTTCACAGTTATGTGGAGTTTTGGCCGAGCACATGGCATTTTTGTGGGGAGTGCCAGTGTTCCATGGAGTCACTGGGTTAGAGCTGTTACTATTCTAAGCAGCAGCAGCTGATACAAATTTAAATTTTTCTTAATAAAAAAAATTGCAGAGTTATTTTCCAGGCCGTGTTTCTACTGCACACACTAGCAGCACTTGCAGTAGTGCCACTCGAAGCACACATGAAACAATAAGGATCTTTCTGATGCCTTCCAGACGAGCCAGAGCTATTTTGGGAGATCTAGTACGTGTTTGTAAACTCTCAGATCATTTTTGCTTTCTTAACACTTAGAGGTAACTCCTTCCTGCCCTGCTTAAAATCAAGTGACGCTTCTTAGTTTGATTTTTGATTTCCTAGAAATAGGCAGGGATTCCCCCCACCCTTCTCTGCTTCCAGGCTCTCTCCAGTCCCTTTGCAGGGACTTGTTCACCAGCTGATCAGAGCTGTTTTGTTTGTGACTGACTGTACTGCAGGCTGTACATCCAAGGCTTTGTTCTCGCTCTTTACCTGCCGCTCCCTGCGCCAGCCCAGGAGAGGACAGGAGAAAGGGCTCCTGGTTCCCAGCCAGCAGGTCCCGGGGGGATCCCACTCCATCCCTGCAGAGGTGCCATCTGCCCTGCCACGAGGGGCACGGCCAGGTCAAGGGGAAGGGCGAGGGAAAGGGGGGCTGCAGGAAGAGAGCCAGAGGGGTGTTCAGGGCTGCCCCTCGCCCCCCGCTTCCTGGGAGGGGTCCGCCTGCCGAGCCTGCTCCTCATCGCTGATGCTCGCCAGGCTTGTCATTTCATGTTCCTTCTCACAGCACAAAACGTGGAATTGCACGGCCCCTCCCACACGGCACTCATCATCGCCTGCCGGGCCTGACTCGCTTCCTGTTTCATGCTTGCTTCAGCACTTCGTTTTTACCTTTTGCAGCTTTCCCTTTCCAGCCCCAGAAGCAATTCAGTGCCACGCTACATTCCCTGGTTGCTAACCCAAGAGGTCCCCGAGTTTCTGGGTCTTAGAGCTTGGAGTCTTCCACTGGGTTTGGTTTTAAGGTACAAGAGGTAGCAGCTTTGCTAGCATTTCCAGAAACAGAATCATTATCAAGCTGGCAGTGGCTCTGGGGCATGAATTTCAGAGGTTTCTACTTCATCAAGATTTAGATCTGAAAAGAAACCAAAGCTCTGAGGGATTTTTGCTTGCCTCAGAAGAAACCATGCTGAGAATTGTATCTCAAGGTCACTCAATCATCCCAGCCCCCTCTGCTCCTTCTCATCACATGATCTGCTTATAGCCAGCAAAGAATTAAAGCAGGGCCAGGGATTGATTTTTCCCAAGGAAATCCTCCTGGGAGATAACCTGTGTGAATGCCTGGGCAGAGCCAGGCAGAGGTCCCAAGAATAGGGCTGAGCCTCACAAAAATCCTCACTGGGGGCTGGCTGCTCTAACCATAAATTGTATCAGCAGCTCTGGTTTCATGTGGTTACAAGCAGTGCAGAAACCCAGAAAAGGCTTTCCCCGGGCTGTAACATTTCAAAAAAAAAAAAAACCAAAAAAACGGGGACTGAGATAAAAGCTGCAGATTAGTACCTTGTTTTGAGGCAAAGACAGGCTATCCTGACCTGATGGATGCAGTGTGCTGTTGGTGTTCATGCGTGGGGTTACTGATGTGCTGCTTTGTAATAAAACAGGTTCCAGCAGCAAAAAGAGAGAAATCCCTCCCCCATTGACGCAAAATCTGCCTTCAGAGTAGGAGATGGGCTGCCTTGTCAGCTGGGGTAATTTGGCTTATCAGATTTATTAACATGCTTGTCAGTAATACACATTTTATCTGATGCTGTTTCATTTGTTTGCAGCACAAAGTCAGTTTGTTTAATAAGCTTCTGAGGCCCAGGCAGAGAGAAGCGATGGGTTTTTTAATCAGCATGTTGGGAAGAGAGTAAGCACAGGAGCTGTGTGTCCATCAGGAACCACACACAGCATCCAGCCTCTGCTAACACTCCATGTAGTCACAGCAAGCAGGAGCCTTCAGGGCAGTGCTCAACACATTTGGGAATTTTTGTGCTTTCACAGCAGTGCACTGTCTCTGCCTCTGGTTCCAGGCACTGAATGAGAGGCAGCACCTTGGAGGGATCCCTGTTAGAGAAACACACACAGCCCCATTCACACAAGCTGTGTGTGATCTCCTTATGCTATGGCAGTGCAGATGTACCTGCAGGTGACCAGCCTGGTGTGTTCTCCCTGTCTCTGCTCCCCCTTCACTGACAGCTCTGCCATATTGGACTGCAGACTCTCTTGGACCACCTAGCCTCCAACATGTGTTGCAGGGCCAGAAAACCATGAGGCAGGGCTCTGCTAGCAAGCTCTCTGCCAACATTGCATTTTTCTCCTCCAAATCTGTCATCTTCACAAACTGCAGAGTGCGATTTTTTATATTGGTTGCTTTAGACAGAGAATCATCCACAGCAGGGGCAACACAGGGAAGTAATGAATGGCTGCCCTGCCATTGGAAAATCCTCAGCACAGACCATTCGTCTCTCCAGCAGTGCTCATCACACCCCAGTGAGGATTGTACTGCTCTAGCTCTCAGGAAAAGGGATTTCCTGGAATTGATCCACCTTCTCAGGGGCTTACCTTGCTTCTCATTTTCCTGTGGTTTGACAACCCATCACATACTCATCTCCCAGTGACACACTGGCAGTAGGTTGAGAAAGACAAAAATACTGGAGGAGTTGGCCACAGAAGAGTCTGAAGAGATTTCCTTCCTCCAAAGATGAGTTGTAGGTGGTTGCTACCTTTGGATCTGAGTATGAAGCACAAGGGAATTAGATCAGATTTGGCTAAGTTTCTCAGAAAAACACATCTGATTAAAGAAAATTGTTGAATAAAATGTGTGCAACATGTGCACAATCAAACCTTCCTGCGTGGCCATCTCACACAGCACCAGCCAAAGTCCAAGGCTTCAGGCTCCTGGCCAGCCTGGAGCTATTCCTTCCTTCAGCTGGCACGGGGTGTGTGTGCAGTCTCAGCTGCAGGTAGGAGAGAGCAGAGGGACATTGGCCCTCACGGTCAGGGCTGCCTGCACAGGCCCATCTAAAGGCATGCACGGCAGGCCAGGGCACCCTGACCACCAGATACAGGCAGCTTGCAGTTTCTCCAGGGACTGGCACGGGCTGTACAGCCCTGGGATCTCCTGGCAGCTGGAGCAGCCAGTTGCCAACCCCACGTGCTGCTGAAGCAGGGCCAGCTTCCAGGACAGAGGATCAAGGGATGGCAGCTTCTGCTGCAAAGGACTCACACATCATAGCCAAGGCAAAAAGAGAAGATGAAGTTCTGCAAATTTTGAGTCTTGTAAACTAAGACTGGTCATACAAAGAAGTGTAAGTGAAGGGGATTGACACCAAAGCCAAGCACCCAAGTTTTAGTTCCTGCCTACATACCAACCAATGAAAATACATAAGAGACAGACTTTAAAAAGTGAACAGGCATCCAAAAGTCCTCGGGCACCTTTGCAAATCTAACAGATGATGTGCTGATGCTTAACTAGACTTAAGTTCCTGACTTCAGGTATTAGGTATCTGAAACTTTCTCTTGCATCTTTTTTATCCTTTAGCAGGACATTTTCAAGTCATTTAGCAGGACTTACTTGAGCAACTGCAATACTCCCTAGGAAAAAAAAAGTGTTTGTACTAGAATACTAGTCTCTCTTAGGTTCATTCACATGTAGACCAGAAAAAATTTTAGCAGATTGCAGTTTTACTAAGTAAGGAGATGAGAATTACCATGTTTACTTTTTAAGTCACGTCAGATCGGTGTGTACGGCAGAAGATACAGGACACTGAGCCCTGCATGTGATGGTGGAACAGTGCCAGCAGGGAACTCTAAACAGTGCCTTAAGTTCACTCCCTGAGAGTGATTTGTCCACGTTGTTACACTTTCACACTCCTCCTGAAAGCAAAAGGAACTTTTATGAGAGGGTGATGTGAAGTCAAAGTCAGTCTGTTTCCAAATTCAAGAGTGTTTGTCACTAGGGATCAGCAATAAGCAATGCAATTCTTTTGCCTGTATGTTAATACAAGGCACCAGGGAAATGTCTGCATATTTTTTTGTACAAACTATGAGTTAATTATTACCACAAGACTTTTCTTTAAAGTCGTACTGAAAATATGTTCCCTAAGAAAACAGTCAGTGATTGGAAAAGCAAATAAATCAGTGTTTAAAGGCTTGCTATCTTACTGTCCTTACTGCAACTGGCTCCTGCAAGCTCTGATGATGGATGAGCACATTAGAACTGCACGTATTTAAGGCACTACAGGCTTTTCAGTGCCAGGAGCTTAAAGTACACTGTCAAGTTATAAATCACAGGCCAAAGTTGTGCCTTGACATCAAGCACTCCAAGCAACTCAAATGGCAGTATTATTTCAAAGTTCTTGCATGTTTCTAATGATATATTGGATTTACTTTTAATTTTTGTTTTCACCGCGTTTGTTTCTTTGGATTTTGCTCAGCTTGAGCAGGCAAACTGGGGAGGTACATGTCCAGTATATCTCAGCTCTGCTCATACGTGCCAACTGTGTTTGATTTGCAAATATTTAAAACACTTTGGGAGAAATTATTTCTATTATATTTGGCTTATTTGTTTTTAAAATCGGGGTGGGGTTTTTTCATTTACAAAACTGGGTTGGTTTTTTTTCATTTATTATAAAACTTCAAACTTGAGTTAAAATGTCTTATTCTTCTCTTGGTTTGTGGGACAAACTGACCCCATCCCTGCTTAGTCTTTCCTGATGCCCTACACGTTCTGCCTACCTGTCTGCTCTGACTGTACTCTATGGAGCTGTTGGTTAACACTTGTCTGCAGCTCCTTCCACCTGCACGTGTTGCAGAAGACAAGAGTCACCTGTGACCTGGTGCTTTGGTTCTGTCTCTGGTCTGGTTAAGATTCATGTATTCTCTCTTTAGGTGCAAAATTTCCCATTAAATGGACAGCACCAGAAGCTGCACTGTATGGAAGGTTCACAATAAAGTCAGATGTGTGGTCTTTTGGGATCCTACTGACAGAGCTGGTAACAAAAGGGAGAGTGCCATACCCAGGTAAGAAAAATGTCCTGCTTCACCTGAAAGGAGTGGGAATGGGCCATGTGTTTAAGCTGGAATGTTTATTTATATTCACTGAGCTCAAGGGAGAATGGCTATAATGTATAAGTTTTGTGTATGCTTGAAAACAGTTCTGACTCAAAGCTGCTTTGTGATGGTCGTGATAAAAATGACACAGGGACAATTCAACGTGTTCATTTCTACTGTTTTAATTGTGCTTGATTCAGTTAATATCATTTCTAGACAACTAATGAAAGCAATGTAAAATTATTATATTCTGGAGCAAACAGCTCTCCACAGTATTGCATTTACTTTAAGATACCAACAGTTAAACTCCCACAGAGGCCCTACTTGGTTTATTCTGTCAGTTTGGTTCACTACAAAGTTTGATGACTGTCTGAATGTCTGGTACTATCAAATCTCTTTTTCATAAACTCTGAAATTCCAGTCCTTTCTTTTGAGATGGATGGAAAGGGAAGAAAATAGTTCTGTAATGTGCAGACCAGAGCTCATGGCAGGGTCACAGCAGGGCCAGATTCTCTGCATGGGGGAACTGGAGGCTCTTTGTTGAAACCCTGCCAAGTGTCCAATGGATTAAGATTTGTAGGAGGGGGTGATTGGATCTGCATTCAGATTCAGATCTACATGCAATGCTTGAAGATTGTAAGCATTCAGGTGAAGAGGAAAGGGGTGAGGTGAAAGCCATGCATTACATGGAAAAGGATTTATTCCCTTTTTCTCATCAGCACAGATATTAACAACAGGGGATGCCCTGCATTTCAAGATGCATCTAGCTGCATTTTTAGTCTTTTATTTAAAAAAAATCTAAATACTCAACAGTCTGGCTGTGTGCACTGCAGCTGATTTAATGGAAAGTGCCCTAAAGCAGTTTCAATTATCCAATCTGTGCTGTGATCAAGCAGTCAGATCCATATATCAAACTGAGCAGGAGAAGCATCAAGGTGGAGTTCAGTTTATCTTGTGGTGTCTCACACCTTCAGACTTCACACCTCACAGACTTCAGAAGACTGAAGTCAGCAAAACTAATCTTCCAGCCTTTTACCAGGAATTTCAAGTTTGCAAGCACACAGCAGCCAGTAGCTGATATTTGAGAAGAGAATATGGGGACTGGAAGGCATCTCATGATCAGTAGTGAACTTTGCCATGATTAACAGGGAGCAGCTTAGCAAAGGTGTGGCTGTGACAACTGAATGAGGTAGCAGAAAATATAATGGCATGTTTCTTTGGAATGGATGAGTCCCTCTGCCCAGCACTTCCCCATGTGGGGTGTTGCCTCCAGTCAGAGCAGCTGTGTCACCAGTCAGCACAAAAGTCTTCCTGCCATAAGGATTCCTGGTAGTGGTGTGAGAAAGCTATGATTCCTGCAGGTTTATTGAGGGTTTAAGCAGGCATGGCATGCTGTGCAGAGGTCAAAGACAGAGAAAAGATGTATAAGCTTTAGCTGATGCAGAGTTGCTCCCAGAGGGTGGGCAGTGTTCCTGACTGGGCTGCAGGAATTCTCTAGTCACTGCCAGCAGAGTGGGTGCACGGGGGGCTGTCACCAGCCAGGGCAGAGTTCAGGTGAAAATACCATTCCATGCAAAAACAACCATTTAAGCCCTATGTTTACTCACAAGCCTGTAACTGAACACAGGGTTGGTCATGGCTGCAGAGGATGTCTGCACTTCATAAATGTTTCTTTCCTTCACCAAAGGAGAAAGAGTCCACAGGATGTGCGTTTAAGTGCTTGCAATATATAATTTCTTGTGGGAGCCGTGACAGTAATCTCAGGCATGGGCTGTGTCCTGAAATCCTGGACAGTTTTATTATGTGGCAGCTTGAGCACATCAAAGACAACCAGCAGGATCTCTCCTCTTTCAGCACCGTCCTACCCCTTCATCCCTCACTGCATAAAGCCCTCACATGCCAAAAGTCCTTCCAGCTCACTCTCCTCCACCTGCACTAGGAAGACCCCAAGTAGCTGGATGCAATTTTTTGTGTGTTACATATCACAAAGTCAGCAGTTTTCGGGGCAGTCGTGTACTGCCTTGGTTACACCCTGTCCAGGCTCTATGCCAGGGCCATTCCTTCCCACCAGGACTCCCCTATTGTTCATCTGGGAGGTCTTAACCATTCTCATGGTCACCATCACTCCCCTCTGCCAGTTTTACATAAGGGCAGCCTGGATCTTATATTTGAATGTCCACAGTCTTTACAGATTTCATTCCCGTCTCATTTCCCAGACCCTAAATGGAAAAGCTTTTATAGGCTGAGGCAGCAGTGGCGGGGAACTGGGGCCTTCTCAGAAGGATCTGTCTTTGCAAGTGGATTGAAAAGAGAGCTTGGACTTCCCAAGGTGACAAAGGCCTCCTGAGCTCCTTAGAAAATACTCTCTTTTCCCCTGACATGGAAAGGACCATCTATCTCCTGCTTCATGCTGGGAAGAGGAGGGACCCTGTGAAAGACAAAGTTTCATGAATACCTATCCCTGCCTGAGATAGGGAGTGGGGTTCAGATGCACCCACAGAGCTTTTCTTGTCAGTATGGCATGGCTTGCACAAGGAGGAAAAATGGGATTCCTATCACCCTGAGAGGCAAGACTCAGCCCTCTTCACCCAAATAGACAACCCACAGGTGGGGAGAATGCAGTCTGTTGGCACTTTGGTACCTGAGATGTGACGCTGAAAGTGTCAGCCTTGAAACAAAGAGGGTCATGGAGCTGTCTGTCTGCTGTAATATCCAATTTCTAAAATAGTTGTGGGCATATCGTCCTGATGTTCCTGCTTACAGCTTGCAGCAGGCTGGGGGAAGTGGAGAGAGGCCCTCAGACAAAGGGATTGCTCTCTTGCTTGACAAGCTCTTAGTGCCTGGAGAGATGATTTATAGCACCCATCCCAGTCCTGGGGTGGTACCCATGCCTGCAGGACACCATACCTCGTGCCTTCCCATGTCTGGAACCAGGCATTGTTTTAAGCTTGTGTAGAAGGAGGGAGAAGCACAATGGGGACAGAGGGGGGAAGTCAGGCAGCTTACAGGAGGGAAACAGACTGTGTGGAACAGAACTTGGCATTCTTTGTCCTACAGACTTCAACCAGTTCCTGTCCTGATGCCCCATTTTGGAAGAGAGGCTGGTGCAGTGGTGAGATATATGAGCAGTAAAGATTTTGCTGGTGGAGATAAAGATCAGTCTGGAGTTCATAATAAAGCCTTGCTCCAAACCCTATAGCTCCCACAAGCAAGACCAACTTTTTGGAAGGTGTCTTCGTGTTCATACTTCAACCAAGCCTGTTTCTCTGTCAGTGATCATAATGGGCCACTATGATAACTATTTTATCCCTTTTTTATGCTTTCTTATCCTTTTCACAAGGTAACATTAAAATAAGCAACTTTCACAGTCTTTCACACAGAGGTTCTATTTTCCACCATTTCAGTGGAGAAATGAAAAATAGATAGGGCCAGAGGAGGAGCCAAGCCTGAGAAATAGTCTGCTTAGTGGACCTTTTTCAGTGTCAGTTTCTTTTCTCTTTGATAAATGCCCCTCCCTAGCAGTAGTTGGGAGAATCTGTGCATTTTTAACATGCTATCTTTGGGATAGGCAAAAATCTCAGCCACACCAAGCAAGCACCTCTGACCTTGCCCCTTCTGCTTTCTGCTGCAGTTGTCATGTCAAGAGCGTTTTCATTTTAACTCTAGTGTGACAGCCACTGTGGTGCTACTCCCACTGCTGCTGCCTCTGGTCAGGAAGGTCTTTGAGTCTGGGCTCCAAGCAGCCCTGCAGCCTTTGGGCAGCTGTATTCAGCTTCCTAATCCCTGGGGAAAGCCACGAGTGCCAGAGAGCATGTGGTATCCAAGCCGGGACCAAGTACATAATGGTGAGCCAGCATAGGTAGGTGGGTGTAACATCATTGTGGATGGTAAATAAGAGGTTAAGAAAGATGTGTACTCACCACATAGGATAGATGAGGTCAGGTGGGTTTATTTGTAAGCAAGGAAGCTCTGCTCACAAATGCTGTAGCTCAAGGTTGCATCTATTCATCTGTTATACCAAGCAAATAATAACTTACTTTAACAAACAGATATTGATAATCTAACTTTGAGGATGAGGAGATGTTGGGGGTTTTCAGGCTTTAATTTCTAAGTGAAGTGGCAGACTTCCAGAGTTTTAAAACTTGTTCCTCCTTTTCCACAGAAACAACTTGGTTTGCATTGCACTCAGTAAGAAAGAACAGCATTCAGAGGCTGTCTTCCCTTTGGAGCAGCTTTGCTGTTCCCTTCCATGCACTGTATTAGTCTGATCACTGGTCTGAAAGCATGCAGTGTGTCTGGAAGGAGCATCATTCTCAGTATGTGTATTGGGTTTGCATGGCCCAGCTATCACAGTGGGGTGGGGTGCCTGAGAAGAGGCTGTGACCTTGGGGGAGGCCCTGCTGGAGCAGCCTGTCCTTGAAGGACCGTGGAAGAGTGACCCATGCTGCAGCAGTTTGGGGAGGACTGTTGCCTGTGGGATGGTGAAGCTCACGGAGAACTGTCTCCCATGGAGGGACCCCCTGCTGGAGCAGGGGAAGGACTCCTCTCCCTGAGCTGCAGGAGAAACAACCAGTGATGAGCTGACCAGAACACCCTTTCCCTGTCTCCCCGAACCACTGGGGGAGGAGCTAGAGCTGGGAAGGAGGGATGGGCGTGGATAAGGTGTTTTTAAGGTCTTATTTTATTTCTCCTTATCCTGTTTAGATTTTGTTGGCAATAAATTCAACTCATCTCTCTAGTTCTAGCCTGTTTTGCCTGTGACACTATTTGGCGAGTGATCTATCCTGGTCCTTATCTCAGCTCATCAACCCTTCGTTATGTTTTCTCTTCCCTGTCCAGCTGTGGAGTGAGAGAAAGGCTTTGGTGGGTGCTTGGCATCCAGCCAGAGTCAACTCACTGCAATCTAAGAGAAGAAAGCAATAATAAAGTAGCCTAAAACCATCCCTCTCCTCACTGGACTTCACACGTCCCAAAGTAATCTGTATAGCTCATTAGTTTGGATGCAGGGACACTCCCTGGTTACAGTAATGCTTCCAGTCTTCTGGAAGAGCAGCATTGCCCAGATCCATGCTATTTGCACATCTAATCAAGCTCCTAAGAGCACACCAAAGTATTTTCCAGTGGGGTTTTTTTGGCCACAATTGGAAACTCTGCATCCTTTTTTATGTCACAGTAACTCTTAAAGTCACTCTTAAAGTCACTGTAACTAAAATTTCCTACAACTTTTCTAGGAAAAGCCAAGCAGTATTGCATTTCTGTCCCCAGTCTATATGGGCAGTAGATTTTTATTGTGCTGAGCATCAGAGTGGTCATACCTGTGGCATCCTGAGATTATTGAAGGTTTCACTAATAAAACTGGATGGTGGGAGGTTATTTGATTTTTGGTCTTCTCAGGGAATAAAAAGCTAATGGAAAAGCCATCTTTTGGGAACTGGATGTTTTCTTCTTGGCCAAATTGTAATTCTTGAAGCATCATGAGCATAAGCTGATTTTTCATGGAATTCTAGAATGATGGAATAGTCCAGGTTGGAAGGGACTTCTTAAAGGTCATCTAGTCCAATCCTACAATAAGCAGGGATATCTCAGGTTACTCAGAGCCCTGTCTAGCCTGAACTTAAATGTTCCCAGGGATGGGGCATCCATGACCACTCTGGGCAACCTGCTCCATTGTTTTACCACCCTCACTGTAAAAAACCTTTTTTTTTTCCTATACCTAATCCAAATTTAGTCTCCTTCAGTTTAAAACCATTACCCCTTGTCCTACCCCAACAGGCCCTCCTAACAGGCCCCCTTCAAGTACTGAAAGGCCACAATGAGATTTCCCCAGAACCTTCTCTTCTCCAGGCTGAACAATACTAACTTTCTCAGCCATTTCTCATTTCAGGGCCCTTCTCTGGACTTGTTCCAACAGGTCCATGTCCTTCCTGTGCTGGGACCCCAGAGCTGGATGCAGCCCTGCAGGTGGGGGATCACCAGAGCAGAGCAGAGGGGCAGAATCCCCTCCCTCCCCTGCTGCCCACGCTGCTTTGGGTGCAGCCCAGGCCACGTTTGGCTCTCTGGGCTGAGAGTGCCCATGGCTGGGTCATGTCCAGCCCCTCATCCACCAGCACCCCCAAGTCCTTCTCGGCAGGGCTGCTCTCGCTCTGTTCATCCCCCAGCCCGGACTGATACCAGGTGTTGCCCCATCCCAGGTGGAATAGCTGTACCCAACAAAAGAATGTTGCTGAGTATTTTTATTTCACAGATTTAAGGATTTTAGGATAAACTTTTAAGGGGTCTGGAAGCATACTGCAAGCAGAATGTCATTTATTATTTATTAAGAGTTGAAACTCTTGGGTATTCATTAGGAGAGAGGAGTTGTACAGACTGCTCAGATATTCTCTCTGTGGTGTTAGAAGTGCAGATATGAGACTTCTGCTGTCAAAAGAGAAACACTAAAACTTGCAGGATAAGTAAGTCTATACAATAGGTTTGTAAACATAAATAGGCTGTTTAAGAGGTAAAATGTATACTTGAAGCACTGCTATTTTTATAAGTCTGACTAGTAATCCAATTGCTTTAGAAATAAAAGTCTTTGAAATTCTGCTTTTAAATTAGCAGTTCATGTCAAAACTAACAGAATTTCTTTGGCAAATCCTAGGTGCTTCAGCCCTTGCTGGATGTATGAATTCCAGTGAGGAACATGAGGATTACTTGCTTTAGTTTCATAACTGGGGTTTACTGTGAGGGAAGGGAAGGGGGAAGGGAGAAAGGGGGAAAGAAAAGAAGGGCATTTTCCTGGATTAAACTGTGACGAAAAAAACTGGCTTGACTCACTTTCCAGGGACAAAAAAATTACTATGATTTCAGACAGCAATGTCTCTTTCATGTTCTTTTTTCTACCTTTTTGTTAAACAAAGGGAAGTGAAGAGCTGTTTATGTTTTTCCTCCCCCTTCTGTCTCCTCAGGGTTTTTCTTCCAGCACACAGTTTGTTATCAGGTTTCAGAGTGTGCTTTGCAGCACTGAGTAAAGCACTGGATAAAAATACCAAACATTTGATATCCTAGAACAACAAATCAGTTGGGAAGGAGCTTTGCTGCTGCTGTTGCTTACATCCATGTTGTACTTAAGGATGTACTGCCAAAATAAAAGCAAAGAATGCAGTTTGTTAGTGGTTATGTATATACGAACAGATGAGTTACACGTAACAGTTCTTTTCATAGCCTTTAATATGTAAACAAAGCACAGCAGAAGTTCTCACCCCAAAACACGAGGTAATTCATCTGATTCAAAGACAAGGCTATGAAAAAGGTGCAGATTTTTGTTCAAAACACAAATGTATAAAACTAATATTGAGAACACAACGTGAACAAAATGTGCGTGTTTTTTTCTTGCCGTATCTTGAAAACAGCAAAGCCAGAAAGTTTGGGTTGATGCTGCCTTGGGTTTGTGTCTAACAGACCAGTAGTGTTGTTTTGTAGTCTAATGAAAAGGTAAAATACCTTTGGAAATGTTGTTGCTGGATAGTAAGGAACACCCAAATATTTGTTCAGTGTGTTCTGGTTTGTTGTGAGCCTCTGTGACCTAACAACATCAGCTTGGAGTCATTAATATAGGAGAACCTTTACTCTATGCAGAATCTGATGTCTGCAGAGGCTTGTTATTAGTCTGTTTTCATCATTTTGAAGACCTAACCATGGTCCACTTTAGGACCCATTCAAAGTGTTTGCTCCTAAACATCCTGACACCAAAAATACAGTGGGTGGATGCAGCTGATAAATAAAACACAAGAAACCAGTGCTGAAGTGTTGGTCTGCAGGTTAGGGAATACTGTAAATCAGTAATCTAACCTTTCTTTTTGCCACTATCCCTGCAAAAGGGAGAGTTAAGGAAAGGCCTGTAAGAGTATGAGACAATTTTCTGGAGAGGTTCCTCCATGAACAACAGGCAGCAAAAGAAACTTCTTTCTCCTTTCCCTTCCCTTGCAGTAAAACCCATATATGAAACTAAACCAAGTACTCCTCGTGTTTGAGAATGGGAGGTGCTGCAGTAAGCTCAGCAGAACCGTGCTGTGACCACAACATGGATAACTGAGAGCCCCAAGATAAATACAGGGAATTAGTGGGGAGACCATGCCAGGGGTGCTTACAGTGACAGGACAGGAATATGATCCTTGCCCAGACGCTGCAAATGGATATCAGTAGGAGGAAATTACCCTGACAAGATAAGAGGAAAAGGGGTTTTGTAATCCTAGCATGAGATGAAAATTTAGGTGTGGATGGTCAGGAAAGGCTGAATTTTGCAGATGTTTCTTTCTAAGCATCCTTAATAATTAAACACAGCCAGGTCATGAGGATACAGAGTAAAAACCAAATCCAAGGTTACAGCCAAGTTACCAGCCTAAATGCTATGTAATGAAAGGATTTTATTCCCTGTCATGGCTTAACCCCAGCCAGTAAATTAAATACCATATAGACACTTGCTCACTCCCACAGCCCCACAAAGGTGGGATGGGGAGGAGAACCAGAACCAGAAAAAAGGTAAAACCTTTTCTTCTTATCTTGACAGGGTAGTATCCTCCTGTTGATATCCAAGAGGTTGAGATAATAACAGTCTAATAACTGAAATAAAGTAAAGTATAATAATAATTTTATTGCAAATGAAAAAGAGAGGCATGTAAGCCAAGAAAAACAAATGATGCACAATACATTTTCTCCCAGCTTCTTGTGCACCTCCTCACTGGCAGAGCATGAGAAAAGTCCTTGACATAGGATAAACTCTACTTATCAACAACTAAAGCATCAGTGTGTTACTGACATTATTCTCATACTAAATCAAAAACACAGCATTGTACCAGCTGCTAGGAAGAAAGTTAACTCTATCCCAGCCAAAACCAGACATTTCTACAAGTCAAAGTGTAGAGTGGATAAATGAATCTGTATTGAAGAAGGTGGTTGAATTATTCCTCAAAAACAAGTTTATAAAAAATACGAGGTTTTGGATTCTGGAGGTGGGACAAGCAAACTCTTCAAAAGGACACCCTGCAAGAAGAAAGGGGAGGATTCCCAGGGAAGGATCGTGTCATGGAAGCCAGGAAGAGGATAAGCTAACAGAAAGTGCAACATTGATGTGCTGTTTCCTAGATTCAGTCACGGAGAAACTAAAGTGTCCCTGCTGGTTCTCCTGCAGAGCTGCTTGGCAGGACCTGCTAAGGCAGGAGAATGAATTCTGCAGATATTTTTCAGCAAGGGACTGGGACAGGGCAAGCACAAAGTTTGCAGTCAGCATGCAGGCTTCCTCTGAAACACCTCTGCATGCCTGTGGTGCCAGTCTTACCCCTGGTACTGTTAAAGAGAGTACTGGGAGAGAGTGAACTAAAGCTGAGGGTGACTTGCAGTTAATGTTTGGTGAAAAGCTCTTCAGCAAGAGGAGTCAAGGGGTTACATAGAAAAGAAAAAGTGGCAAAGGGCCTGGCCTTACTCTCAGAGTCAAGCAAGATGAGTCACCATCCATGGAGATATTTAAAATGTGGTGCTTAGGGACATGGTTCAGTGGTGGACTTGGCAGTGTTAGGTTAACAGTTGGACTCAGTGTTCTTAAGAGATTTTTCCAACCTAAATGTTTCTATGATTCTGTGAGGGTAATACAACTTTTTACTTTTTTCTTTTGAGAGAGAGAGAGAGCTGTGGTTCTTTAGTGGAGATGTTTTGCTTGGCATTTGACTTGTCTTGTGAGCAGCTTTGTTCTGTTTTGGTTTGGGAACAGTTGAATATGATGGAAACTGTACTAACCAGCACAGATGGAGGGAGTGCAGGTCAGCAGCAATACTGAAGGCAATGCTGCTGGGCAACCCTGGTAGCCAAGAGTAGCAGAGTTTGTCTTGAAATCCCTGCAGCATGACCTCACAGAATGCTTTCAGAAAGGCCCATGGTTAGTGTGAAGGTTTCAGAAATTCATCCTAATTTCTAGAATTTTGAATTTTCCATGTTTTGCAATGCATCAATGTTTTCCTTAAGCACATCACAATATTACATTTCACGGTTCCTGCTGTCAGAGAGGGAAAGCACCAAATCCTGCCCATTGTGAGTAAGCCAAGAGGGTAACCATGGGAGCAATGTTCTGCTCATCACTGGACCCTAAAACCCTTTACTGAGAAAGAGAATAATCCAGCTTACCTTGCAGTAGATGAGGAGCTGAAACAGGACATCGGTGTGGTTGTGTTTCGCTTCTCTTAACCAAGAGAAATCAGTATGATTGAGCAAACCACATGTGTTGTAGATGTAGTTGTACTTGGTTAATTTTTCTGTAATTAACTGTGGATTTGTATGCCCTTCACAGGCATGAATAACCGTGAAGTCTTGGAGCAAGTAGAACGAGGTTATCGGATGCCGTGTCCTCAGGACTGTCCCATCTCCTTGCATGAGCTTATGATTCACTGCTGGAAAAAAGACCCAGAGGAGCGTCCAACTTTTGAATATTTACAGGGTTTTCTTGAAGACTACTTCACTGCAACAGAACCCCAGTACCAGCCTGGTGACAACCTGTAAACCCCTGGTTTCCAGACACTGTCATGAATTACCAGGTGTTTCTCAGCCCCGTCCCACCTGCTCTCCACCTTCCAGCTCTGTGATCGGCTTCTCCAGAGTGCAACATCTTCCAGCACTGCAGTGCACAGGAGGGGCTGAAGCTGGGAACTTCCACAGCCCTTGCCTATGACCACTTGTCCTAATAATCTGAATGTCCTGGATGAAAAGGAGAAAAACACTTGTTTTTTCTTAATCAAAGACTCCAAAACTGCATTGTATTGATGTTATGTAAACTGCAAAACCTCTGTTCATTGTAAATAGTAACTCAGTGCCAATAACTGATCCTAGTGCTTTCCTTTTTTTAAAATGCAAAACCTATGTGATTTTAACTAGTCTTCTCCTGATTCAACTAAAAGTATTATTTTCCAGAAGTGGCCTCTTTGTCTAAAACATTTTTTTTTCATGTTTTAACAAATAAAAAATCAGGACAGGTGTTTGGGTTTTTGCTTTTTTTATATATAAAATATATATAATATATATACATACCTGTACATACAGTATATGGGTGCTATTGCAGAGGAGGCTCATTTGGAATTGAATGAATCCTGCTGCAGCTGTACCCAGAAAGCGATAATTTTACTGCAGACATGAAAACACTGGTGGGATTCTGAAAGCCAGTGATCTAATTTTTGGCTTTTGCCAAGCATGATTTTTTTAAATTGGATTGCACTTTTTGTTTATGATTATGTACCTGTAGATGGTTGTAACTTTGCTCTTTCAGGAATCACGTGCTGTATTTACAGTAATGTTTCCAATGTTTGACAAGTGTGTGATGATTTGTTCTTGAAATTAAAACGAACATATTTAAAGCAAGAAAACTACACCATCACCGTTTGAACTGGAAAATTGAAACTGCAAGGACTTCTTGTATCAAAAACATGTATACTGAAATGTTTCAAAAAGATTTATTAAGCAGTGTAACCACATTCAGATGGTCTTAAAATAATAGCATTTTAGCCATGTCCCCCTGCTAAACTGTTGGTCATGCAACTAGGATTTTTCTGTTTTATGTGTAACATTTTTCCATTGTAAAATAAGTGTGTTAAGTGTCCTGTACTGCTAATGAAATTACTTTCTCTGTGTCTGCAAGTTCTCCAGTGGAATTACTATGCACTTCTTTACATTTCATGGGGGATGCACAGAACAAAGTATTACTTTTTCAGTTGTCTGTACCAGCCTTGAATTACTTACGTTTAACCAAAAAACACAAAAAAAATTCCTTTCTATTTCTATTGAGTTTTTAATACTGAGTTGCAAATTTTAAAGTCTTAATTACATTTTGTTATCGTTTATTTGCAAGTTTACATTTTAAAACTGTTTAACTTTCTTAATTTAGTAATTAAAAAAAAGAGCATTTTACATTTGGATAGTTGTTTTTTTGTTTAAACTGTGGAGCTAATGGTGGACATGAGATTAAAAACTTTTCAAGAAGGGGTGTCATGCCATTTGGAGCATCATATTTCATAGGAGTATGCAGACCAGTTACCTATGGGACATCATTTTCCAAATTATGCAGTCAATATGTTTTTAAATAGCTGGAGTTCAGCTAAGGAAGATGGCTGAATGCATAGCTAGTCTCTCATTTCTCTCTTCTACAGCAGTTTGTTCTTTATTAGTTCTGTTGCATTTAACATGAATACTTTTACAAGTGTTGCAGGAAAAGACATTTTCTATGTCTTGTATTGCTGTTACTGCTTTAAAAGATTGCGGCCAACAAAGACTTGCTGACAGTTGAAACTTTTTTTTTTAATTATTTAGTACTTAGATTGTGGATTCATATTCTGAAGATTCACACATTTTCTAAAGAGAACCTTTGTTTGTGAAAACTAACCCAATAATTAATTGAGATTCAGAGAACAAATTGTCATCATTGTTTTAGTATTTTCTATACAAAACTTTGACTGAAAATCCTCTTGCAAAGGAGGCTTCCACACTTAGCCTTTCTCAAAGTGTGAATTTATATGGCAATGTTGCTTGTTACCAGATTTCCATGATAAATTGGTTAACGTTTTACATGTAGAGTCTATAAGTAATGTTATGTACATGATATATTCAATGTTGCTGTACCTGTAGCTGTGGAGTACTGAAGAGGCCATGATCCTTGTCGGACTTCTAGCTTCCTCTTAGTACTTACAAAGCAAGTCGTGGCCCTCTTTTTTTTCCCACAGCTACCCCCCTGCCTTAAAATATCATCCATGGAACTGAGGACTCCATAGTAACTCAGCGGGCTGGCGAAGCCAAAACGTCACCTCCTCGGCCCAGAGCCCGGTGGCGAAGCGTGGCCACCCTGCCAAGCTCCTTAGCAGCCTTTGCTATGCCACAAACTTAAGTGCAGTTTCCATCTGTCATGCGGGACGAGCCTAAAACGTTAGTTTGTCTGTTTCTCACTGGAAGTAAGACTCAGATGGGGCGTTGTTGGGGTTTTATGGCCTTTATTTCCGATTCTTGGGTTCGCTGTTCCTTGTATTGCATTCGGTCTCCGAGTACCATGTTAGTCTCTGCCGGATCTCTGCCTGCAGCTGGCTTGTGTGCAGACTGGTGCCACTGTTGAGTGGCAAATCCAGACCATTTCTCATCGGTAGCTCTTCTGCTTCTTTTTCTTAATGTTGGGAGTTTTGTTGTTTGGGTTTTTTAATCTCTCAAATAAAAACGTTAGCAAAAAATTTAAACAAGGTTGTTAGGTTTTTTTGCTACAAATTAATAAAAGCCTTTTCTTAAGCACTGTGTATACACCACAAGTAGTTGTGTGGTGACTGTAAAAGTAGAATTTATGAGATTAGGAATCTTCTGTTCCTTCCAATAATTTTTTAATGTAAGACTAAGTAAATTCCACCCAGATAAAAACAATCGGCCAAATGCTCCCCCCACCAGCTCACCTGATTCCATGGTGTGGTGGCTGAGTTCCAGAAGAGGTCTTCTAGAAGACCTACCAACAGCAGAAAGGACTCTGTGGGGTGACACAGGCATCTCTAAGCCAAGGGTAATCCGAGACCAGTCTCAGGAAAGTGACAGGTGGAAATGGGACACTGCTGTGAAAGGGATGGTTGGTGTGGTTATTATAGTTCTGTGAGAAGGCAATTATGTGAGACTTGGTGGTCTTTGAAAAAGACAAAGTTTGTCAAAGGCACTAACGTGATATTCTTTGGCTTTTGTAAACAGCGCTCAGTGTAGTTCTGGGTGATGCTCTGGTTTTGATTTAATAACCACTGTAGAAAAACAAAGTAAATGCGAGACAGAAAAGTGATTAACTGCTGAAATTGCAAGAATAATCACAAATGGAAAATCTGTCTCCAGTGTGAGTGTTTCTTCTGAAGCCTCTAGGCTGGAAAGGACTGCCTGCAGCCCAAGAAGGCAGATTGCTAAGTATCTCGATCTTGCCACATAACTTCAAGGTGAGTGGAAAGCTGCTCAAATTTATTTTAACATGCCCCATCCTTTTCTCAAGTGCTGCAATAAAAAATGCAGCACGCTAATGAATGCTACCATATTGTACCCAGGGGGTTTAAGGGCCTCACACAAGGCTGAGCCCAAGCATGCAAGAGCTATTAGGAGATATACAGTAGCTCCTCTTCTAAAGTGTAGACAATATTCATTCATCAAAGAAGCCTTTTCCTGTCTAATGGGAAATTACCACCAGCGGTGCAGACAAAAGGATATTTATTTTCTCCAGTCGTGTCAGTTTGAGGGTCTGTCTGTCTTTCAAGAATAATTGAAGTCTGTTTGTAGCTCAGAAATCTCATTGTGTTCTGCAGTCTTGGAAAGCAGTGATTATAATTTCCTGTGACTCATACACAGGATATTTTATCACTGAGGGGACTCCTGTCAACTGGAGCAGCATTCCCTGCCATCTTAACTGAAGAAAGGGGCACTTTAGTTTCAGACTTTCCTGCACAAACCAAAGCAGAACCCATGTCTTTCCCCAGAAAAGGAAAAGAGGCCCCTTGCTGGGATTGCCACATGAGTAGTGTCTCCATCTCAGTGCTTCTAAATTTCTCAGGAGAACTTCTGTCAGCTAAAACTAGGCTGCTGAGGTTCATTTTGAATGTTAGAGAGGAAATTCTGGCTTCCCTTAAGTCTGTGAGATATTTTCTGTTGAATTCTAATACAGTGCCTGTTCTTATGTGTGTGTACAATTATCTGTAACTCAAAAGGAAATTCACACATAAAAACATCTCCACAAACATCAATCTATCTCTTTGTATTCCTCCCCTGTAGCTGAATGCTTAACAAAAATGAAAAACTGGGACATGAGTAGATTAGAGGACAAAATGTTGTTAACAACAAAAGAGCTGCTCTTTTTCCTTCTTGTTGTTTTCCTTTTTTTTTTTTTTTTTTTTTTTTCCTCCTGCTGGTTCCCAGTACGTGATGTGTTACAATCCCTATTCCCAGACCAGGAGAGGCGGTAGCAGCAAGCACTGCTGCTACAGCCCAGAGATGCTGTGGGTCTCTGGCTACTGCAAAGAGCAGCCTGCAGCTGCAGCTGATTATTTAAAGTCAGGGAGAGAAAACGTTTTTCCCAAGGGCATGGCTGCAGTTTGGAGCCTGGGCGGGAGGGAGTGTGCCGGAGTGCTGAGAGAGCCGCCCTCCCAGGAAAGGCAGGTCAGGAGCCGGTAGGCACAGCATCGTGTGCCGGGGAGGCAGAGCCAAAGGCTGCAGCAGCAGCAGCAGCAGCTGTGTTTGCAGCACCAGCTGTGCTCACAGCGCCTGTGCTTCCTTGTGCCCAGGGATTTGGGTGATGAGATTAGAGCAGGCTGAGGAGCGTGAACTGCGGTTTCTGCTTCCAAATGTAAATATCTTCTCTGTTACAGCATAGAGGAAAACAGTGTATGTTCAGGGTGGGGGGAAAAATCACAGGATTGGTGTGGCCTGTGACCGCGAGGCAAGTGTTGGTTCTGCCTGACCAGGCCAGATGGAAGTTGGATTGTTTGGCTCATTGTTGGGAATAACTCGGCATTAAGCTCTGTGAATAGCTAAAAGGGCAAAGAGTAAAGAAATGAGATTATCCTTCTTCCCCTACAGCCAGGTTAGAGCTTGCCAAGGGCTCTAGTTTGCTTTTTTGTGCATAAGCATTTGTTGCTGAGCTCCTGCACCCACAGCCTTGTGAAGAGTTTGCTCAGCTACCTATTGTCACAGCTTCACACAAAATTCCTGAGCCCTGTAATAGATGAATTCTAATCTGGAAAAAGGAAAAAGAATGCAGGGCTGCTGTTGGGGCTCAGCCTCAAGCCAGAGGCCTGTCTGTGAGCCCTGACATTCCCTGTGCTTTATTCACTGCTGCAGTTCAGGCTCTGGGCTGCCTCTCAATCCCACAGGCTGCTGGATCTCCCCAGCTAGAAGATGCTACTCATCTAGGAAGGGTCCCTGGTGTTGGGAAAGGGCTGCAGGGGTCCCAGCACACCCCTCCTGGCACCACACAGGGCCTGGGCCATCACTGTTCCTGGGACAGGCTTCCAGGAGAGAGTGGCAATGCAGAAGGGGCCTGCAGCTTCCCTGGAGGTCCCTTGTGTTACCTCTGCTCCTGAGTCCAGGATACCTGTTCATCCCTTCACCCTTGGACACCCAGAGCTGCCATGCTCTGTTGGCAGCAGCTCAGGCACAGCTGCCTGGAGCTCCTGACAGGTCTTGGGTTGGTGACTTGGCTGGGGCTGTGTTGCTACAGCCCATAGTCCCAGTGACACTGGAGAAGCAGATGCTAAATCCTGCCCTCCTAAAAAAGCAAAGGCAACGAGCCACATGGGAAACAGCCTGGTGTCTTAAAGAGAGAGGACTAGGTATGTTTGATCACACGAGAGCTCAAGTGTTCCCTCAAATTCCCATGCCTCCCAAAAGCAGTGCGGCCGCCAGCTGAGCTTTGTCTATGACCTCATATACATCCAGTGTATAAAACACATACCACATACTGAACATTTGCATATGTTACATGTCTTTTGTTCCACTTGGGTGGCCTTTTCCTCCCCTCCCCCCCACCTCTTGCCCCATTACTCATCCACACAGCTCCCATCACGTTACTCTGTACGTGTCATTTCTGAAGGACTGCACATCCCTGTCCTGCAGAGAATGGGGGCTCTGGTAATTGTCAAATGTTGAGTGGGTAATGATCAATGGGTGGCTAATTGGATGCAAGAGGGAATAAAATAGGTATTACTTAGCTTCTGCTCTTAATTAAGAGGATACGTAATGCTGTGGGGGGAAATCTTAACAAATGGCAGGAGGGGTTTTGTCATTATGCAGGGTTTAATTACAAGCATTGCACAAGCTAACATCCAGGTACTGTTTTCTTTCCTTTCAGGTGTCTCTCCAGGGTGCTACTGAAAAATGCCAAAGCAAAAGCCTTAAATTAAAGTAAGTGGACAATATTTTTGCAGGTATGTGCCCGACAATGTAAACAGCAAGACACGGAAGAAAGCCCCTCAGTGCAAAAGCAGCAAGGGACAAGCCACTTTCAGAGAACCAGAGTGAGACCATCGTGCAGATTATGCTGAGGCAGAGGGGGTTAAAGGCTCACTGCAATGTCTCCAGGTTAATTCACAGCACCAGTGTTAAAAGAGGAGCAACATGACAGCGCTTTGTTTCAGAAGTTAATCATTTGGAAGCAAAAACATTCATGATTTATTTCTCCAAATACAGAGTTGTGGTAGGAAATATGAGAAGAGGCACTTGATACCAACACTATCTTCCTAATGAAAAAAGAAATATTACAACTCCTACAGGATTGGGAACCTTTTTAGAAAAAAAAGAAAGGTCCGTGTTACTTGCCTTGCCAATGAAAACCATCCTGCACTTGAATCTGTCCTTTCTATGACAGGCCCAATATGACTCATCATGTTCTGCTTGTAAATAATGTACAGACAAGATACTAACTTTAGAGAGTTCAGAGCTTTATCTGGCTTTCAGTGAGTGAAGTCAGTAGGGTAGGAATACTTCAAATATATAAAAGAGGCCTTCAGAAGGCAATTATGATGGCTTCAGTTCTGGGGATGAGGGAGGTTTTTTAAATGCTGAAATAAACTTGTGTATCCGTTGTCCAAGTTTCCTAATCCAAAAATGAGTTAGGTGACAGCAGTTTCTACAGCTTTGTGGGAGGGTACTTAGGTTTGGGTTGGACCTTTGAAACCCACTCGGCAGACAGTGCTGTTAACAGAGTCAGCAGAGTGTGACTTTGAAGCTATTTTTCCTCTCTTTGTCAGGCTGTTAATAAAGTACATAAAGCTCAAGTGAGAGGAAACTGCTCCAAATATCTGCTGTTTTCTGGGGCTTGGCAGGTTAAAGAGGGGACAGAGACTGGTTCTTTGGCCGCGTCTGCAGACAGCATTAGGTCTCTACATTTCTGGACCTGGAAGTGCTCACACAAGGGACAGATCTCACAGCCAGAACTTTCCTCTCCTGGCCAACTGGCAGCTGTCTACAGGGGTGGCAGGTGGACACTGATGTTCTCTGGATGTTACAGACCAGTGTCCAGGGTTTGACCAGCGGAGAACAGAGGACTCTCCATACCCACTGTCGGTGAGGGAGGCCATCCACTGCGTGAAGGGAGGTGCTTGATGGCTCCACAGCAGAGCCTTTTACAAAGACACCCCACAGAGGTGGGTACTGATGCAACGTTCCATGGGACACTCTGCCTGCAGGGTCCCCATGCTGCCTGCATTCCCTGAGGAGCTGGTCATCACACAACAAACACTACACACATTCCCTCACATACATCCCAGGAAAGTCAGGCACTCTCCAGAGCAACTCTCCCTCCCTGCTTCCATCCTGTCAACATTCTCCAGGGTCCTGATTTTGGCTCCTGTGTGGCCGTGGGCCCCTCACTGCCCTCACCCACTGTGGCACACAGGTGGCAGTGGAGCTGTCACTGCTCTGGAGCTGGAGGCCAGTGGGAAAACTGGCAGGAGAGGCAGCCACCCAAACCCAGTGTGGTGCAACTCGGGGCTCAGGCAGCCTTGATGAAAATGCATCTGTCAGGGTGTTCATGGTGCAAAACAGCTGTGCAGGGGAGGTCAGGCCAGAGGGATTAAACCTTCAGCTGACTCAAATGACTGTGGTTATAATGCAGCCACTCCAGCCACAAGCATCTAGTGCTCATCACATCTGGGTCTGGCTGGGACCAGCAGGGACTGTCCAGGAAGTCTGGCAGCAGTCAAGGACAACTTTAGGATGCTCCAAAAGGGAGCCCTGGTGTCCTGCTGGCCTTTGCCTTGGCACAGGAGGGAGGAAGCAGTAAAGGAGGGGGTCAGGATGGCCAGTTCCAGGGCCAGGCAGATGTGAGGTTTCTCAAGAGGGAAGGTAAGTCCAGGTTGCAGGGCATCACTGCACTGCCATCAATACAATCATACTTAGTGCTTGGTTGGGGGCACATGCTGCTCCCAGCTGCTTGAGGTTTCTCTCCAAAAATGTGAGTGGTCATTCCCTGATGAGAGGAGAGAATTGCCTGGGTCACCACTTTGCTTTTGGACCAGAAGGAGGGGCTGGCAGAGAGATGCCTCCGATGGGCATCCAGAGAGAGCCCTTCCTGGGGGCAGGAATGCTGGGCATGTGGCTCCTTCCTCGGCTCTCAGAGTCACAGGAAGGGCACAGGAAGGAGCAGCAGTGGCACTGCCAGAGCAAGGAGCTTGGGGGATGGTTTAGATGCCCCTGTGTGCGCAGGCAGACCTGCCAGGCATTGAGGCAGCGTGTGGTGTCTGCCTATGGTCACTTGGAGGATGCAGAGCTGTGCCTAGGCTGCAACTAAGTGAGCCTCCTTCTAGGGTTAAATTGAGAAAATGAGGCTGGAGATCAGGAAGGGCTTCTCAGCAGGGAGATGTGCTGAGTGGGGAGTCAGGACAGTGGTGTGGGCTGGGACAAAAGCGGCCAGAGTGGCTCTCCTGGGGCAGCTCACCAGGGATCTCCGGAGCTGCTCAGCTTTGAGGAGCTGTGAGAATACAGAAGTTTCAGCTTGTAGGGAAAGCGAGTTTCTGCTCCTTGAGAGTGTAGAAACTTGGAAGTGTCTAGAAATCTAACCTAAAAGAAAGAACCAGACAATAAATGCTTTTTCTGTTGTTCTTTATATAGTCCTTACACGCATCATGTGATTGTCTTCAGTAGTCTGAATGACGGCCGATTTAACATTTGGCAGTGACAGTAAGCCACCGAGGACTGAAAGCAGTGACTTTCCCGAGGAGGCACACCGCTCAGGCATCACCCCGGGGTTCCGCGGCGTTACTTACCCGCGGCGCTCCGGCGGAGGCCGCCCGGCTCCCCGCGGGCGCGGCAGCGAGCCGCGGGCAGGCAGTGCCGGGGGGCTGCGCGCCTCCAAGTGTCGCTGCCCCACAGAGGCTCTCCCGCCGCCGCGCTCAGCCCTGCATGCCTCTTCCACTTCCTGCTGCAGAGCCAGTTCTGCCGCTTACCTGGGAGAGGCAGGGAGGGTGTCGTAAAAGGAGGGGAAAGCCGCCCGGCCGGCCGAGGAAGGAGCGCCGGGCGCGGCGGGGAGCGCAGGAGGCGCGCAGCGCTCTCGCTCTGCTCGGGCAGCCCAGCGCCAACCTCCCTCGCCCGCAAGGTAAGAAGTGTCAGAGGTGCCGCCTCTCTCGGCCCCTGTTTGCCACCAGCTGCTGACCCACGCCTGCCTCTCGCCGGGGCTTTCCCCCCCTCTCCAATTGCTGCCTCGCTCGCTTTCTCCCCCTCTCTCATGAGAGCCCGGCTTTCACAGATGGTTACAACATGTTTCAGCCATTTCGCTGCAGTTCGTTTTGTTTGTTGGTTCTTGTTCTTTTATTCTTTTTTTTAAATCAGGAGGGGTTTGGGGTAAACACTGGGGACGGACACGCCTGGTGTCGAAATGTTGTCCTGCCTATTTACGTAGTTGCCTGGCAATGCCTGGCGGCCAGGCCTGGTCCCGCTCCCGCCCTGCCCGGCTCGGCAGGCTCAAGGTGCTGTGTTGGCCGATGGCCCTCTCCTCCCGCCCCTTGCCCTTCCTTTCCCCTTTCTTTCCCTTTCCCCTTCCCTTTCCCTTTTCCTTTACCTTTTCCCTTCCCTTTCTCTCCCTTCCCTTCCCTTTTCCCTTCCCTTCCCGACCTGGGGCTGCATAGGATAGGTCCACAGACCTGGTGAGGCAGAGGTGGCTGCAAGGCTTGAAGAAAACAGGATCACAGACCCTTTTTCCACCTCTATAGCCTTGGCACAGAAACAAGTGGGAGCAAGGTGGTAGTATTTCTTTTAGATTAGGATAAAATCAGCCTTTTAAAACCCACTCCCATTTCACCCAGTTTCAGGCTACAGGTTTTGTAGGGTTAGCACTGGCTGGGCACCAGGACTGGCACATCTGGGCTTACTGGTCCTCAGCCACCTGCAGCAACCCCGAGACCAGAAATTCCCATTTCCTGGGTGGGTTCAAGGCCTGGACTGGCCACACCAGTGCCCTACCGTGACCAGATGCTGCTGTGACCCCCGCGGCAAGTGATGCCAGAGACAGGGATGTGAGGGGCACGGGTGGGTGCCGATGGTGCTGCTGCCTGCAGTGCCGTCAGCCTCTGGAGCCGGCCGTGCCCTTGCAGAGTGCTGGCAGTGTCTGGAAGCATGCTGTATTTTTATTTTTTTTATGTTCCAACAGAGTTGGATTTTCTTTCTGTTTTCCTAAGGCAGGAAGCAAGGCATGTGCAGTTATGGTGTTCGTGTCTGTCAGTGCCCCCCACCCCCAGCCGTGGCTTTTGAAGTTTGGCAGAGGGTACATGTCTGAGGGATACACACATTTCTGCACGTTTCATGACTGCCAGTGAGCCAGGCAGCTCTCACGCCAACTGAGGGAGACACGTCAGGTCCCCGCAGGCTTCCCTCGGCCTCCCACCGCCCACACACCCCACAGCCCTCGCTGCAGAGCAGGGAGAGCGCTTAGGGATGGGAGAGACATCAGCCCTGGGGAATGCCAGGGGTTCTTCAGGAACCAGAGACTTCATTGTAAGGCATGAAGCTATAGGAAAGCAGGCTGAGGGAATTGATGCCTCTCAGGGTGATCCACCCCACTGAGCCAGCCCCAGTTTTGTGACAGTTTTGAATGTCCCAGGGCCATGGGATATCCCAGACTGGAGGTTCTTAACTGCCTGTGAGAGTTTTATCAGCACCAGAAATGGGTGGGAAGTAGCCTCTGGAAAACAATCACATTTTTAAGGATACTGAAGATAATTGTAGACATTTTTGTATTTCACGAAGTTTAGAAGACTGGCAGGGAATGCTGCCTATATCTGAGATGCCTGTTTGGATCCTGCTAGAGGGTGTCATCCTTCTAGTTTCTTACTACTTACTGCCCAGCATTCCTTCAACATGTATATCAATGTCTACATTCTGCCTAAAAAGGCAGAAAACATTAGGTCTGCTGTAGCCTTTGCACCATGGATTGTCCAGTGAAGCAGCATCAGTGCTGCAAAAGAGAATGTGATGTTTGCCACGCAGGCAGGATTTGAAGTATGTTCTCCTGGCCCATGTAGATTTTCCTGCCATGGCTCTAGAAAGTACATGAGAGCAACCATATAGCCAGAGGAACATATTGTTTTCATATTCTTTTTCTAATTTTTCCAGAAGTCATAAAAATAAACATTACCTGCCCTAGAGAGCTAAAAGTCTGGGCTAGGAATGTGACATGTTGCCTTAGTCTTTGCTGTGGAGGGTACTCAAGGGAGAGGGTCAGCATCTGTGATGACAGCAGCCGAAGTTTCACATGGTGAAGTGCGAAACTCTGAAGCTTGGATTTCCTTGGCAGTGCTTATTTAAGTTGTAGACCCAAACCAGTTCCCACATTTGCACTTGCTCCTCCTGTGAGGATTTATCTCTGGGTTTTTTTGAGGAAAGTTGTGTCTAGTGCTTCTGTAGAGAAAGCTGCACTTAGAGCAAATGCTCATGCACGCTTATCTCACCCCATGGCAATAGCATTCCTTGGGATCTCAGCATGTGCATCTTCACAGCAGCTTTCAAATTCTGCATCCACTTACTCCCATCCTGCAGATGGATATCAGCAGCACCAGGGACCTTAAGGGATTCAGCCAAAGTATGCAGGAATTATTTGGAAATCAAGAAATTCCTGTCTGTCCCCACCCCTTGTGATCTCAGCTTTGCCTTAATCTCTACCCATGCCATTTTAGAAATGCTGTGATTGGTAAATAAAAAACCCTGTCCTTGTGTGCTGTGTACCAAGGAAGGTGAGGTTTCTTTCTCATCCTAATGTTTTCTGTTTTAACAAGGTAGACAAATAAAACTTTGATCAAAAGAGCAAAGGTATTTTCCCCCTCTCCAAAAGCAGCAGAGAGCACAACTATGCTCGTGTTGCAGTCTCTCTCTCCTCTGCTTCATGACAGAAGGTTTCTAATCAAAAGCAGATAGATGGTTAGAGTGTGTTTTGGGACAGCGCATCCTGACAAGTCTTCGTGCTGGAAAACAGATGAAATAAATACCTGATGGGTTTTGCAATCAGCTGCAAGAAAATAGCACAGATGAGCTGAGCCCAGCACCCTTCTCCTTGTCCTCTTGCCTCCGTGGGAGGATTTTTAGGGAATTTTGACCATTGCTTCAAACTTGGGTGCTCAGGCCCGTCTGTACTGACCTGCAGAAGAATTTGCTGCCCTTCATTTATGCTCTCCCTGCAGGTTTCCAGGAGAGGCCATGGCCAGCAGCAGCTGGCTTTGAGCAGGAGGTCTGGGTGGCTTCCCCTGTCTCCCTGGCAGAGGCAGAGGAAGAAGCTCTCTGGGTGTGGGAAGCCTCACAAGGAAGCTGGAAGGGGGTTCTTCTCAGGAGCTGGAATCACTGAGCACCCGCCCACAAAGGTTATTTGCTGAATTAATGCACATTTCAGAACTGGGTGTACAAGGAGAGGAAGGAGAAAGAGTGGTTTAAGGAGTTCCATTGACATTTTTGGGAGCAGTCCAGGCCCTGTCCCTCTAGGAAGGGCCTCCTCACTTTATTACAAGCAGAAATACATGCAATGGCTCCAGCTGGTTATCAGTAATCTCCTGAATAGTCAGAGGTGCAGGGGGGATATTAAATTCTTGACGTTTTCTGGCAGTACCATGAACTGGCTTGAAGCTGCAGTGTCTTTCCAAATGAGGTTGGGCACGATCTCTGCTCTCCAGCAGCCTCTGTGCCAGACAAGGGATCAGGCTACAGGTTTCTGAGGGTATTTCAGCATGCTGAAGCATTCCTCTCCTCTAGTTCTTCAACACAGGAGACCAAGCAGGTAATTTTTCTGTGCTGTGCCTAACTATTTGCAGGATAAGCTAACTAGAAAAGTCAAAGGAAATAAAATTAAACTCAGCAGCACAAGGCAACATAAAATACAGGGATAATGGGCTCTTTTGGGTCTTTTTCCGAAAGCCAAGAATCTTCAGCTAAGCAGAAACAACACCCTGAAGTACTGCTTTTGGAGGAGGATGTTTTTGAATCATCTGTTACATTTTCAGCAGTGTGGGGATTTCTCTTGGGAATTCCCATCCACATGCCATTGCAGGCATTGCTCAAAAAATGTTCAGCATGTCCTGGGGTTAATTTATCCATCGCTACAGGCAGAGCTCTGCTGTTGTAACAGCTTCTCTCTCCAGCCAGGGCTACTGAGGGAGGAGGGGGATGAAGTCACATTTCCTACTTTTTTAATGCCAAAGCCCTCATCCCCTTGGTGCCTCCTACCTCGACCCTGTGAGAGCAGGGGCTGTGTGTGGGTGTCAAAGCTCAGATTTTGCTTACACCCTGCAGCAGGGTCTAAGCAAAAACCTATCTAAAAAACTAGAATTTTTTGCAGGTAAAAGCGTAAGTGATGGAATTGGTTGTCTCTTCTGTCTGACCGAATTATTTCACTCAAGTATTTGGAGTAATTTTTTAAGCTCATGTTACACAGGAAGGAAATAAGGCTGTATTTTAAACATTAAGTTGATTTGGGAGATAAAGAGGCATTTATCCATTCAGAGGTTAAACTAATAGGAAAGACATTTTTGAAATATTCTGATGTAAGACATTTGAAGAGTTTGGTGGCTGATGATTTGCAATACAGTTTAATAAAGTCTTAATATCCCTTCTCCAAAAGGCAAACTAAATACATTAAATAACAAACTTCAAGAAAGCAAACCTTGACTTTTTCTTGCCCATGTTGTCCCTTTCATTAGATTCATGCAGTTCATTTCATAGATAGCCAGATGTTAGCAATGGAACTAAAAAAAAAGACCAAAAACTTTGGAGGTTGTAGCCTCCAAAAGAATTTAGTAACTTTTAAATCCCATCTGACATCCAATCCAAAACCTACGGAAGTCAGTAGGGATTTCCATTTACTTCACTGAGCTCTGGATTGAGATTTTTCCACAGAAATCTGTTCTTGTCACAGTGCTAAATTAAAGGCTATTGAATATAGAGGATCTGAATTCAAAGTGCTTTTTACGATTTTCACCCAGCTACTTCAGAGACCATCAAAACAGCATCGTGGTGTATGAGGCACTGCAGATTTGTTTCTGAAAAGTCTAGTTTGCATGTTTGCTAAGGATTATATCGAATGGAGGGATGATCAGACAATGCATGTGGCCTACAGAGGTGGAGCTGTACCCCAGTCCACAGCTGAGTTGTGCTTTGTGAACACCAGGGTGAATTTTGCACATGGAACCAGTTCACTGGAGATGCTCAGAGGGGAAATAAGAGTTTTCAATGTGATTTGTGCTGCTTGAATGCACGTCATTCACTTTATGACCAAACGACCAAACCTGCAGAGATATCCACAAGTCGAAGCATGTCTGAGCAGGCATTTCAAGGCCGGCTGATCCAAGGGTCAGGTTTACAAAGCTGTTAAGATACGCAGAAGACAGATACTTTGCAGGGCATTTGACACCTCTCCTTCACAGGTGCTTCTCTGTCAGGGGACCACGCAGCAGCTTTACAGCCTGGTTGGTGTAAATCTGACTGTGCTGTACTGCCCTGGTGAGTCACCACCCCAGCGCAGTCATTATTTAAGCTGACATCTGACCGAAGGTCCCAGGCGAAGGACGCTTTGCCACCCCCGCACAGCACAGCATCAAGTCCCTGACACGGCCCCGCGCTGGTGCTGAGAGCTCGAGGTTTTCTCTTTCCCATCACATCAGTTATGCCTGTCGGGAAACCGGGACTCTGCGGGCTTGGCCGGTGTTTGTGACCTGGCACCGAGGAAAAGGGGTGCAAACCTCAGGGAGAGACGTGATGGCGGTGAGCTGACCGTCAGCCTTCCCAGCCTGGGCGCTGGAATGGCAGGAGCTGGCTTGGCACCGGAGGCAGCGCTCTGGTGCAGGGGCTGCAGCTGTCAGAGCAGCAGCGTGTGTGCTGTGCTGCTGCAGCCAATGGCTGCTCTGAGCACTTGCCTACATGGGAAAATTTACCAGCGTAATTATCCCACTGTAATTATCCCAGGATAACTCTCCCTGTGGATGTGCTTAATATAACATAGGGTATGTATGAATATATGGCAAATCTTCTGCACAGATGGGGCTTAAGTTACAGAGAGGAGGAGTGTTTACATTGCAGCCCAGCAGCAAAGCACAGTTTATATCCTACTTCACAGCAAATGTTACACCCAGAATTTTCTGTGCCAGAGGTACTTTCAGGGGGAAGTACGTGTCATTTGATCTGATCAGCAAAAATGTAAAGCCTCAACCTTGCCCTGTAACATGGGGCACAACATTTGCTTTTACAGAATCACTGTGGAAGCCAGGGTAAAGGCCGGGACGCTGCTTTGTACCTCTCTGTGATCCTGTTCAACTTTTTTTTATAGAGTGGTCATTTAAATTTGTTCTTCGTTTGACTTTTTTGTTCAAGATACTGTGACTGAAGTTGGGAGAAACCCTTGAATTGCTAAAAGCTCTTGAAACATGTTGTGATTTTGACTTTCTCTACCAGGCTTTCAGGCCAGATTCTTTCGCCAAATGTTGTCATTCCCACTGCTTGAGTGCTTAGTCCCCTCTCCTCTGATAACTCTCCTACTTGGGATTTTAGCTTCTTCAGTCTGGGGAATGGCTGGGGAAATGATGAGCACCAAGCGCATTTTTCTATGCTCCATGGAAAGAGAGAATTTGCTGGGAGGAAGCTGAGCTGCGCTCTGTAAGAGGATGAGGATGGCTGCACCTCCTGAGGCCTGTTCAGTATTCACCCATCACTGCTGCTGTCATCCTGAGTCAGGGTGAAGCAGATGCATCCATCACCAGGAGTCACTTTGCCAGACCAAATGTACTGATAGCAGTCCCAAAAAGAAGAGATCCTTTTGTTTTGGTCAAGTTCTGAAGGAAAGAAGGAAAAAATCCAACCAATAACTAATCTCTCTAAATTATGTTTTAATTTTCAACAATTTAAAATATTGAGAGTCGTGTGATAATAGACTGAAGGAAACGGTACTGTAAATTAAGCAGCAGCACTTGGAAACAAGATTCTGAGTTGAAATTACTCAGCAAGGTGTGTGGTGAATTTTAGATCCAATGCATCAGCTATTGTTAGAAGGTCAGGAGTAAAATAATTGCAAGTGGTTGTGTTTGGATTATGCATAAATCAAACCTCCAGACCTAAGCAGTCTGATCTACTGTCAGGTGCCAGAATTACTTCTGAGAGACAGTTCATCTGCTTTTGCCCCACTCCAGTGTCAGCAGGAACAGTAGGTTTCAGAAATCACATAAAACATTTGATTTGCGCAACACAATTTCCAAAACTTTAACTGCTACTTCTTTTCCAGCATCTGCGACAGAGTTATTTTAGGATTATTGCCCATGTGAAACTGTACTGTGTTCACAAGAGTCCTCTTTCTTGTTTTCCAGCTTGCTGAAAAATCCTGGCCTTGAAGTAAGGCAGCTGACTCACTTCCGGTTCAACGAAAAAATTTGGAAATGGCCTCTGTGTCAGGTTAGTCCAAATTATAACTCTTTACTGGCTTCACTCCAGCTAACCCTCTGCTTTCTTGTTTAGCCAAAAGTCAGCCAGACCTTTCTTGCTGTTTTCTGCCATCTTTCTAAAAAGTGTTAAAGTATAAAGAATATAAAGAATGCACATTGCATTTGAGTATTGCAGCTCACTGAATGATGATGGATGATAGGCATTCGGCTGTGTGGCTGTCTGTCCATCTCCAGTGTTACTTCTCTCAATGTTTCAGGCACTTTTGTGGGTCGGAGCATACCAGTTGAAGTGGATGAATCCATGCCATGGTCCCAGTTACCTGAACATGTCTTGGAAAAGGCTTTGCAGCCTTCTGGAGAGGTTATGGAGGATGAGGAGGCCCAGAGCCCACGTCTTGCTCGAACACCTCAGGCCAATCCATCTTGCCTTTGCAGAGCACCACCACATCATCATTCAGCACTGTCCGTGGAGCCAGGCAGCAGCTTGTGGTCAAAATATACTGATCCTGATGGAGGTGGACACTTCTGTTCCCCTGGTGAATCAATATCAGGAGTATTTCCCTTGAAGACACATTCTATAGCTATGGACAAACCAGGCATGCAGCCAAGATCACAGCTTTCAGCTGACACCAGGCACAACTCCAGTAAATCAGAGCAGATCTTGTCTGATGTTCCTGAGGACTCACTGGAGGACAGCAGCCAAGGGAGTTCACAGTCACAGCAACCCTCAGGAAACAGACTCCTGGCAGAGCTGGGGACTGTAGATACAGGCTACAACTCTCAGTCACAAGACGTCATGGGCATCAGGCATCTGGAGCCCCCCTTACCACTGGTGTCTGTGCTGAACCCCCAGGACCTGCCAGGACCACTGATCTCCAGAGAGTTTTTGGGACCTGAGCATCAGCAGTGCCCTGTGTGCCAGCACTTGGCCCATCCCAACACCCCCTCGCAAGCCCACGGCTGCTTCAGGCACCGCTGCCCGGCACAGCAGCCCCCCCAAGGCCCATGTGAGTAGCACCTCTCGCCCCACAGGAGCTTCTCTGGGTGTGTCTCAGCCATCCTTCACCAAGGGCGTGTTCCCAGCACAGCATGCAATTATTAAGCTCTTTAAACATCTAATTGCAGTCCATTTTAGAATTTCAGATTTTTGTGTTATGTGGCTGGACTCTCTGCTGCAAAACCTCTGAACCTCTAAGTTAAAGAGGTCACGATTGCTCATCGAGTGCAGGCGAATGATTCTGCCTAGAAACCAGCCTTTGTCGGTCACGCTGAGCATGCACAGCCTCTCCCTGCTGTTATTTCATATTCTAGTCATTTCCTTCCTCCTTGCATCAGTCATTCGGCAGCCTCCTATACCGACTCAATTCCTGTTGTTTTCATAGATTTCCTTGCTCTCCCTTGGATCCCCAAAGTTGAGAATTTCCTGCCAGGATCAGGATGGGAGGTTACCCTTGATCTCCATAAATAGTATCTCCCAGCACTATGACCAGACTCACCCATGTGTTTTATTTCTATGTGAAAAGAGCGTGACATCCATCATCCTCATTTTTTTTCTGTTGTCAGCTGAAATGAAAGCTCATTACTTAAAATGGAGCCCTCTCAGCTGCTGGTGATTGTGTTGCTGAGCGCTGATGTGACTCCCTCAATATGGGCGTTCTGGCTCTGGGAGACTACAGCGCAGTTTACAGCCTGCTATTAATTAGTATTCCTTTTTAGTCTCTGAGATTTTTATCTGTTATGAAGTGAGCTTTGAACATTTAACAGCAATATCATTGTTTTAATATAATTTATATTACATTAGGCTCATGAGACCCTGACCTGTTTTGGGCTGGCTTTGTAATAAAAAGCTGTAGGCCTGTTTTGATAAACCCTTTTTTTTTTTTTTTTAACCTTTTTTTGACTCCACAGCATTTATATTGCATCTGTTTAAGGAGTTTTGTCATTCCAGCGATGTACTATAATTAGGTATATGAAAGAGGAGGATTTCAGAAACTCAGTTTCCAGCTTTAATTCTGGAGCTTTGTAAAGGGGAAGGGGCTACAGATGAACTTTCCAGCTTAACATTTGGAAGATGTCCTCTGTTTTTCTTTTCGTACCTTTCAGTTCAGCTCTAAGCAGACAAAGAGCTGGTTGCACAACACCCCTCACTATTTACTTCCATTTACCTCCTCCACAAGCAGGCATCCTGAGAAGTAGGACATTTGCTGAATGAGGACATTTTTTTGAAAGCAGGAACTCTGAAAGGCTTTCTTCAGAAAAATCACTACCATTCCAGCCATATCCAGAGGGCAAAAAGAGCAAAATAAACTCAGATGGCTGGAGCAGATTTGGTCAGGACCAAGAAGCTGGCAACTGTACTCCTGTTTCTCACATGCCTGGTACAGCGTAAATCACCTCCTGACAGCTCCTTGTGTCTCAGATAATTGTTGGGCAGTGGCAACCCACAACAAAGCTCTGCAGTTTGTGTGCTGCAACACGCCTCCCCTGGGGAATTGCAACTGTGCCCAGAGGCTCTAAGCTGGCTGGGGCACCTGCTACTTGAGATCCAACAGCAGAACTGCTTCTGAAGTCAAAGGAATGTTCACAACAATGCCATGTGCCCGGGGACCATTATTTCAGATATTTGTCTTTGAGGGATGTGGGAGTGTGTGGGCACACACACCTGGCCACGCTGTGCTTTGAACTGTGGCTGCATCCAGTATCCTGTAGCAGCAGACAGATCCAAAGGAAGCTGGTGAAACATTGCTCTTAAAACGTCCAAACCAAACTGAGTGTCCCAGATCCCTGTCACCTTCCCTAGAGCTGGTCATGAGGAATCCAGGAGGAAACCATATTGACTTGCAATATGGATTTCCCAGAGCCTTTCACCCTGTCCTGTTGCAAATAGTTAAGATGGGGGTGGGAAAATCTCCTAAAACAACCTCAACAAATGCAATGGTGCTGACTCACAATTTCATCAGGAATCTGTGTAATTAAGGGGTTGGTTGGAGGGGGTTTCTTCTTAAGTGTTGGCCCCTGGAATTGGAGTATTTCACCAAAGCTTTGTTTTCTTTCTTTATCCTCCCCTTAAAAAAAAAAAAAAGATAGTCCTCATGGCTGCTAGGGAAAGGAAGGCATGACCCAAAAATAGCTAAAAGGATTTATAAAAACAGTTTTGGGGGAAAAGAGCATTTGAGTACTGCAGCTTTTAGAGACAGCTCATAACACCATAATCATGCAGTGCTAATAAGCCCTGCCAGGCTGGACTTTGATCTGCACACAGCAGCTTGGAAGTGCACAGAGCTGCTGCCTAATGAAAACAGCAAGCAGAAAGACTGAGAGAAAAAAAAAAATCCTCCTCCCCAATTGGGAAACAAACAGCTTACATTGCCTTTCTCTTGCAGTTTATGCCAACAGTTCCACTGTACATTAGTTATTAATCAGTATTATGTGTGGCCAGCAACAGCAAAGGTTTTCAGAATTACTCGGGCAAAATTATCACTTTGGGCTTCCCCTGCAGCCTCTTGGATGGCAATGGGAGCAGCAGCAAGTCCTTAAATGTCACTTTGACAGAAAATTCACACAGGGTGAAGTAACAAACTAGGCGATTATTTTTCCTCTTTTCATTTACAATAATCACAGTCTGTTTAGCCGTAGTGTTGCAAACTGATTTGTTCCAGGATTTTGCATCTGCTTTCATGAGAACTTTGGGATGATTCATTTTCACAAGTCATTGCCAAAGAGAAATTAAAAAAAAAACAAACCCTACCAAAAAACACTGAGGCACAGTAAGCACAGGGACAAGGCAGCCCTGAATGTTTAACTCTCAGCTGTCCCAACAGCCCAACCCCGAGCAGGGATCTGAACCGTGCCATATGTGAATGGGAAACAGCAAGCTTTAGACTCTAAAACATTCCTTCATCTGGCTCCTTTCAGAGTGAGATACCTGCAAATGCCTCCAAACTGCTCAGATTCCTGAGACATGCCTGGAAAGGAATAAACACAAACGGAGGCAAAAATGTGTTGGCTGAAATGATAGTTGCTGCCTTTATTTTCTCACCCTCCCAGATGGCAGAGCTCCTTACCAACATTTTGCTGAGCCATCGCAACCACTTCCTCCTATTCCTGGACCTTGCATGAGAGTTATCCGCCCGGCCCAGCAAGTCATCCCAAATTACTCAAACCTCCGTGCTGCCAAAGGCACTGGAGATCGACCACCCCAGAGGTGCTCCTCCCCTGGTCCTCCTCGATTCCCGTAAGTATGCCTGGGGGCGTGGGAGTTGTGGGAAGTGGAAGTTCCTCTGATCTGATTTAGTGGGCTTTCAACCAGTAATTGTGAATCCTAGCCCTGTGAGCGTGCCCAGGCTGCAGGAGAACATAGGAGATGCTGGGTTGTTTTCTTTATTTGCTGTTTTACACCCAATGGGGGCCTGACCCTTTCCTAAAGGACATCAAAGCCAGACACCTGATACGTTGTTAGAGCACACCCTGAAATGCACGCCTTAAGGAAGATAAATGCTTGAAGGTTAAAGGGATGAGGGGTTGAAAAACAGCTCAGTTGAAACCTTGGGGCTCTCCTGCTCATGGGCAAAGGTCAATTTGGTGGCTTGCAGGGATCTTCAGCTTTACACTGTGCCAGCCTGGGACAACTCAGTCACTGGCTTCCAGTGATTTCCTTCTTAACCTCTTCTGTGGTGTGGAGAAAACAGGAGAAAATCCCATCACTTGCTGATACATCTCTACCCTGCAGATTGCAGCCTTTTCTATGATTTTTCATAGCAAAATGTTTGGCACTTTTCGTCCAGGGCTTTTTGACTGATTTTCAGATATTAATTTACCAGGCCTTATATTCTTATAAGTATCTCATTAGCAGATGAGAAATCTGCTAATGCTGAATCTTCAGATTCAGCTGTCTAAAAACAAATTGAAGCTTCAGGTTTTGAGACTATCCGAAATCAGACTCTTTTTATTCAAGTGCCACAATACTTTTAAAGGTGTTAAACTTGCAGGCATCTGTGCTCGAAAATGTCTGCTTATGTGACATGGTCCTGGCAGGGAGCTGTGAGAATGTGCAGGACAAAAGAGGGCAGACAGCTGAAATATCATTCTGCTCTGGCCTGTGAAACGTTAAGGGCTGTAACAGAAAAGGGAAAGCAAGATAAGGGAGTACCTGCAGCAGAGAGAATTGCACTGAAGAGTTTATATGAAAATGTGAAAATAATGGGGGGTAGTGGGTATCCTTTGCAGTAGTAAAATTTAAAACCAGACTCCTGATTTTTGGCATGTTTGTTAAATAAGGTGGAATTTCAGGAAGATCTGTAAATTAGCCACTGGGTAGCTTTTTTGTGGCTAGTGATGAGGCATGTGCTGCTTTTATTAGTACTTTCTTCTGCTCAAAGAGATCCAGAATACTCGGGGTCTGTCCTGCGGCTGCGTGGCTGCTGCTTGCAGGCTGACTCCAGGAGCAGCAGTTATATGTTGGTAATATTTGCCTATAGAGTATTTTGTAACAGAAAACATCTGCACCAAAATGAATAAACCAAATCTTAATGTGACAACAGAAAACATGCTGTGACCAGCCTGTCATCATTCATTTAAGGAAGGCTAAGAAAAAAACAGTGGTCTTGATTGACTAAACATCATGGCTCTGTGGGGAAAAGTTCTCAGAGAAACCTAAAACTCATCCAACAGATTCAACCCAGCAGACTGCAAGCACACCTCATGTAAAAATCTCAGTAGGTTCACCTTCCCATTGACTTAAAATCTGAAGCCAGAGTGTACTAGGACAAGAACTGCTAAGCTTTCTAAAATCATCCCTGTCTGTTTACTACAATGGAGAAGATATTAGGCAAGGTGATTGCGGGTGATGGCAGTCCCTGACATGAGAAACCCTCTTTTGGGTCTGTCACTGATGGTCAAGAAACTAGCTTTGTTCACTTTGGCAAAACATTTGGTTTGTCCAAGACTGAAGGCCCTCCAAAGCTGGAGTGCCCTTGTAGACCCATTTTCCCAATTTCCACTTTCCCTGAGCCTCTTGCACTGCACAAGACATCGGGAGAGCATCTGATGTGCCATGAAGCGTTCTCTACCTTTCGATAATGGAAAGAGGTTACCCAAGGACCACCCTGCTCCCATACGTGCATAACAACATCCACAACACCATTATTTCTCACTCAGAAACAGCCTTTGCTTCTACTAATTGCAAGCTGAACAGCTTTCAGCTATGATGTGACTTACTTCCTGTGATTAATGTTGTTTCTCTGATAAACTGCTTCTTGTGGTAGCCTGTCACCAAGGTATCCGTTCCAAAGACACTGTAGTAACTAAGCAGATGTGCTGAGCCAAGCATTTCTGCAAGAGCTTTTCACAGCTAATATACAGATAAAGTTCTTAGTGTGTTATTAAAAGGAAAAGAAATTCTGAATTTTGCCTGAAAATAAGCATTTTCTAAATCCTCCATTGCTTTTCTTTGTAGAAACCAGCAATACAACCAGCTACCTAATGGTCAGCTGCCCCCCAAGGCATGTGGCCTGGATGAAGCATGTGGTTGTCCTTCTGACAATTTCCCATCTCCAGCTGCTGTCCCGAGACCTCTCAGTAACCCTGCAGCCAGGGGAACTCTGAGAACCAGCAATCTGCCGAGGAGTTGCGTAAGTGGTTAGCAAATTTGTTCTGTGCAAGATTTTACAGCACGGCCTCACAGCTTTAGATGGGAGAGCTCCAGAGGGGTGAAGGGGGAGGAGAAGGCAGGGGGAAATGACATTAAGACACCAAGACAACAAGAAAAGAAAATAGCCAGTGTCACCACATCTGTTGGATGTGAGTGTCTGTGTTTGGTGGGATGGAATTACCCCGTTGAATCCTGAAAACATAATTGTCATTAATTGCTTGTTATTTTGTTTACAAAAAGTAAGTGCTGTTTAGATTGTTTTCATGACTCCTTGCTAAACGGGATGTCCCTTGGAGGCAGGAGGGGCTGGAGCTTACAGTAAAAGATTAATCACAAACAAAGCCTGAGGGATAAAGTGTTTCTGCCTGTCCCAAACCAGACAAATAGGTTGAGCCTTGACCTCAGTTTCTCCCTGAGCTGGTGAGTCTGGAGAGGACTCTGGGACATGCTGAGGGCAGCACAGGCTCTGCCTGACATGCTTCTACTGCCACCAGCGCCACAGATGCATTCACCCTCCAACTCTTAGGGGAAAGTCAGGTTTCAGAAAAATGCCTTCTTTCTGAATGCCAAACTGACTAGTAGGTGAGATGTACCATTGCTGAGAGCTCTCCACAGCTCTCCTGAGGTTTTGATTTTTCCCTTATTCTTCATTCTGTGTATCACCTTTCAAATCCAGAGAGTCACATCTCTCTGGCCTGTAGGAGTAAGTTATCATACCAGATGCCACTCTTGGATAGGCCCTACTTGATCAGTTAGTGTGTCCTAGATCGAGGAATTACTGGATAAAACAGGGTCATCTGTGGTACATGCACAGCTGGATTAGATCAGCCAGCTGGTTTACCCTGATGCAAATCCATGAAAACCCCTCCCACAAGGGCAAGGACATTGCTGCCATCAGCCATGCACCCTGCCTGCACAGGGGCTAAATGCTGCTCCAAGGGGAGGCACTATGACATGCATAAGGGCCCCTCCAGCTCCGTGTCGTATCAGTGGGTCTGGGGAAAGCTGTGCTGGCTGCAGCCAGTGCAGGTAACACGAGCTGTGAGTGAGAGCCCAGGTTCAGGTATGCCCAGCTCTGGCCACAGGGCAGGGGGAGCAGCAGAGGGATTTACCCTTGGCAGCTTGCCAGTAAGGCAGGAGGAGCTCAGATCTAGAGCAGGGTTATGTACAGGGGATTGGTTTTAACAAGGAGCCACTGCACTATCCCACATCCCTTTTGTAAACAGTCCAAAGAGACCTAAATGAGCAGAACCTGCAGCGTGGTGGAAAAGGAGGGCTGTGACAGTCTCACCCTCTGAATGGTGCATTTAAATGTGCTATGTATTCATACAGACTCTCTCTCCTAGGCAAAGTCTTTATAACCTACTCGGTGGATACAGCAGTGGAGGTTATGAAATTTGTGAACTTCCTCTCTGTAAATGGATTTCAAACTGCTGTAAGTATTCCTTCTGGCAAAAATGACTTTCAGCCAGGGAAGAAGCTTTAAAAAAAAAAAAAAAAAAGCAGAGGCAATACACTGTCCATTTAAATGTTTTTCTGGTTATCATCAAATTTTATAGGCTAAAGAAGATACAAATAGAATGAACCAGCCTTGGTTTTGCAAGCTGTAACTTAAATTATCTGCCTTTTTGTTTATTTTTCTTTTAACTGAATTTTGTGCTTTGAAATATGCTTTAATAATGACCCTGGAAAATTTCACTTAGTGACACCAGATGAGCAATAGTATGAGGTTTTGTGAGCTACTCCATTAATATTGTCTCATATTTGATCTGTAATATCAGTATTTCAAAAGGTCAATTTTATGTTCATCCTGTCCTACCTTTATTTTTTCTCCAATGCTATTACATCATTGATTCTTCAGATGTGAGTAACTTTCTGCGAAAAAAGATCTAAAAGCAGATTCTAAAATTCACACAGCTTAATGAAACAGCCCATCTCATGGTTTCGTTTGCTTTGTTATCCCTTAAAAAGTGATTTTGCTTTGTTATACTTTTAAAAGGGATTCTAAAAATCATTGGCCTGAAAAGGTCTGTGTTGTACTGTCTAATCCCATAAGCCACTCTCATTTTTACTGAATTTCTCATGAGTTTGCTTCATCTTAGAGGCCCACAGAGGCTCTAAGATTCAGTGTTCATCAAAATCTTGATTCATATTTTCTTAATTCAAGAGCATATGCTATCTGACCTTTCAACCTTCCCTCTTTGGCTCCAGTTCAGGAAAGCATTTAAGGAAGTGGCTATCATTAAACTGAATGAGACTCAGTGGGAGCTCTGCACATGCTTATTTATTTTCATGAATCAAAGATTTTTTTACAGAGACTGCAATTATACTTCTCTCCAGTAGTTCTGTACTATGAACAATTCATAAGAAAGCTTTTGGGCACCATAGCTTTACAGAGTAGAAGGCTCATTAATAGCACCTTTGCTGGACAGGCAACTCTTGGAGCCTGTTGCAGAATAATAAATACAGCAAAATGGCCCCAAAGCAGGGAAACAAGTGGGCTCTCTGCATTCAGAAAGGGAAAAAGACTTCAGAGGAAATCATGACTCTTCTCTTGAAAACTTGGAGAAGTTAATACTTACTCTATTGGTCACAGTTACTGATTGCTGGTTTCTGGGTTTACTAGGCATGCAGAGAAGCAAGCAGTGTTGGTCATATTCAGTCTTGTTAAGTCCTCCTGTGACAGCTGTGCTGTCACTGAAGTCTGGGTGGCTGCACCCAGTTATCAGTGACCTGGCTGACTTCCCACCACACACCCAGAATATTTAGTTCAATATGAAGCTAAAGCTTCACACTCATTATACCCCTGCAGTCAGAAAATAGCAGGCATTTGCAGCTATACAGATGAGAAGATGGGCAGCAGCTTGTTCTGTCCAGTAAAAAATGCCTGGGAGTTGGGGGGCTGGCAGGGCAGCCAGTCAAAGGGCCAGCTGAGTGGGAGCCCAAGGATGTGTCTGCAGCAGCCCCTCTCTGCCTGCCTGCTGCATGTCCAGCTTGACTCCAGACTGCATGGGAAGGGGAGAAGTTCCTTTCCTAAGGGAATTGGGCATGCTTGTCATAAGCAAAGAATGGAGTAGGTGCTCTATCAGTGCTGTAAAATGGGGAGGAAGGGTGAAGGGATGCTCACCACAGACTTTCATTCTCTTGCAGATTGATATCTTTGAAGACACGGTACGAGGTATTGACATCATTAAGTGGATGGAGCGCTACCTAGGTGATGTATGTAAGGGCAATTTAACCTTGTTTATAGCAGAGGTGATCTGAGGAAAATGGTTGAATTATTCTAATATGCAGCAGAGACAGAATGAAAATGGAAGGCCCTACTGTTGTCTTGCCTGCCCCTGTAGAAACGGCAGAGGCATAGCAGAGAGAGTGTAGGCAAATCTCACTCACATCTGTATCTGATGGTCCCAGAGCTCTTTCTTTAAGAAATGAAGTGCTAATCCTGACATTCTTGCCAAATTATAATGCTGCCTGTTACATCCAGCCTGAAGCTACCATTGGAAAAATTGTTCCTCCATCCCCTTTTTAAATAGTAGGGTTTAGCTGTACTTGGTTACAATGATATCTGTATTTCATCCCAGAATCCATAGTCATGGCTAATGTTCATGTAGCTTTTACACTGATATCTAAAACGCTGAAGGGTTCTTCTGGATAAACCATTCTACATTTAAACTGGAAATTGGTATTCTCTTTGTTGATATATAGATTTGCTCTCGTCACTTTGTATCTACCTAAGCAGTTAAACAGAGATTTATCTTGCTGCCAGTGCTGTCCCCTTCACTTCCTCTGAAGTTCCCCTGAGCAGTGAGTGCACATCTCCTTTAGGATCAAGCCAAGTGGTTGGACTATACCAGCACAGCTGGGTGCACACTGGCAATTCTGTCCTGGACAGGAGCCATCATGGCCTGGCTTCCTTGGATTCTTGCCCTGCTCAGTGGCCACCGGGTCTCTGACTCACTCTGGCCAGATCTCCATGGTTCAAGAACAGGATAACAGAAGTGGTGGACTCTCCTCCAACTGAGCAAGGAAGCTCAACCATCTGAGGCAGCCCTACACAGGTTTCCTGCAGGTGTCCGTGCAGGTGTGATACAACTGCATGCAGAGCCAGCCTGGGACCTCTGCTGGGGAAATGCAGTCGTGCCTACTGGGGCTTGCATCAGGAAAAATTAGACTTGGGCTCACTGTGTGTAATGTAGGTAATGAAACAAGAAGACAGGGTGACTTTGCTTTTGCCAAAAACATTGTTATCACTTAAAATACAAGCTGGCAGATCTCCTCTGGGACTTGTGCACAGTCAGTAGGAGAAACCAGTACATGCAAAGAACAATCTCCTGCCTCCACCTGAGGATCTTTCTCTGACTACCCACCCCAGAAAAGTATGGTTTCCCTCACTGACTGTAGAGGTAGTTCCTAACTTCAAAACCCTTACGTGTGTGTGGAGGAAGGGACTGCTTGGACACAAGCAGAGCGAAGTGTGCAACTGGGCATGTCTCTTGCAAACCCTCAACATCTGTAAATGCTTATACACATGTCAAACACAAGCAAAAGTAATTCTGGAGTATGTTGAGTCAGTGTAAGGGATAATGGCTCCTTACCACATTTGACCCTGTGGTGGGGCGGATTCTCTTGATACAGCACAGAAGGAAAGAGTTAAGTGCCAGGCTGTCTGTGATCCACAGACTTGGAAGCCTTACACAGCCTGATGTGCCAGGGATGAAAGGCAGGCCCCAGGTAAACACAAGTAGGAAGCTTTCATCTGCTGCATTTCAGCCTGCCTGCCATTAAGGAGGAGAGATATAAAGGATGGCCCCTCTCTGGAAACCTGAGCTCAGTGTGGGGCTGGGATTAAACAGGTCAGAGGCAAGATTCGGGCTGTCCTAGCAAGGTGGAGGAGCACTGCCTTCAGCCCATCGTGACAGAGCTGCCAGGTACCACTAAATCTGCCCAGGCCATCCACATCAGCCCCCCCTGCACACTTTGCCACTAAGATCAGCAAGAAAAGATGTCATTTCTGCCATTGAGAGCCCAAGAAGTAGCTTCCAGAGACCACTGTCTTAAGTAGCTTTTTATATAAAAAGCTATAGATGACTAAATAGATGCACTTCTATATAAGCTGTTGGAAAACATTTGGGTCTGAATTTGAAGACAAAAGTTTTCTGTGTATGCACATAGACACTCTACACTGATAAAAAGTAGCTTTTTATGACAGGAATTCCAAGTGTCAACTGGTAGCTGCTAATACATCTCTTGACATTTAGATTTTCTATATTGAGATGTTGAGAAATAACGAGGAGAACGAGTGTATGAGTTCCCCTGTATTTCCAGCCAGAATGAATGAGATCCTCTTGTGTTTGCCAGGAACACAAAGATCACTTAAAACACAAACTGGCAGATTTCCGATCTGCCTCTACCAAACATGCTGCGTTTCTCCGTTTCATAAAAGCGCTTTTCTCCCTAACAGAAGACGGTGATGATAATCATAGCAATCAGTCCAAAATACAAACAGGATGTGGAAGGGGCTGAATCCCAGCTGGACAGGGATGAACACGGCTTACATACTAAATACATCCACAGGATGGTAAGCAAGGACATGCTTTTGCTGTTTTACAAAGACTGTCTCTTCTTCTCAAAAGACAAATCTGTCTCCAAATGGCAGGTTCTTTGCTTTGTTTTCCCTAATCCCCACAGTTAAACACCCCTCTTTGGAATTCATTAATCCTTCCTCTCATCAGCTCTGTATGCTCATTAACATCTGCTAAGAGGTTCAAGGAAGAAAAATCCTATTAAACATGCTCATCTTATTTCTTCATATTCTTTATTGTTCAATGTTTTTTCCCTCCTTCACCTTCTTCAACCCTTGTATAGCCCTGAGCACAATCTTACCTAACAGTGCCTGACCTTCCTCCTTCTAAACCAGCCCTTGTTGCTTCAGCCATCCTGGAACTGAGGTCTTCTCTTAGGCAGCAGTAAAGCTGACTGAAGGATGGAATTCCAAAGCAAAGGCCAGAGATGCAATGTGGGGCTCCTGGGGAGTGCACGGTGCCAGAGGACCAGACACCCATCTCCACAGCCTGCCACAGGATGGACATTTAGCCCAGAAGAGCCTGTAGAGCCATGAAGCTGATCCTTTTTCCCTCAGTTTGCAGTTAGCTGCCTTTCTCACCCTGTAACCCATCTGATCCCCATTTGAATCTGCAGTCAGGTTTCTCAGAAGCTGTCACCAGCAGATGAGCTCTCAGCAGTACTCTGCTGTCCCTACCACCCCTGGGATGCCTGTGTCCAGGGCCAGGGGGAACAGGCTGGGCTCAGACACAGCCCTGGCCTCTGGCTGAAATCTTTCACCCATTTGTGGGCCAAACAGGGGTGTTAGTCAGGCTTCACCTGTTTGAGATGGATTTCATGGGATTGCACCTGTAGCTAAACCCACAATTATTTCACACCATGAAACTAAATGTTTAAGAAATGTTGACAGATCTTTCCTGTATCTTTTCTGTAGCAATGAAGAATTAGATTAAGTGGCCAAACCAAACAACACCGAGTCCACCAGCAATAGATCAAATCATTTAACAGAAGAGCAGTTTAAGTAAGCAAGGAATGTTTTTATACATAGGGTTCAGGTGCATGCAGAGAAAAATTGTCACATCATTACAATAAAACTGGCATTTTGTTCTATTCTAGATGCAGATCGAGTTTATACAGCAAGGAAGCATGAACTTCAGATTCATCCCTGTGCTTTTTCCAAATGCCAAAAAGGTAACACACATGCATGCTTATGTACTTGCCACATGATTAAGTACATATTATTTTGATCACAGTGCAGCAGATGGAATCTTAAAACTCAAACACTCAACTTCTTGGTTCTTAATAGCCCACAAGTAATATTCCAAAGTTTATAGGTTTATGTATTCCAAAGTTTATAGGTTTTTGTACATGCAAATAAAAAAACATTTCATCCACAATATAAATCAGTGCATAAATGTATTTCTGATGATGAATGTACAACTAAAACTCAAATTGCCTTGAGCTCTGAAAGAATTTAAATGGAAAGAGGCAATCTATCCTGGAGGCATGCTTTTTATATTATAAATAATAATATAAACCTTATAACCCTTTTATAATTTTGTCCAAATGCAATACTGATGAGTGAGATGGGCAGGATTTATGACTGATGTGAAGAGAGGGTCTGGGTGAGGGTGTGTTCAGAATATAAAAATAAAGAGTATAATACATACTAAAGTACTAGGCTATTGCTTGAACTTTGACAGGCCCATCAAAGGCAAACTAAGATTTTTTTAGAACTGGCAATTTCATCTGCCCTCCTTACTTGTTTTGGACATTCATTTGAGAATAAGAAATAAGTAATGCAACAGATTCTACCTCACTGAGAGAATGTCTTGGATTTTTACAAAGACAAAAATATTAAAAAGCTTCAGTTATAGCTTCCTCAATCTCCTGCATTGTATTCATTCATGTTCACTTTGCATAACTAAATGCTTTGTGCACTTTTGGGTAGCTATCATGTTGCTCCTAGGTACAGCTGCATTTTAGAAAAGTATGGAAAAATTCTTTGTATTTCTTTGGGTGCCCAAATTTTGGAACATGAGTCAAAATTTAAACAATACTGTCAATGGTTATAGGGCTGTGCAGTCCCACCACACTTGTGGGTTTTAGTGTAATGAAGTTCTTTATTTAAGCACCAATGTAAGATTAGAAATCTGAAAATATGTCCCTGGGTTTGTAAAATATGTGAGGTCCTGTGGGTTGAGCAGTACCTCTGGTATTTCATGTCATTCAGATCCCTTCCTGAACGATCTCACTCTGCTGCTTACCTGAACTAAGTACCTGGAAGACAGCAATGGTGGGAATTGGGCAGGCCAAAGGCAGGGAAGCAGTCAGCATTTTCAGTCAGTCTTGGATGGGGGGAAAGGGCTCCTAACCTTGGGGCTACTTGTGAACAGGCCCACAGTGCCCACCATGTGAACAGGCCACACAGTCTAGAGCCACTTGGCACCTTAAGGGTTGCAGAGATAAGTGTCCCAGGAGGCATTATAGCTGCCTTGGGCCTCTGAGACAGAACAATAAGTTATGTTAATTTGGGCTCAACTTTATTTATCAGAAGACTATTTAGCCTATAGCAGCAGTTCCCTCAGACAGTGGTCTGTAAGGAATTTCCAGGGTTGGTTTATCCAGCTGCCTCTATCACAGCATCAGGCTCAGACATCCTTCCTGCCCATCCTCTGTAGTCCACAAAACCTTTCAGTTTTTCAAGAGGTGCCTTTCTCAGGAAATTATGCAGATCAGCATTTCCTACTGCTGTTAAGCTTTAGTCTCTTTCTCCACATAATCCTTTGGTACATCACCTACCTTCACCTAGCTACTTAATGATAATGTAACTGATGACATCATGAGTGGAAGGAGAGCACCAGAACCTGAACAAGTTGCAGTAATGAAGTCTGGAGGCAGTCAGAAGAAGTGAGGTACCTGAAGAACTGCCAAGTATATGTACAATTGGATGATGTTGGCAGGCAAATTACTTCAATTTTGTCTTTTTTATACTGTCCTGTATACGTTCAAGTATTAGCATAGCTGGCAGTGGGAAAGAGCAGAAAATGAAGATTTGGAGGTTTCATCTGGGGATGGGGCTATTAGATGAGTTAATCTCATCCACAGCACATCATAAAGCACTGCTGGTATGTGAAAATTAGTCGACCTCCAACAGGAAGAGATCTATGTGATCCAAGGAGCGTTCATTAGGAAACTGAATAATGAGGCGAGGAATGCACAACACACTGTTAAGGTGGAACTGGCATTTCCAGCTTCCAGTCTTACACTACTAAAGGAAACATGGGTCTTGCTGGTTCAAGGTTTGCATCACAACAATCCATAGAAATGTGTCTTCCTCATCTGGCCACCTGATGACCAAAGCGTTAAGCCAAGATTGCCCCATGCTAGAGGCTCCCTCTGGAAGCAGCCAAGGGGTCAGATGAACAGGGCTGGTGCCAGGGAAGGCAGGAGATATCAAACCATGCTCTGCTGTCACAGCCCTGAACAGTCCTGTCCTCTGCACTAATACACTCTGCCCTCTTCCTACCAGTTTGAACTGCGGAGTTACCAAATACTCTCCTTCTGGCATAGAGAGAATTTCCTCTCAGCTCACACATACACAACCAAATTTTAAAAATGCAAAGGACAGTAACCATTTTCCCTTTACTCCCACCTGCAATGGCAGATGCTGTTGCGAGGAAAGGAAAAACCCCTTTCTCACTCTGGGTAAAAATAGCAGGTATAGCTACCCTTTACCCCTACACACCTCCCTCAAATTAAAACTATTGCCAGAGCTGATTTGTGTGCAGGTGCTTTTTGCACTGACTTCATTATGGAGGGTATTAAACGAAACTGCTTGAGCAGTTTTGGAAGCAAGGCACAGAGCTCATCTCTGGATGTATAGTGCCTCTCTCATTATATCCCCACTTGCTGATTTCTTACCTACTACACATTTCTCTCACTAATTTCCATCTTAACTGATGATTTACCCATGTGGACCTCTATCAAATGCATTTCTGAAGTCCAGACTGACTATATCTACTGTTTTTCCTTTGTCCAAGAAATGTAGTTTCTTATCAAAGGCAGAGAAAGGGCTCATTTGGTAAAAATTCCTGCTGTATTTAATTGCATTTCTGTCTGTAGCTCTTAACAAGATTTAGTAAAGAAACAAGTTCCATGTAGCAATGCATGTGCATGCAAACATAGCCATCTTTCTTTCTCCCCGTAACATCTGAGTTTCTTGGCCATTTCCAAAGAGGTTTGTCAAAGGAGTAAAATTCACAAAGGTTAAAATCCATTCCTGTGCCAAAATAATAAGACTAGCAGGTGAAGGCAAGAAGCCTTATTTTTGCTCCTACCAAAGGGAATGCTGAGGGCTCTTAGCCTTGTACAGTGAGATGTCCATCTGGAAGAACAACTCTCCACTTTAAGGAGACCACTGACCAAAGCCTATCCTTTCTCAGACACTGGAGAAAGAGGAAGGTCAGGCTTGACAGATACCTCTGCCAGTCACAAAGGTGCTTGTTCAGAAGCCTAGGTGAGTTCATACTAATGGGTCTGTAGGTGCCTGTGTGACTTACCTCCTTCTTCCTATACATAAATCCTGTAGCTCTAACAGAGTGGTTGCATCAATTAACACAAACCGCTTCCTGAAAAGGGAAAGCGATGCAGCCTTGTTCCTACAGCTGTACAGGCCAAGGAAAAGACAGCCAAATTTGAGAAGCATGATCATGGGAATGAAAGGTTTGGACTGCAGCTAGGCTGTTTGCTGGCAGCAGGACATGTGCAGCCCATGCCAGGGCATCCCCTGGTAAGGTGCCAGAGATGTGCATGCCAGCAGCTTTTTGCTCTGTCCTCTTAGAGCTAGCTCCACTAGCTTGACAGGAACTGTGCTGCTCCTAACAGGGGCTATCTTGGGAAAACACTGCTAAATAAAAGGTCCAGGGACCAAGTGCTGGATGTCCTGGCTCCTCATGTTGCTTACCTGCTATCTCATTTTGGCTGTGTTCTGGTGTCTCCAGTTCCAAAACAAATCTCTGTCTCATGGTGACCATGAACTGGTTTTGGTCAAGGATCTGTCCCTCTGTTAATTAGTGGTATTATAATAGCCCTTCACTCCTACACATCCAGGCTGTCCATATGGAAACCTCCCAAGGCTGTGGGAACATGGGAACATGAGGTCTGAGCAGGCTCATCTCCATCAGCTGGCTGTCACTCTCCAGTGCCATGGTGGTCCCAGCTTTATTACGTTAATGGACATTAGCCAACCCCTGTGAAGGACTGCACCTTTTCCAGGATGCAGGCACTGGTGGAGATTTGACCCTGCAAATCTGGAAGATGTATTAGTCTCCTCAAGCTCAGCATCAGCCTCAGCCTTCTGCTCAGTTGGTCAGAGTACACCATGCTCGGCAAAGAAAGGTGCAAGGGGAGAGAGCTACCAGCATGTGAAATGTTCTGTGGGGTCCCAGTCCTTTATTGATCCTCATCCCAGTGCTGAACGTAGCTGCCTTTAGCAGCTACGAAGGTGGCAGCCTTTCCCTGCTAGGAAATTCTCTTCTCTTCTCTTCTCTTCTCTTCTCTTCTCTTCTCTTCTCTTCTCTTCTCTTCTCTTCTCTTCTCTTCTCTTCTCTTCTCTTCTCTTCTCTTCTCTTCTCTTCTCTTCTCTTCTCTTCTCTTCTCTTTTCACAAGCTTTTTGATGCCTGTCATTGACATCAGACTTCCTTTAAAACGTGCTGAAATTATCCAATGTGATGGCAGAAGAGAAAGAGAGACAGGCAAGCTGTGAGATCACACAAAGTTCATTTATTTAGGAACCCAAATAAAATTCTGAAGCCAAATTAACATTTCTTGTTGTTACAGGAAGTGCCTAGAACAGACAAAATGAAATCTCTCTTGGCAGGGTCTGACAGAATCTGAAAGGTTCTGGTAGAGATTCAGAAGGATTTATGGGATTTAGTATTTTGTTTTCCTTGTTTTCTTCAGGAACACGTGCCTACCTGGCTGCAGAACACTCACATTTACAACTGGCCCAAGAATAAGAAGAACATCCTTTTGCGGTTGCTGCGGGAGGAGGAATACGTTGCTCCTCCAATAGGACCTTTACCAACACTCCAGGTTGTGCCGCTATGAACATTATAACTTAAAGCACATGACGAGTGGTTGTTAAAGGGTTGTTCCTGGCAGGGAGCCAGCACTCTTCCAGATGGCTCTTTTTGATGACAGAAGACACTCTTTCTGCTAAAGGAATTGGTTGTCTTGGGTTACTCAGGCTCAGCTTGTTCTCTACCGTGTTAAACATCTATTTCCAAAGCTGATGGGGCAGAACTCTCTTCTCTAGATTTTTAAATAAGCTACAAATGGAAAGAATGTCCACTTTTATTTTAACATCTGGTTTTAACATATTCCTTGTATTAGTCATTATAGCAAACAAATACCAGAAATAATGTTGCAATAAGTGTAAAATAAAAATTACATCCTCCTTTTAGCTCAGGGTTTCTTTGAAGATATTCCTGCTTTGTATAGCATTATTGAACCATTAATTTGTATATACACTATTAAACATATTTGCCTTTTGTAAGGCAATCTTATATACTGTGTCCACTTCCATTATTGCTGGGGACAACAGAGAAACAGGTTGGGTAAAGCAGATTTTCCTTAGCCTGTCTTGCATAAAGAGACTTGTCTTCAATTAGAGGACTTTTAGATCTGAAATCTCCAGAGTTCCCTTTCCTTACAGCTTGGTCCCTCACACCTCCAGCACTGCAGCAATAGTCCCCAAAAGAAGAGCTGAATGCATGGCTGCATGTGTGCTGTCAGTGCCATGGAACACTGCAGTATTTTTTATAGAAGGCCTTTAGCTCCACTACTGCTCTTCAGCCCTTATTTAAAACAGAGCAAGTCAAAGGACAATTGGCATTTGGAAAGCCAGCAATTGTTAAGAGAAAGAACATTGACTCCTACAACTTGCAGTATGCAGTATGGAACAATAAAATAATCAAAGATGGAGAGCCACAGGGTGCTGGCCACCGGGATGGCTCAACAACATCACGTCTGCTAAAATTTGAACATTTTTAATAGACCACATAAGCATGACTTTGGTGAGGATTTTTTGCTTTTTAACAGCCTTAACCTTACTGAGGTAACAGTGGACCCTATTGGTTTAAAATTCTGCAGCCCTTATTCTTTAGAGCAGTTGTACCAAGATCCTCCTCAGCTTTAATATTTGTCATAGAATGACCCAAACACAGCTTTATAAAAAATACATGTGTTTGGTAGCCTGAAAAGAAAATGAGCCCAGAAGTTGATACTCCTCATACAGTATCCAAATTATTTAATTAGCTTTCCATGGAGATGGTGCCAGCATGGTGTGTGATGCAGCACATGCTTTGTGGTGCTCATGGAGAAACTCAGATTTTCCTTTAGCAGACTTTTGCAAAAATAATTGCAGCCATTTAAGAGAAGTGTTGTCACCCCCTATGATTTTGATTGAGGTATTTGCTGTGCTTCTTGCAACTCCAGTTTCAAAAGGGCAGCTCAACAACTGAAACAGGCTAATACCTGACTTGCCAGCAGCTTCCTGAGAAGGCACAATAAAACTGTGTTAGGCAGTGGTACTTCTTGGCACCTCCTTGTATGTGGGGAAGGGGGGTCTGGTTTTCATGTGATCATTTTTCAATTAAGAAAACAACTTTCTAGTACGTGGTGACAGCCTAAAATCATGATAGAAATCTATCTTAAATGGTCAACAAAGTAAAGCCAAAGGAGTGAGGTGTGGGTCAACATTTGGGGTCACCTGGAGTGCGCTACGACATCGAGTTCAGCCTCTAGGTTGTGCAAGTCTTCTAAAATGCCATGGCATTATCTGCCAACTCAGTATGGCTGCCTCTGTTTTTTTAAGATATCTGAAGTCTTTTAACACTGTGAAATAGTCTGTCTCAAATGGCTTCTGAGCCTCTTAGCCAACTTCTGCTACATCTAATAGGGAGAGCTCAAAGATACTAAATGCCTTTGAGTTTCATGGAAAGAATTACTGAGCAAATAGCGAGCCCCAAACCCACATGCTGAGGAGGGAGAGGTTCTGGTCTCTTCCCAGAGGTGGGCAGCTGGCCACCCTGGCCCTGGTAGGGGGCTGGGAGGCTGCCTGAGGTGTACAGCCTGCACAAGTCTGGAGGAGAGAAGCATGTAGGGAATGAGGCTGTGTCAGTTTTGCTGCTTGCAAAGCAGCGTATTAGGGAGTGCAGTTAAGCATTCAAAATGATTAGTGAGGCTGGGTAGTAAATTCCTTTCATCATTTTGGCTGTCATCCGAAAATATGTGCTCTAGATTTGCTTGGTTTGGGCCAGGGAATTTCATTAAGTAACTCCTGCATCATGTGATGCACAAGGTTGTATTAAATGGTCTGGTGATTATTTCTGTTCTTCTGTTTGAATGATCCTTTTCTACAAAACAGTACTAGCAGAGTGAGGAAGAAAAACTAAGCTTTGCTATTTGGGAAGTACAAAGAGCCCAATCTATTTGACTGCTGGGGCCTTTTTTTTTTAAATCGAATAACAATTCCCAGGATTCATTGATCTTTACATTAGTTAGAGCATCCTACAAGGACAGAAACCATGATGGGGAGAGAGTGAGTAATGAGCTAGCAGCCTAGTGAATCATTTCCCCTAAAGCTTTGTATTTGTAGAGAGACAGATGGTGGGAGCTGTGAAGAGGGAGAGGCAGGAGAAAAGCCGGTTTTTGCAAACAGCAGAAGTACAGAGGACAGTGAAGAAAGAAAAGAAAAAGAAATAATCAGCAGGTAAGGGAGAAGAAGGGGCTGAGAATACACCAGCTGTTTCAAAACTAATGCATTAATGTTAAAATGGATTAGGGTTAAGGGAAAATACAGAAAGTAAATTGCAGAAAACAAGAGCTTTGTGGCTGAGAGAAGGGAAAATTACCAAGAGCAGCCCTAAATATGTATCTGTAGATGAGCTCTTGAGTCAGTTATTAACTTTATGTGCAAATAACAGAGAAGTAGCTGAAAGGATGCAAGACTCCATCCTGCAGGGTGGCAGTGCTGCTGCCCAGCTGGAGCTGCCAAGCTGCAGGTACCCACGGAGGCAAAAGGCATTGCTTGGATGGTGACAGCACCAGGGGTTTGTCTCACAGCACCTGTACATTTGCAAAGGGTGTGTGGGAGAGGAAATCCATTGTCCCTCACATGGAAAGTAAGCAAAGCAAAAGAGTTACATACTTAACACTGGGATGAGTGCAGCATTAAGATAGAAATAGAGGATTTAGAGACAGCCTGCTTTGAAGGCTTGCCAAAACTCATGACATTATTGCATGTAAAGATTTTTTTTTATGCAAATCACCTGTGAGACAAAAACAGGGTTGCAAAATTTTATCCCACACTTAAGTTAGGTCAGCCTCTCCAGAGAGGGATGTGTAGGGTGATTTGAGTACAAAGTTAATGTAATAAAGCCTTGTACACAGGCCAAGAAATGCTGCCCTGAGAGCTCATTTGCTCCTGGTAGGGTCTTAACTGCCATCATTTGATGTCATTTAAGAAAATAAAGCAGCAGACTTCCCTGCAGCCCCTCCAGGACCACCAGCAAGGCAGATAATGAAACTGGCTCCTTAAAACAGCTCCACCAAAGGGTGCCTTTCCCTCATCTCCAGGCACTGACCAGGCTGCAGGTAGCAGAGACATGGGCATCTCAATAACAGCATCAGTCTGGGCAGCGAACTTGGGCAGTGTGGTTAGGAAGTTCCACAATGAGATAAGAAAAGGAGCAATCCCCACCATTTAGGATGCTTCTGGGTTGTCAGATAGAGGCACTGGTAAAGCTGACAGAGACCCCTCGTCTTAAAAGGGAAGAGGATGTGGGAGGGAAGAATTGGGAGCTCCATGACCTTGCAGTGCAAGAGGTCTACCGTGGTAATGAAGTAAAACATGTCTCAGAGAGTTCCCTCACCCTCAGTGTGCAGAACAGGTACACCTTATCTTCCAAAGCAAACATCTCTCTTGTTACACTTTGGCTTTAATTTAACAGGTTTCTCCATGCCCACATCTGTAGCAGTCTGCTATTGTTTAACCTGGGTTTGAGAAACAGATCCTGCCTGGAAGGTCACAGCTTTCATCAGCCTCCTCCTTCACCATCCTTTATCACGATGTTACTTCAGGGAAGCACTGCCACAGCACCCAGCAGTATCAATGGGCTGGCACTGCTCCTTCTCCCCAGAACCCCCAACACGGGTCTTCTGCAGAAGTTCCAGGCTGGCACACAGCACATCGGTATCATTACACAGCTCCAGTGTGTCACTTCTCCTTAGGCTGTGCCAGTGGATGCTCACACAGTGCCCTCAGCCAGCATGAACCACACTGGCAGATGAACACCTCACAAAAGCCACTTGCAAAACCCTCTCTGAGACATCAGACACAGCTGCATATTACAACCAGTGCAGGAAGAGAAATGCCTGTATTTATGTGTATTTGTATTACAAGTTATTTCTCACAGCAAGAGGTGTTCTCTGGGCTGCAGGAGAAGAACATTGGAGCAAGGAGAAGTTCCACTGCCATGGCAGAGGGGTGCTAGATGCTGCTGCCCACACAGGCAAAGCCAAACCAGGCCCTGAGATGCCAGACCACAGAAGAAGACAGCAGAGTAGCAGCCTGTCCAATCCACCTCCAAATTAGGCCAAGAATAAGATTGAATTGCTTAGCTCCACTTCAGCCTTCATCGGCTCAGAGCCCAGCCTCAGCCTGATCATGGACGAGTGCACAGACCACCAGCTGTGTGTCCCTGTCTGTGGCCAAGATCACTTGTAAACAAACAAAAAACCATCTAAAGCTAAGTTTCCCAGCCTGACCAGATCTGCCAGCTTGGCTACATTTCAAGGGCTCGCTGATGTAGATGGGACCAAACAAACACAAACACACCACACACACTCCCTGCATCCTGGCTCTGAGCACTGCATGCCACTGCACAGATCCATGCAAACTGCAAGAAATGGCACCAAAAGCAAAGGCAGGGTTTTTAAAAACGTTTGTTCTTTATTGAAAAGTATCAGGGCCTTCTCCAGTTTCCAGAGGGTGAGGGGTAAGCACCTAACCTCAGGTAAGGGGAGTTTCACAGCAGCCTCTGCAGACACCAAGTCCTCGGAGCTAATGGACAGATCCAGGGAATCTCAGGTGAAACTTGGATGAACCCAGTGGATGCAAATCCCTGCAGGACTGGCTGTTGTGGAAGGGGGACCTGCCAAGGAGTAGGAAACTTCCCAGGACCTACTTTGATAGTTGAGCAGATAAAGCCCTCTCTGTCTGACTCGTACTCCTAAGAATGGAAAAATGCACACAGTTGGAAAGCTCCAGAGAACCTCAAAAGCATGGGTTTGCTGGGGCTGCAGAAGAAGGTGCTGAAATGTACTGGACAAACACCACCCCCACCCCCCTCCAACCTACTAAAATAGTTAAAAACTAAAATTGATTTTTAAAAAGTCATGACTAGCACCACCTGCGGTGAGCTCATTCTGGCTGAATTTCATTCTTTGGATTTTCCACTTTTTTTTCTAAGGAAGTATATTCTGGAAATACCATCTTGGAGGCCTTTTTCAAAGCTACCTTCCTTTACTTGGGCTGACAGTCCTTACAGCACGTCTGTTCTGTTTTTAATCAGCTACGCCCAGTGAAAATCTGGTAAATGTGATGCATTGTGACTGCCACGTTCAGCACTGCAATGTTCTCGTGCCAGCCTCAGGATTTCCAGCAAGCAGCAGGTGCTGCAGTCCACTGTTAAAAACCCTGCAGTCTTCAAAGGAAGAAATTCAGTGAGAAAGACTTCTAAACAGATAACGCTATTGGGGATTGAGTTGAACATCCCAGAAGCAGCGAGTGCATTAAAGAATCTTTCATCCCTAGGCTGGGAGAGGGAATTGAGCCCAGCTTGGCACTGACCAAACCCAGTCCAGTCAGTATCTGGTAGCATCAGTTCTCAGTGGGCTCTGTGTGCATCTCACACATGTGCAAATGCACACAGCCAGATGCTCCCGCCACAGTCTTCCTCCCAGAACTCCCCTCCAAACAGACTGTACAGAGACTCTGAAATCCAGCCTCAGCACCGATAAGGCACTAGTGGTCCCCAAATGCCAAACCAACAGCAGACAGGGGACAACTGACCACCCCTCTTTACAGCAGACTAAAAATACCCCTACCAGTAATGGTTCCAGATGCTCACATACAGGCAGAGAATCATTTGGAAAACAGAAGAAGTTTTATTCTTCACTTTATTACCGCACTGTTGCAGACAGCAGGAAGTTACCCACTCGCTCTTCTCCAACCTCCTTAGCTAAGGAGCTGTGACAATAGCAAAGTGGCCATTTAGGTAAGGTTGTTGAAGACTTACTGATTAAGGAACCACATACATACAAAAATTATTGGGTTTTATGGGTCCATTCTCCTCACAGCCTTACAAGAGACAGCTTTTTCCTTGAAGCACCAGCTGCGTAGAAGCTGAAACAGCAGAAAGCCAGCAGTAAGACTATCCCAAAAGGGAGATGAAGAGGAGCTCTTAAAATAGGCACAATAGCACCTGAGAAGACAGACAGAGTACAATAAAGAAGTGAGAAGGAGGAAGGGAGCTACACTGTAATAAAATTGAATTCAGTAGCAAAACTAATCAGCTAGCATAGACTCATCTCTTTTGGTCTCTTTTTTCTTTTTCTTTTTTTTTTTTTTTTTTTTTTTTAAGAGGTAAAATAACTTGGCATTTACTGTTTTTTAAAAGGAGAGGAAAAAGAGAGAAAACCAGTATTTTCCTCCAGGCTTTTGTGTCCCATTTTAACTTAGTAGTTGGAAACCAACCTACTAAAGCAGCACAGTCCCTCCAGAGGACAGAGCCCATACTGATGACAATTAGATATATTGGTATATCAGCAGTGAAGAGACAGATAGCTGCATCAAGACAAGACACACAGGCGCACACAGGTACACATGTAAAACACAAGGAATGAAAACTGCACATCTCAGATCCTAACACTGACTGACATAGTCAAAACTCCTTGCTCACTCCAGGCTGGAGTTAATTATTCCCAGAAGTAATTAACAGGTTGAATTTTAAGCTCTGGGCTGGATGGACTTGGTATTGGAGAGACAGGTTTCACCACTCCCTCAAAGCAGTGCCCAGACAATGGTGTGAGTTTTGTGACTTGCTTTACTGGAGCTATACTAGGGAAAAAGCACCATCCTCATCAAACCAGGTTATCGTTTTTCTGTTACCCATATTTCTCAGTTGTGCACACTTCCCTGATTTTGCTGTCTTACAGAGTAGTTTGTCTTGAACAGCCCGAGGTTCCTGGCCCTAACAACAGGTTTTTTCAGTACAAATGTTCATCCAGAGATATCAGGTTCAGCCTGTGCATCCCTACACAAAATCAGCACTGGTTCTGGTGTGACCCTGTACTGCCTTCACATGATGTGAAACAAGAGGTGTAGTTCAGCAGTGCTATTGCATGGAGAGAGGCTGGTGCCCGGGGGAAACTATCCAGGGCATTTCTATATTAAGTATGGTCTAAGCCTACATCTGTGTGATACCCAAACTGGTCTTTTGCAGAGAGCAAGAAGACAAGCCTTGATGAGACACTGTCTGTGAAACAGCATTGGTGAGAATATCCAGTGAGTGCCAGGAAATCTGGTGTCACATTGCTCGTGGCAGAGCTCAGTAAAATGAACACCTTCAAGGAGGCAGGGGAGTCCTTGACCTACCTGCTCCTTACAACCTGGACATTTCTTAGGTACAGCACAGGGAAAGGCATTTATCCTGCCAGACATATGGGGTGCAAACAGCATGTCTGCAAGCTCCAAGCCTGTCAGACAAGTCTCAGTGCCTCGACCCCTTAGTACACATGGCATTTAGCAAAGGCTTTGGAGGCATTTCACATCAGCCCAGCTACCAGCTCTGACTATCATGTTGTAGATATGCAAGATGTAAAAGCATGCTTTCAGTTCTGATTTCTCTTTTCTCTCACAAGCTTCCATTAGGGAACCTCTAATCAAAAGAAGCATTTTTCATAATTTTTTGGTCACTGCCTGCATTTTACAACATTAGAAGCAGCTATGTAGATACAGCTGCCTTGTGCCTATGCTGAATACCTGACGGCTGTTCCTACGAAGAGCTTACAGTCTAACTCTATCTAGGATTTGAGTGGCTAACTAAAATCCTTTGCAAATTATCTGTCACTTCTTTGTAAGCCCTGCTTCCTTTCTTTACGTCTGAAATGGGGCTGGGGATAATGAACTTCCTGTGTCATAGACTGGGATACAAGGAAACTCATTGTACACTCACCAAGGAAGAGTACATAAGTAAGTAGCTTATGAGGCAGCTCTGAAGGGTCTTGTTAGAATGACTTATTCTCCGAGTTTCAGCGGCTTGATTAAGTGGATCATGTGATAAACACTTATAATGAACTTCTTCAGATGCTGCCAGGGAAAACCCAACAGATAAAATGCAGAATCCCATGGCATTGCTTTCTGCATAACAAACTGATTACAAAGACGGAAAAATCATGCAATTCACCGGCTTCTTCTCCCACTCAGGACAGGACAACACTGTTACACAATTTTCTCTTTGCTGCCCCAGATTAAAGTATCCTTGCTACTCAGTCCAGTTCAAACTAGTGCAATTTTTCTCCTACAAGTCATCAGGCAGATTACAGCTAAATGTCTAGTCATGTTTCTGAATGATTCCTTTCTTATTAAAGAAAACAAAATAATACAAACCAACATGGCAATGGTTAGAATGAATAGATGATCTTTAAGGCTGCTTCCAACCCCAATCCTTCTGTGATTCTATAGGAAAAAAAGAAAAACGCAAAGAACTTAAAAAAAACTGAGCATAAACTCACAAGTAACATAACATGTTAATTTTGTTTGTTTAAAAGCAGCAGGCCATAGTTGAGAACATCCCTTGCAGTTTTGGCCTGGCCAATACCTGTAGGATGAACCAGGGGAATACATCAGCATCTGCTCTGCTCTCTCCTCACCCCCAGTTCGCAGCTTTGTTGCTTCTCCTTCTCAGCAGCACAGCCTCTCTTCTTTACTCTCCCAAGCTGTCTCTGCCTAACAAGCTACAGCACCTCTGCAAAAGGCATCCTGGCTCTGGCATGAAGCATGGGATGTATGCACTTGTTCCTGTCCTGTTAGCCAGCATAAATTACAGCACTGCTTCTTCAAGGGCAGTGCCATATCCCTGACTCGGGTGTCAGCTGGAGCTGTGTGATGGATGGGGTGCCTTTAAGAAAGTCTTCTTCAGGTCCTGTGGCTGAGATGAAGAAAAGACCCCAATTGCCTCTTCTCCTTGACTAGCAATACCCACCTGCTCCTGCTACCATAGACAACAGCTGCATCAGGATGCGCCTGCTGATCTCATCCAATGCCTGACTCTTTGTCAGAGCCCTGCTACACAGAAAGGGATTTGGAGCTCTGCTGGCACTTTGAGATGTCAGGATGGAGGAGGCAACTGTTTCAGCTGGGCATGGTAAAGATGTCAGGAAGCATGCAGAGAGATAGACAAGTGCTGGACTCTCAAGTGAGGTAATTGGTATTACTTGGGTAATTACTTGAATTACCTTAATTCAGTAAACAGTTAATGAGGGCATCCCCTTCCTTCAAGCTATTTTGACTGATTTTCCCTCAGTCCAGATCCCAGACTTTACAGAGCAGCAGCTGAGATGGCAGAAGCTGCAAAGCAAGCCCACAGTAATGCCTGTCCTCAGGCTACCTTGCTCCATATCATCCCACTGAGTAATCAGCTCTTTAGGGTCACTGGGTGAATTGCCTTAAAGGGAATTGCTTTGACAGTTCAGGTGTCAGTAAAAACAAGAGGGTAAAGGGTGTAAATGGCAGGTCACCTCAGCAGCTCTGTCCTGCCTGTCGCCAGCAGGTCTGATAGCTGCCAATGCCAGAGTGGAACCAAACTGGCAGTGCTAATTCCTCCATCAGACTTACAGCCCTTGCATTTCCCTCCTGCCTGCCACAAGGCAAGAGTGCCCAGCCTGGCACAGAAGCTGCACACCATCACTTGTGCACCATCACTAGAAAGCCTGCTCTGGCACAGCACTTGGGAGATGGTCTTGGTTATGGCTGGCATTGAACTGTGCTTCCTGCTCCACCTGCTTCCCATGCACAGGAGCAGTGCCACATCCCCTGTCCACTGCACTGAGCAGCCAGCTAACCCACCTTGCTGAATACCAGCTATCAAACCCCCGGATGTGCACAGACACACAGACAGCCTTGCAAGTGAGATCCCGTGCTTGCAGTTTGCACTGACACTGGAGCTGGTCCAGAGGCAGGTCTAGGAGCATCCTTAAGTACACCACCAATGTGTTAACATGCTACATGAGTGCACAGCCTCATCATACCTAGTGCAGTGGTTACAAAGACATCTAGGGAGGAAACATTTGCCAGATGAAGAACACAGGCAGGAATATCAAGTGGACTTGTCAGATGAATTACAGCACTGGGGGAGGGGAAGATGCCCTGCTCCCTGGCTTGACCATCAGGGTGTTTATTCATCAATTCTATTTTGAGGAATGGTCCAGCAATTATGGCATCTCAAAGAAGTCCTAGACAATAGTAAAAACTGTGTTTTTTTTCAAGCAGCCAACCTGTAAACACAACAGCAGTTTAAAATATACATCAAACTGTATGTGAGCTTTCCTATGTACCCTTACTAGCCATTAAGTTTCCCCAGGTCATGCTATTATTCAATTAATGGGATTGAAAGCTATAATTGAAGGGATAATACATCTCCCAGATGTCATCAGTTGTGATGGCATGTGAGAAAAAGGGCCTTATCTTGATTTTTTTACAGCCAAAGGGAATTCATGTATCTAATAGCAGGAAAAAAAAGGTACCTTTAAAACATGGTTCTATACAATCAGTAAGAATCAATAACAATACTGCTGTTAGACTCAGTCATCAGAGAACAATGGAATTTTTAAATCTGTAAACCAAGCAAAAATTTGCACATTCAGTCATTTCCACTTGATAAAGGAGCCTTCCTCCTACATGACCACACAGGTAAAGGTGTTTGTGCTTTAAACCATGCAAGATGTAAAAGTGTGACTCAATTTGGAGTGCCATTCAGCAGCCACCTTTTTACTGGTCTCATACTGGTATGTATTAAATACTGTCCAAAGATTTCCTTTGTAGACCTGTCCCCAGGGACTGAAAACCTGGTGTGCTCAACTCATAAATAAAGCTAGTGAGACATGAGCAAGAAAAAACATAGCATATTTCTGGGAATCACTCCAGGAAAATAAATATGCAAGATGGCACATCACCCTACACAAAGCTGGCAAAGGTAAAATAACATTTGGGTTTGATCATTATGGAAAAGAAAATAATTCTGTGTTCATATGTACATGCTGATCTTCCACTGAGACAAAAGGGCAAAGGTAAGAGTGGAGTTTGACTCACAAGAAAACCTACCTCCTGGAAACAGTTGTGGCTTATTTAACCAAATTGAGGGAATCAAGTCTGAATCTCATCCCTGGCTTTTAGAAGGCCCATGAATCCTCTAGGAATGACCACAACCATTATTTCCTGCCTCTGTGGTTCATGACTCTTACGGGATATGCTTGTTTTTAAATTCTAGGTATACCTTTCCCTCAACAGCTAAAATGCATGACTTTATACAGTAGTACAGGTCCCAATGTGAAGCAGGAAAACTAAAACATGGTAAAGAACAAAAGAGGAGCAGTTGTCTTGCTTTCCTATAATGCATTTGGATGAACATGCCCTCCTCCTGTTTCCATCAGTGCTTCACTCTTTTTTTCTTGAATAGGCTATTACATTTACTGGCATTGACTTTTTCTTCAGAGTTTATTATTTTGCTCCCCTTCTGCTCTTCTCTCATTTTCAGTCTTTTCTACCTTTTTTTTTTTTTTTTTTTTTTTTTTGTCTAATCTCCTGAATCCTTATTTTCCTATTAGGCTTTGCACTGTCTAATCCCCAGGTTAGTTTACTGTTGTTATTTATGAGATACTGAAAAATTAAAGCCACTGTATATAATGTATGACAACAACAGGATAGCACAGAAATACTCATTATTTAATAGATGAATTAGCAGAAGACACAGCCTGCAACTATGCAGATTGCAGACAGATGTCTACCTGTGTTTTGTTTGGCTGTGATTTGGAAATGTACAGAATTCTTCGAGAGCAAATGTGATGTGCTCTTGGCAATTTTAATTTCATTGTGGATTGGTCCATATTTTTGCTTTTAGGGATGATGGCTTACTGTTGTCTTATAGCTGTTTGCCTGGTGATGTTTGCTGGCAATTTTGCTTATGTTCTTAAATTTTATACATGACAGTAGAAATGCACACTTGCTGTGCAGACAAAGGTTTATAAAAATCTATTTATTGATGCCACATTCCATTAATAAGTTTCAAAATTTGGAATTTAAGGAAAATATCTTAAAAGTAGTAAATTGCACTATTTCAAATACTGTTTGGTCAGGTACTCTTACTGTTGCTTTGTATGTGCATTTTAAAATTACTTTGTCCTTTGTGTGATTGAACATGCTTATGCTATCTGGTATTGCTACTTTCATTACACAAAGAATCTTTAGGAAAGCTTTTCATTCCTGTGATGGAATGACTGCTAAGGTATAGCACAGGGTTCAATGAGAGGTATATATGCATACCTGCTGGAGTTGCATGTTTGTTTATGGGACTGCAAGAGCTGACATAGCTGATACAGCACATGTAAGCCTTGAGGCACCAGGAGGTTTTCATTTGGACAACAGAACACTCAACGTGCCTTTGTGTGTGAGGATCCCAAGAGTGCAGGAGTACAACAAAAAGAGAAAGAGGGCTGTGTGGGATACGTGCACATCTAGCACTCATCATTACTGATAGGTAACTCATTCTCTGTTTTCCTCCTAGCAGTTATCCACATGCAGTATATATCTGTGTTTTCACTGCAGTGTACTCAATAACAATCATTAGTTCCTTCCCTGGCAGACTCAGATTCTTGAGAGGTTGCAATAGGAGCAACACTTCACGTTGCAACCCATCAAGAGTTGTTAATATATGTAACATCTGTTGAATTAGGAAGACAGAGCTTCAGGATGATGCTCTGTAGATGTCTAACATAAATAATTTTATTGCTGAAATTGTCAGCACAGATGCTGTTCTGACAGAGTATGATCTAATGCTTTACCTGGAATTGCTATAACAATCTTAAAACAGATGTGCAATCTGCAATAACTAGGTAGGAAAAGTCAAGCGAATATCTTAAAATACTTCACTTTTTTGTAGTTAACAGGGCACTTGTTACATCCCAAGTGTAGAGAGATGACTGAGTCCAATAATGTGGTTTGACAGAGGAATACAGAAAGATGAATTCTCTAGTACAGGTGGAGCTCCATAACCATCATTGACAGAAACTGGAGGATTCCATTAAGTGCTCTGTATCCAGAGCACAGAGCACAGAAGAGGGATCAGCTTGATTTTTCCATCTCTCTTATCATTGAAGTGATGGCCAAAAGTCATTAAGGACATAAATTTTTTGTCAAGGATAGGCACTTCTGTGAGCTGATGGTTCCAGACACAGGTCCCAATGTGAAGCAGGAAAACTACCATATTTACCTTAGATGTATGCTTCAAGAACCTTCAAGAATTCAGGGAGGTGGGCAAAGACACTGAATATAGACTGCTGCAAGTTCAATTTTGTTTGGCCTTTCAGGACTGGCCACTGCTCCAAAGCCAGATGGTTTGAAACATCATGTAGCAATTCCTGAAATGTACTCAAGATACTTCGCAGGTCTAGGAGGAAAATTTCATTTTCTTTGCCAATTAGAACTACCTCAATGAGATCTTACCATTGTGCAAGAATGAGTGAAAAGCAGTACTTCCTATTCTTAACAGCTATCCAGCATGCAGGCTAAGAGAGGGAACAACTTTAGGTACAGATACCAAACCATTCCTTTGTTTGGTGTCTCCAAATGCTGGAAGTCCATTAGTTCTACAGTTACTCTTCTCAGGATATCAGGAAAACAGGACTATTTTGGCAAATAGTGATTAAAAAGGTTAATTTTGCTGAGTCTTACTCGATATTGCCAAGTAATCTGCCAATTAGAAGAACTGACAGGAAAGACTAAAAGGAAACAGCCATCCCTGGAACAAGGAAATCTTTGCCTTGTGCTTGAAGATGTCCATACAGGGCAACTCTATTCTGAGAAGACACCTTCAACTGTTTTTGATTCCCTGTCTGTGTTTGGAGGAGGAGTATTTCCTGAAATATTTTAACTAGATATGCTGCAGACTAAGCACAACATGAAAAAAGCTTTTATGCAAATACCATAATTTCCTTTCTTCCTGGCACAGAGAGTAATGTCACATTCTCACACTATTGTCATGAAGCCATATAAGGTTGCTAACAATAATGATGACCTTTCTAGTTCAGATATTTGTCCACTTGAAACTGGTTTAAGGGCCTGACTTAACTGTAAAGAGGCCATCCGAAAACTACCGGATGACAATAACTTTCTGTCATGACTTGTGTGGTGTCGAGACCTAACCTATATCCTGTAAGTTACACATTTCCTACAAGGAATTAGTTTATCCTATCATGTAACAGAATAGCAACCACCTATTCTGCACTGAAGTACTTACCTACTTTCTAGTGTTTTCAGTCTAGCAAGCACAATTTCCCTGAATTGTAAAAAGAGAGGTAAGGGTTCTGTGCTTTGGGGAAGTCAAAGGGAAATTCACTGCTTGGTTCAAAAGCAAATATCCATGTGACCATGTGCAAATTGATGGGTTTCTGTAGCTCACTGTCTTCAACAACAACAACAACAAATTAAAAAGGGGAAGGACACACTGATTTGTATGTGTGAATTTTCCAGCTAATCTTCCCACTTAACTTATAAGAAACTGAGTGATGCATTTGGGGTTTGTTATTTTTATCCTCACTATTCGAAAGTCTCCCTCTGAGGGTAGATGAGACCACCATAGCTGTGTCCACACTATAATTGAACCAAAAGTCCTTTCCAAAAGGACCATGAGCAAACATGGTATAATGCATAGCCCCTCCTCCCCAAGCTCTACCCAGGTATATTATGACACAAGGACCACCAGCAGGCTGCTTGTGACCATTAGGATGCTCCTGTATTAACCCACCAAACTCACTCAGGTGCCCAGATGTCAGCATGCCCTAAAGAAAGGGCATCATGCCATTTCTGAGGTCAGTCCTGTATCCTCGCAGTACAAAATGTGGTTAAGTGTTATTTTTGAAGAGGTTTCAGGTCTGCTTTCATTGGAGGACCGATCTAGGTCTTAAGTGATTATGCAAATTCAGTAATTATGTAAATCTATAAGACTTATGATAATTGGAATCAAGACTCAGGATGTAAATGTGGACCTTGCTATCTTGTATTTGGTGGTGGAGTTTTTATTTTTCTGAACATTGTAATATAAGAAAACCTTAATTCCAACACAAACCTTTACTAACAAATCAAGTTGATAGGCAGAATGATAAAGGTTAAGTGTAATTTGTTATTTACAGTTTTCAAAATCATATACAAATCCCCGTGTTCTGACTGCTAAATTCTTATGACCTATACATATGTTGTTTGTTTTATTAGACTACATGTGAATGAGGAGAACAGCTGTGACCTCCCTTGTACTTCAAAAGGTCTCTGATAAAAAACAAACAAATCCTCTTTAAGAAAAAAAATCTTAATTTGAATTCATTAATTCTGCATATATAAGGACTTATGAAATTATTCCATGTTTTTATTACATTCAGAATTAATAGTGAAGAGGCAGGTAAGGTAGAATCTCACACCTGTTCATATGTAGTTTTGGAGTTAACATTTCAGTTATAATGCACTGTTCACTACCACTGTTTTCTAATCTAGAACCAGACTCATTGTAAACTGATAGGATGTTAATGTAAGCCTCTATGTGTGCTGAAACTGAGTTCAAGCAATGCCATTTCCTCTTTGTGCAACTTTCAGTTACCTAAATATGATATTAAAAGGATTTCCCTCTTTCCATACATAATTCTAACAAATTTTTTTGGATTGGGTGTGACTATTTAAGTGTTATCACTAAACTGATACCAGTATTTAACTACTTTTAACAAAGTCACTAAAACTACTGTGTCTGTGCTGTAGGCTTATATTGCTTTTATTACACCAAATGATTTCTTTCAATTTGCTAACAGTACACAGAATCTAGGTGTGTGTAACTCCTTGTTAAACTAATGCATAACCTTATGTAGTCTTATAAAGATTTAGTTTCTGTCAAAAAAATGAGACAATTAATCAGTGTAAGCTTTGAATGTGACTACAACACAATGATACACATATTTCACTGTAGAGCACTCACAGCAATTATCACCCTATATCCCTTCTCTATGCCTCCTGGACTGCACACACTCCTTTTTCCCCCAAAAAACACAGATCTTCAAATATAAGTACACATAATGAGAATACAACAACAACAAAACAAGAAAAAGGACCTCTGAACTCAGCTGGAGAATGAGGCTGCTGCCTCCCCAGCTACAAGATGGTGTTGATCAGCTTGGCTTTCTGCAAAACAGCTGCTTGCAGCTTCTGCTAAGGTGTGCATTCAGGATGGGATACAGAAAAGAGGAGATGGGGGAACTGGGACAGAAGTCTGGAAACAGGGAATATTGTGGTTCATGTTATGGTGTGGAGGGAACTGAAGAAGGAAAATGCAACCAAGCCATTGGTTTAAGACTCACTGACACTGTGTATTTTATTTGCCTTGTTCTTGGCCTGTACAAGTTTGCTGATCTCCCTCCTTGGTCTTCTTCCACTTACTCCACTGCTATGTGAGCTTTTGCATGTGTCAAATGACCCAGATGTTTCTCCTCCACTCACTGTATTCCAATTTGACTGAGCAACTCCTGTGATTAACAGGCAAAAAATACATGAACAGGGTGTATTTTCAGTAACAAATTCTGCAGCTAATTGAAAACCAAAAATTAATTAAAATCTTTTTAAACATTTAGTTAGTAGGTGAGTGATTTGGTGTCTTCTACCTTCTAAAATTTTCATATGTAATCATATTTAGAATAATTGAAATTCTATGATGAATTAGCAGACTCTGTTACAGATTCTGCTTTTTAAGACTGAAGCAACAGAATATTTTTTCATGCTTGCCAAATCACTGCCTGGAGAGATGCAGGAACAGGCAAAGAAAGCAAGCAGAACATAGCTGTAGCTGGCTGGGCTCATTTAATCCAAATATTTAATAACCAAATGCTCCTAACAATAAATAAGAAATAGCTATCTATTCTATATCAAAGGATATATTTGAACTCCCTGGGCAAGTTTGGCTTAAGCTTATGAGGTATGTGTTAGTGGAAAGGAAATACACAAATGAAAGATGAGTATGTTCTGAATTATTTTACCAACAAAGAGGAGGGGAGGATACAGGAATGAACTACACAGTTCTGTACTTTGTTCTTGAAACAAGCAGAACTTCCCTCAAAGCACACACTGTGAACTGCAGAGACTGTGACAAGAGCCCAGGCCTGGCCAGATATCCAAATCAGCTCAGTGTGCCCAAGTGGAGTCACGTCAGACACGTTAGCTTAAGGCACAAAGCAGTGATAAGAACATATTTACCCAGCTGAGAGGAAAAGTGCAGTAAATCTCTCTGTGTCATTTTCCACCATGTTCCTCAAACAGTTACATAAAGCCAACCCACATTTCTCTCTTACTATGTCACAAATATAATCCTCCCTCTAATAAAATAATAAAAGATCTACATTTGAAAAAACATGTTAAATAATTTCCAGGCATGATTAATAGTTCTGCTGAATGGTAAAAATCTGGTTAGAGCAGCTAGGGTATGATGGTTTTTTAGGGGCAGGATAAAGTTTATTTGATTCTCTGTAACTGAGTGTCCTCAGCTGAACCTACCAGCCCTTTGCTGTGTGAGGATTATAACTCACGCTGCAGTTGGATCAGCCCCTGTTTCTATTTTTAGTGCAGATCTTGCTCCTTATTTAGTCCTGATTGCATAGCCAGAACTGCATTCTCAGCAGCTCAGTGAAAAGCCTGCCTGTTCCATTTTATAACTTTTCCAGACAAAAAGATGGGAAGCCTGTAGCTTTCCAAACAGCCTTATTTTAGGAGCTTGCAACACAATACAGTCCAAAAAACCCAAGGGCCACATGAATCCCTGCTGAAATACTACAGATTTTCCTGAAGTTTTACACAGCAAGAATTTGGCTGCTTCTAAGTTAACTGGGATATTTAAAAAAACCAAAACAAAACAAAAACCACCAACAAAAATATCCCAACAAACCCAAACAACCCAAGCCCCCAAATTCCCCAAAAACCTTCACCCTAAATACTTAAAATATACTATTGAAACAGTAATATACATCTGGATCAAATTCTTCAAAAAGCATTTTATCCTTCTTAGTTTAAAAATCCAATGCAGGAAGGCAACTACTAGCCAAAAAAGAAATAAACAAGGAAAAATGGAAAATGTTGGGTTTAAAGAATCCCTTAGCAGCGATGACTACACAGAAGTAATTCTCTGCCACTCAATTAAAACCATAAGAACATTTCTGGTTTTGAACAAAGTTTTCCCACTACAGAAAGGAATTTCTGCAATTCTGTCAGCATCAGCTAAAATGCTTCACCTTCACTTCTAGGATTTGCTTCTGGAATATCTCCTCAGTCATTTATACTTCATAAGCTACAGTTCCATTTGTTGCATGCAAGTGCATAACTAAAGCCCAAGATTAAGGTGATCAAAACCACTGTGAGGCTATAAACACACAAAATGCAAAAAAATCTACATGGATAATACATGTAAAATACATTTTTGTCCACATGAAATATAATGTCAATAATGGGTCTTATTTTCATGTGAGAAGACACGGCATCTTACCATACACTTAAGTTACTCGTAACTCCAAACAGGTCTTTGATTCCTCACACAAGAGAGTTATAGCCTTGCATGCACAGACCCCCTGAATGTAATTCTGAATCCTTTCTCTCCAAACCTGCCATAAATTGCTAAGGAATCGTTATGCTGGTCAGGCAGTGGTCACTGAATTCAGCCAGTTTTATTGTACATATAAGGATGTGCAGCACTCCTCCTGTAGTGGGGAGATTGATTGCAGAGAGAAATCTCTCTCAACTGCCCCTGTATTCAGGCTGTTGACTGGTCTTATCATGGCACTTTGTGAAAACACAAAGGCGGATTTAAAAGAAATTAACTGGAGGAGTAAAGAATTAAAATCAGTGAAGAGAAGGAGGGACTGATATATTGTCATTGTAAATTTAATTATCCCTTAGTCAAACACTGGACAAATTACAAAGCCAAAACAAAACAGAAGGGCCATAAAAATTATGTATTCAGCAGGTCTGCGTAAGCATATTCTGTGTTCCCAAATGTCCCACTGATTCTGTGAAAATGGAGAATATTCCAAATATATGAAGTCAAGTTCCATATCTTGATTTAGATGACAGGCTCGGAATGCCACAAGAAGTACTCAAGATCACTATCTGGAAGGCAGAGGGTTAGAAACTGAAAGAACTGGAAGTCATTAACTGAAAAGACCTAAGTACTTGAAAGCCTGTTCATTCTAGCAGCTCTCAGAAACATACTCCCCTTACACCCCAAGTGGAGATTACTGAAATTTGGGTATTTGGGATGTGGAGTATCTTGGCTGAGCTTCTCAGTGTGACACATAAAGTTGAAACTCTAGCACATTTGGACAAATACAATATAAAAATACTGATACCAAGGCACCAATGTGCAACTTTGGGCAATGAAATCACAATTTGTGTGCCTACGAATTAGGAACAAAAATTTAAGCATGACTATTCTGAGAGAAAGATATTTAAGAACAGAGCCTTATTCTCAAAAAGCCACTCAGATTTTTTTCAAGATTACACTGAGAGACTGAACTGCACCTGAATCCTTCAGAAAATGCCTAAAAATCTAACACAGCCAGAGACTAAGATAACTTCCTTTAAGCCCTTTACAAGAAGGGACTTTTGAGCTGATGCATGCATGACACAGGAGCCCAAGAAGCTGATACTGAGTTGCAAGGGTCCAAGACAGTTTGGAAGTCTGTACACCTTTATATTCCAGGAGGGTGTGAAGAAGTTTTTCACAGGGAGACCCTATATGGAATCAGTACAAGATTTTCTCTAGGAAGCCTCTGGCATGCATTTCTTATGAAACACCACAGCATAGTGCAAAAAGTATCAAATTACTCACAACTACTCTAGACATATATTTATAAAAAACGTGACTGCTGAATCCATTTGGAAGAAAACCCGATCTAAGTGTATATAGCTGTGTTTGTAATTCAACACTATAAAGAGTACCCTAACAAATTATGAGTATTTTGCAACTGATGTAGTAACTATTTCTGTATTTTCAGTTAAGAGTGACCGCTTCTCTGTTTTGAATTAGGAAATCTGCATAACATTAAAATAAATTACTCAAGTGCCATTTAAAATCCAAATTAAGTAGGTCACTTTGAAGTCAGCTTTGATGGGCAGTTTTGTTGTTGGTTTTGGTTTTCTTTTTCAAAGAGAGCATGAGTCTCTTCCCTCAGCACCACTTAATCACTGGCAACTTTCATGAAGAGCAAACAAAAGGCCTCTTCTATTTATCCATTATGTTCCTAAGAGGTGAGAACAGCTTGATGCAAATGAAAATCATTAAAGCATTCTGCACTACCATTAACTGTCTGAATATGTGTCTATGCAAATGCAGCACATTACCCAGTGAAACTGCAGCCTCCTGACCTTTTGCATTGAAAATCTATGCCTTATGACTCTCTTAACAGTTGAAATGCTTTCTATGCTGTATCTTTGTGTAAGTGTTTGGTTTGGACTGGTACAGTAATGGACTGCAAGCCATTTCACAGAAACATATTCAGTTTCAGATAGCCCTTCACCCATCTGGGGAAGGGGTTACATCAGAGATACCTGATTTCCAACAGTGCTACAGTACGAATAATAAGACAAAATATGATTGCCCAGACCCGATCCTGTGTGCATTTACACCCACAACTTCACTCAAATTAGTAGTTCCATTTAAGATACAATGAACATATAACAATGTAAAACTGTAAGAGGTTTGTAGGATTAGAGGCCTAATTAGATATAAGACCTACTGACCTAATTCTTTAGAACTTTGTCCTTCGTGCAGCCATTTATGCCCAACCCAAATGGTGTGCAGAACCCTGCTAGTCCCACTCAGTGCCCACAGTGCCCATCTGATGCTTTAGTCCTCCAACAGCAGTACCTGGTGACAGTAATGCACCACAGCTCCTGCCTTCTTAAAAGCCTGAACCAGAGACATATTTACAGTAGCCCAGGCAACAGGTTACAGGACACTTATTGCTGTTCAGTCTGTCTCTCTCCTTGGCAAAATTTAAGTCAGTCTTCAGGCACAAATTTGCATCTGCTGCATAAGCTTTTCTAGAACTAAGTCTTTGGCAGAGGTTCTCTCCCCCTCCTTTGGGACATACACCTTTGCTGCATACTTTTATGTAGCAGCAGAGTGGTTAAGAGGTGCATTATTCAACAGCAGCTGAAGAGGCAACAGTAGACTGGATTGTAGGCTTTCTATTTGAAGGACACCAAGCCAACCTCTCCTGTCTCACAGTCCTGGCACACTCTGAGGAGAATGCTTCAATCAGCAGGTAGTTGCATGTAAAGCATCTCCTACCACCAGTTTGGGATTTTGCCAATCATTGCTGATGACTGGAAGACTTAGAGGACAGAAAGAGTGAGGAAATTTTAATTTCCTAGGCCTGCTTATGTTTTTTTCATTGGACAATAATTAGGTAGCTTACATAGTACTGAGTGCAGGGACAAAGGACCTTTAGGCAGGAGACCTTATCACTCATTTATTTGGATGTTATGGAAAGTAATTAATGCATTTCAAGGCCAGGCTGGAGTGGGTTTGAGCAAGCTGGTCTACTGAAAGGTGTCCCTGCCCTTGGCAGAGGGTTTGGAACTGGATGATGTTTGAGGTCCCTTCCAAGCCAAACTATCCTGTGGTTCTATTTGAAGCATGTAGAAAAGAAATCAATCAATGGAACTGAATAACCCTAAATGTCTTGTTCTGAATTTGGCAAATGGGCACATTTTAAAAACCTGATCTGATTTAGTAAAATGGTCCCAAGGAACAAACCTGAGTATCAGCCTGTTTGTCACCTGGGCCAGCGTGCTGGGGGGCAGTTTAGGACCATAAGAGCAAGAGCCATCCAAAGCAGCATTCCCACAGTGGTCAGGGACAGCACTGGAAGGCAGGGTGATGCAGTGGTCTCAGAGCCCTTTTTAATTTTCCAGTACAGTTGCAATATATGGTAAGTAACATTAAAAAGGATCCATAGGAGGAAATTACGAATTCTACTCTAATGCTACAGTTCATACCAAATAATTTGAAATTTTTAAGCCTTGGAAGTAGGAGTGTTATAATTTTATAAATTATTAAAATAAAATAAGCTTAAAAAGTTTTGAGTTCTTAGGAACATATGTATTATGCTAAGAACAATACAGTATTTACTGAAAAGTTGTGCTTATAACAAGCTCATTCATCTCATTTTCTGTCAGAACATAAGAAACAAAGCTGTTTATGTTTCTAGGTAATGCACTTTATCCCTTTGGCAACTACTGCTGTATTTTCTCTATCTGAGTGAAATTTACTTCTAAACAGAACTATTTAATCTAAAAAATGCTACAACTTCAAATTGTGATAAAAGATTAAAGCTACTCAGGATAAGCTTGAAAAACATGGATGCTGTGAGTTCCTTTGTTTAAAAGAATTTCTGAAGTGCTTTAAAAAAAAAGGCAATTCTGTGCCAGTAAGAAAAAGAAAAAATTGGGAAACTGACTAGTAACCTTGGCTGGAGCAAGAGAGGGGAAACTCAGATTACTGGTATAGAAAGCTTGATCACAGAAAATAGTGGCAGCTAAAACATGTGGTCTTTAAACATGCTTTTTTTTTCTCCAACAGCAACTAAGACAAGGTGGACATTCTTCATAAGAAATCCAATTTCCTCTTCAAGTAAATAGATATTAAAAAAAAAAACTTAGAATGCTTTTAAAAGCTTATTAATTACAGCAGAAATACACAGTCTGATTTTTAATGTGTACCTAAAGATTTACCCAGAACAGCCACCATAGCTGCTATCTTTAGACAATGATCAAGAAAAAAAAAAAAAAATCAGGGTACGGAGAAAATGTATTGTTTAATGAAAGACATACCCATTTTCCTGAAACCACAAGAGACCTTAGCACTGATAATTCTTGTTCCAAATGTCCAGTCCTAATGCCTTATTTCAGAATGTTGCTACAGCTTTGCAGACAAGCCCACAACTACACTTGATTTACTGACTGATTATCTTCTGTTTCCTTTTAAAGGTAAAGAATGTGTCTAAAGCTGAGTTTGAGAATGTGATCACTTCTCAGAAGGTTCTCTTCCCTCTCTGAACAATGTGAGACTCCTTCAAAGTTTTTTTTATGGCATAATAATTTCCTATTTTCCCCTGTAACATTACCAATTTCACTCACCTTTTTTTTTCCCCAAAAAAACCGCTGTCCTAATGCAAACACGTAAGTTACTTATTATTAGAGATTAAAAACGAAATAGTTCAAAAGCCTCAGTCCTGTCCTCAGAAAAAACAGGACAAAATACTGTCTCCACAAAACAGCTTACAAAGTAGCACAGGGAAAGGAAGGTGGAGGTGGAGTGTGTGAAGAGGCTGAAATATGGAATAGTACTTAATACTTCACAGATTTTGGGGATAGTGTTGTTTCATCTTATTAGCAAAGTCATCAAGTTCCTGTTTTGGACAAAAACAAGTGTCACTGATTTTCTAAGTAAAACAGCTGCAAGATTACTCAAGACACAGCAGGAAATAGGCACCATATTATAACAGAATCCAGTCCCAGTCACTTAACTGCACAGCTCCCAGAGAGTACATAGCTAATTTCTGTACACGACTACGTGTTTATAAACAGCACACATGATTTTCCTCCCCAAAATCTGGAAGTAGAATCACAGTGTCTTGCCTTTCAATCTGTCCTAACTTCAGTTAGCACATTGCATTACATTAGCAGATCTACTCTATAAATTTGGGAGTTTTCCCCATTTTGCCTCTCCAATGGTACCTACCTCATGCTTTAAGACATAAAATGATCAATATATTGGTATGAAAATTAATTTTATTTGCAAGACTCAAATTGCCAAGGTAGATCTGCTGATGGGGTATGCATTTTCAGGGTCATCCTTCAGCAGACTGTACTAGAATTGACAGACCATCAAAGTAATAATAGGAAGAATCTCTCAATATTAAAAAAACATAATATCATCCCTACTGAGGAAAAAAAGAACAGTAGCAAAAAGTATTCAGTAAGTGAACACTTTTGAAACTAGGCTTCAGTAGACACAAAAGTCGGTTTTTAAACATCTAGATAAGAGCCTTACCTCTGAAAATGCATTAAAATTAATTTCAGATGAAGCAAGCCTGAAAATGTTACTCTTAAAGGACAGCAGAATACTAGGCAATATTTAGCTTACAATAAAACACCACCACTTCCCCCCAAAGCAAGAACAAAATAGAGGGTCCAATGGAACTCTTTAGATATTACATAACTCAATTTTTGGAACATATATGGTACTCTAAAGAAACCTCAAAAATCACTTAGGATGTGCTGCACAGATTACAATGCAGAACGGGAGGTCCAAAAGATTATGTAAAAAATCTGTAGCTTAAAGAAAACACAGACTTTTATAGGGCTTAAGGTAAAACTGGAATAAAGGAAAAGCAGTAATTTATCTATACCTGTGGTGCCACAGGAACCATTGAAAGGCCTTGTTTTATTTAACAGCTTCATTAATCCCTGAGAGGCTACAATGTGGGCAACTCTGAGGACACTGAGATACTTCAACACAAATCAGTGAGGCTAAAATGCAGCCAGAAAACTGTAAAATTAAATTGAATACAAGAAAAAACAAGCTACTGATATAGAAAAGACTGAGAGAAAGATTCTGGAACAGATTCTGGAATATATTCAGTGGGATGGAAGTACCCCAGAGGCATCATAATGTAAAGGATCTAAGGATAACAAGCAAGCAGAAACTACAAATAGATTTGTAAGAGTACCAACAAAGAGATTAATTTAGATTTGGGTTGCACACTTGGAAGCAGTGTATCCTGGAGCAGGAATGGTTTGTCTAAACATGGCTGTAGGCAAACAGTGTGCAACACTTTATTTGTGGACAGCCAGCAGAGTCCTTCAAGCCTCATGGTGGACCAAACATCAATACTCCCCAGTAATTAATTCTGCCCTACAAATGGAGGTCATACCATTGCCTGGACATAAAACATAAATTCTTCATCCACACTCTTTACAACCACATCTGGACATAACAAATGTGTTCTAGGCATATTACAAGAAAGATCTATGCAAATTAGATGGAATTACAGAATAACAGAAATTCTTTCGCAGAAAAGAATCAAAAGGAAATGGTACAAGCCTAAGCAAGTGTTAGTTTACTTAGCTTAAGCTAAGCAAGTAAAAAGTTCAAAATGCTTTTTTCTTAACATTCAGTTTGATCAGGAAAATCATTTCAAAGGAACAAACCTCAAGAAGGAAAAACAATTATTTGAGGTGATAAAAGATTATATATACATACTTATTTAGGAACTCAGAGAAAGCATATACTGAGTTCTAAACTAGAGATAATTGTCCTAATAGAAAAAATACAACAGGCATCTGAAACTTCAGTATAATGTATACATTCATATATGACAGGGAGCAATACCAACAAAGATGGACAAAATATTTAATGGAGCTCTGCCATCTCTAAGATAATCTTAAAACATTTTAAGTTTACTCTTATAGCAACACTCCTCTTTCCTTTTGAATAACAGATGGCTGTTCGTGATCTACATATTGCGCTGAGGCTTCTTTCACTTTGTCTGATGCATGAATGAGGAATGCCTCCCCTAAGTCAGACTACATGGCAGAAAAAAACAGAGCATCTAAAATTAAACGGCTTTCACTCCTTACCATCCAGCCCCATTTCTGTGATTCATTCACAGAAACACATTTCCCATTTTAAAACAACAAAAATTCAAATAATAATCATATACTGATGTGTATTTGGCTACACAAGTTATAGAAGAATGATAGAGCTTTTGGCAGTTATGTACTTGAAAATTTTCCATTATGACATCCCTCTAATTACTTATTATTTGAACCATTTGGGCTAACTGTCTTCACACCAGACATATTTCTCAATGGAGACTTTCAACTATTGAAGCTAAATGCTTCAGCTATTCATCAGAACTAGAACATGAAAAATTATGTTTCACTTGCCTGTTTAAAAGCAATTCTTACAATCATCTACCTGAACTGCATTGTGTGGAGTAGAAATTTTGGAGTATGGAGGGATTGGCACCTCTCCTGTAAAAATAAACCCATTGCTTTGATTTTTTTTAAAAAAAAAGCTATTCAAATCTCAACCACTTTTCTTTGTACACTCTACTACGTGCCAGTAACTCTGCTGAACATACCATTTCCCAAAATAGTATTAATGCTAAAACGTTACATGTCATTACACACAGTTTTCTCTTTTGAGTCCATTCCTAACTTTTACAGTCATTAGTACAAAGCAATAGACAGGTTTATAAAGTATGCTGGTTCAGCATTGCCAACAACTCTAGCACTATTCCTCAATTATCTAAGAATTAATCAGTTCATCTTAATCAAATTTCATCTATGAAATTCTCACTGTCATATATGCAATCTCTAAATGTCACTTACTGCTACACTTAACTGCTTCCCAACAATGTGAGTTCTTGTTATCCTAAACTGAATTCCTTATGCAATCACATACTTATTTTATGCTTTGACAGTAGGTCATTTTCCAAGAATGGACGGGAACTTCAATCACTTCTTGACATGTAAAATTCTGTCAGCAAAGAGCAGATCAGGAATCTCATATTTACAATAAAGTGCTTACTGGCCCTTTTCTTACATGATGCATGTGCTAGTTCTCAATTAAATACACTTTCTATTTTTTTTTTTTAAAGTGGCATAATTCTATATTGTTACACATGTAATTCTTTATTAATTTTTACATTTCAATTTATATAATTTTCTTGAATACTTATGCATTTTCCTGTAGGCACATTCAGTGGCAGGTTTTTCTGATACAGGGCAACAGCAAGACCTGAAAATGTTAGAAAAAATTATTAAAAAAAACCCCAAAAAACAAAAAAACAAACAAACAAACAAAAGGATAACTTTCAATGAAAACTGTTTGAAACATATTGCTAAATGTAAATACAACCCAGGAAACAAAAATGGTCAGAGGTAGTTTGCATTTTCATATGAAGATTATGTGAGTCTGTACACACAACTAATTTACAGACAGGAACACCTACATAAGGCCACAATGCATGTTGTAGAAAGGTTGCCTTTTACACTACTGTCCAGTTTTTCTGAAATAAAAAAAAAAAGAAAGCTGTACCATCTTCATGGTATACAATGTGTTTTGTACAATTATGATGAAAACTCATTTATCCTAATGGCTAAATTGTCTGCATTGACTAAAGGAACCCATTATTGAAATGTTCAGGAATCAACATGCAGTCCTCCTAGAATTTTGATAATCAGGTGCAGTCATGTGCAATAACCAGCAAACATATAACCTTTTCCATAATCTCATCAATTTCCATATTAAAATTTACTAAAATGCTCTGCCCTGCTGCTTTCACTGAGAAAAGAAATCCATTTGTCCACTGGATAGAAATCTTCTTTCATGGAAAGCTCATTTCCAGTTTATGTCTAATCATTCTACACTGAGAGTGTTCTTTGGCTTAAATATTTTTTTCTTAACTCCAAAGTTTTGGATCTTATTTGATATGCTCTTCTCCTTCAAATTTAAGGTTATTAGCAGCTTTTATTTATATGCTAACTAGGACTAAAGAGATTAAATAAGCAGACTCTACCCAGAGCCAACTTCCAGTTTTATAGTCCTTCTCTCAAAACAATCCATCAGAACTTCCCATCAGCAATTCTTTATGTTATACATCTTCCTTTTGTCATGTGACACTATACTGAATCTTTACATGAAGCACAGATTAAATCTGATTACAGCAGTGCTTGGATAACAGTTGGACTAGCTGACCTTGAAGGTCTCTTTCAGCCTTGCTGATTTTGTGAAATTAACTTAATTTTGTCAAATAATTATTTTATGTAAAAAAATACAGACTTACCCCAACAGAATCTAATGTTACTACACCAAAGATATATCCCTTTTTTTTTCCACTTCTATGCCTTTGCATACACTATGTTATCATTTGTTTCCTATCTCCCATACAATGTCCATGGGCTCTCCTTTGTGACTTCGTGACTCCTTTGCACATTTGTGACTTACCAATCATGTGGCACTGTTCTTGCCCTGACATGTTTATTAAGAGTCTTTGCTAAAAGACTTCTTTTTGATACTTCTAATATTTTCATAATTGAGACTTAGTTTCATTTTCCCATCATATTTTTAATGACAAGACATGATGGTGTAATGCCATTGACTATTACCTTCAGAGTCTACTGCCTAGCCTGTCGCTAGTAACTGAGAATCAAAACAAACAAGCAAACCAAATAAATACATCTTATTAATTAGGATCTTAAGCATTATTTCCAAAACACTGTTACCCCCACAAATTATTTCAGCAGCCTAAGAGCTACTTTGAGGCAGTTTGGTATCCACAGGTTGCTCAATTCCTTGCTGTCCTCCTACTGTCTTTAGATTTTATCTGATAACATCCAGAGAGTAATTGACTTTCAGCTGGTCTGATGTGCATGCATGGTATTGCTTCACGTTCTGGCTTTAGTGGGCTTAACTACCAAGAGTATAAGCAAGGCTTGTCAGAACCCTCATGTGAGGCCTTCTTGCACTGGCTGTATATGGAGCCTTAGAGCCTTAACACAAGGCTATGGATTGTCACACATGACAAAGCAAGTGCACATTTGGCAGGTCACAACTACACAGCGCAGTACCGTGCATTTCAGTGTGAAGATTTAGACCTTCTTCATTCACTTAGTCAGTGGGGCCACACTGGCAAATAACCTTCCTGTGTAATGCAGACAGTCTGACTGTCTAGGTTGGGATACCAACTGGATAGACCACATATCACTCATTGTCCATGTGTCCAGGTTTTCTCCCTGAAGAAACTGTGTTTCTGTCACCTGAAAAAACAGCACCCAAGAATATGTGGGCCACACCCAGCTCTCATTCTGAAATAACAGTTTGGATAAATCCCCTGGCTGAGAGAATACTCCAAGATTTCAGATCATAGACTTCAGAAATAATGAACATCCCTGAAATCACTAGGAACTCAAACATGGATGACTAAGTGGGTTTTGAAGTTAAGATGTACTGCTGGAAATTTTACCTTTGTTATCATAGTCTAAACTCTTATCATCAAGATAATAAAATTTTGTTGCACTCTGCTACTATAAATAGATATTTGAAAAATGTGGCTTTTCCCTTGGCCTCCATCATGTTTAGTCACTGGGTGATTCTGTGTCCACTTATATTTGCATTTATAATTTTTTGTGAACTGCAGATACCATTTTGTGACCAGTTTTTTAAAGTAGCTACACAGTAAGCATTAAACAAAAATAAAAACTGACATGCCTTTTGTTTTAAAAAACAGGGCAAACCTTTATTGATATTATTCTATGGAGAAATTCTGATTTAAAAGACAGCCATCAGTTATGCTGATAAGTAATACTATTTATACTCAAATTTTGATTGTACAGCTGTTTAGCCGTGCATGATTAGGACCAGTTATATATTCAAGAGTGATTATTTTCATGCAAATACTTGGCTGGCTAATGGGGAGAACAGCTGCTGCTTAGCAACTGGAGGAACAGAGAAAGGGGGTGACTTGCTTTGTAACAGAAAATGGGATGAAATCTTAGAGAGAGAATATATAGTATTTGGAGGTACCAGAGAAAATGAGCGGTAGTGCTCTCTAATCAGGATGTTTCCTTTCACAATTACTGACACCCTAGGACAGCATTTTCAGGTAATGAAGTGTAAACTACAAGAAAATTTATGTATCATACATGCAATACACACATGTGAGTGAACAACACATAAAACAACTCCTAAAAACAAACACTGACACACAAATCGAAATACAGGAAATCCAGAAACAGGCTTTGTGTCTGTCATCTGTAGAAAGGGTTAAACTGATTTTCAGACTTCAGCAACTTAAACTACCACAAGCCAAGCTTTCTGGAAGAAGTGCTCTCTTCCTGCTGCTCAATGTCAGTCCCTGCACTGCCTCCTCCTCTGTGCAAGCACAGGCTTTCACACCCCTACATAATGAGGCAGATCAAGGACCTGATTGAGGTTAAAACTAACCCATATTTCTTAGTGGGATCGCTTTTACCTGGCTCAGTTTCCGAGTCAGGTTTCTCGTGCAGCTATTCAAATGCTTGCACTGACATGAGGAGAAGGGCAGAGGACCTCCTGGGACAGTGCTGACTCAAACCTTTACTGAAAATACAGTCTTACCTTGGTGGAACCCTGCAAACGAACCTACTGACTTGACTACAAGACAAAACTGAAAGCAGAAGTGAGCTACAGGAAACTAAGGGAAACTGAAAAGGCACCACTCTGAAAGCATGCAAGTTCCACAAAAGTGTCTGCATGGCTTTAAGACTACCATTCAGATTAAGCTATTTATATCAAAGAGGAAAGTCACTTTTTTTTTTTTTTCCTGAGAGTAACACTTTCAGAAATCGAATTAATACCTCATATGAACAAGGAACTGGCTCTAGGTTAGGTATCAACTGTTCTTGTTCTTTCTGATTTCAAAATATGGTTCTCCCTGATTTAATAAACATAAAAAAAATTGTCATTTTAAATACAAGACTGTACATGACATGCTTTGGCAAATCCTGCTATATGCTTCTGAGAAGTGAGTTATTTCAGCTTTCTACTATTCTACTCTGGGTAACTGGTGTCTCTTCAGCAGGACTCCCAGGTATGAACTTGTGCTACATCCCACACACCACATTCATTTAGCAGAAACCAGAATCCACCAGTGGCTCAAATATCTCGGTTTATTCACCAGCCCAGCTGAGGGGCAGATACAACATCACATTCTCCTGCTTGTGCAGATGACAACAGAATACAACAGTGGACTGGCACTCCCCAGCACAGAAGGGGAACTGCTGACATACCTTCAGCTCATGCAGGCACCAGACCACGTCTGCCAGTGTTCAAAGACATTAAACTGTCAGTGAAATACACGGTGGTGGGAAGACACAATGCTCAGCAAGTTAAGAAGATCATGTGAACAGAAAGAAAATAGAGTATGGAATGGAGTAACACAAGAACTGCTATTGTCCCTACCAGAGTTCTATGGAAAATTAAGGAAATGGATTAGTGAGGGAGCAGTACAAAATGTATTCAAATAACAATAGGTAGAGATGCTGTTTGTTAACAAGTGCCACCAGTAAGTTCCTAGTGATTTATTAGCCTTTGTGAAATCTAAGTATTTGTTAAGAGTATTTTTGCAGTTCCAAAGGTTTTCCAAATATTAGCTTTGCAAATGTAAACAACTGTCAAAAATTAAAGTTGTAGCTCAGTTATTCTTTAGATACAATGAAGAGTTTGGATTTCAACCCGATTTCAACCATTTCTGTGACACAAGATTTTTTGATGACTAGGTAGTTGGATTTTTCTTCTCTATTCACATAAAAATACGTGTAAAGAGGAAAACAGATGTGAGCTAGAGAAAATAAACAGCTTACAAAGAAAGAGTAGGAAACCAGTTACCCTTGAGTAGACAGGCAAGCTTCCTGTTCATTACAATGAAAAAATGAAGGGTAGCAACTGCCTGACCTGTCTTTTGTTCAAATCTAAACCCAAAACACATGTAACCAAAATGCGAAACATGTGTTCTACATATTGGACGTTTGTCAGGTTTTATAGATTTGTACATTTGTCTCGTATCATCCAGTCCTGCACTCACATATGTATCAGCATCACTCTGAGTGCGTGTGAGAGCATTTGGCCCTTTAACCGCCTCATGTCCCACACTGCCAACTCTTTGGGTATTTGCTATGTTGTGGGGTTTCCACCCCCGGATCAGCAGCCCTCAGACAAAGAGACTGCAACAGGAATTTCAAACCTAAACTCAAGGTTTTTTCAGTGCCTCGACCTCAAGTCAAGCCTGTTTCATGATTTTCAATAAAAACCTGCACGAGAGCGCTGCGAGCCGCAAAGTAAGCTCTCCTAAAGGGCAGAGAAGGAGCAGGGGCAGCAGGGGCAGCAGGGGCAGCAGGGGCAGCAGGGGCAGCCAGGGCCCGGGGGACGCGGCCGCCGCGGGGCCGAGCCGCCCGCAGGGCCGCGGGGCCGAGCCGCCCGCAGGGCCTCGGGGACGCGACCCCGCCCCCGCCGCTCCGCCGCAGCGCGCCCGGCCCGGCCCGGCCCCACCCCGCCCCGCCCCCTCCGCGCGCTCGGCCCCGCCGCCAATCGCCGCCGTCCTTCCGCAGCGCCGGCCCCGCCCCTCTCCCGCGCCGCGCATGCTCACCGTCACAGCCCGAGGGCGCGCGGGCGCCGGCGGGAGCGCGGCCGCTCCACCCCCTCCACCCGGTCCCGTCTCCCTCCTCGCCCCCCATCTTCTTAGGGTTGTGTTTTGGTTTTATTTTTGGCTGGCCCCTGCGGCGTGCGGAGACTCACCTCCCCGCCATTCAAAATGGCGGTCGACCCAGCTTAACCCCGTCGTGTCCCGGCAGCGCTGCCTCTCCCGCCCCATCCACGGCTCGGGATTCCGCAGCCTCACCCCCAGCCCGCGCGGCCGATCGCCGAATCACCGAGGCCGTCCCTCTCTCCCTCCCTGCCTGCTCCCTCGCCACCAGGGGAAACGATAGATTTTCCCCCGGCTCCTACGCGCGCTCGCGCCCAACCTGCCGAACCCAACCGAAAGATGGTGGGGGGGGGGGGAAGCGCGTGTGCATCTCGGGCAGTGAGGGACACCTACTCCGCTGGCTGAGCCCCTTTCCCCCTCAATGCATGGCCCATCCACCCCCCCCCTCCCGCTCCCCCAATGGTTGCATCCGTGACGACATCATCATGGCAACAGCAGCTGCAGCCCGGGGCCGGGGCGCCGCCGTCGCCGCCGGGGCGTCCGCGGGGCACGAGCCCGCGCTGTCCCTAAGGGGCGCGCGGCCGCACGGGCTGTAGGAGCGCGCGGGAGGCGCGCCACCGCGCACGCGCGCAAAGCGGCGGCGTGGGGGGGTGGGGGGGGAGCAGAGACACAGACAAGGCGCGTGCGGGGCTGCGCGCGCTCCCGCGGGCGGGCGAGGAGCGGCAGGCGCGGGGAGTGCTGCGCTCGCGCGCGCGCTCGCTGCGGCGGCGGCGGCGGGCGGGGGGAGCCGTGCGGGCTCCGCGCTCGCTCCGCGCTCGCTCGGTGCTGTGCTGGTGCCTCGGCGGCGGGCGGCGAACAAACATGTTCTCAGTGCGGATCGTGACTGCCGACTACTACATGGGCAGCCCGCTGCCCGGCCTGGACCCCTGCCAGTCCCGCTTCCGAGAGGCCCCGGCCAAACGGGTGCCCGTCGTGAGAGTCTTCGGCGCCACCCCTGCAGGTAAGGGACGACCCCCGCCGCCGCCACCGACGGCCGGGCGGAGACGTCCCCCCGCTGCGGCGCCGCGGGTCGCGCTGGCGCCGGCCCCGCCGCCGCCCACCCCGCTCCCGCTCTTTGTGGCTGGGTCGCGCCCCCCCCTCTGCGCCCGGCGCCGCCGCTGCGGCGCGTCTCACCTGCCAGCGGCGGCCGCGGGGACGGCGGGGCAGCGGCGAGGCGCGGGGACCTGCCCCGGGTAGGGTCGCGCCGCGCCCGCCCGGGGGCTGCGGGGCCGCCGGGGCTTTGTGCGGGGCTGCCCCGGGAGAACGGCGCAGCTGTGCAAACACCGGCGCCGGCCCGTGCCGCCCTCGCTCCCGGTGCCCACCGCCGCTCTCCTGCCCTTCCCGGGAGCTGTTGCCGCGGGAGGGCGAGCCGATTAGGGGAAGCCGCTGAGCGCGGGCACAAGTGGGACTTGTGCGGCACTTGGGAAGTGGGGGCTCGCGTCGCGGCAGGGATCGCGCACGGCCGGAGGCACCGGTGCTGCACTGCAGAGAGGAGCGTCCTGAGCGCCGGCCACATGTTGCCCCCCGAGACTCCCGAATGTCACATGCCACTTCTTCTCTGCCTCTTCGCCGTGTGGCCTTGTGCTTACCGCCGTCCCACGCCTCAGATGTGTTTCTGACCAGTACAAACAAATACGTTCTCAGAACAAATTTCTAACAAATTAAATACTTAGGAAAATTAATTTAACATGTATTGTGGTTTGCCCGTACGTTAAATATTAAATGGGAAAAAACCCCTGTTTTTTGGGATATTAGACACACTAAGCATCGTTGCTTGTGATCTTTTTACACTTACGCTGTGTAATGCTGACCTTGGGAATTAAGGTATTTCTGCATATTTTTTTGACTGGCGTGTTGAAAATTATCTACTGATACACATACATAAAATCCTAGGCAATACAAAAAATGTGTAATAAAAGAGCACAGCAGAGGTTTCTTTGCCTTCAGGCAGTTATTATAGTAGAGCAGATATTTTTGTATTTTTGTTGTATTTTTTGTTGGCTTGTTTTTGTTTTTTAAATCCAGAATTAACTGTCTTTCCTGTTTAAGCACAGAGAAACGTGACATATTCAAGCTGTCGTGTTCTGATGCAACTACAGCTCCAAATTATTAAGTGAATGAGTGGGATTAATAGATACAATATTGAAATAGTGGGACCTATTTTATTGTAGCTCTAATTCTGCATACAAAGGAGATATTATGTAATATTATTTATGTAATGGTAGGAGTAACTATTTCATGATTAAAAAATGTAGAGCCTGAGGTTGTTGGCAGGTAGCAGGATTTTTGTGCATGCATGTGGTTAACTTATTAAGGCTTATTTTCTTTTAAGAGAATGTTTAGACTATGCCATATCATGAATGTGGCATCATAAAGTAAACAGTGAAGTAGTTTAGTTGTCCAGCTATTAGGAATACAGTAGGAAATCCCTGGCTTCCACAACCATAAACTTTAATGTCAGTTTGCATAATAGAAGTGTTTCTAATTTGTCTTCGTTAGAGAAGACAATTCACTAGAGTCTGCAAAAGCAGTGTTACGTCTATCCTATTTATTTCCTTTTCAAACTTTTCATTTTTTTAAACATTCTGTACCTTTAGTAATGTTTGCTATTAAGCTTCATAAGATTCTTATTGCACCTCTGCATTGTTGTTTTTTTTCTTTTTAGAAAAGCAGACAAATGTAATTCTCTCTCTTCAGAGGTGTTGTACCTAAGCACTCATTGTTAGAAGTACTCTGACAGTGATTCTCAGGTTATTTCTTGAGAGCTGAAATTTAAAACTAAGCATAATCACTTACATCTACACTGACATTTTCTTTGAGGAAAAAGGAATAGTGAAAACAACTTCTAGCATACTGTCTAAGACAATGGGATGTCCTTATTGTTTGGCTTACAGGCAGTGTGATGCTTGTCTTCACTTGAGTTGGTCTGGGTGGGAATAACCCTTTCTCCTTGGGTTTAATTGGTGTGCCTTTCCTCCAGGAGAGGTGCTCAGCTGCCTCGTTGCCTCCATGGTAGCAACCCATTATGGCTGTTCCACCTCCAGCGTGATTAACTTTGTACGACTCTTAGTGTGTTTATAGCTGTGTGCCCAAGCTGTGCAGCTAATTGAGAGTCAGGTTCAGAACAGACTCCAAATTTCACCTGCTGAGTGAAGGGGGTTTGATTGGTATGTGGCAGTGGCTTATGCAGATGTTCAGAAAGTCAATCAGTCTGGCACTGCTGTATCCTTGTGTCCACCAGCAGCTATGGATAGTGGTCCTGAAGGCACCCACCTGTGCTTTCTGCCCCATCTTGTGGGGGTACTGCACTCAGTGAGGTGTGTGAATGACAGGGATTGCCAGTGTTACCTCTGAAGGCTTTTATGTAATCCAGTACTCAACAATTAATCTGTAAAGGTTTACTGGTACAGTCTGTAAAATGAAAGTGGCTTGTGGTTGGAGGAGGAAAAAAACCAGACTTTTAATTAAAAGTAATGGAAGGATCAGCTCCTAGAATGGACTGTGTTTGCGATAACATTTGACAACTTCTTTGTCTTTTGAGGAAGAAATCTTGTTGGATTTGGCAAGGCTATGCAAGTTCTGTCTCGATGTCCCATATCTTTACATAATAAGAGCTTGAAAGACGGGGAATCAAAATTTTGTTTAAGCCCAAAGATTTGCCTACTGTAGTCTGTTATTTTGTGAAATAAATAGTAAAATTCTGATTACAATAGCAAAAGGTGAAGTGAGCTGGTTGAGCCATTTCATTCAATTTTAGCTGTCTGGTGCTTTAAGCAGACTGGCATGTCTGTTGACATAGTGACTTGGACAAAAGTATAATTTCAGAAATGCTGCAACACTGCCATGGTGGTAATACAATGAAAACAATGTTGAATTCATGCTTTATTGTTTAAGAGCATAGACATTATCTGATACACCAGTATTTGTATCTCTAAGGGAGTTTCATAATATTGCTGCTTATACATAAAAACATTAGGTTTTAATTCACTAGGTAATGCTCAAGTATGAAACAGAGTTGCATTCTATTCTCAGATAGTATGGTCTGCTAACTAATACTTTAGTAAATGCTCTTTGTGAAAATGGAAAAATGCTTTGAAAAATCGCAAGGCCTGTTGTTTAGAGTGAAATCATAATAAAAATTTATTTTTCGTTAGTGTATTGTTGTTAGTTGAATTGCCAATTACAATTGTCATTCCTGTTGCTAATCTGAATCTTGTTAAGGTTTTTGTAACCACATAAGTATCTGAATTTACAGCTTCAAAACAGATGTGTTTAAGGTAAGGCATATCTGTAATCATAAAAGTCATGTATGTTCATCGTTTTTTTGGGGAAGAGGTTGTTCCATAGATCATAGTCATTGAATCATGGAATATGCTGAGTTGGAAGAGACCCATCAGGATTATAGAGTCCAACTCCTGGCCCTGTGCAGGACGCTCCAAGAGTCACACCATGTGCCAGAGAGTGTTGTCCAAATTTTTGAGCTGTCAGGCTTGGTGCTATGACCGCTTCCCTGGGAAGCCTGTTCCAATGCCAGGAAAACCTTTTTCCTGGTATCAAACCTAAACCTTCCGTGATGCAGCTTCATGCCATTTCCTCAAGTCCTGTCACTGGTCAGGAGAGTGAAGAGATCTGTACCTGCGCCTCCTTCATGAGGAAGTTGTAAGACCGCAGTGAGGTCTCCCCTCAGTCTCCTCCAGGCTGAACAGACCAAGCAGACCTCAGCTGCTCCCTCTGTGGCTTCAGGGCCTCAGGGCCCGTCACCATCCCTGTGGCCCTCCTTTGGATGCTCTCTAATAGCTTAATGACTCGTGTTCAAGTTGCCTTTGACCAGAATCCCCAGGTGTCTTTCCGCAGTGCTGCTCTCCAGTGCTGCTGTTCCCTGATCTATACACAAAACCAGGGTTGCTCCACCCCTGGTGCAGAATCCAGCATTTGACTGTGTTAAACCTCACATGGTTGATGGTTGCCCATTTCACTCATTTGACAAGGTCTGTCTGCCCTTGAGGGAGCAGGTCCTCCCAATTTAGTGTTGCCACAAACTTAGTATTCCTTCAAATCCTGTGTCCAAGTCGTTAATGAAGATGTTGAAAAGAACTGGGCGAAGGATAGAGCCCTGTGGAGCTCCACTAGTGAATGGATGCCATGTCTGTATTACTTTTATTCCTCTGAAAAAGTATGTGGAATTTAATTCCCTGTTTGTGACTCGAGCACTCTAAGTCACCCTAAGTCTCATTCCAAACTTATTTTGGTGATCTCAGAAGAAGATTGCTGTCCCATGTTGCTTCCATTTAGCTGGTACTGTGAAGATTTGTTTACTGTAAGATCTGTTGTGGTGTATGGGGGTATTAAAGTTTTGATTTGTTTCCTACTAGCTCTTGGCCATTTCAAGCTCTTGGAGTCTGTCCTCGAGATTTCACTGACCACTTCAGAACATGTACGTAAATGCTTAGTTGAGTGTTCCTGTCAGGTGCTTATTCAACTGCAGAAAGAACCAAGCTGTAAATCCATTTATAAAAAAATCAGGAGACTAGATGAACTCGGTGTCATTTTAGGAGAGACATCAATAAGCAAGCTGAGGTTGCTAAATCTCAGATTTAGCAGAAGGGGCCTGCTTATCTTCTTTCTTCTGTTCTTCCCCCTCCCCTTTCCTCCTTCATTGACAAGTAGCTGAGGATACTACTCATAAACCACATAGGAGATACCTGTTGCTGTGTGATAATGAGTATTGTCAAACAGTTGAAATATTAGCAAAAGAAGTCATTTTGATGTGGATGTGATTTGAGGCTGATATGTGATAAATTTTACAAAAATAGGTGCACATTTTTAAATTGCTTTTGAAGGGTGTTAGGCTGAAAAATGTGTGTTGAGTTGACAGGAAGGCCTTTTGAGAAGGTAGATTAGGAATTTATGTAGGAAAAAGCAGTTTGTAAATTGAGGAATAATGTAACCGCTGTTCTCAACTGCCACTTTATGTATTTGTCTTGTTTGGAGGGGTTTTGTATTTTACATTATGAAATCACTGATCCAAGAAAGAATCTTACTCTGGGCAGCACAAAAACCAGCCAAAAAAAAGGATGTTTTTAAGTTACTCTTGTGTGCTTTTGATTACAAGTTTTTCCAGGGCTAAATGTAATATAGAGTAGGGGCTTACAGTCAGTAGAATCTGAATGTATTTCAGGTAGACATCTAAGTTTGGTGCTTTCACTTCTTGGTTTTCTGAGAGGGGGGAAGAAAAGCAGAGGCGAAAACTCCAGCTAGAGTCTGGCTCCCTTCCAGCAGCAGTAGCTCTGGTATGACTCAGTGAAGGGGCCTGCTTATCTTCTTTCTTCTGCTCTTCCCCCTCCCCTTTCCCCCTTCACTGACCGGGCTAGGCTCTATATCTGATCCCATCCAGTGTTTGTCTTTCTGTCCTCTGTTATTGCTCATTTGAGAAGGACTGAACTCATTTCAGGATCTTGCTGCTTTCTGTGCTCAGCTCATGATGAACTTCCCTCTCCCCAGTTTCACTGCCATTTCAGACTCTGTCCCCTACAGTGGTGATTCCCTGTAGCTTCCTTAGTTCAGTGTTCACAGCTGAGCATCGTTCCAGTTGCTGCTACTTCCCATATTCCATTTCCCAGAAGTGGGTACTACTGCTTGCTAACACTCTTCCACTTTCGTCTGTGGCTTCACAGTGAGAAGATGCAAAAGAGGAAAGAGCCATTGTGGTGAGGCTTGTGCCTTTGCTTTACCTTTTCACACCCTTTCCCGAAACATAGCAGCATACAGCTCTTGATAAAGGGCTATTCTGTGGGGTACAGCTTGGCCTAAAAGATTTTTGTGTTGTACAGTGTAGCTTCACTTCCAACATAATATTTCTGCATCTTGCACTGACAGTCTTCTCATACGTTTGAACTGTTTGAAAAATTGCCTCATGTATTAAAAGGATATGCTTTCTAAATTGTCAGGTTTTGGTGGGGATGAGGATTTGGTGGGGTTGTTGTGTTTGGTTTAGGTTTAAGAACCTTCTGGATTTTTGTCGTTGTTGGTTTTTTGGGTTTTTTTTTTTAAGAGGCATTTGCTACATATTTTCTATAGATTGCCTGCTCAGTTGTTTGAGCAATGAGCAACTGCCTGAATAAACTGAGATTCTGCTTCACTAGCATGAAACTTAAGTAGCCAATTTCATACTTGTATATATACAACTTGCTAAAATACTGTTTCTTAAATAAACTTTAAAATACTTTGACAAAATCAATGTTCTAAATAGAATCCAGATACTGGGTTCATAACTGATACCATGCTTCCTATTGTAGAGTACCTCTTGGTCAAGTCACTGAATTTTTTTGTGCTTTTGTAATTCAGTGGAAAAAATACGTGCATAATTGACCCTACATGCTTAAAACTTGATCAGTTGCAGACTTCAAAGTGTCCCATGATGTAGCTGCATCTATATTGAATCTGGGATTGGTTTTTATGATTAGTGTCCCTGGAAGTAGACCAGAAGCTTATCTATCTCAGCTATAGTTTCCAGTTCTGTTACATACTTCTTAAGGGTGCTTTTCGGCTGCTTGTTGAAATATATTCTTTTTCAGTGTGTAAAATGAACCACCTCAAAATAGCACACTGGTCTGAAAATAGTTGTCTCTCTTATTTTTACCAGGGAAGCACATGCATATCACAACTGAGGTTGGCAGGATGAGATGATATGTAAACACTCAGTGAGAAACAGCTCCTGCTTAGTAATTTTTGCAGTCTGAGTAGGCAAGACAAATCTCTGTAAGAAGGAAGCAGGTGTGATAATACCATGCTATCAGTTTCTTCTCAGTCACTCATACTCAGAGTTCCAGTATTGATCCTTTAATAATACTCTGTTCTACTAACTGTTGTCATTACTTGGTTTTGTCCTTTACCCTTGGTTGGCTTCATTGACCTCTGTGTGCAGTGGACCTCTGAGAAGCGTGATGGTGAACATATAACCATTTGGAAGGAGGCAGTATGAACACTCATACTAAAAGATTTATAGTCGATGGTCTGTCTTACAAGTGAAGCAGCTGAAATTTTTAATAATGATTGGACATAGTCACTGAAAATTCAGTCTCATGTCACAGGAGACCTGCTCGTCAAAATCTCAGGACAATTGGCAGTTGAATTTTTTTTTCTTTTTTAATTACACCTAAAGAGGCTCTGTTATCTCCAGCTATTGCAAAGTCACTGTCTCAGCCTCCTGATCTGTCATCACTGGATGTTGAGGTGACAACTGATGAACTTGCTTCTTTACCTTTTCCTCGCTGTCTGCCATGTCACATATACTGCTCCTATATGTTATAATTGTTTGCATTTTTTAAATTTCTGTGTATGTCTCCTCTATATCATATTTATTCTGTGGGGAAAACTGTTTTACTATATTGAATTATCTCACATTTCAGGAACATGTTCTTGAGAGACAGCAAGATATACCTGTGTAAAGAAAAGGATGAATTTACTTAGAGTCCTACATCAAATAAATAGCAGAACTGATAGTACAGTGAAGAAGCTGCTGCCTACAAGCAGTGTTATTTCTGTGCTACTACACTGCCCAGTAATAATATGAACAGTAAAGTAATGTTCTTTTATATGTTGACCAAAGTTACAGTTGTGGTAACAATTATAAGGCATAGGCTTGGTTAACAGGGTCCAGGGATTGATTGCAGAGATCTGCAGTGAAATCTGTATTGTTACACGTAATCGCACTGTTATTCACAACACCTGTATGTATTCTGGTGAAACTAATAATTCTGAAGAATACGGTGAAATAATCAAGTATGTGAGCTTGCAAACAGGCAGTATTTTTCTGCCAGTGATACAGTTAAGACTGAGAATAGAGCCCAAAAAGTACAAGAATCTACACAAATACCAGAAAAGTTTGTACCAGATATAGGGTCTGTCTGAAATGTCACTTCTTGCATAGGCTGCATTCATGCATGTTTGTTAAGGCTCTTTTCTTTCAAGAGCTGCTTTTTATTACAGGGGAGTTATAAGGTGTGCAGAAGTTTGTGGGTTTTTTCGCAGGGCATTTAAATAAAACTTCACAGTTGCTGGCTGGGCTGAGCCATATGGCTTATTAGGGAACCATTTGATGTCTGTATGTTTCAGCCTTCCTGTGATCAGTATGCAGACAGCCATTTCAGATAACTTCTTCCGCAACTCATATATTTGCAGTCTGTCATGTTGACTGCATGTTTATGAGTTCATGCTATGTTACTTTGGTGTCTATGTGCATGCCTTCTCTGGTTGGGGAGTCATCATCCTTGGAGGCACTTAAAAGTTCTTGGGATGTGGTCCTGGGCAGCCAGCTCTAGGTGGCCTTGCTTGGGCAGGGAATTTGGTCCACGTGACCTCCAGAGGTCCCTTCTAACCTCAGCCATTCTGTGATAACAGAGATTACTCTTGTCAGTAGTGAGTATCCAGGTGCTCTGTACAGCCTGTGTGTCCAGGTAAGCACAGTTGCATTCAAATGGTGTGGAAAGGCTGCCAGGCTGTCTTTAAGCTGATTGCCCTACAGCTCAGAAAGTTACTGGAAGGTTTTGGTGTTGGTGGTGAAAACTGATTATGATTGGGAAAGAAGAAAAGAGAATATTCCGTACAGAGACCATTGCTAAGCTGTGTTTGTCCCTTAACAGCATGTTCTTTTCGTAAAAATTAGAGAAAAAGTAGGAGCAGCCCTGCTTATTTACATTCAGGTTGTGTCTCTGTGCTGTTTGCTGACTAAACCAGTGTTTACTACAGCAAAGCTGTATGTCCTATTTTAGGTGCAATATCAACATGCGGTACTCAGTATGAATATTGAAAGGACTGTGGAATGTTGCACCTAATCCATAGTACCTGACATTACACCTCAGGGGAGGTTTACAATAGAAGTTTTCCAAGTTTTGTATAATGAGACGTATAATGAGTCTTTCATTTTGTGTTTGAAACTACCTAGGTGGAATTCTGCATAGCACAGATCTTATTAAGCTGTGAGCATTGGAAACTGATTCAGCCCTCATGTTGGCAGGTACTGCCTTCAGATCAATAATGAACAAATTTTTATTTCTGCCACCCCTATTACGCTTATTAACCAGTTGAAGAGGCAATTTTCTGGAGTTCTTGAAATAGAAACTTCTGGTTTTTTCTTTTGAAAAGTTACATATTTAAGCTAGCTAAAATGTTACAAAATACTTGATGAATCATTCTTTCTGTTTTTATGTCTTTGTCCATTGACCATTAAGCAAATGGATTTGTGGCATTCACATTTGTAAGCAGTGAAACCTATTTTGCTGTCCGTAGGAAATCAGAAGAGATTACAGGCAGATTCTTATGCTGAGGTAAAATAATCAATGGTATCAAATATTTTAATGTTTGAGCTATTTGAATTAGCTTTGTGAAACAGACACTTAGCCATCTTTATTGTTAGACTGAAATAAATAGTAGCAGTAAAAGCAACCCAGTTTTGCCATGGATTGTCTTTTTATCTATTTCTTACAGTAGAAGTGTGTTTTCACCCTCAGATTAATGTTTATGTTGGAAGAGACATCTCTAGAGATTGTCTAGTTAGTCCAAGCACCGTGTGCAAAGCAGGACTATCTAGACCAGCTCCAAGGATGAAAATGCCACAATCTAAGTAAATTCCAGTGTTTGACCACACTCACAACACACCAAACCAAAGAAATAAAGAAGACCACCAGACTTTTTTTTTAATTTCTAGTGTTTTAATTTGTGCTCATTGCCTCTTGTCCATTCATTGGGTGCCACTGAGGAGTCAGACTCTTCTTTAGTGCTTCCTATCCATTATTTATACCCATCAATAGGATCCTTCCCATCTTTTCTTCCTGAGGCTACAAAACCCTGGCTTACTCAGCCTTCCCTTGTATGTCCAGTGTTCCCAGCCCTTAATTATCTTTATGGCCTGACTCTAGTATGTCCATGTCTATGCTGGAAAACCCAGACCTGAAGCTAGCACTCCAGGATGCGTCTCACCAGTGCTCAGTAGAGGAGAAGCATCATGCCCCTCAACCTGCTGCTGTTATTCTTCCTAATGGTGCTCAGAACACCTTTGTCCTTCTTTGTGGCTACTCATTTACGTTCAGGACCCATGGGTCCTTTCCATCGGAGCGCTTTCCAGACAGTCTGCCTCCAGCCCCTAGTGATGTATGGAGTTACTCCTCCCCAGGTTAAGACTTCATTTTTTCTTGTGGGGCTCCATGAAGTTCTTCTACCTGTTCCTTCAGCCTGTTACGAATGTCAGCATGACCATTTGGTGTATAAGGCACTCCTCCAGATTTTATCATCTGCAAACTTGCTGAGGTGCACCTTTTCAATGTCTGGGTTCTTAATGAAGATGTTAAACAGCATTGGCCTGAGTTTTGACCTCCAAAGTGCACCACAAAGGACTAGCCTCTGTGATCCATTATTGCAAGGCTGCTTCTCCACACTTAAGTTTTGTTCCTCTCCTTGCTGTATAACAGTCAAATCTGTTTTAGGGATCTTCAGTGTGTGCCTTGTTACCCCTTCCTTTTTTAAACATGCCATCCTACGAGGTTGAAGTATAAGCACTGCATCTCAATTCTGATTACAGCAAGGTTTGTTTTGTAACGTTTATAAAACTTCTGTATAGATATCTTGGGTATGTTATGACTGTGTAAAAGTAATAAATCCTGAATCTGGATATTCTGGGTTTTGCTGGTATGTTTTACCTGATGGAAAACATGAGAATTTTGTAAAATAACTGAATATGAGTTAGGATGCTTTAGTGCTTCCTATACAGTATTTATACCCATCAGTAGGATCCTTCCCACCTTCTCTTCCTGAGGCTACAAAATCCTGTCTTACTCAGCCTTCCCTTGTATGTCCAGTGTTCCCAGCCCTTAGTCATCATGTGACTAAAAAGGTGTTCTGTATTGGAAATACGGTTTTAAATTGTCCCATGTTTTTCTTACTTCAGAAGAGTGACATATGTTGTACATTTATGCTAATTCAGGGGTTTTTTTGTTCTGAATTTTTATGATTTTTTGGGTTGTGGGTTTTTTTGGTGGTGGTTTTTTCGATGTATCATTCTTGAGGAACTGTGCATTGATGTGTGCATTTGTAAACCTGCAATTCCCATCCAGAGATTTATTTAATATCTTTACAGTACAGATTCCTGGTTTCAGTCTGACACATAAAAAAAAAAAAATCCACAACAAGAAAAGCCAAAAAACCCCAGAAAAACCCAATCAACACACTTTCAGATAGATGGGAAGAACAGAATAAAATACTGCTAAGCATTTACAGATTGTGCCAGCATGTCAGGTTTTGGTGAACTCATGTTCTTATGCCAGCAGTTGGAAATCTAATCAAAGAAATAAATAGTCATTTTTTAACCACTGCTATATTAAAGATGAAAGATTTAAGAATCAAAACCAGTTGTTTTAGGCAGTGTGCAGATAATAGTGGGGTAGTCCTCACTCCAAAAAAGTTATGTTCTATATAAATGGAACGTTAAAAGGTGTAGAAAGAGTGATATGTTACAAAAACAGATGGCACGGCAGTATTGTTAGTCATTATTTTGAAGTGGAATTTTGTAGGCGGGATTTCCTGAATGAAAAAACAGGGGAAGGGTAGGTGTTGAAAGGAAGACTGGGATCGGAAAGGAGTATGTAGAGCATGTGAGGTGAGCTGAGGGGTGGGGGAGCTTGGAGGAAGGAAAGTGCTGAGAACCAGGACTGTGGAAAATATTGATGTTGGAATTGCAATAACAGGGACCAGTTATCTAAGGCTGCTCCCTCTTGGATTTGCTTGCTTTGTCTCATGGGGCTGACTCGTTCCCTGAAATTTATCTCTGGGCTTGTGGCTGGAGGGACATGAGATGTTGCATGAGGTTTATTGCTCTGTGCAGTAAAAGAGAGAAAAGCAAAGTCCCCCGACTGAGAATTGTCCAAGAGGTGTAGAACATAGAAGAACTACAGTATTCTCAACAACACTATACAGTTTGTAAATACTTTCTATATTGCCTACTTTCATGACAATTTCTATTATTTTTAGGTTAAGGAATGTGAAAATGTAAATAAAACAAGTATCTGGTGTTCATCTTCCCAGTGTATCAATAGAAATAAACTAAAACCAGCTAGACTTCAAGCCAGACTCTGCAATGATGGATGCAAAAGAAAATACATCTCTTGCTGGCTGAGAAAGATAGGTGGGCCTGCATAATGTTGGGTGCGTATGTGGCAGCTTTCAAAAACAACAAAACACAAATGCTGTAAAAAACAACACATTTTTCAACCTGATCATCTCTTCTTCAGTGCTAATGGGCTTCTTGTAGTCTGTTTATGTTACTCAGTTACTTTCATAAAAATCTTATGTTGTGTAAGCTTGATTAGTTGTAAGAAAATTGTAACAGTATCTTGTTCTTTCCAGGTTAGTCTTTGGCTTTTTCAGAATGTTGTTCTCTTATGGAAACCACTAGCAATGCAGTATTTTATGTTTATTAGTAATTTGGCTTCTCTAGCCATCTGACTCACAGTAAGCCATTTAATTATGGCAAATGTTTCAGTTTTACTTTTTAAAGGATTGAGTGACTGCATTTTTTACTTATAGTACCCTAATGACTAGGGATTTGGGATTTGGTATTTGGACAGCAGAACATGTAATGGTAAGAGGCTGAAGCTTATGCATTGGCAATAAAGTTGTGGCGATAAAATGGTGGTGGAAAAATAACAGAGTGGAGATGGCCAGTGAAACTTGAGTAAGAAACCGATTTAGGAGAAAACCTGGTGACTTAAAATTGCATAGTAGTTCTTTTATTGTCTGAAGATATGTAATTTGGCATACAAGAGTCAGGAGTAGCACATGAATAGTACAAAACTTGTCTGTTGTTACAGCTGCTTTGCAGAAGCCATCAGTTGAAACTTAAAACTTGATTGTACTGTTGAATCTCTACATCAGATAACTTGACGAGTTTCCAATCAAGTGGTTTGCATTTTCTTTCTTCTATATTTAGTTAATTATTTAAAATGTTTTCTAGTGTACAGTATTGAACAAGAGTTTCTTGGTCCAAGAATTTGATACAGTAACCATCACATTGCATAAATATTGCTTTTTGAAGCCTTCTGATATTATTTGGCTTATGTTGTGACAAGTAAATGGTCAGGTGTGGCTATTTGTTAGTGCTTTTACACTAGGAAATCATTTAGAATTGCAGGGAAGAGGCAAGAGAGGGGAAAGGACTCATTCAATATGCTTGCTGAGCTGAGGAGGCTTTTGGGGATGTTTTTGATATTCTGGTTTTTTTTAGTTTTTTTTTAATGGAGATAGACTCAATCTGTTGTCGTCAAGTAATTGGGTTCATTGTTAGCACAGCATAATTGAGGTTTCAACTGCTCTAGAGCTGAAAATAACTTACAGCTTCAGACTGTTTTGTGAGCTGCATATTGATGCTGTAAGGAGTAACTGAGAAAGGCAGATAATTTTCTACTATGTTCTGAATTACTGCACACACTGCAGCTTTGCAGAAGTGTGCTCTTTTTGGTTCATCAGAACAGTAAAACAGGATCCTTCTAGTACTAGAGGTGACATATTCCTGTGAGGATTACAGGAGGAGAAACAGATGAAGAAAAAAGAGGAAAATACAGATCTTGGGGAATTGGAAGTCCATTCCTTCTGCGTTCATGAAGGAAGCTCAATTTTTTTTCCATCTAAACATACTAAATGGTTTCTTAATTTCTTCAAATCTGAAATGATCTGTTACAGATACCATTACAGAAGCCATTACTTGATGTAACTAAATGTAATGGAATTAGATATATTCTGCTACTCTGAATATAAACCTAGCTCTTCAATATTTCTAAATTGTATTTAAGTGCATACCCAGAACCATAGTCTGACTGAGTAGAACCTGGTATAGCAGTTACAGATGTTACGATACAGTTTTGAACAAAATTTTATGTTTAAATTAGATATGACTAATTTTTCACTTTTTAATTTAAGTAATATTTTGAAAATTCTCCAGCTGTTGTACTGATGTCCTTCATTTTCTTAGAGTTTTCAGAAGAGTAGAGAGGGAATATGTGATAGGGAAATCTGTCCACTAAATCTTTATGTCAATACCAGAGTGATTTGATATGACAGCAGTCCCATGTCATTATACTTCAAAGTGTGCATTTCATTTGTTAGTATGAGGGTTTTTAGGGTAAATTCAAGTGTTTGGGAAAACATTGTTTAAAAATCAGTTCAAGGATGAAATTTGTAATTAAAGATGACAGTGTCATCGATACAAAAGAAACTACTTTTCGTAAACTTCTGTGGAGGTGACAGCAATTCTTTTTTTTTGTGTTGGTCTTCTAAATTCTCTTAAGTATTATTGTTACTGGTGCCACCCAGAATCTCTCAGTGTCACTTTGTTACTTCTTTCTATGTACCCTAGAGTAGTGGTGAAAGAGAAGGCATGTTGTGCTTTTCATAGTTGGTAGTGAATTGCACCTTAATTGCAATTCCAGAAATTCTTTCCAGTGTTCCAGCCAAGGAATAAGCAATCAACTCCTAGTTGTTATTACTATTTGAGTACTAATCAGGTACTTCTAAAAATAAAATATTTCTTTTTTCCTTGTAGCTCTTGTATCTTTTCAATTCTGTGTAATATCTTAAAATGTACCAAGGAGTAATGTGGATTTTTTTAAGTCAAGCTGTGTTCTAGTAGCTGCTAGCATTTAGAACAAGGAAATCTCCAAGCTGACACTGGAGGCTAGCCATGTGAAAGGGCAAGGTGCCAACTGCATGAATTATTTGGTTTTCTGGCAAATAGCTTCTGTATACACTCATCCCTAACTCAGAAGTAAACCTGGCCTGAGGTAATTCCTGCTTTTATGCATTAGTTCAAGTTTAGTTCTGAAGTCAAGGAGCACAAGTCACATCTGTAGTGAAAATTGTTGATCTTTGACCATTTTTGTAGTTGCACAGTGGGGTCAAAAGCTCTTTTGCTATTCAGGATTCAGTCACATTTTAAAACAAGCTCAGTTGCAACTGGACATCATTTTCTCTCATTGCTAAGCTGTATGTTGAAGTATTCAGCTTTAAAAAGGCTTCTAAAGATCACCTCTCATGAGGTTTAGTAACATTTAGTAGGCCCATTCATAGACAAAAGGCTTTACTCCAAAGAAGGGTAGTAATGGTTGGAATTGTTGTAGTTTTCTGTTAGAATTTGCTCAAGCAGTTACAAAATGTGTTAAAAAAAAACAAAAAACAAACAGATGTTTTCTACTATTAGTAAAGAATGTGGTGAAAATGGAGAGATCTTTTCCAAAGAAGTAAAGTCAAACAAAAAAAATTTTGGCTTGAATCAAGACTCATAATTTCCACTAGTGAAAGGAGGGGGGGAAAAAAAGAAATGCAGTAGATTATGATTATTATAATTAATATCTATTCAGAAATGGCTTGCACCTTTTCCAGTGGGGAGACAAATATTTATGTTCTGTAATTGTTTGTTAATGGAGTTCTTGGTCCTCAGCTATTGAATGGCAGCAGCCACAGTAACAGAATCCATGTGTCCAAAATGTCACATTTGCAGACTTTCTTTGTTAGCACACTATTGTTGTAAGAAACCATGTGTTAGATCTTCCTTGGTTTTAAGATAGTTTCTTAATATGTGAGACATCAAAATTTCAATGGACAATTCATCAGTTGAGTATAAGGAAATTTGTCAGTAGATGATCTGGTTGATACAGTTAAATAACATCAAGATTTGATTTTTCAGTCGTGTATAAGAATCACAGTTCCTATAAAACTAATCTATTTCTGGCTGTCTCTAGGAATTCCATTCTTACAGGTTTGTTGTTGGGGTTTTTTTGTTGGGTTTTTTGGGTTTTGTTTGTTTTTTTGTTTGTTTGTTGTTTTTGTTTTTTTTTTAATAGAAATGTGCTGCAGATGTTTTTATTTAGAACCAGTAATTGGAGTCCTGTGGGGATTTTTAATGCATAATAGTCAAAGGTAGTTACTTATTTGTAGGAGAAAATAAGGAGAACCCCCAGTCTCGTTTGTGATTTTTGTCTGAGGTTAAGTTTTTAATTCTTTTTGGCCATAATTATGAAGTGATTGCTATTTTTCATGCAGTCATAACTTAAGGGTTTTTCCTCCCCCAGTTCACATCCTAAACAGAATTTTATATATCAAAACTTGGAAACTTGATTCTAGCAAGATAAATCAAAATACTTAACGTATCAAACCACTGAGCATTTAAGCAATATCGCTGTTATTTGGTCATTACTTTAGACATTTACATATTAGAGTTATTTTCAATTGGATTAAACTCCTGCAAGATAACATTTCCTTCAAGTTGGCCTTGCAGGATTATGCTCAGATGGAAAGCTGAGACTAATGTGCAGAATCTTTGTAAAGTCATTTAACATTTCTTTATTTTAGTTCGACTCCTGCAAAGAATGAGTTTTGAGTGTTTATCACATACATAAATTGTGTGACTGCTTTTTTCTCTGAATTGCGTGTATGTGGTTGGTGACTGACTTTGCGCTTTAAAATATTTAATCAATTATTAATTTGGTTATTACAGATGTAGAATCAAGACCGAGGGATTGAATGACTTTTGTACAAGGTCATGGTAGATTTGAAGTGGGATTCATCCTCCTTTTCATGCCACTAGGTATTTTAATCACAAGACCATCATTTAACATAATGATACGCACTAGTGCTTCTAAGAATTCCTCATAAGATATTTGCCTTTATGCCATAGTATTGTGTGCAGATTTGTACAGCAACCTAATGAGCAATAGACTGGACACAAGACACTGTAGAATATATGTATTGGAAAGTCACTAGACAGAAGGTTTTATTAAAAGATTACATTTGGAGGGGAATTAAAGAAGGCCTATTTCATTAAAGTTTATTCTTTTTTATCATGTGCTAAGAAAGAATTTGAGTATTCTGTATTGATAAATGATTTTCAAGACTCACAGCATAGCACTTTGTGCTCTGAAAATTGAAGTTTTGACTGTACTATGTCTTCTAATGTTTTTGAACCATATTCAAGTGCAAGTCTGCATATATGATAGTGCACTTCCACTTCCTGAAAGAACTGCTTGAGGGATAGTCCCTGACATAGTTTGGCTCACATAGTTCCTTTATTTAAAAAAAAAAAAAAATCCTGGACAGGGAAACTTGGCAGGCAGTCATATTGGAAAATAATAAACATGCCTCTGCCAGAAGTGTTTGAATTTGTTACAGTCATCTGGTCAGGACTAGTAGCTGCTTAGAGTACTATGAATAGCAACACTAAAGGCAGAGGAACAGTTTTTCTACAGGCATAGGGTTTAAATGATGCTTATTTGGAAGACTGCCTTTGTCATCAAAGAATTGGAAGCATAGGGGTTTTTTCTCTTAAAGTTTTTTCCTGACGAAATTAAAATCTGTTTATACTACATATAATTAAAAGGTTTTGAACATTGGTTTTAGAACAGGACAGTGCAGAAACACCCCAGTGACAGCAGTGAATTATTGTTCTGGCCAAAGCCAAGAGAGAAAATAAATAGTTTTACCTGTGTTTTTGTATTTCAAGGTCTTCTGGTGGTTTGAATGGCAATTCTTTTCTGCTTTTTCAAGAGGAAATTTTGTAGTTCTGAAAAGGCTAGAGCCCTGGAAGTTTTAATAGTCAGCTTCTCTTTAAGCTTGCACAAGACTTATTATTACTTTCAACAGGAGGGTTTCAGGTTGTTTTCCCAGTCCACAGCCATAACTTTTAATACCGTGATGTAGCAGTCACCTGTGTGAGAAGTTCTGCTGGTCTGTGCTTTGCTGTTGATTCACTTAATATCAAAAGTAAAATAAGTACATCCAAGTTAATTGACTTATATTCCAAATAATCAGCTAGTGTTGGTCCCAACTATATGAAATATTTTTAAAGCACAGATTTTTCATTCTGATTATGGTTCATTTCCTCCAGTTGTCCAATTGTTTGAATGCCCACTGGAAAAGTAAGAGCAGTCTCATGGTTAGGGTGCTAGAGTTCAGATTTTGTTATTTTCTGTCAGTTTCTTGTGAGACCTTGGAAAATGCTTCTAATATCTATAAAAATATAAGTAGAAGTAAAGTCCTAATTTATAAACAGGCACAGTGCTGCACTGGTAATCTAACCTGAATAATTTGAATCTGCGTTGTCTTCTATTTCACCTTTTGGTCTAAATGCAAATAAGAAAATGTGTTCTTTTCTTTATTGTCCTGAACTTTGCTATCAATACTTCCAGGTTCTTCTGTTTTGTATGCCTCAGCGAGTTTAAGTGTGTCAGTGTGTCACTCATTATTAATAATTTCATCATTATTGTTCAAATAATTGAGTTAAAACTTTCTCTCAAAAGGACCAGGAGCTGGGACAGTGAAAATAAGTATCATTGACCAAAATAGAAGTGAAACCATTAGTACTTGAAATAAAATGCACATAATTTCAAATCTGAAACATGAGAGTGGGAAAATTTCTGTTCTGTGGTACTGGTGTTCTTGAGATTTTTCTGAACTTGAAGTGGGGCCTCTAGTTAAATAGTACTCATTGCTTTACAAAACTGTACATCTTGAGAAATATTTTACTTTGAGAAACGTTTTACTTCTTTTTTAAAGGAGCAAGAGATGATGGCAACTTTATACTTCCAACAGCCTAGAACCATTTACTGATCAGTAGTCTTTACAGACTGTGAGTTAACTGCAGCAATAACTGTCCAACAGACCTCAGGGACTAAAAAACTTGAAGCTGTGATTCCTCAGTGTACTTCTGAAGTTGTATAAACTTCTTCATCTGTCTCCTGATACAAGATCATTAGTGTGAAGTTGTTGCATGGCTTCAGCAGCATGTTCTTTCTTTTCAAGTTTTAGAAATGTAAATAACTGCTTCTGAGGAAGACTTGAGTGCTCATTTAAGGTGTGTCTTCACTAAGCAGTTAGCAGTAGTGCTTCTGTGGTTCTTCTCCAAAAGTGTATCATAGAGTTTACTGTAACAACCTACCTGTATTTTCAGATCTGGTCAAGCTTACTGATTTTAGGAAAAATCACAGATTGGAATTCAAGCATATTTCTTACTCAAGCTTGTTGTGACTGTGCAGCTCAAATTATTTTGGGGGCTTGTAGTCCTCCAGTCATCTGGCTGCAGTTGTTCTCAAGGGGCATGTAAGCTGACAGTGTGTGCTGGTAAACACTCTTAGAGGATCTCAGCATGAAAAGTGAAACATACCACTAGAGGTACATGGCTGAACAGAGAGTAGTGAAGATGCAGAGTCACTGACTGGTGTTTTACAAACACCTACTAGGTGCATCTGAACACATGTGAATAAAGCAAAAGCTATTTTTGAAGAGATGAGGACTATTGCTTCTCTGACAATAAAAAGAAAAATATGTTCAGTAGCTTCTAGTTCTTTTTGTTTTCTTCTGTGGCTAACTTCTACAATTCCAGTAGTGTGAATTAGCACAGGGAAACAGTGGTTCAAGGTTACCATATATGTATTCTGCCACCAGCTGAAGTAAAGACCTAATAATAAATGCTTGTTTTACTGTAAGCTCTTGGGTAAAAAGCAATGAGTCCAGTACAGAAAATCAACTCGTATGGAATAAAATAGTTTCAAAGATTTAATAGTTTCATTAAAAATCATATTAACAACACATTAAATTACCTTTCATAGTTAATCTTTATTGTTATTTGCAAGCTTTACCCGTTAATGTGGTAAGGAGACTTTATCCTGTTTACTTACTAAGTGTACAGTGTTCTGAGAGTTCTGTCCTGTCCACATTGCTCCCTCTTTTAGCTAATATTTAATCTTAAACTCTCCAGCATGCTTTTTGTTATTTTGGGTTTTTTTTCATATGTGTAGTAGCCCTGCTTTTGTATGAAAACCCTCAGTCTACATGGAGCTTTCATTAATGCAGTGAGATGTATTTGGTTTGGATGTTGCTATTCCAGTTGCCAGGTTCTACTGAGGAGCTAAGTCCTCTGGATGTCTCAAATGTAGATGGCCTCCATCCTATTACTAAAATATGCAGCTTTTAAACAGATTACAGATCAGAACTGAGGATTTACTTTCATGCAACTGGATAGTGATGATGATTTTCTCTGATTTTCTCAGTGCATTGGAAAAGCAAGTTCTTTGTGTTCTTTAAGCATTCCTATTGGTTTTGATGATCCATTTGCATTGGAAAAGCAAGTTCTTTGTGTTCTTTAAGCATTCCTATTGGTTTTGATGATCCATTCAACTCAAAGGCTTAATATAGTAAGATGTGAAATTTTTATATTAAACTTGTATAGGTATTTGATACCTTTTCCTGAACATGATAATTAGTAGACATAAATTTTCAAAACCTGAATCAATAAAGTTCTCTTAGTGCAACTTTGTATGCAGTTTTGTATAATACATACTGTTCCTTGCCATCTTCAATTTAAGCAGAATTTTTTGTGAAGTCAGACTTCTAAGAATAATTGCAGCAATTCCAGGGGACATAAAAGAAAGCCTCTTGGGACCCTTGTTTTGTGATTTGTCATTTTAACTTTGTTTTCAAATGAGAACCAGTTCTGTAGTTGCAGTTGCAAGGAAACATTCAACACCAAAACTAAGTCAATCTAATGTGTGCTTGAGCTGTCAGAGAGCCTGAAACAATAGCTCTTAAAACTATGCCAATCTCAGTGCCAATAGTGGTGGTCCAGAATGTCAGAGTGCTTTACTGTTTGATTGTTCATTGAGCTGTAGAAAGTAATACCATATTTACGTGCATGTTACTTGCATTCTGAAAAATGTGGAGCCCAGAGAAGCTGATAGTCAATAAAATAAGTAAAAGAGCATAAATATGTGGATATTAAAATGAAAAGCAGCAAATTTTCAGATTTAGAATCTTTTCTGGAACAAGTTTTGTAAAACTTCAGACATGCCGATATAAATCAGTATGCTTCATATACATGATAATTAATTGTATTTATTTTCTTGAAGAAAAACTACCCCACTGCTTTTTCTTTTGTTTCATTTTTTGTTGGGCATAATGCTAACTGATTGTGATTGGATTGCTTAAACATTTGTTAAAATACATTTGTGTGGAAATTGGAGTTCATAAATGGAGGAAAAAAACCCTCTTAACTAAAGTACTAGACATTGCCATAGACCACTTGCTTTAGATGACTCTGCTTTGAGCAGGGAGGTTGGACTAGATGGTGTCCAGGGTGCCTTCCAACCTCAACTGTTCTGCCAATCTGTTACATGACAGACAATTGCATTTCATATACCTTCATTAAAAATGGGTTTATCCAGCTAGTTTGTATTTCAGTTTTTCTTCTTTGTTTTGTTGAAATATTTTATCTCGTTCTATTCTCTTCAATTAAAAGAAAGAATCCTCAAGTAATCTCTATGTAATATGTATTAATTGAGCTCTTTCTCAGTTCTGAAGGAATATCATCTATATATATCAATTTCACCAAACTTAAGATATTTGTTCTGCACCTACTTGAGAGAGATGGTCTCTGTCACAAAATATATTTAGAAAAACTTTGTAATTCTAGGTCACTTACTTTACAATTTCCGTGGTTTGGTTTTCTTCTAATGTCTTCATCAAACCACCCTGTCACAATACAGCACGAATGGACAACAGTCACACACTGAGATGTCCAAGGCAAAAAAGAGCAAGTTTATTTACAGACCTCGATATTTATAGAATTCCAACAGTGACCATGGATTGGAGGATGAAATTGTCCTCTCCAACCACACTGGTCAACCCAACAGCCCATCAATTCTCTCCTTCTCCAGAAAGGAATGCAAAACAATCATTATTTGCATGAAAAGTGCGTGAGAAACTCCATTACAAAAATGTAAACATCAGAAGGCTTAGAAGAACTTCAGAAGAACAGGGCGACACCAGCCCACTACACATTGACATATAATTTGTGATTCCCCAAAAATGGAAGTATAATAGTTACCCTGTTTGGATAATGGAGCATGATTTCATCTGGGTAATATAAGGGAGAAGCTCAGCACAGCTCACAGAGATGCACTCTAGGTGCTCATGATGAAGGTTACAGACTTCTAAGAACTGAGTTTCAGGAGAGACAGGATATTGAGTAAGTGATTAAACCTTCAATCATGAAACAAAAGCAAACAGCCAACACTTAGTAAAATTTGCATTGTTCAGATTGCATTTGATTGTTGGCCTTTAACAGCTCACTTAACATGCAGAGTATTCCTTCCTAAACCGCCAGCTTTGGTGGTCAAAATGAGTAAAATTAAACTAGGAACACTGCAACACAAGTGAAAAGGAGAAAAAAAGTGAGTAAATAAATCTGGGTTTGACAGAGCTTTTTTAGTCCCACAAGTAAAATTTTAGAATGTAGGCATTTCAACCAGAATGCTCCTTATTTGAACAAACACACCCACAGTGCTCTAACTACTATTTATATATAGATAAAATGTATGTAGTTAGAAATGTTACTATGCTTTTAATATAAAACGTGTCTTGTTTTCAGTTGGACTGGTTTTGAGCTCCATGGTAAACATACTTTTGCATATTTTTGCACATTTTTGATACATTTTGATTCATTGATACATATTGATACTTTTTTAGGTTTTTATTCTTGTACTGCTTGTTTAATTTATTGTTCATTAGCTGTATACCATGAAGTACAAGCATACTGGCTCTTTCTGGCCAGTTCTTCTAACTGTTGTAAAACTTACTAATTTGTTGAGAGTAGAGGACACAGGAGGGCTGCTTGAGAATTTATTTTAATTCTCACTGCAATGTAAAATTCAAGGTGAAAGTTTTCTGATAACTGTATCACCCGATACCATATGCTTTCATTTGTTTTGAATTGTATGTGGTTGAAGAGTAAGAGCCGGAGCTTGGTCTTTAGAAAAGTTCAGTAACTTCAGAAGTTTCATCACTTTAAGGAGCATAAATATTTCACAGGAGAAGCTACTGATTATAATACTTATTTATAATAAACTGTTTTAGTGTAAGTTAACCATGCAATTAGTTTGTATAAGTAACATGGAATGTTCATAGGATTCAAGAAAGACAAAGAATAGTAGCAGTCATACATAGTTATGTAGATCACTTGGTAGAGTTTGAGTGTTCAGACAAAGTGTGGTGTTGTATGTATGAACAAAGAATGTAAAAAAAGTCCATGGCATGTGAAAAGAATTTCAGGTCATTGCAGACAAAGTGGCTGGGCTAATGTCATTTTTGGTTACAACAGAATGCCAGAGGTTGAAGGTAGCATTTGTAAAACAGATGTGCTGAACAGTGTAACTCTGTGCAAATGCATTTTAAATTATGTAGGAAAAATATAGGAGGCTTAGAAGAATGCTCAAAACGTTTTTCCCCCCCTCTAGAGGATGTTGAGATAAACTTTTATTAGATGGTATAGGAGCTTGTGAAGAAGTGATGAGAAGTTCTAGTTTAGCAAGAAAACCACAGGAAAAATATACCTGAGGTTCAGGCTAGTCAAATTCAAACACACACATAAGCAGTGAAGAATTCTAGAGAGAGGAATTTAAAGACTTCAAGCTGCCTGTTAGAAAAAAGTGGTAGCCACATATAGATCTTTCTAGAATGGTAGCTTTTGTCATGTACATCACTGGACAGCTAGGTCTGTAATGTCCTGTAATACAGACAAATTGAAGAAGTCTTCCCTCATCACTTAAAAAAACCCACTAAGTATCAGTCCACTGCATCAATATGATTCAGTGCTGATCAGGGCAGGGTTGCTTCTGGTTGGGAAATACTGCTTGTAGTTCAGTCTCAGCAATGTGGAGTACTAACTACAGGTGTGTGAAGTAGAAAAAATGGAGTTCCGGCTCCCCACTGGGCTCCTTGTGTTACTTCAGAGCTCACTGGCCTGTGTAGATCTGAACTGTGTGTAAACAGCTGACCCCAGATACTGGGAGTTTAGATAAAATCTGTGGGTAGGATTGTGCTTTCTCTATCTTGGAGCTCGGAGAGAGCTCACTAGCTTTGCAGCACCACTTTAATGATGTTACCCTGTAGTAACAGCTATGCAAACTGTCATAGCAGGAGCAGCTGATACGCTGTAAATTTATGTGCTGGTTCAACCTGCTGTAACTTGTGCATGTGCTCATACTTCCAGGGATGACAGGCAAAACATCTTGCCTGTGTTTTCAAAGCATTTGAGCAATCTGTTATAGTGTCTTCAGCTGATGTCACTGCCACAATGGAATCAGAATTTGAAACTAAATGTAACTTTTCCATGAAATGTGTCCGTGGATAATCAGGGGGTCTCTCTGCCATTTTCTTACTATGGGAGAGGGAGATTAGTTTCATAGAGCAGAGGCCTTTGTTGTCTTCCAAAAGCAGCTGTTAAATGCATAATTTGAGTAAATTTTAGCTTGATAAACCAGTTTTTGAGATGTGCTTGTCCTTAGAAATGTACTTGATCAATAATTCAGCACATGCGGGATTGGATTCTTCCGACTGCTTGTGGCCTAAGAGAGGATGCCAATACTGAGTGCTCTCACACATAGCTCAGGGCATAAAGGGCAAGTGGCTTCTACCTCCTGTCTGCTCTTTCTGGTTCTAAGAAAGAATCTTGTAGTGAATGCATACCTTATAAAATGAATGTGATGTGTCTATAATTTATTTGCTACTTGATTCTTTCTCCCTTTCAAACAGAATAAGCTGTGTATGGTAGCATTTTGGCCAGTTGCAAAAGCAAAGTGTGCTCATAGGATCATTGGTCTTTACTATTTATCTATTATTGTTAAACATTTGTGATACTTATTGTATGTTGGCAGATGCTATTTTCTTGTTTCCTTTGTGTGAGGAAACACTTCTCCAGAAGGATGTAAATGACACATGAGACACCTTTTCAGGTAGTGCTGGATCTGGTTAGATCGACTGAAAGATCGGGCAAGTGCATCAGCGTAATAAAGCCACTGTTTTAGTAAATACAAGTGTAGTTTGGCAAGCTCATTCTGTTTTTATTCATACCTCTTTCTAGCATAAAAAAAAAGTAACACTGTAAAAAGCAGCTTCAAGAGTGCACAGGATCAGGCCAGATGTGTTTTGCTTCTGTACTGTGTGAAATAGAAAGCCTCTTCTGTTGTTTTCAAAAGCAGTTGTATTTTTGTTCCTGTTAGTGTTAAGCACTTCAACATCAAGTGTTCTGATCGTCACAATATTCTTTGAAACAGTTATCTTTATTTCTAGACAGATTGATTTATTTATGGCAATACAAGTATTTCACTGGTATTGATTTGATTTACGGCATTGAAAGACATTGCCACTGTCCTTGTCTCTTTTTGAGAATGTGAGTGCTCATTGCAAAATATGGCTCAGTATTGTTTTGGAAACAAATGTTTCCAAATAGTCAGACCCATCCACTGAAAAAATCTTCCATGCCTTTGGAGATTTCTTACTCAGTCATACTTTGCACAACCCATGTTAATGAAACACAAGTCAGAGTGAATCACTGGAGAATTTTCAAGTGGAATGGAGAGATAATTGTTGTTGTAGAAGGAGCAGCTGACATCTTCACAGTGCAGGATCCTCACCAGTCACAGAAGGATTTGGTCTCTTCTAGACAGTGGGCTTCATTTATTGAAAGTAGATGTCCTTCACTGAATATTCACTGAATTCAGTATTATTCATTTATGTCCATCACAGAGTAACCACTCCAGCTTGAGTGAATATTGTCCTGGTTGAAACCCAGTTTTTAAAAAGAGAACTAAGAAAGGAAGGAAATACTTTTCAGAAGATCACTACTTTCTGGCAAGTGCAGCTATGGGTTTAGTTGAGAGGACTTTATACTCTTTAGTGGCAAACTGTCAAGCACTCTGCGTTGTATTTCTCATAAAGCTTAGTAGCATAGAGTCAGTATTGTTTGCTTGGCAGTATAAGTTGCATTTGATGTTTCTGATTTAACACCACAGGCTTTGATTATTTAAGCTGAACATGCTCCTGACAATACTTTAAGGGGGTGATGTCCACTGACCATTCCTCTGTTTAAGAAAGGCAGTGCAATGTATAATTTAATATAAAATTTTGCAAATATCACAAAGATATGGTTCTCTGTATGCATTTATGGGGTGTTTGTGCTTTTTTGCTGGTGACTTGTAACAGGTAAAAAGTATGGAAACTTTTAGAACATGATAGAAAATGTTGGAAGTTTCTTAGAAAATGCATCTTGTGGTAACAGCTTGAAATTTCCTCCAACTTACTCAAATTTGAGTGCATATAGCATGCCCCTGTAAAACATATTTCTAAATTTACATGGCAGGGAGTAGCTTTTTTGCTTTCTTGCTGTTTCTGGAACTAGCTGCTTGTGCCCCTGAAACACTGAAGAGGTGTCGTCTGTACAACTGCTGTCTTAATGTAGGATGAATTACCTGTTGAAGGGGTCCAATCTGCTGCTAGTCCCCTTTGAAAAGCAGTATGATGCTTAACACATTAGACTGCATGAATCCCATGCTTTAAAAAAAAGGGAAGTCTCTGGACCAAGAAAAAAGATCCGTCTGATTCATAGTAGGTCTGTTCTTCTGACAATTAAACACATGGAAATCAAATACTTTCTTTTTCCCCCTCCCTCTCTTCAGGGAACAGCAGTACAGAGGCATCTTTATATAGTCAATGTTACTGCAAAGTATGTGATACAAGTTTTGTATTGAAATACACGTAGTGAAATGAGTCAAGATAGGGAACTGCAAATAAAGAGCCTCACACATATAAACAGGATTCATGGGCCCTAAAATACAGGCAGGTAACAAGACAGCTCGTGTTGTTTAAACATGGTGTGATAACTACATGAAGAGCAGCAATTTTACCCATGTACTGTCTTGAGTCTGCTTATTTTGCAGTGATGCTTCTTTTGCTAAAATAATTTATTAGGACTAGGGATGTTTTAAAAATCATTTTGACTACATTAGCTCCAATTGAAGTTAGATAGTCTTCTGTTTATAATAAGTCCCTTATTATATGTGGTTCCATTAGAAAAAGAAAAGTTACTTTATGTATGTTTATATTGTACACAGGGGGCTTGTCTACACAATTTTTTTATAAGCAATGAGCTACAAATTGGACTTTTAAGCACTTTTTAAAACTAGAATAAAGGTACTTTAGAAAATAGCCTGTTTTGTAATACACATCCCTAGAGCTATATATCTTCCAGTTGAGTGCAGATGTTAATTATTAGTCGGTTAACCTCAAACTTTGCTGGAGCAAAAATGTAAACCTGGTCACATGGCAAGCCACAGTGTTGATTTCTATCATCAGTACTTCTGAGAAGTTTTCTTAACAATAGTCTTACTTCTTTCTGAATGTTTTAAGTAAATTTGCATTCTTTTGCATGCCTAACTACAGATTGTGGTGGGTGTGTCTTGAATCCTGTACTGGGTGTATTCCAATTAGATCCCTTTTGTTCCACTTTTTAAAAGTGATTTGATAAATCATAATTCTGACACAGTAACTTTGTGCAGATTTATTTGGATTGCCAATACTGAGCCAATTTCTTCTGCTATAATTTCTTTCTGAACTTTTATGCATATTTGTTTTCCTTACATAGATCTTTAGTTATAATTACCAAAACTGGCATTGTTTCACTTGTGCTGGAAAGACAATTTATTGGTGTATGACACTGTCATGTTTTCATTCTCTTTAATTGTTTCAATCAGTTTGGGAATCACAGCTGTATTCTGACTAGTAGCTATTCAGTAAATCTGTCTTTAAATGGCACACTTCAAACCGTACTGATTTTTATTCATGTCTGGTATATTGTGATCCCATAGCCTTACAGTGTGAACACATGATTTCACGTTGGTGAAATTCACGTTCGGCCCATTTATGTTGTCCAGCAAATAACTGCAAAGTGTATAAAACTTTACTGGTACATTTCTTGATTGTGAACAACACTATCTTCTTTTTTTTTTTTTAATGTGCAAAAGGGCAGAAACGTGACTTTCACCTAACTCTGATACAGTTATAGTAACATTAATATAATTACTCTAGTTTTAGAAATACTTAATTTGTTTTACACTCTGGATTAATTAGTTCTTTTTCTCTGCATGAAATTCAAGTCAGTGATGTGGTTTACAAGTGATAAGAATAATAGGATTTGTGTCTTGAAAATGTAGAACAAATCCTTTTCTGTTTTATTAGTGTTTGAAAGTTACTTGCCTTCTCAGTCCAGTTTCCCAAAAATACTGTAAAATACTGTCTGTCCAGCTTGCTTTAGAAGTAAGACACATTTAGAGATGTTGTTTGCTTAAATACATTAGAGCAGTTAGTAAACTGGTATTTTCTTGTATTTGCAGAAAATAATTGTTTTTTATCTCTCAGTGGAAGGGGCACAACATAAATGCTGTATGGGTGTACCAACCATCTTTGCCACTTGTAAGCATGTGGCAGTACAGGATTTTTTTCCCTTTGCTTTTAAAGTAGCTAACAATTAGATTATAGTTTAGAATGCTGCATATGCTGTCTATTAGCTGACATTGATACTGTATGAAGCAAGAAGTGTGCACAGCTGCCCTGTGTGGTTTTGTGGTTTTGTGTCTTTGTGTGCTGGCACAGTAAGTTATGCTGAAGCTGGGGAACTGATATGTGTTGAAAGGGTAATTGTTTTGCAGGAAAAGTTTTTAGCCAGGTCAGTGTTCCAGCTCAGTTCCTAGTGCAGATTTCCAGTCTTGTTCAGTCTCAAAAGAGAAATGGAGAGCAGGACCAAGACCAGATGACCTGGACAGCTTAGCTTTCATCTGATTTTGTCTCTGCTGTATAGCCAAATTGCTTTTTCTAAAGAATGACCTCTCAATGTTATTTCTCTCTGTATAAACACCTAGAAGACGTTTTTGTATTGAAATGCATGGAGTACAAGGAAGATTTTGAGATTTTTTTATTCGTTTCCTTATGAGGTATTTTGGATTTTCTTTTCCTTGCCTTTCTTAGAGAAATAAAAGGACAAAAATTTAAAACTGAAGAACATGTAAAATGAGCTTCCAGGTTTGTAAAACTATGTGTTACTTCACTTCTTCTTAAATATTGTTAAGGTTAAAAATGGGTGGGGGAAAGAAAATAGTATCTAAACATTGAAATGTTTTCCATTCAGTTCACTGTAATCTGAAAACTCAAAGATCTAAATGGACAGTTATATATGCTAGGTTCGAATATGCTTTAATATATATATTTTAAAATTTACTTTAAAATGTAGTAACTTAAAACATGTTTATATTTCAACAGTAATTCATAAATTTGACATTTAAATTTATGGGGGGGGCAGAAAAAGACCAGTAAGCAAGTACTTTAGCTCAAATGAATCCATGCACCTTTATAATGTAGTTGCTCGTGTGCTGGTATGAGAATTAAATCTTTAGTACTTCAGCTGTACTATTTGCAACCAAACTCCACTCATAATTTCATCTTTTGATATGCTTGCTGACGTTGATGTGTGCAGATGCTGAACATGCAGTACTGTCATAAAACTGGTTTTAGATTAAAGTTCATAAGGAGTCTGGTACGTTATTCGTTCCAGCCACAAGGTGACTCGTGCAGTTGTTGCTCTTACAGAGCTGGGATTAAATGAGAAAGTATATATTCACCACAAAGGACAGCATACAGTAGTAGCTGAATCAAAGGTGGTTTGTTTGCCAGGTTTGCTCTTTTTGGCCTGGGCTGATCCTGATTGAGAAGGTTAAATAGTGTGCTAGATGCTGCTTGTGCTGAGGCCAAATGTTGCTCAGTTTGTGTTTGGTAGACAGTTGTTCTCAGAACTGATATATAAGAGCTGATGTTATTTTTATAATAGCAAAGCCTATGTGTCATGATACCATTAATGTTTTTTTTTTAGTTCTGTATGTTCAGGTAATATATTGCAGTTTTCTATAGGAATTTTGTGACTAAGCAACAACCTTGAACTTCATTAAATTGATGCTTTCATCTTCAACACATTTACCTTTTATGTATCTCAAACTTTTCATTATTCAGTGTCTTACTGTTAATTGGCTTGCTTCTTTGTACTGTTTCTCAAATTGTAGTAAATCATTGGAGGTTTAACCTGAAATATGAGCTACACCTAAGTAACAGATGAGAAATATGGCCTTATAGAGCATTGGAAATACCAACATAAATTTTGATATAGACTTTTGGTCCCTCTGTGACCTGAGACCAGGAACAAATGACCTTAGATCTTGATCTAGATCAGCAAAGTCTGTCAAGTGGCATATACTAGTCAATTCAAACTGCTTTTTCACCTTCAGAGAACCATAGAATGGTTCGGTTTGGAAGGGACATTTAAAGGTAATGTAGTCTAACCCTCTTGCAATGAACAAGGACATATTCAATCTTCAGAGTTGCCAAATTTTAACTAGTCCTCCTCTCATCTTTTCCTCATCTGCTGTGGGAGTTCTGGAGTCCCTGTTCATCAGTGTTGCATATAAATTCTTTGTTAAAAGAACACCAGGGTTGCAGTCACTAAAAAGAATGAAAATATGCCAGAAGTATTTTCCTTTGTGTGAAACGTTAGGATGGTTTTCAATAACATGAGAAAATACTATATTTTCTCATTTTCCCTAGCAATTAGCACAAGGTGCTTAGTGACTCTAACCAATAATTCAGTGAGTAGGCATAATCTTTTTTATCATCCCCAGTCAAAAATTCAATACAAATTACACATTCACTCTGAGAGGTTTTTTTCCTTGCAGTACTGATGTATTTATAATTTTTTTTTTAAGTTATCTGCAAGTTTGAGCTGTGGTAATGATACTAACCTGTATATGAAAAACAAAATGAAAATACTGGATTTTAATTTTTTTAAGCTTTTGTGGGATTTCAACAGAAAGTATTATAGTTTAAGTTTCTTTAACATTACGGTGCTAAATTAATAATTTAATTAAGCATAGAACTACTTTGCCTTTTTCTAAACCATTTTAACTGTCTCAATGTAATAAAGGCTCTCTCTGCCTTTTTAACATATGACCTACTCAGCGTCACAATAAAAATTCCAAGGGTGGGAATGCATTCTGTTTACTACAGTGATATTCATCTGCCTCGATGATGAACCTTTCTGCATGCGTTGGTGTCTGCTTCATCGGCATAAATTTCAAACTACTATGACAAATGAGATATGCATTATGCAAGTAAATCATTCAGCATGTTGTTCTGACTTGCAGATTCCAGGTCTTTACTCTGTATCATGTGTAGCTAAGGTTTTGTGAGAGAGTCACTATCAGTTGTACAAATACCCTTTAATAATATATGTGAGGAGTCAAGGGCTTAACTAGTAGCACTTTGTTCTGGCACTAAGATTTCTGTCAGTAGATTGGCCCTGTTCTCCCCAACACCAACACCTCCCACTCTGCGGGGTTTTTTAAAATCTCTGTTTATCTTTTTGTGCTCCCTCTTCATGCAGAGTGTATTTTTTGTTGTTGTTGGTTGGGTTATGTTGTGGTAGTGGTTTTTAGGGGATTTTATTTGGTTTTGTGTTGTTTTCTGTGCTCACTGAATACCAGCAGTAGGGCTACTGAGAACCTAAGGAGGGGGAATCCTTGTATTTTAATGCAGTTATTTTGCTATTGGTGCAAACTTTATTCATGCTATCAGACAAAACTATAGAAAAAAATCTCATTATTGCTCAGATATTATTTTTATTTTTACTAAAAAACATGTGAGGTATCTCAGTCACAAAGGATGTGGTCTTAAGCTGCACCATGGGAGGTTTAGGTTGGCCATTAGGAGGAAATTTCTTCACAGAAGGGAATGGTTGGGCATTGAAATGGGTTGCCTAGGGTGGTGGAGGAGTCACTGTCACTGGAGGTGTTTAAGGAAAGACTGGATGTGGCACTCAGTGCCATGGTTTGGTTGACATCGTGGTGTTTGGTCATAGGTTGGACTTGGTCTAGGAGGTCTTTTCCAACCTGATTCTGTGACACTGCCTATGTATCACTGCTATCATAGATTGGGGAAAGGGAGAAATGGTGATAAGAGAGAATTCAGACCTGAACAAAGCAGTGGAGAGATTAAGAAATCCTTTAGCACATTTGTGACATCAGCTTAAAATGTGAAACTGGATTGCTGGCTGGGTTTTTTTGAGGGAGACCCTTTGTTTTCAGTGCAGAAGGGTAGTGACTAGTTAGTTGTGCTGTGCACAGAATTTCAGCAATTTAAAATAATAGCCAGTGAGATGGCCTTGTAAAATAGGAATATTTGGACTGGGTGATACTATGTCTGCAACAGATACTTCTGAGTAACACTGCAAAACATTTCTTAAGGAATGCAGATACTGCTATAAATACATTGCCTTGGCAAGTGAGGGATCCAGTCTACATGGTCTTGACAGCCACTGAAGGTTGTTATGTACAAGACAACCACATGAAATGATATGCACAAGGCAAGCAGTCTTTGGATACATATTTTCTCTAAAGTGCTCAGATGTTTAATTTTTTTTGCTGTAGCACTGAAACAGAAAAAGATTTTGTAGTTCTAATCGTGTGAAGAAGTAGAACTGTGTGTGTTCTCGCTTAATGATGGTAACAAGCCTAAGATAAGGATACTACAAAGTCTGGGCATTCTTTACAGAAACAAAGGCCTCGAGCAGGCAAATAGCCGTGAAACCCCCCAAGTGCTGCCAAAAGATGTTAGACTTGACAGAAGATGAAAAGAGGGGGATGGATGCCTAAGTCAAAGTGAGGAAGGAAAGTAGTATGTCGAAAAAAAACCCTAAAATAAGAAGTAAGATACTTAATAGTATTGCAAAATGTGTAGAATAAAATAGTAGAATTGGCTACATTACTGAAAGAGCATTAATTTACATATTTTGTAAAATATAAAAGAAGGCAGCGTAAAAAAATCACATTTAAGGAATGACAAATGCTGTGCCTACATTTAGCATCTATTGATTTCTGTCATGCTTTAGTGGATGTTAAAATCTTTCTTCACCTGGAAACAAGTCAGTAAAGACCCTGCTTGTTAGTACCCACAGCTGAGGGCGTGGCCGACACCTGAGGGACTGTTTTTGCAGTAGAAGGCAAAAAGCTAAAATACAGATTCTTTTAAAATACCATAGAAAAAGTCTAAAAAGAGCTAGTTTCATTTACTTTTGGTTTCAAGCACTTTTTTTCTTCTATAAGACTCCTACCCTGCCACGTCTTTTGTAAAGCAAGGAGGCTACCTAATATATTGACAGGCAAAATGAAATAAAACATTACTGTAGTGTGATTTCCCTATACTGTGCTCTTTAGTGTGAAGGAAAACAATTTTAAAAAGTCCTGAAAATTGCTGTAATCTGAATTTTTTCTAATGCTGCTGTTGTTTCCACTGTTTAAAACTGTTGTATTTGCACTTGCACAGTACCTCTCAAGTTAATCCTGAGTATCTGTTGATGATAAGTGTAATTATTGAACGACTGCTAAATTGAAGGTTAAAAATTATATGAAGGAAAAGGGGGTGGTGGTAACATTTTTGTGTATGTCTGTGGTACAAACTTTAGAATTGCTCAGGATTTATAATTCTGTTAGGTAAATCAGGATTCAGACTACCAGTTTTCACCAATATGGTTTCTCTAAGTCACGTATGGAGCTGCTCCCTCTCTAACTGCATTACAGAGTTGAGTTTGGCTGAGGATGGGTTCATGGCACACCAACTGCTGCTGTTACCAGATGAAAATTGTTTCCCTTGTGTAGCTGCTTGAGAGATCCTGTTGTGAGAATCTTTAGGAAAAACTATGAATAAGGATTTGAGGTATGTGCAATCTCAGCTTAAAAAGCTTTGATGGATTAGAGCATTTTGTTGTTCTGTCTGCTTGCTGTAGTTTCTTCCCCACATGGAAATGTCTTGAATGTTCTGCACCTTCATGCACAACCTTTTTTGTAAGACTCATGAACAAGCACATCATTCACTAATACGTTTTTAAATAGGTTTGTCATAAAGGATATGTCTCCCACATTGTTTAATTATGTATTAACACAACAAATGGACAATATTTATACCATTACATCATTTAATGTAAGGTGTGGTAATAGGACTACTTTATTTTAGTCAACCTTGTGGTTAAATATATTAATGTTGCATTGAAAGATTTTTTTACTTTGGTGAATGAGGCTGTGTATTGTTTTTATTAAGTTAAATCAGGTAGACTGAAACATCTATTCTGAGCAAAGGCTTAAAGCAGAGATTTGCAGCTGTAATTCCCTCTGAAGTTTTTGGTGCAGTTAGAGAGAGGTCACAAGGTAGCAGGTAGGAGTCTACTAGCACTAAAACTTGCTTTACTTTGTTACCTTTACTGTCTGAGGATGATTTCTGTTAAAGTGATATGTGCTGAGCTAGACTTGGCCAAAAGCAAAATTAGCATCCAGCTGCTTGCTTGTGCAACTCACCACTCCCAGTCTGGTAATGCAGTGGGGTAAAATAGGAAAAACAGAAACAGTAAAACAGTAGGCTGAAGTAACAACAGGGAAATTGCTTATTTATTACAACTGCAGTCAAAACAAACTCTGTTTGGGGAAAAATAGCTGATTTGTTGCCAACTAAAATTGCTTCAGGTTGTGAGAAACAAACTAAAAACAGCATACCTTTCCTCCCCCTTCCCCCAGGCTCAGCTCTCGTTCTCACATACCCTACCCCTGCCCTGCAAGCTCACATGGAGAATGGCAGGGGGGTTGTATCCAGTACATAATGGTCTCTGCCTTCTTCCTCATCATGCCTTCCCCTCTACTCTGATATGGGCTCTCCATGGGCTTCAGTTCCTTCAGGAATATCCTTGCCGTGCTCCACTATGGCATCCTCCATGGGCTGCAGGGGATATCTGCTGTTCCATGGAAATGTTCCTCCTCCACTTTGCTCTCACTCTGGTGTTCCCTTTCCTAACCATGTTCTCCCAGAAGTGTCCCCAGCTTGGCTGAGGGACTCGGCTGTGCTCTGCAGTGTGTTGGGTCTGGCTGTGTCCTGCACAGGGCAGCCTCTGGCCTCTTCCCACAGTAACCTCTCCTCTGCCAACCACTTGCCACATAACCTGGAACACAGAGTTAGTAAGATATTAAGAACACAGTTTATTTCCTGGCTCACGAGATTCTGTCCCCTACTATTACTGTCACACACCATGTAGTCATTTCAAAAGCTTACACAGAAATTTGGAAGATGTCTGTAGTAAGGAAGTACTTCCTAATAAGTTGCTTCTTGTCCAAAAATTATAAGCCTAAAACATACAAAAGATGTTAAGAATTTCTTTAATGAAATAGAAGGCTATGTGTGATAAGGAGTACCAAGTGTTGCAAATTTGCTTATGGGTAGCCTAAGAGCAGTGCTTATATTTGTGGAGCACATCCTCTAGCTTTCATCAGCTAGAGGAGTGGGCTGAAATGACAGTTGCCTGCAAGTGAGAGATCTTAATGCAAATACAAACCCAAAAATTTCAGTAAATACTTACAGAATTATTTTGTGCTGTTTGAAGAATACAGAAAGAGAAGACAAACAGAATGCAATGTCACTTAGTTGTTAACATAAACTAATGTGACTCACGAGAGTGTGTATACTCTATAGTGTGTGATTTTGGGGAGATTACACAAGCTTGGTGTTGTACAAGAATTTATAGTCAACATTTCTGAAGAGTGTCTGTGAAAGATTTTACTGATGGAAACACTGTTAACCTTACCACAAGGCCAGGGTGGTTTTTTTTCCCTGCAGTTTAGAGTAACAAATAATTTTCGGCAATAATTTATGGTGCTTTTTCTCTAACTATCTCTGTAGCTTACAGGAAAGTACTTGTTGAACAAAAATGTTTCAGCTGGTTTTGTGTGACACAGGACAAAGAGATGGGTCTTGGCTGGAGTAATGCACACACATCATGGTATTTAAATAGGCAGATGAGCCTCCTGTAGAAGTGAAAGTTCAGTTACCACAAAAACTTTTTCTTTGAATATCTATCTGTACACCGTTACCCATTTATGTGTGACTTGCACCAAGACGAGTAAGATAGAACTTGTGTGGCAGTGTCATTCTTTAATAAATCGTTGTTGAGAGAAGAGGAAACCAAAAGCTGTGTGACTGCTCTGCTCCCCCTTTTTACTACTGACTTATTTTTTCATTTTTTACAGGATGTGGTGAAGTACATCTCATCAGTTTACCTGGGACTAGTAAACACAGTTTTTTCTGTTCAGCTATGCTTTGGTCAGTGTGGTCTAACATAGTTTGCCTGTGTTGCTTTCATGTGGTTGTGTTTCTTACTGTAATAGCAGCTTGGGCTGCGCTGCCAGCCTGTGAGTGTCAAGAGCCTGATACGATAGCTAGAATCTGGGGCCAGCTGCGTTTGCCTCCTCGGTGTGTTTTAGCTCATTTTAGCTGTCTTCATAGTGATTTTTGACACTCATTCTAGAAATACTTACTGATATTGTCCAGCTGCTTATATGACTAATCTGTCAATAGAGGAAGCAAGAATAATATTTTGTATGGGGTTCGTTTTTTAGATGGGTCCTTAATAAGCGAGTACCTGACCTCATCTTGTGTGTCTTAAGAAAAGAAGAAAATACTATGGCTTGAAGAATGGTTTGTACATAGCTTGTCTTTCCTTTTTGAGATGCTTACCTACTTTGGTCTCTATTATTTCTGGAGGTACTTTTAAATTATCTTCTGCATCTCTGGACTTTCCTGGTTTTAGCTGGACTGCATAACAATAAATTTCTTGAGTTATGTTTCAGTTATTTTTGCTTGGTGATAACAGTAGGGAATAGATGTTCCTTTCTGATGAGGTACGTTTGCATCCTATAAATGGCTAGGCTTATCAGTAGTACTTCTGAGATTGTTTTCTAATGTCTCAGCAGGAATTCAGAAAAGATGCATCCTAATCAATTCTAGTCAGGAGGAGGTAGTTTTATGGTGATAATCAGAATATCTTCGTTGAGTTGATGTATTAAATTAACTGTTTCAACTTTTATACCTTTTCTTGGGATTTGCTCATTGTTTATGTGTAAAAAAAATCAATACCTCTCTTACATTAAATATATGTTAAAAATTCTCAGTAAGACAAAGATAATAGCCTTGCTTTTGGAACTTAAAATTGATGCTTGCCATCAGCAGTAATTCCCGGTGTAAATTCTAGCCTGAGACATTGTCACTTTGTTTTTTCTAGAGTTCCTTCAGCCTTCTGATGTTTGCATTTTTGTTGTGGAGTTTCTCAGGCACTTTTCATGTAAATAATGATTGTTTTGCATTCCTTTCTGGAAGAAGAGAGGATTGGTGGACTGTTGAGTTGACCAGTGTGGTTGGAGAGGACAATTTTCATCCTCCAATCCATGGTCACTGTTGGAATTCTATAAATGTTGAGGTCTGTAAATAAACTGCCCCTTTTTTGCCTTGGACATCTCAGTGTGTGAGTGTCGTTCTTTCGTGTCATACTGCGACAAGACGTCTCAAAGGTTATTTCTTCTTTGGATACTTCACGGTTCAAAGTATCTAATGGTCTTCAGTTTTGTGTGACTATTGCATTGCTTGCGGGACTGGAGAAGACAAAACTTAGTGAACCACATGATGTCTTAGGCCTAATATTTCAAATGATTAAGACAACTTAAGTTTGATGTAAAAGCTATCAGTGACCAAATTAATTGTTTGGATATCACTTGGAGATGTCAGTAAAAATCAGTGTTTTAAATGTAATTTTATTTGGTGTTACCTTAACCTCAGAGGAGGTTGTCCTTTGGAAGATACCAAATTCAAGGAAGTTGTGGGCTTCTTGTTCAAATCTCCTTACTGCCCAGGGATCTGCTTTTCTTTGATCTTTGTTTCCCACCATAGCTCAAGGGATCACACCAATGTGCATCTAGTTATACAGAGGTTTTCATTTTAAATTACAGAAAACTCAGCTCTTCTCCATCACTAAGGGTCCTTGCATGAAGACTGAGGAACAATCTAATTGTGGTCAGTCAAAGGCCTCAATTTCCTAGTGGTGTTTTTTGTTTTGGTGGGGGGGGGTGTTGTTTTTTTGGTTTTTTGTTTTGGGGTTTTTTGGTCTTCATAAGAATTAGAGGTATTACACGGTGCAAGGAACAGTTACTGGCTAAATAATTATAAATAACCAAACACCCCATTTGGATTCCAGCAAATGTAAGAAAAAGAATTTTTTGGTTCCATTTACAGGTGCTGCTGAAATAAGTGTTTCTTACACCCTAGGGTAAAACCGAAAATGTTGGCACAAAACTGAAAACGCCGGCAAAAATATTTACTATTATTTGTCACATAAGGCCTTTGCATTCTGTTCTTGATTATCTTTTGAGGATACCTTGCTAATGCAAGGCCTAATTTAATTTTTCTTGTTCCTCTGACATACAGTATTGTCTAGTATCTAGGACTGCAGTGTATGTAGTTGTCCCTTTCTTCTCAGTCCTTGTGAAAAAGCTGACTTGTTTCGTGATTCTGGGAGAAGACTGAAAGTTTAATTTAATCATTGAAGAAGTTACATTAATATACTACTGAAGAATTCTTTGAGATTAAAAGCATGAACTCCTATGTTTCTGAATGACTTAGCAGGAGTCTTAAGCGGGAAAATCTTCCCAGGTGTTTTTTAGGAAAGAGATTCGTCTTCATCAAAGCAGTACCTTACCAGTCCATGTATGTTACTCATTTGCTTTGTGTCAGAGGGAAGGAATGGTCACTATAGTTTCACAGGCTGTGTTAGCATTAGAAAATAATAGAGACCTGTCCCTTTTCAGTAACTCAGTTCTGATGGTACTCAGTGATACAGGCTTGATAAGCCCACTCCAGTGAGCAACATAGCTTAGATTGAAAGCACCACCTAAACCGTGCACAACATGCCCATGTTGCACCTACCAGGCAGAGTAGATGAAGTAGTCCTGTTACAACTTGATGTTGTTCTCTGAAGTTGCTCTCTGAAGCCTCTTCCTGCAGAAAGGGTGAGATTGCCTAGGACACAGGAGCTTTTATTGCAAGAAGAAATTACTTTGAAATTGAATTCAAATAGTATTCCACAAATTTTCATTTTTAGAATTGTTTTTACAACAGGATTGTTAGTTTTCTAATTCTCTGTAGGTGTCACTATTCACAGTTAATTTTTCAAGTGGTTTTGAATGCAAGTGGTTCAACAGTTAGTTGAAAATACCATTTTTCTTTTTAAGATGGCACTGTCTTTTGATTATTTTTAATTATTTTTCTTTACTGTTGATGTTAAAGGAAAGAAATCCCTTACGATTGTCTGATTTTTTCTGCATCCTGTAATGACACTTAACGTGTTTGTGTGCATTCTTCTTCTAATACTTGTCCATGCTTAGTTAGTCCTTCCACTTTACAAAACTGTACTTAAAGTACTTCCAATAGATTGCCAAGTCTATGAAAAACCATTTTTCTTCTGTCTTCTGCATCTCTTTATTAATTCCCAGCCCAAATTTCCTAAAATCTCAGGGTTTTGCCACGCTTCTAAATGCTGCTGTAGTCTCTATTTTACTCCCACACCATAGTTCCCCATGGCTTTGCTTAGCTTCTTGTAATGGGATCAGCTTGTTCTGTAGCAGAAATATCGCAGGAAAATATGTCTGCATGTAGACCAGTGTTGAACTGCTCTCTGAAGTAATATTTATCTAGATTTAGGTTTTGTTTTCTAAATACTAAAGAAAATGTCTATTCAAAATGTTTCCAGCATTGAGTTCAGTTTGTCAGGGTTGTGTAGTTCACACCTAAATTACAGAATAGGAGCTACATGGCTTTGAGTGTCATTTATTAAAAGTTAGTTGGACTGTATCACAACTGTAGAACTTGTTCTCATTCATTATTGAGTCTATCACTTCCACTGATTGTACAGAAGCGAAGAAGCTGATGAAGAGATATAAAAATAACATCTTGTCACTGTGAGTGAGCACTGTAGCAATCAGTGCTGTTATAGTGATACAAATTCATTTCTCTGTATCTCCAAACAGAAACAGGAACGTAAGATTAACATATATAAACCATAAAACTCATTAACCTTTTCCTAAGCCAGGTTTTTAATTCATGTAAATTGGCAGGTCTGGGTAGCCTGAAATCCTCAGTGGGCATATTTTTTTTTTCTCCTTGTGGCTCTATTGAAAAGAATCCACTAGAATTTTTAATGGATTAGTGCAAACCATATTGCTATTACTGGAGTCTGGACTTCAAACTCAGTACCATATTTGCTGCATTTTGATTTTTACCTAAATGATGGAAGTGTCTGACTGTTCTTAACAATTAGCAGGGAGAGACTTGTAATAATGTCGATTTTAAGTAAAAATAGCAGTATAACCAAATATCACGATAAGTAAATCAATACTGTCAAGGATCAAAGTAAGTAGCTGTGTAAACCTATGTAACTTGACAGCTGTTAGCCTAGTAGGAGTCTTAGCTCAGCAGTAACTTGTTTGCTTTCTTGGCAGAATCAAAAATGAAAAGCAGCTCAGGGTGTGTGTTCTATAAGATTTCCCTGGAGTTAAGTGGTAATTTGACTCTGCTCATTCGAAAGCCACGGGGTTTTTTGCACATGAAGGGGAATACAGCGGAAGGGAACAGAAGGAAATAGAAGGAAACTTTCTTTGTATGTGTTCTCTTTTTTATTCAATAATAAAATTACATTTTCAGTTCAGCAAGAACTGTTAAATAGCTGCTTAACTTGAAAGGAACCTAAATTCAAGTACAGTAAGTTTAGACTGTGTCACTGTTCTGTTTATTCTGGTGCTTTGCAATTTTGTGTTCTAAGGGGTCATAAATTAACTATAACTCAGAATATTCGGACAACCATTAAAGCTAAGGTATTTTTTAAAATATGAAAAAAAATTCATGCTTTTGAAAGGAGTCCATAGCTAGTACTGTGAATAAAAAGTATGAGTGCAGAATTGATTCTGACTGACAAGCTCTAGGAAACAAACACTGGAATTTATAAAATTCATGGGGGGATAGACATGTATATTTGTATATACAGAAATTCAGTCTGTATTCCAATATCAAATTTAGCTTGGGATGATCTGGTTTGTTCTCTTCTTTTTTTAAGCTCCAGTGAGCATTCAGTCATATTACTTCATGAGGTAGTTTGAATTTCCCCCTGAACATGATCCTGGGATACATTTGCAAAAACAACAACAACCCACCCTTTCCAACTTAGCAACAAAAATAATAAAAAAACCTCAAACTCAAATCCTTCCCAAAAACCAACCAACCAACCAAACTTGAATAGAGAAACTGTAGAATTTTAAGCAATTAATTAATTTTCTGATAATTGTATTTGGATGGGGGACTCCTTTATTTCAAAATCATTCCTAAGTACAGTCATCAGTACACACTCAGATTTGTTGGTGACTAGGTATAGAAAATAAATGGTTTTCTACCACTGTACAGATCAATCCTCTCAGTTCACATGCTACTAATATATGACTTTTTCCAGCTTAGGGGTGAAGAAGTTTCCTGCCATATAAAGCTGTTACTGTCCTTTGAAAAAAAACCCAAACCTGTAGTTCTCAGTTTCTTTAGTTTCCCCTTTCTCTTAATGTATTAATTATTGTTTGGAAAAATAAGAATTTTATTAAATAACATAAATAAGAATTTTATTCTCCTGAACTATTTTAAAGTCGCAGGCAGAATTCATAGATGATTACTTCAACATTATGAATGCATATATAGTTTGTATTTCAGCATTGATGAGGAGACTTGATGGAGTTGACTTGCAAGAATAAAATTCACCTTGAAAAATGGACTTGTACCATTTTTTTGAGCAGTTACTTTACTTCTAAACATAATTTGAAGAACAATACATCAGACCCCAGTTTTTAAAAAGAGGCAAAAAAAGCTATGCTGGTCATGGGATTTTTGGGAATGCTTTTCACAGGTGTAAAAGATTTGCAGGCAGTCCTCTGCCTGAAGGTCTTGTTATTGCTGTGTTTTAATGGACTTAAGCTGTCTTCACTGGGTGGCCACTGGGATATGATTGAGTGCAAATACTTTGGGCAAGCTCCACCAGCTGAGAAATAACCTCAGTTTGAAAGAGAGTGGACTTTTGGAAGTCTTTTCATTGGTCTTGTAGACCAGTGAAGTTGTGCTCTCTTTTTGTAACATTCATCTCCTCGGTGATGAAAGCCCAGCCAGTTTTGCTGTCCTCATGCAGGGAGTTCATCCAAACAAAATGCAAAGGGATACGTGCTGCCTGTCATTGTGGTGGTGGTTGTTAATCAGCAACACATGCTCACAGTATTTTTCTGTGAAAGTTTTTCATTGGCTAGTGAGAAGTCATGAATGATTTTGGGGACTGAAAAGGTGGCAAATGGATGCCGGCAAATGCATGCTTTGTTGCATTGTGGTGAGAAAAGAACAGATAACATGCATTGTAGTTGAGACTAGTCCCTCCCAAAAATATGTTGTGTTTGGGAGGTCCCAGTCTGTATTACTGTACTGCCTTGTGTGAATGAGAAGCTCAGACTGTGGTCTAGCACAAAGGTTTTCATGGTGTGTCCTTTCACTCTACTCTTACTGCAGACTCATGAAAGTTAATGCTGAGAAGTAAGTGTGTTGTTAGAAGCCTAGACATTTGCATATGTGATAAAAATCCCTGAGGGATGCACAGAGATTAAAAGTTGAAAATCGCCTGGTTTTTTTTCTACATCCCAACTTACGCCTTAATAACTAGAATACTGAATGACCTCATAGGTGCTCTGGATGTTCTTTTTAATTTCTGAGGGGTTTGTGATTGATACTGAAAAATTTTCACAAAGTCTGAGAAACTGTTGAGCATCCAACAGTTACTCAGTATGCAGAGTTATTCTTAGAGAGATGTTGTGTTATTACTAGAAAGAAGATAATTAGTAGTGAATTCTGTTGTTACACAGGTGTAATCATGTATATGTCTCGTAATCACATCTGTTCTGTATTGGTTTTGTCAATGAATCAAGTGTGAGAGCAGCTCTCTACGTTTGTACCTTTTGTTTGAAACACACCTGCACTTGCGTCATAAATTTATCCTGTCTGCAGAACCTGAAAGTAATTTGAAAAAATTCAGATGTAGCAACTACTTAGAAGAAGAAAAAGTAGTCATTAGAAAATAAATGTTTACCTTTTATTTTTAGGTCAGAAGACTTGTCTCCACTTACATGGTGTCTTTCCTTACCTCTACGTACCATACGATGGTTTTGGACAGCGTCCAGAATGCTACCTTCGTCAAGTGGCGTTCAGCATTGACAGGGCACTCAATGTGGCTTTAGGCAGTCCATCTTCTACTGTTCAACATGTTTTCAAAGTATCATTAGTATCTGGAATGTAAGTATGACCTGTCAGGAGTTTTGGTTTTGTGTTTTGAATAGTTGTAATGCATAGAAGCACTTTGGACTTCGGGTGATTGCACTGCTAATCGTTTTTCATTCCCCATCCATGTATGTCTTCATATGGGGCCATACAACTTCCAAATAACTCTTCTCACTTGCTTTGACTTTAACATAGTTAACAGGTTTTCCCAAAGAGCCTTCTTGACACAGCCATTTTTTCCTAGATTATATCCTAGTGTCTATAATTTTGCAAAAGCTGTTATTCTTAGCTTTTTCTGTCTCTGCTGTTAGAGCAGTATTTTCCGTGCAGCATTTTCTACCTCTCTGGATTATTCTAGGTTCCCTGAGACCAGGCATGTCTTGCAGGAGCTTGATTCTAGGTGGTGGGATTTTTTTTTTGGCTCATGTAAAATGGCCCCCACAGAGACCCTCAAGTCATGTTTGTCTGATTCTTACAACAGGACAGGCCAGGAGGTGGAGGCTCTTAAACATACATTTATTAATCTGTCAAGATGACCATTGTGTTTTATGTGGTGCAGCTTTCTGTGTTGAATGTTAGCATTTTAAGGATTCTATTAGTTAATTTTTATTTAACTTGCATAACCAAGTGCTGAAAAATAAGTCAAATCATAATGAATAATAGGAAAATATCGTGGAAGAGCACAGGTAATCAAGGTACATGCATTTGGTTTTTCATCTTCAAAACAATGTAAATGCTAATTTTCAGTGTCGTGCAGCACTATGTTTTATTTGCTTTTTTCATACATTTCTGAAATACATTCTTTCTAATTGTTAAGTGTAGGAAGATAATATTTCTGTTCCCAGCCAGTTTTGGTGGCTTCTAGATATTGTGAGTAAAGTGGCTGCAATAACTTGGGGTTTTTTTCAATCAGAACTTTCTGATGTTTTTTACAGTAACAAAGAAGGTCACCTACCAAATTTCTTCATGTTGTTCTTTTTTGTGAGAACTATGTAAATTGTAGTATAACTGTTCATCTCAATAGCAAAAGCTGGGCAGAATAAACTGTTGATGACAATTTTTACTTGAATAAGGGAGAAAAGAACAGGTAGAAATTAGGAGAACCTGCCTCTTTTTCACCTCTCTTGCCTTTGAATTTCAGAACAGTCATTACTGAAAGTCAACTGCTCATTGCCTCAAAGCAGCATAAGAGTGTTTCAAGTATTTTGTTTATTTCCATAAGAGGCTAATGGGGAAGACCTAAATGAAATATATCTTCATCTTTACCTGGGTAGATAGGCATGCTTATTTAATACTCCTTATATTAAAATGTCATTGAATAACTGCCACAGCATAACTGGCTACCTTCTTCCTTTTATTTCTTTGCAGGCCTTTTTATGGTTACCATGAAAAGGAGAGGCAGTTTATGAAGATTTATCTTTACAATCCTGCAATGGTAAAAAGGTAAGGATGTGGAAGTATGAAGTTCTATCTGATTTCCATATATCTTGAATTTAAAAGTCAGGTATGAAACATGATTCAATAGTAACTTAATAAAATAAAAGCTCCAAAAATATTGTCTCATGGATTTCAAAACACTTTAAAATTTACCAATAATCTTTTAAAGCAGTAGAATGTTAGGAAAGTAATACCAAAACATACTTGCCTTTAGTTGTTCTGTGTTTACTGTAATTTGTGAACACTTAACAAATTTGCATCAGCTTACTTTTCCTGTAACTCTTAAGGAAAACAATGTAGCTGTCTTTCATATGACTTCATTTCATCTATTATGAAGTAAATTTTGGTAGGTTTTAATTCCAGTAAAAATGATTAAATTTAATATTTACTTGGAAAACTGAATAGCTTTTGTTACTAGTTTCTCTAGACATTTCTCAGTAGAGTAATGTTCTGTTGTATGAAAGTGCTGTCGATTTCAATCTTACTGTCAAAGTAGCTGTGGAAAGTTCAGGAATAAATAAGGAGGAATTATTTCCCAAGCATAAACTGAAATCCCCTGAGTGTGTACTATTACATACTGTAACTTTTTTTTAAAAGGTCCGTAAGACAGGATTGTCTGATATTTCTTCTAGGCAAGTGAAATTTTGCATGACTTAAAATTTCTGTATTAATATATGACAGGACAGTTGTTTCAAAATTGGGAGCTTCTCACATTTGAATTACTCGTATCCAAATAAGGACTCACACTTCACGTAAATTATTCTTTTTCCTATATTTTTTGATCCCAGTTTGTTACATTTAGAAATGCTTAGTGCTTTTCTTTGTTGTATAGTTGTATGCTGTTAATTTGAGATAAACTTACTGTACCAGTTTATAGTTATCCAAATACTTGCAGTTATTATTTTATGTGTAGCTGTTTAAATGAGAGGATTTGTCCTTCTGCAGAATTTTAAAATACTGCTTCTGAGTATACAGTATGTAGCTTGAAAACCATGAAGGACATTATATGTATCATATATATCATATATATGTCAACGAGTGCTAGAGAGACTTTCAAACTGGTGTGTAGGTGTACAGCTGCCACAGCTGTTCTGTTGAAAGATTCCCATGCCCTATAGTGGCTTTTGGATCACTTGCAAGAATAGAACATGGTAGGATTTTTTTTTCAGAGAGTCTCATGTTTCTTAAGATGAAGAATTCAAGTCTCCTTTGCAACTAACACCCAAGTATTGTATCATTATTAGCAGAGATCATTATTGTTCATGTGTTATTGTGAAAACACAGTTCTTAAGTTAAAAATACAACTAAGGCAAAATTTAAAATGTATTCTGTATTTTGATAAAGTCAAACATCAATATTGTTGTATTGAAACATTTTTTTTATTTATGTCTTTATTTGTCTTTTAGAGTTTGTGAGCTTCTGCAAGGTGGAGCCATAATGAACAAGTCTTACCAGCCTCATGAAGCCCATATTCCCTACCTCCTCCAACTCTTTATAGACTACAATTTATATGGAATGAATTTAATAAACCTGGCTGCTGTCAAATTCAGAAAGGCAAGGAGAAAAAGTAAGGTGTTTATTTCTTAAGACCAGATAATTCTTTTGAAGGTTGAAAACTACCATTTTGAACAAGATGTCACTAGCTGTCACGCTTTTGCTTTATTTTGGCTGAATGAGTATCGTGTTGTTTCCCTGAAGTTTGTTTTCTGTGTCAAAACAAAGTCCATATGTAGCTTTTTTTCTTTTTATGCCTCTGTGTGGGGACTGGGGAAGAGCCTGCTTCCTGAAATGAGATGTTGTAGAAACAAGAAACACGTGTCCTGTCAGCAGTGCAGCTGTGACTATTTCACAAGATGACCACACCACTTTTCTAGAAGATAAAAATCGTTGATATTTAGTTGAAGAATTGACATAAAAAATAGCATAATAGTACTGTTGCTTTATTTCTTTATGGTTTTGATTCTTACATGAATTAAAATTCTTTTTGTTGTTGTTGCAGTAGTGTCTTTTCAATATTATGGCTAATGATTTTGCTCTGATGACAATCAATTGTTCGTAATTAAAATGATTGTGCTAAAGTCATTTGCTCTAAGGTAAAATTTGAATTATTAATGTGTGAACAAAAGAGGCGTTTTAAAAAATTAATTTGGCATTTAGGATGTACACACAGACATAAAAATTAAGTCATCCCTAATTCTTCTAAATTCTTCATTATAAAGGAGAGATAACAGTAGGAAAAGTATGCCTTTGGTACGTAACGTTTCATAAAATAAGTATTGTTTGCTTGAATCATAATTGTTCCTACAGCTAAAGCAAAAGTTGAAAGGAATGGTGAAATACCTTTCTGTAAAAACACTGAGCAGTAACCATGCTGAATTTCCTCCTTATTTTTATGCATGTATATTCAGACAGCAATAGATTAGCCCATGGAGTTCTATAACTAATTCATGTTTAAAGGAGAATACTCTTTCCATACCAAACAATAGGCTACACTTTTTGCCTATTGTGCAAAGTGTAGGTGTCAGAAGTGTAGAAAGGCAAAAGCTCTTCCATGTACAGAGCATCTTAAGGATTTTCAGTCCTGAGGAAATATAGTCAGGTACCTTTAGTCTTCCAAATATTCAAATCAGCCTTCTGAAAACATGCAATGTGATTGCATCAAGTAGTTACTTCCATTCTTTTTCCATAGCTCTTTTTTCCCTCTCTTTCAGATGATAGATAGAAAACATAAGCTGTTTATATTCTCCTTCATCAGTTTTTTTAAGGGTGAGAGACCTAAGTCTTGAATGTGGCAACAAGGGGGTGAAAGAGGAGCATGGGCTGAGACCAGTGGACTTCAATTATTCTTATAGGGAAGAATCCAATAAAATAAAAGGAAAAAAAATAACACTACTTTGTCTGTCTTGATCAGATACTGGCTGCAGTTCACCTAGGAAGATTCATTCTGCTTTGCATGGCTCCACATCCCACATGCATCAGTAGCCTGCCTCAGTCTGTTAGAGTCCCCAGGCACAGGATCACTGTCTATTGCTCCTGGCACAGCAGCCAAGCGACAAATGGCTTGTCCCTGGTGCAGCCTTACAGAGGCACTGCTGTCAAGAGCCTCTCCTTGCACAGCAACCCTCTCTGAGCTCAGGCTGTAGGAGTGGTGTAGAAGGCACAGCCTCTGCTTACACCTGGCACACTTTCCCTGCCTGTTCCTCAGCCTCCGTGTTGTGGGAGTGTGCATCCTTTCAGTCAGGTGTCATGCAGGCCAGGCCAAACACTTTCTTAGACAGCAGTAGAAGCCTTTGCCAAAAGATGTGCAACAAACACTTACCTTACTTCCCTTGCAGATGTTGATAAAAAATTAGTCTGGCAATTAATATGTTTGTTTGTCAGTGTAAGCCAGCAGCCTCAGGAGCCTGTTCATAGTGGCATTTTTCTCACTGAGATAAGTTGTTCTTTTTGAAGGCTGAGAGAGGTCAACATGCAGATTTCTAGTAGCAGGAAGCCTTCATCAGCTTGTATCCAGAAGGTGCAGCAGTTCATTTTCTCAAGTCCTTGTCTTTATGGGCTGTGCAGGAGGCTGCCTATTTACTCATGCACCACATACCACTGTAACTGTTGTGAAACTTTTATTTTCAGTGGCTGAATCTGCTTCTGTAATATGACTCTGAAAGACCTTGATGTGTCATTGCTACTGTCTTTAAAGATCTTTATATCAAGAGAAGAGGAATATCAAGTGTCCTTAAATTCCTATCCCTGTGATTAACTTTTCTGAAGAAATAAACTGATACAGGAATTTGAGCCTTGATTTTTAGAAGTATAGGAAAATAGCAATGATAAGGAGTAAGAAAGAGAACAATGCACTGAAACTGCTGTGGTGGGGTATTTGAAATGCTTATAGTTTTTAAAAATAATAGTATATATTTTACCAGTTGGCCTATGATCTTGCGTAGCTGCTGTGAGATGTATTTTCCTTTAAAATATACAACTATTCAGTCCCATTTCATCAACTTAAAATAATCAAGTTGCAGATGAAAAATAACAACGAGATGTTTCCATGCATAGTCAGCTTACATTTTAAAATGGAGAATTAAGTGATATGCCACGCAGTAAAAACATGGCTGTGTTTCTTCCTGGACTAGCTGCCCAGGACAAGTCATCACTTTTGAACAGCACAGAGAGTAAAGGTCTGTTAGGTTTGAGCTGGATCTGTGCAAATGGGATCAGGTATTTTGTGTTGCCTTTCCAGAATCACCTGCTTAGGCATTGAAGTGCACAGACCGTAACAGCACGGGTGTGACTGAAACATGAGCTGGCTCTGCATAAGCACAAGAATGTCTTTTCACCCCACTTGAATGCCACACCTTGGTGCTATGTCACTACACTTAAGAGTCTGATGTAGGGGCAGGGTTTGCAGGAACCTAGTCTGGGTGCAGTAAACTTGGTCTGAAACATATGGAATTAAGCCTGCTTGCTTCTTCTTCTTCTGTTTGTACCTTCTAAGGTTCTTTTGGCATGATGCCTGCCAGTTGCTTCTGTAGTAACTTGGGGCTTTTTGCACATCACATATCCCTAAACCTAATATTCCAAGTAGTGGAATTCACATTGTCAAGACCATTGTGAAATAGAACAAAATACATGTTTATAGAACAAAAATACATGTTCTAATAAACATTTAATTACTGAAGACCTCTGACAATTGAGTTAATGCAAATCTGTTTGCTGTGGCTGAAAGATAATAAATTTAATACCAAAAAACTGCTAGTGTGTGACACCAGCATAGCTGAGAACATTCAAAGTTCAAGCTGGTCTTTCATGTAGAAATGGGTGACTGAGTAATTTTCAATGTTTTCTCTCATTCTACTTCACTCCAACTCCATTCTTGGGCCTTTTTCTTTCCTGTGCCATATCCTGTGTGTATTGTCTTTCCTTTCTCTGAAGACTGAGGGTTCAGGTGGAGACCTCAAGGGAGATAGGAATTCTTCAGAGAGGACTTCACCAGCCTGACTTGGGAGCACACTTCCTCACATGGAGACCTTTGAGCAAACTTTACAGTGGTTTTTTTTTTTATTTGTAGGTCAGACAACATCTATTTTCATTGCAGGTTTCCACTTACTGTTACTACCATTGTATCTGTAATATATTGTGTATTCCCTTCCAGCTCACAAATAAGAAAAAGGAAAAGTGTGAAGTAGAATTCAGTGTTTTCTTTGGCGTCTAATTTCCATTGGGATTTGAACTGTGGACCGAGGAAATTCTGAAGTTTACATCAGACTTTATAATTAATTTTGAAATTTTCACAAATAGGAGAAGATTGAATTTAAACTAAGATATTACTAGAATGCAACAAATGTAGTTGGAATAATGTCAGTGTGTTGGAAGTATGTTTTTCTTTTTATATGTGACTATATGTTAGAAAGAAAATTAGATAATTTATATGATAGCGTAGTTAATGGGTGAAGGTGATATCATGCAGTGCTATTTATTCTTTAGGAGCAGGTGGACTGGTAATAGTAAATATAAATGCAGTTATATAATGGTATTTGTAAAAAATATTGCCACATAAATTAATTAATTTCTCATTCTACATTTTTCCCTAGGTGATACATCAGGTGTAAGTAAACATCATAGAACTCATTTGCCAGCAAATTCAAGCAACGTATCTTTCACTGAATGGGAAGAAGATGAAATACCAAGGTCAGCATCCCAGGTTTTTCTGTTGTATGCCATATGTTCCTGTATACATCAACCTGCATGTAATACAGAGTTCCATTCTCTCATGTAAAGGACCCTTATATGTTTTACATGTTAAAAAAAAAGTGATTATGTGACACAAATTATCATTATTTAGTTTTTCTGTGTAGTCTTGGTTCTGACGCTTTGTGGTTTATGGTTATAAAAATCCACCTGGGAAATAATGGGCAAAATTCAGCTTTCTGGGTTTTGGAATGATGACTTTGACTTTGAATTAAGCAAGCTTAATAGTTATAGAGAGTATTTACACATCAGTTCACAGATTGTGTTTTTGTAATCATCCTTAACTAATGTGACTTTGCTGGTGAGGCCACATCTCGAACCTCTGTTTGGTTCTGGGTTCCTCACTACAAAAAGGACATTGAGGGGCAGGAGTGTGTCCAGAGAAGGGCAATGAAGCTGGTGAGGGGTCTGGAGCACAGGTCCTGTGAGGAGCAGCCGAGGGAGCTGGGGTTGTTTAGCCTGGAGAAAAGGAGGCTCAGAGGTGACCTTATTGGTCTCTAAAACTCCCTGAAAGAAGGTTTTAGCCAGGTGAGGGTCAGTCTTTTCTCCAATGTAACAAGTGGGAGGACAAAATAAAATGACCTGATAAAAGGGGATTAATAAATAATAATCATCATCATCATAACAATAAATAAAACCATTTACATTCATTTACAATAATTAAAACAATAAACAATAAAACTGTCAGGGGAGTTTAGATTGAATATTAGTTTCAAGGGGTGGTCAGGTATTGAAATAGGCTGCCCAGGAAGTGGTAGAATCTCCTAAAAGTATTCAAAAAATACGTGGATGTTGTGCTTGGGGGACATGGTTTAGCACTGCTGGATTAATAGTTGGACTTGATCTTAGAGGACTTCTCTAACCTTAAATGACTCTATGATTCTATGAACAGTGTGTTATTAGAGAATTTCAATTTGTCCATTTCAAATGGTAGCTATGTAAGAAACTCAGTTTAGAATTTTCATCTCTGTCTCCCATGTTTTTCCTTTTTCCTTGGCAGTTCCTACTCTAGAGTTCGTAATTTGTAATCATTTTACTCTATAATGTCCTGGTTTAGAGCAAATTTGGAAGGAAATCTCTGAATGGGGTCCCTTTAGAAAGCAAATTCAAGTGGCCCCTCCCCCAACTGGTTTGGGAAAAAATTTCCTTGGAGAAAAGTGGAAAAAACTGTTTATTCAACAAGCAAAGTATTCATAAGCATTAAAAAAAATATATTAAACAAGACAACCTCTCAGTATTCTGAAGAGATGGCAAACTCAGAAAGTTCTTTTTGTGGGGTGTAGCTCAGCTCACTCAGTCTCTTATCAGTCCCTCCTGTGCTGGAAAATGCCATATCCCGGGCTCCAGTGGGCCACAGGTGTGGACTCCCAGTGTTCTTCTGGGTTTTCAGTCCAGAGCAGGCCGATCAGTTCCAAGAAAAAGAAGAGCCACAGTCTGGGGAACTTCTCTGTCTCAGCTAAGAAAAACCTAACTGAAAGCAAAGGAGCTCTCTCCCACTGTCCTTGCTGCACACAACACGGCCCAGGAGAAGGATGCAGAGGAGTGAGTGCAGTTCCTGCAAACAAACTGCGTGCTTCTCTCCCCCCTTCGCTCTCTGAACCAGTCTGAAAGGTGCGGAACTTAATAGCTAACGTAAACAGAACAGACAACTGGGGATACAAGCATCATAAAGTCACCCCAGGACATAAAAGAAAATGGAATATTTCTGGAATTTTGGGGGTTTTGTGGGCAGAGTTAGGGAGGGGAGAGAAACCCACAGTATCTGAAACTACTTTGATTTGTATAGTTTATCTACAGCAAGTTCATTCTTTTAAGCTATTTGCTAATGCTTGGCAGGTCTTTTTGTCATTAGTAATCTTCTCAGTCATTGGGTGGATCCTGTCATTCTTCTCTGAAGAGCTTATTGGGCTCAATATTCCACACTTCCTGCTGGTGCAGAATTTGCTTCCCCAGTAGAAAAGTGTGTGCATTAAACCATACTTCAGATTTTTCTAGCGTGCAAAAATGTGAGCTTCTGTTGATTACATCTGGTTTTCTGATTCTATCACTACTTCAAGGGGATTTTGCAACAACATTCTTTTGACGTTGTATTGCAATTTTACTTCTGGTCACTTTATGTGCAGTTATTCTTCAGCTGTTTCTTCTTTTTGGCTGCATATTTCATTCACAGTCCATTTCAGCTTTTATTTGGCTTGGTTCCGCAAGCCAGCTTACTTAAACATTAAAGGTTGGATCATAAGTTAAACCAGGATTATCTGATGTTACTTTACACAGATCTGGGGAAGGCAGATAAAAAGAAAGCAAAGTAGAACTTCCTGGCTGTCAAAACCAGAGAGGGATGAGCTCAGCAGAGCAGGAGCCAAGGAGGCATCCTCATGGCTGTAGCCACAGGTCTTCCTTCCTCCTCCTTCCACACTTCCATGTATACAGCTACAGGTGCAGCTTCTCACTCGTGTCAGTCCTTCTCCAGCACTCACATATGTTCCAGAAGTGGGACATTAACAATAATGGGGAAAATACCAAGACTGTCCATTTTCCTGGTATTCATTTGCAGTACTTCTGCCAGCAGGAATTTATTTCTTGAATATAAAGCCTGAATACTACATAATATACCACACAAATTTTCTGTATACCATATGCAATGATAATGGTATTTCCTGATACACTTTATAGTTTCATTTATCATGCCAGTTTGGTTTGTGAACATTTTAGAATTTATTAGTTGCAAGATGTTTTTCTTCTTTCTTTTTTCCAATTGAGAATCTTCTGTTTGCATTCCATTATAAGTTCTTATAGGATCTTTCATTCCTCCTGTTTTTATTATTCTACTTCTGAGTTACCCTGCTTTTGTTTTCTGATACTATGATCTGGTTATTTATCCAGCGTGTCTACTGGCTTGCTTTATTTCATTACTACACTGCTGTATTAATGATGTGAAGTAAGCTCAGTCACAGATGCTGGTCTGTATTCAGTTCTACACATTTTGAATCGATGCTCTGTCCTTTTTACATAACCGAGGAATTTCACATTTAGTTAGCTCTTAAAGTGCTGTAATAAATTAGGAACTCCTTTATGATTCCTGAAACTGAAAATGTTTATAGTTGATACTCTGTTAAATTTAAACATTCTTTTGTCTAGAAAATTAATTTTTTTATTAAGGATGTTCTTTGCTGTGCTATAGAACGTACATGCCATAGCAAAGCAACAAACCTAAACTTTTCCAGACCTGATTTTACTCTGTTCTGTATCTACACAAAATTATTTGCCTGTTAAAGTTTCTCCTGGATTATTTATGGGAGTTATCAAGTAAAACCAGCATTCTTGTGATCAAATCCATACTGCAATGCCACTTTCACATTGCCTTCCTATTTCATTTCTTTTCAAATTCTGAGAATTTGCTTCTAGGTTGGCTTAATGGATCTGTAATTGTCATGATCAACCAACCTTACTGAGGGTAAACCTGACCCAGATAGTATGAGATACCTATCCAAAAAAACCCTTTTAATTGTTTCCTGAAATGATTGTGACTCAGCTGTTTCTATATTTGCAGTCTACAGCATTACTCAGTAGCTGTAAAGCTGCATTTCTTCCTTTATTTCTCTTTTCTTAATGAAGTATTTTCTGTATTCCCAACATACTTACTTACATATCAACAGCTGTATTCTAGTTTCATGTGCAATACCTGCACAGTCCCCTCACTTTATTATCCAGTCCTCTTCAAGTTCCATTTGAGATATTTAACTGTTTTGCGAATTGTTTAGCAAAATTATTTTACTTACTGTGATTTTACCACTTGACTGCTATTTTCAGTAGCATTTGGAGTTCCTTCTAAATATCACTGAAGTTCTAAATTTCTCTGCTCGTCCTTTATTTCAGATATGAAGATCACATAAATCTTTCCCTACCATTCAGCTGTATGCTTGAGTCATTACTTGTTCTGTCAAGAAAAAGCAAAAAGGGAAAAGATAGTCAGATGTTGTTTGAGACCCCAAAATTTCTAGGCTTGTCTTGTATTCTTAGTGACCTGGATGTCTGTTTGGACTCATTATCCTTTGTGTACCTTAAGAATGCATTTTAGAGACAGTCCAACATGTATCTGCCAAGTCCTCGCTGTAAGTGGCAGTTCACAAGTTCTCTTGTTTAACCAAGCAGTGCCAGTGATTGGGCATTTCTTCACTTTGGAACACAGTATCTGAAATACAATTCTGGATACCTGGAAGGTAATATGCAAAATTTACAACTCAGATGTGTAACGTGAGCACCTTGCTACTCAGGCCACTTAGCAAGAACAGCATTCAACCCAGCCATGTCCTGTCTTGCTCCTGGCAAATCTCCAAATTACTAACTCACTGCTATGATAAGTGCACTGTATTAAGCCAGAGACACTTTTTTTCTTGTAATTCTAGAATGATTCTGTTATCAAGTAGACAAATGCCCAAAATCTCTAGTGCCCAGGAATCCCTGATATTGTAAGGCTTTCAGGTATAATACTTGCCAGTGTTATTGCACTGAAACCTACAAAGCCTACCCTAAAATGGGCAGCAGTCACCTGAACCTGGTAGTGCTGTCCAACAGTTTTTGACATCAGGAGTTCTGGACATGAGACAGATTTTGTTATCCCACTCAGACAGCTGGTAATAATTAATGAAACACTTCTATGAGTTCCATTGAGAGAACTTTTGGGTAAACATCAGACTTACGAGTATCTGCCAGTCAAGTCTACCACTTGGACATGATGTGTTAAAAGCAGAATGATTGGTAGAATGCTTTTGAGAACCACTTTCTTTTTTTAAAATCCTAGATTTGCTATTAGACTAGTTTATATGGAAGTGGAGAGATCTGACAAATAACACTTGTGCACAGTCTAGCAGATATGTAATATTGCAGATTTTTGCTAGGTTTGTGACTGTCATAATTGCTTTTCTCACTTGTCAGCCTGTGCATGTTTTTATTTAGCTATTGATTTTTTAATAGAATGTGCACATTATTTAAGGCATTTGAACATCCTTAAAACAAGGATATGTTTTCTGCCATGAACAGAGTATGGAGAATTAATATGTCAAATTTTAGAGTCCTTATCAGCACAGGTGATAGGTAACACCTTTCAGATTTTCCACGGAGTTAGTTTTTGTCTCTTGTGCTCAGTTTAACATTACAAATACCTCAGATGTGTTCATTACAGAACTTGTTTCCTTAGGCTGTCATTATTATTGGTGGATTAAGATACTGACCTTGTTGATTATTCATCAGGGTTTTTAAGGGCTTTGATCTACTGAGCTGTATGTAGTGAGCACTTTTTAAAAAAGTGTTGACTGTAGCCCTAATTCATTGCCTCAGCGTCTGAGAAACCAAATGTTGGTAGTTTCTTTGAGCACAAGCACATCCTGAACTATAGTTTTTATCTCAGTGGATAGTGAACAAACTATTACTTTCATAAAAATAAGGACTATTTTCTTTGTTCTCAAAATAATGTATTTGGAGCTTTTTATACAAAAGTAAAATGGATTTGTATTGCAGTTTTTCACCTAGTGTGTAGGTATAAAAGGCAATTTAAAATTAACTGGTATGAGTATCCCAAGTAGCCTAGCCATAGCAACTCAGTGTTATGCAATCCTGATTTGTCTGGCTTATTTGAAGGGTAGATTTCTGTTCTCCTGCAGCTGGGTTGCTTCTACACTACGTCACTTAACCCTGTCTTTCATACGTGTGTATTACAAGTTCTATCTTGTGAACAATTATCTCTACATTCCTTCTTAGAAAATGAAACATAGATGCTGTGAAAAGCTTTGCCTGGGACTTGCTAATTCGTCTTTTCTAACCTTGTTCTAATACAGATATTCTCAAATCGTGGTTTTGGCATTACCTAAACTACTACTTTTCTTTGTAAAACTGAGGCAGGTGATTAGTCTGTTGTATAAAGCAATCTTATCAAACAGGCCACTTCTGAATATCTTCCAAGGCATTACAACTGCTAATGACATGAAGTAGTTCATATTTTCAATGAACTACAGCTGGAAGACTAGACATGTTCTGACTTCATGCTGTCTTCTCACCTGCTAAAAACAGCACTGTAGCTGCTGAGGAAATGTGTCTTGATCAAGGAGAGTGGAAAATATGTTACTTTGTGTATTTTCCCAATATGTTGCACACATTTGTTTCAGATGAGCAAAAGCACCAAACTAAACAGCTGACCAAGTTATTGCCAATACTCATGAAACAGTTCCCAAAGCAGCATGTAACCATGTTAAATAACTGTACTTCAGGACAATTTTTACTCCACCCTTGCCCCACCTCATGTTTTTGTTTCAATCAACATAAATTGAAATATTAGAAGGGCCAGCTAAAGCTGCTTTGTTTTCATATGCCCTGCAAGGGTTTTCCTGAAGTGGGAACAAATGACTTCCTGGCCTTTGTGGCTTACCTGAATGTTGCAGAAGAGCTACTGCCATCACTTCAACTAGTGCAAGTGTCTAGCAGCTCACCTTTGACAAGGATGTTAAATGCCAGGCTAATGAACCAGTTGTATTGGGAAGACATTTGTTCAAGTCTAACAAAGAATTTACTGAATGTCAGGTGTCCTTATTAGCTTCTGTGTAAGTCTTTAGAGTGTGCAGTTTTGACTGCCAGCCCTGCCTTCATCATGAGAGTGTTAATGACAACTATAATGATAAATCCTACATTTATTTCAGAAAAGGTCTGTTATTAGCTCAGTGTTTTTGATTTTAATAATATGCCATGTAAATTGAAGTACTGTAGTTTTTGATAGAAAGGCTCTTCATATCTGTTTGATTTAGAGCTTGGGCAAAATGAGGTAACTCTTTTCCTTCAAGTTCCTCAAATTGTTTGAATGAGTTGCAGACAAAGAACATGCTTCAAATTAATATTACTATGGGAAAATACTTAAGTACATTAACATCTACCAGTTTGTTTTAAATTCAGCAATGTTGAATTTAGTGTTATTTTTTTATGAGAAATCCATATTAGAGTCTCTTGTAAGCAAGAAATCTGATTACTTGGGAAGCTCTTGGTGAATTTTGTCTTTGGTCTTGATCAGTTCTCAAATCAGTGGCCATACTCTTGATGGGGATGTGGAAAACCAAGACATGGTGTTGGGAATTTTTGACGAAACATCCTAGCTAAATGAAGGGAAAACAATAGAAAGCTGTTTTTGTCAGAGGAAAAGCAAATGCTTCAGTTTTAGTCATCAAACAGGCTTTTCAGAAATAGGGCACTAAAACACATTTTTCTTAAACGTTTCAAAAACTTCCCTTCTTTCTCTTTCTCCCCACCCCCCTTAGTTTTGGTTTTTTTAAATTGTATTTTAAAAGAGGAAATCAGTGAAAGTGGGAAGCTCAGAACTTTGATTTTGTATCCTCCAGACAAATCAAGGCAAGTCTTTACCACATTTCTGCTATCACTTACCATTCTGTATCATGGTCCCTTTTTACTTGTTCCCAGAAGGGAACTAAGGAGGGAGCTAACAATTCTTGCAGCCTCTTCCCTCAGTCTTTTTTTCCCAGTGATCTTGCAGTTGTTTCTTACTGTGGGACAAAATGCAAGTTTCAACTTGCCTGCAGTTCCTGTTGCCCACTGTGCAGGCAAAGCTCTGTTCGAATCCTTTGATGAATGAACACCCAAAGTGTGTGACATGAAAAGTACACATTTTGAGCATATTGTGGACTTGTTTCTCAGCTGATGGCATGACTGGGAACAGAGGGACATGATGGCAATGGATTGTCTTAAAAAGTGTGCATAGAATCATAAAATAGTTGGAGTTCAAAGAGACCTTTAAATGTCATCTGGTCCAGCCCTCCTGCAATGAACAGGGACACCAACTAGATTAGGTTTCTTAGAGCCCTGTAACCTGGCATTGAATGTTTCCAGAGATGGGACTTCTCTCACCTCTTTTGACAGCATTGTTCCAGCATTTCATCACCCTCATCATAAAAAAAAAACAACCTTCCTTACGTCTGATCTAAATTTACCCTCTTTCAGTTTAAAACCATAACCTCAGGTCCCATTGCTACAGGCCCTACTAGAAAGTTTAAGAGCTTGGAGTGGATTTTCAGTGTTGCCCTAAAAGATTTTAAAGACTTTTACAATAAAACTGGGAGATAGTTTCTGTTTAACTTCCTCCACGGAGTCCTTAAAATTTTTTCACTGACAGCAGCAGGTGAAAGGTCACTGACATTTGCAGATCTGAAAAGGCACAGCAGGAAGGTGATCAGATAATTGTACAACAGTCGTGAATCTGCTTCTAGTATTTTAAGTCTTCATCAAGCCAGTTATCCTTAGTTCAGCACGTGTTTGGGTTGTTAATACTCTCTTTCTTATTCACCACGCTAAATAAAGAAAAAACTCCAGAAAAAGTAGTTGTAAATGTTAAAGTGCTCTGCACTGTTCTGAACTGTGAATGAGAGAAAAATTCTTGCCACTGTGTTTTCTGGGTGCATGATCCTGCCTACACACCTGGTCCTATTGGCTGAGTTCTATGGAACATTTTGTTTTCCATTTGAGGAGGGGAACATTATTGTAATTACTTAGTACTTGGAGTTATCTACCAGCTCTTTCTCTTCTCCTCACGAAAGAAAAAGCTAAACCCTTTAAGTTGAAGGTACAAATTTCTTATCTAATTAGATATGAGTATGATCATTCATTTAAGGACTTGCAGGTGAGGATGGGAACTGATAATTCTTCATTCAGTTAGTCACTCCTGTTCCCTGTGAATAATTTTAGATATTAGTCTAATTTTAATTAATTAGGCTAATATCTAAATTTATGTAATTTAACTAATTTAACTAACTAATTAGTTAAAAAACAATGATGATGCATGTTTCAAACTCAGTGTATTGATAAAATTAACCTGTGGTATTTATGTTGTCACAGCTCTTTAATGTTAAAAGGTGTTGAGCCACAAAGTACCTGTGAATTGGAGGTGGATGCAGTAGCTGCTGACATTTTGAATCAACTGGATATTGAAGGTGAAGTGTTAATAACTTTCTGTGTAAAATGGTTTTAGAGCAGAAACTATATTGTCATAGCTCACTCTCCTTTTAAAGCTCATCTTATTTAATCCACAGTCTATATTTCAGTGTTAGTGAATTGTTGGTCTCCAAATTTAAAAAGTTTTTAAAAAAATAACTCTGAAAGAAAAGAGATTATTAAAATAGTGTCTTATCAGAGCAATATAAAGAGATTTCTGTTAATGCATAACAGAAGGTTTCAGACCTGTGGGAAGAATAGTAATGGAAAAACCAACATCATATCTGTGCATGTATACATATGTATGTACATACATCTATACATACACTGCTTGGTGGGAAGACAAGAAAAAGCCAAAACATCTAGAAATAGGATCTACAAATAGCAGGTGTAGAAAACAAATGAAGTTACACCTTAACTTTTACATAATACCAAATCCTAGAGTAAGGCAGGAATGGCAATTAAAAAATAACAGGCTAGAATGACAAAGAGATGAAGAAGAGTGTCAGAATCCAGTTTGGGGAAAGAATGCTTTGTCATTTTGGCAGATTTCCCTTCATGTATAATTGCATATTTCAGCCCAGATTGGCAGGAACCCTGGTTTGCAAGCAATATGGGAGGATGAAAAGCAGCGACGGAGACAGAAATGTGAATCTTCTCAGATTAAGCCACCTGAATCACAAGGTAAAAAAAAAAAGTGCAGCTGTTAATCCAAAACTTTGAATGAGAAGCATGCAGGAGGACAGAATTTAAATTGGTGTATGAAATTTGAGGGATTTTTAGATATACTGTTTTTTTCATTTCCAGATTTACGGATTGTCCAGTGTGTGTTTTCCAATTTTGAAAGCAAGATGATGTAATGCGAAACATTCTAGACAGAATGAATGATAATGGCAGTTAAGATTGCATGCTTTGTGATAGAAAACATTTAAATACCAACAAAACTAAGTCTCTTCATCTTGAGGCTTTTCATTATAGTTTATGCACAAGGACATAATTCCCATTTAATTTCTGTGGAATTATAGCTAAGGTGATATTAGATTAAAATTCTAATAAGATAGACAAATCCCTGTATTTTTATGTAAAATTCATTACACAGGGAAGACTGTGCTCTGCAATGTAATTGCATAATGAACGGGCTATTCTCTGTAGAACCTAGGCCATATTTCTTTTGAAATATGAATGACATTTGGCAAGTAAGAGAGGATTGCAAGAAGGAAAGCGGCAGGTTCCTGGCTAAGGCAGACTACTTTCTGATGGATTTTTTTCCTGTGTTTCTGTGTAATGTTATTTAGGCTGCATAAGCCAGACTTCTTAAAATTGTTCTGTGATTTTTCTTGGATGCTCACCTTGGTATAATTGCATCCTGGTTTGTAAATGCTGTTGGTACTCACAGATGCAAATGAGATCAGTGGGAGTATATAAAGTATATTGAAGGTTTTTTTAATACACTTGAAAAGTCAGCCCTCAGATTTGGCACTGAAAATTAGTAGGCACTTCAACTTTGAGCCTTTTCCTAATAAAATCAGTAATTTTAGCTGCTCTCTGTGTTGAGAGGTCAAAGTAAAACTGAATAACAAATATTTTTCAAATTTTAAAGACCGTGGATTTGTGCCAGCAACAGAGAGTGAAAAATTTTTTCAGAAGAGACTTAAAGAAATTCTCAAGCAAAATGACTTCTCTGTGTAAGTGTTTAGCCATTTGTCATAAAATATAGTATTCTATGCAAACCTTAAATATGCATTTAAAACTTGCTTTTCAATTAACTAGAACGTTGTCAGGATCATTGGACTACAGTAATGGATCCGAGGAGTTCTCTGCTGAGCTAACACTACATTCTGAGGTGCTTTCTCCTGAAGCCTTTCCGTGTACACCAGCTAATACGGTAGAAGTGCATGACGATAAACAAATGAGCAAAGGTGAGTTTTTTTAATGTCCTAATTGTTAAGGCATAAATCTATGTCATGGTTTGGCTGTTCATACTGTTAAGAGAAGTAAGCCAGACAAGTTGTGATTTAGTTATGAAAAACTAGTTAGGAATAGTTTTGGTTTTATTTATATCATTGTTTTATTTGGTTTTGTTTATATCATTGTTAGAGTAAGCCTTTCTAAATATACTTGGATAGTAAAATCCGTTCTGAAGTGGCTTGTTTTCATCATGTATTGATGTCTCTGACTTGGAATTTTTATGTTCTTTTTTTTTTTTTTCTTTTAAAGGCTCCAGTAGGGTGCCTACTGATAAAGAAGAGGAGGCACTTATTAATGAAGAAGCAATTTTAAACATTGTGGAGAATAGTCAAAGCTTTCAGCCTTTGTCTCAAAGACTGAATCAGACTGCAGTTTTTAGTGAGTATGATGGGAATGTCTTTTTTTCCAGACTATTTTATTGTTCCATAGTCTTTGTGTTCCCTTAGGCTACCCATCATGAAAGAAAGTCAGTAGTTCATCTCACAGAATTTTTCAAACAGGTTAAGACTTCACACACACCCCCCCACACATACCTACACCTCCTACCACCACCAAAACACACCCGGCGTTTTCTAAGAAATGTCACCAGGACTGTATTTATGGAGGCTGCTGTGTTTGACTAGTTCAGTAAGTCCTGTCCTCTTGCCAGGTCAGCTCAATGCAGTCTCTTGTGGGCGTTGCTCTTCCTTATGCTCCTAGGGCTCTCAGGCTACAACTATCAGAATGAAGATGATTTTGACTGTCTGTCCGTGATAGTCTTGCAGTTACTGGCTCCATCTTTCATACAGTTAAGGTAGAAAATATGCGTATGATCTGTCTTCAGAAGCTCAGCTGTCTGGAGATACTGGGCAATAGTAGGTTGATGATGAGAGGCAAGTTGCAGCAGAGCATTTCCCAAAATTTTTAGATACAAAGGATGGTTGAAGGCAAAGAAACAAGAAGCAAAATGTTTAAGAGGAGGAGAAAAACCATGACAGTAAAATTGTGAGTGGCACGAGAAGGAAACAACCATAAAATAACCAATAAAGGAACTTGTATGAAAAACTATGTGAGATAGAAATAGTTCAAATATCCTAAAGGAGATGAAAAGCACATAGTTCATGATATCTCTGTGTATGTTCTTTGCTAAACATAATGTGTAATGTTAATATGAACCACATAATGTGGGGCAGGGAGGAGTATTTAAAACCTGTAGTAGCCTCCATTTCTTTTGATAAGTGTAGGGTATGAGTATGTGCTTGGGCAACAATATATGTCTGTGGGTAATACAATATACAACCTTGAAATCTTTTCTTGCTAAGAAAAGAGGAGTAGATGAGTAGATGAAGTTAGATAAAGAGTGTAGTGCTGTTTTACTTTGCAGAGAATCTTTGCAAGATTTTGATTATAGAAGTTTTATAGGCAAGGATTTGGATTTATTGAAAGAATTATAAGAAATTCTGTGGGAGCTGGCAAACATAAGCAGAAGTGGCTAAAATAATATATAGGGTATGCCTTATCACTGTACATTTGAATTGCTCAACCAAATTGAAGTGTTGAAATGGTCTGGCTTTTTCCATTGACTAGGTAATCAAATTGAGACGATATGACTTTTTTTGTCTTTTTTTTTCTCTCCTCCTTTCTTATCATGCTGATTCCTGGTGTCTTGTGTGACTATGAGTAACATGCTGCATATTTGGATCTCTTATGCTCCCTCATAGCCTGCACCAGTGTTCACTATTCCACTAGTAGAGTTGTAGTTCCAGAGGGACTGTGAACCACATGACTTCTGCTATTCACTGTGAATTTACACCCCAAGGTTCATATTAACATGAAGTAGAGGTTGGAGTTTAATGATGAGTCTCACAAAGGGCAAAGGAGCCAAGAACAGAAAGTATAATAGAAAGTGGGTTAATTCAAAAACTATAAAAAAGGGTATGGTTTCTATTGTAAAGGATTGCATGTTACCTTGTGAAGCCTTTGCAAAATATGAAAAATGTCTTTCTCACCAATGTTGAGATCTATTTTATATAATTCTTAAGATTGTTGTAATCATATGATGCTTCCCAAGGAAAGAAAGCAGATACTGTAGTTCTTCAGCCAGAGGAGATGCCTGGTAGACTGGAGGTCATAAATTGATTATTAGGTCAGATGATAGGTAAGTAGGAAGTGAGTGAGAAAAAGTTGTGACTTGGAAGGATTTTTAGGAAAAAAAATAAAAAATGCAAAGGGAAGTGCATAAATTACTGTAAGCTTGGGTCAAATAAAATATAAAATTTAATAGAGGAGTGAAATCAGGTAAACTTTCAGTGTTTAGAGAAACCTCAGAATAGGTTTCAGAACAGATTACAGTGACATGAAAAGGGAGCCAGTTAAGAAGGAGGAATAGTTGGTCAAAATCAGCATCCCTTTTCACAAGATGCAGTGATTGAAAGTCCTCGAGTGATACAGAAAGAAGTGCCTAAACAAAGCTAATGCAGGTACTGAACAAGAGAATGCAGTGATGCTTCAGAAGCTGGCACTCAAGCTGAAATTAAAGGGGAGAGTGAAGCTTTACTGACTGTGAGGAGGTAATAGGAGAGTGGAGAGAGAAGTGCATCCACTAAATCTAGTATAATCAGAAGAGTAGGGCAGACATAAAGAAAGTTGTCAAAGTTTTAGATATAGAGCTGGAAAAGATAAACCATAAAATTTGAAAAAATAAGATATGAAAAGAGCTTTGTTTCTGTAGTGTGCCTTGTCTTAGACAGTAACAAACTAGTAGATTTTAAAATGATGAGGGGCTTTTTTTGTTTGGTTTGGTTGGTTTTGTTTTTTTACTAGTAGACTGTAACTAGTGATTTACAAGTAGAACAAAATATAGATTCTACTTGTATGGGCTTTTTCTGCAGTGGGCAGTAGTGCTGATGAGGCCATGATTGATCTGTTGGCTGGATTGGAGAATGATGGATATCAGATGGGACATCAAAAAACACTCTCTCACCATCGTTCTCTTGGAAGCTGGCAAACTTCTCAGAACAGTGATGATGAAGAAAATGAGCCACAGTGTGAGAAAGAAGAAATGGAACTTAGTTTGCTAATGTCCCAGAGGTGGGACAGTAGCATGGAAGAGCCTGGGCAAAAAAGGAGGTATGTATTTTCTTTTCTTAATATGTTCTTTTTCTGGCAGATCTTTCCTTTCTCCCACCCTGTTTTCAAGTGTGCTAGGAACCAATGACATGTGAAGAGGTCTCTGTTGACAACATGGAAAAATCTGTGCAGATCTTGGGATGAAATGCAAGTTGTTTAGATGATGATGTGAATCATCAGTATTACCTGGAAATAAAGATTAAATGTTAAGGTTTGGCCAAACATAAGCTTCTAGTTTGCTCTTTGAGGAAAAATTAAGTAGGCTTTTTGTTCTACAAATACAAGAAGTGTATTTGTGGTAACTTTAGTGGTAACTTGCTTGTAAGGTTGCACCTTGGATATGATACAAATGTTAAGGTGTATCTTGTACATCTTTTACTAAAATAAATATTTAAGAAGTATTCATATGAAGACTAACCAAGTGACCTGAGGAAGAAACATCCGTTTGTTTCCATGTTCAAAGCTTAAATCAAAACATGAATGTTGTTCACTCTGCTTGACTGCTAAAGGTCAGCAACTTCAATATATTTAAGGCCAAGATTCTTGGAACACCTTTTCAGGTTGTAATGATCCTTCGTACAGACTGCACTACCAGGCATTGAAAGCATGCATCTATATCCAGTTTCTCTTGACCCCTACTTTGGGCACACCTTCTGATATTTATAATTCTGTTTGAAGTATGAGGAACTTCACAGACATAACATTTTTATATTTGGGGTTTTTTCCTACATGAGAAATTGTAATCATACTATTTTTCAGAGAACCAGAGAGGTATAAAAATGCTTCTATTTCCCAAAGGCACATTAAAGTTGTAACAGAATCAGAAGTTAGTTGATTGGGCTCCTAGTTCTAGAGATAATTGATCTCTAAAGCTAATTTTCCTATCTGACCTTTCTAGGGTTTTTTCCCTCACAGTAGTCTGAAAAGTTGAAACTTCCATCCAAAATACTTAACATCAAACTTCAGTTTAGTGGTAGTTACTGTGAAAACCTGTATCTTGCAGAATTCATTAGCTCAGGCACAGTTCTGTATGGGCTTGACTCTACAACTTCAGGAGTCAGGCAGGATCTTAAAGCAATTAACTGCTTTCATGCAGTAAGGAATCCTATTTAAAAACTCAAGAGACATGATGAGCTGTCTCACAAACATCTTGCTCATATATGCCTACACCTTAAACCCAGACAGAAAACACTAGGGAAAATGTACATACCATGTGCTTCCACAGGGAGTGAACTTGTGTTCAGAGGGAATTACAAGTTCTATTTCACTGAGATCTCTACAGAATTTGGACTGATTTCAGACACAAGCCATGGGTATCTTTGCCCCTTGCGTGATTCTGCTCATGCGTGAAAACCACTTTGAGTTTGATGATATATTTGACTTATACTCTGTTCAGGCTCATTCCATCTTTGTGGCTTCCTAATGCATCCTTGCTATCCATACTATGGCTTTTCTGTTAGTGAGTATTTACCAGTCTTACATTATCTCAGAAAATCTATTGAGTTAGTGAGGAGTAACCACACCCTATTGAGTGAATTAAATGGCTTGGGTTTGATTTGTATTGAACTGGAGAAAAAAGCCCACCAAGACCTGGACTAGTTTGTGTATGGTGATACCATGTGTGTTAGATAAATTTTCCTGGAAATCCAAGCTGATGGGCTTGAATGAGGAGAAATCCAAGTTACCTGCAGAAGTCATCTCCAATCTGATTTGGTTTACTAAAGTTGACAAAGATTTACCTGGGATTACACCGTTGGAAGAAACATCCCCAGTTTGATACTAATTTGCATATCAAGCTGATTGCATTGTGCTGTGCTTTTCCATGTTTTGGGAACATAGAAAGGGGACAACTAAGCTCACTTAGATCATGGAGGCTGTACCTAGCTGTGCTTGTTATTTGATTCTCCAAGTCATGCTTCCAGACCTGAGTGGAAATTACATGGTTACATTTGAGCCTATTGTTTCTGAACTAACAAATCTGTCCTGATCTAAATTTAGCTCCATGCTGACATTCAGATGTCTGGGGTGGTACCATATATATAATTCATGCTGGTCTAACTCCAGTCATAAAAGGGTTTTGCAGAAGTAAACTGTATTTAGGTTATTGTGGATTTTCCTTCCTGTAACTTCAAAACATTTGTATTTATATCTTTTAAGTTATTACACAAACTTAAGCAAACCACAAACAAATAAAAAATGCCCAAACTTCAGTTTCTTAATATGTATCTGGATTTTTTTCGTGTAGCCACAGAACAGCTTATTTCTATTAAAAATTTTGTCCATATTACACTTTATATTAAAGAAGAAATCAAACTCCTAAGTGGTTGTAGAGTTACACTGGAGGATTTGTTTTTTGTGGTTTTCCATTATATTCTTCCTTCCCCCATGCCCATATAAAGCATGCCACCTTAAAAACACAAAAAAAATCATAAAAGCTTTTCTTTGTAGATTTGCTTCTTTTTTTTTCCCAGTGAATTTATGACTGTAAACATGGCAGTGTAGAACAGTTAACTTAGTAAAAGAAGCTTAAGTATTAACAACTGCTTCAGAATATTCAATGAGAGGTGGAATGAAACATAGTTTTTAGTTGTGATTTACTTAAGCCTGCCGAGAGAGATAATTGTTATAATACAGTAAAGATTACTTAAGAAAAAAAAAAAGAAAAAAAAAGTAACGATCTGTTCACTAACAGCTAAACTGAAGTCATTTTGCATAGTTGGTTTAGTCTTCAAATTTCAAGCACTTTGAAGCAAAGAGATTAAATCTCAGTCAAATGGAACTAAAATTAGCCATCTGAATGCCTTCTCTGTGTCTTCCTAAGTCAATGGATCCTGCTGTTTAAAGCGGTTGGCTACCACCGTTGCCTCTTCAAATAGTAACATTGAATAATATTTTGACTTTTCTCAGTGAGAAATGTGACAAAATTTTTGTTTCCTTTTGCTCCCCCAAATTACACAACCACATAGCACCACACTCCATTGAGGTTCATGTTCTCTGTGGCTCATGGTGTTTTCTTGTAGAAATACTATGCATCAGTTAGTTCCTTCCCTTTCCTCCAGGTCAGCTGGCAAAAATTTGCATCGAAGTTCAACAGAAGAGGATTCGTCTTCAGAGGAAGAAATGGAGTGGAGTGGTAACAATATGCTCCTAACTAATCTCTCAATACCTCAGTTAGATGGAACTGCAGATGAAAATGGTGGTAAGTAAACAGAAAATCAGCTTTGGAAGTTGAGTCATAGTTCATTTGCACATCAAATTGCTAGTTCTTAAAAGGAACTAGCAAGGACCATTTTCAGTCCTTGTTTCAATTGGAAGTAAAAGTTCTCAACAGATTGCAGAAGCAGGCCCATAACATCTTCCTTAAAAAGACTGTATTTTAATCTTAGTGCCCTCTATGAATTACCAGAATCTGCATTTCTTATTGTATCAATGATCCAAAAAAGGGCATAATTTAATTAGTTTTAGGGAAAAAAACGGTATGAAAAATAATGATTCTGTACGATCATTTGTCCTCCTTGGATTGTTGTAAATAATGAATGTATTAATGTGTAGATTTAGATGATTCTTTGCAAGTATTTGCCACACATGCTGAAATATAGTGAGCCTTTGTTTGGGTCTGTCTTTCATTCCACAGATTGCATATTCACATTTGGAATTGCATGAGTTAAAACTATGCAGCAGCAAAGCTGCTGCAGAAGGAACCGCCTTTCAAAATCTATTAAAAAAATTTAATCTGTAGAGATCTTTTCCCATCTTTCTAACATGCTATCTTTGATCAAATAACATTAGTGAACAGAATGCACACTTTGGGGTTAGGCAGATATATAAATAATATTTGTTTTGTTAGAAAATATGCACGTCACATTATAATGTTCAGTTGAGAAAGTGAACTATATGATCTTATGAGTTAGATTATAGATTTTAGATAACTGCAGCTATTCTTTTGTGTTCAGTGTTTAAAACATAGTTTGCTTTTTCCTTTGCTTTTATAGGTGTAATGGTAGGATTAATACATTATTTGATGCACTGTTAATATGATTTGCTTTTGTCAGATAACAGTTGTAATTTCCTTATTTGCCATACTTTCTAATTTGTAATAAGAGATGCTGCTAGCTAATGAGACTGTTTCTTCAGTAATTGTCTAAATTTAAGCATATTTTAAGTATGTGAAATATCACATGCGAAACATCAGCTTAGAAAGTTTATTACTGTGAACTTTTACATTGATTTCTTATAATAATAGATACAGTAAATTCAAAACAGATCTCAGTCCAGGTCATCTAAATTAGAAAATGCCTATCCACACATGAACCTGTGTCCATATGATCTGACTGACTGACAAGTATTTTTGCAGTTTTTATATCTGAATAGCCAGGTATTTTCCAGGTGTTTGTTGACACCACCAAACTCCCATTTTCTGAGTTTTCAGTTAATCATCCTCATTTGTTCTGTGGACTCCTACCCTCAAAGAATAATAGGCAGCTGTGTTTCACAGTTCAGGGACTCTGTGTATGCATTAGAAAATTCTATTAGGAACAGATTGGGACTTCCTTTTATTTTTCTCAGTCAGCAGCAAATAAATTGCTAAGATGAAGGCAGCATGAATCTAAGATAATCCCCAAGTTGGTTGAGACTTATGGTAAAGGCTAGATCCCCAGTCTAGTATATCAGTGTGTAGCACATGCTTCCAGGTCATACAGCATGTTTCATAACTCCTATCCCCCTTTAACATTTCAGCTAAAGAGGTGGACACATGAACAAATTTCTGTGTGCCAGGTGTTCTGTGGTAGCTGCCTCTTTGCAGTGGTACAACCTCTGTCAAACTACTTGTTCAGCAAAGTTATGAGCAAGCACACACTTGTTAATTTTTTACCACGTCCCTGTCTATACCTATCCCACAATAAATGTGGTGAAAGTATTACTGAAAGAGATGAAAATCTCACATATACCATGTGATGAGTCTGCACAGGACAAGTTACCACAGCACCTGCTGGTCTCAGATTATGTGGGAACATTAATACATAGATATGAATCCAGGATCTACCTAACTGGTGCAAGCTTCTTTCATGAACACCTGGATGGATGTTGTATTGCTCTGCTTTACAGAAGTGCAGGAAACTGCCTATATTTAGCCCACAGCACAGTTCATACAAAGCCCTTGCCATGTTGTGAGATACACTACTTAGCTTTCTGTGCAGTGACTTTTCTGCACGGGGAAGGTCATCTAAAGAAGTTTTTTTGTTTTTCAGAGCCGGTGGGTATACATACTTCTCAGGGACAAAGCAGGCCACAACCTTTTCTAGAAATCGGTCTGGTTTTAAATAGTCATCTGAAAGTGATCGTGAAGCCTTCTTTCAGAAAGTCAGCATGAAATCTTTGACAATTTTATGTAAGACTGCCGTTGAGGAATAGCTGACAAAATGCCTGAGACAGATGCACTGAGAATGTGATTTTGATAAAGCAACTCATGTAGTCAGGATCTCTAGTTGTCATGATTATAAATGTAATGTGATTTGCAAGAGTTTTGTTTCTTGTTTGGATGGGAAGGCTTTCAGGAAAATACTATTAAAATTTTTAATGCCTTAGGTTATTTTGTTACAGGAAAACTAGAATAAAATTGCTTTTCTTCCATTTCAGACAATCCTTTGAATAATGAAAGTTCTCGAACTCACTCCTCCGTCATTGCAACAAGCAAAATGTCTGTAAAGACCTCAATCTTTCACAAAGACGCTGCTACACTAGAACCCCCATCTTCTGCTAAAATCACTTTTCAGTGTAAACACACAAGTGCCCTTTCTAACCATGTTTTGAATAATGAAGATTTTGTAGAAGACCTCTCACAACCAAACACGGAAACAAGACCTGAACTTTCAGTCCATTCTCTTACAAAAGAAAGCACTTACTCAGCAAAGTACCCAACTCCATTCAGCAATAGTACCCATGCAGAAAACTCTCACAAAGAGAGTAACAAGAAAGATACTCTCCCAGTTCCTTCATGTGGAAATAATATTTTTGACTATGAAGATGATATTTCATCAGTGAACAGACCAATACCTAGTAGGAAGTACATTAGCATTAGAAAGGCTGAAAAGGATGTCTCTTTTATGCATGTGGGCCGCCATATTGGTGACAGCATGTTGAATAAAAACTTATATAACTTTTCTGATATAAGCCACTCCAAAGGTAAAATGTCCTCTGAAGTAAATGAAAAATCCAGCAGTGCAAGTATAAATAGTTTTTTTCCAGCAACAGCTACAGAAAGTTGTGAATTGGTATCTTGTTCAGGAGGCAGTCGAACTGTGGTACATTCACTTGAAAATAACACTGATGAAGGTGGCCTTAATAAGCTTAAAATTAGGTATGAAGAATTTCAGGAGCACAAGGCAGAAAAGCCAAGCCTCAGTCAACAAGCAGCACATTATATGTTCTTTCCTAGTGTTGTTCTTTCTAATTGTCTCAGTCGACCACAGAAGTTAGCTCCCGTGACATATAAATTACAGCAGGGCAACAAACAGTCCAGATTGAAACTGAATAAAAAGAAGCATGGTTTTATCAATCGTCAGGAGCCTGCAAATGTAAATGATACTGCATCAGTGAAGGAAGGCTGCTATACACAAGGTAATGCTTGTAGTCACATTCCTGATAAGGATGGTGCTTTACCTAGTGACTTAGTTCAAGTTCCTCTTGAGGCTTTTGAAAACAAAATGCCTACAAGTACTGCTAATTACACTGACTGCCAGTTTGCAGATGGATCTCTTGAAGCTGAGCAGTCATTTGGACTTTGTGGGAATAAATACACTCTGCGAACGAAACGGAAGGTAAATTATGAGACTGAAGACAGTGAGTCGAGCTTTGTCGCACACAACTCAAAAATTAATCTACCTCAACCGATAGAAAGTGTTGAAAGTTTGGATGGGTCTCAGAAGTCTCGAAAGCGTAGAAAACTTTCTAAAAAATTGCCACCTGTTATTATTAAATATATTATCATCAATAGATTTAGAGGGAGAAAAAATATGCTTGTTAAATTGGGGAAAGTAGATTCTAGTGAGGAAAGAGTAGTACTCACAGAGGAAAAGATGAATTTATATAAAAAGCTTGCACCTTTAAAGGACTTTTGGCCAAAAGTTCCTGACTCTCCTGCAACCAAATATCCTATTTATCCACTAACACCAAAGAAAAGTCACAAAAGGAAAGCAAAACATAAGTCAACCAAGAAAAAAGCTGGAAAACCACAAAAAACAGGTAGCACAAATATTAAAAGAACTTTATCTTTCAGAAAAAGGACTCATACAATCCTTTCTCCTCCTTCACCCTCCTACAGTGCTGAAGCTGAAGACTGTGACTGTAACTATAGTGATGTTATGTCTAAGTTAGGTTTTCTTTCTGAGAGAAGCACAAGCCCAGTAAACACATCTCCACCTCGCTGCTGGTCTCCCACTGATCCAAAAGCAGAAGAAATTTTGACCAACCTGGACAGAGAAGCTTTATTTAGTAGGGGGCCCAATATCTACAACAGCAAGACTGTTAGTACTAGTGTAGGAAAACCCAGTCAAGCAAAAACTCAGGTTAAGAAATGTAAAAAGAAATTTGCTAGCCCCACTGTATCTACCAAGAAAAAGAAAAAGATTAATCCGGCCGATAAAACACCAGATGATGGAAAGAAGAAACCTAGAACAAAACAAAAAATGGCTGAAAAAGCGTCCTCAAGAAAACGCGTTGTATTTAAAGATGAAAAAGGAAATGGTCGCTCTACTGCAGAGGCCAAGTTTGTGCTGAAACATCAAGATCCTCTTGAGGTCTCTTATAACTCTGTCTGCTCTCAGCCACTTCACAATCTCAAAGACAGTCCTCTTCCTGGGTATTCAGCTGGATATCTGCTGTCAGCACAGCTCCCTTCAGCTGATGCACAAGGTAATTCATCAGGCTGTTTTCACTCACTGATGGAAATTGATAAGCTTGTAGATGCACAGTGTTTGCCTGCTCCACGGGAAGACCCTCATTCATCTTTTGCATCTACTCCTGTGGCATCTGGAAGGGAAGTACCAAAAATGAGTTCTCAAAGATCCAGGACTCAGAGTGCTATATTTAGAATGAAGGATTCTGCTCTTATTCAAAACATATTTGATCCATCTAATCACTCAACTCACATAACGCAGAATGCTCATATCTCAAAAGAGAAGACTTCCCCAAAAGCAGAAGAAATAAAAAATTTGCAAATCAGATATTTGCCACCAGCTGGGAAGTTAAATGAAACTCGTGACTCTCTGGACACAGCAAAGATGGATCAATTACATACCACTAACTATTTGCATTGTAAAGACAGTAATCAACAGCAGATTTTTTGTTTACCAGAGGCATCCAAGCATTCTGATCCTTGTTCTTCAGTTCTTAAGCCATCTGAGGAAAACCCCGGGGCACTTCAATTGCCTAAAAACTGTTTTGTAACATCTTTGAAGAGTCCAGTAAAACAGTTAAATTGTGATCAAAACCAGAGAGGATTTATTTTGGATATGTCACATTTTAAACCAGAAACCACAAAACAAAGGCCTCTGTCAGAAACAACCGTGCAACCAAAACCCGTCTCCCAATATAAAAACAGGAATATAGTGGCCCCATCAGCATTTGGTGAAGGACAGTCTGGTCTGGCTGTTTTGAAAGAGTTGCTCCAGAAGAGACAGCAGAAAGCTCAGAATGCCAGTATTGCACAGGAGGCATTGCCGGACAAACCACAGCTGAGCAAAGGCATACCATGCCCTCTTGAACAGAATAAAGCCATCAAAAGGTCACGGTCAGTCGCATCATCAAGAAAATCTCGTGCTCCCAGGAGCACAAAACCTAAGGAAAAAACAGCAAAACTTCCAAAAATGGAGTCTTCAAGCCAGCCAGTTGCAAGCCGCATTGATCATTCTGTATCTGATGACAGCCCCATTTTTTTTTCAGACCCTGGTTTTGAAAGCTGTTACTCACTTGAAGACAGCTTATCTCCAGACCACAATTACAACTTTGATATTAATACTATAGGGCAAAGTGGATTTTGCAGTTTTTATTCTGCAAGCCAGTTTGTCCCAGCAGATCAAAATTTACCCCAGAAGTTCTTGAGTGATGCAGTTCAGGATCTTGGTTCTGGACAAACAACAGAAAGTGACTTTCTATGTCATAATGACCAAAAATCTGAAGAAGAAAAGCAACTTTCTTCAAGCACAAATAAATGGATACGGTCTGGTGCCCTGAGCCCTGAGCTTTTTGAGAAGACCTCACTAGATAATAGTGAGAACCACTGCCATAGTCAATGGAGGAAAAGCATTCATTCTTCAACTTCTAGATCTAGTTTTATTGATACCTCTTGTACCCAAGAGACTGAAGTCTGTTTAAATGAAAAATTCAAATTGAATAGAAATGCAGTAAATAAAGAGAGATTTCTTAATCTTTCTCAGCCAACCTGCTCAGACTGGATTCAAAGCCACATTAGAAAAGAAACCACTTTTGAACCCTGTCAACCACTTGATTCAGTAAATACCTCTTTTACGTCCTTATTGTCATCACCTGATGGTGAACTTATAGATGCAGCTTCTGAGGATTTAGAATTACATGTTTCAAGAAACAATGAAGCATTAACTCCAACTCCAGATAGTTCACCAAGATCAACCAGTTCGCCCTCACAATCAAAGAATGGAAGCTTTACACCTCGTACTGCTCACATTCTTAAGCCTCTCATGTCCCCACCCAGTCGTGAAGAAATCATGGCAACTTTGCTGGATCATGATCTTGCAGAAACAGTTTATCAGGAACCATTTTGCAGCAATCCTTCAGATGCTCCAGAAAAGCCAAGGTACTGTGTTAAATGCATTTCTGTCTGCATGTGATTGTGGTGATACTAAATTTAATTTCTTCCTGTAAACAATTTCATGCTGTTATGTGGCATGGATACATGAAAGATCCTATCTGATATACATCCATTAGAAGTTGAAAATTACTGTGCTTCCAGTCCAAATACCCATTTTCTTTCATGATACTTTAGGGTTTTTTATTGCATATTGTTGTAGTAAGTGGGAATACGCCTTCATGGTTTGTAAAATAAAAATACCGCCCATGGGAATTGCATAGTGAGAAAACTAGTTAGTAGTACTCTGCTTTTCTATCATCTGGAAGACTGCCTGCAGTGTGGTTTAGAGTAAAACAGTAATTCAAACTACTTTTCTTCACAGGGAGATTGGAGGGCGGCTTCTCACAGTGGAAACCAGGCTTCCAAATGACCTCCTCGAGTTTGAGGGGGACTTCTCTTTAGAAGGTCTACGACTCTGGAAGACTGCATTTTCAGCAATGACAGAAAGTCCTAGACCAGGATCTCCTCCTCATTATGGCCACTCTACTGTTAATAAAAGAGAAAGTAATAGCCATAAAACTAGTGAAGACAAAAAAATAGTCATAATGCCATGCAAGTGTGCTCCAAGCCAACAGCAAGTTCAGATATGGCTTCATGCCAAAGAAGAGTATGAACATTTCAAGAAATTGCCTAAGAGTCATTCTGCTGAGCTGGCAAAGGCAGATGAGAATTCCAGCTCTGCAATATTGTGTGAAGAGAAATCTATAGAAGTAATAAAAGTAGCTAAAGATTTGAATTTGTCTAGCCTGGAAGATGAAAGACCTATTGTGCCTACAAAGAATTCTCCTGCCTCTGTGGCAGAAAATACAAAAATGCAAACCAAGGAAACCTGTGAAAAGTCTATAAGCACTATAGGAACTTCTGTAAATACTAAAAACGACATAGACTCTAATAAAACTTCATGTGAAAGCAAAGCACACACTACTTCAGCTCTAGAACGTGATAAGGAGGAGGAGGAGGAAGATTATTATGTCAGTTATAGTTCACCAGATTCTCCAGTGCTTCCTCCGTGGCAGCAGGTGGCATCTCCAGATCCTAAACAGTCCAGTTTAGAGGACACAGAGTGGAAAAGTCAGGACATTGTTTTGTCTTCTGTGGAAGGAAATTATGTTGGAAGTGCACGAAATTCTCCATGCACCCAAGAGGACACTAGGACATCTGTTAACACATCCCCATTTTCAGTTAATGAAGATCCTGGAAACTCTGAATCCATTTGTCTACATAGTACACCAATTGTGCACAGAAAAAACCAAGATGGAATACCTGAAGTTCTTGGCTTTACTCCTTTATCTGCAGGTAAATCAGTTAAGTGATTCTAATAACACACACACACAAAAACCTGAATATATTTCTTTTGACACAATGATTAAAAAGTTATATCTCTGCAAAAGTATATTTTAAACTAGTTTTTGAAAGGAAAAGTTCTGTGCGTTGTTGTCAAAGTACCTATTGAATTATTGAAAACATCTAGAAGCAGAACATCCATTTGCTTCCTAATAATCTCTAGTATCTGAACTCTGAAATGCTGGTTAAAAGCTTAATTTAGAAGTATTGCTTACTTGAGGGTATTTTTAATCTTGTTGACTATATTGCTTGTATTTTTTCCAAAAATAATCTCAATGTAGAGTGTGAGTAACATTGCAGTGTTCAGGATGATAATGATGTGAGGCTTTGTAACTTAATCATGTTACGTAATGTCCATAAATACCAAATTGTAGTAGTTGTGCTTTGGATTTGACAAAGGAAAAAGCTGTATTTGCTTATCTATGTAACATTTGTTTGTAACGTTAATGAAATGCTTCTGTTGTTTCTTGCATGTTGTTTAATGCCTAGACAATACTATTGAGGCTAAGTAGTCTTTCACTCATGTTTGCAGAACCAAAAGCTCAGAAACTGAGCCACAAGAGGGGAAGTAATACTGATGGTCTTCGAAGAGTGCTTCTAACCACACAAATGAAGGTAAATTAACATTTTCTGTACAGATGTATTTTTATTATGTGGCATATACACATTTCCATTCTTTCTTCTTTGTTGTTTTTGTCTTTTGCTGTTAAGATCTGGAAATATATCTTAAATGGTAGAATACAATTGTTGTAGAATCAGAGCACACTCAAAGTTGGGAAGAAACTTGTGAATTTAACTTGAGGGAAGTGGGTGTAAGTTGGAGATTGAGGGTGCTGCTCTAGGGTAGTGAGATATTAATGAAACACTGAAGAGACACCATGTAAAGGTGTTTTGCTCTTTGAGTTACAACATCCTTTTTAAGCTCTAGTGTGATTTCCCTTCTTTATATACGTATATCCAGACCTGTGTATATTTATATCTCTCTGTGTATTAGTTTTCAGAGAATGTTCTAAGCATTTTCTGAAAACAAGGAGGGCAGTTTGTGGTGTGCCAACAGAGGAGAAAGAGGTTGGACTAGCTTTACTTAAACAAGGGTGTTTCTGCTCTCCATTTTGGAACACAATGGCAGGCTAGGTGTATTACTGAAGTGACCCAGTAGTTTTTTCTTTTCAGTATACTGGTATTCACCTGTTTCAAGGGGGTACTTATTGTATCTTTAATTCAGTGCCATAAAAGCAATGACTGAAACAGGTTTTTGACAATCGGTGCTCAAGAGAGAATAGAGGATTGCTGGTTTCCATATCCTCAGACTTCTAAGAAAGCCAGTATGCATGGGACTGGGTTGTTGTTGTGGTGGTTTTTTTGTTTGATTGGGTTTTTTTGTAGGGTTCTGCGGGTTTTTTTGGTTGTTTGGGAAGTTTTTTAAATGTTTCAAACTGCCTCTTGCTTTGCTATGATTTAAAATTATTCCTAAAAGGCAGAAAGATACAACTGTTGTTTGCTTGTTGAAAAATTAAATGGGGAGATAGTAAAAGGCTGGGGACTTTTTAGTAATTTGCAGTGTAGCATTTGCATTTAGTTGATAAATTTGGATTTAATATTGCATATTGTTTAGTATTACATATGAGTTTAGCAACCTGTGTTTTCTCACTATCCTATGCTTTTTTCTTGCTCTGCCTGATTAGAATCAATTTGCTGCCCTCGGTGCTCCAAAGAAAGAGACTTCCCAGATTGAAGGACCATCTTTAAATAATACTTACGGTTTTAAAGTCAGTGTGGAAAACCTCCAGGAAGCAAAATCTTTACATGAGGTAACTTAACTGTTATGTGTCAGTTTATAAAATTATGATTTATCAGGCCAATTTTATACTGGCAGAAATAAAAAAATCTTTTTCTCCTGGATCCCTACGTGACTTAAAAATTAATCACAGTGTGTGATGTCTGTGGCTTACAAGTAGTTGATCTACCAGTTTCAGCTTGATGTCCAATGCCTCTAACAGTATTGAACTAGACTAAACAGTATTTTGGTTGAGAAGATGGTAAACCTCCCTTTAAAAATAAAAATAAGGGGAAAATCAGAAGGAAGAAATAGTAAGTTTTGCATAAAAACATTACTTGAAAAACTAGTTGACCATAATTTTCATGGATCGTTTCCTTAAGAAATAAGGCATCTGGCAGTGATCAGTATGGCCCTCCTGGTATTTCTACTTGTTGCCCTCTGAACCTGGTTGGGCAGTTTCTACCACATTGAGCAAAAGGGTGCCTATCTCAAAGGTCTCTGTATATTTAATGTAGGTGAGTGTTTGGTGTGGGGAGAGGAATCAAAGTGCTGGAGAAAGGGAAGCAATCTAAATACAGTACTGCTGTGTTTGGCTGCTGACAGGGCAAGCAGTCTGTGTATATGTGCTCCTAGACAGTCTCCACATCTGGAATTAGCTGTTGGCCCGTTTATGAAGGACATAGGGAGATAGCACTGAGTAAAGGACATAGGAGAAGCCACAAGAAACCAGTGATCTTAGGGGAAAATGGAGATGGAGCTTTGATAGTAAAATTTCACTCAGTGATACTTCTAGTGGTTTAGCATGCAAATCTACAGGAAATCAGGCTGCTACCAGGGCATCCTACATACAGAGAAATTCTTCTAATTTTTCCCTCTGTCCACATTAATCCACATTATGAGCAATATTATGCAAGACAACAGAGCAACAACATAATGTTGGAGCAGTATTAAAAAATACTGTCATTACTGCAGAGTCAAGTTTTACTTGACAGTATGTAGGGATTAGGATTTTCTTAATGTAAACCATTCTGCAAAAAGTTCTGGCAATATGATGTGGAAGTTCATTAATGCAACTGAAGGCAAAGTTAGGTATTCTCCCTGCCTTCCTGTACACTTAGTCTTCGTGCTTGTCTTGGGTGAGGGAGGGAAGGGAAAGACCAAGAGTGATTCTTTGTTCTTGATCCGTTCAGAAATGTGATTCAGCTCAATATACAAAGCTGTTTGGAAACACTACAGGAATTTACAATTGTCGAAGTTGAACATTATTTGATTTTTGTCTTTTCTGCTTTTGGTAGAGGAATACAGTACTCAGAAACACATACTGAATTTCCATAACTGAGTATAAAACTGTTTAATGATTAATCTTCCTAGGATGGTTTTTCCTAAGATGGTGCTATTTGCAAAAAAGTGAGATCCAAAGATGAATGTTTAATCACTGCTGTTAATTTTCAGGTGGAGCCTTGTAGTTACAATGTAATACCACCATATAAATGTCTGCACTGTCCTCGTTTACATCTCTTGATTTTTTTTTTTAAGAAACCTGCAGAAGAAACTAACATGTGTTTTGTTTGTTGCTAGGTCCAGCACCTTACCCTCATCAGTATGGAGTTACATGCTCGAACAAGACGGGATTTGGAACCAGACCCAGAGTTCGATCCGATCTGTGCTTTGTTCTATTGCGTCTCATCAGACTCAGCACTGCCAAATACTGATAAAAAAGAAATCACTGGTGCTATAGTGATTGATAGAGGCAGGACACCCTCAAGCCAAGGTTCCTATTTCTTTTTTTCTTAATATATTTTACAAAAATGCTATTTCATAGTAATCGAACAGTAGCAAGCAAAATGTAATAGAGTATCTATGTTACTATGCATCTCATTTAATTTTGTCTTTTTGAATGGCCATATTAAATATGGAGTTTTCCTGCTTATATCTTCCAAAGAACTATTGCATGGGCTGTAAACCACAAATAACATTTGTGTGTGCAAAATATCCATGTTTGCGTACTTGTGGACAAGCTCCTGCAGTGTTCTAAAAGTGTAAAGAGGAAAACCTGCCTTTAGTTTCCTACTCAAGTTGCTGGATAGCTGCAAGTAGAAAATGTTAAAAGCGAGACAGTATGTTTTATATTTTACTTAAGGGTTATTTTTGTGGTTTTATCTGATCCTTTTAGGATCTAAACAGGGGCCCTTATTCTATTGTACCTTTTTGGCTTTGTTTAGACCAGTGATACTCAACCTGTGGCTCTAGAGCCGGATGTGGCTCTTCATGGCCCTACAGGCGGCTCTCGCAATGTAGGCATCTGATCGGCGCTCCACTCTATCAGGCAGCGCGGGGAGCACTGAGCAAATGGACCAGCAGTGTGGGAGTCGCTGAAGTTCCCCCTCCCATAGGGGGAAAGAAAAGGAGCTGCTGGGATCCCCCCACAGGTAAGAGTAGAGATCACCTCCCACCCAGCAGCTGTGGGGCAGAATGGGGAGAAACTTGCCCTTTTGCCCCTTCCACCCCTCCACCCCACTCCTTCCTAGCAGCCAGAAGGGCTTGAAGACAGAATGCTGCTGGGAGAGAGGATGCTGATGTGTCATGTCGTGATGTATCAGTGTGTGGTGGCATTAAGGCAGCATCATCACACATTGAAGTGTCATGATGGAAAAAAAAATCACACTGTTGATACTTGATTTTATGGTGCTCTACAACTCCATTTTATTAAGAAGTGGCTCTCCAGCTGTTAAAGGTTGAGTACCACTGGTTTAGGCTAGTAAAAAAAAACAACAAAAAAACCAACCAAACAAAAAAACCTCAAACCAAAAAACATCCCCGAAGTAGTCCTCTTTCTTTCAGGGTTTCTTTGGCATTGTGAATGTGTATCAAACCACAAAATACTGTCTAAAATTTTAAGTGTGGACAAAAACCTACCAAAAATTAATTTAGCAATAAGGCAACAGCTTCTTCTTTTACCAGTTTATTTTTCAAAGCATTGTAGATATTATATCATGTTAAGCTAAGTTCTTACTATTCTTAGTGAATTTTATTCTGGTATTATATGCTTGTTACTATCTTCTAAAATTTTATTTCTATTACCTTACTAAGTGAGATTTTTCCACAGTGTAGCCACTATGGCTCCCTAGGTTTGTGCCACTGATAATTTATCAAGAAAAAGCTTTCTGTAAAAGGTCCAATGATACTTAGAAAAAACAAAGGTTCTGATCTGGTTTTGTTAGTGAAATAAAATTGTGTGTTTAAATGTTATTGTGACATTTGTTGCTTTAATTGATGTGTGCTGTCAATACTTTCTTGGTTAGAACTTTTTGAGTTCCCTGTGGAGTGACTTGACATTGAGATACATTTTTCCCCTTTTGTGTTATTATTGCTTTGTAAGTCACAGTACTCATTTTAACATTTATTTCTGAAAGCACACTTTTCTTAAGATCTTAAGAATGTGTCAAAGTAGAATGCTTTTCAAAAACTCTGGTTTCTAAAATCTACAACATCATTGTAACAGATATCATACTATCTGTTGCATAGAGAAAACAGAGTATATGTGTGCATTATTCATTTAAAGAGGTTTTTTTTTTAATATGGAAGGCAAATGCTGAGTTCCTGCATGCATACAAATTTAGATATTACTCAGACATTATCAGTGCAGACACTCTTAATGTGCACTAAGTGACCAGTCACTCATGTTTTTCCACTTCAGTCAGTAACTTAGCAGTGTGCTGAAAAAAAGAACTATACTGTTATATAGCATTTTCTTTCTGTAAGCCATTTTGCAAAGCACTGCTCTAAGATAGCAATTAAAATTATGTTTTGCATAAAACCAGTGTGTGAGCTATCATACGGTCATTTAGTATTTCTTATTAAAAGTAATTTTCTAGTAGCTGGAGTCTTGTGCATGTACAACAGTGAAATTTCTCTTGAATCAAGTTTGTTTATATCTGTGAATCTGTGCAAGATTACCACTATAGCAGAATTTTACAAAGTGAAAAGAAAAAATTACTCCACCCAAAAGGAACAAAATAAGTCCATGGAAAGAATTGTGATAATTATTAAAGATAAAAATAAGTGTGTTCCATACTTTTTTCAGTTGTATGTTTTATTCTAAAGCAGTATTGTTGCCTGAAGTAATGAAATTCCTTCTAAATTGTAACAGATTTTTTTACTTTTATTTTCTAGGGAGCAGAGACCAAGCCCCCTTGCTTACAAGATCTGGAGTTACAGGACTAGAAGTCAGTTACGCTACTGATGAAAGAACTCTTTTCCAGGAAGTAGTGAATATTGTAAAAAGGTAGCATATCTGTACGTTCTGCTTTTATTTTTCAGGCTTGGAACAGCAGATTTAGTTCCTTCAACCCTTGCCAGTCTTTCAAATACTGATTTTTTTTGTTGTTGTTTCCCTCAAAGGCTTATTTCTAGAGTGGACAAGCATGGTGGTGTTTCAAATAAAAATACTTTTTGCTTTTCCTTTTCTCTGACAGCAAGAACATTCAGATCCTCTTAAGCAGCTGAGTTACAGTCTTGAAATTTACCAGCCATATAAGTAATCTTTCTTAACATCCAACTTTCCTGTTAACCCTAGAATTCATTACACATCTCTCTCTGAAACTCTCAGAATAGTAGATATTAAGAGTGCTGAGAGCTATAGAAAACCCCCCTCAGACAGGAAGAGCTTTCTAGGAACTCTGAGGCAAGACAGAAAAAAACCTGCATGGTACTGAAACTGCTGCAGTTTAAAATATGGGTTCGTTGAAAAATCAGTTTCCTTCATTATTTTTGTCTTCTCTGAATGGAAGTCCCCTGCTCCATCAAACTTGGAAAACTGCTGGTTTTCCCCATCTCCACCAAGGCTGAGAAGCTGTTCAGGAGCCCTCTCGCCTGGTGCGTAGGTGGAACCACAGACGTCTCTCCAGACCATACTGAGAGGTGCAAAGCTGTAAAATTTCAAGGAAAATAAACAGATTTAAACTCTGAGTCACCCTGCTGGAATAGAGGCACAAGAAAAAAAACAGCTAGGCAGAGTACATGTGCAATTCTTTCTCTCTCCAACCAGAAAACCTCTGATGAGAAAGACTTTGACCAACCCCATGAAGGCAGAATACAAAAAGAGTTGCTGAATGCAACCAGCACAGGGTGGGTCCTGACAGAGCAGCAGATCCCTGTTCAGAGAAGACAAAATTCAGGTAAGGAATATAATATTATTTTTCTCTTTCTTGGAAATCTAGTGCTCCATCAAACATAGGAAAGTTACTCAAAATGAGGAACTGCCAATAAATGAAGAATTCTCCACCAGTTGTGTGGAATTTTAAAAAGTGACAGGACAGAAAGAATATGGTAGAGAGAACTCAGCAGTTAAAATAAATGTTTAACACTGAAGAACAGAAGTCTTCTATATCTGTATGTACTGAAGCCATTACAGAACGAAACAATCATGCAGTTTTGGTGTACTTCAAGATGGAATGTACCAGGTTGCTGAGAAATCTCTGCTTATGAGATCTTCTCTAGTATGTGCTAGCATATTTTTTTGATGCAGCAGCTTCATCCACAAAGATTGAGTTAGTTGTCTTGTATTCTTGGAAGATAAAAGGTTTGATCTATTAATGGAGAGGCAGACTACTGTCATTGTCTTAGTCTACTTCTGTCCCAACTCTAGAATAACACCTCAGCTATCAGACTTCTGATGGACTCTCAAAGAAGATCGTTTTTGAAATTTGGACCACATCTACAGTTTGCTGCTCTTTTTCCCCCCTGTATTTTCTGTAGCCTGGGCAAAAAAAAAAGAAGACATTTTGTTGGAGTAAATGTTTTGTATTTCTTAAGTACAAAAGAGGTGTCTAGGCCCAGAGTAGCTTTAACTGAAGGAGGAAGTATGGTAAAATTATGTAATTAAGAAGTAGTGGACTGCAAAAACATCCTCAATGACAAATGAACAAGCAAGCAGCTTTAATGAAAATTAGTAATTATTTTTTAAACAATCTTCTGTTGATCTTTTTACTGTTATCTTTTTTCCAGCATAAGCTAGGTACTTTGGCTGTTCTGGTAGATGCACTTAATAATAGGTCTGATAGATAAGAGAAAGAAAACTATCAGGCTATATTCAAGAAACATTACTGCTTGAATTTCATGGAGCAACACTCAAAATCACCTTCATTTCCAAGCTGAGAATTGTATCAGTATCTTATATTCTGATACATGTTTTAGGCTGGACAATAATAGGCTCTTGTGACTGAACAGCATGCCCAGCATGACTGCAGCCTGCTTTTGGTTCATGTTCTTAACCTTCCTGTTGGAGGGAAGGGTGGAAGACTGAAATTCCAGATTCCTGGTATAATGAATGACAGACTGTCTATTCACTCTTGATTGTCAGTATCAGGAGTAGACTTGATCAACTTGTTGGAGCATTGAACAGAGAGAATCTCAGCTGCAGGAGGAATTACCTTACACAATCCAGCTTAGGAATTCTTGTTCTTATTTCTAGTCATTCTCTTAGTAGTTGGCCTAATTCTTCCTCTTATTCCATATATGTGAAATTGTGGAACATACTTGTTTCAAGTTCCAGCCTTCTACTTTGTTTAGGCCTTTTGTTTTCTTTCCATCCTGGCTATTGAAAATAGTGGTTGATTCTGTAACTTCTTGTCAATACATGTAAAGTCTGGAAAAGCCCAGTAGGGAATTCTTGGTCACTGTTTCCAGCATACAGATGAAGGAAAGGTTATTCCTGGAAAATTTGTAACTTCTGCAATACTCATAGCTCATCAGTGTCTTTGACTAGGTTTTTGTCACTGAAGAGTGTTTCCCAAGCTTTCTATAGCAGAGCTATTCCATGTTCACTGAAGATGAGTATTGCTCCAGAAAGTTCTCTGGAATTGGTGAACTGAAGTTGGATTCAGTTAATACCTTCACTTTGAGGTTGTTTAGGCTGTGCTAGATCTGCATGACCACAATACCTTGGCATCCGTGAAGTAAATAGCAGGTTAAATGTTCTTCTGTGGATTAGTAGATGTTGTCTCTGATTAACTCAGAGCCCTTGGCAAACAGAAATAAGTCATCTTGTGTTCTAGTAGACCAGAAGAAGACCTGGTTGTTTCTCTGGAATTATGATCTATGATTTCATCTATACTGAAAATTCACAGATTTCTCCAAATATTGAAGAGAATAAGCACCTCTATTTCTAGGAGATGATTGCTGAGAGTGACTAACCTGTGAATTGGAAGTACTTACAAGTGTGAGTACCAAAGTCTATACAGAGACAACTTTAATTTTAAAAGGTATTGGAATACTGAGGTTGAGGGTTGAGAGTCAGGAAACAGAGAGAAAGGAAGAGCCGCAAATAGGAGTTTGAAGGAGGGAGGGAAGAACAAACAGCACAGATACGTAAAAAAGAAGAGCATAATTAGATTGGGTTTTGGTGCCCTGACAACTGTCTTAGGCTTTGAGAGGGAGCTACACCTGCATAGGTCCAGAATTCCCTTCTTTGGTAAGCTGTCCTCTGGTTGTAAACCAAAACTGGCATAAAGCAGCTGAGAGACAACATCCTTCTAATCCTGTGCAGCCACTGGGGATGTCCTAGCAGCAGAGAGATCCAAGTTGTAGGCTCTCTGGAACTGTCAGAGGGGATTTTTTTTTTTCTTGAAATGAAGCCTTGAGAATTTATTGCTGTCCTAAAGCACTGTGTTGTACTGCCTGAATACATCCTCTGTTGACCATAAGGTGTCAGGTGCACTGAGACGGGAGAAAAAATGGAAGAATCTTTCTGCTTGAGAAAGTAAGAGAACCATCTCTCTGAACCTAAAGGCAGGGAAAAGAGTAAACACATTTATGTACTTCCCTAACACAGGAAAGCTGATTGAGGAGGAGGAGAAGGTGGAAGGGAATGCTACAAGAATGTTTGCATGGGGGTTTAAAACGTCGTAAAACCAGAGATGTGCAAGCCTGATGGAGCAGTGGATTCCCATGAAAGAGAAATTAAATGTCTGGGCCTCTCCTTCACTTTTAAAACAAATTGTTCCATTTCTTGTTAAGTACAGATGCTACCAGATAGCAGAAATGGGCTGTTCCTGCAGGTGTGAGAGGAGCAAAATCTGGGGAATTCATGTGGGAATGCATAGTCCCCATCTCTCTGACACACACAGGATGTGAAAACAGGGCAGGCTTGAAAAAAGGCACAGTAGATTTATTGCTACTTGAGACTTACCAGATGCCCACAGCTCCATGTCTCCATTGAAGTAGTTTTAGATAAAATTACATGAACAGAGTATAGTGGAAGATTTTACATAAACATTTTGGGATAACATTTGTGTATTAATTAACTCTTAATGCTTAATACTTAAATATTTTTTGTAATGTTTTTCTTGTAAGGTATAATGCTAATGAATCTTTTTGTTTGGATACAGTACATTATATTTCTTCTTTTGTAAATGCTCTAGCAATGTTTTCTTCTTAAAATAGAGGTGTGCTAATCTAACCTTCTTTTTCCAGGCCAGTATCATCTTCATCAATGACATTTTCCTGTAGACATCTGTATTTATGTCCTGTATGAACTTTATGGATTTTTACTGTCTAAGGCAAACTGGAAAAATGTTTTCAGAGATTTCAGTTGTGTTTGAGTCACCAAGCATTCTGTTGCTAGGCACAGTTACTGCTTTTTTCTGTATCATAGGTCTGGCATAATTTGTCCTCCCCCCCACCCCCCCCCTTTTCTCTTAATCATAGCTGGAAGAAAAATAGCAGTCAGGAAAAGCAGACACATAATAGAAGGGAAGGTATAACTGGGAGCCTTAGTGTTCGTTCACAAAATCGTCAAATGAGAAAGAGGAAGAGATGTCATAGCAGCATATACAACTAGCTGGAAAGGAAAATAATCGCATTTCTTCTCTCTGCAGCATGTATGAGTTGAATGTTAATGCTGTTGTGTTTAAATCCTGCCAGCATAAATGCTGCTTTTCATCTTTGCAGAAAGTCTGGCAACAGCATGCGAAGCAGTATCAAGGGCCCATCCTTTTAACAAAAGAGCATATGTTGGCAAGCACACCTCTTATTCCTGTCGTGTTACTCCCAGCCAGCAGCTTTCAAATACCAGTATTACAATTTACTAGTTTCTTGCAGGTGTAACAGCTGGCCTCATTACCATTTCTTCTAATAAAATAGCTTGAACTGATGATGAAGACCAGTTTCATAGTATACTGTAAAAACTGTGGGACAGGAGGATGAAACGTATAAAACTTGTCCTCTTAGCTCACAGCCTGTTGTCTTTGTGGCACTGCATGAAAAGGAGAGAAAGTGAGAGTCACACTTCAACTAAGTTCACATCAACTAAACTTTAGGTTTGCCTGTTCATTTTCCCATGTGGAATAATCTACTTTTTTAGCTCCAGACATATCTTCTTCTCTAATAGCAAATAGAATACCACAGGAGATGTCGGCAAGTGTCACAGTGTCTCCTTGGTACCGCTGTTACACGAGATTGGGCCAGGAGAGGACATTTCTGCTGCATGAATTGGGATGTAGTTCATCAGCAAGCAATATAGAAGCAACAACAGTGTCTCTTAGCAGGCACAAGAAATTAGATAGGTCTCTCAAACCTGTTGTGCAAGGTAGATCTTAATGCATATGTAGTGCAGGAGTTCGGGGTTCTAAGTGTTACCTAGTAGAAAGGAGTTCTTCAGTTTAATGTTAGTTTTTTTTTTCCTTCAGAGATAATTCAGATACATTTGTTAATGCATACAGATATACATACAGAATACATTTATGTGTAACTTACTGCAGTATCTGAGCAACTCAGTTGCCAGTAATAGGTTTGTAAGTTTTCATGCTTTTAGAAGGATATCACTTGAATCCAAGTTTTAAATATGGACCAACTGACATTAAAGATCTGTGATTACAGGGAATTTACAGTAAAAGTTGGTCTCACCATTCACGAGCTACTCTACCTTGATTGTCCATTTAGATAGCTTTGTATAAGTCATCTGACTGAAACTTAAACATCCATACTTCACTGTCTAATTAGCTATCCTCATCACCAGAAAAGCTAAACAGAACAGGATCTTGGTCTGCAAGAAGTGGCTAAAATACAAAACATGGTTCACCCAAAGAGGCATTTTGTTCAATGACAATAGAGACCAGTTTAGAAAACTTGAAATGCTGAAATTAGACACTCCCCTTAATACATGGGTGATGACTAGTTGGAATGGAAAAGCAAAGTAATGTGCTGTAAAGTGATAGCCTATAACTCAGTAATGTGCAATTACAGGCGATCCCTAATGGCCTGGACTTGCAAGACTGAGTTAAAAACTAACAAACTGCTTTTTTAAAAAATCTTTTGATTAATAAGCTTTCCAATCTGCATGTGGATTTACATAAAATTATGTTAAAATATGTGATACTTAAGTTAGATACAATTTATTTATATAAGAAAATGCATGTATCTAAAAACATCACAAACTAAGGGACTTTTACGTCTTGTCCTATAAAAACACCTTCCCATCTGAAGGATACTAGAGAAACAGTTCTTGAGATTATAGTCAGATGGATTACAGAGGTCATTTCGTTCATTAGGTTAGAAGATAATGGGAGGATTACCTCCAGAACTGATGAAATACATTCAGTTGCAGGAGTAATATAATAGCCCACTAATTTTTTTTAAGTAGGACATGAGAACGGTAATGCCCTGCTTGGGCAAGTTAAAACCCAAAGCAACTGTCCTTCATCAGTTGATGAAGGACAAACTTCACCAACTTGCTGCTTCTGAACAGTTCTTGTTTCTGTTCAGAACAGGCTTATAAGAGAAAGCAAATTTTTGGCATAATGAATATTGTTTTATGTACCACTTAAGCAGTTCTTTACGAGAGTTTCTGATTCACATTTGCATCTATCATGGAACCCATCTGCATAATGCCTTCTTCTGTGTAAAATCTACAAGTGTTTTCCATTTTGAATTAGGTGATGCCAGTTTTCAGATATGATAACGAATGACTACCTCCCTCATTTTAATTTATCAGTGCTGTTTTGCAATATGCTAGGACCAGGATAGTTTAGTTACAAGAATTAATTTGAAAATATGTTAATTTTTATAATGTTTATTCTATGCCAGTATAAAACATGGTATAATTCCTTTTTATTTCAAAGCTGAAATGGAGATATTAATAATTCTGGAGCATCAATTCGCAGTCATTGTATGTTGTGCAGAGCAGCAGTCATAACTCCTTTTGACACTGGTTCCACTGCTGGAATGAACTGCAGGCTAGCTTGAGTCATTTGTCCATGAATTGTTCCAAGTAGCTTTGGGGTTGTACCGTTGGTAGAATGGGTTTCCATATTGAATAAATTCAGTGCTTCCACTCCTGATGATCATTTCTGCCTCCAAAACCAAATAATTACTTTTTCGACAGGAACAGCAAATAGCCAAATATCCCCCAAATTCAAAGTGCTAGTTCTTTTACTTTCTGTAGAATGCTAAAATTCAAAAGCTTACTTTAGAATCCCCTGCATTAGGCAAAAATTGTATCAAAACCATTCCCTCACAAGTAGAAGTAGGTGATAAAGGAAACTTCTGGCAGGTGCAAAAGCCCAAATTGTAGTAAAGAGAGAGCCATGCTGAGAAACAACATTCAACTATTTCTCACAGAAGGTTAGTGTCCATGGCAGAGTGGAGAAACTCTTTTTTGGAGCTATTCTTAGAGTAATTAGTATCTTCAAACTGATTTGTCATTGCCTTTGGCTAGGACACATAAGCAAGGAAGACACTTTGCTGATAGAGTCTGAAGCTTCATTTGTGATGTCTGTGAGACAACTAACTCAGTATTCAGGGAAAGGGTGTTCAGTGTTCAACAGTCAGGAAATGACTGTATTTTTTTGATGCGTTTATGGAGGCAAGGAGTACAGAGTTCCTGTTCATAATCCAATGCCCCTGCCTACTCCCTCCATAAACTAAGGTTTACAAGCCTGCATCCTATTGTAGGGTTGGGCATTGACTATGGTACAGAATCCTCAGCTTATCATCCGTCCTCTACCTCCTGACAGCTGCCCTGATGCCATTCAGTTGTATTGAATGCTGCCTGCTGGAACTCAAAACCCTTTAGCTGCATTGAAAAAATCACAGAATCATCATGGTTGGAAAATACACTAAAGATCATTTAGTCTAACCGATAAGCAGCTATTCATCCCACTGAAGCTTCCTTTCTTTTTTTTTTTTTTGCTATAAAAATAACATATCTCGTGCTACTTTGTCCAGTCTCTTTCTGCCCAACTCAACAAAGTGATTGTTAGCAAGTTACCAGATCATGACTTCTGCTTTTAATAATGCCTACTCAAAAGCTGGCTAATACTGGCTCCTCTGAGCTAACTCCTACCTGTGCTTTGTCTTTAAAGCCACATGGTTTGTCCTGTTTAGTGAGCTCTACTCTGAGCCTGGTTGGAAGTGACTGTGTCAGAAGTCAATTCTGACTTTTCTTTTTGTCATGCTTCAGTCAGATTTTCCAGAAAGAGATACAGCATAAAATGAATTTTTCTTGTGTGTCTTCTAGAAAGAAGGTTATCTTAAATAAAGATGTATTTAAAGAGGACTGGTAGATATGTTAGCTTTTCTCCATGTTTCAGTTTAGACAGCACTCACTTAACTACAAATTGTAACACGCAATCAAGGGTCATCATTTAGGATCTGAAGTTCCCTCTGATTACTCAAAGTTACACTGTGGTATGTGTGACACCATATTATTTGTAAGCATTCCAATTAACCTACTGGCAAATTCTGTTCCATAGGAATGGCTGTATTTCACTGCACATCTGTCTCGTGCCAGTAGCTAAGTTTCAGTTTATGCTTGATACATCCTGATGCCATCAATAAAGCCTGATGAGACCTCAGTTTTGTTCTTTATTTGTAAAGACCCAAATAATAGAACTGTGTAAAAAAATTCCAGTGAAAATATATTCTTTCTAAATATTTTTGCTGTTGAATGTTATTAAAATTCTAAGAGATTGCCTGTTTTAAATATTGTCTCCTAGTCCAGATGCTGCTTTCATAGAAACTGATTATGACTGCGTCTTTTTTAAACTCAACATAATTTGAATGCAATCCTGTTTATACTTTGTTCATGGAAAATATTTTTGTAAATTATATGAAACTCATTTTTTCTTTTCCCCCTGCCTCTCTAGATATGACCCAGACATTTTGCTAGGCTATGAAGTCCAGATGCATTCCTGGGGTTATCTCTTGCAGAGGGCTGCGGCACTGAATGTTGATTTATGCCAGATGATTTCTCGTGTGCCAGGTAAGTTATTTGTTTAGGGCTTCAGTTCAGTTCCAGTAGAAGCAAGTTGAAATCTATGAAGAAATTTAAAAAATAAATGCAGAGTATTTCTTCAGATAGACCTTCTTTTTGTTCTTGCTCCTGTGTTGTTAATAGTACAATCACACACACCCTCCCAAAAAAAATTAGAAATACCAGTGAGATTCTGGTGTTTTCTGAATTTTCAAATTCCTGGCATATTCCACTTCTCTGTGTGTCCTGTATTCATGAACCTGGACTTACATTCTGTAGTTGTGTGTTAAGTTTTCAGTTCTTGGAGGTGCTTCTGCTGCCAAACCTTCTTTTGCTTTCCTTGGCTCCAGTCATTCAGAGTACCTACCATACTCATCATTTGTGGTTTCTCTGGCTGGAATACAGGAACATAACACTGCTCCTGAGCAGCAATTGTCCTGGACAGCAGCTTTTTAATAAAACCCTCACTCTCAATGATCATTCTTGTACTTCGGGCAATTTTTATTGGGTCCAAGTGCTGATGCTTTCCTCCAGCATTGGGAAAAAAGTCAGTTTAGACTGGCAGGAAAACTTGGATGAGAATGGTAAGCCTAGTGTCTATACTTAGCCCATCAATAGAAGCCATCATTCTAAAGGATGGAGTTAGTGAACAGTTAAATAGATGTGCTGTCGCACCTGAGAGGAGTCAGGATGACTTTGTAAAATGAAAAACTGTCTCAAAAATTTGTTGTAGCTCTTTAAAGTCATTAAGGTGATGTGGATGAGGGAGATTTTAAAAATCAAAACAGTTGAAAAAGCTGGGTTTGCCAGGGCTCTTGCCAAAGATCTGTACAGAATTTAAATCGCTGTGAAATAAGTTATTACTGTGATTGTTCTATTAAAAACTTGAGCCTGTTGCTTTATAATGGTTGCAAAAGCAAATGTTGGGAATTATAGAGCAAGGAAAATATAAAGTAATGAATGTAAATATAAAAAATGTAAAACTCTGTAGTGTGCTCAAATACTGAGGTTGTAGCCTCCTCATAACCTTCCTTCCCATCAAAGTGGATATAGGGGAACTGGTAAAGATGAGAAGGGTAGTCCAAATGTGTCTAGTAATTTAGGATCCCAGAAGAGACAAAATGGTGTAGGAAAGGTAAAAGCCTATGAAATATTGAGGAATGTAAAGGGAAATAGATCGGGTTTTCATGGTCTTTTCCAATGCAAGAACCAGAAATCAAGTGAAGCCAGCTAGTGGCAGCTACAGAATAGGAGTTGATTTTTAGTCTCAGCCTTGCTGAACTCTTGAGTTCCTTGTCAGAAGATAGTACAAATGCTTAAAGAGCACATTGCTTTAAAAGGAGATAAATTCTTGCAAGAAGAATCCATTTGGATCTATGATACATGTGAAAATAATGTCTGGCCCAGGAAGCTGCAAATGGTTAGAAGCTGGAAGAGTGATAGGGAGAGTATCAATAATTGTTCCCCCCATCTTGAAGCATCTGCCTTTGAGTACATGACAGAACATAATACTGGGCTGCTTGAATCTTGGAGCATACCCAGCACAGGAATCATCTTTTATCTTGTTGTCCTGTATGCCTGGCCAGGGGAATGTGATGTTTTAGAAGCACTGTGTTCACATGCTGCTTCCTGGAGGTTTGAATATTTGTATACTCTTGATGCTTTCAGTACTTGTGCCATGTTTGGAAAAGAATGAGTTACAGAGTTCTTCCAGAGACAAGAAAACACAAGAAAAAAGTTTGTATCTTCAGCTGAAAGCTGTTGGCAATTGAACTTTGGTGAATTTTTAAATACTTTATATGTGAAAACAGGATCACATGATAGTTAAAATATGAATAGGCCATCAGTGCTCATAAGTTTCTTTCTTCAGCACAAGGCTCTCAAATTTGTTCTTTAGGAATAATAATGGACTGCATTAAACTTGTTATTCAGTTTCCCTGATGGCTCAAATTGAGATGATACACTAGTTGTAAAATAATGCCTCTGGGTACATCCTTCAGAGGTACTGAAGGATGTTCAGAAAAAATTTTGACCCATTACATTTGAAGATTTGCAATGTCTGTGGTAAGAGGAACAGTAAGTGTTGTAGTCAAAGGTTTCTTAAAGCCTCCGAAGATGATAAAGATTTGCTGCTCTACTGTAGAAGTGTGGCTGAACAAGCTCTTCAGTCTGGGACATGTGCCTCTGCCGTTGTTCTCAAAGGCTGAGTGGCAGTTTGTGTCTTGCAGGACAGCTCTCTCTGCACTGTAGTTAATGCAGAACCAAACAATTCAATCAGCAAAGCTATTAAATAGTACCCATCTTCCTGACATAAGCTCTTCCTCAAGTTACTGGTTTTAGGATACACATGAATGTGTCCTCAAAGAAGAAAGGGAACTGTATGGTTCCTAATGATAGTGTTCCCATGTATTTCACAGTCAGGTTTCCTTCCCTACAGCTATGAAGTCCCACACAACATGGGTTCAGTTCTAGTGAAGGAAATCAGGATTGTAGCCCTTAACATTTTTGTACATGAGGTTCAAGTGGGCATGCAGAGCATAGGCACAATCTGCACAGCACTGGTGTTTGTAGTGCAGATTGTTCCTGTGCCAGCTGGTAGGTGCACACTCAGAAGTGGAGTATATAACACTTAAAAATGTTTCTAAGAACCGGTGTTATTTTAAGGTGAGTGAGTTTTTTGTTTTTTGATAGAATTGCAGCAGAAAGATGAGCTCTTCCCAGAAACGTCATGCTATAAATGTGGGCTTGTATGCATAACCATATATGTGCAAGTTGTGTTCTCTGTTGCTTTGTGGCCTCTTTGTCCATGGTTTTGACCCCATCTGTCTTCCTCTTGCTTTTCCAACCCCTGTGCTTCGTATTTTCCTCCCTTCTTCACGTGCTATATTTTCAGAAAAGGAAATGCTCCTTCAAAAAGTATGCCTCTCTTTCTTCCTGTTGAAGTAAAGATGGGACTTTTGCTTTTTTCTTTTTTCCTTTTTCCCTTTTCCTTTTCCCTTCCCTCTTAAAAAGAAAGCTGGACTTCTCTCTGGTGTTGCTTTATTGGCTGAGTCTGGTGCTGCACCTGTCATTTACAAATGAACTATTCATGAGTCATAGGACACATCACAAGAGAAGTGTATGCTGTGCCTGTGCACAGTGGCATTTTTTGTTTGTGCACTGTGGCCTCCTTTTTCCTCCTTTGCATCACAGCTCAAAGTTAGGGAGTGGGTAAGGAAGGATGAGAGGAGACTTCTTTTTATTTTGTCTCATGCACTTGAAAGGTAGGAGGAATGTCCTGTTCTGCTTCTTACCAGCATAGTTCCCAAAGAGACTTACAGACTGGTTCTGGTGATACATTTCCCACACCAGTTGTAAAGTAGTGCAGGTTTTTGTAATGTTGTGGTGCCCATCACAGGCAGAGTTCATCAGGCAGTGGGTCTCTCTTGTGATCACAGTATACTTTGCTTCCTGTTTTTACCAGCAAGACATGAAACAAACTTAATATAGGAAATCTAAACAAGTCAAAAGAGAGCAGGGATGACACTGCAAAAAGTAGAACTAACCAATAGTTTCTGCTTCCAATTAAAAAAAATATGGAGGGGAAGGAAATACAAGTTCCACACTTTCACAGGAGATCCAGCATGTGGAAATGAAGAAGAGCAGAAGAAACGTTGCTACTTGGTGGGGCATTTTTTCCATACAGACATAGAGAAATTGCTGGGTTTTCTCCTTAAAAATCTGAAAAAATAAGGAGGTTAAAAAGATAATATGCATTTTGATAAGATGTACAAAAGGTCTGATAAATTTTGTCAAGGATCTGTGATCCACCCATAAGGTCAGTAAATGACAAATAGGTTTTCTTAACCATATTTTAATTGATATTGCACACATTCAAGGATCAATGTACAAAATTAGTCTGTATTGTGTTGTTTCATAGCAGTTCTGCAGCATTTCCAGAAATTTTTACTTCTGTCATCAAGGGTAAATGTTCTTCACAACTGTCTGAGGATCTAATTGTTTATGTCTGATCATTATTGCAAAGCAGTGTGTATCCACACTTCTACACTCTCTGCCCAAAATGTTCTGCTTTTTATTAGCAGGGTACTGTACAGGCTGTGCTGTACCTGATAAATGAGTGGTGACAGAATACAAAGCAACCAGCAGTTTAAAAATGGGTATGGATTTAGAATTATGGGAAAATTGCCATGAAGTGATTTCTCTCCCATTAAAGTAATAATAAATAAGACTGAGGATCACTGTGTTTTCATAACGGATTTTAGTCTGTAATGGTACATTTTAAAAAACATCTATGTAAACTCTGGAAAGAACACCCAAACAGTAGACTTATAATGACTGAAAAAAAGATAGTTTAAAGAAATGTATACCAAAAAGACTGTCTTCTTTTGTGCTGTAGTATTCCAAAGCATGACAAAAATCAAGGATGGCAAAAGAGGATATATTTCTCTTTTAGTCACTGCTGTCTCACAGAAAGATTTAGAGTGCTGCTTCTGCATTTACTTCACTTCCTTCCTATTTCCTTCTCCCTGTGCTATCCAGAACTGATATCTACCTGCTCCCACTGCAGTGGGTTTGCTTTTACTGTATGCAAGAGACTGAATTTTTTCTCCCATGATCTGCTTCAGACTGTGTAAGATCATTGCAAGCCTTGAGTTATAAACTCCTTAGGACAGAAATCACTTTTTAATTTTTTTTTTTAATGTTGTTCTACTTACTGCATGTGCAGCAGACTCCCAAGTGGCATTCAGCATTGCATAACCAATATATTCACTATGGAGAATATATCACCTTGGACACTATTTCAATGAAACTGAAGTAAGAGTTCTCTGCCAAGGGCAAGAGCAGAAAAACCTGGGGAGTTTTATTTAGAGATTGTGTGGATGACTGGTAAATAAATAATTTTGTGGAATCAGCAGTAATCTTTATGAATTCTTACTTTTCTAAAGAGCACGCATTGTAAGAGGGATGGCTTGATCTGGTTTTTACTGTCTTATAACTTGTCTAATTATAGTCTCCTTTAATGTCTTTAGATGAAAATAAAGAGAACAGATTTGCCACTGAGCTGGATGAATATGGAGCAGATACAATGAGTGAAATAAATATTGTTGGGCGAATTGTCTTGAATATTTGGAGAATGATGAGACATGAGGTAAATTTTTTAAAAGGTTAATGTTTTGACTTACTGGGCTTTTTAATTATTGCAGACTTTGTTGATTGTGTAACCTGTGTAACTTCTAGATTTTTTTTTTCTTTATACACCTTTTCAAATAGAGTAGTTTGCCAGTTTGTGAGAATGGGTTTTGCATATCTCTAAACTGTGAAGTACTGAATCCCTTATTTTTCAGTAATGTTTCTTAATGATACTCCTTTTCACTGATTTGTGGGTTTTGAGAGCAACTTACTTGTTTTAGGAATTTGTCTATTATGGTGCTTTTACTACATTAAGTACTTGAACGTATTTTAAGCAGTCAGATTTACTCTTTTACTTTTTTTTTGTTCCATTTATAACTTTCCATTTAATAATCAAATAACCCAGTCTTTATAAATCCTGTTCTGACCAAGTTCAGACCTGATCTTTATGATCTTTACGAGCTGCTTAATTCTGCATATTCTTTTCAATTGATAAGGGATGCTTTTTCCTGACTTGTAAATAGTTAGAGATTTCTAAGAATAAATACTAACTTTTTAAACAAAATACTAATAAAAAGTTAATAAATTTAGTTCTTGCAGTTTTTGAGAAGTAGAGATTTTTCAATTATGAAAGCAATCACACATCTTGACACATCCACTGTGTTTTTCTAGGTGAATCTAACGAATTACACTTTTGAAAATGTGGGCTTTCATGTTCTTCATCATCGTTTTCCTTTATTTACGTTCCGAGTTCTGTCTGATTGGTTTGACAATAAAGCAGATGTCTACAGGTAATGATCTATTAATCCATTTTGTTTCCTGTTTTTAAGGCCAGATTCTTAACATTGGATAAGTGTAAGGTAAAGTCATCATAGGAAGAAATAATCAGTTTAGCTCAGGCACTAAGGGCAGTGTATATGCAGCAATGGGCTTATTTACTTGGATGTTCTGTTGCATAGTTGTACCCTCAATAGTGAAACAAAATATTTTCAGTTACATTTTCAACATACCTGAATAGATGTACTATTTTGAAGTTCAGTAATGTCTTTATTTTATTTTGTATATAGTATTCATCAGGAAGGCTTTTAATGAACTGCCAGGCTTCTGGTTCACTTCAAGTGCATGTCAAGCAAGTTAGGCTTGAAAGTAACAGCACACAAGATGTTAAGACAGTAGCTATAGCTGCTTAAAAATACCTTCATATGACATATATCACATTCATCTTCACTCTTCACGAAGCAGTTTGGTATTGTGTGATATGAACAATTTGTGAAACTGTGCTCTGATCTGCACGTTGTTCGTGACAAACATAAAATTTCTGTAAAAGTCGAGTACTGTAACTAAGTGGAAATGTGGTTAATACTGAAATTATGAATTTATATTCAGCTGTGATAGGCATTCTTAATACAGAAGGATGTTTTCACAAAGGTCCGCTCAGTTAAAAAACATGTAAAGAGATGAGGAGGTAGTTGTGTCTGTTTTGGTAATGCTCAGGGTCAGTGAGGAGAGCAGGATACAGTATGTCATTGCGAGATGCCTTAACAGTAGCGTGCTGTAACACTTTCTGTTTATATCCTTAGAAAATGTAAGTGTATATCTATATATGCCACATTTTTAAAAGAGTTGTATAAAAATGTTCTAGAGGAAAATTTATATGCTGGTTTGTTGCAAGTTACCAGAAAAATACATTTGTCTAAGTAGAAAGAGCAGCACTCTTCTGATTGTTTATAATGAGGTGTTCACTCTCACAGATGGAAAATGGTTGATCATTATGTTAGCCGAGTTCGTGGGAATCTCCTGTTGTTAGACAAACTGGATTTGATTGACAGAACAAGTGAAATGGCAAGACTTTTTGGCATTCAGTTCTACATGTATTAACAAGAGGCTCCCAGGTAAGACTTTGTTCTCCTTATACTTCACAAAACCAAAATATTTTTTACATGTTCTAGTTCTTCAGTATCTTCTCAGTCCATATGTGTATTTTCATAGGGTCACAGAAGGTTGTTAACATGAATTAACATGAAATTGAAACATGAAGAGTACTGTTCAATCTATTGTTGCTGCTTTTGAATTGCCTAGTCTCAGAGTTTAAAAATAGCTGTTAAAAATAGAGTTCCCCAAATGTAATCACATCAGTGAATCTCTTCTACTGCCTGCAGGAGCACTAAGCTTTCCCTTTGAGTTGGTATTGTTCACACTTAGCTGAGACTGAAAATGAGTGCTTTCTAAAACATTAAGAAATATAATGAATCATGTTTTAGAAAGATGAGATTAGTTTCTTTCAGGGCAGACAAAGCAGCACTGAATATGTTCCAAGTGACATTTCTGATGCAGCAGACCTCTGGGTGAGATTTTACAGTAATACAAGAGGGGCTCTGGCTTTATTAAATACGTGTCATGCAAGATGTTTGTTGTTCTGTTATTTTGATACCAGCATCAGAGGGAAAAGGGAGAAGAACAGAGCATGATGTGCACTTTGTTTGGGAGCCCAGCAGTCTCCAGTAATACCAAAAGCTTTCCTTGCCCAGATTGTGAGTGACTAGGCTAAATGAACTGCTTTCATGGCTACATGTGAGACCTGAACAGCACCTGAAATGAGAGTCAACTATTCTGTCATGTATAACAACTCTTCTCTTATCACAAGCCAGCCAGATATGGGAGTGTCTCAAGCTGCAGTTTCCTTAGCAATTCAATCCTGTTAAAAAACTTCTGCCACCCTTTTTTCTCGGACTGCAGTTGCCTGTGTCATCTCTTGACCCAGAGCAGGTTCTTGTTGGTCTTTCTGGTAATGACCCTATATTTGGGGGAAAGGGGGAGCAGGCTGGCAGGCACCATCAGAGCCATGGCAGTGTTCAGTAGGTATTTGCCAGTTTAGCTCCCCAATCTGGTTTACCATATTATCAGAAAACACTGTTGGAGCAAGGGAAGAGAAATGCACAGTTAGGGACGGGGAGTGTGGGACTGGCATACTGCCAGCAGAGATATGGTTAAACTGTCATGATTGCAACCCACAAAGACTGTTCTGCCTGTCATTTTCTCAGATGTCTGTGAGTGGGAGTGAGCAACAGAAGCATGCTGCATTTTCTATCCTGACTGTTCTTTTCTCTTCCCTTCTGTGCACGTATGTTCTGTTTCCATTGAAACTTTCTAGATCACAAAAAGGGCACTTGTAACAATTCCTAGTCACCTCAAATAATATTTTTCACACTGAAAAATCCCTACCCTTTATGAAGATACTCCTTAGCTAAAAATATGTTAAAATGGAATAGTAATAAGAACAGATTTCAGATATTTTTCCAAGTTTGTATCTCTCATTGAGTTTTACAGTAACTTTTTGATATTTTTTTTAATTGTATTAAGCCATCTTGAACATTTCATAGTAGACTAAACAAAATCTAACAAGAGATGGTCATAGGCATACAGATAATTAGTCAGATGTTTGAAGAACTTGCTGGGTTTTGCACAGGAGTCAGCCAGGCTCGTTGAGAGAGCTTTAAACTCAGTTTGAAGGGGAAAGGAGTACAACCAGGCTCACTAGAGATAAACTTGGGAGCATCACACCAGTGGTTGAGAAACAGTGTCCTAGCAAAGTCCTTTGGTCTGCTGTCTCAGTGGAGGTAGGGGCTGGAGATCCACATGGGAGCAAAGACAAAAAGATTATTGATGTGTTAGGAACCACAGATGCACCTGAGAATAGCCACGTAGGGATTAGAGCTTCTCCCTCTGCCTAAAAAAAGGTGGTAGGATCAATAGCCCAACTGAGGTGCATCTGCACCAGTGCGCTCAGCACGGGTAACAAACAGGAGGCCAGTCCTGGTTTGTATCTTTACTGATGATCTGGACAATGGGATCGAGTGCTCCCTTAGTCAGTTTGTAGACAACTCCACTGGAGTTCTGCTGGAGGGTAATAAGGCTCTAGAGAGGGATCTGGATGGGCTGGGTTGATAGGCTGAGGCCAGTTGTGTGAGGGTTCTGCCCCTGGCTCCCAAAAACCCCATGCAGGGCTGCAAGCTACAACAGGAATGTCTGGAAAACTGCCCAGAGGAAAAGGACCTGAGGGTGCTGGTCAACAGCAGCTGAACGTGAGCCAGTGTGTGCCCAGGTGGCCAAGAAGGCCAATGGCATCCTGGCCTCTGTCAGAAATAATGTGGCCAGCAGCACCAGGTTGCCCCTCTTTACTCAGCACTGGTGAGGTCACACCTCAAATTCTGGGCCCCTTTAGTACAAGAAGGACATTGAGGGGCTGGAGCAAGGCCAGAGAAGGGCAATGAAGCTGGTGAAGGGTCTGGAACACAGACCTATGAGCAGCAGCTGAGGGATCTGGGGTTGTTTAGCCTGGAGAAAAGGAGGGCTCAGGGGTGACCTTATTGCTCTCTGTAACTCCCTGAAAGAAGGCTGTAGTGAGGTGGGGGTCATTCTCCCAAGTAAGAAGAAGTAGGACAAGAGGAAATGGCCTCAATTTGTTCTATGGCTGGTTTAGATTGGATGTTAAAAAAATTTCTTCTCCAAGAGGATGGTCAGGCATTGGACCAGGCTGTCCAGCGTCAACATCCCTGGAGTTAAGAAGTGTGGAGATGTAGTGCTTGGCAGCACTGGGTTAACAGTCGGATTTGGTGATCTTAGAGGTCTTTTCCAACCTAAATTCTATGATACTATGAAAACTAGGGGAAAAAACCCAAAATCTACCTCTTGCCGGAACCAGTCCCTGACCACCTTGTCACACATCTGAGTTCATCACTGGACACAAGTGTGCAATTAGTGCAAGGCAGCAGTGGCAGTTCATGTTGCTCCCTAACTACACATCAAACCCTAACCTCTTTTTAAGGTGCAGGGTCTTGTTAAAGCTGTTGGTTCTGTAAGTTTATTTATAACTTCAAGGTTAAAGAAATTATATCTAATCCATTCAGTACAATGATTGAATACGTAGTGTGTCAGGCAGACAGTCTTTAATAGTGATTTAGCTGCTTACAAAGCACAGGATTTTATGGTTATGTAGAATTGTTCTTTGCTATTTTGGAATTTTCAGTCCCTTGCCACCCATGTATGTAGTTTTCAGCTATTTTGTTTTTTATTGTGAATGTACACACTGCCCATTTGTTCTTGTAAAGCCTTTACTAAAGCATTGAGTAATACACAAATAAATAGGGCCGGGTTTTTTTTTTCTCTTGCCAGCTACACATATGACATTTTTTGGTGTCTTGAACAGGGTGTTTGTTGTTCCATGCTTCCTGTTCTACTTGTGGTATCAGGGAGAAAGCATGATACCCAGTGAATTTACTGCATATTATACTTTGTTTTCTTTGGTGATCTGCAAGTCTAACCGTACTACAGTTTAGCAAATGCTCGTTCACTGACAGTAGCATGGCCATCCACATATATTGTTGATGCCTGTTGGATGTTTATTTTTTCCATATATAAAAAGTACTTGATTTTCAATGATTAGGGCTAAACTATGAGGAAACACGTGGAAAAATTCCACTGTATGTAATACAAAGTACAGAACCATAGAACAGTTAGGGTTGGAAGGGACCTGAAGATGATCTAGTGATATAAAACACAAAATATACCTTAAGAGCATGGGTATTTATTTTGGAAAAGTAGTTGTCTGTACTTTGAATTCAGGAAATATAAGTGTGTGTTTGCCATAGTTAATACACGTTTGTTCTGCACTTTTGAAATGCTGATGGTTATATCCAAACTGTTCTGCAGTACCGTGTGGAGTCCGTGATGCTGCGCATTGCCAAGCCAATGAACTACATTGCTGTGACTCCCAGTGTCCAGCAGCGAGCTCAGATGAAAGCCCCACAATGTGTTCCCTTGATAATGGAGCCAGAATCCCGCTTCTACAGCAACGCTGTCCTTGTCTTGGATTTCCAGTCCTTATATCCTTCCATTGTCATAGCATACAACTACTGCTTTTCTACCTGCCTGGGACACGTTGAAAACTTAGGAAAGTAAGTTGTTACTCTTTGCTCACAGTCTTTGATTCCATAGATACTTGAGAGTCTTTTCTAAGGTACCAAGAACCCCTGGTTGCCATTGGAAACGATGGGCACGTATGAATAGCACCATTTTCTGTGACACAATACAGATGGTAAAAATCTACCATATGGGTGTGTGCACGTGTGTATACACATACATATACACATCAATATGTATTTTTAATTAAATATAGAATTAGACTCTGTTCTCTTTAAAACCCCTGGAAAGAGCTCTGTGCATGTGTGTATGTACACCTCTTTGATTATTGTGGTGATGCTGGTTTTTAATATTGCTTCAGAATAAGTTAAAATTATTATAAATCTACCATCTGTCTTTGAAACTAGATTGGGGCTATTCCTTAATGAATTACAATTGTTTCTGTATCACTTGTAGTTCACTCTGGTTCTAATTACTAAAAATTAAAAGGTACAATTGAGTTATTCTTTGTAGCATCTTTTATTGAGCTTAACAGTTGTTCTGTTAATTGGAAAAAGATCTCACTGCTCATTATAATTACCTCTGTAAAACAGTATTTTGAAGAATGGAAAGATGCCTGCAATAATTGCTAGGTGTCACCATCAGGTTTTCAAGTTTCTGATTTGAAATTCTGAATTTGTAGGAGGCAAGTAAGTACAGTGTAGTACTTGGTAAACATGCATGGTTTCCATAGGGGATTACAGTATTGAGTACATGCCTCCACTAACTCAGTATTTGGTAATAATTCATAATACAGAGCAGAATTGATAAATTATGCATGCACTGGAATTTAGCTATTTATTACTACTTTGTTCCTAGAACCTTCTGTGTGTAGCTAAGAATTTGAAATTATGTTATGTTTGTTTATACCTGAGATTATTCTGTCCTTGCTGGCAATATTAGCATTTTAATGTGAGCTGATGTTTTTGCTTGATTAGTCTGTAAATGAATGAATTGTCTTCATATTTAAATTTTCTCTTTATTAGGTATGATGCATTCAAATTTGGCTGTACATCTCTGAGAGTACCTCCTGACTTACTCTACCAGATTAGACACGATATCACAGTGTCACCCAGTGGAGTAGCTTTTGTCAAGGTAATGATATTAGTGCTCTGTGACAGATTTTCACTGCCTATTTGCTGACTTAAAATCAAATTACTGTTGTAGTTTATATTCTGCTGGATTAGAAAGAATGGGAGAAACAGACAGAAGGGGGAGGTTCATTCTCTCATTTCACAGTGTTTTTGATATTTGTCAAAGTGCCGAACTTCTGGCATTTCAGGAAGTAAAATGTCTTTATGCTTTCCTTTATACTGAAGGCTTTTTTTCATCTATAATTAAACTGTATTTTACTTGTGCAGTTTGGGGATCAAACGGTAATTATCTGTGTGTAACAATTCATTTTTCTCCTGCCTGTGTAGCAGAATGCTTTCTTAGAAAAAGCGTAATGATTCAGGAAATGAAACTCCCTGACTTACTTTCTATTGTTCTCATTTCATAATGTGTCCTTCTGGCTGATGTGTAATGTATGTGGCCTGGAGCTGTTAAAAATAGTTAGGCAATCACCAGCATACCTGTATTTAACGTAAAACAAAAACTTTAAATAAAGAACGTTTGCAGAATTTTTAAAAGATAATGTTCCTTCAGCATTTAATACTTTGAGAATTAGCAGCTAGATATTGAAGTCCCATTTTAGTTCATAAGGTTATCTAAACGTTGCATCAGCAGGGCTGATGAATACAAAGAGCAAACAGCTGTTTGTTCTGTCCTTAAGAGCTTTGCCTGTATTCTAGGTTCCTTACAGTATTTGTTGGAAAAGCCAAACTGTTGGTGGCTAGGGCATCTTGCTAGTTAATTTGTCTTCCTGTCAGTGGTTAGCTAACAGTTCTGGGGTTTGATTTTACTCTTAACTGTTTATGTTGGGCTTCCTGACACCGTGTTCTTCTTTGTTCCCTTTATGGTAGCCTTCAGTGAGAAAGGGTGTGCTGCCAAGAATGCTAGAAGAAATCTTGAAGACCAGGGTAATGGTGAAGCAGTCAATGAAGGCTTATAAGCATGACAAGGCTGTGACTCGAATGCTTGAAGCTCGTCAGTTGGGTCTTAAATATATCGCTAATTTTACTTTTGGCTATACTGCTGCTAATTTTTCTGGAAGAATGCCATGCACTGAGGTAAGGGTTACAGGTAAAAATGTATAAAAATGTTGGAAAGACGCTAGTCAGATAACATAATAATATTATTTGAAACAAACTAAATACCTTCAGAAAAGCTGGTTTTATTTGTAGTACTGAAAAATCATCAACTTAGGATTTATTTGTGATCTTCCAGAAAAATATAAAGGTTATCTTCTTCTTCCCTTAAAGGAGCATTTGAAGTTGGCATTTCTGTAGAACAGTTTCCAAAGGTAGATTGGATTACAGTTCTAATAGTGGAAATAAAACAAAACATTGTAGCTTTTTTTTTAGTTTTCATAGGAATCAGCAGAATCCAAAAACTAGAGAAAACGATCCTGAGCAGGCTTGTCTTGCTCCATAGAGTTTTAATACTTCTAAAGAAGCTTAAAACAAATTTTTCTCTATTTTAATACTTAGTAATTGTTGATCATTTTTCATTTTCATAGTTCTTGTTATTTCGAGGTAAAATAAGCAAACTTTTTATTTATTATATGCATTTAAACCATGAAATAAAATATCTGAATACAGTGATTTTCATAACAAGATCAAGCATGGTTAGACTCTGTTTACCAAGAGGTAGTATTTGGTTTAGCAGTAGAATAAAGATTTTCAATCTAACTTTGCAGATTGGAGACAGCATTGTCCACAAAGCCAGAGAAACATTGGAGCGTGCCATTAAACTGGTGAATGATACAAAGAAATGGGGTGCTCACGTTGTGTATGGTGATACAGACAGGTAATTTATGGTCTGCTGCTTAAAGTGTTTTAAAATCATAATAGTTCTTCATAGATAGATTTTGTTTTATCTCAACAAATTCTCAAGGCGTATTTATGATGCTGAACAGAGTATGTGGATCTGCTTTGGATGTTGCTTTTACTGCCTTGCAGAATATGCAAAGTGAATAATACCAAGTTTGCTCAGCTTTCTTTAAGCACTTTAAAGGTTTCCTTACTTCTGAAAATTATGTGGAGAAGAAAGAGCAGGGCAAATATTTTTTCAGTTGTGAATTAATATAAATCTAATTTAACAAATTATTATTTTTGTGCCTGTTTCTGATGCCATTTTTATTTTGAGAAATAGAGTATATATAACACAGTAGGCATTGCACTTCAAGGAAGGCACTGTTTTAAGCTTCAGAAGTGGATACAATTCAAAGCAGCCACCAGAGCATACAACGGTATTATTAGGCTGCCTGACGTACATTTTCTCAGTCAGTCTTTCATCTAAATAATAGCCATGCTCTAGGCATATCCATCTCTGTTCCACACTTGGATAATTTTTCAGCCATTGGGAAACAAAGCTTGTCTGGCTGTCCTTTCTTAATAACTTATGAATCCAGTGACTGATTTCAGCCTGATCTGATAAAAGACATGACATTTCAAATACACTGAATTCATAGTGGTTTCATTAAAAAAAAAAAATTGTTGGAGAAAGGAAGTAAAATCCTGCTGCTGCCCATAGTGGGAAAAAATGGCATATCAGAGCTCTTTACAATTCTTTCCTGGGAACTCCAGTTTTACAGTGCCTAGGAGCAGTCCATTCCCTGCCTCATCAGATAGTCACAGCATTTATCAGCCCTTTGGCATTCCTCAACTATTGCTGAACACTGAAGTGTCACAGATTTTTGGCTGTTCTAGCTGGAGAAAGGGAGTACAACTCATAACATCCCTGTTTTGTTACCAGGAAACTATAGTGTATAATTTTCAGGAACCATGTTGAATAGATTTGCACTCACTTCCTATGTCTGATTTCTTGTAGCATGTTTGTACTGTTGAAAGGAGCCACAAAGGAGCAGTCTTTTAAGATTGGTCAAGAAATTGCTGAAGCTGTAACAGCAACAAATCCCAAGCCTGTTAAACTGAAGTTTGAAAAGGTAAAAGGAAAATATTTTGCTTAAATTGTGTCTTGTGTTATCAAAACAACAACAAAACAAAAACCAAGCAAAAGAAACCTCCCCAAAAAGTTGAAGATAAAAGATTTTTCTGAACCCTAATATACGTAAGGGTAAGCACGCCGTGTGCTGTGCTTTTTCTCTGGGTGTATTGCAAGCTGCTTAATGCCTCAGGGACCTTTTCAGAGGAGCACTACAGTGTGAGCAATAAAAAGAAATATTCCTAATTTCACATCAGTGGCTTATTGTGCTGGCAGTATCAGGCAGTTTGAATTCCTGTCTCATCAGTTTTCGGAAATGCATCCTTCAGTTTGGTATTGTATACCTACAATTGAATCAATGTGTGCAACTTAGCAGAGGAAATGTTCACTATCCCCAATTCTGGTGCATTAATTACAAGCCTGATATTTATTTTTCAGCCAGCCTTAGCACACTTCAGCATATGTCCATGTGATACATATACCTCTTAAATGAAAAATCATAAAAATCCATTCAGTAGGCTTCTGGAAGAAATATTAACCACAACAATCCTTATAGAGGAGTAAGGCAATATGTGACTGATTTTGCTGGAAGTTTGTCACTGTAAAGTCATTAGCAAGGTGTTCAGGTCAGTTAGCATTAGTTCAGGTGGTCTGGATATTTTCAAAGTACAGACCTAACTCAACAAGGTCAACCAAAATTTTTAAGTATGAGGCAACCTAAACTCACTGCTCCATTTTCCATGAGAGTCAGGAAGACGTGTTGTTATCTTAGAAACACTACAAAGAAGAAATTGTTCTCCATTCTTTCATTTGAAAATAGTCAAGGGCTACTTACACAATCAGGAATGAAATAAGAGGTTGGAGAAAACAAGCAAAAGAGACCATGACCTTAGAAATCCATTCCTGAGAAAACTGTTCTCCAAGCACAGGCATTTAAAAAGCATACTTTCTCCAAATGGAGATACTAGCAGATTTTTGGCATTATCCTTATTAGATAAAGTTTGAAAGGAGGAAGTTCTGAGCCTCTACTTTTGCTGGGAACATTTTCTTCTCTGATGTTTAAAATGAAGTTGTCTTTATAAGAAAGAAAGATAAAAGTTACATTGGAAATGGTAACAGGTGCAATCCAGAAAAGTAAAGGTACTTGCAACAATTGTTGCAAGTGACAACTGTGTGTCACTTTCCATCTGAGCTTCAGCTAAATGAAATATAAAGTGATTTAAGAATGGAACACCACAGAAGCCCAACTTTCTCAGCCATCTTAAGAGTCCTTTGTTCTATTTTATCAGTTCTAATGATTTAACAGAAAAAGCAAACAAACTAAAAACCCCAACAAACAAACCAACAAAGCACAGTATCCCTTAGGAAACCTTCTATGTTCAAAGTCACCTTATATTCCCAACACATTCCAGACTGGGCTGTCTTCTTTCTAAACATTCCAGGTCTACTTGCCATGTGTCCTGCAAACTAAAAAGAGGTATGTGGGTTATATGTATGAAACACTGGACCAGAAGGACCCAGTATTTGATGCAAAAGGCATAGAGACAGTCCGAAGGGACTCCTGTCCTGCTGTTTCCAAGGTAAAGTATTCATAGATGTTTTTCCTGAATGAAATTATAATCTTCTGTTATTTCATTTTATATTTGTCCTTTCTCAGAGTTTCTAGTCCTTTGAGTTGTCTTAATCTTCATCTGTTTTTCTTCTGTGAGCCATTTGAAAGATGAATTGAAGATCTTTTACAGCATTACAACAACTTGTATTTTACAGCTTATGTTTCATCCCCTAAAAACCCCATAAAAGCCCTTGGCCCATGTAAGCCCTCTCAAGGACTGTTTGTCCTAGGGTGACCATTCTTGATCCAGTTCACTTTAACTGGAAGTATTACTGCCAAATGAGTGAGACACACTGATCTGTCTTCCAAAAAGCTCACTTACATAAATCTAGTTCAGCTAAGAATTCCTTTAAAATACACTTCCTTGCCTGTTTATTTTAAGCTGTGGATTGAGAGGTTAAAAAGAAACTAGGAAATCCTGTTCTTAGCCAAATTAAAAGAAATTTATGCCAAAAAAGATAACCACATAGAAGGGTTTACTAAAGTCATGGCAAAATATTTTAGATGGCAGGGAAAAACATCTTCTCTCATACTTCTTAAGAAGCTTCTATAATTGTTGAAAAAGATCTTAGTGCTGGAGTATGAAAGATGTGGTAAACCAAGGAAGAAGTTGTTGGGTAATGTGCCTATGAGTGTCTTTGAGTGGAAGAAATTGCAACCTGTTGTCCTGTCAGTATCCTAGTTCATCACTGGTACTTTTTCTAAGCCGTGTAATTGTGTTTCCATGTAATTTACTGAATTAATTTGAATTAGTTCTTTTTTATTCAAAGATACATGTTTTTCTCACCTTTCTCCTTTCGTTGTAAAGATACTTGAGTGTTCTATCAAGCTGCTATTTGAAACACGGGACATAAGTCAGATCAAGCAGTATGTTCAGAATCAATGCATGAAGTTACTGGAAGGAAAAGCCAGCATGCAGGACTTCATCTTTGCAAAAGAGTACAGAGGGAGCTCAGCATACAAACCTGGAGCCTGTGTACCTGCTCTGGAAATCACCAGGTAATGAGATCAAGAAGTGCTAATCACAGATATTTCTTATCTTGGCCTTTGTGCTGACAGGTTATGGGTAGGAGTCCGTAGGGTTTTTTTCTTCATCTTTGTACTGACACGTTATGGGTAGCAGATTGTGGATACTTTTTCTCTTGAACTTTGTACTGTCAAGTTACAGGTAGCAGTGAGATGTCTCCTTCAAATGCTGTTGAAGCAGTTGTCCCTGACTTTTGTGTGTGAAAAGAGATGGTCCTAAAAAGCCATTTTGTAGTCCTGGAAAGAGCCACACATTCAAGAGGAAAGTCTTGTCAGGAGACTGTAATAGTGTGTTCACTTCTGTTACTTACAGTTTGGATTTTGTGTAAGGGCTGGATCCTCCAAGATTACTGATCACTCACAGTTTTATGTTACAAATTGTGACAGTGATATCTCTTATTCCTGTGAAATACATTACCAGGCATAGTTCTTCATTTTTAATAAAGTACCTTACTTAAAGTTAATATTGCATCCTGTTGGTATCCTTGATCAGTAATAGAAAAATAGATAGTGTAAACTGGAACATTTTGTCACCTTGCTTAGTACAAAAGGTCTTCTAGTTAAGCTATGCTTTTTAAATAAAATGACATCCAAGTCCAAAACTGATACCTACTTCAAATTGAATTGTCCTTTGCTTTCTGAGCAAAGGATAATTCAATTTGAAGCAGATATCATTCTACTGAGCAAGCAGTATCAGAAAGCAAAGGACCAGAATCTGACCAGAAAGCAAATTGTACTTGAGCTCTTTTTAGTACCCTGGCTGTTCCTTACTAAAATATTTCTTTAAGGAAGTGGTAGCTAGAAAACAGTCTGCACACAAATCCAAGTGACCTGAAAGAGACAGTGTCTTTAGGGCTTGTGTCCCAAGTTCTAAAATTTCGGTCCAATCTTGAGACAAATTAAAAACGAAACATTTTGGTCCTGTTCTTCATAATAGGCACTAACTCCAGTCATCTGGAGAGCAAGCAATCTAATCAGATGGGGAAGCTTAGAGGCAAATGGAATAGCTGTGAATTTGCCTGTGGATGCATTCTGAAGGCTGTGTTTTGACAGGAGAATGCTTGCCTACGACCGGCGCTCCGAGCCGCGCGTCGGGGAGCGCGTGCCCTACGTCATCGTGTACGGCATGCCCGGCCTGCCCCTCATCCAGCTCGTCCGCCGGCCCCTCGAAGTGCTGCAGGACCCCAGCCTGAGGCTCAACGCCACCTACTACATCACCAAGCAGATCCTGCCCCCCCTGGCCAGGGTGTTCTCACTCATTGGCATAGACGTCTTCAGCTGGTACCATGAGCTGCCCCGGGTGAGTGTTTTCGAACAAGAGTTAGCAGGTGCAGGGCATCTGTGTGCACTTTGGCCTTGTTGTGACTTCTGGTGGAATGAGGTTGATAGGAGGCAACAGCAAAGGTTACTTAATGCAGCAGTGTTTGGTGCTCAGATATGCAGTCCTGATTCTTAGATCTTTCGTGTGGGGTTTTTTTTCATGCAATAAATCAGTTTGTTCAGCCTTCTGTGCAGGGTTGATCACAGTCATCTTCTGTTTCCTGATCCTTTCTATAGTTCAAGAGAATATTTTGCCATAACTCTGTATTCATAGCAGTATGTGTATGTGCATCTGTTTGGCCATACCACCTTTTAAATCTCTCTATATTAGATGTTGGAACTCCTTCCAAAATGTTCTGAAGATCTTTCCTCTGTATAGAAAAGGTGGCATGCCCCACAGCAGGAACACTTTAGAAATTTGTATCACCAAAGATTTAAAACCAATAATATCCAAACATGACTTCCCTAAAAGTTAAAGAAGTCATTGAGATGCAGGAAAAGAAGCATTAGATAGCTGGATTTTAGTTTGTGATTCCCCTGACAAAAAAGGGATGGTGAAAAACTGTGTATCTGTGTAGTTTGGTTACTCTGCTCAGAAGAGACTTCAGCAGCATAGTAACACATCATGTTCCCACTGCAATGTAGCAGTATAGCTGTATTTCCCAGTACATCCTTGATTGACTTCAGTTCTTCTTTTCTTCACCTTTCCAATGGCACCGTGGCAATCACCTTAAGTGTCTCCAACAAGCTGTTGTAAAAAGGTAAAAAGAGTCCTGGCTTTCTCCAAGGCCAAGGAGCAGCAAGGAAGTCACAGGGAGCAGAGCAGCAGGAGAGTGAAGGATAGCACCAAGCAGAAGTCATGCAGCAGCAGGAGTAAATGCAGAGAACGAACTTGCCAGGGTGATGAGCCAGTTGTCCAAGGAAATCAGAGCATGAGCTCGTGCCATGGACCAAAGCACCATGGCAGAGCTGTGCCCAGGACTGCCCAGCACAGACACTCGAGGGCAGGCAGCATCCAGAAGGCAGCTGCTGGGGCTGCAGCCAGGGCACGTGTAGATGCAAATCAGATCAGCACCTAAAACAGGAACAGCTGCAGGAGGCAGAGTTTGAGGTGAGATCAGGAGTTAATTAAGCGTGTGACCAAGGATTCCAGAAAAATCTGGTTACAGATTCCCTGTGAAATGGGTGTGGGGGAGGGCTCTGTTCAGTGTATCACTTCAGGGCCAGTGCTGCACTCTTTGGAGTGCTGTGATCCATGTTCATAACTTGTGTATGAAACCTTGCCCTGCAGGCCATCTTGCACTTTCTTACTCCTTTGGAAAAAAAAAAGTATGTAATCTAAGAAGTTCATTACCTCTTAATTATTTTTCTTAACAGATTCAGAAGGCTGCCTCAGCTGCCTGCACTGAGCTAGAAGGACGCAAAGGCACCATCTCCCAGTATTTCACGACCTTACACTGTCCCGTGTGTGATGAACTGACCCAGTATGGGATCTGTAATAAATGCAGAAGCCAGCCACAGCATGTGGCAGTGATTCTCAACCAAGAAATCCGAGAGTTGGAGCGCAAACAGGAACAGCTGGTCCAGGTACAATTAAAGCATTGTCAGATGTCTGTCAGCAAAAGACAGGGGCTGAAATTTCAAAGCGGTGTGTTACTGAGTACTCCCGACAGAAATGGGAAGTATGGTGCGGGTGTTACATGTGCTGCAGCTTTTGTGCTTTTCCCATTGCTGTCGAAGGCAGCACAGCAGCTGTTACTCTCCTAGGCTTTGTGGAAAGCCAAGGCAAAAGGAGGGGATCAGAAGATGCTTTTCTCATTTTCTTCTGATTTTTAAGAGTCCCTTATATGGTTTGTAGGTCCCGTTTTGTAATGACAGAGAGCTGTGAGAGTGTAAAAAATTCACTCTTTTTTGCATTAAAATAACAGATGATGTTCTAGAAACAAAAATGTTTAGGCTAGAAAATTTATTTATTTATATGTATAACATGGGTGTGATTTAGCTTGTGGATTTTCTTGTTACCTTTCCTCTCAACAGGAATTTTCCAAGCTGCTTTTTCCCCTTGAGCTAGAAGTCAATTAAGAGGGTAGCTGACTGTGCTCACGAATATATTACAGGAAAGCACAATGCCTCCCCTTGTGGAAACATATGCATACCCTTAGCTAATTTTCATACTGTCATATTTTATAATTAATAAATATTTTAGTTAAAACTTATTTTTAGCAATAGCACATGAACCATTTTAAAGACTTGTCTGAATGTCAGGGATATAAGTGTTCCTAAATCTAAGCATTAATTTGATAGGTTCTCATAGGGTTGCTAAAAACACACTGTAATTCACTTCATAAATATTTCATTACTAAGGTGTGGACTTCTTGCTGTATTTTGTAATATTTGCCCTTACCTGCATTGTGAATGGCAGAAATGAGGAAATGCATGTTCTGCAGTTTTCCTGTGGTACTTTGAACCCTTTGCATTGCTCTTGTTCTGGAATAGAGCAGAACTTGGCAGACTGGTCCAGCCCCACAGAAGGATCAGTGAGTTTGATTAGAACATTCTCTTGTCCCTGCAACACACAACAGCTCAGCAAGGCCTGGGACCCTGTCCTAGTCAGTGTTTGATGTCTCTGTAAGAGCATCTGTCTTACTTTAATATGAAGGCATATATATCCTTCAGAGCCTAAATTTTTAGCCCTTTGAGATTATAAACATGCTGGAGCCAGCAGAAAACTGATATAACACTGAGCTGTACATTATTTTAAACTGCACTCAAAAATTACATAGGCTAGGTTAAAACCATAGACTTCTCCCCTCAGCACAAACTGAACTTAGGACATGTCTCAAGTACCATTTAGTTTTGTCCCTTGCATTTAAACCAGCCACAGCCTCTTTCAGAAAAACTGGAATAGAGGTTACAAACCTGGAACCAGCTGTTTAAATCCTGTTCCTTCTAGTCACGGTTGCAGGCCAGAGGATTGGTATCCTCTGAGATGCCACCTGTGGGACTTGGCCAGGTGGGGCTGCCCCTCTCCAGCTATTGTCAGTCTGCAGGGATTTGGTGCTGATGCAGGCCTGGCATCAGCATGGAACATGGAAAGAAGGAAAATAACTAGTTTTAAAAGCAAAGTGATACTGTTTGAGGTTGTTGATCAGGCTATGCAAATGATAGGATAAACTGTGTAGCATTTTAGTGTTACAAAACACAGGTGTGGTTGGAATTAAATTTCTAAGGTTTTGGGAAGCTGTTGGAGGTGGCAAATGCTGCAAAGGTTAAAAATAAAATAGCAAAGCAGGGGCCTTTTGTTTCCTAAAGGAAACCTGGAAAAACATTTTTCCTACCTGGAAAAACTGTGCCTGCTGCTATTTTATTCCGTCAGGTGTCTCACGTTAAAAGTACTTTCAAGGAGCATTAACAAGTAGTTCTTTCAGCAAGGAGAGCAGTGCAACTTCTGTGGCCTGTGTATTTCTGTGTTGGGATTGATTGACTCTGACTAGGTAAAACTCTAAAAAATTACTAGTTTCAAGATAAGCTGTAATTAAAGTCCCTTTTCTCTGCAGAGAGTAACTGCAGGATGAGTTCTGTCTTCTTTCACTAGGAGACTTTTATAGAGAGTTAGTTTATCCCAAATAAAATACACTGCCCTGTTTAAACCCAGTCAACTTATTTACTTTGCTTTTTCAAGTGCCACCACATGCAAGTAAAACTTAATTAGCAGGATTGAAACCCAAGCTGTGGAATCCTGCTGTTGCTCTCTGCCCAGTGCAGTGGGTGATGCTGCCAGGCACCCACCAGTGGCCAAATGAGCTGTCTGGCAGCAGCCCAAGAGACTGAAGCAGAGAGGAGAGCTGCTGTGGGTCCCTCCATGTTGGGGAGAAGCTCTGTACAGAAGGGCTGTGCCTGCTCTGCTGACACAGGCATGAGGGTTTAGTAGTCCCTGGTGGTCTATGCCTCACTTGTGTCGTTTAAAATAATAGTTTTGCTTTTTCTCGTGTAATCCAGATATGCAAGAACTGCACAGGCTGCTTCGATCGGCAGATCCAGTGTGTCTCCCTCAACTGCCCAGTGCTCTTCAAGCTCTCCAGAGTGAGCAGAGAACTGTCAAAGGCACCCTATCTTCGCCAGCTGCTTGACCAGTTTTAAATGATCTGTGTTACAGGATTCCAGGTGCTATTTTTTTTTCTTCAGTGTTTACCACACTAAGACTATTGTGCATGGTGCTTTTTCAATTCTCACCTAGTCCAGGATTTCCATTTTAACTGTTGGGTTTGTTATCTGAAGAATGATGAACACTTACCATAACTAAATTAAAAACAAACAAACAAAAAACAAACCCAACCCATTTGTTGATCTATGAATAGCTCACTTTTTAAGATGTAAAAATTTCTTCTTCCTTTCATGTTTCTAACATACTGTTTTATAATGCTGATGTTGAAATAGCTCTGTGTAACATCTTGTAAATCCATTTCAAAGTAGAAGTCAAGTTTACTTCCTGGAGGAAGGAGCACTGAAAACCTCTTGAAACGATAAAACCATTTGTGTGTGTTCTTGAACTGTCAGTATCAAGACGTGTTACTTATATATTATCCATTCACTTTATAATTTTGTCTGCGAAATATTTTGTAAATACACTTTTTTACTTTTCAAACAACTGAGTAAAATAATGTGCAATGACTTTTATACAGATAATTTTAAAGTTGGTTGGTATATCTCCTCCTAAGTTTTGCTTGATTCCAAGTAGATTGTTATTTTGATCAGACTGTGCAAGCAGTAGTACCATGTGTAGCATTTTGAAACATTATTTTCTAAAAATTGCTGTCTTGCTTTAGCTATTAATGGGGCATTGTGAGGAACTGTGCAAAGACATTTTTGTTACAAACCTGTGGGACTGTTGCAATACTTTAAATATAAAATTTTATTCCATTTTTGCTTGTTTTGTATAGACATTTCTATTGCTTCTAAATATGCTTAAAATATTTTCTTTCCTTACGTACTGTACAGTTAAATCTTATTTGCCACCATCTTGACAAAATGTGTATTTAGAATATTTGTATAACTGTATAAAATGGAAAAGGAATTATGTGGTCAGTGCATTGTTTTCTAAACTGGAAATCATTTTGTTTTAGAAGTTAATAATGGAAACCATATTAAAGTTGAATAAAATGATATGGTAAAAAAATTATATGGGAATTTTTTAATATTTACTCTCAATTTGTTTCCCTTCTCTGGCACACACAATAACATAAAAACAAGACTACTCAAATCAAAGTTAAGAATCCAGCTGAAACTTTGGGATCTAAAACATTAGTAACAGTTCTTGGAGGCCTTCTCCAAACCAGAAGAGAAATATTTCCAGTTTTCCATTAGAGTTTTAAATTTAAAAGTCCAGAGGAGGTTTGAAAAATAGAACAAAACTTTATTTACATTAAGGAACCTGAGTGCCTTCTCCAGATAAGAATTTATTACAGTCCAAGACACAAGTCAGTCTATTAAATGTCACATTACACAGTACAATGTAAAACCCACACCAAGCAGAATAGAAACTATTACATATATAATAGAACATCCACAGATTGTGATGCACTTATATGCAAAGTAACTTTAAAAAAAAAACAAAAGATCAAGGCATAAAACTTTGCCTGGTCTTGCATTCAAGCATTGGTCATGTACAGAATGAAAGTGCAAATGCCAGGAGTGAGTGCTTGCAGTACAGTCCAGCACTTGGCAGTGCATCAGGATAAATAAAGTATTGAATGACACTTAGCTGCAAGAGGTTACCTTTCACACTGGAGCAGAGCACTCATCTTCAAACTGTTCCTGGGTTTGTGGACAAAAATAGGATTCTTACCAAATTCAGGTATCATGGATTAAGTTCTTGTCCTCAACAGAAGGATGGCTTTTCTAGCATAAGCAGGGCAATAGTAATGTAATACAGTTACTTCACGTCATTTCAACCCTAGCATGTAAGTACTTGAGCTTTCTGGAGGACCTGTAACTTAAAATAGATCTACACTGTAAATAGATCCTCACTTCAGCTGTATATACTAGGAAGCAATTTACTTTGAAAGGAAATTTAAACGTGTGAAAACCAACATTCATTGTCTGAAAACAACCCTTGAGGAACACCAAAATTCAAGAGCAGGGAGCTAAGCCTTGACCATCGAGGTGCCTAGAATTGGTATGAGCTGGACTCATCCTTGGAAATGTCCTAGATCTTGTTTTAAACATAAATTGATTCAAACATTTCATTTTCAGTCAAGGGCAGCCCCTGCTACTACAAGCAGGCTGGTTAGGGGATAAGGAGAACACTTTCTGTCCATCTATCCCAGTTTAAGACCAGAACTAAGACACTGAAGGCTCTGAGTCCTCCCTAAGATGACTAAATTTAGGCAGGTCTCCACACATCAGTGGAAAGTGATTCTACATAGATAATTCTTCAGCTACCACTGCCTTACAGACACTGCTTTTTGGATCCTTTATTTGTGGGAAAATGCTGCTCTTACCTTGGCATTCCAGCCTGTTGCTCCATTCCTACTACACAAGCCTCCAGCTTTTCAAGGAGGAAAGGGGGATGAACTGAAGTTGCTCACACAGGAGTTAATACAGGCAGTAAAAAAAAAAACACCTTTGTTTTGTGCAATATTTTTACATTTGCTGGGAAGACACTGGTCAGAAACACAAATAAGCTCCTAAGAGATTACAGCATATTTTGCAATGCAGCTTTGATTTAATTTTCTGGGTTTTTTTAGTACTTGATTATGCAAACGATATAAAGTAAACTATCTGTGTAAACTATCCCTGAGAACAGTCTTACATGTAGGACATTCCAGTCTGGAATTTCATCACAAATTAGCATATGAATTGGGGGAGCTTAGAATCTTCCTGGTTGCCTAGTATCTTTAAATAATTTTCTTCTGGCAACACGATCTCGGGTATGGGGAAATTTCTTTATAGTGATGTCAACGCAGGTGAAGGCAAGGGGACGGCAGCTCCAGTGGGGAGTGCCACAGAACAGTTTCTGTATCTTTCATTGTGTGTCCTGCACCTTCTCCCTCCCCTTCCACCAGTGGGATTTATCCTCACCCTCAGCTGACCACCCCCTGCTTTCCACACACAGGGAGCAGCGTGCAGGAGGAAGGATGGGAAGAGGAAGAACGGTGAAGTGCAGGCTCCAGCTGCCCTCATTCCGTCCACTCTCTGTGCCTCCCACACTTCTTTGCTTCCACGTCAAACCAGCTAGGGACACAGGGCCACAGGGACTGACTCACTCCTGTCACCTGTGCCTAGGCCAGCACTGCGCCTGGCATTTATGAGCCTTTGCCATTCCTGTAAGCAAACAGAACCCTTGTGCCACAGGTGAAACAAGGCTTCATTTTAAAGTGCAGGTTGATGCATTGTGCTGGAAAAAGACACCACAGAAGGAATCTGTCAAAAACACGGTGGTGTTTAAGTGCCAGCAGCAGAGGGAGAGGGAGGCCCTGCAATGTGGCAAGATATTAACAAAAAAACTTCCACTACAAGTTGGTTCCAGCTTCTTATTAACTTCTCAGAAGAAAGGAAAAAGCCATGCAAGCCTAGGTTGCACACTTGGAGGACAAGAGAGGGAACAAATGCAGACCTGGAAATCCAGGGAACATCTAAGATTCTGTGCTATGTTACACCTAGAGCCCTTTTGTTACTAAATGAAACCTCGTAGCAAGAAAAATATTAATAAAAGTGCAAAGTTAAAAACCCCAAACAAGAGTACATTCTGATCACACAGACTTAAAAAAACACTTAACTGATTTGGAGTTCCAAGCTGAAAAATTGTAAGATTATTGTTCAGAGACAGATTTTGCCATTTGCCTTTTTTTTTTTTTTTTCCCCTCTTACTGGGAGTGCTCCCTGGCATGGCTGTACCTGCACAGGGCTTCTTGCTTAGCAGCAATGAACCTATACATACAAACCACAGCTTCTCCATTAGAGAGAGTCCTGCTCCATGTCATCCCCCACAGAAATAAAACCCAAATGTTACCAATCAAACTGGCCTGGGGCAAGTAGTCATACTGGAAAGGATTGTCTCATTGATAATCCCTCTCCTCAAATCTTCATTGTAACACATTACCCTGTCTTGACACAGGAAGCCAGAGAAGTTGCTATAACCTTAATTTAAACAACTGGCCTAAAAATACCATATATTAAATAATCTCTTTTACCTGAAGGGAGCCAGCAAGAAAGATGGAATTGGACTTTTTACAAGGGCATGTAGTGATAGGACAAGGGGGAATGGCTTCAAACTGAAAGAGAGTAGATTTAGATTAGATATCAGGAAAAAAAGAATCTTTCCTGTGCAGGTGGTGAGGCACTGAAGTTGCAGGTGCCTCATCCCTGGAAGCTTTCAAGGTTGGTCTGGATAGAGTTCTGAGCCTTCAGTGGAAGGTGTCCTTGCCATGGCAGCAAGTTGGAACTGGATGATCTTTAGAAGGTCCCTTCCAACCCAAACCATTCAAAGATTACAATTTTACCATCTTCTGCGTACATTTGTTGATTTCAGTGGTAGTGCCATAATTAAAATCACAAATACTTTAGATTATTTAGATTTGTTGCCACTGTTTAGTAGGTTGGAGTTATGCATTTGAGCAGATAAACAATGACCCGTTTTGTGCCCTTTCTCAGAAACTAGTTTTAAATTACCCAAAGGCATGGTTTCGCTCCCAAGAAATAAATTTTCAGTTTTTTCTTGTCTTTGCCTTAGAACCAAAAATTTCTACAGTTTGCCAAAAAGGTTATTCAATTTACAGCTGCTGGGCATCACCAGAAATTTTAACTGATCACACACAACTTTCAAACGCAGTAGAAACTTTCCTCCTTCACCAGGTAAGAAACTTCAGCATTACCGGTAACAGATCTCTCTCTCATGAAACCATTTTAGACAAAGCATCTCAGACCTGCACCTTTCACCCACCTCAAAAAACTGAGTAGTCTGAGCAGTCCCCTTCTTTCCCTGTTATTACAGCATCTCCTCCTTGGATGCACGTCCCACATTTAGAGAACATCTCTTAGGTTTAACAGTTTTGGCATAGCCAAACATTTATCACGTTGCCCCATTCACGTCACTGAGGACTTTCCCACTCCAAGACCCATCCCTGCAGGCTGAAGATGAAAGAGGAGAAAGGGCTGGGTAAATGAACACTCTGAGCTCTGCACCACAATGAAAGGATTCCTGAACCACTTGAAAACAGCAACAATTCAATTGCATTTCCATTAAAAAAAAAAAACAAGTCAGCTTTGACTATTCACTGTTCTCCCAGTCAACATTCCCATTTTGTCTCCCAGGGGAGCCACCAGCAAGCACTGGAGTATCACCCAATACATCGTCCAGATGGGGCTGGAGAGAGACTTCAGCTGGAGAGCCCCCTGGTATCCTATGGGAGGTGTCCCTCAGAGAGCTCTTCAGCTTGTCATTCATTTCTACCACCTCAAAGTCTGCATCGTTCCACTCTCTCACATCCTCCTCATCCTCCTCGTCCTCAGTAAGCCTCGAGTTTGTCAGCAAAGCTTTCCGGGTCTCGCTGTCACTCACTTCTTTCAGGTCCTTCTCCTGGGGAACGTTGGCCAGCTTGTACATCATGGGGAAGAGCAGGACTGTCATTATGGAAGTGACAAAGGCAGCGTAGGTAACGACAGGGAAGTGGTGGAACTTGCCCTGGAGATAGCCCACCACGGCAGGAATGCACATCTCGCCCAGCGCCCCGCCCACCACGAACAGGGAAGCCGTTTTCCCTTCCACAACCGTGTACTGCTCTATCCAGGAGATGCCGCTGGGGAAGACGGTGGCCATGGATGCTCCGTACACGGCGGTCCCTGTCCACAGCAAGGCTCGGTAATGTGCAAGGAAGGCCAGGGCTGAGGAGGAGGCAGCAGAGCACACCAGACTCATCACGATCATGGTGGCAGGGGACAGGAAAGCCGCGCCAAATATCGCCGCTCCTCTGCACACGGCAAAGGCGCCCCAGAAGACGGAATTCAAAGCAGCTGCTTCACCTTCCGTCATCTCAGCGAAGACCATCGCGTAAGTAAACACGTAGGAGCCGTAAGTGACCTCTGCTCCCACGTAGAACAAGAAGAACACGAACAGGAGAGTAACTAGAGGCCAGTGGTATTTGGCAAGTGTGCCCTTCTGTGCAGTGGCCTTTGACTTGTCCCTAGCTGAGCTCCTCTTTGAATACAAAGCAAATAAGAAGATGGACGTGAAGAGGATATAGGTCCCTATGATAATATAGGACCACAGAAAATCACCATTTTGATGGTCTGTTGGTGCTGGTGTAGTTGATGCAGCTGATGCTGTTGGCACAGACTTCAGGACAGACTGGTTTGTCTTTTCAGCCCCTGCAAGTTCTTCAGATTCAGAACCCCCCAAGGCCATTTTAGCCAGGATTGGAGCCAGAAATGCACCAGCAGCAAAACTGAAGTGCAAAGCCTGCAAGTGTGGCCCAGACTCTGATCCCCAAGTATTCAGTATAAGTACATTGGCACCTGCAGATCAGAGAGAGAAACATTCATCTAGTCCGAGACCAGATATTGTTGAAAAGAAAAGAAAAAAAACAACAAAACCAGACAAACTATATTACTAATTCAATGTACAGTAATGCCAGGTTTAGCAAACACAATATGCAAAACCAGCAGTTAACTGAAATCCATGTGATTACTTGAGCTTTAGGAGGATATTCACAGCAGGCAAAACCAAGAGTCACACAGTGACAGCAGCAATGGACAGACATAACTGTGCCAGGGGAGGTTTAGATAGGGCTATTAGGAATTTTTTTTTCATGAAAACAGTTTGCCAAGCATTAGAACAGGCTGCCCAAGGAAGTGGTTAAGTCACCATCCCTGGAGGTATTTAAAAGACGTGTGGATGTGGCATTGGGGACATGGTTTAGGGCTGGACTCAGCAGTGCTGGGTTAAGGGTTGGACCCGATGACCTTAAGGACATTTTCCAACCTAGGGACCCTATGATTCTATGGTTCTAATTACCCTCCTTGGCAATTTGCAACATTTTTCAGCCTTTTTGAAAAGGGAAATTTAACTGCTTCTCATTTCCCTAAGTATCAAAAGCAACAATGCCCAATGCTAAGAATCAAAGGCCTCATTAAACAACACCCCAGGAAAAATAACAATTCACTTGCTTCTGCTGGGCTGGGCCCACCCCACTGTGTTCAAATGACTCCAGGAACAGAAGGGTTTGCATCAATAGCACTGCAAACACCAAACTACAACACCGTTAGATCAACAATAATGGTAGGAAATGAGATCTCAGAGAGGTGTTTTGAAGTAGTCCCTCAGAAGAATGCAGGAAAACAAAACAGTAATCAAATTCCTGTGCTGCAGTACAGCAGCCCTTGCCACTCAGCACTCTACCAAATCAATTCAGCTTTGCTTTACTGCCTTGCTGTGAGTTTCTTCTGCTACTCCTGCTCAGCATGGGGAGTCTCCCTGTCTCTGAGGTCTGATCCAAGCAGTACACCCACTGAAGGTATTTTTACCATTGGCTGACAAGATTTTCCTGTACAAAGAATTTTTAAACCAAGTGCCATGTATAACAATCTTACCAGAGGCAGCAAATACAGCTCTGAATTCAGTTTATTTAACATAACCTGTGCAATGCAAAACCATCTCCTCCCTACTGGATCCTGTACCGTGCTCCTTTTACATCTTAGCAGAGCTCCCTCCAACCCCACAGAATTAAGGCAGGCAGTTCACATGTGCAGCCATCACTCCTCTGTGTCGCCAACCAGCCAAGCCACCATAGCCAGCCCCTGGCTGGGATGCCTCCAGAGCTGTTTGGATGGCTAAGCTAACCCACGAGTCAGCTCTTTCTCAGAAATAACCTGAAGGTGATCAACCAGCTCCAGTAGTACCTTGCTGGTCAGTAAGCATCCCCAGGCTCCTGCAGTGGGGCAGCAGAGTCAGCACACACTGCTGGGACATCACTGGAGAAGTGCCAGGAGTGGCTGCTGCTGTTGCTTCACCACCACGTGCTAGAGCAATGCCAGAACACTCTGCTAACTGATGTACTTCTGGGCATTTCCTTATCTCCACATGGAAGCATGCCAGCATTTCCCAGGCATCTCTAAGCATGCCCAAACCCTTTGCTGTGGCCTTGCCCCCTGATGCAAACTGCCTGCTAAAGCCAGCCCTCCCTAACCCACTGTGTCTAAGCTGTGCCCCTGGGACTCATTCCCTGTGGGAGTTCATTTTTCATACCTCCAGTATAACTGACCTTTCTGACCACACCTATACTTGCTCTGCAACTTCACCAACACATCTCAGGATCATAGAATCATTATGTTGGAAAAGATCCCTGAGCTCATCTTCCTTCAATAATAAGCCTCTGCTAAGAAGCTGGGCTTCAACAGCTTTCCAGCAGAAGTGCTGAGTTTGGGGTTTTTTTTTGCCCAGGCTATTTGCAGCATGCCCATGCCACAGACTCTGGGGGACAGAACAACTTTGCATTCCCAGCCACCTAAGCATGGCTGGCCAAAGGTGGAAAACATCCCTCAATTCAGGGAAATAGGCTCCATGGTGCTGTGAACCCCCAGCTGCTGCTGAGCCAGCTGTAGGTGGGCAACTCTGCCAAGAATCTCAAACACCAAGGCTTTGCTCAGGACTAGCTTAGGCCCAGCTAATGCTAAAGAACCATATCCTGACCAGCCTCCAGTAAATTAATAATTTAAAGAAAACATTGCTTAAAGAGCACAAGGCACTTCCTTTATGCCTGTAATGGCCCACTGAAATGAAAATTGATCTTCTCCAGGGAGTAAGAGATACCCCATTCCACAAACCCTAAAGGAAGGCCTGTCACACACACACACTCACAACACTGGAAGCCTCAGAACCAGATTAATCCAAGAATCAAAGCCGGGTAAAATAGCTCCCATCTTTTAATTCAAGATATATCACAAGAAAAACCAGCAACTGTTTTGGTATGCTTGAAGTTTCCAATTATTTTGGTGAAAGAACTGTCAGACCACAGGGTCCCTTACCTGTGTCCAGAATTCCCATGGAACCTCCAATGACTGACATCAAGGCTGTCAATAGCAGGGATTCCTTACACCAGGGTATCACATAAAGACCAGCAGTTGTTCCAAGCATGGATAAGGCTGGAAAGGTTAAAAAACAAAACAAGAAACTCACATACTACAGTTTCCATTTAAATAACCCAAAAGACCAAGAAAGACAAATAAAGTCACGATTATTAAAGTTACAGATAATCCTAATAAGTGATGCAATGTAATACCTCAATCCGTGGTTAGCAGTAGCAGCTAGAAAGTTTAACAGATCATTTTTTAGTTGGGAAAAAAAAGGGAATTTCATCTGGATATAAACCCTGCATGACAAACGTCTTTGGTTAAAGCGAAGAGAGCAGCAGCTCCTGCTAGGACATCAGAAATCTTCTGAATTAGAAATGTGACTCCACTGTGAAACCAGTAAAACACAGGTTTGAACAGTGTCAAGCCTGTCCTGTGAGAACTGCACAATATTTGACTCCATTTTTAAAAGAACCCAAGTGACTAAGCTCTTAAAAATCCTATAAAATAATTGTACCTTGTCCACCAAGTGATCTCCATATGAAGATGCTAACTTTTATTTATATTCTGTTCCCACATGAGGGATGTATTCCAAGGGATTTCTGGAGTTTTAGACAGAACTACAAAATTTCTCATAAATAAATTTAGCAGCAATTCATTAACTGTATTAGTTTTCCCATTATTGGCTACACTTACAACATGCCATTTCAAAAAATATTTTTTAGCAGATGGAAATTGCTTTTATGACCATTTGGTAGGAAGTTCAGCAGTTCAATTCTATGCTTATAATTGCCTCCATAATAAAACCACCTGCAATTAATATCTTGAAGACAGTATTAGGTTCTTAGAAAGCTTGTACCAGTTCAGTTGTCTCTTATTATTTTTCAAATCAATACATGATCATAGATGCAGCAGGTACTTAAAACATCAATGGGGGCTGATGTAGTTAAGAATTTAGGTTGATTCTGAAAAAAAACAGCAACTACGTCCAGAACCCTAAAGTCCTAGCAAGATACTTAGAATACATTCCTCAAAACATTTTTGAAGGTGTGCATGCTGAGCTGCACGAAGAAAACACTAGAGATGGGGAATATTAAGTACAGCTCCTCAGGTGCCCCACTCAGACCTGAAAAATAACTTCTCAGCAAGGGCTCAATTGTCCACTTCAGCTCCATGCCTGATGATTAGCACTTAAAACACAAATGATGCTTGCAATTATTCCTCTGTATAGAGTTTTTCTCTATAGAGTTCCAGCAGTTGAAAGACGGGAGGTAAAACTACACAAGCCAAAATCTTTTACAGGCAGCCCTCAGATGATAAAAATGAGAACAAGTTAAGTAGTTCAAATTGTGGACTTGCCATAAGCAGTACCAAACTGGAAAGGATAAGGAGATCCATCCTTTCCCAAGCATTGGTGACAGACAGCTATCCTCAGGAAAAGAGGGAAATACTAAACTATTTCAAGTTAACATGCATTCCTACAGGCATGTGCACTGATTCCATTACAGAAGGCAAAGTCTGACTTTGTCAGGTGCACAAGGAAGAGGTTAAAGGAACTCTTTAACACTCCACAACTGCAATCCCTAGCAACAGAAAAAGGGATCTTATCTGAACTGACCATATGATTACAGCACGACCCCTAAGGGAGGCACAGTTCCCTGAACTAAGGAGAAGAAGAGCAAGACCCAGTATATATTTTAATCCCTAACTTAAGAGCAGAAAGGCACTTGAAAGTAAAAAAGAGAGGGCTTCCGCTATTTTAGGTGTGTTCTGAGAGTCTCTGCGGGAATGAGACACTGACACAACCCCAGAAGAAGCCACTCCTTTCTGGACGTTGAGTGTGCCTCCTGGCACCCTGATGGCTGAGCAGCCTCGCTCTGCCTGGACAAAGCCGGTCCCGTGCTCCTACAGAAGCAAGTTTCCACAAGTCCAGAAAACTGTTAAAATCATCGACTGTGGTTCCTACACTTTAAATGTTTCCACCATTACAGACAGTAATTAATGCTTCCCACTTCAAATAAGTTAAAATTTGGCTACTGCCCTCCAGTCAAAAGCCACAGACTTTTCGTCCAGGACACGAAGATGATCGCGACTGGTGAGTGTTAAGTAAGGGAAGGGGAAGTTCTCCCCACAGAAATGCACCTCGTGACTGCTGGAGGTTTCTGCTGCACACACGGCAGCCAAACACAGCTTCCTGTTCCACGCGTTGTGGTGTCACTACAGAAGCTTGTTACGCTCCAAGAGCACCGACACTGTGCACATTACTTGTGCAAACTAATAAAAGCCCAGTCGTACTTTTCAGTGCACACCAAAGGCAGCGTTTGGTCAATCCATGCAGATTTTGTCAGTTCAATCCAGTTCCCGCTGCGGATGTGCCCGGCGGGCCCAGGCTCTTGGCAGAGCAGCAGTGCCCGGCACAGGCGGGCTCAGCGATGGGGCAGGGCGGAGCATGGCCACAGCCAGCAGCGGGGACCTGGGGGGAACAGCACCGCATCCCACGGACCCTCCCGTTCCCAGGGCCCGGCACCGGCCCGTAAAGGCGACACATCTCCCTCTGGGGCTGCGCTCGTTGCGGAGAAGCAGAAGTTGTCCGGAGCAGCGTCCGGCGGGGCAGCACTCACCGAGCAGCAGAGTGGCGTTCATGCAGTCGAAGAGCACGCCGCCGACCACCGACCCGCCCAGAAAGCCCAGGGACCGGCCCACGAAGATGTAGTACATGTCGCTGACGTTCTTGCCGACATTGGCGGCCAGGTTGGGGAAGGTGGGACCCAGCACCGCGATGCTCATCCCCTGCAGGGCAGAGTGCGGGGTCACCTCGCCCGTCCGGGGAAGGGTCCGCACTGCTCCCCGCAGCGCCTGGGCCGCCCTCGCTCACTCATTCACTCACCAGCCCCAGGAAGGAGGCGCAGAGCGCCCCGGTGATGCACCAGCGCAGCGCGGCCCCGTCCGCGCATCGCCCGCAGCGCCATCGACCGCCGGCCGCCCCCGCCTCCGTCTCCGTCTCGGCCTCCTCCGGCTCGATGAAGCGGACGCGCATCTCCCGATCGGACTCGGCCATGGCTCTCGCCGCCGGCTCCGAGGGCCGCTCCGGGCCCGGGGAGCGCGGCCCCGCCGGCTCCGCCCCGCGCACGGCGCCGGGAGGAGCGGGAGGAGGAGCGGGAGGAGCGGCGGGCCCGGGCTCGGGCTCGGGCTCGGACACGGGGGGCGACACCGCCGCCTCCTCCGCCGGGGGCTCCTCCTGGGAACGCGGCTCGGCGCTGGGGAGCGACATGCTCGGGGCAGCTGGCACTCCACACTGCTGCAGGCTTGTGCCACGGTGCCCGAGGAAATGCCCTTATAAACCTGCATTTATTAGTTTATTTCTTTTTAATCTGCATTATCACTCAAACTGCACTTGACCTTTCAAACAACCGATCATAAAAGGTCTTTGTCTTTCACAACGACTGCGTTATGCCACGCTGATAAAGCTGCTCAAGAGAGAGAGAACTGCTGGGTCTGCTAAGGACAGGTATTAAAACATGCCTGGTATTAAAAGTTTTAAGTATTAAAACTACAGAAATTCCTACCGCTCACGTGGAGCAGCTCACAGACACTGCAACAGGTCTCAGTGCGTGTGCTCCCTGTCAGGCACTGAGGCGCTGCTCCCTGTAAAGAAAAACCTTTGAGTTTCACCGTACTTGCTAAGTTTAAGTGTCACAAACAACTCAAAAGGTAATTCCAAACTGCAGTGCTTTGTTTTGCGAGTTGTTCCTAACAAGTAGATACTGGGATTATAACAGTGCAGGGACAGCGAGCAACCCCCGCTCCCGTTTCTCCTGGCACTGGCAAGCATGTTGCAAGTACCCTCCTGTTCGGGATAGCCTGTGCGCACTGAGGCTTTAAAAAAAGAGAAAAAAGTACCTGCTTGCTACAAGTGACACTGCCAGATAATATTTAAACCTGATCGATCCCACGTTCCTACCTGTGCAAGAGTGCAGAGTTTGAACCATGAGGTATCTGCAGAACACTGCTGAGCTGCTCTTCATTCGTCCAGCAGTAGAGACAATTCCAGATAAAATAATTTCAACTATAAAATAATAGTAGTCACACACAAGTCAAACCCCATTTCTAGAGGTTAGTATTCTGCTTGGTTATAAAAGCAGCTTCCTGAAAAAGGTACGGCAGTATTTGAAATGCCTTCCCCAGGCTTCTCCTCACTGCTGTTTTACACACTTACATAGAAGCTCTGTACACTGAGTGAGTACAAATGGCAACAGCAACCAGGCACTTATAAAGGTTTGGGGCATCTTTTTCAAATTGAACTACAAGCAGCCTAGAGAATAACCCCGGGTGGAAAAGGCAGTATTTCACCCATATCATCAGCTACATTTATTAAAGAAAATAAATATTTGGCCCTACTACAAAGGAAAGGTGAATTAATTCCTGGGGCTTACTGAAGCTGTCAATGAGGAAACACTTCATGCTTCACACCACCAAGGTAAGTCAAAGGGAAATTGGTAGCAGGCCAGTAAATGATGAAAGGTCCCACTGAATTACACTGGCAGTTCATGAAGGAAAATCAGAATCCTTTCAAAACACCACTCAAGCTTATTTTACCACTTTCTTTCCCTCCCTCGCTCCCTCAATTTTCCTTTTGCCTTTTGTGAATGCAACTGCTTCTGCAAGTCGGATATTAAGCCCCAGAATGGAAAATAGAGTAGATAAATTTTTCAGAAACAAGCACCTCAGTAGCTTAGGTTTTTAAATTGTTAGTCTTTAAATGGATTGTCAGTGCAATCAGAATGAAATGGGCTGCACCATATATTAATGTAGGAGCAAATGTAATAGGGACATTTCAGTCAGACCACAGTGGCAATAAAAGCTGTAAAGACTTTTATACAAAAGTCTGCACACTAAATTCAATAATTATCAGAATACAACAAAATTACATTTCAAAATGACAAGTTGTTACACAAGAGTAAGACTAAAAATGATGCATGCAGTAACAAATGGGGCACTTAAGAACTGCCGTCTTTATTCTGAATAATTTGAGACTGATCACAGTTACTTTAGCACCACGAAGAAGATTAAACATTCATTTCTTACCCTTCTAACAAAGCAGAACTTGAAAGACTGGAGTTAAGGCTAGCAAAACGTGTACCCTTCAATATCAAAAAACAACATACAAAATATGATGTCTGTGAAGATACTTAAACATGTCAGTGTTGTCAATATTAGCAAACATTTTAGTATAAAATCACTCTAATCTTACCATATGCATTTCCAAAACATTACAGCTGTGGACACAAGATATATATAGACTAGAAGGCACACTGCACATGTGCCAAAGTTTACATGACTAGAAACTCACTGGCTGGCTGGAACTCTACTGGTGCTGTGCTTGTCAACAGGGAGGCACACAGAGAAAGGGATCACTTTTTCCTCAGCCATCTCTCACATTTCAGGACTACTCCTCCTCTAGTGAGATGCAGAATGTTTGCACATGCCCTGATCAAAATACACTGTATTTATAGATACACACACACTCTTAATAGCAGTGAAGGTCTGGTGTATTAAATGACAGCATCATGTAGGACTAGAAATTTCACACTGCCATTTTAAGTGAACCTCTACTCATTTTCTTCTGAAGATTTACCCTGAGAACATTCAATGAAAAGATGATTACTATTCTGATATCCTACAAACAGAATGTTTATGGGAAGTACTCTATGAACTGTTCTCAAGAGAGGGATAATATCAGAGTGATTTAAGGGTCTTCTTGAATTAAGCTACTATTTTAATTTTAGAATATACCCCCAACAAGATTAGGGCTGGCATGATTTGGGTCATCAAAATAGGATTTCAGCATGTTTCCCATGAACAGGTCTTCATACCTAAAAATAAATTGTTACAAAATCTTATTTGCATTCATTCAGTTAAAATAAAATTGAATATTCAGTCCTTTTCTCCACTTCTACAATATTAAATATTTTTTAAATAGATTTACTAAATGGTTGCTATTTGTGTAGGGTTTTTTATGTTTTAGTTCGTTCGGGGATTTATTTGGTTGTTGGTTGTTTTTTTGTTGGTTTTTTTTTAATAGAGACATCTAACCTCATTTTTAAAACCTCAGGGCATACAGAATCTAGTATCTCTCTCAATAAGTTTCTCAGTGGTTGGTCAGCCTCAGCACAAACAATCTGAGCTTGTTTTTCATCTTTCCTAGCTTTAGGACACAAACACCTCATGCTTTTGTCCAGAACAGAGCATTTGCTACTGGGCATTTCCCCCCCAGACACAAGCTAACAGAAAAGATGCTAATAGAGTTCTTAAACAATAATTCACTTTACCTTCTCTGAAAGGCCTTTCCAATATGATAATTGTTGCAAAACAAGCACTGTATCAGAAATGGGTTTGTTACTCCAACACCATCACACCAGCAGAGCTTCCTTCCCCCTAAACTCTGCTTCCCTCTCATCCAACATCCCACTCCCTAGCTGGCTTTACCATAGAAATCACCCTAATCAATTAGTCATTGTACCCTCCTCATGGAGGTCATGGTTTTTGCAGTTTTTTGGTTTGTTGGTTTGGGGATTTTTTATAAATTTTATGCAAATATGAGGGTTCGGATTTTTATTTTTTTAAACAGCATGGCAATAATTAATCTATACTACTGATATACCATTTCCATGTCATTTATAAATCTTTACAGTAATTATTGTATATACTCTCCCAGACAATTTAGAGATGCAGAGCAGCAATTTGGAAAGATACCATAATTACACCAAGATACCTAGTCACAATCATTTCAAATTGCACCAGTGACAAAAAAAGCAGCAGCTTTGTTTTTGGTATAAAACTCAGGGCTAAAAACACACGAAATGCAAGGTCTATGATGAACACTAATTTTTCATAACAGAACAACAGGAAACAAGAGTCTTTTATCACACTTAGCCAACAACACCTTCTGCCCAAATGGAAAATAATACTGAATATCACGTTCTACAGCAACACTCCAGACAAGAGCAGCATTGGCTGTCAACATCACTTTTGTAATGAAGGCAGGAATTTTAATTAACACTACTATGCATATTTTAATGACATTTTTAGAAGTACTTACAATGTGCAAAAGCACAAGTCCCAGTGAATCTGAAGGGACCTCAGTTTTCCAGATTAGCTTTTTTCCCCCCCCACCTCCAAGTCCCTCCACATATGTCTCTCTAACATTTTAATATTCAATTCTTTTAGACCTCACTCATGCAAAATAGGGATTGAAATTCTGCAATATAAAAAAAAAAAAGCCTGAGCTTTGGTCTACAATAATTAGAATGCTTTGCATGATTATATTTGAAGAACTTCTGTCAGTTGCTAGATGTAAACATTAAATGCAATAGTATTGCTGTTTTATATGTGTTTTCTGAGCAATTTACTAGAACACTGGAAAAAGAAGAATGAAAATAGAAAAGATAATAAAGGCTATCATCAAAAAAAAAAAAAGTATGCCTCCATGGTTTATGTAAAGAAAGTTATTAATTAAAAAAGCACTTAAATATACATTTTGTCCAGATCACATTTAGTTTACTCTTTGCTATGACAGTTTTAAATGAGGCAACAAAAATTATTGGTATTAAGTGGACCTGAAATAAAGAATGATTAAGTATTCCAGTGATTGCTGAACCATATCCACAGACAAGCAATGTGTTTAGAAGTGTTTTATGATAAACTGAAAAGCAGTGTTTTCATCTAAGTGTTATGCTTTTAAACATTTTTCAGAAAAATGTTACTTGCTTGACAAACAGTGCATAATACCTAAGAATACATAAGCAATGAGGCAATTTGTTTTGGATGTTAAGCAAGAAATAGGACATGCAAAGACATTTCTTTATATCTGAATAAAATATGGAGCCATACATATAATCTACAGGAAACTGAGCACAGCTATAAAGACCTGTAATAAACCTGCATGTTCACTTAGTGCAAAAATCTTTAGTTGCTGAATGTTGTTTTAATAGCTTGTGTATACTTCCACATTAAAAACAACTTGGTATTGCACTTAGAATGTTTCCTTTAAAGCTGTCTTGGTTTTACAAAAAAAAAAAAAACAAAAACAAAAAACCACAAAACAAATCCTAACAGGTACAACAGAATAATTCAAAATTTAGTCTAATTCACAATACTGCTCCAAATAATTACTCAGTACAGTTTCAAAACTATCCACTACTCTGAGGTTTGGCTGAAAAAAAGATTTATACACATACATCTTAAGGGTATTGCCTTCACCAAATAATAATAATAATAATAATAAAATCTATTATTCAGCAGCTTAACTTCTGAACGTGTTTGCACTTGGAGCTTGGTTTGCGCATATTCAGAACCTGAGCCCATCAAAAATGCCATCCTTAATGTTCTTTGGGCTACTGGGAAAGGTGAATGCAAACACAAGTGAGTGTTTCAACAGTTGTATAATAATTTAGCTTTCTAATGAAACAATCATTTCAGCAAAAATATGCATATATGTGTTCATGATAGAGAATTATAAAAGACTGTAAACAGCATGATAAACTTCAAAAAAACACAGATCAGTCGTAAGAGCAACTACATTATCCAGTATAAACACCCAGGGTGTGGCTGCAGAGGATGGATCATAGACATCATTGAGGAATCCCAGGTCAGTGAAGGATAAACAGCTTTCACATTTCCAGAAATCAGTTCTGATGGATTACAAAAATATTCTCTTCACACACAGAATCACTACGCACGTACACACTAAAGCTACAAAACTTCAAATACCTTGAAAATGTGGCTTGAAATCAAATTCAAAGACTTGTCAAAAACAAGTCAAATGGTATAAAAGATTCTTTTAGCAGTTTTGCAATTTGAGCAATAGTTCAAGACTTCAGTATCATATAATATCTTCAGCCAAAAAGTAGAAATCTAGCTTCAGCAGGAGGAGGTCAGGATGGTACAGGGAAAAGAAAAAGGCATCAAAAGCCAGAATCCAGTTCTTTGACTGGCTTTGCCGTCGTGTCCGACCCCAAAGTGTTTTCGTTTTCCAGCATTTTCTCAGTAGTTTCTCCATCAACAGCTTTTGCTCTCTCTTTCAACTTCTGCCGTTCGTGGACCCAGGGGATGACACACAAAATAGCCCCTCCAATGAGGGGAGGGACTCCAGCCAGGTAAAATGCCACGTCGTAGGTGCCAAGCTTATCCCGCAGCAAACCTGGAAAGGCAGAAAGTTACCACTCAAAAACAAAGCAGCCTCAAGAATCTAGAAAAAACAGGTCGTGGCTTCGGGTTCAGAAACCCAAGAGCTGGCACAGATTATAACCACCAGAACCTGATGGCCAAGCAGAGGTGTACATGGAGGTAGAGAGCTATTCCACAGTTGACTTGGAGCAGTAATGAAGAGCTCAGTATGTCACCCCTTGAGCAATTCAAAATTGCTTAATTGCCATCCATTAAAAACACGCACCATCTTTCCTGTTTGAAAGTTGCTCATTTGAACTTCTCCAGCACCTGTATCTTGCCATGACTTAGAGAAATTCTCCCTCCTTTTGGCAACATTTGCCTTTGATCAATATGCCTGCTCTTCTAATACTAGATATACTCCATATATTGCATTTCTCGTGGCCTTTTATTAAAAAGTGTGTTTTCCAATAATTCACTGTAATTGCTCTCTCCAAATTCCTCCCATTAGTCAAATTCTATTTAAGTATTAATAGCTGTGACAGTAGGGAGCAGATCATGAAGTACCAAGTCTGTGCTGTTCTAGCATTAAATTTTGTTCTTTATAATGCTGCATAGTTCAATTACATCTTATGAAGTACCTTTCAGTAGCACTCATCAAACCTCAGGGTAAATTACCACTGAAAATCATCAGTGGTGAGGAATACAGCTTTAGCTATTTCTACCTCCCAAGAACTTCCAAGTTTTCATCTTCAAAACCTGTACTTTGTCAGTCTCCCACCAAAGGATGAATAAAGCCAGCATTCCTACTTATGAGGAGCAATTAAAATGACTGGAGCCTTTATCCTCACAATGGTTTCAACATGAGCAAATTTTGGAATCCAGTTAATTTTCAGATTTTAATTGGGAGGCCCTCTGTAGCACAAGCAACCAACAGGCTGTCACTTGTACAAAAAAGAAAATGTCAGGTCCTAAATCCAACTGGAAGCCTATCTATCTTTCTTTTGAGGAACATTTTACACCTGCGTATCAATGAAAAAGACTGAGCAAACTTTGAAGAGTGCAGTAAATTAATAACCCATGAGCAGCAGGTAAATTTCCTGTATCTTCTCAAGCACACACAGAGAACGTCAAAGCTCTGCACATGATGAAGCAATGGGAAACAGGGCCAAAAAGTCATGCAAACATGAAACCACATTTACAGCTACAAACCCTACCTACAACTCACCTGCAATGGGTGGACCAACTGTCATAGGCACTGACATGAGTCCAAGCAGAAATCCAATGGCCTGGGAGACATCCTGAGCCCCAACAAGCTCGAAGGCAATAGGAGCCATGATGCAAATGAAGCACCCATCAAACAGCCCCATGAAGAGACAGACAGCAACGAGAGCTCCAAAGACATTGCACAGTGGAATCATCATAGACATCAGCCCAATAAAAAAGAATGAGGCCACCTAAGTACGAACAAGGAAAAAAATACAAAAATGCATTGCATCAAATTTGTAAATCGTAAGGGACCAGATGAACCTCCTTGCATTTGCAGTGAATTAGATTGTCTGCCTGTATTTACTTTAAAATAATCAGTCCCCATGGATTACCACCGTCAGAAGTTACATTCTAAGATAAAACAAACATATAACACAGAAATTCCACCACACATTTCAAGCTTTGAAAATGCAGTTGTAATCCACTATCCTACAGTGGCAGTGTAGGGTCATTTCTCATGCACCAACATTTTTTGAGAAATAAGTCACAGAAATATTAAAAGTTTAAGATATCTGGAATACTGTAATTGGACTCCTCACTGTTGTAGGTAAAAAAAATCAATATTATGAGTGGTTATTTTAGGGTCCTTATACTCAAGAAGTGAAAACATTAAATTTTTCCATTAAAAAAGTATCCTCATGTACTGCTATAGTCATGCATACTTACAAAGATTTTTTAATATAATCTTAGGTTATTTATTTGTTTTAGATTAAAGGAATAAAATCTTTCAGCAAAATGAAGAAGAATTTAAAAGAAAAGAAAAGCTGTAACAGTTTTGCCTGGGCACCATCCATATGTAAGCACTGGAAACCAATGCTCCACCTAACTGCAACAAAGCATCAAGGAATCTAAATTTATCCATGACAACAAACACTCCGGCAGAACGGTGATTCTTTCCTAAGCATTTTTTATTTCCGTAATGCAGTGCAGACAATCCCCACTAGATGCCTCCCTCGCTATTCATTTTAAGAGACCAAACGGAGAACACCTCGTGGCTGCCAATATGAAAGTGAACTCAAGCTTTTCCAAAATCCCACACTAACATTGCTAGTTTCTCCAAAAATCGTTTATAAGCATGCAGGGAGAGAAGTGTATATCCTCCTTCATCCCCAGGCTTCAGCATTTCTGGAAGCTGGGACTCTTTCTTCAAAATGCCCCCAACTAATCAGGTCTCGTATTGCCATGGCCATACCCCGGGTACTATGCACAGAACATATTTGACACCAAATTAGTGCCTGTCAGAGATCAAGAGATCCAAAATTCTTAATAGAGAAATGTGGCTTAATATTTTTCCCCTATCTGGGGAAAACCGTTATGAAATCATAATCTGGGATAAAACAGAGAAAGCAGAACCTAGAGAATTCCCAAAGGTTCTCATTCACATGCTAATGAACAGTAATTTCTTTCATTCCCAGCTGAAAACAGCCAGCAGGAAATAGGCATTTTCTGAGCACTAAAAACAAAAATCGGAGATTCATAAGGCTCCTAGTATAAAAACCCATACACTGAGTTTCCTAGAATTTTGAAATTTTTTAAATTTGAATCCCAAATCAGTTAGTTCTGTTTGCTTATTAATAGTACCCCAAACCAAATCCTTTGGAATCCACAGTTCAGAAGGAATATAGAAACAATAAAGACATACCTGTAAATAAATTTTTTTTGCACCAGGAATATAATCTGCAACTCTGCCAAAGATCAATCTGCCAACTCCTGAAGTAATGCCCAGACACAGCAGAAGCACTTCTTCTGGCACACTGTCACCAAATCTATCTTTTACGTGATTCATCTGTTTAAAAAGAGAAAATAATATTGTTTTAGAATTTAAAAAGATAGACCTTAGAAAACTTGAGTCAAATAGAAGTAATCTGTTAATCTCAAATTTACAAACTCAGCTACAAATGGTCATCTGATTTACTCTGCTTTCAGAGATTTTTAAAATGCAGTACTTGGTGCAACACAATAAAAACAATCTATAATGTGTTGTTGCTTTATCCACAATTAATGAACTTCATTCAGGAAAACAAGAAGGCTCTGTCTAATAATTATATATATATATGTATGGTAACTTAGAAGCATTCTCTCCAACCACTCTTAATTTACTAGTGATAGATTCAAAGTAACACAGAAGCCACACTGGCTACCAAGCTTGAACATAGCTCAGGGCAGGAGCAAGAAGCAGAGAGCTGGAGACCAGACAGTGCAAGCAGAAGGGGCCCTCCAGAATGCCTCATCCCAACATCCATGATCTCCAGGGCCAAAGGGGACGAGGGGCAGAAGCCAGCTGCAATGCCAAACACAACAGCAAGCACTCCCACGAGAGGGTGCAGCTGCAGCAGCAATGAACAGGGCTGACTGGAAGAATGATTTATCAGCCACTTCAGCCTGAAGAACTAAAGCAACTGATCGATGGTCCTGACACAGCAGAGCATCGACCACAACAGGGTGAACTACCAGTGTCAGTAATTCCAACTTTTCAAGTCATGGTAAAAAATTATATATATATGTCACCAGACTGACCTGATAGATTTGGATTTTTTATGTTCTCTCTACTTCCACAGTGTTTTTTGTTTGTCGTGTTTGCTATGGGTTATGGGGTTTTGGTTTGTCTTTTTTTAATCATCCCCAAAGACCAGAAAATTACCCACGAGATTTTTTGCACTATTGCTTTTTGGAACCTGTTTGGCAATACCAAACATGCCCAAGTGGGCACTAGAAGATGTAGAAATCATTTGCACAGTCCTGCAATCTCAATGTTCATAAGTAGTTCTGAACAAGAAAAGTAAAACAAGTAAAAACAAGTAAAAGTTCAGAGATGTGGAAGAGCTAACAGAAGATACTGGTTTTAAGTAAAGATGTAGTAAGAACATTTGAGGGACAAGGTAACCAAAGGCTGGTATCACTTCAAACCAGAGAACCCTTAATTTCTTAGCTATAAAATGAAAAAGTTCCATTTTAGTAAATATTTCTAGAGCAAAATAGTCTTAATTCTTTCCTGTCCAGATTGTTACTGTAACAAGCAGAGCCCTTTCTTCCAATAAGAAAATAGGACCCCCTGAGTAAGAGCCATTTTCTTAAGTATAAAATCTGTTGGGGTTTTTTTACATGTCACAGAAAACCTATTAAATCTAATATTAATTTGTCCAATGCAACTGATTTTGTAAGAAAGAAAAAAACCAAGGGGGTTTATTCCAGTTTTAAAGAAAAACTTCTAACTTAAATTGAAGACAGGTGCTTGCTCTGTTTTTTCCTTTGCTTTGTAAGACACATTTGGGAACAGAATCTGATGCAATTTTTCATCTGAAATGACATTTAAACACAAAAGATAAGCTGTTCTATTTATTCCCTTTCTGCCAAAAGTGAGAAAAGGAAAAGCTGTCAGTTTTCCCACCCCTACCTGTATGTGCCTGTCAACACCTGCTGGCCCAGCTGGTGAGAGAAGCCAAGGTGTTCTTTGAAATTTTTGTTACCTGTTCCACTTCCAGGTTTCTGCAGCCTCTAGATTGTTTAATTTGCAGCCCTGATCCATCCACTCCCTGGAGGCTTTTCAAGAGGCAAGATAACGCTCTGCATCTAGATAACTATTAACCCTGCACCTGCAACTGAGTAACTGGATTTCTCAAAGCAGCACAGGGGGTGAAACGCTGCCACTCTGATCAAGGAGGGAAAATACCGATTCAATTAACTCCTTAAGCAAGAAAATAACCACTACCCATCCCTAATTTAAAATATCTAAATTAGTTGTTGGTTTGGTTTCGGGGTTGTTGTTTTTTTTTTCTGTTACTCTTAACCACACCATAACCTTAAAGAAAGCTTTTAACTAGATATAAGGAGAGTTTTTTTCCTCAGGAAGGTAGTGGTTGGTGCAGGCTGTCCAGAGAGCTTGTTCAGTCTCCTTCCTTGGAAGCTTTTCAGGAACAAGTGCACAAACCCCTGAGCAACCTGGCCTGATCTCTCAGAGCTGATGCTCAGATCCCAAACAGCACATTCAATCTTCCATGATTCCATGACACAGGCACTCAGTAAGCTGTAAGCAGCAGCTGTAAGCTGTATTAACTGCCTGCAAATACAGTGCCTGAACACACAGTGGTTCAGGACCAATTTAGTACTGTCAGTGTAACTCTAAGTTAAATATATTCGTGAAGTAGGTCAAGAAAGATTTGGATTTCCACAGCTTTTTAGCTGTTAGAACTACTCAAAATGCTACAATGAGCAATTGCTTGTGAACATTATCAGACATTAACGTTCTCCTCACTGCAGAACTATACAGAATTATACAACTCTTCAGGCATTGTCTAATGCAGCCAAATGGGGACCCAGCCACAAAAAGGCCAAGGCATTTCAATGTGTGCTGTGCCTGTTCTCAGTAATGTAGCTGCCTCTTCACTAAGGGCTGTGTGCACGCTGAATTGCAGGTCTGATTTTTCCAAGTGTAGAAAAGACCTGGTTCACTCAGGCAAAATTACAGTCCAGGCTAGCACAGCTTCTTCATTATTTAAAAATACAATTTATCCCTGTACAATCCAGTTTTCCAAATAAAGATATATAGACAGTGGAGACCAGAACTGAAGGCATGCCTGGCTTCTGTATTCTCCTTTATACCTGTGCTCTCTACTATCAGGGTGACACACAGATCTTGTTGTCCAAATTCTCATTCCTGTTAGAATGAGACCAGAAGAAACACCAGCTACTTGGTAGTGGCTGGAATGCTTTCTGATACAGTTTTGGTTGACCTCTCTCCAACCAGCCAAGACCCAGGCTTTGCTAAGACCTTCCCTTCACTGAACACACATTTCAGCTACATTCACACAGTGAATCAAAGACATCAATCTGAGCACAGCTGTAGCTCCTTTTTCTTCCAAACACAAAGAACCTGAATCTGAAGGAAGTGGTTATGCACTAGTAAGAAGTAATTCTGTCAACCACTTTCTTCCCAGGTGTATTCCACTTTGGGGATTCCCAATCAAGCAAAGCTTTATTAGGCTAAAAGCAATAGTCTGTCTGACCAAAAGAGATGGCCAATGGCAACATATAGCCTAGGAAGCTCTGAGCACATTAAAACCACAATTTTCTTCAATTACTGATGCATGTCCTGCTGACTGACACTTTCACTGAAAACAAGCATAAGGATAAAAGGCAATGCTTAGAGAATATGCTGGTACCATTCATATACTAGAAATATTAGTAACTGCTCCAAGTTAAGTTTTCTGAAAGAGCTGGGGGGGTGTAGAAGCCTAGAAGATAAGGGGGCTCATGTGCATGTCTCAAACACTGATAGCCAGATAGCTGTGGAGCCAACCAAGGATTGTTGGCAATAACATACTGTGAAAAAGAACAGTGTGTGTGGCTGGAGAAGAGGCCATACAAAGGTAGGGCAGCACTTTTCCAGGACAAATGTCCTTGTGCTGGCTCCTGGAGATAAGCATAACAGAACGGTGCAAGCACAGGAATGAGGTCGAGAAGCCAGTATGCATTGCAGGGTGGAATCAGGACCAAAGAGCCCTGAAGCCCCCCAGCCCATTTCCAGGAAGATCTACAAGAACAGACTGTGCACAGCTTTCTCTCTATGAAATTTATCTCCAAGCCAGAGAGAAGTAGCCCCACCAAGTCCAGGTGGCATCCTGGCCATCCCATCAGCTGGATTAACACTGCAGCCAGGACTGGTGATCTCTGTCTTTGCAGTGAACTGTCATGAATGATTGGAAGTTTCAGAAAGTGCTAAAAAGCAGAGCATGAAGTAACTCTGGATAAGTAAATATTTATTCTCCAACATGTGGATTCACCACAAAAATGGGGAATAAAGGAGGGTGAGAAATAGAAAAAGAAGCTTGGTTGCCAGTGAGTTTTATAATACTGGGCACCAGGAAGATCATTGAAGACAAATACATTTCTAGTCCAGACTCCACCAAAGAAACTTTGACTGGCTCAGCAAAATGAGCCAGCAACTCCTGCACTTCTACAGAAAGGATGATCTTCATGTTAAGAGAGAGAAATAGTATTACTAATACCTAACCTGGATCAATTTTTAAGGGAGTGCCAATATCCTGAGATAATTTCTATGAAATATTACTACAGCTAAGTGTCTTCACGTGACAAATATACATATATACATCTTCAAATAATTCCTGCTTACACACTTGCCCTAGTGGTAATACCTTTTTTTATCTTTTGTCAATTTAAACTCTGTAAAGAACAAGGAAAAAATTAAATAAACAAGGTGATTCACTACATGCCAACAAGGAAATTTTCTCCTATTCCACTGAGTAAAGCAAATTAAACAGAGTAATTCATACATCATGAAGAGTCAGAACAAGCATAATCTGAATTTCTTAAGTAAAACTGAACAGAACAGTCAACAGTTTAACTGTTAAGCCTATTTAACATAAAAACCCCTAAGCATTAAAAATTCAAAAATACTCAAGGCTGACAATTACACAGTTAAAATAATTTTGGGGGTTTGGTTTTGTTTGGTTGGGTTTTTTTTCAAAAAATAGCTAGTCCTGAAGCCATATGCTAATGATAATAACAACTTTTTAAAATTTCAGAGCTGTTAGTGTTATCCTAAAGAGCATGTGAAGGAAACCAGTGGCTTGGTGTGGCTTGGGCAGCAGCAGCAAGACAGATAAGGCACACACACATCTTTCAAAATGACTGAGCACAAGGATGCAGAATAAAGTCAGGTATCCTCAAGAACTGAAGTGTTATATACACAAGGGATGAGAGTTGAATTTTTGGATAAAACTTACTATTTTAAAACATTTTTAATTATTCCTATTTGTGACTACAATCCATATTTTACAGTCTCAGTTCTGTTTCTTTGGCCTCAAGCGGTGTTTCCAGGACCTACTTTACTCCCAAATCCCAACTATGTCCAAAACCAGCTACTATCACGACATCCTAGAGAGTTACAGGTCAATCACATTAATTCGAATTTCCAGAATAACAGCAGAACTATTCTGAAACATCTAACAGGTAACATCACAAACTAAGGACCAACACAGATTTGTGGGGGAAGAAGGAAAACAAACAACCCTAATTTCTCTAACTTCTCTCTATTACATGGTAGGTAGCAAGGGAAGGGCAGATATAACAAATCTTGACTTTGGCCAGCATTTAAGAATTCTCTCAAGCATAATTCTTATAAGCCAGTTTAGCATAAATGTCTAATACAAGAAAAATAAAATACATCAATGCAGGACATGGCATGACCTTTACATACTGCTCAGTAACAGTAAGGCCTCAGCTGATTTTTTAAATGTCCTGTTTTGTTCATTACGCATTATTACATGGACCACGTGTACAGAATCCAAAAGAAAGACCTCGCAACAAGCAAATTTGATAAGCATGATTTATGAATAAAGATTTTTTAAAAGAATTATTTTAAAAGGTCCTACACCAAAGTAAGTTGGTACTCAAAAAAAAAAAATCCTGAATAAATTGGATAATGTACCAGCATACCTCCAAGTCTTTTTTTCTATGATTCCCAAAGTGATTTGTTGGATGTATTAGAATTGTCACAGATACATACTTAATGAGTGTTACAACTTAAAAACTCTTAATTTAGAGTCTAAATTGGTCTAGCTTGGTAAAACTCTGCAGCACATTTGATTAAAAGGAAACCTATGACTAAAGGAAGCAATTTTCTAACATCACCACTTATATTGCACTTGTAAAAACTTAAGTCATTATTTTCAAATCCTTTTGGCATTTATTAAATAATAAAATATTATCAGTTTAAAACTTACGTAACCAAAAGCCAGGACATGATATGATGTGCTATGATTAAGAAATTATGGAACCTCAAAGCAATGGGTTAGGATATCCTGTACAATGCTACTGTGGTGTCCTAAGAGAGGTTGATGTCCTTGCTCAACAACAGCCTCTGTGCTGCTTACATCACATCTCTCAAAACTACACTCCTTAAACCATAGGACTCAGGCAAGTAAAATCTAAACAGCATCTCAAACCTCTGTTCAACCACCCCAGAGTTCCCAGGGCATCCACAGCATTTCAGTATTACAGATCCACTTGTGGACATGGTCATGATCCCCTCAGCTTTCACAAACCTGGGTGAAGCACCTGACTCATTCTACTGGGAGCAGAAGAAAGCTCTCAATTGTCTCAGTTCTTTGAGACAGTCTTAAAAACAATGCCAAGTATCTACCAGATCAGGGCTTTGAGAAATTGAATCAAGTAGTCAAATTTTCATTTAAATCCTAAGGAAAAGATGACAATGATAGTGTCTCCTCCCTACACAGAAATGCAGTCCTTACTCAGGATACATACATTTATATTCCTTTTCTTTTTTCCCTGCCTGGAGCAATCCAAAACCACTTCTCCCTTTTCTAGGAAATATTCAGCTCAGTAGTAATGAAAAATTTAACTCAATCATCAGAAAAGAACCTGAAAAATAGCTCAGAGCTTAACAATTACTACAATCAAATAGAAAGAGATAGGTTCTGAGGTCTCCTCAGTGGAAGATTCAAAACACATGGTGAGATATTCACAAGTCTGAACAGGAGTTTAAAAGCCAAGAGGTTTTCCATACACCTCTTCCTGGAGCAGGAACTGGACACAAAAGGTGGTCTGTATGTGAGTGAAGGAATTTGGCAATGAGTGTTTGTTACTTTGTATGAGGACAGCAGGGCAAAACCAGCTGTGATCTCAGGCTTCTGAGCATGTGAAGAGTTTGAAGAGTTCAGTTCAAGTCAAGATGTTTCAAGCATCCAAAGACAGGATTTTGAGTTTACCATTAAAGTAGCATTAAAACTAAAAAACAAAAAAGGATAACACAGTTTGCAGTTTACTCTGAGTTTGAACTTACACTCCATCTGCTATCAGAATAGTTTGCACTGTGCCAGAGTACATGAGGTAGTGTGCTGTTAGAGACAGATACAAAGGAAATCAAAATGAAACACAGACCTTTCAACCTGCCAGTATTGCACAGACCTGAAGAGGACTGCTTTGCTCTTACCCTTCAGGGTCACCACATTGTTTGCACCTGAGCATACCTGCTATCTAATTTTTTTTATTATTTCATTTACTTTTACTTCTAAATAAAACCCAGAAAACCTTTGTCTTATTATTTTTTGTTTCTGTTCTTTCTGTCCCTATATTATTTATTTGTCTTCAGCACTTATTTGAAAAATGTATCTAAAATATGCTTTCAATAGCAATTACAAGTATAAAGTAGGAAATAATTTATTTCTTTTCCCACCACCACCCCACCCAATGTCCAAAGTGGATGATCTAACCAAGAATAAATACTTCCAGGTCAACATTAGGGAATACTGGAAAAGAAATGGGTGCACAGGATAATGAGAGAAATGGGAAAATAGAAGTGGGATAAAGGGGGAAAATTTCACTAACCTGGGCAATCAAACTGCAGCAGATGTTGAGATCTGAAGGGAGATAAATGCAAAGATTAGAAAAGCAAGTAAAGCATGGGGAGCCACTGAAGAGTTTGGGTCTCAGAGATACCTGCTTAATAATTACATCAGACTTTTACAAAACCAGTGTCTTGTTAGTCTTCTATTGCAGAAAGAAATACTATAGATTAAGTGGATGAGAAAGGTAATAGTGCTAAAACTGACAGCTACACCTAGTTTTAGCTTTTTTAGAATACCTACAGTATAGAGAAATCTGTTTGACACACAGCTACGGTTAAATACTGAACATAATTTAAAAGATACTTTCCTACCATTACAAGACTAACAGCAGATTCTGGGAAATAAAAGACATGGTAGACTTCAGACAAATGACTGATGTAGGAGATCTGAAGAAATGAAGAGGTTTCTTGCACAGCAGCCCATAAAAGCAAGTGAATGGAGTGATGGAGGCTGGTTTTTTCCAGTTTGAATTTAAAAAAAAATCCAGACATGCCCATTGAATATTCAGCATTATTTTACATGACATTCTAAAAGCAGCAAATTTATGACATAATACAAGGGTGGTTCACAAAACAGACAGTACTTACCTTCCAAGGACTGATGTGCTATTGCCTTACAAACTGTGTTATGTTTATACACTTTACTGTGGATATGCAGACTTTGTACGTTAAAGTTTAGAGAGAGTTTTGGTGACTAGAGTCCTTAGAGCACACATCAGACTCTTCACCATGCTCTGCCTCAGACATAGAGGAAAACATTTATCTCTGTGCTTCCATTTGTCTCCACTGGAATTCAGGGCCATAAGAATTAAAGGGAGGAGAGAGGTGTAGGACTTCAGACACAATGCAAAACCTGAACAGCTTCACATTTTGAAAGGTAAATCCTTTCTACTCTGGCTCCTTGGGCAAGTCTCCCACTGCAGAGCCACTGCCACTGTCTGTGGACAAGGACAGAAGCTAAAACTCATTTCTCAAATGAGATGTAATTTAGAGACGTCACAACTAACAACATTTAGGGAACACAACATCAGTGTGTTCTCCCCTCAGGGGAGGCTTAAAGAGTTACAGAAATATTTGTAAGAAATGTTATGGATGATGATTAGAGTCTTGTTGGGCAGAACATCAAACACTGCAGTGAGATTCATCCCGACTATCATAGCTCATCCCAATACAGCAGGTTAGATCTGCCTGAAGAATCTTACGTGGTTTTTATACCCCCTTTATATTTTTTCCAGTATAATTCTTCCTAATGACCCAAAGCTTTTGCCTGGGGAGGGTGCAGTTTACAAGTGGAAAATGTCCATTTTTCTTAATAAGGCAGAATAGATAGAATATTTTGTCCTGAATAAGTTTCAGAAATCTCCAGAGTATACAGAAGTAAATACAGCTTTCAAATTACATAGCAAGAATTTCAGACCAGTTCCTGTGAAAGCTGTAACTACAGAGGATCTCACAAGAACTTGGCTCTTCATTTCTCCAAGCTGATTGCACAAGACAACAGTTTTTATTGGCACATATTTTACGGGGCAAAGGTTCAAACACACTGAATTTGCACAACAGAATCTGATCTCTTATTAACAAAAACAAGGCACACCACCAATAGAGAGTGAGAAATGGGCAGAGACAAGCTGAAAAAGGTGGCTCATAAAAAACAGAGCTGAAGGCCAAGTCATCCTCAAGGTTCAATTTAAAAAGGTACTCCAAGGTGATAAAGTAGTTGTAGAGCAGTTAAATTGCACAAAAGACACAGAACTTACACTACAGATCAGAAGGGGGGGGGGGGATATCAAATCTAGCAAAAAAAGGTCAACTCTAATCCATATCAGCAAGTCCTCCTGTTAATGATGATGTTTCTAAAATGAAAAGGACTACTTTTCTTATCTAAAGAGCAGGAACAAAATGGATGTTCCAGCAAAAGATGGAAAGCATAGACCAACAGACAGCACTATCTATTTGTCCAAGGACAGACTATGTGGGCATAGCACTAGACTCAGCAACTTCAAAGTGACAAACACAAGATTTGGAGACAGACACAGCCACCCAGAGGACAGACTAATATTTATCCAAGTTGTCTGATTTTGTGATGCAGCCAAGAAAATGAGTTTGTTTATATGCATGAAAAAGTTCTTTTGACTAACATGTACTCTACAGCAACTCTAACCAGCTTCATGACTCTCCCATGAATAAAATTGCTTGGAAGCATCTCTACTTTTCATTCTGAGATGCATTTTCTTTTCCAAGAATCTTAGAGCAGAGTTCAAGGTGGTGCTTTGTTTCTCAGCAGAAGCATCTACATTTTTTTCCCTAAGCATTAGGTCTGCAATCTCACTTCCCTGTTCTCTGGAGGTCTAGATGAGCCTATTCCTGGCACATGCAAACTTCAGAGAAGCAATGAGGCATTGAATCTTCAGCATCTATCTATGGAGGACATTAAATCCAATACCAATTCGCCTACCAAGACAGATTCTCCTAAGAAAGTTGTTGAAAAAAATGGTCGGGCACAAACCATTTTTTCATCTCAAACATGAAGCAAACAGACAGAGAAAACTTACACTCATAGCTACTGCTACCCAAAAATCTTTGCATATGCAAAGGATGTTTCATTGTGGAATGTGAGAATGGATAAGGAAAGCAAAAGCCAGATTTACACAGTAAATTAAGAAATAGGGTGAAAAGTAAGGTGAGAAATACTGATTTTTTTTTTTTTTCCTGAGCCTACTCTGAAGTTTTAAGAGGACAATCAGTATCATGGTAACTTTCACACTGTATATCAATTAATGGGTAGCTTTGTATACAAGCCTGCAGCCATATTTAAACCATAAGCCTAATTTTCAAATATATCTAACCATTCTTTAGAGTATTTTCTTCATAACAAGTATTTAAACATAGAAAGGTAAACTTTATCAAGACATATTTTTACTGCATTATCTACCATCCAGTTGCTTTTTAAAAGGTAGAACACATAAATACATGCACTTTTTTTTTCAAATATTTGGTTGTTAAATTGAAGTTTTTCATCCTGCAAGGTGTCCAACATTATAAATAAGGCAGGGCCTATCATTAGCAAGAGGCATTTAATAAAAGTAACTGCTAAATCAAACCATACTTGTAAACACCCCAAGACAAATTACAAGAGGACTGAAACAGTGCACTGAAAGTATTAATATGATATTATCAGTCCTAGCATTATTCCTAATAGCATTTGAATATTACTGCATCAAAATAACCCAATACTAGGCCCCTTTCTGTAAGTGTGTCATAATCAGTATTTTCCTAAATTCATACTGAAACCTGGTAATGACTTTAGTCACTGCTTAGAGAAGACCAGGCAGTGGCAACACCCATTTTAAGCAGTATTTCTTTTCACCCTGCTAAATAAAGCACAAAAAGCAACCACATCTTGTATGCTACCGAGCATGTGACCTTGTATCAAATTTTAACAGAAATGACCTAACAAGTTCCTAAGAATTAAGGATGCATGATCCTGACTGAGTAAATGTTTTTTTCAGGGTAAGAGAACAACACTAAGCCCTTAACATCAGACTGAAAAACAGAAGTTCTCTATTTATTGTTGAAACAAGCACAGGACAAGTGGCACAGAGACTAGCTATACTTTCTTTCAAATATACTTCATTTCCTTGTGAGATAGTCCTTACTAAAAACTTACTTGGAAAGAGCATTTTCCACTAATTCTACAGATTGCTGTTATGAATTCACAATTTAAACCAAAACACACTAAGCAAGGATTTTACTTGTCTGTCTGCCTATTTTAGAGAGGCACCAAAAAAACCCACAAAACACTAGAGTTTGGACTGGTTTTAAAACTGAGAGAGAATAGCAACCATTTGATTTAGTAATCTTATGACTTATCAGTTTGTTCTTCAACAATCTCAATTAATGCTGAAAGTATATAATACATTTAAGTATAAACTTATTTATAGTCTTTATCTCCACCCAATTCCAAAGTTACATGTAACGGAACACCTATTAATGGAATTTGACACCAATTAAACTGGGATAAGAAAAGCTCTCCCTTTTGGTTCTTCCCTGCAAGAGCCAAAAGGAATCTGATGCCTGATACCTAGCACTCAGGATTCATGTCAAAGAGCTGGCAAGGGTTACCAGTTCCTATGTAGCATGCCATATAATCAGTTTGTTAGTGCATTTAATTTTAATTAGAGCCTACTTAATGAGCAGGTTGTTCCTTTGGTTTTAACAGCTTTTATCCACATAGCAAATACAGTGCAGAGAGTTAAATTGCAAAGACTTGGCTAATTCTGCTATTTCAAAGCCCAAGACAGTTTTTATTTCTTTTTTACTACAGGGGTCACAGCATGAATTCTCCTTTCCAACAGGCTTAAGAAAATGCAAGAGGCATGAACAGAGCTCAGGGATGGCACAGAAGCACAGAGAGACCCTGGCTGGGACCTCAGGAGCTCCTGAGCAGTGCCAGGCTGGCAGACAGTGACTCCAGCACACCCAGCCTGCAGCCCCCAGCCACCACAGGCTGAGCAGTGACACACAAGGACCCCAACCTGCAGCATCTCTGCCACCTGTGCCTCATCACATGGTCAAAAGCAGCCATTCTGGCTGAAGCTGTCTTTCCAGGTGGGAAAAATGGGACTTGGTGAGTGCCAGGTCAAAGGGCATGACATTCACTATGTAAGTATTTTTTTCTTAGCGCACTTGTAACCAGCATCCCTGTCTAGCAGTCTGGCTGCTGTCAGCCACCCCTAACACAGGGAAAAATTCAAGAATTTTAACATGACAAAAGCTATCACTTGTCTAAGGATCGTATCCCTTTTCCAGTATTACTGCAGTTTTAAAAATACGATAAACAAAGAAGCAATAGTAACTTCCATTTTCAAAAGCTGAGGAAAGTAGTCTCTGGTTTGGTAGATGTGTCAGTGAAAAAGCTTATTTTTTTCTTACAGCCTTTGACTTATTTGTAAGTACATACTTCCATGCACTTCTGGAAGAACACAAAGTGTGGCTTTTTTATCAAAAGCAGACAAAACTAGGATAAAAAAAACATCCAGAGCTGTCTACTTGAGCTGAAGGGCACAATCCGTGCTGCACCTTCATAAACACTGATTTACTCACTTTCTCAAATACAGATCCACAGGGACTTTAAGTAAAACTGATTATTTAGATACAACTAAATTAAAATGAAAACTTGTGGGTTTCAGGAAGGGTTTTGACAAGAACCATTCAGTTAAACTTTTACCAAGAGCTGAAGCTTCCCTTCTCAAAGGGGGCATGCAAAGCATATGTCTGTCTGCCATTGAAAATCTTATGTTATAAACACTTAAGCATCATTGTTTCTCTGAAACTCTGAGCAAAAAGAGTATCTTCATATAATTTTGAGGTGATCTTTAAAATATTAGATTCTAACAGTACACTGGAATAAGTTTTACAGTGTTATCAAACAGTATACTAGAAACAGCCTCAATCAAATTGTTTTCCTGTATTAGAGATTTATTACATAGGCAGAATTTGTGCCAATCTGATGGGGGGGAAAGCACTCCACAGGAGTGACAGCATCCTATAAAAAGAAAAATTATATCATTATAATATTATATAGTATAGTGTAGTGTAAGAGGTTTTGTTCTCTACAAGCCAACTAGCTGCTTCTGTCTGATTTATAAACAGGAATCAGTAATACAAACTTCTTTAAAAAATCACAAGCTTTTTGTTCAATAAATATATTTTAGAAGTTTTTTGCTCCTCCTTGTATAGCCTTATTCTTCAGTTCTCTGCAAGGGTTAAGAACCATTTATGACCTACCCAATAGCTTACTCTAAAACACTTGACTCCTACTCCTCTGAAGTCAGTTTTATTTTAAAGCATCTCTACAAAGTTTATAGGGAAATAGCATAAGATGTCATCTGGATTGTACAGTCCTTTGAAATAGGCTAATTTGAAGTGGTTACAATAAGACCTACATTATTAAAAACTAAGTTACAAGAACTAACCATTAATAAAAGTCAGTTTACAGCTGCTCAATGAAAAAAAAGGTAATTTCAAAAATAAATATCTGATACAGTCAGTAATCTAATCAACTACCAGAAGGCAGTGACAACCACTTGTTATATTGCATAAAAAATGGCTTTTAAGACACTGGAGATTTTTTGACAGAAGATATTGTCATTAATCCCAGTGTTCTATCACGGGTGAATAATGAATATTAAAATGAGCCTTCTGTTTTCATACTGAGTTCTACTAGCCCATGCTCTATCAAATACTCCTAATAAGAGGATGTGTAATGGTCTCAAAGAAGCATCTCATTGGAGATTATGGGCTTTTCCCCCACCTTTCCCTTTTGGTTTACACCACTTCAGTTTAGAGAGCACCACCAGCAAGCTGTCCAAGAATAATTCACCATTTAAGCAGTGCAATGTGTGCCAGCCAGCCTGACACAAATGCATGCATCTCCCACTTGCACCTAAATTTCTTAGTTTAGGAGTGTACTACAGAAAAGAAAAAAAAAAAAAAAAACAACCACAACTTCTGGGGAAACAGCTCTAGCACATGTGGAAGAAATGGTTAATCAACATCTTCCCCATGATCAGAAGCCAAAGCTCTGTGAGCTGCTGTAGGCAGCAGTGAAACACAGCTCACCTGGCAGCTGGGAGGGACAGGGTAGGAGGAGCAGTTACATTAATGCTATGCTAATAAACTACAAGGCTGAAGTTTGAGAGACAGAAAAATCCAGGCATTTGCTTTTAATAAACCTGAAAAATGGTGACTACAATAGATCCTAAAAATTGACACTTGAACATACCTCAGTACAAAGGAACAAAAATTACACTTCTAGCATGTTTCCCAATATTTACTCCTTTCATACTTCCTCTAAAACACTCAAGTGTCATTGGCAACGAGCTGAGTACCAAAATAAAGAATTCTCCTTGAAATAGTATAGAATATTTTTCAAATCTCTCTTTTCATGGTTAAAGTATTTTAAACCTCGTGCAGAGAACAGAGAACAAAGATTTTAACTGGCTTAACTAATAGCTCTGATCAAAGCACTCTTTTAATAAGGCAACATCCAAATTAATTTTGTGTTTCTCCCCAACATAAGCTTGCAGTTTAAATCTGGCTTCCTATCACCAATTGCTTTCTCAATCAATAACACAAAGGCAGGCAAGCATGTACAGTTTCTAACACATCACACGTAGGAAGAAATGTGCACTTACCAAGTGAACATAAGGCACAAAGTATCCAAAAAGTGCAGCTGGGATCCCAAAAGCCCAGATTCGGTAACTGAGAACTTTGAAAACCGAGAAATTGCAAATCTTCTTTGCAGGAGGTAATTTGAATTTTCCCTTCTTTCCTCCCTCCTTGTCTTTGGTGTTGGGAACGAGGGGTTTGTAGGTAAATCCAGCCAGGAACAGAACAAACATAAGGATGCAGAGGACCCGCAGGGTGTTGAACAGGTCGACAGAGTCGATCAGGACCCTCAGCAGGAAGGGCAGGGACACTGTGAACAAGCTGCTGCCTGCGGTGACAATGCCATTCACGAGCCCAAGGCGCTTCTTGAAATAGTGCCCGAGAATGACCAGGGAGGGCTGGTAGGCAAAGGAGCAGCCACAGGCAAACAGGATCCCGTAGGTGAAATACAGAGGCTCAATGGTGCTGTACCAAAAGAAAAGAGCAAATCATTAGTGCTTTGTAAGGCAGTGGATGCTCAATCACCTGGAAGTGACAACAAAACTGTTTCACAATCAATCAATCAACATAACTCACTGCTGTAAATAAGAGTTTGTATATACTTGAATAGCACTGTATCAGCTTAATGCAGCAACTATTCTATCTATCTCCTTCCACTGCAAAATTTCATAGAATTCACTGAACAGATTAAAAAAGAAAAATTACATTCAGTTATATTAGATAGCGTGGCTAAAAAAAAGTTTTAAACATCATTGTCAGGGCAAATTAGCCAAATGTAAGTTCAGCCATTGCTGGGTTTTTGGATTTTTTTTCCAAAGAAAATTGTACTGTTTTGATTTACACATTTCTTCACTGTCCTAGCAGTTCAAATGTAATACTGAACTCTCCTCATGAACCCAGAAAAATCAATAAATATCAATAAATATCTGATACAGTCAGTAATCTAATCAATTAGATTACTTATTTTTATTACTTTTTAGATTACTTATTTTCATAACAAACTGTTTTATAACAGTTTGTTATGAAAATAAAGTAACAAACGTAGCAAACATCATTAATACTGAAAAATAAAATATTTAAATTATGAAAAAAATGTTATGTAATATACTAATAAATTATAAACCTTTGGTATTAATTTTTTAGACAAATAATCTCCTTTTGAATAAATATTTTAATTTCACTGTTTTGATGCATATATTGAATATGCTAAAAAAGAACGAAAAAATTATTTAAAACAAATGAAACATCTCATAGTAAAGTGGATCCTCATCATAAAGTTGACCATTATTACCATTTATTCTACAACTGAAATAAAGAAGCATTGTGATTGATCACAAACATGTGACATCAATAAAAAGTACTTGTGCAAGAAATGTTAAAAGTATGAAGTAACAACATCAGTATAATTAATTAAATTAATGCTGAAGTATTAGTTGGTGAAACATTCTTTAACATTTAGATGGAGGCAGGGTGCAAGATTTTTTTATATGAGTTTTCTGAGGTGGCACATGAGAGTTTATATAATTTTTTTTTTTAATGCTATATTTACAATGAACCTTCACCTCTTGTTTTATCAGTTAACACCTGCTTTTAAAGCACTTCTGGAAAACAGTTAATCTTGTTAACTTTTTTTAAGGGGCATGAATGCTTTATGTAGTGCTTTTCATCACAGGATGCAACCTACCAGCACCCCTCTGTACAAAAGTAGATTCCACAATAGGTTCCTATGCAATTAAAGAACTTCTTAGAAAATAGTATTTGACTAACAAAGGTCTGACTCCAGGAACTCTGGTTTTGTGTATTATAACAATAGGCTTTGTGTATTATAGTGAAGAATAATTATTTGTGTAACATAATATTGTCACTTTCTATATTAAACTATCAATTTCTGAATCTGATGAACACATAAGCCAGCAGAAACAACATAAGGGGGAATGACTTATTACCTTTATTAATGGAAAATAACCAGGAAAAATAAAACCAGAAGTTACAAAATGAGAGGAGCAACATCACACTGTGAAGACAGTGAACTTTTTCTTCCATATGTAAATTCACTCAAAAAGTCTGCAGCACAACATGCTTATTAAAATACTGTCCTGCATTATAAACACATCTCAATTTCCTAAGACATCAGATTTATATTAAGAAATTAGTGCAATGCAAAAGCAGTAGATCATAGTAACATTTGTCTGCTTTACAATATTTTACTTCTAGAACACTGACTTCTGTATCTGAACTATGCTCCTTTAATGAACTGATAACATCACAGCCATAAATCATTTTAGTGTGAGTAACATAATGAACAAACACCAAGTATGCACATCAACCTGGCATGTACTCTTACAAGAATTCACCTCTCAAAGTGCTCTTCAAAGTCTAGTTAAGCTGAAATATCTTTAAAGCCTTTACAAAAACAACTGGCTCTTGGCATGTCTCTTCCTTGCCCTTGTTCCACTGGGTATCAGACAAACACAAGAATGATCTTTATCTAATGACAACTGTGGTTTAGTATTCATCACTCAGCATACTACTAGGAAGCAAGGAAGAAGAAAGACCTTCCCAAGACAAATCTTCTAGTTTTTACCTCACATTTACTAAGAAGCTTCTTAAAACATATCAAGAAGTGAGGGTTTTGTTTGTTTGTTTAATAAAATTAATTTTAGCCAAATATTTGCACCAGGATTAACCATTCAGATCACAGCAGCTCACAGCCATTGGTTCAGAATACATGCACAGAAAAGACACTTTCACAAGCTTTTTGCCTGTGTAAATACATTTGCACCCAAGTGGAAAGCTCTTCTGAATGTAGCTTGATTGTTCCTTTACTTACTCTGCTAAGGGTGGGGGAAAAAACAGTCTGAGAACTGGAGGTAACTGGATTATTTCCCTGCTACTTTTTACACCCTACCTTCACTAACCAATTTCTGATGGTGATTAAACTAAGTAAATTTCCTGTTTCCTCATCCTCCACAGGGTACATCCAACAAATCAGTCACTTTTGAATTTCTTGAGATTTACTCTCCAAAAGTTATATACAAATGAAAAAATAAAAAGAAACATACAAATTAATTGTAAACCAGAAGAAAAAAAACCAAAGCAAATAAGCCTTAAGTACAGTCAATATACCAAAGTTTTCTCTATCTCCATGTTTGGCAATTGGACCAGTAAGAACAGAAGAAAACATCCAATTTCACTAGAATTTTACCAGCTTCCTAGAGGCCCCACCGTGTTTTTATCACCATTAAAACTGTTTCAAAAGAAAATTAAGGGGACAGGGCAGGAAGGGAAGACAACAACTTTTATGTACTTGTTAAAGCACAACACACATCAAACAAACATATGTTTATCCTGGACAATGCTGTTGATCTTATAGCACTAGTCTTGTTGTTGATATATTTATACATAGTGTTCCCTCTTAAATAGGGACTCCTGTTTTTATTTATTAACATTATATTTTTAAAAATACTTTTTAAGTTGAAAGGTCACAAGTCATAGTTTGAAAGAAAAAAACAAACCCAAATAAAACAAGTTTTCTACAGATAATATAAAGCAGCACTGTTTACCCCTTCTGTTGATTAGATGAACATTACAACACTAAAAAATTGATAAAAATACTTTGAAAGTTATGAATTTAAGTTTTTTACCTTACAAAAGAACTCGAAAGGAGTCCAACAAGCCCTACTGCAGCTCCAATAACAGCTACTTTTCGACAGCCAAACAGGTCTGTGAATATGCTGACTATTGGGGAGCAGAAGAAGACCATTCCCATAGAAAGAGAGCTCACCCATGCTGCAAAACAGAAAAACAAAAAAGACAATATTTTAGAAGACTAAGTGATTTCAGCTTTCAGTTAATACTTGTTTTCACCTCAGATTTTATGTTGCTGAACTATAGTTTGGTAGCAATTGGCTAACTATTTTAAAAACATTTAATTACATTTTAAAATATATTTATTTAACATGGTAAAAAAAGCCTAATAATTTACATAATCAACTAATTTAGATTTTATCAGCTCAAAGAATGCAATTAACTTTTTTGTAGCTATTACTTCTACATTTTTTTTAATAAACACACAGACATTTCTCTAGTAACTAACCTAATATTCAAACTGATGCCTAGGTCATTAAAGATACCTTTGAGGATTGATATCCATTCTGACATCAGTTAGCTCATTTCACTTGACTTAATGTTAGACCTTAATGACTTTAAACAGGTACATTTGCTGAAAAAAATTAATAATTTTTTAACTTCATTACTAAACGTAGATCATACTGAGCATCAATAACAAGTAATAACAATAGGCTTTTATACTGTAATATACACATTAGGAATGTGATTTTACTTTAGACTAAACAAACTTGAGTTAGTAAAACCACTTCCATATATAATGGGAAAGTTTCACTATTTTGATAGTGAATTTTGATATTGCTCCAGCTTTACAGACATTGTGAAAACTGTACTTGGTTTATTAGATCATTAAGATTCAATTCAGGTGAGTCCACTATAGTTTCAGCCACAAGTCGGGTTTTTAGCACAGCTAACAGTTACAACTGATATGTTTGATAGATATTGGAAATGTCCCTGACTTCATGGGGAAAAAATGGCCTAAATAGGAAGTGGAAAAAGCTGCTAATTAAAAGTGAATTGGAAAAGATATTTTAGCTTCACTTCAAATAGTACAGAAGACAGGACAACTCTTTCAACCTAAAAGTTTTAAATTTGTGTAACTGGACTTTTGTTTAGAATGCCTTTTCTAAAGACATAGTTAGATAAACAATTGTGATTCAGTGATGAAGGCAAATAAAATTATTTGGAAAAGTGTACAACCACAAGACTAAAGGAAGTATATTTGCAAGTAGATCTACCACTACCAAGACTTAGGGGTTGTGTTCTTGAAGTGCCAAGGAGCCCTACACATTGACTAAGACCTCATTGTGCAAGGCACTAAAGACAGAAAAGAAATCAACAAGCAAAGACTTGTTTCTTCCAAGAGTTGACAATGTAAACGAAAGACAAGAAAATAGATGGCTAGAGAAAACCAGAAATGAGTACAAGAAACAAAACCTTTATTTTAGGGCAAACAATGCTTTCAACAAACCATGTCCTAACTGTCTGGGGAAGGGAAGGAGGGATGTGTGTTACTGGGATTTTTTGATCATGTAATAAAATAAGAGAGTTTCAAGGCACAGCCTAAAGAGGGAGGTACTTCTATGGCCATTTCCTGTGTAGAACTGCCCCAGGTACGACAGCCCTGCCAGCCTTGCAGCTCTGCAGCAAAAACTCAAGCTGGATATGCAGGGGCAGCACAAGAGATTAGGAAGAACAAAGATCCCGTGACAGTGCCTAAAAGGCAAAGACCAAATTTGTGAAAGGTCTGGTCTTTCTCTGCAGTTGAGGAATGTTCAAGAGCACCTTGGGTGTGGCAGGACATAACTCCTCTGAGATCTGTCCCCTACTGCAGCCCAGATGGCTACTGATGGGACAAGGCATTACATAAACCACAGCTTGTAAGCAGAGTCTGAGGGAGGAGATGCTCTCATATAGGCTGGAGACCAGCCAGTTACAAAGCTCAGAAGTCCAACTTCTGCAAGACTCTTTGTCCTTTTACTTATCTTTCCCAGAGTGAGCCTGCAGTTTTACTGTCCAAAGGAAACTGCAAACACCAGGGGACAGAATGTCCATTTCAGCCTGTCACCCTCCCAAATAAATGGTGGCTACACCACCATGAATAGTCCTCAGCACCTCTGCGTGATTTGTGGGGCAGCACTAAGAATCAGAGTGCCCCTCCTGCAAGGCCAAGAGGCAGCTAAGTCTTGAGAAGCAGCCATCACAAGTTTCACGTGGTCTGAAAGTACCAAGGAATGGCTGGAATTCCTGTCACCCTTCCTGCCCAGGCACAAAAAGATACAAAGGCAACAGACAAAAGACAAGCCCACCAGAGATGACTGGTTTTGAGAATCCAACCTCACATGGACTCTCTTCATGGAGACAAAACAGGCAAAGGAAGTGGGCATCTGAAACCGAGCTTAAGCAGCTTGCATGAAGTAACAGACTAAATTACTTCAGAGCTACAGGCTGTGATTTTATTACCATTCTCCTTAGTGAAGCCAAGGTTTACAGTGTTCTTTAATGGCCTATACAGCTAATAAAATAATTGGAATATAAAAGGCTGAAATGAAGACATTGAGCTCAAATTAAACTAACAACATGCTGATTTTGTCTCTTTGTGCTTCCAGGTACTCATAAAAAACGACGCCTTTTTAATCACTTGATTCTCTCTCCTTATTACAATAATAACAGGGCAGAGCCTAAAAGAGACGGTTTCCACTGGTTTTCAACACAACAGACAGTTAAGATAAATGATGATGCACTATCTGAAGCATTTCAGAATGGAATGGTCATGTGGGAGTAAGCCCCACTGCAGAAGTGGGAGCCCATGCTGTACCACTCATCTACCTAATGAAAACCAGAGCCCTTTAAATTACTGCTTCAGGTTAGTAAGCTGCTCTCATTAGCCTGCAGAAATGTAATTCAGAGACATGGTTGGCATGTCTTGTATGAACAGCTTTATTATTTATTGAAAAGAACATTCTTGAAGTTAAACTTCACATGTATGCATAGATTGAGACAATGCACTGTCGTCTTCCCCTGTGAAGAAACCTAGCACCAAAAATAAACAGAACAGTACATGAGTAAATCTTTAAATGCTCTAAGGCAAATAACTCTTGCTGTGATCTTCATTCTACAAAGAAATTTGTGGCTTTAAAATATATTCAATAGATCCAAGCAATTTTCAATCTCATTTTGTTTAAGTAAGTTTTCAAGCACCCTTACACTTTTTCATGCAGTATGAAAAATGTACATTGAAATGTCTTCCACATTTTTTCAAACAGATATTAAAATGTCCTAAGTAATATGAAAAATTACAAATGCAGCTTGCCAGAATACTGAGAGCTCTCTAAAGCAGTTATTACATATTAATTAAAGTATTTCACCTCCAGGCTACTGGCTGCTTTCCTGGCACAAGCTGGCCATATCCAAGAGCTGCTAATTCAGATACCAATACAGCACCTAATTGCTACATATAACAGCATTCATATTCATACACAAAACATTTTGATTGCTACAGAAGAAAACCTATTCCTACTTTCAGGACTTAAACATTCCTTAAGGTACTGGAAGTTAAGAATTAGCTCCTCAAAACATATCTTTTTTTGTAGATTTAACAATTCCCAGGCTTCCCTAGAAGATGGAAAAGTAGTCATCCTTAAGATAAAAGTATCAGACCAGAGAGCAGCTGAACTGAAAAGTCTGTTTGTTGTTCTGTTCCACTGAAACGCATAATGGATTACAAAAACTCAAAACTTTATTATAACCAGAATTATTCATGAAAGTCACAGCTACATATTCTTTCCTGATCAGTTGACCAACAATCTGAACATTATTCTGATATTTCTTTAATTATTTCCGTCTGTTCAAAAGTCTACAGCAATGCAACTGTACCACATACTCCAAAAATATGCTGCTGTTCTACCACAACTCTAAAAATTAAAAAAATATTCTTTTAAATAATGTCTTCATTATCTAATATCTGAGCACTCTCAGAATTATTCCCATTGTCAGATTACACAATACATATTTATCTGCCAAATTATAAACCAACCTATTAAATATTTTAGTTCATTTTTTAGAGTCAAGCACTAAGATTTACAGGAGAACAAAAAAGAAAACATGATTATCATGTTCCATTGGAATGCTTGCTTTATCATGCACACATTAAAATAAAGGCTACTCGTCCAAAACAGTCTTCTTAAAAATCAATTTTTTCTAAGCATTACAATAAGGAACTTAGCAGTTTTATCCTCAAGTGTCTTTCAAGTGGTTGGCTCAACACAGTAGTAACTTCATTCATATTAAAAAAAAAATATCATCCCTTGAAATTGTTCTGGTTGAGAAAGGGAACAAAATGCTACTGTCTAGAAGACAAGCAATATGAGGCAAGAAAAATGAAGGCACTTAGTAACTTCTAAAACCTCAATAAGCTTGAATAATATTTAGCTTTCACTAAGTTATTAGTTACAATTTATGCAAGAATAAGGAAGCCTGTATGTAGTCTCCAGCCTCAAACCATTAGCAGCAGAGAGATTTTGTAAGCCATTACTATTTTTTTTTCTTTATACATAAATTTGGACATTACTTCTTTTTCCACTGTATTTTTCAATATTCTGGCTATTTCTCCTCCATGAACTGCCAAGCTTCCCTGGAACACTGGTGCTATTTTCAGCATCCACAATTTCTTACAGCAAAAAAAATTCCATCATTTAACTATGGAATGGGTAAAGGACCCCGTACTTCTATTATGGCCAGTTACACACACAGAAGATTGGCTTCCATAAAATGATTAGTTATGAGAATAGTTTGGGAATTTGAGAGATCAAATTTTGAGGAAACAAAAATGGTTGTTGAAAGTTACTTCTGGAAATAATTTGCTTGTCTCCAGCTAGTATTAATAATTCCTTGCCCGTATAATCACATTTACACGGCGTCTAATTTTTAAAATAACAAAATAATTGCAATGCTGTGTAAATCAAAGATTGATTTAGCCCAATAGCCTGTTTCTGACCACTACAAAGTACTTAGACAAAGAACTCTGGAAAAAGGGCTAGCATCCTGCTTTTTCCCTGGCTACATCCTCCCAACATCCAGCACTGAGCAGCTTAGAAACCGCCTAAGCAGAATGTTGCATCTAACCATTCAACAAGAACATTTTGTTCCACCAATATTACTTTGGCTTCTCTGCTTTTGTTGTAATCAGTTGCAGAACATGCCCAGGCACCAGCACCACATTAAAAATAACTCCCCTTGGCTTTGAACTTACTCATATTTAGTTCTTCCACTATAAGAAACATGAATTAATCATCCCTGCTGTGGTTCCTCTTGAAACCCATGATTTTATATGCCTTAATCAGATCTGTTCATACTAATTTCTTCTCCAAAATGAAACAACTTTTTGATTCAGTCTGTCTTTGTACAGAAGATGTACTTTGCCCCTTTATATTGAGTCTGAGTACACCCCACTGTTTCTGAGACCAGGTTGCCAGAACTGCATGCACCATTTAATAATAAGTTTCTGTGCTAACAATTTATTTCCCAGTCTCTATGTTCTAATTATGCTTCCTTTCTTCCCCCCTCTTTTTGTTCTTTGTGTGTTGCAGCTGCTTTGGAGTAAATATGTTTAGAAAATTATCCATGACCTTGTTTTCCTACAAACGCTAATGATGTCTGAAGGTGTAGACGCCTTTTTTTACCACTCATTTGGATTACATTTCTCCTCATGAGACTCGTACATAAACTGAATTTAATCTGCCATATTAATCACTCAGCAGTAACAGAAGAACACAGTCTAGTGGTCAGCCACCAACACATTCCTGTCTGAGGACACAATACAGAGTTTGAATTTGTTCAGCATGCAGAAGACAAGCAGATCAAAATTAATCTATCAGTACCTCTAGGTATCTAACAGGTGATTATTACAGATATAAAGGCAGCTTCCTTGTGGTGCACACCAATGGGAACAAAAACTCAACTGAAGCCACAAAGAATATTCCAATCAGATGTCATGAAATTTTTTCACCATAAATGTAGTCAAACTTTAGAAAGTGCGACCCAAAAACCTTGTGGAAATTCCTTGGGTATATTTAAAACTTTACTGGACAACACTGAACAACCTGATCTAACTCAGAGGTTCAATGTATTTGGCTGGGTTTGAGCAAAGGGTGTCAGACCAGATAACCAGGGAGTCTCCTCCAACTCAAGGTACTCCATGTAATTTATGGAACAGTACTGTTCTAAACTCCTGCTGCTTGAAAAACTGGATTCTGAAGATCATGTTAAACATCAGCAGTTCTTCAGAATAATAATAAAAAAATTTGGTTGGCAACATGAACTCCTTGGTGTAAAACCAAACAAACAAAACAAAACCTGAGCCATGAGATTAAAACCATTTTCCCCCCTAAAAATGGGAGGGAGCTGAGGGTATCCTTGAATTCTAAACCAAATAGATCCTAACAGGTAGATCTTATGAGACCTGTTATTAAAATTAGAGATGTGAAATTCATTGCTTAGAACTACTGTATCTCCCTCCTACTGATGCAATTTTTTTCATCAGTATTCTTTTTGTCTGTGCCCAGAATCACTGGGTTATCTTTTGCCTAAGGCACTCCAGATACATCCTCTTTTATCCATTATCTATTTCTTTTTCTCCAGAGAAAGCCAGAAATTTCCAAATGAGGGAATTGGTCAGCAGATGTTAGTTACTTAACAGATCAACACAACCATTAGACCCCACAAATATTCCAACATCCCCCCACGGCCTCTGAGAGCCTCTGTAGGTCAGCCTCCTGCAAACTGCCACCCCATTTTTATCTAACCTATCACTACCCTAAGACAACATCAAATACCTTGTGCTACATGCTTTGCTTACACCTGCCTGTGAAAATTGTTTCAGAACCTGCTCTGTAACTTCTCATGAACTGTGAGGAATTTCCTTAGTCGTGGGTGCAAAATGGAGAGCAACTGGTTTCCACACTGCTGCTCCCATTACTGAGTAATCCACAGATCCCAGAAGAGTATGTCAGTGGGAAAGGAAAGCAGATGTTCAAATGCATGTATGGGCACACTTAGAATCCCTACTGTCAAAAAAGTGCCCTGCTTCTTCTATCCAAAAGAGAACTGCTGATCCCATTAGAGAAAGTATGTATTTAAGGACTAAAAATAAATTTATGACATAATGCTGCCACAGGAAGTATCCCATACTCTGAACTCAGGTTACATGACTACAGCTTTCAGTTTGCTTACTTTCCCGTGTTTAGTTTGCAGATGTCTGAGCTAGACTGTCCCTTAAAGCAATACAATAAAAAGAAATTTAAAAATTGAATTCTAATTGAAATGAAAATTCTGAAATACTTCGGGCAAAGATAATTTAGCACAAGGAACTACCATTTATTTTGGACACCCAGGCTATCTTGAACATGCTTTGGAAATTAGAATTATCTGTAGAGGATCTAATGAGATTTCCATAACACACTCAGATCATGGTCAACCCATGAAGATTTATGAAGAAACAGGAATTAGTGGAAGTATCCAACAGAAGTACAAGGCATTGGGGAGTTTCTCTCCAATTCTTTTATTGTCCCTGAGGAAAAAAACCTTCCCTTGAATAAGCTTATTACTGAAAAATACTGCTTGTTACTATGCATCTGAATCCAATAACTAAATGAGAATTGCTGAACCCCTGTAAAGAAACATTTGAACAGACACCTTGCTTCCATAGTGCAAAGCATGGAAGCACAACCTCTGCTTTCAGCAAACTTGAGGTCACTATCAGGCAAGATTGAACTCCCAGATTTTTCCAATAGCTGCAGGCCTTCCTGTGCTCATGTACAGCATCTCCTCGGTGTATTGTCTCTCGACTGTCCAAAAGGCTACTTCAGGTTCATGTATGCCATGTTGAATGTAAGGCAAAAATGTGGAAAGAGGCATAAACTTGCCAATGTGTTGTAACACTGTAACAAGCAAAGCAAGCTTGTACCTGTAAAAAACAAAACCAAACATTCTATCAAGCCAAAACATAGGCTTATTTCTTTCAAGGCTTTTTATGCCATATTCTCTCACATGATGTGTGACAGATACAACACCAAGTGCCAGAAGAGAGTCACATATATCCCTAATACAGTAAGCCTCCCCAGGCTTGCCATTTACCAGAGCTGGACTAGACTAACTCTGCCTTCATAAATAATGACAACACAAGATCAGAATTTCTACTGAGATAACTCCTTGTGTGCATAAGCAGCAGGAAAGCAGAACAGTGGGGAAAAAAAAAAAAAAAAAAGATTATTCATATACTGACAAAACATCCCACACCACTGCAACTGGCCAATTATTTAACTACCATCTGATTTACACTTGCTGTATTAACACAAGCTTAGGCAGAGTGTTGTAGCCTTTTTTTTTTTTTTTTTTTTTTGCTTGTTGGTTTCCCCTTTAACAAAAGGGACAATAATGGTGAACACAATGCAAGTACCATGAGATGCTATCGCAGAATTTTCTTCAAACATGGGAGAAAATATGAATCTGAAACAATTAAAGATCCACTTACAGGCCAACAACTCTTACTACTAGAGAGACTGCAACTCTTCTACGTATTTGAAAACGCTAGAGGAAAATAAACAATTGCTCAAGTTAGTAGAAGCTAAAACAAAAGCTCAAAAGTGCAGTGTTAGACAAAATATTGCTGCTAGAGATTTTAAGTGTTAAGCCTTCAGGAACATTTAAAGGAAGGATGATGTAAATCATTAACAGAAAAACACGTGCATTTGGGTTTCATACCAAACTGAGCTTGACCTTTGACACTTATTAAAGTCTGGAAATACTCGGGTAGGAAGAATAAACAAGGAACAAATCGATAAGAAATGGCTGTAACCACTTGTTTTTCCGTTTAGGAGTCATACAAGAATGTTTTCTGCTGACCAAGACTCTTTTCAAAGCACAAAGTAATCACATTTTTAACTAATAGCCTAAAAAATTGAGCTCCAGAACTGATTTCCAGGCATGTTTTTTATCTTTCCTTTCCTCCCCTCAAATTAGCACTGGTTTGTTTATTCATTTTTTTTTCTTAATTCCAAACAGCTGAAGGCCAAGAATCATGCTCTGTTTTGATTTAGGATTAGTAATTTTCTGCATAAGGAAGTACTAGTTAATAACTTCAAAGATGACACACTGATTTTCCAGAAAGATTTAATCCTAACTGCTCTCCCAACCAACATTCCAAACATATCTGCAACCAAACATTATACAATGGTCTCATGCTTTAGAGCTATAGCATAGATTAGACCTCAAGACTCAAATTCCTAAACTCTTAATGGTGCTATCAGTCTTCCTTTTCCCTCACCTCATTTACACTGGGCAAGACCTGCAAATCAAGGTTGCCTTTTCATTGGCACAGGCATTCATTTCACTTCTACGGTGTCAGAAGTCCTTGTGAGACCATGAAGATAAAAGCAGCACGATAAAGAAATCTTACTTTACAAGTACATTTGGTACCTTATTTAAAGTTCAGGAGCATAGACTGCCACCAAGCAACTCACAAACTAACCCTAACTTTTCACACTAAAAGATCCTTCTGAACCTATCAGGATTGGCTAAAAGACCCCATCACCCCAAAGCACTCATCAGTAAATAGGCATTTTAAGCAAGGGACAGACTAGATACCATAGAGGAAAAGGTAGCCTAACCTCTATTAAGCAGGCCAAATAAAACAGACAAACAAATGATTTTAGGGAAAATCATTTAGATGCTGCAGAAAGTAAGTGTTTTTCAAGGTAAAATCTGATTGTTTAACTTGTATCTGCTTCAGAGGGGAATCTATTTGCACAGAAAGAACAGTGCCTATTTTGCAACATGACTTTACAAACCAAAAACCAGACAAGTGTTCAGAGCCACGTGCCCGCATTTAATAATACAAGTTCAAACACTGTACAAATTTTGTAACACTATTTTGTGCTATAGTTACATGGAAAGCTACATCTGACTTTAAAGCAAGGAACCTCCAGGTAAAGTGAGGTGACAACTAACAAGTTCAGTATGTATCCTTTATAAAGAATGTTTTTTTGTTTTTCCTCATAATTTTATCAGTACTATCACAAATAGAATGCCAAATGGATAGAGAAGTTCAAAACTGATTATTTTTAAGCAACACTAAGAGTTGGATGTTGTTTTCACAGGCTGAAGAAAAAAAATGGGACTTCCATGCATTTAATTTTCTTTTACCCATATCTCCTACTCTCTTCCCCTCTTTCAAGACAGAAAACTTAAGTAAAACAATAGGGGCATTTTAAGCTTTTGGACAGCAAACAAATGAATTAAAGTATCCTCCCTTTCAGAGGATCGATGGTGAGAGGAAATCATTTGCATGGAAAGCTTGATAAGAGCAGACAGCATGTGTGATGGAATAAATCTTTATGTCAGCGTGTGCCCTTTATATCAGTTACACTCATATGCACTCTAACCCTCACAACCAAGTGAACCAGCCACTGCAACTTTTGACCTTGTTCTTCTCTCTCATCCCCATACAAAATTTTCAAGTCTGCCACTATGACTCACTGAGACAATAAACTATTTCTCATTAACTTAATGCCCAGCTACCCAGGCAGTTATCTATCTGACTTCCAGCAATCCAGACAGCCAGGTTGCCATTCATCTAGAAAACTTGAACAAATTGCTACACTGCACACACACAGAGTATTTTTATCTTAGCTAAGCAGCTGGATGTGACTTGCTGCATAGGTCAGCCTGACAGATACGAGACACATGCAATCGAGCTTGTTGAGGTACACAGAAGATTTGGAGCTCACATCTGCATATTTTTAGTTATTGTGAACAACAAAGGACTTTGAGTGGAGTCTCAGCACTGCAAATATCACAGGTTGCAGTTATAATCTGGATGATATTTACAGTTACTAAAGTACATCTTTTAAAAAACAAAATGCTTCCTGATAAGCTGCTGAATCAAGACACCCTCCCCCAAGATAGAACATACTGTCCAAACCCTATTTTCTGCAAGATCCTAAAGTCAAACCAACAGGCAGGAACTTGGGAAAGTCACTTTTTATCAATCTTTAATGTTTGTTTTTCCTTCCAAGAAGGCGGAGGAGAAAGGAAAGGAGTTTGAATACCTGCTGCTGAGAAAGATGTCATGGATTGAGCACCTACCACAAAGGGACTTCCTCTCATAATGCCAGCATGCCCTGGGGCTGTAAGTTATTTGTGTTTCTAAACATGCCACTTTGCCCTATTTAAAAACAAGCCACAAACCAGAAATGGTTTCTCAGAACAGTGGTTCCCAAACTTGCTTCCCAGGAGGCAGCAGGAGGAGCTACAGCAGTAGTTGCACCCCACACTCCCAGAGCTGGCAATGTTTTCCTGGTATCCAAAACGATTATTTCTGGCTTAAAGAACTGACCCCCCAAAAAATTAATGGGGTTCCCTGGGCATTCAGCCATGGCATTAGGGAAATTGGAACTACATGATGTTTAAGCTCTCTTCCAACTCAAGATATGCTATGGTTCTGATAAAAATGTTTTGGGGTTTGTGTTTTTTCCTTAGGAAACACTACTGAGAAACACGAAAGCAAACACTCCCCTAAAAAACATTTTAAAGGAGCACCACACTTATTTCAAGTTAATAATCCAGAGGTGAGGATTTAAATTTGTGGTGGATTAATCTTGGTTAGACACCAGGTACCTACCAAGCCACTCTATGACTCCCCTCCTCAGCTCAGGACAGGGGAGAGAAAAACTAAAAGCTCATGAGTTGAGACGAGAGACAGGGAGATCAGTCACCAATTACTGTCATAGGCTAAACAGGCTAAACTTGGGGAAATTAGTTTAATTTGTTACCAATCGAATCAGAGTAATGAGAAATAAAACCTAAACCTAAAATACACATTCCCCTTCTTTCTGGGCTCAATTTCATTCCCAAATTCTCTGCCTCCTCCCTTCAGTGGCCACTACCCTTCCTTTAGGGGTACAGAGAATGGGGGTTGCAGAGAGTTCATCACATGTTGTCTCTGCTGCTCCTTCCTCCTCACACTCTTCCCCTGCTCCAGCATGGGGTCCCTTCCCCAGGGGACAGCCCACTGTTAACTTCTCCAGTACAGTTCTTCTCAGAGGCAGCATTATTCCTGAACTGCTGTGCAGACTCCTTCCGTGGGGTGCAGACCTTCAGGGACAGACTGCTCCACTGTGGGTCCCCCACGGGGTCACAGCAAACCTGCTGCACCATGGGTTCCCACTCTCCAGCAGTCCACAGGTTCATCCATGTCACTGAGTTTCGTCCAAAAACCAATTTCAACTCAGTTTTCCATAGCCATTTTCACACAACTTCCTTATTTCACACACAGCACCAGGTACTTCCATAGCAAAACACAGCAATTTAACTTCAAAATACAAATAAATGGGCGAGTAATTGAGCTGCTCGAGCATTGTCTCAATATTTTTAAATGACAATATTTCTTTTGAGCTAAAACTCTTTCCTTGAGACAAGGCACAAATTTTATTCTGCAACATTTTTCACATCTCTAAGTCCTCTTTAGCATTACAGGCTCTCTCCTTTATTGCTTAGTATTACTTTCCAAAAATTATAAGGTTAAGCTTAAGAGATCAAATCAGCTCTCAAAATACTGAGTATCCTTACAAAGTAAATACTTAGTTTCATGTAGCTAAAATCCCATCAAAGGTAAGAGAGCAATAAAGCCTATATATCTCACATAAAAAATAAGAAGTGTGTATAAACAATCATAACTGGAATAAATTTGTTGTTTAGTCAAGAAACACATCTTTCTGTTCCAATAATACTGGTACTACACTACTTGTTCTTTGACTGTGCATTCACCTACTAGCAATTCTTTACCAAAACTGTGGTTAAAAAAAACCAAAGACACCACAACACACACCAGTCTGTCAAATTTTGGTTAGGGTTACAACCTTATGAAGATTGTTTTAAAGAAAAAAAAAATTATTTTGCTTGATAAAGATCACACTTAGTATAAAACCAATATTTTTACTGACTATTTTGCTCTATTCTGGAAAAATATCAGAAGTCCAAAGCTCTTATTTATAAAATAAGTAGGTAAAACAGCACAGAGCTGAGCCAATCATACTGCTGGTTCTTTTCCTCCCCTTTTTTCACCAATGCCTTTAGCTCTTCAAACTTCTTCAAACTGTTTTAAAAAGACTCTTTGTACCCACCATGAGCAAACAAACAGGTACACAGTGTCCAGTATATATATTTTTTTTTTAAGTCCTGGATTAAAACATTGTTTATTACTTCCTTAATGGAAGCTGGTTTGGGTTTGGGGTTTTTTTAAGAGAAACTATAAAATCTAATCAAGGAATCAGTTGTCTCCTTCAAATATCTGAGGGGGGTTGGAAGATCTTACAAAGTTTCAATTCCTTAACTGTTCACTAGAAAAATGTTTTGTTTGTTGAAAAGAAGCCTGAAAACACCACTCTTCCTAGAAACTAGTAGTCTTGCTTAAAGCGGGCAAATATTAAATACTTTCTTGCAATGACACAGTTTTTTTTTTCTGTCAAAAGTAAGAACTGGCATATAAAAAGTACAGGGTTTTTTCCCAGTTATAATGCATACTAATACATTACACAATAATATAACAGTTATCACAAAAGACAAATGCCCAATTATTCCTGCTGAAGGCTCAATTTCCATCCAATGACATTTCACTCTGATTTCTTAGACTCTCTGCATTTTACATATGCTCTATTTTATCAGCTTGCTGTCTAAGCACTAAGTGGCTCAGCTACCACCACCATTTCTACAGCCACGTTTACTTCAGTGCTATTTCCAGAACTCTATCAATTAAGGAATAACACCAACAATTTTCCACCTATGCAGTTTAACGCCATATGAGTAAGTGAACTATTCCCTATTCCTGATTTTGGGGAAGAGAAGTAGTAAAAATTACATTAAGCCTAACAAGAGTGCAGTTACAACAGTAACTTTCACCAGATAATGTGTGAACAGTGAGATTAACATTTGTAACACGTATACAATATATACATCCACATTTCATACAAGACATCCATATTAAATATACAGGAATTTTTGTCCCCTAGAGTATACTAGATATTCTAAGAGTATACTCTTAGAATAATCTAAAAAGCTCAAGACATAGGGCTGCTTTCACTGACCACTAAATTACAGCTACAGAGAGAAGAAAAGGGCAGGGAAAGCAACAGAACAAGAAACAGGGCTGTTGGGTGTATTACATGCAAGATCCTGAACAAAGCTTTTGATTTCTGCTGTTCATGGAGTACAACTCTACTGAGCTTGGCCAGGGGCTGCTGCCAGCACCACGAGTGACTGTAGGAGGTTGTGTCTTCTGCTGAGCTCCTGCTGCTCAGTGCTGGGTTATACAATATCAGATGGGCTGCAGGCACACACAGGGGCACAGAGAGGCAGTGGCAGGACAGGGAGCCCAAAGAGCATCCTGCCCTGGCTTCCCCCAGGCCCACATCAGGGCTCTTCATCCCTGACAGCTCCAGCCTGTCTCTCTGTGCCCCAAGGAGCACTGGGGTGAAGGCAGGCAGGAACCCAAGCCACAGGCCCAGAAGAGGGGACACCCTGGCCTGTCCCAGGAGAGCCTGAGCCCCCATGTCCAGGTGTGACACCCACCAGGATGAGTCTATTCCAGGGCACTTTCAGAACTGAGAGAGTACTGACCTGGGTCATGGGACACACCGGGGAGAAAGCAATTCAGGATCACACAATTAACTCAGGAGACATTTATGGGAGGAACCAGGGAGATATTTAGAGGGGCTGGGGAGGAACAAGTGTGGAAAAGTAAGAATTATGAGAAGGTAAAAAACATGGCCCACATCTAAGCAGTTTGCTGGCCAGTATGTTGTCTCACCATGCCCTGCCCCTGATCAGCACAGCCTGTCCTGTCTGCTTGCTAAATTCCCATTTAAACTTCTCCTGGTCAGGGCATCTGTGTTCATATCTGAGTGTCTGGAACCAGCACCTGCAGGGATCTGCACTGCAAACATGTATACATATATTATAAATACAGATACACACACACACAGCTGCACTACCAGAATTCCATTCTGTTCAGCCAGAGAGTGCTGTAGTAGTGCTGTGTGCATGTGAATGCTGCTATTTAAATACCTGTCAGCAAGTTTGTGTGGCCAGCTGTGCACACTGTGTACATGTGGTGTGCGTGTGCACTGTGTGAGGGTGCCCACTGGAAATACTTTCAGCCTCAATACTGGCTAGACCAGGAATAAATACAAAGCTGCAGCAGCTTCGCTGCTCTCAGGATGTCAGATTTTGCCTGCGATTTTCCCAAACACTTAGAATCAAAGAAAAAAAAAACACCTTATAGCTCTACTTAAAATACACTAGTCCTCCCCTTCTGGTCCAAGGCACACTGCACTTGTTACACAGGAACAATTAGTTGTTTCTTACACCAGTCAATGAAAAACTAGTGACACAGCAAAGCTCAGCAGAGCTGGCTAAACAAGACATTTCCAATTCTGAAAGCCCAGTTTTAATTTCACCGTCTTAGCGAAGGAGTTTTCATGTACACTGCCCACTTGGCAACAGGTTTGTCCTCCTGAAGAGCTACTGTAGCATTTACTCCCAACTATTACTGAGTTAACTGAGATGGCATCAGGAGTGCTAAATTGTATCAAGGGTTAACAAGGCATTGCCGCTGCACTAAAATCCCTCCAGAGATGCCCCTGTCAGGTAAATTCACAAGTAGCTTTTATACTGATAAAAAGAGCATTATTCCACCATAAAGAAAACCTCTGGGAAGCTCTGCAATTCCTCCCAAAGAGTAGCACAGCATAACAGTCACTAGGACAAAACATTTCCCTTGCAGCACCAGGAACACAAGTTAGGGAGCTCAGCAGCTGTTCTAAATTTCCACGAAGTCCAAATGACTTCATGGGGGGGAAAAAAAAAAAAAAAAACCAAACCAACAAAAAACAACAACAACAACAACAAAAAAACAACCCACACAAACCCCACCCCTAGACTTCCATGCCTGACCCCTAAACAGAAATACAGAAATTTGTTGCACATAGCTTATAGCACTAGGTAAAAGCAATCAAACAACATGAATTATTAGCATGCCTGCTCATGAGTAGTATTGGAGAACTGTCAAGTAAGACTGCAAACAAAAGTATCAGTCCAACAGACTGCACAAATGATTAACTATTTGGAGTGCAGACAGCAACAGAACAGTGCCTATTTTTTAGTTATTCTAAAATTATTAAAAACTGAACTACAGCAAGCATGTTTGTTTAGCTAAAGTGTTTCAAAGAAAAGCTGTTGACACTCGGTATCCGCCAGCCAGCCCAAAGAAAACAAAGAATCAAAAGGCCTGATTGGTTTCAATTCAGCCTGCAGACTGCAGTGCAGAAGCCCTGTGGCTTGTGCTTTATTTAGTGAAAAGCACTGGGTGCCAAAGAAGGATGAAATCAGCAGTAATGCGAGGAGCCCTTGGCAGTTCAAACCTGGTAACAACCACCCCACCAGTTCTCTAGGAATCCATCTCCAGAAGAAGGTGGCTGCCCTTCAGAGAGCTTCTTTAAGGAAAACAAGACAAGCTTTACTGAACAGGGAATGCATACTCAGCCCTCAAGAGGAAGTGAATCTGGAGTCTGAAACTGAGGAATTGCCAAGTGTTGAGCAGGTTTGTAGGATCTGAGGATGGGTAACTGCAACTATGAACAAGACAGGAGCTGCAATACCAAAGCAAAGCAAAGCATTAAGCTGATCAGCTCCAACACTAAAGCTAGTGTGACACGGGAACCTTACGTTTCTTTTGGCACCAGCAAGGTAGAAAAAAACAAGAAAAGGGGAAGAAGGAAAACTAGGCAGATTTCTTGGATGACAGGATAGGAACAAAAAGATTCTAACAAACTGAAGCCCCATACAAGAATGTGTAGGTTAAGTAGCTAGCCAAACAAAAAGGGAGTAATTTTAATAATAATCCAGGCAATAAGTCTGAAAATTGTGTTTTAATAGTTTAAGGGGTAGTAACAGATCAAAAACTGCTATTGTGAAAGAGGCATGTCTTCTTTCCCTTCTTGTACAAATGCAGAGACCCGGAAACGTTAAGACTGATGTAATTAGACAATGAACAGGAATGCCTGGGTGTGGAAACACCAGAAGGAGTAGCAGGAGAAAACAACAGCACATGTTGATCATACCTAGATAAGCAGATCAAAGATCACAGTACATCTACATATCTGCTCCTCAAAATACCTATGTCAGTAAAACAAGGACTACATTTACACTACAGCAAGGGACAAACTATAGGTTAGGTCATTGAGAGATAATTGTGGGAAGAGGAACATCAGGACTGAAGATATAAGGCAGCCACAAGGGAGACAGAGAGAGTGAGTAAATTCTAATCTAAGTAATGACTCAGAGGTGGAATAGGATTAAGAGATCCTCTCTACTATGATCGATTATATGGTACAATAGTCCAAATTCTGCACATAACTACTGACCCAAGAAAAACCCAGCAGGCATGAAGATTTTGATAGCAGCAATCTCCCATCACTCATTGCATTGGGAGAATTTCTATCAAGAACACTGACACATTCATCTGTGTGGTCTGGCTGCCCAACAGCAGGTACTGAGTACACGGGTAGGACTGTGGGCATGCGCAGGGGCAAGGGGTTTGTGTGAGTTCTGGGGTTGGTTTGTTTTAATTTAAAAAACTGCCTCCTAATCTTCTAAGGGCTCACAGTGAACTTCGCCTCAACATTATTCATCCTTCAAATGGAAGGAGATGAATGGGACAGGTGAGAGGGGAAAAAAACATATTTTGTATTAACAAGGGAAACAGTCCATAACTTCCATCACCGTATCATTCAGGCATTAAGGAATTAAGCTGCACATACTAGCTTTAGTACAGACTATTTTATGTCTGACTCAACATTTCCCACTGTTTGACTGAGGAAATTTCATTTTCCTGGATTTCATTGCAGGAGAAATTCCTGATTTTCTAAATAGCATATAACACTAGCTTATTGTGAAATAAAACCTGATGTAGCAATTTAAATGCCAAACCACTCTAAATCCAAACTTATTTTAAAGCTCCAACTTAATTAATTCTCTCCCTGGGTATTCCTGGTTTATGAACATCACAATTTAAAGATCAATTCAGATAATTCCGTGTACCAATAAAATTAGGTTGCATTTTAATACCTTCTTAGACAGTAAGTTACATGTGGTATCTGACATTTAAACTAGACAATGAAATGTCACATGTCACTTGCATCCTTCAGTCATTTCTTAGAATTACTTACTCAACCCAATGGCATGAGCAAAAAGTACAAGCTGATAATAAGGCAGCGAAAACAATGAAGTAAATCTTGTTAAAAACAAAAGGAAACTAATTGGAACAAAAAATTTGATCTAATAAATTATTGTGCATGCATAATGATCAACTTGTCAAAACTCATACTGTTCATTCATGAAGCTCACAGCTGGAAACAGGAGGGATATTTCAGGTCAAGAACGAGGTTCTTTGGCAAAAACTACACAAAGAAGTCTGCACAACTCCTGCCAACATCAGGCTTAGCTTGAGGCAATGCTTTTACTTTCAGGAGCTCTGAAGTGAATCCATTAAAAAACAAACACACCAACACCAAAAAACTTTTAACATAGTTACTAAAGGATTCCAGTAGTTCTACAACCAGTTTACTACTGGTAATATTACAGACTTCATATGAGAAATTACAGAAACTTGAAAATAAAAAGACCCAAAGCAACAATGTTATTTTTACATGTTTCTCTTCCCTTCATAAATGCAACCAGGGACAGCTCCTTAGAAGACAGAGGACAAATTCACTCAAGTTGCTCATATTCAAGATGGCTATTGTCAAACTGGGTCATTCCTGCTTCCCAAAAGCCTGCCAGGAACAAGGCATGAAAGTCTCTATCAACCTTTCTCCCTTGCCCCTCACCCCCAGCCAGCAAGTATCTTCACATAACCCTCCCAAGGCAATCAGATGGTGCCATACACTGCAGTGCTGCTGAACATAAATAGTAGGTTTCCTGACAATCAGAACCAGATATTTGCTAGGTGCAAGTTGGTAGAAGTTTCAAGACCACTGCCCTTTTCATGGCTTTAATATAGCCAGATAAAGAAAGTAGTATTATTATTTTTAACTTTGGGGATAGAAAAAAAACCCCTTTTTTTCTTGTTTGAGGGGAAAAGACCCCAGCATTTCCACATGGCAATGATAAAACTAGGAATTGTTTTTAACATTGCCCCTCAATAAGAGCAAAGGCTCTCCAGTACATAATTAGAAATTATATTCTAAAATGCAGTGTGTTTTCTGCATTTTGCTAAGAAACTGGAATAAAACTTAGAAGTGAGAGTGTCCTTATTCTTTTACAAGGTTTATTTCTTTCTATTTCTCTTCTCCCTCATCTAATTTTTATTCTAGAAAGTACTAAAACAAAACAGAAATAGTTGTTCACCACAATGAGGTCACCACCTCTGATAGAAGACCTCTTCAAAGTGGCTGAGTATCATGAACTTTTGCACATCTAAAAGCAGCTCTAAATACTTACCATTCATCAAGCAATCATGAACCATGCGATTAAACTTCTTTTGAACAAAAGGATTTAAGAAAAACAGTGTTTAGATATGATCACTTATCTAGAATTATCTGGATATGTCAAAGTAACATGCCATTCAAAGTAGGTTTAGATGGAACTTCTAGCAGCTTTCAACAAAAGGCTCATCCATCACAAAAGACTCTTAGAAAAACAAAGTTTCCATTTGATAAGAGAAAAACCCTTGGAGGTGTGAATAAAGTGGGTTAAAGAAACAAGGAGAGGTCAAATTAGCATACAGAGAGCAGTTACCAGCAACATCCAGAAGGAATCCATTTTGAATCCCTTGCTGCTTGGCAATATTAACTAATCACCTGGGAAACAGAGAAGGGGTGAAGAGAGAAAATTCCTCACCTTAAAACACAGCTCAGGTGAGTGCAGCTGAGAGGTGGTTTTTTGTTTAGTTGGCTTTATTGTGTGTTTTGGAGTGTTTTTTTAGAGAGAGAATATACATGGATGATCTGATAGAGAAATTTACTTTTTAATTTCTCATCAAACAAAAATGGGACGGGACTCACAAAATTATCAGAAAGCACATTTAGAACACAAAGAAGCTTGGATTACGTTAAGAAAATAAATTTTAACTGTGGACCCTCTACAACTGAGCATCCTGAAGTCCACAGGTATTAAGTGCAATTGATGTCAGTTGGACTTCAGCCTCTCCAAGTTCAAAAAAATCACAGACTGACCATGGGGAAGAAGGTGTATATAACAGGAGAAATGACTTTTTAATCTTTATAAGCATCAATTACTAGTAATTTGTAAACATCAGTTACTGAATACAGAACTGTCTTAGACCAATTTCCAGTGTGAAAATCTCTTACTAAGCATTAAAGACATGCAGCTGGTTTTATTAGAGATAACACGTATTAAAAAACACTTCACATGTATCAACTTGTATCACATTGGAAGCAGTGACTGATATGCTGAAGGTCAGGGCTGCTATGAGCAGGGACCTCAACGTGCTGAGAAAAGGGACAACAGCAGACAGAAGGAATTCAGAGGCAAATGTAAAATCTTGTACCTGGGATGAAAGAACAGGAGCCAGTACAGACTGCAGGTCAACTGCTTAGACAGCAGATTGGCAGAAGGGGACACGTGAGACCTCATGGACACGAGCTGAATGTGAGCCAGCAGCGTGCCCTTCAGCAATAAAAACTGACTGCACTCCAAGTTGCTTTAGCAGGAGCGTTACCAGCAGGCTGAGGGACGTGGGCATTCCATTTTCATGAGGCTGTATCTGGAGCTGCTCTGAGCTTTCTGCACCCCAGAGCAAGAGACAGACATTGATATATTGGACTGAGAGCAGAAGGCCACCAAGGGAACTGAGGGCTGGAGCACCTAATGTTGGAGGGAAGAGTGGCAGGTTTTCAGCCTCATGAAAAGTTTTGGGACAAGGAATGCAGATCTTATTGACATCTACAGATCCTAAATGCAGTGAAAATGTATCTACACTGCTGAAAGGTGCACAGCTATAGCACAAGAGGCAGAAGAAGGAATATGGGATCTCTATCCAAACTCAACTGGACAAAGGCCCTGAGTAATCTGATCTGACTGAACTTGCTCTGAACAGGGGATCAGACATCCTACCCAGCCTATCATTAATACAGACACCACAGCTAGGAGAATTTTCATAAGCAGGGCTATTTCCTCCAAAATCCACTGCCAGTGTGCTTGAAAGGAAACGCCATAAATCTTGTAAATCAAGGAGGACTCTGTGCAAAGCACAGCATTACAAATTGAGGTCTCTGAATATTTTCATGCAATGAGTTCCTTTTCTCCATTGCTACCAAACACAAGGAAGAAGATACAATAGAAATAATGAGCAACCACATTTTTTGATAAATTAAACATTCCTTAGTTTACCCTAGAGGTTTGTTCCCAAGTAGCTCAAGTTTATAACAGTAAATAAAATATCAATTTTAATAATGAAATTGCTGCCAGAAAATTACAAACTCTATTACATATTTCTGTCAGCAGCTCCCGATTCTCCTTGGGAGAGTTCTCATACCACTGAAGACATTACTTTAAAAGACAAAAGCTGAATTCAATTATTCAAAAACCTTTACAATCAGGTTTAGCACCAAGTCGGTTTCTTTTCTCAAGTGCAGTCATGCCAGTGAGCACACTGACACAATGTGACCACTCATTAGCCACAGCAACACAAATCCCATTTTAAAAAAGCAGTAAATCACAGGATAAATACAGCCAGGGATGTATGCAATAAGTTGTGTGCAAAATAAAAGCCACCACTGCTTCTTATTATACCATGTTCTTGGCTTGCATTCAAATGTTAGGGACTGGAAGTTGTATCAAGAAAGGGTTTGGTCCCTTCTCCCAGGTAGGAAGTCATAGGACAAGAGGAAATGGCCACAAGTTGTATCAGGAAAGGATATTTTGAACTGCATGTTAGGAAAAATTTCTTCCCTGAAAGGGTGGTCAGGCATTGAGAACAGGCTGCCCAGGAGAGTGGTGGAATCACCATCCCTGTAAGTCTTCAAAAAACATGTGGATGTGGCATTTGGGGACACTGTTTAATGATGAACTTAACAGTGCTGGGTTAATCATTTGGGCTCAGTCTTAGAGGTCTACTCAAATCTTAATGGTTCTGTGCCTGTACAATGTGTGTACTGATTCTTTTGCATACACTAACTTCTTCATAAAATTCAGAATATCAACCGGTTTAAAATCAACTTTCAAATGCTCAAGAAAGGTATAAAGCAATTCTAATTAACTCTAAATTAGAAAAAAAAAAAAAAAAAGGCATTGGGAAATACCAAATCAAGGAAGTCTCTACTAGCTGTAGTCCAGGAAACTCAAAGACAACAGTGGGGGGAAAAAAGTAACATTCCTTTCAATTTATTCTGCTTTTGATATCCTGTGCACAGTGTGATACCCCTGACCACCAAAAAATACCAAGAATAAGCCATTTTCTTGTTTGCACAACTGCATTTGTGAAGACCCATATGTTTTAAATAACATACTTCTGCATTTTGTACCAATCTGTTCAGATTTTTTTTGGATAAACATAACTCCAATTACTCTAATATTTTCACTATCAAAATTCAATTCTGCAACAACAAATACATACAACATTGACCTTTTTTTTTCCCATAATAGACATATTTCCACTGTGTACAGTTTTTATTAAAATTTAAAAAGAAGCACTGGGGCTATGCTGTGGCAGAAACAAATCTGCAAGCAGTAAACTGGGTTTGATTCTGCTTTTGTACTTTCCTAAAAGTGTGCATCTGCATCCAGAAACAGAAGTCCCTGAGTGCAAAAGGAAATGCTGTTTCCTTCTTGTGTGTTGAAAATAAAACATATATTTGCAGCAAGTACCCGTGACAGTACACAGCTTTTACACTTCCACTGTTACCAACCCCTGGATGATCCTGGACATTGACTAGAGGAGGGCTCTGAAGCCTCCACACCCAAGTCAAGTACAACTTACAGGGATCACAGTTTGTCCCTAAAGAATATCAATAATAGTGTCCTTATATGACAAGTCTGCTGTATCCTGATATTTTGACAGTAGTTAAAATAAATGGAAGGAGAATAAATAAAGCTTACTTTTTTAAGCTGAGGAAGTTTCAAGCAGAGATCCCACAATAAAGAGACTGTCTAGAGGACAGAAGTGCAGCTCTCATTGACAGGCAGAAACATATTGCATGGAACAATTACTTCCAATCAGGGTACTTAATCCAAGTTAACCCAGGATAATGTTATCACTTTGCCAGAATCCCCATGGAGTTTTGATCAAACACGTAATGTATTAAACATTATAATAAACAGTGTAAAAAAATCTGAATTACTCTATTCTGTTATTTGTAAAGACCAGATACAGAACAGGAATTTGACAGACAAACACAGATTTTTATAGCCTCAAAAAAAAAAAAAAAAGCATTGACTGCCCATAGCAACAACCTACGGAGACAGAAAATACCCATCAAGACAGAAAGATCCAGGAACCCTTAAAGTACTCCTTAGTTATCCTGCAAAAAAAGGTGTTGAAAATTAGTTAACAGGCATTTTATTCTACAGGGAAAAATTTTACATGTATTTGAGGCTTGCTTACTTATCTAGTTATTTTTGGGCTCTGAATGTTTCCAGATATATGGGGGGGCCGGGGGGGGGAGGAGAGGAAGTCTGCTCCCAGACCCAGTAGAAGACTCCAGTGAGGTCAATACCACCAAGCAGGAACTATGAATGATGACTCCTAACACCTCCTTCAGGCTGCTCTCCAAAGGCAAAGGAGCAGGACCACCAGTGAAAAGCAAAATGACTTTCAAACACAATACCCTAAAGACGTAAACCACAAAACCACTCAGTTATGAAGAACTCAGAAAGAATTCTGGGCACTAACCTGCCTAAGTCATGTCAAATGAAGGAGAAAAAGGAAATCTGATGTAATGTCACAGGGCAGACTGTCTAGAGCTAAAAAGCACATACCTTCCTGTATCTCCAAATCAGAGGACCAACCCAAAATAACAGTTACTTGAAACCCAAAATGGTTTGGTCATTCAAAACAGCAGTACAAACAGGATCTTATAGCACATACCTCTTAGTGCTGTACTGCCAGAAACACAGACAAACTTCAGTCTCCAGCTTAAAGTTTAGTTTATAAGTAATAGTAAAACTCATAAGGGTGTCCTGGTTTTGGCTGGGACTAAACTACAACAAAGGGGAAGAAATAATATTTATCTCCACTGCATATATTTCTATATTGCAAAGTTCAACTGCAATAGTTAGGAATAAAAGACTGAAAGCTCAGCTGCTGTTCATTTGTGGTTAACCTTTTTTTAATAGTTCACTAGTTCTGACAGCTCCATAAACTTACAAAACTAATTTCTTTAAGAGCTAAGATCTCCTGCTCAGCAAGCAATTATCCCAAGATTAGTGTCTGGTAATTCATTTATTCTCTTCAATGAGCAGAAATAATAGGAATTGGGTTTCTGTGACTTTAAGCAACTCATGCTCAGTTACCACCAGATGCTCAAAGTCATCACAATGAATCAGAGCCGGAAAATACATTAATTGGATTAAGTGTTGCTTCTACATTTCCCTCTTTCCAGTCGAAAGTGGAGAACATCTTACCTCATTTAATATAAGGAATGTAAAAGTAAATGTAATAAGAGTAGTATTAAAATAACAGAAGAGTATTTCCATTTTCCTGCATTACCTCTGGTTTGAGAGCTCAGAAAAGCAGACAGCTGCAAACAGAAACTGTAGAAACCGGTGCTTCATCTTGGCAATTCTCATCAGTAAAGAAGCAAGAGCTGATACACACAGGAACTCAGACCTGACAATTTGCTGCTGAAGATCAACAGCACAGCAAAATCTTGAGATTAATTGTCTAGATAACATTCTTAAGGGGAAAATGGAACCATTTCAGAAAGGAAAAAAATGAAAACATTCTTCAAGCCATTTTCTAACAGAGCAGCACTGACCTTTCCAGATACTGTCCATATAAAGACAATAACTGTTAGGAAAAGAAGGAAGCTGCTCTTCATTTCCATGCAGATACCCAGCAGTGCCACTGGTTGCCTACACCTGTTTAAGCCCAAACCAGGCAGCATGTTATTCCAAAATATTTTCATAGCAACTGGTCTACTTCCAGAGAAACTAAAAAAATTACAGAACAAAACAAAAACAAACCACCCAAAAAACCAAACCAACCCACAAAAAAATCCCCACACATGCCCCCCGCCCCGCAAAAAAAAGGCAGAATATTCAAGTTAAATAAATTACAAAAACAAAATAAAAACATTTTCATATATAGACTATTGAGCATATATAAAAGTGAGCACCAATGGGATCATAACCAGGGTTTTTTTACATAAAGAGATCAGCAAACAATGTCTAGGCTTTCAGAGTCAATTATTCTATTTTTTATTTAACCTCTAATACCAACATAACTAAAAGTAATTGCAAATTTTTTGTTATAGCTAAATACTTTCAAGTCTTAACTGCTGCAAGGTCATCTTAAGTGGCTTCCTTAGAATAAGAAAAAAACAGTACCAGAATGATTCCCCTTGCATTTGGATATATCCACCTAAATACTAGTTAGATGATTTGCCTACTAGATGGCTTCCTCCTAAAAAATTCCAACTTTCATTTACAGGTATTTGGTTATCCTCCTGAGATGTAATTAACACATAAACAAAAGCCTCAAATAGCCTATTGGCCCAGCCAACATTTAAAAAAAAATTGAATGGCAGGTACCAACTGGTATCTCTCAGATACTTTGGCAAAGCATTAGGTCCTGCCATGACAAATTTCAGAGAAGCAATGCACTGTTTCAGAGAGGAAGCAATTTGCAATTTCCAACTTCTACCAAATGTGGGACTCAGCATGAAATCCCTGTCCCAGAGACAGGACATAACTGGCTGGCACTGGCTGCCATCTACGTATGCCAGCAGCTCTATAACCCTGCCAAGACCAAAAGTGGAAACAAAAAGATTAAAGGGCAATGGGGGTGGGGAGGACACACCAAGCAGCTCTGTCTTACCTCCAAGAACAAGCTTTACAGTTCTACCAGTGGTGGTAGGTAAACTACTTAAACTTTCTGGATGTTTTCACACTGATTTTTTTATTCTTCTTTGTAGCCTAGCTTTGCTCATCAAGAAACCACTGGCCTCAACTGTAACTGGAAAAGCTGCCCATAACTACCTCATATTTGGGAACAGCTGAAAATGATACAGCACCTACAATTACAGTCTAACTGCTGGGAGTGATATAAATTAATTTGAGCATTCCAAATACAAGATGAATTTACCTTTCCAGAATCATTCAAAAGTGTTGGCCACAAAGTTAGCACCAGCCTGTTTTCCAAAGACCATGAAGTAAATTCTAGAGCAATTAGAAGCTGAAGATCATACATCACATGGAAAACTCCTCAGCCAACAGAGCTAAATTACTGACTACATACAAGATCAGAGCATCAAAGAGTTCCACAGGGCATTGCTTTCTGTATTGATCCTATGCAGCTCTGATAAACCTTCAAAAGAAAGACAACTTTGGCAATAACCCCCTAAATATCCAACTGACCAGGTTTGTAAATGTGACCTCTAAGCAGCATGGACTGGTGTGCAAGTCACTGCAGACACTGTTAGAGCAAAGACCACAAAGATGTACCACATAAGGATATGACAGTACTTTTTGGTGTGCTACAGGACACCTGCAGTTGGATTAAACTTCCACGTGAAAGCACCAGAGTGAGGATGCCTGTGTGAGTGAGGAGTCAAAACCCACTAGAGGCAGATCTCCTACTGGAGATGTAGCCAGCATGGCCTGGATTAACAGCAGAATTTCAGCCCACCCTAAAGTTAAAAGCTGGCATCTGCCCAGCTGAGTAACTCTCCACAAGCACTGAATGTACTCAACAGACCCCCATCTGCCAGCTGAATTCCACGCCTTGCCAGTTTTCTCCAGGTGTAACACCACTCTTGTGTATTTTGCATCACTGCCTGAAAATGTCACCCAAAGTACCAGTGCAGCAAAATAAACAAGCAGAGAAAAGCTAAAGAAAAATAAAATAAAATTAAAAAAAAAAAAAATGAAAGCACAACACACATTAGTGGTACGGTGTGATGCCAGGCATCACTGAATGACTGGCACCAGTGCCATTTCGAAAGACTGCATCTCACCTCAGTGTATAGCATGCCTTTCAGAACATAAAAAAACCCTCCAATCATCACATTTGCTTCAGCACTCCCATAGTGACCCAGATAAAAACAGGAAAAAAGGTAAGGGAGGGGAACAACTATATATAGTTTACCCATTTATTATTTTAACACAGGCCAGATATAACTACTGAGGGCAAAAATGTAACTATAATACTTGCAACTCTCCTTAAATTGGAGACAAGTATATGAACAGACTGGCTCTAAAAGCCTGTGATACTGTCTTCTATCACAAAATATTTGTGATACTCTTGTCTTACACTAAACTGAAATTCATTACTTACAGAATTTCACAGATGCTATGCCCATCTAAGCTAAATCAATTTCACACAGGAAAATGCTTTACAATTATGAAATTACCTCATAAAAAACGGAGACGTAGCTAAAGACAAAAAGTAACTGCCAAAGCAAACAACAACGCCAAAGCATAGCTGTAATCAGAAGCAGTACAAGTCAGTTTGGATGACAAGCACTTATATGAACAAACAAATAAATGTGTGTGGATGCAGCATTCTCAATGGAGGGTGGCTTAACAAGATGTCACACTTTTAAAACAAGCAGATACCTTTGATAGCCTTTTCACCAGCTCTAAGAATAAGTGGAGGCTCCTTTTTCCTTCCTCTGCATTTACTCTAGCCCTGAACTCCACTCATTTCAACTACCTTTGTGTAAAAACTGCTAAGCCGTTCTTTAACTACCTCTTAGTCTCCCACTAAACATTCATGTGCTCCCCCAAACTGTTAATCCCATGGCTAAATTGATGTCTGTTTCACACAAAACTACACTCAACACTTGACTAAAAGGTTGGCCACTTCAGGCACTTATTCAAGAAAAAAGGACTTCATTCGTTATATAATTTCACACTTGGCAAGATTACCTTAAAATGAATTCACCATTCCCAAGTTATGAGTTTTACACAAAAGATAGGTGGTAGTTCTGGCAATAACGACATGGAGAGCCTGAGAGAAAAAGTTAGTTTATGGCCCCTGTGACTTTTCTGCCACGAAATTTAAAGTTCACAAAAAGCAGAGCTTATAAACTGAAAGGCAAATCATATCCTGGGGGGCATCAGGCACAGCAGCGCCAGCCAGGCAAGAGAGGGATTGTCCTGCTCTGCTCTGCACTGAGGCAGCCTCACCTCGAGTGCTGGGGGCAGCTTGAGTGCAGCGATACAAGAAGGGTATAAAGTGTGTTAAGAGCATCCAAAGGAGGGCCACAAAGATGCTGGAGAGTCTAGAGGGGAAACCCATATGAGAAGGGACTGAGGTCACTTTGTTCATCCTGGAGGAGACTGAGGGGAGACCTCATGGAAGTTTACAACTTCCTCATGAGGGGAAAGAGGAGGGGCAGACACTGATCTCTTCTCCCTGGTGACCAGCAACAGGACCCAAGGGAATGGCCTAAAGCTGTGTCAGGGGAGGGTTAGGTTGGATATTAGGAAAAGTTTCTTCACCTGGAGGGTGGTTGGGCACTGGAACAGCTCCCCAGGAAAGTCACATCACCAAGCCTGACACAGCTCAAGAAGTGTTTGGACAGTGCTCTCAGGCACATGGTGACTGTTGTGGTCACCTCGTCCACCTTACTGTTACCCATTTCTGAGTATGACCACTCCTATTTGTCTTTCAGAGTCTAACTGAGCCTCCCCTACTTCACATTTTAGTTTATCACACAAAAGAAATGCAGTAAGTAGGTTTTAAGCCACTGGAACCAAGTTGTGGCACCTTAGTCACAGAAATTACTCTCTTTCAAAAAACCAAACGAGTGTGTTGGAGAGGAACTCCAGAACAGTTCACGGAGTGCTCTATAGATCTCCATAAAGATCAAGAAAAAGCAGACCCCTAACCCTCTTTTGTTAAAGCATCATCTTGATAAAAATAATGAAAGTCTTTCCATTTTAAGATGCTGTTCATACCATACCCATCTTCTGCACAATATACTGACCAGCAATCTCACAGGCTGAGATCCTATCCCAAGAACTAGCACTCAGTTTCCAGAGAATTCACGCTGCTTATAAACAGCAAGCTGTGAGAAATGTTAAGATTTATCACCTTCAGAAGGCAACATAATTTCAATATGAAAATTTGTTACAAGTTGTAAGTTTCTATCCTTTCTCTTCTGATCCTTAACTTGAAACCTAGAGGAATACTCTCCCATTAAGAACTCACATTCTTTTTTGTTTGATTCTCCAGAACAACCACATAGGTCCAAATGGAGGCAGTTTTAAAGACATGATAAAATTTTTCACCTGGGTTTTAAGTTTACTGTTTATAGCACCTCTGTTACCTACTCTGATCAGGAAAATATGCACCTGGAATACTGGTCAGTGGGATACCACATAAAACAGAAAAGAAATCTCAATTGCTCAGAGACAGTATCCCAAAGAACAAGCAGCAGAGTAGTTTGTAGGACATCCACCTTCCTCAACCTGTATTTTCTCAATACAATTATCCTTAATAAATACAGCTAAATTATTTACAAACTATTTTAAAATATTTTCACCAATTGCTGAAATATTGACATTTTCAGATAAAAAACGTTGTTAATACAGTGTACAGTGTTGTTGGCACAGACCTCAATGCAGCGACTGAACATAACATACATTAAGTTAAATGCCTTAAACCACATATACAAAAGATCAATACTGCAACATGAGGTTGCATAAATTGCATGCAACATACTATTTTCTTTGCCTAATATCAGAAAAAGCAAAAAAAGTGAAAACACTAGAGCTAGGCCACACCAACTAAACTTCTGACTGCATATGAAGACTAACATTGCCCATACCAATTTTGTGCAGTTCTACTCCAGCCTTCCCACTACTTAACCCAATTCTGTCCCAGTCCCCCATCCCCCACACCTTCAAGGGTCAGTGATTTCACTGCATGAAACCAAATATTCATTAAACTGCTCCACTATGAACAAAATACTTTGATATGTACAAAGGTGTAAAAAGCTGATAATGCTTCATGCTTCAATTTGTAAAAAATGGGGTTACTCTGATAGGATTAGAAAATACATCCCAGGCTTGCACATTTAAGCTTCCAGAAAACTTCCTAGTGTTGATTTAATTTTCTAGATCACTGCCAGTACCCAGCTGCGGCAGAAATTATAAGTTGAGAGTTCTAATTTCTTTCAAGTCTGGAATGCAATGCTGGGTTTTGAAGAGCCTAAGCTACACAAATATTTCAAAGGTAAGAAATTACTTGAAGTCATAAAAGAACAAAGGGCAACTTCAAATTCCCTTTCGTGTGCCAAAATCATAAAGGCTTTCTTTAAAGTACATACCTTTGGTTTTGTCACACACACGACAACTTAATCTAATGAACTCGAGGGACCACAGGCAGTATTTTCACAGATAAATAGAAGAAGAATCCAAAAGTTATCATATAAGTAATATACTCAAGATTTGAAAAAATATTATCTAGCCATACTAAATCAGCTTTCTGATAAGGCTGTTACTCTGAACCATGACACATACCACTGTCACGTCCAAAATCTGCACCACAGTTCAGGCTCTCAATTTCAATCTCACATGCTCTGAGGTTAGCAGCATCTTTAGGTAAAGTACCACTACACACCTTCCTTCCTCTCCTAAAAACAAGCAGCATTGTAGAGAAGCAGATGTCATCAGCCAGTTCCAACCACTTTGAAACTACTATGGTATGCACCACACTGGAGCACACTGACAACAAACAGACCCCATCTGCCCCGTGGAGCCCATTGAGATTGTTCCAATCCCAGCATGTTCCATTACAACACAGGATCGAGTTACTGTCCTAGAAAGCCCTGGCTGTGTACCCCAAGCACACTAAGTGCTTCCAACTCTTTGGACAAGAGCTAAAGGCCTCCTTGGACCAACCAAATCTTATTTGGTTTACACCCATGTCCTTGTAGCTCAACTGCTCACTCTGTAAGTGGCTTAGCTGCCATCCAGACTCTAATCTAGAGCAGACTGAGCAGCTCCTTAAGAGACACATGGCTAGTACATGCCTGGGTACAGAAACCAAACAAGGCAAAGTCACAGAAGTCAGCCTAAGGACAACGGGCAGGTTTAGAGTGCTGGTAGGAGAGACAGCACAGACAAAAGTCTCCAAAGACACAGCCCATCTCAACACTCACTCAAGATCACTTGGTAATGAACACTAACTTTCTCTTTTCCTCTTGACTTCTTTGACTCTTAAGCTTCCAAGGCAATATAGGAAGTGCTAAAACTAGGACATCTCTAATTAGAACAATCTCTTTTGATGTTATAATTAAGTAAAGTGGGGATTTTGGGGTTTTTCTTTCCTCAAAACAAACTTTCCTACCTGGTACACAAGAACACTGTTCCTGATTTCATATAATGAGCTTGCCACTAAGAAAGCTATGTTTTGGTCCAAAAGAAAGGACTGCTCATTCATTCTAGACTGCAAAAGCTTAAAGATCAGAGTTTTTTTAGAACATTATATCATAGTGTTTATCCTTGCTCAGTTACAGCACTGATAAAATACAGCTAAAATTATGTGGTACCAATATCAACATACTTCTTTACAATGAAGTGGGAAGACTTATTTTATTAACTCAATGCATTTTCTATTCACAATATTTTTATTGAAGCACCTTGAAAAAACAGCTGAAATCCAGTTTAGGAACCAGAAGACAATCTTTAATGCACGTTTTACAAATCATTTCCAAGAGGACAACAGCTAGAGACGAAGAGAATTAAATTAATAGTTAAAATGCTTTGAATTACATATTATTCCTCCAATCTATGTTCTTAAAAATGCAAAAGAAGAAAAAACTATTGGGTACTTAGAAGATATACAAAAAGTACAGCTCTGCTGAGCAAAGCACACTGCAGAAGATAAACAGCCAAAGATTGCACTACTTCTGCTTGCTCAGACTGGAAGTTGTAAAACAATTTTCTTGCTGCCTTTTTGCTAAGTAGAAGTTGCTACCATCTAAGTCACACCATGTTCCATGGGGTTATAGACATGCTGCTGATAAGAAAGAGGCTGGGCTCAACATCCCAAGAATCCCTTCCTGTGTGTGGGAACGAACTAGCACTGGTAATTTTTAAATTGGTCCCATCCTTACTAAAGGGCTGCTATTAACTCAGCTATTAGAACCAGTCATTCCTATCCAGTTCCCACAAAAATTAAAAGGCAATATCTAAAACAGAGCTGCTGTTATTGTAATAAATTAGATCTCTGAAATGAAAACAGATAGCATAAGATCACAAGGGAATGTTTTCCCGGAATTACCCTTTCTGTACATATTTGCTGAAGGTTGAACTGCAGTGGTCTAAGGCTGCATGGTTTGTTCACAAAATGAAAGAAAAAAAAAAAGTCTGTGGAAGATATAAGAAAGAACTTATATCATTCCATCACATAAGGACTATTTTAAAACCAAGCAGTTATATTACCAGTGCTACATTAGCTTGGATGCAAATAATCAGTGCATCTCCTTCCCTGGAGTTCACAGAGCAGAAGCAATTTCAAATTGGGTAATTGCTGAGCATTGCAGATGAATGTTTATTGAAAATCCTTACTTTCCTTAGCAATACACAGCAATATAAGTTAGAATTTCCAAATATTTTTCTCATGTCAAAGCATGATATTTGATGTGTAGAATTCTATTAAAAGAGGGTGGCAGGCAGACACTCAGGTGCCTGATGAGGTGTGTGCTGGTGCAGTATTTATGTTACCAGGTGAGGGAAATGTGGGAGGGGGCCAGCACAATGCAGGACACCAGAGGTGATAATGGATTGACTTCACCTTCTCTGAGATCTTCAAGCGTCAAAAGCCTGAAACACCAACAATGCCAAAGGTGAAGCAGGCAGTCTGATTCCTACTGTGAATCCAGCAAAGGGCTGCAAAGATTAGGGAGCTGGAGCATCTGACACACAATGAGAGGCTGAGAGAGGTGGTGTTGGTGAGGCTCAAGCAGGAAAGGCTGCAGTGGGGCAGTCTTAGCATGCACAAATACCCCATGAGAGGATGTGAAGAGACTGAGCCAAATTCTTCTCAGTGGTATTCTGACAAGAAGCAATGGACACAAACTGAAATAGAGAAAGTTCCATTTAAAGGTAAGAAAAATCTTTGCTCACAGTAGTCAAACACTGGCACTGGCACTTTGGAGGCTGTGGAGTGTCCATCCTTGCTGATGATCAAAACCCAACTGGGCAAGATCCTTAGATGCCTGCTCTAGTAGACATTGCTCCAAGTAGAGGCTACAGTTTGTTATTATCTCTAATTAACTCAAACTGGCCAAAAGAGTAAATGGACATACAGACATTCATATTATTCATATATTATACATATTATGCTATCATAGTTTAAGAACAGTCTACTACATTGCTTCATACAAGACTAGTAACTCAATAGTAGAAAGAGAGATCAGTAACATTTAAACTTCAAGATGGCCTTCAATAACACTCCTTTAGGAGGCTAAAGAAATCATGACAAAAGAGACTGAACATTATCAGAAAACTGAAAGTGTGCAGAGGCAAGCAGACTGTGTTGAAAGATGAAATCATGTTTATGGATAGGCAAACACTAAGCACAGGTACATCTTGCTCAGTCTAAGAAAAATGTTTGTTAATAAACACACACTGTTTTGCTAACTTCCCCTTTGGACAGCAGTTATTTTGGGCAACTCAAAAATGAGGAAGGGATCTGAGAAACCTCAAAGAACAGTAGCCAAAAAAAGGATGAGTAAGATGGCATTGAACAGACTACAGGGACCAACTAAATAAAACAAAGTTAAGAGCGAGGAGTAATGCACACTGGAAAACTTCAAAGTCAACTAAGCTTCACTGACTGCAGGTACTAATAATAAGCTGTAAGAAAAACATTATGCTAAGTAAATAATGCAAAATAGACAGCACAATGTCATCATAGTACATCACTCATGCCAGAAAACAGCAAAGCCTCATTTTGCAACACGACCCAGTACTCTTCTTCTCTACATTACAGAGTTAGAGCAACAGAGACAAAGAAATAACATTGGGAGTATGAAAGGTATTTCACATGCAATAAAACTATAATGAATAGAGTACAGTAAAACTAGTATTTCAGTGGATTTGTATGAAGGAGATTTAGAGAATGGTTTTGTCTGACAGGCAGCACACCAGAGCTCATAACTTGAGGCATGTGGATTTAATGCAGAGTGGTGACAATTGCCAACTGTCTTTAGATTTCTATAGGGATGTTTCATCACTATGAAAGTCAAGTACTGCCCCTAAAGAAACCCACAAAAATTAACTGGTAACTAGCTTTCAGACAAATTAGGAAGATAATTCTCTCTAACAAAGCTGTTTGTTGCAAGTTAGCCTGCAGTTGGAACAGGAAGAACCTGACCAATGTGAAACCCAGTATAAGAAGAAGAAAAAACAACACAAAAGGACAACCTAAGTAAGCACTCTTCAGAATAGTTAACAAGACTACAATAGAAATGCTCCAGAGGCATAAAGACATTGCATGTGTGTATGCATAAACAGTAGTGGTATTAATCATTTTGGTCTAAAAAAAGACAGCATACTACAGAAATTGCCTTCAACTTTCCAGTTTGACTCAGTCATCCTATCAACTACTCCAGAACCTTCATTTACATAGGTATTTATAATCACAAAGCCAGGTCAAAGGAGTACAGAAATGACTGCAGCTGAATGAAATGAATCACTACTTCTGTATCAGGTTAGTTTTCAGGTTAGAACACACTGTTGGTTCCCCGCTCTGGTTTCAATAGCCACAAAAACATGAGAAGGAAAGCAGACTACAGCAGCACTGACAATCATGTGCACTATGTAAGCAATTCCATTGTTTCCTCGTTCATTTTTTTTGTTCAAAACTGAAGTCCAGCTTTTTGTGGAACTACATCCTCCACTGCAATGTAATCTTTATTGACCAAGGTGTTACACAGTAGTACACTTCCTTGTACTTTATACAAATGATGCTTGTGTACTCTGATAACTCCTGCATTCCAAATTTGACTTACTATGTCTTAAAAAGAAAAGTCAGTTGTTCTCCCATAAGCCACATGACACAGGTCCAGCCTGCCAAGGTTCTCAATTAATTGGATATAGCAGCCCATAGATTTAGAAACATTAAGTGTGGTTCTGAAGGACAGTTACACAAGGACTTGAATTATATCAAAACTGCTGATGGTCTTTATCTCTGGAGGAAAACACAGGAAGATATCAAAAGATTCAAGAAAAGAGTAAAGGAAAACTTCAAACTGTCCTGTGAAATTATCCATTGTAGATCTGTGTAGTCATTCAACATTATCTTCTCAGTATCTGAATCACAGCCTGAATGTGAAAGTAAAATCAGAGTTCTCCTCCCTGCCCTATCAAACTCTCAGCAATCCATGTCCAGGAGTCCTGATGGTGCCAACAGTGTTGAGCCAGCCAGTCAATCATCCTGATACCCAGATACGTCACCAAAGGCTGCACCTTAGAGAGCCAAACCCAGAGGCATGCAAGCACACAGATAACCAGTCCAGGTAAGGTCAGGTGGTGTCTTCTAGGAACACTAGCTAACAAAGCAAACACGTGGATGCAGAACTCTAATAGCAGTCCCTACTCCCTGGGCAGGTGATACCTGTACACACAGGTGTACTTAATACTTGTACACGAGAGAATAATCCAGTAGAGTTACAGAATCAGCATTGCAAATCATAGAACAAGGAGCAATTAAGGTAGTGGAACTAGTAATTTTATCTGACTTTTTTTTTTAATGAAACCTACCATTTTTATCTCTGTTGCCACTAGTATCATAGTATTTATTTGCCTTTTGAAAACAAGTATGGGTAAAAACACATGTAAAAACCTATATAACAGAGGCACCTATCAAGAGAGCAAAACATGGGACTAGATGGGGCTCACAAATCTCTGAGATAACAATAGGACTGGCTTGGTGTTCCTCATCCTCATGTGACAACTCCAATAGGGAAAGGAACCAAGTGCTCTTCCTGCCAGACCCTGGAATGGTCTGGACCAAATCCTTTCCCTTCCAGGGTGATCAGACTGCAATTGCATTTAAACACTAGAGGCCAACTAGGTCTGCCCTATTTCCAAGGACCATGAGCCTCCTGTACCCCATTGCCATTGTTTTTTTCCACCCAACTTGTTCGTCAAACACAATGAACTATAAACAATGAGCAGAGTAGTTTCCTGAGACTTCAGGCACACCTTTCTAGAAGTTTTATACTTACACTAGGGGCTTTTCCTCTTCTGGAGTTGTGAATCAATTAGCTTTTGAACAAAAAATGGCTACATAAGGAAACAATGGAATTGCTTATATAGTGCACCACATAAGCAAAGAAATTAGTTTTTGCTAATACAAATACCAAAATACCGCGTACTAGTTATATTCAATTTTTTTTCATAAAAAGGTGTCCCTTGAAGAAAGTTTTGAACCCTCTATGACCCACAAGTTTTTCCATTAATACTCCTAAATCCAGCAACAACTTTAAAAATTATAGTTCTTTATCTTATTTATCCAATGCTGATGCTGCATTCTTGCATGCTATAAACAGTCTTGCTGCCTTACCCATACTTTTAGCTCCTTCCACTCCTCATCTGCTAGGCAGAGTCACTTCTTGACTACATCTTTCTCCATTCTGCCTCCTCCCTTTTTGCCTTTCACATTGATAAACACCCACCCAACTACTAACAAAAATAGCAGACTACGATATTTAGTGCCCTCCCATTTTGCCTTGCATGGGCTTTTAAGATATTACAAGGTGTTATTAAGAGATACCAAAAGCAGCTTTTACCATAGCCTACTTAATTCCTCTTTTCAGGAAAAACACCAGGCAAGAGACAACTACTGACTGGTCTCAAAAGAGCAGGCACGCAAAAACTTCTGGCAACACTTGTGCTCTCAGAAACAGCTAAGTAATCCTGTAGTAAAAAAAAAAAATAAAATACACCACCACCACTAACAAACCACAAACAGACCTGAATTCTTTGGTACTGTGGATCAACTGCAAAATTCCACAGACACCTGAGGTCCTTAAAGAAATTACCTGGAATACTTGTGCCTCTCAAACAAAATCAGCATTTCAGATACTAATTTTTTTTCCAGAAGGATTAGACTATGAAACTTTACTTTCCAAAGCAAAGTCCCACAGCAAGAAAACTTTCATTACAAATTCCAATTCCTTAAACTTGACTAACTCAGTTACCACTGCCAGGTTTGAGTTGCAATCAGTTGAAACACAAGAGACTCAGCAGATCAAGTATTTGAATCGATGCCATGGGAATGATCAGGCTAGACTTTTCTCTAACACTGAAATCATAGCGAGTTTTCCCTTCCAGTATCCCAACTCATCAAGGTACTTTCAGGCATTCAAAGGAAAGGAACGTTTTCTATCTGCTGTACTTTTGTTTACAGGATACTCCTCGTATTTGCAGTCCTCCTTCACATGCACACAAGTCATCTAGTCAAGGCAGCTATCTTGCAATATTTCCCCCAGTTTGAACCCATTTGGATTTTAAAAAAAGGCAAAATTAGTTCCTTCCACATTACCCAACCCAGAATACATCTGATAAAGCAAAACAAAGTGCAGCTGTAGCTTTTTTTTTTCCTCAAATCACTTAAAAAGTAATAGAGGAGGTCCCGGCGGCATCCAGAACTTGGAAATCTTCCTGCTCCTCTAAGCAGGATGCGAAACAACTAAGCTCTAAAGCCAGGTTCCATTTTTTTCCCTCCACTCTTTCTGCAATTGGGCAAATTTTCAAAAACATGTATGGAGCACACCCACAATCTCGCCTCACTGCGACACCAGTGGTGCAGTTACCCTTCTGGAAGGTAGGAGATAATTTCAATCGTTCTCTTGTTGATTATTTTGACTACTGCACTACTACCCAAAGTATTTTTTTATTTTTTAAGTACAATACAACAACTTTTAAGAGATTGTTACTACCAAACCAGATACTCAGAAAAAGCAATTTTTACACTTCTGTGCAATGAACAGGCAGAGCATCAGTCACCCGTTTGCTTCTGCATTTCTGACCGGCCAGGGGCTCCCAGGTCAGTATGCAAATGTTCACAGCAGGTTCTCTGAATCTCATTCTTCTTCTGTTTGGGCTAAGGAGCCTAGGCATCTACTTCTGGATGTGCATTCCCCTTCTGAGGAATAGGCACCGCTCAACCTGACACGCAGACGTAGCTTCCCCTCTTCCTAGCTCAAGAACACTGGGGAATACACCTTGTATATATCACTGCAAAGTGCTCAAATGCTGGACAGAACATCACCTAGTGCTCCACCACAGCTTTTCACCTTTCCTACTTCAGTCTAAACACGTGCCCTGGTTTTCTACTTCAGACAAAAATAGTTAGTAAGCTGCAGGAGGAAAATTAACTTCTTCGTCTTAACATCTCAACTTTAGGCCCACTTATGCAAGTATTAAGGAAGACATAAATTTCAAAAGGTCTGTAACACCCACTCTGTACTGAAAAGGCTTTCTAGACGGTTTACAACCCTGCAAGGCTTTTTTTCAAGAAATGAACAAAAACCATAAAAGACAGTGTTTATTCTCCAGTATTTCATTTTAATAATTGAACACGATGCTATCCTTTATGTAAGTCAACTTTATTATTTACTATAATTTTAATTCTGCTCCTTAATTTCAATTGCTGTTATTCCAAGAACCAAAAACTGCATTTCCTCAATTTACAAAGTCAGAACACAAGACACTTCCCACAGAAATCTTACATAAAATAAAACATAAATAAAATAAAACAGAATATATGTTTACCTTTAAACTGATTGAGTCTTATGTGTCTAAACTGCTTTAGATCAGTAACATGTGAGAGTACTGTTAATGTTTTTAAAGTTTAGTAAACATCATTGATTTCACCGGTGAGTTTTGTGACACTGGTTGCAGCAGTAAATCTGTTGGATTTGGCAACTGTCAACCCCGCTCTTGACATATTTTAAGTGTCACTATACCCCACTATTAATTAATCATTTAGACTAACCTTTAGGCTAACGGGGGCAGGGGAATAAAGGTTTCTACCACCAGCAGCGTGCACTGTAAGCCATAACTCACAGCAGCGGATGCCTAAAGATGCAGTTGTGGAAGAAGCGAGAGCACACCTGCTCCTCTCCCGCAGCTTCTCCCCCGATACCCCAGGAGGTCGCTGCTCGGGGGGCAGGGCTGCGAGCGCCCACCCTCGCAGGGAGGCGAGAGGAGCTGCCTTTCCCCTCGGGGGGAAATCCCGAGCGCCCCAGCAGGCTCTGGCCTGGCCCAGCCCTTCAGAGGGGTCTGGCTCCTGCGGCCCCCGGGGCTCGGACACTGACGGCAGCGAGAGCCCCCGGCCGGGACATCTCCTGCGCCCGGGCTGCAGGCGGGGAAGGCCCGAGGCGGAGCTCGCTGGAAGCCACGCCGACCCCTTCCCCCGCCGCCCCTCACCTGTTTTAAAGACCAGCTGCTTGTCCTCGCTGCTGCCGAAGAGCCGGAGCATGGAAACGAAGAGGACCCCGCACGAGTTCTGAATGCCGAAGACGGCGCCGTTGCACCACATGGCGGCCAGCATCACCACCCAGCCCCAGCCGCCCTCGGGGGGCTCCGGCGCCTCAGCGCTCCCAGGGCAGCCCGGGCTCCTGGGGGCCTCCGCCGCCGCCCCGGGCTGGGCCCCGCTCTCGCCGCTCCCGGGGCACCACTCGCCGCCGTTCTCCCGCCGCGGCTCCTCGAGGGGCACGGGGGTCGCGGCGGCGGGCTCTCCCCCCGCGCCCTGCGGCTCCAGCTGCTCGCTCACCGGCGCCATCCTCGAAGCGGGCGAGAGACCCTCCAGGCGCTCCGCTCCGCTCCCGCCTTCCCGCTCCTTCTCCTCGCGACCTCTCGTCCCCCACCCGCTTCAGTCCCTGGCTGCGGGCATCCCGCGGCGCCCTGTCTGTCTCTCTATGTGTCCGCCCGCCGATGCGCGGGACCGAGCGAGGCCAGCGCACGCCCCCCTCTTCCCGCCGCGCCGCCGCCGCTTTATTTTAAAAGGGGGGCTCCCTCGGGGGCGTCAGCGGCATGAGCGCTTCCCTCCGCGCCGATTGGCCGCGGGAGGGGAGGAGGGAGGGGGGCCGGGGAAAAGGCAGGCGAAGCCACGCTCCTCTCCGGGCCCCCCCCACCTCGCCCGCCGCCCTGGCTCTCCGGCGGAGGGGGTGGAGCGGGGCGGGCCCGCAGCGAGCGCACCGTGCCGCGGCCGCGCGGGGCGGGGGAGCGGCGCGGCGGAGGGCGAGGCCGGCAGCCAGCGGTTAACGGCCGCGGGAAGGGGCGGGAGCGCCCCGAGCCCGCACACAGGTACCGCGCACCGCCCGCGGCCGGCCCGGCGGTAAACAAGCCCCTGGCCCCGCTCCCCACGAGGCAGGGCAGCTGCGCCCAGCGGTGTCCCGCCCGAGCTGGGCGAGGGGGGAAAGAACTCTGAAACTTCCGCCCCGGCCGTTCGCAAACAACAACGAAATAAAGAGAAGCCGCCCCAAAACGCGCACCTCCCGCCACACACACGCCCCGCACACTGGCGGTGATAGCCGGCTCTCGGCCCTGCCCGGCGCTCTCTGGCCTCTGCGGAGCTCCGACGCCCACCCTCCTCCCCGGGAGCACGGCCGCCGGCCCCGGCGCGGAGGCGCCCAGCTCCAGGGCCCTCGGGGCATCCGCTGTCCTCCGGGACAGCTGTCCGCCTCCCCTTGGGACACCCTGTGCAGGGGGACACCGTACGGGAACCGCTTCTGCCCTGTTGTCTTTCTGCTTTTTAACGAAGGAAGAGAAAGTACTTGCTCCTGCACACCTCTTGACATGTTTCCCATTTGCACTGAGGCATCAACTCTTGACCTTTCCTCCCCACAGCCAGGGAAGCGAGGGGATAGGGAAAGCGCAGGTCAGGAGTGTTAAATGACAAGTTTTTGATCCATGATCCTGCTTCCGAGCTTGCAGAAGCACATCTGTTCCGCTCTGCGGCAGCTACTTAAGTTTTTAGCAATTTGAGCTGGATGAGGAAGAGAGCTTCTTGAAAGAAAATCAGCGGATTAAATCTAGATACTTTGTCCTTCCCTGTGAGATCTGGACGGCTGAACGCGTCCTCTTGCATTCATACAGCATCCCAATTTCTTCCCTCAGAGCCTGGGCTGCTACTGCTGTGCCCTCTGTGCCATCCAACTCCCCAGCCAGCCTGCCAAAGCCTCTTCCTCCTTTTTCGATCCTGAATCACCTTCTCCGCCCTACCTATCAGTGGCCATACAGAAAAACAAAGCTTAGTCCAAAACAAACCATAGATTCTTAGGAACATGTCTTCTGGTTCAGCACACATTGCTCTCCACATGAAAAGTAGCAGTAGCTAAAGAAAGAAAACCATGTAACAGTGTAGAATACATTTCTCGTTATAATGAAGTGCATTTTATAGATGCACTAATCTTGCTGCACACTCACTGTCTTGTTACCTACGCCCTTCTAAGTTAAACATAAAAACATTACACACAAACATACAGCAGTAGAATTCAGAAAAAAAACAAAAGCCCAGCAACAAAAGACAATAGTTTTATGAAATACATAAGTATTATCAAAGCAAAGAGAGAATATTTGGCCGACCACTGAAAAACACATCTGTTCCCCCCAAGGAACAAGTCTGGATGCTTATTAAAACCCCAAGCCTACGATAAGCTTAACTGTGCTCAAAATATTTCATAAGCAATTTAATGTGCAAAAGTTAACAGTTCACATTCTCCGCTCAGTCTTTGTCCAGAAGCTGTTTTCTAAATCTGTTGAGCTTTCTTACAGTCATTAAAGCTTCCTCCACAATATAACATTTTTGAACAGTTATGACAGAGCCAACCAACTTTTTTGCTTTCAGATTCAATCTTCATTACATTTGTCAGCAACAATTAACTCAAACTTTCAGGTGCATAGAAATAAACAAGGGCAAAATCCAAGACTGGATCTTAATGTGACTGATGCCAGGGGTCACAGTTCCACAAACTCTTGGATATATTTCTTAGTGAGACTCCTCAGATGGGAGTCCTGAATGGCAGGCTGTGAACTGTATGATGGAAAGTCAAATCAGCTTGAGGGAAGCATCACATATTTTTTTCAGTGGCACTGAAACACTGGGCAGTGTGCAGTTAAGCTCAAGACTCTCTCTGCGTATTTTTCAAGGTAATATTTATGTACTGCAGTTTCATTTGCTTGTTTCCTATAACCACTACAGTGACTCCCCCCTTTTTTAAAGGTTGTGTCCTTAAGAAAACCCATTGTGAACATATTGTGTGCAGCCTCCACTTCTGTGCATTTAAAAAAAAATATTCTATTTTCCAGTCATTAAGGGATACCCTGATGGGTATGAACAAATTATTTTCTCTTTCTCCTCACATTTGGGAATTTATAGTCAGAAAATCAGATCTCCAGTACATACAGTTATTACAAATGTGATGTTTATAACTATTCTGAATTTCTCCAATATTCTGTACCTTGTTGTCCTACTGCTATTTAGCTAAACTAAAAAAAATATGTAGTGTTTATATTTCAAAAAAATTTAGGCTCATGGGGTCTTCCTTTACAGGCCTTAAGTAGGTTTCTAGAGAAACTTTGTACCTCTTTGGTACACTCTGCTCCTCTCAAGAGCCAAGCCTCTTCCCTTTTTGAGAGAGGTCTCTTGAGATCTCAGCTATTTCCCTGGTAGTTCCCAAGAACAAGAACAATAAAATCTCACTCTTCATAGTCAGATAATTTCCATAGAAAATGTACTTTGCAAACAGAATATGGGTAGGTTTGGCTGCAGTTTGATTTCTGAAGTTCTTGATTTCTGTTTTTTTGTAACCCCAAAGATTCACAATAAAAGCACTGGTGTTGAATTATTGCTATCAAAGAATTTTTAAAATATTATTTGAAAAAAATAATACTAACTCTGGAAAAGTACATGAAAGGAAAGCCATCTTTGTGGCTATTTGAGCCCTGTATGTTCACAAGAAAAACAGCTGAAAAGGAAAAAGAAGGAAGATGGACATGAGATAATCACCATAAAACAGTAAAAATAAAGAGGTTACAGAGATATAAAAGATATACCTCGTATATAGATAACTGCATATGTTTCAGCTAAATTGTTGTTATAAACTAAAAGAAAAAATCGTACAACCAGCAGCGAAACAGAGAGAAAAGTGGAAAAAAACAAGAGAGTACGGATAAGCTGAGAGATGTGATGTGAGGAAAGCCTTGGGTTTGTCTAAGATTCCTTCCTGTTTATGGTAATGTGCTTATTTTACATGTTTTATTAATACCCTACAGCAGATAACAAACAGCAATTGTGCACGCAGAAGACATAATACTCTGCGACAGACATCTGCTATGGTGGTACTTAGGCTGTGCCTATTTTAGGATCAATACATAAAAGGCCAATGCCAAAGGAGGAATTTGCCCAATCATTTGTGGACTTTCAAAAGCCTCAGGGGCTGGGAAATGGCATCTTCTGCAACCCTATCTGAAATTCTAGCCAGCTCCCCATTAAACATTGACTCACTTTCTCACAAGCTATTGAAAATAGACCAGGACTTCAGTAGCTCTCACATGCAGCACTTTCTTTGACCATAAAGAATATTTCAATTGCCTATGACTTAAAAAAAACCAACAAAACCTATATTGTTGAATCATGCTGTTAGTGACACACCAAGACAGCTTTTCCATAAACCATTTTATTTTTAAAGTTGTGTCATATTCCACAAACATAAAGTGCACAGAACGCCAAGCCTGAAGAGTACGTGTTCAGAGAGTTTAATTCTTTCTTCTTCTGTTGATCTGATTAGAATTTGTACTGTAATCAATGAAAAGGATATGCCTACATCATCCAGAAAAAAATAGGTCTTCAGTAAAATGCCTAACTTTACCATAAATTTTCAACAAGCTGTACAGTAGAAGCAAATCCAAGAGAGGAACTGTACAGAGAGGACATGAGGCTAATATAAAATCTAGTGACCAGTTAGGCTAATGCACAACATTAATGACTAAGCCTTTCTGTTCTTTAATTTTCAGCTAAGACACCTATTCAGCAGAAGGATTTGGACTTAGGTCAGAAAGATGAGATAAACAGGATAACCATTAAAGCACAAAAACATATGGTATCGCCAATTGCGTGAAGATCAACATTAGATTAAATCCTATTCAGTAAGCAGTGTTTATGCATCTCTCAGCCAGACAGGATGTTCTACTGATGTTTCAGACTTGGCTCCAGCTGAGTCGTACGAACTACCAGGGCCGCATCTGACTGCTGAGCAGATGAGTCACATTTTCAAAGGTAAAAACCACAGATTTTACTTGTTAACTGTGGGGAGGGTTGAAAGTGTCTAATCTAAATTTGGTATTACCTACAGTAGAAGTTTTCTAGACTGCTATTAGTTGTCAAGATATAGGTTCCCTCCTAATTCCAACCAGTATGAGAGAGGGAAAGAAAGTAGACTAAATGTCTAACTAGTAAAGCTAAGGAAAAGCAACACATCCAGTTCCCACTTCTGCATTTATTTAAAACGCCAATTCCAGACTTAACATTTTCCTTTTTAGCTTCACCTTATGGCTCAGGTCTGGCTTCTTTACAAGTCAAACTCAAGTTTAGTTTATCATTCAGTGAGGAGTGGGTGGGAGTTGACCAGCTGTTGCCTGGAATATGGCTGATGCATGACTGCTGCTATTCAAGGCAGGCAAGTGAAGAAAGTAGCAGTGAGTAGCTGTCAAAGGCCTCTGCCCCTGCCAACCCCCAGCTGCACAAAGCTAGATTTTTGATGGCAGACTTTTAGTGTAGGATTTCTCTAGCCTACCTTGTCACTGTCTCCACTGTGAACCTCTGATCAGGGACATCATCTATGTAGTATTGGTAGCTGGGAACAGGGGCACAAATTACTTTAAACATTAGCATTTATGATGAGATAAGTGATACTGAAAGTGCCCAGATGACTTAATGTATGATGAGATAAGTGATACTGAAAGTGAGAACTCTAGACACCTAAAATTTGGTGAAATTAATCCCACCCGTGGCTATTAAGTTGAAAAACATCTTAAGATAATTTTTATTCCGACCTCAAACACGGAACTCATTTTGATCCTATTGCTAAATGAGGAAGCATGAAGAATACATTGTCCTAGCATGATCATTCACCTCTCTCTTGGCAGTGAAATAACTAACAGAGCTGGCAACATTTTCATTCAGCTTCAAAGTTAACATCTCTTTCAAATGAGCAGGAACTGCTTCAAGCCATTGTTCTAGGCTGTCTTCAGGCTTGGTTTGATACCACTACACAGGTCAAGTATTTCCTACTGTATGCATTGTCATAGGATCCAAGCACCTCAGAGTTCCTTCCTTTGTTTATGTAGATGTAATATCTTCCAGACCACCTTTGCAATCTCAAGAACTCAATTTTGTTTTCAACCTAAGTTTGGAGCATCAGAGAAGCAAATGTTTTACCAAATCAACCAAATCAGATTGTTGTCTAGAAGCAGATTTTAGTTGGTTGCTCAGCAGCCACTCAGTTAACTTTTCAGGCTGCAAAAAGCTGAAAAAGAAAAAACCTGCTACCTCTGACAGTACTACCTGGAGTGAAAAACCACCAGGAACAGAAGTGACACTAATCTTGCTCACTTGATTTTTAAGAATTTTAATTTCTATGGAAGTTAAATCAACTTTGTTGATCACTGTTGTCCATTTGTCCCTTTGAAAATATTTCTGTATTAAAGGCTATACCAAGAGCTAGCAGGTGGTAGTGGCCCCATTTCAAGGTATGATTTACAACACTGTCAGCATTTTACTTACTAGGTAAGCAAAACTGTGTATCTAAGTGAGTCAATTCAAATATTAAGGCATAATAAAACTGTTAATAAAGTCTTCCATGTAGAAAGTCTACTTGCCTTTGCAAATTGAGCAGATTTGTGTTGAGAAATACAACATTAAAAAGTCTGACATTTTAAGACTGTTATAGGGGTTCTAAATACAGCAAAGAATACTTTTAGGCTGTATGTATTTGCATGGAAGTATTTAAACTATATCAGACATTAAATATATGGTAAATAATTTCATGCATCTACCTCGCAGCTGGTACTTAATTCCATTCTGTTTTTCTACTCAGGAAGAGTTTCTTTAATATGTGAAAGATTAACAAATGTTATATTTTTTTCATTTTTTTAAAAATTCTAAATTATTGTCCTCAGTCTACACCTACTTTTTAACTATCATCTGAAATCCTGAATTTGAAGTTGGGTATCCCACAAGAAAGAAACCAGTCTTTTGCAGGTCAGTAAAAAAAATTGCATGCTCTCTCTGGTTCACTTTTCTCCAATTGATAGGTTATTTAACACATAATTCATCCCATGTATGGTAATATGGGTAAAATAGATTTCAACAAAGGTATATGAAAATGCAACATTAGTTTGACTGTATTTTGTGAAATAAACATAACAATCCTTGTTAGCACCATTAAATATCACCACTCCTTCAAAAGCAGAATTAAATTAATCCTCCTGTTGACAGAGACTTCTTAGAAGTTAAATAAATCCTGTATTAGTGGCCTTCCTCTAAATATGTATTTACTTTGTGGCTAAGTAAAAATCTACCACTTGCTCAAAAGTAAGAACATTCACAGGCCTTGCACTTTCTATTTATACTCTGATAAAATCCATCCCTACCAGATTAATGGGGTAACTGTTACTTTACATACAAAAATAAAATAAAATAGTACAAAAAGATTTCTAGTATAGCATATATTCACACAAATCAATTTCATTAAGGAATCCTAAATTGCTCTCCCTATTACTTAGGCTGAGCAAGACAATGTGCTACCCCTGGCCAGCCTCAACCATGAGGAGTATGAGGTTACCTTAAAGCTGGTGGCTCATAGTGCAGCATTTACTTGAAAGCCAGATGTGAATCCTTCAGGTTCAGTGGCTCCCAAGTGCTCTTTGTCCTCCCTCTGAAACAGCATTTTTCATAATCCAAGAGATGCACATAGGCTAAGATTCCTTTCTGGGAATCCTAGATGCATCCCCTAAGACAGAAAAAATTAATAATCAATTTTCTTTACCATCATAACGATCTGCCCAATTATTTAAGATAAAGACTATGTAAAGATTTTACATTACAGAAGCTTCTGATCACAGCACTGTGACATAGCAAGATCCGTTTTCTGGCAGAATTATTCAGTATATAATAGGTTTAACCATTTATTTGTCTGTTTGTGTCATATATTTTAGTTAGAAACACTTTAAAGAAAACACTTCCCTCCTTCTCTCACTAGGGTAAAGTCAAGGTCATCTTATTTAAATTCCCTGGGATAGTAATATTTAAAATGAAATGACACTCCACCTAATTATTTTAAAGCCTTCAACTGCTGTAAGCTCTTCAAGTAACATCTAAAGCTTTAAGAAGTTGCCAACTGTTTGAATAATACAGTACACAGAGTACCACCCTTTGAGGGAAAGCTTGCATGTTCAAATTGGGCCAAACAAGCAATAAGACAATATAAACCCAAGCCACTTAAACCACATGAATAATTCCCAGACACTTAGAAATCTGATTTATAACCATGCACAGGCAGTGCTATCATCGTTCCAGAATTCACTTTGCTGGAATTTACTGAAGGATACTGCTGTGTACTAACAGGTTTTTACAATTAATAAGACCTATAATGCTACTGACTGGGCATGAAAACTGTGTACTAAATAAGGTACCATTATTCTATTTGAGGTAAATTTGCTATGGAGAGTAACACTATTAACCATTAAGTCATCTGAGGTTTCTGTATTATCAAAACACGCCTAATATTCCTACTAAGAAAGCCACCCTGACATAAGGAGGTGATCTTAAAAATAACCTGGGACCCTTAGTTTTACAGAAAGAATGTTTTCTGACCTTTAAAGACTCACTTTGTTCCCAGACAAACTTTGTAATTTTATAATACCTTTGATCTTAAGACATTTTTCTAATTGTATTTCTGCAAGATATTTGATGTGCTGCCACCAGTCAGTAGAAAAGCAGGAAGTTAAAGTACTACCAAGCCTTTCTTATATATACCATTATATATTCACATATACTAGAGGACCTCTTTTTATGAGCTAGCTTAATATTCCAAGTATGTGGAAAAAGTTGAACGAAAAGAAAATTAATTATTCTTACATAATACTGTTTACTTATGAGTGATTATAGAGTAAAAACAGACCTTTAAGTTGTTTCTGCACATGAATTATTGTGGGGTTACTACAGAGCTTTAACTTTAGACCATCTTTTACTTCATGCAATCTAATAACTTGCACCCACATAGCAAACGGGAATAGTTAACCTGATGTCAAATCTCCTTGCAGAAACCCTTGTTAAAACCCTGCTCAACTGTATACATCCAGCCTCCTATCTGTTTTTTTCTTGGAAAAATAAAGTTCTTTATTCAGTGTTAGAAGGGTTGATCCACTCCAATTTAAATACAATTACCAAGATTGTTACACAGGTTGCAGTTGCCAGATCTTTATGGCTGGTAATACCTCTGCCAAAGTACACAGTATATTTTGGTTTCAGTATGACTTTGCAAGGCTATCAGGTGGAAAAAGCAGGTTTTTGGTTCTGCAATGAATGCAAGCATAGCCTGGAATTAAAGACATTTATAAAAGACCCCAAACTTGTGTTTGACCTCAGCTTTCAGAGTAGGACTGATACTCTAGGTTAACCTCCAAAGGGATTTGAGTGGAGCTTTTCCCATTTTGCTTTTCCTGATGAGCAGGATCAGGGTGAGAGCTAGACTTCTGATTTTTTTCTAATCAAGACGTGTTCTTCTTGTAAAGATGAGCTGTCACTCTCCTTTTGGAGAGCAATACATAAGAGGAGATATTAACTGGAAGCACTAGTTGCCACAGGAGGCTCAATGTCTCTTCTCTGGATATACAGCAGCTTAGTCTGGTTGTATCCAAACTCAATCTCCCAAATTTCAAAGCTTTGCTGATGCAGAGAGACACAATGTTCCTAACTCTGGATTTCTCAAGCAAATTGCCAGGTGCAGACCTATGTTTAACTCCATTTCTACCACCATGAGCCTCTTCTCTCTCCTACCCCGAAACCAACCCTCCTAAGTACCTGGATGAACTCCTCCTGCTCTTTCCTAATAACACGGTTTCCCAACAACAGTTTTCAGAAACAAGTTGGATGTTAAAGCAATGAACACAGGCTTAGAGCAAGAATTTCTTACCCGTTAACATGTAAGAGTTACAGGTTTGTTTGTTTTTTAAACAAATGTTTGAACACAGTCCCTGTGGTCTGCCTGAACTATTCACCAACAGCAAATCCTGGCCTTCCTTTGGAGCATGAGGCCAGACAGCCCCTCCAGACTTCTGATTCAACTGGCTTGTTTCTGGTGGTCCAGACTCGCTCTCATTCGAGGAAGCACTTTTTTTTCTGAAAATGAGAAGACTTTTAACCAGGGTGTCACAGAGCACAGGCCACTAATGACAGAAACACAAGGGGCAGGCTTTGCACACTTCTGCTCTGTGTACAGTAGCTTGGGAAAGGACCTTGAGTTAAAAACTGTTACTCACACTCTCAGTCTAGGAATTAATTTTCTCATTATATTTTGATGGTATCAGTACAACTGGAAAGTAAAACAGAGTATTTCGATCCATTTCAAATACTGAGTGTTTAAAAGTAAACCTGGCTTCTTGGCAGGACCCCTAGTACCTCTTCCAATAATTTTCCTTTTTTTCTCCCTTCATTCTCACATCAGGACCACTAAACTTTGAGCCACATAAATCTAGATAAAGCTTGCTTCATATCTTATTTATGCTTCTCTAGACAAAAAGGTCACCAGAAATTACTGAAGGAATTTTTCCCCCCCACACTTACTGAGAACTTCTGTACCCCCTTCTGGCCCAGTCGTTTCTGTAATGTCAGCTTGGAGCCCTTCTTAACCCTTCCTCCTCCCGACATTGGGAGTTACCAATCCTGAGATGTAAAATTCACAGCTTTCCCCAAATAACACACTGTAGTTAGCCCTAAAGAGCCATTTCAGTTTGAAAATGAAACATAAATTCAGGCAAGGAAAAAGGAAAGTATCAATGTATTTGTCTATTAATCACCATTCTGTCTTGCTGGCTTTTTACATCATTCCTGAAACTTTTCCCTTTTACAGCAAAGAAGCTAACTCAAGTCTACATTGATTTCTCTGCAGCAGTCTTCTCTGCTAACCTCTTCCAGAAGTCTGTAATTTAATACATATATTATCTACACCTACATGCTCTGCTTTTTTTTTTTTTTTTTTTTTTTCTTCTGAAATGAAGCAGGTCATTTCCCATAGATCTGTAACAGCAGGAAACACCCTCTTGTATTAGCTTTAATTTCAGCTTTCCATGTCAATGCACGCCAGGAACATTTGATGTGACAGAAAACATCCCCAAAGCAATGTAGATTCTGCAATGCCACTAGAACGGGACCGAGAGCTCCTGTGCTGCCCCTGAGAACAGCGAAAGTGTGAACTGCTGAGTGAACACAAGAATGTAAAGTTCTTTTCTCCTTTATGTACGACAACACTGATTCCACAGTAGCACTGAGTAGCTCTGGTGTCGGTGTTGGTATTAGCCGACAGGAAAGCTGAACACAATTTCCAGAGGTGTTTTCGTGCTCGGTGCAGCGTTACCGAGACTCAGCTGCTGCAAACTCCCTCTCTGTGCGCCTACCAGGCCGCCCAAGGATATCGTACAAAGCAGGAATTGCCATCTGCTGGCCAGGCCGGGAACGGGCCCTGTCCGCAGCTGGTTACTGCGTCTCCCTGACTAAATTTGGAAATGGATTTGAGCAAAGGAGACGGTGCCACTGTCAGCTGAGCCTGCCCGCGGGGCAGAGGTATGTGCACACTTCTGCAGCTCAAGCTGGAAAAGGAGGGGAAAACTGTAGAGGAGGAGATGAGTTTGGGGGATCCATGATGCTGAAGTACTGATTTTAAAATAGATGGTAAAATAGTTCCGTTTTCATCTGGAAATCACACTTGCATTTTTATACTTTTGAGTGACAAAACGAGTATGTAGGGGTGAGAAAACCCTTGCTGCTGAGAGAGGAAGGCCAAGTCTCTGCAAATTTGTGTTTCCAGATAAGAGCTACTTAGAGGGAGCAGGGAGGCTCCACAGTAATCCCTGCTCATTCTCAAGCGAAATCCTGTATAGCACAGCACAGTCTGACTCTCTTCTCTCATCTGCTTTTTCACAGCTGTGACTTTTTATGTCCCAAGCCCTTCTGCAAGTTTATGTCCAAACTCCTCTCACAAGCCACCTCCTAGAGTCAAAACATTTCTCCTCATTCTTTGAATCCAGAATCCCTCACACTTTTCATCTTCTTTCCCATCCTTCCTTAAGTTTTCTATTCTACCAAGTCTGCCTCCTTTCCCCCTAACTCTTCATGCAGGCACAGGACCATTCCACTGCACAGCTGGTTTGTAAAGAAGTAAAGTAGTAACTTCCTCTTACTATTTCCCAGCCTTAGTGGAATTATGATAAATGGAGTTCTTTCTATCACTCACATTTTCTAGCAGGAGTTCCATAACTGTGTTAAAAATTTGCATCCTTTTATGTGCCACCTGTTTTCTTCATTGCATAGTCCCAAATAAACTGCCTTTTCCCATAAAATAACAAGGACAAGAAAAATGGCCTCAAGTTGTGCCAGGGGAGGTTCAGATTGGGTATTATGATGAATTTCTTCACAAGAAGGTTGTCCAGCATTGGAACAGGCTGCCCAGGGAAGTGGTTGAATCACCATCTAAAAGATGAATGGATGTGGCACTTGGGACATGGTTTAGTGTTGGATGTGGCAGTGCTGGGTTAATAAATGGTTGGACTCAATGAGCTCCTCGAGGTATTTTCCAGCCTAAATGATTCCATGATTCCATGTCATCCATGAATTCCTGTATTCTTGCAACATTTATTTTCAGTTATTTCCTTTCCAAGCAGAAGACCTGTTTATTATTCCTGTGGAAGCCATTTCATATTTTAAGATCAGCTTTGGCTTTCTCTGAAACTAGATCTATTATAGCCCTTTTCAGGGAGGACAGGGAGAGCTGAACTGCACACAGCAGGTAGAGTCTGGGCTCACTTTGCATTTATACAGCAGCAAATTTTCATACTCTATTTCATTTTCCTTGCACTCATTTCCCCATACTAATCCTTAACATTTGATTTCCTTTTTTGACTATGAGTATCAGGATGACTTTTTCCCTTTCTACTACAATTGCAAAGTCTCACTCCCTCTTTTTAATGATGTCTCTTTTGTTCGTCATTTGTACGTAACAGGAATGCATTTAATTTGTGTGGCATTAAAATGCACCTTCCCAGTAGTCTTATGGATACCTTTGCAGGTGCCAGTCATCTTTACAACATCACTCTAATTTCATTGTAACAGGTTATCCAACCACAAGTTATGGAAGAACTTAGCAATAGCTCCCTAAATCATGTCTAACTGGCACATAGAACCATACAATCATTGAGGTTGGAAAAGACCTTTGAGATCATTGAGTGCAACTGTAAAAATTTTACTGCCCTGTCCACCACCAAGCCATGTCCCTAAGCAATGCATTTACAAGTCTGGAGCTGAGCAAATGCCCTAGCTGCAGCTTTCTTGGAAGAGTCCTCCTGTTTCTGCAGCTCTGTCATCTGCTGTGCCAAGGCAATGCTGCACATGAATATTCAGCCTCCATCTGAACAATAACCTAAGAAGAGAAAATAGAAAGGAAAGTGTTGCACAAGTCAGAATTAGTCATTCAAAAATACCTTCGATATCACACACAATTCTCTTCTCAGAAAGAACATAACAGAACGAGAATGAGTACAAGGAGGACAAATAAGCAATATTTGTCCTGTTTTACAGCTTGTGTGAAAAACATTTAAATTGACCAAGACACATTGGCCTGGGAAAGAAATCAGTAAGGAAATTGAGGCCTGTTAAGTCACATAGACATGAAACAGGTGAAGGTAAATGTTTATCTGATAACACTCAAAGAAAAGACCTAAGGGAGATCTGAGAATATGATCAGACCTCAAGTTTAACCAAATAATTTCTGTGCCACTCAACAAAACTAAATTATTAAACTAACCAATACAGAGTATTTAAGATGCCAAAATTGCATACTTAACCAAACAATAGGAAGAGTCATAAAAGAAAGATGCAGTAACAAAAAAACCACATAAAAAACTACTTCCAGCTCAGGAACTCTTCAATCTGTGGGTTTCTCTATACTAGGAAATAACAGGAGAAGTATTGAAATAAGGCTCCATTGAGTTTCTCCCTGTTCTCATACTCCTTCCCAAAGTACCAGGAATTTAGTGGAGACTCAATGCTCATTTTAGACTTCCAGGGTGAAGTACAAATGCAGTTCTGTACTACCACAGACACTGCACTGAATTTTCTCATATTTGAGGAAATCACAGGGACAACCCATCCAGCATGTAAGAGGTAAGTCTTACCTTTGAGAAAGGAAGTGTCTAAATTATATCCCCTCAGATGAAAAGGATTCTTGATGCTAACTGAGTGTAGTTGTTTTTTGTCTTGTGACATGGGTGGAAATTCAAAATGTGTAGTAGTAAAAATGTCAAAGTAAAGCATTGTGCTTTTACTAAACTGAATTTCTTCAGCTTACAAAAGAGTAAGATTGCTATTTGTATTATTGGCAATGTTATACCAAATATAAAAGTATGAATGTTTCAGTGGTGACAAAACAACTTTCTCCTTTCCCCAGAGTTTTGGTACAATGGGAAGTTTGGCCTTTTTACTCTGACTTGGAGCAACACAAAATTTGCAAATATTGTGATTCTGAGAAATTCCATTTTTCTAACAGCTTATTTTTCTCGTAGACTGACTATGAAACACCAGTGTGTTTGTTTGGAAAAGGAAGGTTCCTGTCACTTGACAACATTCATCTTGGAGATATCTTTATTCACACAACTGCTAAACCTTAGTGATCCCGTTTGGATCTTTCCCTCAGCAGGAAGTGAGAGTAGCAGTGAGCTCACTGAGATTTTCTGGCCCATGGAAACTGGATGTATCCCACACCCAAACTATCAATGTAAAACAATAAACCACCTTAATCACACAAGTACTTCTTGGCATGTACAAAACACAAAGGAGGAGTAGCATTCCCAAACAAAGAAGGATGCCTGTTCTCATTAAGGGTTTCCCTCAACGCAGGGAAAACAAGGAGCAGAGTTCTCCAGGACAGACTGTGTTCAACACTCTTCTGCAATGCATGGTTGCAAGTAAACAGGAGAGCTTGAAGGACGAGGTCTTAAAGCTTGTTTGTTTTGTAAGTGGAAGCCACCATCAGCCAGGAAAGCAGTCTTCAGACTCCGAGCAAGTCTCCAAGTGTCGCGTTCAGTGCCCCGGAGGGGACATAGAAGACCAGATAGTTTCTGATTTCAGTCATCTGCCTTTTATTGTGAGAAAACACTTCTACTATTGCCTTGTCTTAATAATTTGGCTGTTCTTTCTTAACACTCGTTTGTTTTGCTGACAGAGTTGGGCCCATGGAAACTAGCTCTTTACCTACTAGGTTGAAAAGTTCATCCTGTTCTACATTTTAATAGAGCAGCAAAACTTCCCTGTAAACTCAGCTCCCAGAATTGATTACAGCCCTCGTAAAGCTGGCTCTGAGCAAATGTTGGCACCGTTTTCATAAACCACAAGTTTTGACAAGCTTTTTCCTTCTTCTCTGCTAGCATTTAATACATCTTTTTCTCCAGGCATATCGGTCAGGTGGTATGAATCTCCTGCCACAAGCACGAGTCTCTAAAGGAACAAGAATTACCTTTGACAGAATGTCATGCATGAGATCATCTTCAGGGTAGGTTTATTGTGTCCTATGCAGCTCACATGTTGAAAAAGAATTTCACCTTTCACTTTTTCATAATATTCCTTTAACTATACTTTTTCCTTAACATGGACAGCTTTGTCTACACATGCTTAAACCTTTCAGTCACTTAACCACATAGGCCACAGAACAGATTTCCTTCCAGGAACTGAAAGAAAAGTAACTAAGAACCTAAACAGCTATTTCATCCTGAAAACAGTAACACAGATCTAGTTAAATTAAAAATAAATTTTAAATCTTTTTCATAGCTGGAGAAAATAACTAAATCTGTCTACAAAAATTTGAGGCTCATGCTAAGATGTAGCATTAGCTTTCCAAGCAAAATGTACATGAAGTATTTCTAATCATACTCAGACTAGAACAAGTCAAACTTAATATTTTATTCAAGTTCATTAAACAAAATCACTTAATGCAGGTTAAAAAGTCTCGTTCATGGCATGGCTCCATAGCATCCAAGGGAAAATATGTATGTTGTGGAATCTTCATGGTGCAGAAAATCCTTCCAGTTAAACCAGAAGCCACATAGGCAGTTTTGTCAGGAGGTAACTCCTGATCAGCAGGAGAAGTTTCCTGAATATTATTTTGAAGGCTGCCTTAAAACCAATCTGCACCTATGTCTTCATGTTTTGCTAAAAATGGCACAGAGATGACTTAGCATCTTTCTTGTAACTGGTGTTGGTCTTTGTTGAAAAAGATCAGCATTTCTGAGAGGTTTTCTTTGCAAAGAAAATTAAAAATCATCAGTGGTTCCACTAAGTCAACCTTTTCCTGACCAAGTGATGCTGACAACTGTGCCAGCTCCACCACCGCACAGACAGCAAAGGCTTCAGCCACAGGAAGGTACATGGAAACCACCGAGACCAAACCAACAAGGAATTCATGACTTCCACATTTTATCTTTGCTCCCAAAGCAAATCTGTTTGGTTAAACTTTGCTATCACATCTGTAAAATGGTTTAAAAGACCATCACAGGGAAAACTGTTATGAAGCTTACTGGCAAATACAGGTCTCAAACCTCATTCACTTCCTTAAGAGCAAACTCAGAACTGCAGTAATTTTCAAACTTGGGCACTGTCTTACAGATACTGCTGTAAGCAGCAACTCAAGTGGCAGGAGTTCCCTTACATCTCCCATCCCAGCCCCAGCCTTTTGCTGCCTCCCCAGTGCAGCAATGCACGTCCAGCTGTGCTGTGAGCCAGACCAGGGAGCTGATCCAGGCTGCAAAGCAAAGCACAGCCCCCTCACTCTCCCCTGCCTGCCGCTTCAAGTGAATTCAATTCCCTGACCTGATTGCCAGTCCCACAAACAGCTGCCCCTCCTAAGTCCTTATGTCAGCACTGCTGCTGCACTCCCCACATGGTGTTATCTATAAAGTGTTTGGTTTGTGGGTTTGTTTGGTTTTTTTAAAGAAATATTATTATGTATGACCTACTGCCTCTGAGAAACTGGAGAAGGCTAATGGCAGGAAGGGTGGGTATCCCTCTTTCTCTGGAAGGAAAGAGAGAACTGCCCAACAGTTACCAGGTCTCTAAATCTTTCTTTGAGTGAGCCTTTCTGCACAGCCCTGAAGAGATGAGCATCTGAAACACAAAGAGAAACCCCTCACTCATCAACTACAGAACACATTTGAGTCGTACCACTATTTTCCCTACAATATCCTGGAAGCTCTTAGGTATTTCATGTATGATCAGAGAAGAAAGGAAAAAAAGAAACAAAGCAAACAAACAAACAAAGAAGTAAAGCATCTACAGACTTCTTTTCACAGCATAACATATAAACCCTGTCTAGCATTTCCTTCAAATAACCCTGTTGAGCAAGGAATTATTCCTGTGTGCAAAATAAGCCAACAGGAGCTGAAGTCTATTGCCTCTTATGAATTAAAAGCTCATTACTGTTTATTGGCATGTTGCATGTGCCCTTTGGAGAGCCTCAGTAATTCTTCATAATAATCTATTTTCAAATGAAAAAAAAAAATTGAATGACAGCAATGGGAGGTGAGTGCAACTTTTACATCACATTCTGCAGCAATTTGTCCCAAAGAGGCTCCCTGATACAGCAGCTGTGAATGCCCATCTTTGGCAGTGACTCACACCAGCTAGGTGACAGGCTCACGAGAACTTTGCTTAGAGATGTTTGGGGTGAATTTATACTGCCCAATAAATATCTCACATTTCTTTGTTGCATTGGGTGATTAGTTTTTGTCGCACCAGGAGACACACCAGGAGAGAGAGGAGACTGAACCTTCTGATTTTGCCTGAATCTTCCTTCTCTTCACTTCTGTGGTCCCTTTCTCACCTTCCTCCAGAGGAGAGAGCAACTTCTAGGCCAAGGAGCTCAGCTGTCACTGGAGAGAAACATAAACAAATTGCAATCAAAGCTGAAAAGATGCAACTATTCATGGACTTCTTTGGATTAGGAAAACAGGCAGCCTGACCTTGTTCAAGGAACATGTCTTTATCTGAAAAGCAAGTGCAGAGGGAAAAGGGTTTTAAACTATCTTTTGGCAACAACCTTGGGCCCCGGCATGCCTATCTACAGCTAACACAGATAGTTGCTGCTGCAGCAATAATTCCAGGGCATACAGCAGCACCAGTAATTCTCCTGCCTAAAGGCCAGCAGCAGAGATCAGTGGTTTAATTTTGCAGACTGAAAAGGAGAAATAACACCAGCACCTAAAGCAGCCTTAGAATTTATCACAGAGCTCTGCCTTAAGTGCCAGCCTTTTACTCCATGCCTGCTGAGCACTGCCTTCTCCAGGGAATACATTTAATGCTGGGAAACAGGGAGAGAAACTTGGATTCTGAAGTTCACCTTTCTTTGCATTGCAGCACTGTATATGTGAAAAACACAGTTTATTGTGCATAAACTATGCAAGACGAGAAACTCAGCTTCTTGCCAGCACAAAGAGATGGTCTGGGCAAACACTGGGAAATGGGCACTGCAGCTCTGTCATGTTTGTTTTGGAGGCTGTGAGGGTGAAAGAGTCAAGAGGAACAAATTGCAACAATCAAAACAGAAGAATGGTCCATATGGGTGTACTTCAGGATCATGGATGGAGAGAGAAATCCAGATTTCATAGGTGTTACGTTGCATCACAGAAAGAATTATGGGATTATCAAGGGGAAAGTTGGAAGAAAATGAGATTTTGTCATTAATCATGCATACTCCCTGTTAAGTTCTACTAAAAACTTTATGTCTACTTCCCCTGAATTACTTTGTGCTTATCTTAGAGAAGCAGCGGTGGGGGAAGGGAAGATCAAGTAAACAGAATATCACCAGAAGTCAAACAAAACAAGAAATGAAGAAGAGATGCCTTAGAAATTTCTTGACCAGAACATCTGTGTTCACTGATTGCTCTGAGTAGATGATGCTCATGTTATTTAGGACAAATTTTAATCCCAGATTACCTACAAAATTTTCACTATGTTCTATATGTGTGACAAAAGAAAAAAAAAAGTGTGTTTTTCCTATATAGTGTTAGTCATATTGCTAACTTGGAACATTCATCCAGTTAGAAAGGCAATCCTACAGAGGCTTCACATTCAGAAGCCTCATGTCTCTTTTCCTTGTGCCTTTTTAGGAAACCCGACTTCAGATGCAACTGACCTATTTCTCAGCTATGTTTTTGGATTGTATCTGGGATGTGTCAGTACTGCTGGAGGCACTTTAGCAAAGTTCAAAGGGAGGAGATAAATTGCACTGGGGGGACAGGGGAGAACTCTCTGCACCATGTGTAATACACATGTTAACATGTATTATGCATGGCTATGTTATATATATTATGCACAGCTAACATTTTCCACTTTCTTCTCTTTAATAATGAAAATGTCTCTAGCAGAGTTCTGCTCTAGTCTCCTTCCCCTGCTCCCTCATACTTGATAGCATCTGGAATAAGCCTTTTTTCCCCTGGCTGAAGGATACCTCAGTCAGTGTGATACTTGGTGTGTCTGCCATCTCCTCTTTTCCTGCTCTTTTCTAACCCTCTCCAGCTGCAGCCAAGCCAGTGGTGGAGGGAAACCCTCACAATCAAACCCAGAAAGCACTTACTGAAAACAAATAACGTTGCTAAGGAACTGTAAAGATAAGCTCAAAACTACCAAATCCAGGAAGGAGAAGAGAGTTCATATGCTCTTTTCAAACACACACCACTCATTGCTCTCAGTGCTCAGTCTATCACATTATACCAGCACAGAGGCTGTGATTACGTGCACCCAGGACAGATACCCAAAAATGTGGGAATCCCAAGAACCTAGCAGCTTCCAGCACTCAGTATCTACCTCTCTTCCTAATAGTTAATTTTTATAATACCACCACACCTAAAAAGAGCCAAGAAGACTTAAACTGCAGGTAGGCTGTATATTATATGTGTATCATCAGTGACAGGAGCCTGGTTAACAGTAGCAGCAAAGCCACCAGCAGCATAGAGACCAAGGGTCTACAGAAGGCACAAATTACACCCCCCCATACCCCCCCTTGCCCTTGCCATCCTGCCAGCTAGACTGAAGAGAGTGTGGGCTTGACTGCCTATTTGCAACTTAACCTCTGTTTTCCAGCACTGGCACAGCCTCAGGAGCCATGCTTTGCCCACAGGTATTTTTTTCAAACCAAAGTAATTACTAGGCTCAACCCATAAATAAAGCCAACTCCTGTGTGTTGGGAGGTGGGAAGATGAAAGCCAGAGGAAAGGGATGAACATGCCAGTTATGCCTTGCCTATGCCAGGCAACCCCTGGGGCCATGTTTGTGTGTTTTCAGAGCCTGGTGAACTCTGGAAGCAAGGAGCAATTGAGGCAGAGCAGCTGCCCTTTGAGTACTGCATGTTCTGTTCCTCATGCACACAGCTACAGACAAATATTCCCTACACTTTGAGAGACCCTGGGAAATAAGAGCATTCCACCAGAAAAGCTATCTTCAGCTCTCCTATCACCATTCACCTTGAGTTAAATCAGATACTCAGAATGCAGCCATTGCCTACAGAGCAGATGTGTGGTTGTACCTGCTGTACCTCTGAAATCACACCAGCCTTGTGGCTTTATCAGTGCTCCACAGCAAGGATGAAACTTCTCCCAAGGGCACAAGGTGATCTCATTTGTTAACTTGGCTTCATCCTATCTCGTCACACAGAGATCAGAGCAGTTCATTTCTGCTGTGAAAAACAAGAGAGCATTTCCACTTCACACTCAAGAAATTGCACCAAAAAGGCACTACTTTGAGTACTACAAAGTATTTATCACAAATACAGTAAGTTTTATTCTTTGCTACCAACATAACCTGAAAGTGATTGGCATGAAAGAGCATAACCTAAATATCCTTACACTATATTCAGAAGAATTTCTCCTTACCTCACATATCTAATGCATTCTGTCTACCACATAGCTGTATTTTACCAGTACAAAGAGCTATCTATAAAAGGGTATTCACACCAGCAGGGTATTCACGCCAACAGCCACAGGTGAGAGACATCAGGCACTTCAAATTCCACCTGCAAAGGGCAAATAAATGCACCTGGGTTCTCCCCACTGACTGATTTCCCATGCTCAAGGACTTCTCACCTCCTGAAGCTTTAAGTAACCACACTCAGGTGTTGGAAGGTGTAGTAGCTCTAATCTGTCCAAAATTCCTCTTCATAAAAGGAGCAAACCAGCAGCAGCATTAAAAAAACCCCCACATCAGGATGCAACAGCTTCTCTCTAAGGGTTCCTACTGAACAACTCTTTCACTTTTTACATTAGGAGGTAACAGGATTTTAGATGGTCTACATTACTGCTAAGATGTTAAATTTTAAAACCAAAATTAGCTTCCAAATTAGGAAAATCTGGAAAATTACAGTATTTTAAACTATGGACATGCTTTTATGCATTTATAGTATTTTGGTATTACTTTTACAACTCAAACCTTGTAAAAGACAGCATTGCCTGGTAGTATGGTTCTTCTACAGCTTTCAGACAAAAGGCTAATGATTTGTACTTCAGAAATATACAATGGGAAATAGAAATCTGAAGAAGTTTATGGAATCATCAATTTCTCAGACACGTGGTTATGGATGGGAGAAAAGGGTTTGGAGAGAGCCATGCAGATACATTGAGGATAATATGTTTGTGCCCTCAAAATGTACCCACACTTTTAAAGCCCTTCTTTTTTCACACTACAAATTTTATCAAATGAGCACTGCAAGAATGTTGTGGGTGGCATTTGCACAGCCACAGCTACAGCTCAGCCCTCCCATAAGGAAAGCAAAGCTGCCCAACAGCTTCCATCCAGGATGCAGAAGACAATTGAAAATAACAAACCACCAATTTCTGATGTGACACTACAGCTGATTAGAAAACTAGCAAGAAAAGTATTAAAAACATAAGTAGGATGACCAAGCTTGCTGTGTTTGACCTTTGTGTTGATAATGTGTGTATACTTCTATAACCATTCTGCTTAAAGGGCAGAAAAACATCTTCCAAAGACACAAGCAGAATTAAAAAACCTAGGTTTTTCAATGTGCTCTAAAACAGAACACCACACCCTCACTAAACTCTTAAACTCTCATCCCCTTATAGCTGAGTCTGCACTAACTCATGAGCACAAACTTGGGAGGAAAGCAGGACAAGAAGAAAAAACATCTGAAAAAATGGACCTTTAGTGGTTGATTCACATACTTCCATTCTGGACACAAATCAAGCAGCAAAGATTGAAATTCAACCTGTAAAGGTTTCATTTATGCCTAAAGCAAATATCAGGTACTTTGCTACCATGGTGATGAACACAGTAAAAACACCTTAAGCACTCCCACTTCTGCCAGTGCAAAGCAGGGCCTGGTGCAATTGTCAGAAGCAAAGCCTGGCCACCACAGGTATTGAGCTCAGACTTAAGAAAATGGTTTAAAGTTTGTGTTGCAGTTGTGTAAAATCTGAAATACACAAACAATAAACGAACTGAGAAGTTGTGGATATTATGCACATTCTTTGTTCTGGTCCTGCACTGAATGTGTAAGAACTGACTGATCAAGGGCTCCCATCAAAACAGCAATACAACTAAAGTTTCTGGGGGAAGGAAACCTCAACCCTTCCCACCCTGACCGTTTGATGCCAGCAAGAGATGCCCAAAGCCTGGAGAGGGATTGCACGGTCAACAGTAGAACACCTGAAGGGCAGCACAGAGGAATTTAGGCCTCTCCCACCAGCAAGTTGCTTCGTTGGAGACACGCCTTTATGCTAAAAGCACAAAACATGGGGGATATTAGGAAGAAATTCTTCCGTGTTTGGGTGGTGAGGCACTGGAATAGGTTCCCCAGAGAAGCTGGGGATGCCCCATCCTGGAAGTGTTCAAGACCAGGTTGGATGGGGCCTTGAGTAGCCTGGTCTAGTAGAAGGTCACAGCAAGAGGGTTGGAACCAGATGATCTTCAAAGTCCCTTCCAATCCACTCTTGTGAAACTGTCCAGGAAATGAGTCACCTGTTTGACTCCCATATATTCCTAATACCAAGAAACAAACACTCAGCTTTGGACAACTAAGAAAGTTATATCATATTTTTTATTTTAAATAACCCAGCTCTGTGTTAAAGCTCAATACCCCAATGTTCCCTTTAAAATGACAAATGTTTAAAATTTTTTTGTTACAAAATTAAAGCTAACAGCAGCTAAATCTTTTATGTCTGGCAATTTATATTACAACATATATTCTAAATTGGAAAGTACAAAGAGTTTTCAAAGCTGTCCCAGACTGTCAAGCTGACTTTGACTTTTTTGGAGTAGCCCCACCATCTTCAGCTGACTTCTCTGCTGGCCTCTTTTTCAAGCCTTTCATTTTCCGTGTCTGCAGTTTACTGAGATCTTGCTTCTGCATGTGGATTCGACCGTAAGTGGTACCAAACACATCGTGGGAAATATTCTTTTTCTTCTTAGGCTGCAAGGGAAGAACAACATTAATATTTCTGAGTACAGTCCCAGGAGCTCTGGTGAGAATCAAGTGCCCAAAAGCAAGGCCTCATACATTGGTAGGAGTTTAGAGACTAAGATCTGTGTGGTGTGTTCTGTGTGCCTCCAGAGGTGTGTCTGGATGCCAGCTGAGCACCACAGAAGTGCTGTGGCCTCAGGAATGTCAGCTGGCCTTGATGAAAGTAAGCTCTGGTCAAATACACAAGTAATACTTCAGCATTTGCTCTTCTTCAGAGAGATCTGAAAGCAATGCCCTTTCAAAGGTACTTACCTTCAGGGCTTTGGGCTGTTTCAAAGACAGCTTATAAAGGTCATCTGAGGCTAAATGTGTCCTCCTCATAACCAGATCTAATGAAGGTCCCATCTCTTCCAGTTCAATTCTGGGTATTTTACAGCCAGATTTCTTCAGAAGCACTCTAAGAGGAAAAAACCAACCAAAATCAACATTGTTCTCTGTGCTAGAGAATTATCTTCCTTAATAACAGGTTCAATTCTGCAGTTCAAAATACTATTAAATCAACTGCTAACTAACCACTAACTATCATTGGGAAAGGCATCCATCAATAACAATTTATAATACATCAGTCCCATTACAATTTGAACACACACAAAATATGACCTGGCTAATGTAAGTTATTTATTTTTTTTAACAAGACCAGTATAATCAGTATCCCTTTTAAAACTCAGCCCCATGTACCCTAAAAGCCACATCACTTTCCAAATTCAAAACAGCACCCTGGGTATTATTAGACATGAAAAATATTCACTATAATTTACAGCAAAACAACCAGAGCACTTATCTGAGAAAGTGTTTTGGTTCTTTGTTTTTAAGAGTGAGGCTGACTGAAATGATTTTGTATTAAGAGAAATCAAAATCACATGGAACACAAGCTATGAACTTTCACAGCCTCCTAAGGCAGGGAGTGACTGTGAGGGTGAACACCAATGCAACAAGAAAGTTGCATTGTCCTGCCTTTTCCTGGTTTTCCTTGTGCATCTCTGTCTGCAGCCTATCCCCTGTTGTTCCCTGGCAAACTCCTAAGTGAGGAGAGTCATTGAAATCAGCCTGAGAACAGACTAAATCCATCAAGTCTAAGACAGTACCCAGAATTCACTAAGTTAATTCACACCACCTTACTAACTGAGCCATGTGGAAGAGCAATCCTCTGAGCCAGGAGGCAGCAGACCTAGGGCTCAAGTGTTTTCCTTCTGCTGTACAAATTACACTGAGCACCTCTATACATTGCATGTTCTAAATGCAGCTCAAGCCAGTTCAATTTCACAACTACAGACTGAAGTTGACAAGTGTACCAAAGCCCAGACAAACAGATAAAACACATACTCACTTGTAGCTTCTCATGTAAATTTTCCCATCCACAGCTGTGAAATGCAGAACGTACTCTAAACCAGCCAGACGAATACTGGGCACGGTGGGACCTCTGAAGAAATCTGAGAGAGTATTTAAAAGGAATAAATGCCAGGTTTCTTGGCTGGAAATAAAACCAACAGATGCCTGTAACAAATTTGTACTGTGATGTGGGCCCATTTCGAAATGGGAATCTCACGAAATAGCCACTACTTAAAACTGCAGCCTGGCCAATACACAGGACAGACATTTAACATTGCACCTGTTGGTCTGCACTGGTGAATCCAAATGTGTGTGGATATCCTGAGAGGAACACAATGACTTTCCAGAGATAATTTGGGAGCAATATACAGGCTACCTATATATATACACTTCCTATAAGTATGTGCATGGAAAAGAGGAAATACACTTTCAGAGCAGTAACTTAGCATTATTGAGCTAATGCAAGTAATTGCATTGTCTATTCTTTTAAATATTCATCTCTAAAATCAGGGGGGAAAAATGATCTTATTTGGTGTTTAGGCCAGTCAATGCTCAGACAAACACAGATCAGTACAGAGAAGCCTGTACTGTTTAAAGACATCATTCAAACCTAATACTTAAATCTTAATCATAGCCAGATTTGGAACACTAGAAAGAGGGATCAAAACCAGTACACAGCAGAACAAAGTTGCACCTCTTCTACTCTTAGCTACATTTTCTCTCTCTGACTTTGGGAAAAAGTTTAGATATATAATTTCTTTCAAATCTCCCTCACAACAAGGCATGCCTGTCCTCTAGGTAAAGCAATACATGTCATTATGTCCAATGTTTTCTCTATTAATAAGCAACACATCTATGAAAATAAGACACTTCCAAATACTTGCCCAGTTTGCAAAGAGAACACTGAAATACAGATTAAATACAAAATGAGCCACCTCTGGTAAGGTTCTTATATCAGGCTATGAAAATATACTGTGCAATCAGAGAGCCTGCAATGAGCACAGCAATCTGTCCAACATATGCAGAGGGTAGAGAAAGAATGTGACCTTGACCAAGGGAACAAGGTGTGCAACATGACAGGGCAATGCTGAAACATAGGAGAACTGGTAATAGATGCAAAACACATCACTCTTTTCTGCTCTGTCCTGTTTTCAGATCCCTTGGCTACTTGTCTTTTCCTTCACTACCTTTTTGCAAGAGTATCAGCACTGGAGTGACATCCAAAACACAGTTTGGCTGGCAAATACCAGATGGAGTCAGCCCAGGAAACTTTCTTGGTCAATTAAACACTCTCTTATTTCCAGTCTAACTTGTAGCTTGAGGAAAAGTTGCAAATAAAACATCTTTTTTAGCTTGTAGCATATTTTTTCCCTTCAGTTAGTTCCCTGCAGGTACATAAGCTTACATTCACAGTGGTTTTATTGGCAACACTTCCCTTTCATACTTTCCTGTGGCATCATACATCTTTTTACCCACAGGATGATCTCTTCCAATAAACGCAGGTGGTCAGGAATTTGTTTCCTGGCAACACCGAACAGCTGCAGAAACCTTACACTTCAGTACACCCAGAGAGTTGAAGTTTTTTTAACATACTCTTAATTTACAACTCTTGCTTTGGTTGGACTAGAGGCTTGCTTTCTCCTTTCTTTCCATTCCTAGTTCTCTCTCCCCCTTGTCCTTAAACATGCTTCCAGAAAGTTTAATTTACTCTTTCCTACAGAGAGCTTTTCAGGACCTTTCTATCTCCAGATTAAAACTGATTTTGGAATGTAACTCTTTCTGTATCAATTCATATCCAAAAGCTGGTAACACTGTATTCTATGTAGCTTTCGTTAGCATGAGCACAGTTCAAACATTTTCCAGCCATCCCCCTTTCCTGGCCAGAAAAAGCCCTCGAATCTTTTCACTCAGAAAGAGTCTGTGTGAGGAAAGGCTGTTTGAAGACCAAGGTGACAGCCAATAAAAAACTGCAGAGATCTGCAAACCAACACTTTAGAAAGTGTATAAGCAAGACCTACAGTGGCCTGGCCATTTTTAGGATAAAATAGACATATAGCAACAGAAATAACAACAAGCAGGCAGTGTTGTAAGAGTTGGAACTTCTTACAGATATAGGCATAAAAAATTACTAGAATTTCATTAAATGCATTCCAAGAGTTACATAATTTAAACGAACTACACTACTACATCAGAGAGCAATGGAAACCAGAAGAGGAGGGATGACTTTGTCTTCCAGGTCTCCAAGAAAATGCACCTGTCATTTACTTCTCCTAAACAGCTTCCTCCACTTCACAGTTTAACTATAGCATTTGGTTACCATGAAGACAATAATTCACCCTTGCCCTTAATTTTACCAGGAAGCTGCTGTAAGATGATTGTCCAAATATGCTTAAGCCCTTCTGATATCACAAAAGCCAATGAGAACTTGGTTGTTTCTCAGCATCACTGGCATCACACTGCCTTGGCAACAAGAAGCTGTCAGCTATCTGATATTCCCTCTGGGATCCTAACAATACTGGTACAGCAACAAAATATTTGTGGCTGTTGTTGTAAAGACATTCTTCTATCTTTCTTGGCAAGAGTAGCAGCTTAAGGGTACCATCTTTTGCAGAAACTGAACAAATCACTTCCTCCTTGTTGGTTAAGGGCAGTTTTGAAGCAGGTCAGATTAATACCCAAATGATTTTAATTTGTTAGTGATACCTTCAAGCCTTTACTCTCCTGAACTTTTGTCTGTTGTTTTGCATCTGAGTATTTCACAGAACTCAGCAGAACAATTAAGACGTGGAGTACCTGGCATATGTTCAAGGAGAAAGACTGGGTGTGGAGTACATTTGACTGCCAAGTCATTAATGGCTAATAAATAGGAGAGGAGAAAGGACAAGCAAACATCAAGAGAAATAGGAAGGACTACTCAGTTGTTTGGCAGCTATCTCACTATGCACGTCTCCCATTTCAGCTGTTTGAGCATGGGGAGCTTGAGCACTTCTGGAAGCCCATCACTGTGCAGATGCCTGAACAAGATACACCTCAGAAAATGCACCTGCTTCCTGTGTAAATACTCATTTACAGTGACACAAACACACAGCAGTAAAACTCACTTATCTTTGTATTCAATTGTCTTCAAAGATGGATAAGCTCAGTTACCACCAAGAACCAATCAGTCATACTGAACAGACAAAAATTTACTCCTCTCCTGCTCCCTTTCATTCTCATTCCAGATGAAACATTTTGCTTTAAGGAATAATACTAAGGAAAAAAATTCTCGTTTTTAGGGTCTGTTTCTAAAGAGCAATCATTTACCCATTTGCCTAGAAACCCAAGAATGGAATTGAAAGAACAAGACTGTTCTTACAGGTTCAGTATTTTACTAGAACTTAAAAAGAAAAGTAATCTACTTTCAGAAAAGCTATTAAAAACAAAAAATCACCCCACCCTACTTACTAGATCTACTTTTGCCAAGCAAGAAGCATGCTGTAAGTGTCAAGAGACACAGTATCCTATAACTTCTATGTCTACATATAGTTTCTATAAAGCTACAATGTGCTTTATTTTCCAGAGCCTCCAACTCTGAGACAGTAAAAAACTTCATGCCAGTTTGTTTCCTAAGTTCTAAGCCTGCCTTAAAGTTAGGGCACAATTTATCTACAGCTGATTTTTACTGCACCTGTTCTCTCCAAGTATCCTAAGCAACAGCACGCTTGTTAGAATTGGTGGGATTTCCAACAAAAATGCTTTCATTACAAAAACAGAAGCTGAATTAGAGTGATTTGACTTCTGTGTAAGCAAAAATATCCCACTTCCTAAACCTAATCCACTGATTTCAATTTAGATACTTCAAGACATTATTTAGTTAGAAAAGTGATGACCCAGTGCAACTATAAGGCCAAGACATTTTGGAAAATGACAGTTTTCCCACAATCAAAGTAATGAACTCCAGTGAACATGAAGTTTCATCTTCAGAATCCTTTAGGACGTTCTTTTATCCTCCCTTTAAAAGTAATCACGATTAGTTAACTTTAATTTTATGTGACATGAAACCTTCTATGCTGAACATAAGAAGCATTTATTGATAAACTAGCTTTTCCCAACAGATCATACTAGTACAGATCCATGCAATCCTACTGCCTAAATAATCAAAATACTGACCAATAAGAAGGCTCTTCAGTCTTCTGTATTCTTCATTCACCTCAAACATGTCACCAGCAAATATCAACATAGGTTTTGTCCCTTCAGGACACTTACTATTCTGTGGAATAAGAATTTTAAAACAACAAAAATTCAGACAGTTAGGGAACATATCATTGATTTAATGGCCAGCCGTTCAACACTGAAAGAAAAACGGTGATCAATAGGGACAGAATAGACCAACTAAGTTAAATTAAAAAGCAGAGCATAAATTTAACATTCTGGAGTACACAAATTACCAATCCTCATATACTGCATGAAACACTTTTTAAAATAACTTGATCTGTTTCAGCGCACAGAAAAAATTGCAACCAAAACGTCCACCAGTAGGTGTCGCTGAAATACTGAATTTGCAACTCCTTACCTTGATATCTTTCAGGGATACAAACTTCTCAACGCCCAGCTCGATCATGTCTAGCACGTGGTAGTCAAACATGCGACCTGTGAGAGCAAAAAAGAAAATCCAGCTATTTAATTTTACACTGAAAACTACACCCATCATCCCAATAAAAACCCAAGTGAGACTTATTACCTATTATCAGGTTGTTAGGTCGCTTCTTGTTATGAGAGCCAAAGAGAAAGAGAGAACAATCTGATTTCTTGGAAAAAAACTCCTGCAATTGAAGAAAAGAATCAAACTCTTGACTTGCAGTTCACAGGGTTTAAAATATTCTGCAAAGGAATTTGGCACAGAAATGAGTTTAGGAGCTGCTTAATGAGCAGGGCAACTGCACTTACCAGAAGAGTTTTGAGCATGTCATAAGTGGTTTTCAGCACTTAAGCTAAAACTGACAGCTGGATTCAAGATTCAAATAATTTCTTTTTTTATTTACCATTGCATCTTAAAATACACGTCAGGCAATTTTTTTCTTGCCATCTTCTCTTTAATACCCTTTCTTGTAATTCCTGATTATTTGTTTTTACACAAGGTACTTTCAGCCACTTCTTGCCTGGTAAGTAAGTACTGGCAAACTGGCTGCTGTTGTCATGTCTCATTGTAGTTTTCCAGCTAAGCTTTATGCAGCACATTGGCTTTGCCTGACAGCTTCTGAACAACCAATAAATGCCCTCAACAGCAAGTCTAACAACATCTGCACTTGGCACAAGAGTCCTACTACAGAGCAACTTCATGTCAATTTATTATTTAAGATGCTACCTAAAACCAAGCCAGTGTGACTACCACAGAGATATTTTCTGCAGGAGGAATAGATTAGAGAACCTATCATGGTACAACGTCCAGAGCCAACATTACAGCAGCTCTTTCTAAAGATGTCCAGCTCCAAAGTCTTTTTATGCACTTCTGCCTCCCAAGGCAGAGTCTTCATCTCAATCCTCATCTTGTGTATCAGCAGTGGCTCCATGATGTACATACACAAAATTTATCCAGTGCTTCCCACAAGTATATACCTACACTTGGCAGCTGTGAAGGACAGGACACTTCATCTCCCACCCCTGCAACAGCAGCAGCTAAGAGAGGACATTGCAGCTCTGCCCCTCTGGAGGTCAGAGAGACACTTGGAGAGACTGCATTAATTGCATGTACAAATCACAGGGCTCAGCATCAAGTTTTGCAACAAGATCTCTGAGAAATGCTGACTCTAGACAGGCCAAGAACAGACCAGAGAGGACTCCCCTCGAAACACGTGCTCATACAGCTCTGTTATTCACTGTGTGTTGGTATCTGTATACTCTCTAACAGCTGTACATTTTATTAAAAAGATGTAAAAAACTCAAATGTTTCAAATGTGCCCTGCATATACTGCAACAACACATACATTGCAAAATTGCCCTTTTAAAAACATGCCTCTAGCCAGTCAGCCAGGACTGCTGCTAAAGGATGGAAAGGGGCTTGGTGAGCTTTTCCATCAGCTCCCTAAGCACCCCTAATGAATCCCATGGAGGCCCATAGACGTGTGTGTTCAAGTGGAGTAGCAGGTCACCAACCATTTCTTCCTGCATTATGGGGGCTTCATTCTGCTCCCTATCCCTGTCTCCCAGCTCAGGGTACCCAGAGAGCAGTCAGTGCTGCTGTTATAGACTGGGGCAAGATTCTCTTTAGCCCTCATTTTGTTGGTGATGTAATTGCAAAAACATCTGTTACTGTCTTTTATGGCAGGAACCAGATTAAGTTCTAGTTGGGCTTGGGCCCTTTGAATTTTCTCCCTGCATACCCTCACAACATCTTTGTGGTCCTCCTGAGCGGTCTGCCTCTTCCAAAAGTGATATTCTCTCTTTTTACCCCTTAGTTCCAGCCAAAGTTCTATTCAGACAGGCTATTCTTCTTTCCTGATGGTTCATCTTTTGGCACACAAGGACAGCCTGCTCAAAACTGTTGTAAGAGAAAACGCTGTTTATACTTACCAATGATGTTTGGTCCTCAAAAGGCCTGGTAATATTTTTCCTGAGAGGAGGAGAAAAACACAAGTTAAAAGAAAATAAAAACAAAACAAACCCAAAACAAAACAAAACCAACCAACCAACCAACCAAAAACAAACAGGCCCAGATAGCCACTTTTTATTAACTCTCTGATAATAAAAAGTTTTGCATTCTACCAGAAACTCCAGCAGTAAAGGTTCAGTTTGAGCTCAAATCACAAGTCATATCACTACTGCCAGGAATGCCTTAGAGCCATCACTGCCATTCTAAGTATTTTCCTCCACATTTCCTGTCTCCTGGGGCCTGACCTGCAGAACACCACCACCAGTACTACCACCAGTGACACCATGAATAACTGCCTTTGCCTGTTCATTCATTAAATTCAGCTATTAGGGTTGTTTCTGCACTACATTCATACAGACCAGGTTCCCATTTCCAACAAGACTTAGAGCTGAGTCCTGCTCTGCACCACCTGCCACAGAGCAAGGCTCAGCACCAAGGCTGATCACACACTGCTTGTTTGTGGTCTATTGAAAATCATGATCAGTCATCTTCTGCACCCTGGCCATTGCTCAAGCCCCCACGCCAGCCTGCATCTCTGTCCGTGCCCTGAAACTTCCAAAAGCTGTCTGTCTGTCTGTCAGAAGATTCAAAGATGTCAAAGTGAGATCACTTACCTTTTATACAGTACAGCAAAAGGCTTCTTCACAGCATACTGCAAAGCACAAAGTTTAACACATCATCTCTAAAACACACACAGCACTGTTGTTTTTACAGCCCAACAGTTTACAGGATCACGTGAAACAGCAACTGTGCAGAGCAGGCTAGAAGAAGGTACCTCAAAAGGCCTGCTGACAGTAACGCCCTTTGAGCTGCTGACAATCTTGTTTCCAAATTAATTGCACAAGAAATTATTTGTAGAAACTAAGAAATAAAAAATTGACTGAGAAACAGCTGAAATCAAAGACATGAAATGCAATCCCTCTGCTCCTAAAGGGCATAAGGAAAAACGGGGAGAGAACAACAGCTTGATTATAAGAAGCATAAAAGAATAGGAAAACAATAAAGCAAAGAGAAAAACAAGTGTAGGAACAGCTATAACATTTTGAGCTATGGAGCTAGGAGACAAGACTGGTAACTTAGTTTTAGGAGAGGCTGAAAGCTCCCTATCAATACACACAGTCAACTTACAGGATTCTGGGATATGACTTAGCTGTGTGATACAGTCCCAGTTCTGTACCTAATCCTCTTGTTTTCAAACAGACTTTGCAACCCTTCACCTCTCATACTAGATAATTGTGAAAAAATAAGAGAACAAACTCAAAACTTCTGGCAACGAAGAGCTGGAAAAACCAGTCTCCATTAAGAAGCAGGTAGTGATACCTTTGGAGTGCTGGTCATTCTGAGATTTGGGGTACAGGGAGAGTATGAAAATGCTGATAGTACAGCAGAGACAGAAAATTGTAAGAAAGAGAGAGGAAGGTTGCATGCTGTGTCCAACAACTTACAATGTCTTTAAGCACTTCGGTCACTGTTAAATTTGCATTTCCTCCTCTTATGAGCATAGCATTTTTTGTGTTTTCATTTAGCTTGGGTTCTCTCTTCTCAAGAAATCTTTTTGCTCTCTTAGTTTTAGGCTTCCTGTAACAATAAATTAAAAGTTAAAAGCTTAATATACGTAACTAGGCTTGACACCACAGAAAAGAGTGAAGCCAAACAAGAATTGGAACAAACTGTGTTTAAGTAACTTGTTTCAATGACTCAAACTAATCCCAACCTCTAGAATTACAATCAATGCCAAAAGCCCTGTCTCAGCTGAATGTGTTTTTACTGCCACTCTTCCTCTCTGTCCCCCCAAATTTGCAAAGGTGATTTTACAGTCTTGTGCTCTTCAGTTTCTGCTAATTTAGAGATCAAGCTATACTACAATTCCCAGCCCACTGCCAGGCTGAAGGATTCTCCTCACACCAGCTCCCTCAACAAACAAGAAACTTGCTTATAAGAAGAAAACAAAGTTCCTCAAAGATCACCAACAGCCCCCCCCCGAAAAGCACAGGTGCAGCACATCCATCTGTTGTCAAGAACCAGCGACTGCTGGGCTCTATCCAGGTGAAATACCCCAGCCATTGCAGGGGCACAGACCTCATACACGTCAGTGGCTACCTGACCTAAGAATTACAGTTCTCCACTAGTTATCTTCTCAGTAAAGCATTAATTCATTAATTTGGTTTTCTTCTTTAAAACAAACAATGCTCCCCCCTCTCACACACACACACAGAGGTATTACAGCATCGTCAGGGGTGGAACTCTGGAGATCACTGACTCCAAGCCCCCTGCCAAGGCAGGGTCACCTGGAGCAGGGGACCCAGGAATGTGTCCAGGTGGGTTTGGACTGTCTCCAGAGAGGGACACTCCGGGATCTCCCTGGCCAGCCTGTCCCAGTGCCCTGTCACCCTTCACGTAAAGTTCCTCCTCATGTTGAGGAGAGACCTCCACTGTTTCAGTTTATGGCAATTTCTCCCCATGCTGTCTCTGGGCATCACTGAAACTTCAGACATTAAAAGAATTCTCTCAGGTGTACGGGAACACACAAATTCAACACCAGCTGCCCACCGCGGTTATTTTAAGCTACCAACTGAGTAAGGGCTGTTTTGCCATCACTGAAAAGACGGCAGCGCTCGGTTTCCTCTTCCCCGCACGTTTTCCATAAGGCTTTTCTCTCTGCTGGCTCCCCCACCGCAACCCGCTCCGGGCCGCCCCCCGCTCACGATTCCCAGGGCGGGGTGCCCCGGGACACTCACACGACTCTGTCCAGCGCATCCATCGCTGCCCTCACGTGCCGGAGGAGCTGCGGGAGCCGCCGTCCCGTCACATCCGCCGGGGCAGCGGGGCGGGGCGCGGCGCATGCGCGGGGCGCGGCCGCGGGGGGGCGGGCTGTGCTCTGCTCGGCTGTCCCGCGTGGCGAGGGGTCTGAGGGGGATCGGTGCGGGGAGCGGCTGGGGCCGCCTGCGCTGCTCAGCCCGGAGCAGAGGGGACCCAGGGGAGAGCTCAGTGCACTCTGCGACTTCCTCGTGAGGGGAAGAGGAGGGGCAGACACTGATCTCTTTGGTGACCAGTGCCAGGACCCGAGGGAATGGTCTGAAGTTGTGTCAGGGGAGGGTTAGGTTGGGTATCAGGAAAAGGTTCTTCACCCAGAGGTTGTATGGTTGCAAAAGTTAGGGTTAGTAATAATAGAAACAAAAGCTCGACCGTTAGAAATAACATTTAAAATATTAAAAAATCTCCACCATTATTATGAATGTACTCATTGTGTATGATATACAAAAAAGGTTTTCAAAAAATAATACTGATTACCAGATGAAAAAAGAAACCGCTTCAGTATAGAACTTAAAGAAAAGGGCTGAGAAGGCCAGAAACCAATGATGCTGGAATACTCCTTGTACATAGGGAAAAAGCCTCACGTACGTAGTGCCAAACTAAGTAACCAGTTAACAAAACATGAGAGTTGCTGTGCTTGCATTCTGTCAGAGAACAAACTCTTGAAGCACCTCTCTGTTCTCAGTGGCTGAAGCAGCCACAGCAAGGGCCCTCTCTGCAGGAGGCTCAGCTGCCACCAAGTGCACTGCAAACCCTCCCTCCGGCACTCAAGAGCCTGCGTATTCCCAGGATCGTTATTCCAGTTATAATTGTCCTCTATCTATCAGCACTACACAAATCAAGTGTGAATGATGATGCTTTTAAACTTCCGTGGTTGCAGTTAAATCCAGAGGGACGCTGTGCGGTCTCCCTGAAACCTCAAATGCAACACTGCCATGTGAAAGATCCACACCCAGGCTGGAGGCACACAGAACACGCTCCCTTTTCTTCCTCTCCCTGCCTCCCTTTCCCCTAGGATTCAATTGCTTCTACACAGAAAAAAAAAAAAAAAAAAAAAAAAAAAAAAAAGAGAATAATAGGATTGATGGTTTGACACTGCTGCTGTTTTAATGACTTCTCTTTACTGATGCTGTGCTGTGAGCAATGCTGTGGGTAAGCTTCTCCTCTGATCATTATTAATTAAAGTATTACATAATTATGCCGGAATTAATTAGGTGTTCTGGTCCTCACAGTGATGTTGCAGTTACACTGTTTTGAGGAAGGCAGAGAAAGGTAGGAAAGAAGAAGGGTCAAGGAGAAAATGTTTTATGTTTTAAAATTGTTGTGCTTTTGAAAACATAATCCCGAGTGCACCACACACTGCACTGTGACAGAGAACAATGTGTGGCGGTATAAATGAGGTAGCAGTATCAACCCACAGACTAGCCAGGCACCACAGTACGGTCACATGGACTCGTCTGGGAACCACTGATGCATGGGTACAGGAACTTAAGTATAAAACCCTTCAAAAAAGTGCCAGAGAGGAAGATTAGAACCAAGAAGTGACTGAGGAAGAAGAAAAATGGGGTGAAGACACTTCCTTTTGTATAACACACATAAAATTATACAGAAAATGGTGGAAGCAGCATGACATGCCTCTTTAAGACCTGGATTTCATTTGCTGACAAGTTTGCAGGGGTTTTCAAGACTTGAGTGGACAAAGCCCTGACCACCTTGCCCTGAATTTCAGTGTTGACCCTATTTTACATAGGAAGCTAGATGAGAGACCTCCCACATGAAAGATTTCTAAACTCCATCAAGGAGACAAAGGACACTACAGAGAATCTAAACTAAGTGATTTGATGAGTATTCAAACAGTCAATAAAAGCCACATTTATTTGGTTTGTTTTCTTTCAATAACTGCAGTACAAGAGCAGACAGAGTATGCAGCTGAATATGACGCACAAGGTGAAGCTATAATTGAAAAATTCAGGACTTTATTTTAAACAATGATGTTTCTTTCTGTTTACAAAATGTTTCAGACTGTACAATACATCAACATTTTTCTAAGGTAGGACTTTCTTTTAATTATGTAACCATTTCCACTTGTTCAGTTTTGAGGTAGGGATACATATATTTCCAGTCAGTAATTGTAAAACACACTTAAGCCCTTCCCACGATAATTCAAACACAAAAGCAATGCACAAGAACACAATGTCTGTTTTTCCACTATTCATTTTTCAGATAAGGTGGAAACCATGTCGTGGCCTATAAAAGTTGGCTCATTAATTCCGTGCAGAAATCCTGAAAAGATCAGAGTTAGTATCATGGAGGTACATCCTCTAAGGCAGCTTTTCCAGAAGGAGATTCCTCTGTCCCAGAAGCAGAGCTGCCAGGCAGAGGAATAGGGGCATCTGTTTCCAAGGTGTGCTGCTTTTCCACGTCACAGTTCATGTTTGAATTTCCTTTGCCACTCACCTCTCCCTCTGACTCTTCTGTCAATTTATCTTGGGCCTGAGCTGACTCCTCAGAATCATCCTTTTCAGGCAGAAAACTGCAAATCATATTAGGCCTGCTGTAGGAAAAATCTCTGTCCTTGATCTGCAACCACTCTACTCCACCTGATGTAAAGAAGGAAAATTCTATTAGTGACAAAAGGAGCTAGCAGCAGTTTTTTCTTAGTTTAAGTTCACTGTTATTAAGGCTGAGTCTGACCAAGATCTAAGTAAAAGAACCAATTAGAACAGGAAGATGGGCATGTCTCTCTCCTATTACTTTTCGCATACCCATTTACTAATTTTCATAATCAGAAAATACAATGCAGGACTAAAAAGATCTTTCCTCTGATTCAGTATGGCAGTTCCTGTTGTATTTAGGTGTGTGATGCCACCCTTAGGCTCTTAAAATAACTTCAACATAAATAAAAATGAAGAGAAAATATTTCACAAATGCAATGAAGAGAATAGAATATTTGTTCACCTAAATATTAGACCTTCTGGCAATAGGTAACCACAACAGAAACAGGACACAAGTTCTTGCACTCTCTTTAACTCAAGTGCAACAACAAGTTGGAATAACAGGTTGAAACCAACCCCAAATACAAATGGGATTCCACTCCCATTTTGATTTTTACTCAGTACATGTTGTCACTTCACAAGACGTTGTAGTTACTTTGTATGCACAAGTTAAATTCCTGTCATGGTACAGAAACAAAGTGGTTTTCAGTACTTATCAGTATTGCTGCTCCAGAATAAAAAAGGTCTTTGTATTAAGGAAAATACTCTCTAGTCTCAATTTAATATTACTTATACTATCACAATAATAGTTTCAGTTTAATATTACATAATTAATTCTATAGAGAGAAGTAGGTATGTGGCATTGATAATAACAGCTATGTTTGGTTAGATTCTAGAATGACATTTCATTTCCTATGGCCTGTGTCCAGCTGACTGCTCATATTTAAGGTAAAATGGCTATATATTCTTAAAGTATGAAGCAGTAACACTGACTTGAGTGAAAAAAGCAGCTAAAAGCAGCAGGACAGTTCTAATGAATACTGAATATATAGTAGGATACTCAGTATTTGTCTATGTAAAAGTACTGACTTTTGTACAAAAAAATAAATAAAGCAAACATATGAATCCCAAGTTCTGCCTACAGAATGAAAATCAATATAAACAGTCTTCTAGGTATGTTTTTGCAAGTAATTTAAATTTATTTCCATTCAATGGTAAATTAAGTAAGTACAATTCAGTTTTTTTCAACAATTACAGAGACTCAGAAAGTCATTAGAAAAAATGATGGAAGTAGGAAAAAAAAATCAACAAAGAACTACTAAACAGAACCTCTGACTTAAAAACTTCTAGATGACAGAAGATGACAGGGAGCATCAGCATATGTTTGTCCTGCTTTTACAATTCTTTGTAGTAATCTCCTACTAGCCATTCTGGAGGCAGCACTGGTCAGAAACATATTTAATTTTTTAATTTAAATATTGGTGCCTAAAGAAGAAAGTTCCTTTAACTTCCTGCACACTCTTGAATCAAACACTTATTAAAGGCTGATGCTCCCAAGCATAATCCACTCATGGCCACAGGCATAAAAGCAGAATCACTCACCAACATTCTCTTCACCTTCCTTTTTTTCTGTCAGAAGGGTCCGTGTCATGTTCAACTTCTTCACTGTGTGGCACTTGTATTTCAGCTGAACTTTTTGGTTGCCTTCTGCATCTACTAAGAAGAGAGGAGAAAAAACCTTACCCAAACCCCAATTGTTATAGTGAATTTCACTAGCAACTGAAACAAGATAAATACTTTTAACCTCCTCAGCTACTGAAATAAAAAGAACATCAAATCACAACAATTACCTTGCTCTGTGTTCTCTTCAAAAACCACACAGGTTCCCAAGGTATCTATTAGAAACAAAGTGAGAAAGTTTTAGAGACTAATTTATATCAGCTGCAGATAATGTGCCCACTGGCCCAGCTGTGGGAACATTCTGATTCCAGCCCCTCACAGAAGCACAGCACTGGTAAGGAACTCAGGAACAGGCAGAAGTATCACACTCATTGGAAGTCACTACAAGGGAGGATCCCAGACCATTTTGTTCCAGATCAGTGTTGTCACCATGGGGCAAATGAGAGAACTACAGATTGCACAATGTGTCAGTCCTGCTTACACAGGAGACAACAGCACTTTAAGGCATTTTATATCCCATGTTTTTGTCTGCAGTAATACTAGCTGGTGCACCCCAGAGTCAGCTTCCAGATGTCCTTTCCTGGAAAGGATGCATGGTTAATTTAGCAGTGAACTCAAACTGCTGCTGCTCTTCACGGTGTAATACACCCACCCACGACTTCAGCATCTCACTGAAGTGAGAGCAATTGCAGTAAAACCACCTGATGTTAAGAAAGTTCTTTGGGTCATGAGAAAAGGGAGAGATTGTATTCACATAAGTTTTCCTACCTTCATATTCTCCAGCAAATACATATCTGTCCACTTGTAAGATGGGCCTCTCTGTCTCTATTCCCTATGTAAAGAAGGATAAAATTGCATAATGTCAGGTCTGTATGAGCCCAGGTGAATTTCTCACTGTAAGACCACCAAAGACAGACATAGAAGAATCCAGATTATACCAATTCCTCATCATACATGTTCCTTTAAGTATATTAAATACAAAAAAATACCAGATAATACTATTTAGTAATCATAATAAAACCTAGTATAGAACTCTATAGAAAATGCTCTAGTATATTACAATAAATTTAGATCAAACTGCAGCCAATAGTCTGTATAAGTTAAAGTGCTGTTAAATCCTCTAGGAAATTAATGTAACCTCCAAGTTAACAAAAATGTAAGTGTTTGCATAAAGATGATGTTGTTTTCTAAGCTTTAGTTAATACAAGTTCTAGAAAGTGGAATAACTATCAAATTGGAAAACACACAGGGTGAAGAAGTCCAGCAAAAGGCATTCCATCAGCACCAGAAGTGCCACTGCAGGTCACAGAAGCTTCTGTGATTACTGTGTGTCTATACTGTGAAGGAGTTGGAAATTGTTGCTATTTTTTTTTACCAAGGAGTGGAAGAGTAAGGAAGCACTTCTATCAGCAAATTCCCTTCCTCTAGAGCACAGATTTTTTAAATACACAAGCCAGCATCCCATTTTTCTTATATAAGATATAAGTATATACTCTATTTTGATAAAAATCCATGTCTGAACAAAGCACACTAATTAAGGCAAAATGACTTTGAGCAGTACCTTGTGAACATCAGAATTATTCAGGACATGAAGACAAGCACATGCTAAAAGTTTTGAAGATAAGGCATTATGTGGTAAATTGCATAAAATACAGAATATCACACAGGTTAATATGAATTTGTGCAATTTTCCTCTTAGATATTTCTGTGATTCAAAAGTACAAGATCAACAAGATTTAAGCTCTGGGATTCTCTTTCTTCTTCATAAATTGAGAACACCAGTAACACTAAGCTAACATATAGAACATATTTTTGTCAGGTTTCTTCTCTTCTACCAGAAATAAATAAAAAGAAGAACACATCAGTACTAAGCAATAGCATTATGGAGGGTTTACATTCAAAATTTTATTTATTTGGCTGATTTGCCTTCCTTTGTGGACTACACAGACTTCAAGACTGTCTAAGATGCCCTTATGTGACCAGCATCACAGAAAACTTGCTAAACAGAGTAACACTGAGCAAACTCTTTAATTAAGATTTTAACAACAGTTGTCCCTTCGGAAAAGTCTCAAGGACTGCTTATCCTGTGGAGTGAACACAAGTAGACACGGATACAAGTAGGACACAGTATGGATACTTTAACCTTTTACTAGTAACATTACAAGGGACACAATGAATTTAAAAGCACAAAGAATTTAAAAGAACCCCACCAGCAGTACTGAAGCATCTGTAACCCTTCAGCCATCAGTATGAATGATACATGTAACAAATTTCAAGAAAATTAGATTTGATCAAGGAAGGAAACAAGCTTATAAAAGCATATCCATCCAAAGATGAATATTTTATGAATTTTGATTGTATTTCTACTTCTGAGAGATTCAGAATTGACTTTACCACTCACATATATTGTGATCAGTGGCACACTCAGATGTTCACTTTCATCTTTTCAGCCTATAATAAAGGCTGACTTTCAGAAAGTATTTGCAAATCAGTAGTACTCTGTATCTATACAGCTCTCATAGTCTACATAGGTTTTGAAGGGCAAATGATATCTGTCCTATACAGATAAAGTGATTAAAAATCTCAAAGGGAGCAGGACAGGGAAACCAGATTCCTACAAAAACCTTACAGTGAAGCAAACAACATCCAAAACTGTTTACCAAATGCTTAATACCCAGTTATCCTTTACAAGACTTGAACTTGCCAGGACACAACTGCAAAAAACCCCATTGTAAATACAGTGCAAATCTTAAATGTTTTGCTTTACCTGTCTGCTGTATTCCAGTTATTTGAAGAAGTGTGATTAACAATTTTTTAAAAATGTGTGAAATACATAATTAAAAAAAACAAACCAACAAAGCCTAACTTAGAACTTGAAATTAGAGCAGGTACTGGTCCAAGCTTATATATACTTCTGAAAAAGTTTCTTTATATTTATGGAATAATATATTCAAAGACTTTATGCTGTTTCTGAAAGAGAGCACACAACATGCAGCCAAGTACACCACACATAATTCCCTATCAAAGATTTGATCTAATGTTATCAATGACAAGAAATTCAGAAGCAACCTCAGTCCCTTGTTCACATCCATAACTTACCCCTTTCCTACTGTGCTGTAATCACTCACCAAAATCTTGCACTTGTTTTCACATTTTTCTAAGAAGTCAGAATCAATAATTCCTGATAGCTCGACCATGACCAGTTGCTCCTACAAGAAAAGTTGATAATGTACAGCTGTAACAGATAGAGCAGAACTCGGGGGGAAGGGGGGAAAAGCCCCTCGGAGAGCAATCTACACCAATAAGAACAGCATACAAAGGCACAACCTTTCAGTATAAACAGATCCCAAATTGGAGTTTATGCTGCATTTTGTCAAGAGACAGGACTCCTGTAATACCCAGGGAAATGTGACCCACTTCGCCGTAAGACACGTGTTTCACACCCAAATTTCCTGTCTTTTTCTTCCTAGCAAGCAACGGGGGAGCACTTTTTTCACCCTTGAAAAAGGAGCATCAATATGGCTCTGGGGAGACCCTACAGCACCTTCCAGTACATAAATAGGGCCTACAAGAGAGCTGGAGAGGGACTTTTTACAAGGGCCTGTAGTGACAGGACAAGGGGTAACAGATTTAAATTGAGAGTGGGTTTAGATTAGATATTGAAATTTTTATTAATGAAAAGAATATATATTTTTTTTACGGAGGCAGGGAGTGTAGCATTAGAACAGGTTGCCCGGAGAATCTGTGGATGTCCCATCCCTGGAAATGTTCAAGACCAGGCTGGATGAGGCTTTAAGCAACCTGGTCTAGTGGAAGGTGTCCCTGCCCATGGCAGAGGGTTGGAACCAGATGATTTTTAAAGGCCTTTGCAACCCAAATCATCCTCTGATTCTGTGATTTTATGGCGATAGGAAGCAACAGAAACTGGAAGTTCGCTCTCTGACTATGCCGTTTCCCGGGAAGCCGGAGGAAGAACAGCCAGAACCGCACAGCTCTGGGGACGGGACCGCTGTGGGGACCGACAAACCCGCCGGCCCCAGGAAAACGCGCTCGGTCCGTGCCCGGCCCCTCTCCCTGCCTGCCCCGCCGGCCGGGCGGAGCGGGGCCGGGCCACGCCCCGCGGGGGGCCGGACCCTTCCCCCAGAGCTGGGGAGCGCCCCGGTGTCGGCATCCACCAACCTCCACCTCGTCCTCCTCCGCTCCGTCGCTCCTCCCGCCCTCGCTGCCCGCTGCCGCCGCCGCCGCCGCCATGTCGCTGGCCCGCCCCGCGCCCGCCTCAGCTCGCACCACGTGGGGCCCGCGCCGCCATCTTAGAGCGGAGCGGCCCCGCCCCGTCGCTCCCTCAGAGCCGCGCCGGGCCCGCCGCGCCCCCGCTCGCTGCTGAGAAACAGGAACGCGAGCCGCTGCCTGGCACTCCCGAGCGCTCTGCCGGGTTTTATTGAATCTCAGGTGTGCTACTGGAAAATGGGAATCCCTAAAGTACCATCCTTCCCCCACCTTTCTTTTTTTCTTTCATTAAAACAGACATAGTCTCATTATTAACACAAATAATGTCCTGCTTCTGGTACAGACCATTAGTGTAGAAAGCTTATATTAGATAATAAAATATGCAGTTAGTTTCTACCACTCGTGTCCTTTGCATGATGCTTTCTAGTTATCTTGACAGGTTCAAATACACCCCATCAAATACATCCTTCTGACCAGGGTTTCTGAGATAATGTTTTAATTTATAAGTGCAGGATGTTGTTGTCCACAAAAATCGGATTTGTTTCCCAGTGTGCAACAATAATTACAACGTAAGCCAATAACTACACACGTGAGAGAGACATTGATTATTTTATTTCAGAGTTCTGCAAGCCTGGGTGCCCAGTGGAATTCCACAAATCGAGCGCAACAGCTATCAACATTTTTTACTATTTATACATTTCAGCAAACAAGAATTAGTGTTCATTGGCTACAAGTTTCAAAATCCTTGTATTAATTAGTGTTCTATCTTCTATTGGTTAATGATTCTCTCACTTCTCATGCCAATCAGTCCCATGGTGTTTCTCTTCTTTTGGGCCGATGGGTTTTTGGGTCAGTGATCCGTGGGTCGGTGGTCGGGCTCTCCCCCTGCAGAATTACCTTTTACCCAGTCACAGCTGATTCAGCACAGTTGCTAGTAAGGTTTATTAGTTTCTTCTTTATCTTTGGGGTTCTGCCCACTGTCCTTGTGGCCCATAAATTCTGCATTCTTTGTGTCTGCTGTCAGTGGTACATCCCTCTCCCCAACTTTGTTAACCTCCCTCTAGGTGTGAGACCACTGAAACCTGTCAGGCCCTAAAGCTTAACAAGGCAATTCTACCAACAAGTAATTTGGCTTTCTAACACCTGGACATCACTTAGTGCTTGTGAGCTGCTGTCTGTTTCACAGACGAAATCTCCCCTCTTGTTGATTAGGTTGAAAGTATACAAACATCAAACATTAAAGAACATCCGTTCTTGAGAAAATTTTCCTTATTCCACATTTTGCTACACTGTTGCACTCCGTAATTCTAAGTCTTAAACTGGTTTTGTCATTTTCCCGGGGTTTTTTTTCCATATGCATTTCTTATTTTGTATAAAAGATGTCTCCCTACTCATTGTGTTGAAGTCATTATTAAAATGTTAAATAATATATGTTTGCAAGAGAAATCACTGGAAATTTTCTTGCAGCTTCTTCTTAACTTCCATAAGATAGACATAAATGTCAGCATTGCACCATATCAGGTGTTTAACTATGTCCACATTGGTGTGATCTAATGCATTTCTCATTTTCCTAGAAAAATTACAGATCTCAATAATATCAAATAAGTGTAACAGGGCTTTTCTTTGGCTTTAGGCTTTGTCTCATTTTCTGTTAAGCTTCACATTTTTAATTACTTTTTTTTAGAGCTTGTTTTGGAATATTGCATACTGTTGTGGTAGAAACAGCCTATAAATCTGGATTTGTTCTAAATACAGAAAAAGATGCTGGTTCATGTTACCTTTTCACCAGGCAAATTGCAAAGGCTTGAATTTTGGCTGCAGGGAATAAAAGCTGTGGAACAGATGTTTGGTATGCTACAAGTGTTAATTATCAGATATTTTAAAATAACATTTTGTGTCATTTGGTTTAGCTTTAGCTTTTGCGCCAGGTCTTCCTCACTTTAGATAAAATTTCTGTTGTTTTTTAAAAAAGCTCTACCTCAATAAAGCAGAATCAACTCTCTACTCTGAATATTTATTTTCTTTTAATTAATTGTCATAACTGACAGTGCCTCTGTAATGTTACGTGAATACCATCAGTCTCTTTTTATAGCTGGGGGGAGGTGAAGTGATACAGTTAAAAACTACAGAAAGCCCTTACAGGAATGTAAATGTGTGCCAGATCAGCCTGTGTAAATCATGGACTGGCATGAACTGCTGTGAAGGAACAAGTACATTTATTTGCTTCTAAATAAGCCTAAGTGTCATGTAGAACCCGGGGTCATCTCAGTCTCCCAGTTATCGTGATTCAGGGAGTGCAGTTGGACGATGGGACATTTTTGGTGCATTAGTGCCAAAGGTATTTTAGAGAGATTACTGCCTTGTCAGGCTAAATCTGCCGTGGGCATTAGTGGTTTACATTGGTCTTTCCTATCCTGGCAGGAGTATTTTGACAACTTATCTCTTAAAAGAGACTGTCCTTGGAATCTGCCAGCGAGATTGAACTGCTTGGTGAGATAAATATGGAAATACACGTCTTGAGGACCCAGATTTTGGGTTTCTGAGGCCTCAGCTAACAGTCCTGTCAGTGCTTGAAAAGATTTATGTGTGCATGTTGCCAGAGGCCAGTTCCTTGGTGGCACTTACGTAATTCTGAATCAGTGAGAACTAAATGGTCAATTTAAAATAAATGCTCATGTTTGAGATCTACATACGTAATATGGATGCACTGGTTTCCGTGGGCTCACCTCCAATTTAAGCACGTTAATATGTATTTTATTTTGGGCCACGTAGTTTGCAAATTTTAGCTGTGGAAGTTCATCGATTAGAGGCTTGGACTATCTGTTTAGCAAATAAACATTGTTGCAGTTAAGGTACATTACAGGAAATCAGAGAAAGTTCATTGAAACACATAATGAACAAATTCTGGCTTACTACTTTATCTCATTTTTCCATTTTATTTTGATTTTTATCTTCATGTTTGAAATTCCTTCTCAATCCTTTTGCAGAAGGGAAGTGCCCTTTCTCCATTCCCTCCTGAACACATTATGTTCTTTGTGAGGCCCTGGAACTAGTCTATCTAAGTAAAAGGTTAAATGTTTTGTTAAAGCACAGAGTAAGATAAGAGCCTTTGTTTAAGCTCTTGGGTTTTTTTCTCTCTGTTTAATTGTTTCTCTGGTTGAAAGCCTTTTGTATTATGTAGTGAAAAAAACATAGGATTTAGCATTCAAAAAATTATAATAGATCATATGTGTGCAAATATACACACACAACTTATATTTAATCTTTGTATCTGTGCTATTTGCTGAATTGACAGCCTTGGGAGAAGGGCATTGTATTTCCTGTGCTTATTTTCAGTTGGAAATAAAGGCAATGATGTGACAAAAGGTGGTTGCCTGTGGATGTCAGAAGATCCTCTCAGTAAAATGCTGCAATGTGAAACATCTAAATGCCATAATACAGCATTGTAAGGTGCAGAGAGATGCAGGAGACAGCTTGTAAGAGACTAGTGTGTTTCTGGCTGTACCTGGGGTTGCAAAAGGTAAATCAGCACCAGGACAAAGGTAATTTGCTGATAATATTACAGAAGATGATTTCCATTTCTCTGCAGCTACATTGCTGAGCCTTTTCAGTAAGGAATTTGCAAACCAAAAAAAAAAACCACAAAGCCTTCACCTGCTTGTTTCCTTTGCAAATGTGCCTTTGTCTTTTCCAGAACTCCTTAAATATTATGAAAGGAAATCCTAGGAATTCTATCAGACAAAGCAAAGAAGGGTAGGTACAGTAAGGGGTACAGAGCTGGTTCTATTTACTGTGTCTAGTCTAAAATAATGGAGTGAGATTGTATAGCAGGAAGGGGAGCAGTGGGCTCACCTTTTTCCCAGGTTTTCATTTGTCCTCTACAGAAGCACTTCTTGTTGTCTTTGACAACCATCACCGGCTTCAGTTCCAGCTGGGTTTAACTTTCTGGACAATGTCTCTGTATTCCTCACAGGTTACCTGTCCTTGATTCCACCTTCTCTTCCTTTTTGTGTTTGAGTTTGGAGGTGCTCCTTGTTCACCCACAGAGGTCTCCTGGCATTTTTGCCCGACTTCCTACACAGGTTTCCTGGGCTTCCTCTTTCCTTCAGCACCTTATTCTTTTGCAGGGGCTCCTGCAAAAGTCCTCCAAAAGACACATTTTGTCTTGTCTTCCTTAGGGAAAAAGAGCTTGGCTGTTAAAAGTAAGGAATGCTGCCTCCTGCACACAGTCATCTCAGAGCTTCAAATGCTCCTTCCTTGGGAGCACCCTGAAGAAACTCAGTGCTGTATCCTCATGTGGAAGGGATGCATCTTCATGTCTGTGAGTGATAGGTCAGGAGGAGAGCAGTGTGGCAAAGCTGAGAACTGCTGCAATGTCCTTCACAGAGTTCTGAAACAGGGATCTCTCTCAGTAAAACTCAGCAGGTGACAATCTTCTGAAGCAGGTGGTAACAGGGAGTAAATTAAATTACCTGTTATCCAGCTGGATCAGAAGGGGATGTCTATCTATAGAGCTGACTTGCTAATTTATGAAATGTCAAAGTTTGGGGTCTTTTACAGGACTTCAGATAGTCTGGCATCAGATATTTGAGATACCAGGATTAAATTTCTCACTCCTGTTGGGTTGAAAGCAGCTAAAAGGCCTTGACTTCAAAATTCAGCAGGAATAATTATTATTCAAGGCCAAGCTCTTATATAATCCCAGCTGGCCTGTCTGTATTTCACTGAATCAGAGAATAGCTTGGATTGGAAGGGACCTTAAAGATTACCTGGTTCCAACCCCCTTGCCTTGGGCAGGGACATCTTGCACTAAACTGACTTACTCAGAGCCCCTTCCAGCCTGGCCTTAAACTCCAGGGATGGAGCATCCTCAGCTTCTCTGGGCAACCCACTCCAGTGCCTAACCACCCTCACAATAAAGATTTTCTTCCTGATATCTAATCTAAACTTGCCTTCTTTAAGTTTAAAGCCATTCCCCCTTGTCCTATCACTTCATGCTCTTGTAAAAAGTCCCTCTTCAGCTCTCTTGCAGCCCCCTTTATGTATGGGAATGCTGCTCAAAGGTACCTCTGGAACTCTCTTTTCCAGACTGAACAGCCTCAAATCTCTCAGCTTTTCCTCACAGGAGAGTATTTGTTCAAAATGTATTTTAAACAAGCTGATATAAATGATCCTTGGAAATGTTTTTTGCATACAATTATGTAAAATCAGAAATATTTCTCTTTCATATTTATTCACTGATTTTGATCAATGTTCCCATGGCTTACTTTTTATTGAAGTATTTTTATTGAATTGTGTTTTGTGTTTTTTTCCATCTACATGAACACCTTTTGCTTGTTAGTGAAGTGCTGCTAAAAGCAATTTTTACACACCTCAAGAGCTGCCAGAGTGGTTTTCAGTGCAGGAAATAAAAATTAGTTATTAATCAATCTGCATCAGAAACATCAGCGTCTTGATTCAGTAGGCTTTTATTGAGGTGTAACTTGGCAGCAGTTTGGAATTCCTGATAGTTTAGTGCTTGTGTAGTTATGCCCACTGACCTGCAGAAAATGTTTCTAACACAGTATAAAAAGTAAGAACCATATTGCTGAAGCCTGAGGGCCAATACTATATGTATTGCTTTTTCTTACTGTGATATTACTACAGGGTGTAAGAATGTTGCTTTTTTCAGTAAAAAATGAGCTGGTTTAGTTCATATTGTCTGGGTAAAATCATAAAGGCATTCTGTGTCTCCAAAGAAGGACAAATTGCCAAAGTGAGACAGGATAGAGTAGAGTAGCTCAATAAATAAGACCAGTTGTACAACCAACAGAAGGGTGCACTGACTCAGTTATCTCTGTGTGTGTATCTCTATAATTACTAAAAATCTATTGCTTCATAAATACCAAAACTTCCCAGAATAGGAGACTAAGGAAAGCTAGTTTAAATTGGGATAGAGTGGCACTGAGCATACAAGACACTGGGGGGAAGGAGAATAAACACCAGGTATAAACTATGCAGAGAAGATGAAAAAGAACCCTTTGCAATACCGAAGGATATTGAGACAAATCAGAGTTAAAATAAGTTCCAAATAACAAATACATCTTGTTAGGACTGTAGTATCTAGATGGTTGCAAACATTTCCTGATAAGGAAAATCAGGCACTGTAACATCAGAAAACAAAGGAGAAACTATTATCTGTGTACTTGAGTGTTGTAGGGAAATGCCATATTGATCAGAGTCATGAGACTAAAATCTTTGGTGCCATAAATTTTAGGCTTCTTCATTTTTGATCATCATCATGCATGGTCTGCTTCAAACTTTTTATAGAAGAGCCATTCTGAGATAGTGATCTTGTACTTGCAGTTGATGCACTTGCATCAGAAGAAAGATCTGTTTGCATAACAGACTATGGTGGACTGTGGCTCTTAAAAGAAACTAAACAGCCAAGGAGTAAGTTGTTGATACAGGTTAGGAGAAAATGGTGTGTTTTCAAAATGAAGGGTGACTATTAGTGTATTTTCGTGGAAATCTGAAGTATGAAACATTTCTGAATTCTTTGTTGAAAAAAAACCCTTAAAAATCAAAGATGGAAAGTGAGGCATGGCAGTTAGATGATGGAACTGTATTTTTGGGGTTCTAAAAATGAAAGCCTACTGTGAGATGTAACACATGATTGGATAGTAAAAGGGCAGGTGAATTGCAACCATTTTCTGTCTCAGGAACTTCTGAGATAAAGATTGCTGAAGAATGAGGAAATACCTTTGCATGCTCGTCCTGCCTGTTCTGCTGCTTTTTCCAGGCATTCACTGGGGGCTGATTTAGGTGACAAGGGTACTGGCTAGGTGGATCTCTGATCTAGGCTCTTAAATTTGGTTCAGAATGACAAACCAAAAATCTGGCAAACTTATTACATTCCTTTCCAAAATTTATAAAGGCAAAAATGTATATGAACTCAATAGGAGATTGGATGAGTACTTGAAGAGAGATCCACTGGGAATAGTAACGTGGGCAAATCCTATCAGGCCAAGGACATAACTGAGCTGACAGCTGGGAGCACACCATGTGCTTGTGCTCTTCCCTTGGTGGCCACTGCTGCAGCCAGGGTAGTGAGTGAGCTGGACCCAAAATGAGCAATAAATTTTATGAGCAATAAATTGTGTTTAGCAGCTTTATTTTTAATTCCAGATATTTAGCTCCACTGTCTTTTGTACAGAAAAGCACAGGAATACAATACAGCAGCAAAATGACAGCAGATAAAAACCCAAGAGGTGGAAATCCCTGTGAAGTCCCCATTGTCACTTAACATATCATGACATTTGGTATGTCTACAATCACTGCATTTACTCATGAAGGGATCAGTACTTGGAAAAGACTGTTATTGGGCTCTTTAGCAATACTGGGTGGGAAGACTGTGAATAGCATTGTATTTTAAGACTTCAAAGCTAATGGAAAAGTAATCTTGAGGAGTTGTGTGCAAAACTGGTGCACTGACCCACTGACAACATGTCTTGCCTCTATTTTCAAGAGAAAGGAAGAGTAATGAATGGTGAAGAAGGACCTGAATCTATACCAAAGCACACTTACCCTTTACACTGATTAAGGAATACCATTCAGAAATAATAACCAAAAAGTGGAAAGAAGGACACTGTTGCATTCTTTCAGTAGTCCTTCCTTCCTGACTCACCTTTTTGTTTGATAGATAATGTGTTTGGAAAACAAGGACAGAAATGCAACATGATAATTTTTCCCCTGACAGCTGGATCTCTTAAAATGTTTTATATTTGTATGAATCTGTTTGTTTGGCTTTTTTAAGTTAGTTCATAGACCAGCTTAGACACCACCCTGTTGTGGTGGTGTTGACAAAAACTCACATTACCATATCCTGTAAGATTTCATTACTCCATTTCCAGTATAGTTTGTATTATGCAATTAAAATGCAATTAATTGGAGAACCAATCCCTAAAACTAGCTTTTGTTACAGCCCACAGTGCCTAGGGTCATCTGAGGGTACATCCACATGGATGGGTGCAGACAGGCACTCTGCCTGTGCCCTGAGCCAGCCAGCATAGCAGCTGTAGCTGTGATTTGTGTGTTGCTGAACCTGAGTTGCTGGCTGTGAAGCAGGATGCATTAGCTTGGGCTCAGAACTGTGCTAATGTGGCCACATGATTTCTGGAAAGAAGCTGGTCTTATGTCCAGCTGGCTCAAAGCCTGAATAGAGCAAACAAATTACTGTCTCTGTGAGCTAGTTAGAAATAAGTGGGGAAGAGTTTATCTATATTTTTATAGCTGCTGTGAATGAAATTTTCACTTTTATGTAAGAAAATAAACTCACTGCTGACAATTTTCTCATTTAGCTTGCAGTAAGTTCATGATATTTTCAGTATGTATGAATGTACACTTTCAACTTTTAACCTATATCAAGACAGATTCTTTTAAAAAAATAATAATTTTAATTTATTGTTTTGTTTTTTTCCCTAGAAAAGCAGCTAGGCATTTTTTTTAAAAAATCAAAGATCTATTACCTTTAAGGCTTGAAGACCTTACTATCCTTTTTAACTTACATTTGCAGTGAAGCATAGCTGTTTTTTTTCCCAGCAGCCAATTGAGAGGGAGATACAATTGTCAGCTCAAATTCCAAACTGTACCTAGGCAGCTCTGGAGGGAGTTATTAGCTGACTGAAAATGCCTCAACAGCACTTACTGCTGATGTGATTTTTTTTCCATAGAGATCTTCTCTTACAGGAGAATAATTTATACTTTCTCACATGTATTTCCAAATGGTGGATAGACTTGAGGCACTTTATACAAATCTATAATGAAAATGGAAAATATTGAATTCTGATGGCATTGACTTTTTTAGCTCTCTTTATTTGCTCTCTTGGAGATTCTGAAGGCAAGCTGTTTACGCTAGGGATCATCTTTTACAGTCAGTAGCAACACATAAATACCCTCTACACATAATTAATTCAGGACTTTCTGTTTCTATTTCTGCTCTTACAAGCATGTGTTGTATTTGTAAGTCCCCAGTGCATGACCTTCTAACACCTTCTTTTGTAACTAATTTCATAATTTTATTGCAGTTCTTGCATTCTGAGTAGCTTATACTGAATGTTATTGATTGAACGGTGACTGATGCTCAAGTACATTCATCTGAACATGTGCTACATGAGGTTTTTCTTTTAAAGGAGATTGCTATTAAGTACTGCTTAATCTGCCAGGGTCCACATACTGTAATTGAGCATCAAAATTACAGGAGATGAGAGAAGATGCCCATAAGTTTATACTGTCATATCTGTATTTTAATCCAATATTTTTGCTTCATCCCCTTTAAAGGATTGAACATGACATCGAAATGGCAGACTTGAACATCTTAGCCATAAGGTCTGCCATTGATATCTATCATGGGCTCAGAATCCCCCTGCAAAGAGGACAAACAGAAGTTTATGTTGCCATTTAGATACACATGTTCTTATGAAAAAACCACCAGGTACCAGTTTTAAGATACAAAAATACTTTGTTTTTGAAGAGGATAAATTTTCAGAAGGCATTATGGTAAAACCCCAAACTTTCTATATTTAAGTAATAGTTATGTAATACTGTACACTTCCACTGTGCATGAAAGCATGCCCAGTCCCTTGGAAGGAGGAGAGTTTTTCCCCTTGTAGAAGCTACAGAGTAACACCTTAGTCTTGCTCTCCCTTATTTTCAGTGTGTTAAAACACATAATGATGTGTAACTGGCACCATTTCAGTTCCTTTAAGCTTATCCAGCCAGAACCGCTCTGGAAACCAGAAAAGGCAAGGCAAAGCATTACAAGCATTACAAATACCCTTCTGTCATCTTCATTTTGGGAACAATCCAGATGGAAAGATACTGCTGGAAAGACCAGCTTTGGACCAGCCTGGGCAAGGGATTGTGTGCTTGGCAAGAGCTACAGAATGGCCCGATCTGGCACTGCTGACAGGAGCAGTGGTCACTGCCAACATCTCTCTTTTTCTTCAGTTTCTCCAATCAGCTCAGAATTAACAGGCAACAGCCCTGAATTTGTGACTAGGAGCAACAAATAATTTTCTCTCTTTCCTTCTTCTATGCTATTCCAATCAGTTATTTCCCCCATATTAGCAGATACACAAAGTGACCAGCAGTAAATGATTCATCTACTTGGCTTTGCCGCTTCTCTGGAATTCCTGAACTAAAACTAATTCTAATCCAGCACTGAAACAAGAGATACTATGATGAGGACTTTCACTGCTGGAGACAGCAAAAACTTTAAAAAATATTCAACTTAAACACTATTCAATCTTTACACTGGTGTCTTTAATCAGTGTCATTTTGGTTACTCAGAAGACGGTGAGTAGTTCAAATCTCTTGACCTGATTTAGAATATATATGTATTTATTCTTATGTAGCCTTAAGATTGTCTCATCAAAAGAATCCTCATAATATTGTGCATTTAGGGTAACTACCAATGAAGGATCATTGCACTCAGCCTCTCCTTGTCACCACCTTTTCTAACATTCTGGTTGCCACTGGTGCCTCTGTGAAATGAAGTAAATACCATTATTTCCATACTTATAACTGGTTTGCAGGACTGTGAAAAGAGCAAGCACTTCCATTCCAGCATGCAATCCTCATGACTCACTAGAAGCCCAAGTCTCAAGACGAAGACCTATAGGTCATGTCTCCTTCCATTTGGTCCTTCTAGCATTTAAGGAGTCTGTCTTCCTGTGTGGTTTCAGATTACATCAGATTTAAGTGTATTCCAGGCAACTTGTGAGTACAGTGAAATCCTGCATGGTTTTTTTGTTTGTTTGTGGTTGTTTTGTGGGTGGTGGTGTTTTTTTGGGGGGGTTTGTTTGTTGTTTGTTGTATTTTTGTTGTGTGGGTTTTTTTTTTTTTTTTTTTTGTTTTTTTTTTTTTTTTTTTTTTTTTTTTAATGGCAACAGAACATCCTTTTAAGAGGGAGACACTTGTGACATTTCTATTACCCTCAGCATACAACCAACCATTCCTCTGATTCCAATAGGGTCCCTGAGGCAGTAGAAGGAATAATCCAGCATCTGCAAAAAGGCCTGACTTTAAATCTTCCCATTTCACCCCAGAATGCATTAAAATGTATATTTCTGTGGATGGTTGGAGGTCCATTAAGAAATTGTATGGAATGTATGGTTCCCAGAACAACAGAAACTTCCCATCCCACCGTCTCAGCACTCAGGCTCCACTGCTAGAGTGCAATTTGGTTAGATTTGCAGACAGAGCAATCAAAATAATTCAAAGTGCCTACAGAGTATTAAACAATCTTGAAAATAAAGGATTCCAAAATAATAAAACTTGAGGAACTGCTACAAAAATGGTAGTCTAGAACTGCTTATTTTTTAGGTGTCATTTATAGTTTTCCATATTTATATATATAAATATATACTAGTGTGTATGTACTTTGTGTGTAAAATGTGTGGAATACACATGGAATACAGGGGTTGTAAAAATTTCTTGAGTCACCATCACATAAATGGAAAAAGCCAGAATATTTTGAGGTATTGAGTATGGACTGAATATCTGTTTCTGTAATCATCTATTTTTTGACTATTAATTTGCCTTGACTACTACAAGAAATTGAGCAGTGGCTCAATGAGATGGCAGTTACCCACATTGCTAGGATTACGATTCTTTAAAAAGGAGTTAAGACTGTTTTATTAAAGCTGGTTAAATGTGATTTCTTTGTGTCTCTGGACTGTTGTCTCTGTGAAAAATCAAACCAGATAGCTTTTTTGAGTAGTTGATTAATTTCCTACCAACTGCTTGACATAGTAACATGAGCAGTTGAAGAGAAATTTACTGGTTTGAAACTTCTGATCTGCTGAGCCCTTCTGGGTGGTCTGCATAGTTTAAATGTTTCAGGAATGAAGTATTTAAGAGATTACAATGTTAAGAGAGCAGGTAATCAGAAAATATATCTTTCTCTATGTAGCAGCACACTAAATGGAAGAATTGAAAGGCACAAATATAAACTGTTCAGCTTTTTCATGTCATGGCACTTAACAACAGAGTACAACTACAACTAAACTTTTTACCATGCTTACAACTAGAATATTAAAACCTATGAATTTACAGTTGATTACCTGCCTAAAACCAGCACAGCTGAACCAATGAAATACTAACATTAAAACCAATATTAATCAAGAGCACAGACAATTACAACACTGGCTGTTTGTTTGTCTGCTTGCTTTACTGCTTTTCCTAGCCCCATCAGCTTTGTGTTCTGTGTCCTTCAGTTGCAGGTACTGTAGCCTCAGCAATTACACCCTGAAGCCTTTGCAGCTTTATCTTGTTGTTATATATGCCAGCTTTTGCTGCAGCACACTAGGGAAAATATGCCTTCTGTAAGGGGAATGAGTAATTTTCTTATTTTCCTGTCCTCCTCCTCTAAGCCCCCCATATTTCACAACAGTTCAGGGAAATAAATAAATCAAGCCCTTATTTAAATCAGCAACTTAATCAACACTTGTGGTTTTATATCAGATTTTCACTCTAAGGAAGATTTTAACATTTGAGAATTAGAAACAAATAAATATTAAACCATCAAATAAGATGAAAAAACAGCTTCTGCACTATCTGAAAAATACATGTCTGTAAGAACCCTTAAAACTGGCAAATTTGGGCTGTGAGAGAGATGGTTTGTATAGAGTGTCCTACCTATAATGTAGCTGATAATGTGGCTTTAGGAAAAATGCAGCCTAGAAAGAGCCAAGTCTCCATGCCTAATCAAGTGAACATACAATGAGTAGACCTGATAGTAGATGCCTTGCAGGATATAGTAACAGTATTGAGGATGCTTTCATTATTGAATAAACACACATCCTTCCCTCTCCTCTCAGATAATGCAACATCACTCTCTTGGCTTTAGAACAGCACCATGAAATAACAACAGGAGAGAAGCATCTGTAACAAAAAGAAGAGAGTTTGGAGAGGGTTACCATTAGAGAACAGCCCTCAAGGGCTTAGGCCCTCTGGGTAGCTTTAAGTTTCATCCTGAAATAGCATGGAATACATGTGTTATTGCTGCCTAGGGGATTCTGGCTGCAAAATATCACAGCAGCTAAGAAATAATCTTTTAGTTAAGTACAGTCTAGTTTTATCTACCTTTTTATAACTTGTATTCTAACTTCGTATTTGAAATCTGACCTTGTATTTGGCTAAATATTTCCTAACTTTTAAGGTCAGTGCTGTTAAAGATGAATCTAGTAAAGCTGACAGGTACTTAACAGATTCCTTTTTGAAAGAAACAAGTCCAAATTTAGGGACTGGACATGGCTGTAAAGCTACAGCGGCTGGTGTGTTGATGGAGCTGTCATATGGTGTGTTTCAATAATAATCTCTGGCAGGCAGAGGCCAGTGCCTCTTCTGGAAGAAGCAGATGATGAAGAGGCACCAAACTGCTCCAAGTTTCTGAGCAAGAACAATGGATTTGGAACGTTTTGTCTTGTTCTGTTAGATCTGTGTAAGTCCTGTCCACACAGAGAGGAAACTGAAACTTAGTCCTGTAACTACAACTTACAACTCTGTTCAATCCCATGCTGGTTTTTCCTTGTCTCTCTATGGCTTTGTTGGTGCAGCAATTTTAATAGTGTAAAACAACTACCACATACTTATTTTGCCTATAAAATAAGGCAATGAAATTGAAGATGGAAATTAAGACTGTGGAGCCAGAAGTACATTTCTAGTGGAAATAAGAGTCAAAAGCTCCATTTCTCTGGCTACCTTGCAAACTCAAGCCAGAACCTTTCTAATGTAGAGGGCAATATTGGGGTTTCCATACTGGAACCAGTGTTATTTAATATCTTCTTTAATGGCATGGATGATGGGATTGAGTGCACTCTCTGCAAAAGTGCAGAGGACACAAAACTGAGTGGTGAGGTTGACACACCTGAAGAATGGGATGTCATCTAGAGGGAGCTGGACAAGCTTGAGAAGTGGGTCTGTGGGAATCTTAGGAGGTTTAACAAGATCAAGTGCAAGGTGCTATGCTTGTGGCACGGCAACTCTCATATCGATCCAGGCTGGGGGATGAACGCATCAAGAGCAGTCCTCCCAAAAGGACTTGGGGTGCTGGTGGATGAGGGGCTGGACATGACCCAGCCATGGGCACTCTCAGCCCAGAGAGCCAAAGGTGTCCTGGGCTGCACCCAAAGCAGCGTGGGCAGCAGGGGAGGGAGGGGATTCTGCCCCTCTGCTCTGCTCTGGTGATCCCCCACCTGCAGGGCTGCATCCAGCTCTGGGGTCCCAGCACAGGAAGGACAGGGACCTGTTGGAACAAGTCCAGAGGAGGGACACCAAGTTGATTAGTGATGTGTCACCTCTCCTATGAGGCAAGGTGAGAAAATTTGGATTTTCTGCCTGGAAAAGAAAAGGTTTTCAGTGACCCAACTGCAGTCTTCCAGAATCTGAAGGGAGCCTGCCAAAAAGATGAGGAGAGACTATTTACAAGAGCATGTAGTGACAGGACAAGGGGGAATGGCTTTAAACTGAACAAGCAAAGGTGTAGACTAGGTATTAGGAAGAAATTCTTTACTGTGAGGGTGGTGAGACACTGGAACAAGTTGCCCAGAGAAGCTGAGGATGCCCCATCCCTGCAAGTGTTCAAGGCTGGGCTAGAAAGGAGCTTTGAGCAAGTCAATCTAGTGGAAGGTGTCCCTGCCCATGGCAGGGAGGTTGGAATCAGATGACCTTTAAGGTCCCTTCCAACCCAAACAAGTCTGTGATTCTGTGTTTTTAAACAGGCAGATGCCTTACATGCTATTTTGAAATCTTAGTATTTTAAGAAAAAGTAAGAGTGATGGACTGAGAGGATCAATATAATCTAGAACAAGATGTGGGGAAAATAACAGGAAGGCTATAAACGATATAATTTAGAGTTAGGGATTAGGTAAAGTGCCTGCATTAGGAATTACATTATACAAAAATGTGTGTTCATGTTCTGGCTAATCCAGGAATGAAAAATGCTGAGCTTATGGTATTCATGTGTCTGGTCTTGCTCCTGAAAGTGACTGTACATATTTCACTTGTACACATATATTTAAAATTAATAGCAGTTTCCAAAGACAGAACTAAGCATGTTATAGAGAATGTAAAATTTATATAGATATGGCTTTCAGGCAGATGCAGAAGCAAGACTCTCTAGAGCCTGCTTAATTTTTAAAAATATAACAGCAGCTCCAATATTTTAAGTACAGTGTATAACAAGCAAAAGAAAACAGAACAGTTAACTTGAAATAGCTTGGGACAACTCCACACCTTGGGAGCATATATTCGACATCATTTCCAAGCCTTGTGCATCTAGATATTGGTGGCATTGCTTTTGGGATTATCACTAGGGAAACCTGAGTTTACACCACCCCAGTTGCCAACCTTCAACATTTCTGCCAACACATTATCCTGCACCACCAAAGCAGCAGCCAGACTGACAGCCAGTACCTGTTTCTAGCCACCCACCCCCAGATACAAGTACCAGAGCAGTGTCATCTCTTTGGCATCAACATACTACAGTAAAGGTCTAGGATTGAAAACCACTGGTTTTTAATGCCTACTCAAGTGGCTTGGTACCACCACTGGTGTCAGCATCTCCCTTTCTGCCCCATGTTGCAAGGATGTGAGAGTGCTCAGGCACAGAACTGCCTTATCCTCTTTCCTGTCCTAAATCATGCTGCCTTCAGTCTGCCCATCCCCTCCATTGCCCCAGTCTCTAATACAGAATCAGAGAATGGTTTGGATTGGAAGGAACCTTAAAGATCTCCCCTGCCACTGGATAAAACACCCTCAGCTTTGCAACCACAACACTGAGCCCTGGGGAACACCACTGGTGACCAGCCACCAGCTGGATGTGGCACCACTCACACCTTCTCTGGGTCTGATGACCCAGCCAGTTTTTTGACCCAGCCAACATGGCACCCAGTTTCCCCAGCATGGTGCGACACAGCACCTAAGATTTACTGAAGCCCAGGTAGACACCATCCACCTTCCCCTCATCCACAGAGTGGGTCAGCTGGCCATAGATGGAGATCAGGTTGGTCAATCAGGACCTGTCTTTCACAAACACATGCTGGCTGGGCCTGATTGTCCTGTATGTGCTGTGTGACAGTGCTCAGTGTCATGTGCTCCATGACATCCCTGGCAACAAGGTCAGGCTGCCAGATCCTCCTTGTGGCCCTTTTTGTAGGTGGGCATCACATTTGCTACCCTCCAGCCAACTGGGACCTTTCCAGTTAACCAGGGCAGCTGTTAAATAATTAAAAGTGGCTTGACAAGCTCTTTCACCAGCTCCCTCAGTACTCTTCAGAACTAGATTACTGCTTATTTGTCATGGCTGAGATTCTTGAAACCAGATGTCTCTTGATGCTGCAGATTAGAATTTCTTATTTTCATAGTTTGTTGGACATTTTAAAAAGTCTTAAGTACTTGGAATAACTACAAGTTACTGTTTACTATCCAGAACACTATTAGAGATATGTAAAATCACAGATAAGGTTCTGGGTGGCTAATGAAACCTGTATTCAGAACTGAACAATTTAAAAGGTTTTAGACCTCCAATACCAACACAACACTTAGGTGACTTTGGAGGATATCAGCACTGCTGGAGCTCTGCAGGTATAAATAAACTGCTGCTGCTCTTCCTGTAGGACTTACCACATGGACTCAAGGAATTTTCAATTGAGCTGGTTGCATCTGCTTAGCACTGACATTCCTAGCTACTAGCTTCTGGTCTAGGTTACTGTCTGGATTAGGTACCTGCCTACTTTACCTTCAGAGATAATGCTCACCTTGAACTCTCAAAGCCAGTCTAACCTTAAGTATATAAAAGTATGCCAGTTCATTACCTAGAAGCAGTTCTCTTAATTCAGCAGGCTATTTAGAACATTTTATGCTTAAGACACAGGTCAAATGTAGACAAGTTTTTGTGTTCATTTAGAGAAACAGTTTTAGCTTCAAGAAGAGTGTAACATTTTCACTTGGTTTCATTTCACATGCTGCCTCATTTTAAACTGTCAGTGTGTTCAGATGCATCCCCTACAGGAGCAGTGCAAATTAGGACAGTAAGGACATGAATCAATTTCAGAATTAAACCATTTGATACCAAAAAGCATGAAGAGAGTGAAGGATAAAATTGCTGGATCATCACTACAAACAATTTAAGCGAACTTTTATTGAAGCTTTAAGTTGTGGTACAGATATTTTTAAATGATCAAAGTCTAACACCACAGAAATTATAAACACCATACTCCCCCCATCCTGATCACCCAGATAGTTCAATAACCCATTCAACAGCTTTCATTTTCATAGACGAGGCTTATGCTTCTTTTCCTAAGATGCATTCTTTCAGTATTACTCAAAAAGGGATCTTCAGTCTACTTAAAGGACCTCAAGCCAAAAAATGTCAGAACAGTTGAGACAATGCAAGAACAAAAAAAACCCCATTGAAATATTGGTCCTCAATATTAACAACAAAAAGCATTAGTGCCATTTACAGCATGTAATTGATAACATTGGTAAAGAACATCAATAATATGCTTAAAATAAAAAAAAAAAATCAAAATGTTCCAACCACTTGATTTCTAACCAAGCAGACTTTAGTTTAGAAGCACTGAAAAAGCACTTCATTTATAAATACGGAAGGAACAAAAGAACCATTGCATCAAACCAGAAAGTTAAAACATTGCACGGACAAGAGGGGAAAAATAATCTCAATTTTGTTGTTAACATGCTGGTCTCACAGCTGTTAAAATCTCAGTATTTGCAAACAAACATAGCTGAAAGTGTGCCAGCTTTTCAAAGCCTGCATTTTAGTCAATACCCATTAAAGTGACTTTGAATTACACACTTCATGCTCCATGAATAGCATTCTACTTCACTTCTGTCCAGGTGTCCCAGACAGTTCTTGTTCTACACCTTCACTTAATGCCCTCAAGTCACAGTAAGAGGAGCCACCTTAGCAATTAGGAGGAAAAAACAGATGAAGTCACAACACTCAAGTACAACATAAGTCACATGCACAACAATGTCACAGGACTGTCACAAGACAGAGGCATTAGCTTTGCTTGGAACAACAAAATGAAGTGACACTGGACCAGTTTAGAAGCACTCTTTACAGTCCTTAGTGGCAGGTCACAGGTTTGACTGAGAATAATCCAAACCAATCAACACACCCAGACTGGCAAATTCCACTCCTCCACCAGCCATACCTGCCAGTGCTCAGGAGCACCAGCTTCCTGTTCTGACATAACAGGTGATTAGGACAGAAAATGCCAATATGAACCTGCACTCTGCAAAGCTGTCACACAATTACGCCAGAGCACTTGAAGCCCGGCTCAGCTCCTCCTCCCCTGTCAAGTCTTGGACCTTCATCAAATTCTGCCATTGCGTAGCGGTGTGACAGCTTGGGGATGTGGACAGACAAATGACCATTAGGGTGAGACAAAATTTAGCCTGCACTAGTACCGATACCCAAGTTACTGAAGGTGAAAGACCAATGCTTTAGCCCAGTTCTACAGGAGAGCTGAGCAAATTCCTATAAGCTTTATTAAGAGTATGAAAAGTCAGTCTGATTTAAAAATAAATCAACCACCACCTGTAGTAGCAAAACAATTTGTAACTGTTTTAAAGAACTTTCTCCAAACATGAAAGTGTTTATTAGGAATCAGTTTCATTAGAAATCATAGAAGTTCATCAAAAACTGTTTTAGACTGAAATCACAACAGATTAAAAAAAAAAAAAAGGAGTGACAATTAAACAGAGAACTGTCCCCAGTGAGTAGGTTGAGGCTGAAATCTAATGAGGACGAAAGCCTTGTCTGTGGGGAATTTTTGGTGATACTTGGAGAAAAACTATACTGTGTGTAATTCTACCTGAATCATTTTTACAAGTGTTGTAAAGTTTCATACAGTAAGATTTTTCTACATGCACTTCAATTTCACAGCAAGAGTGGCATAGAGTACCTAAACACAGAAGAGAGCATTCATGCAAGATATCTAACTCCTTGATATAATAATGCATACAATTCAAAATGGTTATACTATGATTACACCTAGGGCTTTCCACAACTACAAGGTGGTGGGAGTGGAAAGCATGGCCCCCTGAATCATTAACTAGAAAGCAACCACCACCTTCTATATGGGATTTCTTTTTGCGCTTTTTCTTCATTCTTAATCAACTGTGCTGTTGCTGACGATTTTTTGTAAAACTGGTAAAAACAAAATTATAATCACTGAATTGGGCAATCTGGTGATCAAGACGTTTAAACCCCTCAATCTTCTGGGCAGAGGAAAACACTGTGCGACATTTAGAGCTCTAGGAAACAAAAGAAAAAGGGAAAGTTACTTTTTAAACTGCCATTTAGAGATGGATTAGCACACTGCATTTCATATATGGTTCTTATCAAAATGTTTTAAAACTCTTTCTGACAGTGGTGCAGAAAGCTTGATTCCCAAGAAGTGGTTCTGCTCCCTACATAGGGTATTGCTGTTCTGTGAACAAGTATGGGGGGTGGAGCACCTCTTCTTATGGACACAGGCTGAGAGAATTGGGGTTGTTCAGCCTGGAGAAGAGAAGGCTCTGGGGAGACCTCAGAGCACCTTCCAGCACCTAAAGGGGGCTACAAGAGAGCTGGAAAGGGACTTTTTGCCAGAGCATGTAGTGGTAGAACAAGTGGTGACAAGATTTAAACTGAAAGAGGGTGGGTTTAGATTAGATACCAGGAAAAAAAAAATCTTCATTGTGAGGGTGGTGAGACACTGGAACAGGTTGCCCAGAAAAGCTGTGGATGCCCCATCCCTGGAAGTGCTCAAAGGCCAGGCTGGATGGGGCTTTGAGCAACCCGGTCTAGTGAAAAGTATCTCTGCTCATGGCAGGGATTTGTAACTAGATGATCTTTAAGGTCCTCCAACCCAAATAATTTTGTGGTTCTGTGACTATCTGAGAGCAACACCATTAACAGCAAGTTCTGCAATTGACAGTTGCAGGCAAGTCCAGAAAAATGCCAAAGCAAGAAATTATGCCTATACATAACTATACAGGAAGTCACTAGAGTTCTGGGACTGTGATGCCACATCTTACTGATTCTGAAGTTTTCTGAAGATCAGATTTAGTACGTGCCAAAGAAAGACTGAAGAGTATTTTTACTTTGCAAAGAAACTACCACTCAAATATAGAGACAAATTGGAAGCTGTTAATCTCCAGCAAAAATCTCTAGCCTTGCTTCATTTGTGTCTATACATACTTCATCAGCTGACAAGCTAATGCAAGAAAACTCACCTGATTAACAAAGAGAGTTGTCACAAATTTTCCTGGCTTGAAAACCTCTACAACTTTTCTAATCAGGTCATCGTAAGAGGTCTGACTTATGTTGGTTTCAAAACTAACATAAGAAAACTCTGGTTCTGGAGTGATGTGAATAGTCCAGTAAGTTCCCTGAAAAAAAAATAAATAAGGTATTATTACCACCAAATATTTATTTATTTTTATTTACCAACATTAATTATTAATGAGTGTAAAACTTACATCCGATTTCATCCCATTCATTGAATACCCACAAGGATTGAACATTGTAGCATCAATAACAGAACCTGGTATCAGGTCACGAATTCCACTCATCTGAAACAAAATTAAACAACTCTGCTTATCATGCATCCTTACACGTGTTTAGATTTAACCCAAAGGCAGAATGAACATCTATTGAGCAAGAAGGACACCAGAATTCTCCCAATACCAAGTCAGTCTGAGTACATGTACTGCTGCAGATGACCTTGGTTTGCATCCTGCCACTACATCAAAGGCAGGGACAAGCTGCACACAAGCTATCACACTGCCTCTTACAGAGCCCAGCTGCATCAGACAAGGAAACAGCTTAGAACTCCAAAACATATTTGCTTTTGCTGCTGAAATGGAAAATGGAGCTTCTCTTCAACCACTAAGTGAAGGCTGTTTACATTTACTCCAGAGTAAGGATACTTTATACCCTAGGAAAAAGTGCAATCCCAAGTGTTTTGATTTCCCACACAGTACCTGAGCTACAGCCAAATCTCAATAGCAAATACAGTATGAGAATCAAAGCCTAAGATGGAAAACAAGATTAAGTCAGTGTACTTGTCAGGAAAACTTGTTCATGTCACACGACTTCCCCATCTGGGAAAACGAGGCAAATCCATCAAGTTATGCTTAGACCCCAAATCTGCCCTTCCCCTCATCCAAATCGCCCCCTGATTTAACACCTACTTAATCTTTGCATTTCTTATCCCAGTCTAAGCGTTACTCCTCATAATCTACATCCTTGAAAGTTACTCAAATTGTGCTTTTATTCCTACTCCTACAGTCTTCTGAATAAAAGCCTCCAATCACCCAAAGCACTGCATATTGCTGCTTTCACTAAAGGAAGGGCATTGAAAACACGAAGTTGTATTCCCCAAAACATTCCTGAGTTAAATCCATTTTCCTCCCAAAGTATTAACCCGCCACTTTCTACGACATCTCTCCTACCACAAAATAAACCTTGTATTAAAAGGTAATTTTAATACAAGGTTTATTTTGTATTAAAAATAAATTTTGTTGCCCAACTTCCACAATTCCCCAAAATGCTCAGTTTTCAAGCAAACATACACGAGTGACATCATTTGCAGTAACACCATCTTTCATGTAGAACTGGTCCATAACTACTGGGTCAAGCTCACTCATCAGAATTTCCAGTGTCTGATCAGGCTGATTGGATATCCGACTCTCTGGGAAATCCAGGGTGTACAGGTACCTACATAAAGCACAAATCAAGTATGTAACACATATTGACAGCACCAAACTCTACTGTAGAGATCCCAAACTCTTCACATACATACCAGCAATCAGAGTTCATACGCCCCATGCAATAAGCTGCTCCATCTAGACAAGACAAAAAGCCTCCAGTTAATGTACCACGGCTGAACATTTATGTAAAATATTACATTCATTTCTTATTTAAAGACAGAGGCCTTTCACAGAACCCCACGAGGTTCACTGATGCAGTCAGTGGCTGTATCAAATAACCAGGCATTTAACTTCAGGAATGCAAAGTTAATGATGAGAAAAGCAAGAAGTGGGTCTGGACACCCCAGCTGAGAGACTACTACCAGGAAATTGATATTACAGTTTAGCTATGCACAGAGAGAAACCCTGGTACTTTTAAAGCTCTGTTAAAGGCATTTATGATTATCATTTATCTTCAAATAACTCAGATGAGTACCACAGCTTCCATGTTCCTTCAAAAACCTGTCACTTCAAAATTTAAGATTCTTCTTGTAACTCTTAAACTGTATTAAAAGTTTAAATTCCGTTTTTAGCATAGTAACTTCTCTGAGAAAAGCCCACATTTTTCTTCAGTGTATTACTTTAAATTACTATCCGAGCTTTTTAATAGGGCTTTCAGAATTCTGCTGAGTGATTGGAAGTCTGAAGATGACCCCAGTTAAGACAAGGTGCTAGATGTCAAGCTTAGTATAATTTAAATTTTGATCTTGGCAAGGTAGTATCAGAATTTCAGAAAATAAGTATTTATAGCTTTCAACTTTTATGCAAGGACTGCTGAATTCCTGGCCTGGCAGCCTGTACCTATTGCACTGCTCATCACTTCTCATGTAACATCAATCCTTCACCCAACTTTGCTGAAGTTTCATCAACTTACTTGGGAAAATTTCATTAAGAAACTCTACTTCTTCCTGGAAATTCCTATGTGGGTACTCCTGGTGGGAAGGCTTCATGAAATTCTTACGTGAATAAAAGAAGCTCTGAAAAAATAAAGGTGCATCTTAGGTATTGAGTATATCCATCCATCTTGAATCTAAGAATTTAGACAAATGCAAGCATTTAACATGAACTTTCAAAGGACCTGTTCTCGTTGTTGACACACTGCTACCTGTATTCCCATTTCAGAGGCACATGGTTACTCCTGTCTTGATTTCTAAGCTTCAGGACACAGTTTACTTACAAACTTGTTTTGCACTAGGGCAGCATGGGCAAAGTTATCTTTATGTAACTCAGCACAATGGCATTTCTTAGTTAGCATCCACTAAGAGACAGCTAAAAGGGCAAATGCTACAGCAGAGCAACCTTACATTACAGCCTTCCCATTATGGGAAGCATACATAAGGGTTCACGTTTCACAATATTTAATAAAAAGAGTGAACTTGAAATAGCAGCAAAAAGCTTTTTGTAGATTCCAAGGGAGATTTTTGACACCTTACCTGAATTGAGTCAAACCCACTGTACTCCCTAGCAAGCTCCAACAGGGGAACCAGTGCTTGCAGTAAGAGGGTGGTACCACACGTCTTCAAAATGAAACGTCTCTTGGAGACAAACATGCTACTCTCACTGTAAAAGAGGTGTTAAGAATATATTCAGTGCTCTACATTAAACAAGCCAGGAGGGAGTTGTTAGGTCTTGGTCCTTATCCCAACCAAATGCATCACTCTAAGTGAACACTCAGCATATGGCACAAACATACTTAGCAAATAGATCAAATCAATAGAATGCAGCTAACATTTGAGAACTGTTATGATTTCCCAAAACAAACACCTGCTCCAAGCATGATATTACAGAATTGTTACATTACAGGAAAAGGCACACACATTAGACACCCTCAAACTATCTGAGAAATACAAACATGCTGTGAAGTGGGTACACAGGCACAGCTGTATGATATGTCTTATAAATAAGATACAGAAACTAAGTACACAAACTAGGTCAGATACTTAACTATAGTCCAGCTGAACCGGAGCTAGGCATTGATATTACATCCAGAACATTTAAACATGCTTAACAAGTATCTTTTCATCAGGTAATTGAACCATGGGAGTAAGAATTAGCTTAAATAACTCAATTTGGAATGCTGTTTACAAATTCAGAATCAAGGTTAAATTTCATCCACGATGCAGTGCAACTGGTTACTCTTTCCAGAATTTTGTTTTAAATATATGAAGCTTGAAGAAACAAGACTTGAACACAGTTTCTTTTGACTAGCTTGTTCTTAGTGCAACCTTGCCCTCAAGGCAGTCTTTAAAGAGTACAAAAACTTCAGTATTGGTAATCTGAAGTAAACCAGAGAATGTCAAGTGTGTCTGTAAAGTTCATGTACACAAAGCAACGAAGTATTTTGCAAGATGAAAAACACATGGCAGAAGTAGTGTCCTTACAACTAACTGCAGCACAACAAAAATTCCAGGGTTCCAGGAAGCTGCAGCTTTCCAGATACCCTTAGGTCAGCTGCAAGGGTTGTTCCACTTGACTGCATGACATGCAGTTAAAGCTGCTCTACCAATAAGGCTTTTTGCTGATCTATAAGGGACACCTACAGCCTATTCTGCTGAAGTAATTAATACTGAAATTCTGTATTGAGGACATTTATTTACCCAGGGACAAAATTCAGTGATGAGGTGCAAAGCCGCCACAGCTCTGTCCATCCTTTTGGTTAAAGGAAAAAAGAAACAACTATGAACAGATTTGCACCTCTGAGCAGGAGATCCCTGCAAGTTGTAGCCATCAACTGCCATTAACCCAAGACTGGATTCTCAGCTAAGTGAATCACATATGACAGCTTTCACTTTTTTCCCTCTTAGGGACTAAAAGGAGCCAGTGCCTTACCTGAGTACATAAGCTTCCTGCTTGTCAGTTTTTGTCACACTTATGATCAAACAATGCACATTCTCCAGAAGTTTGTCCCACTCAATCCTGTGAAGAAATTACAGAAGAGCAAAAACAACAGGTTAAACAAACCAAGGCTTGCTGGAGCCCTGGGTAAAAAGCCCAAACAAGATTAGAATTTTGAGTTATTTGATCCAAGAGCACAAAATAAGAGTTTTCATACGGGCACTGTCTCTCACAATAATACTCCATTCTTTGATGGCTCAGTAGTCCTCAAAATCTGTTACCACGATTTGCTATATGCAGACAACTGCAGAACAGCAACCTCAAGCTTCTAACCAGGTGAGTCAGGATAACCTTAAATCCTGCATCCCACATGTTGGTAACTTAAGGTAAGCTTTGGGTTGAACCTCTGTGCACTTCAGCCACAGCAGTCATCGGCAACTACTACAGCAATAAACCAGTAAGTTATCATTAAGATGTTTTAATTGACCAGCTTCAAGTCAAGTTCATCATTTAACTGGAAAGCTAAAAATTAATAGATTTCAATGGCCTGAATTCCTCTTTGACCAACCAGGATCACAGAATTCCTTCATACAGTGCAAATTGTAGCTATGGTGCTAGAATTCAGTATGGTGGTAGAAGTTTAATATTTCAATTCTTTACTAATATTACTCATTCTACAAGGAGTCTGGAACAAACAAAAAAACAAACAAGACAAAAAACACCAAAGGCTCAAATTAAGCTAAAAGACTTTCAAGTACTCAAGAGAAATAACAGACTTGCAAAAAACCTACTTTGGTTGTTACTTCAGTCTTGTGTCTACACAGATTAGCAGAATTCAACATAGTCAATTTTGCTATAAATAAGACAGGAACAGATACAGCTTCCTGACGTCACAAAATTACAAGACTGCCAGCTGTCCTACTTCTCCCTTCCCACAGCATATTCCACCTGCAGATTTCGTGCTGGCTCTTGTCCTCAGAGATGTCATGATCCAAGAGATTTACTAACCCAGCATAAAACTAAACTGCCCATCAGTAGAGCTGGAGTAACTGCATGAGCTAGGAGCATGAAAAAATTGCCAATTTTTCATCACCAAGCAAGCTCAGCTTGCCCATATAAAACCGTCAGCCTAATCCTTCTTCAGGAGGCAGACCTCTCACCCTTTACTGACACTGCAAAACCCTCATGGCTGTGCTCCAGGACAGAGCACTCACTGTTAATTCCATCAACACACTTTCTCCTGCAGCCACCAGTCCTTCCCCTTAGAAAACTGGTCACTTCATGAAGTTGCAGATCCTGTTGTATGTATAACTAAAACATCCACATATTCCTTAGTCTTTCTATACAGTCAGCAAACAAATGCCTTAACTTCTCCCTCAGTGAATTCATCCATTCAGGAGAATGCCTTTTGAAACTGAATTCTGTACCTTTACTTTTTCCCATTTAAAGTACATATTACATGAGAATAGTAATATTTATATATATGATTCAACCAGAACACATGTTAAGAAAACCCTATCCATTTAAAAAACCCTCATAATCAAGTGTACATCTAATTAATTTAGAAATTCAGTGATATAACTGGATACTTAAAATCAAAGTGAGGTTTACCCCAGTTAGTGACCCTTGATAAAATGCTTTTCTGCAAACACAGACATGACAGCACAGACACTCAAATCTCCATGTCAAATTAAAAAGGTTATTCTGAATGCTCAGCTCAAGTCCCACACATTTACTCAGCTCTATGCTTTATGTCATCGACTGGATTTAGCTCTGTTCCTAGAACTCAAATGTACATGAATATGCAAGTGGCTGCTCACCTTGGAAAGCCTGGTAATTGCAAAGAGTGAAATAAACTATCTTCTAAATGTTCCTAGAAAATCATACTATTTTGCTAGTAAGAATACTAAAGGATTTAGTTTTCTCTGGCTACAGCACACCAGCATAAGTTTCTTCTTTGCATGAAGAAAGAAAATCACCACTCACTCTTTGTGTAAATTGAACTAGGTAACGTATTAGATTGTTCAGACCATTCCAGCATCCCTACTGACATTTTATCTGCCATTAAATAAACACCCACAGTCTGACACTGCATTTGGGAAAGGTGAGGAAGAGTTCCCTGATGCTAAGCTGTACTAACCCCATTTGTACATTACTACAAATCTGATTTTGTACTTGTGCAAGTATTAATGGGCATGTAACTATCTTAGGCTTTGCAAGAGCACACGTCTCAGCCACCACAAGCTTCTTACCCGGTCAGACAGTCAAAAACCTCAGCCTTGTGCAGGCAAGTGACACTTTTTCTTTAAGTATCACTGTAGTGCAGTTCTGTGCATGTATTTCAGGGACATGTCTTGCCCATGTTTCAGACAAATATTAGCAGAGGAAGATGTAACAAGTTTCAGTGAGGGGTCAGCATAGCACCAACAACACCTTATGGTGTGTTAGGTGCAAAGCCCACGATGCAAAGGAAGTCCTGTTTTGCTTGCTGGTACTACAGTCGGTTTTAGATACCACAGCTGAAATCTGCAGTTGCATGAGAGCTTTGCTCAAGTCCTCATTATCATGCTACAGAAACCATAGCTAAGCATACACTAAATGTTGTGTTCAGCCTTTACAGAAATAAAGGGCAAGGTCATAAATTGATCTGTCTAGAGCAGCATTAAGGAAAAACCCCACAACTTTAGAATCAGATGATGCTAGGCTTGCTCTAGAAGCATACACACACTAACAAAGGGTCACAGCACCCAGGATGAGACTTGGCCACATTAGAGAGAAGTTCTGCAGGGGTCCTGGCCTGTATCCCTCTGCATTTTAAAGTACAGAAAACTAAAGAAAGGCTGGATTCGATCCAACATAATCTATTTAAACAAGATGACCTTTGTATTTGGCATGTTCTATTGTTTAAAGCACAGCTAAGGAAGAACATCTGGGACTATTTTGTACCAAGTAGATTAAGTTCACTACAAGTCTAACTTTTGCATTTCTTCCCTGTTTTTTAATCCATGTAATTGTCACTAGATGAGACAAGCAATATTCACCCACACTTGAATGAAGAAACAAAATCAATGTTAAAATTAGTATTTCAATGGTTATCACTACATGTATTGCAGCTATTCAATAATAAGTAAAAATTCACTAAATTAGTAATTTAAATATTTGAGAACACTACTAATTTCATAACTGAGTTAAGTCTGAACTTGGAAGCAAAGCCTGCAACCAAAAAAGGGTACCCAAGTAAGACTGTTCTCAATGAAGTGCATCATGACTTCTGCTCTTCAAAATTCTCCCTTCAATGATCAATGTGCAAGGCATTACTATTTCCTAAATTATTTCCCATAGCCAGACATCATGACAAAGCCACTTTGGAAACTGCTTTCCTATACTCAAACACAGTAGAATATAATCCATGAGAGTCATTGGCAGCTCTCACTAGAAGCAAGTTCTGCAGCAGACCTGCAGACACCGACTTGAGACTGATTCCTCACTTATGTGGGCTTATTGACCACTTAATTCCAAAGCTGTAAGATTCTCTTTCTGAATTTTCAAATAACTGCTACTTGTCCAGAGTCAAATTAGTTTCTTCAATGGGCAAGCACGATGCCCTTAAATGACTGTACCTTCTCAGATAATATCAAATGAAAATGGAATACGTCTGCTCAAGTGTGAAGAACTGTCCTTGCTTGAATGGTAAAAAGCTATTTGTTCTACACCTGACTAGCAGAACAAGTTTAACAATCTACCCCTATACCTGTGTTAGTGCCTTATCAACACACTTGTCACCAGAGTACAAATAACTTCCATTCCAACTGCCAACCAGGTATGTCAGTAGGGAAAAGCTATTATAACTGAGAAGTAGCTTGATTGTAGGAAGTATGCTTCATGGATAGTCAACAGTTCCTTGTGGGGAGACAAAAGGAGATGCTGCTGAAGGGAGTCTCCCCCCGGTATGTTACAGCTGTGTTAATCATCCTAGAGTGGGAACAGCCTTGCCCTCACAGCCAAGGGCATGATAAAAAGTGAGTTAGCTGGGAAAGAGTCAGTTGGAGTCTGCTCACCGTGCTGTGAAGACCTAGGGACAGGAGGTTGTGCAAAGGGCCAGAAAAGGTAAGATACTGCACGTAGGACAGACAGGGTTAGGTAGCTGTGCTAGGGACAGAAGGAGCGAGCCAGAACTGAAGAAGAAAGAGACAGAGCCAGAGCTGTGTGGAGCTGCTCCTGGGAGACACAGAGAAAAGGTATGGGAGACTTTTGAATAACAAGGTGCTGATGCTTGAAGCCTTCTGATTATTTTAATGAAGCACCTTGAGTGCAGTCTGTGTTGACTGCCACATATCGACTGTAACAGTTCCTCTCAACCAAGTTCCAAAGCATCGTATTTACTCCTTTCTGTATTTACTTCTTTATTTCAGAACGAAGTTTTCCTTGACAGATAAAACCATGCTTTTGAACCAAGTTATTGGCCTCTTCCGAGCCTTCACCTTAAGGGGTAAAACACATTCTTTAACAAGAGTCAAGCACACCAGGCACAATACTGCTGTTTCAGGCCAATTGGGAATGTGCTAACAGCAATTTGAAGAGATTAAGAACTACATCAAAAACTTGTTTCTATCAGCAACCAACAGCCTCCTCAAGCACACCACCCCAGTAACAGGCTGCCTTGCTAGGGCAGCCACACAGAACACTGAAGAAAAGCTGTACTGCAGTAGGGCAGGAATCTTAGGAAATAAATCATATGGAACTCCTAAAGACAGCTTTAGCCATATACATACTCTTGTACAGCTTTTCATTAGAACAGAACAGCTGACAACTCTATAGTACCATAAATAATAAGCCTTTTAATCTTGACTATGTAAGACCTTGTTCTAATGTCAAGCATTCAACTGCAGAAAAACCTTTTATCCCCTCACCTGTTACCTCCTAAGCGTTTTTAGGAGCCACATAGGTATCAGTTACCTCATTAGCAGGCTACAGTTAAATAGGCAAATTCTTACCAATACCATGATCCAGACAGCCTAAAACTGTGTCTAAATTGCCTACACAGAGGAGATACAGCCAAGACACACGAAAGCTGGCCAAACATTGGTGTCAGCAAAGCTGGAACATTGTTTTCAAGCATCCTGAAACAGATAGGAACAGTACAGACCACACAAAAGTCACAAGCATTTTAAAGCACTCTCAGCAGCTTGTGTATGTCTCTGTGGACAGCTGCATGTGAATTACTTCCTATTAGAAATATAACTTAATTTATAAATTGCTGTTTAAGATAGGTTACCTTGAACCACTTACACAGCCTGAGTTTAGGCTCAAGGTGCTTGTAACTCGATAAGTTCACATAGGCAATATCTGTGGGGTGCACAAAAGTGTCACACCCTTATATGCTCAGAGAGACTGTCCACATCTCCCTTATCTTAAACCTAAGAAACCCTCCAGGAACATGCACTTAATCTTGAGAGACAGGCATCTGCGGGGGAAAATTTTATCCACATTGAAAGTGATTGTGTGCAGTACTGCTCACAAAATCCTTCTTACCTAGAAAGTCCAAGCCAACTACTTGGAGCGTCACTCCCAAATGAAACCAAGATTTTCAGCAATGAAACAAAGCTGCAGCTGGGGCTCTGAAGGCTGCATATCTCTCCTATTGTGGGCCTTACACCACTATTGCAGTTCCACGGAATGGGGACTCCATCCTTTACATCCAAAGATACTCAATGGCTATTCCCAAGTCTCCCATATCCAAGGACATCCAAAGTGTTTGAAGAAGTATGAGCCCCAGCAGGCACAGCAGGACTTACAAGCAACATTGAGAGCAAATTTGAGCGTAATTTTCTCCAGAAGGAACATACTCTAGGGCAGCAGGTATCTACCAAAAGCCCCAGGTCTTCCTGCTCTCCTGGCTGAGCAAACAACCATTAGGAAAGCCCTTTGAGGAATACACCAACAGCTGCTTATTTCTTTTCTACAGAGTCTCACTAAGGGCCCAGGCCTTTGACAGAAAGTGACTACTGAAAGTGCTTCAGCACTTCTAGTGGTAAGGTGGGAAAATGTCAGAAAGTCTTCGAAATAAGCCTTCACTTCCTGCAAGCAGTATCAGAGTCGGTACTAGTGAGAATAAAAGGGCTTGTTTCCACTGCGTGGAACTATTTTTTAATTACAATTTTGAGTTACAAGAAAACATTTTACCCAGTAGTTTTGAACCTGATCTAAAATCTCATTGATTAATATGCATTCTGATGAGAGGAAGACGGCACTCTTACATGAAGTTCTCCAGATAACCTCGCATTGCCCATTAAAAAAGCACCACAAGTACACGTGGCCAGAAGCCCTTATCTCAGCACAGCCCTGCCTTCTTTCCAGAGTCCCTTCAGTTTGGTTCCAAAGAACTGCAGGAGTAGGAGCTGAGCAGGGCTCATGGCCCAGCTTTGAGGAAACAGGCAGGTAACACTGCCCAGGACTGGGGGAAGGGGCAGAGGTGCAGCAGCACTGCAGCAGTGAGCTGACTCAGGCTACAGGGTGCAGCACACAGCAAGGATTTGCAGGACTCCTATCAAACCCCTGACTATCGGTGCTTGGGAGCTTTCTTGTAGCACAGGATCAGAATGTCGTATCAGTGTCACCCCAAACTGCTCATGGCTGCAGTTCTCTCCAGCTTGTGTCTCCATGTAACACAGACAAATAGGAAGCAGGTTAAAAATCCGTAAATATGCTCGATTTCAGAGTATTCCTCAGGGTTGAATGCTTGAGATACGAGCTTTTACCACTGGCAACATTTATTTATGGTTTCAAACTTCTATACGTTCAAGATCTTGATAGCCCTTGAGATGGAAAATGCATAGCTGCACATCATCTGAAGGAATAAATAGCTTATTTTACTGTGGGGATAGTGAATGCACTACACAGTCACCATGGAAATCCAGGGCTTGCAGCAAGTTCATCATGTTCTCAGCAAATCCTCTGTTTTCTATACATAGTTTAAGGCTATTTTTTTAGAAAAACATGCTTTACAAAGCATGGTGAGAACAAGCAATAAAATTAAAGCAAATTATTTTGAGACCACAAAAACATTAACTTCATTCCACTGCTGCATATAAGAAGGGTAGGCATATTTAGATGCTTGCCAGTAACTATTTGAACCACAAGACCTTTCTGCATTATTCATTAACAAGTGAGCAAAAACACCCCAAAACTTAACAACAAAGTAAGGCTCAAGTTCCATACTTTTTAGTTGGGACCTTTATTGAACATATTAAAATGACAGAACTTTTCTGAAATACATTACACATAATCCAAACTTTTATGCAGAAAGCAGGTTTGTCCATAGGAGGGAAAAATGTGGAAAAAAGGTCTTAATTGCATTAGCTCAAGAACTTTTTTGCTGATGATATCCAGCAAAGACTTTAAAATAGCTAATCCCTAACAAGCACGCACAACATGGAAATTTTTAGCTTTGAACACCAGCTTAGTCATTCAGTACATGAATGGTTCACATTTCACTACTAAGCAGGTATTACAATACAAAAGGCAAGCTCAACTGGTTTGCAACTTGATTCTAATTTAGCTATTGTTCTACAGTTTCAGCTTTGATTTCAAACATAAACTAGCTTATTCAATCACCTTTAGAGAATTAGCATAGCAGGATACATTGTATTCAGGAGTTTCATTTGCATCTATCAGCTGCAACAGGTAATTTAATTCTGACAGTTTTCCAAAAGAGAATGTTTGTAGAAGGTCATTTCATGCTAGAAACACAGTATCACTGATAATTACAAGCCGACTAAGGTTAATCGCACTTTCAGACGTGTCACAGCTTCCCACCAAAGAAAGTAAGCAACTTCGATTAACATGTTGTATCAAGAGCCAATTAACACAAAAGGTCTTCAAAGCCTGCTCACAGCTCTGACACTGTGTTAAAGACCGCACATTCAACAGTTAACAGTTTTTATCCACTCTATTAAAACTTTATAGCCATATCTAAACCACACAAAGGAACTGTCCCAGTACCCGCACTGCACTTACACTAAATGCTCTGGGAGCAGTTTAAAAGTAAAGTTTGCAGTTTTGCAAACACGAGTCTCAGCTGACAAACGGAACACCAGAGAGCATGAATGTGTCAGTGAGGACAGCATTTGCAGAATGCCATCTCTAAACTGCATATTAACACAAACAAGTACTTTTGGAATCTTTCACACTTTAAGTCAAACACTACAGGACTCATCCAGCAGCTAAGTAGCTCACATCAACTGCAAGTATTTCAGCTAGGATTTTCCTTCCACCATTGCCTGGACATTAATTATACAAGCTGTTACCCTGTATCTGCTACACCACTAAGCCTCAGAGCTATAAAACCACATTTGCGGAGTCCCATGTGAAGTACATTATTCAGAAAAGTCTAAACAGCTTCACAAGTCAAAGTTACACAAGTAAATTACCTAATTACACCAACAGGTCAGAGGTAAAAATGTACTCATTCTGCAGTGTTTCTGGTATAGCAGAAATGAAGCTCCCACTAACCATGAGCATTCAGACATGCACACACATGGGCTATTCATTACTTTAAAAAAGGCAGTTATTTGCTCACAGATCTGTGAATAGCTAATTCTACCGACACATCCACTTGGGAAATTTGATGAGAAATACCCAAAACAAAGGAAAGGACAAACAGGATACATTTCTGAATGGAGATCATCAATATATTCCCAACGTTAAACATTAGGGTACTATGACAAGCTCTCTCGCTCAAACTCCCTGACCAGAGACCATTGGGTAACAGTGACATGCACAAGCAGACATATCACTGAGCCAGATCCTCCAGCAACTACCTCAACCTGAAAAGCTGAACAATCAACCATACTGAAGGTGAACTACTCACATGAGTATAACCTTCAGATTTACCCTGTTTGCTTAGGACAAGCCTGTATTTTCCAACTATGTCAGCTGATCCCATTTTTGTTGTCACTGCAAGCTCATCCATAGCTCTGCAGACTTCGCTTTGTACTTCAAGCCTGCAGCTACCATTTTCTGCCACTTCCAGAACACAATTTTTGTGGCTCTACAGCTGGGCTCTCACAGTCAGAACTCTGAGTAGTCCACAGAATCCTAGAATGGTCTGGGTTGGAAGGGGCCATGAAGATCACCCAGCTCCAGTGTTCCTGCACTGTCCCGCTCCAAAATACAGTGCTGGCGATGCGCACCACAGACGCCGCAGGCCTGCCTTGCCCGGCAGCTCCAGAGCCGCCCGGCGTGCGGGCAGGTGGCCGCCGGCCCCGCGCTAACAAAGGCGGCGCGGGCACATTCCTGGGCGGCGGGCGGGGAGCGGCGGGAGCCGGTGCCGAACACGTGCGCCGGGAGCGGAGCGGCGCGGAGCGGGCCCCGGGCCTTCCTTCCCCCGCCCCGGGCGGCGCCGAGCGCGGCGCCAGCGCATTCCCCACATGCCCATTGGGTGACGGGCGCGGCCCGGCCCTCCGCGGCGTCCCGCTCCCATTGGCCTCGGCTCCTCAATGGGGGAGAGCCACGGGAGCGGCGGCGCGGCCCGGGAGCGCGGCCAGGACACTCACGTGTAAATCGCGGCTCCAGCCACACTTTTGGGGGAGGAGGGGGCATCCCCTTCCCCGGTGCCTCCCTCGCTCCGGTGCCTACCGCACCGCCGGGAGACTCGGGAAGGGTCCCGGGGTACCGCCTGCCTCCCTCGGCGAGAGCCGCTCTATGGACCTGTCCGGCTACGTAGTGCCGGAGGCGGCCGCCACACCGGCCATGTGAAAGGGAACCATCAACCCTCGCCGCGACAGCCACAGGGATCTCCCTTTCCAGCTTGCATTAACGGGGAAGGGGATTCCCGAACCCCCGCTCTCCGCAGTACGGCACGGGCAGGGATTTCCCGAGCCTTCTCATCCCGAAACTGGCCGTAGGAGCGGGACGAGCCGCCGCAGAGGGATGGGCGCCGCTGCCGTGCCCCGGCCGCCAGCAGCACTGCGACACGGCGGCCGCTCCCCCCGCGGCGCTCCCGGCTCCGCTCCGCTCCGCCACATGTTGCCAGCGGGAACCGCGCGGGGCTGCACGAGGTGGCGGCGCGGAATGGCTTCCGTCCCCGGCACCGCCACCTCCCGCCCGCCGGGACGAGGGGAACCACCCTGCCCGAGGGTCTCTGGAGGGCGGTGGAAGGTCACCCCCCGAGGGGAGGTACCGTGGCTGTCACCGGGAGAGCGGGAAGGCGGCCGACTGCGCGGGAGCCCAGCCCCCACCGACGGCCACCCCGGAACCTGCCTTCCCCCCCCCACAGCGCCGCCACACCCGGGCCATTCAGGGACCCCTCCCGCCCCGCCGGCCGCCCCCCAAGGACAGCGCTGAACCCGCCGTCGCCTCTCCCCGCCCCGACCCCACCCCGCCCCGGCCGTTCGCGGACCTGGGTATGGTGCGGAGGTCGCCGGACCCCTTGCTCTGGTGCGGCTCCTGCTGCGCGGGCTGCTGCCGGGCGAACCACACCTCCAACAGCTTCTCGGTCCCTTCGAAGAAGTGTGCACCGCTCTCCTTCATGGTGAGACAACTCGGCAACCAACAACCACAGAAATTAAACGACAACCAAACTGCCGCCCCCGGCCGCCACCGTTCGCTGCTGCTGCACGGGCCGCGCTGCTGCCGCCGCCGGGTCCCAGTCCGTCCCGGGCGGGTTTTATCTTCTGGGGGATTTGCGTAATATTAATTAAAACAAAAACAAAAAAAAAAACCCTAACAGAGGAGTAAGTAGAAGAAGGAAGGATATTTTTTTTTGAAACGGGCGAAAACCACCCGGAGTGCGCGGCGGCGGATGCGGCGTGAGCGTGTGTGAGCGGGTTACAGTCCGAGCGGGGGTGCAGGCGGGCGATGCGGTTCGGTTCCTTGTAGTCCGTGTGTTCCCCTGTTACAGAGAAGAGCGTTGAGCGAGCGCTAGCTAATGTCGCCGGCCATACTGTGTAAGCGAGGGGCCAGTGCGCACGCAGCCGCCTTTATACTCCCGCAGGTACCCGCATCACGCCGGTCCGTGCTGCACATTGGGCGGCCGCTCCTCCGGCCCGCCCTTCCCCGCTTCCCATAGGGTGGCGGCGATGCCCATCGAGGCATATGCCGGTTCCTCCGGCCCCTCCCGCTGCAGCCAGCCCGCCCGCAGGGAGCGGGAGATGGAGCGCGGGCGGCGGCGGGGCTGGGGCAGCGCTCGGGGCCGCGGAGTGGCGGCCGCGCCGGGCTCGGCCGCGCCGAGCCGAACATGAGTGGGAAGGACGGGCTGTGGTCGGCAGGGAGCCGTGCCAGGAGAAGCAGGGCTGAACATGGCCTAGAGACGGCGGGGGAGCATCCCCCGAAACCATTCGGCGCGTAGCGAGGGGCGAGCCCGAGAATTCCGGCTCTTCCGGGGCCGCGGCGGCAGCGCTGCGCCCGCACCCGGCGGTGCTTCCCTCTGCGCCCGCCGCAAGGCGCTTCCCTCGCTCCTAAGAGGAGCCCAGCCGAGCGCTGAGGCGTAGTTCCCGTTCTCTTCCAGGAGCCCAGCGTGTGCGAATGAGAAATAGGGAGTCACCAGTACGCGGCTGTGTGGCACAAGGAGCGAGTGACCGGGCAGAGCATGTGCCTCTGTGGGCGCACACGGAAGGGGCCGCGGATCTGTGTGCGCGGGTCATTACTTCATTGCTTGATAACCTGCGAGGTTTTTTTTTTTTTTTTTTTTTTAATATTTAGAAGAAATTGTTGGAAACCACAGATCAATAGTCGCCTAAAGCATTTTTTTTAGCGATACTATAACACATTATAAAGTCAGTGTTGCAATACTCCGTAATCTGAGGAAGGGCTCGGAACTGACCAAATGAAGAACAGAAAATCCCGTCTTCCCCGATGAGCCTACGGCGCTCGCACTGCATGGGACAGGCAGCAGCAGATGGCTGGGGGCAGATGAATGAGTCCCTACTAGGAGACAGTGAGATAGTATCGCACGGTATAATAGGCAGTGGGCTCTGTCCACCAGCGGAGGAGTGAAGTCACTGAGCCAGTGAGTCACTGCCAAGGCAGCTGGACATGAATCATTCCTTAGGTGGCTGGTTGCCGCTGTATGCTCCCATGGCACAGCCTTAATAGCTGGCAGGGAACCATGTTCTCCAGTGCTGGGGCTTTAGTGCTTTTTATTAACTTTGTGTGAGTTGTGACAACTCTAAAAAAAAAGGTTTTCCTTTCTCAGCCGTTTGTCTGTACCTCCGTGCTGCCTCCTTCCTTGTGCCAGTATAAGCACTTCACTTGCATGTGTGGCTGTGTAGTGGACTGCATCAGGTTAATGCTGACTACTTCATTTTAATGATGGTTAATCGTTTTTAATTGTGATCAGCTTTAATTTCCATAAGTTTCCCAAGACAGTTCATGTCCCAGCTACACAAGTGCTTGTATTGGTATAAATAAGAAGCTGTGCTTGGGCATGCACATGAAATTATGGATGGGGAGTGCAGGACCACTAGTTTGAGTAGTCACAATGGACTAAACCTACTTAAAGTGCTAACAGAACTACATCTGAGAGTTTGTGGACTTAGTCTAGCCATATTCCACATTTACTTTTAATATCAGTCCACCCACCCACCCTTCCTTCTAGATGCGCAGTATTAGTTGCTAGTTCTGTCTTATGTTGATTTAATGCTTTCTGTAGTTTTCAGTTAGGTGTTTGATCCTACTGGCTGTTTGCAAGTGGCCTGTGTGATATTGCTCCAGCCAGACATGTCTTGTTCTTGTCATGGATCCTGTCTCATATGGAGTTTCTGACTTCCTGATCTTGACTGTGGTGTGGTCTCACAGCATGTCTTGGACCACGTGCTCACAAACTTCCTCATTTCCTGAAGTCTTGACTGTTCTCTTGTCTGCCCCCCAGTTTGTTCTTTTTCTGACTTTTCCAATTCAGGACTTGGCACCTGCTACCAGACAGTGTTCACTAGAGTCAGAGTGCCCCTAACCCACTAGCAGTGACTGTTGTCCCTTGGTTTTAAGGTACACCAATTACCTGTAAGAATGCTTCTGAGACATTTTGGAGGAGAACAAGATTAAAAAAAAATTAAGTACATTCTTTTTTAATTTCTGGGAAGCTTCTCAGTGGGATGGATAACCTATGAAACCATATGAAGTATTTGTTTGAAAGTTTAACAAGGGACAATGCAGCTCAGTATCACCAGCTGACATGAGGAGGGAAATGATCTCAACACTGAGTAAGATGAAATAGTATTTTTTCTGATGTGTTAGAAAAGTAGCAGGGTGATGTTATATATTTAAAGCCAGATCACCTAAAACCAGATTTGTATTAGTGCTGAAGGCTGCACGCCTTCCTTCACAGGAGTCTGGATTGCTGACAGATACACAAAAAACAGGTGGAGGAGGGAAAGGAGGGAAACACTGAAAGCTCTTTTTTGAACTTGACTGACAACTAGACATGAACAAAGTATTGTCTGAGAGACAGGCTGAGGTTTCAGGAAGGACAGAAGGAGATTGTTTTGGGTTAGAGGGAGGTTCTGTGAGTCAGTGTTGGAAAGATGTTTGCTGAATTCATGTTTACAACTGAGATTACCCAGAGATAAAGGGCAGGATAGGAGCTGGAGGACCAGCAGGTTTGAAAATGTCCATTCAAAGGGGTTGCACTAATATAACTAGACCAGTTTTGAAATTCTTTTAATAATATTAATCAGGCATTTAAATCTGGAGGAAGGATGGTTTGGGAAGACAGGAAGGCTCAGATATCATCATATGATTGTGAGACACAGGGCCAAAAGTTGTTTATGATCTTGTTCCTTTGTAGTAATCTGCTGGCACAACAGGCTGTAACTGGCCAGGTTTATTCCCCTGTGTGCAGGAGGAAATTCTATGTTACAAAAAAACTGTTGTGACTATTGTTGTGACTTTTTTTTTTTTTTTTTTTTTTAATGTCAGGTGTGTTACCAAGCCCAACAGTCTTGGTTTCTGCATACCAAAACAGGACTTTGGGGCAGTCAGAAACAGAATGAAAGCCTGTATGGTGCTGAAGCTGCTCTCCATTTTCATTGCTGTAACCAGCTGCAGAACACAGAGCTCACAGAGTTAGTGTGAAGCTAACTTGCTCTTACCCATATTCTTGAATGGGGTGAGCTTGGTGTCAACAAATAATCAAGTCCAGAAAGAAAGATGAGAAAGTATGAATGTTTTTTTGTATGGAAAGGACAATGATGAATTCTGTTTTCTTAGCCAGTCTCTTTACACTTTCCCAGTAGCACAGAGGGCCTGTAGAGTTCTTGAAATTTCTCCCTAGGGAATACTTCTTGTGTAGAGGTTTCCTCACTTTGAACAGCTATTTTGAGCAGCTGGAATGATCCATAGGGGGCTGTGGCAGCAAAGTCATTTAGAGCAGCCAACTTACACGAGAGGCATTGCCAAGAAAAATTGAGATTCAAATACAGAATTAAAGCTGCCTTAACCAGCCCTCCACCCACTGGGCAGGAACGGATTGTGCTCACTCTTTGTGAAGGAGAACATTCCTTGTTAATATTTATGTAAGAGTTATATTAACACTAATTCTGTGCATCTCTGCTATGTCACCATGAAAAGCAAAAAGTAGTGTGCTGTGAGGTAGAGTACTGTCTTAATGTCTTCCCCAATTGTTAAAAAAGGAATGAGAAAGCAAGCTGCTGCAGAGCCAGTGTAGGCACAGAGAATGCATGACTTTCAAGGCATTTTTTCACTTCTTCTAGAAACAAAAGCACTCATTTCTACTGTTGCCAACCTGGCCCTGTTCCTCCATTTCCATTTTGATGCACTTGCCCTGCTTCTCAGGTTTCTGCTTACAGAAAGGACAGCAACTGCAGCCAACTTCACAGTTCAGAGAGTCAAAGGTCTCAGAACAGAATTTCTCAGCAAATCTGCGCTGCTCTGCTACATGGTAGAAATTGTAAACTGTCATAGCAAAAAGCAGAAATGATCTTTCAGTAATGGGAGCTATTTTTACTTCAAAATAGTGATTTCAGCACCTAATGCTGTTATTCCTTACTGAATAAATGGATTTATTACCTACAACCAGGAAATATCCTTCTAAATTAAATGAGGAAGGTAAATATGAAGAATCGTCCTGTGAAATAATTTTCAGGGTGCCATTGTGATTTCCTCTGCAGTTAGTTCAGATTTGACTGAGAGTTGTAAGTGTAGTGCTGCCATATGATTTATCTTATGATAAAAGATCCTTGCTGACAAAAAAAAAGGAAATGCTGACAATTAAGTAACTCTTGTAGAATTCTGTATGTGTGAAATTGTAAAGCAGAAGTAGCATAACTTTAATACTTGGACAGTATTAAAAACATTAAATTGCTGAAGCTTCTTAAGGTTTAATTTGTAGATCCAGTTGCAAATACTCGGCTAATGGAATAATCGGTCAATTACATTTGAAAAAAGATTAATTAAATGAAAAAGTTAGGAATTTAAAATTTGACCCGAGTTACTCTTGGCTGCTAGTTTATACATGTTCTGCAGGCCTGGATGTCATGGTGATGGGCCATAAAAACTCCACTGCTGAAATGAACCATCACTTTGGTGATGGGTGTGAAATTTGCTCCTCTCCAGCCACCTGGCAGTAGACCCATGAGCTCACATGTCAGCTCCTTTCAGAAATGGGGTGGAGACGATGCAGGGTCTTGCATTAATTTTCTTGAGTTCTGTTCTGTCCTTGTTCTGAATGATGCTTTGCCCCACTCCTGCCATTTTCTAAACTGACTTTGCTCCCATAATCAGTAAAAGTACTCATTAAAATCCCAAGCAAAGTATTCACTTCAGATCAATAACAAAGTGCAATTTATATTTTGCCAAGATAATCTTCCATTTCTCTGCACTTTTTATTCCATAGCACTACAGTCCTTTTCTTTATTGTCTTTTGTTTATGGGGAGGAAGAATCTTTTTTGTTGTTTGCTTTTCATATCTTTTTGAAAGTCTAATTCAGCCTGACTTCTGGCAATTCTCACTTTGTCCTTCCTTCATCCCTCAGATAACATTTCCTTTGTGCTTAAGCCTCTTTGCCATTTTGCAAATGTTTTGGGGTTTGCTTGTGGTTATTTATTCAACTAGATCTCTTCAGTAAAACTTTCCCTGCTTTCTTGAGACAAAGCCCACATACTTTTATCCTTTTCACTTCAAATAATTATATTATCCTCAATATTTGAATTCCTCAGTCCCTGACTTTACAAGTAAGTTCTCTGGTTTCTCAAAGCTTGTCTTTGTGAAATTGAGAATATCATTTGCTTTTGGATCTTCTGCCAAATCAATTTTTACCTTACCAAATCGTTGTGTATCTGTCAAACCTCCCTTCTGTCATTGGTCAATGGCAATGCAATTACTATCATGCCTATATAGGATTTCATATGCATTTGATTAATGAATGTAATACACTGAATGCAATAATGAATTTAATTCACAAATACAACATAAATGTTTCATCTCTATCTATGAAGTTTGCTTAGAAATATCTTTAGCTCAGTTGTAATTACCTTCAATTTTTATTTGTACTTAATTTACTACAGGTATGATATTATTCAAACAAAATCTAAACCAGTTACACCTAATTTTCAAAGAGGGACCAAAGAAAGAGAATTGGGTAATCCCACTTTTTTCTTATTGGTATTGGTTTTTCAATGTTCTAGAAACTTGTGTGAGCCCATACACCTGGGCAATTAAAAAGTACATGGAAACTATTGCTTGAGATGTCTTGTAGTTGTGTTCCTGAAAAAGGAACAAAAAAAAAAAACAAAAAAGTGAACAAAGTGAGCAAAGGCTCACTTAAAAGGCTCCCTGAGCAGATTGCTTTACTGAAGAAGACAATACACACATATGAGCAAAACTGATATTTTCTCCCCTGCCCCAGTCTCCAAAAGCCCCTGGTTGTATCGGTCCTTTTAGTCCAGTCTAAAGGAAGTCAGTGCAAAAACTCGGGCCTTGTTCCTGGGAGCATTCATTTAACTTGGAAACTAAATTTGAGGTCAACAGAAGTACACAAATCTAAGAAGCAATTAATGTACAGAAGTATTAGCAGGCAGAATGAGAGGGGCAGACTCCTCTTAGCTCCTGTGGAAGGAAGGAACGGTAATTTACAGTATTACCTGCTGTCTTCTGTTATTAGGGTACAGAATAATCAGAACTGACCTTCAGAGAAGGGGTTCCAGGGAGGAAAATGAACTGTGCCCTTTCTCCTCATCTTTGACTTTTCTTGTCAAACCAAAAATTTTTTCTGCTTATTTTTACAACAGGAATTCATGTTGCCACGTGCTTCACCTTCTTCCCTCCATCTGCCTGTGGTGAGAGACCAGTAGAAACATGACAAAGAATAAGATATATTAGTTAAATTAATTAATTGCATTGGCATGAACTGTAGTTTAATATTGAATGAACATATAAGAGATCTTCATTAAAAGTTTCTGTGTCTTGTTTCTTTGATGTAGATTGTTAACAGCTCATCTCTGAGACCTTTTAATTATCTTCTAATAAGCAGCTAAACTAAAAAAGGTGCAATAGGCAAAGGGAAAACAAAGAATCTGTTAAAAAAAACCCAACCCCTGAAGGGCTTATATATTTTAAAGAAGAGATAAAGCTCCAATTTTTCAAATACCCAACCTGGGCTGTATAGAAAACTTAGTTTGAAGGAACAAGCCTGGGAAGGATGGGATGTAAACCACATGGAGGAGTTTTGTTTACACAGAGCTAACAAAGATGCGTCTCTTTTTTTTTTATGATCCCATATACAAGGCCTATGGTTGAAGTTGAAAGGATTATTGGGGAGACAACACTGAAACCCTTGTTTCTTTCAAGAGAACCTAGGTATATCCAAAATTCAGTTTAAAGTTATGTTCCTTTTCTTCTCACTTAGTCTGTCTTTGAGGTAAAGCAAGTTCATTTCTTTTAGACTTGATTGAGGAAAGCCAGCCTGTCTCCTCTTCATGCTGGTTGCTTCTGCAGAGATTGATTGTTAGTGATTTATAATCAACTTTCCACAGGGAAAATTTCATATATTTATCAGAAAATTAATGAAAAAATATTTATATAGCTTGTAATTGCTTACATTGTTTCTAATTGCTCATTTATATAAAGAAGGGATTTACATTGGTTATATTATCATCAATTTTAATAAGCCTAAGCATAAAAAATCACCAGTTAGGTCTAAACTAATGAGATTTATTCAAAAATAATGAGATTTCAGACATTAATAAATTGGGATTTGACCTCTGGGGTATTTGTCAATGTGTACATTGAAAATTTCAAAACTCTAAAAATGAAGTGAAAAGAAAACTTGAGGCTATCACATTACTAGAAATGCAAATTTTAAATGGAGACACTGAGTGATACTGATAGGATAAAAACAAAATGGCTTTTTATATGGCTTTAGGCACACTTATATATTTCATCCAGAGCAAGAAAAAAAGCTTTCTTATATCCAAGAGGAGTAGGTACCAGATTTAATATATAATTAGCTGATTTACAATTGAAATAATTTATTCTACTCTGTGTGACAGCATCATTTAAGTATCACTGTAGTAGTGTTTTCTGTAGACAATGCTAGAGCTAAGCTGCTGTCAGCATTTCAAAATTAAAACCTTTAAAAAAAGGTTGTGACTGATTTATTTAAGTTTCTCTAAGATAAATTGTTGTAGGGACCATATTTCTGGATGATATAAAAAGTGATCTAGCTGTTTTGGAAATTGGCAAAGATATTGCACAGTGTTGTGCATAACTGGAGCTCATCATAAAACCCAACAAGGTGCTGTCCAAAAATATCAGTTTTTCATAACTGCAGTCTTCTTTTTCTGTTGTTTTTTTGCTATGGATCAGTAGTCCTTGATTAAACTAGAATCTACTTCATGTTTTTCCTTTTCATAAGTATTTCTTCAGTAGTTTAATACTGCCTCTCCTTCTGTGTTTTCAAAATACTAGCTAAGGTCTGAATTGCACAACTGTCTTTGATTTCAGTTTTGAATTTGTGCACCAGCTACACCAACTGTGGTGGAAGATGTACACTGAACTTTTATATTTACTGCTAACTGCAGGTGCAGGAGCCTTTTTGTCATTTGGTCAACAGAGTTTCTCTCATCAGTGACTTCAGTCTGTGTGCCATTATGGAATATATGCTGCCTGGTTATGAAGACACATCTTAAGCCAATACCATCAGTTTAATTATAACAATTTTTTTTTAAACTTAGTATTTGGAACATATAACACAGAATCATAGAATCATAGCATGGTTTGGGTGGGAAGGGATCTTAAAGATGATTGCGTTCCAAGCCCCGCCAGCGGCAGGGACACATGCCACTAGACCTGGTTACCCCATCCACTCTTTGAATGTTGAATGGGGCATCTGCAACTTCTCTGGACAATCTGTTGCAGTGCCTAACCACCCTCACAATAAAGAATTTCTTCCTAATATCTAATCTAAACCCACCCTCTCTCAGTTCAAAGCCATTCCCCGTTGTCCTGTCACTACAGGCCCTTGTAGAAAGTCCCTCTCCAGCTTTCTTGCAGCCCCCTTTAGGTACTGGAAGGTGCTGTAAGGTGTCCTTGGAACCTTTTCTTCTCCAGGCTGAACAACCCCAGCTCTCCCAGCCTTTCTTTGCAGAAGAGATGCTCCAGCCTCCTCTGATCATCTTCGTGGTCTCCTCTGGACTCACTCCTGAAGGTGCACATCCCTCTTACATTGGAGGCCCCAGAGCTGGATGCAGTGCTCCAAGTGGGTCTCAGGAGAGCAGAGCAGAAGGGCAGAATAACCTCCCTTAAACTACTGGCCACACTGCTTTGGATGCAGCCCAGGACAGAGTTGGCTCTCTGGGCTCTGAGCACACGTTGCTGGGTCATGCTGAGCTTCTCATCCACCAACACCTCAAGTCCTTCTCCTCAGGGCTGCTCTCAGTCCATTCACTGCCCAGCCTGGACTTTTGTGATTGCACTGACCCAGGTGCAGGACCTTGCACTTGGCATTGTTGAACTTCATGAGGTTTGCACAGTCTCACCCCTCAAGCCTGCCAGGGTCCCTCTGGATGACATCCCTTCCCTCCAGCGTGTCCCCCACACCACTCAGCCTGGTGTCACTGGCAAACTTGGTGGGGGTGCACTCAGTCCCACTGTCTGTGTCATCGACACAGATGTTAAACAGCCCTGAGGACACCACTCGTCACTGGTCTCCCTTGGACACTGAGCCATTGACTGCAGCTCTGAGTGTGGCCAGCCAGCCAAATTTTTATCCACCCAGTGGGCCATCTGTCAAATCCATGTTTCTCCAGTTTAGAGACATGGATGTCAGGTGGGACAGTGTCAAAACATAACCTGATTGTATGTATTAAAAAACATTTTTTTTCTTCTCCTACCTACCATCTCTTTGGTCTCTTCAATTCATGTGTCCACGAGGGCTTCAAGGCTTTTCACCTGAAGAACTGTGCTGATTTAGATACTCTATAACCAAATTGTGGTCCACATGAACAATGGTAGGATATTGCACCAATTTTCTTTACTCATAGTCACCTGACACAGTTGGGGTGCAAGAGCTTGATAATTTCAAATTAATTCTTCATATTGTGAACATCATATATGCAAATATATATACTTCAGACTTCTGTGATCTAAACCAAAATATTAATTCAGACATACTCTTCAATCTCTAGTTTTATAAGGGAAATGGCAAGATTTAGACAGGTAATCTAAGAATTTTTTTATCTTTCTTTGTTGTTTGTTTGTTGTATGTCAGGAAAATAATGTAATTCAGTATGCTAACACTGTTCATTTCACAGGATCACTAAAGTGATGAACTTTTTCTGTTTCTCAGTTTAATTTCCTAGGCTAGTCAGGATACTAAACTTTCCATATTGGGTTTTACATGGGAAACTAGAAAATATTATTTATAAAGAACATCAGTAAGTTCTGTCCAGGTTCTGTCTTTCCTCTGCGTCAGTTTATTGGATCCAAATTTCTGCATGTTTCCCTGTTGGTGTATTTTTCTCACCTGTGTTTGTGTGCATTTACTTCATGGACAGTTTTAAGACATTACTCACTCTGTGACAAAAAGATTTGTGGAAAGGCGGATCAGCTTTTCCTTTGGTCAAATGACTTTCACATGCTTTCTTGGCTTTCAAAAAAACCCATGTATTTGAGCTCTTTGAAAAAATGATCGTTTTGCTAGGAAATGTCTGAAACAATTGCAGATACCACCAGAAAAATGAATCTCATTTAACTTTTACATATGCAATGCAGATGTTGATAACTAAGATGAATCATCCAGGGCTTCCCTTGGTGGTCAGTGTAGCAGAACAGGTAGGTTTAGGACATGAATCATTCAACATATTTTAGAAAAGGATTCATTAACTTTTCTAGGTACACCAAAGGATCTACTCGTTCTACTGGAAGAGCAAGTAGAAGTGTGGCAGTGAAACTGTATGTCCAGTCTGGGAAGAGTGAGCAGAGAAATCTGTGCAGGAATAGCAACAGCTTTATTACTTATTTTCAGGAACCTTATAAATTATGTTATAATAAATCATAGTCTATGGAATAATTTATTTTATTAGTATGATTTATTTACACTGCTAAGAATTTTGCACATAGACTGCATGGAAAAGTGGCTGCATAAAAATTATGCCTTGCTGTTTCAGCGATTGAAAGACTGACACCTCTTTACTGGAGAGAAAGTATTACAAAGTTTCTTAGAAAAAATTTAAAGAATGGTAAGAAAGATCCCTGCTGAACACTGACCTGGGACCATTTGTCTTCTGTCTTTACAGCATCAGCACTGGAATTTGCATTATCTAACTTAAGATGCCTGCAGTTCTCATGTCTGCATCTGACTTGGAGTCAAAGCCAAGTTGGTAACTGACAGCCCCAGGGTTTATGGATGTGGCTCCATGAAAGACTCTGCTGTCAGCCTGCAACAGCTGACACTGCAACACCAGGGTACATTCATGCAGGGCTGCTCAGCCTGACACATCCCAGCTTTACCAAGTGTGATTGTACAGGGTGGAGCCACACCAAAATGTGATGTCACCCTGTGCTAACTTGCACTGCACTCCTCTGTGCAGAATTTTTCCATTCGAGGCATTAGGATCAGTTTCACACATTTCTCTGTTGCACAGTTTTTATTTTCTTTTTCTATTTAAGAAAAATCCATACTTTGCAACTTTCTGTCATCAGCACACCACCTGTAAAAAGTAATGTATCTTGCATTTCTCATCTGCATATCTTTCATATACATGGAACTTAAGCAAGTCCTTCTAAAATGATGAGTCACGATAGGAAAAGAATGATTTAATTTTGAGGAGCAGGAAAAAATAACATTATGGAATAATGCTTCTGGGCTTTAAAACCTCTGCAGCAGGAGGTGAAACTGTTTTGCAGGTCTTGTGTGACTAGCACTGGATGAAGAAATTCAGAGTGAAGAAAGCCACGTAAATGAAATTGCATGCCGAAGAGGTGCTGGCCCTGGCCTTCATCAAAGAGACACCAGAGTGAGAGCCACTCTGATGACAGATAAGCAAATAGCATTCATGCTCTAGAAGTTAGCAAGCAAAGCCAGCTTACCAGACAGCAGGCAATCAATTGGGCTGGAAAATCCACAGTGAACACAGTTGCTGTGCAGGTCTGCAAGATCATCAAGCATCTCCTACTTTCTTGAGATTATGAATCAGGGTGGTGCCTGGGGAACAGAGGAATCTGAAGTGGGGGATGATGAGGTTGTGGTAGGGAAATAGGTTGGGCGCATCCTGAGTCTGCATCCTCTGAATACAAATGGCCATATTTGTCCGTGATGTAAACCTTGGCCGATCAAGGAAGATACACAATACTCACAGGAAACATTTTTCTTTGATTGTTTTTTATTGAAGGGTGGATAGTGAAACTTGGCCTTTTCTTCCCAAATGGAGAAACCAAAAAGAGATTCAACTTTTGTTTTAGCAAATGCAAGATGAATGTGGTTGATTTCCTTAAAATTCAGAAGCAACACACCCAATGAAGCCTGGTCTGAGTGAAATAAGCATGCCATTGTGACTGCTGTGTACTTTTAGTTCAGGTTTTGTGAGGCTTGCTTTAAGCAATAGGAAAAGCATGGCAGTAGATAGGTAACTTGAGTAGGCAAACATCTGGTCAGTTTCTGTGGCATTGTTTGGTTCAGGGAAACACAGGATCCCTTCAGAACTGTGTTCTCAGGAGGATTATTTGCTGATAGTCAGTTTTCCCATTATTGACCTTGGAAACAATAATCGGTTTCAAATTAACTACATTCATTACTGAATTCTCCTTGGTTTGAGGTCAGAGTCCAGAGGCTAGAGGAAGGTTTGGAAATATCCAGGAGCACAGAACACACTTTGGAAACAAAGAGAACATGCAGCACTGATGCAGGGTACTTCTGGGGAATCCTCATCTTGCTACCACCTACGCAATCTCAGTGCACACCTCTAGGAAGGGTTCTGCAGAACAAAAGACCTTCCAAACCAAAATACTAATGTGTATGCACTCGCTACTCAGCCAGAACATCCTCTCTGAATTCCCTCCCCCTCTCTTCCTGCCCTTAGAAATTCATCACCTCAGACTCTGCTCTCTTTCCGAGCTGCCAGGGAGCACGGTGCCTTTGCCAGGGAGCGCAGTGCCAGAGAGCCAGTGGCAGGAACCACCCTGCCTGCACTCAGGCAGGGAGGACGAGGTTGGACTCGATGACCTCACAGGCCTTTTCCAACCTAATCGATTCTGTGTGATTGTGTGACAAGTAAAGGACAAGGCAGATGGGGCTGCCTGGAATTAGAGACGAAGTGAATGGCTGTTAGGGGAACCAGGATTGAGGAGGGGGCTGGGAGTCAGAACTGAGGACCGAGGGTGTGTTAGAAGGGCGTGTGGTCAAGCTTGTGTTGTACAAGGACCTGTGGTGAAGCTTTAAATACAAGTGTTTTTACAGAAACGTCTGTTTTTCAGTCAGCATTGTCATTACAAACCTATCCTTATGCTTAAGAAACTGCTGGGCTTTGGTTGCTGCTAACATTAGCATATGGGCACTCACCACACCGGTAATGTACTCTGCAGTTTTCCATGCTCAGGGAGAAAAGCTGAATTGGTACAGTAGAAAAACTTCACAGGAAGTTAATTCTGCAATTTAAATATCCTTATTGAAAGCAAGCAAATAAAAAAGCAATGAGTGAGTATGTATGTGATCAAGAATTTCTCAACAGTTGATACATTAATGAGCTAAACCTGCCTTTTCCCAGTGAGCCAGTATGGTTTCTGCACACATACTCAGAGTTTTGCTGGCTTCCCTGGCTGGGTAATCAGGCTGGTAAGGAAGGTGGCAATAGCTGCTCTTCTCAGGGCAAACCAGGAACTACAGCAGCCATGGACATTTGAGAAATTCCAAGGAGGAATTTGAGCCTGAGGGAAAGCTTGTTTCTTTTGCTCCACGACTCTTCAACTTGTCTAAAGAGCTGATTGATAACAGATGCACCTATCTGCCTTTCTGTTTTTATTGAAGCATGTTGTTTTTCTGCAACAGGATTTTTCCTGTGATCTCCCCAGGATATTTCTCCCTTTACTGTGTATACTCATGGTCAGCATTCTTTGTGGAATAAAGAGACTCTGGAAGAGCGTATTACCTCTTGTTTAACCCGTTTTCCCCCTTAATCTGCATCCATCCTTCAGCAGTTGTGGAGACTGCAGTTTTCTAGGACCTTCCATCAAAGGAGAGATTGATTTTCTTGGTAACAGGAAGGAGAAGGAATCTGGAAATTCCCGAAACTTCTTTCCCTGCAGGAATTTCTGTCCCTTTACAAACAGCTTGCTCTGGGTAAAGGCATTGCTGCAGGGAAGCTAAATTGCTGGGGATTGCCTGTGACTCCTATGAAAGGGGGAACTGATGTAGTGAATCTTGAAGTAGGAGGACTGGAACAATGTAGTCAGTGTCAAACTCAGTACAGGAAGCAGTGGTTATGGCCATTGTAATGTCCCCAGCAGTGACAAAGGCCCAGATACACACATTTACAGGTTCTCAACCATATGTACCAGGATGACATAAGGGCATATCCTCATGGAGTGAAAAAAAGCTTGAGAACCTGAGAAAATTATATGGAGGGATTAAAAAGGATCCAGGAGGATGAAAGGGCCATTTTTTTTATAGGTAAAATATATATTCAGAGGAAATCAGAATTTTCCCCTTGTCTGCAAGCTGAAGAAAATCCAGCTACCACTAAAAGCCTGTTCCTTTCTTATGCTAAGAGACAGAAGAAAAGGCTGTTCCTTTCAAGTGAAAAAAAAGTCAAGTTCAAGCATTCCCACAAAGGAAAAATCATGCCTTTTAAAGTAATATGCAGTAGGACATCCTTGAGCTCCTAGCCCCTTTCCTTGATGTACTTGACTCTTTGTAAATCTGTCTCTAATCCCACCCCGTTTCAAAAAAAACTTTGTCTCTCCACACTGAAGCCTGCTCTGCCTTAACGCTTTGCACTCTACTTGCTCTTCAGAGCTGGGAGTTTTGATCTATTTCAAATGTGAGCTGTTTGGGGGGATTATGTTATTCAGACAACACAAAAGCTGAGTTTTCAAGTCAGTTTTGTGGTGGTGATATGGATAGAGATGACAAAAGTTAACACTTTGATTGCTAGAGAGGATATATTCATTATAGGTTCAAGAGGGTAAGTAAAAAGCCACTCAGCACTATGGCATCATTAGGGAGGTTGACCAGCAGACTCTCTGTAGTGTCCTCTCATACGCTTGCCATGATGATATACCAATTAAAAGCAAATAGGTTTAGGATCAGTAGTCAATCTGTAGGTCATAGAAAAATAAATGATCAGCCCTTCCGAGAACCCTTGTAGTACCGGAGAAACGAGATACAAATAGCTTTGGCTTCTTAGAATTACATCCAACTTTAATAGAAACTGCAGTTATTCATGGGCTCTCACATAATTACTTGGGCAGGACTCTACCAAAAGCTCTGGGTGAGCCCAGTTTAGCCAGGTGTTAAATATGATTAACTGCAGTGGCTTTGAGTGGCTTAACATTTTATTTCCGACACCCAGTTTCTTACAGTGCCATAACAGGAGGCAATCTGAAGATAACACGACTATCGATTTTCTTAAATGACACGAGAGCATTCAGCGGAAAATGTTAGTATTAAAAAGAAAGCAAGAGTATGTATGATTATTAACAATCTATAAGATAATGTAAGAAACATAATACAAAAGTAGCATTCTTAGTATGAGAGTAGAGTTTTTGGGCTTTTTTTTTTGCCACATAATTCCAGATGATAATAGGGGGAGTATACAAAGGTGGAAAACATTCTGAATACATGCCACATAGAGCTCAGGAGCTACATTGGTTCAAAAAATGATAGAGACAACAAACTCCTTATTCTCTGCACTGTGTGCTAAATTCCTCAGAGCCACAACTGGATCTCAGAGAAACCTTAAGTTGGTCAGTGAAATGACAGAGTATCTTCCTGTCAAACTCTACCTCCAAAGCAACTTCTTTCAAGCCACATATTTGGCTTCTGAGCACTGGATTCGTTTAGCTCTTCAGGGGCTTGTGCTCCCTCCTGTACTGCTAGTGTCATGGTATGTGACACTTTATGCAAATGGCTTCAAGGTATTTGTGTCTGTCCAGGACACACCTTCCACCAGTTTCTGAGCATTCCTGCATTTTCTGCATGAATGCAGTAGCAGTAGCAGTAGCAGACAGGCATCTCACCGAGGTAATTTGAAGGCAGGGTCTGCAGTCCCTGGTACAGCACAGCCACATGTTTATCTGCTTGAATTCAGGGCAGTGAGGAACACGTGTGAAATGCTCTGGGCCAGGAGTTGACACAGTGTGTTTAAAAAAAAAAAAAAAAGGATATACCACTCCCTTATTTTTATCAACAAGGGTGATGGTGCAAGGTGGCCTCTACCAGACAAGAGAGTGCAAGGATAATGGGACCTGCTTCAGCCTTCCCACCCACAGTACCAAATGGTCCTGTTGAGCAGTTTGGAGTCATGTTTTGTCAAATCTTTTCTGAGACAGGTGGTATTTCAAGTTTGCTTTGTCTCTTGACTTTCAGTAGGAATTGCTGGGGTTTTTGTTTCAGGGGTAGTTTGTCTTCAGGGTTCTTCTCACAGGTTTCTGACTCCTGAGCTGGGAAACACACATCTTCCATCAAACTCTGTCATACAAGGTTATTCTAAAGGAAAAACAGGGAAGGGTAGCCATAATCCCATTAACTCCAGCCAGATTACGTAATTATTATGGCTATCAGTGTGCTGACACCAGAATTTGCCCCTGTTCTGAGATACAATTCATTATTGGGAGATCAGCTCCTGCCACTTCTTTTTGGTACTTGCCTGTCCAAATGTTTTTATTCCAGTAAATCCTGGCTAGACATAGTAGGTGGATTCAGGTCTTAATATGTGCTCTTAAGTATCATCTAAAATTTTTTTTAATGCTGTATTTAAATTATTTAAATCAAGAAATTAAACTTCTTGCTGGTACTGCTTTTTTTTATATTAGCAGGCTATTTATATATATATATATATACACACACACACACGGATACATATATATACATATAAATTACAGTGGAGCTTTCAAAATGACTTCAGCTTCAAATCCTCTGACTAAGAAAGATATCTGAGTTTGCTATTTTAATGCAGAAATTGTCCCACAGGATCAAATTATTGGATTTGGATTTGTTATAAGATTACAAAGAAGAAACCTCCTGCCAGGATCAGAGTGCTGCAAAATATTTGCATTCCTAAGACATTGTGGATTGCCTAGGTGGAGCTTCTATCAAGTATTAAGCCCCTTCTGAGCTCTCTAACACTGATGCTGCCTTTGGGAAGACTGTCATTCAGTTCCTAACTCTACTGGAAATTTGGGTGGCTGACAGGCACAGCATGGGATTACTTGCCCACCATGTGGCCATGGGCAAGTGCCCAAATATGCACTATTGCCTGCAGGTTTTGGTTCTCCAGATCTACTGTGCTTGTCCACAGCTTCACAACTCAGCAGGACAGTAAGTTCCGAGGACTGTGTGATTCAGGTGAAGGGAAAGGGAAGAGCAGACCTTTACAGTGGCATGTAAACATGCAGAAAGCACAGTGCTGAACTGCACCTAAAAGTCACACCCACAAAGTAAATGTACTGATAGAAGCATCAAAGCAGGTAAGCAGCCTCACCCGGGTTAATGCAATCTTATGATTAGAAAAAGGTAATTAATTTATGTGTTACGTATTTATGCATTCTATATATATTTGCATGTAGCAATGACTTCTGACTAGGCCTCTTAAGGAAGATATTTTTTAAAGAAGGGGTATAATTTTGAAATATATTGTGTAATAAATAAAATGTTGTGATTGAAGGAATTTAATATCAGAAATTATCAACTTATTCTGCTGTTTTACTTGGTTTCAAGTTGTATCCATTCAAATTGCCACCAAAGGGCATTCAGGAGACCTGGCTACAGCTGGGGGCTATCAGCACCCCTCAGTGTGGCACATTCCATGTCACACAGCAAGGGAACAACATCATAACTCACAGCCCAACGCTCCCACCTATCCTGCAGTTTCATTTGGCCTTCCTCAGTAGTGTTTTTGGTTTTCCTTCTCTTTTATTTGGCTAATAAAGGCATCTTAAAACTACTTCAAAATTGCACTATTTCACATTGCGGTGCAACTAGATAATATTAAATTAAAATGGCCTTATGAGATGATAGATAAAGATACTCATCTTTTATGCTTATATATTAGGTCAGGATGTAACACTACTTCATGCTGTAGATTATGATAAAATTACTTATTGTATTGGACAAAAATTTATAGGAATATCCCATCAGAGAAAAAAACCCAAACCCTTAGAATGCTACAAATGTGTTTGCACAGGGGGGTTACCTGCTTAGCATTATTGATTTTCCAATCAATATAGTGAGTATATTACACAAGGCTGTGTGCAGTCAAGGCTTTAGCATGGTTTAGATCTGTTTACACTGGTTTAGCTGTCAGCAGGGCAGCAGATGGGTGTTTCCTTCCCAGCACAGCTGGTACTGATGAAGATCCAGCACCTTGTTGCTTGTCACCATCCAGCAGCAGGATGCACCCACACCTGTTGTGTAGGTGCTCTTTGCCTCATCCCCTTGGATACTTCACTGGAGGTTGCTTGCCAGGCTCGCTGGCACCAGGGACCAGCCTGGGGTCAGTCTGGCAGAACTGTGGCAGTAAATGGCCTTTTGCAAATGGTCAGTAATAAAGGGCTGGGGAGAAATAATGGCTCTGAATGGAGCAAATGTTTGCAAACTTAATTTGTGCTTATGGTGTAAATGTATCGTCATAAAGCAAACAGATAAAAATAGTTCCAAGTCGATGTAAGAGAAACCACACACAAAAATTGAACTTGTTTGGTTAATAGTGCATGAAATAAGTCCATATAGCTCCTGTGAGTAGGAAAGAGGTCCTGAAGGGGATTTTACGTGACTTGCCTGCTGAAAGCTCTGCAGTGGCCAGGCCGTAGCACTTAGATCTGCATTTTACACATGATCAGTTTGAGCTGGGATCAAATTCCCCATATTCTGGGGCTTTCTTCCATATTTTATCTTTATTTCCAATATTGTTTCTCATATATATGTGCAGAACTTCTCTATTAGCCCCTTTCTCTGTGAAAGTGTATGTGCTCTGCTGCCTGACCAATAAAAGCTACAGTAACTGCATATTATTTCCTCATCAGTAATTTACCAAATTTACTCCTCTATTTTCATTTCATTTCAGTATATTATTATTATTCAGTATATATCAGTTTATTGCTCTATTTCCAGAATTTGCATGACCACCAGAATTCTTTCAGATATTAAATTCTTCTGAAACATATTTTTGACACTAGATGAATTTTTCTACTATTTTAGGGGCCTGACATATTTTCAATGTAATCCAAATTATTGCCAGTCATAAATAAATTCATTAGGAATGCCACTGAGTTCAGCACGTCTTTGTCTTCCTTCCACCAAGGTCATGTCAAGGTGAATTTGCATCTGGCTTTTTTTTTTTTCTTTTTCCTCCTCACTTTTAGTGTGTTTTGGAAGGGATAAGCATGACATGTGGTATCAATATTCAAATTATAGCAAGGAAAAGAGATTATACAGAAAAGAAAGCATGCAATTTTATCAGGCTTTAGAACAGGTATCATGTTACCTGCACTGTGCCAAGACCAGTTCATTTTGTATCTGAATTCAGGTCAGGTACAGCCCAGGATGCTCAAAATGTGAAAAAAATAATGCACTTAATAAAAGCAGAAAGTACAGTCATACATACACTGCCTATGATTCTCATCTGTGGATGTTCAAGTAGAAGATCTTTTGTATGGAGGAAGTCCTAAAGGAAGTGAAAATCTTTCATTCAGTAGAATTGTACAGTATGGACCTATGAATACTTTTTTCTTTTTCCTTTTTAATTTATATATAATCCTGTCTGGGATTAAATATAATTCTGACAATAAACTACAACTATATTTGGGAAATGATGCTTAACTGCTGGAGCAGAGACATCTAACAAGGACACATGTTCTGGCTCCTGAGATGTGCTCCTGGTATCTACCAATTTCAGTATGAATCCAAATAAATCAAAACCACTGTGCTTTTTCTGCTAAATGGCTTTGGAAATTTCCCTTGAATATTGTAAATGGTATGGAAACTCCTGAGATCAATATTTTGCACCTTTGATCATTAAACCTTATTTATAAACTTCTGGGAACTGTATTTATTACATTGTCAAAGGACACTTCTCTGGGACTGCAAGCCTCAGGAAACAGGGCTTAGGTGATATGCTGTTTGCCTGCCCATCTTGTCAGACCTTCTCTAATAACTTTTGAATCTGTAAATTCAATTCAGTTACATTTGGCTCAGAAACAGAAAACTTCAGGCTATGAAATTCCTCCAAGTTTTAAGCAACATAACAGCTCAGTAAAGGAAAGACTACTTCCTTCAAATTACTACTGAGACTGAAAGGCTGCTGCCTGAGCTCAAAGGTTATTTATTATGTTGAGTTTGCTGGCAGCCAGCACGTGCTCAGCTCAAAAGCAGCCACATCACCTTGGTTCTCACCCAGCTGGTAGCTGGGAGGCAGAAGGGGGCTGTGGGCACTGGGGGAAGGAAAGATTGATGATGGGCAGTGAACCTGAGGTGAGGACATGGGGAAAGCATGAGGAATGGGACACAGATCCAAAGAAGCCAGGGCTTTTCATTTCTTAAGAGCAGATCTCTACTTGGGAGTGACTAGAGTCAAAAGCAACACATCAAAATTAAGCAGACTGAAGTGGGCTTAGCACCAAAGGGGATTCTTAGTGTAACCAGCACAACAGTCACCATTTCAACAAATTTTCTTTATCTTAGTTTATCTTCTTTTCCTTAAGCATCCAGTTCACTACATACAATAGTCAGGATTTCACTACTGAGAACAGCTTGGTAATCTGATGCCAGTCTACTGTAATTGTTTCTGTCACCATTGACAGCACAAATATTTCTATTTGAAGCATGCTTACTTCTATAACAAGCATGCTAAAGTTACAGCTCCCAGTGTTTTGTCTTATGCCAGAGAATCCATTGCAAGTGATGGACTCGATGGGTTATATGAAGAAAGCTTTGTTTGCACTAGCAGCTATCATTTTGCAATAATAAAGTACTATTAATAAAGGAATAGTCAGTACTCAGAATGCCCAGTTGCCAATTAGATTTGAGACAGCCCTATTAAGGATATCTAAAGATGATTGTTCCTACTTTATAGCCAGAAGAACTGAAACATATGCAATGCATTTTTTCCAGTGCTACAAAGTGGTTTGAAAGATTCTGAGTTAAACATGTCTCCATTAACTTACTACTGAACCTCTATTTAAAGAGTGTACTAAATGCACTTTCTAAAATTTGAGTCTCTTTACTCTGAGATGACAAAAAAACAACAACAAAAAAGCTTTCTATGTTTTGTTGTTGTTTTTTGTTTTGTTTTGTTTTGTTTTGTTTTGTTTTGGTTTGGTTTGGTTTTTTTGCTTTCCAGCAGTCCTGAAAAGCTCATGTATGTGTAGAATCCAAATTCCTGCAGTTCCTCAGAAGTCCCAGGGTTACTGGAGGAGCTTGTTTTACCATAGGTTTACCCATTAATAGAAAAACTTCAGTTAGGGGAAAATTTTGGTTTGGGTGTCATGGTATCAGACTGGGGCTGTGCAGAATCAAACACAACAGTTTCAGATTAAGGAAGATAAGAGATGAAAGCTCAAGTTCATGTGACACCCCATCACACTAAGGAGAGGTCAAACTTTACAATGACATTATAGGCTGCTGGTAAGGATTCTGCTGGAGAGTAGAGCTAGGCCCAAGGTGGCAGGGTAATTTTGGCTTTACTGGCCTCAATTTGTTTGCTTTTTTCTGACAGCTGGACATACAGAAGGTGCAGGAACTTCCACAGCTGCACTGCCTGCTATCTGTCTGTCATATGGTGTAGCTCTTGCAGAAGCCACATATGGGCTATATGTTGCCTATGCCTGCATTAAAGGTTGGAAGAAGGAGCACATTTTGTTTAGTTGGTTCACACAACAGGGACTATTACCAGTTTGTTAATCCCTCTGAGATCCATACTGCTTTCTTGCTGGCACCAACAGATGGGAAAGAGAAAATGAACTGTAACCTCTTCCACTCAGTCCCTAAGGATTTGGTTGTTTCCACCTACAGCATTGAAGAAGAGAGCCATGGCAAAACACTTAGTCCAGTAAGATGCATCCCATTTCCTTCTCATTCTTTCCTTAGAGCTTTTCTGTGGGTGGTGGGTTGACCCTGGGCAGCCACAAAACACACACCCCGTTTCTCTCTGGGGTGGGATGGGGGAGACAATCAAAAGGGCAAAAGCAAGAAAAAGGCATGGGTCAAAATAAAGGCAGTTTCATAAGGCAATGAAAGAAAAAAAGAATGAAAAAAAAGAAGTAAGTGATGGAAAGGCACTCACCACCTCCCAGGAGCAGACTGATGCCCAGCCAGTCTGCAAGCAATGGAAACTTTGCAAAACCTCCCCCCAGTTCATAACTGGGCATGATGTTACACAGTGTACAGGACCTCTCTGGTCAGCTCATGTCAGCCTCCGTGCTGTGGGGGCAGAGTGAGAAACAGAGAAGGCCTTGATGCTGTGTGAACACTGCTCAGCAGTAGCTCAAACACGGGTGTGTTATCAACACTGCTTTGGTCACAAATCTAAAACACAACACCACACAGCCTGCTGGGAGGAAAATTAACCCCCTCTCAACCAGACACAATATACTACCAGAGGCTACAGGAAACCAAGGGTACTTCATCCTTCAAGAAAACATTAATGTGGAAGTTAAACACACTTCAGCTTAGGTGCATTGATTGAACATTTAAATTTTTCTAATTTTGTTGAGTGACTGTGTAAAACTGGAGTGAAAGTAAGACAGAAGCAAGTGATAAGAAGTTAGCAGCAAGGGCGTCCATATTTTGTAGTGAGTGATTGTGAATGCATCATCCCCATGCTTCTAGTCTTGTTTCTGCATATTCTGTGAGGCCAAAGTCACAGTCACCTTCTCCTTGATACTTCATCCAGCCAAAAGCACTGTAGGGATTTGACAATAAAATTTTTGAGGTCTGGTAACAAGGGCTTAAAAATATTTTTTCTCCAGCAGTCAGAGCTTAAGTCTCTTCTATATATGGCATTAACAATAGGAATTTGACTCAGGATAATATTTTTTTTTCTGAGTTGTACTGGCAATATTGTAGCCTCAAGTATAAAAAGATTTTGGTCAGTTCTTTTTTTAGGCTGACTGAAATTTGACTGAGTGCAATTTTTTTACAGGTTGATGGACAGAGCTAGTAAAGCTAAGTGATAATTTTAGTAAAATTTTAATATAAAAGTTTTCCTAAAGATGGGGAAATATTCTGCCTTGCATTAGAGGTAGAAAACCTACTCCCTAAAGAACTAGAACCATGCAGGACAATAGAACTTCTGGTTTCTGCTCTCATTAAACCATCTGGCTTTCTTTTAAAATTCAGAGTTGCTCAACTTCTTCAGCATTGTGAGCCAGCAGCCAATGCTGTCATTTCCTATTTGGCTGTAAATACAGTTCTGGAATCTAGATAATTTAGAATTTTGCCACTGAGGCATAGATGGAGTTAGGAAATAATAAAATTAGGGTGGAAATAAGAAAACCAGAACTTCAGCAACATATTGAGGCTTTCAGCATAGGAGTTCTTAGGTTTTTCTGAATCTAATTCTACCATAGTTACACAAAATCATTCACAGGCAGGAGGGATTTAGCTCTTGGATCACTTGTTTCTTTTGTTAGCACAGCTCCTCATACTCTAACAAACTGTGTTCCAGTGAATTCCTGTGCTGGAACTTTTCTCTGGACCATAGTATACAATAGCTGTAAATGACACAATATTCATCAAAAATGCCTTTTTGTCTCTATTTTTTACCATTTATCCCCTCCCCCAAATCATTTATCCTCCCAGCTAATAAATCCAAATGTATTTAGCCTCTCTTCATAGGATCATAAGAATGGCTGCATTAGACAAGACCAGAAGCCCAATGAGCACACGATTAAAAAGTATCTGAAATTGGCAAGGAGATAGCAGTAATCCCTTCTGTATGCCTCCCCGTCTTCCAGTAATCTGAGTACTGCAGACTTGCTAAAACAGTGCCAGGATTTTGTATTTAAAAGTTGTTAATGTATTTGTATTTTGCCATTCCGATTTTCTGGGTTTTGGTTATTCAATCCTGAACATTACTGTAATCCTTACTATATGGACTTGGAGATGGGGTAACCAGAACTGAAAGCAACATATAAGTAGTGGACTGCACTATAAATGTGTTTTACATTATGTTTTCTTATCCTTTTCCTAAAAAAGTTTATTTTTCTCGTGTTATTAATCAGTTCTGAGCACTGAACCTTTGTTCAGAGAACTACTCACAGTGACTGCAAGGCTTTTCCTGCTTGACACTAGCTTTTAGAATTTGTCATGTCTGTATGTTTTTACCCCCTTGTGCATTATGCTGCTTTGTGCTTTGGAACACTCCTTTTCAACCACCACTACTCACACACTGTCATGGAAGCCTCTTGCAGTACTTTTCAATCAGCTTTAGATTTGAATTACTAAGTATGTTCTTCAAACATTGTCACATCATCATCCATGCCTTTTCCCAGTTCATTTATGAACTGTGAACAGCTCAGTGTTAGGTATGAATCCTTGTGGGATAACACAAGGATTCTTTTCTGTCATGAAAACTCATGGATTACTTTTGTCTTTTGTCTTTTAACTGGTTAGCCCATGAACTGAGGGTCCTTCTTATGCCATATAGAATAACAGAGACATGGGAAAATAGGTTGTGATGGTTTAATCACGTTCTATATTTCATTTGACTGGAAGAATATAAAGCAAACCAGGCCCATCTTTAAATTACAAAGATAGTTTATTAATACACACAAAAACAACAAGAAAAGGGAAAAAGACAACAACAACAACAAATGAAACTTCTAAAACATCTTTCTTTCTCTTTCTAAGTTTTTTACCTTTCTTCACTCAACATAAAAAGACATGACTTGCAACTTCAGCCAGTTTTACCATTTTAAAAATAACCTTTTATCAGTTCTTTTAGGAAAGGAGTCTCTCTGGGTTCTATATAGACATACCATGCTCTACATCTGCGAGGATTTCAAAGGAACTCCTGCAGACTGCGAAATCTTACCCATTAGCAGTTCTCTCAACACTGCACATAGGCCATATTTGCTTACTGGGGTACTGTTTAAGGATGCCTCCTCTAGTATGACACAAAGATTCTCTTTTTCTATTTCCAAAATCATCTCAAGACCCAAAAACAAATCTCCTCTTTCTTTAGGAGCAAAAAGCTTCATATCACTTTTAACTAGAACCTTACATCCCCCCAAAAGCATTTATATGTTACAGGAAAAAAAAACTAGTTCAGTCTTTATAGTTTACCAGAAATGTCCAGCCAAAATTAGGCCACTCCTTGTCCTTTTGCCTTAAAGTCCTTTTCACTCTTCCCTTACCGACTGTAGCTTCATGCCGTGTCTTTCCATAGTTCATTCGCTATAACTGTTCTTCTTCCGGAGAAAGATGATGTTTAGGAAAGTCCATCTGCTCACAACAAAAGGTTAAACTTTTCGGGCTGCCGGGCTGCCCACGTGGCTCTGCGGCGGGAAACTGAGTCGTTTAGAAGCCGTGCGCTGGTTTCTTCGGCTTGAAAAAGAAGAGCAAGGGCGAAGGGGCACTCCGTCCGAGCTCTCTCTCTCTCCATGCTGTCCGCCTCTCCGCGAGACAGCGGCTCCCAAAGCTCCGACCCGGCCTGCCCCGGCTCCGGCAACATCGGGGCCCGGCCCGGCCCGGCCCGGCCCGCCGCAGCCGCCCCGGGGTGGGGGGGCACCGAGGCCGGCCGGCCCCGGGGGCTCCCTGTCCTTAGTCTGCCACCCTAAAGACAAAGAGGTCGCTCCTCCCCCCACCCAGCCTTTTTAAGCATTTTGCCAAAAGTCGCAGCTTGTCTTCTACTGGATAAATTGCTTGTCAATCAAAAAAATTGACCCCGATTGGAACAAAATCAGGCTTTTCCTAGCCTATGACATAGGTGCAGAAAGAAAAACAAGAAATCTAATTTCTCATCAAGTTAATGCTGCCTTACCTACAAAACTTCTGACAGAGGTTTATCTGGTCTTTTCTTAAAAATATCTATTTGTAGCCCTAGTTCGTGACTGAGATGTTTTGGTTTTCTGAAACTCTTTTCCCAGAGAGTTATCTGTCAACAAAAGACGTGTTTTTCTAACTGTAACCTTTGTTTACATTCCTTTCCCTAGGAGGGACTACTTCTTGATGTCCCTCTGACCTGACCAATGTGATTGAAGAAGTTTGTCTTTCTTGCACCAATTGAGTTGTTCTCTGTAGAATAGTATAAAAAAATTATCAAAAATAAACAAAGTCATTGTCAGCCTTCTGAAGTCAAAGTCTGTGTCGTTGTGATCTTCAACAGCGTCATCTAATGATTTGAATTCTAGTCTGTGATTACACAGTATCTTCAGACAACTGATTATGTAATTATCTTTATCACTCAAAGGTTTTCCCATATGTACATCTCACTTGGTAAAACTGGTGTTTGTTATTCCTTGTATGTCTCCTACCCTAAGATGATTTATTGATGCCCTTATGAACATTTGCTGTTGAAAACATTTGTAATAGGGCATTACATTCTGATTGGCTAGGAGCAACACTAAAGAATAATACATATTCTCTCTATATAAATTATGTACATTGTATAGAGCTGTCATCAAATACTGTTCTGTAGCTGTAGCTTGTATTTAGGATGGATTCTGCCAATACAGTGGCATAAAACTTACTATATCCAAGGAAAAAGTTGAAAACCTAAGAGTAGAACTCAGTGTGGTTCAGGTTATCTTTTTAGCACAATTCTGTTTCTTCTGTGGGAATGAATCTAACAGCAGAAAGCTATCAGACCCGTTTAGCTGTATTCTCCTTTATATGCTTCAAGGGTAAACAAAGAAACATCTTTCCTTTTTTCAATACATGGTACTCTTCCAGTAGATTCTACTGCAAAGTTTAGAATTACTTAACTTGCAAAAACTTTAACAATGGCAAGGAAATACAGTGGATGTAATATGATGGTGCTAGAATAAGAATGCCAACAATGCAGGAAGACTGAAACCATCTATACCAATGAAGACAAGGAAACTCAGTTACACTGACTGTGCAGCTCCTAAGGATGAAATTTTAGGCTGCTATATTCAGAATTAGAGCTTATGCTTTCTCCCTAATTATGGGCAACTCCTACATTTTTGGAATTCAAGGCTTTCTCTAAAGCTCTGCTTTGGAGGTATTGGCTTGCCTTCTAAACCAGCTGTCATATTGATTCTCAAATGTGAACACAAAGGCATTAGTTAACAGTATCCACTGGCTTTTTTGTTATTTTTTTTTCTGTCAAACTGAAGCCAGCCCACAATACTGCATGCTGCTCCCCAAATGCAATAAGCTTGTGCATCTTGTTTCACAATTCACAGGGAGTAAGTGGATATCCTAAGAAAGATATTCATGTGGTTACACTGCTTGAGCAATAAGGTTGAGGTATAGAGGCATAATGATGAACTCTAGCACAGTGAGCAACATAGAATTATTTCATTTTAATCCATTCACTTTAATCATTATTATCTCACATTAAAAACTATTTTACTTTGTTGCCTCCCACTGTTTTTTAGTTGCTGAATTCTGAATTATCTTCATTTTGTCAAGAAAGTGTTCATACTTACTAGTCTGTAAAGAAAAGGTATAGAATAGCTTTTGCAAGGGTTCCCTTAACATGGAGTAAAGCAGTACAGACTATTCTGGGATCAGGTTCTTGAATTATGCTCAAGAAAAGCAGCACAAAGTTTCTGGTTTAGTACTATTTTGATTATGGTACTATTAAAATGAATTAAAAAAACCCCATCAAAACAGAGCTAGCCAAATAATTTTATCATGAGTGCAGAAGTCAGCACTCCCTTCTTTCATTACAAGCATGCTCTCTAGATTTACTGTAAAATCTTGATAGAGCCCCTTAGTTATGTACTTTGTTTTTTAAACCAGTATAACATTAATATATTTACTATAGGGGTTTAGAAATTAATTGACATAAAAGATTCCAAAATTCAGAGTTTTACTGGGAATCATAATGTATGAACTTACAACCAATTGGGGATTTGCTAATCTATCCCTATTAGAAATCCTCTGGTATGCTGTCCCACTTTCATTAGGCTCTTCACACTCACACTAAAATGTTTAAAAATCCCAAGTATATCTCTACACATTCTGGAATAGGTCTGTTAATTTTTCTCTACACATTCTGGAATAGGTCTGTTAGTTCTTCTCTGCTAATGTAGAGATGATAATACAGTACATATGAGACCTCTATTCATCCTAAGGTTTCTCTACTTGTATCCCTTGGAATTCTGAGAGCCACCCTTCCACTCTGAAGTGAACCAACAATGGGTTTAAATATGACAGACAGAGGTTAACACTGAGTGCATATGTTTATTAATATCCCACTCAAGATCTACTGGAAAAAAATGCTATCTTGATCCCTAAGAATCAAAAATTTCCCATTAGATTAACAAGTAAAAGCTTAGAAAGAGAGCGAGTTAAGAAAAGGTGCTGCTACTTCCAAATGTGGCCCAGAAAAATAAAAAATCCCACCACCTATCTTTTGGTCCCACTAACAAATGAAGAGAGAATTCTAAGAGATTGCCCATGGAATGAAACAAGATAGAAAGAAAACAGGAGTGTATTTTAAGTGCAAGGCAATCTACAAAGAAGAACAACATTCTGCATGTATCCCTTTCTTGATATCAATGTGTTAAACCCCAAATTTTTCTTTTTTACATTAGAAATTCATGTCTTATCTGTGTTGGAGAATTGTTTAGAGATCTGGTGAGGATACTTAATACCTCAGCTTTCAGCTTTCAGTCTTGCTTGATATATCTTTCACCTCCAGTGAAACTTAACCACAGTGACTTGGGATTTGGAAGAAATTGTGATTCTAGTGAGTGACAATGTGGCATCTTCATTTAGGCTGGCAGGCTGAAAAAAGTCTTGGCTGCAATCTACAAGCCCAGAATTTTCTGTTTTCTTTGCTAGGGCTACTCAAACTTTCTCCATCAGCTCAATTAAGAAATGACATGGCACTGCATATTAAAAATGTTATAGTAATTTCTCTTCTGACCAGAAATGAATAATACAATTGGTAAAACACTTTAAAAGAAAACATGAATGCTTCTAAATATGCATTACTGGTATCACACCTGTTCTCCTAACTTGGAAGAGCAATGGAAATGTCATAGTATTTTTCTGTCTCTTTCTCTCAAACAATTTGCTGTGGCTGCTCTGTAAATGGCTGCCTGCTGCTGCTTCTCCTCTGGGAACCACCTGGAGGGGAGATGCCAGGCAGCTGTTTTCCAGCAGGTCTGACACCCTGTGCCCATACAAATTTTTTTCCACCTTTATGAACTTGAAACAGAATCCTGCCGTATATTCCAATCTTAAGAAGAAAAAAATGTGCTCATTTCCATCTTTTAACCATGAATCAATAAGACTTTTGCACAAATGAGATGGTAGCCTCATTCTTCCCAGCCTCTGAGCTGGCCTGTGCTTGAAGCTGTTTAATTGGTTCTACGATTTTGTGTGGCCAACAGGCGGGTTCAGAGGGTAGAAGCAGGGCTGTGTCATGAGAGGAGGAATCAGGGCACAGATCACGTTCAGAGTTTTTCACGACCACCTTTGTACCAGTCCAGCTTTCACTGGCAGGGCTCACCAGGGGAATGAGAAGAGCATGGCTCGATTAGTCCAGCAAAATCAGGGCTGTGTGGGGATGAGACTCTGTCTATAAATACTTTTGGCAGGGGTGCACGCAGGAGAGCGGGAAAGGCTACTTCAGGACAGTATTGGCACAGGAAGAAAAGATGGACATGGTACTGGTCACAAGGAAATGTAGGTTTGACATCTTTAAAAGGCTTCCAGCTGTTAGAGAGGTTTCTCTCGGACAGCCTCCCAGTAGCAGCAGTGAGGGCCAAAAAATTTACTGGCAAAGCACAATTAATTTACAGAAGAAAGGATAAAATGGCTGCTTGCAACACTAGGGAGCTGTGTACAGTATAGGGTGGAGGGGAAGTTATGCTGCCTTGGCTTACAAGTGCCAGGTTACCATAATGGGGCTGCTCTTAGCCCTCTCTCACCAGCACTGTGGACTTAAAATGAATTATAATAAAAGACTGTCTTGTCAGTACATTGTAAAATTGAAAGTAAAAAAAAAAAATCTCAGTGGTGAAAACGGGCAATAATGCCTATTTTTCTTGGTCAAAGAGGGCAATGGAAACTACTTGAAGGGTTTGTTATTACCAACAGCAAGGCAGTCCATATTCCTATTGATGTTAAAACTGGCAGAATAAATCCGGGTAAAATAACCTTCTACAGGTAAGTTTTCTTTTTTATGTCCTTGTCCCTTTCTTCTCAGTGTTGGTTTAGATTACTAGGTGACCAAAGATGTGAACACTTTGCAAAATTTAAATGGTTAGCCCTAATTTTAGTAAATGTCCCTAATGTTGAACACTGAAAGATCGATAGTGTTCTTCCTCCTGTTCAGGAAAATTGCCAGCTCATGATCAGTCCGTGCTCAAAAAGATCCACATCTGCAACTGCAAAGCAAAGCAGTTGCAGTTCTCTGGAAAATATTACTTTGGTAAAGGAGTGATGAAGTTTTCTGAGAATTTCAGTTGCTAGCTACCTGCCCCAAGGGAAATTCTGAATCATCTATTGCCTTCTGGAAGAACTAATCACCTCAAAATGGTTACACTCCTGCCTTTCCCTGAGAAACAAACTTCTGGCTATGACCTCATGACTTAGCTATGCACTAGTAATCATACATAGCACGGTACCTTATCGTGCAGTTGACACCTCCCTGTGCTTTGTCAGCAATGACAGCTTCTCATCAGCTCCTCCACCCCTCCCATCCAGCATGTGGAAAAACTTTCCATTGTGGTAATACTGGCAGAGCAGGTGATGAACTGAGATCGTTTCTGTATATGGAGAGATGCCATTTTTACTTTCTCCTCCTCTAATTTAATTCTGCTTCATTCACTTGCTGCTGGCAGGAGTAAGCTAAGGTTGAATACACAAGGTGGGGATTGTCCCTTGCTTCTAGAGCGGGACGTAACCTGCAGGTTGTATAAGGTCACGGCAAGGTTGACCTTGCACTCCCTTCAACTCCCTGAAAGGAAGCTGTAGGTGTGGCTCAGCCTCTTCTCCTAGAGAGCAAGTGACAGGATGAGAAGAGATCCTCTCAAGGTGCACCACGGGAGGTTTACGTTGGACATCAGGAAGAATTTCCTTACAGACAGAGGCATTAGACATCGGACTGGACTGCCCGGAGAGGTGGTGGAAGTCACCATCTCTGGAGATGTTTAGGTAAAGAATGGGCATGGCACTTAGTGCCATGGTCTATACGGTGACAAACACGGTAGTGTTTGGTCATAGACTGGATTCAATCTGAGAGGCCTTTTCCAACCTACTTGATTCCGTGTGAATCTTCATATATTGTTATCTCTGCGTGGCACTTCCATAACGCAAGTAAGCTTGCACTGACGCTTCCCACAGAAATCTTCGAGACACCGAGACAAAACATTAAGAGGCCCGAATGTTTCTGATATCTCAAAGTACTTTGATGAAATCCGAACCTCAAAGCAGCGCCGCGTTTGTCTAAAAATCTATCTGCTCAGGGCTGAAGGGGGACAGCCTTTCTACGGCATCGGATTATAAAGCCGCAACAATACGCCTGGGCAATATCTGAGCGCAAACACACTATGTGCCCCTGTATTTCTGTAAATGATCGGTTTATTTACCAGGATCTGACTGCACGACGCCCCCAAAAACCCCCGTTCCCAACATGGACCCGCAGCGCCACAGCCCTGAGGCCGGCCTGGCCCCGCCCCGCCCGCCGCACGGCGGGGCAGCACCGACCAATCACAAGGCAGCATCTCGCCGGGAGGCGGGGCCGGACCGTGAATGGCAGCTGGCGAGATAAACAAGTCGCTGCACTGTTCGGCGCCCCTCAGTATGGGGTGCGTGTCTGCCGTCCATTCCTCTGTTCCTCCCTCCCTCGCTCCCTGCCAGCCAGAGGCGCCGCGTCCGGCCGAGCTCGCTGCTCCCGCCTCTGCGCGCAATGTGAAGAGTCAGCAAGTTCCCAGCGGCCGCTGAAACGCTCCGGTGTCTCCGGGGAGGGCAGTGCGCCGACGCCGCCCGGCCGGGGCGGCCCGGGGCATGCCGGGAGTTGTAGTTCTGCCGCTACGGAGTCCCGCCTGCGGCGGCGGGGCCGGCTCCCGCAGCCGCACTACTACTCCCGGCATCCCGCGCGCCGCGCCGCGAGGAGCCCAGTTGAAGCGGGTGGCGGCGGCGGAGCGCGCCCCCTCCCCCCCGCCGAAAAGCCCCAAACCAAAACAAAAACAAACCGGCCCCCCCGTCCCCCTCGCCCGCCGCGCCCGCCGAGCCCCGGACATGGCGGCGCCGGGAGGGGGCTCCGCCAGCTGCGGGTGCTGATCCGGCCCCCGCGTCCCCCTGCCCGCCCGTCCCTCCCCGCCCATGGGCGAGACATGGACTACGAGTTCAAGTCGAAGCTGGCGGCCGAGCGCGAGCGGGTGGAGGACCTGTTCGAGTACGAGGGATGCAAGGTGGGCAGAGGCACCTACGGGCACGTCTACAAGGCCCGCCGCAAGGACGGGTAAGGGCCGCGCCGAGAACCCCCTTCCAACCCGCCCCCCCGCACCAGCGCCCTCCCCTCCTTCCTCCCCCTCCCTCCCTCCCTCCTCGGAAAGTTTCTGGCAGCGCGGGGGCCGGAGCGCGGAGCCCGCCCGGGTATCCCCCGCCCCGCGCCGGGAGCGGGCCCCGGTGCCCCGGCCCCGCGGGTCGGTGCCGGCTGCTCGGAGTCACGGAATCAGTTAGGCTGGAAAAAACCTCCGAGATCATCGAGTCCACCCTATGACCGAACATCACCATGTTCAGCTAGACCATGGCACTAAGTGCCACATCCAGTCTTTCCTTAAACACCTCCAGGGACGGTGGCTCCATCACCAGTTCCAATGTCTAATCACCCTTTATGTAAGCAGTCCTACCTCATGTCCAACCTAAAGCTCGTCCCGCTCTGCCCCGCTCCCCCCCGCCATCCCTGGTGGTGCGGTGTCAGCGGGCTGTGCCCTGGGGTCGCCTTTGCTTTGCACGTCGTGTTTCAGGTCGTCGCTTTCGTCTTTGTGTTACCGCGTTCGCAGTTTGACGTTCTGTTCTGATTACTTGTAGGGGATTGAGAAGCGAGGAGCACCAGGCTCCCGACGGCCCCTCCCCGGCTGCTCCCTCCTGAGCGGCCCGGGAAGCTCCCGGGGCGTGTGTTGGTCCCTGGTGTGTCCCCAGCTCCAGGTACCCTGCTGATCCCAGTGCTGGGCACCTTGGCTTGATGGCCTGTCTGGGATGCTCCTTGCAGGCAGAACTGGCGGCTTCTGTCCAGTACCTATGCACAGGTGTGTCTCCATCAGTTTCCCGTGAGAGAGCAGGATACAAGTCCCTATCCCCAAACACCTGGCTCCAGAGAGGTCCTTTAAGCATTAAGCCCCTGTATGTTGGCTAAGCAACGTTTCTTCTCTTCTCTGGGGAAGAGACAGCTGGCACCATGGTGTAGGTGTTCCATGGATGCCATTTTCATGGTACTGTGGTTAAGAGAGCAATGATGAGCTAGGGTTGCAGTTTGGGATTGCTTGGCTGGCATGCAGCTGTTGAAGAGGGGCAGTCCTGAGGCCTGAGCAAGGCTCTCGTGCAGGTGTGGGTTCCAAATCCTTTGCTTTCATAAGAGCCATTGAGCACTTTTTCACTGTGGTGTGTGCCTGGTGCGCAAACACAGGCTGTGTTTGCAGAGTATTCTAAGCATGCTGTAAGGTTGGATGAAATACACTTGCGAATTGGAGGTGATTCCTTTCTGTCAGAATGCTAAAGGGAATAGCCTTCCGTTACAGCCAACTGAAACTTTGAAAAAGAAGAGACTGAATGTGGAAAAATAACAACTTTTAAATAAAATTTTGGAAGTAGTTAAAGGAATGCTGCTGCTTTAGATTAGTAGAGAAGTCTAGGGATTCTTCTGTAGGAATAAATGGCATTCATGTGTGTCTTGAGAATTTAAACTCTGAATTAGGAGGTTGTAGTGTAAAAGTGATTAATAACTGAAAAGTAGACACTAATTCCAGTGAAGGATTAAATACTGGGAAATGAGCTCTGATTCTGACTAGCTTGCTCTGCAACCTTAGGAATACTAGAGCATAGCTAACTTGAAATAGCAAAGCTTTTCCAGGTATTACAGCTGCCACTGAGCTCTTCCAATATTTTTGAGTTAAGTGGTCATGGTTGCTTTCTTTTTCTAAGTATTAATTTATATATATATATATATGTGAAGTATACATGGGGTATATGAAAGGAAGTGGTAGTAAAACCACGAAAAATGCTGGTTAAGTGTTTGTTGCTGTTCTTTGATATAGTAAGCCTAAAATTGCTGCTTGTAAGAACAGCATAAAAAAGGGCAGAGCTTTGGGTTTACTGTTTTATGAAAGAAAGAAAGAAATTTGATGTAAGTTAAAACCAGACGTTTTTCATTTCCATCATCTGAAATGAAAAGCCATCACAGGAATTACATTGCTGCTACAAAGCACCATAAAGGACATGTCTTCAAAATCCCTACAATAATAGCAGTATGACAAATGCAAGCGGGTAGTAAAGCAAGAGTAAATATGATAAAAAGATAGCTAATGTGTCAGAGCTGGGGATAATCAAAGGGAGACCTTGAGCTGTAAGGAGACTAACTGGTAAAAGGAAGTGCAAAGTTTCAGTGCTGTCAGATAGATTGACATGTAATATAACATGGCACAAATTCAACTGTACTATATGCTCAGAGGCTTTACTTCATAAAGCTTGGAAAGTGGCTTATTTTTTCTCTTCTTTTCTTGGTCTTCATTTTATGGCATTGGTGAGTTCACTTGTAGTTGCTTTGGTGTAACTTTAGATCCCCGGGTGAAAGTGAGGTGTGGACAATTTAGTAAAAAAATTAGAAAACAACTAAAACCATTCATTTCCTTATGTAAACACCTAGCTAAAGTATATCTGCAGGTTGGAGGACATTTAGCATTAGTTCTGAACTTCAAGGAGTCCCTAATGAAAGAAATTAGCAAAAGAAATCTAGCAGTGGTGCATATTTATTGTCTGCTGATCACTGGGGGCTTTTGAGCCTTGTGTAAAGGAATTCTTCTTCAGCTGATTGCAGAGACTGTTTCAGTTATTTCCAATTTGCAAGGCATTCCTGTCTAAAAGAAAGATTCTGGCTTCTTGCTTCATATAGTCAATTTACAGTCTCAGGAGGCTGAGGGCAATAAGAACCTTGTAGCTCTGCAGAAATTCCACTGAGAACTTGTCACTTCATGTTTCAAAAAGTTGGCATATGAATTTTATGAAATAGTAAAATGTGTTTATATGGAGCTTGGCAAGCTGTTCGATAAAATGCTTGTAAAAAAAGTGGTTGTGTTGCTTAGATCTCTGTGAATGGCTTGTGCATAAAAGCATTTTTTTGACAAAGTAACAGCTTAGTTTGGCTTTTTCAGCTTAAAGTAGAAGAACATTTGGACACGTTTCTAGTGAGCTGACTGGTTTCTATGAGAATTAAAATATTTTTTCTTTTTTAAATAGACAGATTTGAACAATGTTGGTGATACATTTGAATGCCCAGCATCATTATGTTTTTAAAGATTTTGAGCAGTTGCAGCTTCTATTTAGTTCAGTAGTGTTTGTGTGGTCTGATGAGGTCTGGAGGTACTACTTGTGTTGTACATTTAGCTACATTAGGCACCTGGGTATACAGAATTTTCACTAATACTTCTGTAGTCCAGAAGGTGTAGAAAATAGGTATTTATATAAGCTGTCCAATCCTTTATTTCATGTACACTAAAACCAGACCGGTGACTTTGATGAGGGAAATCATGATATAAACTTCATGATTGCAATTCAGTCGTCAATGTTAGTTTTTTAGCTCTTTATGTAGATGGAAAATCTGTTGCAGTTTTTTTGTTTGTGTACTGCTTCAAAGCATCATGTTGACTTTTGCTAAGTGTTTTTTTGGACACATTCACGTCTGTCTAATAAAGCAAAGACTGCAACTTTTTCCAGTCATGGTTAGAAAAACGTAGCTTTGTTTCATGCCTTACCTCTCCTCATTATGTTCCTTGCCACTTCTTTGATCACATTTTAAGCTACAATGTTGTGCTTAGTTGTTTCACTTGTTGTATCTCCTCCTTATAGGAGAGGCAAGTTTTAGGATGAGTGAGGTTTCGAAATCCTTTTTGTTGTGTATGCCTGAGTTATTTTCCTTTACTTTCTCAAAATGATCAGTCTTTGAGTCCAGGCGACTACAGAGTACTTCTGTTCCTTCACCAGGATGTCAGTCCACCTGCAGGTGGGTGTTTGCATGAGTCAGCAAGCTGGGAAGATACCACTGCTGTTCAGTCAGGAGCGCAAGGAATAGTGGGATACTGGAACCAAGTAGAAAATAGGCCAGTCTGTTCTTCATTCTGTAGCAGCCACGGCAGATGCAACACTTGCAAAAGCTGTATCTTCATGTGAATAAAACCTTTCTGTTTATTGCTGCTTCTGCTTACCTGTACACAAACAATTGAGGTGGCTACTTTTTCTCAATCTAGGGCTATTTTATTTTTTATTCAACTCACTATCTGTTTAGACAACAAAGGTCATTATAAATATTACCTATATAGCTACTTGGAAAGGAAAAAAAGTTTGTAATTTTAGTTTAATCTGTATGTTTAGGAGCGCCTTTCAAAAAGCAAGTATGTGCTTTTTAATCTTGTTACAGAAGGAATGACAGAAATACAAAGTGATCAGCTTTCAAAATGATGGCAGTGAAGGGCCAGGGTTTGTACCCTGGGCAGCTCCCGGGCTCACTGCCAGCTCAGTAGCTGGTGCTGCCCTGGCGGACCCTCCTGCCATGTTATCCTTTGGCAAGTATAAAAGGTTTGGCACTGCCCCCTACTTACAATGTATCAGCTGAACCAAGTGTGTAGATTTATATGCTACTGTAGTAGTATACTTCTGTAACTTGTCAGATTACTGTTACTGTACCTGTAACTTTTAAAAGGAGAGTTGGTGTAAAAGGGGTTTCACCTTAGTGAAAGGGAATTCCCTTTTGAGAACTGGGCAACAATGATGCAAGTCCAGAAACATCACTGTGGAATACAGGCATAGGAAGGGGACAACAAATGAAATACTCTTTCCCTCTTCTTTCCCCTATTTTTCAGTACTATAAGCTTGTAACTGAAGAGGAGAGTCTGTTTTCCTCCTTGGACTGATACTGGTGTGCAGAAGTATTAATGTAAGGTTCTTAACTCACAGCATCCAAGTCCACATAAGGGTTGAGTGCCTGCTTCCTGGTAGTGTTCAAGTGCTCTGAGCAACCTGGTCTGATGAAAGGTTTCCCTATGTGTGGCAGAAGGGTGGAATTAGGTAATACTTAAAATTCCTTCCAACCCAAACCATTCTATGGTTCTATGAAAGGTAGGACATGGGGAGGGAAAGAAGGATGAAGTATATAGCCAAGGCAAGTATATGATCTTAACACAGGAATGCTGCTTGTGGTTGTGGCTGTGTCAACTTTTGTTTGTTTTGGTTTTTTTATTTGATAAATATTTTTTGTTTTAAGCAGAAGTGGAAAAATATTAATTAAGATAATTTTTTTCTATCTGCTGTGAGGCATGGCTCCACTGGAAAAACAGAATTTCTCCTGGGGCAACTTGGTGTATTTGGTATTTCTGCTAATATTGTTACGTAGTTCAGAGATTGGCTCTGGTCAAGGTGGTGGTTCAGGTCACTGTGGTGGTAGAAAACCTAAAGTGTAGAAGAGGTAAAGGTAATCTGCTTGATCTCTTAAATCAGGATTCATATAGCAATTAATTTGTGTACTGTTCTCCCCATATTCTTACTTTGTAAAACTTAAGTAATTTAAGTTGTATAGCAGGAGTTTGTCAGGAGAGGAGACTTGCACTCAAGTTAGCGAAATGCTGCAAATGAACAATGTTAGTGGCAAAATGACAGGGGAATGAGTACATGTGTACTGCAGTTGCATTTAGTCTTAAAAGAGAGGCAACTCACTCATGTGGCGAGGATTATACTCTCTTGAATGTTAAACTGGAATATTATTTACCAATGCAAGCTGATACTTGTAAGACATTTGAGAGTCTATAATAATTTATATCTTTACATTTTCTTACTTCCTCTATTTGACATTGCTTTGAACATAAGTAATTTGAGTGTTGTGCTTTAGTTGCTCTTTACTAATATAAACCTGTGACAGGCTAAATCACAGAATTATTGACTGAAGTGAGAACGCAGTGCATTAGATCCTAAACAATTACTTCTCTCTGCAGGAAAATATCTTATCAGTTATGGTATCTGAAAACCTGTGGTTTGCTTTCCACTTTCATAGTTTTTCTTCTTCTGGTGAAACTTCTTGAGAAAGGTAGAATGGCTGACGGTGTTTATGCCTTGCTAAAATCTCTCAAAAGCAAAGAAAACCTAAATACTATATTTATATGCAAATCCTGAAAATACTTCTTAATCACTGAATGCTTTCAATATGTGTGAGAAAGAGCAGCAGAATTAAACCAAACCTGTCTAACTAGTTGCCTGCCATCCATTCTAATAGAAAAGTCCCCGTCTAGGAAGAGATAATTAGTACTTCGTATCTATGCCTTAATGAGGGCTGCTGTTGCAACTATACCTTGGCTTTGCTTCCTGCCCAAGAGGATAGTGCAAGTGGTGATGAATAGTTTTTAGTGCTTCCCACAGACTCTTGCATATGGCTTCTCCCATGGCTATTTTGTTGTTTCTTCTGTTACTCTCCCTGAAACTAAGTGCAGAAATGAGCTGTAAAGTGCATCATCACCTTTCAGAAAGCAAATAGCGTTTGGCTGGTGTTCTGTCTGCTACTGTGGCAAGCACAAAGGTGGTGTGGTGGCGGTAGGAGCTTGAGGAAGAAAGGGGGTCAGTAAGATGTAGAAGGGGTTGTGTTTGAGAGAAACAGACGAGTTTTCCCCAAGCTTGCAAAGAAAGAATGGTATATAAATTAGCCCATAAGATGCAAAGGAAAAACTTTTGAAGTTTAGTGGTGTGGGTTTTTTTCAGTTGTTTTGTTTTTTTAAGAAATGAAGAGGGCAAGAAGGTTCCTGTTACTGAGTGAGGGGGTTCAGAGTTTTCCAGCAGAGCTGCAGGAAAAGGAAGTAAGAGGTTGAAGGGGAAGAACAATTTCTTTTCTGTCCCCCATCTGATAGGGTGCAAAGCAAGATAGACCATGGACTAGGTCAGAAACTAAATACTTCTCGCGCAAACTGTTTGACATAGCATAGTTGAATATGTTGTATTTCTTGGTCGTCCAATCTAACGTGTTACATTGGGGGTAGGTGTATAGAGGTGTTTTTCATAAATTTATTTTCCACATGAGTATTTTCACATCATGTATTATTTAAAAAGAAACCAAAAAATCAGCAAAAATCCTGAAGTTCCAGAAATTGCTGTGGTTCATAATGCTGCAGATGTGTTTGTAGAAGTAATGAAAATTTCTGTGGAATATCCTAACAAAATTGCACTAGAGATTTACCAGTAACATTACATTTTCACCTATGCTTTGAAAATACCTACTGAAATGCTGTTTGCCTCTTCTGTGGCCCTAATCAAGCTCATGATTTGCATAGACTTGGGCCAGAAGGTGCCTTTGTCCTCTGTTTGTAGCAACTGAGTTCTGTGTTGTGAAGTGACTCTGTTTGTGGGTGCTTGCTGCTGTTTTTTGTTCGGTCCAGAAGGAGGTACAGTCTACGTGTGTGATTGGGAAGAGATTGTTAGCAGCACTGACAGGCAGCTCTTACATTCTGCTTCCAAAGATGTCGTTCTTTGAGCTCTTTTGCTTGCATTTGAGAACTCACATACACTGCAGTTTTTTGGTGTTTGTTTGGGTTTTTTTACTGAAATAAAGTGTTAGAATTTAAAAAAAAAATTATTTGTTTCAATAACAGTGCATTTGCTTGAAGGAATGCTGAATCTGCTCTAAGACAACTGCATTTAGAATAAATTGGCTAACTCAGTATGTGACTTCAGGAAATGAAGAACAGTTTCTACTTGTGTAGCAAATACGAGAAGTTTATTGTTTTGACTTGACTTGAGTTTCATGTTTTCTAAATAATATGGGTTTATAAAAGACCTCCCAGCTCTGGGGGCTTGGCTTACATGGTTTGTTTGACTATAAGTTAGATGACTGATGGATAACAATGCTAGTTGTGATGATATTAGGAATCATTATACCTCTTGAGAATTTCACTATCCCAACAGATTCAAGAAGAGAAAACTGCAAAAATATTTTAAACCAAAATTTGTTGTTAACAAAGTTCAGGGAAAGTCTTTAACTCAACTGAAATGTAACCTCTATATCTGAATTTTTTATTAACTTTTTTAGACTTTTTTGTGGGTGTACAATCCTTTCATTTAGTGGTGAGAGTTTGTTTGAGAGAGTTTATGAAATTCTAGTGTATCAAATAAGACTGGAGAGAAGAAATGTTGTGGAGATAGTGACAACTGACCTTTACAAAATGGGTGTCTGTAAGTGTGGGTTGGGTTTTTTGGTTGGTGTGTTGAAATTGGTGTGTTTAATCTTTTATTTTTTTTAATTTTACTTTATTGGAAAGCAGAACCGACTTTTCTGGTTGTAAGAAAAATTGAAGAAGCTGAGATACTGAAAGAGCGGATCCCTGAAGGGCATTATTCATGTTCATGTTTGCTTCTGTCTTTTCTGGGCTTAGCAATCTTTAAAACAGTATTTTCAAATGAGGCCACTGTAGAACTGCTTGTTTCTCCCTCAGCTGTCATCTGTTTTCTACAAAATTCATGATCCTGAAAAGCTCTACAGTTGTCCATCTTGTAGATAAAACCACACCAAAGATAGGCTTTCCAATAGACAGAGGAATGGCCATAGCTTCCTGTGTGTGCTGGGAGTGTCAGATTGCTCAGTTAAGTATCAGGGTTCTGAGCTAAATAAAAGCACAGATATAAAATGGGGACAGTCTGGGACAGTGTGGCTTTAAACATGTTCTCATAAAGTGGGCCTTGCGTGCAGTATGATTTTTTTTTTTTTGTTCACTCTGTGCTGACTTAAGTAGAAAATGCTATTGATTTCTTTTTGTAGTCAAGTGAAAATAAGAGTCATAGGCAGTTGACTTAGAGGCAGAAGCTAAATCGGCTGGAATGGAAACTGCATCTGGAGGTATGCTTCACTATTTTGAAGCAATGTATCTACTTTCCTCATGCATTAGTTGAAGGAAGAATCAATCCTTTTTGTGTGGCCAGATCTTCTTGCCTCTTTTGCCCCTCCTTTGTTTTGCCGTCTTTATTAGAGCACTTGGAAGCACTCCCACAGGTAATGCTGGGATTCAGCTCTGGCTGTGATTGTCCTTGACTTTCCCACCTTATTGGTAATGTTGTGGGGCCTGAGAGCCTGAGGAGATACAAGGGCCACTCATGCATGACATTTCTAGCAGCATGTTTGGCTCTGAAGTCGGTTGTTTTGAGAGGGATACTTCTTGTAAGTCATTAATTCTGCAAATTCAGAAGTGTTTAGAGAAGATTTTCACCTGTGTTAATAATGAATTACCATGGATTCATGCTAAGATTTAACACCTTGCACATTCAAAAATGCTGTGTTTGTTGCTTGTGTTAATTATTATCAGTGCAACTGAGAGGGGGTGTCAGCTCATGTCTTTGAATGTGTCTGTTCCTGAAATGGAGTTTCTGTATCAGTTGTTGTCTTGTTCTCAAGGGCATTGTAGATTTCGAAGTTGGCTTATGTTCATATCTTTTGATTAAAACCAGTCATTGTACTGGAAGACCAGTTGTTCCTTTGCCCAGTTCTGTCATGTTTCAAATGAGAAACAGAGGTAGACAAATTGCCAAATTTATCTTGAGCTTCAGAACAACCAAAAGACTGGTTATGAGTAGAATGCCATTTAGTCTACTTCTAGTGTCACTTCAATGATGGGGAAAAAGCAGCATAAAACTCCATCATTTGATGTGCTTAAACCTCAGATTGTGACAGTAGCCTATTCTGACTATGGGACATGGAGTTCTAAGATTCAAAGGAAGCAGAATGCCCCTCCGTTTCCCCAGGAGCAAATATGACAGCTGGCTAAAGACCTTGTTTGTTTTTGAGAAGTAGTAAGGTTCTGCTGCTTCTGGATTTAAGATGGAATTAAGACCTCTATCTTCAAGAAATCCTCATCCCCTGACACTGAAGTGAGGAGAAAAAGTGGAGATGTGCCATTAAAAAAATCATCAAAAAATATGATTTTTTAACATTTCAGACTGAATTAAATTAGACCTTGTGGTGGCTTTATAGAGTTTTATTCCAGTCCTTCTACTTTATTGTGAGGATGTTGTTTCAACTTTGCAACTTTTCAAATGTAGTAAATGTGCTGTATCTCACTCTGCCCGTATGGAATTTGGGTCTTGCTTCTTGTTCATGATCTGGGCACAGCTTTAGCACCTAAAGGCTGATTTACCACGTAAGAGTTACACCCACATTGTGTTAGCAAGCTTTCATATAGGTCTGGCTTTGATAATTGATAATTTCACTGTAGATGGTTTGAATTAGGAAGTCTGAAGGAAAAGAACAAAAAATTTGTGATAAATCTCTGATAAATCTGGTCTTTCATGTGCTTTAGGGGAAGCATTTGATTATGTCATGAGTCAGAAAAGGAAAACTGAGTGACTGCAGCTTTTAGGCCATTGCCCTTCTGTTAGGTTTTACATTGAGTCAGTAATTCTGCTTATTCTGCTATAGGCAAACCTAATGCATTATAGGGATTTAGAAAAAAAATCTGCACCTGGTATTTCAAACATGTTCTTGCTAAAAAAGACCCCAAAGAAGTACAGTCTTCCTACTATTTGGTGATTTGATAGCAACTATCAAAGTTGCAGTATTTAGCCAGATTTAGCACTACAAAGAAAGAGCTGTGATGCACATTAGGCTGGACCGTGTAGTTACGGTACGGCTTTAGGACTTAGAAAATTCCAAAACCAGACAGCTCATTTCTTCATGTTTATAGTTAGCATTTTATATTGCAAGCATTCTTCTTAAGTGATTTTATAAGCAAATGGCAGATTCTGTTTTTTGGCATAGTCTTAGGACCCTGTTTCTATGACCTTGGTATGTAACTCGCTGTCAAATAAAAAATTGTTTCTTCTTTATTTCAGAGGTATTTTTCTCCTTGTTGCTGCTGCTCCTTATTTTAAGGTAGTGAATCCTTATATGTGGTATCCTTTCCAGCAGTGAGGTATTTCCTAAATCTATTCATTGTCTGTAATCAAGCCTGTCTGTAAAGAAATAAAATCAGGTGCAGCTCTCTCCTCTGCTTAAATATAGCAAATGCTGGAAGAAGCTACCTGGAGCAGCAGAATAATTTTACAGCTTTCAGAGTTTAATGTGAACACTTCAGTTTTTACCCTTACAAACAGGCTGTCAAGTCTGCTTACCCCAATCTGCTATGAATGTACTGGTATGAAATTCACAGTTCTCAGTTGCTCCAGATACTTAGGAATCAACCTAATTTTAGCAATGGCAACAACCCTGTAGGTGGTTGAAGTCTTTGAATTTTCATCAATAAATTTAGAGTGAGGGTGGCAGTGACTGAAGTTGTGCTCTTTCCTCGGAAATACAAAGTTTTATTATTATAGTGTAAAGGCTAAATTTTAATAGATTATGGTTAGTAAGATTTCCAGTGGTCTGGTATTACATAGATCTTAGACTGTCTGTGATGTGAAATAATCCAAAATTGTTGTTAACAGATAGAAGGTACCTATGCTACAAAGATTTGCTTTGAAATTTCTGAATTAGAAACTACTGGAATAAAGAAAAGCATATGGTTAAGTTATGCATAATGGTGGTGGAATACTTTTAGTCTCCTCACATTGATATTGAGACCTCTACTCCCCACTCTCAGTCCAGTGATAGCTGGGAAAAGGCTTCTTTTTTTTAATGACAAAAAACCTTATCAGTGCTCAGATTCACTTGTTGTCCTTTTAATCAGCTATCTCCTCATGCATGAAGAACACAATTTATGTTAGGTGACGTTTGTGGGGGATTTATAGATATTCAGTATCTTTTGTGGAAGCAGGCAATGTCAAGGGCATTGTGTTTAAAGACAAGTAGCTTAGCATAACTTTAAAAACTTTCCTTGTTTTTTAACATGCACATTTTCCCCGAGTTCATAAACTGGTTTACAGAGGAGTAAACAAGGGGAAGGATAGCTGTATCACTGGTGTGATTTAGAGATACATTTCGGGTTGTTCTACAGATTATAAAGCAATATCTGTTTCAATTTCTCATGGGGTGCTGTGATAACACAAAGTGTCTATTAGTAATATGATGCAACTAGTACTTTTAATATAAACTCTTTTAGTCTAACTGGAACATGGCAGATTTTCCAGCAGGCAAAGCTGTGTGTAATGGTTCTTCTACCTAGTTCTCATAGTGTATGTGATGAAAGTCTGATATCCTTTTAATTGTGGTAATCAATTGCTCTATATTTGAATGTCTCTGCCAATTTATAGTAGACTTAAGCTTAGAATGCTAATTTCAACCCAAAACCCCCTATTTTCTTGAAAGTTGTTTTTTTTTTTTTAACTAACCAACTAAGAAAAAAAAGTAATTATTTAAAAAATTCACAGATTGCATTATGATTCCCAAGTTAGCCGTTTATGCCACCTGACATTGGCAAGTCTATGAAATTACTGAAAAATGGAGTAGTAAGCCATCAGCATTCAGGAATTTGGTATTGTTGCATTTTGAGAAGAGTAACATCTAAAATGACACACAAACTTCTGCCTTTTGGATGTGTTCTTAGGTTGTTCTAAAGGGTTTCATGGGTAGACTTTAAGTCATAGAGGTACCAGAAGATAAAGTGCTGCCTTCTTGTGTTATTCTGTGTATATACTGAGCTATCGGTGTCATCTGGTGTTTGGAGTGAGACCTAGTGGAGTTCAGGAGGTATCATCAGGCAGTTGACACCAATGAGCTCAGAAGCATTTAAGCTCCTTTTTGAAAACTGAGATTGTAAGGACTTGAGACAAAAAAAAAGGAAAAAAAAAAAAAAGAAAATCAGAAATGCAGTATTTACTGTAGCATATTGTCTCCATTCCAAAAAGCTTTTTCCTTTTGTTTACCTGGATCAGCCTTGAAAATTCTATTTTCACTCTAGTTCTTTTTAATATTGTATAGTAGAGACTGTCCTGTTTAATGTAAGTTTGTTGCATTGTCCCCACTCCTCAAGTTTACTTGTAGATGTTTCAGATAAGATACAAGCTCAGCTTTTAAACATTGAATAGTTACTGCCTGATGGGGAGGTTGGTTTACCATCCTGCTGTTGTCCTCAAAAATTGGATTTGTTACCCAGTGGGCAACAAGCTGATAACTACACACTCGAGAGAGACATTGATTATTTTATTTCAGAGTTTTGCAGGCCTGAGTGCTCGGTGGAATTCTGCAAATCAAATACAACAATTATCAAAACCTTTTGCTGTTTATACATGTCAGCAAACAAAGGAATTATTGTTCATTGGCTAGATGTTACCTAATCCTTGTATTAATTAGTGTTCTATCTTCTATTGGTTAATGATTCTCTCACTTCTCATGCCAATCAGTCCCATGGTGTTTCTTTTCTTTTGGGCCGATGGGTTTTTGGGTCAGCGATCCGTGGGTCGGTGGTCGGGCTCTCCCCCTGCAGAATTACCTTTTACCCAGTCACAGCTGATTCAGCACAGTTGCTAGTAAGGTTTATTAGTTTCTTCCTTATCTTTGGGGTTCTGCCCAATGTCCTTGTGGCCCATAAATTCTGCATTCTTTGTGTCTGCTGTCAGTGGTACATCCCTCTCCCCAACTTTGTTAACCTCCCTCTAGGTGTGAGACCACTGAAACCTGTCAGGCCCTAAAGCTTAACAAGGCAATTCTACCAACAAGTAATTTGGCTTTCTAACACCTGGACATCACTTAGTGCTTGTGAGCTGCTGTCTGTTTCACAGACTAAATCTCGCTTCTTGTTGTTTAGGTTGAAAGTATACAAACATCAAACATTAAAGAACATTCTTTCTTGAGAAAATTTTACATGTTCCACATTTTGCAACACTGCCACTAAGAGGAAGGCCCAGGTCCAGGTGACATACATGCCTGCTCTTTCTGTATGAGAAGTCCTTTCCTGTGGCTGACACATGTGATGTTCTGTTTGCAATACTAAGGAAGTTCCCACCAAACCTCTGGGGACTGCATCTACACAGGGGCCAGCTATGCAGTCCACGGACATTACTGAAACTCTTCACAGCAGCAGAAGTGCCTGCTGGTTTCATCCATTCTTGGCCAAAACCAGCCAGATGTAGTGAACTTGTCTGGGTCTGGGTTGTAGGAACAGCTGTAGCTGTTGTGAAGTTTTAGCTGCTGCCTGTGAAGGTGAAGAAAGACAAACCTTTTAAAGGGCCGATGTGGTCAGGGATTTCTTTTCAAATGTCTGCTTACCATCCTTACTGTTTTACATTTTGAGTTTCTTTTGTAGGTCTCAAAATGAATTAATGCAAGTGCGTTGAAATACAACATGTATACTGCTGTCTAGAAATAAATTAAGATTGATCTGTAGATTCACAGCCTCATTGTCACGTGGATGAAAATGAGCTGGCAGAGCTGCTGACTGGATAAGGCTTGATATGGTGGGCGGATAGCGGTAAAAGAAAATTTCTTTCCTAGTCTGTTAAAGAGCATGCACCCTAGAGACACCATGTGTAGATTTTTTGATCTAGTAGTTCTTTTTGCTTAGTGACCGCTTCTATAGCCATAAAAACACTAAAGCACAAGAACTCACTTCTTTTTGGAAAGGATTATGTCCCTTTTCCCAGTCAGTCATAGACTTCTTTTCTGGTACTGTTACCTTTGTAAAGGGCTATGACCATGTGCTAAGTACAGGATTAAATCCATGAGCAGTTTGCCTAAGGTAGCCAGTGTGGAGGGTGATCTATTTAGTAGCTTGGCTGCCGTGTTCCAGATGATGTTTTCAGTTAGCTTCTAGTTGCACTTCAGTGTCATGGTTTTGCCTTTTCTCAGGGGAAAAGAGGTTTGCAACTCTTTGTGATCTCCTGCTGAGTGATTAACTTAATGCTGTCTGGCAACAATTAAACAAAGTGATCAGGATGTAACCAGATACCTGTATGGACATTGTGTTCCAGGCAGTACTGTGAAGGACACTGAACTCTGTAGTATTCCCAGGCTTTGTCCTACAAAGTCACAATTACTTAAATTCCATTAGTGTTGTTACAGGGATGAATTGTTGTTCTTTTCTATTACGTTTTTTTCTAGCTAAGTCTTGAAATGGTTTTATGGTGCACTTTTTCTGCTTAAGAGAATGTGCACTTTAATTATTATTTATTTATGGTATTATGCACTTAATTTAAGGCAGCTATTATTAGTATACACTGTAATGATAATATCTGTATTAACTGATGCAATAGTCACAGTTCTAGCGTCAGAGTGATTGCAGTCTTTCAAGCCCGTTCCTTGATGTGGATAATTAATTCTGAAGTTGGGATGTATGTTAAATTATCTGTGAATTCAGGAGAGACCATCATTGAAAGTCTTCAAGTTTGGATAACAGAGATAAAACAATTGTTTGAACCATGCCCTATTTTCAAATCCTCCTATTTTTTTACAGTCTTGGGCAAGTTGTTTCTAGTTTTCCATTAACTTGTTTGTAAAGTAGTTTCTCATATGATGGGAGGTCTCTGAAGTACAATTGCAATAGTTAAGATGCTTCAGCTCCTTTGGAATGTTGTAATTATTCTAAATCTTCTGTACTACATTTTTTTTAAAGTGAATTTGGTTCTTTGTTCTTTCCAAAGCATTTGGAAAATGGAAACTGAAAGTGTTACCTAGAAGAAGTAGTAATTATATTTTCATTTTCTGGATTGAATACTGCAGCTGGACAACCACTGAGTACAATTTTTTTGGGGCAAGAGGAGAGACTTTTCCATTGCACAGTACAAATTAAAACATTGACATTAACCTTAAGGATTGCAGAGTGGGATATTTATTGGTGAGGGAGAAAAACTTGATCTTGAAGACCAGGTTTTTGTAGTGGAGGAATGTTCTCAATACTTGCTGGCATGCGTGAGGGCCTTTGTGTTTGGGTACTGCCTATGGCAGTCTGAAATACTAGTTGGGAAGTTTTCAGGAGGGCAGTATCGCATACTGGCAGTGTCATTCCCTGTTAGAATAGCATGAATTGTAATATTTCTTAAACCAGAAGCAATGCTGATTTTAATCTTTAATCCCTAGTTTTGGATAAGGGAGATTGAAGCATAGAGAACCCTTGTAGTGGTGTGATGTGGTGCCTGTTTTATCAGGCAAATTCTTCTGCATCAGCTTTGAAAAGCGTTAATAAAAATTGTTGCCTCACAGCTTCCTAAAGTATGGTTTCCCTTTGAGTTCTGCTTTGCTGTGTGTTTTGCTCAGATTACTGAACACACTGCTACCATTAGCCTGGGGTGGCTGTTTGATACAGCCTGCTTGATTAAACCTTGATCTGTGCCACTTACTTCCTGCCCTCAGACAAACTCCCTTACAGGTGGAGGTTAAGACCTTCAAGTTAGTTGACCTGTTCCTGAGACAGTGTTTCTGTGGGCCAGATAAAAATGGTTGTGGGCAAAGACCTTGTTTTCTACTTGGCTATCCCTGGCATGGGTGCCTTTTGCCTCATACCAGAGCTGTGGGATTTGTGGTTGTTTGGATTTGGTGTTAACTTGATTATGCTTGCTTTGCTCCAGTAAAAAATGTACTGATATAGGATCTGTCAGAAAAGGATTTATAAAATATTTCCTGCTGTGTAATTCTGTAGAATTTCTTGAAATGTGTTCAGAGTTCATTAGAGTTTTTCTGAAATGGAATATAAGTACTTCCCCCTGTCTCAAGTGTTTAGTGAGAGCATTGGTCCTTAGGGAGTTGAACAGTGTACTTACCTATCACACACACCATTTGATATTATTTATTGAATTCTTTCAAGTGGGGAAATAGCTAATAAAGTACTTAGGTACTCTTTTCTTTGGCTGCTTCACTGAATAACCAGAATTGTGTTTTTCATCAAATTGCACTGGCTGACTTGCTTTTGAAGTTTTGAATGTATTTCTTTCTTTTTCAAATTATCTTGAATGGGAAATAATAGCTAAAATACCACTTGGTGGACATCTTTTGAAAGTGCTTTAAGTAGCTATTATGTTTTCATAATAAGGATGGTTAACTTTGGGAAAGTATTTGTATAGACTTGCATTTCTGCCAAAGCAACTAATTAGTATTTAAAGGAGGCTGTTTATGATTCCAAAGCTCTTGGTTAAAAAAAAATAATCTCAGGTTGAGAATACGATCGCTTTGGCGGTTTTTATCCTCGCCACCCATTTATTATAGATAAGCATTTCATTATCCCTATTTTTGCTCATTTTTTACAAAACCTAGTGGTTTAGAGCTATCTGGGTTGCAGTTCAGTAAGACCACCTCCTTTTTGCACATGCTGTAGTACCTTAGGTTGTTGGGCTGATTGGGTTTTTTTTAAACATCTTTCATAATTTCTTATTTGTATCCTGAAGTCCTGCATGAAGTGTCTGTCTGTCAAGTGCTGACAGCCTCGCCGTGGCGGTGGCATTCAGCAGTGCTGCTGAAGGCAGTGTGTGCCAAGTGTCATGCTTGGTCTCTGCAGTGACCTTCACTCTGTGAAGGTCTGAGTAACTGGATGCAATGCTTTGATGTGGAACTAGTTCAAGGGTGGCCATATCACTGTGGTCCTGTGCCTGGTTCAGTAGATGTGCCAAAAGAAGGATTGATGCAGCGCTGTAGTGACTACATTGCTTTGGGATTCCAGCTGATAGTTGTGCATGGGATTGTTTGTGCTGCGTAGTTTAGATGTGACCATGGTTCAAATGCCATGATCAATTTTGTATATCCAGAGTTGGTTTTGGTTCTGCAGGCTATATCATTTTGTCTTCACAGTCTCAGTAAGCGACTCTGCAGTATGTGGAAATCCTCTGCATAGATAGCAGGACCATGTATAAGAGGGGGTGGGCATTTATTATTAACTGTTTAAAATTTGGACTAATTAATGAAATCAGAAACAATTCCTGTGAGATAAGGTGTGATCTTGCCACCTGTGAAGTTAGTTACATGTTTTCTTGTGTAGTTGGAGAACATTTGAAATTTTTCTTGTTAATTTTTTTTTTCAAAAAGTGTAGCTCAGTGTTAACTGTAGACATGCATTGAGGGTTTAGCTGCTACTGAAAATTACTGAGAATAATGCTTGCCTGTGTTACTTATAATATGTGTAAATGGCTGTTATTTCAAGCTATGTCATCTTGTGCCCATATTTTTCCACTCAGTTACTCCTCATCCTGTGAATTTTGGAGGGAGAGGGTCTGGCAGAAGGTGGGAAACAGGCTGAAGCTGGCAGAACAGGCCTGGAGTTCAAAGCCAGAGAGCCTGAAGCAAGTGCAAATTGAGAATCTTTCTGTGTGGCAAAACAAAATGGTTTGGGACTGGAAGGAGGGCTAACTGAGGTCCACCAGAAATGCCATGGGGAATTTGGATGGGGGCTTGTGGGCTGTTGAATTGTGTCTGGTGAATCTGTAAAGGGGCATCAACACTGTGGGCATTGATGCCTGGCAGTATCTGTCATTGACAGCTGAATCCTGCAAAACCAAGGTGTAGGCTGGTTCTGTTACATCATGAAAGCTTCAAGATTCTACCTGCTTTTCTTGTTCTTTTGGTGGTCCCTCTAAATGACTTCAATAAGCTGTGATTATTTAAAAGGATAGTACAGTCTTTGGGCTGAACATTTTCTCATATTCTGGCTTTGTACATCAGAGCACAGTTTCATGTGCTGTGTAGGGGTCTGTCAGTAGCCAGTGCTTATTATATACTTAGTTTAAAATTGTGGTATTTCAGAAATAAAAGGGGATTGAGAGTGGCTCATAAAATCAAGAAAAAAGCTTGTCATTCCCAGATAGTTCTAGGAGTGTTTTCCAGGCATGGAATATGACTGCAGTGTTTGCACAGTAGCAGACAGTATCCTGGAATTTCAGGGAAAGTGTCGTTGAAAACTCTGTGTTTGCAGTTATCTGTAGATATTATGTCTGTTTGCAGAGAGAAATGGATATAGATTAACCATTTTTTTTTTTTTTATTAAGAAGTTTTTGTTTGGGAACTGTAAGGTCTTTGTTAAAAGAAAACTTGCTTTTCATATCAAAGTGTAATTTGTGCATAAAAGCAGATTGGCCTTTCACCTTCTTCACCCAGACCAAATTAAAGTGTTTCATTATACTTATATCGATTGGTGTAAGTCAGAGTTAAATAAATTTTTCTTTCTCTCTTTTTTGTTTTTTTCATGTGTGCACAGAAAAGATGAAAAGGAGTATGCACTGAAGCAAATTGAAGGTACAGGGATATCCATGTCGGCCTGTAGAGAGATTGCAGTAAGTGTACATAAACAAAAGTAATTTTACTGACATTATTACTCAACAGGTATTTTATTTTCCTAGAAGTAAGTAACATAAAGATTATCCAAATGTTGTCCTTAAAGTATGCAAGCATGAAGTTTATTCAGATCTGAGCCTTTTTAAGAAGCTTTTAAAATCATAATTTTCTTTTAGTTCTTTTCAGGAAATAGCAATGCGTCTTTCTGATATAATTTTGTTTCATCTTCTTTTGTGTGTTGAGAGGGAAATAAATATGAACTTCTAAATGAAGACTTACTTTAAAAAGGAATGTTTTTAAAATGACTTGAAAGAAAAAGTTCCTGAAAGATTACAATTACCATCTGAAGTCCACTTACTAATTATGTGTTTTATTTTTGACTAATGGTAACTTGTTGTTCTTTAGTATCTGAGAACAGTTTGTTCTCATTTTTAATTTGTTTTGCCAAGTACAGAGAAGTTTCATAGTAAAATGAAAAACAGCTTTAATTATATTTTTATTACATGTGTCTTTTATTACATACCTATAATTCCTTCAAATTTGGTAAAAATTAAGTGTTTGTAAATGAAGGTAGAATTTGATCTTTAAATGTTTTTTATGTCTGAAAATGTGCATTACTGACAAAATGGTGGATACTGAGTAATATTTTGTAATGCAAGTATTTCTTGCATTGCAAAATAATCACTTGCTTGATTAAATATTTACCTTGTCTTAATGCTGTCACTATGCAGTCAGCTGTTGAAATGTATCTTAGGATTGTGCCTAAAGCTTTTTATGATCTGGTAGTATTCTATTGAAATACAGCATTCAGATGTGCAATGCAGTGTGAGGCATTAGAAACTCATGGTGTCCATGAACTGAACACACCACTGTGTTTTGTTGTGTGTCCATGGTGATTCTGTATGAAGAGACTTAACAGATAAAACTGCTGTCCTTTTAAAGTGCTTATCACTGTAAGGTCAAGGTCACTCATGGATTTGAGAGGTGGCTGCATTGCTGTCAGTCACTTTACATAGGATTTACCCAGTGACCTTTTTTCTAATATTTCTGCCTTTGGAGGAAATAGGAAATCCTCTTTTAACATTAGTAAGTTATACTCTTGGTACTACAAAGTCACTTTGATAGTATTGAGGGATTTTTGTTTCTTGGATTCTTGTCCTTTGTTTTAAATTGTACTGCTGTGGAGATGTGTGGATTAGTCTGAAGACTAATAGACTTTCCTATGGGCATGGTAGCACTGTGATATGGAGCTGGTTCTGTCTACCTGGACGCAAAAATGAAAGGAAGGGGAGAGTGTCAATTTATGTTTTAACTCCTGTGATAAATCACTGTTTTTTTCTAATTAGTGAAGCTTTGTACAAAGGTCAGTACAGCTTGAGAATTTTGGCACCTACTGTGTAAGTTACTTGACTGCTTTCAGTGGTTCTTCTGGTAATTCTGCCATTAATTATATTTCATTCTTCTTCTTCAAACCTTGAAACTCTCTAACCTGAGCTAATGCAATGCATTTGTCTCAGTGAAATTTCAGGTCAAATATTAGAAATGTGAAAAAGGTAAAGGTGAAATAGTTGGAAAAAAATTACAGATTTTTTGTCATACGGAAACAGGCCAAAATCAAGTGCATTTTCCATAAAAAGAAACAGACTGCTAAATAATGCATCAATAGCTTATCTTATATTTAAAGGCTTAGGTAGGTGACAAAGGCAGTAATGTTTACTGATTAAATAAAGATTATCAGTCTGGATAGAGGCTATTTAAAAAATGTCGTGAGTAGTTCTTTTGTCATTTAACCCTTCCCCTTTGCTCGAGCAGCAAAACAAACCCAAATCCCACTTTGGAAGATGGGAAAATGGCAGGGGCACCAGTGTACCTGGTTCTGTGTACATTCAGAATATTTTAATAGTTCTGTAAACTTTAGACACTTGACATTGTAGTTAAGAAATATATTGCTGAACTGAAAGGCTTTCAGTTTTACAGTCCAAGACCATTTTTTGTGTCCTATTGCATAGATACCTCTAATAAGATTGGCTGGCTAGCTTTCCCTAAAGGAAAAGGCAGATGACTCTTCTCTTCTGACATTACAAATCAAGTTGGTCTGTCTTTGCTTAGGACTTCAAAACCCATAAAGTTTCTCTTACTGCTGTTCATTCATAGGAGCTTTTTCTGGAAGAAAGTTTAACAGTAAAAACATCATATAGGCAGTGGTTCCTGTGGCAAGTGATTGTTGCTTTATTTCAGCTGTAGGGTGATGCCTGCTTAAAGAATCCTTATTTCAGCCAATTCTGTTGTATTGAGTATGAAAGTATTAGAAAGGACTCTATACCTCAAAGAATTGTGTGTGTGTGTAAAAAGCTAATTAGTTCCCTGTAACTCAAGTGTGTTCTGAAGATAACTGAAATGCTAACTATTTCTGTGTTCTTGTTATGAGGCAGATTATTATTTGGCTTAAGCAACAGCATTTTTTGAAGAGCAGAGCGGTACAATCTGAATGAGAGTAATGAAATAGTGTTTCTATTTTTAGATGATTATTTAGTTAATGAACGTGACACTTTTCAGCTCAAGGCTTGCATTAGCTTATTTTGGAACCTGAGGTTGGTTGAAAGGAAGACGTTAATTCTGCTGCTTTTGTGTTTTGCATTTTTTCCCTACCTTATCTAAGTAGGTTCTTTAGAACAAGAAGTGGAGTGTTAAGGCTGTTTTTTTCCTGGTGATCATCTTGGCCATCATCTGTTAAGAACCAATAGCTATGACTTTAAAAATCTGCCAACAGGTAGTGGTAATGGAATTTGGTATTGCTTTATCAAAAAGCACCAGGGTAATACAGCTTTATCTGAGATTTCTTGCCCCAAAGACTTTACTTCCTGTGAGAGTGCATTCAAGTTAATTCAAGAACTTTGTTTTTCACAGTAAAGAGACTATAAACTTTTAATTGTGGATTTTGGGAAAAATTAATCAAGAAAAAAAGAAAAGTAATAAGCCTTTTCTTAGTCAGTGCCATTCACCAATAATCTAAATTTTAAATATATGTATATGTATCCTGTCCCTGAGCACGGAAGAACTTCAGTGCAATTGTTATTGCTACTGGCTTGTTTAGCTGATATGATGAGGTTCAAGATCCTAAGTGAATGAAGCATGTCAAAAAGCAGGATCACAAGCCTGGGCTTTAGGAGAGCAGACTTGAAGCTCTTCAGGTATCTGCTTGGAAGTATGAAGTGAGATACAGCCCTGAAGAGAATAGGGATCCAGGAAACCTTGTTGGTATTCAAGGATCACCCTGTCCAACCTCAAGAAAGTTCCTTCCTAGCAAGTGGGAAAGCAAGCATGGGCAACAGGAGGCCTGCATGGATGAGCAAGGAACTCCTTATTGAACCTGGACATGAAATGGAATTATATATGAATTGGAAGCAGGGATAGGCAGAACAAAGAGAAACACAGAGTTGCTGTTTGATCTTGGAAGAATAGTGGTTAGAAAAGCCAAGGCTGACATGGAGTTGGGTCTGGCAAGGGACCAGAACGGCAACAAGAAAGAATTCTACAAGTACATGAATATCAAAAAGAAGACTAAAGAAAACATGAGCCTGCAGCTGAATGGGAATAAATGGTATGGAAAAGGCCAAAGAATGCAATAATTTTTTTGCCTCAGTATTTAATGGTAAGTCCAGCCTTCAGGAGGCTCATGCTCTTGAGACCAGAGAGGAAGTTGAGGAAGGAAGCCTTGCCTTGCTGGAGGAGGTCCAGGTTAGGGAGCACTCAAACTGGACATACACAAGTCTGTGGCACCTGATGAATTGCACCCCCAAGTACTGGGAGCTGCTTGGATTTCATTATGAGACTACTCTTAGTTATCTTAGAAAGATAACGGTGAATGGAAGGAGAACAAGTGTTACTCCTCTTTCTGAGGAGGATCAGGGGAACTACAAATTGGTCAGCTCCACCTTAGTTGCTGGGAGGGTGATGAAGAAAATCCTCATGGAAACCATTTCCAAACACATGCAGGACAAGATGGTGATTGGAAGTAGTCAGCATGGATTTTCAAAGGGAAAACAGTCCTTAACCAACCTGTTCATCTTGTATAATGAGATGTCTGGCTTGGTGAATGGGGTGAATGCTGTAAATTCTGTTTATCTTGACTTTAGTAAGGTTTTTAATGGTATCTTCCATGATATTCTCACAGAGCAGCTAACAAAGTCTACAGACTGAAATGACTCTCCTAAAGGTTTCACAAGAACCAGTGACTTGACTCAAGACTTGGATGTTCTTTGGTCAGCTTCTGGTCCTTTCTAGCTTTTTTTTGCATCCTTGCCAATGAGAACTTCCCTTCTTCCAAGGATAAATTACCCACTCTAGCCTTTTTCTCTGTAAATAATGACCTTAATTCTAAACTTAATCAAATTTTTCTGTATCAGGCTGGTTTTATAGCTCTTTTTTTTTTTTTTTTTGGGGGGGGTGGGGGAAGAGACCAGGCTGTTGCAGATGATTTAAATGGGGGAAGCAGAGCCACAAACCAGCATTGCTAGCCTAGTGTTTTTTAAGGAGTGCCCTAAATTGGTGCTGTTTTGCCCTGTGTGAATGTTGCATCTGGGTGCTGTAACCATTTTAGTTGCCACATCCTGTGCCTGTGTGTGCTGGTTGTTAGGGAAAGCTGCTCCTTCTGGGAGGCCTTGAAATGGTGCCAGTATGCTGTGGCACACTAGTGGGAGCATTAGTTGGCCTTTGTTGTTCAAACTTGCATTTATGGGTACAGGCTAAAATAAATTCAGACTATAATGTTAAATGAGTTACTGAAAGCTCAGTTGAACAATTCAGCATGCACAAATCAATCTCAGGCCTTTTGCCTACTCATGCAGTATATGTTCCAAAGTACTACAGCAGACAAATATTTTGGTTTCTGAGGGTGGGCAAAGTTTTAGAAGCCTTTGCATCTTTTTAACCTTTCTGTGCTTGTCAGCTCTCTTGAAGGCGGCACTTTCTCACTGTATTTACATCCTTTTCTGCCTTCCTGCTGTCCATGACCTTCCTTTCTGTGTGGGCAGTTCTTCTGGGGTTGTGTCCCCCTCTTCTTGGGTTTGGTTACACTGTGATGTTGCGGTGCTGAAGCTGGGCCAAGGAAGTCAGCCAGACTTACCGTCACCATCTTGAAGCACTTTGTGCCTTTGTAGTGTTTTTCCTCTGGTGCCATTGGCAGCGTGGCACAGGGACTCAAGAGGACATGTTATGCCTTGCTGGTAGAGCTAGTAAAACTTACTCGCTTTTACCTCTGTCAGGTGCTGCACATCATTTACAAGCTGCTCTCACCTCCCTGGTTGGAAACCACTTGGTCAAATGAGCTAAACATGAAGTTACTTAATTTGAGACTGTGTACCGAGGCTGGCCTTAAACATCTTTAACCTGTCTCTGCATCTCTTAGTAATGTGAAAAGGTCAGCTGTACAGGAATAATCATAACTTTTCAGTATTTATAAAACACTTAGAAGATTTGTAATGCCACTGGCTCTTGTCAAGTGAAGTTGCATAAAATTTCATAATATGTACAAGTGCTGTGCTTCAGCTGTATCGGCCTTTTCTTTGTCTGTGACTATCACAGTGGCTTGCAGTACTTGCTGCTATGTAGACTTACATAGACTTTGGTCCCTGGCTTTGTTAGAGGCAAGGCTGAGTAAAAAAGGGCTTTAAAAAAATCTGTGTACCTGAGTACTTTTGCTGTAGGAGATTCCTTTTGAATGTCAGGATTTCTTTTCCCATGCCAAGACAGGATAAATGAGTAGAATATTTGGCAATGTAAAATATCGCCATAAATTCTCTACTACCTAATTAGAAAAGATTGTTTGTGGAAACTTTGAAACTCCACTCGCTCATTTCAATAGCTAGAGGTAGTGAAATAAGTGAAAACCTCCTTTTTTTTGAAGGGATTTTTGTTAGAGAGCTAAGGCATGTGTTGGCTAGAAGTGTCTGTGCATTGTGATTTTATGAGTATGAATCAGCTGGAAAAAGGTTTTTTGGTTCAGCTACATGACAACTCGTGCTTTGTGTGCTGTAGGAAGAATAAGAGCTCTCTGCATTACATGATCTAATCTTGTATAATCTGTGTAATTTAAATGCTTTTTGTATAAGGGAGTACTTGAATTTCTGCTTTGGTTATGCTTCAAAAGGGTTGTGTGGACATTTTTTTTTCTTTATTGCATCTGAAAGAACAATTAACTTCATTAAATAAAAAAGTATACAAGTAATATGTGGAATAAAACTGTTTTCATTTAATCAATTAAGTTGATTTTTTTTTCAGCCCATAAATACACCGTAGTGTTTATGAAAATAAAGTTTCACAGCTTGAAGTAAAATTTTATATCAAGAAATTGGACAAAAGTAGAGCATCATCTGAAGCAGCTAGTCAGCTTCATTGTCTTAACTACAGCTATCTCCTTCAGAAATTTAACAACAAAAAAGAGCATGCAGAGGAGAAAGGAAAAGGGAAATGTTGTTTGTAGATTTCTAAATGCAAAATTTGCAACCTCATTTTGTGCAGAAGTTACTTTTCTTTTCCTGAAGCTGTGTTTCTGCTCAAAGCAGGAGAACAATATCAATAAATCTATGGCAAGTACATAAAAAAGAATAAAAAGAAAGCTTTTACCCCATTCTAACGTGGTATGAGCTGAAAAAATGTCTCTGTGAGTTTGGTACTTGACACGAGTTAGGATATAATCCAAATTCCCAGTGCAGCTGACTAGGGAAAATGACTGTTCAGTGCTATTTAGGCTCAGTTATTTTCACTTTGAATTTGCTGTTTTGTTCAGATTCTGAATATTCTCAGAACACACAAATGCAAAACCAACTGATGGTGCCTTCAGCAGAAATGGAAAAAAAAAAAAGAAATCCGAAGCCAAACTGCTTCGTATTAAGCTTTAGGCAGCAATGCACTGTAAGCAAAATAGCTACTTTATCTCTCAGATAAAGGAAAACAAAGTTGCCAATAATGCAAAGAAGAGGTTTTTAAATACTTCCTTGCCAAACCTAAATACTCCCTGCAAGACTGTGTGTACACACACAAGTTAACATATATACTTAGTTTTAAAGCTTCAGTTGGAACGTTTTGTAAATTGTGTTATTTTCTGAATTCGTCATAAACTTTGTTTTCTGTTTCTCATTCTTCCTTTCACGTTGCATATTTTCCTTATGTTCCTCCATTGGTGCTTTCCCTGTAGTTAAGTAAAATTGGTTTGTACATGTTTTCAGTTTATTCTGTGTGAAGTTGTAAAATTGTTTGAATTAATATATTGGCTTTGCATAACTAGAATGTCTCTAATTTAACGCTACATGTGACTATTTTTATGCCTCAGGCTGAGAGGTGACGGCATGGGTTTTCAGATGATGGATTATTTTTAAGTTGGAACTCCTATTATTGAATTGTCCACTTAATTTAGAAACAGACTCACATTTTCCTGTTCAGCCTTTCATAACCAGTGTGGTAGGAGAAGCTCTTGTAAATGTCAAATGAAGGTGAGCTTCAGCTCTCCTGACACCATTCCTACATGCCTGGGCAATGTCTTTAAACTCCTCCCATGTAGCCTGTCCCTGTTTGCTCCTCTCTATACACTTGCATTTGAGCTCTGACAATCTGCTTAGCCAAACTAAGCCACTTGTATTTCTTAATAGACCTGCAGGTTTTCCTGAGCAACTTTGCACTTCAGAGCTGCTTCCTGTGGCTGTCTACCAGTTTCTTCAGTAAGCTGAAGTATGCTGTCCTGAAGCTCCAGGTCTGTGCTCTGCTAACATGCTTTCTTCACTCAGGATCTTAGAATCATAGGATAATGTAATGGCTTGGGTTTGAGGGGGCCTTAAAGATCACCTAGTTACATCCTCCCTGCCATGGGCCAGGGATGCCACCACTAGATCAGTTTGCTCATGGCCCCATCCAACCTGGCCATGAACACTGTGAGAGATGGGGCATCCACAGCTTCTCTGGGCAACCTGTTCTAGTTCCTCACCACCCACTGAGTAAAGAACTTCTTCCCAACTTCTTAAAAAAAAAATCTTTCTTCTCTTTTTTAACTTAAAATTCTCCTCCCTTGTTCTATCACTGTCTGCCCATGTAAAAATCCCTCTCCTTTTTATAAGCCCCCTTTAAGTACTGGAAAGCCACAGATGATCTTCCTGGAGCCTTCTCTTCTCTGTGCTTAATATCTTCAAGTGTACTAGTTGATGGTTGCAACAGCCAAAGCTACCTTGTCAAATCTCCAACCACTTCTTCATTGTTTGAGAAGAGCTGTGCACTGCTTTTATTGGCCCTTCCAGTATGTGTATCAAGAAGCTGTTCCTGATAGCCTCCCAAAATTAACTGAGTTAATTCCAGTGGATGTCAAGGAGTTAAATATCTTCTTATAATAATGCCTTGTGGATGAGAGACTTCTCTGAGTTGTAGAGAAGACTTCACCCTATTCCCCATCCTTTTTCAGATGGTTCTGTAATGTACTCCCAACACAATGTCCTCCGTACTGGTCTCTCTGGTGTACCAGATCCATAAACTGCCTGAGACTTCTTGGTTCCCATGTCAGGTAGAAATGAAATACTATTAGTAGTGCTTAAACTGGATACATTTCATACAGAACAGAGATGGCTGGATTGCAAATGGATCATCACTGAAAGAAAAAAAATTCTAGGAATTTGATCAAATGTTGCTTTTTTTTGATAAATTATCTGGTATTGTCTTCAGCTCTGTGTATGGCTAAGTGGATAGTATTTTTAGTCTGCAGTCATATTTTACTCTGCAAGTTTTTGTGTGCAAATTGTAGTCAGCTTTGTTATTGAAGGCAAAAATGTCACATTCTACTAGAACTTCATTCACCTAATTGAATTCCATTATGTGAACAGTTTCAGTGTGGTGGTTGTTTTCTTGTGAACCTCCGTGTCTATTTCTGTGGTAAACTGAACAGTAGCTCTATCTAAATACAGTTTCTACTGTACCCTACTGAGATTTTTCCTGTCTTAATGATGACTTGAGACATTAATGTATGGAGGTTTTAAGACAGAGGGAGGCTTTCCTGTTTTGGCACTGTAACAAAGTGGACAGCCTGGTGTTTTTAATTCTGCAATGCATCTTACAGTGTGATGCTTTGTTTGCGTTTTGATAAGAAAGGTGTGAGCATCATAGTCTTGCTCTCTGCACCATTTGGCCATCTAATTGGCAAAATGCTTGTGGCTTATAGAAAGAGCATCATGCTCCTGCTTCCTCTGTCACTGCAGTGTCAGGATGCTTCCTGCAACCTGCTTGTTGCCTGCACATAGTGGATGTAAAAAGCTGTGGGTATGTGAACATGCCACAAGTATACTTGACCTTGAGCTTTTCATATGCCACCACCTGAGCACACTGAAGTTAATGTAGTCCAGACAGGCTGTACTTCTGGAAAAAGTTATTAGTTTTTTGAATATGTGGAATATCGAAAAAAATCTATCAGTAGAATGATTTTGATTGGAGGCAGTTATGAAATGTGAGATCTACTGCCAGTTATTGAAACATTGAGTCCCTGCCTTTTCTTTCTGTGCTAATGAATTTACTCCATCCCATGACCCCTGCAAAGTTTATTTCTCAACTGTCATTGTTTTTCCATATTTTCACTTGCTTATTAGATTACTTTAGCTTAATTTTTACCTTAGTTGCCTTTTGTATATTTCCCTTGCTTTCCTTTTTCTCCAGATGTCTTTAATATGTACAAGCAATATAGTTTTGTATCTGCTAGTTCTGTCTTGGATCCATTTTGGTTTTATTTCTCTAAGCTCCTACCCTAAAAAAGCTGCTTATTACTATGATTAATGATCTCCCTCTTACCAAACTCCAAGGTTTGTTCAGTATCCTCATTTGCTTTAGTATCTTTGCACTTCAGACTAATAATTGTTTCTTCTTTTTTGACATGTTATATTTGTTATGTATTAGTGATTTTCTGCTTGTCTAGGTTTTACCTAGTCTGTTTAATTTTTCTGAGGATGGGTGATCCTTGCAGATTTACATTCTGTCTCTAAATATTTATTATACTTGTGGCCTAAAAAATACTTTACTGTTGCTAAATTGTCTTTTGTACTGTTTCACATTTGAAATTCACTGAACTTTGCTCAAAGCCTTGCAGTCCAAATAAGGAATTCTACTGTGATTTTATGTTTTAATCATTTTCAGCTATCTCCATTGTTCAGATTTTCAGTCTAAGACCAGATGGATGAATTAGTTTTTGCTTCTTCTGGGCATCTCAAATCCAGACCATTTTCAAGCTTTTATTTTTTATCTTCAGTACTTTTTTTTTTTTTTTTTTTTTTTTTTTTCCCAACAGAGATGAGCCTGGAAAACAGATCTATAGTGCTTTCTCACTGGGATTATTTTCATAAAATTTGGGTTGGGAGGGACCTTAAAGATCATCTAATTCCAATCCACCTGCCGTGGGTGGGGACACCTTCTACTAGATCAGGTTGCTTCAAGCCCCATCCAGCATGGCTTGAACACTGCTAGGGATGGGGCATCCACAGCTTCTCTGGGCAACTTGTGCCAGTGTCCCACCCCCTTCACAATGGAAAATATCTTCCTGATATCTAATCTAGATCCACCCTTCTTCAGAATAAAGCCATTGACCCTTGTCCTGTCACTACATGCTCTCATGACAGCCCCTCTCCAACCTTAATGATTCTCCAACTTCAGTTTCTGTGTTTGTTAGTCTTCCATCATGTGCACACAGGAGAAAGTAAATCCATCCATCTTGCTAAAGCATGCAAGGCATCCTCAAAGTTCAATCTGCTGCTTCTCTCCTGAATTTGGCTAGTGGACACTAGTGAGTGCCAGTGAAGGATGAGTCCCTTTAGTGCCAGAATAGCTCCAGTAATGAAGAGGGATAGCAGTGAAAGTGACTGTTTCTGCGCATTCAAGGGGACTGAGCTGACAATTCTAGATTTGATAAGACTTGCTCTCAGAGTGCTCTTAAGCTGCAGCATTTTTGGCTTGACTGCTTGGCAGTCACGGTGGTGGAAACTGGCTGGATACAGAGCCTCAAAGTGACTGTTGCTTGGCCAAAGGACAGTGACACATCTGTTGCTTTTAGTGCATGTGAAAGTGGGCTTGAGTGTATGTGATCTAATAACTATGGGCTTAATGTTAAAAAATCCCAGCATTTGGCTGCATTAGTGGTAATAAAGGAGCAGTGGGGACAGCGACTGTGCAGTGTGACTTAGCCTGATATTGCCCTTTTACAGTGCATGATGCTCAGAAGGATTCTGTTGTCTAGGTAACAGGGTCTGTACTTCATTTCTTAAGAAAGATGGAACAGATGTTCCTACAAGAAGCAACCAATTATCACCAGTGAGAGCACTGGCAGTATTTAAACTAATTGCTTTGTTGTTGCATACCATCCAATTCATATGCCATGCATAGTGAAGAAAATTTAAAGGAAAGAGTCTTCCTTACATGGATTTTCCTGAATGAGGCTTTTAAAATATATTTGCAGTTTATAAAATAGCAGTCATCTGTGTACCTTTTAAGACTTCCATTTATCATTCTTTATTTCTCTATATCGTCCAGTCTTTTCTATTTGATATTTGTAGTATCTCTTTTGTGATCCACTGAGTTCCATTGCTCCATCACGTCTGTGTCAGATCACATTAATTTTGTTCATTTAAAATACCTAAAAATCTCAAGGCGGTGGAATAAAAGGATGCTTGCAGTGGAGTAAGAGATGGAAGGGCTTTTCTAAGTGATATAAGTGTTTTCTTAGATGTTTATTTGTTTGCTTTAGGGTTTTTTTTTTTGGTGGCAAAATCCAAGCGCAGCAACTCAGGTAGGGACTATGCTATTAAAAGCTGGGGCAAAAGGAAGCCGTATAGACAGGTGTATACATGAAACCTCACCATGGGCTGCTTAAATGGGGACACAACTTAGGTGTGCTGAGCTAAGCAGGTGGTGACAGTGGCAGAGAAAGAGAGCAGAGCTGAAGGTGAAAGTGTGGAACAAGGAGTGCCCAAGCTCTCTCACTGCCACACTCATCAGCAGTGTGCCTTGTTTTTGTGAAAAGTTGTGCTAAAGTAACTTCGTGTATGGATTCAAGTGTTTGTTTTCTTTATGGATATGGCTTTGTCAGTCTGGGAGATTATTGTAGTCCTTACAGCATAAGAAATGCTCCTCTCTTTTATAAGAGATTTAAGGGGAGTTGTGTGTGTAAATCTACTTTTATACCTTTGGGATGAAAAGCTGATGTTGGGTACTAAATGAGAAGAAAGGGCCTTGGGACCTGATTCTCAGGGCACTGTTTGTGAGTCCTTAGCAAAGCTGAGCCATAACGTTATGCATTTTAGACAAAAGATCTGGCCCATTGCCTGAACTTTTCCATGCTTCTTGCCAAATATACAGGCAAATATTCTGTTTTTTAGGTAGGCCATTGCAAAAACATGTTTTTTGTCTTGGCAATAATAGGATAAAGGAAGAATCCTTGACTTGCTCTCTTTTTTTCTTTTTTTTTTTTTTCCCTCTGATAAAGGACGTGCTGTTTTGATTTTTATCTAACTGTGGAAAATGTCATAATGAGTGGAAACAAAGGGCATGTTGCTCTTCTTAGATTATTTGGCTGAGTTATTCTATTGTATAGTAGTGACATGTTGATTGGGACAAAATGTCTTATTGCATTCAGTTATTTCAATAGCCATTGTAAAATATTTGCAGTCTGAGTAGGAAAAAATTATTAATTCTAGGGTTTTTTAATCCTTTTAACCAGAATCCTTGCATGTACCTTGTAATGTTTTACTTGTCATCCTTCCTCCGACTCTGGCTCCTGGCTTTTCAAATGTTGTCTCTAATTTCTATTCCAAACCTTTTCTTTATTGTACAGTTTCTTCTTTTTGTAGTATCTTTCGTATTCTGTTGCTTAGACCTCCTTATGATATCTGGTGTGTAAGTATTCACAGCTTCTCATTTGTGACTTCATTCCTGCTTGCTTTTTTTCTGTTGGTACAGTTTTGACTCTCCTTGCATTTCCCTATTCTATCACAGGGTCTGTCAGCAGCAATGTTTACTGTTTTTGCTGCTTCTTTTGTATTCTAGACTACTTACAATAAAATCTTAATCACCTCCTGCAGATTTTTCACCTGCTTTCATGAGAATTTTCTCCATTTTTGAAGTTTAATTGTGTCACATATTGCCAGTCCCAGGTTCTTCTCATCACCCTTGACATAAACTTTGAGTCCTCTTCTTCTTCTGCCACCACTTTCCATACAAATCATTCCAACTGATTTTATTCCTGAAGGTCATGCTCAAAGAATAAAAGAATTTTACAAGAACTGTATATTTTTACATTTTCTGTCTTTGGAAATAGAAGTTTCTTCTTATGTCCTTTATTTTCCCAGCACCCATTCATTTCCCTTGTGCCTCATTTTTTCTTCTTTCTGACCTTCTGCTCACAACACAGCCTGCCATCTTAAGTAACCTCACTGTCATGGGAACTAATGCTTAAAAGAGGAGAACAAGAGGACAGTTTTGCCTGAGGGTTGGTGAGCCTCTGGACTCTGTGCCAATGTTAGGAGGAGCATTTGCTGTGTTGGACACATTTCTGTGCCTCTCTCCTCCCTTGACATTTTTTGTATTTGCCCTTTGCTTTCCCTCCACTACTCTTTCCCTTTGTTCTTCCCACATAGTTCATTCCTTTTTACACTTCCATATCCCACTCTTCACCTCACCAACATTTTTTCTGTCTTCAGCTTTGTTAGTGTCCCCTGCTTTTTTTCCTCCTCCCCCTCTTCCCTACTGTTTCCACAGCCAGTTGCATTCCTCATCACTGATACACCATTGTAGTCCATGAATCCTTTTCACATGATCTAGCATCTTTCTCCAAGGTCTTGCAGTTTTCCTCACTTCTCATTCCAGCTCTGCTGTTTCTCCTGCTCAATGTTGCTGAGCAGAGCTGTTGGTAAGATGCACCTGTGTTCCTCTCCTCCTGTGGCTGCCATACTGATTTCCTTCTCCCTGGGATGGTTCTCTAAACCAGTTTTTCTTTCACTTTCTTCCTACCTCTGTTTCTGGAGTTAGTTTCATGTCCATTGCCCCATAAGAAGTCAGCCTTCTCCTCAGGGACTGAATTGAGCAGGGGAAAAATGAGGGACACTTTCTCCTTTGTTTTAGTGCCTGAACTGTCTCTGACCTGCGTCATTTAGCTTTTTTAGCATAAAACTCTTTCTACAGAGTATGGTCAAATAGTTGGGTGGGGTTTTTTGTTTGTTTGTTTTGGTGTGTGTTTGTTTGTTTTTCCCAAGGGAAAATGAAGCAGGTGGCCATTTGATGATAAAAAATTGCTTGGCCCGATTTTGTTGTTTTGCTAACCTGTGCAGAAGGGCAAAAGATCTCATAATACTGTGCAGCTTGTGTAATAAAATTATGTTCATATCTGTCATGTTTGAATTTTAATGTAGTGGAAAGGGGAGGGAAACTATCCTACCTATTTACAGACAGCTGTGGCTTCTTGAATGATCATTACTCCAGTGCAAGTTGAGGGTTGGGAGAGAATCTTTGTCACTCTTCTTCTATAAAGAGCTCCAAGATTAGGAGCAGTCAAAAAAGGCAAATTCAAAGTCATTGGAACGATTTTCTAGTGAGTTCCTTAAGACCTGACAGCAAATCAGACTTGGCCAACCACATAAATCCTGATATATTCAGATAATGAATGTCTTTGTGCTATCCTGGTCTCTTTCCACTTTGGAAGGGATACAGTAGCACTAGTAAAGGTAGAGACAAGGGGAATCAAAAAGTTGGTGATACAAAACTACTTTGGTATGAACAGAGACAAAGTAGACTGGGAATCTGTGGGTTGGAAGGGAGGGAAGCTGAAGGAAGGTGTAGGAGGTTTAAAATCATAGACTTAGATGAAAAAGTTAATTATGGTATTGTTATTCAGTGTTTATCAGAACAGAAAAACTAAGGCAGCTGAAGGAAGGTAGCAGTCTCTGGTTCTTAAATCCCTGATCCAGTGGGTTGCTGGAAGCTGACTGCTCATCTCATAAAAGGCTTGTACTGTCTGTGCACTGCTCAGCCTGTTCTTTTCCTTGGTGTTTGCCTCAGCTACCTTGCAACACGATAGTAAGCAGACTTGAAATGAGTCAGAATCAAGTACAGCAGCTCTTCTTTGACTAGAGACACACATGTATTTTGTGTTTTTACTGCAGTGGTGTTCTTACAAATGGCTAAATGGTTTATGTGAATAATCAGGGGTTCACTAGTGCCCACACTAGAAAATTAGAAGCAATAAGCATGCAGGAGACTTGCTATGTTCTTAGTGGGTCATAGTATCATTGTGTAAGAAATTTACCTAACTTCTGAAAGATGTAGTTCTTTTTCTTTGGGTAGTCCAAAGTTGTTGTTTCAGAAGGAAGATGCACATAAACAAATGCTGTCATTTTTGCTGGGATTAGAATAATGTTATTTGCTGCTGCTAATTGCATGCTTCATGAGATACTGGAGTAATTCTATTGCAGGTCTTGAGAGTCTTGAGAGAGTTCCAATGACTCCTTTCTGCATGACATCTGGGGCAGTGTTTGCAGTCAGTTCTCAGGAAGAAAGTCTAATGTGAGTTTTTGTGGTATGTTGTTTTCAGGGCCACTTGGCTTTTGCTGCCTGCCTTGGGCAAAAAAGTCAGTTCACTACCCATTTGCTTGTAGTCAAAATTACTTTAGAAAAGGAGTATATTCATTGGAAGATAAATGGATAGTGCCACATGCTTAACCTCTTATATTGGTAAATATTAGCCAGTTACTAATTTTCTTCATCTAATAACAACCTACTGCTGCTTCCAAAGCTCTCTTACAAAACTGATGTTGTTCTGAGTCCTTATGGGTTGCTGTAAGAGCATGTTTACCATACCTTGTTTATTTTTTTACGTCTTTGCTTACTAAATATTGTAACTTGCATTAAGCCACCTTTTGAGCCTTCCTGAGCCGTGTTGGTCCTCCCAATCACAGGGAAATGTGATTTTGCTGCATTCGTTGTCTCATTAAAGAATTTTTCATATTTAATAGAAGAATGAGGAAATAGGAGGCTTTAGATTACAAACTGACTTTTTTTATCCAGTTGCATTCTGATCTGAGAGTATGAGAAGAATCTTGTGGTAGGCGTTTAATGACTTGGGAGACTGCCAGTGAACGTCTTGTTTTAGCTTGCTTCACACATTAGATTTGTCTAACGTGTGGCTGAAGATTGCAGAAAATTTGGGTAAAAATTGGAAACCTATGAGCAAAAGCAGAACAAATTTAATGGATAATCCTGTTAATGAACACTAAGAGCGTTCTAGTGTTGTGCTTCCAGAGTGAAATGCTGAATTTGTTGTTAGTAACTGTCACCAGACTAATTATAGAAATAATTATTGAGTAAAAACTCAAAGAGTAATGCAATTACATTACTCAAAGAGTAATGTAATCTTATCTGGAAACAATAGATGAGAAACCTGATCTATGTGTGCAACTTTTGCTATTTTAGACAAACCCAAGTTAATAAAACTCCCAAATAATACATTATCTCCTGCCGTCTGCAGGCATGTTTCTCATTGGGAGCGTGGTATTAGACTCAATTTACACTTGCAACTACAGGCTTGTGTATTAGCTTGTTTTAAGTAGAGGAAAGACATCTAAGACATTAAAGCACACCAGTTGAAGTACATCAAAGTTTAATGGATGCTGTCATTCAGAAGTAAAGAGGTTTTAACTGAATTCCCATAAGGAACAGAGGTTTAATATGCTTAATATATTTTGAATTCATACCTCTGATTTGATTTAATTTTCTATTTAAAGAGGACTGTCACTATAAATTATGTATGTAAACGCCTGCATCCCAGTCTTGAGTAAGTAGAATGAGTGCATATGAAGCATAACCATAAGGGTTGTATTTTGCTGGTTGGTTGGCTGGTTGGGATTTCCCCCCCTCCCCTTTTTTTTTTTCTTTTCCCACATTAACTATACAAAAGTAGTATTTTCTTTTAAACCTTAAATGCTCAAATATATACAAGTTGTCATATCGTAGTGTCACAGAAAACTTAATGGGATTTGCAAGACTGTTATTCTTTCATGAAAAATCAGCTGTTTCTGTGGTTCAGCATCATGAAAATGGTATGTAACAGAATCGTATCCTGGCTGGAAGTTGCTGTTTTGTTGCTGGATCAACCTTCTTGTTTGGTCCAGATTGGGGCATATACACTTCATTTAACTTCTTCTGAGTTTCTCAGAGCATGGACTTTATGTTGGCTTTAGGCAAACAGGTGTCCTGATTCCGGCCATGACAGGGTTAATTTTTACAGAAGGACCACCTCATGCCATTTTCCAGGAATGGAGGAAGGGGTCCCTTTTGGGTCTGTGTTGTCAGACCCCCCTGTGATGTGGTGGTGAGCATTTGCATATGAATCATTCACCTCTCTTGCACACACTTTTGTAATTAATATTGTTGCTGTAGTAACAGCAGTAACAGTTCTTATCTCATTGCTGTTTCCAGTAAATCGTTCTTGTCTCAAGCCTGATCTTTGCCTTTTGTGCCTTCAGTTCTCTCCAGCCCTCCAGAGAGACTGGGGAAAAGAGAGAAGGAGTGAGCTGTCAGATTGAGAAGAGATGCTGGCAGTCTCACAACCAGTTTATTATGGAGCCAAATTTGTTATGCATCATCTGAGAGAACCTCTCACATGTTGAATTTTACAGGTGGTTTTGGCAGAGACTTTGGATCTTGGGTATAGTTGTTGGATCAGCTCAACATTGTCACAATTGATGAGCTCTGGTTCTAGCAAATGTGGGAAGTTTTCATGCCATGGGATAGAGAACTTCAAAATAAAAAGTAGAGGCACAGAATTGCACTCTTCCCTGAGCCCAACAAACATGCTTACCAAGTTGGCTGGTTGTTGTTATTGTTCAGATACAAGAAGTTGGTGGATGGAAATTTTTTCAAGATCTAGGGTTTTTTTTAATGGTAGCTTCAAATAACTTATTTCATAATTTGTGTTTATACAGTTTGTACTGTATAAAGTGTGGAAAATGGGAAATAATCACAAAAATGAAAAAATGCTTTAATAATAAAAGCATTAATCAAAAAGTCTGTTAAGTAAAGGAGAAAACTAAGTCCTAGTAAACTTTAGGACTAAGGGGGAGAAATGGGTTGTAAAAATATTATCTTTGCAATCGCTGCCCAATATTTTATATAAGTTAGAAACTTATTACCTTTTGAGAGATGCATCACTATGGTGCCATAATTTACTGAGGTTGGAAAAACATTGTTTTTTGGCCATTCTTTGCTAAAACGTTGTTTGTCTTATTCTGGTTCATATAACATTTATCTTTCTGAAATCTTCTTGAGAGGAAAATCTTTGAAAAATGGATGATCAGCATTGATGTCTACTCATCTTATTTACCCTTCTGCAAGAATTTTAGAACACCTCAGTCGCCATCACTGTTTATTCACTATGAGATACAGTGCTAGAGCAAGGTGATAAATGGTTGCCAGGAATTCAGAAAAGTGTGAAAATGTTAAAATAAGACCTGCAAGAGAAAACTAGTTGCAGTTTAAAACTCCAGACTGAAGGTGTAGGTTTGGGGAATGGTGTGATGCTGTTGTTACTTGTGATTTTAATATAGCTTAGGTTTAAAAGTCCTTGTTAGTTTGATGGGAAATTTGTTTATCCTTCCATTAACAAGAAATTTGTAGTCAACCTGGGAGCGAATTCGGGGCATCTTAAAATCTTCAGAAAGGACTAACATTCTCTATTATATTTTTATCAAGTTACTTTCTATAGATGTTTTCAGTTTAGTTGTTGGTGTTATCTGAGAGGTTGGATGTTCTTTTATTGTAGGCCAAATAAGGAGAAAAATCTCCATAGAGAGAGACAGAGCTTTAAATTATCTATAGCTTTCAGTTGGGAGGAAAATGGTTATTGCTAAATCTCTGCCAGACTGACCAAAATGAAATACACAACTGCCTTTAAAAGAAGAGAGAGCATAGAATTCAATTGTCCTAAAGGAAACGAGGTTTCCTTTAGGAAGATGCCCAAATTCAATAATAATTCAGATTTCTTTTGTAGAGAAGATATGAAAATAAATTATATATTTAATGTGTTCACTGGAGCAAAGTTGATATTGTGTGATCTTACTGTCAGCGTTTCCTTATATAGTTGTATTGAAAATGAAGCAATTTCTTGCTTTGGAAGTAATTTTACAGTGGTTGTCTCTATTATTATGAAGTCTGTGTGCTGGTATATGATATTGGTAAGTAAGAAATGGAAAGAATTCTTATACTTGTATTTCTGCTCATGTGCTTCAAGACAAATGCCGAAGATGTTTTGTTGGTGGTTTTTTTTTGCTGGAGACCTTAAGAATTACAAATGCAGTTCTCCTGGATTCTATTTCTTTAGTTTAGTTAAAATGTAATACTTACAAGAAGTCTTTTGCCAAGCTTTTGTTTCAGAATAATAATGTTATTTAGCAATGCCAGACCATTTTCAGCTCCCAAAACGAAAATATTTATAGAATAAATACTTTCTTAATCCTTCTCATAGGAGTAGGGTGGAGCACATTTTTGCCTTCTTCCTGGCCTGACATTTGGCAATTTAGTGATTAGACTCTGTTTGTTGTCTTCCTTTTTTTTTTCTTTTTTTTTTTAAAAAACATACTTGATCTTGATCTTTCTCTTCTGATAGTTTGGAGCCCTTGCAATTTGGGGACTGTATGCTTTGAAGAGATGCAAATGTGAAGAAAGAAGGTTGAAGAATATGTAGAGCATACTTAGGGATCTTTTAATATGAAGGACTGCTTGGGATCAAACTGGTCAAAATCAGATGCATGTATAGGAAGAATTAGAGGGAAGAAGAGAGTCTGCATGGACTCTACTTGGAGTCTTTTTGAAATATTTTAGCTTATTCATTTTAATTTGGAGTGTGCCTTGTAAACTCAGGCAGCACTCCTACCAGTTTGTGTAAGAATGGCAGTTGTTAATTTTGGGCATTTTACTCTACCTCCTCTACTTGGTTTTGCATGCCAAAAGCAGTCCAAGGACAGGCCTTAGCAGACCAGAGCACAAAGAATATATCTTTTCTAAAGTAAAGCTTGAGCTAATGCTTAAACTTTTACCTTTCTTTTTAGATTCTTTGGATGGTTTCTTTTTTGTGTGTGTATATATTTGCATTTCTCCATGTCTGTTTTTATGTTGTATCTTTCTGAGACCTCTTATATAAGTGTCAGCCATGGACAACTTAAAGCTGGAAACAAATCTTCCAAACCTGCTCAGTTTGAAGGTATTACTATAAAGCCTTTTAGTACTTCAGTCATGCAGTAACTCTGTAATTGTAATCTCTTCAAGTAGAAATGGGAATCCAAACTGGAAACTCCCTAACTTCAGAATCAACTGAATCACTAAAAAAAGTTGAATTTTGAGTAGTTTTCTAATGTGGCACCCTGATTGAATTTCAATTCTCGTCTCTTTTCCTAATAACTTCTCCTCTTATCTTGATAACAAGATCTGTAGCACAGTTAGCAAAGGATTGTTCTTACATGTTAAATAAAATAAATAGCTGCCTGGTTTGTTTTTTTGTTTTGGATTGTTTTTTTGGTGTGGATTTTTTTTTTTTTTTTTTTTTTTGTTGGTTTGGTTTGGTTTGTTTTTTTTGAGAGGCCTGTGTATACCTTCCTGAGGGAGAAGCTGCACCATGAGCTCAATATGATAATAGGCAGCAGAGGGTCTGTGGAAAGATAATAACACGGAGGAGAGGCTCTAGTGTTGATTAATAGCATTTAAACTAGTTGGAATTTTAAAAGACCTTCTGAAGAAATAAAATTATGATCTCTATGTTCCTTTGAAAAGCCCAGCTTCAATTAAAAAATAACTTCAGTGACCCTAGAGGCTTTGAATAGATTCATCACAGAAGAGGTGACTTTAAAATTCTGTAATATGCAATTGCTTTTATGAGCAATCAGCCTCATGCTTTGGCCCTTCCTGTGATTTCTTGCGATCCACATTTCTGCCTGTTCAACCTTGAAACTGGTTAAATACAGTGCAGTGTGCATTTCCATCAAAGAAACTGCCAGTGCTCTTGCAGATCAGTTGCAGTACATAGATCAAAAGACTGAAGTAAACTGTGTGAAAGGTGGGTACACCTCTTAGATGAGATTGCCCCCTGAATACATTTTTGAAGGCAGTTATGGGTTTTGTCATCAGTGATACAGAAATATATGTTTGATGCAAGATTTACTAGTGTCAGTAGTGAGAGCACTGGTATGTCTTCCTGTTTTCTCTCATTTTTCTTAGGTTTCCTTCACAGTGAGGTGAAAGTGTCTGTCCTCACCTTGCTTTTGTAAATAGTAGCTAGAAAGCATTATTCATCCTGTGGCATATAAGTATTTCTGGGCAAGATTTATTTCCTTGAGGAATGTACTGTTCAACTTGTTTTTAAATGTGCTAAGTGCCCTCATAATTGATCACGTTGTTTATATTGCTAACACTGCAACTCTTCGGCCATTCACAGAAGTTATCTATCTCTTTGGGAGAAAAAAGGGAGAATTTTACATATCTCAAAAGATCAAGAGACTTTCTTGTTGCTAGCCTACTTCTTGTAAAAGGAACTTGCATTATATGGTGATAGATGATTTGCAGGCTCAGTTCAAGCATTTAAACCAAATTGCTGTAGGAGCTTGCTGTCAATCATCTTTTCCATCTGCTGGAGATGATCAGTAAAACCTCACTAAACCCATTTTTCATGAAGGCTTCTACAAGAGCACGTACTGCATAGGCATCTATCTAGGGAATCTAGCGGTGACTTACATCAATTCATCAACTAAATTTGTTTCCAATGTTGATAAAGAAGCAAATGAAATATACTCTTTTCACTGCTATTGAGAAGCTATTCCTGAACCTTCCTGTTCATGAGATGCTAACTTGCAGTGTACTTTTATCTCTTCTTCGCTGTCTTTCTGCTCTTCAGCCATGATTATCATGTAGTGTAATGATTTCTTTCACCACTGATGCTCGTGTCTTTGTATTTTAGTGGGTATCCATCTTATTTCTCTTAATATTTGATCAGTTACAGTAACTGAGAATTCCCCCTTGAGAGATAGATTGTTTTGCTCCTTTGATCACCCTTTGCCTCTTTCTGGGAGAGTTCATCTTTTGTGTGGGTGTGGAGGGGGAGTTGCTTGAGCAAAGGAAACCGCATATAGTAGTTAAAAAATATATCACAGAAGCCTTTTATGTATTGATATCAACACATTCCATTCTGTCCTATATAAACTTCAACTACAATATCTAATATCAGATTTACCATCTTAATTTTCTTAATTGTTTTATGGCAATCCAGTTCTATCATTTGTCACTTGCATCTGCTGACTTCAGTCTATAGTAGAAATTCTCGGTTAGTTTTTAAGTGTATGAATTCAGATTTTGTGCTATTAATTTAATCTTGTTTCAGTTGCTCTTTGTTTACTCAGTCACAGAATAAAGTAGCATAAAAGATGATGCATTATCACATTCCTTTTCTTCCTTGGGAATGCTGCCTTTATTTATTTAGATAATTTCATTTGCACTCATGATGTTGATACCAAGATGGGTTTTATTAATAAACACAATACTTGTTCTTTGGTAACTCCTCAAATAGTTAATATAGAGCTACTTTACCTTGAAATGTGTCCCCCTGTCAGCTGCCCTTTTAGGGTATTTTTTTTGCTCACACTGAATGTATTCCAGTTGTCATCTTTCCGATTTGATGAAGTACTTAAAATTATTATAAGGTTGAAATTTGAACACAGATCTTCTGCTTGTGTAGAAAATAAATTATCAGAGAGGAAAGTCAGGATAGTTTGTTTTTCACACATTTTTTTTATGTTCAGTGTTTCAAATTGGGTTTTTTTTGTATGCTTTGGATTCACAAGTCTCCAAATGCCTTGTCTCCTTTGTGTCTCTTTTTTGAATGTATGTGATGTATTTGCTAATCATCTGATACCACCTCTGAGTTTTGCTTGTGTATGACTTGTGCTAGTTTCTACTTTATAACGTGGGAGGCATTTCTATTACCTGAGTGTTTGTTAATTCCATGATCAGTATCATAACTATCATTAAAACCTGAGGTAAAACATTACAGACTTCTATTTTTTTCTTTGCTTTATGATATTCCACTTTTACTTGCTTAACTTGTACAATCTCTTGTGGTCCTTCTCTGGCTAGACAGCCTTTACTCTTTATTTGCATTTTCTATGCAAAGTCTGCCTCAATGTGACTACTGGTATTTTACATTTGCAAGGCTTCAAGCTTCTATACCAATGCTGTTGCCAACTTAACTTTTTTTCAGGCATCAGAGACTTTCACATCATGACCTTCCCCTTCCCCTGCTATAAGAGACATTCACTTGCGAGGGAAATTCTCACAGTGTGCGTCATAGGGAGCTTATTATTCATCAGGCAGTTGAAATTACTAGCAATTCTGCATATAGCAGATATCCATCTGGGAATCCTAGAAACTGTTCCATGCTATTTGGGCTATCCAAAAGCATAATTTATAAACTTCAAGCTGTGGCATCAACTAAGAATAGTGATAAACAAAGATGCTTGTACAATTCTCTTGTTCATGATTTTAATAATAATCATCTTAATCTGTTTAGATGAAAGCCATTGTACAGGACAGTCAAAGTTGCACAGATGTTGACAATTCACTATGAAGTCCTTCTCAATATCTTTCTATCTAAACTGCTCTGCTGCTACAAGAAAGAAATGTATCATAACTGAGACACAGGTTTTTATTAGCATTTTACATCAAGTTGGGTATGGTGGAACTTGAAGTTTAGAGGAACTATTCAAATATGGTGCTGTGTTCATTTACCAATAAATTATAGTAGTTGCAGGGGTTTTTTTTAATGTTCAGGTTGTTATCTTGTCATACAAGATGTCAAGTACACTGGAATCTTTCAATTACTAGGACAATAGATTAATTTCTTCCTTGTATCTTCAGGCTTAAATGAACCAAGTCTTCAAACTGATTTATTTCTGCAGAAGACCTAAGAAAATAATATTGCTATTATGTTTCATTTATCCATTCTGTTTGTTTAAAGTTTATACAGCAATCTGTTGCAGGAAAACTGTAGACAATGATTTACTACATCCCTGAAGTTGTCCATGTGGTTCTAGGTAGGGCTGAAATGCACATTTGTGACAGGTGTTTATGGTGATGCATGGACATAACAATCAAATCACATCACATAAAGGTGCATCACTTACCTGTTAGATGTATGTGGCATGTGTAGGAAGTAAAATATTGACAGAATTCTAGTCAAACATGAAAGTTGTTAGGGTAGATTCAATTGTGACACAAGTAGCTTTGCTATGACACCCTAATTTTCACATTGTTGGCTTTCACCTGTCTACTGTAATGAAAATACAGTTTCCAAAGTCCCTTGTTTCTTTTTGTCTCAGCCTTAGATTGATACTGGTCTTTGAAGCACTTGTCTCAAATTTGCTGTCTTTTGATTTCCACAGCTGTGTGTTTGGTTCTGCCCAATATTCCTTTGTGATCATATCTTTCCAGTGCTTTTAGAATGACTTCCCTCGTCTCTACTCTTTACGTACCTATGAGCTACATCTCTTCAGTCCCTGTGGTCACCCTTTCTCCTGCAGTAATGTGTTTCCAGATGAGATGGTTTTTAACATAAATCTGACCAACAGTTTGTGTTTGTGGCTCACGCTCATCCCTTGTACCTTCCATGATCATTTTTGACCTCCTTGACCTTGTTGGTGTGGAGCACCACTGCAAGTCCAGCATAGCTAGAATAGAGCTCTCATTCTTGGTGTGGTGTGTTAGACTCCTAGAGCCAGCATTTCCTTGGTTGCTCTTGTGCTGCTGAAGCATTTGCTGCTGTGGCATGCAGCCTTGACAGCCAGAATGTAACAAAGGACAAGTCTCACAAGGAGCTGCTGAGGGAGCTGGGGTTGTTTGGCATGCAAAAAACGAGGCTCAGGGTTAGGGAAAGAAAGAAAAATGACACTTTCTGTGTGGTAAGAAAAAAGCATCTAAATTATTTCATTTGCTGGAAAACTGGAATATGTTTAAGCAGCTATGATATTTAGATTTCTTGTCTTGACAGATATCTGTATAGTCAAAAGATAATATAATTTAAAATCATTATTTTATTTCCCCTAAAATAAACATCTTGAGGTTTTTTTCTGTAGGGTGAAAAAGGGAAGATTCATTTCTCCCAAATGTGCCTTGGAACCTACTCCATTTACAGTTTTGCCATTATAAATTGATTCTTGGCAATGTATATACTAGTGCTGCAAATGCAAGCAATTTCCAGATAAGACAGAAATGATCAATCATTCTGGTGACTACAGTGTGTAGAGCGGGGAAAAAAAGTGATTCCATGGAAATTATGTTTTTGTGAGTACCACTTCCCAGCTCCTCCTGAGACTGGTTTAATCTGGCAGAAGGATGACTTCAGCAGCAATGCCTGCTTCAATATACTGTCTAATTAGTGATGAGACCTAGTTTTCTTTCTGTCAAGCAATAAATAAATTTGGGATTATTTCTGGATTACAGAGCAGTAGTTGAAACCACCAGTAGGAAACCCATTTTGGTATACTTTTCTTTGAAAACACCCTGTGTCCTGAGAACAACAGCCTATGAACTTTGAAGCAAGTGAGGTAGGGGTCCAAAGCAAAAGAAAATTACTGGTAATAAAATAATGATGTGGTGATCAAGAACTGTGTTGTCCAGACAAAGAACGGGACCAACTGCAGAAACTTCATTCTGGCATCCTCAAGTCCTGATGTTCACCTTTGATAAGAAAACTGTTATATTTGTGTGTAATAACTTTTTTAAAGAAAGATACTGATGGCAAGCAGGATGAATAGGTGGGGTGTGCAGCTCTGTGCTGTGTGGGATGGAGAAAGGTAAGTAATAATGTGCAGCTATGCTGTTAGAACAGCAATCCATGCCACGGAGGCTGTGTATATCCTGATGTTGATGTTTGGAAGATAACGTGCTGAATCAGTGGTATTTCCTTCTAGGGCCTGTTTTAGGATTACTTGTTTGCTGTTTGACCTGTTTGGTGGTTTTGTTGCTGTGTTTGCATTTCTTAACAAGCACAGAAGTAACAAGAGTTTCTCTGTTTCTCTGCAGCTTTTACGAGAGTTGAAGCACCCAAATGTGATTGCGTTGCAGAAGGTTTTCCTTTCTCACAGTGACAGAAAGGTTTGGCTGCTGTTTGATTATGCTGAACATGATTTGTGGGTAAGTACAGATTTCCCTGAGTGTTTGAGGTTGTGCAATAAGAGCTTGTTCAAACTGATGTGTGTGTGATGTACCTTCAAATAGGCAGAGATGCATTAATTTCTTGCTCTGTAATTAAGGGTCTAACTGATGATCCTGTTACTTCTACACTTTAAAGCCTGCCAAAGACTATGTAGAATTTTTTTTTTAGTCAGATTGGGTTTTGAAGTGAAAAGGATTTTTCTGCAAGTTTTAATTTGAGTTAAAGAAAGCATTCCTGAATTGAGGTCTTCTAAAACTGTATTTAGAAATGTATTTAATACTTTTTTCCTGACATTTTGCACATACACACAAGAAAAAGAGGAGAGGGACTGCTTTGATGAGTCATCTCACTGAGAGTGACTGCAAGTGACTAACATTCAATCACCTATATTTTAAACAGTGAATTTGTGGCAGTATGAGTGGAAATAAAATAACAAGTAAGCTAATTTGGCCTACTGATAGGCTCTCATTACATGGAAGAGGAGTAGAGACTTCCATGTCTGTTTTTAAGTTTCTAGCAAAATATATGATTTGGTTTAGTCTGTTGTAGAGGTGAACATCAGTGACGTTCTGACTTGAGCTCAGATGAAAATATTCAAGCTCCACATCTGTTGATAAGATGTGAGTTACTTGAACCTAGATTTGTGTTTAAACCTGAAAGATGTCAAACACGAAGTGTAAGTAACCAATATGTTTACTGGCAGGGAGATGAAGTGGTAATATAAATTCCAGTATTACTTTTGAAGGCTTCCATAATATTACTTGCTGTTACATATGTTAGTGACAAATTGCTCAATTTCTTCATACTTGGCTCTTGAGCTTGTAAATGACACAAAATTTTAATTGGACAGAAAGTAAACTTAGACCATTCAAAAAGACACTTCTGTCTCAGAACGCGTAAAATCATGGTCATTTGTTCCCTTTCAAAAGCTTGAAAGATGTTGTATTATGGGCTAGCAGGTTTGTATTTTGCAAGTTTTCTTCATTAAAGTTCAGTGGACACTGAGAGTTTGTGTATTTCACATAAATAGTGGCAGTGATGATGAGGAGAAGTGCATCAGCTAAATCTCTCTGTGACAGAATTTATTTGTGTATTAAATTAATTTACTGATTTTATGGAGCAGTCATAACAAACACATTTTACTGCTACATTTATTACCATGTGTTTTAAACAGCTTTTTTCCTAACCTTTTCCATTTGATTTTACTTTGGGCGTGTGGTTTTTATACTACATAGTAATTTTTCACAAGATTTAACAGCTTTAGAAGAATCACTGCAGTTTGATGTTCTTGCCACTCCTCCCATATGGCTGGGTATTGGATATAATCTCAGTGAAGTTAATTATTTTCTGTTATTTAAGACTGAAATGTTTGTTACAATGAGGTACTTGATATGAACTGGTCTCCCACTTCCTAACTCTCTTTTGTTTTATTTTTTTCTATGGGACATGCTACACAAATCATTTCTCCTTTTCTGTATAATTGCCCATGTTTCCTCGCTTCTTAAGCCTTTGCCAGGAATTTTTTCCTCCCTTGCATAAAGTTGGCCATGTTCAAGGCACTCTTGGTTCTGGCTTAACCTTGGTCCTCATTTCCTTTACTGTCAGCACTTCCCAAGCATCGCTCTTAATTCCCCTTTTGTCTGTTTTGCTCACTCCCAACTTTGTGTCTTTTTCCACGCTGCCTCCTACACATGGAACAGCCTCCCAATTAACGTACGTAAAGATCCTTCACTATCCTCCTTCAAAAAACTCCTGAAAATCCACTTATTTTGTGACGCATTTCAGTAATACCAACCACTTGTCATTCTGTCTGTGTTGTGTTGTGTTTTGCATTTCCTGTGCTTTACAGCTTGTGCCCTTTCAACTCTTTGGGGTAGAAATTTTAGTAGGAGTTTAGCACTTTTGGTTTTTTATTACTTAGCACCATGTGCTTCCCTAGCACTACATAAAGACAAAATAACTCTATTTATCATGAGTATATCATGTTTATAAGGATTTAAGTTTTGGAATTGAAGGTGTGCTGTCACTAGAGAGATGTTTTCAAATATAAGTAGCTTAGAGTTACTTACCAAAATCAATAAGTATGGAAACTATCTTTCTGTTCAAAGCTGCCCAGTTTTAGTAACTCCCATTGGCTTCAGTGAGAAGAATAAATGCTCATCACATTCAATCATTAGATTAATTAAAATCATTATATTTTTCTGCTTCTGTACTGGAAACATTTGGCAAGAGATGAATAAACTATATTAGATCCTATCTTATGCTGTTAATTTTCTAATACTGGAAAAAAAGTCCTGTTCTAAAGGATTGGTGCTAATTAAACTTATTAAAAAGTTCTTCTATGGTGAGCAAGAACTTTTTTTTTTTTTTACTTCTCGTTTAATTCCCAAGAATGAAACTGCTCAGATCTGAAATTTTATGTTTAGATAGCACATACTTAATGATTTTCTGTAACTTCTGCTGATACCATTACCAAGGAATGTAGAAGCTGTGCTAATTTGAAGTGCTTTAGGCGAGAGTTGGTGAACACCGATTATGCTGTCCTTGACTACGAAGATAGTCATCGGTTTTAATAACTAAGCCTATCAAAGATGCTTTCTTTTCTTATCTCTCAAGTTACATTTATACAAAACAGTGCAAAACCATGAGATTAACATGGAGAATACCTAAGAATATAGGAATTATTTTTGACAAATTGATTTATAACTAGTTTCCTTTGATTACCAGAGTTCTTAGTGTGATACACAACGTTATGATTTTTCTTGGCTATTTGTCTCTGGTAAAAGAGACAAAGAGAACTAGTAAAATTCTTAGGCTGTAGAGATGTTAATGTTCTGTTTTTAAAGGTCAAAAAGTTGTTTTAAATGTCAGAGTTTGTGCTGTCTTACCAGCAAAAGAATAACTTCTTTTTTTTATTAAACTTTTATGGATGTTCTTTATCACCCTAGTCTTATATTTCTAGACAGTATACTGCTGTCCAGAACTTCCTGTGTAGAGCTAGTGCATTTGAAGACATCATTCAAGTTTATATCAAATGCTTTAAATGCACGATGATTACTAAAATGGACTTTAAGAAAAGTTTGATACAAATGTGATCTATCCTAGAGGTGATTTTTTTGGTCAGTCTAGTTACTTTTAGCCACTGTAGAGGTTACAATATTTAGAACTTTTCTTTTGTTCCCTTTTACATCAGATTTCTAATATTGAAAGTATTTTCTAAAGCACATGTTTTTAGTACCACAGATAAACTCAGGTTTGATGACTTCATAATCTCTATACTTTAAGCAGGATTTTTGATTCTAAGCAACATTTTTGTTGTAATTTTTTTAAAACCCTTTTGTATTGATAGGTTATCTATATGCCTTTTCTAGTTATAGTACAGAGTTAATTCTCAGATTCATTTAGTATGTGTGTATAACACAAATTTTTAAGATCCCCTTTTCTAGAAATATATGTTGTAACTTAAATAAGAAGCTTCTGAATGGGTTTGATCTCTTTCTGAAAAAGGGAGACATTTTTATCATAGTAAAATGTGTTAAATGTGTTCTATAGCAATTAAAAAAACCTGCTGGTTCTTAATAAGTAAGTACATAAATAATTAATTATGATTTGATAATATTGAATGTGATGATACATTCACTATCCCAGACCAGTTAAACCATGACCTGTGAATTTTTTAGGTTTGGTTAAATGTTTTTCTCTTATTATTAGATTCTTGTGATCTCTAACAGCTAAATGCTTAGCAGCGAATACTACTGAGAAGCACGGAGTAAAATTCATCTTGGAATTATTGTTGATAATAATAAAAATATATGGGCAGACTGGCTTTGTTTTATAGGAATTACTTGTTATGTATAAATTATGCTTTTAAAAATGTAGGGTAGAGATTATTAGCATAGTCATGTGTACCTAAAAATAATCATCAAATAATGGAAAGGAGAAAATATTCTTCCTGCATTTGAATTTCATAGCACTACTTGACGCTCTCAGTCTACAAACAAATATACTTAATTTCAGCTAACAGCGTTTTGAATAATCTTTTATGATAGATGAAGCTGGGAGAGTGTTCCATACTGGCGTGTGCAATAAATCTGCACATTTGTTTAATCACATGAATATTGTCTAACAGTTAAGTTTTAACATATTCCTTAAATATGATATAATCATTATAATTCTTTCTTCAACAGGCTTCAGTTTAGCTCTTATTCATAAATAAATTCAGATGCTAGTTGGTGACAAATATCTTTATATACATAAACGTACTTTTCTCAGTGTAACAGTTTTATTTTTTTATCTTTTGATTTTCTAAGTCACTTCTACACTTTTGGTGTAATTCAGGTGATTCTGCTGGGTGATTTTTCACACAGTCTTCTCTCTTGTATATGTATTTACCAATATAGGCTGGAAGAAGAATATAACTTGTCGAGACAGAAGGGAATGGGCTGGCATAGGTCTTTATGTCATGATTGATTGCTTCCAAGTAAAATGAATGGGGTTTTTTGACCATCGAAGTGATGGTTGAATTTCTTGCAGAGGGCAGTGCCATTCCTTGCCCATAGCTGTTTGTCATTTTCTCAGAACATACATTTGCTTTTTCTGCCAGACTTGTATGAATTTGAGGTTAGTTTATGTGGACTCATTTTGTGCCACAAAGCATGAGAGTTGGAGGACAAAAGGTAGGAGCAGGCCTCAAAACAAAGCCAAGGTTCAAAAGCATAAATGTGTGAAAAACTAATGTGAACAAAGTGGTGTGAGTACTGTGTATTTCACTTCTATGTGTACTGAAAGGGTAGCTGAATTCTGATGGGTTTTTTAACATTGTTTAGAGTTATTTCACAATATTTAGGGCTGAAAGATATTATAAGACCTAGAAAGACCCAGGCAAAACCTAGGAAAATTACATGGGATCTGTTTATGCCTACTCTGTGTTTCAAAGCTTAGATATTTAAAGCAAGCTGGCATTAGCAAAAGTTGGTGTATTAAAGTTCCTTTCCCTGTTACTGAAAATGTTCACCTCTTGTCTCTTGGAATAGGGTCTTTCATTAGGCAGTTTGGTTAATGACTTTTTAAAGAAGATACTTGATGATGGACAGGCACTGGCACCATTTAGAAGGAACAAGCATGCTTTTTTCCCCTTCTCTTTTGAAGGACAGTTTATGTTTATTGCTGTAGTGTTTCCAAAATTGGAAACTAAAGTGATCGCTCTAGAGGTACTTCTACCCGCTTCTGTTTTGATTTTATTTTATTTTACTTGTGATAAGTAAATTGACAAAATTTTCTTAGTTTCTAAAACTTGGATGTCTGAAATGAGTCCCAAGTGTAGGCATATGAAACTGTGATTTATTTTTGGAACAGCAAACAAATGTTACTTGGGTTCATTGGGTCTTTGCTTTCTCTTTTTGAAAATCACAGAAACAATGCATGGTTAATTTTTATACCACCTTAAGATTTTGATTTGTTTTTTCGTACCCTTTTTGAATGCTTTACATTTAAAGTAAATGTAGTCATTTGAGGTAGTTTTGTGTTTAAAATGGACCGGAAGCCATATAATATGAATCCTCTTGGCCTTAGTACAGATTTAACATGTATCCAAGCTTTCCTCTCCTCAATATTAAAATGTAACTTTACCTTTTATTGGCACATTGACATAATTCTGTTTCGTTTTCCTCAAAGGCTGGATTAGGGATTGGGTAGAATGCAGGGTTTTTGCTGAAGTGTGGGAGCGCAAGCAGTTTGCTTCAGCAGGGAGAGGCATCTGTGTTAGCATGATTGCTTTTCAGTTTGATGGAAATGCATGTAATTTTCAACAAGCATTGCCTTAGCAGTAGAACTTGAGCAGTCAGGTTTTCTAGAGGCTTGTGTCTATGGATTATCTCATGTATATTGAGGTAGGAGCTCACTGTAACTTCATTGAGTCAGACATGCATAAAATCCCTCTGTTAGCTGGCTTCCTACTTTGTGAAAAGTTTCTAGGTCTAACTTTGTTTTTGTTTTAACCTCTATCATACTGAACAGCAGTTCATGGAATTGGGAATGGGATGCCACAAACAGACTTGGAAGCAGACTAAAATTAGGATCTTATTCTGTGCTCACTTAACTGCCGAGTAAATCCTAGGGATTTGAATTTGCTCTGTGTTATTATGCATTATGTTTGCCCTGTTTGTGGTGGAGAATTTAGAAAATGCACATAATTTTTCACCAGCCAGCTTTCAAACCAATTTCAATGCTCTAGGTAACATAGAAAAAGGCAGGCAAACTCCTAGATTGAATATTGTTTCATAATTTTATTTCCAAAGGTCTAGCTCTGTTTCTTGTTGTCATTTTTTATCATCTATATGGTCTTTTGCAAGAGCTAAAATGCTCTTATTGAAATTATGTGGTTAATCCAGTTTTCTTGCAATTTTATTACATTTTTTTGAGTTGAAAATTGAGAATAAGCAGTTAGTAAGTAAAACCAATAGTCCCAGATATTGCAAACAGCAAATTACAGATTTCTTGCTTTCCTAGACTGCTAATGAATGCGTACTTTAATGTTGGTCAGTGAAGTATTAATTTAATTTAGAATAAAGACTTAAAATCACTTCTACAAAGTTGCTGTCTTGTTTAAATTAAAAACAAAAAAATGTACAAGCAATAGAAAATGTTTTACATTATATTTATATTTAATAGTGAATACCTAATTGGCTCACACCATTTTTGGGATCCAGTCAGTGGCAGCATGTTTCTAAGATTTGGGAATCAGAAATATGAATGCACAGAATGGGAAAATGGCTATTTTTGCTGAATAGATTTCAATATTGTGTGGAGTTTACCTCTTGTGACGTGTCCTTATTTTAGAAGATTTTAAGTATATCAGAAGAGAGCTTACATCTGCAGTGTTTTGATGAACTAAATAAAATTAATTTCTGTCTGCATAACATTGTGGATGGGTCTGTTCTGTAGCATGCAACTGGTATAGTGTGGACTGACAAAACTTCCCTCATTAATTTTGCTGTATGAGTCTGCGTGTTTTCCAGCTATTTTGGCCAGGTGATCTATCAGGATATGTGAGTTATCTTTAAGGAGTTGCAGTGAAAAAAGACATGGGAATGCTGAAGCTTTTTGACCCTTTGTATATTGTCTTGTTACAAACATGCCTCTGACTTGCCTGGGTAGTGGAAGTCCTCATGTTTTGTCCTTAATTGTTCTCCATTAGGGGAAAGATTCAGCAAAGAACTTGAGTATACCTAAAGGATAAGAAACTGCAGTGTCCAAGTGCACCTCTTGCTTCCTAGAGAGAGAGGCAGAACATGCTTCATATCTTGTCACCATTCAGATTTATATTCTCAACTCACAGGACAATCTTAATCTTGTGCTATTCAACAAAAAGATTTATTGAATGAGTGAAGTGTAGTTTTGAAGCCTCGTGGTTAGGTCAATTTTCTGAGAAATTGGAAATGCAGGCAGTAATTCCTGTAAATTATTGCATGCTTTTATTAGGTCTAAGGTTCTGTCTGTTACATGTTGCACTTTGGGACTCTTCAGGCAGTGAAGCCAGTAGAGAGTGCCTCATGCACTTGCATAGTGCACTTATATATAAAGAGCATCCTAGTTTGTTGATACCTGTACCCATTTCTACACCCGAGGTCTTGGATTTATATTCTTAAATATGAAATATTTTGACATAGAAGGAACATATCTCCCTGCCATAGCTGAAGTCAGCCTAATTATTCAAGTTAAAAAGTTCCTTTAGCATTGTTGTACTGTTGTGGCATCCTTTGCTTTGAAGCTTACTGTGCACCTGATCTGCCAGGTCACAAAAACTTCTGTCCTGTTGTTTTCTGATATGATGTGCTTATTTATTTCTTTGCTTATTTAAGTTGAGATATAATTTCCCACAACAGTGCTAGGGCCATATAGATATATTTCTGAAAATATAAAGTAATAAAAGAGAGTTTAGGCTTGCTGCCTTCAGTGAAGAGATGATGTTCAGCAACAGCACCTGTTTGCTCTTCTATTTCTTAGGTGAATGCTGCCATGAAAATTTCTATTTAGTGTTTGTTAGGTGTGTTGTTCTTTCTTCATATGGCTAGTTGCTTACAGCAAATCGGATGAACTACTATTTTTTAGACAACTTTTAAGTATAGGGCTTGGACACAAACACTGTGAATTCATATTGATGTCATGGGGCAAATCTAGCTTTTCAGTTCCCTATACGGCTTGTCTCTGCAGTATATTTTTAGCTTTTGTTCAGTTCTCTAAACTGTGATGGTTGTAATCTTGGATGAATGTAAACTTCCACAGAGTAAGCTGGCAACAACAGGTTTTATTTGCTTTTGCAGGAAATTGGATTTTACCTAGTGGTGATATTGCTTGCTTCAAGCAAAACTATCCATTTTAATTTGCTTCTGCAATTCAATAACCCTTTCAAGAAAGGAGCTTGTTTCCTTAGCCTTTCTAACCGGAGCCACATGAGAGGGCAGGGACAGGAATCCAATGGCATCAGCCTGGTTCTCGCTCACTTCCAACCTCCAGGGGTACCAGAGCAGCTCGAGGCAGAGCCACGTGTGTTGTTCCTCCTCAACATATCTGTGGTTAATTGTGTCTCGTTCTGTCTCATGAGACTCCTTCATTTACTCTGTGCCTAAGGACTAATGTTTTGTGTGGGTAATAGTTGGTTTTTAGATGGGCGTAGAAATCCCTTCTAGTGATTACATGCACCTTGAAAAAGGGCAGGAGTAGATTTATGGGCCTCTGTGTATGACCTTTGCCTGTTGGTTCCTCTGTATTTTTTCATCTCCTATATTAATAAATATATTAATTTGTAAGTTTATGCTAAGCTATCATTACTGCTTTATAAATCACATTGTAATTACACATAAAGTTCACTATCTTGTGAGCATTGTGTTGTACTAGGGACTCCTAGTTGAAGTATGAGACAGAATTTTCTTGTGACATCACAAGAAAGAAATTTCTGAGGAAATAATCCCTTAAATTACAGTTTCCAGCAGTGATTGCACAACTAAAGGATCAGGTACTAAGAGCTTGTCTTGTTTATTGATCCTCATGAGTATATTAAGAACTGTCAATCCTGTAAATTTCTACTGCTTATTAGTACAAAGACATAAATATTGTACATTTAGTAGTGGAAGGCTCTGTGGGAACATTGTTGATAGGGAGTATGCAGGCTATTTTGATTTATTTGGCATTTTCTGCCTTTCTTATTTCTCTTTAAACACAATTGTTTACACTTTTGCTAAGTACAGTTTGACAGTGGCTAAAGTACACCTTTACCACTCTGGTGTCAGCCAGAGGTAGCTTTACCATGAGTAAACATTAACTCATTACCATTTTCATTGGGAGCAGTGACAGTCTGGGTAGGGAGTGGGGATGGTGGAGGAGGGAGCAGTGATCTAATTAAAGCGCAGCCTTTGGCTACCTCTTTAACCTGGGAAGGGAGAAGATCTTGAGCTAGACAATCCCTATTTAAAAAACTGAGTAATTAATAGTTCTACTCTAGTATTTTGTATTGTTTTCAGTAAAAATGCAAACTGCCTTTATCATTTCTACCTTTCAAAAGATACATAATTTAAAACTGTTTTGTTATTTGAGGTGCTTCATTGAATTGCCTTCAAAAAGGAGATTTTTTTTCTGTCTGAATGAACATATTTAATTGTTTGCTGAATGGCCATATATTAAGATTGGATTTGTGCCTTGCATAGCCCCACGTTATCTGAGGATTGAAAAGGTAGAATGGCCTGACTCCAGTTTATTTCTTGTACAATGTAGCAAAACCAAACCTAACCCATCATCTCAACATTGATCTTAGAATTAATTAGTTTATGACTATTTCATGATCTCTCAGCAATCTTTCAACTTTTTTTTCATTCCTTCAACTCATACTGGGGTTCTTTACTGCATTCTATGTTTTCAAGTGGCATTTGTCCTCTAGTGGGCAGACTGATTTGTGTAACCCAAGAGCCGCCAGCTTGTCATCATCAATGGAGTATGCAGCCATAACTTGGAAGCAAGAAGACAATCATTTTTAGATGTTTGAACATGATCTCACCCGAATCTTGTGGTGTGGGGATTTTGGAATTACACCTTCCCCACTTCAAATATTTATTAATTATTTATTATTATATAAATCAAATATTTATTAAAATATTTATTTAATCTGTCTACTGGGATTCTGATTTTGGGGGCAGTAGTAGTTGCAAGTATTTCTAGCCTGTGTGTTTTTGAAGAGGAGGAGGGAGAGCCTCTGTGAAAGCATAGAGTGTGGTCCTCCTGCTGGTAGAGGATACTCCTGGTTTGAAAGGTTCTGCTCTAGCTGCCAAGGGTAAGAGGATGCCATATGGGGAGGAGGGAGGAAGGAGAATGTATAAGACCCTTTACTGGAGGTAAGTAGCCAATATTTAGACATTCACAAAAACTTCACAGCTGTTCTTTGAAGCAACTCAGAGAATAAATTTTTTTAAGAGAATTGTGAGTGGATCACTATTACTTTAATTCCAAAGTTCAACAAACTTTGTATTTCATTCCATTATTTAGTGTTAGTAGTTAAAATATCCCCAAACACCCAACCTCCTTACCTATCACCTAACTTTCTTCATGTTTCTACTTGTTTTATTTCTAGCATATTATCAAGTTTCACCGTGCCTCAAAAGCAAACAAAAAGCCCATGCAGTTGCCAAGATCTATGGTTAAATCCCTACTCTACCAGATCCTCGATGGAATCCATTACCTCCATGCAAACTGGGTGCTTCACAGAGATCTGGTAAGTGTGGCATGTGATACCTGGCTGAGGAATTCCACGGGCACGTTGTTAGGTAGGACAAGAAAAGCCCCCGTTAGTCATCTTGCGTATCGATCCCTACAGCTCTTCCTGTTATTGTTGCAGGGACCAGTTGTGACTTTAAACACGAAAACAAACTATGCTTTCACATTGTTTTTATCTGAGTCATCTGAGCTCGGACAATGATGCCAGATCCGGTAAAGGGATTGCAGATATCAATATCCGAAAACACTACGTGAGACAGCTGATATACGTTGGTTGAGCATGCTTACAACTTGTTGTGTGACTCTGAAAAGGCATCTAAATAGGAAAGTGATTGATACCCTTTTACATTGTTTGGCTTACGTGCAAGTTAGCATAAAAGCTAGTGAAAGAGTAATTTTTTCATGGAGTATTTCTTTTCCATGTGGTATTTTTTTCTGACCGTGGGAAGGGAACTATAAAAGAGTTATCATCTTGAAATTTCTCATGACCTGAAGTAGCTCTTGAAGTTGATTGCAGATTACAAGGGCAGCCAGTTGCCTTGTCTTAGTTCCCCTTTTCCCCTTAAAGTTTTCCATCGCTTCTCATAATTACATGAAGTGCTACCATGGTTTATGAAAAGAATACTAATACGGGTGTGGTGCCACTTGCATTCTAACTAGAATGTTTGGCATGAGACAGTGTGATGCTTAATATGCCAAACAACACTCCTAGGTATGGTAATCTGTGTATAAAGTCACTGCTTTTATTTGGTTATTTTTCATAGTTGCCCAGTAGGTCAAAATAGGGCTGCCTGTCCAGAAACTTACAGTCACTAAGTTTGGTGAGACATTGGTTGTTCTTGAGTTTTTAATAGTATGTAGGGACTTTGATTAATTTTTGGTTGTAGAGCAAATTTTTTTTTAATAGAGAAGTATAAAGTAAGGCAGGCCTGGAATACAAGTCACAAGCATTTTCTGAACTGAATTTTATTTAATTTTTGTTGTAATACCTAACAACAGTGGCCAGGGTGGGTTTCAGTTTTCGTTATGGATCATTTTTTTTTACTTTGTTCCTTGGTTGTTTGTCGTTGGTTTTTCTGTTAAATTCCAGATGTTAGTATATTTGGGGAGGGGTGGGGGGTGTGGTTTGCCTTTGGAATAGTAGCCGTGACCAAAAAACAGGAAGCATGTACAACTCTGATTTTCATGTTACAATTACTGCCTTCCTAAAGAGTCAGCTGCTGCTTTGGCAGAGTGCTTGGCTGCAATTAGCTACAGCTTGACAGGTAACACCTGAAAAGTCTATATCCAGCTCTGTGTAAGGGAGACATAGCTGTTCATGGAATTATATGGAATGTTAATTATATATACACTTAAATGCCATACATGAACTCCATATTTTGATAGGAAATACAAGATAGTATCTAAGATAACAACAAATACCCTTGAGAATTTTCTTGCTGGTATTGTCATTTTCAGCCTGCAACACCAGGTGTTTTGCATGGCTAGTGCTGCTACTTCACAGTTACTATCTGTTGCCGATGAGTTGCAGCAAAGCTGTTGTCTAATGTCTTTGTCTTTTCCTTTGGAATGTTGGGTGATGATGGTTGCTGTTGTGAAAAAGACGACTATATTTTTTGGTTCTGTAGTGATAGTGCTTGAATGATGTTGGCATAATTGAGAAGGGAGAAGAATTGTGAAGTCTTAGTGTGTTTTTGGTCTGCAAATAAATGTAAACTGATGGATTCTTGGATGCCTCAGTAGGACAAAGGAAACCATTTCAAAAATTGCTTTGATACACTAATGATTTAAAGGTATAGTCAGAATTCTTTGCCTTTTTAAATTTATTTTCTGAATTTCTGAATAATTCAGATATGTCAAATAGTTTTATCTTGAGCATAATAAGAAAAAACCTGATGTTATTCTGGATGTATCTTTGTGTCTGCACTTGAAATTAGAGGTTAATATAACTGGTAACCAATTTAAATCCTAGATTAGCCAAAAATTTTACTTATCTGTAATTTTTATTTGTATGCTCATGCTTGTGACTTTTTGCTACTAATAATGATACCTCAGGCACAATTTCACAGGAATCAGTTTCTTGCATAATACATAAATACCAGCTCCTCAGTGTCTTCTTAGGATGGGGAACAGTTTTTCTGGTGGTTTTCTCTTAACTGTTTGAATTTACAGCTGCTGGAAAAAGTATTTTGTATTTTATGTAAACCAAATATTGCATCAAAACACCTTGTACTTTCCTGGTTTTATATAACTCTGTTCTTACTATTTTTAACCTATATTTGGATGTAGACCAAAGATGGTGACATCCATAAAAGTCATGTTATGCTTATTTCATTGTTTAAAAAAATAAAATTAGATTCTCCAGTAATATTTATCGTAATATTAGGCAAATTCTCCTGAGCCATGGAAATGACCTCTGTAACTTATTTAACAAATGTTGTTGTGAAAAAAACAGAAGCCTGGGAGGTTAAGTATTTGCTTAGAGGTATTTGAAGAACATTGTTTAAATCTTAATTTACTACTGCCTTAAATCAAAGAGGTTTTTAAAAAAGCTGGAATATTCATTACTTAAAAAAAATTAATTCGTTACTTAAAAAGCTTAGAATCGCTAAGATATTTTTAGTGAAATAATTTTTAAGATCAGCAGTAGCCAGCAAGTGCATGACAGGATAATAAAAGTGGTGAACAGTGTGAACTTGGCAACTGGAATTCCATGTCCTTTCCTTGGGCTGAGCCAATGGATGGGTGTTATCACAAGCAGAGGGTCTCATTCTCCTCTTCACCGCTGCCAGGCAGTGACACCCATGCTAATGGCCTGGGACACTCACCTGGCTCATGGTGAACTCATTCAGGGAGTCAAACCCACAGAAAGCTTTTCACCTGCAGAGACTGTTTTCTGCAGGGTTAGCTCCCAAAGGACCTCACTGGGAGCTTAGTTGGATGTGCAGGAGCTGGCAGTGTGAGGCAGGAAGCTCAGCAGAGGCTGTTCCAGCATCACCTGTCATTAGAGCTGGTTATTTTATTGCTAAAATGCCTTATTTTGATTCTTAGGACAGAGTGCAAGTATTCTTAAAAGAGTAAATCAGTACAACTTTGTAATGCAAGACTTACAGCAGCTTAAGACTGCCAACATAGTCCAGCTTTGGGAAAGTGCTCAAATGAAGGCAAACACCAAATAGACTTGCACTCATGGTTCTAGAAATTGGAAACTAATTTAGTGTTGCGTATCTTTCAATTTTTGTGGTATTTGGGTTATTTTGAGTCTGGATTTTGTATCCTGAGAGTAGCTGAAAGGTGCTAAATTACTTTTTAGGTATTTTTTTTAGCTAAGCTATTAATTTCTCTCAGTTAAAGAACATTCAGCCTTTATGGCAAAATTCAAACAAGCATAGACTACGGGACAGGAGCACAACTGGGTTACTGATTTCTTTGAATAGCATTGTGTCAGTTTATATACCTTGAAGTTAACCTAAGTCTGTGAAAATCCATACATTTGTTCTCCTGTGAGCCCATTTTGAGTGGGATTTTGCTGTTGAATTGCGTGTCATTGGGCAAGGATAATTTTACCTTTTCAACGTAGCAGTGTTCCTGAAAGCCGTGCATGAGAGGAGGGAGGATTTGCTGGCTTTGCTAGCTGCTGGAACGTTTCATTATGAACAAGAGGTTAATAGAAATAGATATTGGAGAAAAACCTTTCTAGAGTACTGAGCTTTTGGCTTTTTAAAATACTCTGTATACACTGTGGGCTGTCTGCTTGAACAGGGTCTAACCAGTGCTCCATACCTTGTGTTAAGAGCAAGTTAGAAGATGCAGCACTTGAAGCACACTATTTCAGAGTGTTGTGAGGTCTTTGTCCCCTCCTCTCCTGGAAGGGAAATATTTAGATTATACAGGAATGTTCAGCAAAGGTCTTTGTTTGCCGAGATGTCAAAAAATGGAGATCTTCCATGCAGTGTTTGCAATGTCTGTTCATGTTAGCAACTGAAAGGATTTGGGCATTTTCTTGTGCTAATAATCCCTCTGTAGATTAAGGTCAACAGCAGGTAGAGACCATATCCTTTAGAACCTGATAAATGCAATTTCTATTCGTAACAGAATGTATTTTCCTGAAGGGAGGTGTTATTTATGGGATGTTTGAAGTGCACAAAATCCATATGGAGAAATTAATTTAAGATTCCACTTATGTCCTTGGGCATTTCTTTAGAATGCTGCTTAATATTAAAACAACTGGTTGAAAAATGAATGTTGGAAATCAAACTCACCAGAGAAATGCAGATTTCTTCTTCCCCTCCCCAGGGAGTTAAATGGTTGCTCTAAGGATTCTGAAATAGAAAACTTGCTTATGATGGTCATATAAAGTAACTTCGTAAAATGAGCCAAGTTGCTTAAGTGTTTTTATTATATAAACATTCTTCTGGGCACATCTGTGTCCATATGGGGTTTTCTCAGTGTAACCCATCTTCTCCAAATCATCCTTTTCACTCTAATTTCACTAATTCACTAAGGAGAGGGAGGAGGAATCCAGTTGTGGTGAAGACTTTGCTACTAGTTTCCCATATCCAACTTCTTTTATTACCATCTCCTTGTCACTTGAAGAAGGAGAAAATAACATCTGTGTTCTGTAGTTTGTTTCACTAATGTCATCTGTATTGGGAGAAGCTGTTTTCATTGTGTGCTTAAGCTAAGCAGTTTCTGTTTCTTTATGGAGTGGATTATGGAGGGTCTATGTGCTTCTCCTGCCTTCACAATTTATGTGGAGCTAAACTGAGCATTTTTGGTGGAAAGACATAGCAGACAATTGAGGTTGACACAATTTTGACTCCACATATCTGTCTGTATCCTAAATATCTATACACAGCCTTTAGGATGATCAGGCGTGTGAGCTCTTGGAGTCGGGCATCTTAACAAGTCCCCTGGATGCCCAGCTGGTGTAGTAACAAAAAGCCCAGTATCTTTCCAAGAGTAAATTTTGACAGAGCCAAGAGATGCCAGTGTGGTGTCTGGCTCTGGCTGGCCATGACTGCACTCTGGACAAGCTGTCTTCTCCAGTGGTCTCACTCTGCATCTCTTGTGGAGCTGTGGGGAGTGGACAGTGCAGTATTGTTGTCTCTCAGGGTTTTCTGGAAACTGCAGCCATCTGGAACCTGGGTTTTTTCTGTCAGAAGTAAAGCAGAAAGGGAAAGCCCAAACTGAAGGGGTCAGACCTCTAACTTTCTGTGGGAATCTGCAACTTCTGTCTTCATAGCAAATGATTGAACTAAATAGGTTTTCATCCTTTAACTCTGATAATTTATGGGTTTTTAAAAAAATATTTTTATTTATTCAGAATAAGTATTTTTAAATGACCCATTACAATGTTTCTATAGAATAGCAACATTTTAGTAAATTTTCAGTAATTCAGTTATATGAAATTCAATAAAGCTCTTACAGTTTTCAGGTTTTTAGTTGACTGATGGACTTTTATTTTAGGGAAAACCCCTGGTCAGTTTCTCATAGTAATCCTTTCCTAGGCAGTATGTGAATATGGAGTCTCTTAGCATGGACCTATACCTGGACTCTGCTCTAAAACTTTGCTCCCACATTACACAACTCACTTAGCTTGTCTTTGCCTCTGTTTCCCAATCTGTTAACCTATTTATGAGCCTGTTTCATAGCTTAGTGCTTAATGTGCTGTGAAATTGGTATAGTATGATATGGCTTACATAGGTGATTTAGTTTTGTCATTTGAAGCTCTTCTAAAAATCAAAATAATTGCATGCTGTATGAAGGCACTAGATAACTTAAAATTAGGTTATGTGGATACTCACTTTTTGCTTCTACTTTTATGCTTTCATTTCAAAGCCTTTGGTAAATAAATGTTTGTTATTACTAGTTTATATCGTTTAACTACTTCCCTTGCTTCTACCCTATGACCTCCCAAGATTTTCCAGTAAATCATTAGAAAAGTTAGCTAAAAGCAGCAGAACTGAAGTGGCTTTTAAATTTCCCACTTGCATTTTGCTATGCAAGCAAACTGTGGGTTTGAAAAATACAATGTAAATAGATGAGTGTGGGAAACTCCCCTTTTACTAGCAATTCTAAAATGGGATTTTTATGTGCTGATATCAAAAGTAAATTTAGATACAGGTTCATGCATCTCTCTCTTGACAGGCAGCTGCTGTGGAGGAATGTAGAACTGTTGGGTCCTGCCTTCCACCAGTAATTTTGTACTGGCTTGAAAAGCTTCTTGGCCGTGTTGCACCCATTTGAGCATGCACATGACTCCTATAAATAAATATCGAGTCAACCTGTCTACCAGTTTCTTTAAACTTTTAAAACCCACTGTAATTGTAATCCCCACCATTCTGTGTCATCGTGTGTGTGCGTGCATGGGAAGGGTGCAGGAATATGTACGGACATGCACCCCTGACTCGCATTCTTCCCGAGCTGTGTATGGGCTTGGGCCTCCTAATAATTTATTTTTCCATCTGCGTGATCTCTTTGGGGTGAAGGACACTTTCCACAGTGTCAGAGAATCATATGAGTGATCATACTCAGCTTGCAGGTTTCCCAAAAGAAAGGAAAGGCACGCTAACCCCACATATTTCAAGAAATAAGACTCCACTGATGACTTTAGAAAGTGACTTGAATTTACTAACTGAAAGGTCAACACATTTTTCCTCTTTTATATCTGATTAGAGGGAAGATAATTTTTTTAATTTACTGGTGAGGAGGAGCAGTATGTAGGTGGCTATACACATATCTGTACCTGCTTCTAGGTAGATACATGAACCAGGAATTTTACATGCTGATTAACAAACTGAGTTTTATCAGCATATACTTTTACCTTTTTTTTTCAAGTATTAAGCATATATTGAGGGTACCGCCTAAAAATGGTGCATTTCTCATTACTTAGAACTTTGCTTTTGTCCTTCAGTAAAAACTAATCTTCACATGATTTAAGAAGGTATGTGAAGACGTGCAGACTGTTACCTGTGTTGTGTACATGGAAACAGCAATTTTTCCATGACTGACTAATGCATACCTTTTGGTTTGTGGCAAGAGTATTAAGATGTTTGTAGATTAATTTTTACTAATAAAAATAATTACAGTTGAAGAGAAATGCTTTACCTCAGGTTCTGAAACAAGCTTATGCTCATAAAACTCTGACTGGATATAAATTCAGTTGAGTCAAAAGAAACAAAAGGACTGATTTAATGTTCTTTTGGCTGCGTTTTGCTGCTAAAGTCAACAAATGACATATGGCCCGTGTACTTCTTATCTCTTTTCCTGAGATGGAAAAAGGGTGACAAGGAAGTGAAAGTTTTAAAATAATTCTAGAATTTGTAGGTTTTTTTCCTGATACAGAGTAAACAGATTGAAAATGTCATCTTTTCTAGTAGCCCCAGTTTAGGTACCATCTGCTGTATGGAGGTTTCTAGTAAATACGTGATGTATTTAAGCTTACTGGTGCAGCAGACCATTTGGAGTGAGCAAACTGAGTTTTGCCTTCTAAATAAAAATAGAAATGTTAGAAGCTGCTTTTAGAAGTTTTTGTTTTGTAAAAGTATTACTGCCTTTATTTTTTTCTTCCTGTTGGAGAAAGTACCCTTGGGATAATGGGATTGACTACAAGTGCATTAATGGGATTATTTCTGTTTGGACTCATTACCTCTTCTGAATAAGGCTACAGAGTTTGGCACCATGTTGTTTTATAGTAATAGAAATTAGTGAAGCTTAAGAAAAGTATGTTACAATCAGTGAATACAACAAATGTAACAACATATAATAAGAAAAAAAAAAAGAAAAAAGGCATTTTTTTCTCCATGTTGCTTGCCATCTTGTGCTTTCTCATGTGCATTTCTCTTCATTTGCAAACATGCTGTAGTTATTGCTGCTCTGCTAAGCAGTTGCAGTAACATTGCAGATTGTCTTGCATTTAAATTAAGCATCTTTGATTAGTGATCCAGGAAGCTGCAATGGCTAGCAAAGGATGTTAGTTTATTTCTCATTTTACTATGTGTGAACTTTGACAAAGAAACTGGCTCTGCTGCAGAAAATGACTGATCAGCTGGTGTTTCCCATATGGCTTATCTCAGGGCCTCTGTCTTCTCCAGCCTCCATGCTTTCTGTTTTCTGGCTAATGCTTCAGAAGTCACTGGCTGTAGGGTGCTCTTAAGACCGAATAGCACAGTTCTGTCAGTTAAAACAAAGGAAAGACTTTGCATAATCTGTGAAGTGATCCTCTCAGAAACTGGGCATTAGGTCTGCAGATTCGTCTTTAGGGAGGATTCTGAATTTCACATAAAACCATCTTGGAATTAAAATTTCAAGACATTTTGCATTAATACAGGAACAGTTCCTTCAGGATATCTGGACCACTGGTAAAATATTTATAATGTTCTGTCACCAATTTTAACAGCGAAGCAGCAAAGATTTCAGGACAGAAAAGGCTTGTCATAGTGCAAGTAGTCAAACACACACAATTTTCTGAATACCAAACTTCAGTACTAACAGCATTTTTTAAACTGCTGTTCTCTGTTGTTTTCCTGCCCTCTGGAAACTAAAGCCCACGTGAATATGACAATTGTTCTGACAGACACCATTCCACTTTGTTCAGCACCTCTGTGGTGTTATAGCACAGTTCACCTTCTGGTTTCCTCTGAGTGGCTTGTAGAAGCACTTTCAAGCAGTTCAGTAACCTTCTGTGCTACTATGTAAAGTAGTTGAAAACCCTTTTATTCTATTTAAGTTAGCTGGTGGCATCTGAAAAATGTTCTTTATGTTGGAATTATTTACATTTTCCTGCTACCGATTCCTCCCACCCCCCCGCTAGCCCTGCATCTGTGATGTTTCAGTACTGATATAATAATCTTTGAATATAGGTTGAGGTTATTTTTCTATTAGTTTATTTCTACTTAACCAATTCTGGTATGTTGAAGATGTTTTTGGGTTTTTTAGTTGAAGTCTTTACCTAACAAAAAAAAAAAAAAAGTCATAAAAATGAAGTCAGGTTGTACTAGGATTTTACATCTCCTTGTTTTGCTAGTTTAAATATTGAGCCCAAATCCTAAAATTTAGCATGGTAATGTTCTGTGTAGCTGGTGTTCTCAAATGTAGCTCATGAAAAATAAAATTCCATAGCCAATATTTTGCATTCCTGAAAATCCTCTTGGAATGGGGGATTTCAGCTACTCAAGCCATTTTGTCTTACACTGTAGTTGTTGCCAAAGAGAAGGTTTTTCAGAAGTGTGTCTTCTGTTCTGCATTCTTCTCTAATCCATGAAATGCACTTGTACATTTTTACTTTGATTTGCCTTTCATGTAGTTGCTTTTGATGTAACAGTTGTGGATGATGAATGTTAGAATTATGAAATAAATTCAGACTCCAGTAGGTTACATTTTAATGAACTGATACTGACTTCTAATGCTATGAAAACTGTTTTTGTGGCTGTTTAACTGTGAGTATGATTAGCTATTTTGCCAGCTCAGCTGATACAATTTCTTAAATAAGATGTTTAAAGTTTGGTTTGTTTCTTGACATTCAGTGTGAATCCCAGTCTCAGTCCTAAAACTGTTTATCAAATAAAAATTAATTTGAATTCTTGATAGCTAAACCAAATAGAGTTGCAGACCCATTTAGGTTTTGTTTAAGGTATGTGCTTGAAATTTTGGTTATAGCTGGATAATATAATACGTTTTCAGTAGCTTCTTAGTAATTTTGCTGTCAGCAAATCTCTATGCTGTTGCTGGCTGGCTGCTGCTCTTTTCTAGGATGCAGGATTTACTTGAAGCTTGTTTCTGTGTGATGAGAAGAGCTTGCAGTAGCAGTTAACCTTTTAGGGAACCTAAAAGTAATCTTTTCTATGTACCATAAGAGTGCCTGAGTGTATATTGCAAGTGGTTTGATAAGTTTGAAAAAACGTTAGATCTGTTTTCTTGTTTATCTCATTTCAAGGATTTTTTTTCCTTCTGCAATGTGAAGTTTTGATTCTTATTCTTTCCCCTCTCTATAGGGTTATGTATTTCTATTCCTTTATATTCCTTTTTATATTCCTTTATAACTTGTAGCTTACTTAAGTACTGTTCTCCACAGTTCTGCTCACTTCAGGACTTCTTTTTGCTTCATTGGAAAAATACTAGATGCTAATCTCTCTTCCTTACTCTCACAGGTGGTGTACATGGGGACACTCAAGAAAGTCTGCATAAAGTCTTGAAATAGATTAACTAAAGTGCATTAAACTTTTTCTGTGGCGCTTCTGAGTGATGTGAAAATGCCCATGTGGCTGTTCTGAAGGTGGTCTGTGCTCAGCCCAGCAGTGTCAGTGTGAGGCAGTGGTGTCCCTGCCCAAGGCAATGCTGGGTACCACGCCCTCAGTGATGTGAGGGTGCTTTTCCACTGTGTTTGACCCAGCCCATGGTCCCAGTGCTGCCTTTGAGGTGCTAAAAGTGGACTGGAGTGCTACAGCAGAGGAGCCCATCCACTCCAGCCATCTGCTGCCTGGGTGGTTATTTCCAGCCAAGACAGCATGGACTGTTAGAGGCAGCAACATTTTAAACTATACAGCTGTTCTTGGTGCGCATGATGCAGAACCCTTTTTTAATATTTCAGTAATTTTAATTTAGTTGAAAACCTTAAACTAATGCAGAGGGTATGACTACATGAACAAGTTACAGCAAGGTAGTCTAGGGTGTGGATTTACTCTGCATTAGGTGCTCTGTAGTATCTGCTCACCTGCATGTTTTTATTCTGCAGAAAATGCATAGTCCTTTGATACCTCACTCCTTAATAGAGTGAGACAAAATTGTCCTATTTACTATCATTAAAACTGGACAGCTATTTCATTAATTTCCAAGTGCTTTACATTGTTTCTGAGAGTGATTTCATTAAAATTCAAGTGACTAAAATGTCAGTGTAATAATGACAGTATGGTACTGGGTTTTTCTGACTGGTACCCATATGCTGAGCTAGTAGAACAATGCAGCCTTTTGGTTACAGTCCTCCTACAGCCTTGTTTAGGCTTCAGCATGCAAGAAGCACTCCAGTCTTACAAAAAAATTTTGTTCAGAGTTGAAGGTGTGAGTGTCTCTTTTCACCTTTTTAACATTAGATTTCAAGTTGGAAAATGTGTTGATAGCTTTGGGATTTTTGATAGTAGGAACACTGCAGCTATTAAATCTTTATCAAAACTATTACTGCCTCCAATTAAGCTTCCCTAGGCTTTAATCCTGGTCCTAAATTTGTGACTATTCTCAAAACTGATGTTTCAACTATAGAGAAGAATTTCATTTGATGAGCATAGACTCTACAAAACATGGACAGACTAACAGGAAGTATAAAGTGGTCTGATGTTGTGTTCTGAAAGCCAGGGATTTTCTCAAAGGCATTTTGTTACACAGTAAACTTTTCAAAAGTCATAATCTGGCTTTGAGTAACAGGGCTTGAGTGTCTAGCCTGTTTATGCAGTTTGAAAAAAAAACCAAATAAAAATTTCCACAGGGAGTTTGTTTGCATTTTAAGCACTTGATGTCTATGAGAATGTCTAAAGACTTATTGGCAATATAAACAGTGAGGTGAATCCTAAGACTTGAGCACTAGAAACAGATATTTTATTGAATAAACTGAGGCAAATTTGCTGTAGCAAGGAAGGTTGTGTCTTACTTTAAAAGCGAGGTATGTATTTGGAGTTGTTTAATTAAAAAAAAAAATTAAAAAATGAGGGCAGCTTGATCTACCACTCTTTAACATGCTCGGGTTTTTGACGTGAATCACAAAATGTTGCTCAGGAATTGGCAGTATCTCACAGCCATTGCATGTCTATGCAGGTTGTTTTTCATTTTTTAAAAAGGCATAATTGTTGAATGGAAAAATATGATAATTAGTTCTGAACTACTTCAGATTTTGTTTTCAGCACGTAGAAACTTTTTGACAACTATTCTTCTGGTTTTTTTTCTTGATGCAAATCTTTCATTTGCTTCCAACTTCCTTCTCCTCTGCCCACGTTCCATATCTGTTGATCTGCCTTTTGCCACTTCTCTAACATTACTCATATAACCTTGACTCAGCTTTGACTTTCCTGAAATACTCCTCTATCTCATCTTCAGAATCTTAATTATCGCTCCTCCCTTTGGCCTTCGTAACTTTGAGTTCTGTGGCTGGTCTGGGTAGAATGCTATGTTTCATAACTTGACCCCAGGTAGGAAAAGCTCACACATTCCAGGTGGAGTGACTTTTCTTTGTTTTAGGTTCTCATTAAAAGTACCATGCTCATACAAAAACTTTACGGGCTCATTAAAACTTAGTCTCTAGATTCTGAATTCAGTAAACACTCTTTACTGTAGTGGTTCTGCCTCAGAAAAGATGTTGAGACTGACTTTTCTAAGGCTTTTCTTTCCCAAAACAGCTTTTCTGTGTTTCCCCACTCAAATTATATGTACTAAATCTTCTTTCCCTGTCTCTTCTAGCTCTTAGCTTCCATTATTAGCTTTATATGTGAATATGGTCACGTATGTTTAAATAGCTACAATCTATAGTTCTGATATGTCTTTGTTTTTATGTAATTCTTCTAAAGCATTTGGAGATCATTGGGAAAATAATTTACAAAATAAGGGGGTTTATCCATTTGGGGTTTGGGAGACTTTTTCTTTTTTAAACAGCGAATAACTTCTTTGTCAGTGCACTTTAAAAATAAATAAATTAAAAAATTGAGCATTCCAGAAGTGTTTGTTATTTATATTATCAGAAGTATATATATTAATGACTACAGGGTTTTTGGAGGTGTCAGGCTGATCCATTATCATAATTAACTAGCTTGCATGAAAGTTGAAAATCTTTAACCACAGACTTCAGTCTAGAATCAGCCTTGTTTGACAATTGATTGAAAAAATATCTAATAGCTGGTGCTGTAAACTGTCTGCAGGTGTTCCAAGTCAATAACTAATCATCCATTCCATGTGGTATTAGCTACAGCACAGCAACTTCAATGTGTAAGAGGGGTCTTAATGCTCACTATAACACTATTGTAAAACTGCAGCAAATAACTCCAGAGACATTAACAAGGCTTTATTTAAATGTTAATATGTTAGGTTAAATTTTTCTGAGGTGACCGAATAATTTCTTTGTTTTATGCTGTATGTGTCATTTGGAAAGAGCCTAATCTTCAAAAGTAGTTAACAGACTCTCACATCTTGTCTTAAGCTTGCTTATGTAAAATATTTAAGCATCACCTGTTAATATCCTGCCGAGGAATGCATTTTGGTTTGCATTAATGAGGACAAGTAAAACTAATACCTGATGTATTTGTTCATGAAAGCATGTCTTAACATAATTGTCTTCTGATGCATTTTTATTAGGTAGTAAAATAGAAAATGAAGGTTCTGGCAATATACTACAGAAACAAATTTTAAGAATCTGAAATGCCGGGTTATGGCAGTATGTTACAGTATATAAATATATTTAATGTACTTTTTCCCCCAAAAAAGGAAAGGAAGAAAGGAAATATACAACTTGATTCTTGTGTAACTTATTCTGGCCTAGTTGCTGTCACTGCTTCCTCAAACACATTTTTTTTTCTGTTTACGCTCATAAATCAAGATGTTTTTAGGACAGAAGATTAGCATTTTGCTTTAGATACTGTGCAGCTTTTTGATAAACTGTAGTAATTTCCATTAACACTTCAAGTTACTGTATCAAGTATGTTCAATACAAGCACTCTTCTTTATCTGTTGGGGAAGATGAAACAGGAAAGCCTTACAAATATGATTGCCTGGCAAAAGATTCTAAGAGTATAAAACCTATAAGTGAAATAGAAATGAAAGCGAGCTTTGAGATATAGGATGCCAAGTCACTAGTTACTGTGTAACAGGAAGACTGAAGCTGAAGGCAAGATTCCTGTCGATTGAGCAATACCCTTAGCAAACAAAGGGATGCCAAGGGTCCAAGGAGGAGGGACTCTGCCAATGTGGCAGGGAAAAGGAGCCTAGAAATCAGCTTTTAAGGTTTAGTATGCAGTGTGGTATGGTAATGTAGTAGTTCCTATAGGCTGTATGTAAATTCTGTAGGATTTGTATCTTGTACTGGTTGGTTACTGTAAATCAGAATATTCAACACAGAAAAAGATATAATGCACTGTAACAAGAACTTTGCCCTCTTTTGGGCACGCTTCAAGCTGTGGGTGGCAGCTTAAGCAAAGCTCCTGTACCCATGATCTGTGCAATAAACAGCATGCTTCAAGAGCTGCCCTGGACTCCAGAGATCTCTCCTTGCCTCCCTCCCTACCACCTCCTACATTATCTACCTAGGTTATTTTAAATTTAAGAGCTGAAAAGCTTCCATACATATTATGGAAGCCTCAATGGAATACTCGTGCATCTGACAGAGTGTCATCACCTCAATCTTGTGTGGACCTTGTAAACACAGTAAAGATATTCAGTCAGGTGGATAAACTCATTATTGATCTAAAGAGATTTCATCACTCATCTGCTGCACCTCAGTTTTCATTTCAGTTATCAGTGTAGTCTCTAACTTGAGGAACCTCTTGCTCTGAGACTTGCAGGTCAGCGTATAAGCATTTTCTTGAAGGAGATGTTATTGTGGCTGAGATGGGGAATATGAACTCAAAGCCCTTTATCTGCTCTACTTGCCCACGAGCACACTTTTACTGGTGGTATTGTGTGGTAAATATAAGATATGTTCATGCCTTCATGAAAAAGAGCAGGTTGCTTAGTGCTTACTGCAAGATACCACGTGATAAGAGCATGCCCATGGCAGTTGCCTGCATATTGGTGGAGGTGCCGACAACTCCTTTCATTTAGCCTAATTTGTTCATCCAGCTGCATGAGGCTGTAAGGCTACTCCAAACGTGTTGCTCTGCATGTGAAAACGCCCATAGCAAATACTAAGAGTGTAACTGTTTAATGGATGTTTTACAAACAGTTTTTAAGTGGGATCTCACTCATTTGTGCTGTGGAGAATGATGCCATTGAAAACCTACTGCTTTAGGTTATTCAAGCAAATGTATGAGGGGTCCTGGCACTTCCCACTAGCATGGAAGTGCAATGTGAGCTCTTTGTGGCCTGAGTTTTTAGGTTCAACAACAGGTTGTCTAAACTCCTGTGAAAATTTTGGCCCTCAAACATGATCTCATGGCCAGTAAGAGATTAATAGAGTAAAAGGAGGGAGCAGTGTTACCAGCTCTGAAGTGATGGTGTTGTGGAGTCGGGAACCTTCCTTGCTCATGTCCAGCATACTTTGCCTCAGCATCTGCAGAGTCTTTATTTTGAAATTTTGGAGGTGGTGGTTTGAAATGAATGGCTGGTAGTATTCTGTGGAAAGACTCTTCTGAATAAGTGTGGTGTTTTTATGCATGAAAACCTGGAAACTGGATTAACAGTTAGCGAAGTACTTGTGCCCAAAGTGGCAGGGTACATAACTACTTAAAGCCATTGCTTCCAGCTTGTCTTAGGCTGTGACCGTTGATACTAAAACACAAATTACAAATGTCATTCTTTAAAGTGAAACTCCTTGATTTTCAATAACAGTTTTTAAAATATAAATATTTCTCAAGCTGTGTAAATAATGTGGTATCTGTAAAAGGAATATATTTTTCTTTTCCAAGGCAAGAAAACTTAGCAATCTTGGACTATACATACAGTAGCTAAGTAACTGGGATAAGTGCTCAAGAGTCTTAAAAGATAATTTGTGGTCTCCATAATTTTTTAATTGGCATATTAAATCTTGACTTTAAATAGTTTTCTGGTTCTTCAACCAATTTCAGGTTTTCAGTCTCTGTATTCAGAGCCTTTTTTTTTCCCTGTTGCTTATATACCTTTGACAGCCTTCACCAGCTATGTCTGTGCCTGGAAGAAGCCTTCCTTGGTCTCTGTCCCTTGCTCCTCAACTGTTTCCCGTTGAAAACAGTTTCAATGTTTTATGTTTCGGTCTTTGCTTGAAAGAACCTCTCTGGTTACTGTTCTCCGAGTTCTCTCCCTCCCTGAAACCAAAGCCCTGAGTTCTGTCGGTGCAGTTGCTGTGTCTTCCTTACACAACATGTCCTGCTCTCTGTTCACTCCGTGTTCTGTTGCTGTATTGGCCTTTCCCAGACTTGAGCTTTCCAAAGCAGGAGCTGGTTTTTTTTGGTACTTTAGATACTGTGCCCTTTGTGCAAGAAAGGCTGCATAAACAAACAATAAAATACTTGAATTGGGTTGTTGTGTAGGCAGTGTTCACTCATGTTTGGAATAGCAGTATTCCAGATCTATGCCTTTCAGTTGTTGATGGTAATTTTGGAAAGTACATTCTGTATTGAAAGGGTTCGTGCTTGTTCCTGCCTGGTCTGTTAGAAAATTATTTTAATCGGTGGAAAACCATCTTAAACACATATGACCTTTAATTTATTGTGAATAATTGTTGTGATGAGATGCTTTCAAATTGTTTTGAGATGCTGATAATTCTGAATTAGTGCTGATTTAAGGGTTAGGCCTTCAATTCTTCAGGCACATCTAGACCATCTAGCCTTTATTATTACACTGGATTTATAATGATTGGAGATTATACTACAAAAGGAACACCATAAAAATTTGAATCCCAGCTGAACATTAAGCTCCTTTCCCTAGCATTTACTGATAAAATGATAAAAAAGGGAATGCAGTGTTATTCTGAATTTTACAGAGTGCATTTGTATTGAGAAACATTACCAAGACATCATGAATGTAAACACATGCAGATGTGCTACTTAGTATCTCTTAATCTCATCTGTATGTGGGAGTAATGGCAGGTAATGAATACATCTCAGGCTTCAGAAAACAAGTAGAAATACTATAACTTATGAATCTATCTGCAAATGTCGCCTTTGTTACCTCTTTCAGACTTCTTCTTCTACAGGAAAAGAGCCTAAAAAGATTTCAGAGCATCATCCTATCTTGTTGGTACTTTACTAACTTTGTAATATTGAAGTCTAAAAGTGAATACTGCTATAGCAATATATCCAGAAAGGTTTTGCTGTGAATTCTGTGAGGTTCACTGCCTCATAAAATCTCATCAGTGCCATTTCATCCAAGGGAATTCTTGCAGCCCCAGTCACGACAGAGTACCTTGAACACACGAGCAGGTTGTTGGCTCAGGGTTGAGCACTGCAGCTACCCAGGGACCCTGCTTTAAGTACAGTAATGGAGATGTCGGCTGCAGAGGCAGGACAGCTCTTGAGATGATGTAGGGATTCTGCTCTCCTATAATCTGGTTAATGCTGCGAAACATTAACCAGAATGTTCTTTTGAATAACAGTGGAAATGAGTATCATGTACATATAGCTGTAGCATGCCTGGCTGGCTGCATTTACTGGTTACTTGAAACTTCACAGCTGTTTGTCCAGGTGAAGACACCTTTGGAAAATCTCCAAGAGAAAACTAGGAGCACAAGGCTTCTCTAACTTTATGTTACAAGACCAAATCTGAAATACAACTTTTGCTGAGGAAGCTGTCTATTGATGCTTGTCTTCTTAAAAATCAGAGTCCTCCTGAGCCTGAGGATCTCCTGGAAGTCAGGAAGCTGAGAAGAGAACTGACTGAGAGATAAAGAGAGATTTAATCTGCGTCCTGAGGTGAACAGGGTGATGGTGATAAACTAGGAAAAAAAATTCTGTTAGAATGGGTTTCAAAGGTTATGTTTTATTTAGCTTTGTTTGTAATGCAGTGTCAGCCAAACAGTGGTACTTTGTCTGTCTGCCTGCTTTGGGGTCTGTAGTTGCTTTTTTCCCACTGCAAGACACTTGGGGTTGTGCTGCCTCAAGTGATACACAAGTAAATTGTCTAAACATGGTAACTGGATGGTAAGTTTGAGACATTAAGGTCCAGAAGACTGTTAAATCCCAGTTAGTATTGCTGTAGGCATAAGGCTTGTATTACGGTGATAACAATTCTCCTTGAAACTTAAAAACTGATCTGCTGGACAAACCATGAGGAAAAAGGCTTAACCTAGCCCTGCAAATAGGGGAACTTGGGAGCTTGCTTTAAGAAGATGCTCCAAGAAAGACTATATGTTAGGATTTGGGTTACATTATAAATCACCAATCTAGATTGTTTCCACACAGAGGAGAAGGTTAAGGCCATAGTACAACAGACATTTGAATTGCTCATGTAGATAAGGGTTAGTTTTAGTCTTTAGATTCAGCATGAAGGAAGGAGGGGAGAGGAGATGGCATTTCACTTTTTTATCCTTGAGATAATGAGCATAGAAAAACAGCATAGGTGAAAATGGATAAAAAAGGTAGCTTGATGCTACAAAATTACATATGTAATAAACTGATAAGAGCTAATAAAATATATTAAATATTATTAGACATAAACCTTTGATTGTTAAAGTCCTGTAAAATTTAATGTTTTTATTGCTTTTCTAAATCTTGCCAAGTTTATAGTCCAATGACAAAACAAATGTATTCCATAGTTCTGAGTCCCTTCAGCTATATTGCCATGTCCATATGCAGACAAAAAGGGACTCGTTAAGACCCACTCAACATGGAAGAAACCACTTCAGGTAATCATGCCACCCTATTCTTTTCCTCCTTTGAAATTTCCATTAAAGGGCTTTTAATATTTCAACCTAATTCAGTCAATCTAAGCTATCCAAGCAGAAGCTTGTTTGTAATGAAAATGGGTTACATTTATATCTATTCATTTGGTACTATATTATTTATTGCAGTCAGAAAAGCTTTGTTAATTATTTGACTCTACCAGGCTCTTGGGGGAACGGAGGTATTGGAGTTTTACTGCCAAAGATACTTTGTGAAAGGCAATTAAGAAAATGTTTTATGATGGTGTCACCAGTCTCACTTTCAGTCATTTATTGTTTGGATAGAGGCTTCATCCTCCTGTCTTAATAACCCTACTAAATCAAGAGGAGTTGTCAGAATATTGTATAAAACAAATACCAGGTTTTGGCTGTGGTGGAATTTAGTGCTGCAGCCGAAAGAATTACCAGTTATGGTATCTAATTTTCATGCTGCTGTAACAGAAACAAAGTTATGCAAGGAACTCAAGGTGAGAATTGCATCATGTCATTTCTCCCTTTTCTTAAATTCTAGTCCAAAGCGTAGTACAGGCATAGGCTTTCTTACATTAGTGTTCTGTCAGACTTACTGTCTCCTGGCTTTTGCTTTTCAAAAGGTGAAGAAAATAGTAGTGTTTCACGTGTGCACATATCTTCTCAGTTTATTTGCCTTTGGGTTATTATTCTGGGTAAGGATTCCGTGTGAAGAATGTGTAATGAGAACTTGATGGCAGAGATACAAAGACATGGCTTGACCACAGTATTTTGGGGCATTTAGGATGTATTTTAAAGGCCCAGCAGAGGAGGAGTTTGACTGTGCTTTTGTAGAACAAAATTTATTCCCTCTGTTCTTGGTTGGGTTTTTTTGGGGGGAGGGGGGGCAGGTTTTGAGGATTGTTTTTGTTGTGTGGGGGTTTTTTTTGTGTTTTTTTTTTTTTTTTTTTTTTTTTTTTTTTTTTGTTTTTGTTTTTGGTTTTTTTTTTTTTTTTTTTGTTTTGTTTTGGTTTTTTTTTGGTAATATGTTAAAAGCAGAACATACTTTGAAAGTATTCCTCAGGTGAGTCTTTCTTCTGTTCCCAGGCATGGTGGGCCTGCACATCTCACTGTTCAGAAATGGGGTAGCAGAGGTTGGACAATCTGTCTTGTCTTGTCCTGTGCTGTGCTTGGTGCTCCCAAGGAACCCAGGCAAACTCTAAAGACAAGGCCCTAGATGGTTGCTGGGTAGCTTCATGGGAATTTTGCTGGAGTGTGTACTGCAATGTGTTGAAAATCCCAGGGACAATGTGAATTCAGCATATTATTTGAATATTTGCTTTATGACCTTTTATTTTTCATTGAAAATTTATGATCATATTTTTCTCTTTGTTTCTGACTTCTGCCTTCTTTGTCCTTCTCAAGGTTGCATGTAACATTTTAAGTTCAAGTATGCTATTGCAGTGCTAGTAACAGCAGAATGCTTTGGATAATGTTGCATAGCAACATAAAATTTAATTTGTGTCAAATGTTTTGGCATTCTCCTAATGTGACTTCTTTCATCCTTTTCTTTTTCACTTAAATTGCATTGCCATTGATTGGGGTGAAACTATTGGTGCACTGGCACATTGTGAAGATTGTTTTAATCAAAGCAATGCCCAGCATCCAAAATTGTCTGGAGCCTTTGTTTTTGTCTTGCACTAGTTTAACTAGTGTCAGCTATAAGAAACCTGAAATGGTGTGTGAAAGGAAGACTGTTTCATTTCTGAACTTTTATGCAGCCCAGAAGTACATTCTCTTCTTGTGATTACTCTTATTTCATATTCCCCTTGTGTTTACAGTCAATTTGCCAATGACATAAGTGCAACCATATTATCCACTGGTTAACCAGGGAATAGAGTTGGTGAATAGTCTTTTCCTGTTTCAGGAATGATCGAAGCACCTTGAGTTTATAAATTAAATATTTTTTCTAGAAATTACCTCAGAAACCATTGTTCCAAATGGATTTTGAAGCAGAGTATTCTTATAAGGAATGTGGATGATTTGGCCATTTCTGGGGTAGGCCTAGATAGAAGTGAGGGGAGTGAATTTAAACAATTAATGTCAGTTGAGGTATATGCTTAATTACATCTCAAGAGAACATCTGACCTATGAAAAATCTAGTCAGAGACACGAATATTCTACCTGACCACTGATTACATTGTGTTAATGGTGGTTATATATGAGAGTAACTGAAGGAATAGCAACTTAATTAGAATGTAGGTCTGTGTGCAATTATGTGTGATTTGGTTAAAATGAAGGTGGGAGTGGAAAAGTCTGTCTTTCCCTTTGGTAAAATACCTTTGTAGTGAGTGTGTTCTAGAGACTGGACTTGCAGGCTGGTGCTGTGGTCTCAGATACGTTTTTCTGGTGTTAAACCTGTGGCTCTGGAGCTGTTCAGCCAAACGTGCAAGAGGGTTGGTTACAGCAGGGTGACAGAGGTGGGTCTGTGTCAGCGTGCTACACTGCAACTCCACAGCATCAGTGGTTTGAGGGGACTTGAGCTGTGGGGGTTGTAGAAAAGGTGAAGCCTTCTTAAGGGGAATGCAGAAGGAGGAGGGAGGACAGATCCATGTTTTAATAAGAGACATTTTGATTAGGTGATGGGAAACAACTTTTTTTTGTCAGACAGTGCCAGGTGTTGCCCACCAGAAGGGCTTGGTAACCTCCAGTGTTGGAGACTTGCTGCTTCCTTGGTCATGATATTGAGCAGTCTGATGCAGCTTCAAGTCTGGCTCTGTTTTGAGCTGCAAGACGTCCAGATGACCTCCAGGGGTCCTATCCAACTCAAAGCATGGTGTGATTTTGACTGATCCTCCAGATGAGTATTATCCAGATTCTTGGGCTGTTTAAATCAATCTGTAATGAAGCTTGTGTAGTGACATCTTTGCTTTTGTTGAAGGCTATATCATCTTAAGCTTAATTAATGGACTTTCTTTTTTAAACATATGCAGATCTATGGTTGCATTGTGGCCAGTTCATTTTTTTTCTGCTTTCCTTTACCTTTGCTTTTTGTCCCAAGTTTTGTAAGAGTATATAAACATGAAAAGATTTCCTTGCTAACTAGCTTCCATATGAAAACAGCACATTTCCCCTTTAAACACATAATGAGTACAAGCAAGGAGTGTGTTTAACCAAAATCTTTACCCAAGGCATTCCAAAGAAATATTTCAGGTATCTTCTGTACAGTTTGTTCCTACTCTTAGTAATATGTTTTACCATCAGTCTCAGGTAAATTCTGCAAATATAGTTTCTGTTAGAATTCATGATCGCTGGAGTTAAATGGCTATTTCAACTATATCAGTTCATCTGCTATGAAATACATGTCACTACCATAATCTGACAGCATGGTTTGTGACTGAATATGCAGTTTCTATATCTCAGAATCCTACAAGAACTTTTTTTTTTTTCTCTCAAAGAGTGGCACATACTTCCATTTCTTTAGCAGTTCTGTACACATTTAATTGAAAAATTATTTTATAAGGACCAAGAGTGGAGATAAAAAGTTACTGTACATTTTTTAAATGTTTCTGTTGTCACTAATATTCCTCTAATGGTAAAAAAATGAATTTTGGGAACTTTCTAAAGACATAGTCTGGTGACACTTAGCTGTAAAATTTTGCGTACCATTTTATGGTGGTTTGACCTGGGCTGGATGCCTGGTGCCTACCAAAGCCCCCTCAACTGGTCAGGGGAGAGAAAATAGAAAAAAAAAAAAGGCTGAAGGGGTGAGAGAAGGACAGGGAGATATCACTCACCAGTTGCCATCACAGGCAAACCAGACTTAAGGAAATCCGTTGATCAATCAAAAATCAGAGCTGGATTATGAGAAGTAAAACAAATCCTAAAACCACATTTCCCCATCTCTCCCTCCTGCCTGGGATTAACTTTATTCCCAATTCTCTACCTCCTCCCCACACTCAGTGGCACAGGGATATAGGGAATGGGGGTTAGTTAATCCCATGTTGGTTCTGCCACTGCTTTCTCCTCACACAGGGGAGTCCTTCCCCTGCTCCATTGCCGTGTCCCTCCCACGGGAGACACTCCTCCATGAACTTCTTAGAGGAGTCTTTCCTATGGGTTTCAGATCTTCACAGACTGCTCCAGCATGGGTTCTTTTTTCTCTTTCCATGAAGTGCAGCACTTCAGGAATAGGCTGCTCCATCATGGGTCCCCCATGGGATCACAAGTCCTGTGTCACAACTGTATTTTGGGCATCCACCTGCTCCAGCATGGGCTTCTCCACAGGCTACAGGTGGATTTCTGCTCCACTGTGGATCACCATGGGCCTCAGGGGGACATCCTGCTTCACCATGGTCTGCACCACAGGCTGCAGGAGAATTTTGGCTCCAGAGACTGGAGCACCTCCTGCCCCTCCTTCTTCACTGGTCTTGGTGTCTGCGGAGTTTCTCTCATATATTCCCACTCTTCTCTACTCTGACCTCAATTACTTCTGTGCAATAACTTCTTTTTTTTTCTTTTTAAAATCTGTTATCCTGGAGGCACAAGCACTCTGCTTGATGGGATAAAAGCATTCTATGGTATTCTTTGTTTCCAGTGTAGTCTTTTATTTACTTAAAATGTTTACCTCTTATTTTTTCCTCCTTTTCAGATCTAAATAAGCTTTGAGTTTAGATCTACCATTTCAAAGCATTTTTTATGCCTTGTGATTTTGCTGACTCTTCAGATTGTGTGCTGTACTAATCAGCTTTGTTTGGCCTTTTGATAATTTGATAATATTTGTATTATTGATTCAAATGAAATGATAAATATCTCGATGGGATTTGTTAATGATATTACTTTGCAAGGTCAATCATATCAACAGAATAGAGAAATAGTGGAAGAAAATTGCATGGATTACAAATCTAGGCGAAAAATATAATGAAATATGGTTGGGTTTTTGTAACATTAAGGATAACAACTGATAAAAACCAAACTGAAAGTGATGCTTTGTAATCAGAGTAGTGACTCTCATGAGTTTGCGGTGTGTAAGGCTAAAGAGAAGCAGATGTGAAGATATTTTACTCTATATGGTATACTTCTGTTTAGTGCTTCAGTGTCAGAAAAATATTGACCATACAGTTTTCTGAAAAAAGAGAAGTGGGGATAACAATTTTCCTACTTGCATTGTAATATATGGAAACATTTTAAATGGAAGTGGTAATGATTTGGAGGTTTGCAGTGCATAATAAAATCTTTTAAGAATCTTTATTTTTTTAAATTAAATGTAATTAGTTCAATTATTAGCAACAATTATTAGTGCCTATGTGCCAGTTTATTGATCTGAGCAGAAAGTCTGGGTTTGAGCAGTGTTGGTTTAAGGCAGGGAAGTGCCTACATTTCCTTACAGATGAGAAAAACAAAAGCTTTGTGTGCAAATTTCGGTGAACAATCAGCATCTCCCTCTTAATCTTGAACTGAGAGGCTCAGTAGTCTTTGGAGTAATGCCTGCAAAGTGGAACACTGCCACCTCACTCAGGACCTTTGTCATTTGGGGAGCAGCATGCTAAAAGCTGAAACAAAACCACTATTGCTCTCCTTTTGCTTGTGAAATGAAAGTATCTCTATGTATCAACACTGTGCTGTTTACAATTGTTTTTTTAAATAATGGAGACTTGAAAAGACCTCATCCCAAGGCAGTGTCAGTAACTGTGGAGAGAGGTTTTATTTGTAAGGCTTGCAATCCCTTTTACAATAGAAGCCTCCTAATTTGAGATTATTCTTTGTTTAGTGACACATTCCAAAGGGGAAACACATTTGTTTGGATATAAACAATAAAGAATGGTGTATGGAAAGTGGTATATCCCTATGGACATTTTCTCACAGGACTGTAATTCTGCACCAAATCTCTTATGAATTGGGTCACTGCTGTACTTAAGGAGATAACAACAACCATTAAAACTGAAGTATTGCCGTCTATTGTTAGGTTGTTGTTCCTGTTTTGAACTGTTATACTCTTTTGATACCATAGATGGTTTCTTTTCTTTCAACCTTTCTTCTGTTTTACTGTTAAAATATTAAATTTAAAAGTGTGTCTTCAGATGGATGAGTCCCAGTTGTGACACTTCTAGCATTTGTGAAAACACACTTGTTAGTCCAACATTTTCATTTCTCTCCCACCAAGATATTTTAAATTGCTTTATTCCTTCTCCCCTACCAATGTAGAAAAGTGAATGTTATTATCCGTGCTTATTACTTGTAAAGAACCTGTTGTAAACACTCATAAAGAATCATCATCATCTTCATCCCTTTCTGCAAATGTTTCAGGTTTTTGCTTCAGTTGCCTGTTGCTGTTGACCTTGCTCTTTTTGCAAATGTTTTTTAGACAGTCAAACCTCAACTGAATTTCTCAGCAGGGATTTGCCTGTTCATTTTTATAGCTTCTAATAAATGTGAGACTCCTAATTCTTACTGTTTCTGTTGTTCCTATAGCAACTAGATAGGGGGAGATGCAGCAGCATCACTTCGCTTCCCAGCTGGTGTTTGTGTTCTCAGCAAGGGGGGGGAGAGTATGAGGAAAGTAGAGTATTAATTAGGATGTAACTGGTTGAAAAGTATGCTCCTTGTTGGGTTGGAGTATATCCTTTACTCTAGAGGAGCTAGTTAATGATTTTAAAGCTGGGCTTCTCAAACTTTCTTTATTGAAATTCTGTCCTCTTGGATAGAGACATGGTTCACTCTAAGTATTGTGCCAGCCTTTGGTCTTTTAGCTGCTGCTTGGTTCTTGATGGTTCCTTCCAGCTAAAACCCTGTTTTCTTCATCAAATGGCTAGCACTAGGATTTGTGTCAGGAACTAGACTGGCGCTTATTATTTATATATATCCTGAACATACATGAAGTGTGGGGCTTTTTAATTCCTGCTTTTTAATCCAATTTTTGTAGCTGTCCAGTAACTATAGTATACTAGACTGTAGTTTTATTGTTGACTAAGTGACTATCTTGGAGTAAAATGTTTTGATATTTAAATACTACATTTTCGGAGATTACTAAGAACTAAGGTAGAACTAACACGTTCTATCTTCTCCAAGAAGCAGAGGTTGTTTGAATTCTCCTATAGTAGTCCTTTCTCTTACTTCATGATGGAAACCTTCATAACAGAGTTTTCTGAGGATCTCTGATACCAAATTACTCCCTCTGAAGTAAACCAAAACCTTTCCTCCATATCTGAGCACTTGAAGTTCTGCTGCTCTGCCTTGGTGCCTCTTGTTTAGCCAAGCACTACTGCTCTGTGAGGGTTGTGTTTCACCATGATATGTGCATTTGTGAAGATGAGATGAAAACTTTCTCTGGGGAGAGTTTTACAATATTCAAGCCATTATTATATAAAACAACCACAAAATATTTGACCTATATTTTAAGCTCCTCTGAAGCTGTTTATTTTTATTAAATAAAAATTCATGGGCACAGGAACTGGATGTCATAATGTCATACGTTGCATCGCAAGAAGTTGGGCCCCATCAGGTTTAGCCTATGTACATTGAAAAGCCTTTCCTAGCCAGAACAGCTCTGATTAGCAAGAGGAACTCAGAAAGTGCTGATTAGTAAATAATCAAGTGGTTAATTTGCTCATGTGAGAAATAAGAAGTTGAGATGCAGGCTTCTTGTTACTTAAGGAACAGGTTGGAACCAAAACTTCTCACCTCACAGGAAAGTGCCACGATGCAAGATGTTACTGACACAGTGGGGATCCTGCAGACATCAGGTTGCCATCCATGAAATCCCTGCTGTCTCCACTCTGGTGGTGGTGCCTTAGGAGAAAGCACTTGCACTTTTAGAAATAAGTTTTTAGTTGCTTCCCATTTTATTCCTTCCCTGTTTCCTCTGCCCCTGATTGTCTCAGAGGGGTTCACAAGAGCTAATGAACATGACTTCTGCTACGTTTATAAATCAGCTTGTTTCTCTGCTGGCTGCCTAAGCAGGGTTCCGATCCTCAGTGGATTACATATTAGAACAGATTTAAATTTTAATCAGAACAACATCCCTTCAAAGCATCCTGGCTTTAAAAATACTTAAATGGACAAGTCTCTTTCTTTCATAGACTCTAACGTAGTGTATCTCCTGTATTCATGGGACCACTAAGTCTCCTAGGGCTTTGGGGGGTCTTTCTGAGGCTGAGGATGCTGGGACTATTCAATCTCAAGAAGACAAGGCTCATGTGGGGCCTTATCAATGTGTATATGTGCCTGATAAGTGTGAGTAAAGAAAGCTGAGCCAGACTCCTTGCAGTGCTGTCCAGTGGTAGAACAGGAGGCAGTAGATGTAAATAGATAAATATAGTATATTGATAAACCTTTTTTACTGTGAGAGTGGTTAAACACTGGAAGTTTCAGAGGCTGTGAAGTTTCCATCTGTGGAGAATTTAAAACCCAGCTTGGCTCAGACCTGAGCAATGTGGTGTAATTAAACCTGCTTTGAGACTTGATCTCCAGAGGTCCTTTCCAACCTGAAATATTCTGTGAATATTGTGGATTATATCAGCAGATAAAATAGTTGGGAGCTTTTTTTCTGTGAAGAAATTGCTGCTTGGAGAATATTCTATTGTCAGAATTAACCAATGCTTTTGTGAGATGTTTTGAAAATCCTTTCTGCTTAGATTTTAATTTTTATCCTAGTAAGTCTTCTGAAGCTATAATGTTTATTTCTTACAACCTAATTTTTTTGTTAGAAACAACCTGACGTATAAATTACTGTAGTAACAGCATTTTTATCAGCTTGCTTCACTTGACAAAATTTTTTAGTGCATTTTTTTAGTGCTTAAAATCCAATCCTGATTGATTGGTCTGTTGAAGTATTTTTGATTCGTAGAATAATTAAGATTGGAAAATCCCTCTAAGATCAAGTCCAACCATTAAACTCACACCACCACATGTAGAACTAAATCAGGCCCTTTAAGTGCCAAATCCTCATTTTTTTGAACGCTTCCAGGAATGGTCATTCTACCAATTTCTTGGGCAGCCTGTTCCAATGCCTGCAGCTGCAGCTTTCCAGCCGCTTTTCCCCAGCCTGCAGCACTGCATGGGATTCTTGTGACCCAAGGGCAGGACCCAACACTTTGCCTTGTGGAACCTCATACAATTGGCTTTGGTGCATCAATCCAGCAAAGTCATCATACTTGACTCCTGAACCTTTTGTTGCTAGGCAAAAGTTTAGAAGAATTTCATAAAGAAAACTGGAGTTTTACTCTCTTGGTTAGGACAATTGTATCCATATGATTTCTAACAGAGAGAAAATGTAGTGTGAACTTGCATGCATCTCTTGCTGCCTGGTTACTGAATATGCAGAAAGTGATTATTCTGTTCTCCGGAATATTCAATTCAGGGTAATACATAAATGTACAACCAGAGTTCGACAATTGCCTTGAGGTGTTGATTTTATTATCATTAAATATTAGCTAAGAGCAAGCTTCATCTTTGTCTTTCCTAGATTTGCTGGCGAGTGTTTGCTCAAGGTCAATTGAAATCACTCAAGTCTTCCAAGAAGGGAGTGTATATTGCCTCTTGAATGGTTCCAGTATATGTTGGGGGAGTTAAAAGTCCGTGATGGTGTTGAGAAATACACATTAAAAAGGGAAGAGTAAAAGAGGCATCTGGAAAGAGAGGCAGTGGTTAGAGCCAGGGAAGAAACAATGTTAAAACACTGGTTGTGGGGAGGAAGAACAGTTTCCAGGGGGAAGGAGAAAGAACAGGTGAAGTAGGGTGCTTTGTTTCTTTGTTTGTTTGCTTTTCCAAAAAAGCTAAAGATGTGTGATTTTGAGCCAAATTAGTAACCCTGGTTTGAGTGTCTCACTTCAGGTAAATAGTCACAAGGAACTGAGAATTTGAGTGCAATTCTGACATTGGTTTTCTGGACATCTCTTTCACATTCTTGAACAAATCCTGCTTGAGCAGACCCCTCTGCAGGCATTAAAGATTTAAATATAATTATTGTTTGGATGAACATTCCAAAAGTTCTCCTTTGAAGCTTTGTTATGCATTTCTTCATTCAAATCAGTTAATGTTTTCATTCTTGTTTACTTTTTTACAGCTGTTAACACAATAGGGCAAAAGCTTCCAAGGAATGACTATTGATGTCTGAGGGAACCTAGATCCTAATTGCAGAACAATTGCTGTGATGTCATGTGCAGATTTTATGTGGTGTTCACAAACAGCTGGTTGCAAACAAATAGATTGCAAAAAATGCCTATAAAGGTTTTGTTCTACTTGTAGAGCTGCTGTCTGCACTGTGAAAAGTTTTGGGGATGTAGCTGTGTGTGAATACTCCTGTTTCAAGAGAATTCTCATAGCATGAAATCAACTTTGTGGAAAAAAAGTGCTTTTGCCCATGTGGTTTTATCATTTTACATTAAAAACAAGCACAGCTCTAAAAATGTAGTTATATAGGATGAAAACAAAAGTGACTCTCAACTCTGTATTTGCATACCAAGATTTGGCATCACTTTGAATAAGTTATACCAGCAAAAGTGGTTCTTGCCAGATTATTGATGTGTAACATAAAAGTTAGCCTAATATAAAACTTTACTCTAGAAGAAAATCTCTCCAGTGAATATAATTATTCTAGTAACAATAAAAATGCACATTTATTTAAAGATGGCATTTCTTACTGTGAAATGTCAAAGTATATTTCTATTTTCTAATTGTGAAATTGGTAACTAGAGATAAAAATTAAATGTCAGCAAGATAAAGGTACAGTAATTTTAACTTCTAAGGATATTTCTAGAAATGTTTTCATTATAAAATAAGTGTATGTAATTTTATTATTCTCAAAAATAATCATCAAAGGCTGATCAGGTAAAAATTCTGCTTTTGTTTTCCAGAAACCAGCAAACATTCTGGTTATGGGTGAAGGTCCTGAAAGAGGAAGAGTCAAAATAGGTAAACTTTTTAGGAAAACTTAATTGTGCAGCTAAGAGATTACTATAATAAAAAATTCATCTTCTGTGTAAGATAGAAACAGATCTTCAGTATGCTTTGAGTGTATGTATCTACAACCTCTAGTTCAATTTTAAATGTCATTCACAAAGTTTACAGACTTAAGAAATTCCAAATGTATTATTACATTTGATGAGATATAAAAGCATCTGTATGAAACAAAAAAGTAATAAGCACAGAGAACAGTGGTGATGACCAGGATTCTTTTGACTTCTACTATGAAAAGTTAGCATTGTTACTTATAAATTGTGTTTGTTTTATTTTTATATAAATAACATTACTGCACATGTTTGTAGAGATCCAAAGGTTTGTTATGCAAAAGTTATTTGGTATCAAGGTGAGTAACACATGTAGCTGCGATGGTCTTTATCCAAAATCTAATTACCTTCTCAGTTTTAGTGGTGTGGATATTACCTTTTTAAATAAATCATGTGGCAATACTCACGTTTGTCTAAAAGAAAAGTTTCAGAATTGAACTTGGTTTAAAATATGTGGGTTTGATGGTATACCAAATTTTGGGATTTGTCATCTAGCATTTTGTACTGTTACTTACTAGGCTCATTCTAAGGAGAATTTTTGAGTTCTATAGAAATGAATACTTAATTTTAAAATACACCTCCATAACAGTGCATGCTGACTGAATCTGGAGCTTATTCCTTCAAATCATGTAGGAGGGATGCCTTGAAAAATAGTGCAAAACAATCTACACTGCAGTCATTTCAGTTTTGCACTTTGGGTAAATAGATAGCAGTCACAAGGACTCACAGTTTTGTAAGTATGTATGAAAATAAAGGAGAAAATGTACTTTAGAGACCTACTACTGTTGACTTCAGTTAACCAACTTCTTGTTACAGTTTTAAAAAAAGAACAGGCATCTGTATTATGTAAAGTTTTACAATACCATGATGAAAACATGTCAGATATTATCCTTCATAATCTTAGGAAAGAAGTAAGTGGAATTTAGCCTTAGAAAAAATTGGTCCAGTATTGTTGTAAGTAGTTTTTGTTTTGTTAGAAACATTGACTTGTAATTTTTAATGTTTTTGAGCTGTTGCTGTAATTGGTTTTGACAATACTGTTGAATTTTGATTAATTGTATTAAAATTTAAATACTCTCCTTGTTTTTTCTCCCCATTCCCCAGCTGATATGGGTTTTGCAAGATTGTTTAACTCGCCTTTGAAGCCATTGGCAGACTTGGATCCAGTTGTGGTGACATTCTGGTACAGAGCTCCAGAGCTGTTGCTTGGGGCCAGACATTACACAAAGGCCATTGGTGAGTTGTCCTGTATGAAAGACATTTGCCTGCAAGTTCTGTAAGGATAGTAGCCTTATAATAGATTGGATGGTCAGCTGACCAGCTAATTTTGGGGTTTTGTCACTGAAGTAGTGGCAGATGATTCCATCCATAAAAGATTAATCAAGATTAAAACTTTTTAGGGACTGTACTTTTATTTTTCATTATAACCTAGACATTTTAAATATCTAGTTTCTTCTGTTTTTAAAACAAAAATATCCTTTGAATTGGTTTATATGTTTTCTTAATATTGGCTTAAAAATCTTGCAATGTTGTAAACCTTTGAAAGGGAAATAGCTATGGCATTCTTGTAGGGTGTTACATGTCCAGATGCTTCTATGAAATGTGTGGCTTGATAAACAGAAGGCTGGACTCCTGTGCTGTACATTCTCGGCAAATCATTTGCTCCTGATGACTTAGAAAGCTCCCTATTCAGGAAATGCTGGTAGCCAGGCTCTTTCCACCCTAGTAAGTTCCAGAAGGACAATCAGCCTCAGTGCCCAGCTGTTTGGAGAACTAAAGCAATGAGGTGTGTGGGAGGTATCGTGGCTGCATGGTTGGCTTATATATTGAACTGTAAGGGAAACAGGGACCATCATCACTGCTCCATCATCATGGTCACCTCTTTGTAGGTACTGGCAGGGCTGCTCATAGATTGCTCTTCAGTCTGAACAAGCCCATGTCCCTCAGTATCCTCTCCTGGAGCATGTTCTCCAGCTTCTAACCATGCTGGTTACCTCTGCTTCTTGCCTTTGTTACTCCAGTGTTTGGTTGTTACAGTCAAGGCTGCCATTGATTATCATATCCCTAACCAGTTCTTCCTTCTTTCTCAGCAGCAGATCTGAAGGATGATACATATAGTTTATCCCCAAGTCCACTAGAAATCTTTTCAGCATTCCTAAAGTGATCCTGTTTGTGTTCTCTTTGTTGTCCATGATGTCCCATGGTCTCCTCACCTCCTTCCACAGCTCCTTTTGCTGGCATCCCAGTGCCTCAACCAGAGTGTATCTCCCAGTGTGAGGCCAGTGTCACCCTGCAGACTGACTCCTGTGTGGCAGCACCCTCCCTCTGGAGCTCTGCCTCAACTGAGACAGAGGCATCCCAGGGGATCTGCTCCAGCGGGAGCTGGAGCATTGTCATGCCCCTGTCCCCTGCATGGTTCTGGCACAATCCCGTGGTGGCAGACTAAGGGGCCTGCATCACATCTGCCACTATGCAGACTGGGCTGCTGACTACTAAGTCTGTGTTTGCTGAAGTGTTTTAAAGAAAATACCATCAGGATTGCCTCAAACACCTGTAAACTAGACACTTAAATTGCCCTGTGTTCATAGTGGAAAACACTGATGTGAATGGACCGGTTACTGAGTGACCTGCCTGTGTGGTACAGGGAAGTTACCTCAGCTGACAGCTACCTCGTTTTGATAGATGGCATATTGTTTGGAGATTTGGGTGAGTGATATGTACCACTATCTCATGGTATCTCTTTGAAGGATGAATTAGTATAATGCTGTTGTTTGTTTAATTATGTCATAAATAACTTGGTTCTTGCCCTGAGGGATCTCTAGTCTATACTAAAATACAGGCAAAAAGTTCCTATGAAACTTCAGAGGATGATGGTATGTTGGAGAGATCTGGTTTTGCTAGTAGTTTATTATTTCTGAGGCTTTTATTTCTTGTATCACACCATTGAGTCACCCAGGAGGGGTGTGAATGGTTACATAGTAGTACCTGGCATGCAGTGTGAGTGCTGAGAGCACTCAAAACAGTTTGGGCAGCAAAATAAAAAATACGGAAATGATAACAAGGAAAGTTGCAAGTTGAGATTTGTAGGCTGACTGAAGGATTAGAGGAGCATGTGATTGAAGAGAAGAGGAAAGAAAAAAGAGAGCTGATCTATGTGCAGCTTTAAGGCAAAGGGAAGAAGTGAGTAACAAAATGACAGTAGTGATGATGTTCATGCAGTTTATTGAGTCCAGACTTGTGTTTTGCTTCTAGCACTATGTGCACTTTAAAAAGGGCCATTTTAATTAGTTAAGCATGCTAGTGAGAGTTTAACTCAGATGCTAATGTTTTTGGCAAAGGATGCAACTCTTAAAACTTTCTCTTAAATCTCTGTGCAAGAAATACAATTTTAATATCTCTTAATATTACATAATTCTCAGGAAGTCTAATGTACTGCTTTTAGTAATAACTCAGATTCGCTTTATTAGGTCTTGAGATGGAAACAATAATTTAGAAGAAAGTTGATTAGATATAGCAAATTATGACAAAAAAAGATTATTTAGTATCGCTACATGTTTTCCATAGCTATTTTCCTGTGTCTTTTGGATAATAGATAACTTTTATTGATTAGTGAATACATATAAGACTAAAAGCAGAGTTTTCTCTTTCAATTTTGTCATAGTGGGAAATACTTTTTTTGAATTTACTAGGAAATCATTGTCATCAGTTCCCTTCTGCAATGTCCTAACATTGTCCAACAGTTGCTACAAGATTCAGATGTTTGCTTAGGTTTTTACTGACTTTGTCTTGATTTTACTTTATTTTTAATGTATTTTTTGTATCCTACATGTAATACTCTATTCCTTATCTTTCTTTCACATATAATTTAATTATTAGCAGTGTATTCAAAATATCCTGGACACTGTCTTACTATAGTGTCCAATTTGGTTTTATTATTATAATAAAGCCTTTAGCTGTGCTTGCTTACATGTAAATAATTCTCATACAAAATCAAAGACTGAAATTAGAATTTGACTTTTGACTTGTTCAGGATTTTAGTCTTTGATTTCTGGACCTGATCTTAGTTACATTTTATGGGTTTAACTTTGAGGGAAAATTGGAGTAAATACAATCTGTTTAGAAGGTGCTATATATTACACAAAACAATATATAAGCACATTTCATTATTTTAGGAGTGATGTTTCAGTGATATTTTTCCTTTAGTTAGTTTGTCTCTTCATACTAATTAAATATTCTACTTTTAATTTATTTCCTTGCAGAACAGATAGTTGTTCATCATATATATAACATCATGTTTGAAAGAGTTATAGGAATCAGGAAAATACTATTGTTGAAAAACAGAAATAAATAGCTTTTGCTTTCTGCATGGGAAAGCAAAAAGGGAATAGGGAAGCATGTTAAAAGGATAATAAAAAGCCCATGTTATGGTTTAATGGAGAGTAATACTTCATTTCCTGAATTGTGAATGTTTGTAATGTAAGCTCTACTTGTTAATAAAAGTTTCACATGTAATATCTGCTACCTTAGTTACAAGTAACTAACTAACCAGACGAATGCAAATTTGGAAAGTGGTGTTGTAGAAGCTAAAGTTCATTCTCTATTCCATTACCACAATATCAGTTTGTCCTAAATTCACTATGGCCTGTGAAGGTTTCCTGCATTTTCAGCATCAAAATTCGAAAACAGAATATGTTCTTCTGTGTTCATCAGATCTTAATACTTTAGCAAAGACATAAAACCTGCAAATAAAAGTAACTTGAACAAGCTTCAGGTGAGACCAAGTAATGTAAAAATGTAAATTGCTTGCGATTATGCAAACTTAAATAAAATTACTGAACAACTAGAAAGTCCAGCACAACAGAAAATGCCTTTATGCTCAAAATACTTAAGAAATAAGGTTGAAGTAAGTGGCAAGGTACAGTGCTCCTTTCATGTATGGGCAAAGACTTCTGCAGTTTAGTTTTAAGGAAACTAAAGGAAATGACTGTGGTAAAATGATGGAAAAGTTAAGCTAACTTTGAGCTTGAAAGGAGACATTAATCAGAGTGATTTTTTTCACTCTGGGAACATCAGATTAGAAAAGAATGTTTTAGTAGGTAAAGCAAATAGTAAGAACTTTTCATCATAGTTTTTAAGATAGCATGTGGCAGTTTCCAATATGATTCATTCTGGGGCATCTTGTAGCATATCAAGGTAATAACGTAATTATGACTTGTTTTTATCAAGCTGCAGCTTGTATAGTTATCAGTGCTATCAAACAAACGTGTTATCTAGCCTCTTTACCACTTGCCTTAATTAAAGCAATAGCATGTTTGATAAATGGCATCAGATGACTTATTTTAGATGGTTTGGATTTTGTTGACAAAAGAATTCTTTAAAGTGATCATTCAGCCACCCATTAAGCAAGGCTAAAACACTGTCCTGAACCAAAAAAGGATGGGCTTGTTTATAGTGAAAAAATAAATCTGGAAACCTGAGAAATCTCCATTTCTTCGGTATTTTTTTGCACTTGTTTATAGGTCAGCAGAAATGTCAGAAATGGCTGTGCATTTACCAGCCCAAATGAGACTTAGGTGTAGAGCAACTGTAACTCAAAGCCTGGGTAGTGCACTGTCACCTCTTGTATTTCCAGACTACCATGCAGTCATGGAAGATGGAAATGCATGAAAGGTAAAAGCAGATATCAAAATGCCTTTGAAAGCAAATGTCACAGGAAAATATTTGGTGTATCAGAGGAAATGAATTTCTAACGAATGCTGGGATCCGTCAGAGTGTCAACAACTCCATTTGACCTCATGCAGGAATAAAAGAGAGGGAAATATCTGGGGTGTATTATGTAGGATTTAGGATGGAAATGTGTGCATATGTGTTCCATATTTCCTATGCAGTGAATCCCACACATTCTGAGTGCATCAGATGTCCCTACTGTGCGTGCACAGATTGTTGGCATGCTGGCCAGGCTGCGGGGCCTCTGGAAATCTTGGACTGATGCCTGAAGCTCTTTTGGTCTCATGTTCTGGGAGGGCTGGGAGGAAAAAAAAATAAGACCTATCTGGAAAATTCGGTAAACCAGAAGTTACCAGTGGGATCAGCCAGAAGATTGAAAAGTCTTCAAGAAAAATGTACTGGGGAGGTTCCCACCTGTCATCTGTGGAGCCACAGGAGCAGGGGGACTGCTTTTAAGCATCCGTGAGAAATAATTAAGAAGAGCAAATCCATAGCCAGTCAGCATTTGATTGTTGCATAGGAATCCACATTCTTGTTTGTGAAAGGTTGTGATTTGAGGAAGGGGTTGTGAAAAAACTAGAAAAATAAACTAAATTAATGAGGTTTGGAAAATAACTCATTTATGTGCGCTGAAAGGAAAAGCTCAGGCTGCACCAAGAAGGGAGCCTTGTTCATGCCCTGGGAAATGTTATACAACATGAGGAGTAATTGAATTCAGATGATATTTTGTGGTAAGCTTGTTTTGGCATGTGATAACTTTCTTAATTTTGATTATCAAAGTTGTTCTTATGCTTTTTCTGAGAGGCAAAATACTTTAATACCAAGGATTAATTGTTGCTCTTTAATCTCGTTATTGCAGGTACTGGATGATTTACTGTTGTTTTTTCCTCTTGTTCTCTAAAATAGCAAAATATGTCTAAAATACTATACAAGCTTCTTCTTTTATTAAAAACTAAAAAGTATTTTCTAAGAAATATAGAGTTGTATAAAGGATTATTAGATCACCTAGTTAGAACATTTTAAAGCTGTATTAGTATTTTGGGGAGCTTGGGATGATGACAGCAATTCAAGGAATATCATCTGGAGGATTGTTGCACACTTTAACTGTTTTGTGATCTAGTTCCTGCCTTCTTCTAATACCTCTATTACTCTTGCTTCTCAAATATGTTAAGTCTGGAAATTAGCTGGTGGCCATTGTCAACTCTGAAGAGTCTGAGAGGTGTGTAGTAGTTTAATAGAGAACAAAAGAATGAGAACAGTGCTGTGGGTCTGACCTGTCTCTGCTGATGTAAAACCAACAGAGGTACTGTAATGTGGGGCAGACTGAGTTTCGTTTCTCAGGACAGTAAGCTGGGTCTCAAAAGACTTGGCTTTAAATACTGATTCAGTGCCAAGGTTTGTATGTATGTATGTAGTTGGCCACATTTAATTTATTCCATCTCAGGTGTTGTTTCATTATCTGTAAAATGAAGACACTACTTATTGGTATTGTCCTGAAGATATAGTCAGTTAAGGATAATAGGGAACTCGAGTACAGGTATGCTGTAAATTATTTTTGTTAACTTAATGAATGGATTATTTGTCTGAGAACCTGGGATGTCACTTAGCATCTGCAATTAACTTGACAAATTTACACATTCTGGACATTAAAAACAAAAAAGAAAAGAAAAGGCAAACAAAACCACTGAATCTTCAAAACAGCTACAATCTGCTAATTGTCTTGATTTGGATTGCTTGGTAAATTAACCTGTAAATTTCCACATGTGGTCACCCAGTACTTTTTGTATTCTCATGATTGTCTCCCCTTGCAACACTTTTGAAGGGAAGTACTGGATGCTTTTGCCGTTTTGTTTAGTATTTTGGCAGATTTGCTGCTTCATGATGGTTACTGTGACTTAACTATATATGGCTTGCTTTAAAGCAGAAAAAATAATGTAAAAATACTCAGAAAGCAGAATATCCTCTATGGCAGTAGCTCTGAGCTTCACTTCTGAGCAAGAGATGCCTTCAGAAATCTGTCTACACTTAGTCCCATGTACATCAGGAGTTGTCCATGATTTGTGGGCCAGAAATCCTCCATACTGGTCATAGTTTTAGTTCCATATCTTTTTTCCTTCTAAGTGTTTTTTCCCTCCAAGTATCAGCTTTGTGTCCTTCCAAACTGTTAATAACTATGGAGCCTCATATGGGCAAGCTTTTTCTTTCCTAATATCTCACTGACTTTGTCCTTTACCAGACAGATGAGTTTTGCAGCAGCATGTTGATTCTCTAATCTTCCTGAGCAACATATGCCATGAACTCAGCTTAAAAAAAGATTTAGATTTTTTAAAAGAAAAATTAGGGAAGCAAGACAGGAGCTTTTCTTGTGAAAGTTGGTTCCATCGACATGTTACCCTCACTATACTGTGCAGTAATGAGTAGCTTTTAATGTACACTTTTTTTTTACCATCTAAAAAGTTGGCTCTTAAAAGTTGATTTTGGCTGAAAACCAAGTGCCTACTATCCTAACAAGATGCATACTTTTGGTGCAGAGTTGTTTTAGCTGATCCATCAATTTGATCTTCAGGCATAATTACTTCAGCAATATCAACTGAAACTTTCAACATTACAGCACTGATTGAGTGGAATGACTGGTTTGCAGGACAGGTGTGATTGCTTCACAAGTTTACTTCTTGTCAATAACTGTGATTGACAACAGAATTACTCTTCACACCAGTTTGTGTATTATCCAATGGAGTTGCTTGTAATTATGTTGGAGTTATTGTCAGTGCCTTACTAGAAATAGCTGTAAGGCTGAAACATTAGTAGGGACATGTTAAGATATTTTAAAGTAAAACACTCTGCTTGGAAGGACAAAGAAGCTTCTTCAATGATACTGTCTGGGAGGTTTCTTCATGTGCCTTCCTCTGACTAAAATAAAGTAGGCATCAAAACTTTGATAACTTCTAGAAAAGACTGTCATTGCTTGTGAATTGAAACAGTCCAAGAAAGTACTCTTCACAGATGTTCCTTGTTACAACTCAATCTACCAGATAGCAGAGCTTTTGCTCACCTTATGTTAGCTCTGAAAGTGCGGACATATTGGATCTATTAAAAAGTTGTAATAGTTAAAGACATAAGCCAAGTGAGAGCACACAACAGATAACAAACTCACTGTTACTCTTTAGTTAGCATGGAGTTAACCTGCAAAGATTTCCATGGTGTACAAAAAAGCTTTTATTAAAGTTTTATTAAAATATTTTGCATTTAATTAGGAAAAAAGTATATTTCCCTTTCAAAGGATATGTACTGTTTTTGTATTTGCTATTGTCAGTAATTTTTTTCATATGATTTTATGACATGCAGAGCTGTGCATATTTCCTGAAAAGCTTTGTAAATACTATTTTACCAAACAGTGGCTAATCTTGCCTGTTCTTAATTCTGTCATCATTGTAGGAGGAAATAGTAACAATTTCTGTGTTAGACCTGCCTAATACTTTGCAGGATAGGAGAGATATGTCACCTTTGCAATTAGTTTTCATACTTCCTTTACTTGCTGCAGTTTGGTATTTGGTAGTGGGAAGTAGCCCTGAAGCTACAAAGCTCCCTTTTGTTGCCCATTACATTCTTCAGACTTTTGAAGAGTTTTCACTGAAAGGCCATTTTTCTTTTTAGCCTTGTTTCCATGAAGAGCTTGACAGCTTGCCAGGATACCTCTTGGACTCTCAGAGGTATGAGCATGGCTGTTGCTGCAGCAAAAGTAGCAGTAGGTTCTTTCCTAAATCGTGGAGGTGTTGGAGTTGTCATAAAGTTCCTCTGCCATCTCCAGCCATCTAAAGATTTAGGATTAGGGAAGAAGCAAGACTGGAGCACCCTTTCTATGCCAGCACTAAGCACTTGTCCCACTGACCTAATTCCTTGCCCTGAAATGACACCACCTGAGGCTGGAGTAACCCCAGGTTATGGAGAAACTGAGAGGAGAAAAGATGGAACTGTCACTCTATTCTGCATTCATGCAACCATCACTTTATGCTCCCAAGGAAGTTAGCTGCTCTACTGCTAGCTAATGTAGTAGATAATCTGCTTTATACAGTAGTCTTGGAGACACAAGTGAAGGAGTTAAGGCATTGTCGATGAAAATGTGATATATAAGATTTGTGGGAGAGAGAGGGGGAGAGGAGTTTTGAGAAGACAGCCACTGAAAATCCTTGCAAAAGCAATATAATGTTGGTGAAGGTTTAGTTCTCAAGGTACCAATGTTGGCAAAAGTATAATTCTTGTGCTCCGGAGTTACAATTGTTGGTAAGATTTCAGCGTTGATGATTCCTGTCTTCAGGAACTTGCACATTTTAAATAGAAGGTTTCATATAGAACCATAAACCTGGAATTTCCAAATTCTTGGATGTGAAGTTCTGTAAACTAAGGATTAGTTCTTTTACAGGATTTTGCTGTTTGAAATCATATTTTTGCTGCATGAAAGGACTACTTAGGGCCTCTGGATTTGTTGCCACTCCCTGTATTAAATCTATTGTGCCTGCGTTGTCAAGCTTAGCACAGTAATTTTAGTCTAATGTTGCAAGCTAGATAATGTATCTAATGCATAGCAGAAGTCTGAAATCATGTAATCCAGGATCTTCATTTAATGATACACTGAGGGGTAGAAATTTAAGTGAGAAAACAAAATATTTTGACAACCTTGAATACCTCTGTTAAGAGAGGATGATGAAGGCCTGGCCCATTAAAGCACTGCAGAAAATGACAATTGATTTAAGTGAACTCAGAATTTCATTTAAGATACTTTAAAATGTTTAGGGTTGTATTTATTAAAATTAATTAAATTGTTAGTGTAAACATGAGAAGAAGGCAGCTTAGTTTATAATGCTAGGATGAAGGCATAGAGGTAAAAAGAAAAGTTACAATTCATGTTAGTATGGTTTTGCAGTTAAAAGTTTTGAATTATCTTGACATTACATCATGGCACAGATGATGATGCACTTTTGAAATAAAACATTGTTCTTAGATACATGGTTGACTGGCTGTGAACATCCCTCAGATTGGAGGGATGTTTCTGTCTGCACCACAGTCATCTTTGTGGCTTTACAAGTGTAAGTTATTCTTCAATCAAGGTCTGCTGAGATGTTGTTTGTTAAAAATTGGTAAACATTGCCTAACATCAAAGAGCGAAAGCAAATTTCTGACCCTTAACCCACTGACACCATTTTTTGCTTCACCTTGAAAAGCCTGTCACATGTAAATGATTGACCCCATTTTCAGTTCTTCATAGCAGGTGTCAAATTTAAAAGGCTAGTAACCACTTCCTCAGCCTTCTGTTCTGCTGACTAAAGTTTAAATGAAGCACATAAAAACTGGAACCTTAATGTATGAATGGGAAGCTCTTTCCCTTGTGCATATGTATGATAACAGAACATACGTAACACGCATGTTCTGTTCACCTTACCAGACCAAAGAAATCCCTGTTTAAGGATATATTATTTTCTTAAATCTAATTTCTAATGCTAAAACCAGCATAAAACTTAATAAACTCTTTTCCCATACTGTCTCTCTGCTCCTAGACTCTTGTATATAAAGATTCCAGGTAAGTCTAGAATGTGCTGTTATGCTCAGCATGAGATGGAATATTCTTTTAATAGAGGTTATATGTTTTCATTAGACCAATTGATGGCTATTTGAAAAAATTAGACACATTTGCCTGTACAGCCCCATTTTAGGTTTCCAGTCTGTTGATGTGTTTGATGTCCTTGCCTTGACTGTAAAGTTTTGGAGGATCTTAAGTAAATGCTATAGCTCTTACAGGTGGCCTGAAAACCCTATTTGGGCTAAGGCCTTGCTATCTAGTTCTTGGGTGCCCTGGTTGTTGCATTAGCCCTTGGCAGGTGCAGGGAAGCTGTATTCTGCTGTCTGTCTTCCTGCTCTTCACTGCCTCTACCAGCATTCACATCTGCCCAAGAGTGTAGACTTTGTGTTCAAAACAACAGTATAAAAGCACTTTGGTTGAGTACTGATGCTCTTATGCTGAACCTCACTAATGATTAATTCCTCAGATTGGTAGCACCTAAATAGATGTTTTCCAAGTCTTTACTTGCTTTCTTTAAGAGAATTTTATTAAGGAATTCTATGAAACTAAGAGATCATTTATTTATTTCTTTTCTTAGATATAGTTAAGAATTAAGATGTATTTAATCTTGGATTCTGTTGTGTGTTCAGTGAAAAGTTTTGGTTAATATGCATGGGAAAAGATGTTTCATTTTATGTGTCAAGGCTATTGCTTAATAAATTGTCTTATTGTCTTAAGTGGTCATACTATTCTTACAGAATGTTTCCAAGATACTGGAACAAATACAGGAATGAGATTATTGTGCCATAGAAATGAAAGAATACATGAGCATTTGTCTGCTTAATCAGCCCTATCATTGAAACAGCATCCCTTTGTTCTTGCTTCTTGGCTACAGTGCTAAAGTAGAGCAGGACATGCAGGATTTTCTCAGCTGACCTATAAAGCTATTAGAGTCCCAGGTTTTAAAACTAGGACAGAGACAGCCATACAAATATTTTAATAATCTGTGGACACAGGCATTTATATGGGAGGTCTGTTCACCAATCCCAAGTGTCCACCCATAGAAGGCTGGGTTTTTTTTCTTTTCATAAAATTATGTAGTACTTGAGAAGTATTGTCATAGGGGAAGGATGTTTCAGTGGAGAACAGGTTTGAATGGAACCTGAGGAAGTTGCATGGTTAAGAGTCATTCCCACCCCTCTTTCCAGAGCCAGGGAGCAAAACGGGCTTGCACTGGGGTCCAGTATAAACTTGGGGAAGGTGAGGAATCTGTAAGTCTTGGGGGCAGAGGAGAACATCAAGAAAACAACACAGCCCAACAGGCAGTAAAAACCTTTCACCGCAGATCAGTCCTGAAGCCTAACGACAGTAGAAGAGACTGTAGGAAACAGAACCATCTTTACAGGAATGGTTGTTTTAAATGGTAAACTTATTAGCATCCTTCGAAGACATCAGATGGGAAAACATTCAGTACCCAGTGCAACTCTGTAGGACCTTTGTGTCTCAGTTTTCAGTGGGCCTGGGACATAACAAATGGATACCTTCAGTAGCTTTAGCTTTGGCTCAGAAGGAGTGAGGCCACTCACTGTCTTGATCATTAGTAGAGGGGAGAGGAGAGAATTAATTGTTGGTTAATTTTTGCCACTTATTTTGGTGCTTGCTTTGAAAAAAGTTTCGTTTATAATGAAATTTTTATATAGCATTAAAAGAAGCTCCTTTAGTGCTAGAGGCAGGTGATATGCAATAGAATAATAATAATAATAATAATAATACACTGTACTTGAAAAATACCACTTGTGTGTTTTAAGCTCTGCTCTGTCAGTGCCCACTACTTGGAATATATTTGAAATAGATGTAATAATCATTAATTTTTAAGGATCATAAATGGAAAACCTTAAATGGCACTAGACAAGGACTTTTTTCACATAGTTAGACCTAAAATTTGTATTTGGTTGGCTACTATGAACAATGTAGGAGATAAATACCTATTAAGATTGTTTGTATCTATAAAGTGTTTAAACTTAGCAGGATTTAATGGAGCATTCCTGCTAGAAAAAGTGCCACATGTGGTACATTATCATTGCAAGTTATGAATGTTTTTTAGAAGAAACAAACAAAAGCACTAGCTAATCTTAGCAGAAAATCATTAACTGTGAATGGTATCAATATGTACCACGGATGTGTTCAAGATCAGATTACATAAAAGGTTCATGAAGAGAAAACCCTGACCTGCTTGATCTGCATGGCTTCAAGGCCTTTTCCATCAATTTAATATTTCCTTACATAAATTAAAGCTTCAGGTTTTCTGTACCAAGTCTTTTGGGTTACTTTATATTTGCTTTGGAGATGAAGAATATCTGGCAAGAAACATAAAGGGTTGAGCCACAGCATATGAACTGCTAGAGAATGTAACAACTGATCAAAGTGTAGTCTCATGTTTCACTTGCCCAATAATGCCACCCCAAAGAAAATTGTAACACCATCTTGGGAGTTTTCGGTGTTTATACAGATGTAACATCCAGTTGGTACAATGTTTGTCTTTCTGAATTATCAGAGGGTTTAAAATGCACTCTCTGTGCACTGTATGGTGGCTCTTCTCTCACACAGTGCAGGTGATGAAAAAAAGAAGTTTTGAAGTTTGCTGTGTCACATCAGGGAGATTTCCCAGTTCATCTTTGCTGTCAGGGAGAATACTAGATTTTACCTTTTTTTTTTTTTTTTTCTTTTGATAGAGCAGTAATGAATGGAATAATGAGCAGTGGCCCAGACTCTCCCTCACAATGTGATGGACCGTGAGCACTGTAGAAAGCCATGAAAACTAAGAGAGCCTCAATTCTTTTGACCTCTAGATAAGCCATCTCCAAAAGGATTTGCTATCTGTTATGAAAATGAGTGAATAGATACTGTTAAATGAAGATTCCATTCTTCAATTAATAAGTAATTTCCATGCCAGAGTAGATAATTTATGCCTACTACCCAGGCAGCAATTGTGATTAATATGCTGCATTAGTTGCTTGAGCAGATAAAATCTCAACAGCTAAAGATCTTGTTTTCATGCAGATAAGGCTAATAGGAAAATCAAAGGAAGATAAAACCTCAAGAATGTGATGTAATGCACAGAGCAAGTTATACCCTGTCAAAACGGTAAAATCTGAGTGAAATGTTACCAGATTTTCCTGCAAGGGAGGATTGAAGAAAGTTATACATTGGGACACCTCAAGCTCCACACCTGTAACATGATGGAAATGGAACTGACCAGTGTTGGCAAATAGACTGTGATGACTTGTTTCTTTATTTCCTACATAAGGAGAGCAGTGTTTTTTCTTAAGGACATCCTGTGTCTCATAGGCAGCATGGGCCAAACACCACCACTGACAGCAAGTGGGGTTTGGAGTCTCAGATTAATTGCAACAACCAAGAGACTTTTCTTGGTGTTTTCTTTAGTCTGAATCCAATAAACTAAACTGTGGTTAAAGAGTTTTGTATCTCGTAGAGTTATACATTAAAGGTAAATTGCTTTTTGTATTTATTCTGTTAAATTAGAAAAAAAAGTAAAAAGATTTCCTAGGGTCATCTAATTTAACTTCAATTATTACACAAGTCTCCACACTCTTTGTATTCAGCAGATTATGCTTATTATTAATCTGATCTCAACACCTTTTCCGAAGTTGTATCCTAGTATCCCTGACGCATTTATCAGTGTAGCAAATCCTAAAATCTTTTGGATTTTGGGTGTTTGTTTGTTTGTTTGTTTTCTGTTTTTTGTTAGCTGGTAACAAGCTTTTTCTCACTGGCAAATTCACACTTTCATTTTAAGATGCCTAGTAAACCATTTGGGTCCTACAGAGCACTAAAATGGATGGTAATGAACAGTAACTAGAATGCATACATGTAATCTGAAAAACTATTCCCTTGTAAATTAATGTTTTTGTCCACAATATATTTGATCTAAAAAAGCATATTTATGAGAATTTTATAAAATAGAAGTTGTTTTTTCTAAGTATATAGAATCATTAAGGTAGAAAAGATCATCAAGTCCAACTGTCAAATATCATGCTGTTGTTTTCTTGAGATGAGATGTAGATGAGACAATTAAAGTATTGTTGCTGTGGGAGCCAGTTGTCAAGTAGGATTTTAATGTTTTCAAGGTTTGATAGTCACACTTCTACATTCGATTAAAATTAAAATTTTTTTTTCTTCATTTTAATTAACTTGCACCATTTGGTTAAACAGCCATTAGTCTTCTCCTTAGTATTTATTTGGTTATCAATTATCTGTTTGGAATTGTTCTGAAATACGTGGTAGAGGTATTATTTCAATGTATCTTTGTGAGGGATAATCTTTGGTCAACTGAATGCCCTTTAAGATATGTTGTAAGCAGGTATTGTGTAGCTTTCACACATAATTGTGAATATGGTAAGTGCTGGACTGCCACTGTACAACTTGGCTCTCAAGATTCTAATTTTGGTTTAAAGAAAACATCTCCAGATTTTACTGTTTTTAATGTATTATATTAATGCATTGTTTTTATATGTGAAGCATTTTGTCTTACTGTGGTTATACACGTTGAGAAATTGTGCAGAAACAAAAACCAGAGCAATTGAGTACAGTAAATTTTCATTAATTATCCCCCTTCTTTTGTAGATATTTGGGCAATCGGCTGCATATTTGCTGAACTATTGACTTCAGAACCTATATTTCACTGTCGCCAGGAGGACATCAAAACAAGTAATCCTTTTCATCACGATCAGCTAGACCGCATTTTCAGTGTAATGGGATTCCCTGCAGGTAATTTGTTTTCATTAAAGCAGCAAATATGATGCTAGTGAGTTGTTTGTTGTTTTTTTATAAAGAAAATTATTAGTTGTTTGTATAGGTACGAGGAAACTGTCAGTTTGATGGATTTGGAAATGCTGACAACTAAAGAACAATAGCACTGGCCGAAAAAAAGGAGGTCAAACAACTCCTGTAGTTATTTCTTCCTGAGTATTACTTAACCTACAGGTTCAGAATTGTAAATGCTTTTTCTTTTTTTCACACTACTGAAGATAAAGACTGGGAAGACATAAGGAAGATGCCAGAATATCCAACTCTTCAGAAAGATTTTAGAAGAACAACGTAAGTAATGATAATGTAACAATAGTTCATTGAGTGTGGTGGAGGCAGGAATCAGCTCCTATGCTCTGACTTTTTGGGGAGGGGATTTTGAAGTGTATGGGTTCTAACACTGTGGCAGCTGTCCTGTTTGAATTAGCTGGTTTACATGAATGGTGTTCTCTTCCTCAGCTGCTTGTTAAGAACATCAACTGAGTGGCCTCCTCATTTCTCTAGAAGGGGTTGTTATAAGTGTAATTTAGTCTATGGCAGGCACAGACAAATGAGCTTCCTTTACCCATTTCTATTACATATTTAAGATAATGTTCATTTTGTATGAGAAAGAATAGGGAAGCACTGGTATTTTTGACAAGTGGATATGTGGAGGCAGCAATGTATTGGACAGAAATTTCTATTGAAAGTAATGTGTTCAATAGGTTGTGATTCAAAGCCTGTCCAGGATCTGAGAATTTTCCGCTTTTACTGTTTCCTGGTGCTTTGGCTAAATTATTCAAGTGGTGATAATAGATCAGAGCTGGTAAGGAGTCACATGGACTTCTTAAAGTAAGGCAGAAGACATGGATTTGGGAGTTTTGGATTCTGTTTCCAGCTCTGACATAGATTCATTACACTGGCTTTACACAAGATACGAAGCTTATCTGTGCATGAAGCTTCTTTCTTTTGAAAATGGCTATAGATAACGTCTGGAGCTGTAAATTAAAGGCAAGGCACAGATCATAGGTATTTAGGGCAATTCTGAGCTCGTGAGCTGTAAGGACTCTACAGTTTTCTGCATGTTGGGGAGACAGAATGGTAATCTAACTGCTCTGCCAAGTTCTAACCGGGAACAATAGCTTAAATGTTGAGCTATGATGAACTACTGAACGCTTTCTGTCACAGAGTTGCTTTAGAAAAATAGAGTATAAACTTCAAGTTGTGCCTCTCTGTCATTGTCCTTATCAACAGCATATCCATATACTATAAAAGTTGCATGTTTCATGGAGATAATCTTTACACAGTTGATAGCACTCCTGTTGGTGAAAAGCACACTTTATGTGTGCAACTGCTAGGTAAATATCTGACATGTCTTCTGATAGCAGTTCTTACAGTTTACTGACTGAGGGCTGGGAGATGTTTCTGTGGTCACTTGATAGAGTTCCATGTTTTTAATGCACTGTTATTTCAGACATGCCTTTCTTTAACTGTATTTTTCAGATATGCCAATAGTAGCCTCATAAAATACATGGAGAAACACAAAGTCAAGCCTGACAGCAAAGTTTTTCTTTTGGTAGGTGCAACTTAAAATTGCTGTGATGACAGGAATGAAATTGCATTTCTAAGGGTAATATCTGTGTCTGTTTTCCTATCCCATTCTAGTGAAAACCAATGTTAAAGAAAACTATTTACCACTAATTGGCCATTTTTGAAATGTGTTTTCTTCATACACAAATTGCTTAAATTGCTGGTATTGAAGGTCTGAGGGTCTTCTCTAATTAAGATCTGCAAGACACTTGTATACGCAGCCTTACCTTTAAGTCTGCTGTGCAAATAAGAGAGTGAGTATAATATGTGTCTTGATTCTGTGTGGCTTCAGAGAGCTGAAGAGCCCCCAAAAGCTAGAGAGTTTTGTGAAGAAAGGGAAGAGGAAAGGAGAAATTTATTTCCTGTAGTAATTTGGTTTCCTTTTTCTTCCCCTCTGGACAGTAGTCCACCACTGTTCTGGGGATGATTCCAAACAAAATCCTTAAACGTGTATTTGCTGGTTGCCTATTTGAGTCATCCACTGTAGGCCAACACAAGGTTGCTCTGTCTAATACAGCATCATTTCTGGATGTCTCTGGGATGACTTAGTGCTGTCTAAATTTAGGAATGAAGTTCAAAGTGACTTTGCTAATGTTGTGTGCAGGGAGCTCTGTAATGAGGCTCTTAGTGCAGCTTGACTCTCAGTGGTCTGTTTTCAGTTACAAATTCAGCACAGCACTCATCTCTACGTCCTGGCAAAGATTTGCTCTTTGACTCATTAATTGCTGCTGGATGATGACACAAACAGCTGTGGAAACAGAATAGGTTGGTCCCAAGTGGGTGGAAGGGAAGATTTTCCATTAGAAGGGTGAGACTTGAAGGAAAATGAATGAAAATTTCTTAAACTCAACTTACTGGGCACACATTAGAATCACCTGGAGGGTAAGTTTAACTGAAAAGATGACAATTGTAAGAGACATCATTATTTAGCACATGGACTTCCATATTTTCCTACTAAAAGTGGAATCCACCAGAAAACCTGCTTGCTGTCAGCTTATATTGCTAATTCTCTAAAGCTGAACACTGAGTTGAGAGTCACCTTGGGTGGGTTGGCTGCTTTTCCCAGGGGAAATATTAACCAGATCTCTGAAGAGCAACAAAACTAGCTATACTTGCCCTTCTTTCTGAACATCGTGAGGAAGACTTAGTTCTCTAAGTAAGTAAGTTCTCTAAGTAAGGTACTTTGTTAGATTTTTCTCACAGTTCAAGGAGTAAATAAGGGTGGTTTAATGATCAGCTACAGAGGCAGAGGCTGATCTCAAATAGGTTAGTCTCCCAAAGCTCTGAATAAGAATGCCCAGGAGTAAGGACTACCTTCCTGCTATCTAATTGCTGTACATTGGAAGTACATGTATTGTGAAGCAGACTCCCTAAAACTCCTTGTTCATATCCAAGGTAGTTATTTTTATGAGATGACCTCCATCTTGCAGGGTGACCTCTGAAGACATCTGTTTTGTAGCAGTCATTGATTGAGACTGTGCTACTGAGTATAGGAAGTGTGGTGCATGGGGAACAGATGGCATCAAGCAGATCAGTGCAGGATAGCAAGTGACTCTTGACAAAGAGAATGCTATTATGCCATTCTGCTGATTGACATTGAATGATAATGTCTACATGAAGGGCAGAATGTTTTCCACGCAGGAAGAGGCATATGTTCTTGCTGTCCTGGAAAAGTTACAAGCATAGTATTCATGGCTGTCATGTCAGGCCAGTGGAGCTTGAGAGCTTGAGACCTGCTGGGAAGTATAAGATTTTGATGAAATCTAGTCTCATGGGTTTCCTATGTTGTCTTAGCAGCTGCTGTCCTGAAAACAACTTGTCTCCAGACATGTTTTTTATTTGTTTCCCCAGAAGCCATAGATAGTCAGAATTTCTCAAAGAAGTTTGTTCACAGTGACATCACTGATAGGCAGGTTATCCTGCTGGGAGTGATATTGTGTGAGAGATTACTTGGAATGGGCTAGCTGATTGTGTCCTTGGGAGTGAAGCAGGAATGCTAAGGGAATGACCAGATCATTAACGGGGCCATGATATCTTTAGGTCTTCTGCTGCAATACATTAGCCTTTGTCACCTATGAGTGACAAAGAATACAGGTCATGTTTGGAGACAGTTTGTGATGACCATGTTATATGGCAGAAAACTGGAGGAGCTTTCACTCGGGTAAGGCTGCAGCAACCAGGTCTGAAGCAGGAGTCCAGGGGGCAGAGGCTGATGCCCTGTGCTCTTCTGTCAACCATGATATCTGGTACCAAAGATCAGGAGTGGCCTTGTACAGAATATGTATTTTTATCCTGCAAGTCACTGAGGAACTGAGGAAACTGAGAAATTTGCATAACCTGTAATGGTGTCAGAAGCTGCTCTAGCTGCCAAAAAAGATTTGTGTAGGGAAAGGTGATTTGAAGTAAAGATACTGAGTACCAAAATATTGTCTATATTGTATTGTGTGAGGTCACTATGTAGAGAGCCAACATATAGTCAGAAGTTCAGTTTGTTAAGATGCACAGAAAATGTAGGGTTAAGAGTTCTCACCACACAAAAATACAGTAAGTAAGTGCCCATTCAAACCTCCAGGTGTGTACAATGCAGGAATATCATGAGGTATATCTCTAGGCAAGCAGCAGAAATCCATTTAGGAGCTAGTTGCAAATGAACTGATGTGTGGAGAGACAGCCCAAATGGCTCTGTTTTGCTGTGAGTCTGTTGAGGTCTGTCTGAGGCCCATAAAGGATGTGAATAAGAAGAGCTGGGAAGGAAATGGCAAAAGTACAGAGTTTTGAGACCTTAGGGTTGACTACAACTATTGACAAAGATGATTCCTTGGATTTCCTTTCTTGAGGAGGATGAGTGCTTTTACTGAGGCTGTTTGCTGTAGCATAAATATGGAATATAGAATTGTATGTCAAGTTATTAATTTATTGGAATAAAAAGCCCCAAATACCCATGCCAAAATCACATTCTTTTGTTGAATATCCAGGCAGTTTTTGCTGGAGACCTGAAGTGTTCTTTACAGAAGGAAATTTATTTTCACTACTGGCTTGAATTAAGAGAGTATTGTGTGAGAGCAGGATACTGTTTAATGTAATTTGAGCACCCACATTTCCTACTGTGAGTTTATCAGAATGTGATAAATAAGTAACTATTTTAAATGGTGTGATATGCCTATAATTCCTGTTTTATACTGCTAATATATTGTAATCCTCTTTTATAGTCTGCTGCAGTCAAAAGCATTCTAGCTAATAAATTTGTGCTTCCTAGCAAGGAAGAAAGGTTACTAGGAAGGGTCTGCTTCCTCTCATTTCAGTACCAATTAGAGTAGATTTGGGGGCTGCATGAGTAGCAGAGTGCTCTCATTCTGGAATGTTGCCAGTGCAAGAAATGAAGATTTATTGTTTCTGTCCCTAAAGCGATATGGAGAATCCTGGTCATGTTCAGTCCATTCTGACACGTTTTTCCTTTTGTATCAGCAGTGCAGAACAGTATAAAAGCTATACATATATCACAACAAAAAGCTATTATTTGGAAATGATGTTTTATGAACCTGTAATAGGTGAATTTAACATTGCTTTAGTGCAGTGGTTCAGCCTGAGCAATTAATACTGCCTGATACACTTAACTGTTTGTTACATGAGAAGTACTTCATAACCACAGTACTTTGATGGAGTGCATTGTAGTTCTTGGGAACTTCACTGAACAAGCAATGCTAACTTAGGCTTGTCTGGACAAGCCAGAAATAATTTAGCAATCCACAATCCAAGACATACAAGTCATAGTTTGAAAAATGATAGTTTGATAAGCTTTTTGCTGTTTTTATTGTTACACTTTGCAGCTTCAGAAGCTTCTTACTATGGACCCTACGAAGAGAATTACCTCAGAACAGGCTTTGCAGGACCCCTACTTTCAAGAGGATCCTCTGCCTACATCAGAGTATGTATTCCCTCTTCTGTGCACATCTGGGGTGACTTCTTTCTGCTACATTCTAGTCCCCGAAATGACATGACAGCTGAAAAATTCACAGAAGTAGCAGCTCAGTCATGCTCAGTAGAAACTACAAGTGTAGTACAGAAGTGTCTGTATCTACCGGTGCCAGAACAGAGTGGTCATGAGGAGTAACCCGGTTCCACACAGTAGAGTTATAATTCTGAACATGCTACCAAAGCCAGAGTGACAACGTTACTGCAGAATTTAGAGAATCAATCTCTGCCCTCTTCTTTCTGCCTTACACAGCCTCACAGAGCCCTGTTCTCCATTGCCTGCCTGATTGTGCCTCTCCCGAGGAGTGGGACAGTTCTCTGACTTACAGCCCATTCCCATGCCCTCTTTCACAGGGTAACAGTATGAGAAAAGGAAAAGATAAATGGCTGCCTAAAATCCTACAAATCCCTTGTTCAGAAGGCTTGAGAGTACAGAATTGATATCTCTGTATATTTTGTTGTCACGAAAAGTTCAAATGACACATTCAATTCCAGCTGGCAGACTTTGCCAGTTTCTCGTCCCAGTTTTCGGAAGCATGGTGGTGCATAGCATTATGATCTGGAGGAACTTGATGCAGGTAGACTTCTACCTTTGCTTTCACTGTTTCCTCAACTAGCAGGCAACACCAAAAGTAGGGAACAGTCACTGGAATGCAAAAGGAGTCTAGTTGAGACTAGTTGGGTATTTTAAATTTCTTTTTCTGTTTGAAAAAATCAAACTGTACATAGCAACAAGATTACGAATGTTCATACCCTTCTAAAAACCACATCATGTTGATTGTATTCTGAATGCTGGCACAGAAATCTAAGAAATTGATACTGGTCAAGATCTACCAGTAATTTTCTGCTTAGTGTTTATCTGATGCTATCCTGTGGAGAACTGTAGCTCCCCATGGATTACAGGATAACATTATGATAAGGTCTCTGCCATAAACATTAAAGAATGTTCCAAATTCCATTGGTCAGATGAATTTAAAAGTGATCTTTTTTTTCCTAAACAAGACCTGAGAAGCTTAGTGAAAGTAACTCTGCAGTTGTGATTGGCAAATACGTTGAAGCCTTTTGTAAGCCAAGGCAGGCTTATAAGACACTAATACTCTTTGGATCAGTCCCTTTATTCAGAGAGCCATGCATGTTCCAACTGGGTGTTGTGGAACCTCTGACATTATGTTTGTTCATTTTACCATCTGGATCAACAAGTGGTCTTTCTGGCATTTGGGCATGTTCAACCATGCCATGATTTCTAAATGACAGCCTTGTGCCAACAGCAAAGAGATCTGACATTACAATCAGCACCTACCTTGGGTGCTCACACTGCCACTCACTTGTGGAAACAGGTTTTGTCAAATACAAGAAATTAAGTTGTGTTATATGCACTTGTTTTTAACGTAGCGTTAAGTAAATGTATGCCATGTGTACATATTTGTGGACTGTTTACTGTTTACTGTGTTTCAGTGTGTTTGCTGGCTGTCAGATTCCATATCCAAAAAGAGAATTCCTCAATGAAGATGAACCTGAAGAGAAAGGGGATAAGGTATAATAAACTCCTTGTTTGGTTGGGGTTTTTTTACTTTCAAGTATGCAATAAGAAAGCATCAGGGTGCCAAATGAAAACTAATGAAACATGAAGAGTTAACCAAAAATGTTTCCAAGGCAAAGCTCTCTTAAAACTGTTTCTCAGACAATTGAAAAGTATCAGATGCCTTGGGGTGTCTCAGGTGGTATCACCAGCATGGTTTGCCCTGACCTGTGGGGAATGAGCTGGATGGGCTGCTCTGTCAGCAGCAGCCTGCTCTCAGCTGTTGTTGTTCCAAGAAGACCTTGCTACCTCCTCCAGCATCGCATGATGAAAATACATTGTGAGCACATGAAAAGAATGGCATTTTCATTGTATGACTGGCATCCATCCAGCCATTTGAATGTAGATGGCTGTCGGGGTCTCAAATAAATATTGGCAGCCTGCTTCTGGCACCACATCAGAACATTTCATCCATCTGCACGCAGTTTCTCGATCATGTTTTAAGGGCCCTCAGACAAAGGAGTAATAAGGATTCTGAACTGTTCTGGTAGCAACAATCTGCTCTGAATATTCTCTTTTCCATAGCCCCCCAGACATGAGGGGGAACTTGTGTGCATAATAAATTTTGGTGTGTTTTCAGCATAATCTGATCTGCTTGGTGCGTGTAGCTCAGCTGTGCTGTGTGGCCACAGCGATTGTCCTGTAGTGCTGTGAAGGGAAGACAATGGTGCTACAGTGTGGGAAGCAGCATGTTATTTTCACTGAACAGGGTACAGTGAGGCACCAACAGTGATGTATAGCTAACAAAATGTGAAGAGAACAGTCTTGAACTCTAGTTATCTGAGGACTATGTGAGAAGGGCTGTTGTCTTTTGGAGAAACCATTTGACTACATGAATCTTCTGTTTTCAATTTTCTGCCTAGCATGACAAAACCAGCTGAGTTTAAAACTATATTTTAAAGAGAAAATTTTGTTATCAGAACTGATATTGCAGATTCTTCTTTACCAAGAATAAATAGTAGTATCCATGATTTTTGTGTCCAGATAGTTTTTTCAAAAGGAGGAAACAGACCCCTGAGCAAAAATAAAATTAAATTCATGATACTGATTCCATTGTAATTTAGTTACTGGTTTTGCTTCAACTCTCACAGCTTCAAAAAACAAGAAGAAACCTTATGAATTAAATTTACTCTGGCTTTTTTACATTTAAATCAGTGTACTTGAAATAAATATCTGTCTTTTCCCTGGGAATGTTGCAGGGATGATGACAATTGCATGTTTATATTTAAAACAGCCAATATATAAATGGTCTTTGAGATCGTTGAGGGCAGTCAGGTATTTATGCACAATTAAACTTTTTCTTAGACCAGTTAGGTAATACAAGTCATGTAACTCGTTGAATGTGTTCCCACAGTGTAGAAAATGTGGAGGTAAAGGTTATTCTGAAAGTTGAATCTGTGCCATGTTTTGTTGCTTTATGATGTTATCATAAATGAAAGGTTTTATTTTTTTAGACTGGTTTCTTACTGGTTTGTTTTTAAAACCATAAGTATCTGTATAATCATTTGGAAACCTGGAGAAGTTGTCTCTATTTATTTGGAACTTGCATCTGAATTAAATAACATTTTGCATAAGCATCCATTCTTCAAAATGGTTAATTGTTAGTTAGCAAGACTAAAATGAAGGTTTGTAAAACAAAGTGAAAATATTTGTTTTTCTCATTTCTGTTAGGCAAGTTTCTGCTAGGTTTCTAGATAGGACTGAAATTTCATTTTGGTAATTTCATTTTGGTGCCTGAGAGATGACATATGGCAATGGGTTGTTAAGGGTAGAAACCTTGATGAGTTTAATCATTTAGGAACTGCCATGAGCCAGACTGACCTGAGGACAAGGTTTTTGCTGGCAGAAGCCCTTTTTGTGCAGTAAGGTGGTGCAGCCAGGCCCCAGCTGGAGACTGGCAGAGCAGGTAGGTCTCCGTCTCTGGCCAGGCAGTAGCAGTAGTGGTTCCACACAAGAGCAAACTCAGGCGAGTCAGCTAAATTTTGTGCTAAAATCTGAAGCACAAAACCTGGGACCTACAAAAAGCTCTTGTCTTTAATTGTGAGAGTCCCTTCAATATTTGTTTGCACATGAAAAATTGAAGTTTTTCAGCTCACACAACAGTAACTACCTTACTTTCATCCAAACACTCCTATGAAAACGCATATTTCAGAATTCTTAAACAAATAGTTCCTTAGTTATTGGTGTTTTGTTTGTGTAAGTGAAGCTCAAACCATTATAAAAAATGGCTTCTTAATGGTTTTGGGTTTTTTTTACAAGGTAGTTTGATTAACTTTTTAAATTGTTGAAGTTGAAATCTCCCAGTTGAGGACTACATGCGGGAGGATACATTATGGGTTTTGCTAAATGTGAAATGGAATTGCAAGCCACCTCTTAAGCCCTTGAAGATACAAGTCTTCTTTGTAGTCTTAAATCAATACATCACTGCAATTTTTTTTTAATATATCTTGGGAGACCATTGTGATGAATGGCATAGATACAGATCTTTTATGTCATTTATCTGAGGTGACTAAAAGCCTCTTGGTGAAGGGGGCATCAAGCATTTTCTGCTAGTGGCAACCAGTTGTCATAATTTCTGAGAAACTAATAAAATAAGGATTTAATTGCCGTACTAAAGCTTTAGTCAGAATATAAGCAGATATTCTAGGGGGAAAAAACCATATCCTGGAATGTGCCCCCACAGTATATTAGAGGAAGAATAGTAAGGCTTTTTAATTCAATCCATGTCAGTTGAAGGTTTTTTCCATGATGAGCAAGTGACATATCTCACATTTGTACTGAAACTGTATTTCTTTGCAGTTCTCTTAGGTGGTTTAGTGCTGGGATGGAGGAGCCATTCTTGGTGTTCAAAAGCAGATGAATGTGTTGTCTTTCCCAGAACTGTAACCATGGAGGACAGAGTTGCACTGTTCATTTTCTGACCTTCCCTCCAGTTCCTCAGATACTTCTTTTAGTCTGCAGCCCTCTGAAGCCAAAGGAATTCTCAATGTCTTTTGTTCTTCTTAACCTTTTTTCCCTTCTGTGACACTTTCTTCTGTTTATTTTCTTGGTAGGAACCAGTGTCAATTACCTGGCCTCTTTTCCTTTGCTAGTCTTCTCCTTCCCTTGCCAGATTCTTCTTTCAGCTGTTTGCTCCTCTTTTGTCTTCAGCATCTCTGGACTATTTTTGCTTTTCTGCTATTTCAATAGGATTTTCTGACCCTATACGTTGTGCACCGTGCTGGGCCCTATTCCCAGTACAGCATTCTTTGCAAGATGCTTAAAAGCACAGGAAACCAAAATAGTAATGAAACCCGTTTCTGGTTTTGCCACAGAATTTCCTCGCAACCAGGAAGACGTGATGTAATTCCTTTGGTCTCAGTTTGCTTACCTTTCTGGCAGTAATGCTGTCAGCCTTCTTCAGGTGAAAAGTGAAAGTTTGAAAAGTGGTTTTGATTCTGCGTGAACAAGGCCATTGAAGCACTTAGAACAACTTACTGTGGTTCCCCACGTCTGTCACTGAGCACTAGTGAAGTTTTGGGTGCTTTGATTTACTTCGTTAGGTGATCGCTGCTTTATAAAGGGTTCCTTTTATCTCTGAGCACATGGGTAGCTGTAGGAGGCACTAGACTGTCTTTCCAATTTAAGTCCAGCTTGTTTCATTAAAAAGGCAAAACACTCACAAGTGGGACGCCCCACAAGGTGTGCAGGGGGTGAACTTCTCTGAGGGTGAACTTCTCGCAGCATTCAGGCTTGCTGTGTTTTCCCATCGGGCAGGCGGGCCTGCCTCCCCCTCGCTGACAGCGGGCTTGGCAGCTCCATGAAGCTCCCAAACGTGGCTCAGAGCAAGTGACCGTGTCGTGTCGCTTCTTCCCTCAGAATCAGCAGCAGCAGAACCAGCATCAGCAGCAAACAGCACCTCAGCAGCAGGCGCAGGCGGCGCCGCCGCAGCCGCAGCCGCAGCAGCAGAACAGCAGCCAGACCAACGGGACGGCGGCGGGCGCCGGCGCGGGAGGCGGGGCGGCGGGCGCGGGGCTGCAGCACAGCCAGGACTCCAGCCTCAACCAGGTGCCTCCCAACAAGAAACCACGCATAGGGCCTTCAGGCGCTAACTCAGGCGGGCCTGTCATGCCTTCAGATTATCAGGTACCTCCGGACATTTTGCTGCTTTTGACACTATGGGGCCGAGGGCCAAAATGTCGTTTTCCCCCTTCCCGGTTTTAATGAATTTTTGATGTAACCTGAGGGATGCTGAGGTTTTGTTCTGTGATTAATAGTTTTCAGTTAGAATACCAGTTTGAGTTGTATCTACTGCACCCTGTAAAGTGTTGAGGACTAGTCCACTCCAGGAAGGCACTTAAATATATTTTAGAATAATCTGCCCAAAGCCAGTGGAAGTAAATGCTGCATTGCATCAAGTTTAGGATGCTCGACTCTTGGCAATATTAAATCCCATGTGAGGCGCAGATGTGACACAATCCTGAGAAGGAGAAGCAAAGTCAGAACCAGGCTCTTACATTTCATTCCTTCTATTGTCACATGTATGAAGTGGTTCTGTAGTTTATTCTGGTATCTTTCTAAATCTACTTCTAATGTTAAAGAAAAAAAATGCATGTAAGCAGAGGAATTTTGGTTTGGCTCATCTGTTTGATTCATACCAGAGTAGGGCACAAAGACATGCATTGTTTCTGTGACCAAAGTAGAGCAGATTTAATGTTTCCCAGTATAGTAACATTCGTAAGGAAAAGCACTATCACTGAATCATTTTTGAATTTGCATACTTGTCTTTGCTTACTAGAATTGTATTTTCCACCAAAAAAGTGACCTACATTAAATATAGAAAGCATTGAATTTTCCAGGATCTTAAGTACTTCTGAGTTTATACTTGCTGGAGCAGTAATTAGTTGAAAGAAGAAATTTTTAAAAAATAGATATTAAGGGTAAATTTTAAATTATGCTACCAATTCTGTCTGTTCCTAGCCTTCAAGAGGATCCCACCTTGGAGAATGGTCTTTTCAGGCTGCTTTGAAGTTAAAATAAGTAGATTTTAAGGCACCAGCTCTAGAGTTGTCTTGACTTAGCCCTCCAGACCTTCTCCACAGACGGTTGGTTACTCAGTGCCAGACATATTTCTCCCATTTTTGTTTGACTCTTTTAGCTACAAATGGTCACGAAGGCATTGAGGGCAATTTATGGGGAAAAACAACTAGGTTTCTTTTTTGAAAAGTTCCAGACAGGCTTGAGGCCTGGACAGATCAGTACATCTGTCTGACTATACAGTATTTATGGCTGGTCTGGTTTGGTCTATACTTTGAGGACTGGTATGCTGCATTTGAGGATATCCATTATAGACTTCTTATCCAGTTCTCTGAATTGTTGGCAAACTTCCCCTTTACAAGTTGCTAGTAGTCTAAATATTAATTTTTTCCAGGTTTTTTTTACCCTTTATGATGCTTTCCTTCTAAACTTCAACAGCACAGGCATCAATATCGTGACCTGTATGTTTCCTTTACGTCATTCACTAAATTGTATTGTCTGATTATCCAATTTTACACTTGTGTTTGGCTATCTGCCTTTAACTTCTAGCTGACTATCTTCTGTTCCAGAAAGGAATGTCTGCAATTTGTCCAAGTCTGACATTGTTAAAAACAAATTCTCATATGTGGAACAAAAATAAGCGTGGGCAAGTTAATGCATTCTTACAGTCATAGGGCATTAATTTTACTCCATTTTATCTAATTCAGAAGTAGATAAAAGATTCCCTTTACATTGAGTTTCATTTAGCTTGTGGCCTGAAGTCTGTTGAAGTTTTTTTTTTGTCATTCATCAGCCTCAATATATGTTGCTTTCACAAATGACAGTGCAAACTCCTTGTTGAATTTTACTGAGCCTTCCTTATGTGACCTTGGGTATTTTGCTTAGCGTGGTGAGCTGATGCTTTTCATCCAGAAAGAGCTCCTATAAAGTCAGAGAATTTATTGCAATTCTTTTTCTTTTCCATTAGAAGTTGAAAAAAATTCCAGAATACTGAGAAAAAATTCAGGTTTCAGGTCAAAGAATTTGTCACAATTCTTTTTCTTTTCCATTAGAAGTTGTAAAACTTTCCAGAATTTTGAGAAAAATATCAGGTTTCAGACACTGTGTTACAGAACCAGCTTAATCATGTGGATTGTGGTGGGGTTTACCTTGCTGGACAGTCTCCTGTCCGTTGAGCAGTACTTCTCATGCCAAGTGATTCTGCAATTTGCATTACTGGGCAGCTCATGATTAATTCTGGATGGGGAATGGTTATGATAATGAAAGGGCAAATTCAGCAGGGTGGATGTTGCAAGATCCACGATTTTGTCTTGCTGAGGTTAGAGTCCGGTGAGCTGACTGCCCCAAACTGTAGAGGGGAAAAAAAAAACTTCAGGAAAATGAATGTTAGCTTATGTACATACACATGCCCATCTTTAAGCAGTTGTCTTTGTTTGCAGTAGCAGGTTGAAAGACTTGCTTGAAATTATATTATTTTATCTTAGTGGACAACTTTTCATTTAGGTAAATTGAGTAGCCTCTTAAGTCACACTTGCCTTTTTCTCAGAAATGAATGAAATGTAGCTCTATAACATTTAGTACTGCCTATCTTGAGAAGGGTTTGTAGCCTTAGCATTAATAGCATTTGCATTAATAGCAACAATAGATGTAAGTTTAAGGAACAGATGAATTTTGAAAGGGTGTCTGCTCTCTTGTCTCTTGTGTATTTATTTTCAGAAAATAGATGTGTACCTGTTGTACTTTTAGGTGTCTCCAAGGGTTGTTGTGTATTTTGTGTGCTGTGTTAAAGCTGATTTCAGATCAAAATGATGATTTGTTTTATGGGATCCTAAACAGTAGCACTGTTTAGTCAGCTTTCCCAGCAAACATGTTTTAATGAGCACCAGAGAGGTTAAAAATCTCCCAAACTGCACGGTCCTGACAGGCTGGATTTCCTTCCTTTGATCCTCTCTTTTTTCCTGCAGCACTCCAGCTCGCGCCTGAGTTACCAAAGCAACATTCAGGGATCTTCTCAGTCCCAGAGTACAATGGGCTATTCCACGTCATCTCAGCAGAGCTCTCAGTATCACCAATCTCATCAGTCTCACAGGTACTGAGGGGCCTGACAGGCTGCACTCAGAAAGGAATGGACTAGAAGCCAGAAGACTCCAGCAATATGAAGTTCATAACGATGAGAAGACCAAAAATACAAACTATGATGCAGAATTAAAATTCATGATGACAAAAGGAAAACTTCACTCACTGAAGACTTCCCCCACCCCTGCCCCATTCCCAGCCCTTTATTGCCATAAAGGAGATTCTTGTGAAGTTTTCCTTCTTCCCTGCCCTTGCATGTGCTCCATTGTGGTTACTCTAATGAACCCTTCTGATCTGAACCCAGCACTTAACTTCTTTAACCTTTGGAATTTTGAAGGATTCCTGGTGCACCTTCCTTATGCTGTAGTGATTGCCATAAATCTGTCTTTTCAATCTCTTTGATGGGATTTTAAAGTTTTAAAATCTTGAACTCCCAGGCTTTCAAGCTTGTATATAGTTAGTTTTATACTAGGCAAACCAGTTTAGCTATACAGGTATATTGCACCTTTTTAAAGCACTATGTTATTTTCACAGGATATTACTGTTTTGCTCATGGATGTCAAGAACAGCAAAATTTTACTGTTCCAGAGTATTTTACTATTCTGTTTTTATTAGTCTAGTTTTCAGGCAAAGTATTAAAAATAAAAAATTTTAAAAATTGATAAAATGAAAAAAGAAAAATGAAAAAAGAAAAAAACCCACCCAAGTCTCTGCAGCGACAGATATGCTTCATGCTACTGGACTGAACACCAAACAGAAGATTGCTGATATTTCTTAACTCATTCACATTGAATTCTTGAAATCACAGTGATCATGCTTTGACTAGTTTTAAAATAAGCATTACTTTAAATGAAACCAGGACAGTCACAAAAAGGAGATGCTTTGAGGATCTGTTGGAACAGAAGAATGGAATGTCTTCCCAGGCTGGACACCAAAATAGTCAGGAAAATGTATTTACTGCCCTCAAGTCTCAGTAGGAATGTGGATGACGGGCTTTTTCTGTTTTTCTGCTAAGTAGCTTATTAATGTGTGTGAGAGTTCTATAAATTTAGCTTTCTTTCACATTTCTGAGTCAGTTCTCAAAATTTAAAGGTGACAGAAATACTAAGACTTGCTAAAACAAATGCATTTAATCATTTTATGTTAGAATTTATAATTAAGAGAAATTACTGTGCAGTTTGAAAAGCATGTTGAAAATTGTTCCTTTTTCTTGTTTATAATGCATATTCTGTGTCCCTCACATTGCTGTGATTAACCAGATTAGTTACACCAGATGCGCTTGATTGCACTGAAATGTTTCTTTTTCCCTAGAGCAAACATGTTTTGATTGTGCCTAAGGGACTGTAAGTGGATGGGTAGTTGGCAGAAAATCCCCAGTAATTAAGCAAGAGTTCAGAAGCATAATCAGAGGATTATTGTCCAACTTCTGGAACCACAGTTATTCGGAGAGACACAACATATAATTTGGAACAGCTTCATTTTTGCTTCAGCCTTCAGAAATAAGGCTGACTCCTGTGGCAGAAAACCTAGAGGAATGCATTTAGAAAGCTACTGGCTGTGTAACATCAGTGAGCTTCTGCAGCTGGTGTCCAGAGAAGAGGAGAAATGAGAGGATCTCAGGTGTAAATGGTCAGTGGTAACAGGTTTTTATACTGCAGGTTGTTCTCTTCTGCCCTGTGCCCACACAAGTGATGTACCCGTACACATGCACGCTGAAGTTGTGATCAGATGTTGCAAGATGAGTAGATCTGTTTGCTCTGAGGAGAATGCTTTTTGTCAGAGCTAGTCACATACATGGTTCTGCTGGATTTGATCTCCCAGTCATCTTTAGTGTCCCCTTCTTCCTCAAACTCATGCTGTTTTCCTTCTTTTTGCAGTTGGCTTGCTTTGGCCATCCCTACCATCATGTGATTTTGACAACACCCAGATGCTCTGGAAAAGCAGCTAAAACCTGCTTTTGTCATCAAATAGATAAGAAGGTGGTGAAAAACTAAATGAAACAATTGAAAGGAAAAAATTATTTCTGGGGAAAAATAATCTCCCAAAAGATTCTTTCAATATATAACCCTTGAAATGCTACAGTTTTTACATACTGTAGTACTCTGTTTGAAAGAACAGGTTTTAGTTGTTCCTTTATTTCAGTGACTCTGGGGTGACATTCTTTCTGTCTCCCCCCTTGCTGATGTTAGGATGAGGTACTTTTGATCAAATGGATATTTGGCCAATGCCATTAAGTAACACTTCTTTATACTTCTGTGATTTGAATGTCACATTTCTGGAAATTAACTTAGGGCAGAATGATTTTTGTCCCCTCCTGTTCTTTTCCTCCTGTTCTCTCTAAATTATTTTGTCTTTTCTGCTACAGTTATCTAACATTTCTTTTCCCTGCTGGGACCTGCAGCTGATCATCAAAATTCATACAAGACCAGGAGGTGGCAGGGATCCATTGGTTAATTAAGGTGGGCTCTTGTGCCAATAAGGCAAAATCATGGTGTAGATTAATCTGTAGGTAGAGTGTGAAACTTCACAGCAATGTAAGGTGCTTTAATTGAGTGAACTTCCAGCTTCTAGAGTGACTGCCATAGCCTCTCTTAGCTGCACTTGCATTTGTTGCCTTGGTTGGGTTGACAGATGACCACATGCCACTCCTCTCTCTAGCTTTTATGTGCACAGGTGAAGCCAAGCTGACTTCTCTGTTCCTTCAAACTCACAACTGGGAAGAGAGCAAATAAAAGCAACAGTGCTGGCTGCAAAATGTAGGCTCTGCACACTCTTGTTTCTTCCTGGGGTGAAATAATTTGCCTTTTCCTGGGAGCTTGATGCACGCTGCCAGGGTGGGTGGCAGTCATAATGGAAGAAGCCTTGCTGCTTCCCATGCAGGTTATCCCATGAGGTAAAAACTTTCCCCTTTCAGAAGTGAACTGTGCAGTTTGTCATGGGAAACCAGGACCATGTCACTTTTATGGGTTTTTTTGCCTGTGCAGTTGCTTTATTACTCAGCTCTGTCTTTGCCCATAACCTGTAGACCCTCACCAAAGTGTTTCACACCTGTACCGAGAGGCGCAGTGCTGTCTTCCCCATCCTGGTGGGAGACAGGCTGCTGAGTACAGCTTTTCACGTCATGGCTCAGAGGAAACAAACGTGGGGACATAATGGGATGAGCAGCCTGGTCCAGGTTGGTGAAGTTTATGTAGCACAAACTGCACAATGAAGGAAAAGTATAGGGAAAGCTGCGACTCCTGCACTGTATCTGTGACACTGTATCTGGAAAGGGGGAGGGAAGCGCATTCATAGCGGGAGGGGTGGCGGGAAGCTAGAAGTGTTCAAATATGTATGATATTTTATATAAACATAATAAGCTTAGTTCCCCTTCATAATCTTCAGGAATGGTACTTTAACACCATTAAGCAAAGAATTGTTTTAGGATTAAATAAATGTATTGTACATAAGGCCATACGTAATCTTCTAAAAATGTCGCCAGACAGGAGCAATGTGTATTACTATATGAAAAAAAGTCCTTAATGCACTGTTATCTCCTAAATATTTAGTAGTAAATTAATGCTATTTAATTTTTTTAAAAATTTGTCTTGTGTAGACACTAAAAAGTATTACACAAAATCTGGACAGAACATGTCCTTTTTAACAGCAATTTAAAGAACTTTTTATATATGTAAGGTAGTAACTTTTCAAGTTGTCGTAGTTGTATATTCCCATGTTTACTATTTGTGGAAGTGTGCCTGTCTCTACTCAGTTTTTTTTTTCTAATAATTTCATGCACGCATCTTTCATTTCCGTAGCTTCCATTAGAAATTATTGTGTATGCGCCTGGTGCCGCCACAAAACTTTGCCGCTCTCAATCTGTGGTGGCCGCACTCAGCAGTGCCCGTGCCAATGGGCTACCAAAACCACAAAGCAAAATACTTGTTTCTCATTCTGGAGTTGAGAGTTTACTGCTTTTAAGTTGTCCTGATGTCACTCTTGAAATGACTGTTAAAACTAAGCTATGAGTTCATTTGCATTTATTTTATATTCTTGGTTGTAATGAAATGGAATTGACTTTGCTTCAGTGTGAATTTTTTTAATAAAATAATATACATTTGTAATAATAATAAAAAGTTCAAATCAAATAAGTGTGGAGAAAAGTTTTTGTAAACATCAACTTTGGGCTACCAGTAGGGCAAGTACAGCCCACAAAATTGCAGTTGTAATTACATTCAGGATGTTTATGATATCATACACCACAGAAAACAAAGCTTGCAAAACCTCAGAGTTGAAATTACAGCTTTTAAAATGCCCACAAGGATATTCATGGCTGTGTGTCTATCAAAATAGAATGAAGCCTTATGGAAAGCAGAATCGATGGAGCGTTCTCTCAGGTTTTGCCCTCCGCTTGTAAGCGTGCTGGTGTGCCACACCGATGGCACTTGCTGAGATTCATTACTTGCACGACAATCCTGTAGATGCATCTTCTGAAAAAGAAAGCTGGTTTACTCTGTTCTGGAAATAAATACCTTCCTGCTTTCTCCTCCTGCTGGACCTTGGGGCATTTCAAGTGTTTCAGGTGGCAACATGGAAAGTACGAGCTAGAGCATACTGGTGGGTTTTCAAAGTGGGAGTTTGTGTGCTTTGCTAATCTGTGTGTTTCTGTTCCATCTGACTTTTGTTGGATGGATGGATGGATGGATGGATGGATGACTGCTTCCAAAAATCCCACTTGTCTTCTCCATGACAGTTGCATGGGTAAGAGCGGTTAGGATTTACTTGCACTGCCCATCAACTTAAGAAATTTGGTTTGTTTTTTATATACTTTTTACACAAGGGTGGGAATAGGAGTGGCCTTTTGACAAATAGCTTAATCTGCATCTCTGACACCTCAAGGCAGAGCTGTTCCTTAAGCCTCAATGCAACTGGATATTCCCGACTGTGTAACCCTCATGGTTTCTGCTTCTGTTGTCCTTTTGTTGATATGATTGTGCTTAGTAAACAGCTTTGACTTGGATGTTTCTAAAAACCTCCTGTGCCAGCTGTGTCTCAATCTCCATTCTTCTACAGCATATCTCTCCCTGTTTTTGCTACCTGGTCATGCATTTTACAGTCTAATCCAGCCTGATCGTACTGATTGGAATTATGGTGTCCCTTTTTTGTCCTTGACAGCTGAACAACTTTGATTTCACAGGCACTGTGAAAGTTGCAGAGTGGCTTGTTTATTAGTCTTTTGCTTTGACTTGTTGCTTCTTGCTTTGTGTTATTGCCCTGGCTCTGCCATCTCTGTTGCATTAGTTGTAAAACTTCGCTCTTCACTTGCTCATGACTGCCAAAGCCTGCTGTTACACCATCCCTCTTACTCAAATCAAGATGTTATCTAAGTTATCTCTTGGTATGATTGTCCCACTAGGTCAGCCTCTGTGCCCTTCCTTTTTAGGCTTCTAAATAAGCATTATTTAGGCTCTGTTTTCAATTGCCCATTGTTCCTGAAGAGCTGTTGCATAAATTTCTGGGAAATTCCCTCCTAGGTGTCTTCTGCATCCTTCACTAGAACCCCTTGACTTTCATGTATCCAGAAGTTTAGTATTTTATTCTACTGGTGTGCAAGGAGTCATATCTATTGTGTTAATGAGAACTGTTCCAGTGTTCATTTTGCCTTCCAGTCTGTCTGCATCCATCTATCACCTCCCTGCATGCCCTTCACAGGCTCCCTGTGACAAGAACAGTCATTTTGTTCTGGTACAGTAGCTTCATGACTGGGGCTTGCAGCACTCTGGAATATGAGTAATAATCACTGTAATATCATGGTGTTTTACTACTGGACAATACACTGTAGTGGTGCTGTCACTTCCCATGTGCTATTTCAACACAAGAAGCATCGTGTTAGTGCCAAATACTAATTTCATCTGCCTAATCACAGAACCTGAGGAAGCATTATTCCAATAGCCAGCGAAGGTTAATGATGTACAAAACCTGTAATTTTTTTTAACAGGTAGGTTCTGCTTTTTTACTTTCCAGGGAGCTTCATGTCATTGTTTATGATCACAGAAAAAAAAAAAGCTTTGGTTTCTTTTGGTGGTTTTATAGTAATTTAGAAAATTATTATTGTGTAATTACTACAATGATTTTTTTTTCATTTGCAAGAAATATTTATTAGAACAACAGTTGTTGAAGTAGATTAAAATCACTAACAAGGTTATGAAAGATGTGTGTACAGTCATAGCTGAGCTGCTGAAATTGCTGGGGGAGTACCACAACTGTTATGTAACACATTTCCAAGTTAATCTAGAGTGGGTGTTTAAAAATTATTATTGTTTTTATTATTACTATTATTATTTCAAGTCTGAAAGTAATACCTACCTATGTGATTTGTTTTATATAATGTACTTGCCTTGAAATAGGATCAATTTTTCCAGCTTGGTGTATTGGCATACTGCTATGTGTATTGTAGGGTCTGTAACAAGCCATTTCTGTGATTATGATGGGTGTTCTTGGAAGCATTATGAAGAGGACAGACAGCCTAAGAGTATTTAACTTCTCCATGTGCATTGCATGCACAGAACACCTGGGTGAATGAAGGATTCAGCAATACATTCCCTTAGCTAAAATGTCTTATGATCTTGTTCAGTAAGAAGTTGTTTGAATAAAACTGATATATGAAATCATTACAGAAAAGATACCTGTGCACCAGTCCATTCTCAGAATGGATTTTTGCTTTGCTTGCACTGTCAGTAAATTAGTAAAGGAAAATCTGAATTATTTTTTATATATTACTTTAAAAAAATTGCATATTTGCTGCTGAATCTTGGATGTGATGTGATAGCCAACAATAATACATTTTATACCATCTCCGTACCACAAGACACCATGTCTCATGTCTCAAAAAACCTGATACATGAAGCACTGAAGAAAGGAATTCTTCATACCTATCAGCAGCAGACAAAGTTTTAATTAAGAACCAAATATGCCAAGTGATGTATGGCTCAGGCATCCTTTCTATCGCCTGCATGTAAGCCTACACTGGTAGGATTCTTCCCTGTATCCATATATAGGAATTCCCTGAGATGTTGTGAAGGGAAAAGAAGGAGTCGAACCTTTGGATTTTGTAAAAAAGTTTTAATGCTATCAAGTTTAGGTATCTAAAGTTCTCCAGATCATAATCAAATTCTAAATACCTTTATTTATGTATTTTTTAACATTGTTTAAAATGTTTTCTACCCTTGTCTGGGCAACGTGGCACAGCCCTGCTCTGAAAAGATAATCTCAACTCTGCATGCATGACCTGGTCAGGGGCACGGTTGTCAGTTCAGAGTCTTGCAGGCAATTTACACAAATGGACACTGAACTTTAACCTGTAAGCTCAGGTCTGTGGAAAAGCAATCAACTTTTTCAGAAAACACACTTCCTTGGCTGAAAGGTGAGCCAGAGAACTGCAAAATTGAAGCTTAAAAAGTATTATGCAAAAGGCTTCTGTGGCCCCCAGCTTGACAGACAGTATTATGAGATGATTGTAAATTACCAGATCATATAATTGCTGTTCAGCTGTGCAGTTCTAAAACATCTATTGTTCTAAAACATCTTGCCATTATCTAGTATGATGTGGAATGAGTAATTTGTGAAAGTGTAATTATGATTTTCAGTTTTCAACCTTCTGTATTTGTATGACTTGTTTTTGCAGTGGTACAGAAGAAAGAGGGACAGTTTCCAGTAGTTTGGTTTTGGCAGTAAAACTCAGAACATTAACTTGGTTCCTTGAAGACGAACCAAAGGAGATGAGGCTTCTTCCTTGCTGCTGTCAATCCTTCTACTGCAGCAGAGGAGATTGAAGGAGGCAGATCATACCATGACGTTGTGTAGTAATTGCAATTCTTGGGAAACACTTGCTTTTGAAAGAGAAGTATTTGTAAGTGCAGCATCACAACTCTAGAAAGTATACTCAGCGAAGTTGATGTGAGTTAGTCACCTTTACGAAATTCCCTGCACACAGCAAGCAGACTGACTTGATAACGTCAGGAAGTTTGTAGACTTTGGTCTTGCCCACCCATAAATGCATGAAAATCTGCATAGTTTGTGGTTTCAGAATTCTTCCCCTGGTAATAATGGAGCTTTTCTTAAATATCTGAAAGTTTTCTTGTACCTTGCAGTATCCCACAGGCATAGAAATAAATCCCTACTTATTTAAGAAACAATGGGGACATGTACCAACACACTCTGGTGGTATGTCCCAATGGGGATTATCAAGAATTGCTTCTACATCATGCTGCTGCTAGATGAAAGCTGGAAGTCCCCTGTGACTTTGAAACAGTTGGTTCTGGAAAGCAGGAAGGAAGCAGCTTCTCTTACCATCCAGAGCAATGTTAGAGGTGTTTGAAGTGCATTTGGGTCCTCTGAGTTTGTGACGTGTATAATATTTGGACAGTGGCCGTACACTTCCAACTCCCAAGAATTCCATCTTGCATGATAACATTTACATATATTGTCTGTGGAGACGTGCTCAGCTGAGACTTGCTAAGTAAATCCTATAAAATACTTGTCAGTGGATCGTGTGTGCTGGAGGGTGTAAGGAACAACCTGCCAGCTCTATCAGAACCAGGAATGTTCTCTTCCCGCCCAACGTGCCAGGCTCGTAAATCAGTCGCAGTGCGTCATGCATTTATTAATACACGGTGGTTGTACTATTCCAAGGCTGTGCTATTGCTGCTGCTTCTCGTGCATCAGGGATGTGGTAATCCATCTGTATTCCACCTAGCTCCTTTGGGATGTTTCGTGTGTGGCTCTGAGCAGACCAGCAATGCACTGGCCTTGACTCTGGAAAGCCTATACATTACCTTGAAGATAAACTCAAAAGAGCACCACAGCAGCGTTCAGTCTTGTCCTTGTGTGGGCTGAAATTCCAGTACATGCGACATGGCATGCTTATGGAGGGGACGCGGGAAGAGAGTGGGAATTATTCCTGCTTCTGTGTGATTAAGGATGGTGTATCGATATGCTACATGTGAATAGGAAAACAAAATGCACTTTTGCTTTGGTATTTCAGGATCTTACCCGACAGGTGAATTCCAAGAGCATGCGTGTTTAAATTATTGGGATATGTCCTAAGTATGTTTAGGCCAGCATGAGTAATAAAATTGTGTTGGCATTGAAAGTTGCTATCACTTCGTAAACCGAAAAACCTAAGAAAGTTTCCTAAGCCTTGCTGCTCTCACACACATATCCAAATGTGGAGCTAAGGAGTAAGCAATTTCCCAAAAACGCCCTGAGAAAACAGGATACCCTGTAGCCAGCATAGCTGTGCATCCTAAATATAACAGCGCTGAGCGTTTACGGCGCAGGGTTCAGGTTTACGCCACGTACCGCAGCCTGGGGTGTTGGGGCCAGACGTCCCCACCGTGTAATGTGATCGCTTCCTTGGGTGCTGGACCAGCTCCCAGCCAGCAGCTGCAGGGCTGGGAGCTGAGTTACCTGACCCAGACCCACCTCCTCCAGTTAGAATCGTCCCTTCTGCAAGGGAGTGTGGTGTGTGTGGCACAGGCAGGTGTCTCAGCCCCTGCACTGACCTCGTGTGGAGGTTTGCTGCTGTTGATGGGTGTGAGCTGTTGGGTTGGTCTGCTGGGAGGCTCTGGAGTGGGTGCAGAGGTCCCCTCTTGGCTGGCAGCGGCACTGGTGGGCGCAAGGGGCAATGGATGCAATGTGCCACCATGGAGCAGCTCCAGAGTGGGGCCTACCTGTGGAGATGGGAAGGAAGATTGCCCAGCCCCCAGGAGCCTGGGCCCCCACCTTCTGCAAGCTGTCCACAGACGTTGCAGCAGTGGACATCCTGGGAAGGTGCTGGCAGCACCTGGGACAGCCTGGAAGAGGGTAGTGCTGCTGGTGTGCCTGTCCTCTCTGGGACAGAGGGGCTCTGGCACTGGGATCCTCTCTCGCGGACACTTTACAAGCACCGTAGTGCTTCACAGAAACTCTCCAGGCCTCCTACAGCCTCGTGGCAAATCCCAGCCTTGCAAACTGGGCAGGAGCAGCTGGAAGCATGAAGGAGGCTGGTGCCAGCAGCAACGTGCCAGCCAGCGCAGCGATGGGCATGTTGTGTGTCGCTTCCCCCCACGCACGCCGCTCCCCAGGGCCTCCGGGGCAGAGGCAGAGGAGAGGCACCACGTGAAGACCAGCTCACTCCTGACTGGAGGGTGGCACTGAGTTGCCCAGCTCCGTGGTTGCATGCCTGTGTGGAGTGGGGCTGCAGTACCCATCTTCAAACATGCTTTTGGCCCTGAGGTTTCTTGGACAGTCTTACGAGTCCCACATGTGGGTGAGGGTAGGACTTTGGGAAGTTTTGAGAAGTGTGTGCTGCTTCTCTGCAGTGCCCCAGATACAGATTTTGTTTTGCTGAGCTGTCCCACAGGAGGGTCTCACAGTAACTAGCAGTTCACAGGATTTAGGTGGTCCTGAAGAAGGTTTGATCCTTCCAATCTTTTTTTCCCTGCTCTGTTCTCATCTGCTAGGGCTGCTCTAAGCTTTGGTAAAAATGCCCCTTTTCATATTATGGCTCAGCTTTGCCCAGTCCTACATAAAGCCTCTCTTCAGACACCTGGCAATCTCTACCTGAGGAGACCATTTTATGGTTAATGGCAGATGCATTTTAAAAAGATGTATTTAGAGGGCCCTTGGGTGGTTTGTTTCACTCTACTGCCAGGGAGGGTATCTGCTGCCAGTGCTGTCTGCTGTCCTGGGGAACTGTCTGACAGCTTGGATATTTGTCTGTCAGGATATCTAACATGGCAGCACATATTCCAGAGCACAGCCTGAGCCCTCCTGGGATTATAGTCTTTGAATTTTCTTACATATGGTATACCATTGTGGATGAAAGTATTGTGTGCCTCATTGGAGACTACTGAGGAAGCTGTGAAGAAAGGAATAGTCCTACATGGGGGAGAGTTAGGCTCATAGTATGGCAGGCATCATATGCCATGAAGCTGGATCCTCTACTTGGGGAACACAAGTCTTGCTGAGGAAATGCACTCATTGACCTGCAAGTTAAACAGTAAGGGCTGATGGAAACTTGGATTCCTTGGCTGTGGCAGGCAAAAGGAAATCTGCAAATACCATGCTTGTGTGGGGCTCCAGGTGGCCCATCTGGACTAGGCAAGGTGTGGTTCATGCAGGCAGGAAGCTGCTGCCTCCCTAAATAGTCTGGGCAAGCAGCCTCAACCTCTTGAGAGAGAGGAGGTAGCAGAGGGTCTGAAGCAAGAAGGGGGTCTCCAGCATCTTGTTGCAGGGCTGCAAGATGATTGCTGCCTCAGACATCAAAGAGGGGACTGCTGCCCCTTGTGCTTTGCAGAATGGGACCCTGAGCACCCACTGGTGTCATCATCCTGCTCTCCTCTCTTTCCCTCCTTTGGGGGGAGGCCTGACCTGCTTCCCCCCAGAGTCCCAGGCAGCAGCTGCTTTGGAGGAAGATTCCCAGCTCAAAACGACACTGACTCAAATGACTTTCCCACTTGGGGAGAAGAGGGTGAGAGCTAGACCTTCTTCTGGAAAACCCTTGAAAATGTGCATTTTTGCTTCCCTTCCAGATGCTGGCAGGGAATGAGGACAGGGTCATTTCGGGAGGATCTGAACAAACCCTGACAGAATCCATTAGAGAGACGTCCTGGTCGGGGGAGAGAGGTGGGACAGGATGCCAGGCCTCAGGGGGTGCTCTTTTATATTTCATTTATGAACTGTTGATTGTATCTGGCTGGGGTTTGAGCCCACGTGAGTCACATTCACATGGGCAGGTGGGAGTGGCTTCATTATTTTCTCTTGAATCACCACACATTTCTCTGTCACCAGAACATGCTTTAACAGCCACGTGCGTGTGGGTATAGGTGGTGTGTGCCAGACCCAGCCAGCCTGGTGGGAACAGGCTCAGCTGACTTTGCCTCAGCTTGGTGGACTTGGCTGTGTTCTCCTTACAGTTGGACTTGCTCATCTTAAAGGTTTCTCTCAGCCTAAATGAATCTAAGATTTTATGATATGTGAACTATGGTATTATGAACTGAGTAAGTGCCATTCCACAGGAGTTCCTCACTGCTTGTTTTTTACACAAGGCTCTCCAGTCAGGACCCCCTTTTTTACTCCTCCACTGGATTCTTGGAACACCAGTGTGCTTATTCTTTTTGCTTTGTAGCTGGACAGCATGAACCCGTAGCAGTCACTGCTGTTGGACCTCAGTAGTGCTAATGTCATCACAGACCTGTAGAATCATAGAATGGTTTGGTTTTGAAGGGCCCTTAAAGACCATCCAGTTCCCCCCCTGCCATGGGCAGGGACACCCTCCACTAGATCAGGTTGCTCAGGTACCTGTCCAGCCTGACCTTGAACACTTTCAGGGATGGGGCAGTCACAGCTCCCTGGGCCACATGTTTCAGTGCCTCACCACCCCCACAGTGAGGAGTTTCTTCCTTACATCTAATCTAGACCTGCCTTCTTTCAGTTTAAAATTACTGGCCCTTGTCACTACCTGCCCATATAAAGTCTCTCTGCCTTCTTTTTGTAAGCCCTCTTAAGGTACTGGAAGGCCATAAGGAGGTCTCCCTGTAGCCTTCTCTCTCCAGGCTGAACATCCCCAGGTCTCTCTGTTTGGTCAGGAGAGGTGCTCCATGCCTCTGACCATCTTCATGTCCCCCTCTGGACTCACTCTAACAGGTTCACATCTTTCTTGTGCTGGGAACCCCAGAGCTGGATGCAGCACTCCAGGGGGGGACTCGGAGAGCAAAGAGGCAGAATCACCTCCCTTGACCTGCTGGCCAGCCCTATTAATGCAGCCCAGGATGTGTTCGGCTTTCTGGGCTGCAAGCACTCAGATGGCTTACATCCAGCTTTTCATCCATGAGAATCCCAAATCCTTCTCCAAAGGGCTGCTCTCTGTTCTTCTTGCAGTCTGTACTTGCCTCTGGGATTGCCCTAACCCTACAGCACCTTGCACTTGTTGAACCTCATGAGGTTCTTATGGGTCCACTTCTCCAGTTTGTCCAGGTTCCTCTGGATGGCATCCCTTCCCTCTGCAAACTTGCTGAGGGTGAATTTGACCCCGTCTTCTATGTTCTTGATGAAGATTTTGAAGAGCGTTGGTCCCAAAATAAGAACCCTGAAAGGGCCTGAAATCTCTCTGAGCTACTGGGTAGCCTGAGGGCATAGGACCATCACATGCAGACAAGGTGTAGGGCTGCCCAGTGCTGGGGCTGCAGCAAGACCAGGCATTTGGGCAGTAGAGCTGTCGCTGTCTCAAACCCCAGACCCCAGCTTTGCTCACCACAGTGCCTGGCAGGAGGAGCTGGTGCAGCCCCCGGGAAAACATGTATGGAGGATGAGAGGTGGGGGTAGCACACAGTCTGTGTGGGCAGAGCTGGCCCTGTGAAGGTTATGCCATAGCTCCTGACATGCTTGGAGAGGAGAGCAGCCTTTCAGCCATGCTGGGAGCCCACCAGCCTGCAAATTGTGTTTGTGGGAACAGAGCAGGGGCAGCCAGGCCTGCTCAGCAGTCCCCTCACACTCCAACTGGCTCCTGGTGATGCCAGGAGGAGGACAAAAATCCACTGGTCTGCTGTGTCCAGTGAGAGCTGCTGACCTCCTCTCAGCTGTTGCATGTGCACCTGCAAATGGAGAACTGCAGTGAGAAGCAGCTCAGCATGTGTCCAGGCCTTGCACGTCCTGGCTGCCAGAGCATGAAAAGGGCACAGTGTATGACAGCCTGTGGCAGCTGGTTGGAGTGTGTGGTGCAAGCTGGAGGAAGGAGAAGAGCCATGAGGTCCTGCTGCCCAGCCCAGCAGCCCACAGAGCTGGGACTGCTCCACTGAGCTGGAATGGCCACAGAGCCAGCAGCTCCATCCCACCAGCACCAACTCCTGATAAGCCTGGGAGAGCCAGGGCTTGCAGGCCTGCCAGCAGAGGGGTGGCTCTTAAGGAAGAGGGTGCTTTGTATTAGGGTTTTTTTGGTGGGTTTTCTCCTCTTAAGACTCCTACAATCAAATGTGAAATTCACATTTCTCTATAGGACTTTGGCTAAATACTCTCCAACACATAAAGCACAAAAAATTTGGACACAGTTCTGAGCCAGCTCCTTTCCTAGAACCTTTCAGAGCAGGTTCTTGTCACTGGTTTCACTGGGAGGTTTCAGAGCAAAAGTGTTGCATCCTGGCTTTGATTTTGCAAACAGCTTCTTGAAGCTTAAAAGAAAATGCCTGTCCCTAGCTGTTGCCATTTTCTGCTTCTGAGTCTCTGCCAGCAGAAACACCTCCATGCTGTTATGATGGGGTTTGTGAAAGTGGTTTGTGTTGGCCCTTGTCCTGGGCAATGACCAGGGTGAGCAGGTACAGGGCCCCGAATCTGAGGTCTGTGGTGCAGTGTCTGTTTGCTCCTTGGTGTTGGCATGGAGTGTTTGATAATGGGCCTCTTCTTCCTTAAATATAGAACTGGGAAAGGGGCCAGAGAGCTGGGAGGAGACCTTGCTGCTGTTCAGGTGGGACTGAGGAGTTCAGTAGCCAAGTGTAGCTGGCCAAGACCTCTGTGGCTGGCTGGTGAGGACCTCTGCCAGGGGTTGCCTGCCATCTGCTGGCAAATCCCGTGGGATGGACAGAGCCCAGGAGAGCACTGCAAAAGGAAAGCTCCTGTGGTTAGGTAGAATTGCTCTGGCCAGAAACAAAATTTCTGACAGGATCAAGGGCTGATGGTTCATCACTGTTGCTTCCAGATGGTGAGACTGAAGACTGCATTACTGTCCCATACAATTCCATCACCCCATTGCTCTGGACAGGTTGCAGAGGTATATGACCTTCAAAGAGAAGCCCTGAAGTTCCTGATCTGCCACTGCCTGGCATTCACATATATCCTGATGCCAGCATCTTGTCTCTGTGTCCAGCTTCTGCCCACCACCACAGGGCCTGCAGTGACCACCATCCCAGACTCAGCCTGTTTCTTGCAGTTTTGTTGCCCTGAGCTCTGGATTCAGGGCTGTGGCACTTCCTTGCCAAAGCAGGCATGGCCAGTGCCTTTCCTCTGGGGCTGCAAGAGGATGAGATGAGGGTGATGCCACAGTGGAGCGTTGGCTGTGGGGTCAGCAGGGCAAGACCACAAAATGAAGCAGGACCTGGGACCAACACCACAGCCGAGGGTGATCTCCACAGGCCAAGGAGGAGCTGCTGAAGTGCCCGGCTGGGGCAGGCAGAGCAGTGAGGTCTGTGTGGGCAAGGGGGGAACAGGCAGCTGGGCACTTCAGTGACACGATGGGGCAGATGTTGGTGAGTTCAGAGTGGCCAGCTGGGAGTTCTGTGCTTCTGAGTAGCAGTGCCTAAATCTATTTACATAGCAGAATGCTCTGGTGGTCTGGGGCCCAGGCAACCAGGCAAAGAGGATCTGTACATGCTCCTGGTGCAGAAAGAGCAGCGCTGTGATTTACAGCGAGGGCCTCTCTTCCCCTATCTCTGCCGTGGAGATAAGCAGTTCTTTGCCTGAGCCTTGCTGTTTGCACAGGGAACCTGTTTTCCAGATTACTCGGCACGTATTTTGCCTTCTTCATGTCTGAGCTGCCAGATAACGCTGGAGGCTGAGTTAATGTGCAGAGCAGAGGCACGGCCAGGGCCCAGCCTGCTGGGTCAAGCACCATCAGCACCACCAGCAGGAGCAGCAGATTGGCCCACATGCCAAGGGCTGCTGCAGCTGATCCTCTGCTCCGTGCTCCCCACCAGCTTCACTCCTGTGCTGCCAGGCTCACTGCTCCCTGGCTGCAGAGAGTGAATCCCACTGGCAGTGAGGACACCGGGGCAGCCCCAGGCAGCAGGTGATGGGCTTCTGCTGGAGTGCAAGAACCTGCCTGGGGGTGCTCTTTGTGCTGATGGCTCCTCTGCCCTTCTTTCCCCTCTGTGAATAGCCAGGCTGGAATAAACTGCTCTGCATTGCCCATCATGGCCATGGTTCTTTTTTTTATTTCCTACTAATTTTCTTTCTGTATCCAGTAGTACTACATTAGGCTGAGTTTTGTGGCTGGGCAGGCTGGAGTAGTGTTAGACCCTGGTAGTGAGCAGTGTCAGCTGTGTGAGACAGAGATTTTGGGCAGGTTTTTTCTGGGAAATTGTGGCATTCCAGCATATCCATCTGTGCAGAACCAGGCAATATGTCTGCTCAGACCCTTCTGTACATTTTGAACCATTCCTGAATTAAAGCTTTGGGCAGTTCAGAAATGAAGCTGGGAGCAGTTCTGGTGCCAGAAGACAGGCATCCTTGGGTGTCACCTCTGGCTCCTGTGGCAGTGACTTCTTTTAGTCTTCAGAGTTAGAGGAGCCAATATCTGCAATGATTTTTGCTGCATCTTAGCTTTGATTTTTTTACCCATAAATTTTCCCACTGTTTCACTCTCTTGTCTTGCTCAGGTGTGCTAGCTATGCCTTTTTTCTAATCAGCTTTTAAACACCTGCAAAGATGATTGCATCCCTAACCTGGGGAGGGGATTATTACTGGTTATGTAGAAATCTCATCTGGGAGCAGCAAGCCCCACTGCAATCACTTTGTATCAGCACCTGAAGGCAGACACATGGCCCTAAATGTAAGGCAGGTATTTATAAATGGGTACCATGATTATAAAGTGAAATTTAATGAAATGGCCTGTGCTGTGCATGTGTTGTGCGTGTGACTTTCACTGCAAAGCTATGAAAACTGTCCATCTTTCTCTCTAAGCTGCTTTCTGGCCGTGTGTCTGTATCCCCCACAATACAGAGCTGTTGAAATAGATCTAAATATTCAGGGTATTGCACAACTTGAGATAACACTGCCAGTCTTGCTCAATGGCAGAGGGATAATAATGGCAGGCTCTCACAAAAAATACCTGCAGGGAGAGATCCCAGTTTCGTTGGTTTGTTTGTTTTGAGCTGAACTGCTGTGCTTGCACTTGTTGGTGCCAAATTATTTTGCTTCCTCTGCCATATAACTGAACGCTGGCTTAGCTACCTTAACATGTGGCGTGAATTGCCATGCTGCACTAACTGCTGGAAAACATTCAGCCGAGGAGAAGGGAATTCGGGTGTTTTCAGGACATGCTTCATCAGTGAGAAGGGAAGGTGATGCTCAGGAGGTTGGCCCCTCGCACGCAGCTCTCCAAGGAGGCTGAGTCCAGGGGGCGAAGGAGTACCAGCATTTCTTTCTTCACTCGCAGAGCCGCAGCGTTTTACCCTGCTTTTCCTGGGGCCCCTCACCACCAAGCTGTCCTCAGTGTTTTAACCATACCCTACTAATGGCTGGCATTAAAAATAGAGGGGTTTCTGTGCTGTGCCAGCAGAGAGGGTGCCAGCCCCCGAGCCCTTGGCAGCGGTGCAGGGGCTGCCCTGGCTGGGGCGGGGGCTGGCGGCTGGCCCGGGACAGACACCCGCTCCCCAAGGGACAACCCGACACCGGGGCAAAGCCCGGGACAGCTGCGGCAGTCACACACCAGCGAGCCATTTGGAGCCTGACACAGAGGCACAAAAATGAGCCCTGCCTTAATATAACCTCTTACAGCCAGCTAAACCACGCTTTGCAGAGGGAAATTGCATCTCCCACCATATATCCTAATGCTGCTGCTGCTGCACGGAGGCACTCTGAAGGCACCATAAAACCTTTAAAAGGCATCAGACAAAATAAAACGTTTTTCTTATGGTGTCACAGTAATCCCGATTAGGGCTGTAACGCAGGAATGTGTGAGAGACAAGGTCTCTTAAACAGGGGCTGTTTATGCAAGCATTTCCTTGCCATGCCTGCTGGGAATACAGCCTCGACAGGAAAACGACATTTGCAAACAAATGAGCAGAGAGACACCGGCAAGTTCTCATCTCGGAGGGAAATTAGCATTTTAATATTCAGTGCAGGGTTTTGCTAGGCGGCCAGGGCTCGTGGGTGCTGTGTAATAATGACACCAATAATTAATAATAAATCTGATGCTGAAATGCCGTGGAGTTAGGGCTGTCTGTATCCCTGGAATGTGGCAGTGGCTCAGAATGGGAGCTGCTCTTGTGCAGACAGCTTCCTAAGGATATTTTACAAATGGGGACAGGAGACTCATGGCTAAAATTAAGGGGTAAGAGGGGTAGCTGATAAGAGAGCCAAGTGGCATGGAAGTAAGGAAAAACTTTAGTGCTGAGAGAAAGAAAGACAAAGGTATCATAGGCCTGATACTGCTTCTGATATTGCACTGGGACAGAGCATCCTGTGCTGGCCCAGGCTTTCCACCCCTTGCAAACTTCTGGTCCCAGCTGGGCATGTGAGGACATGGTGCCTGTTGGATGTGGAGTGGGATAAACAAGGATGGAGGCAGGGAGCAGTGGAGTCCCTGCAGCTCTCTCGGTGGCACAGCAGGGATGGAACCTGACCTGGGGAATGGGAGAAAGGGTGGGCAGAGCCACCACTGATGGCAGGCTGGGAGGCAGCATGAAGGGAAGGCAGTAGTTGTTGGCTGGCAGGTGCAACCTCTCTGTACCTTCAGGGAAGTGGATGCTGCTGGTCTGTGTCTGAGTGCCTGGTCTGGGGACTCACATTTCTCCTTCACAGCCTGGTACAGATATGGGAGGAGATGCTGCCACAGCTCCTGGCTGGCCCAGCTCTACCATCCCTCACAAAATCTTGTAAAGAAGGGATGCAGAAAATATGAAAACCATGTGGAAACTTTACATGGAAAACATCTCCTATGAGCAGCTCCTCCTGTGGCTGACTCAGGATCACCAGTTTAAGATCATGAAGGTTTGAAGACTCCCTAGCACAGGCTGTTGAACCTCCACTTGTCCCAGCACTACAGGATCCAAGCTAACTGGGAGTGTTTACCCCACCAGATGGCTAAAAGGGGTTTTGTTCCCCAGCAAGCTGCTTGGAGGGATTCTCAGAGTGGTGTTTTTTCACAGGCAAGGCACATCTCCTAACACGACCGTATGCCACATAGCCACAGTGAGGTGTTTCTGGCAGTGTCTGATGCCATGGCAATTAATTAACCCTGGGCACAGCAGGTGCCTCTTTAGCCCGAAGCTGCAATTTCACCACAGGCCATAACCTGCTTCTGATGTGATTTTTCTGTCAAATGTATCTGTTGCTCTCACTCTTTTTCTTTTTCCTTTTTTTATTTTAAACTTTAATGATGCCTTTTACTACTCTCTCCAGAGCCATTTGCCAGCTGCTGCAGTCAGCTATTCCCACACATGCAGAAGAGGCTCAAATAAGGGCTTCCTTTCACAGAAGGTGAGAAATGTGCAGGCTGGGGCTGGTGACAGGCATTGCTCCTTCCCAGGGTACACCAGGAGCCACTGCTGCTCTGGGTCTGACCAGCACAAACTCATCCTTGCTGCTCTGGGCAGGAGCCTTTGGGAACTGCCTGCTCTTCCTTGTTTTATCTCCTATTTCTGTACATGTATTTTGGAGGTCTTTTCCTGAGGTCTGCCTGGGTGGCTTTTGCCTCTTTTATGGGATTCTAAAATTATTGGCTGATGTTTATTCTCTTCATTGGGTGAAACACTTACAGCCTCTTGCTAAATCTGAACGGTTCCTCTCTAATTTGTGTTTCTGTCTTCCCAAAACTGAGAGGGAGAGATATTTTGAGTCCAAATTAGTTGTTTGAAAATTGTTCTTTGAGGGGAAAAACATGCTGCAAACTGTGCAGTAGGGAAGTTGGAACCCAGCTGAGGGGGGGTTTTACTCAGGCCACTTTCTTCTCAGATGCCTGCCCATTTTGCTGGGCTGCATGTACTGCTAGTGTAAAAGGGAGAACTGATTTCAGGTCCCTAATTTCATAATAACATTATGGGCTCATATCAGTAGTTGCCAAGAATGTTGTTGGGTCATACACTGGAGTTTGGAATTGGATGAGGAGGAAACAGGGCAGCAAGTAAGATTACAGCCACGGACTTGAGGAGAGCTGAAGTTACTGAATGCCTTCTTTGCATCAGTCTTCACTGACAAGACCATCCCTCAGGAACCTCTGACCCAGGAGACCAAGGTAAAGGACTGTTGGAAGGAAGACCCTCCACTGGTCAGGAGGATTGGGTTAGAGAACACCTAGGAAAACTTGACATCCACAAGTCCATGGGCACCTGATGGGGTGCATCCATGATTGCTGAGAAAGCTGGTGGACACCGTAGTGAGGCCATTCATTATCATCTCTGAAAGGCTGTGGCAATTGAGAGTGGTGCCTGAGGACTGGGGGAAAGCAAATTTCATCCTGGTCTTCAAAAAAGGCAAGAGTGAGTACCCAGGGGGCTGCAGTCCAGTTATCCTCACCTCAATCCCTGGAAAAGTGATGGAGAGTCTCATTCTGGAAGCCACCTCTATCCGTACAGATGACATGAAGGTGATCAGGAGTAGTCAGCATTGGTTCACTAAAGGTAAATCCTGCTTGTACAACCTGAATGCCTTTTGTGATTGTGACAACTACTTGGATGGATGAGGGGAGAGCAGTGGATATGGTCTACCTTGGCTTCAGCAAGGATTTTGATACTGTCTCTAACATAATCTTCATATGCAAACTCAGGAAGTGTGGCCTGGGTGAGTGGACAGTGAGGTGGATTGAGAACTGGCTGAACAGCAGATCCCAGAGGTTGTAATCAGTGGCACAGGGTCTGGTTGGAAGCCTGTCACTGGTGGTGCCTCCAAGTGGGCCTGGTTTTGTTTAACTTATCCATCAATCACTTGGATGGAGGGAGAGATGCCTCCTCAGCAAGCTCTCTGATGACCCAGATCTGGAGAGGCCGATACCCCAGGGTGCTGTGCAGCCCTTCAGCAGCACCTCAACAGGCTGGAAAGATGGGCAAAGAACTGTGCAAAGTTCAACAAAGACAAATGCAGGTCCTGGACCTGGGGAGGAATAACCCCATGCTCCAGTACAGGCTGGGGGCTGACCTGCTGGAAAGCAGCTCTGAGGAGAAGGACCTGGGGATCCTGGTGGACAACAAGCTGTTCATGAGCCAGCAGTGTGTCCTTGTGGCCAAGAAAGCCAATGGTGTCCTGGAGTACGTTAGGAAGAGCAGAGCCAGCAGGTCAAGGGAGGTGAACCTGCCCCTCTGCTCAGCCCTGGTGATGCCACATCTGGAGTGCTGTGTCCAGTTCTGCCTCAGGGCAAGAGAGATATGGAGCCCCTGGAGTGGGTCCAGTGGAAGGCAACAAGGATGGTTAGGGGTCTGGAACATCTCTCTTACAAGGAAAGGCTGAGGAAGATGGGTCTGTTCAGCCTTGAGAAGAAATAACTGAGAGGGGACCTTGTCAATATCTATCAGCATCTGCAGGGAGGGTGCCAAGAGGACGGAGCCAGGCTCTTCTTGGTGGTGCCAAGCAACAGCACAAGAGGCAATGGGCAGAAACTGATGCACTGGAAGTTCCACCTGAACATGAGTCAGAACTTCTTTACTGCACTGGTGGCCGAGCACTGGAACAGGTTGCCCAGAGAGGTTGTGGAGTCTCCCTTATGGGAGATATCCAAGAACTGTCTGGACACAATCCTGTACCTTGTGCTCTAGGATGACCCTGCTTGAGCAGGAGGGTTGGACCTTCTGAGGTGCCTTCCAACCTGATCCATTCTGTGATCCTATAGAATCTTAATGCCTCATGCAAACTACTTAACCAAGCCCAGTCTCTTTAGTTTGAGTTGCACCCTGCCCTCTCTACTGTGAGGTGTCCAGTGGTTTGGTGTCTGCTGTTGCCCTTCACAGGCCATGAGCCAGACAATTCCCAGGCTGTGAAATTCTTCACAGGCTGGTGGTACTGAAGCTAAAACCTGGAACACCTATGGAGTAGGTCCAGGCTGAACAAGAATGAGCTGACAGGACTGCAAAGTAATTTCTTCAGGCAATGGAGACAGAAACAGCCAAAAAATGGCTCCCAGCTAAATGGGTGAGAGTGTATTAGCAATGGTTTTAGTTCAGGCAAAATGATCACCTATGTAACCCACACAGCTTCTGAGAGAGGAATCTCAGGCCTGTAATTGGAGCAATAAAAGGGAAGGATCTGCTGTGGTCCGTATTTTGTCAGTTATTCCTAGCATGCCTGTGGGGCATCAGGCCAGCCACGTGGCTTAGTGTTGGGCAGGGCTTTCTTATCCTGACCTGTGCTTAGGAACACATCCCTCACAACCACATCAGTCTTGTCCCAAATGAAATGATATATCAGTAAATCAGAATGACAAAATTATTGCTGTTTCAATTTCGAGCAGCATTTAGCCAGATCTGTTCTATTTTTTCTTTATGATCTGGTCAATTCTTGCACAATGGTGGCTCTGAAGGCAATCAGTAAAAGCTGGAAGCGTGAGAGCAGATTTTCCACAGAGGACTGTTCAGATCAGTGATTTACACTATTTTTCATCTGCAGTAGGAAGAGAACTCTGTTAAATAAAGGCAGCTTTTCGAGAGAAAGTGATTGCCAAACACTTCCAGGATTTTGCTTTGTCAGAGATGAGGAGCATATTATTTACATTCTCAGAGATAAATACATTTTCTTCATCTCACTGGTGCTCAGACCATGCAGATTCGATAAAGAGCTCTGCCTTCAGTTCTCCTCTCAGGTGCCTGTTCATGTACATACAAAGGATCACACTGGAAAGCAAGTGATACAGCTGAAGTTGCAGTTTTTTCAGCTCTGTAAATCTAGCCAGGATTCCCGAGTGAGGTTTGGGATATTAGATGGACTGCAAAAATCAGCATCAGCACAAGCAGGAGATTGTCTGTAGCCCGACTTTCGCATTTATTTTTATTTTTTAATCTCCTCTCAAGCAGGCTGTCGTGCTGCCTCCCTGGCTCCACAGTGCACGCAGGCATCTTGGATGGAGATAAAGTATCACCATCTGCTGGCGGCTGAAAGGATTACGGCGGAAAATTTTCGAAGGTAATGGTGCTTCGGCAAGGTACCTGTGTGAGATGATGCAAAGAGCCCTGCTCCAAGGACAGGGAAGGTGGCTCACAGCCTCCCTGGCTGTGTTGGAGCAGCTGAAGCCTGGCAGGTGATTTCTCATTTACCCTTGCTGTGGCTGTACCTGTATTGGTCCTGTGTGCAGGGAAGGTTGATTGATGCTCCTGGCACTGTTTTCCCTGAGTTTGCATGACATATGATGGGCAGAAGCAGTTGTGGCTTCACTGCCTGGAAATGATAACTGAGGGCTGAGCCCATGAACCACAACACTCCAGGAGAGACCCAGTCCCCCCCAGGATGTGGGCTCAAGTCCTGGGCTGTGAAGGGCTCCAGCCAGCTGGACACCTTCCAGGCTTCAAAGCCCGGCCTCAAGTGCAGAAGATACTGTTTCTGCTATGCCCTTTGCAGCAAAGTAACCCAGGAACCCAGAGCAGGGGCCTCTGAAGGTTGGAAGATGCTACCTGGTGCTCTCAAATGTGAGAGCACATTCAAGTGTGTTGGTAGGTTGTTGAGATCATCCAGGGATGTTGCAAGCTGTGATGACCCAGGGGACAGGGAGGAGGTGGGGGTCACCTCCTGGTGAGAGGGAGAGTCCTCCACAGCCCACAGCTTTGCTGCTGTTCTTGCCCAAGTAGTGGAGGAGAGCACAGCCATGGCTTGTTCTGTGCTCCTCAGCAGGGACATGGGGTCTCACAGCCCTTGGGTGAGCATGGAGGAACACTGCTAGGAACAAGATCTTTGCTCAAGGGTCCCCACAGCTATGGAGTCCCATCCACTGCAGTCAGAGAGGCAGTGGTGCACAGGCAGTGGCTCTTAGCTGCACCTGTGGTGTGGGCACACTTTTGTTGAGCTCTGGGAGTAGAGACCATGGAGCTGACCACCAGCAGCGGGCAGGGGATCACCTGCACCCTCCTGGCAGAGCTTCCCCTGAGAGATGCTCACAAATCCTAGCCTGTCTTTGGCCAGTGCTCAGCAGCTCCTTCAAGATCTGAGGGAGATGGAGCAGAGGAGAAAGGGAGATGATGGGAGAAAACAGAGTGAAGGGGTATCAGAAGGCAACTGGGAAACTGAGAGGAGAACACCCAAGGATTTCATGGGGGATCTCCTTCAGTAGTAGCAGCTCTTGCTCTGTTTCCTCAAGATACTTGTGTGCCTTGTTCTTCTAATAAAACCTTGCCTTTGGTTCACATGCAGAGCTTGTCAAGGAGGCAACCACCCCGGAGGCTATGGTGTGATGTTCATGGCTTCATTCCCTACATGGTCATTCCTTCCCATGGGTTGGATGTGTTCCCGTTCTGGATGGGGTTTGAAGCTGGGGCTGAGTTTTGTGTTGCTGCAGCTGCCAGCATCCAGGCTTTAGCATGGAAACTGTCTCTGCTGAGACAGTGGGATAGAAACAGTCTGCACATACCTTTGTGTCTCTTGTCAGTACAGGTGCATGGGAGATGTGTCTCTTCTTCCCAAGCTTCTTGGAGCTGCTGTGTTGAATATTCCTTAAAGGAATTCCTACTAACAGCAGCACCCAGCAGATGGCTCACATGGACTTCTTGGATAGTACCATCATGGTCCACTAAATCTTGACTTTGCTTCTGATTGCCAGTTAAAAGGCAGTCAGAGGGAAGAGGGATCAAGAGCCACCCCATCTTTAGTTGTTTTCTGCTTTTTCTTGCTGAGGACATTATAAATTCTCTTTAAAGACCATCATCTCCCCTCCCCATTTGGAAAAGGCCACAGTAAAGCTGAGAGAAACACCTCCAGGTTTCAAGGAAACACTGTTCAGGGTGAGCCTCTCTGTCCATCCATCACTGCTGTTCCCCTCTGTTCAATCTACCGTTCCTGGCATTTGCCGTGTGCCACAGCAGTCTCAGCCCACATCCCTGCACAAACAATGCCTGTTGCTCACTTCTGTGCCTGTTGCCAGTGGAGCAACTGCTGAGTTAGGAGGTTGTGCTGGGAGCCTCCTCTGACACTGTCACAAGGCATTTTAATATTTTGGTCTTGTTCCACCTAGATGCAAAACTCCAGTATGTCAGATTTTCTATGGAAGGGACTTGCAACCTTGGCACAGGAGAAAGCAGCAAGCCTCACATCCTGGAAATTGTGAGTCTGTGGGCTCCTGAGAAGTTGAAAATAGAGCAACTTGTATTGCTAGTAGATGAGTCCTTGTTAGGCAGCCAGGGAATGGTGCTGAGGGACTGCTTAGGACAAGTGTGGGCTCCTCTGAAACTTCGCCAAAGTCATAGCCTTTCCACAAAATATTTCAACATCACTGAATTGGCAAAGTCTAATGAAAAAAAAAAATCAGCTCATTTTTCTTTACCAGGGAAGAGACCCAGCTTGGTGGAACAAGCACTTGGGTAACACATCCAAAGCCACAAATTTTCTTTTTTTTATTTGGTCCTCTCTATCTTCTTCATGTATGCTTCAAATCAATCATAGTTGGATGTTTCTCAAAGAAATGGAAGAAAATGGGGAGCCTCACTATTTTACTTCTTTTATTTCACAATTCTTTGCCTGTTTTTCCATCTGAATTGAAGCAGTGTTGTAGGAGGGTAGATCAAATTTTTCCATCTACCCAAGTTTATTTCAGGAGTAACTGTCCTGGGATAATTTTTGTTTGTATATTGGGGAATCTCAGAGAAGCAGGTGATGTATACTAAGCACACAAAATCACTCCTTTAGTTTCCTGAGTTTCTGAGTTTTGAGCTATCAAAACACAGGGTGGTTTGATTTGACATTAAAATCAAGTGCATTTTAATAACACCCTTTGGAAAACTCTGCTGTGTATCCTGTGTGATTTGTTTTGAGTAGAAACGTTATTTAGTACCTGAAAATAATTGTCTTGAGGGGACTGGAAGTCCTCAAGCCTGTGCAGTCTTGGTTCAGTCCCTCTAGAGGCAGCCAAACAAATTCAAAAGTAACAGGAGCAGCATCCTGAATAATCACTGCTTTCTGCTTGAAATCTCATACAGGCCAGCATGAGGGTGTAGGAGGAATACTAAACAAACTGTTAATCCCCAAGGCTTGGCCAGAACTCGCTGAGCATACCTGCCTCACTGTGGTCTTACAGCATATAGCAGGCATCAGAAATCCAGGAAAGGAATAAACTGGGTCAACTGGGAGTAAAGTAACCGGAAAAAAAAATAAAATCTGTGTAGTCCAGGTCATTTTCACTGCGAGATTGAAGAGCTGAGTGTATCAAAGTGAAAGCAAAGCAGGTGAAATGCCTTGGATAGGATATTGGCTTCTCTAGCAAAGTTCATTTGTACTTTCGTATTTGTCTCAAGAACACAGGACCCTGCAAACCTGGAACAGTCCCACACGCCAATTTCAGAAGTGAAAAGGAGGGACAGCTTCAGCTGGTATCAGGTTAAGCTAGCAGTGGTTGTTGATAGCTCCTTTAAGTGAGGGGAGGCACATGAAATGCAAAGGTTTTTTTGTGCTACAGGGTGTGAAATGGCATCTGTTGTGGGATTCTCTACCCAGATATGAATTACTTTGTACAGGAAATCAGTTACAGTTAAGTGCATAATAGCCAAAATTGGCAGTGAATCTTGCTCAACTGAATTTACAAACCATGTAATTTTCCTTCTTTCTCTTGTCTAGGTGTGCTGGTGTGCCTTCAAGACAGACAAGAGCATCTCTTGGTGGGGCTTCTCCTGGAAGGTCCTTGCTGTAGTGTTACCCATCCATGCTGCTTGGCTTTGGCGTTACCTTCACCTACTTTTGCTTCCCTTGTTCTACTTTTACATGGAAAAACCCATCTGGAGTATTGCTTGGTGAGAGTGGATTCTCCAAACCTCCTAAGAAATGATGGACGTGGCCACAGGACTTGGCACGAGGTTTTCCATGGGGTGTGCTTCGACAAGGTTGTAAAAGGAGAGTTAGGATTTGCTTTCTAGCCATTTGTGGATTTCACCTGGCTCAGCATGGCAGCAATATTCAAATCTTTAAAATGTTTCTGTAGCCAGCATCAGCCTGAGACTGGGCTTTCTGAGTGAGGGATGCTTGCACACATCTTTGGAAAGTCAGCCTCCTTTTTCTTTGACTCTGCGTAGCCTAAATGCAAGCAGTGAATGCAAATTCACCCATGGCATTTTGTATCCATGGTATGCAGGATAATTGTGCTTCTATAATTGTGTGTGGCAATAGTTTTTGAATCTGTTGATAAAGTTGTATAAAATTTTGGCCTTCAAACTAGAATTTTTGGTGAGAATATCTGACAATGTCTGGCTGGATATCCACACGTAGCCTCCACCTGCCTTTTGTGAAACACACACAAAGTCTGTCTCTCATTTTTGGTACTTTTCTTGCACTAAGGAAGTAATTTTTTCTCAAAATTTTCAGTTACTCTTCATTGCTCTCTGCCATATGTTAAAGTCATGTTACATTAGAAAATGAGTAGCTCCTGTTGACGCATGGTCTGCTTTATTAGCCAGGGTGTTATTTTGCAGTGTACAGTACACACAGTATGCATTCCAGACCCCTGAGGTGCTTGTTCTTGGCGTCCCTCCTGCTCTGAAATCTGGGCTGCCACTTCCTCCTTGCTGAGACCACCAACAGACAGGATCTGGGAGTCCAAATGCAGGGGTTTAAGATACTGCTGGCACTCAGGTCCTGCCCATGTTTCTGCCAACGCAGAGAGAGCCAAATAATATGAAACCTGACCCTCATCCAGGCAGTTTCACAGACCATATATTTGCTGAGGCATCAAGCAGGGGGCATGGAGCAGACACCTGGTACTGGTATCATCGTCAGCCACTTCATCTAACTCTGTCAGATCTGTGTCCTTGGTCAATCATGCTAAAGAGCTTAAGCTAACATGATGTGCTGCTGGTTTTCCTGCACTATTGAGCACTGTTAAGGAGCCACAATGCTTTTCTTTGAGGTCCCAAAGAAAGTCCAGTTTTCAAAAAGAGCTCCAAACATCGGCATGGCAGCAGTGAAAGGAATTCAGTAATTGCCAGCCTGGTTTTACTAACCAGCTGCAACGAAATTTTCACCTCATCAATTTTCTCTCAGAATACATTTGTAAGTAAGAAGGCACTTCTTGCATGTCTGATCATTTGCATAATGAAAGATACAGACTTTCAACTTGGTTTATAACTCATTTGATAAATATTTCTGTATATGAGAATATCTCTATATAAGCAAATAGGTATCTATCTATAGAAGGGAAAAACATCTAGTTTGATGATGTTTAGAAAATTTCCAGGAGTGGAGAATCCATCAGCACCTTTGATTGATGGTTTCAGTAATTATTTACAATTTCTGCTATGGCTGTGGACCTTGTTTCTCATTTTAATGGATCTGGCTTAAACCTTCAGCTTCTAGTTTATATTATCTCTGTCTCTGCTAGTGTATAGGGCCATCTGCTTATTGTATTTTTTTTCCTTATTCAGGTTCTAATGCAGCATAAATTCCAGTCACTTCTTCATTTTCCTTTTAACAAGATTAAAAAACTGAACTGTGAGTTCCCTTCACCCTCTTTGAAGCATTTTCTTATCTATATATTTTGGTAAGAAAGGTGCTAAAGATCAAAACATAACCAGTATAAAATGTGGGATATTCTAAATGATACGTATTCTTAAGAGACCTCCTCAGTCCCCCAACTAAATACAGACTGGCAGAGTCTGTATTTGGTAACCCTGCTGCTGCAGTCAATGCTGCTGTTTTAGGAGGTCTCTAGTGAGTTCACAAGGCCACATTGTCTCTTTGCTGGTCACATTAGGGTCCAGGAAGTTGTGGTGAAAACCTTAGAGAAGACAGAACGGAGAATATTTGCCACTAAGCCTGTGTCTGCTGGTGTGCTTTCTGGGGCTGTGTCCTGGCAAATGTGGGATCCCTGGTAATACAGGAGGGGAGGAAAACTGCCAAGGGAATAATGATGGAATCATAGAATGGTTTGGGTTGGAAGGAAGCTTAAAGATCTCCAGTTCCAACCCCCCTGCCATGGGCAGGGACACCTTCCACTAGATCAGGTTGCTCAGATCCCCACCAGCCTGGCCTTGAACACTTCCAGGAATAGGGCATCCTCAGCTTCTCTGGGCAACCTGTTCCAGTGCCTCACCACCCTCACAGGGAAGAATTTCTTCCTTATATCTAATATAGATCTGCCCTCTTTCATAATAATTAAATAAAAACCAAAAATTGGATTTTGAGTGTGCTATGTTTTGTTTAACTACAGAACTCTCTTCTGAATTTCTCTTTAAACTTTTGTTAAAATGTATTTTTACAACGCCTATCAGATTTCTCTGTCGTTCATACAACATTCCTGAAGAGCTCTGTTGTGAAGTTATCATGGAGTTTAGCTTTTATTTTCCCTAAAAAGCAAACTCTATGTGTACAGCCTGTAGATGCATTCCAAAACTGAAACCATATTCAGATAAATTCTCATTGCCATCTTTCTTATCGACTAACGGGCTTCTGTTACCCCAGAGACCTGAGATGGAGTAATGACCTATAAAGATTTCATTGTTTTCCTGAACATTCAACTTGCTTTTCTGAATTTTTGTATGATTTTAAGATTATTCAAGAGAGGTATTTATTCATATTGGACCAGTAAAGAAAGTTTCCATGATGAAACACTCAGTTCATATACATTCAACATCTGTATGGCCATTATAACTAAATACAACACAAAAGCACTGTGTGGAGGAAGAGATCTTGAAAATGTGAAGCTGAAGTGGCCCACACTGAAGTGTCATGGTTAGATGTATCCTTGTGGGTGTCCACAGTACAGCTAGGAGACACTCTCTAAGCTTTCAAAGTCCTATCTGGGCCTTTATTGCACTGAATACAAATCCTGAGTGAGGAGCCCGTCATGATTATTCCAGAGTTCTGTCCAGGAGACAGTGGAAGAAAAAATATAGCCAAAGCCATAGTGAATGACTTTGGGCTGCTGCCACTGCCTCGTGCCTGCCTGGCCTGCTTTGAGCAGCAGCAGGGAGGAAAACAAGGTATATTGAGCATATTTGTAGCAGCTGCCAACAAACCACTCTGCCATCAACCTTGCTACAGCTCTGGTTCTTTCAGACTGAAGAGAGAGTGCTTGGACTCCTGAGAAATCAGGGAATTGCAGATTTCCTTCCTTGTAGTTTGAAGAATCTCAAAAGTTTTTGCTTAGCTAGGTACATGTGCTGATCTGCTTTATCACTGCTTGCTACACTGCTGACCTCGTTTGTAAGTCTGTTAAATGTAGAATTATGAACAAGCTACTGCAATGTAATTGCAAAACTTCCAAACTGCCAAAGTAAATGGCATGTAATGCCTTGGTTTACTTTCTAGCAGACAAAAATAACATCTGCACCACTGCCTAACCTTTTGTAAAGACAAGTTTTCTGCAAGTGTTCTTTGACACCAGCAATTCAATGGCTGACACACGCTTATGCAAGTAAAGCTTGTTTTGGGCTTACTCTCTAGAAGCTGTGTTTTCATTGATAAATACATTTGCCATGGGTCCTGCAGGGTTTTTCCTGCAATGGAACAGAATTTTCTAACTTCAAAACAGGAACTGAGAGTTACATTCAAGATGTGTTGTGGTTGATTTCAGTGCAGGATTTTTTCCACTAATGTGATAAAAGCAGATGTCAAGCGAGCACTCATGGATGGACCCTACCTGAAAGCCTGGGCGAAGTAGCAGTAGGTAGATCAACTGTGTTTCTTGTTTCTTGCAGTTCCTGCACTGCTCCTCGTCTCTGGTCTACAAACCTTGCCAATGGGAGTGGGGAAACAGATCGGTCAGGACTTGGCTCCATTTCAGAAGTCATTATCTGTGTCCATGGAAAGATGTTGGCAACACTGCCAGTTATCTGCCATCCACACCACTTTGGTGTTTGGGTTCAGCTGCAACATGAAACTCTGTGTACACAGATGGATGTATTAGAGCCACATCACAGGCACGCTCTTCAAACACCTCTCAGGTATTGGTGACACTGATATTTGACTTAAGAAAGGCGAGACCATGAACAGCCCTTACCAGGGGGTGCTGGATTTTTCCTAGTGGGAATGTCAGACTGAAGATTATTTTGTAAACTGTCTTTTCTCCTGTTACAAATTGTAAAGTTCTTTCCTTTCTCAAGGATTGTGCAGTATTAAATGTTTCTGTTGAAAAACAGCCTGCTTGTGAGTGCCAGAAATGAGGTTTATTCAAGTTTTCTTGTGATGAACCATTGCACATACCCCTTGCAGGATTAAAAGACCAACATTTTAAACTTCTGGAATACCCTGAAGAGTGTTTGTCTGTTGTGAACACCCTTGCTGTTCCCACCTAAAGACATTATAGGAAAGGGATCACAACCTTACTTCAATTTCTTCTGAATAAATCTCTAATAAAATCCCTATAATTCTTTGGTTTCTAAACTCTTCTAGTGTAAATGTGGATGGCCTCACCTTGACACATTTTGACTACAGAAGTCTATCATGCCTTCTCTGATGTTCTCTGTGTTTTCTCTTGCACAGGAATTTATCATGGAACACAATCTTTGGGAAGAGAGGCATGCATTTGAACAGTGCTATGACTATTTCCAGGTGCCTGGTGAAAAACATCTCAGTGAGGAATGATGGGAACTAAATGCACAGTTACTATTTCATGTAGGATTGGCATAACAGGATAGGAGAAAAGGCAAGATTAAACCATGTTGTTTTTCTTTCACAGGCTTCAAAGAAAAAAGGCAAATCTCTGACCACCACAAGTTTAAGAGAGCAGACATTAAAGACATCACATTAATAACCCTTAGAAATGCAGGCATGTGGGAGTTTGTTATTAACTTTAATAGGAGTGCGTGCAAATTTCTTTCCTTTACTCTGCTACGGGCAGTAAAGTCATGATATTATCAAAGAGACAAGAAAAGAAATGTGTACAAGAATTCCTACAAGAGATTCCAAAGACAAAAAACTATTTATGGATCTTTTTAGGCTTCAAAAATGGTGCTGAAAGGGATTAGGTTTTCTCTCATGCTTGACTTTTACACCAAAATTAGATATTCCCTACTTGCCATAATGCTGCTGAGAACTGATTCATTTACTTGTAGGAAGCAAGACACTAAAACCAGGCACATGACCAGCAACACAATATTTAACCAGAATGTTTACTATTCATTGGTGTTTGTTTATGCAAATAATTATTTGGCTAGTATGGCTCTTTGAAGAAAGAAACACTTTGTTTAAGTACCTGTGCTGCATTCAGGCACATACCACTTCAAACCTGAAAAACATTCTGCAGGAAAAACAAAAACAAAAACCCCCCAAACGCCAGGATGATTAAATTTAATGCTGGTATTTATAAGGTAAAACGAAGCAATTCAAAAATTCTTACCGAAAGAAAACAGATCTACCCTTAGGCTTTCTGGCTTACACATCCTAAGAGAGTAACTGCAACAAAGTCTAGATTCAGTGTTAAAAATGTCCTTTGCAGATGCAGGGACATATGGGGAGCTTTGTCAGAAGTAGCAAAGCCTTCAGAGCTGGTGGATGAGGTGAGTGGTCTAACAAGCCACGAGCTGCAAGGAGCAATCCTCTGCTGAGCTCATTATTCAGGTTCCTGGTTGTGTAACTTACTATTTGCTCATTTTGCTGGTGTGGTCAGGAGTCACTCAGAGCCAAGGAGCCTGACAAACATCTGCTTTTTCCAGGTCTATGCTGGAACAGATTGTCACCCTGAAGCCCCGACATCTGCTCTGCGCGGAGGAGCAGTTGTGGTACTTGCTTGGTGCCAGAGCCTCTTAAAGGCACATTGCCCTGCGAAGCACAGAGCCTGAGTGCAGTAGCACAAGGGTTGGGTCAGGTTTTGGAGACAGAAGGTTGACTTCCAGGGATTTGACAGGGATTTGTTTACCTCTCAGTTTTTTCTGTGCTTCCTAAAAAAATGAAGTACACAAGTAATATGGTTGAATTTACTTGGGGTTTTTTTTTTTTTGCCAATTTGTTTTGTTTTGGTTTTGGTCTTCTGTGTTTTTCAATAGAGCAGCCCAGAAAGAGATCATGCAATCTGCTGGAAAATGTGCCTTTCATCACAGAATCATAAAATAACTTAGGTTGGAAGGAGACGCTGGAGGACATCTGGTCCACCTCCTTGCTCTGAGCAGAGAAAACTTGCAACTTGTATCTGTCTGAGAAGGGAACTGAAGTTCTCTAGAGAAGAAAAGCCTTAAATATGAGAGTTGTACCTGCAACAGTTTTGGGATTTTTTTTTTCCCCGTGTATCTTGCCTAATTCTCGGAGCCCAGAGTAACTGGGCTGCTAAAGTGTATCTGTTCCAACAAAATCTTCTGCTAAGTTAATTACAAAGGTCTTCTGTTGCAACTCACTTTGCTAATCCCCAAACAATTTCAAATTGATTATCTTGGCCTTCTACGGGCTAGGCAGAAAAGTATGCCTGAGGTAATTGAGGCTTCATTACAAATTTGAGAACTAATGACAGCCAAGCAGATATTGGACACGGTACATATTTTACTTTTATTAAACGATAATTCTATTTCACATTGTGTGCTAAAACTTTGGGGGCAGAGAAGAAAGGTGTATTCAAATAGCAGTGCAGATTGTAAGGTTACTAAAAATGATTCAGGTACTGCTCTGTAAAAAGAAATGAATGGTTTTACCCTCATTTAATTCAAAACGTCCACTTGAAATACAGTAGAGCCTAAATATACTGGATTATTGGATTGTAACGGGAGGATTTAAGCACATAACTGCCTCCTTTAATTTCGCATTAACGTGAAAAACACGGGCGGGCTGAGGCGCTCGGTCAGGGCGGGAGGTTGAACCGCTCGCCCGGGAGCCAAATCTCCACATCGGCAACACGGGGGCTTGGCACTGGCCCGGAGCCAGCCCGGGGCGGGCAGGGCGGCCAAGGGAGCTGCCGGTGCCGGTGGCGGTGGCGGTGGCGGTGGCAGTGCCGGGTCCCGGTTCCCGCGGGAGCGGCGGCCGTTGGGCGCGGCCGTTATTCCCGCCCATTCCCGCCGGCGGGCGGGGCGCCGGGGGCCGGCCGGGACGGGCCGGGCCGGGCCGGGCCGGGACAGTGCCGTGCCTCTTCCCCGCACCGTCCGGACAGCGACGCCGAGGCTCCGGGCTTGCAGCCGCCCCGCCATGGCTCTCAGCTCCGAGCGGCTCTTCGACTCGCTGGGACACTTCGGCAGGTAACGGGGGAGCCCCGCGCACGCCGCTGTCACACCCGGCCGTCCCCGTGCGGGCACCGATGGCTGCCCGCGCCGGCCGGCTGTCACAGCTGCCCCGGGCGGGGACGGCACCGTGCGCTCCCGGCACCGCGCAGGCTGCAGGGCGCTCACCCGGCCACGCACCGGCCGCTGCACCGACACACGCACGGGCACTGGCACACGCACACAGCGAATGACACGGGGGTTACGCGCACCGCACCGCGCTGTAGGATCGCACACGGAACAGACGGGCACTGCTGCCTGTGCTGGCAGCGCTCGGCACCCCGCCGTGCGCTGTTCCACACGCCCGCAGCGCCCCGCGCTTTGCTCGCTCACGGCGCGCAGTGCATCCCCGGGAGCTCGCACCGGCACCGGCACCGGCACAGCGGCCGTGCCCACATGGCCTCACAGACCTGCCGGCACCACGTGCCTGCAGCCACCCCGCCACGGCCCTGCACTCTTGGACACTTACAACTCACATTTCTTGTACCTGTGAGCACACAGACACACATAGACACACAGAGCCCCGGGGTCTGGAACAGCCTGTGCACTTCAGGGGTGACAGAAGGGCACAAACAGTGTGCAGGGGAGCACTGTGTGACATTCAGGCTGTTTCTGCGCAGGGGCAGGGGGTTGTTGGGTGCAAGAGATCACGGTTTTTTTATTGAGGCTGGGTTTGTTGCCTTTGTTAGTGGATACAGAGAATGTACAGATATCCTTATCAGCACGGGTTTACCTGTATGATAAATGATGGTGGCCGGTTTCCTTTGATGTGCTTTGTGGCTGTGGGGTGTGTGTGTGTACAGAGGCCTGGGTTTGTTGGACAGATACACAGACATGTTGTGTGTGTGTGTTCATGCTGCTGTAGCTCTGGATGCAGGGCTGGTGTCTGAGACTGCTTATAGCAGGTAATGGAGAAGAAATGTTAGGCAAGGAAATTAAGTTTTAGAGGATATGACTATTAAGGCTAATGGGTGCACATCCTCAGTGAGCTCTCTCCTGCACTTCCGTGATGTGCTGCTCATCGGGGGTTTGCAGGCACACGCTCCTGGGAGCAGATGGCTGGAATAGACCCATGTGTCACAATTTGGCTGTGAGTTCAAGCTGTTGAATTGCAGTGTTGTGCTTTCTTGCTCGGTGACCAGTGAGCCAGCCTAACGCACAATGTTGATCTTCTCTCAGGGGCAGGCAAGAGCAGCATTTTGGACAAAGCCTGGGAGCTCCTTGTAATGGTTGAAGTGCCTGAACTGCAGCAGGAGAGGCTCTTAATATCATGTGCAAGCAGTAGTGGTGGGTATCAATAGCCTCTTCAGATGGTTAGGATGGAAAGACATTTTCTTGCTTAAGTGGCACCTATGCTCAATTAGATATTTGACTAAGTTGTGACTTACAGGCACGTGTGTCTGAACAAAATCTCGTTTGTAATCAATTCTGGGTCAGCAACAAAAATGCCTTGTTCTGTGTGAACTAGGAGAGAAATCCTAGCAATCAGTGGATTTTGTTGCTGCTGTTCTTCTGTTTTGTGTGCTCTTTGTGGAAAGCAGGCACTTCACACTGAATACTGAAATAAGACAAAAGTAGTTATTTTTAATTACGGGAGTAGTTTTCCTACTTGAGAACATTTATCAATACTTCAGATAAAGTTTTCAAAACTACTCCTTGCAATTAAAAGGAGACCAAAAATTGACACCAGATTATTTGAGATGCAGTTCAATAGGAGCTGCTTTAAGTTTAGGAGCTTTAAGATAAGATGCAGGCTACCAAAATTTGCATAGTCCTGTTAGACTTACAGCTGTTTGAGATTTCAAAGGCCACAGTAGTGGTATAGTATAACAGTAAGTATAATAGCAGCTTATGGTGGGTGGAGCTATTTAAAAATATTGTAAAAACTCTTCTTAATCCCTTGGTAGTGCTAGATAAATGATCCTATTTCATATGAAAAATGGTTCATAACTGCAACCATTCAGTAAGTTCTGTTCAGTTTGCAGCATCCTGGCACTGGGAGATAATCAGTGGTTCATTTTTTCAGTTCAATTCCCAAAAGGCCCATATCACCTATGCACTATATATAGATTCTATAGGTTTGACACAGTCAGATTCTGAGCAATCCAAACATAACTGTTAGTATTTTGAGGCTCTTCTGGTTTTCTTAAAATCTGACAGATGCAGTAGAGAATGAGCAGCTGTTCATATATATATATAAATATGGAGATAGTATGTATGCATTTTATAGATATGTAATATATCATATGGCTATATAGAAGTTATTAACATACAGATAATATAGAAACCTTTCACATTGATTAATATTGTGAATTTTACAGAGTTGACATTCACATGGATGCTGACACTATTTTGCTTTCCTTTTGGGCTCTCTTTCACAAGTCTCAGTGATGCCATTTTTCTTAAAAGGGTCTTGAGACATGCATGAACAGCCATAAAAATGTAATGGCTCCTGTAGCCTATGCCATTAAAGGAAGACTTTATGCCTCTGAATTTGGGCATGGGTAGCATCTGTGACCTGTAAATTCAAGAAGGTTGTTTTAAACATTGTTCTTGAGTCTGTGGAGCATGAGATCACTGGTCACTATTGCAGAGATTGGATGACAGACAAATAGTGCTGTTTGACTCAAATGGCCTCATCACAAAAGGGTTGCCAAGCCTTAAAGGTCCCAATGTACCTGCAGTGAACTGCACCCTTCTCCCATGCAGCAGCTCCTGCCAGACTGCACCAGTGGGCTCTCCCTCTCAGCCCCCTGCCTCAGGCCCTCTCTGCCCACCCACTCCAACTCCAAAAACCCTCTCAGGGGCCCATCAGGTAAAGTGAGGTGCAGTCAGACACTGGCAGGCCCCATGCTGGGAAAGGGGAGACACGACCAGTGGCCATAAGGTTGGTAGGAAAGTGTGGCCATAGTGGGTAGGTGAGCTTTAGGAGATGGCTCACACTGCCTGCACATCTAATTCCCAGGTAAACAAAAGGACTTTTAATAACTTCAGTGACTTTAATCTGCCAGCAGGACACAAAATGTACATATGTGGTTGCTGGTGAGAAACAGGCTATTCTGTCACTCTGATCTGCACCAGGGCAGTGTGCTGAGTGGAGACATGATCTAATCTGGAATAACTGTCTGGAGAGAGATCTGGGGAGGTACCCCTTATGGTAAGTGTGGATGAGTGTAAGGATTTGATTTCCCAGCTGGAACGTCTGGTAGCTCTGAGATGCAGCTTACACAGTATGCAGCGTTTTCCTTGTGATTAACAGTTTTCAAATCTTGGCTTATACTTTAGCTAAAAGCAGGTGGTGAAAATTGTCAGGGAGAGAGGAAGATTGGATGTCACTGACGCTATTTTCAGATTTTGTAATGAAGTATTTCCAGAATCTCTTAAAAGATTTCCTTTTCTTCTGAAATAGTCTGTCTTTTAAAACATTGAGTACGTTACCTAGATTTTCAAATGTTTTATAAATACACTTTACTAGCAGCTAGACTATCTAACGAATTAAAAATTACTTCTATTTATCTTTACTGAGATGTTTATGTATTTATTCAGGTTTTGACATCTTTGCACTGTTGTCTTCTATGAACTTTTCTCCTGGTCAGTGAAGTTGCTACAGTTTGGACTTTAGAAGCAAGCAAACCAAAGATTAGCAATGGCTATTGTGAGCAGGAGAGAAGCAGGACAGGCTGCCTGTTTGGATAGAGCAGTCACCTGTTCCAGCCAAACACGGGGTTTAGTAGACATTAATACACGGATCAACAATTTCAATGTCTTCCCTTTATTACCCTGGAACTTTTCTAGTGTTTATAAATACATGAGAGAGTCTGCTTAGCTCAAAAACATGATTGATTTTTGTAGAATTGCTTTGTAGTGGACTTCTACTGGCTGCTGGTCAGTGCCATGGTAGCAATATTTGAGTGACCAGTGCTAACAACTGTTTCTCTTCTCCCTGCTTTGCAGAGCTCTTGCTTCACTTCTAAAGCTCTACACCAAACAGTCTGTCTTCTTTTCACATCTCGGAACTTTTCCAGGCTCCTCTTTTCATGCTGTTGCCCTTGTCCTCTCTCTTGTTTCACAGCTCACAGCTCTTGTGATCAGATTACACCAGCAAATTGTGCTGTGTACATGTTACTTCCAAATTCTTGGTTTATATCAAATAACAAGGAGTCCCAAGTATCTCAAAGATCTGCTCACCACTTCTTTCACAAAAAGAAAAGAAGAACACTTTCAAGCAATGGTTTTCAAACTTTTACAGATACCTTGAAAGGTTCTTTCCCAACAAAAATATATTTTTCCAGTGGAGAAATATTCTTGTTAGATATGGAAAGAAATTGGTTTTCCTTTTCCAAATTAGTATGGAGAAGCAGGCCATTTATTCATATTCAGCATTTGCACAGACAAGTTTTAATTTTAAAAATGAAAGCATTACAAGACTTTTCTCAAATACTAATACATTTAGTATTTAGTACATTTTACACAAAATTATTTTTTTAACAATATAATGTGAATTTCTGTTTAACCTTTGAGTAGTTTCCTGAAGATGAACAAAGTGCCATGGTTTGGAGATTGTTTTTTTAAAAAAATCCTTTTCCCCCCATATGCTACCTTATACAGTGGAAAAGTTTATTGCAACATCTCTGTCATCCAGTTTCCAAAATGTACCAGTGGACAGCTGTTTGTATTTACTGGAATGCACCAGACAGAAGAATCTCAAATCTAAGTCCTCCTTTGGCTCCTGCTCAGGGAGGTGGTGTTTGACAGAAATGTTTGATAAGTGTTCTTACAACTATGCTAAATTATAACATCTGAGTCAGCCTGTGCTCATTTCAGATGTTCATAGGATGAAGCAGGGGGACTTGGCAGCATTTCTTTCCCCCCCCTTTTTATTGTGTGTGTGTTGGGGGGGGGATATTTTGCAAATAGTACTTAATCCTGTTGGTTGAAAGGCATCATAATAGCTTTGGAGAACCGAGACAGCCCATGTGTTTCCAGAGAGCAAACTCCAGCAGCTTAAACAAAGGCCTTATTATCTATGCCTGACTAGGCAAAAGTGGAAATAGTCTCAAGACTCAGAACCAAAGCTGGATACTGGCAAGTGCTCTGGGATAATGGTGGCAATGCACCAGCAGTGTGGTCTGCAAGAGGTTCTAATAACATTTGCTGGGATCCAGGTCATAGTGGGGGAAGTCTAAAACAAAATCTGCATAGACAAAAGTGTTCTGCCACAAAACACACTGCCATCCTCATCCTGGAGGTGCCTGCCTGTTTCTGGCTTGAAAAAGTAGATTATAGTAAGAGAAGTAGATGAAAAAGTAGGTTATGATAATACAAAGGTGACTGAATAAAAAGCAGGATGAAATTGCACCTGTACTATCCATTACCCCTCTAAGGCTAGAACCTGCAGTGTGAGCAACAGTGAAACTTAAAGCTGGTAAATGATTTGTAAACCAGACAGTTGAGATTCACCTCTGAAATGTTGCCAACCCCCCCAGGGTGGCTTCTAAACCAAACTGTAGCATGGACACAGTTATGGCAGCAAAAGGTGGTATTCACACATGTCAAGGGGCTGAGGATCAACTGTTTCATCCTGAGATATGATGGTGTGAATTAAAATGAAATATGTAAGGCACTGGGCAGTGTGTTCCCTGTAATACAATGCCTAGGACAGGGATACCATTCCTATAAAAGCTGTGTCAGTAATTTTCTCGTAATAGTAATGATTTTCAGCAGTACCAAGATATCGCAAAGTTGGAAGGAAATTTTTATTAAAGGCCTTACTCATGGAAAGGTTGACCAATTTATTTTAGGAAGTAAAATCATGCAAGTAGAAAACACCTTTAAATTTAGGGAATTTTTTGAAGGCCCCAGGAGCCTTTAGCACATTCTGTGACAATTTCTGTGCCATCCTTTTGCTACATACAACAAGAATGGTACTGACATACATACACTGCTGACATCTTAAGGTAGCTGAGGCACGAAATTATAGCAGCTGAACAAGAACACGAGATCCTCAACTTTTCAAAAATATGGAAAAAATAGCAAGCCAGAGAAGATACTAGCTGAGGTAGCTATATCTTGGTTACAATTGCAAGACTGGAAAAAGTGTGAGGACAAACTGTAGAAGACAGAGATTTACAAGTCCTAATAATGATGGTTGATCTGTCAAATTTTGCATACACTTCGAGACAAATCTTAGCTGTCTTCAGAAAATACTGAAACTGCTTAGAGGGCTAATGTATACCTTAGTGTGGCACATTGATGGCCAAACTATAGTTCTTACCTCATGCAGAGCAGAGGTTCTATGAAAATCACAGGTGGTGAAAATATGATTTGAGGAATCTAGAAACACCATCTGTTGGATCATAGACTGAACCCTTTCCTCAAGAAATGTTTTCCTCAGGAGGTGAAGTTAGGTTTCCTCTTCCTATTATCCAGAGGTATTATCATTAGGTAGCTGCATCAGACATGCAGCTGCAGCAGTGGTGCTGAAGCAAGAATACAGGAAGAATAGCTGGAAATCCCTGAAGAATAGATGGAAAAGGCCAATAAGGCAGCAAGAAGTAGAAAAGAAGTGCTGAGAAGGTGCTTCAAAGAACTGGGAATAATTTGCTGCTCTATAAAGAGCAATCAGCACCACACTTTGGATGGAGTTCAGTGCCATTTAAATGTGTTATATCCATGATGGCCTGAACTTTTCCAGCTGTATTGTGACTTCATTCTTCTCTTTAAGTTGTGAAAGAGATATGTAAGCATCTAAGTTCCTACTGGTACATCTGTAACAGTCTGTTCTAGCTGTGTGGGGAATCAGCTGTCCAAATCAAAGCACTAGGGAGCTCATCTCAGTATCTTTACAGGCCTGTAGTGTAAACTTCAGACATCTGTTAAGACACCTTGTCCAGAGGGAGAGTTGGACCATTAAGGGCATGACCCATCTGTCTTGTTTTAACTATGTGGTTTAGAACAAGGTAAATCCTGGTTTGTCTGTGGTTCCTCACTAAGTGGAAAGGGGGTCTAGAGAAATAGTATAGATGTATATGGATTGCATACTGTATACATTATATTGCATCTAAGTGAACTGTAAGCATGGTGAAATTATACTAATGATAGCCCATTTCATTTAAATAATTTATATTTATGTATCATATTCCAGAACAAACTGTTGTTTGTTCTTTTTTTACTGTGTCTTTAGAACTGGTGTATGTCAGCATAAAGGTGCTACAGCTCCACCTTTCTGAGAGAGATAATTTATGTTAGTTCCAGTTTCAGAGAAACTGGAACCTCATCTCATTTACACCTGTATTTTAGGCTCCTTGAAGAACTGTCATCCTTTGTAGATCAGTGTAGCCAACCTCAGTTCTGTCTCGCTCATTGAGAATAGAGGGGGCAGTTAGTACAAAAGTAGATTTATGTAGAAGAATCCTCGTAGGTCTAAGCAGAATTCAGCTTGTTCATTTTTGTGGGGAATGGGACCCCTAAAATGCTTGTAAATATTAATGTGCAGTTAGAATATAGGATTATTCCAGATCATTCCCTTGCATGAGAAACCATAAGGGTAGAGAAAGAACCTGACAGTACTGTGGAAGTAAAGAATGGGTTATGCATTTGCAGTGAAGAGGAACAGTTTGGAAGGAAGATGAGCCATGAACCTGCAAAAGAAGCTGAAAGTCCTCTCGCTATCAGTAGCCATCTTTCCTGTGGGTTTAGAGATGACTTGCCTTGCCTTGGAGAAGCTGTGATGTCAGGGCTACCAACCTGAGCCCTCCCAAGAGCTCTTGAAGGATTGGTGGGTCATCAGTGTAGACTCCTGAAGACAGAGGAAGAAAAGAGCTACGTTTTACTCCTCTTCTGCATCCGAACTGGGTTTTACCAAAGCCTGTAGAAGACTTTGTTAAAGATTCAAGCTACTCTGTTACAGAGAGGGAGAAGAGCTGTCCCTGTGGAGGCTGTTTTATTTCTCATGTAGAACATAGCCACTAAATATGGGTGTGCTTAAACAATTTCAACAGCTAAACTGTGTTTAAAAGAAGAAAATATTTGACCATGCCAGACTCTGCATTAAATTGAATCCCTTTCTTCAAGCTTTAGAGCTGTAGAATTGAAAATGTAGGATTCCATATAGGTAGAATTGCAACTGGCAGTATTCTCCTCAACAGAAAAGAGTCTGTGGCTGACACTGCGTTGCCTTTTCTGAAGTGATGCCTTGATTTACATGTTGACTTTGTCCCAAATTTTAGAAGACAGAGTTATCTGACACTTAATTCCCTTAATGTGACGTCTTGTTAAGTGGTATTTTTTAAAAATGAAATATTCAATAAAAGCTAATAAAGCAAAGGTACCTACTTCAGTTTTTGTTTTGCTTTTGATGAAGAGTAACTATGGTGAATGTCAGAATTAACCAAGAACATTGTAAGAGTTGCAAATGGAGCCAGGGAGCGTAAAATGACACATTAGCTACTTAAAACTGCTTTATGTAGCCCATAGAAATGGACTAAATTACCTCAAGCCATATTAAAGGCTTGAAAAGTGATGCTATGGATAAAATCAGTGCTTATATTAAGGAAGATTGATGAAATGGAGCAACTCTAAATTCCACGACATTTCTCTCAAGTATTTACAGAAATTATTTAAACATACTTTGATCAATGGAGCTAATATTCCATATTATTTCTAATTGAAAACTCGGAAGATACTCATATGTAAAGGAGCAGCTACAAACATTCCCTAGGAAAGTGATGTCCTGTGTTCTTAAATTAAATACATAGACTTGTCATTTGTTTTACATTTTTCCAGGAGAACTTTCAAAAACCTGTAAGAATGTGTAATCTTACAGTAATTTTCCAGGCAGGAAGGAATTAAATTTCAAATATAGAAATTTAAAACCTTGGGTAATATGTTTAACAATGTGTGGCATGGCATGAAGAGAATTTATGTAGAATTTTTACTGAAAATGAGCTGTCTGTATCCAAATCTTCTTAGGTGTGGCTATAAATAGGAAACAACAACAAAAAAAGGGTTCTTAAAAGGCATAATATAACTGTGACAACTGTAAGTCTTAATTACTTTGTGAATTAATCTTTAAAAAATAGATTGTGCATTGCTTCAGAATAGGCAGTTTTCACCATCCTGAAGTAGATATTCAATTCATGTTTGTACTGTCAGCTGCAACAGATTCAAAGTTTTGCAAACATTACAAAGAATGTAATTAGTGTGACAACCAGTTGGTTTTATTTCAGGATTATAGACAGAAAAAAAAGGTAAAATATATATAAGCTAGTTTGAACAAAGTTAGTCCATTGTGTCAGCCATGTAAGCAGCAGAAAACATCTGATTTCTTAAATGGGAAAGGAAGAATGAAATATAATTGTTTATACATGAAGTACTGTCTATGTCTATAGTTAGACGGACTCTCAATAAAAACATTAAATTCTGTTAGACACTTTACAGATTATGATGTGAAATGATTTGCTTACATAAGCTGATGGAAACAGTACACTGTGGAGGGAAATGAAATACCTAATTTGGATTTGTCCACAAAACAGAGGCTGACCAAAAGAAAACAGTGTTACCAGAGAAACTGGAATTGAGTTTTCCCTGTGACAAGTAATGCTAGTAATATATCATGCAGAGTACAAGCTGATTTTCTAAATGGTAGATGTTTATAGAAATGCCATTCCTGGAATAGAAACATCCAAGTACAGAGCCTGAAGTGTTACTACTGTTCAAGTGTAACCACTCTGCTGTGTGTAACACTAGTCCAAATAATTCCAAAACAAAACTAAAATGTTTACAAACTGCATGCTCATGCTCTTTCTTAATTAAATTACCTGGTGTATGTCCTTAACACATGTATAGCAGAAAGGGCAAGAGGGCAGCAAGAATATAAAAAGTACTGACTCCAGTATGGGGTTGCTGTTGCTCCCAGTGATGTGCTCTGCCTTAATCAGGGGTTTCTTTCCCAGGAAAGTCGAGTGGAAAGTTTATGTGTACTTTGGTTGCTTGTGTGCAAATCCAGAGCCTCTGTGTCTTTCTCAGTTTCACTGCCACGTGAATGAGAAGGTTGGGCACTGGGCTGGAGTGGCTGAGCCGTGATCACACCATCATCCTGCCTCTGGCTCTCCCCTGGGGCCAGCCACCCTTGGCAGAGGGGCAGCAAGAAACACCTGGGCACCTTTAGCAGCAGCTCCCTTTCAGCTGTGCCTGGCTGCCCACAGGTGAAAGGTGTGCTACTAAACTGTTGAAACCCAGCAACATTTATTATTTTGTCACAGGTGATGACAGGAACCTTACATGCCTCATTTAAATAATGTCAGAAATGAACTGTATATTGTTATATTAAGTTTCAAAATATATATATTTTTTAAGTATGGCCCTTAATTCTGTAGCACTATTTCTTTATTTTCACGCTGATGTGACTTCCTTCATCTAAGCTGTGATACCAAATCTAAGCTCACTCCCAGAGTAGTGAGCAGCCAATGTATTTTTCTTCTTGACTCTGGTGAACAAATGCTGGACTTGTCTTAATCAAAGGCAAATGTGCATAAGTTTAATGGGATAGAAGTGAATTCTTCAGAGAATCAGTTTTAAACAGAAGAATATTTTGGTGTCTGTTGTTTGGTGACTGCACATTGATGCACACGTTGTCAGTGATGATAATATAAAATTCCTGGTGTCTTCCTGATCTCCACAGTTTTCTTTATTCCTGTTGCATCTGTGCTGTTGATAGGTTTAAACTGGATATCCAACACAGCATCTTCTGCCTCTGAAAACAAATTCTGGAAATAACCATGTGGACTGAGATTCTCAGCATAGTTCAGACTGCCCTTAGGAGGGAAGGAAGTTTATTCTTGACACCATAAGTCAAATAAGGCTGTGCATGTTGTATATTTAAGGCTGCTTCCAAATCTGTATCTCTGCACCATAGCAAAAATACTCTTGAGTCACATTCAGCTCCTTTCCTCTCAAAAGATAAATGTGGAAGGGTATCATAGCTTTTTGGTTTAGAGTGGAAAGAATGCTGAATGGCTTTTCTCACATGAAAAAAACCCCAAAGCCAACCAACCCAGGATGGAATACAGAGGTTAAAGTGGTTACTGAACACAAACTCTTTCAGAAACAGTAAATATCTGGAAATTTCTTTCCACTGAACCCATCCTGTTGAGTGTACACTGCACAACAAGAACATACTGTGTTTTCTGACTTAAGCAATTTACAAATGAAGTTGTTGAGAAGACAAGGAGTAAATGTAGTTCTTGTAAAGCCTGTGGAATAGCACAAATCTTTTGCTAATCACAGAACAGTTTTGTTATTCTATTCTACACCAACATGGTTTTAAATGTTTATACTAGATTTTGATGAGTACCTTGTAATTTCCCCTTTTCTCTTTTTGATGGACAGACAAGGAAATCAGAATCGTATTTTATTTAACATAAAATTACTGTCCAACAACAAGTTTTGTCCCTGCTATACACTGCAATACCTGGCAATACTAAGAGTACTCTGAGGCTGGGGATTTGTTCTTTAACATATATGTGTCAATGTGCACTTCAAGTATTTTTTGCATGCCAGATGCACCACTTTTCAAATAGACTGGTATGGATAATTTGCATGGATGCAATATAAACTAGTCTGAGAAACTAATCTAGCTTGTTGGTTTTGTGTTTCTCTTTTTAAATTTAATATCTATTTTGACTTTTTTATTCAAGTCAGGCCAGTTTGCCAGACAAAGTTCACAGATGGTCCACAAAAGAAATACCACCACAGCTGAGGCTAGAGTGCACTGTGTCTCAAGGGGGGAATAAACAGTGGCAAAAGAGAAGGGAAAAAATATCTTGCAGTGACAGTGCCACAGAGATGTTTTGTCATGAGGCTACAGCAAGAGCAACAGTGGTCTGAGATCTATTTAATTGTCTTTATGGAACAGTATTTCTTATATTCAGGTACTGGCATGGTATTACCAGTTGCTTTTCTTACTGATCTTAAAACTTGTGCAGAGGAAATAGAAAATGCAAAAAGCTTTTTTCTTCAGTTTGAAGCTATAAGCTGCAAACTGAAGAAAAATAACTGTGGAGAAATATCACAAATATTTTAAGAGGGACTGGAACTTTCATGTTGTGTCTTGCTCAAGTGTTTGTGAAGACAGTTTTAGGCTCATTTGACTTCTGGCATTCATTAAGTGTCTCTATACTGGAGCAGTAACCTATAAAGCCTTCTTGACTTCTATATTTGACACTTCTGGCAAGAGTGAGAAAATGTACTTGCCAAATAATTATCTCCCATGGCAAGTCACTGAAGAGATGGAAAAACACTGAGAGAAATTATCATACCTTTTAGGACAGTCATCGTGTTCACAGAACTTTTTTTAAAATGGCAAAAAGTGGGTTTTTTTTAAAAAGAAAACATATCTGAAAAATAAGTTATTGAAAATTCTGTTTGCAACAATATATGTTATATAATCCGTTGTGAAGATGTGAATATATGTTATGTAATCTGTAGATATGAAGACGACTGGTATCTAAAATCCTATTGCCAAAATCTGCCCTGTTTGAGATTAGCCCAGGAAAATAAATAACAGAATTTGCTTTCTTTTTCAACAATAATTTCTGCTCCTGCAATGATATCTTCTTACCATTTTGATGCATGAACAACAGTATTTCTTTATTCAGGGACATTTAACTTTTAAAATTGAGTTTGGTGTGGTTAATAAAGGGACTATAGTATATACTTGTCTGCAACAGATAGATTTAAGCTCAGTAATAAAGAACTTTCTTATCAGTTTGGTGTTCTTAAATTAAGAATTTGGGAAAAAAGTTAATAATTTACTGTAGGGAGCAAGGACAGCCTAGACTTTATCCTGTGCCTCAGTGAAGTGGATGACCTGTGTATGTTGTGCTGTCACCTCCTGGCCCAGCACAGCACCCAGGGGCTGCTCTGGGCTCCAGAGGCTGCTTGGCCAGCACATGACCACAGGCCATGGACCTGTCCCAGGGCTCCCAGACTGGGGCAGGGCATCCACATGGCCACAGCACGGGCTCTGAGATACAACTCGTGTGCCCAGGGGTTCAAAGGGAGGGATCTCAGGTGGCAACAGAGGAGGCAGCAGCTCTGTGCTCCTCCTCGCTCAGCACTCTGCCACCCCAGTCTCTGTTCCAGCAACCCTCTGTCTGCCCTGAGGCTGGACCTGTGTCTTTGTCCCTTTTCAATCTCCAGCTGTTCTGGAAAGCAAAATTCCATGAGCCTGTAGTATTCTCCCATCTCCTCCCATCCCTGCATACTTATCTTCCTACATCCTTACATATTGACCTCCCTACACACTTTTCATTCTTTCCCTATGTTGTCCCCAATGGTCAGATTCATTCCTCTTTGGTAACTATACAGGTTAAGGAATTCCCTGACATTTACACCACTGGTCTTTCCGGAAGAAAAGCTCTTCCTACCCATGGGAGATTGCCAGAAGCTCATAAGGTTGGGCTTTTCAATCTAGGATCAGTGGGAATGCTGTTAAAATACTGCTGTGGTGAGCAGTGGATTTTGCCTTCACAGCAAAACAGAGCTTTCAGGATAGTTTTTGTGTGTTTTGTACATACAAAAATATGCACATACAGAGTATGTACAGAGAGAGGCTTTGCCAGCCCAGTGTGGAATTTTACTGGAGGGAGCAGTAAATAGTTTTTGCAGGCAGGGAAGCAGGCTGTTAGTGTAGTGCAGAATGCCTTCAGACCCTGATGCTTCCAAATGCTTTTCTAACTTCACATCAGACCTTATTCCCCTCTATTCCAGCTCTCCCTGCCTGCTCCTTGGCTCTTTTATTGAGCAGGTAGAGGTTAAAAACTGCAGTGCAATCCTTCCTGCAAAATTCTGAACAACATGGTCATTTTGGTGTAAAAACCCATTCTCCTATCCTTAAATGAAGTAAAATTCAGCATAAATGATGTCTGTTTATGTATCTAGTATTCTGACTTCTTGTGTTTGTTTCACATTGGTGCTGCAAATTAGGTAAGAAAAATAATGGTGCTACAGAGTGGATTTCTTTGTCGAAACTGAAAAAGATTTCCATACCATTGAAAATGGAAGGATGTTTTTACAAGAATGAGCTGTATCTAATTGTAAGTTAAACCCTTGAAAGATAAGTGAAATATTTATGACAGATATCTCTTTAAAATGAATATAGCTTTTTACAGAGGAGGAAAGAAGAGAAGAGACACAAAGAAAAGGAAAGGGCAACAGACTGTAGTTTGTATGGTTGTAGGCAGTAACTGAGAATTCTGTACAATGAAGTGATAAAAGAAAAGGAAGATTTATTCAAGGTTGCACCAGGGTGTTTTATAAGCTTATAATAGTCTTATATTTGAAAAGGGGACATAGAGATTAGATTTAATGAGAAACTTTCCAACAGAAAGATTTGACAGTGGAGCAGTCTGTAAAATGGTCATTGAAGTATGATCACAAGAAATGTTTGGGAAGAGAAAAGATAAAACTCTCAAGTGAGTAGTGAGAGCAGAGATTAACTAGACCTGCTCATAGTCCTGGTGATATTGTTGGCCTTTGAATTTGTAAAAATTTGTGTAGTGCATTGTTTCATGCCATCTTCTCAGACTCTATCCTTAAAAGTTATCTCTCTTCAAGCCTCTCTGAGAAAAAAAAGGAATAAATATATTTTTCCTACTCACTCTTACTGAGATGAAGACAATGATCCTGATACTTCTTGTATTGCAAGAACTAATTAGGAAACTCAAGAAGTGTGTATGGGAGTTTGAAATCATTTCATTCTCCCTCTCTCTCAGAAATACCAGGTGGATTATTTGACCCTGCAATTTTCTAATGCAAGATGACACATGTTGCAAATACTGGGGACCCTGGTTCCAAGTATGCCACTTCCTACTAGCTAGTAGAAGATGTAAGTGACAGCTTCTATGGGTTTAATTCACTATTATCTCTTTCTAGCATTCTCCATACTGCAACAGTAGCCCAGGTTGTTGAATTTGGTTGTGCTCTGCTATTTTTAAAATGAGTATGTATCTTTTGATGGGAACAGTTTAAAATGAAACTAGAGAAGAGGAACTAAAAAACATTGTTGACCATATTTGTCTGCATCAATAGGGTCCCAAGGGTTCCATTTCAAAATAGCCTTTGCTATTTATGGTCCAAGATAGCCCAAAGGCCTTTCAGAGCTGTTGCAGCCTTGCTTTGACCTTTGGCTAGCTGCTTAATCCCCAAGAAGCTGTTCTCTTGAGAGATAATTGATAGACTTACAGGGTTGCTGTGGTTATGTTCAGTTTCTCCTGACCATATCTCTCGGTCTTGTTTGGGAAAGAGCAGCACAGCACCTGTGTGAGGATTGCCTTGCAATATCCTCCAGAGGGAAGTGGAGCCAGATTTTGAGCTGCCATGGTGGGTTTAGCAATTCAACTCACTCCTCAGACTGCTGTAGAAAAGTCTACAGAGCTGTTAGTCAAGAGAAAGGGGGATAAAAAGCACTGCAGCAGAACACCAGCAATGTCAAATGCCATTGGAAGGACAGGATAGGCCACTGGGTTTACATTTACCAAGGAAAGAAAGAAGAATCAAGATAAAAGGCAGAGGAGAATGACGATGGTGAATGGAGGTGCGTTTTACAAGAGAACTGTTTAATTGGAAAGGTTAACTGGGTATTAAGACAATGTAGTCAGTAAATTCTGCTTCAATACTTTGCTTTTAGATAGTTTCAAAATTATTTAGAAATTTTGATGATAGATTTACAAGTCCTAGGCTATGTACTGTTGAGATCTGTATTATGGGAATTCAAGGCTGGATTAGATACATTTTGGAGAGGAGTATCTAGAGGCTGCTTTGTTACAGGGATTGGAATTGCTCTGACTTTTCTCAAAAGACATTTCAAGGTAACTGGTTTTAGACATTATTTCCTACAACTTCAGTAGAGAGAGCCTCTGGTCATGTAAAAAAAAAAAGCAACCAAACACAAACACACAAAACCAAACAAACACAAACAAAACCAACCAAACAAACAAAAAACTGCTGGCTGCATCCTGTAAGAATGTATGTATAGAAGCTCATTGAATACTTCTTCAAATTATTGTAATTGATTGGTCTTCAGGAAATAAAAAAGGGAGGAGAACAAAAGCTTTTTTGTTTTTTTCGGAACAGATGTTGTTCTAAAATTTAAACATTTAATTGAGAAAATGACTCTTTATGCTTGAATTATCAGAAACTGTCCAGAGTTTGCAGACAGTGACACTAAAGTTCATTGCAAGTCTTTTGAAATTCTGAATACATGTGCAGTTTTTATACTAAGGTTTATTTGCCATCTCAAGGAAGTTTTCAAAGCTGTTAAAATGCCAAAATTCAGGCTGTGCATAAAACATTCTTTTACTAGGCTTGTTTTATGATACAATCTTTAATGGATATTGCACGCCCTGTTTAAGCCAAAACCCAACCCAGTTCAGTGCTCTGTTTTGGTACTAAACATTTCACATTGTTCAGATTCTATCTTCTACATGTGTCTACATGTATTCTCTCTTTGTCTTTTGGCTGCAATAAAGGGAGAGGGAAAATAGATGGAACACATCTATGGAGATACAATTAGATGGAATGAGGGGCGTAATGTGTTTGGCTTGTTTTATTTGATGACCATATCTCTATCTCTAAGAACCTGAGGTTGCAACATTTTGTTTTTCTAACTATTCGAGTAACCTGAGGCCTTATTTTAAGGGGATGTGCTACAGAGAATTGGAGGGTGGAAGGTTCAAATTAAGTGCTTAAGGTCAGAATTGTTTAATTTTAAATGGTCTTCTCTAAATGCATAACTAAGAGCAGCACTCATTTCTTAACAATAGATTAATGTGGATCTTTTTCTCATCTTTGGTCTCTTGCAGAGCTTAGCTAATATTGAGGCAGCACCACACAACAGAATGCTAGACATGTTAATGATATCTCCATTTACTGATCTACCCCAACAATTATGCTGAATATTTTTTTCATGTTTTGAGGGCTTTTCCTCAGTAAAATGTTTTCTTTCCCTTTACAGATTTCAAGCATGTGTTTATTTTGCATCTGTCTTTCAAGCTATGTCATGTGGTATCCATTACTTAGCATCTGTGTTCATGGCTGTTACTCCTAACTTTGTATGTGGGTTCCCTGGAAATGTGAGTAGTGTTCTTTTCCACAACTCCTCTGCGTCAAGTATAGAGGACATCTGGACACTATGGACATCAACAGAAAATTACATTGTAGTCCAGCTGGAAAATGGAGAAATTTGGGAACTTGATCAATGCAGCAGGTCCAAACGAGAAGTCAGTTTGGATCTGGCATACGAATACAAAGGCAACAAGTCTGTATTTCCTTGTTCTGATGGATTTCTCTATGATGATACAAAGTGGAAGAGCACTGTTGTTACGCAGTGGGATCTGGTCTGTGACCGAGAATGGCTTGCAAAATTAATCCAGCCTACGTTCATGCTTGGAGTCTTGATTGGAGCAGTGATTTTCGGTGACATTGCTGACAGGTAAAGTGCCATCCTCTGAAAATTATAGCTTCAGACTACAGTAATTCCACACGTATCTAGCTGTTTTTGTTGCTTCCATTCATTGTGTATTCATCACTACATATGCAACATTCAGAAGGTTTGGATATTGCTCTATCCACAGATCTGTTTAACTTGGTTTCTTTTTCCTATAACAAATACTAATTTTAAAATGTATTCTCAGGTAATTTACTTTTAAAACTTTTTCATACTTTGTCATCCACTGTTCTTGATCCTTGAAGTTGCCCTGTGCAGCTAGCATTTGCCTTTAGATTTTTATTTCTTTGTTTGTTTACTTATTTTGACAGGAATAGCAATAGCTCATTGTAATAGCAATGGTAAAACCTGGGAGTAGATTTTCACCTCATTTTTCGTGAGAAGAGGTTTCCCGTGGAAATGCAGATTTTTATTTTGTAAAATGACAAACAGCTGAAGGGCTACTAGGAGGTTAAATATCATGTATTTGAAAATCACCTTTCCGAACCTCTGTCATGAGTACAGCTCAGTGGGGCTGATGCAAAGGCTTCAAGGGTTTAATCAAGCCCCACCTTCCTAAAATAAACACTCATATACTATTTTTCCTTGCTGTCCAATTGTAGGTTTTTAGCTTAAACTTCAATCTCTTGAAAGCTTGTGAACATACGAGGAAAAATGGGCGTAGGTGAGGTGTGCTGTAGTTTCACTTGTTTACCAGCATGGACAAAGTTCTGTTTGAGCAGGAGGAGCATCAGTCCCGGAGGGACTCGACCCGAGCCATCTCTTGCTCTCAGTTCCAAGGCCCATTCCCATCCAACACTTCCTCCCTGGGTGTTATCTCAGATCAGGCACTGAAATCCAGCATCAGAGCTGGACTCAGAAGCAGCAGTGAGCCTCAGGGTGTACATCTGTGGCCTCCTGCCCCAGCTGGTTTTCTCTCTCAACACAAACAGACATATTCCTGCCTGAGAAGAGCACCCAGCCATGCCCATATGTCCATATGAGAATCAAATATCCAAGCTACGTTGAACTTAGCTTTGTCTTGGGCACTTTCTGTACCTGTGATTTGCTTTGAATGCTGGTTTAGAGTTATTTATGTCTTTTCTATAAAGGAGCTTGTTGACTGAGAGTTCTGTTGGGTGAAGAGTGACATTTCATCCCACATCCCAGTGTAAGCAGAGCAAGGAGATCAGGCGTGTTGTTTTCTGATTTTCCTTCATTAGCACAACACTACAGTGTGACAGTCACAACATGGGAATGCAAAAGCAATGATGAACTTTTTTTTCTTTTTTTAATTTGGCTTTTAGAACACATGGAATCAATCTGCCTCCCAATCCCAGGCTGTGTAAACCCATACTTAATACAAAACCAGAATATAATGCCAACATCTGTTTTGAGTCCCTTTAAATATTTCATAACTTTATTAATTAATACTTGGACATGATTTATAAGGTTAGGATTGTATTGTTCTCATTTCCATTTATTCAACCCATGGACAACCAGTTAAGATAATACACACATTCTGAATTGCAGATTTACAGCTGCAGAATTTACAGCTGCAAGTTATTATTTTCTGACATATCCTGGCTCATGGGAAATAAGTTTGTGTGTCCCTCCCATTACCAATTAACAGATTTCCCAACAGAAGAGCTCTGATAGCTAAGACTTATTGGGATCTTTTCTGGTGGGGATCAAAGACCAAATTATGACTCCAGGTCAAGGCTGGAGAAAAACAAAGGAATTTTGTTGGAGTATGAAATACTTACAGAAAAAAAACCAGTCCAAAAGTCCTCAAACTCTCTGTCTAAAAGTAATATTCCCATTTGTGAAAAGCTGTTTGCAATGGAGGAGATAATAAGAGACCAAGGAATTTTTATCAGGGAAGAAAAATAATTCCATGCAGTTTGTGTTACAGAGCAGTTGTTGATAGAATGTTGTGAATTCCCAACAGAGTCTTGTATATCTACTGCTGAAGCTAGTATTTGACATGATTTTTTTTTTTGCCATTAGTTTACTTTCTTCCTGGGTTTCTGTGTTTTTATATGCATGCATATGTGCTGTCAGAAATCAGAAAATTATGGGGAACTATGTGATTGTCATTTGTTAGAGAATTCAATTTTAAAGAATTGGACAAAAATGTGTTACAGAAACCTTTCATTACTATCAAAATTGGTTGTTACTTTGATAAAAGTTGGCATGTGTTTTCGCATGATGCTACTTAATATAAAATAGCTGAAAAACTGATTTATGTCCTCATAAGTAAGAGTAAATTTACCAATCAGTTATGTAGAAGTTAAAACTGCAAGTGAACATATGTAATGCTCACTGCACCTTGCTTCCAGCCAAGAATCGTGGAATGGAAGTTCTATTCATCCTTTTTCTTGGAAGCTGACAAATTAATACAGGTAACTAAACCAGAATTTCTGTGGTGAGTTATTAACTTCCATCTAGGCTCTCTGGAGTTGCAGACGTATTTTAATATAATGCTTGTGGTTATTCATGATTTTATTACTGCTGTGATTTGCAGACTGGGAAGACAGCGTGTTATATGGTTCACAAGCGCTGGTCAGTTTGTATTTGGCATCGCAGTGGCCTTCACATTTGACTACTACAGTTTTGTGATTGTGCGCTTTCTCCTTGCTATGGTAAGAAAAGATGTTCACCCTGGCCCTTCTTCCATGTCATTTCTTACCCCTTCTCAGGAAAACCTCCCTTTTGTTATTATTTCCTCCCCTACTTCATTATTCTAAAGCCCCGTCTGTTGCACTTATTTCAGCAGAGCAGGGAGAGTCTGAATGTTCTTGGACCACAGCAGTTTTCCTCTTTGAATTAATAGAAAGCGTCTGTATGAAGCAGTGTTTGGTACTTCCTCCATCCCAACCTCTGCTGGACTGGTAATTAAATACCAAGTGTGAGCAGCAAACTCTGGATTCTGCATTGCAGCTGCTGTTGCATTTCTCCTTATTGCTAGAAATGGAATATATTTTTTCTTAAACTAGCAAATCTATAATAAGTATTATTTTTATCTCTACCATTTTCAGTGATGGAGGAGAGATGCACATCTTCTCTTCCATGCATCTCTTTGGTCTTTTAAGCTGTACCTGGAATACTAAATACATAGGCAGACATGTTTACCACCTAGATGTTTTATACTGTACTTAGGGGTATTTCAGTATATGTGTTTATGCAAACCCACACAAACAATTTTATGGGTGTGCTATATATCCAGTATCTGACACATATTCAATATTTATAAGTAATAACCAATTTTAAATAACTATTTTACAGCCCAAATTACATTCCTGAGCTTTTCACTACATAATGCATAAAGAAATTAGAATGTCATCACACACACAAAAAAAATGTAACTTATTTGACATGGGTTAGACATTTGAAAATATTCCCATAATTTATTTTGTTCCTGCTGACAGTGCATTAGTCAAGTACAGGACCTTGTACCTGGAGCTCCCTTTGCCTAGCAGGAAATTCCCTAACAGGAAAGCCTGCATCATGCCAGCCTTGAACAGTGAGATCTACAGGAGTTCCTCTGCTGACTCCCTTGGCTGTTGATGCCAGGCCCTGTGGTAGTTTAGAAAAGCAAAAAGCTCTGACCAGACCAGCGCTATAGGTTTTATCTGGCCACTGGGACTGATTTGCAAGGTGCAGTCCTAAACTCTAGCCCCGTGCTACTGAGGTCAGTGCAGCTTTACTATTAGTGGGTCCAGAACCAGAGATTATTAACTGGAATATTGTTAACGGGAAAATTGATTAATCAAAACAATATACTGAAATGTTTTCTAATTTATATTCACTAGCTGTGTTTTGAAATGGTTTAAGATACCAGGAATTTAATGCTGAGATATTTGAGAATTTGAAAAATGTATATATTCAATAATATATATATTCAATAAAGAAATACTATTATGCCGGACATGCCAGTAATTGCATTCACTTGATGCCATAGGAGAACCTGTAATTGTGTATATATATGAGATTCTCTTCCAATATTGTAAAAACGTTGATTTAATGAGATATTTTACAAGGGTGTGGAAGGTGATTCTTCATAAATGTGCAGTTTCCTGACATGCAGGTTATTAATAGTCTGCTTAAAAGCTGAGATCAAGATTTTCAGAACTGACAATTACTTCAGGGGCCCTCTCTTTCCCAAGCATCCCATTTGTGATGTCATTAAGGGACCTGATTATTGGAGGAGGAGGCCTTAATGACATCAGCAAATTAAGTTTCTTCTCAGGTGTCTCTTGCTGGCTGTCCCTCACTACAGAGAAGGCATCCAAGTTTACTTCACATTTTTAAATAGTGTCCAGGTAGTCTGAAGGTTTGAGTGAATTTTTTCTCCAGCTGATTAGTTTTCATGGTTGCCTTTTATCTGTCAGTGTGAGACAGGCCAGCGTGGTGGCAATGAAGTGTACACAGATGTGGAGCACTGTTAGCTGTTTGTTTTTACTGCTAGTGCACAAGGAGAGTAGGAACAAACCTCACCCTGTTTTGTTTTGTTTTGTTTCTTTCTTTTCTCTCCCACCCTCCCAGGTTTCAAGTGGCTATCTGGTTGTGGCTTTCGTTTATGTGACTGAATTTGTTGGCATTAAAGCACGAACCTGGGCTTCTATGCATGTCCATGCTTTTTTTGCTGTGGGAATTATGATTGTGGCACTCGTGGGATTTTTGGTTCGGACCTGGTGGGTCTATCAGATATTTCTCTCCATAGCAACTCTTCCCTTTGTCTTGTGCTGCTGGATGCTCCCAGAAACACCTTTTTGGCTCCTGTCAGAGGAAAGATATGAAGATGCACAAAAAGTGATTGATACAATGGCAAGATGGAATAAAGTCAGCACTCCCTGCAAAGTTTCTGAACTGTGCTCAGTCCAACAAGATGATCTAGCCAGTGGCAAAATGGGTGATGATGATACATCCTCAACAAAGAAGCACAACATCTTAGACCTGTTTTGTAACTGGCAAATTGCAAGAAGGACCATCACAGTTTGGCTGATCTGGTTCACTGGGAGCTTGGGATACTACGTCTTCTCTCTCAGTTCTGTCAGTCTAGGAGGCAATGAATATTTAAATCTCTTTCTCATAGGTAAATATTTTTGTACCTTATTCTGTTAATGACAGAACTGGAACATAACATTTAAAAATGTCTATAGATTTGACAGGCAATTTTTTACTTTGTTCATTCAATTGTGAACCTTGTTCGAAAAGTTTCTTGCTAACTCCTTATAAAGTTGACTAACACAGGAGGAGTATCATTCACTCCAAATTTCACTGTATCTGAGAATAATTAGAATTCGTTGGTGCACAAAATTCTTCTCTGTCTGTCTTTCTGATTGTAAAACCATATTCTGGCTTGTCTTCTCTTTGCCCTGGAAGCTTAGAGCAGATCCACACAAACACCAGGGGAAGCAGACAAGCAACACAAAATTCACACAGCTCTGTTAAAGGCACGAACTAGGAAAGTGGGAGAAAAAAAAATATTCCTTTTATCACTTACAGTCATGATATGAGTTTGTCTGTGTAGAAAACATGGTCATAATTGTCAGAAGGAAGTCACTTTAGTTTTCTCAAAAGTGTATTTTTAATTAAGTTGTAATACTCTTAATTTTATCATTCTGGCTGTAATCTTTCTCTGGCATGTAAGTTGTTTATAAGGGCAGCTCAGTGCATACAAGGCCTGATCCAGAGTTCGTTAACATCAGTGGAAATATTCCACTGACTTCAGAAGACTCTAGATCAGACATGCATCTCTGAGCCAGTGAAGAATTAAATCATGTGCTTTGCTTTGTGCAGCTGAGTACTCTCAGTGAAGTGAATGTGACTGATCGTGTACACAGGCTCACAGAAAGACTGGGACTCCCATTATTCCAGTTTGTTTTGTCATGTATTACAGTGTATTGTTAGAATGATGTGTTGAAGAGTGGGTGCTGGTATTGCACAGATAACTAAACTGCTATTGTGGAGTGCATTGTACCCACCTCTTCTAAAAATATTTTAGCAGACTAACAGACACCAAATAATTACAACCTGCTTTTTCCAACACAACCCCAAAAGATTGTTTCCTGATATTATTGACATGATATATGTACTTAATAAAGGAATCCAGGCTGCTCAGGGCTGTGTCTTATGTTCTTCCTTGATTTTACATTGGACATTCTTCCTGAGCAAATTGCCTTAAAACATGTCCAAACTGGCTTTGGCTCAATATTATTTGTCTAGGGGAAAATCATGTTTACACAGTGCAAACAGATCTAGCCAAATGCCAGATCCTTTAGAGTGGCAGAAGTTTTTCTCTGGAAAGAAACATTAGGAAGGGATGACCTGTATTAAGAATAGGATACTGTAAGCCCTCTCTTTTTATGGAGAAGGGAGAAAGCTGGAACTGCACTCTGTATTAGTGGGGCTTCCTCAGAAAACGGGATGTGGACAGACCTTTCCTGCCTTTTACTTTGGGATGATTTTGAGCTGATGCTGGGGGAGGCACCTGTGGCTACCGTTCCCTGTCCAGCTGGAAGCTGGCAAATCCTGAAAGGTGCGTTGGTGTGACACTAGCAATATTCCCTGTGGGTGCACTTGAGGTGTTAATGTGAAAATACCTGAAGGAGAAGAGCAGCAAATGTAGAGCTTTCAGACAGAAGTGTCAGTGTCATAGAAACGGAACTGTGGCCTCTCTCTTTTCTGTAATTTTCCACCCCAAAGAGAACTGGAGCTGCTCTGTGCTGTGAAATCTATTTCCCTTGTCCTTCTCCACTCCCACTTCTGTATTTTAGGCTGTTCTCTGCCTTCTGTCACACTTTCTGTAACCAAATGAACTAGCCCAGCACAATGATTATCTTTAGATTTTACTTGTTTAGTACCCCCTCGATCAGATATATTCCTCATAAAGAGGAAGTTACAGTTATAAGATGAATATGTGTAATCATGACTTAAACTGAGACAATTTCATACTGACAGGTGCTGTGGAGTTGCCTTGCTATATCATTGCTTGCGTTGCGATGGACAAACTGGGAAGGAGGAACACACTCATTCCGTTCCTTATTTTAAGTGCACTGATCTGTGTTTTAATTATGTTCATACCTCAGGTTAGTCACGTATGGTTGGAAGTGTTCCTATGGCAGAAATTGATTTTAAAAGCTCTTAAGCCGGTAGATGCAGCTGCTCTTTCTAAATCATAGAATAGTTAATTAAAGGCTGGTTTTGAGTTGCAGCTGCCAGTCTGAGATAGATTTCTGTATTTTCAGTACAAGTTTCACTGTCATTGCTGGAGTCACACATAAAAGGCTCCCAGGGCTTCAGTGAACCAGGGCTGGTAAAAGTGATATGGAAACTAGTAATTTATTGAGCAATCTTTAAAAAGCAAGCAATGAGTATTGCTTATTGTTTAAAGAAGGGTCACAACTTTTGGAGAATGTAAATTATGTTTGGAAGGGTGTTATTTTCTGGTGATACATTTATTTGTGCTCTCTTTCAATAGGATTTCAATATATTAATTATCTTAGCAAATATGGCTGGAAAATTTTCCATAGGTGTGGCATTTGGCCTTATATATCTCTACACAGCAGAACTGTACCCAACAATTGTAAGGTAAGGACTTTTGCCAGTTACGTGTTTTTCATTCATTTGATGTTATTTGATTCCCTTTGTTATTCTACACCAGATCCAGCAGCTCTTGGCATCAGTGGTGGTGATCTGAAAGACTTGGGGTGGGATGAATTCCTCATTTGCCTCAGAGCTGGCTGGAGTTTGGCTGCACCATAGTTTTTTATTTATTTTGCATTCCATCTGCATTGATAGGTTCCATTGGGGAACTAGAAGAATACTCAATACCTTCTTAAACAGTTTTTATGCCTTTCTTACAAGTCCTGATCATCCCATGATCTGTGCTGAATGACAATTATATTTTTAATCTCAATTACAGAAGCAGCTGAATTGCACTACAATATAAATTTACATTGGCATAGCAACAGCTTCCTAGTATAATTGCTTAAATCCTACTGATGTTTTAAGTGTCTGTGCATTTCTAATTGTTTCTTTTAACTGCCAGAATTCTTAATCAAATTCTTTTCTGCCTAGATCACTTGCTGTTGGAAGTGGAAGCATGATGTGCCGTGTAGGAAGTGTGGTTGCTCCTTTCTGTGTATATCTGAGAAGTGTTTGGATTTTCATGCCTCTTGTAGGTATTTATTTCAATGGTGAATGTTTTTTGAAAAGGTGTATGTGTCACTTGTTTTCTCTTTAGTGACTTACCAAGTATGTTTTTCACATGACAAAGGAACCAAAAGCTGAACATTTTTTTCAAAAATAAAATTCAGTAAATTCTCGTTTGAAATTTTCAAGTCCCAAGGACTAGTAGCCTCATATTGTTAAAAATATGCTGCTAAAGCAAAAGGGAGACTTTGAATCACTGAAATATTCTGAAAAGTTTTTATGATGGAAGACAGAAAAATATTTCTGCTCTGAGTCCTAGCATAAAATTGATAAAAATATTCTGCTTCTACCACGTAACATTTAGGAAGTGTCATAGTCCAGACTTTTTTTGCAGGCCCAGCAGTTTTTGACCATGCTCCTGATTTAGCTTCACCTTTTTTTCAGAGGCATAGTTCTTCCATTCCTGAACTCGCTGCAGGTGGCTGGATTTTCTTACATTATGCTTTAACATTTTCCATGTTTCCATTTTCCATGGCTTCTTTGGGACATTGCATCTCTGGAATAGCCTCCCAAAAGATCAAGAAGGTTTTGTGCTTACTATGTTTGGTCTCTACACCTGTCCCAAAGCTCCTGTTCTGTGTTCTTCACCAGAACTGAACAAAACAATTCATGAGATAGAAAAAGAGAAAGAAATGGTATATTGATGAGCTTCATGACAAGCAACAGAGCTTGTATTGATTAAGCACATCTTACTTTTTAGGTAACTCCAGGTAAAGTTACCATTAGGTTTTGTCTTTCACCACCAGTTGCCCCAGAAAAGAGAGGTGGGACCATTCCTTTGTGTACTTTGGGCATTATGTAGTAGATCAAATTTGGACAAAATATTTTATGTGTTTCCTGCTCACACATGAATCACATTTCTTCATTGCATTTCTGTTGTGGAGCATTTGCTGCTTAGAAATCCTGCAGCAATTCAATCCATTTTTTCTCCTGAAGGATAAGTTATGCCTATATATGTAAAACCAGATGGAATTACAAAGTTTGTATTAAAGCTTTAAGAAAAGAAATGTTTATTAATTATTTTAAATAGTTTGAATTTTTTCAAAACCCCCTTAGAATTCACTGTGACTGCTGTTATATGTAGATTACATGTCAGAAAGTGAAAGTGTAATGGGATGTGTCTTTAAGGTGGATTCTTAGTCAAATTTTATCCACCATATTGGAGTTTCCTAAACAAGGGCATTGTGTCCCTTTGATTTGGCAATTATAAAATCTTTCATTATAGATGCTAGAGATTGTTTCACAGAATTCTCGTGAGCTCATTTCATTATTTAAATTAATAACTTCTGGTTGTTTTCAATGAAAACTAAGAGGAAGAAGGAGACCACAAAACAATGTATTTCTTCAAGTTCCTAAAATGTTTTCTTTCTTAACAATGTCTCCACACAAACCAAGATATGATCCCAGAAAAGACAAAGAAGCATTTGCTCAGCAGAGTGGTCATGGGAGAACATTTCTTTTTTCCTCTTGTCAGCATTTTGCCTTTACTGGATGAAATAAGATTTATCTGTGCAGAAGTGCTGCAGTTAAACCACAGATGGGGGAGTGCTCAAGCATTTTGGAGCGTGGTGCAAACGGCAGTATAAACACAGTAATCATTTCAGCTATGAACAAGTCTCAGGGTACAAAAATTATCCAGAGTTTTTGTAGAGTTGAGTAGTAGTTCACAGTGAACATGTTTCCATTATTAGCTCCTGTTATAGAGCATTTGTCAATTTATTAAATAGGCTTGTCTTGAGTTGGAGCATAGCGTGCCAAGTCTCAGGTCAAGTAAGTGTTTTGGAATGGAAGTGAAATCAAATGGATTACATTTGTAAGTAAACTGATACATATCACCCTGATCTATTGCAAACACCACACACTGTTGAACAGTTACTGCTCCTATTTGTTTGGCACTCTGCCTCATACAGTTATGCCACCTGTGAGTACTGCAAGCATCTTATTTGAGTGCCTATAAATCTTGAATAACTCACCAAGTATGTTTTTCATGTGACAACTTTATAGAAAAAGTGCAGTAAAACAACTGCTCCTTATATAACCTATTTCTGTTGCTCAGCTGTTAAGAATTATGTTGCAACAGCCCTTTACCAGGCTTGATTTTTCTCTCAGGAAAAACACAAATTAGAAATTTTAAAAGCCCACACTGATGTTAATAAATGAAAACAAACCCTCTGCCAAATATTATTGATTTTTCATGTCAAAATATAACCTTTTTTGTTTAAGTAGGAATTTTTTCAATAAGACTATATTTTAGATTGGTTCTGAGCCATCAGATATAAATATAAATAGCAGACTATAATAATAATTTGTTCTCAGAAGTAAAGGTATTATTTTGTAGGAATATTTAATTCAAATTATCTTTTGTTCTGGAGTATATATATCAAGTCCTAGTCTTAGAATTATAAATATTGCTCCAGAAAGGGAAGAGGATGTAAGAAAAATGATGGTAAATCTTTTCTGATGGTTTCTATGGTATTTGTTAGAAGCTGCTGGTTGTACTGAAGTGTTGGGAACACTTTAAGAGTTTGACTAAGCAGAAAGTCAGATTTCAAATTAACACCCTGAAAACACAATGCATTTAAGCAGGTATGCCTGTCAAATTAACTTCAACATACTTAAACATATTTAAATACCTTGTACAATAACACGAATACCCTTTATTTGTACACATAAGCATTTGACCATATCAGGGAAACATTTTCTGGTACTGAATTACGTATTTAAAATAGTAAATACATACATACAAAATGCACACATTTATAGTGAGCAAGCAGAGGGCTAAAATATGCCAGATGCCTTATGAAGAAGTGTGCCAAGACTGCAAAAGAGCTGCTTTTACCAAATGTGGGTCACTTCATTGATAACTGTGGCTACTGCCCTTGAAAAGGTAGATGAGCAGTCCTTGAATTAATACACTGTGACTTAATTGTTTCATACTCTGTCTGTTGTAGGAAATACTGGAAAATGTTTTGAGGGTCAGGAAGAAGTGAAATGTACTGAATTACTCAGCATGCAGCAGCTTTCACATAGAAGAAAAAAAAAGGAAACTAACATGGGATGAAATAGAGTTACGAGAGCTGAGATGAAAAGGCAGGAAAGATGGTGGTGTGTACACTTACAGAATAGTGAGAGTTCTCAGGGGAATGAGAGGTAGGTTCACGTGGAGGGAAAACATGAGAAAAATGCCAAGTGCCTAAAAAGAATAATGAAAACAGAAAGGACACACATATATTCCAAGCACACTGTATTACTTTAAGCTTGGTTTTTTGAGTATCACTAGAGACCCTGTTCTCATACACTCCAAATTTATGGATGTCCATAAGATTCAATATCCTTTACAGACCCAAATATCCTCACTTAAAAACTTCTGACAGACTAAAGTGTGTACATGAAAGAGGATATTGTGGAATAGCTGCCATGTGTCAGAAAATCATGTCTGAACAGCAGAGAAAAAATGTGACACTCAGAGATGAGATTTTAATATTTTTGAATATATTTTTAAATATTACTCCTGCCACATATATGTCTAAAAGGATCTCAGTTTGTGCCATTTCCTCTAGTCCTATTACTGCTAGGATTTTTTAAAAAATTTTTCATGTAAGACTGTGACTTTATTTTCACTGTAGTTGGTAGTATTTAACAATTAATTTTGAATGTTTTTGTCTGCCTCTATATTTACTGCAAATGCAAAAAGCAGGATATGCAACAGCGTGCCTTTTGCTTCACAAAAGAATACATGAGACAAACTGTCCTTTTTTTTTTTGGAAGGGAAGAGAAGCAAAACCAGCATGGTGTATGGGCAGGCAAATAGCACTGTTCAAGGTTACAGTAGGGAATTCTGATTTTAAAGCACCTTTCTGATTTAAAATCTGGCTTAGCTGCAGATGGTAGCTGGGCAGTTCTTGTCTCAAGCTCTGTGTGAGAGACGTAGGCACAGTGATTCCAAATGTTCTCTCTCACCCTTGGAAAGAAAGCATTAAACAAAGGACAGACCTCAGAATCAGCACAGGGCAAGATAAGGATAATACATCATCAGAGTTCAGAGTCACAGAATGGAAAAACACTGAGACCAGGGCATGATGTTCTGTGTGAAAGCTTTTTTATCAGGAGAGAAATGGGACATTTATAACCTGGTGTTGGAGGATTGTCAGGGGTTTAATGCTGTTCCGTACTCAGAGGAGCAAAGTGGGAACTGGTGTCAATGAACAAGACATAGAAATGGCTATGTGAAGGGAATGTGAAGGGAAAGAGTAGATATTCCTGGAACAAGTGATTGTTTCTCCACCTACCCCACATTATCCTGATCCTTGCACCACTAATGCTGTTGTGGAATTGTGTACACCATAGACAAATCCAAAATGTGATCTCAGTGCAAATGCCACTAGATGCCTGCACTCCTAACAGTTCTTTGAAACTGAGTTTAGCAAAGTATTCCTGCTGAGAGCTAGCTCATGATCTGCTGAAGAGCTCTCCTGAGCACAGATGTGCACTTTTGTGGCTCTGGGCCAATGAGCCATACTGAGAAATTCTAATCTGGCTGTGTAGAGAAGGAACAAGCACACAGGTTAAGGTATACAGGAGCTGGAGTGTGAATTGAGATTACAGATGGCAGGGAAATTGTAGCTCTGTGAACCTGCCTGTAAAAATAAATGTATGCTATCCTAGAGTCAGTTCTTAAATACACGCCTGGAACTACCAAATGAAGGTAATAAGTGATGTTTACTCAAACAGAATTATTCCTGCTTGCACTGTATTGATCCCTTGTGAACAAAACACTTCACTTGCTCATTCATTAATTTTGCTGCATAATCTTTTCATTTATGCAACAAAGAGGGTAGATCTTTTATACAGGCAACATTTAAGATTTCTCATCTTTGCTTTACAGTTCCTTGTGCTTTATCTTAAATTTGCTCTCGAGCAAGATCAAAACTACAGATAACTTGAAAGACTTATCTACCTTTACAGCTGCTGTTTATTTCTTTCAGTTGCTTGTTGGAATCATGGCTCTTCTGAGTGGAATATTAACCATAATGCTTCCAGAAACCCTGGGAAAACCATTGACTAATACTTTGGTGGAAGCTACAGAAATGGGAAGAAACAAGAAAAGCTGTTCTGAAAAGACTCCTCCAGCACATAGTGGTGCAGCATTAGAAAAGATAGAGATGTTTGGTCAAGAAAGAGTCAGTGCTGACAAATAAAGCAGTGGCAAAATGGCTGTTCCCAATTTTAATCACTATCTAATTTATAAGATCTCTGTATTCGAGAAATGTGACTGTTCTATAACATCTGTGCCTTATATTTTGTATTCTGTTTCTGTATGAAACCTTTCCAAAGTGACTGAATTACTGCAGAAAATTTGATAGGATTTCTAGATCCCTTGTCAAACTTACCCAGACTTTAAAACACCTGCCTGACTCGCTGTGACCAGTTAGAATGATTACTCTGAATGTTGGAACCTACCTGATTACATGTATGGGAAGAAAAAAAAAAAAAAAAAAGCCAATTCTTTGCTTCACATTTTCTGCAGTTAGATTTGTAAATGTACAACAAAGTGCCCTGCCTCATCTTGTCCTGTTGTAGCTGCCAGTTACAGGCTTGAGACTTCAGAACACAGTAAACTCTGTTGCAATTCAAGAGAGAAGCCTTAACATTGCATCAGGTCATATCAATAATTTTAAACTAATTTATTCTTCTTCTTTTCTTTCAAGTTTTCTACTAGAAATGGTGCCATTGCTAACAAAGGAAAGTATTCTATGGCACAGCTTCTGACTGAAAAAGAATACTCAGTTTGCAAAATGTGCAAATAGTTTGTATATTCATTCTGTTGAATGGCAAATGTATTTTTATTAGGGGTTTAGGAAAAAAAAATGTTCACTGGATCTGCTGCTGTTTTAGTTTAGGTAAAACTAAACTGCCTGATCCCATTTAAAGTCATATTCATTCCAGACCATTATTTCAGTGCTCCCTTTCTCACTTATTTCAGCTCAGATCTAGCATCAGATTTTTCATAACTTCTAAGAGCTAGACCAGCAACTTTGCCAGATGCCTCCAGCAAGGTCTTCATAGTTCTCAGTGGAAAATAATAAATGGCATATGGCTCTTATTCAGGCTTTCTGCACAGAAGTGGATTTAGTTATTAATTTTTGGTAGAAACGGTTTCCACTCACCATTTTTCTCATTGATCAGCTGTCTGTAACTCATTTTTCCCTGATATCACACAAAACCAGTTAGAAAAATAGAATTTAAAAGACAGTAGCTGGAGGACACTGATCAATAGAAGAGTTACTAGTAGTAGCTTTAGTCAAAGTGTCAAAACATCCCAGTGCTGCTACACCTCATGTGTGCACCAACACTTACTGTTGGTGCCTTATGACTCTGGACCATACAAAACTGATAGACAGGAATGCATCCTTCTGGCTGCTTCTTTTATGGCTTTCTCCCACCTCCCCTTTTTCAGTCTGTCTGTAGACCTGGGGGTTTCTTCCTTGTTTGAGGATCTGCATCTGCTTTGCTTGACCAACCTTTGTGCGAGGGGAGCAGCACAGAACTTCTGCATGTTGCGGTTCAGACAGCCCTCTCTTGCCTGGGTTCCATGAATTCAGTCCTCCCTGGTTTGAAATCAGTGTTTTCCCCTCTTAGGCCCCTATTCTCATGGCATGGTCTCATCAAAACAAGTCTTCCTTGTTTTTTGCCATGTGCCCACCCAAAAAGATGTCTATATTACTGTAGATATTCTATATGCTGTAGAAATTAATGAGCACATTTTTCTGGAACCAGAATAATAGTTTATATCCCCTTATAAAAGATTTTATTCTTCACTGCACTGTCCTAGAATTTGGTCCTGGTATTAGGAGAAAATAATATCCTATATGAGGATTAACATGCTTTGAAGCAAGCAAATTTAAGTTTAGGGAGTTTCTCTGAGATAATTACATAGAAAGCAGAAAGGAGTCTTTATGCTCCATACAATTCTGTTGGTATTCCAGTGTTTGCAGAGAAAACTTCCAGAAAGACCTGCATAGAATACTGTGGCTTCTGTCCAGATATATGAGTTCAGCAAAAGCACTTAACCTTCCCCCTGTGAGTAATCCCATCATTATTCTGAGAATGACTTGAATACATACTTTGATGACTGGAGATCGGATTACTTACATGCTGTGGTTTTTTATTTTGCTGAAGAGCAGGCCCAGTATTCTTCCACTGCTTTCAGGTCCCCCTCCACTTCCCAGAGCAGAGCAGCTCTCTTTATCTGCAACATCTGCTGCCAAACTCTGCCTGCCCTGCCTTAAATAAGGGTTTAATCATGCTAAAAAACCACCATCATGCAATACATCTAACAAGGAATGAAACTGGTACTGTCTTGCCTTACAACCACCCTTCCCACACACAGAGCTCCAAATTCTTTCCTTAGTTTGGGGTTCTTTCTGATACTCCCTCTTTTAATAGTACATCTATCTTAAAACTCACTACTCATAACTTTTAGGAACAGTACAGTCTATTTCTAACAAGGTACTAAAGAATATTTACAATTAATTTTTCTACTTCCTTATGTGCTGAGTAACTGATTTGGGTCTTACCCTGCCAAGAACAGCCAATGCATATTCTGTGTTCCTTTGGCTTGAGGGATTCAGGACCTGGTCGTCTGTAATCAGTACACATAAAGTAAAGAAAAGAGTAAGAAAAAAGTTAAATACTCAATGATACTGATACTGTTTACAACTAAAATTTAATTATGATTCTAGACCACAATGTAGTTTGATGGCTTAACCCCAAAAGCCATTTCCTCCTGTCACTGAGGTCAGTTGGTATTTGGTCTTTGATTCAAGTGACCCTTGAATTTCCCTGAACTAATGATGTTACTTTTTTTCCTTGGAAATAAAGTGTTTGTTGATTTACAGGTACACCTTTTGTGATTTTATGCATCAATAGCTTAGAGATTGCCTTGGAGTATCCTATTCTCTAAGGAAGGATATTACTTAAAAAAAAAAGGAAATAGCACATATCTCTATGTCTCTAGCATTTCTATTAGCTTGTTTTTTTCCATATGGGCAAAAATATGTTTAACACTAGTCATGCATTATAATTGTAGAAAAATCAGGGTGAGTTGATTTCTTTCTCTTAGATATTCATAGACTTTTAAAAATCCTCATGCAAGAGAGCACTGAGTTTGAGAACAAATGCCTCTGTTCCTATGGGGCATATTTTCATTTCAATGCTCATTAAAAGAGTTAATTTTCATAGTTTCTTACTTCAGTTCATAAGTCCTTTTATGTTTGTATTTGTCACCCTTATCTTAGTGCAAATTCTTTGTGCTCATCAATGTCTCTGGAGTTACACAACGGTTTTAGGAGATAACAAATTAGAATCATTATCTGTCTTACTTGCTAGTCACTATTACGTGATGGCAAATGTTTTTGTCCAAAATTTGATATCCAGTTTTATTAGACATTTTGCAATTTGTTAAGGACATACCTTTTTGGGTTAAATATAAGAATAAGAGCAACTATTATTATTTTAATGGTAACTAAGAAAAAATAATAAGTACATGTGTTTGATATTTCAAAATTGTATTTTTAAGCTATACAAAAAGATGTATTTTTTACTTTAACAGCTTCATTCAATTTCTCTGTGCAAAATTCTATAATTGAAACAACTATGTAGAAAAAAAAAAAGCTATGCAAATCATGTGGGGTTATCATATGCTTTGGGTGGTCTGAATGTCTGAAAAAGGGGTGAAACCTCCTTGAAGGCTGAGGGCTTTTGTGTAGTGGCTCTGTGGAAAGACAAAGTGGCCTGATATCCCAGCTGTGGGATGGAGTGAAGGATTAATTGGCATTCTCCTGTGTCTTTCACAGGGTTTTTTTTCCAACCCCTTAGGTGGAGTCACTTAGGAAGCCTCTGTACCATCAGGCTCAGCAGTGTGCAAGGCCTGTGAGTGCTTAGGAAAAGGTGAGCTTACTTGTGCCATGGACTCTTGGTCCAGAAAGGCATTTGAGACTGCAAAAAGGAGGCTCTGGATTCATCCTGTGCCCTTTACAAACATCTGAAACATGTTTGTCTGAATCCTAGAAGAGATTCCTAGGGGAGAAATTAAAAGCTAGGACTAAAGAGAAAATAGAGTGTTGACAAAAACTGAGTTTATTCTATCAGGGAAAATTCTAGTCAATGCTGACAATTAGTTACCTCTCACAGGAAGAAAGACTAAAACACATCTGTGTTCTGGTAGCCTAATAATTTTGTACAAGATTCTGTACTACATAGAGTGTGTATTTTGGTAACATGGGGGAAGTATGTACTTGTAGGAAAGAGTTTGTTTGCCCAGAATTTGTGGATTTAATGCAATATATTTTAATTTTTTTAATGTGTATTTATTATCTGCAGTTATGTGAAAGAATAAAGTCAGACACACATTTTTTAATCTTTGCACCTTTACCTAATTTAATGAACTTCTATCACCAACTCTTCATTTGGTTCACACTCCCTTAAAGAGGCCTGGCTGGTGTTTTGGCATTCCATGGAGAACCCACAGGTTTAGGATGGCAAATACCGTGTGTGTGTTTTCCCTGTTTGTCTTTGCAGGTGTAAACCAAGATTGGGGTAATGTGTTAGGTGGTGACAAAATGTGCATTAAAAATGTGAGAAGTTTTGCATTTCAGTTGCAGGAAAAATTTGATTCTTTCTTGTCTTTGTATAAGCTGACTGGAGCAGCAGTCCCTCAGACACATTCAGTAGTGACAAAAATAGCTGCACATACTGAGGAATGAGTGTGAGTTACCAGAAAAGAGAGTAGGTGACCACAGGAATGACAGAACAATGTACTTGTAAGCACGTGGTGTTCAGTACATGTGAAGACTAACTACAGCTTCCTCATGTGGGAACTGGAGTGGGCTGACAGCACAAGGAAAATAAGAATTGCAGCAATTCATAGCTCTATTGTTATTTGTCCCCTTAGAGCTTCTCAGGAACCTATTTATTCTTCACTTCCCTTTAATCTCTAATGAGTGCAAATAACTTGACTTTCCATGCATATTTTATTAATCTTGTGTTTTCTGATCCAGTTATGCCCATTGCTTTGCATTTTTGCATTTTGAAGAGTTAATGTGTCCTTGCCAGGTGATTTACCTTCCTCTCTGAAAGTAACTGGAGTTCCTTTGGACCACTTGGAATGGTCCAAAGCAATCATTGTTGCTAAAGCTGAGAAATTTAAATCAAGCCTGATAGACTGATTTCAAGAGCAGTGAGCTCAATCAAGCTGAGAAAAATCAAGCCTAAGAAGTATATACTTCAAATGGGAAAATATCCTTTTTAGCATGACTGGTATATAAACAGTAATTGCAGATTCCAGTCTCTGGACAAAACAACTCTTTCAAAAAAATTACTAACCTAGATTTATGAATAATCAGAAGTAATGGGGAATATCTCATTTAGTGACAAACCCACTCTTCTGTCTCTGCATTCCTGGCTAGCATACAAGCCATGGATACTGCTTGTATCCATGTTGCAGAGAAGTAGGATCCAGCTATGGAATACTCACAGGTATTTAGTTATTAACACTGCCTCATAATCTTCCACATGGAGATGAACAGACTTGCATAGGGATAAGAAAAAAACAGCATCAAGGGGTGATTCTTGTAAAGATTGTCTCCACAGTCTCACTGCCAGTGAGGAGATTAAAAAGTGGTTTGGCTGAGGTAATCAGGAACATGGAGAAATAACCAGGGATAAATGGGCTATCTCTCAGTAAATATTTTCACAAAGCTTTTCAATAGGAATGTCATCACTGCTGGTTTCTTCCTCATAGACAGAGAATTACCCCAGAAGTAAGTAAATAACACAGGACAACAGCAAAATGAGGCACAGCTGAAACTCCTTGCTGAAATAGTGACTTGCTGTGGACACTGATGCTTGACTTTAACTGGTTAAAGAAGTGGCAGATAAAATGGTGCATGGCATTCACAAGATCTGAAATAGGTCAGCACTGCTGTGTTCAGAGAGGTCATTTCTGCCCCTTGTTATGGCTCTGTTCAGGATAGCACACAAAGCAAAGGGAGTGCTAAGGTGAAAGGAAACACTTCTTAAGCACTGCTCAAGCTGGGCTGGTGGTGTGCTGGGATGCCACTGCCAGTCATGGTTCAGGAAGAACTCCAAGTACAATCAGGGCTGTGTTTGTTCTGTGCCAGAAGGCTGGCAGTCTCTCCAAACACACAAATCATGACTTGCACTTTACCAAATACAATGTCTTTGTTCACCTTTGCAAAATACTTTAGCCCGTAAAAGATTATTTTCAATGACAGTATTATTAGATTTGGTATCCCAAACTAGCTTGAATTTCCTGCATCTTATTCTCAGGAAAAAACACACTGGGAATTTCTTGAAGCATTCAGACTTTCACAAACATCTGTCACAGAACATTTTGATCCAAATCATTCAAATTTGGCAAAGTTCTAAGCAATAAACAGTAGAATCTCAGGAGGAAAAGTAGCAGGCAGTTTTTATCTTAGCTAGAACTGCAACCACTGTTTATATTTGTAGATTTCCATATGTGAAAGGGTCCTCTCCAAACCTATTGCATATATCCTGTAATGATTTAGAATAGTGTTCATTTTACAATACAGCAAGCCCATTAAAATTTTAATTTCTAAACAAGCAAACCTCTGTTCCTCTGCTGCCTTCCCTGTCTTAATCCTCTATTTTCAGAACACTCAGAAAAACCAAGCCATACTACAATTTGGGAGAATTATGCCTTGTTCCTGTCACTATTGAAGGGAAAATCCTTTTAAAACATGTATCTTAAAGATCAGTGATGTGTAATGTATCATGGCTTTAGTTTTAAGAGCACAGCTAGATTGGGAGGCAAGAACAGTCCAATGTGTATGGTGCACGCTGTTGCTGTTCATACCCTTTGGATGGCTGCTGGCCTGAATCCAAATGGCTACAGAGAAAAGGCACCTGCTTGGAGGATCCATGGCAAATGCTGTTCGGCAGGGCTGCAGGGGAGTGGTCGGCAAACACTGTTCTACTGAGAGCGTTCAGGGACGAATGCTCAGGCTGTCAAATATTAGCCAAAATATCCTGCCAACGGCTAATGCCCCGGAGACAATAAACCGGGGTCTGCGGCATGCAATTTCATCCTAGAGCTCCTGCAGAGAGGTTTGTTTTTGACAAACTCGTGTTTTTCTGCTGAAAACGGCCCTGCCTGGCTGCGCTCATTAGGGATTTGCGGTCTGGCAGGAGGCCGCTCGCTCCTCACCGCTCTGTGATGGCTGGAGTTCCCCTCCTGGCCGCCCGCGCGATTGCTCAAGCGCTGTGGCAATCCCCAGGCAGCTCCAGAAACACTCAGAACATGACTGCCTGGGAGGGAGGGAGGGAGGGGAAAGGACAATGTATTCCCTGCAGCAGAGCGGGTCCCGTTGGGCCTCCCCCGCAGGGAATATCAGGGGGAAAAGTTCTGGCAGGCGGCGGAGAGCCCGGCCCCGGCAGAGGCCGCCGGGCGCTCCGGGAGCGCTGCCAGCGCCGGAGGCGGCCTGAGCCTGGGCCTGGGCACGGGCAGCCGCTCCTCCGTCCAGCGGGGAGCGGAGCAGGGCCCCGGGAGCGCCCCGGGACAGGCGCTTCCCGGGAGGCCGGCTCTTCCAGGCGGGACCGGGGGCTTCCTCCTCACCAGGTATCGCCTGCTCTCCCCGCTGGGGTTGTTTCCAGACCGTACTTCTGGGTGAAGAAGTAGATGTTGGATGCCGGAGCCCTTTCGCTGCCGAGGGCCGGGGAAGCGCCCGCAGTGGCTGCGTGGGGGATTCCCGCGGGCAGATCCCGGAGCCGGGCAGGGAGGGCTCGGCCCACGCACCGGGGCGGGAGGGGTGAGCCGCAGGGCAGAGCTGAGGGGAAGGCCCGGGATCGCAGCTGCTCTCTGTTCCCCCCGCTCTTCCCCGCCCAGAGCGGCGACATCCCGGCCCTGCGGGGAGCGAGGATGGCAGAGAGGATTGCTTTCCTCTGCCCTTTGGGAGGAAAGCAAGAGCATCTCTCGGCATGTAGGTGCTCTTGGTGAAGGCGGCTCTTGCAGGTGGCTGATGGAGGTTATACCTACCAACCCTTCCAAAGTGTGTGCCCTGCTTGCAAACAATCCACCCGAAGGAGGAGCCGAGGCCTCCTGGTAGCCCCGGGGTCCCCTGTGACAGCGGCTTTCTGTGGTCGCCTGTGGATCCTGCTTTCCTGCAGCGATGCTGCCTGTGCTGGAAGGCGGAGGGGATCCCGAGGAGCCTCTAGAGTCCTTTGTTCGGTGAAGAAAGGTCATCCTCGCCTTCCTCCTGCTGCACTTCCTAAACGTAAATCTCACAGGGCAGCCCAAAGAGCAGAAAGGGGACCTGGCCAGAGTCAAAAGGCCAAAATCAAGAGCTCCTGCACAGCAAACACCCAAGATTGGATCAGCTTTTGCCCAGAAAAACCCCTCTTTGGGGTCATGTGAAGGGAAGTTACACCAAGGGTGTTTGTAAACTGGGGAAGTGATAAAACAAAAGTGATTAACAGAAAAAAAAAAAAAAAGAAAAAAAGTTCCATGGCATGCTCTGACAGGGACAGTGGGTACAGCTGCCCTGGTGGATGAGGAGCCCCTCCAGCAGCTTAGAAAGGCTTGAGCCTTTGCTCCCCACAGGCTTCACATGATTCAAAACAGTCTTTTAGCACTTACTTGTGATGAGAGTCAGTTAAAAAAAAAAAAAAATCCACAAACCCAGGCCTTAAAATATAACAGGTTTTGGTTTTCTTTAGTTACTTCCTGTTCTGACTTCTCTGGTCAACAGTTCAGCTGGGCTTTTTCCACTGTTTATTTGGGTGTGTAAATATGCTTATTTTGGTAGTCCAGCCGGGTTGCGACACAAGCTGAGAGCGTCCAGCCTGCTGTGACCATGGGCTGCAGCTGCAGCTGGCAGCGGATGTGCACGTTCCTCTGTGTGTGTGCATGTTCTGGGGAACAGTGTATTTATCCATATTGGCCATGTTGCCCACTGCCAGAATTATGTTAGAGCTGAAAGCTAGTGGCACTTCATGGTGACATGCAGCTATTTGAGGCAAGAAAGAATAAAGACCCCCTTGTGTCCCATAAGGCTGACATTGTCTCCTCAGCTGCGGGAGCTGGGAGGTGAAGTCATGTCACAAAATATCTCAGTATTTTTAAAACTATGAGAAAAAAACCTGGGAGAAGCAGGAGGGTGGCAGGAACATGAAACCCACATCAGGCAACTGGTGTCCTCATTGCTGGGGAATTACAGCTTCAGGTGACTCTCTCTGGCTTCTGTCCTGTTCTTCCTACGCTATGAAGGGACAGAAAGCTCAACAGTACCTGACACCAGTTTTCCTCCCTCCTCAGCAATTACTGCAACTGATCTGCCTTTTAAATGCTGATTTTTGCAAAACGCTGAAGTGGTGAGAAGTGTCACCCCTGCTGGGACTAAGCTGGGCTGCCACATCAGCTAAAAATAGTTTCTCCTCTGCCCCCCACCCAGCTAGATGCAGGCCATGCTTCCAGGGCAGAGCCGTAGGTGGGCCTTGCACTCAAAGCGGGGTCAGTGGCTCTGCAAAGCCCGAGCTGCACTCACTCATACAGGCTGTGTGTAGCCTCTGCTTTGCACCTGGTTAGTTTTTGGCATGAAGGCTTGTTGTGCTCCTGGACTGCAGCAGTAGGTGCAGGAGAAATGGTGTGTTGAACAGGTGCCTGTTGTGGCCTTCTGAGGTGCTCCTGCAGGCTCCAGCACTGTCAGCAGCCCCTTCCTGCCCTCGCTGGATTTTGCAGCATAAGGATCAGTTGATATCAAACTGGCTCATCTGCAAAAATCCCATCTGAACTGGGTGGACTCGTGAAACCTGAATCTCCACCAAGCCACAGCTCCCCTTTCTTCCCTGGGGACAGGGAGGTCAGTCAGGAAATTCAATCTCCACCATGGTCCAAGGGCTTCAGCAAAGGAGAGTTGTGAGGGACAACCGAAAGCACATCTCTGGCAGGTGGATAATGTACCCGTTGCATGTGTTCCAGGGCAGCTGAAAAAGCAGGGCTGTGCTTGTCCATGGACTGCTGGGAGGCTCGCTGGGCGCTCTGAGAGCCACACGCCATTTGCACAGCTGCCAGTTCTGAGTGAGAAGGTTTGTTCCTAAAGATGTGTTTAGATGCCTTTCTCAGAACCACTTTTCCTAAGTAATTACAGAATTATTACCCAGCCCCCCCATTTCTTGTTACTAATATTCTTCCTTACTTTCCCTTTCCCCTTCCCCCAGCCTTTTTCCAGACTGGGTTTCCAGGTGTCAGCCATGCAGGCCAGCAGTTCTGGTCTAGGGTCCATTTCCCCCCCCATACTGTGTCCTCTTTCTCTGGTGTGTGGGCACTTCTGCAGTCAGCTTGTGAAAGAAGATGTGATAATTAACAGAAAGAAACTTAAGCCTTGCCCTGAGAGGAAGAAGACAGGTTGTAACAACCCTTGGCTGTGATGCAGAAGGAATGCAATGACAGGCAACAGTGCCTGCTGCTCTTTCCCTTCTTACACAGCAGAGACATCACATTTTAAGTAGTAAAACCTCAGGGGTAGGTGTGAAGCTGTGTGAACAGTTATGAGCAAGGATCTCATAAATAAACCTGACCTATCGTAATTCCACATTGTCTGTCTGGCCTAAATTTACATCAAAGGTGCCAAAAGCCACGGGAAGATGGTAAATCAGCCTGTCATTGTAAGTGCAGGCACTGGTTTCCAGTAAAAGTTCTCAGAAAGCAATTAGAGAGGCTGGATTTCTACAGTCACTGATAAGCAAGCCCCATAGGAGAAACCAAAACCATCAGGGCACAAAAGTGAAGGTCTATCTTGCTCAGCATCCTCTCCAAGAGTGAATATTGTAGCTATTCCAGGAAAAAAATTAGTCATAGGCAGAAGGGATCCTTCCCCTACATCCCTGGCCAGATTTTGGCAGTAATCTATTGAAGGGGTGCCTGACCCATCAGGAGCACCCCCGCTCACCTGGTTCAAAGCTGCTAAAGGATTCATCATCTCTGAGGTTGCCCAGTCTCTCTCTTCTGGGCCCATTTTGTCCTGGCTTCAGGGAGTTTGCAGGGTGCATGGAGCTGCATGGTGCTGTTCTGCTTGGTGCCTTCACCAGTGTGAGACCTGAGCTGGCCATGCCAGGAGCACAGGCTGGCACCTCACTGGGGTGGCAACCAGGTGACTGTCAGCTAAGAGCTGTCCCCAGGACAGGTGCCAGCTCTGAAACAGGACAGGGGAAAATAGAGACACTGCACTTCCTGGAGTAGCAATCAGCAGATGAGGAGTGGAGTGGAGCTGCTCCAGGACATAAAGCAAGTTATAAAGTGAGGCAGAGAGAAGCAAAAATACAAGCTCTTGGAGCAGCAAGACTGGCTGGCACCTGGGGACCGCCATGTGCTGCTGAGAGACCATGGCAGCCTTGGATGCCGATGAATTTGTCCAAGGTAAAAGGTTATGCTGGCAGGTACAAGGACCAAGAATGGATTGGAGACCTCCAGTGAGATTTGTTTCTGCTGCCCAGGCAGTGACAGCCCTCACTGCTGGAGATCCCAATATTCAAGTAACCTTTTTGCTTCAAAAGCTTTAAAAAAGCCAATTTCTCCAGAGCTCTGTACCTTTTGCACCTGACAGGATAGAAAACTTGATGGGTGCCTCACTCCCTCAGGTTTTTTTGAGGAAACCTTCCCCAAACCAGCCCAAACACTAGTGATGCACATGCAGATCACTCTCTTGTGCTGGGGATGAGGTAGTGGCTGCTGAAAGACTTTTCAAAACTTTTTTGTTATATCAAAGACTGACTTTTTTTAATCCTCACCCCAGCCCTGGTTGTGTGCAGCAGTTAACCTTCAATTAGTTGTTGGGGAGGGATTATGTTACATCTCGTGTGGGTATTTCATAGCCTGATACTTGCCCTGGATGATAGTGACATGTGATACATTGTTTCCAAGTGCAGGTAGGAACCTGTCTCCTCTGGCTCTGCATCCTGGAGATGGCCTCACCCAAGGTTGCTGTGGTGGGTGCGGGACTCATTGGCCTGTCCACAGCACTGTGCATCACAGAGACTTGTCCCAGCTGCTCTGTGACGGTCCTTTCGGACCAGTTCAGCCCCAACACCACGAGTGATGTGGCAGCTGGGATGCTCATCCCTCACACCTACCCAGGTAGGTTTAATTCAGGGCAGCACTGCCCATGGCACCTCATGCAGCTGTGCCCAGGTGTGCAGTGGTGCCCAGAGGCTCAGGAAGAAAAGTGCCTTGACCTGTGTTCCCTGTCTGTCCCATATCCTTGCTGCTCAGTTGTATGCTTCTCTTCTTTGCATTATTTCTCTCTGCACATTTGGTTTTGTTCACATGCAGACACACCGATCCACAGGCAGAAGCAGTGGTTCAAAGAAACCTTCACTTACCTTCTTGCCATCAGCAGCTCAGCCGAGGCATCAGAGGCTGGCATTCACCTGGTCTCTGGGTAAGAGCAGATCCCCAAAGGGCAGCCTTTGGTACATTTGTGCTGTGTTCTGGAGCAGGCAGACGGGTTTTCTTTGCCAGAATTCAGGGGTATTCCCTTCAAGGAATAGCTTCTATGTCCGTATTCCAAAGAAACTGCATTGTAGCTGCTCACATATGATGTATTTTTAGGCAAAATTCAGGAAGAGGTGTGCACAGAAATCCCACTCAAGTCTGCCCAGCGCCAAATACCTTTTAATAACCAATGTTTTCCACACTGTCACCCACTAGTTGTTTGCAGCAGGGATCATCTCCATAGGGATGGGACTGCAGGATCCTCCAGCTTCAGCAACAGGGATTCAGCTGGGGGTGTTTTATGCTGCCTATTATGTTCTTGGAAACTCGCCTCTTGAATTTTGAATATTGAGACTGAGCACTCTGTAGCTTTATGGATACCCAAGGAATGGTGAAAAGGTGTGCAAATGGCCCCACCACGTCCAACCAGGTGTCTGCAGTTGTGGTGGAGACACAGTATGAGGGCACTCTGTACATACGCCATCCCTGGAAGGGCTCTCTGCAGTTTATTTACCTGGGTGTGTCACCCTCATGCTCAGCTGTGCTGACCCTTTGCCTGTTTTACCAGGTATTGCAGGAGCAGGCAGCACTGTTTCCCCATTGCTGTTAACCTTGCAGAGCTGCACTGATGGGGAAAGAGATTCAGGACTTTCTTTGTACTAAGATTGCCATGACACATAACATGGCAGAGCAACACCACTGAAGTTTTCCAGGGTTTTCTCTGTCTTTTTAGTTGGCAGGTCTTTAAAAGCACTCCCAAGGAAGAGTTACCTTTCTGGTCAGATGTTGTGCTGGGATTTCGAGCAATGTCTGAAGCAGAGCTTCTAAAGTTCCCGCAGCACCGATTTGGTCAGGCCTTTACGACCCTGAAATGTGACTGCCCACCCTACCTGCTGTGGCTGGAGAAAAGGTAGGTTCTGCTGCAGGCTAGGCATGCAGAGGGACTGGAGGCAAGTCAGGGTCTCCTAGAGAACCTTAGATTTGAACAAAACTGGGAAAAGGCTGTTTCTCATTGCAGAAAATGCAACAAGCTCTTGCTTGGGGAGAAACACAGGAAATAAAGACCCAACTTTTCTAAAATGTGAAAGGCCCCATTTATGCAATGTCCACTTTCTCCCAGGTGTCTGTACCGTGGGGCTTGGAGTGTGAGCGACCCTGGGCGTAGGGCCAACATAGCCACAGGGGCCATGCTTGGCCAGCCAGACCCTGAAGGTACATCAGGAACCTGCCATGTCCTGAGAAAACATTTGGCTGCTCCACATTTGCCAAACTTCCCAAATAATAATATCTCTTTGTTTTTTGAAGATACATCCAGCCCCTGAGAGAATAAGCACATATAGGAAGGTGTCTTCTTGTGAAGACTTTGTACTTAGGAGGTAGCTGGACCGATTAATCTCAAATTTGTTCAACAGCTGGGGTAATTTCTTAATCCATTTAGGTGAAAAAAACCCAAAATGTTAAACAGCATCGTCTTGTAATAATTTTTTTGAAAATGTTTGCCTGCATAAGATGGGTGATGCACTCATTCTGAGGAAGTTGTGGCTTCAGAGTTCATGCCTCGATTGACATTAAAGTTAGAAAATCTGCCAATTTCCAAATTTTTAAGTTACCTCCCAATACCTCAATTTTGTAGAATCATAGGAGAGAGAGGATGCAGATCTAAAAGGGCTTTGACAGCCTGGAACATACTGTGATAAGTATTTAATCCAAGTAAGTACCTCTAAAGTGAGCAAATGGCTGTATCCTCTTGAGAGAAAGAGACAGGCTGCAAGCTGATTTGGGGTTAAGTAAAGAGATGTGTACTGACACCAAGATACAAATTGCCAGCTCAGCTGGTTACTTTGATGCTTTTCATCACACTGCAAAATGTGAAAAAGCATTTCTTCTTGTAGCAGCCAGGCGGGCTGGGAGTTCTCCTGTGGCACCAGTGCCATGTGAGGTCTGTGCCATCTACTTGGTACACATGAGCTGTCATGTTTCATTGCCTAACTGAAGCAAATTTCTGCTGCAGGACAGCTAAGTTGTACAACCCATTTAGTATCTGCCATGTGATTTCTGCTCCCTCTTCATTCCTGTACTCTTCTTATTTCTCAAAGGATGTAGTCTAACGAGATGATCATGCTCTTTTTTTTTTTCTCTTCTCCCTGATGATGAGAAGTGAGAGAATATTAAACATGTAACTAATTCTCAAACCCCTAGTGACCTGAGCAGTATTTATAGACCACTCTCCTGGCAATCCACAAGGAAAATTGTTGTTGTGCCCACCTTGCTTGGCCAAAAATAGACTTCAGGAATTTTTTCCTGCTTACTTGCCCGAATTCAGGAGTTTTCAGCAGGTTTTTTCACTGGTGTATTTTCCATGGCATGGTGACAAAGTCCCAGTTACAACTCTTAGGAGCTCTCCTTGCAAGTTGCCCAGCCACAGCTGCTGCATGAGATCTCCCCTGTTCTTCCCAGACAGCTTCAGTCCTGCTACATCAGGCCCCAGAGCATCAACTGTGCCCTGAATTCTTGGCTCACTCACTGCTCTGTGGGAAACCACTGCCTTTATAGTGGGGTTGATGACTTTGCCAGCTGCTAGAATGTTGCAGAGGATGGGATTTTCCACTTAGGGCATCACAGACCTGTCTCCTTGACTTGCTTATGCTAAAACCCCCAGCAAAAACCCCCATCATCAGGATCCAGCTGACAACATGCTCTATTTCATACCAGTGATTTTCCACAGGGAAGGGCTTCAAAATTCAGGCAAGTTCAGGGGAGGATTTGGCTTGAAATTGAGCTCAAAAATGAATCTCAGGAAGAGGTGACTTTCACTGAAGAGCAGACATGCATGTGTAGTGCTGTCCTGGGTGACTCCTGGCTGCTGCTCCAGAAGGTTATGGGCACCCTGGGGGTCCCCTGCCACATCTGCCCAGCCTTAGTGCAGATCTTAGGGCTTGGCACATGGCACTAGATGGCTACACAGCTCAGGGGGTGAGTTGGGAATGAATATAACAGGCACATGAAAAGGGGTGTAGTATGAAAGCTCTGCCACTAGCATGAGCAAGTTGGTAAATAAATCTGTTGTTTCCCAGCTTGCATGGGCTGTTAAAGCTTGGTACTGTTACAGAAATGAATCAAGACAGCGAGGACCTGACTGCCTAGGTCTGATGCCACACCCTTCTCTAAACTACTCAACTTGCTGTACTTTTTCCAGCCTGACCAAGCTAAATACCTTTGGTGAAATCAGACAAATCACAAACAGAACCTCCATGGCATTTTATTTGCTTTTTGTCCCATCTATTGTTTGGTTTTGGTCAGTATGTAAAGGCAGAGACAATCTATCTCATTTACTTAATGTTCATAATAATTAGGGGTTTCTTTTCTGCCTCACTTCTGGACTCTTTTTGCAGGTTGAAAGCAACTGGCACCCAGATGTACACCAGGAAAGTGGCAGACTTGTGGGAGCTGCACAGTGAATATGACATTGTTGTCAACTGCACAGGCATGGGAGCCCACCAGCTGGTGGGGGACGAGCAGCTCCTCCCTGTCAGGGGACAAGTACTCAAGGTTCACGCTCCTTGGGTGAAACAATTCATCCGGGATGGAGATGGCTTAACTTACATCTACCCAGGGATACACAGGGTGACCCTGGGGGGAACCAGGGAAGAGGGGAGCTGGAGTCTCTGCCCTGATGCTGGCACTACTAGAGACATCTTTGACAGATGCTGCTCCCTTGAGCCCTCGCTGCAGGGAGCTCAGGACATCGAGGTGAAGGTGGGCCTGAGGCCATCCAGGCCGTGTGTAAGAGTGCAGAGAGAGGTTTTGAGCCAAGGAGGAGTTAAGCTCCCAGTGGTCCACAACTATGGGCATGGGGCAGGTGGCTTTTCAGTGCACAGGGGCACAGCCAGTGAGGCTGCTCACCTGGTGGGAGAGTGCATTTCTGCTCTGCAAGGCTCCTCATCGAGGGCCAAGCTTTGAATCCCAGAGGCTCCTTTTCCATTTACAGCTAGTGCTGCATCTCCTAGTAGCAGCTTGGACTTTCAGTCCATTAATGTATAGAAGGGAACTAAGTCAACAGCTTGTTCCAGTGCAGATACTCAGTGATATCTTCTACCACCTTGGAAAGGCATTGTGTGTTGATCCAAGTATTAGTCCAGCTGATCATCTCCTCCATCTGTCCTGGGCATTTGTCCTAGCCTCACATGAAGAAGACAAGATACATAAATACTCTTCACATAAAGGGATCAGATTGCTGCACTATAGTACAAATAACATCAATTCAGCATTTCTGCATCTAAAGGGTGTCAGATGCAGTAGGCTCAGATTCAGTAAAAATAAGTTGTCTCCTCTTGTACCAAATCTAATCTAGAATTGCCCTTGTTTCTGCCACCTTGCTAACAAATTTTATCATTGTCTGTATGATTGAGAAGGAAAAGAAAACCCTGTGCAGAGCTGCATTACAATGCTTCAGGTCAGCTCTTAAAGAAAGCAGTGTTAGGTCACTGTCACACACAGTGACCAGGCAAGTGTGATTTTAAGAGCAGGTCTGTAATACCCATCGCTGCATTTGCTCATATTTCACCTCAGGGAACTTAAAGTTTCTGCTAATATTGCACCACATGAACTACAGTTTTGTGCATCCTTTCTCACACTAGTTTGCAAATCTGCTTTTCTCCTTCAAGGCCCTCAGATACCAATGATTTCCCCCCAGCCCCTCCCCTCCTCTCCTGCACAGCAGCATTGATATGGCCTTTGTTCTACTGAAGAGGATTTTTCAGAGTGGGCTTGAGAATGCAACATCCCTTTTCTACTTCACAGCAACACTGTCTGCTTTCCTTGCAACACCTGATACGAATAAATTGGAGACAAACCAACAAGGATTCTAACACTGTTAGAATCAGTTTCATAGAAGAGCCATTTAAGACTAGATAAACACTCTAAAGAAAAATTTGTAACTGGACATGAGCAAGCTCCTCTGCTGTGAGAAAGCTGAGTCACCAGAGCCCAGATTCTCTCACTCCATGGCAGAGGCTCTGTTGGGCTTTGCACTCCCCTCAGCAATTCAAGCCCTTTGATGTGTCTGAAGATAATCACTCCCCAAAATTGGATCTTACCATCAAAGTACAGGTCTGGCTTAGTGATTAAATGCTTCATTAAATCTTAAATGGCTCATTTGAGAGTGTTATCATCCGTTTTTGTCTAGCTTTTTGTCCATAGGATTGCAAAACTATTCAAAATCCTTCAATAATTTCAATGATTAAAATTAACTGATAAATAAATTTGTAATAATGGAGCAAAGGTCAGTTCTATAGTGTTTCCTTTCATAAGCAAGGGATTTTCTTCCATTTGGGATGGCCTGACAGGGCCAAGAAAGGCCACATTCAGCCATGGCTGCCAACTCCTGCTGTTCTCAGGGAGGATGATGAGAACAGTTATCATTTACAAGGGACAGCTGTCAGAAGAAACATCACCAAATTAAATTATAGGTCAATAAGCGCCTGGGACCAGCTTAAGCCAGCCCTGCCTTCAGCAGCCTCGTCCTTTTTCCTCAGTTCTGAGGGCTAATTTTGCATTCCCCCCTCCGTCCCCCCCATTTGTCCTTTCCAGTGGTATGAGAGGGCAGAACTGCAGCTTTTGGCAGCGGTGTTGGCATAGGGCTTGTCAAACTGCAGCTTTGTCCTCAGCTAACACAGAACATAAAAATACATGGAAAAAGAACATAATGGGCTCCTTTTTCTTAATCTTTATTTTAAGCTTAAAAATAGCAATCAGTATAATTTATCCTGGAGCAAGGAACAGTACTAATGCTAATAGGGTGATCATAGTCCCATAAGAAAGCAAAGCTGTGCTTGTGCACTTCTCCTCTGCAGGGTGATGGGGTTTCTTCCAATCTACTTCTAAAAACTTCCTGGTTGGTACAGTGTCAGAATAGGTTTGGCTGCAAAGCTTATCTGTCTGGTGTCCTAGGTCCACTCATGGCCAGCAGGGGGGACAGCCACTGCTGGCCTAGGGCCTTCTTCATCTGAGGGGTAGCTAAGTGTTTCAGATTATTCATCTTCCACACAGTTGTTGACTTGCTTCTAAAACCATTTATGGTGCTTCTGTACTCCCCAACATCCTGTGAAAACAGGTTCTGTAAAGACAGAAACTTCTTTGTCCAGGAGCAGAGCTTGTAGTCTTCATCTTTGTCTTGAACCTGAAAGTATCATCTGATCCCCCTTTCCTGCATGTTATGAGAGGTAGTGACTTCATGGCCCATTTGAGTTTATAAAGCTCCACCATACTCTCTCTCAGACTCTTCTTTCCCACCTTGAAGTGTCTTGGTTTACATAATACATAAGTGCCTCACTTTCACAAGCCCTGATCCTCATGGGGACATACCTGTTGGAGAAGACAGCACAGTGAAGCATAAGCAATCCTGAAATTACCTTCTCCAAGTGATAGAGCAGCCAACAAGGAAAGGTGCTATGCTGGACCCTGTTCTTGCCAACACAGAGAGGTTGGTGTCACAAGTGAAGATATTTCTCAGGGGTCAGTACTGGGGCTGGTGCTGTTTAGAATCTTTGTCAGTGACACAGACAGTGGGACTGAGTGCACCCTCACCAAGTTTGCCAATGACACCAAGCTGTGTGGTGAGGTGGACACACTGGGGAGAAGGGATGTCATCCAGAGGAACCCTGACAGGTTTGAGTGGTGGGACTGTGCAAACCATGTCATGTTTAACAAGGCCAAGTGCAAGGTCCTGCATCTGGGCTGGGGCAATCCCAAACACAAATACAGGTTGGGTGGAGAAGGACCTGGGGGTGTTGGTTGAGGAGAAGCTCAACATGACCCAGCAATGTGTGCTCATAGCCCAGAAGCCAACCGTATCCTTGTCTGCATCTAAGCAGAGTGACCAGCAGGTTGAGGAAGGTGATTCTGCCCCTCTGCTCTGCTCTTGTCAGACCTCACCTGGAGTGCTGCATCCATCTCTGGGGGACCCCAACATAAAAAGAATATACACCTGCTGGAGTGAGTCCAGAGGAGATAATGAAGAGAATCAGAGGGCTGGAGAACCTCCCCTATGTACGTAGGCTGAGAGAGCTGGAGTTGTTCAGCCTGGAGAGGAGACAGCTCTGGGGAGACCTTACAGCACCTTCCAGTATATAAAGCAGGACAAGAGAGATGGAGAGAGACTTTTTGCAAGGGCATGTAGTGACAGGACAAGGAGGAATGGCTTTAAAATGATAGAGGGTGGATTTAGATTAGAAAGAAATTCTTCACTGTGAGAGTGGTGAGGCCCTGGCACAGGTTGTCTAGAGATGTGGGTATCAGGACAGATACCTGTCCTGAGTAGTACTAGCTACTACTACATGTTTCAGAGGTCCATGGCTGAGGCTGGATAGTGAGGAAGTCCTTCTCCCAGCTCAGCCAGGTGTTTTCCTCTGCTGTTAGCTATACTGATTTTCACCTGACATCACTTTGTGCAAACTCATGAGATGGTTTTTGCAACTCCTTGAGGCAGTTTGCATTTTACTGCCTTGAACAAAGTGGTACCACCAGCAGATCAGTCATTTGCCAGTCTCATGGGTCTGTGGATGAACACTGGCCATACCATGATCCTTCTCAGATGTAATTGGTGGCTTCTCTCCACTGTGATGAATGCATGATTTAGCCTTACCTTGTCTCTCTATCCTGTATGCAGTTGCTGACTCATGAGAAGATCTTCCCTCTTACCCCATGCCAGATTAGCTTCTTAATGGGCTCTTGGTGACAGATGTTGTTAAAAGCTTTCCAGAAGCTGAGCAGATCATAGCAAGCGGATTGCTCTCATCTGCAGCTTCACAGTTTCCTCTGAAGCTGTCAGAGGGTGGTGGAGCACAGCTTCATAGGTTCTCACTGCAAAGCTTTGCCAGTTCTCCCCTCTTTGTGTCTCTCCTTGCAACTATTCTGTTACTACAGCTTTTGCTGTTTGCCTGCCACAGGTGTCAGATTTAATGGCTTGCATTTCTCTAGATGCCTTACAGCACTTAGAAGAAAACAGTATCACTTGCCATCCTCTTTTTTCTTTGGCTGTTTTAAGTAAAAGTTTATACATTGGCTCTTATAGTGCAACGATTTCCATTAGCATTCCTTAAAAACCCACAAGTAACATCTGCTTTTCATTAATTTGTTACTATCCCTTGCATTTATTTGTTCTAAACCCTCATCTTATGACCCTTCAATCGGAGGCAGCTTCCCTGCATTATCCCTTTAACAAATGGTTCTGCCATGGGAATTTCACTAAGCTTTTCTGTGCTGAACACAGACACAAGTAATCTGTTCAGCTGTTGTATTAGGACGTGTTTCCTGTCAAACTCCTTTTCCACCCTGATCATCTGCTGACTGCACACCCCCCTGGTCACCTGCAGAACCCTCCAGCAGGCCCCGTGCTCCTGATAGGATAGAGGAGGCTTTTTGTCTACTAGCAAGTTTCCTCAAAATATTTTTTAATCTTCCTTTCTGTTTCTGCTTTTAATTTGACAGAGTTCATTTCCTTTTCCTAATTTGAAGGGGATCTGTTTTGGTTCTTTCCCATGTAATTTTTATCATGCTATTACAATGACCCAGTAATTATCTTCCTTCTGGAATGTGTCTGATATTTCAGAATTGCGATTATAAAAAGGTCAAAATGGCACCTTTAAACAAATGTCATCAAGATTCTCTGCTCCTCTCTTCTTCCTCACTTCCCCAGTTTCTAGCTTGAAATTCTTTTTAAAATCTTAATCCTTCTCACAGAGGTTTTCCCCCTGGTTAAAGTCATGCCACACAAAGAAAGATTAAGCATTCTATTTAGAAACCTCATCTTTTTGTTCCAAAAGCTTTCAATTTGCCAAGAACTTGCCCTAATATTTTGGGAATAACTGAACATCCTTCCATTATGCTTCCCTAGGCATGGAAATTTTAAATAATCTAAAATAAGTCCTAGATACATAGTGATGCTGCCCTGTGCCAACTGTGCACCTGCACACAAAGGAGAGTCACACTGTTTCAGTGCCTTCAGGCCAGCTCACTGACACTGGCTGCTTTCAGGCAGCTGAAGTTTGTTGAGTCGAGTCCTGTCTTGCTTCAGCTGCCCAGCCCCAGATTTCAGCCTCTGGCAATATCTCATCAGCCATCCCTGAGTTTCTGCTCCTCACCCAAGACTCGTGCCAGGAGCTGAAGCAAAGCTGTGACCTCTGTTACGTCTCCAGCTTCAGCTGAAGCTGAGCAGCAGCTGAGGTATTTTCAAAACTCCATTTTGGTCTTAAATCTGTCTGTGCTGCCACACCAGCTCTGTAGTTTTCATCTGAAATCACAGAACAATGGAGAAACACTCACACATGGGAGAGGATTAACAATGGAAGGTTCATTAAACCTCCCTGACCTCTCTGTGCTGATGAAAGGTGTACTGAAAGAAAGACTTAGCTGCCACCTGTGCAAAGCATTTTATCCCTGTGCTGTTCCTTAAACCCATGAGTGTCTGGACATAAGTTATCCAAACTGTGCTTGAGTACTCCCTTCTTATCCACACTTCCTTATCTACATTGAAGAGGCACCCCTGGCAGATGGCAACCAATCTGTCACACTCACATGGAACTTCAAAGGTGCAATTGTGGTATAGAAAGAGAACGATTATATTTTGAGACATTTTTCTCAATCCTTGCCATTCCAGAGAGCAGATGGGATGTGTGATGGATTTTAGAGCTTGAGCACAAAATAATAGTTTTCTGCAACAGGGAGTTTTGTTGATTTTCTTCACAGAAACAATGCCATAAAGTCATATTGTCTTGATATAGACAGTTTTGCCTCTGTTTAAAACAAATTTCTGGAAAATACAGGAAAATTGGCATTCACCATTCATTACCATTCTCTTCCAGTCAAGGGCTATTTGAGATAAACTGCAAGTCCTTTAGGAATAAACGTAGCAATTAGAGATAACATCATGGCCTGGACCGAGATTTTTATTGTTTTCACCGCAATCAAGTGACTATTGTTCCGTTGTCCGCTGCTCCAGTCTATCCGGCTCTACTCCCTACTTTCCACCAGAGGGAGATGTTGGATCAAGCAGTCGCTGAAAAAACCCACACACTCCATCTCAAAGAGCAAAAGGAGTGGAAATTCACTTAATTCAGTGGAAATCTGGGTGCCTGTCGGGCTCCCATACACCTACAAGGTTTGGGAGACGTGGGTGCTTCAATAGAGCTCTGAAAAGGGCTTGTGGATCAGTTATTTACGGAGAACACTTTTATAAAGTACAATAAAATGTGAAGGTAGCAGCATACTAGAAGCAGTTGTTTAACAATAAATAAATAGATAGATAGATAGATAGATAGATAGATAGATAGATAGATAGATAGATAGATAGATAGAGAGATAGATAGATAGATAGATAGATAAATAAAGCTGCTGCTATAGCAGGGTGTCCCTGATTTTTCCCCCCCACCAAAAGGCTGGAGAGGAAACCATTGTCTTGGATAGCCAGCTGTCCTCAGCTCCTCGTGTTGTGGGTTCTTGGGGTCCCCAGCCCCTCAAGTTATGCCTGGGCTGGACATCCTGTGGGGTAGTCCCTGTAGGGCTGCATCCTTGTCCATGTGTCCACTGGCTCCTGACCAGGCTCCTGGTGAGCCCAGACAGCATTCTGGGTGCTCAGGTGTTAGAAATTACTGCTGCTTCAAGATCTGAAATGGGTTGGTTTCTTTCTGGGAATTTCCACCTCATGTCTGTTTTTCTCAACGAAGAAGCAAAAAATACATATTTTGGAGAAGGAGAAGCAGACATGAGTCAAAACCCAGGCTTATTAAGAAAGGGAGGTGCTGGGGAGAAAAGGAAGGGGAAAGAAACTTTCCTGAAAGTGAACAACTTTATACAAATTGTATTTCCAAGAGTAAAAGCAGTTTCAAGGAAATATTTTTCCTGTGTTTTGCTTTCATCCTTTGAGATTGTCTTACACCACTGACAGCAGCCAGCACTAGGGGAGCCCTGCCCCACATCACTTTCCTCTGATCCTGTTAATGTCCATTACCCACCGTAAGGACAACACATTTCTCACACAGTAAGAGGCATGCACCATGTGCTTCATGTGCTGTGCTCCCACCGTTGTCACAGCTCCTGCCTTTTGATTCAACTTCTCCAAAGTCCCAGTCAACCAGCTGATACCTAAGCCTTACATTAACTTTTCCTTCCATTTGGGAGCCAAACAGAGGAGGGGAGGTTTGCTTATTTTCTGTGTCATCAGAGAATTAAGCAACTGAGCCAGCTGTTGGTGTTTCAGAACTTGTGTGTGAGCCTTCATCCAGCATTTTGGCTAAAATGAAATTCTAAAAACAACCCTTCCCTCAGGGAGCACAGTAGAGCCATGGAGGGAGCTTCTCTGTCACACAAATGAATGTTTAGGTTGCTTAAAGAATTGCCACCAAATATATTAGTGAAAACAAACTTCAATAGAAATTTGAATAAGTCAGGCAAAGCTTGATGGCAAGGCTTACTCTAATGCTGCATGGATAATACGTAAAAAAGATAACCAATCAGAATCAATTTAGAGTGATTTATATGGAGGCCAGGGATGTAAAAAGGGGTAAGGAAGGAAAGGTTAAGGGAGACTCTCTGCTGGATCATGTCATTTGGAGTGAACTCCCTTGCTTGCTAGACTGCTTCTCAGAGAGGTACCCACACATGGCTGGATCTGATCTTAGACCCACACATGGCCAATTGCTTATGTCTAAAGGATCTAGGAGCACTTAAATGTTAGATTAACCAAGGATCAACTACAAACAGTAATAACAGTTCTGGATTCAAGATAGTAACATGCATACTAGATTTGTTATAGGATGTCCAAGTCAATACACACCCACAGATATGTGTATGCAAATGTACAAAGGTAATACACACACAGGCATGGGTATGTACAAGCATGTATAAGTACAAAGGTATATCTATTAAAACATTTCCCTTGAGAATCAGTGAAACACTCATGTCTAATGCCTTTTTGGCGTTTCTTAATGGGGATGAGGTGGGGTGTTGAGCCTCAAGTACTGGGATATCAGTCCAGGTTCTGTTGCCAAGTAACACTTCTCTGAATTTCCCAACCTTAGAGTTTGGGCACTCTGAGAGGCGTCCCACACAGAGGGCAATACTGATGCAGCCCACTGCAGTTCAGAAGAGCTCAAAGGGTCTGTCTTAGGACCACTGTTTTTAGGGCTGTGAGATGGTTGTCTTAAGCCACTGATGTATTTTCATCCTGGCTGCAATCTGGGTTAGTTATTATTGGAATATTTGAAATTCCAGTGAGGATGATACTGTTCCACTTGAGCTACATTTCAGATAAGGAACATTCCAAGGCTGTCAGGGGATG